>OX392518.1:10056147-12883216 GCA_947623375.1 Apotomis capreana
CAACGGGTCTCTAGTTAGTTTAAATACCTGTCAGTTCCACTATGTTAACCTCGTAATATCATTTAATGGAATGCACTCTTTTCCTGACTGTTTTTCGTGTAGTAAACACGTGTACATTTTATTCATAATCTTACGTTCACAATTCTAAATGGTTTTAGGCGTTTTCTTTGGATAATTTTAAATTTTGTCTTTTAAAGAAACCACCACGAATGACATTGACGTTGTTGACAAACCATCATAAAATCATTGCCAGTGTAAGAAATTAGTTCCAGAGAAATTTCGCAATATGGCGCACCCTCATATATTTCTGGTCGGGCTCACCTTATTGCTTGCAGAGCTACACGTGTAACGGCCATCATGCATCTCCACAGCGTCCAGGTAGCTCTTGCCCGCGATGGACCCGTAATTTGGTGGGTACACGAACAGGCAGCCGGCCAGCGAATCTGGGAACCAGACGTAGTGGAAAATAAAAAACCTGCAAAATTTATAATAATACTTATAATAAATAGTGACAAAGTTGAAACCTGAAGCTTTGGTGCCAGGATGCGAAGACCAAGGAGTGGCTGATGGGTTGGATCGGGTCAGCCACCCTAGAAAACGGAGACCGTCTCGTAGGCAAGAGGGAGGACGAGATGGTCAGGAAAACAAAGTGCGGCATCCTGATACCCTCGCTAGAGGACAACCTCACCAAGGTCGGCAGGGTCCTCAACTTCCAGAACCCGTGGGCCGAAGTGAGGAGATGGATGCTGCAGCAAGCTATCCCGCTGAAAAAGAGGGAATGTACACTCCTGCTGGTGGGAATTCCGGAGGACGTAGTCCCTACTGTGCTGGAAAAGTCCAGGAAACTGAACTACCTATGTGGGACAGTCTACATTCGTTTCCAGCACAGTGGTGGGCGTTTCAAGGACTCCCCACCCGCGAAGATGAGTACAGAGGAGGAAACCAAGCCTGAGGAGGAACCCGCCACTGCGGAGAGCATAGACTCCACCTCGGCTATGGATACCGAAAATGCACCCAACGATCGCTCATCGGATATCGAAGAACGCATCCTGCTGGACTCCGACGATGAAGAGGGATGCACAAAGGGAATCAGCCGCCTGGACCTAGTGGAGAAGGGAGCGGAAGGGGTATCGCCCGATGGCTCCTTCCCTATGTAAGGTGCTCCAGGCGAACCTCCAGCATAGCGTAACTGCAACGGCTCAACTTCGCGTATGGCTGGAGGCTAACCCAACATCAGTAGTCCTGATCCAGGAGCCGTGAATCAGAAACACACATATAAACGGCCTCAATAACATCAGAGGTAACTTAATTTACAATAACCAAAACAAACCTAGAACATGCATATCTCAAAGCATAATAGCACAATCACTAACTGAATTCTATTCCAGAGACGTGTGTGCCATAAAACTCCGTAGAACACAAAACTCGAGTCTACCGGAGATAGTTCTTGCCTCCGCCTACATGGCGGCTGAGGACGAACCACCTCCAGCGGAGATGAACAACCTCATACGCTACTGCGAACGTGAGAGGCTCGAGCTGGTCATATCAACGGACTGCAACGGCCACCACAACCTATGGGGAATGGAAAACAACAACAAAAGAGGTAACGATATTGTTGAATACTTACTAACCACTGACCTGGATATCCTGCACAAAGGATCCAAACCTACTTTTGTTACTAGTATAATCGACATTACTCTAAGCACAGGGCTAGCAGCTCAGCACATATCCAACTGGCACGCGTCGGACGAGTTGTCCTGCTCCGACCACAGGTGGATCCACTACGATCTGACTGCAGACGTGCAGACACCAGAACCCATAAGAAATCCGAGGCGCACAGACATAAAGGCGTACAAAAAACTTCTGGTAGGTAAACTAAAGAACTATACACTTACACACAGGCCACAAAACGTGGATGAGCTAGAGGAATAGGTAAACTCACTCACTAAACTTATAATACAAAGCTACGAAGAAACATGTCCACCGTCAATAGCAGCTCGTGGCAACAAAACACACGGTAGCTGGTGGGGACCGGAGATGGAACGTCTCAGAACGAAGATGAGGAGACTCCTGAACACGTTTTGACCAGCGATGAATACAAAATCTGCAGAAGACTGGCACGAATATAAAACAGTCAAAGCAGAATACAAGAAAAGGTTACGATACAAATAATCTACCTCATGCCGGAATTTCTGTGACAACATAACCACCAGCACACAAGCGAACAGAACAAGGAAAATACTTGCCAAGGAACCAAATCAGTTACGAGGCACCCTAAGGAGGCAGGACGATAGCTACACCAGTTCGCCTGCTAAGACAGAAAGTCTACTGGTGGAAACTCACTTCCCAGGATGCAAGGTAATTGATAAGAACAAATGGGAACAACAAAGGACGAATTATTAACCCACCGTGAGTGAATGGAAATAGCGGAAAACATAACAGAACTAAATAAAACCACCAGGGCAACAAACAGTTTTGACAATTTCAAATCACCAGGACTAGATGGAGTCTACCCAGCCTTATTAAAGTGGGGAGGACCAACTCTTACTGTACTAATATCCAAACAGCTGTATTGCCCTCCGATATATACCTAAGCAATGGAGAGAAGTTAAGGTAATATTCATACCAAAACCCGGAAAAAGCGACTACACTGACCCGAAGTCATTCAGACCGATCAGCCTAATTTCTTTTATGCTGAAGATACTAGAGAGACTATGTGACAGAGAACTAAAGGATACTGCACTCAAAAACATAAAAATCCACCCAAACCAACATGCTTACAGTCAAGGCAAATCAACAGACTCAGCACTCCACGCAGTGGTAAGCAATATCGAAGTCGCACTAACAAGGAAAAGCTCTTGCCTGGGAACCTTCATTGACATAGAAGGCGCTTTCGATAAAACAAATTTTAGCAGCATCAAACAAGCTCTAGAAAGACATGACACAGAACCATTGCTAAGAGAATGGATAATGAACATGCTAGAACAAAGAATCATAAGACTAGCAGAAAACAAAGATCGGCAAGCGCTAGTCGTGAGAGGATGCCCGCAAGGAGGAGTCCTCTCACCCCTCTTATGGAACCTAGTGGTAAATGATCTGATAACAAAACTAAACGAGAGTCATTTCACGACCATAGGATACGCGGACGACCTTGTCATACTTATCAGTGGACTGGTAATAAGCACACTGTGTGAACTCACACAAACATCACTAAAAATACTAGAGAAATGGTGCAAGGAGAATGACCTATCGGTAAACCCCAAGAAAACTGACACAATTCTCTTCATACACAAACGCAAACTGGGGTCATACGAAATGCCAAGCCTCTTCGGTACAAAGCTTACACTCTCCAAACAAGTAAAATATTTAGGGATAACCTTAGATGACAAACTGATCTGGAACAAGCATCTTGAGAACAGATTAAACAAAGCCACAGTCGCCTTCTTGCAATGTCGAAGAATGATAGGCAAAAGGTGGGGTCTCGCCCCGCACATCATTCTGTGGCTATACAAAACGGTAATCGTACCTATGATCAGCTACGGAGCAGTAGTATGGTGGCCCCGAACGCAACTAGCGTGTGCGATTGCCGGCCTGCAGAAAACACAAAGACTAGCATGCACGGCCGCAACAGGTTGCATGAGGACCACTCCTACCGCAGCACTAGAGAATCTAGAGATGATCCTAGTTCTCACGCCATTGCACATACGAGTACATATACAAAGAGAAGCAGCCGCTACGGCGATACGACTAAAAAGCCTAAACCTATGGGCGAATAGTAATACCCAAGACACAAAGATCTACACTGAAATGATCACAAAATTCCCTACAATAGAAGCAACCATTGACAAGAAACCTAAGACATCAACTTGCAAGAAGGAATACATCATACTCCTAACAGAAGACCCGAATGAGGGGCTCAACCTAGAGGACCTGAAAATCTTTACGGACGGGTCAAAAACTGAGAAAGGAACGGGATGTGGTGTATTCTCGGAGGATTTGAGTATGCACATCTCTAAACCCCTAGGTGTACACAACACGGTATTCCAAGCTGAATGCGTAGGAATAATAGAAGCCTGCAACGCTATAAAAAGACGCCAGGTTCAGAACACAAACATACGAATACTTTCAGGCAGCAAATCCGTACTACAAGCACTAAACAGTGAAACCTCTGCTCTAATATACGAATGTCATCGCAGCATCACAGACGTGTGCGATGACAAAAATACGGTAACATTACAATGGATAAAGGGACACAGCGGCTCGAGAGGCAATGACGCAGCGGATGAATTGCCCGTAGGGATCGGAGACACCGCCATGCGGGCCAGAGCCAATAATACTCCTACCACAATCTTACATATATAACATAATGAACCAACACATATTATACCAACACCAAAAATACTGGGAAGACATAGGAACGTGTAGACAAACAAAAGAAATACTTCCGAATAGGAACCACAAACTCACCACCATCTTACTGAGAATCCACAGGAACCACTACGCAAGATAGTAGGATTAATAACGGGACATAATACTCTGAACAAACACCTCTTCAATTTATGTAGATAGCCCAGTATGCAGAGCATGCATGGAGGCAGAAGAAACCACCAATCATATTTTACTAGATTGCAGGTAGAAGGATACAGGATGAAATACCTAGGATCTCCAAGTACCGTACATGAAGCCATAAGCAACATCAAGGCTTTGCTTAGGTTCGTGGAGGAGTTGGGGTGGTTGGAGTAGCGCTACCCCCTTTTCACGCAAAATAGGCACGTTGGATGTCGACTTGCGGAAAATGCCCAGCGCAACTAACTAACTAGTGACAAAGTTGCCGCGCCGGTGCACAGGTCCCTGATGAAGAGCTCGCTCGCTGTGAGTGTCAAATTAATACAACTATTTAGGCCGATTTCGAAGAGACTGGTTGACATTACGGGGGACCGAAAAGCTGTCAGCTTCCTCGCTCAACGCATTAGCGTTGCTATACAGCGAGGAAATGCTGCCAGAGTCTTCGGGACCATGCCAAAGGGGTTCGTTTTTTTAAGTATTTTTTTATATTAAATTTTATCCGTTTTAGCCGTTTATTTTAGTTAGTTAAGTTCTTCGTTTATAGTTAGTATTTTAATTTCTGTAGTAATCTGTTTATGCGTTGCATTATCTATTGTAATTAAATGCCAATAAATAATACAATAATTTGAGAAAAAACTTCCATAGAAAGGATAAGCGTTAGAACGTTAGATTTAGTGTGAGCACTTTTCTCTAATTGCTCTTTAGAAAAGAAGTTATTCGATCCTGCTTAACCTTGGTCAGTTTTGTCGCTAGGCTAGTTCGGTCGTCGTGGTCTCCAAGCAACAGAACATCAAGAAGAGGAGACTCACAATGCACGGTATTATCTGGCCCGTCTGGTTCTTCAGGCTTTGTTGTGGTCTCCACGTAAGGTGGTACGGGGATTATATCGGTACCAGAGTCACAAGGAACAGGAACGAAATACCAAGAAGAAGAGACTCACAAGGCACTTGCGTGATGTTGTCTGGCTCTGGTTCTTCTTCAGGCTTCGTTGTGGTCTCCACGTAAGGAGGTACGGGGTCTATACCGGTACCAGGGTCTCCGGGAATTAAGAACGGTCCTGTTGAAGCAAACTTTTATAAATGTCATAGTCACCTGACCAGGCATGACCAGAAATATATGAGGACTAGCTGTTGCCCGCGACTTCGTTCGCGTGGAACCTTTATTTTGAAAATTTTACGTCTTTATTATTTTCAGATCTAAGTAATGTTGAAATTGCTAAACGTGCTTTTTTTGCAATATTTTACAAAATAGTAACGAACCCTTCGTACGCGAGTCCGTCTCGCTCTTGGCCTTTTTTTTACTTTTTTTCTAATAATTTGCTCTAATTACGCGGTATCATTATAAAATCAGGTAGGTACATCTACGAACGAATAGCTTTACTAAATTCGATGAGTTTAAGAACGACGTTTATAAATTCTTTGTTTCGAATAATGATGCCTTTACACAAAGTTTCAAGTACCGCACTCAAAAAAATGTTTGATCTACATACAAATTTTCAGCCTCTTTTTCACCACCTTCAAGGCTGAATTTTCAAAAACACTGAAATCGCTTTTCTTGTATTCTATTGATATGCCTTTTAAAGTTACCAAGTCCCGCACTCAAAAAAATGTTTGATCTTCATACGCACTTTCAACCCCTTTTTCACCACCTTCAGGGCTGAATTTTCAAAAACGTTGAAATAAGTTTTCTTATCTTTTAATAAAATACCTTTTTACAAACTTTCTAATTCCTAACTTAAAATACAACTTATACCCGATACAACCTTTCATCCCATTTTTAACCCCTTTAGGGGTAGAATTTTTAAAAATGCTGAAATGACTTTTCTTGTATTCTAATTATATACAAAGTTTCAAACCCCGCAATCAAAAAAGATTTTGATCTTCATACAAATTTTCAACCCCTTTTTCACCACTTTCGGGGCTGAATTTTCAAAAACACTGAAACGTTTTTTCTTGTATTTTAATATGCTTTTATATAAAGTTTCAAGTCCTGCACTCAAAAAAATGTTTGATCTTCATACAAACTTTCAACCCCTTTCTAACTTAAAATACAACTTATACCCGATACCCCCCCGGTTACCCCTTAGGGGTAGAATTTTTAAAAACGCTGAAATTACTTTTCTTGTATTCTAATACAAAGATTCAAGTCCCGCTCTCAAAAAAATATTTGATGTCCATACAATCTTTCAACCCCTATTTTACCACCTTAGAGGATGAATTTTCAAAAACGCTGAAACAAGTTTTCTTTTATTTTATTACGAAGTTTCAAGTTCCTAATTCCTAACATAAAAAAAACTTGTACCCCATACAACCTTTCATCCCCTTTTTAACCCCCTTAGGGGTTGAATTTTTCAAAATCGCTTCTTAGCTTTTGTACACTTTATAAATGCAACCTACTGTGCAAATTTCAACTCTCTAGCATTTGTAGTTTCGGCTCTGCGTTGATGAGTCAGTCAGTCAGGACACTTGCATTTATATATATATAAATATAGATTGTCAAGAGGGCGCTATTTATAAGATTTACATGGCAACAATTTTGCAACCAATCGCAACCCACTATAATGAAATTAGTTTAAATACATATCATTTAATGGAATGCACTCTTTTCCTGACTGTTTTTCGTGTAGCAAACACGTGTACACTTTATTTATAATCTTACGTTCACGACTGTAAATGGTTTTCGGCATTTTCCTTGGATAATTTTAAATATTTGTCTTTTAAAGAAAGCACCACGAATGACATTGACGTTGTTGACAAACCATCATAAAATCATTGGCAGTGTTAGAAGTTAGTTCCAGTGAATTTCCGCAATATGGGGCACCCTCATATATTTCTGGTCAGGCTTTACTAGTCCATTTTAGTCCGTTGTTGGATGTGGATAGAATACTCTTAAACCTATCCCATTCAGTTCTGGAAGGTTACAAAAACAAAAATAACGTTACCATTATAAAATGGTATTGTATCATATCATATCGTATTATTCCAACATTTGCTTTCACTTTACTTTGTCGTCGTGTCTTGACCCCTTAGGTGTCAACACTGAGCCCCTAGGATCTGGTGTTGTTATTGATGATGAATAAATAAATATCTATTATTTTTATAGAATATTTTTATCGATTCTATTTTTTTTATTGTCAGGAGTATAAAGTCGTGTTCAGATATTTTTGTTCTCGTAAGTGTGTAGATGTAAATGAACTCGACTGTACCTTATGTATTGATATTGGTCATTAAAGGTGGCCCGGCTGCAGAGTACACTCCGCAGCCGCTTTAAGATATGATGTCGATAACAGATTTATTTACCTATCATTTACCTTCCGAATAAACCTTTTGTTGTAAAATGTGGCTTCACAAATTGTTATAATCATTAAATTAAACTTGATGCGTGCCTGTGACAAACTAATAGCAATTTATGCGCACACTAGTGAAACGCCATATACGTTGCTATTATATTCTTATAGGCGCCTGTATGCAAAAAGTTTAATGTATGATTATAATAATTTGTGAAGCCATTTTTTTACAAAGAAAAGGTTTCTTCGGAAGGTACATGATAGGTACCTACATAAATCTGTTATCGACATCATATCTTAAAGCGGTGGATATCAGTGGCTCCGGGCGGAGTCCGGCTGTGGAGTGTAGGTACTCTGCAGCCGGACCACCTTTAATGACCAATATCTTCAAAACTACGGAGGTACATACGATTTCCGACCTGGTACATAAGGTACATAAATGGTACATATTATTACTGCAATTATAACCTAATTAGGATCCAGGGTCCGGCCAGGAGGAACACGTGCGATCACCAACAGCAGTTATTAAACGTGATTGTCTTATTGGATGAATGGATATTAAATAGGTAATTCATATATAAACCTATGGCATAAAATAAAGTTAGGTTTGATGTATCAAAACAATTCTTCTTAGTTAAGAGCTTGTATGATGGTGTGTCTATATGTAGTAGTCGATAGGTAAAAAAAATCTATTTCGGTGAAATATTGGTTCTATGAAGCGAGCGCCGGCGCGTTCAACTACAACCTAAACAGGACTCAAACCTGCGACCCCTAACTTTCCGGCTCTCCCAACTGAGCTGATCGTTCAGTCGGTCAAATATCGAAATTAAATCTAATGATTGATGGTTCACCTCCATAATGGTTTGTGTAGTTCCACTCGCAGACGTGGTGGTCGCAAAATAGCGGCGTCGTTGCCTCCTTAGTGTAAAAAAATTGTCCATTCGGGATCGTCTGTATAAGAGGAATAAATTTTCAAATTTATGTCTATGTTTATATTTATGTCTGTCTATGTCTATTTAAAGATTTCCTCTTAGCTTAGTAAAACCAAAAGAAACCGGCCAAGTGCGAGTCTGACTCGCGCACCGAGGGTTCCGTACAAACTTTCACTTATCCCATCGTACCTAATTGGCCTGGTTGAGTTAAGTTTGTTTGAACCTGAAATGTTTGGTGCCGCATACAAACGAGGTGCAAACTTAACGCAACCGAGTTCTCCAAATATGATGTTTGAAAAGGACTAGTTATATTTTTTATGATTTTATGACAAATGTATAGTTTTCAGTTTTTTATAACTATTTGTAGTATGTGACGATATTACTTGCCAAATTTCATAGTTCTAGGTCATCGGGAAGTACCCTATCATTTTGATTCCCCTGAGAGTGTCGAAACGTACGTTTTTTGCGACATAAACGGCCGTATCTTTTTTCACGTTAACGTAGAAGTTTCAAGGGAGCTTCAAGGGAGTGTAGACCTGAGTATATGTTGTTAATTTCAACTCGATACCTCCACGCGTTCTTGAGATAAAGGGTCTTGACAGACAGACAGTCCGACAGACGGACAACAAAGTGATCCTATAAGGGTTCCGTTTTTCCGATTGAGGTACGGAACCCTAAAAATACCGTGATATAAACAGCTGTGTCTGTGTCTGTGTCTATGTCTGTGTCTGGTCAGTGTCTATGTCTCTAGCTCTGTCTATGTCTATGGTTATGTTTATGTTTACCAGCATGTAGTCGTAGTGCCTGTAGCGCAGGCCCTGTATGTTGAAGTCCAGGATAAAGGAGCCTGAGCTGATGATACAAGACGCAGCGGAAAGCGGTGGCAGCTTGTACATCACCAGACCACATTTCACAATGGCCTTCGGGAGCGTCACTACGTCGCGTTCCTGTTGCATCACCTTCTTGAAGGGAAACCTGAAAATGGGAGTATATAGGCGAGAACTAGTGAAAGTGTGTCTTCTACCGTCTATGAATGCCCACTGAAAGCGTCTCTCCGAGACGAGTGGCGAAGTATTATACGGGTCACTCAGAATTCCACGAGTAGTAACATAAATACCACTTTAACAAGAGTGTACCGAAGAAGAGAGGAAGAAGGCAAAAACGCGGTTTTTATTTTCTCTGAGTGCTTTATTAAATGTATCATTTTTTACTTTCTCTATTATCTTATGCTGTACTTCGTAATGTACCAGCCGCTTCGCTAAATAGCAACACGTGTGTTCCTGAATCATACAAAAACAACGCTTTTCAAGCTTTTTGCTGTCACGGCCATTAATGACCATCAAAATTCCTTCACGACCCCCTAAAATCCAGTGTGTACTATTACCTAAACTTAGACAGAACCATTTGGGACGCACCCGTCTGTTATTCAATTATCATGCGTATGCGTTTTGGAACGAAATCTACCTGTATTTATCAGAAATTCCGAAGATAGTTTACTGTTTTGCAAATAAATGCCTACAGTTTGAAAAACACTGATGTGATGTAGCGAATAGAATTTGACTTGCAAGACATGAATATGGTAGACATAACAATAAAGACTAACCGAAAGATACAAATGCCATTATGGCACTCCAAGCCGTGAATGAAGTTGTCTGTCGGGAACGTGATACTCGGGTCATCCATCAGGTAGTACTTCTGTTCATCATGGAAGTGAAGGAAGCCCAAGAATGCGAACGAGCGATCCTTGCAGAAAGGCGCCGGGCCGCGCCCCATGTTGTAAATGTCGCTGTAGAGCTCTGACACGAAGATGTACACGTTTTTGCCACAATAGTACTCTGTGAAGAAGACAGGTTTGATCACTAACAAATCTCTTGACACAAGAATCTACAGATATTGTCAGGCAAGAAATTGGTCTACTAGGAGCAGGGTATGTAAACTGCGAGCAAAACTCATTGAAGTGATCTCTACGGCTTCTTGTGGCCACCACAGTACACTTGTCTCTTTTCCACGCTCGAAGTGAGAAAAATAGAGATGTACTGTCGCGGCCATAAGAAGCCGTAGTATGCGCTGGCTCCAAGGCCGTCACTGGTAGTCATTGTCATAAATATGTCATTTCAATGGATTTTGGTTGCATTTTACGATCCCTGTTCATGAGTGTTGAGGTCCAAAAGGGGCTGGTAAACCACTTTCTTGGCTGACTGTATCTATGTCGACAAAATCGTGTCTACGTTACAGTCGCGTGGCGTCAAATAAAAACTTGGGCCAAGTCGGGATAAATGCTGCTTACTTTTAGGGTTCCGTAGCCAAATGGCAAAAAACGGAACCCTTATAGATTCGTCATGTCTGTCTGTCCGTCTGTCCGTCTGTCTGTCCGTCCGTATGTCACAGCCATTTTTTTCCGAAACTATAAGAGCTATACTGTTGAAACTTGGTAGGTAGATGTATTCTGTAAACCGCATTAAGATTTTGATGCAAAAATAAAAAAAAAATAATAAATATTGGGGGCTCCCCATACTTAGAACTGAAACTCAAATTTTTTTTTTTCATCAAACACATACGTGTGCGGTATCTATAGATAGGTCTTCAAAAATGATATCGAGGTTTCTAAAAAAAAATTTTTTTAAACCGAATAGTTTACGTGACAGACGCTTCCAAAGTGGAAAAAAGTTGGTCCCCCCCCCTCTAACTTCTAAAATAAGAAAATGAAAAATCTAAAAAAAAACATATGATGTACGAGTACATGACTATAAAAACTACCAACGAAAATTGTTTTGAACGAGATCTAGTAAGTAGTTTTTTTTTAATACTTTAATACCTAACTTTGCACCTAATTTATATGGGGCGCTATACATACCAGGTGCAAACTTAACTTAATCACTTAGGGATGGAAAGTGCTTGTACGGAACCCTCGGTGCGCGAGTCCGACTCGCACTTGGCCGGTTTTTCTTTAGAAGCAATAGTTAATGATGCTCAATCGTCCTGAAGTGGAAATGAAAATGTGGTTGTATGGACGCCACGCTACTGGCTGCTACGTCAGACCCGCGCCGTAGACCTTAACATCGACATGAGTGACTGAATGTACATTACATACTTAGGGCGGTGAATGGCCCAGATGGCAGGTGTTTGTTGCCCGAGCCGAAGGTGAGCCCCTTGTACCGCCCGTGGTTTGTCTAAAGTTTTACTTCTTCCTTGGCCAGGAAGTGAGTCATTCTTCCCGTAGCGGGCAGAAAATCCCACTTAGGGCCTAGGGTGACGTAAATAAACTTATTAAAGTACCAAGATGGACTCCAGCTTGGCCTTCTGCTTTTGTGCGAGCAAAATCGGCGCGTGTTCCTAGCCAGTTGTGTGGAGGTAGGTATCGGTCGTTGCCACGCTCCAAGATCAATTGCGTCGCCTTTTACACAACAACCCAATAAAATATAGTTCTCATGGGGCTATTGCAAATATCAAAAGAGATAACCTTCTATAATCTTTAATTGTGTGATGTGCGTTGCTTGACCTTAATGACCACCACGGCTAGCATAACTTTGACACGCGACTCTTTCTCGCACGAGATATTCTACCTGTCTCTATCTGTACAGTACTATGAGATAGTGACGGGCTGCTATCTCGCGCGACATGAGTCGCGTGTCAAAGTTATGCTAGACGTGCACATCTCCATATAATAAACACCAATACCTGTTCGGCTCGCTACAAACGTGCAACGATTTTGCCCCCAAAAAACAAAAGTGGAAGGCGGAGCTGGTACACAGGCGTGTAGCCTCAAAGCACAGCTCGTGGCGCGCGGCGAGCTCGATTTGCTCATGTAAGTTATTGGCAGGGTTCGTAAGATGCGAACAAAATTGACTGAAGTGCTCTAAGGTCGTCGCTGGTTGTCATACGTCATTTCAATCCATTTCGCTCGCATTTCACGATCCCTAGTACCTTGGCTCAAGTAGAACTCCATAGGCACCGGTCCACCCGTATAAGTTGCCTTCCTTTCTGCAGCTATGGAGTTGTGGTTCTCGTACATGGTCAGCATGTTGTCTATGACATCGTCCAGCGTTATGAGCAGCACCTGTTCATTGTCAACGATATGTTAATTATGGACCTAATACATAGTAAAGGAGTTCCTTAATCGTGTATGGCAATCCAATGTCTTTGCTCTGACAAAAATATCCTCTTTTTCACTAGCTAGGGCGTCAAAAGTAGGTACTGAACATCAAGAACTCAGCAGCCCGAGCGGCCCGACCGTTTGTTCTAAAAGCAATAGCCCTGCCTATGGCCACTTGTTACATTTTGCAAGCTCTTTGAATTCGTGATTCGATCTCACAGAGAAACTCCGAGCTTAGCTTTCTCCAGCTCAGATGATTATGACCTGACCCGGTGAGGATAACTAGAATCTGCTGGATGTCGGTAGCGCGGGGCCGGACATGGAGGCGTTTTTAGAGAGGCCTATGCCCATCTCCAGCAGTGTGCGTCATTTGGCTGATGATGACGACGGTGAACGGTAAATCACTTCTTTGTTAGTAACTAGCAAAGACAACTTACATGCCACAACGTTAGTGGTATGCACGTTAGTTGCTATATTGGGTATCTGTAAGGACGTAGTCGCTGACAGCGGAGCTCGTATATAATGGATGGATTTTATATGAAAATATATTTGAATATTTTAATTATGTCCGTCCTTGTCACACACCAAAAAAAAGCCGGATTAAAAAATTGTAATCAAGTCCCAATATAAAATATAAATAGAAAGCAGTCCTTTACTTTACCACCACTAAGCTGCACCTCGCTATAATTGGTGGGGGTGCGCGTAGTACCTTTAGCTCTTTGATGTGAAGATTTATGAAGCGGCCCAGGTGATCGGCAGAGATGTGTACTCTTTCGTTGATCAGGTACTAGAAATACATGATTATGTTGGATTAATTTTCTTGATTTTGAGCTACACCTATTAACAAAACACAATGGGTTTTAGCCTTTGGTTTCTGTTCATTGGTTACAAGTTAGCATGGTTCTGTGTATTGGTTCTGTTGGTATTGACAGTTAGTTGAAGAATCAAACCAGACAAATAAAAAATTCAATTAAATAGTTTAAGCAACCGATAAAATAAAACAACTTGGGATGTCCAGCGAAAAAGTGTGGCCAACATATGTGAATTCCAGAGCAGAGCCGAATTATCTGACTGTGCTTAATGTACATACATCATATAATTGAACCTACGAGTAAGTAGTGTTTAGTTTAGCTACTAAACTTTAGCACATTGTGATTTGTTACTTAGTAAAGCTCTAAAAAAATGCTCAATATCAATATTATCAATACGGGCCCGCGGCTTTGCAGGCTTGGTCAGTTAAACGCGGGCCATATTATGCATAATACAATATAGGAAAGTCTTGGCGCCCAACCCTCCGAGCGTTAAAACCACGCGTCATTCCTTTTTCACGATTATTACCACAACGGTAGAGCCAGTCGTTTTAATTATGATCTAACTAAGACCCCACTTGGGAGTGGCTTCGGGATAGGTACATAAAAAATCGACTTCCGACAACCATCTATTTTAATAATATTTGTAGAAATGGGAATCACGAGAAAAACGCCTTACAAATGCTGAATATTCACCCGGGTACCGCGGCCTACCTTTTGAGCTACTTTGTAGCTTTTGCTTTGGGTTGGTGTCAGTGTACCTGGTCCTCAGCAGTTTTGATAGCCATCATCTCGGACTGGTACAGCCAGAGGTGGTCCAGCTTGTCGGTGGGGTCGTGCCCGTAGATCTCGAAGGCGTCTATGATCATGGCCAGCGTCAGGTTCTCGCTGGTGCCCTGACAGCACGGGTGGTTGCGGATGTTGTACGGGAGCTGTGGTACAATCGTGATTATCTTTCCTCTACGTCGTTCTAGGTTCTTGTGTTCGTTTTTGGAAGTTTCGGCTTATTTGGACCATTTTATTTCTTACTAGCAACCCGCACCGGCTTCGCACGGGTGCAATGCTGATGAATTATGCATGCATGTATTATTTTACATGTTTTACATATAAACTATCTATTAAAAAAAGGCATCAAAATCCGTTGCGTATTTTTAAAGATCTAAGCATGCAGAAGGAAGCGACTTTGTAGTGATAGTGATTGTACACCTCAATTTTTTTGGATATATTAGGTTTTTTTTTCTTTTTTTTTGTTTTTTTTTCTTTCGATCTAATTTAGAGAAAAAAAGTGTTCCAATATTTTTTCCGTTCCATTCCTTTACTATTTCCATATAACCTACGGTAGTGATAACGGAATGGAAATTTAAACAAAAAATATATGAACATTTTGGGGCACTTTCTTTTTCTTAATTAGATTTGAAAGTTTTTTTATATATCATTACTTGGTTGTGTGTTTGGAGATTCCAGTGTGATATACAGGCATTCAAATAATTTGTCTCGTTCGCGATAATATCAGATGTACTTAATCCCTGACTTCACTCCAACTTGGAGACTATTCTTGTAATTAATTAAAATTTATTATAGTTAGTTTTCGTTTATTATTTGTCTTAGTTTTTTTATTAGTTATAGCTTGTAATTGTAGTTAATTTATAATGTATGTAATGTAAGTATTTACCGCCATCTGGAACCAGTACAGCCATATTGCGAGCAGCGCGCATGCGCGAATGTGCGCGTCCATTTTGGTCTCATCTCGGCGGCCGAAGAACGCATACGCAAATAAAATAATTGCCAATTATTTTCAACCTTGGCCATAACTTTTTAATATCTATACTTCGTTATTTTTATGTAGGTGTACTTACTTAATTAGTTTTTTTTTACGGTAGTTGAGTAAAAAAAAAGTATCTATAAGTACTTAACCATCTTTGGATGTATGCTATGTACATATATGTACATATATGATATGTATATGATCCTCCGATCTAATTCGAAAAAAAGATCTATTGAGTGTAATATAATTGGTATAACATTTCTATTTTTAAGTTCTGTCTTTTCGTCCCTAATTTCACTTGTTACGTGCTTCGCTGCTGTCCTTCCTCTAAATTCCTTTACTCAAAGCAAACCTGGAATCCGTTCTGAACGTTCAGCTCGAGAAAACTCAGGTGTCCCCCCCCCCCATTCGCTTTGGTGGGATAGGGACGCGCAAAATTTCTTCCGCATATATGGACAAACTTTCTTGTCTTTCGTCCACAGCTCCATATAACATTATAATTATACGTACATTTTAATACGCGGAATTACGCGTTGTTGCACCGTCCGTGCCGATCACTGGTAATGACGAGGCTGCGAAGATATCTCGACTGATAGATGGCGCGGTAATCAATGCCCATTCGAATCAAAAGGAGACTTATAGAAAACTTATTGAATAAAATATTGGAGACATTTTTACCGATTTGATCAAAGGAAGATATCCTCAAGTCAACAGATTTTTTGTTATGCGAAGATACGAGTATCTTCGTTATTTACGGTTTTGTGTTTTTGATGAATTTGATGATGCACGCATATTTTTTAGGAGTCTTAAAAGTTGGTTAAGAATATTTTTGGAGTCGGGTGTTACACTTAGCCAGATAGGGTTGCCAGATCGAATAACCCTATTATCGGGAGAAACAACATTTTTTTCGGGATTTTGTGACTTTGGTCGGGAGAAACAAAAATTTATTAAAAAACGACGCCGTTCACTGCCGATAAAAAGGTCTACATTAATAAATACTACCAAAAAAAACATAAAATGGTTTTCTCATTATTATAATTTTATCTATTATCTACAAAAATGTAATATGGTTATGAAAAATTAACAGTTGTATTTCCTTTTAAAATAATAGTTTCATAAAATAAAGTTGTTTTCGGGAGATTTTTCACTTTGTCGGGAGTCGGGAGGACATACACAAACATTCGGGAGAATCCAAGCATCTGGCAACCCTAGCGCAACACGGCATAAGCGCACCTAAGATAAAAAAAACCGGCCAAGAGCATGTCGGGCCACGCTCAGTGTGGGGTTCCGTAGTTGCCCATCCTTCACAATAAATTACGAGAGAGATGTCAAACTCTATAAAAAGGTCGTAAACGCCAAAGTAACTGTAATTACTTATTACCTTCTGGAAGTTATCGATTATACGCGCCAGATTGAGCGGAGTGTTTTAATGCAGTATGGCATTTAACTAATATGTGTAACGTTCGAAGTATAAGGACACCGCGCGGCACTTACGTAGTTTTAAAGAAAATTATGAAATTTTGTGATAACTCAAAAACAGCTCGACTGATTTTAATCAATATACCTAGTTTTCATTGAATGTACTTATAAGGCCTCATTTTCATGAATTTTTCCATGATTTTTTGATCCGTGGTTGAAAAGTAAGAGGGGGGGACGCTGTTTTTTGGATTTCTGGAGCGAATATTTACAAAACTGCTGACTTTATAAAAAAATGATGTTTGAAGACCCCCTATTATTCTTAAAAGACCTATTCAACGACACCCCACACACTAGTGTCGGAACAAAAAAAAAGTGCCCCCACTTTAGGTGTACGGGAGGGAAGTACCCAAAAAAAATTTTTTTTTGTTTTTATTTTACCGTTTTGTCGGCGTGATACATACACATACTCATACCAAATTTCAGCTTTCTAGTACTAATGATCACGGAGCTAAGCCGCGGACGGACGATGGACAGACGGACGTGGCGAAACTATAAGGGTTCCTAGTTGACTACGGAACCCTAAAAACTATCGAAAAGTACACATGTTAGGTTATATACCTACTACTGACGCCTTCTTACAACGTTAGAACCACGGTTACCTATCTGAAACACAAATGTTTGTTTCCCTCAGAATTTCTGTACTTACCTCAAAATTTCGAAAAAAAAAATCATTTATTCGAAAGCCATTTTTTTTGAAAACTGTTTATTTTTTAGAATAATTATAAAACAAACCTAACCTAATGGGGTCTTTAAGACGATGTTTATAGAATGAAAACATTACACGTTGCAGTAAAAAAATAGTAGTAGTAACATCTGTAGGTACCTCTTGATATATTTTTTTATGGTAGATGCGCTTATGCCGTGTGGCACGCTTGGCCCGGCTGA
Organism: Apotomis capreana; assembly: GCA_947623375.1. NCBI lineage: Eukaryota > Metazoa > Arthropoda > Insecta > Lepidoptera > Tortricidae > Apotomis > Apotomis capreana. The sequence continues at coordinate 10,073,963 of OX392518.1, forward strand.
CCTTGTAGTTAATAATAATAATAATAATATTTATTGCATCCAAGTACTTATAACTAGGTACAGGTACAGGGACCCTGTCAGGGTGTAGCAAAAGGTTAACATTTTGGTATGTAGTCTGGTTTACCAAACTTAATATTGCTTAATATAAACTTAATACTAGTAATGACAACATTCAATGTTACTTTTACATTTCAAATTTTAAACAAGCATCTTTTACTTATATACATTGCATAAGTTAGGTACAGACAATCTGTACCTACATAGTATTTAAATATTTTTCTCGTCCATGAATTCCGTAATTGAGTAGTAGCACTTACCTATCTATAAGTGTTCGTTTTAGATTGCTTATAAAGCATGAGTCTTTTAGTGTGTTTTTTATTTTAGGAGGGATTTTATTATATATTTTAATTGCTCTGTAGTATGGTCCATTTTTGTATATTTCTAGTTTGGGTTCCGGGAGTTCAAGATTTTGTCGGCGTCGAGTGTTTTGATTGAATTTAAAGAGATGCAAAGTTTTTCGTACATACGTGGCAATTTCTAGGATATAGAGGGAGGGAAGAGTTAATAGTTTCAGGTTTTTGAATTCAGGTTTACAGCTATTTGGTTGGTGGATGTTGGCCAGGATTCGTACACACTTCTTTTGCATAATGAAGAGCTGGTGCGCATCTGGGCTGTGGCCCCACAGCAGGAGACCGTAGCGTAGCCACGCGACCGCCTGCGTGTGATACGCGGTCAGCGCGCACTCCATGCTAGTGTTGCTCTTCAATATGCTCAGTGCGTATACGAATCTGGACAGTTTGTTTTTTACTGATTCGATGTGTGCTTTCCAGTTTAAATGAGTATCTAATTTAAGACCCAAAAGAGTGCATTCAGTTACTTCTTTTATGTTTAGGTGGTTTGATACTGTATTTAAGTTAAGTAGTTGTTTTTGTCGCGGTCTAAATTGGATTAGTTTAGTTTTATCATTATTGATTATTAGATTTGTGATCATGTAGCCAGCGTGTTACTGAATTAAAAGTTTGTTCGATGTGTGTGTTGCTATAGTTATCATTTGGGCATTGAAATAAAAGTGATACGTCGTCTGCGAACATTACAACTTTATGGGGGGTGATTTTTGGGAGGTCGTTTATATAGATAAGAAATAGGACACATCCTAAAACACTACCTTGTGGTGTGTTTTCTAATACGTTCTTTTTTTTATGGGACAATCATACACCAATCGACCTAGTCCTAAACTAAGCAAAGCTTGTACTATGGGTACTAGACGACGATATACACAAACATAATATACTTATAAATACTAACATCCATGACTCAGGAATAAATTTCGAGTTCATTACACAAATATTTGGCCCGGCCGGGATTCGAACCTGCGCCAACCGCGTTTGGTTTGGTTTGGGATTTCACAGAAAAAAAAGAAAACTGAAGTCGATTAACACTTTATATTTATATTCTTTAAAATACACATCTAGACTTGTAGATTTCATCACAATACATGTATTTAAGTATATTTATACAACATTATTGCACTTGGATACATTTCTAAATACATTTGAATATACCTAAGCATTGTCAATGGTAACAAAAATTACACTGGATATCTACCCAGTTATTGACACTTTGACTTAATATTGACACCAATTTATAGAACGTATGTACCTAATGTACTCGTTAAATCATATTAACTGTCATATAAGGTCAGTCGGGTCAAGTGCGCCAACGGGAAAAGCGCGGATACCTTATCGAAATATCGAAAAGAACAAATGTTATTACTCAGTTGAATTGGGTGTGCAATTCGAGGTGAATGACCTTATATGCTGTATATGGATATGCCCTGGAATTCCAGGAAAATATAGTTTAGCAGTGAGTTTTGGGCAATAGACTATAGACAAGGCTTTTGTAAAGTATATCGTTATTAAATTTGGTGACGATATAAATGACGGATAAGTACAGGAGTGGAAAAAACAATATTATTCATGCCTGTATAATGGTATAAGTATATACCTTTTTGATAACTGAGTAATCTATTGAAATCAAAACATAATATTTTATTTTAGCTTTACGATTATCACCCCGGGATTAAGTCATATACATATTAATATTACGTTAGGAAGTCCCGGGAAATTGCAGGTCCTAAACCGAACACTGTTTATACTACTAACGCCATCTTACACAAATGGCACATAGGTAAGAAGGATTTAGGCGTAGTTAGCCTTAGAAAAAAAGCGATCGGAAAAGTTCCGTTGTGCGACAAAAAATAACGACACAACAATTAACCTCAAAACAGTACCTTAAGGTACATTATTCGATGGTTAATTTGTCGTCGTACAAGGGAAAAATGGATACAAATTTTATTTGAGTTCCTGGTAGCAAACTAATTTTTGGTCTTCACCCACAAGCCAATTAACTATAGTTACTCAACTTACTATAGTTAGAGTTACTACTCAACTCAGGTTGTAAGTTGTATCTATATTAGTGGTGTTAGTGTCTATCCTTTTTGATATTTCGATATTGTTGGTCTGGCGTGGCGCCCATGCGCCTGGCCCGCTGTGGCACTTGCCCCAACCTTATTTATACAGTCTGTAGTAGTTAACGCTTCACGATTTGCACCAAAACATATATATCAATATTCAAAATTAACAAGTATAATTTAATATAAAAATTACTGATTTTCGCTTCCCCTGCAATTTAAATAATTGTCAACAATAGAGTTATTTCCTCTACGTAAAATATACAATATATGTATACCTACAGGGGTACTGAATTCATATTAAATTTTTATTGTCCGTTGTTTGTTCGTGCAACTTTATGATATAAAGTTACCTGCATGGTCCAATCCATTTAAAATATTTGTTAGAATTATTTTGAAAATTCTGAACAGCGACAAATTTCGCATTCCATCACGTTTTGAATTGAAGTATTGCTTTTAATAGCGTGACCATGATGACTAAATTTAAAATTGGACACTCCTTTAAAAATATTGTGGTTTAAAACAGCTCGATCCTAAATGCAATTTTCAAACTTCAGTTGCTCAAGACATCTTTCATAATGGATCCACGCAATCAAATTAAATCAATCCTTCTTGCCATGAGTACTCGTATGGCTAAATTGCTTTCGTGTTCCTTCTCTTACCATTATAATCTCTACTTGTTATTATTACGTTCATGTTGCTTACTCGCACCATTGTGTAATATAAAATATTTGTCTGATTTTTGAAAGTATTTATCAAATTTTATACGTAGTTACACGTGTGTGTGGTTCGTATATTTATAAAAAAACAATAACGATTTTTTTCCTTACATTGTAAGTATAACTCATAAAAACACTGTCGTATTTTTCTAGTTACTTTTCAAAAATCGATTTTCCATACAATATTTGATGCATCGGTCTTGCCCCAAATTAAGCTCAAGTAGCTGTTGGGTGCTAGTTGGGAATATACATAAAAATTAACTTAATTTCTCTAACTATACTCTGAAACTATTTTCCATACAATGATACCGTGGTGTAATAGAACCACCGAATTTTCACAAATAATTAATATTTACCTTCTAGTTTCTTTTTTAATTCCATCTGTGCCAAAAGCTTGAAAGTGCACGATTATAGTCGAATAATGTTTCTAACTACTGCCTTGCTAGTACGTAGAATGGAATGTTTTGACATGAATAGCTTGACAGATTTTCTAATAAAAAAAGCATAGAATTTATGTGTGTTTAAATGTAGTATGATTATTTTTGAGCTCAATCATTAACAAAACAAGTATTTCACAGGGTAGCGCCTGTACCAATCATATTGACTGATTATTTTATAATCAAGTCGCTTTAGTCTCTGGGTACAAAACAAAAAAATGCAAATAAAGGGCTAACGGGAATATCAGCCAAGTCCTTTTTTCCAAATTCTTTTTTTTTATATGACTTTACCCAGTTCATCATATATGCCTATCTAAAACAGTAGTATACCTCGCTAGGTCCCGATATTTTTTTATATATTTTTACGCACGCTATACAGCCATTTTTACGTACGCCATAAGATGATTTTCAAACTTCAATTGTCTGTACGTAACTTGGCCAGTGTTTCTTTTAGCCCTAAAAATGTAACGCCAAAAGCCTGAGCCGAACGACGTTGTCAGTGAACAGAAGTCAAACATGAATTACAATACCATATTGTTTCGTTACTGGGATTTGCAATAAAATACAAAAGTCCATATTACCGCCTTGTCTGTTCGACCAAACAGCTAGAAATATAACTGGGAATCCATTGACTGAAGAATAACCTAGCAAGGCAGACCACTTGTCTAGACTAGAGACAAGCATCCTTATACTAGTTATTTTAATACAAAACGCCAAGTTCTGGAAGCCCTTGATTTTAATTATAGGTATACAGATTGTTAAGGATATGATTATGTAATCTCGCACATATGATATAATGAGAATATTTGACTCATCCTAGTGGCAATAGATGGCGCTATAACTAAACTTGATACAATAGAGCTCACTGCTATTTGAAACGAGACCCGTTATTGTTCCGTCTTTAACCAAAAAGTGACTCAGTTGGGTAAAAATATTTGTACATCATAGGTACATGATATAATAAACAAATTAAAATATTAGCTGTTAAGTATATGTATCAAAATGTCTACAATCTATGCTTTCCGTCCTTTCCGTCAATGTCCAAATATTACTCCGGGTTTTTTCAAGTTCGGAGTTGCCATGCGTAAAAAACACTCCAAATTTTTTTGAGATATTCACTCACTCGATTAGTCGATATACACTATTCTGTCTATGCCTACATGCTAAATGTTATCAAAATCATCCCGGAATAAATTTTAAATTTTGTCAATGTCATAACAATCCGTTTACCTAACATTAGTAAAAGATATTTCACACTTCATATATTATTCCCTCCATTCATAGTACACATATATAACGTAGCTAACATGTATAATTATATCTTCTAAATATCAACAACAGTTATTTTAATATTGTTCTGAAATGTCAATGGAAGACTCGATTTCGGTATAATAAGAAAATTAATAATTAATAATTTGTATGTTTATATTTTTAACAACTTATAATTTGGAATAAAACTATCAGGAACGATGCTTTAAAATAATCTTACACCTTATTATACAAACAATCGTGTTATTTACTGAGATATCTTGAATTTGAACATTTATTTCATTTGGACTTCCCAGATGTAGCCCTCTCTAATCTACACACTGAACAATTTTATAAACGGCATACTCATACCAGTCGTGTTTTTCACCACTTACATGATTTTTAAGTCTTAATATGCGTCCTTTGTAGACGAAAAATAAGTGTAGATATATATTATTTTACGTACATAAACACAGATATGGTAGGCGCTTTTGCCCCATTGACGCACTTGTCCCGCTAGTGCACTTGCTCCGGCTAACCTTTAGTGGTACTTAGCAGGTATTGTCATATAACATCAAGTAACTGTGAGTATTACTTTTCAATTTCGTAGAGTTCAATCACCATGATTATTTTTACAAAATGTTCTCATTCAATAAAGTGTGCCTAGTTGTATAGATTTCAAAAGTACGCAATATGTTTGTTCAACGTTGAGATTTGTCTTCAAGATATCTCGTTTTTTACAGTACATTCTAAATCGGCAAGCGTACCTTCTGACTATTTAAGAAAAAAGCCTACATACATTATTACAATTCCGAAGTCTTTTTCAAATATTCATTATTAAATAGGTATATGTATTGTATAGTTATAATAATCTGCATTCAAATATAATAATATACAAGCAATTATTAGCTAGTCAGTTTATCAATAATTGGAAGACTTCGTTGTTAAATAACATCGAAAACATAAGCATCATGGAAGACGTTGGATTAATTAAGTATTTATCCGCTATTACTTATAATTTCCTAAGTTTTTAACTATATATTTCATTGGAAGACAACGTGAACAATTTTTAATTTAACACAAAATTACATAGCTTTGCGTTCTTAAATACTAAACAGATCTAGAATACAAACATTATTGATCACATCTCTAAATGATTACTCGTTTGAACATTATGAACCCGCGAATGATGCGACAAAACGGTTTTATACTCGTACGAAGTCTGCGATTATCTAAAAATAGTTCAACAATTACCTAAAACTACTTCTTATTCGAAATTAGAACGGCAAACCGATCTTGAAAGCCTTTATCAGGGCGGAGCCCGAATCGTACATACCGATAACCCCGAACAAAACTCCTAAACCTATGATGAAGTAGTTATAGGCAACTGTGGAGCTATCTAGTTGCGGGCCCTTCAGTTTAAGGTGGAAATACGCGGGCCAGATGAAACTCAACATAGTACCGGTGAAGCTTCCGATGAAACCCATCAGAATAGCGAAATGGGGGATGAATATTGCCATCAAAACTGTGAACATAATGACACCAAGCCGCCAAGCGAGCCCCCAGACTTTTAGCTCGCCATCCAAAGCGTAGATCACAGGGAAGAGCGTCTTAGGTTTACCTCTAAAGAGGGCGCGTTCCAACAGATCGCATGCTGCGTAGTACGGTAGTGGGTAGCTGAGAATCGCCTTGACCACCAGGAAAAAGTTCACGAGGCCCTTAAACCCGGATGAACGCAGATTGTTCGTGATGACTTGTTGAGTGTCGTTTTGGAAAGTCAGGAAACACATATAGCCGAAGATGGACTTGAAAGCGGCCGCGGCGATGTGCGACCATTTTAACATCCATTCGAACTTCCCAGGGTCCTCCATGTTACCTTCTAGAGTAGGCAAGAATATTTGAGACGTGTAGGAGAACACGATAACACCAAGACTGATTGGGAAGTTCTCGAAGTCGAGACTCCATTTCACCTTGCCCCAACCCCAGTCGCCGATGTAAAGGAGGCAGTACCCAAGCACTATGGCGTTGATGATTAAATGGCTCATAGTACACCAAAACGATAGCATACTGACGCTCTGGAGAGATTTAAGGAAGGCTAAAGGCAGGAGGAAGATTCCTGTCAACATCATCCAAGAGCGAGTGTCTATAGACCCATCAGGGAAAGTTCCGATCATCAGGTCGCCACAGACGACCACGTAGAGAATGCAGGTCATGACTAGTTCAATTATTTGAGCAATATTAACGATCCTAGCACCATATTTCCTACCGAAGCACTCTTTTGCGATGCTGACGTAGGAGTCGCGGACTCGTATGCGCTTCCCAGAGACCGGATCGTCTTCATACAGGCACTCTACTAGGATCCTGCCAGTGTAGCAGCAGATGTGGGCGATGCCAATCATGGCTGCAATAGCCCAATAGCCTCCTTGGAGAACGGCGAAAGGCAATGATACGACGAACATGCCCTGCGAAAGAAAAAGGAAATATAATATAATTTGTCGGAACTGAATTTTGATGATTTATTTGTTAGTGAATATACCTGTATAGCATTGGTGACGTTCCAGGCGGCTTGGAACTCGTTGATCTTGCATCCAGGCTTACCGCCGCCCTCTTCGAATCCTCCCTCTTCTGACGAGGCGTAGAAGTCAACACTCTGCATACTCTGAGTTCTGAAATTATATACATTTTCATAAGATACTGTTTGTTATCGTGTTATCAATCGTGAATACATATATAGGCATGGTTAAATTAAGTCAGATCGTCGTCAGAAGGTCAATTACCAACGATTAATTTTTTAATCAGCTTGTTAAATAGGCAAATTTCCAAAGAAACCTACAGAAGAAAAAAAAAAGTCTTCCACCAGGTAGCTCCTTTTTCAATTTTTCTTTAAGCTTTGAAATCTATCTCATCGTAAAGGATCGTTGAAAACAAGTGACTTCTTTCACCGTGGCACAGTATCTTGCTGAGGAAACGTGTTCCGGTAGCTGGTGGAGGAATCTTTGGCCTACAGGTCGCCGTAGGTTGGTCGACTGGTTAGTGATCTCCACCAGTTCGAACTCAATCTGGCGCAGGATCTTGCAGAGGGAATGTGTTCTGGTAGCTGGTGGAAGGGTCTATAGACTACAGGTCACCGCTGATCGGGTTGGTTGACTGGCTAGTGCTCTCCGTCAGTTCGAACTCACCGTGGTGCTCCATCTTGCTGAGGGAACGTGTTCTGGTAGCTGGTGAACGAGTCCTCGGCCTGCAGGTCGCCGCTGAGGAAGGGGTTCGTTGGGTTCGTCGACTGGTATGTTGGTGATGTCGTCTCGTTCATGGTAGACAGCTCACAACTTTCCCCCATATCTGTGGAAAAAGGAAGGAATAATGGACGTTTGCAGTGGGCAGAGAGGCTTGAGTGGCGATCAATCTATAAGTAGTTTACAGGAAGTCGCACGGGAAGGATCCCAACAATGCGGGTCGACGACCTGGTCAGGGTCATGGGGAGTCGTTGGATTAGGGCGGCGCATGACCGATCGTCGCGGAAAACTTTGGGGGAAGATTTTTATCCTGCAGTGGACATCTTTATTTTTATTTTACTGATCTGTCTTTGTAGCAAGTTTTTGTAAAAAACATGTATACCTACGTTTTACTGTTGACTATAACTTTATGCACAAATCACAAGTCAACTAAATCAAATAATCTAAATCCAAAATCGATGGGATTATTATTCAAATACCCATGACCACCTTCCACCTCCATCATCATTTCAGTTCAGCTCCAAGATGAGTTCGATTTTATAATACTATTGCATTGTTATCCTGTCACTGGGGTCACATGCATGTGTGCACGTGAGATCAACCGAAAACCGGGAAATGGTGGAAAGGCAAGGCTAAAAGAAAGCTAGAAAACTTAAAAATTTTAGTAGTTACCTACACATGAAGATGTTTTACAAAACAAGATGTCAGATTTTATTATATTTATGTGCAGCGAACTAATACATTATCATAATCTTAGGGTTCCGTTTTGCGTTTTGATGTACGGAACCCTGAAAGGAAGCTAAAAATTTTGTGGCATTCGCCAAATAAATAGCCGCTTTCTCTTTTATGTTTTCTCTACTCAGAATCATGAACACTGTTCATCTGATAGGAAAAATTAAATATCCTGAAATTCCATTCCACTCCCGTTACTTTATTGTGTAAAAATTGCAACATGTTCTATAATAGAAAATAGGAGTAGGTAACATCTCTTACATAAAACACAAAAAAACACTTCTTTCTCTCCTGTCAGTATATCTAGTACCAAATTTTCAGAGAAAAAAGTGGAGTTTGCGTTTTGCATAAAAATGCTTAATTACGATTATTACGAAGGAATGGTAAAATCAAGGTTTAGCAAATTTCTGGATTGAATTTAATGGCACCAGTAACATGAAATTTGGTCATTTTTTGACGTCTCAACTCAACATCTTGGTAAATAAAATTATAAATGTAAGTATAATTAATAAAAATGAATTTATGGGTGTGTACCGTACTTCTAAAGTGTACCTAAACGGAACCCTTATAAGAACTACTTCGCTGTCTGGCTATCTGTCAAGTCAAAGGAACCTGTGAAGCACTTCCCTTTGACCTAGAATTATAAAGTTTGACTAGAAGCAGTCTTACAGCACTAATACAGGAAAAAATCCGAAACTATTTTGCAGTTACATCACAAAAAATGCCTTCTGTCTTCTGTGTTGTAGTGGTATGGAACCCTCGATGCGCGAGCCCGGCTCGCACTTGACACTAAGTGACTTACCTTGGTTAGCGAATCTAACCGCCTGTGGAGGACGCGGCGGCGGCGCTGCCTTGTCAGGCATCTGCTGCCGAACCGTCTGCATCGCCACCTCCAAAGCATTCTTGATCGGTGGCAACTTGAAACGCCCCAAATTCATACTGACGTTTATTTAACACACTTAATATGGAAGACCTTTGACTAACACTAAGCTTAACTATTGGAAGACTTCTTTACTACACTAAGTTTGTTGCGACCCTACCGAGCGGCCATTTTATGATATTCTATTTTCCATTTTCAAATCACTTCACTTGTTTTTTCTTTCACATCGGTTACTGTGATTGTTATTTGGCTTTTTAAAGGGTTTAGGGTTGTTATTGATGGGGTTTTCCCATTTTTTGGGTATTTTCCGGTGGGTTTGGCCGCTCGGGTCGGCAGATGGGGGCGGAGTCAACGGAGGCTGCGCGATGTACCGGTCGATATCTGGACGGGTACTGGGCTACCAGAAATAAAGGGAGTAACGTAGTATGAAGTTCATACGTACTTAAGCCTATTTTCGTACTGTGTTAGTGTTACGCTGTGATGCTCATTCCCTAATGCTTTTGGGATTGTTTGCGTCATGGTGCGAGGAATAATCGACATTTGTCTCATCATAATTGTATGCGAGAACATTTTTAATACTCATTAAATTGATGTATTGTAATGATTGAACAATAAGTGACTTGGCTGAATATTTGATATACTTACATATAACATATTTTTTATCCCAAATTGTGATAAAATCTATTCAGAAAGTTAAACATTACCGGATTTAATAATTATCGCCATTTTATACAAGAATCCTTTGAGGGCCGGTATGCGTCGTTTTTTTTAAAGCTCTTAAGTGGTTGGAAAATACTGTTTTAAAATGTTCGTGTCATTCGTGTGTTTATAATTTTAATTTTCGTAACCATCATAGGCTCGTATCTCGTATCATCGTTTATCACGCGACTAATAAGTGATGAAGCATCCGTCACTTTCACACTAAGTGTGTCAAAACGTGATAGATGCTCTGTTATTTTATTTATCACGTGATAAACGTGACCATCACGAGCCTTTAATGATGATGATTTACTTTAGTTTGATGTTGCTCTGACACTTAACTAAATAGGTAATCTGTATATCATTGATTTCGTGGAAAAAGTTGCAAATAACTTCTAGTATTTCATTTCATCTATACAATGCAATCCAAAATTCTTTATTGCACATCAAAAAAGGTTACAAATTAAGTTAGACAACAGGCGATCTTATCGCTAAACTCTATAAAAAGGTCGTAGACGCCAAAGTAACAGTAACAGTAATTACTTATTACCTTCTGGAAGTTATCGATTATACGCGCCAGATTTAGCGAAATGTTTTAATACAGTACGTCACTTAATTAATATGCGTAACGTTCGAAGTATAAGGACCCCGCACGGCACTTACGTAATTTTAAAGAAAATTATGAATTTTTGCGATAACTCAAAAACGGCTGGACCGATTTTATTCAATATAGTTTTCATTGAAAGTACTTATAAGTCCTCATTTTTTCATGAATTGTCCCATTGTTTTTTGACGCGTGGTTAAAAAGTTAGAGATTTTTTTTTATTTTCGGAGCGAATATTTACAAAACTACTAACTTTATCAAAAAATAATGTTCGGAGACCCCTATTATTTTTAAAAGAACTATTCAACAATACCCAACATATTAGTGTTGGAACGAAAAAAAAATCACCCCCACTTTAGGTGTACGGGAGCACAGTGTGGGATTTTGGTCGAGTTGGGACCATCCTTTTTCTATTTTTTTATAGGTAGGCTGGTTAATATTAAGGCCCTGTGTTCAACTCCCATGTGTCTATCTTGAACAGTTTTTGAGATATAATTTTTTTTAGTAAAAGGTCAATAACCGCTCGAAATGTGTTTTACCAAAATTTTTGAAACAAACACTATTCTTAGGTAAAATACACATTTAAAACACCCGAATCAACCCAATTCATCAATCTGGGTGCTGTATTTTAAAAGGAAGAATACTTATTGATATTTTTTATAATATACGTTTTTTTTTAAATTTTCAGTTTTCCCGTAAATTCCGCGTTTTATTTCTGTTGTAAAGTATGTAGGATATGTTGCTTTATAATCCTGGAAAACTTGAAATTTGAATATGGTAAGACCGCCGAGATATCGCATTTCTAAGTTTCTTAAGGATTTCTATGGAAATAGGGTTGTCAACGCTAACTTTCTCTGCATTGGTTTTAAGCAATTTAAAAAGAGATATTAATATTATGTTTTACTAAAGTAATTAAAATGAGACATGTACTCAAAATATGTAATATATTTATAGAATAAGCATGTAATATACATCAGGGCAAATTTATCTCGTTAAGGGATATCTTTCAGTTAACTTTTGAGTAAATTTACATAAGGCAAATACCTTTCTAAATCAAAGACACTAACCACCATACTGTTAAGGGTATAAATAAATAAATAAAATAAATATTTAGGGACAATCTTATACAAATAGAACTAGTCCCAAACTAAGCAATGCTTGTACTATGGGTACTAGACGACGATATACATAATATATATAAACACAATATATAACAACATACATAATATATATATACTGAAGAGTGCATGACAGCAGCAAGTTGTGTGGGATTTGATTGATGGGCATAAGCTAAACATAAAGTTCCTCTTCATCTGGAGAAATGATAACATCCTCTCTGGGAAATGTAGTTTCACCTGAGTCAAGTTCAGCGTCGTTTTGGAAACTATCATTCTCTGACAAGGGTTTCAGAAGCTCCAAGACTTTATCAGGGAGCTTATAATCTGTAGTCTTTTTTTGTCGAGAGGAAAGCGAGAGCATTGAAATAAATGGATCAGACGACTCCAAGGCTCTGTGAAATAGATCCCGAATTGTCGTTTTTCGATCTAATTTTCGAGTATGGTGTTCCCGATCGTAGCGCCAATATTTATTTCGAGATTCACCTGTCTGTTCCGATAATATTCCAACAGGTAATGCACTGGCCTCAATTATTTGTCTCCCGTGCATCAAAATTTTGTGAAAAGTAACAGGCATATAGAACCAACCATACGTTTTCACATAATTTTTAGCAAGTTCGGCACAGAACAATTCATATTTGGCAGTATCAATTGGTAATCTGCAGGAGATTGCAACCAAAATCGTGTGTATATCGTCTACAAGCTTATACTCTAGTCCAAGAATATCGGCGAATGTTTTGCGATGCTTGTCTGAAAGTGCTGTTCTAGCTGAGTTTCCATCATTCGTAGTGCCTGAATTCGGTCGGACAACATCAACTAGAAGAGACATTTTATCTCTTATTTCAGCCTGTATACTCTTTTGTCGTTCAGCAACAATTTGAGCTTGAGGTGTGGTCTGATTAACCAGCCATTTTTGGACACGAGGGTCGTTTTTATACCCTAGATGAAGTAAAAACTCAAAAAGTCTCATCCATGCATGTAAAGGGCTTAAACCATGTTGTAAAGCTTCTTGGTTTATAGGCTTTTTGGCTATTGCTTCTAGATTGTTGAAATCTTTAGCAGTAGCACCACAGCAAGCGCATCTTAATTGTGAAGAGGTATTTGTTATCACATTATAAACTTTCCCATCTATTATGGTCAGGTATAACATAGGGCGAGCAATGAGAGTGCACCCTGATTTAGACTCTGCATATATTGGAGATAGTTTCTTTATTTCACTTTCTACGCGCTGTTTTTCATCAAGGATTAACTCTTTGGTTTCGTTCCGGTATTGAATGCGTACAGGTCGGCAAAATCTAAAAGATTGTGGACTAGGGTTTGACCAATATACTACGCCATCTTCAGACTTTATGCATAATGGGATGTATGAAGTTACAAATAAACTGTGCTCATCGTCACCTTCGTCATCAGAAAATTTTTGCTTATAAAGCGACTGCCCCGTACTCCCATCAAAACCCCACGAACCCTCGAAAATGCAATTTATAAAATCATCATTGTGCCGAAATTTATCGTCACATGCATCTACTATACGGCGAAATGTGTGAATAAGTAAATCTTGCAATGATGTGGATGCCTCTCTTTCGGTTACGCTTAAGTTTTCCTCAGGATAGCACATTTTTTTAGCCTTTTGTATATTATAGTACGGGGGATATAGTTTAAAACCTCTTCTTTTTGCATCTTGCTGCATTGACGTATAATCTTCAACAGTAAGTTTCTTATCAATAATCAAACCCAAGGCTTCATCGGGAGTATACGGTTTTTGAGCTTTGGATTTTTGCTTCGATCTTATGGTACTTGCAATTTTTTTCAGATGAGAAGTACTTTTTAAGCTTTCGTTTATTATCAACCCCAATTCGCGGGCAGAACTTTTGGACAGTCTTCGGCCGTTGTCAGTAGTTAGAATCTTAGGCAAAACTTTCCTAATTTTTGATTGAGGATGATATTTTAACGATTTTGCAAGTTTATTTTGCTGACGTTTCTTTTGGCTTGCACTTAGATTGTCATATGTTTTAGGTGTACAATATTTTTTTGATTTTTCTTTAGAATTCGAGGGCGTATCTGGCACAAAAGATTCATGTGTTACCGGACTCAATTTATGCTCTTGTTGTTCACGCAACATTTCAAGGTCAAGCACTGTCGATGACGCAAGTTCTTTTTGTTCGTGTTGTTTTAGATTATCACTAAGCGTAAGTTCACTCACTTCTTCTGGTTTTTCTATAGAAATTTGTGAAGAAGTGGATGGCAAATCTTTCAACAAATTCAATCTGGGCACCTGTTCAATCTCTTTTTCATGGTTTTCTTCGGAAATATGTAACAAGGTAGATGCCAACACTGAAGAATGAGATTCTTGCATCACTATACTTAATCTGGGTTCTTGCTCTGCACACGAAATTTCGAAGTCAAATGGTTCAGACAACCATTTCTTGTGTTTCTTTGTAAATATGGAAAATTTGCGGTGGCAATCTTTATAAAATTTTTCGCATTTACTTGTGAACTTTGATATATATACTTTACACGATTGTTGGTCCACACTAATTGCATTAGGTATGCCAGAAGGGTAAAGATCTTGCATTATTATAGCCATGCGCTCATTTATGTCTAAGTCCAAGGGTCTTACTTTTGGTCCGCGCATGCGTGCACTCTTTTCTAATAATTGGTACACTTGTAACCTTGTCATTTTTTTATTGCAATTGGCTGCAATGTTTGTTTCTTCTCGTAACATTTCTACAAATACTCTCGGAGGATGAAAAGTATCAGCAGTTGCCGCTCGCTGACCAACATGAGGGTTGGCGCCCTCATGCCCCTCTCGCATTAAGTCCTCCGGTCGAGGCCCGGATGGACATCCCTCAGCAGACTGGGTCAGTGCCTGCTGAGGCAAATGAACGTCATGGATCTTTGCCGGCTCCATGACGCCTCACCCCCGCTTCTCCAGACATTCGTGTATAGGTACAGGGTTTTAGCAAATACCTAACGAGGGCGGATCCCTTCCCTGTACCACACGAAGTCCATCATTGAAGATAGTAAAAAGTAAAAGGTACTCTTTACGCACGTGGTGAGGTAACTTTTTACGAACCTTTGTCGCATCCGAACCTCAAGACGAAGAAAGATGAAAAATCTTATTACATACCAGCTCTTCCCCGTGGCCTCGCTCGCGAAGATGGGGCAAATGTGATGAATTGTGTTTCTACTCAGCATAAAAAACACAAACTAAGGTTCTCCTTAATTTGTGTTTATTTATTTATGGTTTGGAATAAACGAAAAGCTGAATAGTGACAACCCTAACCAATATTTTCGAAATTCCAAAACTCAGCCGTCCTGCTATTTATCAATTCAGTATTTTGTATGGTAATAAAGACTAATATAGAGACATTTTTTAGCTTAAAATAAAATGCGGAATGCCAATAGAACTCTGAAAAATAAAATAAAAAGAAAATTATTGGATAGCGGTTTTTACTGTTAACTATTATCGTTTTTGAATTATTTTAAAATTAATAAGCATATTTTAGACGTTTTCCATCGTATGATAGCAGTTTTAAGATAAAATATATATATTTAGATCCGCGAAAAAAAAATTAAGGTTTTTTCTATGGTTTCCAGAAAACATAAATTTCTCAAAAACCATTCAAGATAGACACAGGGGAGTTGATCACAGGGCCTTAATATTAACCAGCCTACCTATAAAAAAATAGAAAAAGGATGGTCCCAACTCGACCAAAATCCCACACTGCGGGAGGTACCCGAAAAAAAGATTTTTTTTAGTTTTTATTTTACTGTTTTGTCGGCGTGATACATACAATACACATACTCATACGAAATTTCTGCTTTCTAGTACTAATTATCACGGAGCTAAGCCACGGACGGACAGACAGACAGACAGACAGACGAACATGGCGAAACTATAAGGGTTTCTAGTTGACTACGGAACCCTAAAAAATGCGCGGGCAAATTTGCGGGCCCCTTCTAGCATTAGTATTTCATATTTATTTGCATTTGTCGTAAACTATGTATATCAATTTGAGCCTTTTATTTGCTTGATTGGTCGTTAACTTAACAATTAAGTAGATTAAAATAACGAGACGCGAGTTTCGCCTTTTGAATGCAGTTTTCCGCGATATGACTGAAACCGGTAGACTGTTTGGTTTTATTTTATTTTTACAATGTTTTATGAATGTGGTAAGTTTGAACGTATAACTAAACTTTTACACATAAAAAAAAAACAAACACAGAACAGTATACATATATCGTAAAAGTATTTCTTAGATAACCTCAACTCAATTAAATTTGAGTTTTAGGGTGAGTTATTGGAAAAGAAACTTTAATAAAGCACCTTTATATGAACCTAGTTGTGACCTGTTAGAACAGACAACACGTGTTTAAAACCGGCCAAGTGCAAGTCGGACTCGCGCACCGAGGGTTCAGTACAACACTACACAGCTGGCCGGGTTAAGTTTGCACCTAGTTGTATGGCGCCGCATACAAATGAAGTGCAAAGTTAACGCAACCGATCACGCTTGTTGTATGGGAGTATACCTATCTATTTTATTCCGTTTTTAGTATTTGATGTTATAGCGGCAACAGAAATACATCATCAGGTGATAATTTCAACGTACTCGCTAGCAACATCGACTGCGTAACCGATTTGTATGGATAATAGTACACGCGCCCCTAGCGTTTACTTTGTTGAACTACAATTCTCAATATAGACCGTTTACGCTGTCGCTATCGAGTACGGTCACTGTAACTCATGCATTCATGGGTAGGTTATCATGTATAGTGTGTGAGATGTCAATGATATTGTTTTTACCCAAAGGGTAAAAACGGGACCCTATTACTGAGACTTCGCTGTCCGCCCGTCCGTCCGTCTGTCACCAGGCTGTATCTCAAGAACGGTGATAGCTAGACAGTTGAAATTTTCACAGATGATGTATTTCTATTGCCGCTATAACAAAAAATACTAAAAATGAATTAAAATAAATATTTAAGGGGGGCTCCCATACAAAAAACTTACAGTTTTTTTTAGCCATTGTAGGCATCGACATTGACATACCTCAGGCTGCTACCATGAGTATAAAATGATCGCACTCGCTAACGACTGATTTGTATAGGGTCTATATAATTCGGTGACGCAGTCGCTCAAATGCATTCAGACTTTGTCTGATGCCTTTGATTGACCCAAAGCTGGGCGTAACGTAACCTAAATTGAAAGTCCGCTTACCGTTCTCACTGAAGCCAAGCGAAAATTGAGCACTGACGACGCGGTTGGCGGCGCCAACAGTGGCACCTGCTTACTGAGCCGACGGTACTGGGTTCGAATCCCGAACCCAAAGGGAAAACATTTGTGTGATGAACTCGAAAATTTGCTCCTGGGTCATGGATGTTTTCTATGAGTTTAAGTGTGTATTTGTCCACGTAAGTATGTTTATCGTCGTCTAGTGTCCACAACACAACTCACAAGTCTACTAGAGCTTGCTGTTGGACTAGATCAATTTGTGTGAGGTTGTCTGATATTTATTTTATTGATTTACTGTATTTGGTTAATTAGAGCGGTGGTAGCCTAGTGGTTAGGGCATGTGACTTTCAATCCGGAGGTCGCGGGTTCGAACCCGGCCCGTACCAATGAGTTTTTCGAAACTTATGTACGGAATGTCATTTGATATTTACCACTCGCTTTTCGGTGAAGGAAAACATCGCGAGGAAACCACCTAAGCCCAATAAGGCCTAGTTTCCCCTCTGGGTTGGAAGGTCAGATGGCAGTCGCTTGCGTAAAAACTAGTACCTACGCCACATCTTGGGATTTAGGTAGCCGACCCCGATTGAGAATTCATTCTCTACAAAGAAATGGGAAAAAGGGGAGGATGATGATGACTGTATTTGGTTAATTCTTAGTCCCCTTTTGTTCACTCCGTTTACAGTGTTTTCATTGATGCGAAGCGGACATTTAGATCCTTCGCTCACCTCTCTCATCTCCGCTACGCACGACAGCTCCGATACGGTGGAAATGCGCCCTAACGTCTCCTGCATTTCTTGGATACCTATCGTATCAGGTGTAACAACATGAAACATCTCCCAATTCAGGGGGGCTCGTATTGTGTTATTGTGGTCTGCCTCGCTCCATCGTTAAGCAATATTATAGTACCGATATTTTTGAATTTAAACTTCGGTATGAGCTTCGATAACAATTTTCATTGTCACAGTACCGTAAGGTCGAGGTACTTTGACCCTACCAGGTTACTTTGCCCACCCACAGAAAACCATGACTTGATTTGACTAAACCCTCGGTGTGCGAGTCAGTCGCACTTGGTGGGATTTTTTTAAATTTATGGACTCGATAAAATTCATACGTTTTTATGGATAGACAAAGTAACCTTGCAGAGTCAAAGTACCCCGACCTTACGGTACTCTCAGTAAAGTTGAGCTGGCTCATTTGAGTGGCTCTGTGTGCTTGTAGACTTTGCGAGTTTGTTTCCAAATGGCTGATGTTTGTCATTTTTTGGTGGCATATGTTATTATGGAATTCTTCCGTACCATATGCCACCTGACAAATGAAACATAGCCTCAAGAATGTTACAATTTCTTGAATTGAAGATTTTAGTGTCTCGCAACAAATCGTGGCAAAATTGACGCCTATTTGTTATTTCAGTACTCATACAACCCGAGGTACCACCCATGCTGTCAGGAGATGGGGGAAAACCTGACGCTGGCCATGATCATAGACGCGTTCGAGATCTACGGCCACGACCCCACCGACAAGCTGGACCACCTGGCGCACTACCAGATCGAGATGATGAAGATCAAACGAGCGCCCGACCAGGTACTTTTTTTTGGGATATATAATTAATTGCACATCTATATAATTTTTCAGTACACTGGGTTACTCCACTAATTAACTGAATGCATACCAGAAAAACTTATGCTGTGCAAAAAAAACAATTGATTAACTGAACATGTTCTACAAAAAAAACTTAAACATCATACAAAACCAGATGACCTTTTTAACCGAATTCACACCAAAAATATGGTTTGTACATCAGATATATTTGAAAGTTTCACCAAAAATACTGACTTGCGCACTAATTATCCTCGCACAGCACACTAAGATCCGACTCGGCCGGGTTAGGTTAGGTTGTTTTTTTTTTATATCTAGTAAAACAGTTTTGCAAATACCTTTAAATAGTATATTGAATTCGCATTATTTAGTGTGCATAATTAGTGCGCAAGTCAGTATTTTTGGTGAAACTTTCAATTATTTTGATCGAAAAAAGGGAATATACAGATATCAAAAAAAAAACAACACAAACAGATATCATATAAAAAAATGAATAGTGCCAGGAATAGACATAAAATCGCCATCCCTAAATTCCGTGTGCGTAAAGTTTTTAAATCATTTATGGGTCAATGTTTACTCTATTATAATAAACTACCGAAAGAAGCAATTGAATTAAGTACCCTTACCGACTCTGAAAAAATACTTAAAAACCTGTCTTCTCAAAAAAGCATATTATACTATTGAAGAATACATGAACGACAAAAATGCCTGGCCTAGTTTACCTTGCTAACTTTGGAAGTGTTTGAAATCTGTGATAAACTTAATACTAGCTGTGATATAACTTTTATTTTTACCTAATTTTTACATTCTGTCAATTAATTTATTTTGGATTATTGCTCTTTTATTATTGTCTATATTTTTTTGTACACACCTATTTTAATCGTTGTTTTATGTTTTAAATTTGCTGTTTGAATATTATTTTTTTACCTAATTTTTACATTCTGTTAATTAATTTATTTTGGATTATTGCTCTTTTATTATTGTTTATTTTTTTGTATACACCTATTTTAATCGTTGTTTTATGTTTTAAATCTGCTGTTTAAATATTATTTTTTGACGATGCATATGGCTGATTAATTAATTATTATAATATGATTGTAATTATTGTTTTTTTATAATGTTCGTAAATTGTTAATTACTTATTTTAATATTGTAGATTATGACGATGCAAAGGTGGTTCAACGAATCCTACTTGATTAAATGATTTCTTATCTTCTTATCTTATCTTATCGATTTAAATACATGCCCTTTTTTTATTTATTTTTATTTATTTAAATCAACAGTTTTTTTACAAATTTTTAAATGTTACATTGCCACTTTTGCAAACCCGGGAGGTTTATATAATAGTGGCAAGGTCACGCGGTTCGGTCCGCATCACTATTCATCTTAAGTATAAGTAGGTATATAATACTGTAGTTAGTTAAGGTAAGTACTTTAAAGACACCGTTTACTTTCGGTTTGTAAGCGATATAATAAACTTCTATCAAGGCTTTGGTTTAAATGGCCAAATCGCTATTAAAAGAAAATTCGGCCGGCCAGTAATTTTAACGTAACACTAACGTATAGGAATTGATAGATAATGAATGGTATTGATGAAATGGTTGATACTTTATTCCCGACTACGTAAGAGAGAAGGGTAACAAAAACGAAGTTGCGAGAATCTTCTAATACAGATATGTATATTAATAATGTAATATTGTTTGTAGTTTATCATTAATGAGCACGTCCACATTGCGGTGGACCACCTGGGCCGGTTCATCCACCTGCACATTAAGGAGCTGAAGGTGAGATATTAAATTGAATACTTATTATTATTCTATATTTATTAGTTTGTTTTCTATTATAATCATAATGTGTAAGTTTATGTAGGTATATTTAAGATTTTGTTTTTTTTTTTTGCGTAATTAGCTTTTAGTGTCTCTGTGCATTTTTAATAGTTTTGCCTATCTTCTTGGATCTTTACTGTTCTCTCTCATTTGCTCAAAGGTTAACTGGAAGAAATCCCTGACAGGGATAAGTTCGCCTTTGTACATATCATTAGTTTAATGTCCTTGCTCTGTATATATATTTTTTAATGTACAATAAAGAGTTTACATACATACATATACCTACATATTTTCTGTTGCCCATACATTCAGTAGCTCAGTACCCTTACCATGAGTTTACAGTGAATCGCTAGCGACTGCTGCGTACCTACACGATTTGTATGGAGAATTGTAGTTCTACAAAGTAACCGCCAGGGGTACTGTCACTAAATTTTCCATACAAGCCACCGAAAAGAAGGACTGACTATGCACAGCGCGTGGCGCTAATAGCCTAAGCACCGGTGCACACCTGACCTGGGCTTTGGACTGTCTTTGTTAGTTCAAAATCAGCGCGCGTTCGCAGCTAGTCACAGTCACAGCAACACTCACGCGCCGGTCAATCTTGAGTCCACGCCTCACGACCAATTACTTCGTATTTTACACCAAAAATCAATACTGCCGTGCTACAGTAAAAGGCGACCTATTGCTATGGAGCTTCATATAAAAGGTCGCACGGCAGAATATACGACCTTTATTACGATATTAATACAACCAACTATACTCCAGTGAATTAAGGGTAACAAACCGTCCGGTAGTTTTGAATTTTTTGATATGTTGTCTACCTATATAGGATGGTTAATGAGTGTTTTACTGAACTTAGTGTACTTAGTGCAGTATTATTCTGTGTTTTAATCAAGGTATTTATTTAATCGCAGGTGCTTCTTATAGCGTTGGATGATGCTATAGACAACATGCTAACGATGTATGACAACCACAACGCCATCAAGATGGAACGAGTCGCCACATATAACGCGGCCGCGGGGGGTGCCGTGCCTTCGGAGTTTTATCTGAGTCAAGGTACTATCAGGTCATACACAGTTCCGACCCTGTACACAACATGCTGACGATGTATGACAATCACTACTCCTTGAAGACGGAGCGAGTAGCACATACAACGAGGCAGCTGGCGGCGCCGTGCCTTCGGAGTTTTATCTGAGTCAAGGTACTGAGGGGTCATACACAGTTCTGACCCTGTACACAACATGCTGACGATGTACGACAAAGTCGCGACGTAAAACGTGGCCCATACGTGGTACAAAAGTCTCCTGCTCTCATTAAAACTGAGGCGCGGATCCAGGACTTTGTTCGGGGGCTTCTTTGCCGCTAAATCCCGACCAAGAATAAAATGAGCTCAATATGTCATGAAACAAATAAAAAATAGAAACATAAAAATATTTTTTAAATATGTGACTTCAAAGGTGTACGAAAATTTAATGATTTATTTATTTTAGTAGAGTTGTTAGTCTGGACTCGCGCACCGAGGGTTCCGTACAAACACTTTCCATCCCTAAGTGGTTAAGTTAAGTTTGCACCTCGTATGTATAGCGCCCCATATAAATTAGGTGCAGTTAGGTATTAAAAAAAAACTACTTACTAGAACTCGTTCAAAACAATTTTCGTTGGTAGTTTTTATAGTAATGTACATCATATGTTTTTTTTAGATTTTTCATTTTCTTATTTTAGAAGTTAGAGGGGGGGGGGGGGGCAACTTTTTTCCACTTTGGAAGCGTCTGTCACGCAAACCTCGATATCATTTTTGAAGACCTATCTATAGATAGCCCAACCACACGTATGTTTGATGAAAAAAAAAATTTTTGAGTTTCAGTTCTAAGTATGGGGAGCCCCCAATATTTATTATTATTTTTTTATTTTTGCATCAAAATCTTAATGCGGTTCACAGAATACATCTACCTACCAAGTTTCAACAGTATAGCTCTTATAGTTTCGGAAAAAAAATGGCTGTGACATACGGACGGACAGACGGACAGACAGACAGACATGACGAATCTATAAGGGTTCCGTTTTTTGCCATTTGGCTACGGAACCCTAAAAAGAAAAGGAGCAGTACTTGGTCCTCTTCACCCCGCTCTCCCGCCACGCAGGGGACGAATCTGACTTCCCTCCACATCTGAAAATAATCACCGCGGAACGCTCTATGTGTGGTAGAAATTTCATGCTTGTAACCCGATGCGCACAATTTCGCGGCTTAGCAACTCTACTATTTAACTCGAAAGAAATTTAGATTTTTTTTAGAATCCTTAATATTTAACAAGACAATAATTGTATGACAATCATGAACTTAAACGCACTTTTTCACGGTGAAAATGACAAATTACTTATTTTCTCCATACAAAACGTCATACGTAGGTAGTCCTTTTATATGGAGCGTTTTTAATCCTCTGTAGGAATGTTGAACTTATAGAGCAGTCTAAGTGTAGGAGATATCCTCTTGTCCGATATTTTATCTGCGCCAATATATTCCAGAGTATTACTGCGGGCGTAACGTCTACATCTTCGTGTCAGAGCTCTACAGCGACATCTACAACATGGGGCGAGGACCAGCGCCCTACTGCAAGGGCCGCGGGTTCCACTTCCTGGGATTTGTGCACTTCATGGATGACAAGAAGTACTACTTGGAGGAGGACCCGGCTATAGCGTTCGCGACTGATAACTATATACACGGATTGGAGTGTCATCTGACGATTTGTATCTATAGGTGAGACCACATCTATACTATTATTTACTCACGTGAAATTGTCAGAATTGTCAGAAGAATCAGTGACAAAGTTGCGCGCCGGTGTACGAGTAGTTCCTGACAATTTCACGCGAGTGTAAACCGCTTCATAGAATAATTAAATATGTGTCATGGAAGTTTTAGTCACTACATAGTATAAAACAAAGTCGCTTCCTTTTGTCTGTCTGTCCCTATGTATTAGATCTTTAAAACTACGCAACGCATTTTGATGCGTTTTTTTTATATACATAGTGGGGAGATTCAAGAGGAAGGATTATATGTATAATACAGCATAGTATATTTAGTATCAGCATTGCACCCGTGCGAAGCCGGGGCGGGTCGCTAGTAAGATCATAAAGTACTGTTGTGTCGAAGTCCCTTTAATACCGAAGTTGTGTATTTCGCAACCAAGCGTGCCTAAATACATCAGCGCGACCCTTACTCACCGCGCGCAGGCCAGTCTTACATCTGCCAAGCCTGTGGTCGCGTGTATCGTTCTCGTATTGGCTTGCATTGCCATGAAAAGCGTTGTTTTCCTTTATGACATATTGTATAGTCTGTAAAAGACTGAAAGGCCATTGATTTGTGTATGGCACAGGTTTCCATTCAAGAAGAATCTACAACACGTCCGTGACGTGCCCACACTGCCGAAGGCGATAGTGAAGTGTGGCACAGTCATGTACAAGCTGCCGCCGCTCACCGCTGCCTCGTGCATCATCACCTCCGGCTCGTTCATCCTCGACTTCAACATACAGGGCATTCGCTACCGCCATTTCGACTACTTCCTGGTAAGCAGTGCCGTATTTACCCCTAGGCTATAGGGATGTGCCGTTCTCGACGTTTTTCGACTTGTATGGGAAATGTTCTCGAACGTTTATCCCCATAATCGGAACACATACAAATCTATCCTAGGTCCACAAGGGGCGGGCTTAGGGCCCCAGCCAGTCTAGGGGCCCCCGTCCCAGAAACAGGACTTGCACCATACTTATGTTCTCCTTATTTATCACTTAAATTACTACTACCTACTATTTAATTTGCTGAAAAGGATTTTGCGAAAGGGGGCCCCAAATGCCAAGTGCCTAGGGGCCCTGGCCCTCTAAGTCCGGGCCTGCTGGTAAGTGACTTAATTTTTAGGGTTCCGTATCACTGTTAACAAAAACGGAACCAACATAGGATCACTACGTTGTCCGTCTGTCAATGCGCTAGGGAATCAAAACCTATCGGGTACTTGACCTGACCTAGAATCATGAAAATTGGCCATTAGATGCATCAAAGCATAAGTAAATTAGAAAGTCCGAAAACAGTGCATTTGCAGTTAAATTACGATACTTTTTTTTCTGTAATGATATAGTTACTTTTTTATTTGGAAGAACTGTGGACCAGGCACGCATTCCTGTACCCTTACGTGTTTACAGTGACAGTAGGTACTCGCTATCTTATTCTGCGTACAAATAGTTTACGCTGTCGCTAGCGAATACGGCCACGTCACGTTATCATTTATAGTGTGTGAGATGCCAATGATATTGTTTTTATTGATTATTTATTACTATCATGTTTATTAGGAAAATTTGTTTTTTGACGACGCGGTTGGCTCGGTTTGTAATGCAGCTGCCTACTGAGCTGGCGGTCCTGGGTTCGAATCCCGGCCAGGGCAAATATTGGTGTGAAGAACTCGAATATTTGTTCCTGGGTCATGGATGTTATCTATATATGTATTTATATATTATGTATACCGTCGTCTAGTACCCATAGTACAAGCTTTGCTTAGTTTGGGACTAGGTGTCGATTTGTGTAAGATTTTCCCTTAAAAAAACAAGGCCCTATGTCCCAATATATTTTTTTAGCCATTGTAGGCATCGACACACCTTAGGCTGATCTGATCTATTCACTGATTATGATTGTTATATTCAGTTGTTGCCGAACGGACATTTTTATTACTCGAAGGAGAAATATTCACCCCTCTACTGCGACCACCATGTTTGCGAGTGGAACAACACCAACTTCTATGGAGGTATGTAATCTTTAAGAGGCCTTGAGTATTCTTTTTTTTTTTTTCATATTATGACAAATATATACCTATATTGAAAATTTCAACCAAGTTTTTCAAGTGAATAATACTTTTCCCAGAGGTCTAGATAGTAACATAGCTATTTCATTTCATGCTTTCATTGCGTGCAGTCGAAAATAAGTTACAAAAAACAGTTTTCTGCGTGAACTTTGTAAATTTTGGGGCCAATTTTTATTTTGTTGTCGATTTCTTTTTTTTCTCAGATTTCAATAAAATTTGGTGAGTTGGCAAAGTTACTTCTTCTGACCATGGTAAGCCCTATTTCACGATATGTCCTCCAAATTTTTCCCCATTGAGTTACACAAAATGTATTACAGAAATTGGCCCATGAGCCAATTTTTATTTTGTTGTCGATTTATTTATTTTTCATTTCGAGCTCCTCTTTTTGTACTAAATACGAAATTTAGTTTTAAAAGAGCCATACATTTTTTGTAACTCAATGGAAAATTTTGTAGGACATAGCGTGAAATTGGGCTTACCTTGTTCAGAATAAGCAACTTTACCAACTCACCAAATTTGATTAAAATCTGTGAAAAAAGGAAATCGGCAACAAAATAAAAGTTCGCCCTTCGAGTATTTTCTGAAACAAAAATTGACAATAAAAAATTCAAACTGTAGGTTTAAAAATAAATCGTAAATCGCCCTGTTCTAAGTAATAATATTAAAATATGTTAAGAAACATGTTTGATCATAGAGAAAAATGTCTAAAGTACGATTCCTACTGACCGGGCGGAGTCGGCGCGCGCTCAAGCACATCTAAATAGTTGCCAAATGAATGTAGAGCTTCTATAAAACAGTCAGATCCCATATTCGAATGTTTTTCGCTCCGCTGCCGGCTGAACGGGCGCTTGCGGACGCGGACGGAGGTGCTCGGCTGTCGTCGCGCGTAATCGGCTCCGTTCGGTCACCGCCGCGCGCCATCGGCTCCGTTCGGTTACCGACGCGCGCTATCTGCTCCGTTCGGACTGAGACATTCAAACAGGTCGCCCTAGTAGATTTAATCGCTCGGACGGACGCAGTCGGCTGCCGCCGGGCGCTCCAGCGTCCGCTGGAACGTGGCGGCAGCCGAACCCACCCGACCTGGTTACTGGACGCGGTCGGCCGCTGCCGGCTGCCAGAGCACCCGTTGCGACCCGGCCCGGTCCGGTCAGTGGGAGCCTTAACCAAGGATTATAAAACATTGTATCAAAACACAAAGAAAAATTTAAATGCGTAACCTGGCGGAAGAGACCGGGAAACGAACCCGATACCTCTGGATTACCGGTCCAGCGTGTTCACCTCTCCACCACGTTAACCCCAGATAACCTTTCAAATTTTTCCTTATGCTTTGTTCGACGCATAAGTTTATTTTTTTGCATTGTTTATTTAAAAGGCTTAGCCGTCTCTTCCGCCAGGTTACGCATTTCAATTATTCTTTGTGCTTGAATCATTAAATCAAGGTTCAGTATAAAAATGTGGTGTGTATCCACATTAAAAATAATGAGATATTATATTATTTATAAGTAGGTATTAATGTCAAACTATATTTAGGTGAGTGTGACGGCACTATACGATGGTCGAATTTAGGAAATCCTGTCTGATTCATATAGAGATGTGCTGTTGCTGCCCGATTTGTATATGGGAAATGTTCTCGAGAACGTTCTTTCCTCTTAAAAATCGGGAAACTCGCGAGAAATGTACATCTCTAGTTTGAATAGCGAGGTTTCTGTCTTGTATATAGAGGTAAATAGCCACCAAGCACAGGCGCGACAGCGGCCTATCGGTGTAACTCGGGCGTCGGTGACCTTGTAATGCCGAATTTTTCGACAAGGCATTCACGTGAATGCCTTTCACAGCCTCGCTCGCCCCTGCTCGCCCCTCGACACGCACACAAAGCCGCGAGTTTTGTTACTGCACACACAAGTGTCGCTGTCGTTTCATTTGACGTTAGTTTTTTTTTTGACCAAGTCAGTCGGGGCACGCCAACGGAGTTAGCGCAGTCGACCGGATCACCTCTGAATCTTAGAATAGAACGGCTAGAACGGCTAGAACGATAGCACCAAGTTATGTTTAATGAATGGGACCAACTAGACAGTATAATCTATCGAGAAAAAAAAACTCAAAAAAATATAATTCAGCTGTTTCGCCGGCTTATGAACACTGACGACATGTTTAAAAAAAGCACTTCCTCTCGAGGTGTTCGGCCCGAAACGTGAAAGTTTGAACCTAACGACATTTCATTGCATGTTTGTGAAAACATTATTTTTCCATGTTATTGGTTTGGTGCTAAGTTTTGTAAAAGGTTGTGCCCTTTTCTGTTATAGCAGCAGTGATTCTATGACGATAAGCATGTTCTTTGAATACCAGGTCCGTTCGTGATCCCTGGTGACCCTGGCGATGGGTTGGCGCCCGTCCCGCCCTTCATCGAGCGCACCACCGAGAACCCCTACATCTATTCCACCACACCTGGCGGTGGTGACCACGGCGGCAACATTACTTGTAAGTATACTACTGTATACTCCAGTACGGTTACGTTAACTCATATGCGTATAAGTAAGATAAATAAATAAATGTTAAGGGACAATCTTACACAAACACAAATCGACCTAGTCCCTAAGCAAAGCTTGTACTTGCATAGATTACTTAATAGTAGGTATAGGTATGTGCTACATAACTATGGGAACTAGACGACGATATATATACATATCCTCGATGACCCAGGAACAATTATTCGAGTTTATCACACAAATATTTGCTCTGGCCGGGATTCGAACCCTAGACCGCCGGCTCAGCAGATTACAAATTGCGCCAACCGCGTCGTCAAAGACAGTTAGATGGTTTCTGATATTTTTATCGTTCGCAGATTCGCTGGATGGTTGTTGGTACATATTCCCGCCGAACTACGGGTCCATTGCCGGCATTAGCTACCTGGACCCGCTGTACATCAACGAATACCGGTACACATGCTCAGGCACCGCCAATAAGGTATATAAAAGTTTTTGCTACGCTTCAAAAATCAAAATCGATTATTCGCAGTCATATGGTTAATACAGGGATCTTCCAGAGTTCAAATGAGAACTGCATATTACGCCATTGCTGACGTGCGAATATTTATTTAACCGGCTTATAAGAATCCTTATTTACTCAAGATTTCATTACTAGAGTAAAGGTGTCGGTGTAATAGCCGTATGTACCTCACATTTGTGTTGAACCTTTTTTTGATCTTATTACCACCGAGGATGCTAAAGTCCGGGCGATGTGAAGAATAGCCATACAGTGACCCCGGGGCTTAAAAGCAACTATTAAGCGGGAAAACACTCAGATAAGAGATAAAATGTTTCTTCTCTAACATGCAATGAAATGTCCTCATAACGTGCGTTATGCCAGGCTTTAAAGTATCACGTTTCGGGCGGAACAACTCGAGAACTGTAAAGGAATTTCATAGGTACAAAATTTTATTTAAGGCCTAAGCCGGGAAGTATTTTTTTTTGAAACATGACGTCTTTGTTAATAAGCTGGCTAAGCAGCTGAATTATGTTTATTTTGTGTGGTGTATTTTTTATTTCATTGCATATGTTTGAGAAAAGCATTATACATGCATTAGCTGTGAAAAGGGCTTGCCGGCTTCGGGTCACTATCCGGTCTATACCTACTCAGCCGGCAAGTCTTTCCGTGCCGCGTCTGCAGTAATGTGATGTGACTAATTGTCGTCCAGGCATTTTTAGAATGAAGAACGTTTTAAATTGATTTTTTTAATCATAATTTGAGATTATTAAGTTTACACCCTGACAGGGTCCTTGTACCTAGTTATAAGTAGGTACTTGGTTGCAATATAGTTATTTTCACCTCACTCGCTCGGAAAACTTCCGTTTATAGGGCGAAATCTGCGTGCAAAAGTCTATTTTATCCGCTAGCGTGCAAAAGTCATTTGAATTTCGAACACGACGATTTTGATTCTCTGTGGTGCATGTAACTTTTTTATATTCATTTTTATTTTATTTTATTTATTTGGAACATAAGTCAAAAGTCATTTGAATTTCGAACACGACGATTTTGATTCTCTGTGGTGCATGTAACTTTTTTATGTTTAAGACTCCTTCAACGCGTGACTGATTTCACCAGTCGATAAATCTTCGAATAACCAATCAACGCACGCTAATAAAGGGCGATCTGGTCTGGCCGGCTAAAATCATATGTACGTTTGAATAATTCTTTAAAAAAAAAATAAGTACACCTACAATATCACGTCCAGAATCCTGGTGTGTGGTGGTTACAGATTTTCAAGTTTTTATTTTACCTACACTTATTTTTATGTTGAATGTGTTTATATATATATTAATAGTAAGTATTTCAGTTTCATTTACATATTTTGACTAGTAAATATATTAAATACATCACAAATTTTAATATTTATTTGTTATAAAAGTTGGAACATAAAAGTGTAATTTCTGAACGCACCCGAGAAAAAAATAAATAATTAAAACGTTAGAAGTTTTCACAATTTACGTAAACAACGTAAATTGGTTCTGTGGAGAATAAGTATACATACTGTTGTCTTACTTTATAAAAATATGGAAAACAAGAAAGTTAAGCCCAATTTGGAGTATTTATTCAATGCTAAAAGCCTGCATTAAAACGATAAGTAATTTACCGAAACTATTGGCGTTGTTAAAGAAGATAAAGCCGAAATAATCTTGTGTGGATCCCATCGTCCAACAACTTCCAAAGCAAGTGTTATGGAAAATACTTCCGAGTGGCCAACTAATCCTTCCCAGAATGCCATTCTCCCACATTCACAACGAATGTGTCAAGTAGTTTCAAATATAAATATAATATAACAGTGCTTAAGAAAAACTCAACGATGAAATATACACGACGATAATACAAATTACGGCCATATTACTTTTAATTTTTAATATGTGTGCTTCTCTCGTATTTATTTGGTTTGGATTTGAGTGTGTTATGTTATGTTTTAAATTTGATGTGTTAAATAGAAGGATAGAAGGCAAAATTAAATATGATTATTTTTATGTTTTAATTGTTTTTCTTGAATCTTACATTTTCCTCGCTGTAGTGAGGTGAAAAATTGTGTGTTCCGCATGGCTGCAGTAAGACAACAGTATGTATTCTCCACAGAACAAATTTACGTTGTTTACGTAAATTGTGAAAACTTCCAACTTTTTAAATATTATTTTTTTCTCGGGTGCGTTCAGAAATTGTGAAAACTTCCAACTTTTTAAATATTATTTTTTTCTCGGGTGCGTTCAGAAATTACACTCTTATGTTCCAACTTTTATAACAAATAAATATTAAAATTTGTGTTGTATTTAATATATTTACTAGTCAAAATACGTAAATGAAACTGAAATACTTACTTTTAATATATATAAACATATTCAACATAAAATAAAGTGTAGAAAAAATAAAAGCTTAAAAATCTGTAACCACAAACCAGGTTTCTGGACGTGATATTGTAGGTGTACTTTTTTTTAAAGAAGTATTCAAACGTACATATGATTTTAGCCGGCCTGACCAGATTGCCCTTTATTAGCGTGCGTTGATTGGTTATTCGAAGATTTATCGACTGATGAAATCACTCACGCGTTGAAGGAGTCTTAAACATAAAAAAGTTACATGCACCACAGAGAATCAAAATCGTCGTGTTCGAAATTCAAATGACTTTTGCACGCTAGCGGATAAAATGGACTTTTGTACGCAGATTTCGCCCTATAAACGGAGGTTTTCTGAGCGAGTGAGGTGAAAAATATATTATTATTACTAGTCCAGCTGACTGCGTGTAAAAAAGTGACACATACAAACTATCGCTTTTAATATTAGTATATCCAATTGTGTCTAATTGCAGGGTCTGTACTGGTATCCGCAATGGATGGGCGCGCCACCGGAGCACCCTTACCGGACGTCGGGCGAATCGCCGAAGCACCAGCCGGTTGCCGATCCATACTATCCGCACCAGCAGGGGCCACAGCCGCCGCCGCTCATCGTGCCCCGGCCTAACGGCAACTAATACAGCTTTATAAATCACTGGCTTTAGTTTTATTTTTTCTTTTGACTCTGAAACAGGTATTAAAACAATAAAGAACTTCGAGAAAGAGGCTAATAGAAGAATACTGCTGGGCTGGGCAGCATATGGAAAACTTCGTCGGGTCTTTACATCGCCAATTTCACAATGTCTGAAGACGAAAGCTTTCAATCAGTGCGTCCTACCCTACCCACAGACCATAAGAATCCTACCCGTAATGACATACGGTGCCGAGACGTGGACACTCACGGTTGGGCTGGTCCACAAATAAAAGTCACTCAGAGAGCTTTGAAAAGGGCGATGCTTGGAGTTTCGAATCGAATTCGGAACGAAGTGATCCGTCAGAGAACCAAAGTTATATACCGACCTATATAGCTCACCGTATTAGCAATTTGAAGTGGCAGTGGGCTGGCCATATTAGCCGAAGAACCGAACCGGTGGTGTAAACGTGTTCTTGAGTGGAGACCGCGGATGTTGGTTGTTTTTGTCAATCCGTTTCTGTGTTGCCAGTAGTATCGTAATATTCCCCGATTCCTTTGTTACCTGTATGAATATTATAAAATTGTGTTTTATCAAATGATTACGACCAAATAAAACTTAGTCAAAGAACATGATATGCATGGTTATTATTTTATGAGCGACTGGCGGCAATATTTTTTTTCTTATAATTATTTTGTTACCATAGAGCGGCAACTAATTAGTGACGTAGAAAGTCACACTGGCTGGAGTGACATACCTTAGATGATTAGTCGTTTCCTCCACCTCGTTTTTAGGGTTCCGTACCCAAAGGGTACAAACGGGACCCTATTACTGAGACTTCGCTGTCCGTCCGTCCGTCCGTCTGTCACCAGGCTATATCTCAAGAACGGTGATAGCTAGACAGTTGAAATTTTCACAGATGATGTATTTCTATTGCCGCTATAACAACAAATACTAAAAAAAATTGGGCAAGTGCGAGCCCAACTCGCGCATGAAGGGTTCCGTACCTATACATATATATAATCTATAACAAGTTTGTTGTGTGGGAGCCCCCCTTAAATATTTATTTTATTATATTTTTAGTATTTGTTGTTATAGCGGCAATAGAAATACCTACATCATCTGTGAAAATTTCAAATGTCTAGCTATCAGCGTTGTTGAGATGAGATACAGTCTGGTGACAGACGGACGGACGGACGGCGAAGTTTCAGTAATAGGGTCCCGTTTTTACCCTTTGGGTACGGAACCCTAAAAAAATATACGTATTTAAGGGGGGGCTCCCATACAACAAACGGGATTGGTTGCGTTAACTTTGGACCTCATTTGTTTGGAGCGCTATACATACCAGGTGCAAACTTAACTTAACTACTTAAGGATGGAAAATGTTTGTACGGAACCCTCGGTGCGCGAGTCCGACTCGCACTTGACCGGTTTTTATATATAAGTAGCTGCGCCGCGCAGTGTTACCCACTCATCCCATGGGAACACTACATTTTATCGTCAGCTACCTTCGTATTAAATTTTATCGAAATTGTTTTAGCCGTTTGAGCGTGAAGAAGTAACAAACATGAACACACAAACTTTCGCCTTTATAATATTCGTGATAAATATATATAAGGGCCAATGTTTGATACAGATTTAAAACTCCTTAATTACTGTATGACCTTAAAAAAGGGAGAAAGATGATTTTGATTAGGTACAAAAGATTGTTTGGAAAAATAGTTATTTGTTATCCAAGGGGGGAAAGTTGTATTTTACCCGCGAGTGTTTATTTGAAACACGAGCTAGCGAAAGGATCCTATGATTGACCACGAGCAAAGCGAGTGGTTCTAAATAGAATCCTGAGCGTAGCGAGTGTTTCAATACACGAGACGTAAAATAACTTTTCACCCGTGTATAACACAAAACTTTTCACCTCACTATAGTACAAACCCTTTTTCCTCGCTGTACAGCGAGGAAAAAGGGTTTGTACTATATCTTTGAAAAATTATCTGCAATAATCAAACAATTTGCCATTTATTAAAACTAAGGTTTAATTAGCTTTCATGTAGGTATTTTAAACGTGATTTTTCAGGAAATAAGCTCATGTCCGCATTTTGCGCGGTTTTCCGTAATTCCACAGGTTAATACGTCATCGTCACTCGAATCACTCATTTTTAATCACTTAATTTTTTAATTATTTCGAATGCGTTTTGTTCGCACTTGACTTACTTGGACTGTCAGAACATTTTATCCGTGTTTACAACAAAAATGAAGATTAATGTTGAATGCTGATATTTATGAATTAAAATCAAGTTGTAAGACTGCATTTAGTGTTTTTTACTCGATGCAAGTCAGTCATTGTGATGTTCAAAATTCAGCACTTTTAAACGTTTTACGTTTTGTTAGATGTCAAATTTTACATTAGCTGCGTTCAAATGTCAAAACTCTTTCTCCACATGTGGATAAAAAGCTATTTTCTCAATAGATATCAAACAAACAAACTGGGCTTATAGTGAGGTGAAAATATTGTTTTGCGCTCGTTGCTTACCTCTACCCCCACCGACAATAGGAAGTTGGAGAATGGTTTTGCATATATGCTATTGGGGAATTTTTTAACGGGATATTATTAAATGTACATCTGTATAATTTTTCAGCACACTAATTAACTGGATGCATACCAGAAAAACGAATGCTGTGCAAAAAAATTGGGCAAGTGCGAGTCCGACTCGCGCATGAAGGGTTCCGTACCTATACATATATATAATCTATAACAAGTTTGTTGTATGGGAGCCCCCCTTAAATATTTATTTTATTTTATTTTTAGTATTTGTTGTTATAGCGGCAATAGAAATACATCATCTGTGAAAATTTCAACAGTCTAGCTATCACCGTTCTTGAGTTACAGCCTGGTGACAGACGGACGGACGGACGGACGGACGGACGGACGGACGGACGGACAGCGAAGTCTCAGTAATAGGGTCCCGTTTTTACCCTTTGGGTACGGAACCCTAAAAAACAATTGATTAACTGAACATGTCCTACAAAAAAACAAACATCATACAAAACGAGATGACCTTTTTAACCGAATTCACACCAAAAATATGGTTCGTACATCGGATATATTTGAAAGTTTCACCAA
The DNA here is from genome assembly GCA_947623375.1 of Apotomis capreana. Lineage (NCBI taxonomy): Eukaryota > Metazoa > Arthropoda > Insecta > Lepidoptera > Tortricidae > Apotomis > Apotomis capreana. The sequence continues at coordinate 10,108,712 of OX392518.1, forward strand.
AAATACTGACTTGCACACTAATTATCCTCGCACTGCACTTTAAGATCCGACTCGGCCGGGTTAGGTTAGGTTAGTTTTTTTTAATCCAGTAAAACAGTTTTGCAAATGCCTTTAAATAGTATATTTAATTCGCATTATTTAGTGTGCATAATTAGTGTGCAAGTCAGTATTTTTAGTGAAACTTTCAAATATTTTGATCGAAAAAACGGAATATACAGATATCGATTTAAATACATGCCTTTATTAACTAGCGCTATCTGTGGCGCTGGCGGATAAAGGCTGACTATAGGTTCCTGGCTGGCAACTGGTGCCTTTACCCTATGTAATATCTCGAACGAAAGTGCAATAGGTGGACGAGTAAGTTCAAGGGCCGTAACGTACCTACTTAAGCCCTACAACAATATTCTGTATTAAACCATTGATATAAAGATCAATGCTCAAAGAAAAAAAAGACCTTACATGTTTCATAGATTTATAAATGATAGCGCCATCTCTCGCTTACTCGTTGCTGTAAAGAATAGTGCGGTAAGATGGGAATATTAACGTATTCACATAGAGGCCGTAAAGGTATAAAGCCTTTAACACTTTCAACACCGGGAACCCGCTCCGTGGGCGCTGTGCTCGTAGTGAATTTTCGCTACATACACGCATTTCCCCATGTAATCGGCTACGCGCGTAGCGCTACGAAATCGTTGGCAGTGAATGTGTTAAATGAACAATGCAAAGATCGACACACGAAGCATAAGGAAAAAATCGAAGGGTTGTCTGGGCGTTAGGGTGGTGGAAAGGTTAAAATGCTGGACCGGTAATCTAGAGGTACGTCTGATTCCCGGTCTCTTCCACCGGATAACACGTTTAAAATTTTCTTTGAGCTCTGATCTTTGTGGTTTAATATAAACAAGAGCATGTCGGGCCACGCTCAGTGTAGGGTTCCGTAGTTGCTCATCCTTCACAATAGACGGGCGGAGTTACGACTAAGATTTCAAGCTCAATAAAAAGGTCGTAAACGCCAATGTAACTGTAATTACTTATTACCTTCTGGAAGTCAACTTACGTCCTTTTTAAGAAAATTGTGAAATTTTGTGATAACTCAAAAACGGCTCGACCGATTTTGTTCAATATAGTTTTCGTTGAAAGTACTTGTAAGGCCTCATTTTCATGAATTTTTCCATAATTTTTTGACCCGTGGTATTTTTTTTATTTTCGGAGTGAATATTTACAAAACTGCTGACTTTATCAAAAAATAATGTTGGGAAATCCCTACTATTTTTAAAATTCCTATTACACACTAGTGTTGGAACGAAAAAAAAAAATCACCCCCACTACTAGGTGTTCGAGGTACCAGAAAAAAAAAAAATAGTTTTTATTTTACCGTTTTGTCGGCGTGATACATACACATACTCATACCAAATTTCAGCTTTCTAGTACTAATGATCACGGAGCTAAGCCGCGGACGGACAGACGGACAGACAGACATGGCGAAACTATACGGGTTCCTAGTTGACTACGGAACCCTAAAAATAGTGTAGGTATACCCACATTAAAAAAACATTTAGGCATTACATTATTTATTTCGTAAACTAACAATCTTCGTGTGTTCCTCCCTGGCCGGACCCTGGAGCCTGATTAGGTTATAATTGCAGTAATAATATGTACCATTTATGTACCTTATGTACCAGGTCGGAAATCGTATGTACCGTAGTTTTGAAGATAATAATATTGGTCATTGAAGGTGGCCCGGCTGCAGAGTACCTCTAGAGTGGATCAAAATATATTTTTTTGGAATTAAATATTCTAATAGGAATAAAAACTTGCTCTCGTTGATTACGATTAAGATTTAGTTCTACACGATAGCAATCGGAATAGGTTTTTTGCCTCCGCAAGGTCGTTGAAGTTTCCTAAAAACCTATTTCATTCATTCATTTCAGCCTATTGCAGTCCACTGCTGGACGTATATAAAAACCTATACTAGACCCAAATTTTTAAAAACTCTAACCGCATTTATAATAATACATATGAGGTTTACTATAGTTATTCTCATTAAATACATAGTTATTCATTTAAAGGAAGGCCTGTTTCTTTCAAATTTAACCTCAAGACAAATCATGCCAAAAGAGGCAAAATAGTAATATGAATGGGGTTTATAATAATAGTTTCTGAATAACTATTATTGTTAATTTAATAAATTTATACCCTCTTAATACTGTTTTTTAATCTTGTGATCGTTAAAGCTAATAATTCCGCATCAGTGTTTTTTGAAAATTGGACTAATTTCCACATTTTTTAAATTCTTTACAGCGATGCGGAGGCAAAAAACGTTATTTAAAAAATATAAAAAAAAATCGTCTCGCATCTTTATACTATGCTATAACTTTTAAGAACTATTAGAAGTTAAATATGTAAGGTTTTTTTTTCTCATACAAGAGCGATCCACCCTAGTACCTACACTCCGCAGCCGGACCCCGCCGTGAGCCGCTGATATCCACCGCTCTAAGATATGATGTCGATAACAGATTTATGTACCTATCATGTACCTTCCAAATAAACCTTTTGTTGTAAAATGTGGCTTCACAAATTATTATAATCATTAAATTAAACTTTTAAAAGTTAAAGTGCCTGTGACAAACTAATAGCAACATATGCGCACACTAGTGAAACGCCATATACGTTGCTATTATATTCTTATAGGCGCCTGTATGCAAAAAGTTTAATGTATGATTATAATAATTTGTGAAGCCATTTTTTTTACAAAGAAATGTTTATTCGGAAGGTACATGATAGGTACATAAATCTGTTATCGACATCATATCTTAAAGCGGTGGATATCAGCGGCTCCGGGCGGGGTCCGGCTGCGGAGTGTACTCTGCAGCCGGACCACACCTTTAATGACCAATATCTTCAAAACTACGGAGGTACATACGATTTCCGACCTGGTACATAAGGTACAGTCGAATTCATTTACATCTTACGAGAGCAAAAATATCTGAACACGGCTTTATGCTCCTGACAATAGGGTCGTGTTCAGATATTTTTGTTCTCGTAAGTGTGTAGATGTAAATGAACTCGACTGTACATAGATGGTACATATTATTACTGCAATTATAACCTAATCAGGCTCCAGGATCCGGCCAGGGAGGAATACGTACAATCTTCTATTGAAATTTTCCAAAAAGTTAAGTGTCGACCCGGCTTACAAAATTTCACGAGTAATGGGTACTGTGAAGGTTGGACTTCACTTTCAGTGGAGTTGGCCACTGATATAAAAATAAATACGTTTTATAAAGAATGGACGAGTGACATCCGTCATAAATAAAAAATGTATAGTTAGTCTTCAACTAGCCTTCGGATAATAAAGAACTAATCGAACCTCTCGCATTATTAATAGCTCCTCTGAGCTTCATCCCCACAATTGGTGGAGGTGCGGGGTACAGAGGAGATTAGCCGGACATATGGAATTTCGGACATACGAAAGTATTTTTGTACAAGCTGAAACGGCAAAACTTGGGGTTCGCTCGGTAAATGACACTAACATACAATTTTTAATAACTTTAATTCATATTAATAATCATAATTTACACAAACATAACGAAATCTAATGTCAACTCATACAATAGGTTGATAAATTACATCTATGTATTAAACAATTTAAATTATATGAAACCATTTTATTGCACATAACTGTACGGGCGCCAAAACAACCTTAAATTATGTATTGTCTGCCAAAATACATCAGTATTCAATATTGTGACGTCTAGCTAGTCTTAGTGAAAGAAATACAAAAGCTGTATGTATTATACCACTATTAAACTAATTATTACTATCATGGACAAAATAATACAAGCATTTCTAAGACACTGTATGTTCACGTAAAAAGAAGAAGGTTTTATATTGAAACGAAGATGAATAATTTCATACTTTGAGAGGGATTCGACGTTCCTGCTTTAATAACATTTCACAAGTTATAAATTTATTCCACTTAGCTTTGTGCTGTAAATCTGTCATCTTATAACATTTTAATTGAATTTAGGTTATATATTGAACTGAGAAGATATATGTCACACGCACACAGCTATATGAAATAGAGTGTAGCAACAAAAAAAAATAAGTAAAAAGTCCGTTACTGATGCAATAGTGCCATTTTTTAGAAATGCTTATTATAGAACTGTCAATTACTATACAAAAGAGCCACAGATATAACAGCCAATCATATTGACTTTGTCCCTTCCGTGAAACCTTAGTCCTAGGTTACACATTGTTAGTTTTAATTGCAGCGTAAAGATAATGCATTTCAACAGCTAAAAATACATTTTTACAATTTAAATACATTATCTATGCGCCGTAGCAGTAAAACTATTAAAAATATCAGTATGTAAGGGTGTGCCAACGTTATATGGAAATTCCGAAGTTAACCCGATTGACTGAAATAGTTGCTGCCACTTTCGCGTCAGATATTTTAGTAAATATTATAGTTGACAGTCAGGTTTTATTTCGTCGTCTACTATCTAATACTATAATTATATTTATTTTAATTGGATATCACACTTTTACACATGTCACTGAGATTAGTGGCCGACAATTCTTATCAGTGAAGGACAGAGAGGTCCGACATCGTAGTCTGTAACTTCGAATAATATAAATACAAATATACAATGAATATACTTTTTAATAAAATGTAATCGTTAGTTATTTCACCGCTTGGGTGAAAATCACTAACTACAAAATATGCATTAAAATAAAGTCAAAATAGCCTTTTATATCCAGATATTTATAACACAAGTTACAATAGATGTCACTAAGAAATTATAATGATTTTAAAATATGAAGAATATGAAGAATAGGAACGCTATATGTTGTTTAACTTTCATGGTCATCATCATAAAACAGGATTAGGGTGATGTTAGAGGGTGGATTTTTCCAAAGCCTTTCCTTATTCATATTTTATTGTTCAAAACAAGTTAGTACAAAGGGCGATCTTGATGCCACATAGCATTTATTCATCCGAGGGCTCTAACAAAGAGACATGAAGTTGGATAAAATGTAATTGTCGAAGAAATAAAATAAATAGTAATATTTGTTTTACGCTGCGTATCTACGGCGTTTCATTTCGCTTTAAAGACGCTCGTAAACCGGCAGTGTGCTAAGGCTGTAAATACAACTAAGAGGGAAAAATAAATGCAGTATCAAATCTTTAAAAATGAGGTTTGTGGTCTGTTATCGACAATGAATGCAACATTTCATTGAATGCTTAGAACAACAATGTACAGGTTGCGTTAGTGGCGCCTCTGGCGGTGAAAATTTCCAACAACAACGGTATCGGGAATTGTAATATAGGGATCAGTCGGGACAAGCGTACATAGAAAGATGTTATACTACTAATTTGCCAACTGCATTTTCGTGATTGTAAGATGGCTTTATTAGTATAATATCTGGACTTTTCGATATTTCTACATGGTAGGCGCTTTTGGCCCGCTGGCGAAATAGTCCCGACTCATTTTAGTTATAGCTAGTATACTTAGCTTCTGATGTTACATTGTAATTTATCATCTTACTGTTGTACTGTGTGTGGTTGAATATATTTATATGAAAAAAAGATTGACAGACGTATTTCATGTGTGACAAACTTTTGAAATGGGTGCACTTATTCTAAATCAAGTCATATATTTTAATTAACCAATCTGATTAATATTTAACACTATACATTTCTTCGTGATAATTAACTCGTAACATAACGTCCTAGAATACAATCCAAAAACACAAGATTTCCTAATATATTTTATAACATACCCAGTCCTAATAAAATTGAATAGTACATACAATTTAAACATGGAATATTTTTATTAACTGTTTTTTTGAGCCTGAACCTATAGAATTTGTCGTAAATTGTGCTAATATTGGGAAATAAATGTTTTTGGACCTTACATACCTGAATTAGAAAATTAATTTCGAGAAAGTTCCACTTCAAGGCATCCGAAGTTACTCATAAGACCTCGTACCAAACGTCTATGGTAGGTTATATCACGTAACTATATAATCTATAGAATGGCCGGATTTATTTTTCATCGTCTATTTCAAATTCCTTCTCCCAACTTTCATCTGAATTTGCGCTGGCATCATCTTTTGTTTCCTTTTCTCCAAAATAATCCTCTACCAAATCGTTACCGCAAACGTCAGATTTTACCGCCTTTTTCGGGGAGCCGCCATTTTTGTTGTTCACATTGTCTCTGGTCTGCGCTTTTTTAGTGTTGCCAGTGTTCGTGTTTTTATTTTTAGTGTTGTTATTGGTTATGTCACGGGTGGATGTCTGTTTTGTTTTCTTGTTGGATATTTCCTTTTCGTATTCTTCTAGGAGTAGCGTTTGTTGTTCCTCTGTCAGTTCCACGTCATTCGCAAAGTCTTCTGTGAACAAGAAATGATTATTATTACAATGTCTATTAATATGTTTTACCACGTACATATGTAGCGCGATAGTTGTTATTAAATCTTGAAGGGTTTATTATCCTTTATAAACATTGTTTTTAGGGTTCAAAGAGGTAAAGCATGGAAATCGGGAACATACAAAAAATTTCTTTCTCTCGTGTCACCTTGTCTGAAACACTAAAATAACACATTATCTAACTAGTAATGAATCCACCCTACCTTAATCTGACGCGCTCGAGTATGTCCGATGATCATAGTCATAATTATCTTTTTATTTCCCACAATCATCAATAGAGCAGTGAATCTAAAAATCCCCTCTCTTCGGGGCCCAGACTATAGCAAGTCATCGATAGCATACACCTTCTCCCCAGGCGACGACGTCGGCCAACTCGGTCGGCTCGGCCAGTTCGGGATCGTCGACAACTTCAGAGTCTCCTGTCGCCTTGACCGGGTAACATGTTAGCCGTAACAAGTAGTTAAAAACTTACCGTCCTAACAGGCGACGACGTCGGCCGACCCGGTTGGCTCGGCCAGCTCGGGATCGTCGACCACTTCAGTGTCGCCTGTCGCATTGAGCGGGACATGTTAGTCGTAACAAGTAGTCAACAACTTACTTACCGTCCTCCCAGGCGACGACGTCGGCCGACTCGGTCGGCTCGGCTTGCTCGGGCTCGCCGACAACTTCAGTGTCGATACCTTTCGCCTTGAGTGGGTTACATGTTAGTCGTAACAAGTAGTCAACAACTTACTTACCGTCCTCCCAGGCGACGACGTCGGCCAACTCGGTCGGCTCGGCCGGCTCGGGCTCGCCGACAACTTCAGTGTCGATACCTTTCGCCTTGAGTGGGTTACATGTTAGTCGTAACAAGTAGTCAACAACTTACTTACCGTCCTCCCAGGCGACGACGTCGGCTGACTCGGTCGGCTCGGTCAGCTCGGGCTCGTCGACGACTTCAGTGTCGATACCTTTCGCCTTGAGTGGGTTACATGTTAGTCGTAACAAGTAGTCAACAACTTACTTACCGTCCTCCCAGGCGACGACGTCGGCTGACTCGGTCGGCTCGGTCAGATCGGGCTCGTCGACGACTTCAGTGTCGATACCTTTCGCCTTGAGTGGGTTACATGTTAGTCGTAACAAGTAGTCAACAACTTACTTACCGTCCTCCCAGGCGACGACGTCGGCCAACTCGGTCGGCTCGGTCAGCTCGGGCTCGTCGACGACTTCAGTGTCGATACCTTTCGCCTTGAGTGGGTTACATGTTAGTCGTAACAAGTAGTCAACAACTTACTTACCGTCCTCCCAGGCGACGACGTCGGCCAACTCGGTCGGCTGGGCCGGCTCAGGCTCTTCAACGACTTCGGTGTCGATGCCGGACAACACTTTCTTGGGGCTTCTGCAATGTAAAATAGATAGTTAGCTTGTAAATGTTTACACAAACTTAAGCTAGTATGATAATTCGATTAAATTCATCATATTTATTGTATATGAAGGCAAAAAATTGTATGCCTCGAGCGGGATTCGATCTCGATTTACGCTAGCAGTCGTTACTGTAAAAACATAATTATCTTGTTTGGCGATTGCTACATTTTAGGCCAATAACTGCAGCAATTTCCCTACATGTCCTACAGCAAAGAATAAGCAAAAGTACCATGTGTGATTTGACAGAAAGTCATTCGCGTTAAATACTTATCTCGCTCACTCTAACGCGATCCAGATAAGTACCTCTCAGTTTTCACCCAAATCTGAATCTCAATCTGTGTTGCACGGGCGTGACGCACTGCTGTGGCGCGGAACAGGTCCTGCATCATAATTACCCGTCACGTTCTGTGCAGTAATGTGAGAGAGTGACGGGTAGAGCTATGTCGCGCGACAAGAGTCTCTAAGCATAGTTGTGCTAGATGTCCACCAACAGCGCCACGCTCCACAGCTCCTGCTGCTGACTGTACTTACTGTAGCACGGGCGCCTCGCACTGCAGCGGCAGGTGCGCGAGCACGGGGTCAGTCTGTGGCGCGGGCGCGGGCTGTACTGCTGCTGACTGTACTTACTGTAGCACGGGCGCCTCGCACTGCAGCGGCAGGTGCGCGAGCACGGGGTCAGTCTGTGGCGCGGGCGCGGGCTGTACTGCTGCTGACTGTACTTACTGTAGCACGGGCGCCTCGCACTGCAGTGGCAGGTGCGCGAGCACGGGGTCAGTCTGTGGCGCGGGCTGTACTGCTGCTGACTGTACTTACTGTAGCACGGGCGCCTCGCACTGCAGTGGCAGGTGCGCGAGCACGGGGTCAGTCTGTGGCGCGGGCGCGGGCTGTACTGCTGCTGACTGTACTTACTGTAGCACGGGCGCCTCGCACTGCAGTGGCAGGTGCGCGAGCACGGGGTCAGTCTGTGGCGCGGGCGCGGGCTGTACTGCTGCTGACTGTACTTACTGTAGCACGGGCGCCTCGCACTGCAGTGGCAGGTGCGCGAGCACGGGGTCAGTCTGTGGCGCGGGCTGTACTGCTGCTGACTGTACTTACTGTAGCACGGGCGCCTCGCACTGCAGTGGCAGGTGCGCGAGCACGGGGTCAGTCTGTGGCGCGGGCGCGGGCTGTTCTGCTGCTGACTGTACTTACTGTAGCACGGGCGCCTCGCACTGCAGTGGCAGGTGCGCGAGCACGGGGTCAGTCTGTGGCGCGGGCTGTACTGCTGCTGACTGTACTTACTGTAGCACGGGCGCCTCGCACTGCAGTGGCAGGTGCGCGAGCACGGGGTCAGTCTGTGGCGCGGGCGCGGGCTGTACTGCTGCTGACTGTACTTACTGTAGCACGGGCGCCTCGCACTGCAGTGGCAGGTGCGCGAGCACGGGGTCAGTCTGTGGCGCGGGCGCGGGCTGTACTGCTGCTGACTGTACTTACTGTAGCACGGGCGCCTCGCACTGCAGTGGCAGGTGCGCGAGCACGGGGTCAGTCTGTGGCGCGGGCGCGGGCTGTACTGCTGCTGACTGTACTTACTGTAGTACGGGCGCCTCGCACTGCAGTGGCAGGTGCGCGAGCACGGGGTCAGTCTGTGGCGCGGGCGCGGGCTGTACTGCTGCTGACTGTACTTACTGTAGCACGGGCGCCTCGCACTGCAGTGGCAGGTGCGCGAGCACGGGGTCAGTCTGTGGCGCGGGCGCGGGCTGTACTGCTGCTGACTGTACTTACTGTAGCACGGGCGCCTCGCACTGCAGTGGCAGGTGCGCGAGCACGGGGTCAGTCTGTGGCGCGGGCGCGGGCTGTACTGCTGCTGACTGTACTTACTGTAGCACGGGCGCCTCGCACTGCAGTGGCAGGTGCGCGAGCACGGGGTCCAGTCTGTGGCGCGGGCGCGGGCTGTACTGCTGCTGACTGTACTTACTGTAGCACGGGCGCCTCGCACTGCAGTGGCAGGTGCGCGAGCACGGGGTCAGTCTGTGGCGCGGGCGCGGGCTGTACTGCTGCTGACTGTACTTACTGTAGCACGGGCGCCTCGCACTGCAGTGGCAGGTGCGCGAGCACGGGGTCAGTCTGTGGCGCGGGCGCGGGCTGTACTACTGCTGACTGTACTTACTGTAGCACGGGCGCCTCGCACTGCAGTGGCAGGTGCGCGAGCACGGGGTCAGTCTGTGGCGCGGGCGCGGGCTGTACTGCTGCTGACTGTACATACTGTAGCACGGGCGCCTCGCACTGCAGCGGCAGGTGCGCGAGCACGGGGTCAGTCTGTGGCGCGGGCGCGGGCTGTACTGCTGCTGACTGTACTTACTGTAGCACGGGCGCCTCGCACTGCAGCGGCAGGTGCGCGAGCACGGGGTCAGTCTGTGGCGCGGGCGCGGGCTGTACTGCTGCTGACTGTAGTTACTGTAGCACGGGCGCCTCGCACTGCAGCGGCAGGTGCGCGAGCACGGGGTCAGTCTGTGGCGCGGGCGCGGGCTGTACTGCTGCTGACTGTACTTACTGTAGCACGGGCGCCTCGCACTGCAGCGGCAGGTGCGCGAGCACGGGGTCAGTCTGTGGCGCGGGCGCGGGCTGTACTGCTGCTGACTGTACTTACTGTAGCACGGGCGCCTCGCACTGCAGCGGCAGGTGCGCGAGCACGGGGTCAGTCTGTGGCGCGGGCGCGGGCTGTACTGCTGCTGACTGTACTTACTGTAGCACGGGCGCCTCGCACTGCAGCGGCAGGTGCGCGAGCACGGGGTCAGTCTGTGGCGCGGGCGCGGGCTGTACTGCTGCTGACTGTACTTACTGTAGCACGGGCGCCTCGCACTGCAGCGGCAGGTGCGCGAGCACGGGGTCAGTCTGTGGCGCGGGCGCGGGCTGTACTGCTGCTGACTGTACTTACTGTAGCACGGGCGCCTCGCACTGCAGCGGCAGGTGCGCGAGCACGGGGTCAGTCTGTGGCGCGGGCGCGGGCTGTACTGCTGCTGACTGTACTTACTGTAGCACGGGCGCCTCGCACTGCAGCGGCAGGTGCGCGAGCACGGGGTCAGTCTGTGGCGCGGGCGCGGGCTGTACTGCTGCTGACTGTACTTACTGTAGCACGGGCGCCTCGCACTGCAGCGGCAGGTGCGCGAGCACGGGGTCAGTCTGTGGCGCGGGCGCGGGCTGTACTGCTGCTGACTGTACTTACTGTAGCACGGGCGCCTCGCACTGCAGCGGCAGGTGCGCGAGCACGGGGTCAGTCTGTGGCGCGGGCGCGGGCTGTACTGCTGCTGACTGTACTTACTGTAGCACGGGCGCCTCGCACTGCAGCGGCAGGTGCGCGAGCACGGGGTCAGTCTGTGGCGCGGGCGCGGGCTGTACTGCTGCTGACTGTACTTACTGTAGCACGGGCGCCTCGCACTGCAGCGGCAGGTGCGCGAGCACGGGGTCAGTCTGTGGCGCGGGCGCGGGCTGTACTGCTGCTGACTGTACTTACTGTAGCACGGGCGCCTCGCACTGCAGCGGCAGGTGCGCGAGCACGGGGTCAGTCTGTGGCGCGGGCGCGGGCTGTACTGCTGCTGACTGTACTTACTGTAGCACGGGCGCCTCGCACTGCAGCGGCAGGTGCGCGAGCACGGGGTCAGTCTGTGGCGCGGGCGCGGGCTGTACTGCTGCTGACTGTACTTACTGTAGCACGGGCGCCTCGCGCTGCAGTGGCAGGTGCGCGAGCACGGGGTCAGTCTGTGGCGCGGGCGCGGGCTGTACTGCTGCTGACTGTACTTACTGTAGCACGGGCGCCTCGCGCTGTAGCGGCAGGTGCGCGAGCACGGGGTCAGTCTGTGGCGCGGGCGCGGGCTGTACTGCTGCTGACTGTACTTACTGTAGCACGGGCGCCTCGCACTGTAGCGGCAGGTGCGCGAGCACGGGGTCAGTCTGTGGCGCGGGCGCGGGCTGTACTGCTGCTGACTGTACTTACTGTAGCACGGGCGCCTCGCACTGTAGCGGCAGGTGCGCGAGCACGGGGTCAGTCTGTGGCGCGGGCGCGGGCTGTACTGCTGCTGACTGTACTTACTGTAGCACGGGCGCCTCGCACTGTAGCGGCAGGTGCGCGAGCACGGGGTCAGTCTGTGGCGCGGGCGCGGGCTGTACTGCTGCTGACTGTACTTACTGTAGCACGGGCGCCTCGCACTGTAGCGGCAGGTGCGCGAGCACGGGGTCAGTCTGTGGCGCGGGCGCGGGCTGTACTGCTGCTGACTGTACTTACTGTAGCACGGGCGCCTCGCACTGTAGCGGCAGGTGCGCGAGCACGGGGTCAGTCTGTGGCGCGGGCGCGGGCTGTACTGCTGCTGACTGTACTTACTGTAGCACGGGCGCCTCGCACTGTAGCGGCAGGTGCGCGAGCACGGGGTCAGTCTGTGGCGCGGGCGCGGGCTGTACTGCTGCTGACTGTACTTACTGTAGCACGGGCGCCTCGCACTGCAGCGGCAGGTGCGCGAGCACGGGGTCAGTCTGTGGCGCGGGCGCGGGCTGTACTGCTGCTGACTGTACTTACTGTAGCACGGGCGCCTCGCACTGCAGTGGCAGGTGCGCGAGCACGGGGTCAGTCTGTGGCGCGGGCGCGGGCTGTACTGCTGCTGACTGTACTTACTGTAGCACGGGCGCCTCGCACTGCAGTGGCAGGTGCGCGAGCACGGGGTCAGTCTGTGGCGCGGGCGCGGGCTGTACTGCTGCTGACTGTACTTACTGTAGCACGGGCGCCTCGCACTGCAGCGGCAGGTGCGCGAGCACGGGGTCGGTCTGTGGCGCGGGCGCGGGCTGTACTGCTGCTGACTGTACTTACTGTAGCACGGGCGCCTCGCACTGCAGCGGCAGGTGCGCGAGCACGGGGTCGGTCTGTGGCGCGGGGCGCGGCTGTACTGCTGCTGACTGTACTTACTGTAGCACGGGCGCCTCGCACTGCAGCGGCAGGTGCGCGAGCACGGGGTCAGTCTGTGGCGCGGGCGCGGGCTGTACTGCTGCTGACTGTACTTACTGTAGCACGGGCGCCTCGCACTGCAGCGGCAGGTGCGCGAGCACGGGGTCAGTCTGTGGCGCGGGCGCGGGCTGTACTGCTGCTGACTGTACTTACTGTAGCACGGGCGCCTCGCACTGCAGCGGCAGGTGCGCGAGCACGGGGTCGGTCTGTGGCGCGGGCGCGGGCTGTACTGCTGCTGACTGTACTTACTGTAGCACGGGCGCCTCGCACTGCAGCGGCAGGTGCGCGAGCACGGGGTCAGTCTGTGCGCGGGCGCGGGCTGTACTGCTGCTGACTGTACTTACTGTAGCACGGGCGCCTCGCACTGCAGCGGCAGGTGCGCGAGCACGGGGTCGGTCTGTGGCGCGGGCGCGGGCTGTACTGCTGCTGACTGTACTTACTGTAGCACGGGCGCCTCGCACTGCAGCGGCAGGTGCGCGAGCACGGGGTCGGTCTGTGGCGCGGGGCGCGGGCTGTACTGCTGCTGACTGTACTTACTGTAGCACGGGCGCCTCGCACTGCAGCGGCAGGTGCGCGAGCACGGGGTCAGTCTGTGGCGCGGGCGCGGGCTGTACTGCTGCTGACTGTACTTACTGTAGCACGGCGCCTCGCACTGCAGCGGCAGGTGCGCGAGCACGGGGTCAGTCTGTGGCGCGGGCGCGGGCTGTACTGCTGCTGACTGTACTTACTGTAGCACGGGCGCCTCGCACTGCAGCGGCAGGTGCGCGAGCACGGGGTCGGTCTGTGGCGCGGGCGCGGGCTGTACTGCTGCTGACTGTACTTACTGTAGCACGGGCGCCTCGCACTGCAGCGGCAGGTGCGCGAGCACGGGGTCAGTCTGTGGCGCGGGCGCGGGCTGTACTGCTGCTGACTGTACTTACTGTAGCACGGGCGCCTCGCACTGCAGCGGCAGGTGCGCGAGCACGGGGTCAGTCTGTGGCGCGGCGCGGGCTGTACTGCTGCTGACTGTACTTACTGTAGCACGGGCGCCTCGCACTGCAGCGGCAGGTGCGCGAGCACGGGGTCAGTCTGTGGCGCGGGCGCGGGCTGTACTGCTGCTGACTGTACTTACTGTAGCACGGGCGCCTCGCACTGCAGCGGCAGGTGCGCGAGCACGGGGTCAGTCTGTGGCGCGGGCGCGGGCTGTACTGCTGCTGACTGTACTTACTGTAGCACGGGCGCCTCGCACTGCAGCGGCAGGTGCGCGAGCACGGGGTCAGTCTGTGGCGCGGGCGCGGGCTGTACTGCTGCTGACTGTACTTACTGTAGCACGGGCGCCTCGCACTGCAGCGGCAGGTGCGCGAGCACGGGGTCAGTCTGTGGCGCGGGCGCGGGCTGTACTGCTGCTGACTGTACTTACTGTAGCACGGGCGCCTCGCACTGCAGCGGCAGGTGCGCGAGCACGGGGTCAGTCTGTGGCGCGGGCGCGGGCTGTACTGCTGCTGACTGTACTTACTGTAGCACGGGCGCCTCGCACTGCAGCGGCAGGTGCGCGAGCACGGGGTCAGTCTGTGGCGCGGGCGCGGGCTGTACTGCTGCTGACTGTACTTACTGTAGCACGGGCGCCTCGCACTGCAGCGGCAGGTGCGCGAGCACGGGGTCAGTCCTGTGGCGCGGGCGCGGGCTGTACTGCTGCTGACTGTACTTACTGTAGCACGGGCGCCTCGCACTGCAGCGGCAGGTGCGCGAGCACGGGGTCAGTCTGTGGCGCGGGCGCGGGCTGTACTGCTGCTGACTGTACTTACTGTAGCACGGGCGCCTCGCACTGCAGCGGCAGGTGCGCGAGCACGGGGTCAGTCTGTGGCGCGGGCGCGGGCTGTACTGCTGCTGACTGTACTTACTGTAGCACGGGCGCCTCGCACTGCAGCGGCAGGTGCGCGAGCACGGGGTCAGTCTGTGGCGCGGGCGCGGGCTGTACTGCTGCTGACTGTACTTACTGTAGCACGGGCGCCTCGCACTGCAGCGGCAGGTGCGCGAGCACGGGGTCAGTCTGTGGCGCGGGCGCGGGCTGTACTGCTGCTGACTGTACTTACTGTAGCACGGGCGCCTCGCACTGCAGCGGCAGGTGCGCGAGCACGGGGTCAGTCTGTGCGCGGGCGCGGGCTGTACTGCTGCTGACTGTACTTACTGTAGCACGGGCGCCTCGCACTGCAGCGGCAGGTGCGCGAGCACGGGGTCAGTCTGTGGCGCGGGCGCGGGCTGTACTGCTGCTGACTGTACTTACTGTAGCACGGGCGCCTCGCACTGCAGTGGCAGGTGCGCGAGCACGGGGTCAGTCTGTGGCGCGGGCGCGGGCTGTACTGCTGCTGACTGTACTTACTGTAGCACGGGCGCCTCGCACTGCAGTGGCAGGTGCGCGAGCACGGGGTCAGTCTGTGGCGCGGGCGCGGGCTGGCGCCGCGACGCCGCCGCCAGCCGGTCCTGCAGCAGCGCCACGCGGAACAGGTACCTGCAACCAATACCCCCTTCCTTTACTTCTCTTTGCTCTGTAATTGATGATCTTCCATCGATATAGGGGTCATACAATCAGACCTGATAAAGTCGCGAAATGAAAAGGTTCGTCAGTTTTAAACATTAACACAATCACAAAGTCGAAAAGCGACGTATGTTTTCATTCTCCGATTACACCTACTCGGCAGACAACACCCTTTCTGCCGTGCTAAGCTAAAAGGCCACCTTTTTGTATGGAGCTCCATAGCAAAATGTTGCCTTTTACCATATCACGGCACCATTATCCCGGCCTCTGTAGTATATTTTTATTTCATGGCATTTATTTGAGAAAAACACTATACACGCCTTAGGGCTTACCGGCTTCGTATCACTATCCGGCTTCCCTACAGTCGGCCGTCGTTACCAACCACCCGGCAGACCCTACTTTCCCGGCGTCTATTTTCTAACCTCTCCCAGAAGTCGTCCGACACGGCGTCCGGCACCAGCATATGATAAATGGCGCGGAGTGTGGGGCGGTGCGCCGGCACCAGGTACAGGCTCACAGCTCTTTAGGTACGGTACCCTAAAAACTTTTTCTCACCTCTCCCAGAAGTCGTCGTCGGACACGGCGTCCGGCACCAGTTTCTGGTGCATGGCGCGGAGCGTGGCGCTGGCGCCGGCACCAAGTATGTCGCGGCCACGCGCTGCAGGGCTTACAGCTCTTTAGGTACGGTACCCTAAAAACTTTTTCTCACCTCTCCCAGAAGTCGTCGTCGGACACTGCGTCCGGCACCAGTTTCTGGTGCATGGCGCGGAGCGTGGCGCTGGCGGCGAGGCGGCGCGCGGCGGCGGCGGGCGGCGCGAGCGGCGCGCCGGCCGACAGCTCCAGCGCCGCGCGCCACGCACACAGCTCGGGGCTGAGCGCCGGCACCAGGTACGTCGCGTCCACGCGCTGCAGGGCTTCTAGCTCTTTCTGGAGTGTACAATACAACAATTCAAAAAATTCAAAAAAATTCAAAATTATTTATTTTTAACTAAAGTTAATAAAGATAATATGTCGAATCCTCCTTTTAAGTTTGACACTTGTATTAGGAGGTATTCGCTCTTTCGTACAAGGTTGAATTAGAGTTAAACAATAAATAATATATTTGTATAGAATCTTTTTATCGATTCATATTTTTTATGTGGTAATACCACATTTTTATTTTTATAAATAATGACACAAAGGTAAATTAAGAAAGAAAAAAAAAAAAAAAAAGTTTGGAAGAGCAATGCGCCGGAAACGCAGAGGTCGCGGGTTCAAATCCCGCTTCGATTGCAGTAGATCGCATTCAATTTTTCGTTCTTAATTTACCTTTGTGTCATTATTTATAATAAATAATATTCTTATAACTAAAAATCTTAGTTATATCTTATATTAATTATCATCTACAAATAAGCAAAAAGGAAGACATTGTTACCTTCTTAATACATATAAAGAAATTAGTGCTACGTAAACTAATGTAGTTTAAGTGTGTTCTGGTAATGTTGGAATGTAATATGATAAAGTAGTAATAGGTTTATTAAAATTTGTACATAATATAAAGGTAGTTGTACAATAAAGGGTCCATGAAATGTGCAACTGTGATGCGAGATTAAATGTGCAGTGTGTCAGTGCATAAGAGACTCAGTTTCTTCGTAATTTATGCCTTTTAACCATGTTGTAATTTGCCTTTTACACTCACAATAATCTTATTAAAACTTTCGTGAGACATATTTAATTGTATTAAGCGGTTTACACTCACGTGAAATTGTCAGGAACACATGTTTCGAACTCGTATGGAGCTCTTCATCGGAGACGGCGTACACCGCCGCGGCAACCTTGTCACTAACATGTCGGGCCGTTCCTTACAATTTCACGTGAGTGTAAACAGCTTAATACAATAATACAACAATACTTTATTTCACAAATTTATGTCTCATTTTATTAATCTGGGTACACGAGGTGTAAATCAAAAAACCTTTAAAATAAACAATGCAAGGATTGACACACAGAGCATAAGGAAAAATTCGTCAGGTCTATCTGGAGCTGGGGTTGAGAAATGGTTGACGCGCCGGTAATCCACAGGTGCCGGGTTCGATTCCCGGTCTCTTCCACCAGGTAGGTAGTTCCTTTTTCATTTTTTCTTTAAACTTTGATCTTAATACTTTATTTATTTAATCTTTATCGCACAAATGAAAAACAGATCGTACAAAAGGCGGACTTAATGCCATTGGGCATTCTCTACCAGTCAACCATCGGGCAAAGCAGATAAGTTGTAGGCGGTGCAACTAACATAGATAGGTCTTAATAGATAAATACTTAGATACATGCATATACATATATAAATAAATACTGACTAAAAAGCAAAACAGATATGCTAAGATTTCTTCATCCTGCTAAAGAAGAGGTCACGCAAGATTTTTTTTTAATTTAACTTGTATTGCACATCAACAAGAAAAAATCAGAAATGAGAAATCTTTTTCACATAACAATTGATTGTAATAACGTATTGTTTGTCATAAAATTGTTAGCCATAATTCTGCAACTATTAACTTTACAAGAGTTTTGAAAGAAAAATTAGCTTAGGTTAGGTTTGTATTAGGTATAACAATCTTCAATAGTACATTACATCAGAGGCCGGGAAAATGAGGATTTCCGGCCAAGTAGGTATATACGGCCGAGCGAGCGTGCGAGCGAGGCCGGATAGTGATACGAGGCCGGGAATCCGTTTTCACGACGAGGCATGTATAGTGCTTTTCTCAAACATACAATGAAATAAAAAATATACTTCAAAGAATAACACTTAATATTGTTTGTCCGATATTTTCCGAGTTTGACCGAATTTTAAAAATCAGATTTCAGATTCTGACTCAGGAGCCCCAAAAACCCCCGGATACCGAATTTCAGCCTCCTAGGACCAATTTGAAATTTTCTCCATACAAATAGTTTTTTTTTCGATATTTTCCGAATTTGACCGAATTTTCGGACAAGATTTCAGATTCATATTTTTGAGCCCCGAGAGCCCCCCGATACCGAATTTGACCGAATTTAAAAAATCCGATTTCAGATTCTGACTCAGGAGCCCCAAAAACCCCCGGATACCGAATTTCAGCCTCCTAGGACCAATTTGAAATTTTCTCCATACAAATCGTTTTTTTTCGACATTTTCCGATTTTGACCGAATTTTCGGACAAGATTTCAGATTCATATTTTTGAGCCCCGAGAGCCCCCGATACCGAATTTGACCGAATTTAAAAAATCCGATTTCAGATTCTGACTCAGGAGCCCCAAAAACCCCCGGATACCGAATTTCAGCCTCCTAGGACCAATTTGAAATTTTCTCCATACAAATCGTTTTTTTTCGACATTTTCCGAATTTGACCGAATTTTCGGACAAGATTTCAGATTCATATTTTTGAGCCCCGAGAGCCCCCGAATCCGAATTTGACCGAATTTTAAAAATCCGATTTCAGATTCTGACTCAGGAGCCCCAAAAACCCCCGGATACCGAATTTCAGCCTCCTAGGACCAATTTGAAATTTTCTCCATACAAATCGTTTTTTTTTTTTCGATATTTTCCGAATTTGACCGAATTTTCGGACAAGATTTCAGATTCATATTTTTGAGCCCCGAGAGCCCCCCGATACCGAGTTTTAGCCGCCTAGCACCAATTTGAAATTTTGAAAAAAAATAGTCGCCATCTTGAATTTTTTTTTCCACAAGTGTCTAACAACCAACCTTTAAAAACAAAACCTGCTTTTTGTCAAACCAGCCAGCTGTGTGAGTGACCTTGTTGTTGAAACAAAAAAAAAGTTACTTTGCAGGCCTAGGCCTGAAAAGCAGTATGAAATCCCTTTACAGTCCTCTCGAGTTGTTGCGCCCAAAAACCGATACTTCCGAGCCTATTAAGGAACGCAAAGACAATATTTCATTGCATGTTTGAGAAAAAGTTATTTTCCTTCGAAGTATCACGTTACGGGCGGAACAACACGAAATAACTGTAAAGGAATTTCATACAAAATTGAAGGTCTAGGCCGGGAAGTATTTTTTTAAAACATGGCGTCTGTGTTCATGATCAGGCTAAACAGCTGACTTATATTTGTTGTGGTATGTTTTTAATTTTATTGCATACTAGACGTGCCCGCGGCTTCGCTCGCGTAAATGAAATATGTACTTCCTATTTGTAACACTTGAACATGTAATTTTTTTTTTTTTATTATTATATACTTAATGAAAAAAGGAAACTGTCTGTAAGGAATGCCTCGTCGGCCGGGTCCTTACACTGACATCTACGATAGCTCAGAAGTAGAATTAATAAATGAGATGATAGAAAACACAAGGGTAAACGAAACGATATATATTTAAACACAAAACAAATTAACACAATTAAAGATCGGAGCGTAAACTAACACAGAAAATTAACACACAAATTAAACCGCGAATTTAAACTAGATCTTAACTAATGAAGTCCTTTATCTTTCACTACGCACTAATTAACTAACAAGATGGTATACACGTGAGTAAGAGACTGAACGGAGGTACTGGCGGATCGCTGATCTACGCACTGAGTAACAGAGTGTGGACTCGATGTTAACTGAGATTGTACTACCGAACTACTACGGAGTCGTAACTCTACGCAGCAAAGACTATATACCCCCTAGACCGATATTCTTCATACTACGCACCGTACTCCGTTTGTTACTATCGTTCTACATCGCTAGATGCCGCTAAGGGTATCAATTCATTCAAAAGTCGACATTTTTCAATTTCTACTGTACGGTACGCGCAAGCGTGAAGTAACACAGTCGTCAAGCGTTCAACGACATTCCAACTTCCAAGTGACAGTAAAAAGTGAATAGATGACGTTAGGTGCGATGTTTGTTTACTACGTTCCGTTTCGTCTCATTTCACTTTTCGTCTCATTTCACTATTTGTGTACGTTTTATTTAAACATAAAAATTACTTACATCCTAATCCTAATAATATTATAAACGTGAAAGTTTGGATGGATGTATGTATGTACGTTTCACTTAATCTCAAAAAACTACTGGACGTATTATGATGAAACTTTCGAGTTATGTACCTTACCTTACCTGCCTGAAGGTAGAATACGTAACGATTCTGACTTCACGCCTACCATAGTTTAGTTTAGGTGCTGTAATTTTAGCCAATTTGATAATAGGCAAAATAATTCTTAGGGCAATTCATGTTAGGAATATTATGCTTTAGGTAATTAGATTTTAGTTATCAATATTAGGACAAACTTGATTTAGGACTTTAAGAGAGTATGCGCAAAAATTATTGGGACAAACGAGTAGTATGCCATTCAACAGTATGCCAAACTTTCTCGGCCAAACATTTTTAGGACAAAAAACGTTATGCGATACGACAGGCACCCGAAATTTATCTATACAAAAACTAACAGAACTAACGACAGTGATAATTCAATAAAACCACAATTTTATAAACGTTTTTTTTATATTACTTTTAACAAAAACAAAACGAACGAATATATTTTCGCAGGCCGCCTGCATGTAGGCAATTTCTAATTGTTCTAGGGTAAATGTCAAACATTTCCGCAAATCGTCCCTTTGGCGTAAAGCCGTTTTGTCGTCGGCGTTGGTCTTGGGCCATGGCAAACGGACGATGCAATGGTTACTTTGCTTTGCAGTAGATCAATAAGGTTTCCTTCAACATTATATCGCCGTACCCAACGTCAAACTGTGTCCCTGCTAGCATTGAGCCGACGCGTGATCTCATAAATCCGTATTCCTTCCTGGTGTAACTCCACTCTTTGAGCTCTTCATTGTTTTCAGTCATTATCATTATCTTTTAATAGTTCACGGTTAGCGGCAAGCATTTTATTTTTCATATTAATAACGTTGCTGAAAATTATTTTACGATTTTCTCGATTGACACTGACATATGTTCCTAATTAGAAATTAAAAGCAAATGATAACCTTTCGCGAGGAGGTTTTTTGTAAAATGAAGTGACAAATAATAATATTGACATTTCAATACTATTATTGAAATATAATTTTCGACCTTAATGCATAGCGAATGTCTAACGACATTGTAACGAAATGGGTAGGAAATGAAATTCCTTGACTGTACAAAACTTATCTAACAAATATTACGTTACTGACTGTTTGTTAGTGGGAAATGTCGCATGACAATTCGGGCGTAACTTATTTTGTCCATTACATCAGTGCACCAACGCCATCTAGCTATTTTGTGTAGCAAAAATTGGCGAGCCCGCAAGCAACCTTGAGCTATCCAGAGGTAGTGCCATCTATTTTAATACGATCAAACCACGTTTTTGAAGAGTAAAAAATATACTCCTTAAAAATTGTGTATTTAAGTTATATTATCGTATTAAAATAAAGCAGTAATGCGTTTGATTTCCAAAAATCAAAAATCACTTAAAAATGTTGGTGAAAAATAACATTTTTGTCACTTCCAGGCTACGAAGCAGCGCCATCTAGTTTTTATACCGAATTTTGAGCTTTTTCAGAGTTACGTTTTTTTGTATGAGAACATATGTCTAGGGGGTATATAGTCTTTGCTACGCAGGCTAAAGTGGTACTACTACGGAGTCGTAACTCTACGCAGGCCAAAGTTGTACTAAATAATGGCGGAAACGGGCGTCCTTTTATATGATTCGTTCAAGGTTTGTTTACATTCTTGGCGGGACGCCCGCTCTGTTACATTGCACTGATTTTTGGTTAAATTACAATATTTCTCTTAAATTTATCTTATAGATAACATGGAGGTTCGTTTATAGAACAAAATTACATATGTGATTCTTATGTGAGAGTTCCCGTTTGATTACAGCGATATAAAGTTTATTCGTTTTCTTTGTTCCGGCTCAGAGGCCATCTCGCTCGCACGGGTCGAGATATACACCTGCCCGTTCCCTCTTATCGCGGCGCGCGCGGCGTGCCGTGTTATTTTCATGTTTGCCGTGCTCGCAGCAGGTTGCGGCCGGTATAATATTAAGAGAATTTGCTTATATGTTCATGAGGAACATTACTACAACGTTTCAGGATTTTCTAATTTTTATCCTTAAGTTTTACATTCAATGTAAACAAACATGACTCCTTTGTCTTAGACTGTGAGTGGAAAGTTACCAGGATGAGTCATACTTGTTTACTTTAAGACGCCGTGGTCTTTTAACTATCCTACATAGTATTTGGGAGCTCTCTTACAATAAATGTTTTCTAGGATAAAATAAGTGTTATGTGTGTACGGCCAGACGTTGCGCGGCAGCTCGTGGTCAGCCATCACCATGTAGTCGCCTGGCTGGCTCGCCAAGCGCGTCGGTCGGCTTCTCGGCAGGGCCCGTTGAGTGGCGCTGCAGTAGGCGTGCCCAGCAAATTTATTAGGCGTCAGTGCCTCGTTGTCGGCCGGATCGGCGGACACATGGGTGAGCGGCCGAGCGTTGACAGTTCGCTCGGCCTCGGCGAGCAGCGTCGTCTTCTTGGCACTTTTGATGGGCGCGCCGTCTCGGCGCGTGATGTCGTCTGGGCGCGCGCTGTGGCAGCGCGCCGCGACGGTAGCGTCAGGTGACGCGCTATGTTTGCGCGCGGCGTCGTCGCGTGTGACGCGACGCTCCTCTCCCCCCGTTGTGCGACAGCGTAGGGGGCAACGCCTGCCGGCGTTGGGTGCGTGCGCTGCGTGGTGGCTGCGCTTCGTGTCGGCTGCCGTAGCTCGACAAGGCTGTGGCGGGCGCCGCGGCGGCAGGCGACGCGAGTGGCGTCGCGGCCGAAGTAGCGGCGTGAGTGGCGGCTGGCGACACGGCAGACGTCGCATCGGGTGTGGCGGCAGGCGACGCGGCAAGCGTCGCGGCAGGCGACGCGGTGGGCGTCGCGGCGGGTGATGCGGCAGGCGACGCGGTGGGCGTCGCGGCGGGTGATGCGGCAGGCGCCGCGGCAAGCGCCGCGGCAGGACAGCGGCAGGCGACGCGTCAGGCGTCGCGGCGTGCAACATCACCCACTGTTGCTGGTCGTAGCTGGGTTCGGGGTGACGCCGCCGGCGTAGTCTGCTTGGCCGCTTCCTCTTCTTATCGCGTCGAGGTCGTTGACGCGTTGTCTGTGCGCGCGGCGTCGTTGTGCGCATTACGACGCCTCCCTCCCCCCGTTGACTTGTGGCGTCGAAACGGGGGCAACGCCGTCGGCGTTGTTTGCGCGGCGTCGCGGCAGGCGACGCCACTGATGTAGAGCGTGGTTGGGTTGATGCCGCTGGCGTCTCTTGCAGGCCTTGTTGTGAGTTCGCTGCTTGCGTTGGTACACCGCGTCGGTGTGTGGCTTGGCCGTCGTCTCGGCGTAGGCAACGGGCGTCGTCATCTCCCCCCGTAGAGGCATAGGGGCGCGACAGTCGTAGGGTGGCTACGGATTGTGTTCCACGTAGCCAGTCAGCAAACTCGGCGGCTTCAGTGGGCGGCAGGGCAGCTGGCGTGGCACTCGGCGTCGCGACGACTTGCTCAGTCGCGAGGGTGGCCGGCGCGTACGGGGCGGCATGCTGCGTCGGTGTATACGGCGCTGAGGCGTTCAACGTATACGGTGTCGCGGCGAATTGCTCAGCCGCGTGAGGTGCCGGCACGTACTGGCGGTAAGCGAACGGCTCGGTTGTACACGGCGCTGTGGCGATACTCGTGTACGGCGCATTCGGCGTCCAAGTCCGTGGCGGTGCTGGTTGCGCCTTGTCTGGCGCGTTGCTCGGCGCCGGCTCCATCCGCTCGGCGCTGATGTCATCATTGTGTGGCGGGCGGCAGTCTTGTTCCGTCGTAATTGCAGGTCGAGCAGCGTCCTCTTCTATTAGCGGCGTCTCGTACCCGACGTAGCAGTGCACGGTTTGATGCCATCTCGCGTACTGTTGCGGCGCCGACCCGAATAGCACCCATCCGAGTGGAGATAGCATGGCGGCGGGCTCGTCGATCTTGCCCACGCGTAGCTCGTATGGCAGCATCAAGTGCCAGTTGTCGGCGCCGATGAGAATGCGCGGGCGTGCTGTGTCGTAGCACGCGGCGCTCATATCCGCGAGGTGCGGGAACTGCGTGACGTAGTCTCGCTCTGCTTGCTGTGCGCGCAAGCCCAGGTCGGCGACGGTCCGTAGGCTTAGAGGGTGAGCCGGACCGCCTGTCTGGTTGCGTACGTGGGCGTGCACTCGACGGCTCGTTTGTTGCGTCGTCATTGACCCCACGCCTTGGATATGCAGGCGCGAGGTCGTACCGTCGGCGCCGATTGCATCTGCGAGGTCCTCTTCAATCAGTGAGATTGTGGACCCCTGGTCCATCAAGGCGTAGGTGAGTGTCTCGCCGCGGGGTCCGCCGACGATGACTGGGATGACTTTCAACAGGACCGAAGACACGTTGCGTCCAAATTCGGCCGTGTTGGCAGTGAATTCTTCGACGCACGCCGTCGTCTCTGGCGGTGCGTCTGGGGCTGCGTGCGTGTTAGGGCGGCGTCGCGACGCCGCGGTATAGGTCGCAGATGCAGCTTGTGGCGGGGCAGTCGGCGTGGCGCTTCGTCTAGCGGCTTGCTTGACTGCGTAGGTAGCCGGTGCGTACGGTTGATAGGCGTACGGCGTGGCTTGTGGCGCAGGCATGTACGGCGCTGCTTGTGGTGCAGGCATGTACGGCGCTGCTTGTGGCGCAGGCATGTATGGAGCTGGGGCGCTCGGCGTATGCGTCTGCGTCTTCTCGGCGTGTAGCAGTCGGTGGTGTGGATAGGTGCAGCCGGGAACGTTGCAGCCGCGGGCGTTGCATTGGTCGCGGCGGTGCTTGCGCTCCAGGCATTTGAAGCATATTTGATTCTGTCGCACCCAATCCCATCGGGCTCCGACTGGCACGGCGATGAGTTTGCGGCATTCGGTAGTGCGGTGGCTGCCTCCACAGTATAGGCAGCTAGTAGGTTGCTCGAGTGCGTATGTCTGCACGCGATCTCTCGGAGGGCGTCGTACGGCTCCTCTTCCGGCGTTGGCCGCCGTGCGTTGCTCTGGGAAGCGCTGCGATCCACGTTGCTCGGCGGCGGGCGTCGGTCTTCTATGCGGCGCCTTAGCGTGCGAGAATTCCATCTCGGCATCGCTTTCTTCAAGGAGGAACTCCGCCATCAACATGAGTTCGTTTTCGGCGGAGTTGAGGTGCTCCTTAGCGTAGGAACACCAGCGACTGCGCAAGTGTGGGCTCAGTCGCTCGGTGACTTCCCGGATGAGAAGTGGATTTGCGCCGTAGCTTCGGCGGTCCAGGTCCACAAGCGTTGAAACGATATTCATGATGCGTATGGCGAACTGGTTGAGGTCGTTGGCGCTCGGTCCGAGCGGCGGCATTCTTCGCAGCTCGTCGATGGCGCGATCAATGAGTAGATCGGTGCGCCCGAAATTCTTCTTAAGGACCCGTATGATTAGGTCGGGTCGAGCGGACGAGGCGATCATGTGCTGCACACATTGACGGGCTTCACCTCGCAGGCAGTGTCGCAGGCGTGCGACATTTTCGTACGCGGAGTATTTGTAGCGTGCGGTGCTCTCAGTGTATGAGTTATAAAAGGTGAGCCACTCGCTTGGCTCCCCGGAGAATGGCGGTAGCTCGTAGACTTGCTTCGGAGGAGGTCGCATCATGGTTTCAATAGTGTCGGTGAGGCGGTCGATCACACGGTCTCGACTCGACGATCGTTCTCGACGGCTGTATGGTGTCCGTGGTTCCTCTTCGTGTCGCTTGCGTGTGTCGCGTTGCGGTGTAGGATCCCTCGTCTGCTTCGCGTGGACCGCGTCGGCAGGGTGGACGTTGGACAGCCAATCGTTGACGCGTCGCTGTGAGTCGGCTTGAGATCCGCCGGCCCGAGATTGTTCGTCGATGCGCTCCATTTCGACGGCGAGCCTCTTTTCAACGAGCTCGCGTTCAAGACGAATTTCTTCGAAGCGAAGTTGCTTGAGCCGCTCCATAGCGGCGAGCTCCGCCTCGCGGCGGAGCACGTCCGTCGCGTTCGACGCTCGAGAGTGAAGTGACGCTGGTCTTCTCGTGGACGCTCACACATACCCTCGCGGGCATGTGGGGTAGCCATACCAGGGCAAAGCCCTCTGTGGCGGCGTATGACTCCGCCCGCAACTGCGGACGGGTATTCTGGCTGTTTTAATTCAGCAATTGAATATTCGGTTTCTAGTGGCTGGCTTCTTGTGTGATGGAGTCAGCACGTTGGCCTCTCAGCGGCTTCTCGTTCCGTTGGCCGATCTTGGCGTTGTGGTATCCTGGATCATTTCCAGGGGACTCAATCGGGGGGCACGAGCTCTCTTGGCAGAGCTCGGCCCCTTCCGTCTGGTGGACGAGCATGCAGTGGCGCGATTCCCTCCAGGCTGGGAAGTCCGGAGTTGTCGGCGCGGCGGAACATGGCTCCTGCTAGTCGCCCGATGAAGACGTCCAGCCCTTGCCATTCCAGGTCTCGGTTGATCGTCTCGTTCCGCATGTAGCGCGGGGCCGAGACGATGGTGCGCAGGGACTGGGACTCCTGCGCACGCAGCCTTTTCTTGTTGCTCTCCGACGTAAGAGCGTACCATGCGGGAGCCGCGTACGTTAGACGGGACCGCAGGTACGTCTTGTATATCCCAAGCTTCGTTCGCAAGGGAAGGCTGCTGGCTAGGACTGGACGTAGACGGGTTGCTGCTGCACGTGTTCGCCGCACCGTTTCATCTACATGCTGCGTCATAGTGAGTCCCCTGTCGATGGTCACACCCAGGTACTTGGCGGTGTGTGACCACCGGATCTCCTGGCCGCTCATTCTGAGTGGGGGTGGCAGCTTCGCTCTGCCTGTGACGATGGCCTGCGTCTTGCCCACGTTGACCGACAGGCGCCAACGGGAGAGCCATTCGGGAAGGACGTCAAGCTGTCGCTGAAGTTTCATTGCTGCGCGTTTGGTGTTGATGGACGTCGCGAAGAACGCCGCATCGTCCGCGTATAGCCCCAGCTTGACGTCGCCCTCCACCGGTATGTCGTCGGTGTAGTGGGCATAGCAGGCCGGAGACAGGCAGCTCCCTTGAGGAACGCCGGCGAGTATCGGGCGTTCGGATGAGGTGGCATCTTCCACTGCCACCTGGAATTTTCTTCCGTCGAGGAAAGATGCGACGACGCGTATCACTCGTCGAGGGGCCGGTGATTGGGAAAGCTTGTAGAGAAGGCCCTCGTGCCAAACTCTATCAAAAGCTTTCTCCATGTCCAGGAATGCTGCTACCGTGACCTGCTTCTTGTTCATGGCCGTCGCCATGTGGTGCAGCACCCTGGACAGTTGCAGCGTGGTCGAGTGGCCCTCGCGGAACCCGTGCTGTTCGGGTCGGGGCTCGATGTGACGCTGTAGATGTCCTAGCAGGAGTCTCTCGAACACCTTCGATAGTGTGCTGAGGAGAGTGATCGGGCGGTAACTCTCCGGCTTCTTCATGTCCTTCCCTGGTTTGTGAAGGAGGATGACCCGGCCAAGCTTCCACGGTGTGGGAAAGTGTCCCGAGCGCAGGATCCCAGTGAACAAGCGCGCTACCGCCGCGATTGCGCGCGGCGGTAGGTGGTGGAGCGCCTTGTTCGGGATCGCATCGGCGCCCGGTGCCTTTCTTGGCTTGGTCCGTTGGAGTGCTCGCTTCACCTGGCCGGGTGTGAAGAAGACGGGGTCCTCTTCCGCCGCGATCGGTGCTGCGAAGTATTCTTGGAGGTGTCTCTCGACTGCTAGGACGTGCTCCACGTTCGTCGTCGGGTTCGGCTGGAACTGCTCCTCAAGGCTGTCGGCAAAGATTTCCGCCCTGTCTTTCGCCTGGTACTTGGGGAGTCCGTTCTTGTCGAGCAGTGGGTGAGCGGTGGTTGTGGACGTCATGCCGAGGCTTCGGCAGAGACGGTGCAACGAGGGCATGTCACCGTCTATTGACGTCAGGTGCTCTTCCCAGGACTCGGCTGCATGCTTGCTCAACTCCTCTTTAACCCTTTCCACCAGGGTGTTTAGGGAAGTTTTCAGCGTGGGGCATCTGGTTCTTTGCCACTCTTTCCGCATGCGACGTTTCTGCGCGATGAGTCCCTGGATCCGGGCCGGCAGGGGCTTGCGCCTGGAGCTGGCCGGAACGGTGTGCGCTGCGGTGTTCATCGCATGCTGGATGGTGACGGTGAGCTGCTTGGTGGCTTCTTCCACTTCGTCTGCTGTGGAGACTGGCATGGTCTGGGATTTCTCCTCCATGGCCGTCGAGAAGGTCTCCCAGCAGATGCGTCTCTTCGGTGCCGGTGTTGGAGACATGACTGGCAGATCTCGCAGTGTCAGCAGGACCGGGCGGTGGTCCGACGGGAGATCGTCCAGGGCTTCTTGGGTCATGACCGCGTTGACCCCACGGTGGATGGCGAAATCGATGATGTCCGATGTGTTATAGTTGTCCGCGTAGTGTGTAGGTTGCTCGGGACCGGACACCTCGAAGTCGCCATCGTCTGCAGCTTTTTGGATCTTATGACCCGTCCAGTCCGTCGTTGAGGAGTGCCAGGTGGTGCTTTTGGCGTTAAAGTCCCCCGCCAGGATGGTCGGCATGGGGGCTTGCAGAAGGGCACGGACGTTAGGCACCACCTCTCTCGGCGGGCCGACGGGTCTGTAGATGGAGTATATCCGCAGGTCGTGGCCAGACACACGGATGTCGATTCCCAATGCGGTGATCGAGTCATAGGCCTTCCATGCGACTGGCTGGTGGACTATCTGTCGCCTGACGATGACAGCTAGTCCTCGGTGTGGGCGATCGGTTGCCGCGCTGCGCTCGTCGTGGCGGTATACGACGTAGCCTCCGATCTTTAGGGGAGCGTCCTCCCGGAGCCACGTTTCGCTGACCAACATGATGTCTACGTTCTGCTCATGTAGAAAGTGGCGGAGCAAGCCAAGTTTGCCGGTCAGCGAACGGGCGTTCCAGTGTACCACTCGCAGCTCCCTATTGAATGGTACGCTTGATGGAGGAGGCGGCTGATGCAACTGCTGAGATGGTCGCCGGGTCTGCAGTCGCGGCGATGTTCAGCAGTTGTGTTATCAGTTGCAGCATGGTGTCTGCGGCTGACGGCTTATTTGTTGTTGCGGCTGTGGCGTCCTTCTTCTTCCCCCTCCCCGCAGTGGCGGCCTTCGGGGGGGGGGCAGATTTGGGTGGTGCAGCTGCAGTCTTCTTTTTGCCCGCAGATTTGTTTGTGGCGGGTTTCTTGGCGGCCGGCGCGGTTTGTAGTGCACCCCTTTGTTGGGGGTTGTTTGCCGGCGCCATCAGGGATGACGGCGCCGACTCCTCCACCGTGGGCATGTTCATGGCCGCGCGGGTCTCCGGGCCCGCCCTCAAGGGCTTCGTCAGTGCGTAGGTGCCCGCCCTCTTGTTGCGGGCCTCGCGCATGAACACCGGGCATTTCCGGTGATTGGCCGGATGTGGCTCGCCGCAGTTGCAGCAGGTGGGCTTTTCTGTTTTGGGCCGGTCGCAGTCGGCGGCACGATGCGGGCCTCCACAGCGGACGCAGCGGGGTGGGTGATGGCACCCCTCCGAGGAGTGGCGGAAGCTCTGGCAGTTGTGACACTGCGCAGGGCCCTTCTTCTTCCTCCAGGCTTCTATCTTGACGCCGGGCATGTTTAGTAACTCCCGGACGTCGTAGATGGCGCGTGTCTCCGCAACAGGTGTTCCCAGCTGCACGAAGAACACGCACCCAGGTCTTCCTCGTCTGGCCTTGATTTTGTTGGCGTACTCGGCCTTGTAGCCAAGCTCGACCAGGGCCTTTACGATGTCGTCGGGCTCCGTATTCGTGGGCAGCCCGCGCAGCGCGATCTTCATTTTTTGCCCCTCCTCATGGTTGTAAACGTGGAAGGGCAGCTTCTCTTTCCCTATGGCGTCCTGCAGCTTTAGCAGGTACGCCTGTACGATGCGGAATTCGGTGTCCTCCTTCGGGTGAAATTGGACACCGTCTCCCGCAGTCGTGGCGTTTGGAGCGTGGCCCAGCAACTTCCTCAGCTCCGCAAAGTGCCGAGGCCATTCCGGGAAATGCGCAATTGTAATGGGCTTATATTTGGCCTTCTTTTTGTCTGCCTCATTATTTTTTGGGCTGTTTTTCCCCTGCTGAGAAGCAGCAGGGGTGGAGTCTAATTTTTTCTCCGCATTTCCCGGGGCTGGCCTGGCGCTCTGGGAGCTGGAGACGGCGGCTGCTGCGGCGGCGTAGTTCTTCTGCTGCTGCTTAGTGGGCGGCTTCTGAACGGCGGCGGGCGGTTTCTTGTTGCCGCAGGCGACGGCGGGGGTGAGGGCCGCGGGGGGCTCTCTGTCCGTCGGTGCAGCGGTGTAAGTCTGGAGTATGTTTAACGGCGCCTTCCAGCCTTTGGAGGGCAGGGGCGTCGTGTCCATGGCAGCTTCTTGTTGTCCGCTTGTGCCTGCCGACTTGGAGCGGCGGCGTAGGCGGGGGTCGGTCGGCGGGGAGGCCTTCCGGCATGGGCGCTTGCTTGGCGTTCCTGGCGCTGCGGGGCTGATGCAGGTCTTCCTCTTCGCAGGCGCCAGCACCGCTGGGTGTTGTTGGAGAAACTCCAGGAACGGGAGGTCCTCTTCCAGCAACACTGTTTCCTCGCCGAGCTGGTGCCCAGTGATGCGCACGTAAGCCGCCATCCAGGCCGCGAGGCCAGGAGACGGCAGCCCCTCCTCCAGCATGCGGGCGACCACGACACGATCACGGTCGAGGTCCTCCCGATGTGTGGGGGCGGCGTGCGGCGTTTGGGCGGGCTCGGCGAACGGCGCAGCTTTAAGGTTTCCCTTGTTTACAACCTTAAAGCTGTCTTCAGTTGTATTCGGCGTCGAATTGCGACGCGTGGGCTCCATCTCGTTTGCAGGTGGTGATTGCGAGGCTGGGGCGGCTTCTAGGGCGTCGGAGAAACCTTCCAGCTCCCTCTGGAGGTCCTCGATGCTTCGACTTCTTTGGGTGGGTAGATTGGAAACAGCCCGATTCCAACTACCCTCCGACAGGTGTGCATCCGTGCGGGGTTGGGGGGCGCCCACAAAAGTGTGCGGAGGAGCTCCGTGTCCTGTAGGACGCGACGCTCCCTCCCCCTTCCCATCGGGAGCAGGAAACCGTGTCGAACCTCCCTTTGGCCCGAATAAATCGGTCGTCGGGAGGCCTACCTCCGTGCGGGGTTGGGGGGCGCACACTCGCGTGTACGGAGGCAGCCCGAGTCCCTTGGGACACGAACCGCCCTCCCCCTTCCCATCGGGAGTGGTAACCCTGGATGAGGCTGCTGGTTTGCCGTCCTTGGTGCGGCCAAGTTTGCCGGCCTCTGGACGGGCTCGCTCCTTGCGGGGTTGGGGGGCGCCCAGTTGCCCAGACGAAGGTAGGTCGCGCTCTTGCGATTGCGAACTACCCTCCCCCATCCCATCGGGAGCAGCTGTCTTTCTTCTTTCCATTCTGGAAGATGAACGGCGTTCCGCGACGCTACTTGTTGTCGGCTATTGCTCGACACCGCATTGCTTCCCCCGGGGCATCCGTTTGAGCGGGACCGGGTTCAACGCTGCGGCGAAGTGCACCGACGCGAAGTGGCAGGGCGAAGGCGGCAGGCGGCGTTCTTGCTCGATGAGCAGGCGATTTTCGTTGGCTTCTAACGAAGGGCAGCGAAGATCACAAAGGGCAGCGAAGAGTTGGTGCGTCCGAGCGGTGGTTCCAAGTTGGAGTCCGTTGGCGTTCCTGAGTCCGTTGACGCTGGTCGGGGCGGCGCGTGGGTTTTATCGCCGAAGGTGACGCCGAACTCGCGCCGCTGCGCGCGGGCCTCTGATTGGTCGGCCGGCGCGGAGTGCAGTGATTGGCCGGCGTGCGCGGCCGGCGCGGTGTGCTGCGATTGATCGAAGCGCGCAGTCTTCGACAAATGTTTGTCCAGTTCGCTGCGCCAAGCCGTAGTGTCGGCCGGCGGCGAAACTGGAGCTTCCTCGGCGGGAGACTCGGGCGAGTCTGTTTGGTGATGCAGTCCCGTAGGCGGTCGGGCATGGGCAGCGGGCGGTGAATGTGTGACTGCCACATTAGTCACCGCAAACCGCTGAAGGTCAATCGCAGATTGTGTGCGCTCGCGCTGCGCGCGCGCACTCTCCTCGCTCTTGTTTCCGCGTGTATTAACCATCGCTAACTATTTGGAAACCGCACTTTCCAAACCTAACAACGAAATACCTAAACTAATACCTAGCTCCGATCCGGTTCGAAGGACCAAAACAATGTAAGGAATGCCTCGTCGGCCGGGTCCTTACACTGACATCTACGATAGCTCAGAAGTAGAATTAATAAATGAGATGATAGAAAACACAAGGGTAAACGAAACGATATATATTTAAACACAAAACAAATTAACACAATTAAAGATCGGAGCGTAAACTAACACAGAAAATTAACACACAAATTAAACCGCGAATTTAAACTAGATCTTAACTAATGAAGTCCTTTATCTTTCACTACGCACTAATTAACTAACAAGATGGTATACACGTGAGTAAGAGACTGAACGGAGGTACTGGCGGATCGCTGATCTACGCACTGAGTAACAGAGTGTGGACTCGATGTTAACTGAGATTGTACTACCGAACTACTACGGAGTCGTAACTCTACGCAGGCTAAAGTGGTACTACTACGGAGTCGTAACTCTACGCAGGCCAAAGTTGTACTAAATAATGGCGGAAACGGGCGTCCTTTTATATGATTCGTTCAAGGTTTGTTTACATTCTTGGCGGGACGCCCGCTCTGTTACATTGCACTGATTTTTGGTTAAATTACAATATTTCTCTTAAATTTATCTTATAGATAACATGGAGGTTCGTTTATAGAACAAAATTACATATGTGATTCTTATGTGAGAGTTCCCGTTTGATTACAGCGATATAAAGTTTATTCGTTTTCTTTGTTCCGGCTCAGAGGCCATCTCGCTCGCACGGGTCGAGATATACACCTGCCCGTTCCCTCTTATCGCGGCGCGCGCGGCGTGCCGTGTTATTTTCATGTTTGCCGTGCTCGCAGCAGGTTGCGGCCGGTATAATATTAAGAGAATTTGCTTATATGTTCATGAGGAACATTACTACAACGTTTCAGGATTTTCTAATTTTTATCCTTAAGTTTTACATTCAATGTAAACAAACATGACTCCTTTGTCTTAGACTGTGAGTGGAAAGTTACCAGGATGAGTCATACTTGTTTACTTTAAGACGCCGTGGTCTTTTAACTATCCTACATAGTATTTGGGAGCTCTCTTACAATAAATGTTTTCTAGGATAAAATAAGTGTTATACACATAGAATTGCCGCTTTTTTGGGCATTTGGAAAGATAAGGAATAATTATTTATTTGTCTTAATACTATTTTCGCCTAACCTTTACATTTATATTATTTATTTATTTTTAAGCCTAAATACGCTTAGCTGTCCGCAACACTGTCATTGCAAGTTAAATAAAAGCTTTTTAAAAGGAAACTGCGTTTCGTCCTCATATTAGTATTTCCGAAATAAAATTAATTATAAGCAAAAGGGATTCAACACATTTTATATTTGTATACTTACATGGACTGGAGAGTAATACATACATGTACAAATGTTACTCAAAGCAAATCTAAGCCTAGCAAAGCTTAATAAACAAAAGTAAAAATAATAACCATTAATAGGCAGTGCCGCTTCAGTAACAGACAAATCCGTGGGAAAAGAATCCTCTGAAAATAGGGAACAATCTAGATCTTCTCGAGAAATAAGCAGTAAGGGTCAGAGTATAGCAAAGCTGGACCGATTTTAGGACTAATTTTTTTTTGTTGGTTTGGGCTTAAATTAGATTGAATCTAGTAGATTACGCTAAAATAAGCATATTTTATTCTTTCAACTTTTTCTCTCAGATCGATATTTACCGAGATATTGGGGTTCAAATGCATAAACATATTTTGATGTAGGTACGTAATAATAGTAGACTATTTATGAGGGTCATGTAAGCAAGCATTTTGACGCTCCGCTCGCTACGCTCGCTCCGCTATACATGGTCACAAAACAAACCTAACCTAACCTACAGTTTTCGGTTTTCAACCCATGTACCATATTTTCATACAGCATTTTTACCTTAAAAACCCCAATATCTCGGTAAATATTGATCTGAGAGAAAAAGTTTACATAACAAAACATGCTTATTATAGGATGTTTTAAAGGATACTTTAATAAAAATGAGGTGTTATATTGACATAAATTTCACGACACCGAAATTTTTCTAAGTCCCAAAACTGGCCCACCTTTCCTATCCTCCTGACTTCCCGCGTCCTACACATAGTACATAAACTTCAATGAATAGTTAACTGTCAACTATTTGTCATAGGGCTAGAATTAAATTGACACATTATGAATGCTGGTCGTCAGGAGGCTATACCGCAACCCCTGAGGTCTTACTAACCCAACATTATCGCATCGCATTCTACGCACCGAGATGCAGAACAATGAGTACATTGCCTTGCAAGGATATTTTTCTTGTGTTTATAATAATACATAATCTGTTAAATTCAAATTTAACAAAAATTAAACATGCCATCCCCATTCCTCCATCTCCCGAAACCGTGGTGGTCAATCTGAATAAAACCGTGATGGTCGATCAATCAAAATACAAATTAATAACATAATCACTTAATACTTTCAATTCTCGGCATTTTCATAACACTTTTTGCTTATTGCACAGAAAATTCGCTGACAATGTGACAATGACAATGCCGATGACATTTAGTTTGACAGAGAAAACAACATACGTCAAGCAAAGTGCGTAGTCATTTACATTTCGAGTAAAAAACTTCGATATAACGGCGTACCAACATGACGCCAAAATTTTTGGCTACTTAAACTTAAGTCATATAGCGAAAAGAAACTTTAGGCTACTTGAACCTGAGCCATAAGAGCGAGAAGAACCGAGTATCGCCGGAAATGGTCGACGGTCGCGAAATGAAGAATTTTATGAAGATTTCTTTAGCCGATTGTGAAGGTAATACGTAGTGAAAACGGTATTTTTTACGCTCTTATTCCATTCTCATATTTAGACAATAGATTTGAATAGTTTTTTTTGCGGTAACGTGCATCGTATTGGAGAAACGTGATCTAAAAGAACGTCGAGTTTTGTAAGGCGCCATCTCGCTTCCTCCCTAGTGCGTTATCCCGTTCTGGCATTTTCAATTTTATTTTATTGCATATTCGTCGTATGCTTAGGCACAGATCTGTACGAGACATTTGAAACGTACGTTGATTTTAATTTAATTAGCTAATTTTCGACATGGCATACAAGGGGTAAAAGAGTGTCCCAGGGGACATCGATTTTTAGGGAATGTGCATTATTTTATTTTTCTTTTTTGTCTGGCTGTTCAGAAGGTCGTTGTCTCATTGGAATCCCCTCTAAATATATGGTACTTGGATGACGGGACTTTGGGGGGAAGACCAGACGTTGTTTTGGGCGATGTTAGGAAACTGTTGACGGCCTTATCAGGTCTTGGTTTAGAGGTAAATTCTGATAAGTGTGAGTTGTTTCCTTGTGGCCCTGGATCAATAGACTCTCTGTCAGATTTCCAGGCTATATTACCGGGCTTGAAGGTGGTTGATAAATCGTCATTTATGCTCCTTGGGGCCCCAATTTATTCTGAGGCAGTTAGTGGTGTGATTCAAGACAAGGCAGCTGTAATGGCGGGATCCATAGAACATCTGCAACATTTGTCGGCGCATGTATCATTGGTTTTGTTGCGTAACTGTTTTTCAATGCCACGTGTGACATACACTTTGAGAACAGCGCCGACATGGATGTTTCCCCAGGTTATGCAGGATTTTGACCTGATACTTCGTAAGGGGCTGGAGGTTATCCTCAACGTCATTTTGATGAGTCTCAGTGGTGTCAAGCCACTCTCCCCATACGACACGGTGGGTTGGGAGTTCGTCGCATGCAGGATGTTGGGCTGGTAGCTTTTCTCGCTTCCTCATATGCATCACTGGATCTTGTTGGGCGCATCTTGTCACGTAATATAGAAAGTATCCACATGCCTTATTTGGAGGAAGCCTTAGCCGAGTGGTCAGTTCGTTGTTCAAGTGGATCACGCCCGGAGCAACTTAAGGTGCAGCGATCTTGGGACGACATTTTGTGCCGGCAAGCATATCATTCTCTGCTGGAAGGTGCATCAGGGGTAGAGCTGGCTCGGCTTAAGGCTGTAATCGAGCCTGAGTCGGGAGCTTGGTTAAACGCTTTGCCTTCGTCACACCTGGGGACCTTATTGGATGATGATTCTCTTAGGGTAGGAGCTGCTTTACGGCTTGGATGTAGAGTGTGTGAACCTCACCTTTGCGTTTGTGGGGTGATGGTTGAAGCCAATGGTCACCACGGGCTAAGTTGTGTGCGATGTGCAGGTAGATTTCCCCGACATCACGCTATCAATGATATTGTACGGCGGGCTATGGTGTCGGCGAATCTGCCTTGCGTATTGGAGCCCCAGGGTCTCAGTCGTCTGGATGGCAAGAGGCCTGATGGTCTTACACTGGTTCCTTGGGCGAAAGGGCGAAGTCTGTTGTGGGATGCTACTTGTGTAAGCACTTTCGCAACGTCTCATCTTGCGCAGACAACGCGGTCGGCTGGAGGCGCTGCGGAAAACGCGGCTAAGCTCAAGCACGCCAAGTATTCTAACTTGAAACCGGTGTATGACTTCATTCCTCTGGCCGTTGAGACTGCTGGGCCGTGGTGTTCTGAAGCGAAGCAATTTATACGAGCCCTTGGTAAACGTATGAGGGATAGGGGTTGTGATGAAAGGTCGGGTTCGTACCTGGTTCAGCGTATCTCTTTGGCAATCCAACGTGGGAATGCGGCGGGTATCTTTGGGACGTTTGAGCCGGGTACTTATCAGGCAGTGCGTTAGTGTAGTTTTACGGTGCACATTGTGACGATGCATGTTGCGGATAATATACCTATGTATCTGTGCCATTGCTTATTGACGAAACTTGTGGTGGATACATCTATTTGTGATTGGACGAAACCTGTGCTGTGGATGCTGTGACATGTATTTTGCTAAGTGTTTTCTTTTAAAATTTTTTTTTTATATAATTATTAGGAACTTTACAATTTCCGTAAATCTAAATACATTGTCCCACAAAACCAGTGGCTGACTGGTTTGACTGTGGGATCTCTATTTTAGGTACAAGGTATGTGTATTACGGTATAAGTGTGAAAAAATGTTTTTTTTTAACATTCTATTGAACTTTTTTTTGTTTGGCTCTCGTCGTATTTCCTCCGGTAAACTATTGATTAGGTGTCAGCTTACCTTATAAGTGGAAAGCATGGTGGTGTCTCCCGAGGATAGGATGACCTCGGTGTCATCCTCATCGTCTGGTTCGGGGTTCAAAACTGTGCTCACTTGACCTGAAATCATAGTACATTTATTTTTACATGTCTTGCCGCATGTCGAACGAACTGTGGGCTAAGAATACCACGAATTGGATCCCACCTAATAGAGTACGGCGTCGTGGCAGACCAGGACGGGCAAGGTGGGATGACCTAGACACATTCCGAAAAGATTGGTCTGTTGCTGCTTTGAACAGAGACGACTGGAAGAATGAGAGCGAGGCCTTTGCCCAGCAGTGGGACAGCACAGGCTAAAAATAATAATAAATAAAGAGTTCAGTCTTCAGAGAGTTTTCCAAAAACAAGTGAAACAAGCATTTTAGAGGTAAATGGCAAATGGATAGTTCTTTTCAAAAACTATAATTTTTCTTTTTAAGTAGGAGTAACACTGTTTATTCCTAGGAAAAACTTTCAGATTTTTCTGTCGCTTGAAAAAAAAGCGGAATATGTTTTCCCCCGCCTTGTACCTACAGGCATCGTGCGGAAACCTGAGGTGATATTATCACATTAATATCGATACCTTAGTTCACACTCGTACTAATTACATTTTTTTTGCCAGTGTAATTGAAACCACATGAGTTGTGCACTAATGTCCTAATTGCAACGACTTTTCCGAAAAGTTAGTACGATTATGCACTAAGGTTTCGATGTTATAAAGGCGAAAGTTTGTATGTTTATGTGTATGTTTTGTTACTTCTTCACGCTCATACGGCTGGACCAATTTTGATAAATTTTGGTATGAAGGTAGCCTACACCCTGGATTAACACAGGCTACTTTTTATCCCGAAAAAAATTGGTGTTCCAGTGAGTGAGCGGGTAACACCGCGGGTCGCAGCTAGTAATTCGTTAACTTTTTATGATTAAGGTCATTTATTCGTTTTTTTCCATCTTCGTCGTTCCCTCACTGATGAAGATGACGACCACATATGTTTCAGCTCAGTGCGGTTATATGCTGCGTGGACCAGCCACTGCCTTCTTCACTGTGTCAGATCATGTAGTAGGTGCCCTTACTTGTGCGCGTCCGCTAACAATCTAAAGTGTAAATAACTAGAAATACATAATAATAGCTTACCTATGAAACTGCTGAAACTCTTTTTCATCACGTTGGCTGGTGACTCCGGTTCGTCCAACTAAAAATAAAAGTAAGATGTTTAAAACTAGGTTTAGCTGTGATATTCTTGATGTCCAACAGTTTGTGTAGGTACACTAAGGCAGATACCAGATTACAGTACAGTGCCAATCGGACTTAGTTACGCTCTCTAAAAGGATGCAATCCTTGCAAAACTAAATACCTATTAGAATGGAAAATTATTCCCTAAAACAATAAGTTGAAATTTAAATTCCTTTTTTTGTGGGACTAAGACAATTCGGTTTGTATCAATTCGATACTATTGACACAGAATACTTAATAGTACTACATACTCTTGATGCAAATGGTAGAATTTGATTAGAGCCAGCAGAGGCTAATAGGAAAAACCGGCCAAGAGCATGTCGGGCCACGCTCAGTGTAGGGTCCGTAGTTGCCCATCCTACACAAGGATGGGCAACAAGGAGGGACTTCTGTAAGTTATCGATTATACACGCCAGATTGAGCGAAATGTTTTAATACAGTAGGCACTTCACTAATATGTGTAACGTTCGAAGTATAAGGACACCGCGCGGCACTTACGTCAGTTAAAAAAAAAATGAATTTTTGCGATAACTCAAAAACGGCTTGAGCGATTTGAGCCCTGGATAGTAGAGATTGCCCGACAAGGTGTTACAAGGCGAGCTTAGTTACCTTAAGTGTTTTCCCCAGTGCCGTGGACGTAGAGGTAAAGACATGGCTGGCTTCGCTCTTCACCGCCGACCCGATCTCGTCCAAGTCTTTCTTCACCATCGAGTACACCTCCGCTGACTGAAACATAGGGCGGGCTATCAATATGCATTGAATAAATAAAAAAATTGACTATAAATGACCGCCTCTTTTTTTATACAGGCCTTTAAGCGTGCTGACCACTCGACATTAGCGGCACGCACTTTTTTTAGAGGGATTACCTTCGATTCTCTCACTAGCTCGTTTTAGGGACTGAAAGTTTGGACGTGACTTTCGGCAAGCTCTCCAATTCTGTCCGCAAAGCACAATCCAACGGGTTTAAGTCGGGGCTTGACGAAGGCCATTCTTCAGAATTAATAAAGCTTGTTAAATTCTATTTTAGCGTTGTGTAGATTTCGCTTCCCGCTATCTTGATAAAGTACTTATTTTTTTCAAATACCCAATCTTCCAAATTTAAAATTCAAACCCTCGAAGCAAAGAATATATATACTAACGTAAAAAGAAACGACAGCGACACTTGTGTGCAGTAACAAAGCTCGCGGCTATGTGTGCGTGTCGTGGGGCGAGCGGACGCGACCGCGGGACGCGCGAGGTGGGGAAAGGCATTCATATGAATGCCGAGTCGAAAGGTCGCACCCAGTGTTAGACGTTGTACTATAATTATAGTATTTGTACTGTATTTTTATGTCTGGTACTATACCTATACTATCAGAACGACAAGATAGTACGCCAAAATACTATAATTATATATTCTTTTGATCATATCAACCAAATTTATATGACATGGTTACACTCTAGCGTGAGGCGCCACTAGGCGAGAGTGTACCTGGCCGGTGTTAGGCTATGCGCGCACAAGCAATCCCCGTCGCCGCTACAGTACATCCCTCCTTTTCTCACTTCAAGCGTGCAAAAGAGACAGATGTACGTGATTCCTATAATTCTATTTCCATTGATTAAAAAACAAATACATAAATTTATGTCTTTCGTGTCTTGTCGTTAGCAAAACGTACCATATTTCATTGGCAAATACTATCTCTTTAATTTCCATAGACAATATTTTTTTAAGAGCTTGATTTAAAGTAAGTCGCAAACACAGAAAATATATTAAAGTAAGCAATTTATAACACATGTGAACACTATTATACTAAATATATTTTAAACCTTAAATAAATAAACATCTTTCATTAAGTCATTATTATTTCCTTGTGTCGCGGTAGCTAAACCGCCAACCCTACGCGTAGACGCGGCATTACAAGGTCACCGACACCCGAGTTACACCGATAGGCCGTTGTCGCGCCTGTACTCGAAGCAAGCTGCGCGCTTGTTCTTATTTCAAATAAAACTTTTTAAATTCGTCTCAAAACTTATGAACTCACGAGGTATAATTGAAATTGAACATCAGTCTACACCCCTGTTCTATCATGACTTAATTAAACACCGATTGATAGAGGAAACTCCGGCAGGAGCATAGTTTGGTATCAGAGGCCAAGATCCACTAGGTCTCAATCTCAGCAGTTTTGGGCGCCAGAATTGTAAAGACCTAAATACCAGGGATCGATACCAGTATTCATTAAAATGTAATTAATAATTCTCTTTCTAATTTCGTTTTTTTCGAATGTTATTAAATAGTATTTTGTTATAGATATTGATCTTTGAAATTAGCCCACTATAATATAAAAATGTGTAATAATAAGCGAAATCCGAAATTGAATAACGGTATTTTGAATGGAGCCGAATAACGGTAACCCTGGTAAGTACATTGGAGTGCACATTTGCGATTCGATACAATATTATTGTGCGGGATAAAAATAAGATTGTGCAGTTATCAATGTATTATCTGATAACGCACATAAAAATATACACGGAGATATAACACAGTATTCAGATATACAATGTCATAAAGACAATAAACGATAGTACCATACCAATTTAACTCCTCTGATAAGTGCGTATGGTAGGTACGTTCGTACGTACTTTATAGCCTGCGTTAAAACGATAAAGTACTATACGTTATTTCGTCAGATAATATGTAACTTAAAAGATATCTTCTTTGATAGCATAGCTTTTTTCCATGTTAGTCTTCTTGCCACTTCTTACAACTTTTCGACATTCATGATTAGGTATTGGTCCAAAAATAGCAGACCACTTTCTTGGCTGACTGTATCTACCTGACTAAAAAGTGTTTATTTCGAGTTCATACTAAATAATCTTGACACTATCAGTTCATAAATGTGATTTTAATCTGTCAAACAATTCCTGTATTATTTGTCAGTAAATATTTGATGATGTGTCTAGCGCAGAGGTTTCCAAACAGTGGGCGCTGTGCCCTGCCCGTCTAGCACAACTACGCTCGCCACTCTTGACGCACGACATAGCACCGCCCGTCACTCTCTTACAGTACGGCCAAGAAAGAGATAGGTAATGTTTCTCGCGCGAGAAGAGTCGCGTGTCACAGTTGTGCTGGTGGTAAATTGGAGCGGTTGACAGTAAGAGTATAAAAAGAGTCGAGTTTTATACTCTCACTGTTAGCCGCTCCAATTTAGGGCCGTAGCATGCTGACAGCATTGTTGAGCTGCAACCCAGCTGCAAAACGGCAGTTCGAGGGCAGTTCTGATGCATTTGGCGCAACTGCCTCCAAATAGACTCTTAAAGGGTCGGCATCGGCACCACCGCGCATGCTTCGGTACTTAATACTCTTTTACAGAGAGTAAACTATGTTATTTCGACTATCCTGGTAAATTCGTTCGTGACAGTTTCATGGGTTGGTTTCATGGACGAAGGACCAAAACGATGGGAGCGAAATGCAGGTGAAGCGTCACGAACGAATTTCCCAAACCATAGCGAGAGCACCAACGCCGCCGACTGAAAATACTAAACTGTAATAGGCTAGTTCCCTGGCCGATCGAAATAGCTACTTTTTATGAAAATGACAAAACGCTGGTATACTATAAAATTCTAAGAGAAACGCGTGATAGCGATCACATCACTGTCCTGTACGATCAATTACATTATTATTTAATTTTTGGCAATATCAAAATATTTAAACAGGTAAAAATTATTGTATTTAATATGATTGTTCCGTGTATAATTCCGAAAATCTATAAATATTTAGTGGTTTTTGTCGATTAATTTGTATTGCCTTCAGGAAAACAAGGCCGTCTTATAACATGCCGGGGCCCATGACACTCCACAACTGGATTCGGTTTTTCTAGTCATCTAGATATTTTGTTGAGTTGAGACCCCCCACGTGACACCAGGGGGCCTGGGCACGTGCCCGGAGCCTAGTGGGAAAGAGGGGCTTCCAGGAAAATAACCTATTGCGTGAGCTGAAGTTTAGGAACCGCTGACCTAGCCTGAGTCAGTTTCGCAAGGTTCGGTGAACCGCGAACCGTTTATAATGCAGTGTCTAATGGAGCATTCAGCAATTAATGTGGACTCTCCTTTTGATCCTTGAGCTGTCATGGCAATAACCCTTACAGTGCGTGAGTAGTCAGAATACGATTCGCGTTTTATACCTGTCTAGCTCGCTTTTAGGCGATACAGATAAGAGCCTTTCAGTTTTCACCAAAAACCGAATCGCAATCTGAGAGTTCACGGACTATACCATCAGTGAAGGTGACCATACTCACTAGGGACCGCTGCTATAGTGTTTAAAAAACTGAGTTGAATCAATAGTACTGTGTTTGTAGATTAAAGTAGTCGGAAAATAATAATAATAAATATTCTTTATTGACGCACGACAAATAAAGGAGATAAACACACAGGAAATAAATAACAAGAACATTACAAGGTCGCCCAAAAGGAGGGGTAATACTTTAATATAGGTACTTACTATAAATATTTTTTTAAGGCAAGTTTTTACGCACCAAGTTAAATGTTCGAGTAATATGGTCATTTACAAAGATCTGTTCAAAAACCGGCCAAGTGCGAGTCGGACTCTCACACCGACGGTTCTGTACAAACACTTATCCCATCTTAACTGGCCGGGTTAAGTTTGCACCTGGTATGTATGGCGCCGTATACAAATGAGGTGCAAAGTTAACGCAACCGGTCACGTCTATTGTATGAGACCCCCTTAAATATTTATATTATTCTGTTTTTTAGTAGTTGTTGTTATAACGGCAACAAAAATACATAAACTGTGATAATTTTAACTCTAGCTATCACGGTTCATGAGACACACCCTGGTGGCACGGACAGACGGAC
This sequence comes from Apotomis capreana, assembly GCA_947623375.1. Classification (NCBI taxonomy): domain Eukaryota; kingdom Metazoa; phylum Arthropoda; class Insecta; order Lepidoptera; family Tortricidae; genus Apotomis; species Apotomis capreana. The sequence continues at coordinate 10,152,380 of OX392518.1, forward strand.
AGACGAACAGCGGAGTCTTAATAATAGGGTTCCGTTTTTTACCCTTTGGGTACGGAACCCTAAAAAGAAGCGTCAAAGTTTTTAACTTTGCAATAAGAAAAATCAAGTACCTATAGAAACTTGAAACCGAAAAGGTGCCAAGTCGCACTATTGAGTAGCAAATAAAATAACATAACAACGGCTACACTGTCATCTAAGGAGCTATTAAAGAACTGGGTTTTCAATTAAATCTCACATCTTTATTTGCGAAAACTTTTACGAACTTGTCATTTTTTCACATTTATGTTTTTTGATAGGATTCGTTCTATTAGACGCCATTATGTCTCAAATGTTTAGTCTACGAGGTCGCTCGATAGTGCCCAGACTTTCTAGACTTGGCTTGTCGCCAACTTGCGATGAAACTGACGCAGACCTCAATACAACTTGATCACAAGCCGATGAGATTCATAAAAACATAAACTAGTTTTGAAATCTCCTGTCACTCTAGGTACATATTTTACAACCAAAACTACCGACCCGCCCCGGTTTCGCTCGGGTGCAATGCTGATAAATTATGCATATATTATACATAATAAAGCTTCCTCTTGAATCACTCTATCTATTTAAGGGGCTCCCCGCTCTCAATGACCTTCGATCTGTTGCGATAGATTTTCCCATATTATAAATAGCTAATCATAATAACATAGTTTTTCCACAACAAAATACCGTATCAAGTACCTTTCACATGTCACTGACTTTGAGATACAGGCCGTCAAAGTTTACGATTTTTTCGGGGAAAAAGTTGTGGAAACGGTTTTTTGCGTTTTTCTCGAAAAGTATTGAGAAAATAGAAAAAGCTTCACAACAAATATTGTGGAATATGGTTTAGAACAATAAAATGTAAGATATTTTCTACATATACACCGGGGATAAAAGTAGAAACGAGATTAGTGTATTTTTGGTCCTTCACCGAATATTTTTTTATAAAATACACAGTCGTTAAATCAAAATTCGGGTCACTACAAAGTATTAAGCATAGACCATACTACAATATATATTAAATAGGACATTATAACTCTATAATCCACAAACTAGATACGATGTAAAAATCATCAAATTGGCTGATTTCTGTAGGGAGCCCCTTAAAAAAAGCGCATCAAAACCCGTTGAGTAGTTTTAAACATCTAAGCATACATAGGGACAGACAGACAGACAGCAGGAAGCGACTTTGTTTTATACTATGTAGTGAAGTGAAAAAGCAATTTGAAGGTCGTTGAATAGGTTTTTTTTTCAATCACAGTAATATTACAAAGGCGGAAGTTTGTATGTTTGTTACTTCTTCACGCCCAAACGGCTGGGCCAATTTTGATAAAAATAGGTAGGTATGGTGGTATCTGACAACCTGGATCAACACATAGGAACAGTCGAGTTCATTTACATCTACACACTTACGAGAACAAAAATTTCTGAACACGACCCTATTGTCAGGAGCATAAAGTCGACTGTAGGCTACTTTTTATCCCGAAAACGATTAACGCAGCGCTACGCAGCTAGTTTTGAAAACAGTTGTATGGGCACTGAATAAAACGCCATTTATTGCGGCTACAGTTAAGAGAAAGATGATAAAATGATACAATTATTTAAAAAAATCAAAGCTAGCTTATTAGCAAAAGCACGTAAGGTACAGGCAGGCACAAAAAAAAACGCGGATCAAGTATATTTTAGTAAATTACATGAAGAACAATAGAAAAAAGTGAGAAATACCTAGCCGGTGAGAATCGGGTTGTATGGATTATTCATCACCAGGTCACCAGTGTCAAAACAACTGAAAACTATTGAAAGAAACGTGACCATGAAACATTATTACAAGAAGGGTGTGACGGAAATGATAAAAAAAAAATATATGAAATAATATTGAACAGCAAATAGTACCATAAATTGTACAATGATTGTGTATCACACTAAGTATAAATTTCAATATACCTTGGTTTTCGCCGATGAGATCCAAGAGTCCCACCAGTTGCCTGATGGCTGCTCCTCGATGGGAGTAGCGGCTTTGCTTGTCTGGACATCAGGAGACCTGCCAAACAAGAAACAAACACTTTATATCGTCCGTTGAGAACCAAAACTAACTAAGTAACAAATACCTACTTAAAACATAGCTCGTATCTCAGTATCAATATACGAACTAGATATGAGGTTTTAAAGAGTAGTGGCAGAAATTTTAGTGAGTTTTGGTAGTCACCTAGCAATATACAAGTTTCAATGTAATAGGATTCAGAAGACAACTTATAACATACATTTTATATCACTATATTTGTTAGTGTTTTGATGCCAAAGGATAAGGCCTTAAATTAATGTTATGGACCCAATTTTATATAAAAACTGTTGGCATACTTGAAAACTTTACGAAACTAGGTTACTAAATCATACATTGTTGCACCCGCGGTTGCTTTAACAGTGAATAGTTCGTCGTTTATTTTTGTTTTTAATCCTATTTTTATTGTACTATAGTCGATTATCTTATTTTATTGCAAGAAGGAGTTTTGGTTGTACCCACTATAGCCTTTGCAGCCTGACAATGCAATCATTTCATTTAAATGCATATATATAAATCTATGCAAAACAGGGTAAAATGTAACCCTTCAAGCCATATTTTGTTTTGCAATGTTTTATTTTATTAATAATAACTCTTTTACGAGTATCCCCAAAGTCCTTACAACTCCTGTAGGTATCACTTTGATAAGGTAATAGAGACATTTAAGAAAAATATGTGTATGTAATGATTAATAGACTAATCATTGAATATCTTTAATTCATCAATTGTGCGAAAAAACACGGACAGTAGCAAGGACAGAACACAAAGGCAACATGCAAGCCAGTTACATGTTTTTCAGACAGACTAATATACCGCATGAGACCCTTGAGTTACTTATATGTGTACCATGGCTGTTTAGTCAATAAATGTTGTTACTTAGAATCAGACATAGTTCTTACAGTGCAAAAACAATTTGATAGAAATATTTACCAACAATGAATAATGACGACTTTCTATTATGAAAATTAACAGCTAAAATTATTCAATTTTAGGAATTAAAACATATAACCTGCTATTATGTAAGTTATGTTCATCTACTTGTCCAAAAAGTCTTAAATGATACAAATTTATACAGATATTTTTCTATTTTTATAAAACAGACATGTTGCTTGTTTTTTTATCTGAATCGGAATTGATTATACATCCGAAATAGGAAAAATTGGGTAAGTGCGAGTCCGACTTGCGCATGAAGGGTTCCGTACCTATATATATACATAATCTATAACAAGTTTGTTGTATGGGAGCCCCCCTTAAATATTTATTTTATTTTATTTTTAGTATTTGTTGTTATAGCGGCAATAGAAATACATCCTCTGTGAAAATTTCAACTGTCTAGCTATCACCGTTCTTGAGATACAGCCTGGTGACAGACGGACGGACGGACGGACGGACGGACAGCGAAGTCTCAGTAATAGGGTCCCGTTTTTACCCTTTGGGTACGGAACCCTAAAAAAGGTAAATGATCTGTTTAGTAGCTAATAAAAAGTTTTTTACTAACAGGCATCACTTCATTTGCTACTGAATGTGACCTTTGCTACCTAATTACAACATAATAACTAATTTCCCATGCAACAAATCACTTGCTATTGATTTGGTCTTGATATTTACTTGGATAAAAACACTATTGAGGTATGTCTAAGTAGGTATAACAAATTGATTTGTTATAGAGAAAATAATTGTATAATAAGCATTTCCTGTCTTTTTCTTTCTTAGTGATAAAACTTTTAATTTGATAAAGAAAACTCTAGAATGATTGTCAATTAACAATAAAACATGTTAATAAAATAACCATTAGTAATATCCTGTAATAGACTGCAAACTCTACATACAGTTAATGACCCATTTAACATGTACATCTGACTTTTGTCATTCCTTAGCCATAATAGAACTTATTGGTATTCTGAAGGACATACAATAAAAGCCACTGGTATGCACTTGACATTTCCAGTCTGTTAAATAACTCGAACAATAAGCGGAACTGAAAATTAACTGATATAAAAGAAATAATTAATACGGTATCGTGGCCTTACGTCTTAATATGCGCAGCAGAAACTTTGATAAATTCGTCAATAAACTCCTCGGAGAGAATTTGTTTACAAAATAATGAGCGTTAACTAATTAAAAACCAAGAAATCAGCTTTTATGATAAGGAAAGCATGTTGACATCAACAATACAATGTTTTCAACAAACATCAAACAAAACACTTACTTTTCAGCCATCATGAAACGGATTCACAGAAAATGGAAATAAAAGGGGCACATGGGTTTATGCACATGAAATTTTGTCTGATTTAGGATGTTTTGTTACATGAAATTTACAATAAATGTTGACATAGTTTTGTTTGCGTTGACATAAGTGAGTTTTTTCTGTGTTGAAAAGAATTGTGGCGCTGACAGTGAGGCTTTATGCCTGACAGCAATACCGGTTTCATTATGTTGCCAGCGGAAACGTTTTTATTGAGTGGTCAATGTCATAATGCGCGGGGAATTTTGAAGTTGTGACTTATCGAGCTGCCATTCTCGGCTTAATAATAATAAGTTGTGACTTACAGCAAATATAATCTATTTATATATCCATACATATATAAAAAAAATCACCAAATGTGTTGCTAAGTGCTAAATTCGGGAACAAGTGGCTCGATTAGGTTTTTTTTCATATTCCTTGAAGTTAAATGAAGATAAAAAACGAAAATGCTGAATGTCGGGAAAAGAGATAAAACACCTATTTTCTTTTCCCAAACGTGCTGCTTAGCTTTTCACAGAACGAATTCTGTCGGGTTGGCGAGTTATTAATGAAACCACCTATAATAAGGAAGCTTGAAGTTAAAGTAAATCAACTGTATTATGACTACGTAGAGCTATGTAAATATCTGCAGGGTATAATAAAGTGTAAAACCTTACAAATAAACAATAGAAAGATCGACACAAAGCATAAGGAAAAAATCGATAGGCTTTGGGAGTTAGGGTAGCGAAGTGGTTAACGCGCTGGACCGGTAATCCAGACGTACCGGGTTCGATTCTTGGTCTCTTCCACCAGCTAACTAATTTTTCAATTTTTCTTTATTTTTTGATCTTTGTATGATCCTACTACGATACAGCCAAACGTTTAAACATACCTTACCCACTCTTCGCGGTCCCACGATTAACTCGAACTTTCTCATGTTCATCAATCTCAAACCAAAAACCGTTTCATTTGGCAAAATGTTCGAATAATTACATTAATTTCCTATACAAAATATTAATTTACGTCAGGATGGCGCTATCGCGCCATCGCTCCTCGGCGTGGGTTATTCAATAAGGTATTGAGCGTGTATTTTTATAAATATATCCTGCCTTGGTGTAGGTTTAACAGAGATGTCGGTACTACGATACAGTGAGTGTTTGTTTAAAGCGTACCCTGGGCAACACAGCTCTTACTTTATAAATTAAACTTTATTTGATACTACTAGCGCCATCTATATTTTTATTGTTTACAAAACATTCAAGATTAATGGTACTAATGATGGTTTTAATAGAAGGAAGTTTAAGATTATGTTATTTAGATTTGTAAAATGAGTTAAATACTAAGTTAGTTAAAACGGGTAATAAGTTATTTAATAGGTACGAAATATTTCATTTACCTATTCCATAAGCACTCCGGTGACCTACTTAAACTTCGTTCGACAAATATGAATTATAATGAGAGTTCTATGACGTCACATCAGATCTTAAAATAAATGGAATTAGTTGACAATTTAGTTTTATGCTGATGTAACTACTATGTGGGCTTAACGTAATTGTGCATTAACTTCCAACTATGTTGCCGCCGCGCTAGCACAACTGGAAGGGAATTCTCATGTCGCCAAACTAAGTGCACATGGTTTCATTGCGCGAAAAATAGTCGCGTGTCACAGTTGTGCAGCGCTTTTTGTCATCACGTTCATAATTTCATAACATTCCAGTAGATAAGCTTATCAAATAGGTACCATATTGAAAGTACAGACATTACATTTCTACGACTTTATAGTACCTACCTATCTAATATAGATTTCGCCCACCGTACGCAAAGTCGCAAATCCGTGCACCCCCACAGTACAGGCGCGATCAGATTTTGTGCTTTCTTCACGTTATTAATAAGAGCTCGGACGGAGCGGTAACGGACGGCATGCACAGGGTGTAGTCTATGCTTGAAATAATGTATGCGGATGTTTAAGCTTGATTCCTTTGCTTACGTAAAAAAAGAATAAAGGGAAAAGTTAGACGATCAATGGCAACTGTCAATGGTATGTCACCGAAATTATTATACCCCAAATCATTTTTCTTTTCTCTTTATTTAAGAGCTTTGTCACTGAGATACCCAACATTTTTTTAATTATAAGGCACGACATCGAATCGCGATTCGTGGTACCACGCGACACGCGGTCACACCTCAAGATTTTTTTTCTGCGGGCAATGTGCCTCGCCTTTTGCCATGTAAAATAATGCAGCTATTACACTTTCCTAAGTTAGTCCCTGACGAGAGGGATGCAGCAATACGAAGGAGTGAGATGGAGTTAGTTCCTTACGTGTGTCACATATTGCTGCATCCCTCTCGTCAGTGACTAATTTGGAAAAGTGCCGCGTAAGTCTAGCAACTCTCTACAGGCAAACACACAGGATTGGAGTGTAGAGGGGAGGGGAGGAGCAGGCTTTGGGAACTATTATTTACTGCTTACCGCTTGACACTTTTTCAAATGGGGAACATTTGAACGATGCCATTCCTTGTCTTCTACACTCCAATGTACACACAGGGAAATCGAGAGTAGCTAGCGCCGTTGCTCTTTGAGTAAGTTTGGGCCTTCGTATATATGCCTCATTGTAGGTAAGAGACCACGTGTCTTATACCGGAAGACACAGCGTGGGGAGGTAGACCGATGATGGGTTGTTGTGAAGAACCTTGGATAACTATATGCCTTTGTTTAGCAGATGGACAACTTTACAGACGAAAAACTACGGCGGAGACGGCACGGATCGTTTTCTGAATAGGGTATATTATACCCAGTTTTAAAAAGTGTCTAAATTCGATTCTGTTGTGCTAGTTAATAAACAACCAAAAAAACATTTTTTTTATAAGCACCACAGTTTTTCATTTTCAAATTTCGTGCGTAATGTGAAGAAGAGGTTTAGTTTACACAGCCGTATGACGCTTTACCGTGGCGGCTCCTTAGTATAACCATACATCTACTTCATTAATTCATTTTCACATAATTATTTTATACTTTACTCTTCGCATTTTCCAATCATACTATACCAAAAAATCTGAATGGATAATCCCGAACCTAATAATAATACTGCAAATCGACGCTCAAAGTTCATCGCTCAATCAGCGTGCGCCCGCGGCGATGACGTCACGCGTCGTGACGGGACACGCCCGCCAGATGGCGCTCCGTGTGTGGGGGTGCTTGAACTGGGAGGATGGAATAGATGTTGGCTTGGCTGTATGTTCGAGTGACGCAGTTGAAGCTGCCTGCTGAGCCGATGGTCCAAGGTTCAAATCCCGTCAAGGTCAAATATATGTGTGATGAACATACGCCGGGGTTTTCGGTGCACGAATGATTTGATACTACTGCCATGCAAAAAGGACGTATCTTACTATTAAATCCGTATAAAGATACGATGTTTTCCCGTAACACGGCTGACTAGGCCGTCAAATGATTCGTGCACCGAATACCCCGGGGTATGGTTATGAACTCAGATATTTATTCCTAGGTCATTGGTGTTCTATATATTTATTTGAGTGGGTATATATTTATGTACATAATTATATTAGGTTGGATTCAACCAAACTTTTATGATTTTTACATAGAAAACTATCGTGAGTCTCAGACATATTAAAATACTTAAACGGGTTTACTCACGTCGTAAAAGTCGAATAACGCTCGACATGTTTCGAATCGGTACGCGATTCATCATCAGGAGAGACGACCAGTCGCGGCGGCGGCCACTCGAACACTTTTATGATTTTGACCTTACTATCTAAGAGTAAGCGTTATTCTTGGAATAAAAGTTTGGTTAAATCCAGCCCCAGTATGTATTAAAATGTAAACAAGGCTATAAAGCTATACGGCTCCTAGTAAACGGCGGAAATACGTCTTAAGGTTTTTGGGGACGTCAATAAACGTTTTTTCTGTTACGGGAGTTGTAACAGAACTCTTACGGCCCGGCTACGGCTACGCGCGACCAGCGATAGCGACATCGCCGAGCGGTAAAAACAAAATCATAGCGATATTGAAGTACGCCACGAGCCGCCGCGCGCGGTTGCTGCCTCTAGCACAACTGTGCCACGCGACTCTTTCTCCCGCGATATATACTACCTATCTCTTTGTGTACAGTATATGTTTAGCACGACTTGTGATACGCGACTCTCTCGCGGGAGGTACTTATCTATCTCTTTCTGTGCAGTACTGTGAGAGAGGGACAGGTAATGCTATGCCGCGTGACAGGTCTAGGAAATCTAGGATCATCACTAGGCGCAGTTGAATCATATGCATCAAGCGATCCCGCAACGCTTCAATTACTTAAAGGCGATGTTGGTATTCTTTGGTGATTTTTAAGACGGTAGTCCAAAGTCTCGGTTAGACCGTCAATACCCGCTCTAGTCCCCCGATTAGGCGGGATGCATAAACGCATTTCCCCAACGTTAAAAAAAAGGATCATCACTTGACTTTTCAACTCTCGCCCTACTCATGCCTATTCTTGAACTGATTTTGTTACAGTAGGTATCAGTGAGCTACATCTATGGTTCTTATGGCATTTCCCGTTGTCACACTCTATATACCTACATAGGGTGTCTTGTGGGACACCGGCATAAATAGTATAATACCTAGTGCTATTCAGGAAATGAGTTTCCATATTGCATAGTTTGGCGTTGGAAAATTAACTTTCTGACCAACACCTTTGACTCTGGAGTTACCAAGAAATCGGGCACCTAATATACATATTTTCTGTTTAATTAGGTTTAACAGTTGGGACACGTTTTAACTTACGATAAATAACAGCCTAAGGCCTATTAAGTGGTTGGAGTAGTAGGGCCTCCTGCAGGGTCCATCCGGATTGTTAATACCGTCTTGCCTGCTAACCCACCGCCAAACAGCAATGTTCGCATTGTTGTGTTCCGGTGTGGGGGTAAGATAGCCGGTGAAATTACTAGCATACGAGTAGAGGCATTCTATCTTCGTCCTCCGGGTAGGCAAGCACTTTTGTGACTCCTCTGGTGTTGCAGGTGTTTATGGGCGACGGTTATCGGTTTCCATCAGGCGATACGTTTGCTCGTTTGCCCCCTATGACATAAAAAAAAAAAAAAAATATTCAAATCAGGAACAAAAAAATAAAAATAATAATCGTTTACGCTGTCGCTATAGCGAGTACAGTCACTGTAAATTCATGGTAAGGGTGCTGGTACCTTTACGATTCTACGGTTTTGGTTGCCTATCGACCATCACTCATCTTAGTTGCCTTTTGTGTGAGTCTTCGAGGGCGGTACTGCGGAGTACTAATGAACTCTTCGGCATTTAGCTACTTTAAACCATTTCGCAATTCATTTAGCATCCTTTCAATAAGATAGTGAAGGTTACTTTTAAGAGGCTTTAGGAAATTCAAATCGTTTTGTTTTTAAATTATCATCAAACTATCGGTTTTCGACAAACATACCTATGCATAATCTTTCTAAACTAAAAAGTAATAATAATAATGTAAGAAAATAATACTCTAGGTATCTTATGAGTAGTGGACGAGGATAGAATACTTTAGTAAAGATACCAACACGAAATATTAGTATGATCGCAGTCATGTTCTCCGGACCCTGAAAACAAGAGAGACAATTTCGGTTCCGACATCATTGAAATTTGGCGTTTGAAAAGTACTGTAAATTACCTATATACACGATAGTATATCATACGAAAGCTGATTAAATATAGGTACTGCTCTAAAGAAAAAAAGGCCCACTTGAGTTTTACACACTTTCTTTACAAAGTTGTGATTTTCATATACCTATACCAAATTTCAAATGAGGGAACAAATTCTTTGTCCTTTTCCTTCATGGTGTATTAAAGGAGTTTATATATTATCGGCATCAAAAGTTACGTGGCCCTTATAATTATTTGAGCAGAATACTATATGAGTGACGTGCTTGATGCTATTTATATAGAGCGACCAAGTTTTCTCTGAACTGAAGGGTGTCGCGCCACAATCTTCACACTCAGAGCGCTTGAACGCAGACAACGACAATCGTATGAAATTTCAGCAACAGTCGTAGTTCCTCGCCGTTTCACAGATAAGTTGGTCGCACTATACGCAGTTTTGATAGGTTTTGAGAAAATGGCTGCGATTGTTTTTTTTTGACAAAGCTACTTGCGCCAAAGATAGCCCGGTTACCATAGACTAAGCCAAATTTGAATAATTCATTCGAACGGTTATAACTATACAATTTTGAAGTGGGCTATCTTAGGAACCGGGCCATCTTTGGCGCAAGGACCTTATAGTCTTCGAGCTCCGCTACCTGAAGTGTTGAAGCAGGCGCCTTAAATACAATCGTATTTTCTTGAAATAACTATACCTTGTTATAACCAGAATAAATAACGTATATATTTCTTTAATAGTTTCAGTCTGGTATGTTTGTAAAGCAGGCTATGAAGTCGGTACGATTGTTTCAGTGCGATTGAATGAGTGATTGGAAAAGCGTGCTGCGCAGGCATTCGGGTGGGTGTGTGTGGATTCTTTAAGGCTTTAGACCAACTTTAGACGCAGAATAATACTTACATAATAAGTAGTACTAACATACTTTAGGGCCACGCCACGATACACTAAAACTAGGCTGCGTTTCCACCAGACATGTGTTTTTGGCAACCAATGGAATAACTTCATTTACTTGTCCTCGCTCAGCGCAGCTGATTGTATTGGTCAACAAGAACACATCCCTCGCTACACATGGTGGAAATGTAGCCTTAGAACGGCTTCAAAAATTAGGTATTTTGTTGTTTGCGGTCAAATAATACGGGTCACGAACCATATTTGAAATATTACGTTTTATGTTACCGACCCGAAATATTAGCCTGTGTATGCATGCACAGAAAAGAGGGGTGTTATAACGTGTGTATGATTATTTCAAAGTCTGTTTGTTTTAAAGAGTATTCTGGTCGAAGGTGTTCTTACTACTTAGCCTTGACATGAATCACGAAAATGGATATTGCTCTGGAGGTTGCCAGAAGTGTTAGTGGGCAGGGCACATTGCTCGAAGACCAATGGGGGCGAAATGTTCTTTATATTTGTAGCAACCGCGTATTTGATGACGCAGCGTGTGAAACTCCCAGCAACGTGGACTAGTGATCCGGTCTGGATGAATTTGTAGATAAAAAACTATTGCTGAATGTATTTTACACTATATTACACTTACACGTTTTATTACACTTGTTGACAAATGTATGAGTAATAAGTACTAAATAAATGGATATGGATTATGGATATGGATCGCGAAAAACCGTTGGATGATGGCAGCACACGACTGGTTGTTATAAAGAGCTGGAATTTTTCCAGCACTAGGTGTCTTTACGCGGATTTTCTTTGTCCGCGGATATCATGACAAGTGACTAAACTTGCGTGTCTCTTGATTCGACCCTCGTTTTGTTCTTTCTCTTCAATTCTCAAAGCTTGTCCGATCAGATAAAGTAAATAGAATTCCGAAATGATGGGCGCATCAACGTGGGCGAATAAGTGTAGGCGCATCCCATGTGATGCTCGGTTGTTCCTGCAGTTTATATTTCAAATCATTTTTCAGACAAAAACTTTCCAAATAATAAACAAATCAACTTAGTCCCGAACTAAGCAAAGCTACTAGATATGGGTACCCAACAACGATAGATATATATAATACTTATACAGCGTGTATATTTGATATAACCGCAAACTTTACGGGGTCTTAGTATAGGCACTTATTAAAAATCTTGATCAGTAAATTATTAAAAAAATCGAACTTTTTATTCCATATAAAATAATTCAGCAGGCAATGTATTTGTTTGTTGTTATTTGTTGACACTTAACATAGTGATGTCACAACTGTCACTTAGTAATAACTACGCCATACATTGCTGCTCAGAAAATTTTAAAACATTAATTACGCTATGGCAGTTAACGCTATAACCTTTGTCGACCTTTCACAACAACCACAGTCAGTCAACCTTTGACAACGGTATCTGTAAAGGTACTGAAACGTCAGCGAGGCTCAAATAATTAATATACGCGATATAATCTATTTAAATCCATACTAATATTATAAATGCGAAAGTGTGTCTGTCTGTCTGTCTGTTACCTCTTCACGCTTAAACCGCTGAACCGATTTAGATGAAATTTGGTATATAATATAGGTAGTTTCAGTCCCGGGGAAGGACATAGGATACTTTTCATCCCGAATAAATGTAGTGTTCCCGTGGGATGAGCGGGTAACACCGCGGGGCACAGCTAGTTGTTTTATATAAATGTGTGACAGTCGCGGAAACCAAAGAAAATATTAATAGGTATCTTTTATAAATATCAGATTATAGCACTAAAATCTCCGTCTGGCTTAAATTTGCGGTTATATCAAATATACACGCTGTATAAATACATAATATATATATAGATAACATCCATGACCCAGGAACAAATTTGAGACCCCGTATATACATCATGTCACGTGATCATGTTACACATATTCGGCGCGACCGAAATTATGCGACTCAAATTACGCACGTCTGGCGTCCCTATACCAAGCTTTTCCATCAGCCGGCAGAGGAATAGATTCATAATAGAATTCAGTCAATGCGCATTTTGGATCTGATTCCGATTTATTGCAGCACTAAATATCGATGGCAAAAAGCGAGAACGTAGTAACCGCCACTTGGTCAAAAAAAATTTTTTTGCATATTCGGAATCAGCGAATTTTTCTGCGTCGACTGGTCTGGGTCCCATGGCTCTACGACGCTTAGAAAAAACTGGACTACGTTGCAAAACGAATGTATTTTTTTCACGATGCCCACATCTAATTGCTGTAAACACCCAAATAGTAGCAATTTTCTAAACGAGTACATTTACGCTAATTTTGTTCTTTCATAAATCAAAGGGTGTGCTGGTTACAGCGTTGCCGAAATTTTGTTCCGTGGCGGTTGCAGCATTTATGCATGTAATGAAAAAATTACGAACCAAGCTTACTGCAATTATCCTAAAATAAATTATCTATGATTGACGCTTACTACATTTCATTCGAAAATGAATTAACAGCAAGCTACAGTAACGACATTTGAAACACAACGTGAAGTGGGTAGTGCTTGAAGATACAGCAATAAAAATGTGCGCTCGCGGCGATGTGGCTCGTGAATACGACCTGTGATTTAGTCTATCGGCGATCGCCGGAGCGAGTGGGTGTGCGTAGTCTGTGTACATGCCTTTTTTTGGATGTAAAATATGTTGCGGGTTTAATGGAAAATATGAATATTGGGATAAAACATAACTAGCATATTTATTTGCTTTATTAATATTGAAAGGACAGCAAAAATGTTTTTCTTACATTTTGTTGGAAGAAAATAACGATGTTGGGACGCGGCAGCTTTGAGAGTTCCGTGCCCCAATCGCCAAAAACTAAACTTAAATAGGATCACTTTTGTGCCTGTCTATCTATTTGTCGAGACCTTTTTATCAGGAACGCGTGGAGGTATAAAGCTGGAATTAACATCAAATATCATCAAAGGTCTGCTTATCTTCAGCTTAAAGGCAATCAAAAGATACGAGCAAACGCTCGCATGATGATTAAAAAAAAAATGAAAAATAATTCCTTTTTTCGGCTTTCTTCTCGACAGCGGCCTTCTCTTGTGAAATGCCGATAAATTCAGATTCAGACATGTAAAGTGGCCTACTTACAGAATAGGTATACATTTCAATTTTGATTTCGATTTAAAATATTTTTTTTTTTATTAGTATAATATATATATCTAGTTTACGGTTGTAATCACTAGAAGAAAGTTTTGCTGTAATCTACTACGTTTCAATACAACCATTAAGAGTTAATCAACTCAACCAATCGGTCTAACCCCTAAAAAGCTGTCTCAAGCCGGATCAAACTAGTTTGGGGTGTCACTTCCGCATCTTTATTGTCCAAGGGCTAGAATCAGATAAGCACTAAATTTGTTGAGCTGCGGTAGATAAACAACTGTACAGTATTTAAAATTTACCGGTTAACTGGTGCCTGATTCGATTAATATTTGCACAATAACCATACGCATGGCATAAATGAATAAAAAATATATATCGGGCAACCTCACACAAAATAAAAAGTACCACAGTAAGCTCTAGGAGGCTTGTGTTCTGGACACAAGTGAACATACTGGTAAAGATAAATACATACTTAAATACAAATAACATCCACGACCCAGGCACAAATATATTATTCGACAAATATTCGAGTTCATCACACAAATATTTGCCCTTGCCGGGATTCGAACCCAGGACCGTCGGCTCAGTAGGCAGCTGCTTAAACCACTGCGACAACTGTCGTCATTCGTTTTATCACGGACAAAATATACAGCTTTGCGGCTGCTTGAGCTACATCAGCTACCAGCGTTTTGGAACGCAGTACTGTGTTCTTAATTCTGTCAGTTAGTTTTACGCCCAGAATACTGCATTCCATGGCTCTTTGACAAACCTTGAGGGTGGACTTCTGAACTTTTGTCAAAGACCAAGTCTGCGCTCCGTAGGTCAGGATAGGTCAGGAAGAATGCACATGTCCATCAGTCACTATTGCACTAATTTTCATTACTTTAGAGGGGCGATTTTTGAGTTAATTATGACAAACATTTTAGGTTCCTATTTTAATGTCAATTGATATTCTGCCTAAGAAAAATGACTCCGAGTTTTTATTTAAATAAATAATAACAATTTTAATTTGTACGGTACCATAGTAATATAACGTCTAGTTATTTAAGTTAAATAATATTAATGGTTCAGTGAGATTAGTTCAAAGAAATATTTTTATAATTGAGGTGATAGTTGTGATAAGTAATACTTACATTCAAAACATCTTTTATAGTTAGTGGGTTAATAATAATAAAAGTTACTTAAAAGACAATTTAATACCAAAACTGAAGATAAAATGTAGAGAGTTTAAAGTTTTCACGGGAATATTAAACCTCATTACCTACTAGGTCGATGCAGAGTCAGCCACCGGCTAAGCTTGCACCATAGATTAGAGCGGAGTTTTTTTTTTTTTTTCGAAATTTTCTCTTCGTCACGACCTAGCGAAATTTAATTTATGCATTTTAAAACAAAAATTTCTAAAATCGGTTGAGAACTTGCTGAGATCTGCGCATTGTTACAAAGTCCATTCGAGTCGATCCATGGGAGCTTCGCTCGCTCCGCTCCAATAATATTTAGTTTTAGCGGATAACAATATTATAGTCTGATTAACCCTAAGAATATTTATGTTTGTTTTTAGCACGATAAGTACAAGGTTGTGGTTTTATAATATGAGACTAGTATTTTCTCGGTGCGCGGGGTGCAAGCACCCCGCGAGGGGGTTGTGCTCTTGTCCTTTTGTCATCCGAGAGGGGGTTGGCAGTGGAAAGTGCTGGAAGATCGGTGCTCGAGTTTAAAAATTTCCATTGGGAAGGGCAACGGGAGTTGTAAAATTGGTGGCGTTGTCGCAACTAAAGTGAGGTTGCTTGGTGCGCGGGGTGCAAGCACCCCGCGAAGGGGTCTGTCCTGGGCTTCTGTCACCCGAGAGGGGATTGCCAGTGAAAATGCTGAAGAAATGAAATTCGAGTTTAAAATTGCTTAAGAAAGGGGAGCGAGGTAGAAGATGGTGGCGAATTTGCACGCAGGTATGTTTGCTTGGGAAGGTGTGGCGGGTGCCAGTGTCTAGGTGGACTCGCCCTGCGGGCCCTTCGGGCCCTTGGGCTCGCGCACTACAGGCGACTTGACTGGGACGCTCCGCACCTTCGGTGCTACGCGGAGCTTGGCCTTCGGCCTCGCGGCGTTGACACTCGCCGTCGGGCCTTCGGCCCTCCGTCGACTTAAAATTACCTAGAATCATAGTATTTTGTGGTTGGGCTCCTTGACTGTGACGCTCCGCACCTTCGGTGCTACGCGGAGCTCGGCCTTCGGCCTCGCAGTGTTAACGCTTCGCACCTTCGGTGCTACGCGGAGCTCGGCCTGCGGCCTCGCATTAAGTTACTTGGGAGAAGGGTAAGGTTCTGGGTGGGCTCGCCCTGCGGGCCCTTCGGGCCCTTGGGCTCGCGTGCTACGGGCGACTTCTCTGGGACGCTCCGCACCTTCGGTGCTACGCGGAGCTCGGCCTGCGGCCTCGCATTAAATTACTTGGGGGAGGGGTAAGGTTCTGGGTGGGCTCGCCCTGCGGGCCCTTCGGGCCCTTGGGCTCGCGCGCTATGGGCGGCTGGCCTGGGACACTCCGCACCTTCGGTGCTACGCGGAGCTCGGCCTTCGGCCTCGCGGGGCTGACGCTCGCCGTCGGGCCTGCGGCCCTCCGTCGAGCTAAAATTACTTAGGGGTATAGTAAGTTTCTGGGTGGGCTCGCCCTGCGGGCCCTTCGGGCCCTTGGGCTCGCGCGCTACCGGCGCCTTCCCTGGGACGCTCCGCACCTTCGGTGCTACGCGGAGCTCGGCCTGCGGCCTCGCGGGAGGTCGTTTGCCCTCGGGCCTTCGGCCCTCGGTCAAACTAAAATTACTTAATTTTATTTGTCCGATATTTTCCGAATTTGACCGAATCTTCGAAATCCGATTTCAGATTCCGACTCAGGAGCCCAAAAAACCCCCCGATACTGAGTTTCAGCCCCCTAGCACCAATTTGAAATTTTCTCCATACAAATCGATTTTTGTCGATATTTTCCGAATTTGACCGAATTTTCAAAAACCGATTTCAGATTCCGACTTAAGAGCCCCAAAAACCCCCCGATACCGAGTTTAAGCCCCCTAGCACCAATTTTAAATTTTGAAAAAAAAAAAGGTCGCCAACTTGAATTTTTTTTCCGCGACTGTGCTCAAATGGGGGCCCTCTATGACATTTGGTCCAGCACCCCTCACCCATCCCCAACCGTTTACGAGATACGGGACCCTTAAAAAATTCCCCATACAAATTTTTTTTTAATGCTAGAAAAAAAAAAAAAAGTTTTTCAGAATCGGGGGGCCGCAAACCCCCTACATACCAAATTTCAGCGCGCTGCGACCATTTTGAAAATTTTCCGCCATTTTGAAGTCGCCATTTTGAAAAAAAAATGGCGGCTCGTCAAATTGCTTGGGGAGGCCTATGACATTTGGTCGAGCACCCCCCGGCCATCTGGTCCCGTTTAGCAAGGCCGTCGACCAAAATTGTCGTCTTCCACGGAAGACCGGATATCCGATGTTTCCTGAAATACTCGCGACTTATATTTTATGACTCCAAAAAATCAACCCCCCACCACCCCTCCTTCCGGGAGATCAATTCACAAGTTAGAAATGAGTCGTAATGCAGCTTTATATGTATAGTATTAAAATTTTATTAGCCTTTTGAAATGTTATAAGCAACGGAGGTTTTAAGTAACTTTCGTAATGTTTTTATACAGAGAAATGGAGACTAGATAGTATTTGATATGTTAAGACGGTAATTGTTGCTTCTGAGCTTTTCATTTGTAAGAAATCTGCATTTAAAATTTGGAAACATTTTAAAAAAGTATGTTGATAAAAGTTGATTGATACTTAAGTCGTTTTATTTTCACAGTTTATTTTTGCCGGTGGACACTTACCACATTTCAGTAAGTCCTATAAAGAACGTAATGACATTTACGTCAAAATTATTGAATCTTAAAATAAATATGCATATGGTTACAGCATTTATGCTTTATGGAAATAATACTCCTTTCACCATTTTAGTACATTTACTTCTGGCGTTTACAGCGTTTTCGCGTAACGAAAAAAAAGAGTTCAATTGTCGTAACCGCCACTAAGTTGTAAACCAGTCTTTTTTGTTAAATATTAAATATGCTAGTTGAAAGAAAACCATAAGTTATGAATTAGATCCAAATATCAAGCGTTTTCGTTCATAAATGAAAGAGTTATGATTTTTTATCTCGAAATCGAAAAGTTTTTTGGCTCTGGTGTAAAGTTTGCATTTTGGCGGTTACAACGTTCTCGCTTTTTGCCATCGATATTAATATCGTGACTAAAAAGGTTGGGATTGAAGTTGGCATTTGGAGTTGTGAATTTGAAGCTCATTAAAATGTTTAATAGCTTGTTCTTTAACGTAAGTACTAGTTAACCGCTTTGGATTCAATAGAGCCGTGATGTGTTTCATGATGTTTAGATTAATATTCAACTTTAATACTGATAAATATCTAGTAAGTAATTCGTGGGGTCAATTGCTTTGCCATTCATACCTATCAATTAAGGCTCCTTGTTCCAAAAATGCTGATTGTTTCAGACATTTTTCACTATGATCAAACATGTTTTTAACATATTATCTATGTTACTAATTAGAACAGAACTATTGCAATTTTTAGGGCTCCGTACCCAAAGGGTAAAAACGGGACCCTATTACTGAGACTTCGCTGTCTGTCCGTCCGTCCGTCCGTCCGTCCGTCCGTCCGTCTGTCACCAGGCTGTATCTCAAGAATGGTGATAGCTAGACACTTGAAATTTTCACAGATGATGCATTTATATTGCCGCTATAACAACAAATACTAAAATAAAATAAAATAAATATTTAAGGGGGGCTCCCATACAACAAACTTGTTATAGTTTATATATATGTATATATAGGTACGGAACCTTTCATGCGCGAGTCGGGCTCGCACTTGCCCAATTTTTTCTACTTATTTTCGCGCGATGAAAGCATGAAATAGTTTTATTACTTTCTAGAGCTCAGGGAAAAGTATTATTCACTTCAAAAAGTTGATTCAAATTATCAATGTATTTGTCATACTCAATATAAAAATAATACATTTTAAAAGACGCGACGACCCTCAGCATTGAGGATATTGAATTATCGATTATAGGAGGAGGAAGGCACGAGTCCATTCACACTTGATCCTGTGCGATACCTGTATCAGTTTGTGCCAGTGATATGAAAATAATAATCGCCAATCTTTAAAACTCAATAAACTTTCGTTCAATTTACAAACTGTTTACTCATGTTGATTTTATCCAAGTCCAGGGCGTTTTTAAAAACGACACTCATTTCCTTCCAAACACCTATCCATCAACTGGCTGCTACAAATAGAAAAAAAGTAAAAAGTCATTTACGAATAAAGAGTTCCATATTCAAATCGTGGCGCGAGACGATTAGCATCCAAGATGGCTGCTCGATTTTCGGCCAGTGATACCGATTTCAATTTCCTGTGTCGGTTATCAAGAGTCTGTCATCTTGGTTTGACAAATACGTTTGTTTTGATGGGTCTTGTGATGGAGTAGTTAAGGTGGAAGTCATATTTCATTTTAGGTACTGATTTTTGGGTTTGATGTGATATTAAAGGGCCCATGTTTGATTTCGTCAGTGATGTATGTAGAAAATAAAGCAAAAGTGTAGAGCTTCCGTTAATAAATAGAATGAGAATGTATTTGAGACATTAACCCCAACGTGCTGCTAGATTGAGAACTAGATATGCGTTACTTCACAAACAGTATTTAGTATGGCTATGGATCAGTATTGGAGCGTTACTCCCGCGTCAGTTTCATGTAGGTACACCTTTTTGTAACAATGCCTGGAGATTTTAACAACAATTCAAATTATTTCTCAGGTCTGGGATATCTATTAAATGTCACAAAATTACACAGACTCTTCGAAAAAATGTGCCCACAACAATCAGGTCGATATTCTCGAATGACCCGTGTAACTGACAGTTATCTTCGCAAGACCTGCACCTCTAGTCTAGCACAACTGTGACCCATGACTCTTTCTCGCGCGAGATATACTCGTATTACCTATCTCTTTCTGTACAGTGCTGTGAGAGAGTGACGGTTGATGCTATGTCGCGCGACAAGTCGCGAAGCATTTATTAGTTGTGCTAGATGGGCTGCTTGGAGGTAGTGGAGACAACCGTGCCTTGAATGACTCTGGTAGACCGAATACACTTCCAGAAGTCGACGACAACATCAATGGTTTGTTAGGGTTGGCAAAACTTTTGCCAAACCAACCTACTAGGTAGAAAGCCGCAAAAGTTCTGTCATTGAGATGAAAGCGTTACTCGTTAAGAAAAAGTGTGCAAGAAAGACTTCGAGTTACGGAAAGCCAGCTCGTGAAATCCTGTATCTAAATATCTGACAGATACTCGTATTCCATACATTTGCGCCAAAATTTATATGATGTGACAGTTCTTTCATTCCTCTTCTGATCTCAGGGTTGTTAATAATAATAACGGTCCGCGGCCATGAAAAGTAACATAATAGATCTATGGTCTCTTTAAGCCTTTAAACTTTTAACGGCTATTAGCGTTGATGTTTCGCTATTTAAAATTGGAATAAGCGTGCTGCCTCCACCCGCCAGTGTAATAAAATGGTAAAGGTTACTCCGAAAAGAGCATGTTATGATTTACACTTATGGTTTATGATATTATAATATTTATAATAATTTGAGCGATATATTGGCCATTTACGGACATGGTGTGATATGATACATAGACTATTGTCACTTGAAATTGATACGTCGTCACTATAGAAATTAAACAGCACAATATCGCTTAAGTAATCATATAGTGGCGAGATCCCCGATACTTACATGTCATTAGAAAGGTCGCTTAGAGCTCCATATATTTGAGACCTACTCGTATTTCATGCGAAGGGTCTAAAATGCATATTATATGAAGATGTCACTCGTTTCTTATTTTGATTGCAGCTCGATAATAACGTTCCGCATCCTTAAAAAGTAACGTAATAGGTCTATGGTCCTTTTAAACTTTTAACGGCTATTAGCGTCAATGTTTCGCTACTTAAAATTGGAATAAAGCGCGCCGCCTCCACCCGCCAGCGAACAGAAATAATTGCGCCTCGGGCTCTTAAATCGGCGCGCGCGTCATTTGTTTATTAAGGAGCGGTGCCTTTTAGCGTAAATACGATGCCATCGCTAGAATAAAGTTACTCCTTCACTGTCACACTGAAGAAAGGTAAAAAGTAAAGTTAGAAATTATTTGAGTCCAGAATTAAATTTTAAAGAAATAAGAAATAATGTTGACGAAATTCTCTGGAAAGGATTCTGGTGTCAGCTGGTAACGCAATATAATACCTAAGGCATCGCCTACGAACTAGAAGCTACCGGGGCAGGTAGGACACGGCTTTGCCAAACCCGCGAAGCCCGCCTCTGGAAGTCTGGATTAAATAGCAACACCCGATTTCCCATTTCTTGGTCGAAGATTGGGAGATCTTGATTGATTTGTACGTCGGCGTTCGGATTTTCGATACAAGCTATAACCCTTGAACCAACAAAAGTTCAACCACAACGTTTAAATCATAACAATTCACAAAAAGTAATAATTAGTACCGCCCATGGGTTGCACGGCAAAAATTGATTCGTAATCTGAGTGGATACTCCAACGTTCGAAATTGGTAAGATCCTACCATATTTCCCATGAATATAGGGTCTCAATTTTAAGTTTGACACTACTATATTTCTAATTTAGCGATATGCACTATTCGACCGTTATCGTAAATAAATATTAGTTCTAACAGAGATAGATTCATTTTATTTTGATAGCGTAAAATTAAAGATGTACTAAATTATTACATTACAAAAATTGCGCCTCGCGGCATTAAAAGCGAGTAATATTGTTACATATAGTCCATAGAACTAAAACTACCTATTTTCTCCCATCTCTATTTTAAAAATTCAGCTTAATGTCACTGGATGCAAAGGACGCTGGACGAACTTTTTCTCTCGTTTGAATTTCGAACTACGGAGTAAACCCAGTGTTGCCCGAAAAATAAATACAGAGCTCTAATCAGGGAATTAAATCTTAGCGGGCAACACTAATGGAGGTTTTATGGGTTGGGCTTGTAAATAAATTCGGTCTTCGATCTTAATTAACGGGTCGGTTTAAATATGAATTATAATAATTAAATTGTATGATCGTGCGGTGTGTATATCGCGTACAAGAGCTTACTTCTCTGCCCTTATAAGATTATAATAATGAAATGTATAAATTAAATAATAAGAGTATATTTTGCGGAACAAGAATAAGTTTGTTTGTTTTTTTTGTAAGTGGATGTTTTTTCGGTTTCAGTAAGGCAAAAGGAATAGGTAGAATTGACAATTATTTTATAAGGCTTTTAATGATCCTACTCCGGCAACAACTATTACCATTAGTTTGGATGACTGGTAAAGAATACCTTGTGAAGAATCGAGCAAGATCATCATTTGTATACCACCTATGTATTTCGTATTGTGAATCTTGTAGGTATGTGAACTATTATAAACGTGGAAGTTTGTGAGAATGTACGATTCACTGAAACGCAAAATAAACGTAACAGATTTCCATAATACTTTTCTGGGGATTAAAGCAGCGCTGGAGCCCCCCGCCTTAAAAAACTATTACACTTTGGGACGTAAAATATATAATTTTTAGACTCATGGGGACTGATGCAACGGGATAATTCTGCTTAGTTAGCAGAATAGGATATCAGGCTACAAAAAGGATATTCATTCAGAAGAGGGTTAACAGGAGTTGAAAGTTAGTATATAGGCACTTTTCTATCTTCTGCGCAAGCGAAGCCGCGGGGAGAAGCTAGTAATTTATCTCATTAGAATTTAGTCTATTATGTGTGCAACCAAAGTTCTGAGAACAGCATTTGGATTAACCACATTGTGACATTTACTTTGAAATGTAATAGTAGTTAGTTGAATATAAGTCTTATTCAATGGACCTAAGTCGCATGTACCTTCCTATATAGCCGAATCAGAGTAGATTTATAGCGTACACGCACATACCAGTCATTCCTGGCTTCTCTATTTACCTAATAAGGTTCATAGGTTACCATTAACATACCTATTTGGCCTCCACGCTGACAGTAGGTATTAGGATTCGAAATTCAAGTCATTTGGTGAATAGTCTATTCAGGACAGGACATACACAACTAGCACACATGCTGTACGTATATAAGAGCTTAATACAGCCCTTACACAGCTGAAATAAGTCGTATAAGGGCTGCATAACCTCTTATGCAGACTGCGTGCTACGTGGGTAGTCATTGCGCCTAGTACAGTCGCCATCAGACATATCGCAGCATAATATAAGGCGTTCATAAATATGTGAACATGTACTGTAACGCCCAGTCAATAAGAGTCGTGTTCAGATATTTATGGACGCCTTATATGCTTCGATATATCTGATGACGACTGTACCTACACCCACGTCACCCTTCCACAGTCACTTATATGACGCGGAGACTTACCAGTTGCTTGTACTCACACATTTTGACTCACTGATACAGTTCAAGCCATGCTTTAAAAAAGTCACTTGTTTTATGAAAAACTATTAAAGCAACTAGAAGTCATTGTCCGCGTCTATTTTGGGTGATTATATGAGCGTTCTCACCGTCTTATTAGAGTCGTGGGGCAAGTGTACGCAGTGGGTAAGTGTGTGCAAACCCAATATATCGGACTGATATACATGAGTTTAACTGTACCTAATCTTTCTCCGATATTGACGAACTCCTGAAATAATTACCCTCCTCCATGGAAAACCGATTTTCAATTAGGTACAATTTTTGAATAATAATAATAATAATAGTACCTATAGAAGTAAAAATCCTGAAAGCTTTTTATTCTATGACGGTTGGGATCACGCGATAAATTTCAAAGCATTCGTCACCCTGGTACTCATATTAGTGTTCGAAAGAGACAGGTAGGTATAGACCCTTTCTATCGCGTGATAAACGCAATCATACTTAGGGCCAAAGAACAAATTTCCTTGAAAAATGTATCTCCAATGTACCAACAAAGTAGTGGGCAAAAGGCAAAGTGTATCTATGTATCAGTGGGGATATAAATCAGGAATAGTTGAAACGGCCGCGTCGTGAGCTACGTAAATAATTAGCGATAGGACTAATTAAACGTACTTTGGGGGCCGGTGAGACTCTCTTAACTGGGGTTTAACGAGCAAGGGTCTAAAACTGATCAACATAGAACGCAGCGCATCTACCATAATTATACGCAACTCTTGTTGCGTGAAATATATAGCGTCAGCTGTTACTCTCTCACAATATTGAGAAAGAATAGGTAATATAAAATAGTAAGAGTCGCCTGTGACAGTTATGCTATAGGTACAGGAAGGCACGAACGCAGGAGAACCACAATAGTGGCGATAACTCAAAGATATTTTAAGTGGCAGTGGATTGGGCACCGATATTATAGAGCCAATGGTCTTATTGGTCATTAGAGCAGCCTCTATAGTGGCGAATGCATTCCTTAAGAGGGCGCCGAGCGTTTGCGACTGAACCATAGAGCGCGGGGAATGCGTATTTAAATCGGCGCGCGGCCGCCATAGTAAAAATGTATGGAGAATTAAAAGCACTTTTTGATAAATCTGGAACTTTAATACCAAACAATAATTGAAATATTTGATGCGGACAAATTGTAATGTAAACATTAATTTTTTTTTTGAACTGAAAATCAGAATAGATTTCCATTGTTAAAGTATAAAAAAACACTTAACGCCTGCTTACGATTTTACACTTTTCGTCCAACTTTACTTAGTTCTCTAGGGTAAAATATTAATAATCTTATAATTTTTCCACGGCGAAGTTGTTAACACATTCCTCGAAATGCTAAATATATAGTTTAGAAATTGATTAAACAATTAGTGTTGACGTTATCTACTTAACGGCAACTGCCTATTTTTTCACATTTCGCTCGGTGCAGTCTTAACGCATGACGCGGGGGAAGACTCCTCAACAATCTAAATACTCATAATCTAGTCAAGATAATTGAAAACTGTTGATTAGTTGAGGGGTTGAGGGTTTGGATCTACTTATTGATGGTTATTAGGGCTGCTCAGAGAGAACCCTGACAATGCGCGTCATATCCAGGATTACTGCATTCTGTATAATTCGGAACCAAGGTTCAGATATAGAAGGATCAAGATCCAACCAGCTAGCGAATTTACTCTTAGTGAACTCTATTTTGTTAAAAATCAGTTAACAAAATAGAGTTCACGAGAATGTGTCCAGATTAGTATGGGAAATGTTCTCGAGAACATTCTTTCCCCATACAAATAGGGAAACGTTCTCGAGAAAGTCACAACTTTACCGGTGATGAAATGACAGTTAATTTTCCGGTGTCTCCGGGCCCGCCGAATGCGGCGGTAATGTCCGCGGCGCTGTGCGCTGCGCGAATTGCGCGGGCTCTGCGCCGGAGCATCTATAAATAAATAAATAAATATCGGACAACCTCACACAAATCGCCCTAGTCCCACAGTAAGCTTTAGTAGGCTTGTATTAGACACTAGACGACGACAACTACGACAAGCAATAAATGTATATTTACTAAAATATTCGTCCATGAAGAAAAATATCAAACCACTCCTGGCTACAACCTATCAAATTAAGGAGTAGATGTAAAATCATTTTCAGGATTTATGGCACTTCTAAGTCCTTTTTATGAATTTTATGTATTTAACAAAATGTTACTATTTATTCCACTAACAGAAAGTAACACCTACTTATTATTATAAAATAAATACGCCTTGAACTGTGTTTAAGACGTGGCGCAATTAAAAAGGGGCAGTAAAAGCCGATGGGTCGTTCTCAAAATATTTGCACCGCCACCTGTCAACAGGTTTGTCTTAGAAGAAGTTTTTTACACCGCATTATTTTAAATATTCAATTATCAACACATATCCATAGACACTTTTTACATAGAGGCCAAATGCTTTTAATTAAAACTAAAGTATATTAATAGACGAAAAAACGATTTAAAACTAGGTTTTGTCGGTCACTTGCCGTGTCCCAACGCGAGGTACTCATGTTTCGTTGTAATAAAAACATATACTTTACCGACTTAGCTTAAGTTCAGTACTCCATTTTATTTACATATATGATGAAGGTTGAATACTACCATATCAAATAATAATACTATGCTTATGTTGCGAATTATTTGCAATTTAAGTTTGTCCACGCCATTTTTTGTCGTTCACTTGTCATGAGACAAACATTACATCTGTGTGACTACTATTTCGTTTCCCCTGCCTCAACCCGCATAAATCGAGACCTTCAGTTGCCACCTAACAGTGCTCCAAGTGACAGGTCGTCAGTGCGCGGCACTAAAAAAATATGATAAATACACTTCGGCGAGCGGGAGTTTGTAATGGGTATGTAGTCTATATTCTGCCTTCCATATTTTGGTTGACGTGTGTACTATTGGAATAATTTTAATTTATAATACGTAAAGTATGGTCTATTTTCATGTGTATAAATATGCAGTTCGTCTACCAAATACTTAATTTTTTTTGATGATATAACTGTCATTTTGTCCGTCACCTGCATGTCGTTCACTTGTCTTTAAAAAAACAGGTGAACGACACATACGGCAAGCGAACGACCATTATTTGAAAACTTATACAAAACTATTTAAAAACTAGGTTTTACAGGTCACTCATGGTATCCCAACGTGGGTTACTCATGTTTCGTTGTAATAAAAACATATATATTACCGACTTATCTTAGTTTGAGTACTCCCTTTTAGTTTCATGCTGACCAAGGAATCCTTAGCAGGCCACGCTAGCACCACATTTCGAAAACGTCAATCCTCTGCCTGTCAGCGGCTTTGAGCGTCTTGGTCTCAGCCCCAGAAATATGGAGATGACAAGTGCACAGACGAGGTGCATCTTAGTTCGGTTAGGTCAGGTTCCATATTTTGCCGAGTTGGGTCATCGCTGTTTTGGCCATTCCGATTCGACTGCGAATCTTCAGTTTGCTTCTGCCTCTATTTATGACGATCGAGCCAAGATACTGGAAGTGATTAACAGTTTCAAACTGTCGACTATGCTTGATCTTTTTTTTATTAATTTGAAGTAATATTTTGAGCCGTGTCAAAAGTTTGGCAACTTCTGCTTCGGTTGATGATGATTCAAGAAGTCTGGTGTTAACCACGTAGCCAAGGTTTAATATTAATATTCCTCCTATTTGAACGCCATCACTCCAACATTCAAGGGTGTGATGTACTCTGCATCTCCATATTTGTTTAAAAGTATGGGAGATATTATGCATATCTGTCGTAGACCTTTAGAGAACTTAAAGTTCTTGGATATGACATCTACTGTCACCATTCTGTATCTAGACTCGTAAAGGCTTTATAAAGTGTTACCAGATGAGCTGGCAGCTTCAGACAAAACCTCTGATAGCTTATCCCACCTAACGCAGTCGAAGACTTTCTGGTAATCAGATGTGAAGGAATTCCTCGAAGATGATGAAAACAGCAGTAGTAAGAAAGAATATGTCAAAAGAGGCGAAATTAAGCTGCAGAAACGTTATTTAAATGATTCGCTGTTGAACCTGCATAAGAAATTTTATAAAGTCACGTGGGTACAGCTTGAGTTCTGCATCTTTTGGCCGGTTTAGACCTTTCTGGATTGTTTAGGCTTCAAAAAATCCCTTGAATAATGTCTTATGAGATGAGAATTAATGCTTGTTTTTTCTGCAAATTACTAACAAAAGGAAAAAAATTTGAAAAAAAATACAAAACAAAAAGTACTTGTAGAAAGTTCAATGTAGTTTTTATTTGAAATGTCACTTACCTGCAACCATAGTCGTTAACCTGCTAACAATTTTATTTAAATTGGAACGTATTTGTCGCCAACCTGCACCCATTGTCGATAACTTGGTAAAAAATGTCGTTTACCTGACCTCGATGTCTTTCACCTGTCGGCCTAAAATTTCAAACACCTGTATCTTCTAAAATATTCAATTTAACTACTTCCCTCCACATGATATCGATTATTAGAATATATTTCTAGCGATCCTATAAAAAATATAATAAAAAATCGCAAGTTGAAAAAAAAATGCAAAATTAGCGCAGCGGTGCAAATATTTTGAGAACGACCCCGATAATGTTAGAAAAGTACTTTTAAAAATGTATTGCTATAAAATACATAATTATCTATTTATTTAATGAAAGAACAGTTTTGCCTCGGCGCAGAACTCTCCTCAATACAGTAAGTTAAACAAATGTAACATTCGACTGCGAACGTAGATTCCCTAAACCCAAACTAAAAAGCCTCAACCACCTACCCCTTCCAATCCTAAGCCATCTTTAAAAACATCAGGATTAACTTCGAAATCGATTGGAAACTGTTTTGGATCACAGCGGTAATACTGCTCATTTAATTCTCTGTTATCTTTTATAGGATTAAAGTAGTTTTTCGTTTGAGACCCAGAAATGAACTTAAAGGATAAGATTAGATAAAACTTTTGCCGTCCATAGAAGGCTCCGAATGGTCAGTTCGCTATGTTGGCAATGCTGAGTACAGTACGCGCGTTCCATATGCGAAAAATAATGAGATGCGCGGATCGCAAAGTTATCTGGTGCCGGTGGATGGAATTGGAACTAAATGGGCTTGTACTAGTTTCTAGGGCTTTATTGATGACAGCGCCATTATCGCTGGAATGAAGTAAATGGTTTTCGGGCAATTAGACTATTGGCATTTTATTTTATTCGTATTTTCGGAAATCAAAACGAGAATGATAAAAAGTTGACTACAAACACATTTAGAGCATTTTGATAACATTTCGATTTCGTCTAAAATTTATTGCAAAAATCATCACTAGGAGAGTTTATGGGACAAATAGGTAATTGAAACTGATAGTGACAACAGCTCGAGCGTACCTAGAAAATCATACAGAAGCTCTTAGATGGGCTGCTGATACATATTATTGCAAATTATAATCGTGGGTCGTTCCGATACAAGCAAACTGTGCTTAAAGGAATGTCCCAACACTTCATGTTGTAACATAAACTTTTAAACCTAATAAATATTTTTGTTTTTTTTTTTTTTTTTGATAATCGCTAAGACTTTCGTCTTCAGCTTCAGACACAAGGACTTTACAGCGAGAAGATATGACGTAGATCGATAGGGTTTAGAACCTCAAAAGTCAACCTTTCATACAAAAAGTTGACGATGCAACTTTATCCAAAACATAAAATTGCTCTCCTTCTTAAAGAAAATTAGGGGTTCAGTACCATCGAACGCCGAAAAATTAGGCGAATACCGGCCAATATGCGATTTTTTCTCCACTTTATTTATTAGATCGCAGTCGGTACTTTGATCATTGCGTCTAAATAAAAACTACGCAGCAATACCCCACCGATTTCCATATGCGCAGCATAAAATAAGGTATTCTTCTGAATATGCGCTTCCGACTACGACGGCGTGCTGCCGCGACACTAAATAACAGTGTCGCCCGGCTTTGCCGCGCCGCCGGACCTGCACTGCAGGACGGAACCAAGAAACATTTCCATAAAATAGGGTATTCTTCTGAATATGCGCTTCCGACTGCGACGGCGTGTTGCCGCGACACTAAATAACAGTGTCGCCCGGCTTTGCCGCGCCGCCGGACCCGCACTTCAGGACGGAACCAAGAAACATTTCCATAAAATAGGGTATTCTTCTGAATATGCGCTTCCGACTGCGACGGCGTGTTGCCGCGACACTAAATAACAGTGTCGCCCGTCTTTGCCGCGCCGTCGGCCCCGCACTGCAGGACGGAACCAAGAAACATTTCCATAAAATAGGGTATTCTTCTGAATATGCGCTTCCGACTGCGACGGCGTGTTGCCGCGACACTAAATAACAGTGTCGCCCGGCTTTGCCGCGCCGCCGGCCCCGCACTGCAGAACAGAACCAAGAAACATTTCCATAAAACAAGGTATTCTTCTGGATATGCGCTTCCGACTCGACGGCGTGCTGCCGCGACACTAAATAACAGTGTCGTCCGGCTTTACCGCGCCGCCGCCGGCCCCGCACTGCAGGATGGAACCAAGAAACAATTCCATAAAATAAAGTATTCTTCTGAATATGCGCTTCTTACTACCGCAGCGTGCTGCCGCGATTTCGACTAATGTACTTATTTGATTTCTGCCGGCTTTATTTTGATAGCATTTATAGCGCGATAAATAAATGACGGATAGAACTGTGAAAAGTTATTTGATATCTAAATAAGCCGTGGTGAATGGCAATCCACGGCATATGCCGAATTGCGCTCGCCTGCTGGATCTTATTATATAAATATACATTCCATCATGTACTTATCAAAAAGTGATGGAATTGTCAGCACAGTAAGTTGATAAATACATTTCCATGGTGACTGGCGATCTTTTGCATACTGCCGTCCTGCGCGCACGCCTTTTTGCTCGCTCGTATTTCGGCGCGCATTTATCTCCACCTATCGCTATATCGCATCGCGGTACAGATACCGGCTGATTAGCCGATAGCTATTGATAACCGATAACTCCTTTTACCTGTCAAAACTTTTAAAAGTTCAGTCAAATGTTGCAAAAGCATTTAAATCGGTACTTATCGAAATATGCGATTATGTGAACTATGGGCGCGAATATGATATTTGGTCGATCCTGGCCGCGTCTTTTAGTCCGTGGTCTCCGTTTTTTTCAGACCCTATCGATCTTTTGCAATACCAATGCTGTACGCTTAAGTTTTCCTTGAACACTGCGGCACCTATCTTTTTTTTTCTTAACAGTAATTGTGGTCAAAATTAAGGAACTTTGACTTGCAATGCTCCTTAAAATTAAGGAACTTTGACTTGCAATGCTCCTTAAAATACTTAGACATAGTAATAATTAAGGAATCATCAAACACAAATCAACCTAGTCCCAAACTAAAGCTTTTATTATGGGTACTAGACGAGACGACGTTATAAATAATTATATACATCGATGACCCAGGAATTGGGCCGTGATTCGAACCGAGCCGGCTCTGTAGGCAGGTGTCAACAAACTGCGCCAACCGCGTCATCAACTTGTTATAACTAAATGTAATTCGGAAGTAACTGGCTGGTTATACTAAGTTTTTACTAATCCCTCTTGGTCACTGTACTAAGTTCAGGCATTTATCTTTATCCACGACATAGTTACAATGACCTGTGTCTTTTTGCATGACTTGGCGAGGCCACTACCATGCCCCTACAGATCCAGAAGTTTCAAGCTGCATTTCAAAAACGTTTTGAAAAACATCGAGCATAAATCAATCTTCTTAAATTTATCGATTCAATCGACAACGTAATACCTCTTCAATCCTGGCCGATGCTATCGCCACATCAGCCCGATGGTATCTTGACGGGTACAATCAAAGTACAATTAATTAGGGATATACGGACAATGAGATCATGGGATCGACATGCTTACAATAATGCTGGTCTGTATTTGACACGCGTTGAAGATACGTCGAACAGAAGAGACCGAGAGGCAGGTCTAGAAAACGTTGGAGTGACTGTGTGGAGGAAGATCTCAGGAAGATGGGGAACTTTACCAGCTGGAATAAGGCGGCCAGGCATCGTGACATATGGAGAAGATTGGTGAGGAGGCCAAGACCCACAATTGGTTGTAGCGCCAGTGGAAGTAAGGAAGTAAGTGAGGATACGTCTTTCTAGCAGAACACAGATAAGCAAGTACCTAATAAGTTTTTAATCATAATATGAACCGATAGACGTCCACTGCTGGACAAAGGCCTCCCATAAGTTCACCACAACGATCGGTCTTGTTCCGCCCTCATTTCTACCCGCGATCCTAACCAGGTCGTTGGTCCACCTTGCTGCGTCTTCCGGTCCGCGCTCGCCACTCAGGAACCTTTCTGCCCCAACGGCCTTCGGTTCTACGAGCAATGCGCCCCGGCCACTGCCACTTAAGTTTGGCGAGTGTGGGGTTTTAATCTAAAAATCTATATATATAAAACTCAAAGGTGACTGACTGACATAGTGATCTATCAACGCACAGCCCAAACCACTGGACGGATCGGGCTGAAATTTGGCATGCAGGTAGATGTTATGACGTAGGCATCCGCTAAGAAAGGATTTTTCAAAATTCACCCCCTAAAGGGGTGAAATGGGGGTCCAAAGTTTGTATGGGGAAACAAGATTAGTTAGACTATTTTATTCGAAACTTCACAGGAGTATTCCTAACGATAAATGAGTAAACACGTGTTTCAGGTTTTTTGAAAATTCAACCCCTATGTTGGGATCGTGGACTGTATGATTAAATAATAACTCGCATGAAGTTTAATTATCCCGCCAGGCAAGCGGGAGACCGTGAGATGTGGTCGCTTCGGAGTGTGAGTGGTAAGTGAGCTGTTGCTGGTCTCGTCGATGTTGCTAAGAGCCCCGGCTAGCCGTCATAGCTTCGCCGGAGACTTGCGGGCATTGCGGCGGGCGATGAGGCCCTTGAATGCGGTATCGGGGTCGCGGGCGCGCGACAACGCACCCGGTCTTCGGTCCATCATTTTGGGGATGGCATAAAGCTGCTGGAGCTGTTGCTGGGGGCGCGGGGGTATTTGTGCCCGCGCCACTAGCGCTCGGCGTGAGTGCGCATCAACGCGCTTAAAATTAGGCCACGCCTCCGAATTGCCTCTTGGGTTAATTTATTAATTAAGTAAACATTACACATTTTATTCACAGACATAGTACACATTAAAATAGGTAAGTAAAAAACAAAGGGAATAAAAGATTTATCTTAGAACTAACACAATATGACATAAATCAGGCAATAAGTAACACGTAAACAATAAATCAAATAATAGCAATTAAACGGTAGAAAACAACACTTACGTACTATATTATAATTAAGAGATCGACATACTTGATTCTATACAACATATAGGGTTATTTCCCACACCCTAAAAGGGAGAAATGTGGTGACAAAGTCTGAAAATCAGCATGGGTATTGTTTTTATGGTTTATCGGGTCGCTGATTACAAAAACCGCAACGATTTTAAAATCCAACGTGGCGGACGTGAGTTACCATCTCCCCTGTTGGAGTGAAATGGGGTTGAAATGTCTAAATACTAAACCGCTGGCTCTAGAGAGTTCAAATTTGGCACGTAGGTTCCTTATAAGGTGTAGGGGTGCACTAAGAAAGGATTTTTCAAAATTTACCCCTTAAAGGGGTGAAATGGGGGTCCAAAGTTTGTATGGCGAAAGAAGATTAGTTAGACTATTTTATTCGAAACTTCACAGGAGTATTTCTAACAATAAATGAGTTAACACGTGTTTCAGGTTTTTTTAATTCAACCCCTAAAAGGGAGAAATGTGGTGACAAAGTCTGAAAATCCATTGGTAATGCTTTAATGGTTTATCGGGTCGGGTCGCCTTTTGGGGTGCGATGGGGTTGAAATGACTAAATATGAGTACGGGTGTAATTTTTATGGTTTGTTGGGACGATAATTACGAAAATGCCATCGATTTTGAAATTTTATTTGTGGTGATGAAAATTCTTGAAAGCATTTGCGCCAAATTGCAATTTAATAGATCCAGTAGTTTTGCAGCAAATCGATTGTAACAGACGGACTGAAAGACAGCTACACGTGATCCTATAAGGGGGTTCTTTTTTTTTTTTTTTTTTGCTTTTGAGGTATGGATAGAGCCCCGTGTTATCCTAAGAGATTAAAAAAGTAGTATTTGGTGGCATCTCGATCGTCGTCAATCGGTACCTATAGGCGGGCGGCGCGTTGGGACGGGATGAGTAATGATCGGGAAACTTCCTGCATCCGTAATAAATACATTCAAGCTTTTCAATAATAAGTCATTTCAGAATTCTGAATTACGTTTATCTGGCTCAGAATAATACATTTTTTATTCATCAACGAAGATAACCTCAATATCTTACAATAGAACATGACGTAACTTATAACATGGCTTAGAATAGAATCATTAAACCAATCTCGAATAACAAGTCTCAGGGGCAAACTCTCAAATTTGCGGGTATTGACTTGAGAGAACATTGCTTCTCTCATGGACAGTTTTATGTTGCTTGCTCTCGAGTAAGTTCACCCAGTAGCTTGATAGTTTTAGCGCCTAATGACAGATTAGTCAAGAATATTGTGTACAAAGAAGTTTTGTAGGCCCTATTTTTTTACACACGCTAAACAAAAGTAAAGCCGCAAAAACTATACATAATTAATAATAATACTTCTTAACGCGAGCGAAGCCGCGGGCACAAGCTAGTGCTTAAATATATGTACTCGTAGTTTTAGATAAATATTCAGTTTATTTTTATATTCCTACTGCTGGGGAATTTGCCGTTTCTCGAATATTTGTGCTTGGGTCATGGTTGTTCTATATATTTAAGTATATATTTATCTATATAAGGTGCTAACAAATTAGTCACGGATATTTTTACCTCTGATAGTACTCGGTTCTCGGAGTACATTTAAGTATGAAACATCATAGGTATTGTTATGTTTTTTTGGAGAAAATTAGGAAACAAATTTGCTACGTTAAAACACCCTGTTAATAAGATAGTTAAATGAGACCTCTTTAGACATATTCTAGAACCTCTTTAAACTATCATACACATTGCCTCTTAAAGTTGAAAAATAAAATACTTGAATGTCAATGTCATGCTATTTGCTCTCTGATTGTGTCAGTTGCAAAGAAATTTAATTAATTAGAATTACGCTATGTATTTATTTAACACGTATTCAAGAACTGCAACCACAGGATTACGAACCACGTGTATTATTCAGTCAGTGGCTTATTAGAAACCCCAGATGTAAAATACTGTGGACCGACGAGTGTACATTTGCGAGGGTGGGATTATTTAACATTCACAATGCACACTTTTGTTTGGAAGAATCCCCATTTAGCACATCCTGACCACTTTGAGACTCGCGTCAGTGTTAACAGACTCGCTTCGGTGTTAAGGTGTGGGCAGGATTCCTTGGCGATTATTTGCTGGGCCCTGTCTTTCTCAACCGCCTTAATGGAAGAAAGTATCATCATTCATCAATTCCTACAAGAAGGCCTACCGGAATTGCTAGATGAAGTTCCAGTCGATCTCCTTAGGAGAATGCACTTTCAACGTGATGGTGCCCCAGCCCATTACGATCGTAACGTACGAAGATACTTAACGGAACGATTCCAATTATGATGGATTGGCCGGGATGGGGTTCAAGCAGGTGAAGTGAACTGGCCAGCCCGCTCACCAGATTTAACACCGCTTGATTTTCACGTATGGGGACGCGCCAAAGACTTGGTTTATGGAAACGACGGGCACACAATCAGAACGTCAGAAGAATTACAAACACGGATTACCGACGCCTTTCAGGTTATGAAAATGGAAAGACAGATCTTAATGCGTGGTAATGAAAATATCCGAAAACGAGCACTATTGTGCATTAACCAGGGTCACCATCTTCAAGAAAATTTGTAAAGAGTTTATGCTAATAAAAGTTTTCTTATGTCCGTGTTTGCTTTTTAAATTACTTAGACTTGTTAATTAGGTAGGCTAGCATTCGTTAAATATCTAACTTAATCATTATTAAATGTGAAGGCTTGTATGGGTTGATGGATGTTTGTAACACTATCACGTCACACCCAAACAGTTTAACTGATCTGGATGAAATTAGGCACAGAGATAGGTTATTTGCAGGGAATAGCACACGACATTTTTTTACATAAATTGTTCGGATTGGACAGTTTTTTTGTTCCACGCGGGCAGAGCCGTAGGCATACGCTAGTATTTAATAACCTACAGTTTTCCCGCCAAATTATAATGACATTTAAGAAAAACAACTTTTGACGTGACATGACAGACAGTGTTAAACATCTTGACAGAGACATAATAGGGGTGATTATTTTAAAAAAATATTATAATATTATTTTTTGTTCGGTAAATTAAAATTAAAAAATAATATACAAAGGTTCCTTAATTACAGTTAAAAGTTAATTGTTTTAATGTAATGTACTATCTCTTAAAATATCCGTGACTAATTTGTTAGCACCTTATATAAGTACGTATATCGTCGTCTAGTACCCATAACACTCGCCTTCTTGAGCTTAATTTGGGACTAGATCGATTTGTGTGTGGTTGTCCGATATTTATTATTATTAATCTCTTTATTCATTTCCTGTCTTAGGCTAGGTCTTTACATTAGGTATATGTATATAAAAAATAAAATACAATAAAGAAATTACAAAATATATAAACACATTAATTCTTTTGTAATGTGTTTTCTGTAATTGCGGGTGGCGATGACTTGGTCCTGTATAGCTAGCATGAATGCTATTCTGTATATTTTGTGAGAGGTAGAGATGTCGCGTTCGCGTAAAACCTTTTAACGTTTAATTGGGGTCTTTAAATATTTCAAAGAAAAATGTATCTAGTGAAAATTCTGTAAAATGAAGCATTCGGTGATCTGTTTTATAAGAAGAGGATCCCAAAAACGGCCTACCCTTACCCAGGTCCTTTATTATGTGAGGTAGAAATATCAATGGCTCGCGTAAGCTCTCTTAAAGTGTAATACTTGTACTATAAATATACGTGTATAGCCGCATCGGTAGCCTGTCTCGCGCATGCGCTTTGAGCATCCCGCTGCGCGCCGATGTCGGGACTAAGTAGCGACATGTCACGTAAAACAAAAGAACGCGAAACAAAATCGACGCACGCGCTTTTCTCGACTTGGGTAGCTGGGATACGTTTAACCCTTTTCTTGACAACGTATCCTACAAGATACGTTCGACTTAAAAAAATAGTTTTGCAAAAGTGTCTGCATTAAAACGGAACACTTCCTTAATTTCAAAATCTGTACATGTTTCCGAACGAATAAGCTGTGGTTTGCGTTAAGTTGGCAACACCTCCGAAAAGATAAAGCACAGACTGTCAACGAATCCGACATGATCACGCGCAGAAAGGTAAGAAAACTTGATTTTAATATTTTAAGCATGGGAAATTTTACATCATTTTGTTGTTTTTATAAACTAAGGAATATGTACGTTGAGCGGAAGAAAAATAAAATATATTTTACATTTTTTTTCTGTAACTAACTAACCGTTAACTTGAATGTATCTCAAAATATACATTGCCTGGTTTGTGGTGAATTAACGTTTCTGCATTACGTATCCTGTGGTATACGTTGCCTGGTTCATGGAGTTTATGGGCCACTAACGTTTCGTATCTTAAGATGCACATTGCTAGGTTAGGGGTTTAAAAAAGACAACTGAAATACATGGATTAGAGGTCTGCTTTGCTTAATGTGTGAGCTTTTTCTTATTTTTAGGGAGGTGCACGACCCACATTCTACAGAGCCTGGTTTTACACCTGGCTTTGATACCAAAACCAGGTGTAAAATCTGATATCGACGCATCATCTGAATCTGAACCAGAAATTCCACCACCTTCTTCAAAGTTAGATGTGCATGAGGACAATGCTGGCAGTTCTTCAGCTCCATCATTGCCTTCTTCATTCGAAAAACTGCAGATGATGATGATGTGGATGAATTTCAAGAAACCAATCTCGCTTTTACGCCCACGCTAGCTTCTCCGCTAACTCCATTAGCACCACTATTCTCGCCATTAACTCCAACTGCACGAGTACCACCACCACTTACTCCAGCTGCACCAATACCATCGCCACTAACTCCTAGCCAAAATACTTACCCAGAACCAACATTTCAACGAAATCCACGGTCGGTAATAGTTTCGAGAAGAGGTAAAAAATAGTAGAGGTTCACACTCACAAGTAGTTTGTCAAGTGGCTTGACAATAAATGTGTGACTACTGCCAGTAGTTTCACTGATGTCCATCCATTGGGTACAATACTACGTTATGACAAAAACCTAAAACGGAAAACTTCAGTGCCATGTCCTGAGAACATAAAACAGTACAATGCACATATGGGCGGTGTTGATCTTGTCGATATGTTAATCGCACTTAACAGAACTGAGTTCAAAGGCCACCACTGGTATTTGCCTTTGGTTTCTCAAATACTGGATATGTGCTTGATCAACAGCTGGATTTTATACCGCAGGGAAAATGCTGAAGAAAATACCGGACTTTACCTATCCCTAAAAACAAATCGTTATTGCATTGTACAAGGTTTGTTGAAATGCGATCGGCAAGTACATCCACAAACGTTGTTGCGGGCCCCTCTACGTCGAAAACTATAAAAGCTCCAGTAGTTCCCAGGCCCACAACAGCATATGTCAGGCTTGACCAGCATGGCCACTTCCCCATGTTTGGCGCAAAAGGGAGGTGCAGGCTTTGCATCAAAGGGCAAACTACCATTCACTGTTCCAAGTGCAAGCTGAAGGTCTGCCTGACACCTAAACGTAATTTTTTTGTATCATTTCACACTAAAAAGTAACCTAAGGCCAAAATAATGAGTGCTGTGAGTATTTTGTATAATTAAAAAGTTTGATTATTTTTATTTGTTTTATTACCTAAACTAGACAAGGTATCTTTAGGGATACGTTAAATTTAATTCAAAATGTACCATGTTCTTAGCAATGCATCCTGTAAGATACATATGATATTTCCAAAAAACAAAAAGAAATATTTTTTTCGCATTTTTTTTCTATCCCCAAAAATCATAATTTATCAAATTATTTAGCTGTATTCATAGAAATACAACTTTATTTTTTTGCCAAGAAAAGGGTTAAAAATGGAACGATTTTGTTTTGAGACTTGGTTCGTTTTAGTTTAAAATTACGTGGCGGTTGTGTAAAGTAGGAAAAGAGTCGTATTATTAATGGACTAGCTTAAAGATATCATTTCAGTATTTCGGGACAAAGAAAACTTCTTATATTTGTACTAGTGTTATAACGTTGATATCAATTATGTAATTATATGCTATCCTGCCTAAATATATGCTTAAATAGTAAACTTTGAAAACTAGAGGCGTAAAAATATATAGTATATTTTTTACGGTAAACGTCAAAAAAATCTATATTATTACCCGGTCCCGGGTTCGAATCCCGGCTAGGGCAAATATTTGTGTGATGAACTCGAATATTTGTGCCTGGGTCATGGATGTTATTTGTATTTAAGTATGTATTTATCTATATAAGTATGTTTATCGTCATCTAGTGTCCATAACACAAGCCTACTAGAGCTTACTGTGGGACTAGATTGATTTGTGTGAGGTTGTCCGATATATTTATTTATTTATTTACCGAACCTGCTCACAATATTTCTCTAGAATCGGTTGCGAAATGAGCAGGACATCCGAACATACCGTTGCGGCCGAAAGGTTCCGTACCATCAGATAAAAAAAAAGGAAGAAATCACGTTTGTTATATGGGAGCCCCACTTAAATGTTTATCTTATTCTGTTTTTAGTATTGTTTGTCATAGCGGCAACAGAAATTCCTATAACGAGTTTAGTATGAGTTGAGTGCTATAAAGCCAGTATTAAGCTACGGGACATCTCCATCCGCGTCTACCGTCGAAGCGCCGGAAATCAATTACGCAATAAATCCACTCCCGCGCACCACATTTACATTGGGATGCGCAGGCGCACAGTACGCAGGAAACGTGGATAAATAGCTTACAGGTTGTTTGATGGCATTTTCGATTTAGTAAATAAATTGCGTAAGAATTTGTGTGGTTTTATCTATCTGTGAAGTTCGTCACAGATGTGATCTTGCGCAAACAAAATACCCTAACATCCCGCGACCCTCATGGGGTCAATTGTCTTTGGTTTCTGTAGTCTTCACTAGGGTTTCCTGTTTTCACTGGGATACTTCAATAAACATTATTCGGGCTTTCAGTAGACCTGCAGTGCATCCGCCACCGGTGACGTCTGTCAATGCAATGACCGGTAGCTGGCGGATCGAGGGTACATTTTATTATCTATAAATGTCTATATACTACAGTTTCCACGATTGTCTTCACTTAAAGTGTGAACTTATTTGTGGTCTTACCTTAGCATTAAGAGGGCGCCGAGCGTTTGCGACTGAACCATAGAGCGCGGGGAATGCGTATTTACGAGGGGCAAACCGAAATGATCGGGAATTTAAAAAACTATGTGCACTATATACATAAATTATATTTTATTGTTTTTCGAAGTATTCTCCGTTACATTCAATGCACTTTTGCATTCTTTTAAACCAGTCATTAAAACAATAATTCCAGTTTGAAGTAGGCATTGCCAAAATGGCCGATTTATAGGCTTCCACAGCGGCTTCTGGGTTCTCAAACCGCTGACCACGCAATAAATCTTTAATTCTAGGGAACGTAAAAAAATCATTTGGACTCAGGTCAGGGCTGTATGGAGGATGGGACATCAACTCAACGTTTTCGTCGTTCAAAAATTTAGTTGTTTTGTGGGCGGTGTGGGAGCTCGCATTGTCGTGGTGTAAGATGACGCGGCGTCTCGGGTTCCCTTGGCGAAGTTCGGCCAGCACCTCCGG
This sequence comes from Apotomis capreana, assembly GCA_947623375.1. Taxonomy (NCBI): domain Eukaryota; kingdom Metazoa; phylum Arthropoda; class Insecta; order Lepidoptera; family Tortricidae; genus Apotomis; species Apotomis capreana. Next base: position 10,192,818 of record OX392518.1, read on the forward strand.
CAAACAAACTGTGATATACCAATCAGCGGTAACGGTTCTTTGTTCTTCTAGAGGAATTGTGGCAACATGCCCCTTTTTTGAGACGAACGAAGCCACCATCTTCTTCGACACGCTTCGAGAACGCACAACTTTCGTTGGTTTGACCTCGTCATCGAAGACCCATACTGCCGACTGGTGCTTTCTTTCAGGCTCATAAGAATAAATCCAGGATTCGTCACCCGAGACCATATTATAAACGGCTTTTGACTTTCCTCCATTGTAGCATTTCAGAATAGATCGGCACCAATCAACACGAGCCGCCTTTTGCTCTTCAGACAAATTATGGGGTACCCATCGGGAAATCAATTTTCTGACACCCAATTCACCATGCAAAATAGTGTGAATTGCAGTCATTCCAATGCCTATGGTTGCCCGAATCTGCTCGTATGTCACATGTCTATCTTCTTTTAGTAGTTTTTCCACAGCCGCGATGTTTTCAGGCGAAACCGCCGTTTTCGGCCGACCTGATGAAGGTACGGTGCCAAGAGAGGCACGACCCCGTCGAAACTCAGCATACCACCGATATATTGTCGTCTGACTAGGTGCTTCAATGTCGTATATAGTAACAAGCTCATTGCGACATTCATCTGGAGATAAGCCACGACGAAAGTTATGGTAAATAATTGCACGAAAATTTTCACGCGTCAGCTCCATTTTGTTCATCGAGTTGTCAATTTAAAAATGGAATTAAAAAAATATATCGTTCTTTTTTTAAATTGTAAAAACGGCATCGTGATTGTAAGTCGCCAGTATGCATGTGACAAAAAAGGATTTAATGTAACTCAGTTTAAAGTACTCTATTCCCGATCATTAAATCGGCGCGCGGCCGCATAAGTAAAAATGTATGGAGAATTAAAAGCAATTTTTGATAAATCTGGACCTTTGATACCAAACAATAATTGAAATATTTGATGCGGATAAATTGTAATGTAAACATTCATCTTTTTTTTGAACTGAAAATCAGAATAGATTTCCATTGTTAAAGTATAAAAAAACACTTAACGCCTGCTTACGATTTTACAATTTTCGTCCAACTTTACTTAGTTCCCTAGGGTAAAATATTAATAATCTTATAATTTTTCCACGGAGACGATGTTAAAACATTCTTCGAAATGCTAAATATATAGTTTAGAAATGGATTAATCAACTAGTGTTGACGTTATCTACTTAACGGCAACTGCCTATTTTTTCACATTTCGCTCGGTGCAGTCTTAACGCTAAGCCTTAGCGTTAATATTCACATCTTAGGGCCTTATCTCACTTGCGATTTGCGAGCGAGTTTTTTTTATACAAATAGCGTCACGGCGAACTCGCTGCGTGTTCGCCATCATTCAAAATTCGCTCGCAAATAGCAAGTGTGATAAGGCCCTTACATTTCATTACTTTACAGCAGTGAAGGAGCAAGCGTTTTTTTTTATTTCTTTGTGCTTTGATCTGTGTGTCCATGGTTCAACGTGTCATTAAATTTTTCTTGTCATTAGTCAATCAGACCTACATAGTTTGGTTTCTGTTGACTCAGGTAACTTTGCAGTTTCACGTGAACTTTTCTATTTTTATCTCCAGTAATAAAGCGAATAAATCACAAGTACACCGTCCTCCACCCCCAAAAGGTCCTAAGTACCGAAATTCCCTATTAAGTTATGTTGTTTTGGAATCTGCGTAAGCGGGTACACCGCGTCGCGGCAGTGTCTCCCGGCCTCATTTACCTGGCCAGTGGCCATCGCGTATCGCTGCCGAGATATCGCCAGATACCGCGCGCCGATAAATAAAATATTGACGTGTACACCCGCTGGAGGCGATGGTTTGTGATTTAATTTAAGGCATTAGATTGTTGTGTTCTTATGGCGAGTGCCGAAATCCGAATGAGTTTTGATGCGCGAATGAAAGAGATTCAATTGGGAACTTGCAAGAAAAAAAAAAATTGTACCAATTAAATGATATTTTCACACGAATTATATGCCCCATAATCACCAATGTAATTAAGACCCTAAGAACTTCAGAAATGGGAGTCAAAGTGAGACGTGTCGACAGAACGTTAAAAAGTGTATTACTTGCTGAATATTTCACGAGTATTAGGATGAGAAATGCGACCTGCAAGCGAGGACAGCCGGACATCCAAACATCTGGAATTCAAAATACGAAAGAATGTTGGCCAAGCTGAAACCGAGGCGTTTTGCTCGGTCAGTTGTAATACTTAGTTTTTTAATTCAATGGGTTTTGAGAGTAGGTGACCAAGAAAGAAAATACTTTTGATAATAACGGAAATTTATTAGCCCAAGGAACGGGTAAAGCTAAGCTTATAATATAATTAAGATATTACATCTACATACAAAACCAAAGGATCCCTCTCGCTCCTTGGCCACTAGGGCCGGTAGCTCGATGCAGGGAGAGCGGGTTCTTAGACTAGGATTTGGTCGGTCACGCTCTTTGCTATGTTTAACTAATTAGTTTTACGGTTAAATGGAAAGGACTCAGCTGTTTGTAGTGGGCTGTCGAGCCGTGAAGGTCAGGAGCAAGTTCTGGGCGCGGGACAACGGCGCGCTCCCCGGGGTACAGGTCCGGGCGGCGGCCCCTCGTCAACCACTACGAAGACCTGGCGGTAGTCGGACGGAATTTACGTCCACCGCTAAAAACCTCCTATAACAAAAGTCGCACACAATCAGTATTCAGACAAAACAGAGTTGCCATCTAGGCAATGATTCCTAGGCGGGTGTATCTCAAGTGATTGAGACACCACATGAAACCGACAAAGGAAGTACAGACAAATGTCCTAACCTCACAGATTGTGAATTCTCACCTTTTGGAGGATAAACGTCTCGCGTGTATGACATACAGCAACTGACGATAATTCCACACCAAACAGCTTGGCTTAACAGCATACGGCACGCGGCATCACGGCCAGGCGTGGTCGTAAGATATTCAATCCGTTGATGGACTTTTAATTAGTAATCGAATATGAAATGTCCATTCGTGGCCGCTTTCGCCACGCGGTTTTCTCGAGTCCTCGATATGACAGCTGTCAGTTTTCTCCTTGAGGTTTGACAGCTTGCGTTCTGAAGCTGTTCGTGGCGTTTTTAAAAACGCTCCGTTACACAGTCAAACAGTTTCAAATATACCCACCGAGCTCATGTCATAAATGCTTTTCTTTTTATTATTATATAAATTCTTAGAGTTGACTAGCGCACGGAGCACGGATAGCTCCTGATGAAGAGCTCCATATGAGTTTGAAACACGTTGGGCCGTTCCTGACAATTTTTACGCGACTTTAAACCGTTTTTATAATTATTAAAAGCTGTCTCACGATAGTTTTGATAATATTACGATAGTTATAAAGCTCAAATATTTTTTTTTAATATAAATACTTGGACCAACACCTCGTGCGCAGTGCACGCCGCCCGCGCCTGCGTGGCCATTAACATGCGCGCAGGATTTCTGCCTAAAAGCCTGCGCGTAATTACTCTAGTACGCATTAGTCTAGAAAATACTTCAACTGGCATGCGAGGCAACTATCCGTACGTAGCGTGTTAAAGGTATTTTTTAAATATTTAAAGAAATTTAAACTATTTGCTCTGCAAGCTGTTAGAGCTGTGCCGTTCTCGAGAACGTTTCTTGATTTGTATGGGAAATGAAAAGCACAACTCTAAAGTAAAGTAAAGTAAAGTAAAGTAAAGTAAAGTAAAGTAAAGTAAAGTAAAGTAAAGTAAAGTAAAGTAAAGTAAAGTAAAGTAAAGTAAAGTAAAGTAAAGTAAAGTAAAGTAAAGTAAAGTAAAGTAAAGTAAAGTAAAGTAAAGTAAAGTAAAGTAAAGTAAAGTAAAGTAAAGTAAAGTAAAGTAAAGTAAAGTAAAGTAAAGTAAAGTAAAGTAAAGTAAAGTAAAGTACTCATTTATTGTGACATAGATTAAAACTACGTTATACAAGCATTGAAATAAGCACGAAATTCTTGCGATTTTTTTTTTATTGTGAAACTATAGTATGTTTTCTTTGTAAATTTCGACGCGCCCTTCATTTGATCAGGAATATTAAAAAAGAGAGTGCTAAATTAAATAAGGAATAGATACTGATAAGAAATAAAACTGTTAAAAACCTGACCTAATGATTGTAGGTTACATACAATGTTAAAGTAACATCGTCACAACTATCAAAAGTCTGTGATTATGCGTGAGTGTGATAAAATTCTGGTTAAAATAATCAATCTTCATAGGCCTCCATTTGTAAACATGGCGAAACAAAAAAGATACTACAGTGTTTATTTTCACTTATTTGTTCCTTATTTGGAACTATCAAGTCTAATAATCACTTATTTGTATCTTGCGAGTGGCAAAGCAGTGAATGATATTACCAATAGTAATTATTTGCTCTTTTGTAGACTATTAAACAAGCAAGACTATTAAATATATTTTGACAAGGCGCAAATAGGAACTATAATAGAACTTTTAGTTCGTTAGTGGTTTGAAATAAGTGAAAATAACTGCTTTTGGTTCCAAGAACCTCCTACTGAGACCTATTTATGCGTTGGAGTGGCAGTAAGGTACTTCTTAGGCCTTAAAGTTGCAATATTTTTTGGTTCCAAAAGAGCCGTAAAATTATCCCTTTAGCCACTATTGGTGATATAATTCGCTATTGTACTAGTCATTTGGAACTTTTAGTTCCAAATAAGGGTATGTTCCCACTTATATGTAAAAGTTGCTTATAAGTGATTTTAAGGCCTTATATAGCACTATTGCTTCTTATTGAGTGACAATTTGAACCTGCATGCAACTTTAAGTAGCAAAATCGACTTTATCCCACCATAAGTAATAAAGTAGAAACAAAAAACGCTCCTATGCAACTACAAGTGATAGGATGAACTCATATACAGTTTTGAGTTGTGTTTAAAGCTATAAGTTGTATCAAACACTGTTAAACCACTCATTTAGAACTTAAAGCTATAAGATAAGCTGCAAAATTCACTAATGTGCTGCTTGGGGATATACCTACGAGCTATTTAGACCCAGTTGTGCTACTTGGGTTATTTATCACGTGATAAACGAAACCATCATAGGCCCCCTGAAAAAGACACTTCACTCCTAGACTTATTTATAGGGAGTATTTACATATATAAATAAATAATAAATAAATAAATATCGGACAACCTCACACAAATCAATCTAGTCCCAAATGAAGCTTAAGAAGGCTTGTGTTATGGGTACTAGACGACGATATACGTACTTATATAGATAAATATATACTTAAATACATAGAACAACCATGACCCAAGCACAAATATTCGAGTTCATCACACAAATATTTGCCCTGGCCGGGATACTAACCCGGGACCGCCGGCTCAGTAGGCAGGTGTCTACAAACCGAGCCATAACGCGTCGTCAATATATTATACTTATACGGTGTAAATATTCATTTATCGCCTTAGCGATATGTAAATAAACAAATACGTCGAAAATATCTATACCTACTCACCCGGCAATCCCTCCTTTCCTGGTATCTGCTGTAATGTACTATTAAATAGGAACAAACTATAAAGTCAGCGACCATTAAATACTGCATTTTTTATTTCCGGTAAACCTATAGACACAAACCAAACGTTATCTCTAAGTTCATATTGTACACGACAAAAGAACGCCCGTATTTAAAAATAAATCCTTTTCCGCACTCGGGTGAGTTTCATTTTGTTCGTTTTGCGATAGAAGATACAATCTTTCGTTCCCAATGAGTTTACAAATTAAGGACACTAATGGGGTATTTAAAAATTGTTTAATTGTGTTCGGAAGGAATAGCATGGATAAGATTGTTTTATTGGCAAATAGTGTGATTATCAATCTGCTTATTTGTATTTACAACTCTTTTATATAAGCATTAAATACAAAGATCAAAGCTTAAAGAAAAATTGAAAAAGGAGCTACCTGGGGGAAGAGACCGGGAATCGAACCCGGTACCTCTGGATTGCCGGTCCAGCGCGTTAACCATTTCGCCACCCTAGCTCCAGGAAGATCTGACGAATTTTTCCTTATGCTTTGTGTGTCGATCTTTGCATTGTTTATTTGAAAGGTTTTTTACACCTTAGCGACCTCTATGTGAATACGTTAATATTCACATCTTACCGCACCACTTTACAGTGGTGACCGAGCAAGCGAGAGAGGGCGCTGTTAGTTTTATAAATTTATGAAACATATAATGTCTCATTTTTAGGGTTCCGTAGCCAAATGGCAAAAAACGGAACCCTTATAGATTCGTCATGTCTGTCTGTCTGTCTGTCTGTCTGTCCGTCTGTCCGTCCGTATGTCACAGCCATTTTTTTCCGAAACTATAAGAGCTATACTGTTGAAACTTGGTAGGTAGATGTATTCTGTGAACCGCATTAAGATTTTGATGCAAAAATAAAAAAATAATAATAAATATTGGGGGCTCCCCATACTTAGAACTGAAACTCAAAATTTTTTTTTTCATCAAACACATACGTGTGGGGTATCTATGGATAGGTCTTCAAAAATGATATCGAGGTTTTATATAATGTTTTTTTTCTAAACCGAATAGTTTGCGTGACAGACGCTTCCAAAGTGGAAAAAAGTTGGTCCCCCCCCCTCTAACTTCTAAAATAAGAAAATGAAAAATCTAAAAAAAACATATGATGTACATTACTATAAAAACTACCAACGAAAATTGTTTTGAACGAGATCTAGTAAGTAGTTTTTTTTTATAATTAAATACCTAACTTTGCACCTAATTTATATGGGGCGCTATACATACCAGGTGCAAACTTAACTTAACCACTTAGGGATGGAAAGTGTTTGTACGGAACCCTCGGTGCGCGAGTCCGACTCGCACTTGGCCGGTTTTTTTTTTATGTGGGTAGGTACACCACAATTTTTATTTAAGCATTAAATACAAAGATCAAAGCTTAAAGAAAAATTGAAAAAGGAGCTACCTGGGGGAAGAGACCGGGAATCGAACCCGGTACCTCTGGATTGCCGGTCCAGCGCGTTAACCATTTCGCCACCCTAGCTCCAGGAAGATCTGACGAATTTTTCCTTATGCTTTGTGTGTCGATCTTTGCATTGTTTATTTGAAAGGTTTTTTACACCTTAGCGACCTCTATGTGAATACGTTAATATTCACATCTTACCGCACCACTTTACAGTGGTGACCGAGCAAGCGAGAGAGGGCGCTGTTAGTTTTATAAATTTATGAAACATATAATGTCTCATTTTTTTATGTGGGTAGGTACACCACAATTTTTATTGGTTCTACCTAAAAGGAAGTCCCAATCACTGCTGGAATTGTACGTGTGTAAAAAAGGAAATAAATAATTTTTCATTTTTTTCATTTTTTTTTTCATTTTCAATACGACATGCGATTATTACAGAATTTTAGCCATGTTCAATATTTATGAGATTTATAAAAAAAAAATGCAGTTTCTATTAAATCTAAAATCGACGCCATAGTTCCTAATAAGAACAGATTTCCTTATATCTTATTTCTCTTCTTTTAATTTTCCTTACTGACCCATTTGGATTGATCACCTGTATATAGTGTTTCGGTATCAACACAACTAATTCGACTTAATGTAGACTTGAAAAAATTAACTCATTGAAACTGCTGGTGACCGAAACCTGGCAACTTCGATCGCCTCTTATTCGTACGCTTAACAAAATGTTATTTAAATACAGCTGCTTCTGTGCTCCATGCTGGATCTTAGCTGTATTCAACTTATTTTATTAAATTTGTATTAAAGTAACGTCTGCTAGCGTAAACTAATTGTTTATATAGAAGCGAAAAAATGATGACTTGATGCTTTGGCTAGTGGCTTTGAAAGCATAATTATGTAATGCACCCATCTGGCCCGGAAATCCGTGGGGATGCGGTGGGTTGAAATCCCGCTCAAAGCATTTGTTTTTAAATTTTTTGCTTCAATATAAACATTTAATTTATTTTTGTTTTTCTTATAGTTGTGGTTGTGTAGGTATTTTAATTATTTAAATTGCAATTAAGTTCTACACGATGATTCTTAATGATCAGGAGGTGAAAAATATTAATATCCAGCTAAAATTAAACTTAATAGGCTAGGTCTCGTGCAATTACCTCACTGTTTAATTAATAAATAGTTAAAACATAATTAAAACTAATAACCACTACATACATGGTCATCGTACATAAATTATTGAAGTACGATCCTACTTCAAGAGCCATCGCATTGCTTTGCCGGGAAATTTTGACGAAATTTTCTACGACTTTCTTTATGTAATGACAATGACAATGCCAAATTATTACTCATAAATTGCCATTGCCATTGCCATTAAATTATTAAAGATAAGCTCACAGATACAGATTAGTAGGGTGACAAAAAATTTAGACAAAATTGGTTTCAAAATAAAAATTATCATAAAAATAATTAAAGTTTGAATTTATGTAATTACGACTTCAACGTGACCGCCATCAATTACTGAATAAGAAAAGTTGGTACCTGATCACCGATTAAAAAACATCGTGTATAAGATTGTATTTTTAGTTTGTCAGTCCTCCGATTTATGTAACTAGCAGCTAACATTTGAGCTACTGTTAACAAATGTTTTTTTTTTTTCAGTGTAATATATATGTAACCAATAAAAAAATCAAATACAATGTCGTCGTATCCACATTAGTGCACCGATCGTCGCGCCGATCGTTCAGGAAGCGGCGCGATGCGATCGCCTCTTATTTGTACGCTTAACAAATGCTATTTAAATACTGTTGCTTCTGTGCTCGATGCTGGATCGAAAATGCTGTGCTATTGTTTTAGGAAAGGTTGATTTGAAGTGGGGACAAATATCCTTACATTGTTAAGACACAATTCACGCAGAAAACAGTTTTTTTTATTATTTTTGACTGCAATTAAAGCATGAAATAGCTATGTCTATAGAACTCAAGGGAAGGTATTATTCACTTCAAGAAAAGTTGGTTTAAATTATCAATATATTTGTCATAATATGAAAAAAATAATTTTTAAAATGAATAAGGCTTCTTAAGGTAATTTAGGGTAGGGTAATGGAAACATTGGAAACACGAGAGTGAAGTGAAATCATTTGGAATATGATATTTATTATGAGTAGGTACAATGGTACATATAATACGTAGCTATATATGTATAATTAGAGGTATTACGATCAACCGCAGATACATTTTTTTTATCTATACCTGTTTCGATTGTATGTTTCCCCTACACCACTATTACCATTTTTTTTACATTTTCCTAATCGAGTATGAAATTGTGACATTCGCCTGTAGTTTCACAGATATGAGAGATTCGCGGATAGGTCATATGTCAAAATGTGCGTCTGCCGGGCGGCTGAAGCTGAAGAAGAAATCAAAGTGGAATTTGAATTCCCTTAATCAGTCTGTAACTTTTTGCACTGAAAAAATATAACTGTAAGCCTAACTGTTATGTCAAAGTGGGATTCACTGACTATTTTTTTTAGTGTGAAATTTTCGAAAATTGTTCAAAATTTCAAAATGTCTTTGTCTGACTTCTTTTTTCAGCTCGCTATTCAAGAAACGGAAAAAATCTAAATTTGAGATTGAATTAAGCTACAGTTTGAGCCATCGTAAGAGGCGCATGGACAAAAAATTTAGGCAATGGCGGTCCCTTACGGGCGAGGTAAGAAAATAAATTTGTCAAATTACATAGAATTGCGCGGTGTGAGATTTGTAGATTTTCTAATAAGGTCCGTTTTCATTAATATGCTTCTGGCGTCACTATCGATAACTGGCATAGTACCTGTACCTACCACATGTTTTAACAGTTTTGTTCTAATACAGAGGAATGTATCCATACTTATCCACATAAAGTCTTAACAGACAAGACTTTTCTATTAACAAAAGTCTTTATGTGTCCCTCAGAAGTTTATCAACGTTATCGGGGAATCTCTTTTATTTTGCGTGTGTTTAGAAAGTGAACAATGGTCCATAACCGGTGTTTTGGTTTCTCGGACTGGGTAAAAAGGACATCGGCGGGCACGTGGCGAAAATGTGCATATTAGCCTACTTTGATACTGGTTGATAATTGTGGAAAATTTCCTTAGCTACAATTTTCTACAGGAACATAGCTGTATTTAGGTGCCCAATGTGGTCTATAGTGCCGATATAAATTCATTATTATTTGTATGTCGCACCCGTTCACGGGACAATAGTGTCCCGGGCCTTTGGGAGGCGTGCGCGGAGCTGATGCCAACGCGTAGAGGCTCTTTCGATAATTTAATGGAATGTAATGTGTACATCGAGCAGATGCTGTCCCTATCCGTGTCATGGGACGTACACAAAGACAAGAACTGTTAATAGATCTATGGAATCTAAATACAAATTGGGCTATGGGGACGAAATGGAGGACTGGCTAATTGGGCTATGGATTGCGAAAATCGGGCGTCTACCAGGAAAAAAGTCTCATGTGTATAATTAGTATCATTATCATTTCTTTATTATTCAAATAAGTTACACAGAATTACAGTAATAAAACCAAGGCACTGTGAACTTCCAAAATATACATATCAAGATTTAAAACTAGTTACAGGCGTGGCTCCGGTGCGTGGTCTGATCTGGTGTAGGATTCGGCAGACTGCCCCAGAACTGCCAAAACATCCTTCGGCCAGAAGTCTGCACTTGTGATGGTGGTCTGCGGCGGCCGCGGCACGCGCACCACAAGCGAGTTGAAGTGCACGTAGTGGCGGGACTGCAGCTGGCGCATCCTCAGCGAGAAGCCAGTCTTCCGGCGGACGTACGTAGGTACTCCACCACAATGTGTGATATCTTCCTCCTAAGCAGATGTTTCGATGTCATTTTTTTTTTAAATAGACTTGTTTCGACCTGTTTGATGATGAACTTCCTTTCGAGGTAATTTACGGAGCTACAGTATGGAGTATGGAGGTCTTCGTGAAAGGAGATGAAAATGAGGGCGGCAGCCTCTTGCGTGTGATTTATTTAATAATTAAATGCAAATCACACGATCAGAACATTTGCACGGTAAACACACAGAAACACAATTAAACATAAATTCTAATTATTTATTTTGGATCAGTGATCCATAGATTGTTAGTGACATATACATAAAACATTTTTTTTTTTTAAAATAGGTATAATAAAAGGAAAAAAACATTATACTAAAAGAGCATTAAAAGTAAAGCAAGATGAATTCTATAAATAAAGAAATAAAATACTTACCGGCCAAAATTTTTGTACAAGGGACGCGCGACTTGACCGTAATGAAAATACTGATTTTGCTCCTCTACTAACATAGACTTACATAAAGACTTAACTGTTACCGGGAGAAGACTGCCACAGTCCAATAACTAATACCTGTTAGTCTTATCACATTAGACAATACACCATGTTAGTCTTAACCTTACGTTATTATTAATTTATAACGCCCTTCCAACGGACTTCAAAAATTCACCGAGTGATGCAATCTTCCTTAATAAAGTGAGGAAATATTTATTAGACAATGCTTTTTATAGCACTGATGAATTCTTCCACAAAATATCATCTCATCACTAACCCAAACAAAACATTAACAAAAATGTTTGAACAATCAAATACCTAAATATATTCTATTGTATAACACAATCTTTAGATAAAATTATTATAATGACATATCCTATGTACCTACTATTGTTGACATTGACTTGTAAAATGTTTATTTTTACCAATAAAGAATCTGAATCTGAATCTGAATCTGTTATATAGATGTAAAACGTTGTTTTTTTATTACATAGTATGTATAAACATAAGAGATGTCGATTCTTCAATAACCCTTTCCTTTGTCATTGAATTTAAAAAAACCGAGTGGTATGGAAATCAGGCTTAACTGCGACAGACGACTAATCGAAAGGAAGTGACTGGCATAAGATTTAAACACTTTTTTATCACTAGCGAAACCTTCCTTGGTAATCATATTTTAATGAGTTTGTGTTAAATAAGTTGATGTTACATGGCAATTATTCTGATTAATTATTTTATTTCAATAGAATACACACATAATTAAAGAGTATCGACAATTCTTCACGGTCTACAACACACGGTCTACGGACAAGCCTGCTTATCCGTTCAAAAATGCTAAAGGTTTTAGACAAACATGTTTCTTAACATATTATCAATGTTACTAATAAGAACTTGGCTCCTAGTTCGAATTTTTATTTGATATTTTTTGTTTTAATAAATAAATTGACAAAATTCACGCAGCAAACTGTTTTTTTTTCAACTTATTTTCGACTGCACGCAAGGAAATCTCGCATTCAAATAAAATTAAAGTATCAAAATCGTTTCGTAAATTACTAAGTTATAATTATAGTAGATACCTACTTGGGAATACTCAAAAACGTCCTTTTTGGACTTGGTTGAAAAAAAAATCTTAATACCTGGCACCAAACGAAGAATTTAGTTCGAAATTCGAAAGCAAAGCTATTTAAGCAAGCTAACCTAACCTAATCCAAGTCCTTCATAGGTCGTAAGACATTGAGATTGATGTGAAAATTCAGACAATCTCAACTACCGGTAACAGAACATACGCCTAATAGACCCCTTACTTCTTTCTAAAAAAGGTCGTAAGCGGTGTGCGTTTTCTATTAAGTTGTGGCGTTTTGTTTTGTGCCCTTCAGGTCCGAATCGCGGTATGCAAAGAGCGAGTAATAAATGTATCGCCGCTATCTTCAAAGGCGCATCTCTTTATAGCAAAGTCGACGCTCCTGTAGCCATTAGGGCGGAGACACACTGCGGGATGTGATAGTAGGGTTGACTACTTTTTTTTAGGGTTCCGTAGCCAAATGGCAAAAAACGGAACCCTTATAGATTCGTCATGTCTGTCTGTCTGTCTGTCCGTCTGTCCGTCTGTCCGTCCGTATGTCACAGCCATTTTTTCCGAAACTATAAGAGCTATACTGTTGAAACTTGGTAGGTAGATGTATTCTGTGAACCGTATTAAGATTTTGATGCAAAAATAAAAAAATAATAATAAATATTGGGGGCTCCCCATACTTAGAACTGAAACTCAAAATTTCTTTTTTCATCAAACACATACGTGTGGGGTATCTATGGATAGGTCTTCAAAAATGATATCGAGGTTTCTAAAACATTTTTTTTCTAAACCGAATAGTTTGCGTGACAGACGCTTCCATAGTAGAAAAAAGTTGGTCCCCCCCCCTCTAACTTCTAAAATAAGAAAATGAAAAATCTAAAAAAAACATATTATGTACATTACTATAAAAACTACCAACGAAAATTGTTTTGAACGAGATCTAGTAAGTAGTTTTTTTTTTTTACCTAACTTTGCAAGTTTGCACCTAATTTATATGGGGCGCTATACATACCAGGTGCAAACTTAACTTAAACACTTAGGGATGGAAAGTGTTTGTACGGAACCCTCGGTGCGCGAGTCCGACTCGCACTTGGCCGGTTTTTTTACAAGAATTAAGTACAGTCTGACCAAAAAGAGTACAAATTAAAAAGTGGCAATACAGTAGTGTCGTCCCTTTCTAATCAATCTAAGAAAAAGGGGACGACACTACAGTATTGCCACTTTTTAATTTCTACTCTTTTTGGTCAGACTGTAGGTATATTTGGGTCTGAAAAGGTAATTAAACAGAATTTGAGAATAAGTAACAGTATCGATTTTTTGTTTTTAATACATATTTTTAGGGCTTCTCGCACAATTTATCGATTTAGCGAGATTTTTAAATACTTTGTAAGCCTCAACACAATCTCGTCCCTCTCGGGATGTTACAGGCTATAGATTTTTTACTTTAATATAGCAATAGGATCGAATGGAGAAAAGAAGGGAGGCCTTTTCCCGGCAGTGGGACACCTAAACGGCTATAAAAAAAAATTATAATGGTAATAAATTGTCAGCGAACAATTTTAAGGTAAATGATACGGATTCGATTTACGTAGTAGCTCTACAGGTCTATGGATACTTGTGCTTGTGCCTTATGATGCTGAAAACAGTATTTTAGATACCTTATTTTTGTTCAACAGTATCATGTAGTGAAAAACAGTATAATACTGTTTTTAACAGTATGGTTGGCAACCCTATGTGATAGTTGCTTGCGGGGCTAGCATATGTAGACGCGACTTAGCTTGTCGCGGGACTTAGCGCCACATGTCTTGCTCGCACATCACTGACAGGAAATTGTTTAAAAGTGAAACTTTACTGCGTTTCTATATGGTATTATAGTATGGTACGCGTTTGGCTCGGTTTGTAGACACCTGCCTACTGAGCGGCGGTCCCGGGTTCGAATCCCGGTCGGGGCAAATATTTGTGTGATGAACTCGAATATTTGTGCTTGGGTCATGGTAGTTCTATGTATGTATATATATATCTATATAAGTATGTATATCGTCGTCTAGTACCCATAACACAAGCCTTCTTGAGCTTAATTTGGGACTGGATCGATTCGTGTGACGTTGTCCGATATTTATTTATTTATTATTTATTTATTTATTTTTCTTAATCACTGTTTACACTAGTTATATTATATTGCTTTCCAGTCAAAGTATAGAAACATTTGTCTATTAAACATTTTCTTAATTTAATTACAAACATCTAGCATAGCACTATTAAGAATTATCTTGAAATAAGACCGCTCTCCATATAAAACTGATTTTAATGCGAATCTAGAATTTATATAGATTAGCTACAAGTGTGCGCAATCCGAAAGCGATGGTCAGCTCAATATTTATCGTTTCACTAGTGGCCATTACGAGTCGTCCCGACGCCATTTTCGTTTCATTCAGCCCGGCTGGCACGTGCACGATCCACTGTTTATGTGTTTAGTATACTTATATACGCTGAATTATGAACGTTTATATCTCACAAATGTATATAGGACTAGCGACCCGCCCGGCTTCACAAGGGTCTACTATATTATGCATGTATTATGAACCTTCCTCTTGAATCACTGTATCTATAAAAAAACCGCAACAAAATCCGTTGCGTATGATAAAACTTTTATTAAAAGTAAAATGAAAATCCACCACATGCTTCGTCAATTTAAAAATAATGCATGTACTTCACAAAGTATATCCACAACAAGCTTCGTCGGAATCAAATGACAAGAAATAAATCCGGGACACGCCTCGTCAAGGAAAAATTAACTACTACTAACTGTAGGGGAAGATTGGCACCATTCGTACACTTTTTACATTATGGTTTTTTGAATTTTTATTTTTAAAGATAGATTCGTCCATTTGCCGCTATAATATAGCAGATACATTTAGCTTCCTAATTGAAAAGTTAGAAGTCGCCTACATTTACAACAACCGAGTAGATTGACTTTTAGTAGAAGCTGTCAAATTTCCGAATCTACCCCACTCAAGGGGCACATTCGTACATGGGTCGGGGAACATTCAGACAGTATGAGATAACTGCGTACATGTTACATAAAACAGCAATAGGGTCAATTTCAACAAGATGCATTTTTTGTATCATTTCGGTGTGATTCTTTATTTTTTATTAATTTTAAGTTTTTTAAATGTGAAGAGATACTTTAGACTATATTATTAAACATATGTAAAAGGGACCCTGAAATCTGAAATAGTTTTCGAGATATTCGATTCGAGATCGAATATGAAACACACAACGGAATGATAAATGTAGGTACACCAGGATGATAAAATAAGTGCACCGCAATGAAATTTCATACGCCGGAATGAAAGAAAAGTGGCATATTATGAAAGTAATTTTACTTTTTATATTCGTAATATATATTATATTGGCATTACATAATAATTTAAACATATATCTTAGTATGGTATTAAAAACAAAATAAAAAAATATTATTATTTCAACAATATTTATGAAAAGTGAAGCTACTTTTGATGTCATTCCGGTGCTTTCCTCATTTTGGTGGGGTTTAAAGTCATTTTACTACACCGGAAACACCGGAATGAGAATGGTGGAATGAGAAACACGACATATTTTTATTTCTTAAAAAAAAGTAAGCCCTATATGCTAAAACTAATTAAACTCTTGTAATGGCGAGTGTACTTTACCTGATATAGATAAATTTCAAACCACGCAGTTAAAAAATAAAGAAGCTATAACAAACTCCGGAATGACATTTTTTTTGTCCCCTGTCCACCGCGATGAAATATTCACGTTTATACAAGCCAACGTATTGCCACTATACACAACCGGCCTCGTCGAGCGCCGCAGCTTGACTAATTCTTTGAAGTGCGCGGGAGACGGGGGGCATACTTGATCAAATTTGGGAAATAAATCGGTTCGAAACATTGTCGGCGGTAATGAGAAGTTTTCTCGGGACAAAAGTATATGCAGTTATTCAAGGGTATACAAAGGAAATATATAACGGGTAATGTGCTTTTTTCTTTACCTATTTATATGATAATAAAATAAAGGTAACAGATTTTCTTTGTCATGCATAGTATTTGACTTACCCGGCATTTTACAAACAAAACCGGCTTGGGGACAACCCACCTTGATGAGAAATTTGGTCTAAATATATTTTTTTAAATTATTATATATATTAATATTTAAATTTTAGCTGTTGCCCGAGGTAGACAATGGCTGGCTCTTTCCGAAAAAAAATGGTACTTTATTATTCAACCTTTCTGCACCTGCGTTTTCAGTCTTGCCATCAAAAAATACTGCTTGGGAAATTGACCCAATAATAATATCAAAAATAGTTTTAATGGTCTTTAAAAACAAGTCAATACCCGCCAATCCCATTGGCGGATATTTCCGTTTCAATTCTTGGGCATAATCATATGACAGCTTTCTGACTTGTGAGCCCACAATGCATTTTCGAAAATGTTCAATATATTCGATGAATTGTGACTCTATTTCGTTAGAAACCCTTTTTTCTTATAATTCCGCACTATTTTTGCTATTTTTTGGAAATAAAAATAAACATATTAATTGGGGATACAGGCATACGCATATGAATGTGCCCCAGGTCACAGATTATATAATACTATACTCCCAGGTGTAGGCGTACGAACCTGCCCCGAAGGTCAAAAATAAAATATCGATAACTACTCAAAATTCATGTAGAGAAATACACAAAATATGTACTTTATTATGGAAATGATAGTATTTACTTACCGTTGATCAACAAAATTTTAAGATTTACTGCTCCACTTAAGTACGAAACATCCGAGAGCATCGACAAAAAATTTACTACAAGGGTGCAAAAACAAATAACGCCCTCTCGTGTCGCTCTTGGTAACCGCACTGACAGCTAACTTCGTGGTCCACCGGTCGCCGTCAGCGCCTACCCACACACACAAACCCGTATTAAATACGTTGTCCTAATAAGCTGTAATAGTGACTGTATGGAGCTGCCCCGTGTACGAATGGTGCCAATCTTCCCCTAATGTTCACTATTATATATATTATATTACATTTGAAGTAGAATAAGAAAATATTTTAGGCTCCGCTCAGCGCACCCGTTCCACTTCTCCAGCACAACCTTTTCACCGCACAGTGGAGACTGTGGCAAGAAGCGGCTGTCCTTCACTAACGTAAAAATAGAAGGATTATAAAAAGGACACCACCAGCTCTACCTGTGGCATGGTACCCATGACAGTGGCGGCGTTACCTCTGAACTGCAAGGCCACCAGATTTTGGGTCACCCGTAGCGTCGACCAATGCGCTGACAGGACCAAAGTTGCTTAACGTTTTTGTTTTGATATCAGGTACTTCTCTTGCAAGACTTTTATTAGTCTAAGATCCCGATATAGAACGACCTTCACCGAGATGTTTATTTGATGAAATGTATTTTATATTCAATTTAATATGTCAATAAACATACTGCATATGGGTTGCCTAACAAATTTTAGTCCAGGGTATGTTTAATTAATAATTTAAAAAATAGATTTTTTAAATATTTCACCGGTTTGATTAATATTAGATAAATTCTATACCAATCGAAAGTATGAAGCCCATAGAATATGCAAACGTTAGGTTGCCTATTCTTTTCCCGTCACAGATATCGGGTAGCCAGGTATAAACTGGTAAATCTATACCTACTAGCATTTTGCAACGGTCTGATTATTGAATTGAAATTAAATAAAATTTAGATTTTTTTATTATGAATTTATCTAATAATCAAACCGGTGAAATGTTTAAATTTTTTTTTATTTAATTTTTAACAAAACATACCCTGGACTAAAATTTGTTAGGTAACCCATATGCAATATATTTATTGACATATGAAATTAAATATAAAATACATTTCATCAAATAAACATCTCGGTGAAGGTCGTTCTATATCGGGATCCTCTACTATATCTATCTATCTATTCTGTATATAAAAGAAGAAGTCCTGACTGACTCATCAACGCACAGCCGAAACTACTAATGTTAGAGAGTTGATTTTTGCACAGTAGGTTACTTTTATAACGTGGGCTAGAGATAAGAAGGGATTTTTGGAAATACCACCCCTAAGAGGGTTAAATAGGGGTGCAAAGTTTGTATGGGGAAACTTTTTTTTTGGAGCTAGAGACTTGAAACTTTGTAAAAAGGTATTAAAATAAAATGGAAGAAAACTAATTTCAGCGTTTTTGAGAAATCACCCCCTAAGGTGGTAAAAAAGGGGTTAAGAGTTTGTATGGAGATTAAGTATTTTTTTGAGCGCGGGACTTGAATTTTTGTGTAAAGGTACACTATTAAAAAACAAGAAAAGTAATTTCAGCGTTTTAAAAAATTCGTCACCAAAAGGGTTAAAAAGGGGTTGAAAATTTGAATCCATTAGACATTCCTTGAAACTTCTTATCTATATATAGAAAAGAATAAGTCCTGACTGACTCATCAATGCACAGAGCCGAAACTACTAATGTTAGAGAGTTGATTTTTGCACAGTAGGTTACATTTATAACGTGGGCTAGGGATAAGAAGGGATTTTTGGAAATACCTCCCCTAAGAGAGTTAAATAAGGGTGCAAAGTTTGTATGGGGTACAAGTTTTTTTTCATGCCGGCGTTTTTGAAAATTCATCCCCTAAAGTTGTAAAAAGGGGTTGAAAGTTTGTATGGAGATCAAGTATTTTTTTGAGCGCGGGACTTGAATATTTGTGTAAAGGCATACTATTAAAATGCAAGAAAAGTAATTTCAGCGTTTTCAAAAATTCGTCCCCTAGAAGGATTAAAAAGGAGTTGAAAGTTTGTATAGAGATCAAACCTTTTTCTGAGCGCAGGACTTTAAATTTTGTATAAAGGTATATAATTAGAATACAAGAAAAGTAATTACAGCGTTTTTAAAAATTCAGCCCTAAAGGTGGTGAAAAAGGGGTTGATAATTTGTATTGAGATCAAACATTTTTTTGAGAGCAGGACTTGAAACTTTATATAAGGGCATATGAATAGAATACAAGAAAATTTATTTCAGCGTTTTTGAAAATTCAGCCCTGAAGGTGGTGAAAAAGGGGTTGAAAATTTGTATGAAGATCAAATATTTTTTTGAGTCCGGGATTTGTAAATTACTATAAAGGCATTATTATTCGAAAGCAAGAATTTATAAATTTTGGAATTCGAATAATAATGCCTTAACATTTTATTCTTAAACTCATCGAATTTAGCAAACCTATTCGTTCGTAGATGTACCTGATTTCATAATGATACCGCGTAATTAGATCAATTTAGCCGAAAAAATACTAAAAAAAGGCCAAGAGCGAGTCGGACTCGCGTACGAAGGGTTCGTTACTATTACGTAAAAAATGGCAAAAAAAATCACGTTTAGTAATTTCAACATTGCTTAGATCTGAAAGTAATAAAGATGTAAAATTTTCAAGATAAGGTTCCACGCGGACGAAGACGCGGGCAACACAGCTATCTATACATATAAAAGAACTAACTAAATATACAGCCGAAACTACTAATGTTAGAGAGTTGATTTTTGCACAGTAGGTTACTTTTATAACGTTGGCTAGGGATAACAAAAGATTTTTGGAAATACCTCCCCTAAGAGGGTTAAATAGGGGTGCAAAGTTTGTATGGGGGAAACAGACTTGAAACTTTGTAGAAAGCTTACTTAATCAAATACAAAAAAAGTAATTAGTACTAAGTTTGGATGGGGGAACTTCTTTTTTGAGCTAGAGACCAAAAACTTTGTAAAAAGATTACTTATTAGAATACAAATAAAGTACCTACTTTTAGTGTTTTGGAAAATTTTAACTCTAAGGGGGTTAAAAAGGGGTGCAAAGTTTGTATGGGGAAAACTTTATTTTTTAAGCTAGAGACTTGAAACTTTGTAGAAAGAATAACTTATTCAAATACAAAAAAAGTAATATCAGCGTTTAAGAAATCTCTATCCCTACTGGGGTTAAAAAAGGTTGAAGGTTTTAGTAGTAGGGTAGTCATTTTGTTTGTCAACAGGTGGCATTAGCATACGGATTGAATGGTTTTTTCAAGTCATTTTCATAATTATTACTTACCTGTTTTCACGTTATTAGGTGTTCATTTGATAAATGACAAAGCATAATATCTTATGTTATCATTTGATTTACACCTGCAAACAATCCCGTAATCTAATTGGAAAATCTTCTAAAATTCTTTAGCAATTGCATATCAGTGTCTGCCACTGATTGAAATGTTATGTCTAGACCATTCTAACTAAGATTAAAATTCACTTACCTATTTTAATATCTTTGTCATCATCAAAAATCTACGCGGACGAAGTCGCGGGCGGCCGCTAGTCTATATATATAAAAGAAGAAGTCCTGACTGACTCATCAACGCACAGCCGAAACTACTAACGTTAGAGAGTTGATTTTTTCACAGTAGGTTACTTTTATAACGTGGGCTAGGGATAAGAAGGGATTTTTGGAAATACCTCGCCTAAGAGGGTTAAATAGGGGTGCAAAGTTTGTATGGGGGAAACTTTTTTTTTTGAGCTAAAGACTTGAAACTTTGTAGAAAGATTACTTATTAAAAAACACAAAAAGTACTTTCAGCGTTTTAGAAAATTCCACCCCTTAAGGGGTTAAATAGGGGTGCAATCTTTATATGGGAGAAACTTTATTTTTTGAACTAGAGACTTGAAACTTTGTAAAAAGCTTACTTAATCAAATACAAAAAAGTAATTTCAGCGTTTTAAAAAGTTCTGCCCCTAAGGGGGTGAATTAACTAAAAATAAAATTCCTTACCTACCTATTTTAATATCTTTGTCATCATCAAAAATCTACGCAGACGAAGTCGCGGGCGGCCGCTAGTACTTTAATATAAAAACTGGTGTGAACGACGATGTAGTCACTAGAATCGAGAAAGGGATGCTTAGTTGGTTTGGGCATGTAGAGAGGATGCATGAAAGAAGATTCACGAAACAAATCTACAAGGCGAATGTAAACAATAATGTTGGAAAAGGAAGGCCTAGACGAACGTTTCTTGATCGCATTGGAGACGTTCTGAAAAAAAGGGCAAGTCAGAAGTACTCTAGACCGACGAGCATGGAGGAGATTAATGAATATTGATGTAGCGAAAGATGTATGTCAGGACCGTAGTAAGTGGAAAGATCTGGCCTCTGCCCCGTTTGGAAAAAGGCGTGATTAATGTATGTATGTATGTAAAAAACTTCAATAAAACACCCCATAAATCCCTTATGCCACAGTCCACTTTAAACAGAAACCAAATTGAATAGCCAATAAATTTTTATTCCTACTAGTAATAAACAGAACTTCCGAATAATATCTCCATGCAAATCGATAGGAAATGCCACAGACAAGAACGGGAATCGTCTCGGCACGTGCTGTGGATCCAGACAAACTTTCGATTAAAAATAAAATAAAATGAAAGAATTTTGTCTATGCCCAACTTTTTGCTGCCACAAAATTGATACCATTGTCCTTATAACCGAGTATTACGATATATTTTCGTTTGTGTTTCGTTATTGGTACTGTAATGTAAACGTTGTTTTTTATCCGTGATGAGTATGAGTAAAATCCTTGTAAAGCAAAGGGTGGTCCTTTGGACTTTTTTTTTATGAATATTAATGTAATTTATGAGTGTGCAGGTACGTGGCCATGCTTGATGATTTCTGATGATTGAAATTGACTGTTCCTATGAATCATAGTTGTCACGTGGTTAATATTGTCCCTGAACTTACGCGAGTAGGCGCTCATCTTAAATAAACATACAATTTTTAAGGTTTGTGTCGCCGCCGATACGTTAAGTCTAGCCGTCACGTCAATATTGTACAACGTAGGCACGTTATCCTGGCACGTTGTTGTCGCAACGTTGCAAGCTGCGACATCGTATCGCGATCTTGTGGTGTGCCCTAAAGATGCACTAGGAAGCGGAACGGTGTGAGAACGGCGAACAGAATCGATTTAATAAAGCTATTCGAGAAGGCAATGGCCAGGAATATGCTCGGAGTCTATCGACGAATTGAGAAAGAATTAGTCTATCCAGCATAGCTCAAAAAAATTGCAAAACATAAGTGGTAATGTAGTGACTATGCACTTGAAAGCTCAGGGGATATGTCCCTCTCCAATAGGTAGACTCATCACTTGGTACAGTTGGTACCGCTAAAAAGGCTGGATATTGGCCAATTTGGTACTGGGACAGGTGACCATCTAAAAATAGCTATAGACTCGATTACGACAAAGAAAAAGGACGATTACGTGCATGTAGCCGTAGGCAGCTTCTAGTTATTAATACAACCATGTTTTAATTTCTCGAACAACTTAATCTACTTTCTTCTTTTTACAACTAAGACAACTTGATTGTACTAATTATTCAAGACCCACCAAAGGGACCGAGATCTAGTACGCCTGAACGCGGCGCTTTGGTATTGAAATCACTTAAATAAACTATTTCAGACTCTGAGTTAAATATGAATGGGCAGTAAAAACAATAAGACAGCTCATGCCAACCAGGCAACCGATCCAGTAACAAAAAGTCTTAACTTTACTAGAATTTCAATGGCTGATACGACTTTTGTTCCTAACAGTCGGTGCACCAAAAGGTCGGTAGGGGGCAGCACTGTTTATTTACTTATTTAAATTTTATTAAGCTGGACAGGTGGACAATGAAATTGTCATTTGTGGTTTTTATTCGGTGCGTTGACTTATTAAATGTATTCGGTAGCGGGCCGGACAAATGCGTAGATATAAATACATATAATGAGTGATTCAGTTGCCGACGGATGATATAGGTTACATAAACGTGATGTTTAAATTCGAACTGAGTATCGTGCCGTCCTGCTCATTCAAATATTGTTTGACACAAAATCGAATTAACCAGCAGCATCGTTACCGCCGCCTATGGACGCTTGCGATGCCAGAAGCACACGCGCGTTGCCGACCCCTTAAGAACATATTCTCTCCCCTCTTGAAGAACCGCATGTTGTAGCTCTGGCAAGTATTAAATCGAGCTCTATCCAATTCCAACTCGTTATGCATGTCAAATCCTATAGGCATAAAATGTGTCTTCATGTCCACGACAAAAAATTAATATTATTAATTTGCATGTCAACAAAATACGGGTTTTCAGTGCACGAATGCACGTATGATTTGACGCCTATTGTCTGCCTAGTAAGTCATTTGTGCACCGGAATCCACGGGGTATGATCATCACGTTGAGGCTGTAGGGCATGTAGATGTTCCATCCGAATTCCAACTTTTGTCGCACGTATGATGGCCAATAAAATACAAGAAGGCGCTTGTCATCATCAAGGGGGGAAGAAATAGTCAAATGTTTTTTCTTTAGATACTACAGTAAATTTACATTACCTACTGCAGAAACCGAGCAAGCCCTTTCCACAGCTAGGCATCCTTTTCTTAAACATATAATCGGGCTGTTTAGCCTGTTCATGAACACAGACGTCGTGTTTAAAAAAAATACATCCCGGCTTAGGCCTTCAATTTTTCGAATAGAAACCACAAACTCACCACCATCTTACTGAGAATCAACAGGAACCAACTAAGTAAAATAGTAGGAATAATAACGGGACATAATACTCTGAACAAACACATTTTCAATTTAGGTATAACAGACAGCCCTCTATGCAAAACATGCATGGAGGCAGAAGAAACCATCAAACATATTCTACTAGACTGCAAACAGGTAGAAGCTTACAGGATGAAGTACCTAGGATCTCCAAGTACCGTACACGAAGCCACAAGCGACATAAAGGCTTTGCTGAGGACTGAGGTTGGTGGACGAGTTGGGGTGGTTGGAGTAGCGCTACCCCCTTTTCATGCAAAATAGGCCCGTTTGGATGTCGACTTGCGACTTCAATTACCTTTACAGTTCTTTCGAGTTGTTCCGTGATACTTCGAAGCCTGTTATAACGTACGTTATGACGACATTTCATTGCATGTTTAAGAAAACATCATTTTTGGATACCCAGCTAGAAAGTATTGAAATCCGTCCAGTTAGGCTGGGCGTCATAAAACAAAAAATACACATGTAAGTAGGTACATATAAGAAACAAAAACTAATAGTAGATTGTTCAACAAGGGACTAAAACAAGCCATAATGACACGAGATGTTTTAGCCACCCGAGCTAAGCGAGGGTGGATAATAGTTCGAGTGTCATTATGGTTGTTTAGTCTCGCGTTCAACACTCTACTTTTCACTTTGAATGCGAGGAAAATAATCGACGTTCAATATAAAATTACGATATTTATTATAACAAAGTTTCTTACAATTATGTAGTACAGCCGTTAATCTAACCTCAGAAAAATTGAAAGGGCAACTTGTACAATTCTTTACATTTAAATGTATGGTTTTCCCCTGTAAATTAAGCTGGGTCGGCGAGGTTTGTAATTGAGAAGTATGTTCAATATTTTCACTCGAAGTCAAAGTAAAAGTTGGAGAGAATGGAGAGTATTGTAGAGATGTAGACCTTTTCTCAAAAAAGTTGGCGATGGTCATTTCATTAGGCTCATTCTCATCCCGCGATGTTGATGGGCGTGGGTCAAATGTTGGTTGTGATTTCTGCTTTGAGGATGTGTGGGTGCGCGTTATGCACCCGACGGAGAGAAACAAATATATTATTTACAGCTGTTTATGTACAACGATATTTACAATAAATTACATTAATTATGTTACAACAGAATATCATGAAAACGTTTGTAGAAGCAGTAAGTAAGAGAAGTGACATTCTTGTTATTTCGTTGCCATGGAGCGCGACGATGTTGCGCGGCGATTTGGCGCGCAGCCTTGTGGCGAGAGTAAGCAGGTTGGTCACCACATGTTCCCCCTGGCCAGACCGTAACTACGGTCGATATCTTGCAGGGAAAGTGACTAGTCTACCGCTTCTAGTGCGTGTCTCAGCAGGCGTGGTAGTGTTGTTGTCCAGAGTTACCTCGCGCATGATGTATGCGGGCTTCAGTCTGTCGATGGACACGTTGTTTAGCTTGCCTTTGATCTCAATGGTGTAGAATTTAGCTTGTCGTTTTATCACCTTGTAAGGTCCTTCATAAGGCGGCTCTAGAGAACTTCGGACGCGGTCGACACGTTGAAAAACATGCGTACAAGTTTGCAGCGTCCGTGGGATGTAGAATGGCGAAGATGAAACATGCCTCGATGCAGGTTTTGGCGTTAGTTTGGCCATGTGAGAGCGGAGTCGTGTGGCGTATTCTGTGACGTCTGCAGTCGTGAAGTCGGTTTGAGGTGACAAGAACTGACCGGGTAAGCGGAGTGTTTCGCCATATACAAGTTCAGCCGGAGTTACCTGTAGGTCTTCCTTCACCGCACTTCTCACGCCAAGTAGAATCAGTGGCAGAGCTTCCGTCCACGTTGATGATGAGGAGTGGCACATGATAGCTGCCTTGAGCTGGCGATGTAGTCTCTCGATCATCCCGTTGGCAGCTGGATGATACGCCGTGGTCCGGAAGTGGCGAGCTCCAACCATGGCTGTCAGAGCTTTGAAGAGATGGCTTTCGAATTGGCGTCCGCGGTCAGTGGTGACCCGCAGTGGACAACCAAATCTGGCAAACCAGCCAGAAACCAGTGCAGAAGCGCAGGACTCGGCAGTGATGTCTCTGAGCGGAAACACCTCAGGCCATCGCGTAAATCTGTCGATGACTGTGAGGCAGAATCTGTAAGAGGAGGAAGGGATTAGGGGTCCTACGAGGTCTAGATGGATATGAGTGAACCTCGAGGATGGAGTGGTGAAGGTGGAAAGTGGTGAAATGGTATGACGAGTGATTTTTGATTGTTGGCATTTCAAGCAATGCCTGACCCACTCTCTACAATCCTTGCGTATCCCTGGCCATACGAATCTCTCAGCGGCCAGTCGCACAGTAGCTGAGGATCCTGGATGATGAAGTTAGTGTAGCTGGTCAAAGACTTGTTTGCGGAACTGCGGAGTGATGTATGGACGAGGTTGCCGAGTAGAGGTATCGCAGTAGACAGGTAAGTCACTGTCAAGCGTAGGCATCTTTTTAAGTTTGAGCGATGAGCCATTTAGAAGCAGGTCTTGCAGCTCCGGATCATGTTCCTGAGATTGTGCAAGAGCCTGGTAGTCAATAAGATTGGCGATTTCTTCGACTCGAGATAGAGCATCGGCGACAATATTGAGTTTTCCGGGTAAGTATTGTACGTCCGTGGTGAACTGCGAGATAAAGTCTAGGTATCTGAACTGCCTAGGTGAGCATTTATCTCTGTTCGTGGAGAAGGCAAAGGTGAGAGGTTTATGGTCGGTGAACACTGTAAAATCTCTGGCTTCGACCATATGACGGAAGTACTTGATGGCTTCGTACACTGCCAGTAGTTCTCGATCGTACGGGCTGTACTTTCGCTGTGCTGTTGAAAGTTTGTGTGAGTAGAATGCCAAAGGTTGCCAGTTGTCGTCACTGAGCTGCTGCAGCACGGCGCCAATCGAGGAGTCAGAAGCGTCAGTGAAGATAGCCAGTTGTGCTGATGAGTCTGGATGAGCTAATAGTGTTGCAGTGGATAGCGATGATTTGCAATCTTTGAAAGCTTGTAGTAAATTTGGAGTCATGTTTACTGGATGTGATCCTTTGATCTTTGGACCTGCCAGAAGAGAGAGAAGTGGTGCTTGCAGCTGTGCAGCTTTGGGTACGAATCGGCGGTAAAAGTTTATCATACCCAGGAAACGTCTTAGTTCTTTAACCGTTTTCGGAACCGGGTAATCCTGGATTGCTTGAACTTTTGCCTCCAACGGTTTGGTGCCTGAAGCTGTCACGTGGTATCCGAGAAAGGTGACTTCGGATTGACCAAATAGGCATTTCGAGATGTTGATCCATACACCATACTGTGTTAAGCGCTCGAACAGCTGACGAAGATGACTTTTGTGTTGTTCTAGGGATGATGAAAAAACCAAGATGTCGTCTAAGTAACCATAGCAGAAGTCAAGTCCCAGCAGAACCTCGTCAATAAACCTCTGGAACGTCTGCGCAGCATTCCTGAGTCCAAATGTCATATAAGGGAACTCATACAACCCGAATGGCGTGATGATAGCTGTCTTGGGTATGTCATCTGGATTTACGGCTATTTGGTTGTACGCCTTGACTAAGTCGATGGTTGAAAATATTGTGCATCCTGACAGTTGGTATTAAAAGTCGTGTATATGACGTATGGGGTACTTGTCCGGAATGGTTCTGGCATTGAGAGCTCTGTAATCTCCACATGGTCTCCAGGTGTCGTCCTTTTTCTTCACCAGATGTAGAGCGCTGGCCCAAGGACTTTCAGAACGTCGAGCTATACCTGAAGTCAGCATATCCTCGAACTCCTTCTTTGCGGCCTGCATGCGCATCGGATCGAGGCGGCGAGGCTTGCAGGATACTGGCTGTCCAGGTGTAGTCCTGATGTAGTGCAAGGTGTTGTGCTTGGATGGTGAGTATCTACCTGGAGGTCTGGTTATGTCAGGGTACTCACGTAAAATGTCGTGGAATTCTGTTTTACCCGTTACTGCTTTGACAGAAGCTATATTTTCAGCAGTTCTGTAGTTGACAGCGGCTACAGACAGCGTTGTAGTGTTATCTAATAACCGTTGATTTTTGACATCCACAAGTAAATTGTAATACGCGAGAAAATCGACTCCTATGATAGGCCTCGTGACATCAGCTACAGTGAAGTTCCACGGAAAAGCTCTTCTTAATCCCAGGTTGACAGTGATCTGTATAGGGCCGTAAGTATGGATGACAGAATTATTGGCAGCAATAAGGTCATATTTCGATCGAGGACAGGACGTCTTAATGGCCGATCGGGGATAAACACATAAATCTGAACCAGTGTCTATGAGATACCGTATTTTCGTTGTCCGATCGGTTAAGAAAAGACGGCCTGAAGCAGAGGAGCAGTCGTTGGCCGCTAGTTCCGACCGCCCGGAGAGTTTTCCGAATTAAAACTGCAAGGTTGATTGCACTTCCGAGCACTTTGTCCATAATTGTAGTGGTAGAAGCAGTGTGGATGGTTCGGCGGCGGTTGCGGTGGACGAGATCGTGAACGACTGTATCGCCTTGAATTTGACTTCGAACGTGAGCGCGAGTGTGATCGACCTCTTTTGTCAAAACGGCTAGTAAGTAGAGCAACTTGCCTTGTTAACTCACTTATTTGCTGCATCACGTAGTCGGAAGGTGGAGCAGGTGCGTAGGTTGCAGGTGGTAAGAATCCGTGGACAGGCGGCGCAGATGTGTGGGCTGGCGGCACAGGCAAGTAGGTGGCAGCGGCAGCAGAAGTAAAAGCTACCTGTAGAGCATGAGGAGTGGGCGGAGCTAGCTCATAAATTCTGTCCGCCAGATCAGCGAGTCTGTTCAACGGCTGGTCGAACTGAGAAGCCACAATCGTCTGAACATTGCTAGGTAAGCGATCAGTCCACAAGGTTTTTACTAAATCTGACGTAGCGGCGGTGCCTGCTAAATTTTGAAGATGTCGTAAAAACTGCGACGGTCTACGATCGCCTAGCTCTTCGCGAACTAATAGTTGCTGTGTACGCTGCTCTTGGGACGCTGACAGACGTTGTATCAATTCCAATTTAATTCTCTCATATTTGCCGGCAGCGGGAGGGTTAGTTATAATATCCTTTATTTCTAAAGCATATCGAGCATCAAGTTGGCTAGCTACATAATAAAATTTTGTACTGTCGCATTTAATGCCAGATAACGTAAATTGCGCTTCTATTTGTGCGAACCACAGCGCGGGCTCGTCGGCGTTGAAAGGCGGTACGCGGATTCCGACTCTGTATACTTCACCTTTCGTCTCCGTGGCGCTACCATCAGCGTCAGCAAATTTTTCTTCCAAATTTTCGTCGGCCATGGCGTTTGCGTATTTTCAGATTTCTCAGTCGGTGGTCACCAATGTGGGTGCGCGTTATGCACCCGACGGAGAGAAACAAATATATTATTTACAGCTGTTTATGTACAACGATATTTACAATAAATTACATTAATTATGTTACAACAGAATATCATGAAAACGTTTGTAGAAGCAGTAAGTAAGAGAAGTGACATTCTTGTTATTTCGTTGCCATGGAGCGCGACGATGTTGCGCGGCGATTTGGCGCGCAGCCTTGTGGCGAGAGTAAGCAGGTTGGTCACCACATGTGTTTTAATTCCTTCAATATATAGTATAGCCTTCGATAGATATTGTATTTATTTTGGATTGACTCCTCTATATAGCCTTCAGCTTTATTCTTCTTCATTGGAAGATGATGATTACATATTTTATCCGTAATTTATAAAGTGACACAATTAATTGGTGTAATTGATGATTACAATTCTAACTTAATACAAGTAATGGACATCTACTCATTCAAAATTCTAATAGAAAAAAAAATGTTCCGTGGTATTTTATTTTTTTTGTAAAGTGACGCTTTAAATGCTTGCATTTTTAGCCAACAGATTCAAACTTGAAAACTATTTTATTTAAGTTTAATATGGACCAAGCATGATAAAATTACATTCGTGTAAATTTGTAATAATTAATCGTGTTTCATGAAATAAAATCTTTAATTTTTGTATTTTTGAGCAGTTGTAATTTTGAGGTTATTTTCACGCACCAAAAAGTTTGTATACCTATCACTGAAAATGGCTATAAACCTTCATTCACAAACGTCGTGATTGGCTGTTTAGGGGTTTCCAAAGTAAATTAAAACAATTTTACTTTAGTCCCTAGAGATTAATAAGGAGCTTTAGTCCCGATATGCAGAGACTAAAGTAACATTTTAAGAGCATGAGAAGTGAAAATAATATTATTTGTGGCATTACTAAACCTGTGTCCCAGCAGCGTCTAAGCCGCTTTGCATGTAATACATCAAGCCGGGGCGGGGCGCGGCCCGTAATTACAGCGCGGGCGCAAATTATTTGCCTTTTAATTTTATTTCGCGGCTGCGGGCGCTGCATACAAACGGAATTTTGGTGTCAATAATTCGTATTGATGTTATGGTGCGATGAGAGTATTTACAGTAACCTAAAAGGATTTGCTATTTTCCTGGTTAGGTTTTAGAGGTACTGAGACGTCGACTTTATGACACAGATGGCTGTTTTGCTAGTGTTATTTACAGTAATTGAAAAGGATTTATTTTCCTGGTTAGATTCTCTTTTTAAGGTTTTGTGGTATCCGATAAAAAGTGACAAAGCATCTATCACGTTTTGACAAGATACAACTGTGAGTGACGGATGCTTTGTCACTTATTTATCGCATGACAAACGCAACCATCATAGGCCCCCTGATCGAGTATAGTGCACTAGTGCACGGATTTAAGTATAAAAAATTATGAAATTATGAGACGTACGCAGATTGACCATATGTCGAACAGTGCGTCGGCCAGAAAGGCTTCAAAGTGCTTTGAATAAGTATACAAAATCGGTCGGTAACTTATTGAGATTTTCTAAAATTTGTTTTTTTCTTTCAAATTTTTTAGCTGACTTGGACCGGGAATTTCCCTTTTTTTTTGAGCTCGCTATTCAAGAAAAGGAAAAAAAATCTTGAGATTGATTTCAACATTTGGAGCTATCTTAGGAGGCGGGTGGATAAAAAAATTAGACAGTAGTGGGTAACTTACGCGCGAGGTCAGAAAACATATTTATCAAATTGTATCATGTACTTACTTTATTTATTATTTTGCCTTTGATAGTTGCGCGTGGTGTGGGATCTTTCCTTTTTATTTCGCGAATGTGAGCGCTGCGTACAAACAGCATTTTGGAGTCAATTCTCTCATTTGATTCGATTGAAATTGGACTAAGCGTGTACCTAAGCTAGCCCCAGTTTCGTAGATCATTTAGAGCCCTAAGTGAATTTTATAAACGCAGCACTTTATAGAGATATTGTGATATGGCTGCAGATAAATTAAATAAATGCACTGAGACTATAATTAATGCTGTATCTCTGTCCGCCAGCGAGGGGCGTCGGTCGGAGTTTAGCGCCGTATGGGCCCGTGTGAGGTATGGATGCGATTTATTGCATAATTGTATGAATTAAGCGATTTAGCGAAATAAGTTTATTTTTTGGATGGTAATGAGGAATTATGAGGTGATGGTGAGAGATAAAAGTAACTTTGCTGTTTAAGCGACGCAAAAATAGGGATTTTGTGCTTGTACGTTTAAAGTGCAGTGTGTGTCTGTCGTACCGTTGTTCTTAAACGCGTGGACTATTTTTATTTGACTGGACAACACCATGGACAGATTGTGAAAATCGTTTTGTTGTTCAAGAGTAGGCATCTACTAGTTGAGGAGTGCCCTCGATTCCTCGTCATCAGATCTTCAATTGAATTGTATGGGACCGATTCGACGACGCCTGCTCTTCTTCCTCTTCCTTGAGCATTTTCCCTTTACTCGGGGTTGGCCTTTCTTGCTCTTTTTAACTGACCTAAATAATGAGAAGGTTCTCAATTTGACTGTTTTTTTTGTTAACTCAGAAGTTTCGACTGTGTGAACCGATTTTGATGATTATTTTTTATTTAAAAGCCGATGATTCCGTTGTGGTCCCATTTCTGTTGTTCCATTTCAATTTGGTCCAGTTCTGACAATGCCATCCATCCATGAGAAAACCATAATATGTCTTAAATTTGCTTAAGGTGTATTATGTGTGACCTTCATTGTCGGAAGTCTATTTAATAATTTGTTGGCGTCCAAATCTGATAAAGATATACCTTCCAAACTTTGTTGTTTGTTCTCCAGAATGGACGATTCTTTATTCTTAATTAGTAGACGGTCGAGATTACCGTCATGAGTCTTTTAATTTGGACGGTCGTCAGCCAAGTGCCGCGGTCTTCCACGCCCTCGTTTCTGTGTTAGTAAATTTAGAGCTAACTTCATCATATGGTCTTCAGGGCGTCTCTTAAAAATCGCTTAAAGAGCCCGAGCCCGTACTAACGAAGGCGATTTTTAATAAATTTGTCAGATATAGGCGCAACTATAAAGCTCCCTGTAATATTTTCATTGCAACTTTGTCCATCAGTGTGGCATTTCCAGACAAAAGCATCATGCGCTTTTCATTAGCATGCAATTTGTTCACATGTTGTTAATTAGTTGTCCAGTATTTCAAGCCATACAAAAGAGCAGGTCTTATATCACTTTGTAGATCTTTCCCTTGACTCTTACAGCTCCACGCTCCGAGCAATTGTTCGAGTTGATTCCTGCCGCATCTTTCCGCCATCGTTCTACGCGACAAATCCTGTCATCCTCAGTTAGATAGTTGGCAAATCACAACTGTGCGTTTTTCTAGAAATTTCCTGCCTCGCACGACTGCATTGTGGAATGGATAGTCGCTTGCGGTATTCCCGGACCGATACAACCTTCAAACCTTCAAGAAAAGAGCTTGCTCCCACCTGAAAGCCGGCAACGCACTTGTGACTCCTCTGGTATTGCAGGCGCCTATGGGCGATGGTAATTATTTCCATCAGGCGATCCGGTTGCTCGTTTGCCCCCTATGATATAAAAAAGCAATTTCCCTGTCGCACAATCGTCGGTCAGGTCGTTACGTTTATTTCTGCCATCTTGCGACAGCCAAGCCTTATATTTTGATTATGGTGTACTTATAGTTTGTGAAGTTAGGGTTTGTAGCGTTAGAGATACTTGGCTCTGTATGAGATCTGATAATTTTTTGCCAGTCCGAGTCATATGGTCTCGTCATGCCTCACCACTTAATTTTGTTATTTGTGTAATACTACACATACAATACTACAGCATTGAGCACCTTAAGTCTGCTGGGGTGCACTTGCCTCGTGTATTGGCAATGTTTTATACTCTGTGCCTTAGACACGCTTATATTCCACAGTCACTCACGAGACAGTGGTAGTGCCTCTTGTGAAAAATAAGACTGGAGATCTATCTGACCCTAATAAGTATAGGCCCATCTCACTCGCTACAATACTCGCTAAGGTGCTGGACGGCTTGCTTAATGCACAACTTTGTAAACATATAAAGTTGCATGACGGTCAGTTCGGCTTTAGGCCGGGACTATCAACGGAGAGTGCAATTTTGTGCCTTAAGCAAGCTGTCAGGTACTATAAAGACAGAAACACACCTATTTATGCATGCTTTCTGGATTTATCTAAGGCATTTGACCTGGTTGTGTACGACGTACTGTGGGATAAATTAGACAAAACCGGAGTACCGAGGGAATGTGTTGCCTTACTAAAATACTGGTACAACAACCAGGTCAACCGAGTGAAATGGGCGGGAGAGGAGTCGGAGGAGTATACGCTCCAGTGTGGTGTAAGGCAGGGTGGTCTGACATCGCCTATATTGTTTAACTTATATGTCGACGTATTGATTGGGGAGCTCAGTGGGACGCGCGTCGGTTGCCATATCACTGGGACATGCTTTAACAACATTAGCTATGCGGACGATATGGCGCTGGTGGGCCCCTCAGTCGACTCGGTGCGGCAACTTATCGCAGTATGTGAGAGGTATGCCGAGCGGCATGGTCTTAGGTACAACGCTGCTAAAAGTGAGGTTGTCGTATTCAAAGCACGCAAATATAACCCAACAACGGAGCCTAGGATCGTGCTGTGCGGCGTACCTTTGAAGCGAGTGGATAAGTTTAAGTACCTGGGGCATATACTCACGGAAGACTTAAGCGATGACCACGATCTCGAGAGAGAGAGGAGAGCGATGTCAGTACGTGCTAATATGCTTGCCCGCAGATTTGCACGGTGTAACAAGGAAGTAAAATTGACGCTATTTAAAGCATACTGTCAGACCTTTTACACGTGCAGTCTGTGGGTAAGATTTACGCAGAGGGCATATAACACGTTGCGAGTGCAGTATAATAACGCCTTAAGGATGCTGTTGAGGCTGCCTAAGCACTGCAGTGCGTCCGGCATGTTTGCCGAAGCGCACGTAGACGACTTTTTTGCCATTAGGCGGAAGAGAATTGCGTCTTTGCTGAGAAGAGTACGCGGTAGCAGCAACAGCCTTCTTAGGGCGTTAGATGGGCGTCTCGATTGTCCAATAACTAAATACTGGGTAGAGGTAGTTATTGGCAGGGCCAAATTGAGCAAAAGTGCTGGTTGCTCCTGTGACTAGCTGCTTCTCTCGGTAATAGTTATAGGTATTTATGTATGTATAGGTATTTTCTTGTTTTATTTATTTCATATAATCATGTACTAATATAATATTTAATAAGTCGTGTTGTGTTACTAACTTAATATGGATCGTTCAGGTCTGAAATAAACGATATTTTTTTTTTTAATTTTTTTTTTTTTTTTTTTTATTTAATACTAGCTTACATACCAAATTACTTACCAGCTATCAGGATTTCCATTTTTTTATCTGGTAGCAACCTAACCCAAGTTATGAGGGTTCAAAAAGAGAAAAGGTAGGTAGTGCCCTTGCGCTTCGCTTCGCTCGTCGTTCAAATTTTTTTTTCTTTGCAGGTTTTTTTATAAGTATTAATCCTCTAATGAGGAGGTGTGTGTATGTACTTTGTTATTTTAAATTGACGGATCGCTATTGACTATTTTTTTTTTATTCCTACTTGACTGACTTATAGGATAGGCAGAGATCGTAAAATGCGAGCAAAATGGAATGAAATGACGTATGACAACCAGTGACGGCCCTAGTAATAAACTAAATTTTTGGTCGCATTTTCCGAACCCTGCTTATAGGTTACCAGCTTTTGCCCGCGACTACGTCCGCGTGGAACTTGGAAGTATGGAAGCAACCTAGTACAACACGATAGATATCCATATCCACCTAATCACCTTAATTAATAAAAGGGATTATTAAAAGTGCCTAAGCAAATGTAAGAGCAATTGTGCTTTTGGTCTGATAATTACATTTCCTAGAGGGTCATCATGAATTACTTACTCACTTTTCAATATTTTTAGGGATAATTTCCAGGATGAAAACTATCCTATGTCCTTCCTCGGATCTTAAACTATCTCCATGCCAAATTTCATCAAAATCGATTCAGCGGTATAAAGCGTGAAGAGGTAACAGACAGACCGACACACTTTCGCATTTATAATATTAGTATGGATGGGCAACTCTTAAAAAATAAACCAAATTTTGTAGAATATAAATTTTATTGCTCCTTATAAATTTTCTTAAAAATAGGAAAAACTTAATTTCGCAGTGCGAGTGTCTTTTGTTTAAAATTATAATACAAACTAACAACTTCTAACGTTTTAGTACAATATGAGATATTTTAGTTCTTACAATTTATACAGATAATCAAGCTAACTAAACTTAAAATATTTGATATAAAAATATGCCTTAAACTAATATCTACAAAAACATGCTACAATGCCACACATATAAAAAAATATTATTTTTGTTGAAAAAAATGCCGCTAACGATCAAGGTCAAAGACTTTTTCGGTTTGTTTACTTTATATTTTTTTGCTTCATTTTATTTTTATTCAAATAAA
This sequence comes from Apotomis capreana, assembly GCA_947623375.1. NCBI lineage: Eukaryota > Metazoa > Arthropoda > Insecta > Lepidoptera > Tortricidae > Apotomis > Apotomis capreana. Next base: position 10,228,610 of record OX392518.1, read on the forward strand.
CAACATAAAAGTTAGTTAACACATTTTTTATAAAACAAACAGATAAAATAAAATATAGTGGCAATAATCTTAAACAATATTTAAGTTTAAGCATAAAAATATCGCGTGGCTGTAGCATTATTGGAAGAACCGATTTAATTATTCTAGTCAAGTATTTTTTACTAATTTGGAACTATCGATTATCATCCAACTACGGCAAAACAAGCAGAGGGTCATGTTTTCAAAACAACATATTCATTAAAAAAACAGCTTTCCTAAAATATGCAGAAATGTGCAGCTTTAAGAATCGCTCTAAGCTGTCAAAATCTCAGTTAAAAAACGATTATCTATGCGGTTTTGACAAACCCTAAATTCCAATAGAATTTTGAACGACCCAAAGAACCGATACAGACGAACTGCGTTCTAACTGCAGTTTCGATGCAGTTTTAGTGCCGTTGTCAAAACTGCGTCCAAACTGCGAACCAACGGTGCAGGTAGCTTGCAGTCTGTAAGTATCGGCTAGTTTGATAAGCGTTGAACGAAGCTATGAACAGTACAAATGATACAAATAAACGACAAAAAACCCATTCAAACTCTTATCGAGTTGAGCGTCACATGTCGGCTTTTTGCAGGTAATTGTATTAAAAAAATGGCAATAGTACTGTAGTGTCGTCCCTTTCTCATTAATCTGACAAAACGGGACGACACTACAGTATCGCCATTTTTACATTTATACAATTTCTTGTCGTACGGCTGGTGAACGGTCAAATTAAGAATATTAAAAACAGTCTCGACAAACACTTCAAGAGACTCGCTAGATGGCTGGATTTAGGGTGCGTCTCGACTGGAGCGGAGACGTGCGGAGTCAACCAATCACAAAATTGCAGCGGCACTGAGATACAGATTTCAACTCACGTGATTGGTCTATTCCACCTTAAGGGTCATATTCAGAAGGCAGTCTTGGACACGGCCCGCATCAGGTACCTCTCTCTGCAGCCCTAACCACCGGTAGTCTGGGCCCTGCCCCGCTGCCGGTGGCACCCTAGGTTAGGTTTTTTATAATGTGTATATTTGTAACGATTTTTTTGTGTTTTACTTTTTGTATAAATTCATTGTAAAAAACATAATCTAAGAAGGAAAATAAATGAGTAGAGAATATATAAAAAATAACAACAAGGAAAAAGTTTAGATAATGCGAATTAGCTTCACAATTAGTAAAAAATACTTTCTCTTAAAATAGAATTTCAATAGATCACTCCATCATGAGTTATTAATTTCGAAATCCGTTTTATTTTTTCACTAACAAATATACAAGTAAGTTATAAATAAATATTTTTTTACATAGGAATCGTTTTGTTACTTCAATGGTACAAAGATTTGAACGTTGTACCTTTAAAAAAGTGTAGTACTCGGTAATAATCATAATAAAATTCAAACAAATGACATACATATAAATATAAACCAAATGTCAACTTTAACATTCTTAGTTGATCTTCACACTGTCCATACGCAACGACATGAAGCGCAGATGGCATTTTTACCTTTTTTTGCAAACACATACTCAAAAAAAAGGGCAGGCGTATTTTTTTAAAGTATTCCCAAAAGCATTTCCCAAAAAATATTTTGAGTCGTTCTTAAAGAGCTTGACGTTTTTGTGCTCATCCTACTCATAACAGAATCTATAAGTAAATATTTATTAGAATCATTTTTGATGAGAATATAAAAAAAGTGTCCCGAAATGTGTATGGGAATTTTAGTTTTCACTACGTAACGCTCGGACAAATTATAAAAAGTTCATATTCAAACGCGACCTTAAAGAACGGGTAACAATTAAAACCTGTTTTATTATTATTATTATTTACAACAAAACAGATTCTGAGCGGGATGAAACCAAAAACGTCATGTTCAGGATTAAACACGCTTTTATTTTTTGTGTAACGCCCAGCGACCACGCGCTCCGCGACGTAGTGGTTAGCTAGTGTGAAAACTGCCTTAGCAGAGTGCATGAAGTCTGACAGAATAGAGTAGAACTTAAAAAGTGGCAATACTTTAGTGTCGTCCCCGTTTTCTTAGATGGATTAGAAAGGGATAACGCCCGCAAATCGCCAGTGAGCTATATAAGTATTAAGTCCCTAAGTGTCAGCACCATTTATCCTACCAAAAGAAGGCGTTTTGAACTGGAATAGGCCCTTAAGAATCAATCATGAACGTTATCATACATTATTTAATATCAATGCTTTGGCCGTATTTAGAAACACACTATTAGTCTGTCTTCGCACTGGCTACGGAGTACGTAACGGCAACCCCGCGCTTTGCGACGTAGCGCGTGACCAGTGTGAAGACCGCCTTACATACTTCTTGGTGATTGCACATTCGTCTAAGATTTACGAACGGTCCATACTCTTAGAAAAAATCCACATGAGAACTGGAAATGTGGTTCCATACCAGTAACAACTTTGATGAGTCTGAGTAATAAATAAAGTCAACTATAATAATTACTGATAGAACAAGCCTTCAAAAAACGTGATATAGTCCTGTAGTAATTTAAGTTAGTTTTTAATGGAATTGTTCTATCTGATATTAAATATTACGACATTATTATAATCGGCATCCAATTCACATTTAAATATTTTCACAATTAGTCTCTAAATCACTGGTCATCGTGCTATATAAACCATAAAAAACTAATTTTAAGATCATAAATATCCAGTATATTCAAGATGGTCGCCTATAGCCAGCTATATAATACAAAATCTAGAATCTACCTAAACTATATGAAACAAACATTATAACGTTTCAGGCATTTACATTTACAAACTAAAGCAAGAGTCATAATTCAGAATTTAATTCTTACTAGGAATTTAAAAATTGATTCGATCACAAAAATGTGGACGTAAACTCTTTGGGCTAATAATAGGAAGTTTAAGGAGGATCAATTGCTATAGCAGGTTTGTCTGACACCGGCCAGGATGACGCTGAACTCGTCATCTGTCCTGGCCTCGGCCAGGGCAGCGGCGGGGGCAGGGTAGGGGCCCGCGGGGGGAGGCCCGGAGATCACAGAAGCATAAGGAGACGGATACATCCTCTCAGAGCAGTATTCAGGCCCTGGTGTCTGTTCGGGACAGTACGGCCTGTAACCCTGCTGCTGCTGTTGCTCGTATCTGTACTGGTGCTGCTCCAACTGCTCAGGAGCATAGTCCAAATATTTATCAAACTCCCTCGCATCAACATCCGATTCTGGCGACCCAGTCCTGATCTCAGCACGTTGGCTCATGAACTGCTCCGAATCTTGGTTCGCGGGGGGTTCTTCCGAGAAATAACTGCCGCCTGTATCGTATTCTGTCTTAGGCTGTTCAGGGTAGTGCGACTGTGTGACGTATGAGTCCTCAGTTTTGTACATCTGCTCGTACTCGTATGGATGGTACTGGATGCTGTACTCTGCGTTCATTGGGCCGCTGGGAGCGGACGAGACCCTCGGCGTAGACGTGCCTAACGCCTGCTGGTCTTGGGACGTAGCTACTGGTGGAAAGAAGGTCCCAGTGACCAAAGGCGGTTGCTCCGCTAAAGTCCTCTGGGTGCACATGACGTACATTCCATTTGCCATGCCCATAGCGGCGACCGGAGCCGGAGAGAACGATCCAGACGTCCTGTATGTTTTGTATGGAGAGTAGGAATCCGACATGGAAGAAGCGTTGATAGCTCTTCGTCGCTCTTCGTACTGGAAGTTCTCCTTCTCATTTTCTACTGGTGACGCGGCAGGGGTGGGGAGCGGGGCTTCAGCCGGGGCGCTCCTCCGGCCCTGAGGTTCGGGAGACCTCGCCGGAGAGGACTCTGGAGTTTGGACGTGTCCGTTGAACTGATTGGACTGGTAGTCTGACGCGAGTGGGGAGGTTCGGTACGGGGAAAAGCCAGCGCCTGGGTTGTGGGAGAACCGCGCGTCGGGGGAGTCCGTGTTGGTGGCATAGGGGGAGCCGAGGGCGGCCGAGGTGGGGGGCGCGCTAGAGGGGGGCGGGGGCTGGTTGGGTCGCGTCTTGTTCTGCTTCCGTCGTCGAGGTCTGTATTTGTAGTTGGGGTGCTCCGTCATGTGGATGACCCGTAGACGCTCGGCCTCTTCGACGAATGGCCGTCGGTCTTGCGGAGTTAGGGACCGCCATTTTTTACCTGGAAAATAAAAAGTTCAGAGTTAGTACATTATAAATAAACAGTTAAAGCCTAACATAGCATTTTTTGGGATTAAGGGAATAAAATAATAGATAATAATGTTGTAAGGTATTTTTAAGTTCTATGTTCTATATAATTAAGTATCGTATTCGATGAATCTGTGACAAAAAGCATTTTATTATAGTTAAAATAGTAAGAATAATATTAAACATCGTTAAAAAATATATCAGGACATATAAATGCAATCTGCATAATATAATCCATTAAAAAATCACACATCAGTAATCATACGTATGTGGTTGAGAAATAAAAGTGAGTAATCGATAAAAATATCTCCTCATATCGATAACATACCACGACGTCGCGTCTCTAAATGTAAATTGTTTGTTTTGTCAGTAGCAGCACTGTCCCTTGATAAATATCCTAAGAGATTGCCCATGATTTTCGATAATTTCTCTATACAACTAACACGTATAGCTTCAGTCAACTTTGAGCTTGTCGCCCTGGGTTTAGAGTTGTGATTTCAATGTCGAGAAAAAAAGGTTATTTATGATGCGTTCCATTGCTGGTGTTTGAGAGTTATTTGATAGAACACTATCGTTATTATTTAGCCCGTCTGTGACAGTCCATTTTATTTTCTCTAATATTCTCGGTAATCTTGATATTATGGTGTAATATTCGTAAGCGTGTTAGGTTACGTGTTAGCTACTTACATTAATATTGTCTGATTAATCTAACAGGTGTTTAGCGAAAATGTGGGTATGTTTATAGTAACGGTGTGCGAGTTGATGGATGATACTAAGCACGTTTCAAAGTTGGATATGTTGGATAGTTGTTTGACTGTTTTTGGTAAGTTATAATTAGTGATTAATTCATGCTTTAGTCTTTATGTTCTACAAGTTTATCCGTTATCGGAAGATTACTATAATATGTATTTTTACAATGTTATACTTAATTCTGCCTTTTGATATATTGGTTACATATTGGTTATGATCATCTTTATAGGCATCTTTTAGGTTTATTTTTAATAAAGTGGCGGAATTACGATATGTAAGTAAGTAAGTAAGTAGGTAAACACTTTATTGTACACAAAAACAGTTACAAAATACATCTATTACAAATAACATATAGGTACAAAGGCGAACTTATCCCTATAAGGGATCTCTTCCAGTTAACCTTTGAGCAATTGAGTGAGCACGAGAAGAAGATAGACAAACTAACACCGTGTACAAAAAGGTATTAAAAATAATAAGACTACTAATAATTACACATATAAACTATGAATACATACACATACATACATATATATATATAATGTAATACAAATATACACATAAATATAAATACATTGTAGATCCAATTCACAAGTCATTGGAAAGCCATAACTTCTTAAGATTCGTCTTGAGCGATGCTACAGATGGAGACTTCCTAAGGGACAGTGGCAATTCGTTCCACAACTTCACTGCGCTCACTGTGAAAGATTTAGCGTACGTACGCGTCTTGTTTGACGGTACAGCCAGAGTGAGATTGGCAGACGACCGCAAGCGGTGACCACTCCCATCGGCCATATATTTGAGGTAAGGAGGTGAAGCAGGGTTGTAGAGAACATTAAAAAGCAATGACAGGACATGCAGGTCTCTACGCTGACGTATTGGCAGCCAACCCAGCTGCGCTCTAAAGGCGGACACGTGATCGTATTTGCGCAGTCGCTCGAGCTTGTCAAGCAGTTCCTCTTTGAGATTCGTCATAGCAATGTCACCATAATCCAGAAGGGGCAGCAAGAGTGATCTGGCAAGAGTAAGCTTGGTGGACATTGGAAGGAAGTTCTGCAGGCGCCTAAGTGAGTGAAGAGATGCGAAGAGCTTCCGGCTGACCTCCGAGATATGCGGAGACCAAGACAATGTCTGGTCCATGGTGTTACCTAAATTCCTAACAGTAGAGGAAAAAGGGATAGGAATCCCACCAAAAAGAATATCAGGCACCACCATTTCCGCCAGCTTGTTCACAAAGTGAGGACTACCGATGACAATCGCTTGCGATTTTTGTGCGTTTACGTTTAAACCAAAATTATTAGCCCAGCTGTGAATGTATTCTAAATCTGCATTGATTTGATCAATAAGCGATGGCAGATCCTCAATACTAGCCGCCGCATAGATCTGCAGGTCATCTGCATAAAGATGGAACGAAGATCTTAGGCACTCTGTGATCCCACTAATGAAAATCGAAAAGAGAAGAGGAGAAAGGACCCCCCCCCTGAGGGACACCAGCGGAAAGTTCACGCCATTCCGACATTTTGTCGTCGACCCTAACCCGCTGGCGTCGACCAAAGAGGTAGTCGTGAAACCAAGATAAAGATGAGTGAGACACATTTAGTGAGCGAAGTATGCCAAGAAGGATATCAAATCCTACCGTATTAAAAGCGCTACTGAAGTCAAGAAGAACGAGAACTGTAAGTTTTTTGTGTTCAATATTATTATTAATATGTTTCTAATAAAATTGTATAAATCTCAATTTTAATACTAGTAGTGTAACTACGCCTATGAAGCTGTTAGAGGTCCTGGGTTCATATCTGGGCAAGGGTAAATATTCGAGTCGATGTTGTCTTGTGTCCAAAATAGTTAGAATCGACGCTTGATTAAGGACTAGATTAATTTATGAAAGCTACCAAATAATAGTACCCGGTTTACTCGTACACTCATGTAAATTTGTCAGGAACGGCCCAACATGTTTGTGTGACAAAGTTACCGCGGATAGCAGTCCCTGATGAAGAGCTCCATACGAGTTCGAAATATGTCGAACCGTTCCTTACAATTTCACCTGTGTGTACCGCTTAATACAATAGTATAAATAATAAATACAATAGTTGTATGTCTGACGAAAAAATTATTAGGAAATGATTGTCCCAGATGCAAGATTCTCACAGTTCGCCTTGTAAATTTCGTTACCCAAAGCTTGTCTGGAAGAGATCGCTCTTTAGCGATAAGACCGTGTTAATAACTATTTACCTTTATTGAATATTACGTGTAATCTGGGGCCCAATTCGAGAAGGCCGTTGGAGATATCTCCAAACGTCAAATCTCCATTAGATAACAGTTATATCGCCATTGAACTGTCATTTAAATGCGATGAGCTTAAAAGTGACATATCTCATCTCAATTTTGGAAATACGAAGGCGATAATGATTGTCAAAAATGTTATTCATGTATATAAATTTCTGTTTTGAACGAAACGTAACGGACCAATTTCACGTACTATGCGGTCAATTTAAAGTATGCGCCTGTTATTTATGCCGTCACATACAAAGGAAACGAAAATTTTGCGCGTCCGAATTGACGAAGTTGCGATATCGCCACTTGTCAATAGGCACACGTCAAAAGTGACGGATGGCGATGAAAATGAGAGATCTCCATTATATCTCTAAAATTGGTCGAATACCCCCCCTGAATTTGTATTAATTTCCTGTTGAGGTGTGCAATAAAGAATATTCTATTTTATTCTAAATTATCAAGCTTTAATCCAGCTAATAAATCATTAATTATTGTAATGATAACCCTCGGACAGATAACCCGACATCACCTCTAATGGGTCCCGACGTCTCGACAGGAAGCCTGGTCCCGTCATTTGTCAGCATGACATTTGACATCAGTCACCGGCGTACCTGACTTTTTTGTCAGTACTTTTACGCAAAAACCGGGTATTGTATGACTTTTATTCGACGACGCGGTTGGCGCAGTGGTTAAGCAACTGCCTACTGAGCCGGCGGTCCTGAGTTCGAATACCGGCAAAGGCAAATATTTGTGTGATGACTAATGAGCTCGAATATTTGTGCCTGGGTCATGGATGTTATTTGTATTTAAGTATGTATTTATCTATAATATAAGTATGTTTATCGTCGTGTAGTGTCCATAGCGTGCATATGTGCGTGGTTAGGTTAGGTTCGATGATAAAGAAAGGTAAAAAAAGTGCAATATGACTAGCATAAGTGTGTCACGAGATTCCTTGCCGCGCGAGAAATACTACCTGTCACTTTCCTTTCAATCATGTGCGAGTAAGACAGGTGATGCTGAGTCGCGTGATATGCGAAGTCGCGGCAAGATATAGGATCTAGCCCCACAATACGCCGTAAAGTAATCACTTCATCAGAACCATTACTAATAGCGAATCGATTGACATCTTGTTAAAATAGGGACTGAGATATCGCCAAATAAACAATATCACAATTATATCTCAGGAATATTGCGTTTAACTAATAAATAAATAAATATTAAGGGTCAGTCTTACACAAATCGACCTAGTCCCAAACTAAGCATAGCTTGTACAATGGGTACTAAACGACGATATACATAATATATATTTACATATATGCATGACCCAGGAACAAATATTTGAGTTAATCACACAAATATTTGCCCTGGCCGGGATTCCAATCCAGGACCGCCGGCTTAGTACGCAGCAGAACTACAAACGTCGAAAAACTGACATTTTAATACGCGATTTTTGCGATTCGTGCAGCATGATATCTATATCTATATGTATTTATATATTATGTATATCGTCGTCTAGTACCCATAGTACAAGCTCTGCTTAGTTTGGGACTAGGTCGATTTGTGTATGATAGTCCCTTAATATTTATTTATTTATTATTTATTTATGGCGTCGCATATAAATGAGGCGCAAATTTAACGCTACTGACGACGCCGACGACGTGATACTAATCGTACCCACGAGGTATATCGCCACTTTGGAGATCTCTTCGAGAGAAGTATGGAATTAGGGCCCGAAAGAATAATGGTGCAACAACAGTGCTATGGCTAAGGTATGTCTTGTTATGTATGAATTCCCTAGAAAGGAAAACCAAAAAACAACTAGCGATATAGCGCCTATTCATACGTTAGGTGCAAAACTATTTAATTGTGACGAATCCTTTTTTTAAGCAAGCTAACATTTCTTAAACATATTTTTGTTTGATATGCCTACTATAACGGTGCCACATTTAAACGGCCCAGTATCAAATTTTTGACACGAATTTAAATTATTTACGTAAAGTTGAAAAAAAAACGATAATCTTTGATCATACTGGATCTTTTCAAAATTTTATTTATGGGCTAGTTTTACTTTACTTTTGGGAGCCATTTTTAGGGTTCCGTAGCCAAATGGCAAAAACGGAACCCTTATAGATTCGTTATGTCTGTCTGTCTGTCCGTCTGTCCGTCTGTCCGTCTGTCCGTCCGTATGTCACAGCCATTTTTTTCCGAAACTATAAGAGCTATACTGTTGAAACTTGGTAGGTAGATGTATTCTGTAAACCGCATTAAGATTTTGATGCAAAAATAAAAAAAATAATAATAAATATTGGGGGCTCCCCATACTTAGAACTGAAACTCAAAATTTTTTTTTTCATCAAACACATACGTGTGGGGTATCTATGGATAGGTCTTCAAAAATGATATCGAGGTTTCTAAAATATTTTTTTTCTAAACCGAATAGTTTGCGTGACAGACGCTTCCAAAGTGGAAAAAAGTTGGTCCCCCCCCCTCTAACTTCTAAAATAAGAAAATGAAAAATCTAAAAAAAACATATGATGTACATTACTATAAAAACTACCAACGAAAATTGTTTTGAACGAGATCTAGTAAGTAGTTTTTTTTTAATACCTAACTTTGCAAGTTTGCACCTAATTTATATGGGGCGCTATACATACCAGGTGCAAACTTAACTTAAACACTTAGGGATGGAAAATGTTTGTACGGAACCCTCGGTGCGCGAGTCCGACTCGCACTTGGCCGGTTTTTTTACCCGTCAACATTCCGCAACCAAAGCTGATAGAATTTGATTGATCCCCGTCATTTACCAAAGTCGGACCAAACGCTCGTACCCCTAGTGTAGGTAGTGTAGTTAATGACGTCATTTATCTTCTGATAACAACGATTCTGTCATTTTGGGTGCGTTTCTACGAAAATCTGGGAGTGCAATATTGGTCTGCATATTATCTTTAAATCTCGTAGAGATAAACTTCAACTCACGTGATGCTTGTCAATATAACAAGTTACAATAGTACATTTTCGTAGAGGCTGGAAAGTAAGGAATAGATGAACGAGTTAGGTCGAGGGCCTACCCGAAGGGGAGGGAAACAAAAGTATTTCCGAATCAAGCTTTTATTATATAGTTATGGGTTTATTATCAGATCAGTTCCATGTTATAATCACATTCTAATTAAAAATCTCAGTGCTATGAAAAGCCGAGAAGAGGATTAATTTTTACTTGCAAGATTTGATAACAGACACAAACGGACACCAGGACAGGTGAAAATAAAGGCTTTGTTATAACGAAAATGGACTTAATTGCCTTAAAAAGTTTGTTTATTTAATTAGGTACCCTTTGAGACCATATAGACGTGTCGCGTCCTAAACGTCGAGGTTGTTTTTTTTCAAATCCGATTCAATGTTCACTATTGTGAAAAACTGTGAAGTTATTAATCAGAGAAAAACTTATAAAAAAACGCTTACATCAAAATTGTTATGTACCTAAATATATAGTGTTTTATTGTGATATAGGTAGGTTTAAGTTGAGCTTACTCAAACGGAGATAGACCCTTAAACAAGTGCCCACAATCTAAATAGATGGTCGTTAGTCTCGTTAGCATATTTCAATCCAGAAGCCGGGTCCAAAACGAAAACTCAGCTAATGATAACATTAATGATCCAATCGATCATAATAAAAGGATTTGTTCCGCATCGCCCCGCCGGATCTCACCGATTAACAAAAAGGTAACGTTCACACAAAAAGGTAACGTCAACATAAAAAGGTAACAAAGAAAAGTGTTGTCCTTTTTGCACGGCCAATTGGCAATTGAGATAAGTTTTTTCACAAAACTCATAGGTATGCGCACGCATGAAAGAGGAATGTCTGCAGACATTCAAATATAGCTGTTATTTACGTATCATGTGTCAAGAGTTTTAACACACTTTTAGATTTTTATTTACTTTCGTGATTTGCTATATTCGAATGATTTATATTATATTAGTTTTAACAAATTGTACATAATAATTATCCTTTCTTTTATGTTTATCTGTAGTTTTTAGTATTGTAAATATTATATTACTTTTTAAAATGAGTGTATAAATACTTTAACTATAATCATAATTGAAATTTACATATTGACATTCCATTTTAATTGTGAGATATTGCTGTGCCCCGTATGGCTCATGTATTAAACATATCTAGCATGTGCTAGTACTTAAGATCTTTACGATACTTTTATTTCGATTTGATTTGATTTGAAAATTGTACCGTACGAAGCTGCAAAGGTAGTTAAAATAACGACATCTGAGATTTCCTTTCATGGTTAAATATTTTTTGTCTCAAATTGTATGAACTGTATAATGGCACGCCTGGTTCTCATACAATCGGAGCGACTGTGATTAAACTACGAGTACTAGGTTAAATCATGATAGAGCAAAGTGGAACTCAACTATATGACACGCGGTGGTCCCGGCTCTCGTTCATCATATCATTAATTAGATCGCAATCTTTATCATTAATTAAATAATGATTAATGATGCAAGTCTATTAACAGAGTTTTGGTATACAAATAATAGATTTTACAGTTTAGTTTAAATTGTATTAGTGGTATTTGAAATTATAAATAAAACAGCTAAACACATACTTATTTAGTATCATTATGCCACCCTATGTCGTTAGTGGGGTTTTCTGCCCGCTACGCCGGAAGAAAATCTAACTTCCTGCCCAAGGCAAGGCGTAAAACTTTAGTAAAACTACGGGCGGTAATTCGTAAAGCCCCAGAAACCATATTTATGCCGGGACATTCATAGGCTCGGAAGTATCGCTTTTTGGGCGCAACAACTCGAGAGGACTGTAAAGGGATTTCATACTGCTTTTCAGGCCTATGCCTGCAAAGTAACTTTTTTTTGGTTTCAACAACAAGGTCATTCACACAGCTGGCTGGTTTGACAAAAGCCGGTTTTGTTTTTAAAGGTTGGTTGTTAGACTAAAATGTCCTATTTGTTAATTAATAAAATGTTGTTCTTTGAAGTATATTTTTTTATTTCATTGTATGTTTGAGAAAAGCACTATACATGCCTCGTCGTGAAAACGGATTCCCGGCCTCGTATCACTATCTGGGGGCCTATGATGGTTGCGTTTATCACGTGATAAATAAGTGACAAAGCATCTGTCACTCACACTCGCATTTTGTCAAAACGAGACGAATGCTTTGTCACTTATTTATCGCGTGATAAAAGCAACCATCATAGGCCCCCTGGCCTCGCTCGCACGCTCGCTCGGCCGTATATACCTACTTGGCCGGAAATCCTCATTTTCCCGGCCTCTGATGTAATGTACTATTACTGACATCTTATGGCACATAACGCATAGCCTGACCTCCTTACAGAAGAGGGATATGTGAAACTTGGGATTGGGACATATGTTTACGTACGTGATGTTTTCAGCCAAAATGGTCCACTTTTTAACTTGCCAATTACATTCCTATATTTTTTGTACATCATGAGATAGTTATCGTCGTTATCGAAGCTTAGTTATCACTTATCAGGCATTTATGTGCCTGTTTCTTAGAAAAAACTATAGTCTCAAATCCTGCCGCTAGACGGCGACACCGCGGTTTTTCGCCGCAACGGATGCGGCGCGCACGCGCTGCATTCTAAATTCAAATGTCTCCCGTCCCCCTCTAACTAGATCGGCACGTGTCCAGCCGTCTCTTTCTATAAAATTTTTATTGCATTTCGATTCCATGTGCGTCATTTTAGACGTTTTTTCGTGGGTAGCGGTCTGCGCGCTTTTGTCGATTATAAACTAAATCTCTATTTGATAAAGTGATAAACGGGTTTGATAAATATTTACCATATAACCTAAGAAACTGGTGAAAATTACACCATAAATAAATTACCTACTCATTTAGTACCTAATTTAAAGTGTAAAAGCGACTCCTGTACCCTTACTATGAGTTAAAGTGACTACTCGCTAGCGATAGCGTAAACTATTTGTGGGGTTCTATTTGCTCGGGGCGCGCTTCCTACAGTTTGAATACCGTAGCGTAGTGTCTCAATTTTCATTTAACCCATACAAAATCACAGGCAACACCAACTTGAGCATTTCTATTCTATCTATATTTAGCAATTCTATGGTTATAGTTATTTTAGCTACGGGATAAAATTCTTACCCATAATAACCATCACAGAAAGCAAGAATTTGTCATAAACGTAAACTTACATTACATTCGCATATTGTGCGAAAAGGATGGATATTTTATGTCAAATAAATGCTTCGTGCCGCCACCATACAAAGTACATTCAAAAACATGTAATCTAAAATTACATGTCCAGTAACATACCTATTCTCCAATGCCGTGCGGAAAATACTACTTTGTATTATGTATAGATGCGACGTTGTTCTAAAGGTAAGAACAGTAGTGCCAACATACAGTCAACAGAAGTTGACAACAAACGGACTTTATTTAGCTGACCTCAAAACAAATGGCTGACTAAAAGTGCTATTTTGAGTATTGAGTGAAAAATGCTCCACGCATCGTGAAAATAAAAACAACTGATTTTATAACTTGTGCAGCAAATCACTAATAATTTCTGTAAAATACAATAACGCGACCTTTTAAGAGTTTTATAATTATATTAGAACCTGTCGCCTTAATTATGCCATGCCGTCAAAATCCATTTAAATAAGGTAAAATTTACTCGCCATTTACATCTTTAAACTTAATAATAAATAATAATAATAAATATTGGACAACCTCACACAAATCGATCTAGTCCCAAATTAAGCTCAATACTTATTTGTAGTATACAAAAAATAGTGTTTAAAATCGATATTTTTTAATTTCCAAACAGTTATGAGTTTCCAAACGGCATTTTTGCTAGTTGTAGTCCAAAATTCCTATATCTCAGTTGGTTTTTAAAGAGGGTGTGCTATTAACTCAAAAACGTCTTTTGAGTCTTTAACGGGACTTTAGCTTGAGGATGGTATGAAAAGAATATTCAAGAGTTGTAAAGACCTGTCAAGTTAATTCTGCTGCTGACTGTACCGGCGTCTACTTTGTCTAAGTTTTTTGTTTCTCAGAACGCACTGCCAAAATGCATAAATGTTTATTCGGTCTTGCACGCATCTACGCTGGCGGAAACGAAAATTTTATATGTTTGTGGTGTGGTGCAAGCTTGAGACTTGTGGCGATTATAAATAATACTGCAATAAGTTTTCAAATTCCGGCATACTGAGCATCAAATCTATTATGTACTGGAAAAAAATGTCTGAATTGCGTTTAGGTTTCTCGTAAAAAATACCATTATATTTATAAATTACGCGTTCAGGATGTTTATTGCGTTAAATGCAAACGCAGTCTATACATTTTTTACTACGCCTTCTTGCTCATTGTACGATTAGTTGTTTAGCACAATTTTAATACACCATAATATTGACAGTCACCGAAACCGAAGAAAATAATAACAAGTATATTTTGGTTAAATATATCTATAAATCCAATTTTTGATACTCGGCTATGACGCCTATGCTATTTAGTGACGAAAAGCATTTTAGACTGATTTTTGAAGAAAGATTGTGCATGAATTGTCACATTATATAGTGCCGTCCCATTCACTCAAATAAAGTTTGACAGAAGATCAAGAGGGACGGCACAAGACGACGATTGAATATTCAAACATCATAGTAGCCCTTCTGCAGTCAATCTGTAACACTTACTGAATTTACAATTATTTTACACTACTGTTGTCGCCATGAAACGGCAACACTGGCTGACGTCACATCCGAGCTGGTGCGCTAGTGGGGACCCTGCAGAGAAGGCATGGAGGGAGGAACGCGCCCGACAGCCATCACTTTTGTACTGGACTTCGAGCGAGAATGTAGACTATGAATTGATTAATAGATAGATATATATTAACTACTTGTACAATATAATACCTTGAGTTGATTATACTGTTGTTCATCCATATCGGCCTTTCATTCCTAAAATCAGAAGTGTCCGAACCGCCCAATGGCCAAATGAAAACACAGTGTTCTTAAAAGTAGAAACAAAATAGATGAGAAACAGAATAAATGTTGACATAAGTAAATAAAATTCGAGCTCGGAGTCAAGTGCGTCTTCCAGAAGCAGGTCGTCATCATCCAGCACGGGCAGTGGTTCTAGCAGCCGCAGAAGAAGGCATCGGTGGAAGCATAAACGAGTTGGTAACCGCTCGTTGACAGTGAGTCAAGGATGATCGGATAAAATAGTAAAATATCAATCGTTACGCCCGCAAGACACAATTAATAAAATAAAATAATAAGTAGGTTAGTATATAAAGGAAAATACGTTATATAGCGGTTATCGTAGGGTATTTGGTAATAAACATAATTTGTGCAAAAACTGGTGCAGGTAGTTTTCGCTTGTAATGAATTACCTTAATTTTTATAAAGTAAAATAATTCGACATTGAAATAGAAGTTGACAAATAAAACGAACGCGACTAATCTTGTACCAAAACAGCGAACTTTTCGGCCGAATGGCGGGTCTGTTATTAGAAAAGAGTAAATTAGTACCTAAATCATTTATAGAGGCCACATGTAGATTTAAAGCATAGCCTAATACTGAAAAGTCGGTTGAAGTAAAATTTAGTGTAAATATCAAAATTTTAGCGATTGCTCGTTAATTTCTTCTATAAGTAAGAGTACAACCTCATAATGTCAAATAGTATTATTCAATTCTGTGCATATTGAGTGATGAGTTATAAACGAGAGATGTACCGACATAATAGCGATTTGGTGTGTCCTTCAGTGAGTGTGTGAGTAACAGATATGAGTGACAAGATATAGGTAGTTCAGTTGCATCACTCACTCGCAAACGACACGTACTCGTATCTGATTGGTTCATTTTCATTTGTAGATCTATGTATGTAATTGTCTAAGCGTGCGAAGCGAGTGAAACGGCTCTGTTGTAGTTTCGCTAGATTTTCGGTTTTCTCGCCTACAGGACGCTGTTCTCAGACAATACCTCATGACTTTTGAGTATCTTCGATAAGTACATCAGTGTATTTTTTTAGTCGATTCAGTTTTTCGATGCGGGTAGAAACAGTGAAAAAAAAAAATACTCATTTCAGTAATTTCGAAACAAACCCGCGAGTTCTATCTGCAGCTCACAGGACCATTAGTTAGAGAACTCTCGGGTGTGACATTGATTGGTAGAAGCTTTACCAAAAATTAAAATATTATATATCTCAGGCATACGTAACTCTCGAATGTCCAACCTATAATATAAACCTATAAAATAATTAAGGACCAAATATGTTTGATTGTGAGGACAGACAGTGCGGAAAATGTGAAAATTCTAGGCAATTTATTTTCTAAATATCCGAAGTGCGTAGCCAAGGATTTATCAAATTTGGACAAAACATCATCCGTCGAGCTTGCATGATATCAAAGTTACCACTACTAAACCTCTGTATGCTAACAACTATATCGTATGTAATATCGGTAACTAATAAAGATTTGTTGAAAAACAGCATAACACGCGAGAGTAATAACCCTTACGCGAGTCCGGTTCCAATATTAGTTGACACTCAATAAACAAAAGCGATTATGTGTCGACAGTTGTGAGACTTTTAGACGTTGTATATAGACAGTTTAACAAAATAAGTAAGTATAAAAGAAAGATACTCGGCTAGGCCTATTTGTAGAAGATCTGATACATAGATTAAGCGGTTGGAAGTGTTTTATTTTTATTTTTATTGGGGACTTATTGGATAAAAATCGAGGAAGATTATATCCCTAGGACTGCTTTTATTTATGCTAAAGGGTCATTGAGAGTGCGTTCGGTTTCCGTTTTCCGGGATTTTCTAACGGGCTTGCAGTATTTCCGAGATTAATGGATATGACAATTTAATAGGAGCAACAGATAGAAACCCCACCCTTTAAAAAAAAAAAATTAAAACGGCTTGAGTGGGCCTGTCCGGATAGCTTTACAAAACGGGTTAATAATCAATTTAGTTTTTTTTTCTGTATTTAATGTCCTCGGATATGGAGTTAGAAGTGAAGGGAACGAATAAAAATAAAAATAAACTGTCTGTAATCGAAGGTGTCCCAACACCAGAGAGAATGTGCATCTGGTCAGACAATGCCTCGGTTCCGTAAATTATATTCGTAAATATGTAAGAAATTGTAAAGTGGTAAAAAAAAGGTGTTTACGGGAATAGGGCTTATAACAAACGAAGCAGTAAATAAACTTAAAAATGAACTATTTACAATCGCATTGCTTACAATATTTGACACAAAGTTACCTGTAATTCAATATATAGAAGCTTCTAAAAAAAGGGGTCAGGTACTTATATAGTGGAACTGTTTTCTAATAGCTGAAGAAAAGCAATATCATTCGTTTGAGCCCGGGTTTACCAATTGTTGTCGGTTTTAAGAAATTTGGACATTATTTGCTGGGATAAATTTATGATTGTAACTAATTGCAATAAGGCACATTATCACAAAACAAGAAATAAACGTTCATATATGTAGGTAGGGTAGAATTTTTACTTTGACATCGTGCATAGGCCGGGAGCTCAGATGTTTAAGCAGGAATTCTGTCGGATACCCCGCGACCAGTAGGTGGTAATAATAGATAGTAACGAAAACGTGATGTTAATCTCAATTACGGAAACTGATTGACTCTTATCTGTGCAGTTTCATGACCCGAGTATCTGTTCAATGACCGATATTTTAGCATCAGGGGAGGCCGAGTTGCATAAACAGATTTAACAAGTATGAATTGGTAGAAAATAAGGTATATCCTAAAACTGAATACGTGGTAAAAGCGGGCTAGTAACCAAAACAATAAAAATGACAAGTGATAAGAGCCAATCATGATGGTATTGTGGTTGATGAGACAATTGAAATGAATAAAAATTAAATAAGTAAGGGTTTGCTTACATATAAATAAAAAGTAGTGTATATAAAACAACTGTTTAAAATGCATTTATTTCAAAGACGTCAATAATAATAATAAAAAAAAGGAATACATCTTACAGTAAATATAGTTCGTAATAAATGAGTTGAACAAACTTTGTAAGTTTTGGCAATCCTGACGCTGGTGCTGTGATTTTATGTCCATGTTGTTTTGCAATTTCTGTATTAAAAGCAAGTGTTCCGTTCCGACTGTTTTGAAGCGTTAAGTACGGAGGTAGTAAATGTACATTAACAATGGGACATTCATATTACTGACATCCAATAAAGTATTATTAATTCTAGCATAAATAAATTACTATCGCTGTGTAGTATTTTGGCAACCGATCCCAAATAGTTTGCGAATGAAGATTAAACTCGTAGGGTTACTGTCATAAGGAGAGGATACTATGCGATATAAAGTATCGAATTAATTGTTCTTAAATTATCAAGTCAAAACAAGGACTGCCAGACTACCAAATTATTGCCAGTGTTTAATCCCTTATTTCCGAGTTACAGCAGCGCTGGGACACGACCGCTACAAGATGGCAGACGCTGAGCCATATGAGGCGCTGAGCGGTCCACGAGGCGATACGTGGGAGTCACATGTGTAAAGAAATTGAAACCGCATTAAACTCGCATCACGGACATACAGGTAGAGGACGAGACATTCAGTTTGATCCGGATGTTGTCAGGTATTTACAATGGTAGCTGTATCGTCCTAATTTGTCTTGGTGTTTACAATGTTTAGATGTGTAAATAAAGGGATATCTTAATCGTGATTATAAATGATAGAGATAATAGTGTCTAATGCATATAATGCTACGAATGTGAGTGTATTACACGCGTGGGTTGGCGATACACACTGACCGTCGATGGAACAGTTAAGCCAATTTGGAATGTGAATGGCGATACACACTGACCGTCGATGGAACAGTCAAGCCAAATTGAATGTGAATGCACCATAGTCGTACATGATGCTTATTGCTTACAGGAATTATTTATATGTACACTTAAGTGGACTGGCCGTCGATGGGATAGAATACTTTATTGTACATATAAACCAACCTACACCCGACACCTCGCGTGTAAATGAGTGGATATGTCTATCTGTAAAGGCTTCCCGTCGATGGAATAGCCAATACACACAGTGGCATATGAACTTATTTATAGGGGAGGTGCCTCTTGGATTATGTAATGTGGGATATATACTTATACAAGTGTTATTGTTCGCAGCATATATGCATCAGACATGAACGCAGTCGAGGACGACTGCGTATGCAGGACGGCCGGATGTTGTCGCCATGAAACGGCAACACTGGCTGACGTCACATCCGAGCTGGTGCGCTAGTGGGGACCCTGCAGAGAAGGCATGGAGGGAGGAACGCGCCCGACAGCCATCACTTTTGTACTGGACTTCGAGCGAGAATGTAGACTATGAATTGATTAATAGATAGATATATATTAACTACTTGTACAATATAATACCTTGAGTTGATTATACTGTTGTTCATCCATATCGGCCTTTCATTCCTAAAACTACGAGAAAGACCACCATATCAACTGGCCAGCGAATACCATTCGGTTTCCCCTCTCCCGCCACCGCGACAGCTCCTCCTCCCGCTGCCCGCTTATGCCTCGTCTCCCACCAGATCGCCAGTAATAAAGCCGCCCGCCATAACCAAAGCCCGAGGCATCGCATTGTGATTTTCTTACAGCCGCCCCGCCCTGACGTTTCCACCGAGTTTATAATCTATTTAACGCACAAAACAACCCCTACGCACAACGACGTAACTACCCGCACTTCACTTATTACTTACGCTCTTTCAGCCAACCAGAACCCTTCGAAAAGGGCGTAAGTGATAGGTATTTGCCTGTAAGATGCGTCGTTTTGTGTTAGTATGAGAAATATTGCAAAAACTACTACCTACCGCGTTCTATGACCAGTTTTATGGGTTCGCTTGGAAAGTTCTAGTAGATTCCAGAACATAAAACAGTAGAACAGCCTTACAATTTTGTCATGCCGTATTAAATCTGCAAGTTGATATAAACTGAAGGTTGGATTCGTCATCACACAATACTGCTTATTTTATATAGATGGTACCAAGTAT
The DNA here is from genome assembly GCA_947623375.1 of Apotomis capreana. NCBI lineage: Eukaryota > Metazoa > Arthropoda > Insecta > Lepidoptera > Tortricidae > Apotomis > Apotomis capreana. The sequence continues at coordinate 10,248,825 of OX392518.1, forward strand.
TTGGCAAACTGAAAGCAACTTTTTAAGATTACTGTGAAAAAAGAAAATGTGTCGATTCTTACAGCCGGCTCATGAAAATTTTTAGTAATCTTAGAACAACTGATTCTTTTCATTTGTTTCATCTAAGTATTGCTTGGAATTTATTGATAACATACTGCTTAATATTTTGAGGATTATCCAAATTATAGGCCATTTTGTTTAGCTCTTTCGTGGTCCTAAAAGGCTATAACTATGAATACTGTCTCAATGTGAAATAAAGGTAAAAAAAAGATTTATTTTTTAGCCCTTAATTTGACAAAATAAGCGAAGGTCGATAGTTCAGGTCTCGTTCAGGTTGAATAGAGCAAACAATTCTCGTTCGAAAAAAAATAGAAAAAGATGCTCAAAGAGTTTGTTCATCCTGGCGAAGATTGCTAAATTATGGGTTAAATAAAATAATTAATATTCTTCTGGCACATGTGTAACTGTCTTTACATATTAGGCCCATCTGGCATGTATGTACATCTTTATTTTTAATTCATATTTATAAAATAGGTAGTTTGCACAAATGTAACTTTGACATAGAAACATTGTATTTTTCTCAGTCAGCCTTTGACAGCGGTAACTGGAAAGCTACCGAAACGTCAGGGAGGTTGTTAAATCGTTTTATTACAATGTATGACTATTATAATTACAATATTACGATCCCATATACTTTTATTCGTTACTAAAACTTGTCCAATAACGAGTCGCGTCACGTCGCTTCCAATTTCATTCAAAAATCCGTTTGGAATAAAAAATCTGTTATACCGTACCGTATCGTTCGATATTTATTTCTCCTAATTTGACTGCATTTCTTAGTTGAAAGTCGTGACCATCGATCATAGAGCCGTCTCGCTCCCGCTTGTGTTTATCGCGTAAATCTGTCTCGCTCTTTTAGTTTTAGATGCTCTGCGCGTACGCAGCGGTCGCGCTCGCGCGTGCCATAATGTCCTTCTTTTTTATAACAAGAAAAACCATAAAAACGAGGTTGGTAAACGTTAGTTAAGGGATTAGTTTTTGTTGAAATGTAAAGTGTTAAAGGGTTTAATTAAAGGGCAATTTATTATTCTTTAAGTGTGAAGTCTTTATTGCGGTTCTTAAAGGACGGGAGAAGTTATTTTTGTTTGTTTAACCAACTCAATAGAAAATAAAAAAGATGATATTTAAAAGGCCAAATTAAAATTTAAGATAGTCTGTTGACAAATACTCATTCTTTTGCTATTTTTTTAAGGCTTTTTCTAACTAGTGGCAACTACCTGGTTTATATTCACACATGTCGGGAAATTTATTAGTAATATTTCCGATATAATATTGAATTCAATTCAATATATTTATTTATTTATAAAATACCTATAGTATCTCTGATATAACGGATTTTCATCCTCGACTGTTCCTGAGGATGAAAATTTCTTTACCGTATAATTTCTACTGACAATGAAACATAGAGCCGTTCCCGACCATTGATCATGGGTGAAAACCGTAATGAAACAAGAACCTATTTATGTAAAAAAATAAAGTAAAGTAAAAGTAAAAAAAAAAAAAATCGGTTTATATTATATGAGTCCCTAATAGGGATAAGTTCGCCTTTGTACATATTCCATTTGTTATCAACGTATTTATAACCAGTTGTTGTGCACAATAAAGCGTTTACATACATACATAGATACATACATAACATACATACATATGAGTTCGAAACATGTCGGGCCGTTCCTAGGAATATTTATGTGAGTTTAAACCGTTTTTTTATAATTAATAAAGATGACTCACGATAGTTTTAATAATATGATAAAAAAATAATATGATAATATGTTAAACACATAATATGATACATACATCATTTCTAATATATTTTTTTCTTTGAATCATCCCAAGATAAGAAAAGTGAACGGCAACAAGATGTTTCATACAATAGACATCAACGCACGCATAGAAAGGCATTTTATTGTGACTGTCGGAATTTTAGGTGTAGGTACAGTCGCCATCAGATATATCGCAGCATACAACGCGTTCATAAATATCTGAACATGACTCTTATTGACTAGGCGTTACAGTACATGTTCAACTATTTATGAACGCCGCCTTATTAACTAGGCGTTGCAGTACATGTTCAAATATAAGTATATGCTGCGATATCTGATGGCGACTGTACTTAAAATTCCGACAGTCACAATAAAATGCCTTTCTATGCGTACAACTTCGTCCACGTATTTTTTTCTTTAACGTAGTCGAGTAACAAGGTCATTTCTAAACAATAACCATCTTTGGGTTACCTATCTGAAACACAAATTTTTGTTTCCCATTTGTAACGTTTCGCCAAATTCCATTATTTTTCTAAAACAGTTAATTTACCAGAATAATCATAAAACATACCTAACCTAATGGGTTCTTTAAAACGACGTAACTCCTGATGATGATGTAATCATGTAAATCTTAAAAATATTTCGGTTATCAGGAATAAACTGACTTTCGGACAATTGAAAATTTGGTGAATCGTTACAGATGGGATACAATGTTTTAACTTTGCATCTTCTACTCAATTCAAACTTTTGGTGATCTACTCTGCTGCCTAAAGGTTTTTTGGAAGAGACATTTTTTTATATCAGACAATCTCACACAAATCTATCTAGTCCCAAATTAAGCTCAAGAAGGCTTGTGTTATGGGTACTAGACGACGATATACATACTTGTATAGATAATTATATACTTAAATACATAGGAACAACCATGACCCAAGCACAAATATTCGAGTTCATCACACAAATATTTGCCCTGGCCGGGATTCGAACCCAGGACCGCCGCTCAGTAGGCAGGTGCTTGCAAACTGAGCCAACCGCGTCGTCAAAAATTATTTTTTTATCTCATATATACATATAAATATGAGGTCTGTAATAGAGTGGATTTGTATTGTACCTATATCTTTTTCGTTTCTGAGGAATCTAAACTAAATGGTAGGTACTTTAGTTTAATAGAATAGTCCAAAAACAAATCTATTATAAAAGGACTGTCCTTAGTATATGATACTAGTGAGTTACGTCGTTTCACGCCTGGCTGCGGAGGGTCACGTCGCGCGCACGCGCCGAGCTCGCGTCGTGCCGACGGCATTACTGGCTTTACTGCTACTTACTTCTATCGTAGCGTTACACTATAGTAGTGATGCTATAGATACATCTATATCATACTATATCTATATCACCTTTTTATGAATAAAGATCTGCTACCCGCGGTTTCACCGGCTCATACCAAGAGAAAACTACATTTATATCGATAATAAAGTAGTCGTAGTATATTAATCCATGGTGTCAGCTGAAATAAAAAAAAGGAGTAATTAAAAAGTGGCAATACTGTAGTGTCGTCCCTATCTAATAAAACTAAGAAAACGGTGTAACGGTGTAACTCTATATCATGTTTTATCAATATTGGTCCAGTATTTCGAGCGTGAAGATGTAATAAACACACAAACACGCACGCAAAATTTCACCTTAGTAACATTTTTTGACTACGTATAGTTATTAAATATTGACACTAAAGTAAAATTATGAAAGAAAAATTTAATGTAATCCACTGCAATGTAAGCAGAACTGTTCAGGACCTTGTTACTTATGTAAATCTATCTCTGTTTGTTCTCCAAATAAAATAAAAGAAGACTGTTGTACTTATAGTCATAAACCGTATTAAAATGAAACTAATATCTAGACTATTTACTCAGGAATGCAAAATTGGTTATTTTATTATATCATAATAAAACTGGTCATAATTTTTATACCAAAATAACCAGTTTGTCGTTCCCTGTTGCTCACATTTGTACAAACGGTGCATTTCAATTTCCGACTGCACGAGTACTGCACGACTCCTGCGCGTGTTCGATCGGAACCAACAAAGACACTCTTTAACCCACCGATACCTGTAAAGCTGTCAAACGAATGTATTCCAGTCAACGTGTGAATACCAACTCGCGGCTACCGTTACCCCGCCGCCGCGCATCCTAATGCCGCTTCAAAACGTCCGACATTTTGATATTGTCTATTCTCTATGATAATTGACGCGGTTGGAGCAGTGGTTAAGCTGCCTACTGAGCCGACCGTCCTGGATTCGGATCCCGGCAAGGGAAAATATTTGTGTGATGAACTCGAATATTTGTGCCTGGGTCCAAGAAGTAACTGGTTGAGAAATTCAATTCACTCCACTTGATTACTAGAATGTAGTAATCAAGTGGAGTGAATTGAATTGAATTGATTATAACAATGACAATCCTCAAATTATCATAAAGGTAAATAATAACAAAGGTAAATAATAGCAACAGTAGACCATAAATACAAAGCTCAAAGCTTAAAAAAAAAAATTGGTTGCCTGTAAAGTCGGTATACGGGCGAAAGTTTTACGTGACAACGACTTTGAGTGGTAAAATAATTTTAATGTGAATATTCATTCGTATAGTAGGAAGAAGGATTAAATAATAGTAACAATTTAAAACATTTATTTATACACACTACACAATCGTTTTACAATTAACTGGCAACGTGTAAACTTGTATGCAGGCGCCTAAGCGAAATAGAAGCGCAAGACATGAACCGGTGTGTATGCCTATCTCTCTCACTCTCTCCCTCTCACTCGCTCTCATTGTGAGCGCATAACGTGAGCGGAGCGTAACGCAGTTTCTTGAAGTGTCACCCGGCAAACCAATTTATAAGACGTTGTCACGTCAAAAAAAATTGACAAAGGAGCTACCTGGTGGAAGAGACCGGGAATCGAACCCGGTACCTCTGGATTACCGGTCCAGTGCGTTAACCACTTTGCTATCCTAGCGCCAGGTAGACCTGACGAATTTTTCCTTATGCTTTGTGTGTCGATCTTTGCAATGTATATTTAAAAGGTTTTTACACCTTAGCAACCTCTATGTGAATACGTTAATATTCACATCTTACCGCACCACTTTACAGCGGTGAACGAGCAAGCGAGAGAGGGCACCGTTAGTTTTATAAATGTATAAAACATTAATGTCTCATTTTTTTTTAATGTTGGTACAGGTCAATTTTTAGGGTTCCGTAGCCAAATGGCAAAAAACGGAACCCTTATAGATTCGTCATGTCTGTCTGTCCGTCTGTCCGTCTGTCCGTCTGTCCGTCTGTCCGTCTGTCTGTCCGTCCGTATGTCACAGCCATTTTTTTCCGAAACTATAAAAGCTATACTGTTGAAACTTGGTAGGTAGATGTATTCTGTAAACCGCATTAAGATTTTGGTGCAAAAATAAAAAAATAATAATAAATATTGGGGGCTCCCCATACTTCGAACTGAAACTCAAAATTTTTTTTTTCATCAAACACATACGTGTGGGGTATGTATGGATAGGTCTTCAAAAATGATATCGAGGTTTCTAAAATATTTTTTTTCTAAACCGAATAGTTTGCGTGACAGACGCTTCTAAAGTGGAAAAAAGTTGGTCCCCCCCCCTCTAACTTCTAAAATAAGAAAATGAAAAATCTAAAAAAAACATATGATGTACATTACTATAAAAACTACCAACGAAAATTGTTTTGAACGAGATCTAGTAAGTAGTTTTTTTTTAATACCTATTAATACCTAACTTTGCACCTAATTTATATGGGGCGCCATACATACCAGGTGCAAACTTAACTTAACCACTTAGGGATGGAAAGTGTTTGTACGGAACCCTCGGTGCGCGAGTCCGCCTCGCACTTGGCCGGTTTTTTTTATTTAGACCATTAATACAAAGATCAAAGCTTCCCATCATCAAGGGGCCTATGATGGTTGCGATTATCACGGGATAAATAAGTGACAAAGCATCTGTCACTCACACACGCATCTTGTCAAAACGTGACGCATACTTTGTCACTTATTTACGTGATAAAAACAACTATGATAGGCCCGCAGGACAGGCGAAACCAAACGCAAAAGCACATAAAAAAATACGCAAATCAATGAAAAATTTAAACCTCGTTATTCGAGATCGGTTGAAAATATTCTACAGTTCCGCACTAAATCGTGGCAAACCTTAAACATAACGTAATTTTATCTCAACTCGACAATACGCGGTATCGTCCCATTAGTCCATAGACAATACCATAAATCGGCAATCTGGCGCGCTCGTGACTATGGTCGGATTGAGACGTCGCCGCTCCTGCATTAAATATGAGGGTTTATTATATCTGATCTTTTGGAACGGAACCCTAAAAAGCAAAGACTTGAGAGTTTATTTTATTTCACGGATAACAAACAGAAACAAGTTAGAATCTATATACAATTAAATAGTAACCATGCACTTATTTCCTAGATAGTTCTCACTACTCCTACGGTATATCTATGTGCACAGTGTCCAGTTGATGTTTTTCCTTCAATTAATCAAAGGTTAACTGAAAAAGATCCCTTATAGCGTTAAGTTCGCCTTTGTACATTATGTACGTATTTTATTTGTTATGATTGTATTTATAACCAGTTGTTGGGTACAATAAAGTGTTTACATTCATACATACAAAGATTCAGATATTCTGAGATTTTCAGAAAATCTCTTTTTCATTGAAATCGATTAAAAATATGGAATTCTTATTGCTATTTCTAAAAATGTATCCTAAATTTCAAAGGCATTCTGTTTTTCTGTGTATACTGGAAAGTCTCCACTTTTTTGAATGGTGTTTTGGTTGACCATGCTGCACCTGCGTTCAAAATGAGGGCTAATTACATCTGATCGAGGCTTTTGGATGTACGGAACCTCTATATTAATACACTACAAGCGGAGTTAAATACGTTTCGATTTAAAAGAACTTCCAACAGCGGTTTCTAAGTGTTTGTTGAAATTTCGATATACTCATTTGAAATTATCCACCATTTTAGAAGGTTGGTAATCGGTCGGATCACATACCTACATATTTTATTGATATTAAAGCTGCATATAGGGACAGAAAAGTTTACATTTTCCAACATTTCTTACCAACTTTCAACCCCCTTACTAATTAGGTTTTACTAATAAAATAATGATGCTATAAGTTATTTAAAAAAAATCTATAACGTCCCCATTCAGGGCATTTAGAAGGGCATCAGAATCAAGTTGATGTCAAGCATCAGAGGTCATTGTCACTTCATTCATCCATCTGTTCCCATACAAGCCGTCCAACGACCTCAAGATTCCACCATTCCATACAAAATTACAGGGCACCTATCGTCGCCGAAACAAATGACATAATTGTCAAAATAGCGTTGACACGTGACAACGCGACGAGCGAGACAGACATATAAGAAAGCCTCTAGTGAGAGAGAAAGAAAAAATGGCGCGTCAGTGTCAATTATAGGCGGGGAGAATATTAGAGAGCGCGAGTCGATGGTTTGAATTTGGAACGTTTTGTTTTTAAATCGATAATGGAAAGATGGTACTGCGTGTGGTCGTTCCGAAATTGAATATCAATAGTCTATGGTATTATTTTTTTGTGAATGAGTTTTATGAATGGTGTCAGCCATTTTCCTGGTAAGTGTGGGCTGGAAATGCTTCGGCATTCGCGGAAGTTGTTGAATGGAAATACGAGTATTACGTGGCTTACCCAGTAATTTACTTTTTATGTTTTTTTTTTATAATATAGGGTTTTAAAAAAAATACACTTTTATATTTTTTGATCTGTTGAGTATTTCACAATTGTAGTATTTTGTAGTAGTTTTTGTTCCGTAATGAATGGTTCAGTAAGGCCAGCCACTAGGATCGTTTCCGCCACACAAAAAAAATATCTTAGAAAGAAAGAAAGAACATTTTAATACGCTGCAATTAGAAGTAGATAGATATATTATAATAAACATGAATTTAGAAGTATTGTGCGAAATAGGAGTCTGCTCAGCACAGTGCCAAACCACGGGGATTGATTTGACTTAGGAAAGTTTCACTAACTTTTCTAGTTAAATGTTCTCTACTATCGTATCATAAGTGTCACACAATAGAGTTTCAAAAAGGAAATACAGTACGAGCAATCCAAAGCTCGCCACAATCGGCATACACTTAAATTAAATACAATCGCATAATTATCGTATTTATTGCGAATATCGTCCACATATCACACATTCCATAACAGCCTATACACCTATAGACTCCTGTCTTTTACGACATTATTCTACTGAGGTAAAATGATTCTCTCGCGAACTTGCCAATTGTAATAATAGCTTAAGCACCTACAAAGTTCATAGTGTTTTATGACATTCTGCTAAGTCGACGATGTCCCTTCTACGCCTTCCTAATTATACCCCTCACTTTTGGCGCGAGGTGGGTGTTCAACACGACAAAACAAACTTAAATAAACCACAGGCTAAATCAGAAACTAATATTCTCACATACTAATTCAGCACCAAGTCTTCGATGCCAACGACATATTTAGCTGCAAACGTAAGTTTGTATTTCGGTATGAAATTATGACTCGAGAATGCGTGACATTTTCTTTTTTTAAACCGACCTCTTTGGATTACAGTCTTTGTGGTTATTGAGTCCGAAAAGTAAACTGATTTTGCGTTATGGGTTTTTCGGTTTTAATTTCTTATTCGACATGGCTTGGGATAATAACTTTATTAGTTTTTCTTTGTTTTGGGGATAAATAACAGTTAATTTATTTTGATGCCACCCGCGTTCAAAAGATGTTACCAAGATTTTTTAGGCCTGTCTTCAACTTAATTCCAAAACGCGGAGGTTTTCAATTAGGTTGTATTTTTTGTTTTTTTTTTTTCTGGTTGTCACCTCTGAACACCGTCATTCATTCGTCAGAAATATGGCATGTCCACATTGGTGCAATACAATTTTGGGGAAGATCTAACGAGATTCATGAAGAATCGAAGGAACTCCTTAAATATTATAGACACATCCATGACTATTTTGGTGTTTTATTTCACTTTATAAAAATGTTTTGGTTTAACAAAGCTTAGAGGAAATCTTTAATTAATTAAGAATCGAAGCATCTCGTTCAATTATTCTTGAAATTACGATATCTTCTCGTTGAAGTTGGTTATTAAAAAATATATCTATCATTACAAATTTACAGTTCCAGCACAATAAGCAACCTTCACCTCACCTATAATTATACAAGTACCTAATATTACGTAGAAACACCGGTGACAAACTTGAGAGCACTCTTTTTACGCGAGATTAGTTATACTCGAATGTTTAGCGATATCCAGTCATTTATTACGCACACACCCAGTGAAATATTATTATGGTCTCAAAGGATGACACAAAAATATTCACATAATAAGGATAACTGGGCAATATTTACGGCGTTTAAATAAAGTGGAACGGGCGGTGTGAATGGGCGATAATTTAATTTATCGCTTTATAATGAGGTGTTTACACGATCACCGTAATCTTTAGCGAGGGAGATATGATATAGTATGAGGTTTTGTGTGTCACGGAATGATTTGCACATTAACGGTAAAAATACAGGCTTGATGACAACCATAATCAATTTTTCACCAAAAATAACCGATTTCAAGAGAAAGAAATCATACCTAATGCTGAGAATAACTGAACAAGTTACCTACTAGAAGAACACCGAAATCATTATAGATGAGTGTGTATTAAAAGGCCTTATTCCTTTTAAAATTTAATTTTTACAAATATACTAGACGTGCCCGCGGCTTCGCTCGCGTAAATCAAATGTACTTCCTATTTGTAACACTTGAATATGTAATTTTGGGGTAGGGGTCGGGTTGCACCATACTCATCATTACGCATAACTGTAAATAGTCATACATTTATGCGCATAACGTTTTTAATCATAATGTTTAAGAACATACTGTGTAATGGGCATACAGTTGATGCGCATGAAATGATTTAAGCATACTTTGTCATGGTCATACATTGATTACTCATAAAACAATGCAACCATACTTTATAAACGCATACATTGCAAAACGCATAGTCAAGTCGGTTCTGACCAAGTCGGGTTTCAGGTCATAAAAAAAAACCTAAACCTAACCCAACCAAGTTGGATCTAGCCAAGTCGGATTTCAGGTCATAAAAAAAATAGCCTAAACCTAACCCAACCAAGTTGGATCTAGCAAGTCGGGTTTCAGGTCATAAAAAAAAATAACCTAAACATAACCCAACAAAGTTTGATCTAGCCAAGTCGGGTTTCAGGTCATAAAAAAAAAACCTAAACCTAACCCAACCAAGTCGGATCTAGCCAAGTCGAGTTTCAGGTCATAAAAAAAAATAACCTAAACCTAACCCAAGCAAGTCGGATCTAGCCAAGTCGGGTTTTGGGTCTTAAAAAAATAACTTAATCCTAACCTAACCAAGTCGGATGCGACCAAGTCCGATTTCAGGTCATAAAAAAAAACTTAAAGCTAACCCAACCAAGTCGGATCTGACCAATATAATATTGATAATTGTAATTATCAATATTATGGCTTGAAAAGTGTATGACATTTACAATTATCTTCTTCTTCTTTATTTCCTATTACCCTCTGCTGGGGTGTAGGGCTCGAATCAAATTCCTCCATTTGCAGCGGTCTTGGGCAGTCTGTTCTACTCTACCTCCTCCCACGTCATGTCCAAGACGCCCAGTTCCTGCTCTACTGAGCGACGCCAAGTTGTTCTGGGACTAAAAATAATACTAAAAATAATTGTAATTCTCAGACTAAATAAATGTATGACATACGACATTATGGCTAAACAATTATGACGTACAGAAATTATAACAGCGAACAATTATGACATCGTACAATTTATGCCAAAAAAAATGTATGCGTAGCAACTTTATGCGTAAACTGTTATGACAATCGATATTATGAAAATTGTTATGCGACCAGAGGGTCCCCCGTCATTTAGTTTTCTCAATATATATAATGAAAAAAGGAAACTGCATTTAGTTACGTTGCAAGTTAAATAAAAGCTTTTTTAAAAAGGAAACTGCATTACTCAGTGCAAATAAAATTAATTATAATCAAAAGGGATTCAACAAAATCTATATTTGTATACATGGGCTAAAGAGTAATACGTAGGTACATGTACAAATGTTACTCAAAGCAAAGCAAAGCCTAGCAAACAAAAGTAAAAATATTAACCATTAATGGGCAGTGCCGTTTCAGTAACAGACAAATCCGTGATAAAAGAATCCGCAGAAAATAGGGTTAAAGGGTGTTTGTTTCGTCAAAATGGACTAAAAACTTAATGCTACGTTGTGTGTGTCTTGGAAAATAGTGGTGGACGTTAGCCTTTATCGGTAAAAGGGCCTCTTAATCTTTCAATAGAAAGTAATATGTTAAAATACATACCGATTTAACTAACATAGTTTCTGTGTTTATTTTACGCTTGTTTTCTCTCACAAACACGTTCCTACCCGTTATAGGTAAATATATGCTAGGCGTATACGGAGTATAACGTTTTGGCAACAATATAGTTGATCTTTTTTCACTAATTCCATTCAAAACATTAATACACATCACAGAGTTGAGGTTATGTCATGTCGGCGTTTGACATTTCAATTGACTGAGACTGACGTTACATGTCGTCTCACTCTATCGTATAAGCAAAGTGCGTAGTCATTACATTTCGAGCAAAAAACTTCGATATAACGGCGTACCAACATAACGCCAAAAATGTTTGGCTACTTAAACTTGTCATATGGCGAAAAGAAACTTTAGGCTACTTGAACCTAACCCGTAATAGCGAGAATAACCGAGTGATCGCCGAAAATGGCCGACGGTCGCGAAATGAAGAATTTTATGAAATTTCTTTAGCCGATTGTGAAGGAAATACGTAGCGAAAACGGTATTTTTTACGCTCTTATTCTATTCTCATATTTAGACAATAGATTTGAATCGTTGTTTCTGCGGTAACGTGCATCGTATTGGAGAAACGTGATCTAAAAGGACGTCGAGTTTTGTAAGGCGCCATCTCGCTTCCTCCCTAGTGCGTTATCCCGTTCTGGCATTTTCAATTTTATTATATAGATTGATAATTTCAACTTCTTCCCTGAGTTCTAGATTGTAGCGTAGCTATTTTTATGCTTTCATTGCGTGCAGTCGAAAGTAAGTTAAGAAAAAAACTGTTTTCTGCGTGAATTTTGTCAATTTCGAGTAGGTTTTGAAACAAAAATTATGAATGAAAAATTTAAACTGTAGGTTTCAAATATATACCAATAAATGGCAATATGAGAAGGACTGAACGAGTTACCTACTATAAAAACACCGAAATGTTTATAGGTGTGTATTAATAAAAGAATACAACCAAATTGCTAACCTCCCTTTTTGGAAGTCAGCAATAACTTACAAAAAAAATCTATCACTGCTCTTCAAAAAGTTACAACCTCTCGTTAATAAATTGATACAGAGCTACAAGCTTTTTACAAAGCAGGCTTTGTTTAAGAACATTACTTGACGATATCTAATTGCTAATTTTACTCATAGAACTGATCTATTTCCAAGAAATGTTCGTTTCATGAAATGTATTTTTTCACTTCTCATGCTCTAAAAGTTCAACTTTATGCTGTGCGTAGGCGACATAAAGTCGCTTTTTATGCTCTAGAGCATAAAGTAAAATCGTCGTCGAAGACCAAGGCGATCGGTCCAACAGCCACACGAAAAAAATAAAACTTTATAGAATAAACTCTTAATTTTTTTTCGTTTCAACAACACCAACAGCCAAAGTACACAGCAAACTTCTTGAAATAAACTTGTAATTTTTATTTACTATATCATTTATTACTTTTTTAATTTATTTTTATTTTAGTAAATCAATATACTATTTATTTAAACTACAACAATAATTTATCGTAGATATAAATGTTTTTAAATTTTAATTAAATTGGTTTTGAAGTATAATATTTACATGATGTAGTTTAATTTTCTCGCAATCGAAGTGAAAAGTAGAGTGTGCAACTCGTCCATAAAACGCATTTTACACTCGACTTTATATTCATCCTCGCTCGCAAGCTCGCTCGGATGGATAAACGTCTCGTATAAAATGGTGCGTTTTATGCACTTGTTGTACAATCTACTATTTGATGTTAGAAAATTGTTTGCTGAATAAGACATGTACTCGTATAAAGACGACTAGCCTATACCTACATGTAATATTTTTACCACATCCTAATGGCTACGCGTCACAAGGTGACGTGTAAAAAAAACACGCGTTTTGCCGTAATCGATTCATCGAATCACCGCAATTAGAATCGATTATTTCATATTCGATTAAAAACACGGAAGCTGGCTGCAATTATCGATTAAAAAAACTAGATTATGATGTATCAGTAATAGGTGCTTTCGTCATAAATATGTAGTCGGCTATGGGAAAATGTGCGGGGTCAGCTTTCTTTTCTATTATACTCTGCGCATGCGATGTTCTGTATTTTCATAGCTTCCTTATTGGCCGGGTGCAGGTATGGTTTTTTATTGCGCGGGAACGATGACCTCTGGGCTACTGAGATTGGTGTTGTAAAACTGAGGTTTAAGCTATACTTATTTTTATCAATAAAAGCATTACATATTCGATAATCACTATATCTTAGTATTTAAGTACAATCGATCGTATCCTGGAATGGGAGCTCAAGGCTTTTATCAAAGTCAGTTTTTAATAATATTAATTTATATAAAAAAAATGATAAATCAGTCATCAATATCATGCTACGTTATCGGCGGGAAGCCATTGACAATACGCAGTGTTGCCAACATTCACCCCAAATATTATAAGGTGCGTTCTAAAATACGCCTAACATTATTATTATCTGTTTAAATAGAAACGCAATCAGAGTGGCTATTCCGAAGATCGAAATCCTGTACCACGCCATCCTTCATCTCGTGTCAAACAACATTTGAATGAGCGAGAGGGACCGCACGATAAGTTCGAATTTCGAACGTCGGAGTAACCCTCCTGGGACTAAATTTGACGTTTTTATTGATATGCAACTGAGATGTAACCACTATTCATGTCTACTCTAGTCCACCAGTAACCTCTGCCAGTGATCTACTACCTACTCTATATTTTATCATATTTTAGATGCTGCACTTTTCAAGAAGAAAAAGGACGTAAGATGTAGCATCGAGAAGCACTGTCAAATTTCGACCTATTATCGAAGTCATTGACAATAATTAGATTGACCTGCCCTTCTAGCACAACTATGATTCGCGACTTGTCGCGCGCGATAGCGCTACCTGTCACTCTCTAACATTACTGCACAGAAAGAGACGGGTAATTATTTCGCGCGAGAAATAGTCGCATATGACAATTATGCTAGAGGTGCACATAACAAAAAGATGTAAGAGACGGGATGGTAGAATACCTCCATATTACCTCACTATTTAATGTTTGTATGTTTAGATTAAGACTGAAATGTATTGTTATGTTGTTGTTTTATGGAGTGGCATATTCGCACTAGCGAAAAAACTCCTTAAATAAAGAGAAAAAAAAAGGAGACGGGATTTTCCTTGTATATTGTATGTATCCTATTGTACATTGTACAATAATCAGGTCCATTATAAGGGCGACGACGTAAGGGCCGTGCGTGACAATTCCAGTAAGCTCCGCCCTTTGGGGCAAGAATAATTACTGACTCTCTACTCTATTCAACAAGGATGTCTCCAACAGGGCTTTTCCTAGTAAATTAGCTCTTTAGACGACTGCAATTACACCATCCATGTATAAAAGGGCATAAGAAACAGGGCTTTTCCTGGAAATCAGTTTTTAGGGTTCCGTACGCAACGAGTAAAAAACGGGACCCTATTACTAAGACTCTGCTGTCCGTCCGCCCGTCTGTCTGTCAGTCTGTCACCAGGCTGTATCACATGAACCGTCATAGTTAGACAGTTGGAATGGTCACAGATAACGTATTTCTGTTGCCGCTATAACAACAAATACTAAAAATAAAGAATAAAATAAATATTTAAGGGGCTCCCATACAACAGACGTGATCGCTTGAGTGAACTTTGTACCTCATTTGTATCCGGCGTCATACATACCAGGTGCAAATTTAACTTAACCCAGCCAGTTAAGATAGTATAAGTGTTTGTACGGAACCCTCGTGCGCGAGTCCAATTTGCACTTGGTCGGTTTTTAGCGAATAATTTCATCTTCTACTCTAAGGAAGGTCGTAAGGAACGAGGCATTTCCTAGGGAATTAACTCTTTAGATAATGAATTACCAAATCTCTCCCGGTGAGAAACGACATAAGAGACGGGAATTCATAGTAAATTTGCTCTTTAGCCAATAATGACTCTTTCTATCCAGATAGAAAACGTCGTAAGCGCTTGGATTTTCCTATAGGATTCCGCCCTTACGTCCAATATGTCATAGACAACAATTAGACGCTCGCGCAGCGTGACGCGTGAACTTCTACGACCCGCGGGTTCACACGATAGCTTAATGACCACGGCTAACGGGGTGGGATCGCTGGGATTGTGATCCCGAAAACGGGAAGTAAGAATGTGACAAAAATTTACTGGAATCGATTTCGGTCGACATTAACATATCGAGCGATGTATCGACGTTGCTACGAACGTATGGCAGTCAAGCTGTCAAGCTGTATTCCCAGATGTGCACTGGGGACCGAAGAGCTGGCAGCTTCCTAGCTCGTATTAACGGATTCATCAAGGGAATGCTGCCAGTGTCTTCGGGACCATGCCAAACGGGTCCGATTTTTTTTTGTCTTTTTTAACATAAAATTAACTCCGTTTTAGCATATATTTTACTTACTTGAGTTCGTAGTTTACAGTTAGTATTTTAATTTCTGTATTATTGTTATTGTAAACTTTAAAATGTACACGGGGATGATTTGAGTTGATTCCGCTATCGCTATCTTCAGCATCACGAAATTCGCCGTGGTCTAGGTACTACCTTGCACTGTCGATATTACCACTTTGGTTCGAAACGTATTCATCCGATTCCCAAAGAGCATTCTAAAAGAGACGGTAAAAAGTGGAACTGGTTTCCAGTATAACCAGTTACCCGAAAATTATAAATAAAGCGTCTGTCACTTTTTGATACTTTTTGTCATTTATTTATCGCGTGATAACGAGATCATCATAGGCCAGAACCTTTAGCACAACTGTGACACGCGCTTTCTCGCGCGAGACATATTATCTGTCTCTTTCTTTACAATACTGTGAGAGAGTGGCGGGCAATGCTATGTCGCGCGACAAGTCGCGAAGTCAAGTTGTGCTAGACGCGCAGTTGGAAATCTTCTAATCGAGAGTGAATACATATCTTAGACTAATAAGTTTTATCTAAGGCAGCCTGGGCACAGAAGCGGGGAGAAAATTAATCAATTAGGATACGTCCTTGAAGCCCAAAAGTAATGCATTTAATAAATATCACACAACCTCACACACATGGAATGAGTCCCAATGCTTGCTGTCATGGGTACTAACTAGACGACGATATACTTACTTATATGGATAAATATCCTTATTTACACACAACAACCCAAACAGCCACGACCACTCTGACAAGAGTGTACGACACAGAAGAGAAATAAGTAGTCTAAGCAGACCAGGGCACCCCGAATGGCATCTGTTTACAAAGACCATGCGTATCTCAGCCATTCGCTTCCTTCAACCATATACTCAATATGTACTTAATCATTTATTGCAATATCACAAAAGTACCGGGACCGCCGGCACAGTAGGCAGGTGCACTTACATTAACTTTGATGAATGTGATTTGTCCAGTTTACATATCTCCACTCCTCTCCGCTTCTGTGGACTGACAGCCTTAGGCTTCATCGACATCTGTGTTATCTCTGACAGACGATGTTGAATTGGATGTAATTATAAATTTATCCCTTGACAAACTTAATAAACAGTTCCAAAACAAGGACCCAAATCCAATCAAAAATCCGCAAGCCTGTCCACCAGACCGTTAAATAGAGTCCGATATCCTGTCGGCAATTAGAAAAAAAACGTACGGAGCTATGGAGCATTTCTTTGGGGTCATAGCACCTAACAGGAAGTTAAGTCACGGGTCGTCGCGTGCGCCGGTCTTACGAAAACTGAGCGAGCGGTTCCGTAGGGCGCGAGCATGGTTACATGGGTTTTTGCTACTTATGATTTATAGTGAGGGAGCTAGTTGCTTGATGTAGTTGGTGTAAAGTGTGGTAGATGGAAAAATAGTAAGGTGATAATAAGGCTGGTGACAAATATCAGAGAACTAAGCGTTCCTGGCAGATAAAATTGAGGTGATTAGTGTGCTGGAAGAATTTGGATAACAGAATATGTCTAGAAGTAGATTGCTATAGTCTGGTGATTGTGAAGATGTTAGCAGCAATTTGACAATGCTAATGTTACTTAAACTTAACAAAACATACTTAAATATAAGCTGAGTCAGAGTAAAAAAGAAAAATATTGCAAACAATTGTGTCCGGTCAAAGTTGATATTGGTAGAAGTCAACATTATACTTTGCAGTGCAATAACTATTACAAGTGAAGTGGCATATCGTTGGAGATAGTGCAATACCGCGTAAATAACACACGTGTAGTTCCGTAACGAATCAATATTCAAACAAATACTAAGTATTTATTGAAATGAGAACTTTATCGACAGCTGTTATTTACCCGGTATTGCACTATCTCCGGTGATATTTGATACATATGTACATTGTACATACTCGTATATATCGACGGCAAAAAGCGTAAACGCTGTAAACGCCAAGGGAATTCATTGGCGTTTACGCTTTTTGCCGTCGATATCATTTATTTTTCCCGAGACAAGTATATACTAGTTATGCCCGAGGAACCCCAAAAATAATGATTTTCTAGGTATAACACATAGGCGGCGAGTCGTGACGTGCGTGCCCGGAATACGACGCGAATTCGTCCGATTCCCGAAAACAGATTACGTCATCTGATAAGCCGTAAGCCGGGAGCTTCGATAGGTACTAAAATATGTCGCTAATTTTGGCGATAACATGTTACAGATAGCTGCGACTAAATTTTGAGATGCTGTCTACAACAAGATACCTACATATAATCTCCAAATTCCTGGAACAATTTTCTCGATTTACAGCTAAGAACACTTGATCGAATTACTTTTCAATCACAAAATATGATGCCACGGTGATATACTCGTAGACACACGTCAAACTTAGGGAACCAATTGCAAGATTTAACAAAATACGAATCTAAAAAACGATATGTGTGCTTATAAAATGTAATGGTTCACTCGAAGATTTCTCCAGGGTAATCATTAGATAGGTTACTGACCTGATGACACAATAAAGAGGATACCATTTCAAACAAAAAAGATATCCTACCCAGTTATATTCGAGTAGTCTAGAAACATACAAACAAAAATCCCGTCCTGAACCATTTTTTTTAATTAAAAAAATAAATCCAAGATCCCAGACCGATCAAACCATTCGAACCAGAAGTTACACGCATGACTGTGCGCCCAACATGGCAGCACGCAATTATAGCCATCAGAGCAATGCAGAAAGAAGTGCCATATGCATGAGGCGCGGTTCCCATGACCAGCTAACTGTGCGCTGAGATTGAGCTTCGTGATCAAAATAGTGATGCTGATAAATCAAGCGGAACAAGGAAACGTGTTTTGATAGAACACAATATTAATAACTAGAGACAAAGAAGACTTCGGCAAAAGTTTGACTGAATCGATAGCCTACAATGACATGACTTGAAATTCAAACATGTGGTCAGGAGAAGAGTTTTGAAATAGAAATAAAAACCAGCAATCTTCAAGATTAGAAGACCTCGCGTCTTATGACGTGTAATGTAGATAAGTGCCATATCCATGAGGGGCGGTTCCCATGACCATAACCGCTGAGAATTAGCTTCGTGATCAAAATAGTCGCTGTTAATCAAGCGGAACAAGGAAATTTCGAGCTCTAATATATGAGTTAATTTGAGCAAGTTGGACCCTAAACAAAAAAGGCGGAAGCTACTCGCAAACCAACAACCCAAGATTGCAGCGAAAATCAGACCCCAAAGTCCAAACCGACCGTAAACTCACATTTACTTTAATAAAAAAAAAACTAGAAGTTAATTTGTTACATTAAAAAAATCTAGAAGTTAATTTCAATCAAAGAAGCACTGCAGCTTTTCCCTTCGAAAGGTGCAACATTTATTTGGGTTATTGTCAGATTAAGGTTCGAATCTTTTCGGTGGACATATGCTAAATGAAGGATTCCAGGGCCTACTTTTGTGATACTTGTATGAGTATAAGTAACGTTCCATCTTCTATAATCCAATGTAATAGCAACATAACCTAGAATCATACAAGCTCTTATAACTTCTGACTTTTATTTTTTGAACTGACAGTGACCCGTTCGTTAGTTGTGCGGCCTCTTCGTAAGTCCCGCACATTATTAGACACTGCTTTAATCATCTTTTATACCTAAAAGGTCAATGATGATGACGAATTTCAATTGAAGTATTTCAAAGACATTATAGCAACGCTTCACCTGCCAACATTTTTCCCAATGTTATTAGTAGGTAAAAGCATTTCTCAACTTCCATTATCGAATGCCTTTTTGGATTCTTTAATCTTTTTTCCCCTATTATTGCCAACCGATCTACGTAAAGATTTATAAATTCCTAGACTTCATTACTCAAGCGAGTAAACTGAATAAAAAAGTAGTGCAATATGCATGAGAAGTCACTCCCATGACCAGCTAACTGTATGCCGTGATTGAGTTTCATATTTATAATGGTTTTAGCATTAATTGCCGCGGGTCAGCGCTCGCGCAGCTTTCTGAACGGAATTAGAATGACGTAAGTGTATTATAGCGACGAGGATAAGGAGACCTTTTGGAGTTCAGGGTAACAGCGGTAAGAGGCTTGTTTTAACGTGTTTGAGTTTACTTCAAGTGAAAGAGTTCTTCTGCAATTTTTTAGAGGTTTGTTTTGGCGATAATTAAAAAAAATACCAATTCTACTAGTTCCTTTATTGTAATTTACCTGAAATCTTTGCCGCTTTATACTGATTTAGACAGTTGATAAAAACAATTTTACGGAAATCTTTTGAGTTTCCATACATGTATTTAGAAATTCATACAGGTAGAAGTTAAAATCAGTACTTCAATGGATATCAATATAGAAAAAGCCGCTAAAACGAAATTAGATTATGATACAACACTCTTACATGTTTAATTATACACGCTTAAGATGACTTCACCCGAGTTTATACACTTACTATAAACTACACTCGCTTATACTAACATTAAACATTATGATTATCTATCATTATCATAACAAATTAGAAAAACAAGCAAACACTATCCTACCATCGAGTTCACACTTTTTAATTGCTCCAATTAATTTAACTAACCAGAACCACCTTTTCATTTCAATAAGCCAACCCATTCATATCAAAACTATTCGAAAACTACTGATAACACTTTGAAAATACAGTTTAATTCTCAATGACCACGTCTATCTTGGTCAAGCCCATATATCACAGAATCTTTCATACAAATATTACTCCTATCATCAGCTATCTAAAGAATATTTTCCTCTGTTCGACTTGGATACAACATTGACAGACAGTCCCCTACCTATAGCAGCGTTAAATGGTCAGCTAAATGTACTAATTATAGAAAGAAATGTGTAGAATTTCAACAAAAACTTGTGAATGGTAATGTACAGATGTTTTATGTGAAATGTTTAAGGGCAATTATTCACCTAGATGTTTGATATGTTTGGGTAGGACGGCTTTTAGATGGTATTTAGGGCTTATTAAAGCATACCTTTTAACCGGCTTATTACTTTTTAACGGGTTGAGTTGAGAAGTTATTTTTTCTAAAATGGCAATGCAAAGATCAACATTTGTAACAAAATAAGTGAAAATAATTGAGTGATGTACTTGGATATTTGTTCCTGGGTTATGGATGTTTTTCTATGTTTCTATATAAGGATGTATATCCTCATCTAGTGCCCGTAACACAAGCCTACTAGAGCTTACTGTGGGGATATATCGATTTGTGTGGATATGAAATTACTAGCAAAAATGTTGTTACAATTAGTTGCAAGTATACCGATATTAAAATAAAATTAAACCGTCTAAAGATACGGAATTCCCAACTTTATACCAAAAAGAATGGTGCCATAACTGTACAAGGCAATTAAAAAGCAACATTAGCTAAAAAGCTCTCGCTTATAAATAATTAAGCGAGTCAGCGGTGTCACCGAGAAAGTTGGCACAATGGGTCCCACGCGGAGCCCCAGTAACACCACATCGGGTATTTTCATATCTGTGGTATGGAATTCTTGTTAACAAGCTCGAAATTCCCGATAGATGGCACCTATGATGGTTACTTTTATCGCGCGATAAATAAGTGACAAGCATCCGTCACGGTATGACAAAATGTGAATGTGAGTGGCAGATGCTTTGTCACTTATTTATCACATGATAAACGCAAAAATCATAGCCCGCCCTGGCCCGCAAGTAACGCTGTGCCTTCTTGGTGTAGAACCAAATTGGGGTGAAAATCCATGTGACTTACGAAATAACCAGTATAATATTGTCATTGCGCTGAATATTAAGTATAATATAGAACTCTGATAAACATAAAATTCGAGATGGCGATTTGGCGATTCATATCGTTCCAAAATGACTGTATATATGAAAGATAATTAGCAAAGATAAAATACCGAGCAAGACAGAGGTAATTTTCTGAAATCTTTTTTTTTTTATTCAAAATAGCCATGAATTTAACCTCGATTGCACCTGATGTTAAGTGACAATAAGGCCTAAGATGGAGCATGCTTGGCTAGAAGATGCCTATTCACTCTCCATCTCTCGTATGGTATTCCAAACTATTGTTGCTTGCTACACGTTGTCATTCTATTTGATTCTTTAGTAAATAATATTGTGATAAGACCAATCTCCCCCGTGATAGAACATATAAATTAAGGCATTTTGTGTTATATTAGGTACATAAAGATCTCATTACTGCTTCAACGGTTTAAATATGTCCAAGTACAGTTTCCACAAAACGATAAAATCTGCCGACAGCTCATTTTCGACGCTTGAATAATTAACTAAGACTCGTAAACATATAATAGCGAATCTCCCAAGTCTAAACCTCATTAAAATTCACCCGGAAGCAGTAATTTACTGCGTATCTCAGCAATTTAGTATCTGCTCACCCCTGGTACTGGCGCGATGGTGCGTACCGTCACGGGTGGCTGGGCACACAACTGGAGCAAAGGTGAAAGAATACCACCATATACCAGGCTATACAATAAAGAACTTGAGTACGAAGTATTAGAGACCAGGGCAACTGTAGACGAGCAAAGAACTACCAAGCTTGGTACAGCTGAAAGAAGCAATAGTAAACCGTATTGTGAACTAGTAAAGTTGTATTGAGTTTTAAGTGCAAAGGTGAAAGATGACTAAGTTAAATGTGTTGCAAGCAAAGGAAAACCAACCGTAATACGATGGAACAACGATGTATAGAGATGGGGTTACAAAGGTGAAAGAACAACAATACCAAGATCTGAACGCAGTTGTGACGAAGTAAAATGGTTCCTAAATGATAGCACTAAGGTAGCGACGCAAAGAGAAACTACAGTTTTTGTTGGGATGTATGACGCACTTGAAAGTAGTCTAAAATGTATCAATTATCACCGCTACATCATACATGCCACATGCCGGGTTTCTCTCGTATAAATCACTGAAATAGATTAAAATACAATTTTTAACAAAACCCAATTAATATAGATGGAAATGATAGTATATACGTTTAAACGAGTACTAGCTATACCCATTTTTATTGTTATAATTTACATAAATTTCAAATGATCATGACATTACGTACTAAGGGGCTGCACAAATGCATGGCCTATTTATGAATGTACTAGCTGTGCCCCGCGGTGTTACCCGCTCATCCCACGGGAACACTACATTTATTCGGGATGAAAAGTATCCTATGTCCTTCCCCGGGACTGAAACTATCTATATACCAAATTTCATCTAAATCGGTTCAGCGGTTTAAGCGTGAAGAGGTAACAGACAGACAGACAGACAGACAGACACACTTTCGCATTTATAATATTAGTATGGATATGGATAGTATAGTATATAGTATAATATAGTATAATATAATAGTATATAGTATGGATATGGATATGGATTCTGCAGCTCAATGTTCTTGCACATATTTGGGTTACAAGTTACAGAACATAATAACTCAAAACAAAAATCTATGGGTTTTTTTCATTAAGCCAGAACTTATATTATTGTTGAATATAAAAGAAGAAAGAGATGAAAAAGCACTTGTAAAGATATCACGTTCTTATAAGTTATAACATGTAACAAGTATGTGTGGTAATGTCCTGAGCAAAAGGAATTCATGGCAATATATAACTCAGATTTTGAGTAAACATAGGGTAGTTGTAACCTTAGTGTGTCTTTTAAATATTATAGGATAAAAACCCCGAGGACACCTACATTATTTTTATATGTAATTGGTACAAGCGTAGCCTGTACCGCAGCTGTAGGTCAACCACGATTATAGGATGAAATACGGATATTAAGAATAAAATACGAAGAACCAATTATGTGATACATGGAAATGGAAAGGTTCGGTTACTACGTTTAAACATTTGAATGCGTTTGGGTAAATGAGGCCAGGTCGGGACCTATGCTAATGCCTTGCCCAATTGAATCGGCGCCCCCGATGCACTGGTTTACATTCATTAAAACGACCCGTTCGTGTAAATCCATGCTAAGTATACTACGAGTACTTATTGCCCTCGTTAATAGTACATTACTGCAGACGCCGGAAAAGTTAAACTTACCTGACGAATAGTGTAGTGATACGAAGCCAGCAAGCCCTTTTCACGGCTAGGCATGTAGTGCTTTTCTCTGACTCGGAAACCAAAGAGGAATATTTTTGCCTTCGCAAACTGAATAACTTAAAGAACCGCCATTAATATTACAAGACAATCTCTTCCAGCCTATGCATTCTAGTAAAACCTACGAACCTAGCTGACAAGACAAGCATACGATAATTAAATTCCTTATAACCGCGGCTAAATCGCTATCAAAGTAAAGTCGAGTCCACGCGGACTCTGAATACAAAACGGGACACACCTGACGCAATTTCCGGCGTGTTTAAAAACGTGCCGTCTTTAAAAAGAGTGGGTAAAAATCGAGGCGCGAATATGGAAGAATTTTAGGACGTCCAACTGGCAAACAACCTTTATAATTTCAACATGATGCCATTGATGCCTTAGTTGTTAACGATTTTATCGTGCCTATCAATATAATAATCTCCATTTTTTTGGTGTCGATTACTTTTTCGGTCGATTGCAAAAAAATTGTACATAGTTAAAACTTAGTTAACATAAAATACGATCGCTTCCTTTGTGTGACCAAAGTTAGTCATACAAAATGTATGGGTAACTTTCGTCACACAAAGGAATCAATTAATTTTGTTTTAATTAAAGCCCTTAACTATGTACAATTTTTTTGCAATCGACCCTTTTTTTTCTCTAAGAAGGAAATATACTTGTTTTATTTCACAAAACACATTAAGATATTAATAAAAACAATAATAATTCAACTGAGAATATATGTTTATCAAAATAACCGGTAATGAATCACACTCAGAATTAGAGTGACCTGATGGCCTAGCGAGTTATCTCCCCATACAATTGGGACATCGTATCAAAACTGCATTTGCGTTTTATTATAACAAAACGGTACTTAATTGCATTACAGGTCTTATACATTTTAAAATGTATTTTTTTCTTATTATGATTATGACAAATATATTTCAACCTACTTTTAAGCTATTTTATGCTTTTATTGAATGCAATCGAAAATAAATCGGAAAAACCAGTGTTCTCCGATGATTTTGCAAATTTTGTGTACTTTTTGAAACTAAAACTATCAATTCAATAATAATTTGTGTAAAATTCAAAACAGTACCACACAGAACATTTTATTCCTCAAATTTCGTTAAGATTGGTTAAAAACTTAACCAATCTTATGAGGACGAAACCGATGAGAACGGAACTTCGATTTTTTTGGGAAAAGTGCCTCTTATATAAAGAATAAAAATCTTATTAAAACTTTCGTGAGACATATTTCAATACGGGTAGCAGTCCCTGAAGACGAGCTCCCTATGAGTTCGAAACATGTCGGGCCGTTCCATCAGGAATTTCACGTGAGTGTAAACAGATTAACAGGCCTTATTCCTTTAAAAAAAAATTGTGACAAATATATTGATAATTTCACACAATTTTTTAATGTAAATAATACTTTTCCCTTAGTTCTAGAAAGTAACATAGCTATTTTTTGCTTTTATTGCGCGCATTCGAAAATAAGTTGAGAAAGCCAGTTTTCTGTGTGAATTTTGTCAATTTCGAGTAGTTTTTAAAACAAATATTATCAATGAAAAATTCAAACTGTAGGTTTCAAAAATATACCAATAAATCGCGATGACCCTGGTCTAAGTAGTAACATTGATAATATGTTAGGAAACATGATTGATCATAGAGAAAAATGTCCAAAACAATCAGCATTTTTGAATGGTTAAGGATAGCCTTAATACAATAATAATAATAAAATAGTCTAATTTAGGTAGTAGCAGTTACATATTCGTTGGCTAATTAGAAGAGTGGGGCAGATGGCGCGGAGTCAAGGCTGGTGGCGCAACGGTGGCCCGATGGTGGCGCAAACGCATTAATTGCCGGAGGCTGGGCTACAGGGTGTTCTCTTTTATACCGGGTGTGGCCGTCTGCTCTCTGTCGTCAGATCCCGCATCCTCAACTACTTTGGACACGTGTCTCGGCGAGACGGAACGTCCATAGAACGCCTCGTTGTTCAAGGGAGAGTGGAAGGTGTCAGAGCTAGAGGAAGATCGCCGATGAGATGGACCGACCAGATCAAGGCCAGTGTGTCGGCTACCGTCAATGAATGCTCACGGAAAGCGGCCCTACGGGACGAATGGCGACATGTCGTCAAACGGGTCACTCAGAACTCCACAAATGCATAATGGCCACGACCACTCTGTAAAGAGTGTAACGAAGTAGAAGAAGAAGCCGTGCTAAGGTAAAATGCGACCATTTGCTATGGAGCTCCGTACAAAAAGGTCGCCTTTTAGCTTAAGACTGCGCCGAGCCAAATGTGAAAAAATATATTTTTTTACAAAACTGTATTTTTGTCGGAATAATTATAAAACAAAGAGAACCTAACGTAATGGGTTCTTTAAAACAATATTTAAAAATCCTGAAAATATTACGGGTTTCAGGAAAAAGTTACATTCGGACAAATGAAAATTTGACGAAACGAAACATAGTTTCGCTGATGAGATAGGATACCATGAAATAAATAAGTAAAATTTGAATAAATTAAAATATAGAATAAACCGTTAAACTGTTAACATTGTTTGAGCAATTTTAAGAAATAGCTCGTATTATTTAATAATTTGTGAAATATTATTATAACAACATGATGTTACGTTCATTGTTTTTGACGACGCGTTTGGCTCGGTTTGTAGACACCTGCCTACTGAGTCGGCGGTCCCGGGTTCGAATCCCGGCCGGGGCAAATATTTGTTCTCGGGTCATGGATGTTATATATATATATATATATATGTATTTATATATTATGTATATCGTCATCTAGTACCCATAGTACAAGCTTTGCTTAGTTTGGGACTAGGTCAATTTGTGTATGATTATCCCTTAATATTTATTTATTTATTGTCTCAAAGGATTTTGTTATAATAACCACTGAAAATCATAGTTTTAAGAGTGACCCAGGAGACACCGTCAACGACCAACAAATAAAAGTTAATTAATTGCCCCAAAGAACCGTCCAATAATGTGCCAAGACCAAGATTACTATAGTGACACTAACAAGTGACACTTTTACATACTTGACTTTTAATTTTGTGAAAGGCAAACTGTAACCTTCCACAATTTACAATTTAACACCGCATTAGGAACACCCTATTCATAAGAACAGTTAGCGCCGTGCGAAAATCAGATACCACGTTTATGTATGTAAGAATATTTTTTCTCTGAACAATAGACCGGGCTGCCATATGTACCGAGTTTTAGCTTAATTGAGCTCTTAATTTAGTTTTCTAATTCTAAATTTGATGCAGTAATCTAATTAAGATTGGGCAACGGTTGCGGTTTTGAAAGTATGTTTTTTGATGTTAAATATGACTACCTACATACTATAAAACAAAGTCGCTTCCTGTCTGTCTGTCCCTATGTATGCTTAGATCTTTAAAAGTACAACGCATTTAGATCTATTTTTTTAATAGATAGAGTGATTCAAGAGGAAGGTTTATATGTATAATACATGCATAATTTATCAGCGTTGCACCCGTGCGAAGCCGGGGAGGGTCGCTAGGACTCCTATGCGACGTTTGACAACATTTAATCTCATGACTATAATTCTGCTATAGCGATATTGATTTTCTTTTTTAAAGTAGGTATGTACATACTCGTATGCATAATTTTATTAATTGTAAAATCGCTAAGTATAAATGGTCCCACCAAAAAATCAGTGCTTTTTAGCTACCATAATGCTGACCCACCTCAGCATTATGGTTTGAGGAAATTCAATAATTATAGATTAGATTTCATAGTTTATATTAGTTTTAATTCTTTTGTCACTATTGTAAATGTTATTCTGTCTTTCTTTAAATTACAGTAGCTTGCAATATTTTCAATTTAAGCATAGTTCCTAATACTGACAACTTATAGATGTCATTCAATGTAGCTCAAATAGCAAAACGGAATATATACCTACTGAGTGTGACTTATAACAGGAGCAATAAGTTGAAAGATATAGATTGTACCGTACCCATCAAACTGAACAACATTTTGTTCAACAGCAACTTAATTAAATTACTTGAATAAAATAATAAAATAACTTATAAGAATAACTTTATTCAAAGAAGCAATCCATTGCGATGTCCAATGTCCAATCCATATGTAGCGTGACAGCTATGAAAATGCTATGGGGATGTCAATCGCGCCGGCGTACATTGAAAATACTATTTAATTAGTTTAGCGAACCTCTAGGTATTAATCTGTTTTTTTTTAATGTTGCAAAACAAATCGTTCGGTTTGTACAGTAGAATCAGGCCACACCGGGTATATCTCGCTCTCCGAGGACACCGAGGGTTCCGTACCAACACTTATCCCATCTTAACTGGCCGGTTAAGTTAAGTTTGCACCTATTATGTATGGCCCTGCATACTTTGGTGCAAAGTTAAAGCAACCGATCACATTTGTTGTGTTCTTACCTAAATATTTGTTATTCTATTCTATTTTTAGTATTTGTTGTTATAGCGGAAACTATTACGGTTCATGAGATACAGCCTGGTGATAGACGGACAGACGGACGGACAGCACAGTCTTAGTAATAGGGTCCAGTGTTTTACCCTTTAGGTACGGAACCCTAAAAAAGAGTGATATGTTGGACAGATATCACAAGAAATGTCAAACATTACTTTGACAGACAAATGCTTGCCGGAATCCGACGTTCACCTTCGAGGCCGGTTCCGCTCCGCAAAAACAAATTCCGCAACACATAATGATATTGGACAAAAGCTATATAAAAACGTCCACAACTAGACAATGTTCGCCCTTAGTGGCGCAAGAGTTTGCGCAAACGCATGCGTGCAACTGGCGTGCGAAAAGTTTTCTTATTAAAGCGGTTTTCATTGTCATGTGGCTAGTATGGGTTTAATGGGGTAGATTGGGCTTATGAGATAATTGGGTGTTTAATTCTGTGTATTTTTGCGGTTTGATCGTAATTTAATGGAAAATTAGATGATAAAAACGTGATCGCTCACAATGGGCCTCATAAGAAGGCTCAAGGTTACCCAAAGGGCAATGGAGCGAGCTATGCCCGGAGTTTCCTTGCGGGTTTGAATCCGGAATGATGAGATACGCAAGATAACCAAGGTTGTAGTTATATCTCAGACAGACGCCAAACTTAAGTGACGGTGGGGCACATTGCTCGTAGAACCGATGGCCGTTGGGGCAGAAAGGTTCTTGGTAATACTTGGTGGCAAGTATGAAAAACGAGGTGGACCGACGGACAGATCTGGTTAGGATCCCTGGCAGAAGTTGGATGAGTACGATGCGACAGACAGAAACACAGATACACATGTTACACTTATAACACCCCTCTTTTCTCGAACCAAATGAGAAAAGGTGACCTATAGAATATATTTACTGGCATCAGGTATAAGTTACATGTCATGGCTTATGACGCTGATACGCTGTCGCTCACTATGGTCTTATAAAGCTCTATCATCCAATGAGCTTTTGACAATTTGATAATTATCAACTAGAAACCAAACTGAGCGGTTAAGTAGATTGTCAAATTTGACTTAGATAACGAATACAAGAGCGAGGACTATATATAGGCCCTTGCGTCTATTGCAGACGATTTATGGTGTAATATGTTCGGAAGACACCATTTCTGGTGGCTAACTAAACCGATACGAGATCGACACATTCTACCGCAGGGCTGACAAGAGAAGTGTGCGACAGGTGGTACTGGTCTTGGCGACGTCTTTGTCTCTTGTCAGCGAGTGCCGCCAACCAGATCTCGTCGCATAACTTGCGACCCTTCACAACGCGTTTGCGCCACTCCGTTCGTTTCTCTGCAAGCTTTTCCCATTTTTGGTGGTCAATATGGAAGACGCGGTTACGTCCCTCTTTGCGCAATCTTTAAAGCGATTACAAATATTTAATGTGACTTTAGAGATTAGATTAACTATAATATTTATAATGGTAACGACCCCGGTAGCGCTTAGTAGCAAAGCACGGTACATTTATGTACTCGTAAATTTACTTACAAGCATAAAGTAGCAACTGGTTGACTACATTTGTATTTGAGGATCGAAAGGGTTAAATAGGATTGTGTCAATGGAAAAATACGTTCAAGTACATTAAGTTTCTTGACCCTTAATTTAACAAATCAGCAGTAAACGTATTTAATTCCAACATGCAATTACTCTACACACCGTTAATACGATAACATCGTGCGAACCAACATAAACCCCGACAATTCCAATCAAAAACGACACTTATAACTTCAATATAGAGTTTATAGAGACCGCAGTTTAAGCTCGGCAATTTTCTATACAGACCATGCATTGTGTTGGCAGTGAAAACGTTAGGATTTTCTCACGAAAAAAGGAAAACTTGCGGTACGTTGTGTCGAAACCTCTTGCGACACACATGTGTCGTATGGTGAACGGATGGAGTGTATAAATGACCTAGCAGCTCGAATAACTTTATCTATACTATTATATTTTATTGAAAATCTCATTAACACTTAAGTTGACAAAAAAGCGAAGGTTGATAGGTAGTTCAAATCTCGTTAAGGTTGAATAGAGCAACCGATACTCGTTCGAAAAAAAAGAGAAAAAGATGGTCAAAGAGTTTGTACGTCCAACCAATTTGATTCCTAGGCCATTTCGTACCTTACCTTGTCACAGTGAACATCAATATGAAAGCCGCTTGAAATCTCATCATCATTGTCATTGTGACAAGGTTTTATGGTGGCTCAGAAATCACTGTACATCTTGGTGTACATTGCCTAATAATAGAGTTAAAACATAATTATATTTAGAGCATTGCTTTATATGGGTGTCAGGAGTGGACCATGCCGCAAAGGGACCGCGAGGCGCTGGAGGCATTTGAAATGTGCTGGTGAAGGATGGAGAAGATCAGATGGATGGAAAAGTTACCAATGAAGAAGTGCTTAAAAGAGTGAAAGAAAAAAGAGGGGAAAATGGTAGGCCACCTTATACGACATGATGCTTTTATAAATAAAATCATAGAAGGAAAGGTTGAGGGGAAGCAAGAAGAGGAAGGCCAAGAATAAGTAAACATTGATTGAACACATTAAAGAGAGGATAGACGTCATATCGTATAGGGAAGTCAAAGAAGTGACTATGGTCAGAGTTAGTTGGAGAAAACTGCATACTGCATCAGGTATACACCGATAAGAGTTTGACTCTTAAATTTATGATAATTGAAAAGCTGTTTTCTATGGATTTATTATTTCAGGTACAATCTTAAAGGGGCTAAACAATTTGTGGCCCAGCCATTATTGGCATCTTGTTCTAGCATAGGGTGTCATAAGGACGGCCATAATTGACGGCCATAATTGCCCGCCACAAATGCAGTATAGATGGGCAGGGTTAAAACCAAGTGCTTACCAAAATACGTTTTGTTTTCCCGTAACTTTATAACAGTTGTAATCCAAATCGTCATGGCATGTAGTTGTAGATATTTCCTTCCAATAATTCTTAAATATCGATTGACCCATCACCACTTCAACCCAATCAAACCCACGCGAATACTTTCAAAATATTACGGTAATAAACCACGTTTGACCTTTACAGCCTACGCGTTTACACAGCAAATCTTTAAACTAACTATTACTCATGCATTTGATGAATACAGGTTTAAAACAATAAAATACAAGGAGCTCTAAGATTAATGATGGACGGACGGACGTATTCGTATTATAAATGCAGTATACCAAAAGGTCATAAGTGTATAATCCGCCAAGTGCTTATAAGTCTTTTTGAGTTAAAAACAAGCATCTGCATATGTGTACGCCTACGTTCGTTATAGGCGCATTTCGCAAGAGTTAGGCAATGGATTTTAAGTCCAATTTGTCTGTTTGATAGCATCTTGACGTTTGTTTTAGGGCTGAAATGTTCTGTGGAATTAATTAATCAACTCTCTTATCGTATAGCCAAGGATAGTTTCAACGAGGCTATTCTTGTAGAGCATGATTTGCAAAGGCTTCTACACATTGCATATAATCGACAAACCCCCTTAGAGCTCATGTTCGACTGGGTCAGCTATATACTAAGTATACAAAAATATGGTAGCCGCAAGCATCTCCAACTGAATAACTTCCATAATTGTATTTTAATGCTATATTACCTGCTTATCCCATGGGAATACTACATATTTCGGGATAAAAGTAGCCTATGATTAACACATAAGTAGGCTACTTTTTATCCCGAAATAATCCCAGGGTGTCAGCTACCTTCACACCGAAATTTATCAAAATCGGTCCGGCTGTTTAAGCGTGAAGAAGTGACAAACATACATATAAACACAAGTGTGATATAGTTTGTCCAGATCTTGTAAAGGGCGACGTCACTGTGGTGTCCCAGTGCGGTAAGGGACCCATGAGATGAGACCATATAACGGACATAAGTACAGATAGCCAATAAATTGGTCTACAACGTTTCCATTTCCACTCAATTTCATGAAAAATTAAAACGAACCTAATATTTTCATTTTCTCTTCATCTCTCTATTTCATGTGCATTGAAGTTCAAATGTGGAAGATCAATTTCTATGCTTATTGTACAGTCAGCCAAGAAAGTGGTGTACCACTTTTGGACCGTAATACTCATGAAATAGGGTAGAAAAGTGGTAGTAATTTTTTTCCTGACTGCAAAATACGTATTGAATTTTGCTATTCAAGCTGCTATTGCCGTGTTCATTAACCAATTAACACAATCATCATGACAAGGGATGTCATTTTGCACTGAATCATTAATAATCATCATTAACCCTCCGTTTCGCTTCGCCGTAAACGGGTAAAAAGTGTTCTCCGAAGCAGGAAAAACTGAATTTATCTCGTCAGTTGTTTTTGCACGTTTCAGGGCCTTTGCAATTAAACCATGTCGTGATAAAGGGACATTATAGTTGATCAACATGTAAAATATTTTATTAGTAAGCTGTTTAAGATGGTAATTGCTTGTCATAATCATAAGCAAAGACTCGTGGAAACCTGTATTAGATACGTGTAATGTAAAGCAATAGTTTTTACTTCACCCTAGGCTGTAAATGTGATTTTCTGCCCGATGTAAATCTCAGATCCTGGCTAATGCAAGATTTTAACTTTAGGGCGGTAATTCCTAAACCTCCAGATTGCATATTTATGGCCCTCGCCCTCGGTTCGGGCTACAAACATTCGGAACATGTCGAGCGATATTCGACTTCTACCGTACGACGTGAGTAAACCTGTTTTGTATGTATTTTATTTCGTTTCCGTGTCTACAGTAAATAAGCATTTTTATGCATATGTCTTGTTTTTTAGTTATCATCATCTTATTAGTAACCTCCTCCTTATTCTTTGAATAAATGTTACAGTAGCGGAAATTCTTATAATTTGAATAAATGTACAGTATGTTGCTTGGGAGTTAGGGTGGCGTAAATGTTAACGCGCTGGCCCGGCAATCCAGAGGTACCGGGTTCGATTCCCGGTTTCTTCCACCAGGTAACTCAATTAAATTTTATTTTGAGCTTTGCTCTTTGTATCAATGGTTTAATATAAAAATTGTGGTGTGTACCCACATTAAAAAAAATGAGACTAATCAATTATATTTTTACACTTTTTTAAGAAGTATAATCACTATTGTCCCCTGGGCCACGCGACAGAGTAATCAATAAATAAGTTGATCCACCCATGTTTGACCTCCCGAGATGAGTTAAAGTATATGTACCACAATACAACTACCACAATAGTGGTGTACACCGGTGCGTAGCGCAAGAGCGGATCTTGCCACAGCCTCATTCGAGATTCTAGGTCGCAATCGTTAATTAGACGAGATAAGTATTAATTGTATCATAGGAGCTTCGTATCGCGCCATCTCGCGGGACCGCGGGTTGTATTTCATACTTGAGCGGGTAGTATTTCGGTCATTAAATTAATCTTCTGTCATTATGAAAAATTAAACCTATCTTGAGAAAAATCGGCATAGTTACAGTAGCGAGCAGTAAAAAAGGTTCAGGACCTGACTCGCTCGTTTATTTTGTATGCAGTCAATACTTCTATTTTGTATGCAGTGCAGTCAATACTTCTATTTGACTACAGGTTGATATATAAATATAAGTCACATAGGTACTTGTAAAACCAAAAATTTGAGTTGTCCTAGCGTAATATCACGACTCGCTGTAAATAAACAAGTCTGAACCTGCACGATGATTGCACAACGTAGATACATCAATACGTCATCAGTGTGTATACGTAGTTCATCAGTTTGTCATTATCCTGTATACAAATTATTGCTTTTAGAGTAAAGCAGTAGGCGAGCGTAATTTGAGTCGCGTAATTTCGGTCGCCACGTCAAACCAAGTATGGCGCGACCGAAATTACGCTCGTCTGGATACGCCCTTTGGTACACTTGAAAAAAAAAAAACAAGTGTTGCGGGTATTAAATATCGACAGGTCTATGTTTTCCGGTTGCCGCGTTTTTCACGCTTGTCAATTATTTAAATAAAGCAATTAAAGTTCGCGGTTTTCTATGGTTACTTACTTACCAAACTGTGGTGAATCAAAGCTATAATAAATGTATCAAATCATCACACTTTTTACCTTTCACCGATGTTTAAAAATTCGCCAACTTACCTGAAAATAAATTAAATTTATTAGATTAAATTAGTGTTAAAAAAAGTCAATCGGGAATCGAATACATTGTGTGCGGAAGTTCAATCTTTTGCAGCTAAGTTTTTTGTTTACTTTAGCAAGCGCGTTTGCTCGACTTACAGATATGTAGGAACTGATACCGATAGTCTTTATTTAAACTTGATATGTTTAGGTACTGATACCGATTGTTTTTAGCTGAATTATTGTGTATTTAACAATAATAGTTTAATGAATAAGTACAATCAAGGATGCACCAATCTAATACACAGTCATGTTAATAGTTACTGTCAGATTTTGGGTTTACTTAAATCTTAAAGCCCCAATGTCTTAGCACGGTCGAAGGCTCACATAATGTCGCTTTGATTCCATAGCGCAGCGGTTCTCAAAGGTTTACCCTTGTTTTATACACAAATGTTTCATCGGATTTTCATTTCAAAGAAATTTCATTTGATCGAAAGTATTTTTTTTCTGAAACTATAAAATGTTGTGAAATGTTATAACACAGACCTAACCTAACCTAGGACCTTTCAGAAGGTTCCAACCTTTTTATTATTACATCAGGACAAACAACATAGGTAACAAAATGAGTAGTCAACCAGGGTTCATCCTAGAGCTCCCATGGTATAAAAAGCAAGGTATGGCATTCCGACATGGCAGACTTGTGACCTAGATGCCGCTTTATGGTAACAAAATAATTATAAGGAAAAGATGTTCAACGCCAGTCGTACAAAAAAAATATATTTTTGCATTTCAATTGTCATATTCTTTGAATAAATGTTACCAAGAGAATCGGTATCTGTATGTATTATGATATACTACTGGCAACACAGAAACGGATTGACAGAACCAACCAACCAAAAGCGTGATGACGTCACAAGTCTGGCCTGTCATTCCGGAATGCCATACCTACCTTGTTTTTTTATACCATGGAGCTTCCAATCACGGGATCCCGGGAATTGGAAGCCCTAGTTCATCCTATTAGACGACGCGTTTGGCTCGGTTGGTAGACACCTGCCTACTGAGTCAGCGGTCCCGGGTTCGAATCCCGGCCGGGGCAAATATTTGTGCAAATATTTGTTCTTGGGCCATGGATGTTATCTATATATGTATTTATATATTATGTATATCGTCATCTAGTACCCATAGTACAAGCTTTGCTTAGTTTGGGACTAGGTCGATTTGTGTATGATTGTCCCTTTATATGTATTTATTTAAAAAAAAAAAAAAACGAAAAAAAAACTATTTTGCGCACCGTAAAGCATGTCAGCGTTTCAAAAAGGTTCCGTTCATTGACCATAGTTGTCAGCGTTTCAAAAAGGTTTCGTTCATTCACTATAGTTTGAGAACTACTGCTCTACCGAATTAAAACAAAATTACTACCACATTTATCGGTCTCGTTACGAAATGGTGACATTTCCCCTTTCCCACGTTGTGTCGCAGTAGGAAAATGAGTTGAAACAATCAATTTGTACGTAATGATCTAATTATGTCAAGTTTGACTTTTATGTTGTATCTATGTTAGTCAATTTATTAATAATAAGAAATCCTTGTAAAAATATGCCAATTTTTTATGTAGGTAATCGTTAGCAGTTATTGAAGCAGCTGGTATTACCAATTTAATTTTTATGATGAAACGATTTTAATAGAGGAGAGAGTTGTGGTGTGGCGCGTGACAATTGTATATCTTTAGGTGAGGCAGGTCATCCTCGTTTTCAGTCAATTTCGAGCAAGGTCTTGTTCTCGGTTCGTCACCTTAACGGCAGATTATCTTCGCTTCCCGACAATTTAGAAGGACGTCATGTTCTCGGCTAGTCAATTTCTTAATAAGTCAATTTCGTTTCGTGTCAATTTCGAGGAACGTCATGTTCTCAGCAGGTCATATTCGTTTCGTGTCGATTTCGAAGGACGTCATATTATCAGCTGGTCACTTTCTCAGCAGGTCATCTTCACTACATGATATGATGTCATGTCATGTGCTTAGCTAGTAAATTTCTTAGTAGGTCATCTACGTTTAATAACTTTGACGTTATTTGCTTATCTTTGTTAATATAATTACAACTTTTACGGATAAAATACAGGGGGTTACTACAAAAAGATACCATAAGATTAGTTACAAGCCTAGAGAATTTCGTTGAAATAGATTTTCCTAGACGATGACTAACCCAGAAAATGACATCCTGCGAAATTGACCCACTTAGAAGATGACTAAAGTAGAAAATGACATCCTTCGAAATTGACCCACTTAGAAGATGACTATCGCAGAAAAAGACGTCCTTCGAAAATAGACGTAAAACTAACATGACGTTTCACTACATTGACCTTCCACGAAAACGACCTGCCTCGCCTAAAAGTTTTATAAGCAGGCATAAACTCTTTTACTAGGTAGCTAGTTTTAATGTATTTACATCATTATATGGGAACTACCAAATTATTTTTATATTTTATCAAAATAAGTACGTATATCGTCGTCAAGTACCCATAACACAAGCCATCTTGAGCTTCATTTGGGACTAGATAGATTTGTGTGAGGTTGTCCCATATTTATTATCTAATTTATTTGCCTTACCTACTGTCATATTTACTGTTTCTCAAACTAGCATCCGAATCCTCCACCTTTAAAATATGCAAAATTCAAGATTCAAAATGTACATTTGTATGAAAGACATACCTATGTATTACGCTTGGAAAATAGGAGGCAGCAATCACCAGCATGCAATAAGCCTGCATTTCATCAATATGCAAATCAAGTTGCAAAATTAAAACACCAATAAAACACCCGAAAGCCCATCTCTTACCCAACAGAAACAAAGCTACCGGAAGCGGCCAGTTAACCGGCAAAATTCAAATTTCGAACAGAATGGCGGCGAGAGAACGAGCAATATCCGTTCCATTTGCGCAACCGATACATCCGAGGTGAGGCGTTGGTGCGTTACATTCGAAATTCAAAGGATCTATGGTTTAAAATTCCAACGGTCTGTGGCCTCATTTGTTTTTTTTACAGTTCTATATTGCCAATGCTTGTAATTTGCGGAATGGATTATTACGAAAAAAAAACGAAAAATGACATTTAAATTTTTCGTCTCAGATGCGATATATACAGCAGGGTTTACCGCTGGCATTATTTAAGTTTTCAGCCTAGAGAAGAAAATGGTTTATGCCCACATACATTCACAGACGATAACGTGTCAAAATTTTGTAGCGTGCACGTTTTCAACAATCACTGTTGTTGGGTGCACGGTTTGTCATTGTCAGACTTTGGCTATAATTTTTGAATTTTACGTTTTGTTCGCACTTCCACATAGCCATGAGACCTGAAAATTAGCAAAGTATGTCAAATCCGCAATATGGCGAGAGCCGAAAAGCAAGTTGTCGGGCTTTATATCGGGATCTTAAGATGAGTATAAAGCCTCACATGGCGAGCGGTCGGTCGCGGGTGGGTGCGCGAGGTGATGGCGCGCCGCGACCCGTGACGACAGTTACTCGGGGCCACTAATTAATATGGAGAAATGACCAGCATACTCTTAGAGCTGGTATGTTTGACCAGAGAGTCTTCTAGAGGTGACTGGCCAGATGAAAGGCTACTAACGTATCAATGAGTTCAAAGTTTGCGCAACCTTCCGGAAACTTTTGAGAATTTTCTCCTTATCCGTTCAAAAATGCCGACTGTCTCAGACATTTTTCTCTATGATCAAATATGTTTCTTAACATATTATCTGTATAGATAGAACAGGGCCATTGTGATTTATTGGTACCTATATATTTGAAACCTACAGTTTGAATTTTTCATTGATTATTTCAGTTTCAAAAACCGGCCAAGTGCGAGTCGGACTCGCGCACCGAGGGTTCCGTACAAACACTTTCCATCCCTAAGTGTTTAAGTTAAGTTTGCACCTGGTATGTATAGCGCCCCATATAAATTAGGTGCAAACTTGCAAAGTTAGGTATTAAAAAAAAACTACTTACTAGATCTCGTTCAAAACAATTTTCGTTGGTAGTTTTTATAGTAATGTACATCATATGTTTTTTTTAGATTTTTCATTTTCTTATTTTAGAAGTTAGAGGGGGGGGACCAACTTTTTTCCACTTTGGAAGCGTCTGTCACGCAAACTATTCGGTTTAGAAAAAAAATATTTTAGAAACCTCGATATCATTTTTGAAGACCTATCCATAGATACCCCACACGTATATGTTTGATGAAAAAAAATTTTTTGAGTTTCAGTTTTAAGTATGGGGAGCCCCCAATATTTATTATTATTTTTTTATTTTTGCATCAAAATCTTAATGCGGTTCACAGAATACATCTACCTACCAAGTTTCAACAGTATAGCTCTTATAGTTTCGGAAAAAAATGGCTGTGACATACGGACGGACAGACGGACAGACAGACAGACAGACAGACAGACATGACGAATCTATAAGGGTTCCGTTTTTTGCCATTTGGCTACGGAACCCTAAAAACTACTCGAAATTGTCAAAATTCACGCAGATCTCTGCTTTTTTTTTCTTTTTTCAATTGTACTCGATTATCTAGTACTCAGGAAACGTATTATTCACCTCAAAAAGTTGGTTAAAATATATTTGTCATATGAAAAAATTGAATTTTAAAAGGAATAAGGCCTTTTAAAAAAGTGTTTCTTTTTTACATCGATATTTTGGACGTGATTTTACGTTCATTGACTCCAAAAGTTCATGATATTATGCTAATCTTAAGACTCCTAAAATCTACATTGAACCTCATATACACCTTATTTTAGGTGAATAGTATAGGTAGTGTACGACTACGGGGATGCAGTCAGATGGGGCTGATTAATAGAGCAGAGGTACTATCAATATCTTTATTGCCCAGAGGCCAGTTGAAGACTAACTAAATATTTTATATTTATGACGGATGTCACTCGCTGATTCAAATACATAAAAATGACTTTATTTTTATGTCGGTGGCCAATACCACCGAGAGTGAAGTACAACCTTCACAGTAGGTACCCGAAGACTAAAGTCCTATTACATAACAGTTAGTTGGATTCGCCCAAAATATTACCTACCTTCTTCTTGGTTAGTAATGTTAAACCACCATTTGACATTATTTATCTGCGAGCAATTGTTATTCTCGAGGTAAAAGTATAATCGAATCCAGCCTTAGTTGGGATCGAATTTAAAAGACTCATTGGGATATTATCTAAGGAATGAGGAAAATAATCTTATTAAACTTATGTGAGACATTAATTATTGTACTAAAGCGGTTTCCGCTCACGTGAAATTTTCAGGAACGGCGCGACTTGTTCAGAACTCGAATGGAGCTCTTCATCAGGGGTTGCTACCCGTACAGTGGCGCGGTAACTTCGTCACTGGTTTTTTTTTTATCAGCGCTTCGCCATAATAGCCGCCGCTCCTGACAATTTCACGTGAATATAAACCGCTTAGTACAATAATTGAATGACGTAAACATTTTATTTTTTCGTCAAATACTTTGACGACGCGGTTGGCGCAGTTTGTAGAGACCTGCCTACTTTGCCGGAGGCCCCGGGTTCGAATCCCAGCAAATTGGTGTGATGAACTTGAATATTTGTGCTTAGGTCATAGTTGTTATATGTATTAAAGTATATATTTATCTATACAAGTATGTATATAGTCGTCTAGTAACCATAACACAAGCTTTGAGCTTAATTTGGGACTAGATCGATTTGTGTGAAGTCTGATATTTATTCATTTTATCTAACTACTCAAACCGTGGATCGGTTCATATAAGTTCAAAGTTTGACATTGGGACTCAAACGAGCATGAACTTCATTGAGTATATTTTATAGTATTTGGAGGTGCCTCGCCACGCTCCGCCGCCGGCGCGCCCTGCCGCCTCCCGTTCGTATACAGTGGGATCTTTTTACAGCCATAGCTTTAGCTTAAATTAATGGGATTTATGGATAAGGAGAACAAAGAGCAAGGTCGGCATTTGCACACGATGCTTTGAAACGTGAAAATAGTAGTGAGTGCTTCAAACGAGCTATATCATTTGGTTTAGCTCACTAGCTCCTTCGCTCACTGAAGACTCAAGTAGCTCAGTATCTCATCTATCATCTCAGTATTACTCACTCGATCTCGCGTTTTTCTCGTCGTTTCGTCTTTTAAATCTAGATTGTCTCTAGTTATGTACTCACTCGTGAACGATATAGCCTAAAGATCTACTGAGCGAATTGAGCTAAATAAGCTAAATGAGACACTAATTCTAATTCTAATTTTAAAATATGGCTTCCATCATAGTTAATGATGATTTCGCCAATTTCGAGTTTGCTCGTAGAGCATGCCGTTGTTCGGTGAGGTTTTGCTTTTTGTAAAGTGATAGCGATTTACAAAAAACCACGCGGACTATCGGGCCTTGACCCAGGAAGGG
This sequence comes from Apotomis capreana, assembly GCA_947623375.1. NCBI lineage: Eukaryota > Metazoa > Arthropoda > Insecta > Lepidoptera > Tortricidae > Apotomis > Apotomis capreana. The sequence continues at coordinate 10,289,611 of OX392518.1, forward strand.
CTATGAACGCTTCAAGTTGAATTCTTCATTAGCTATTCACTCCTACGTTAGATCACTGCACAATACGCTATCAATACTACACATTGAACAACGAAAATGAATAAATAATGAACAACGAAACTTAAACGCATGCGGCCATCTTAAGTCACGAACCGGAAGCCTAAATGAGACACATATTTCGGTGTGACCTAAAGACACATATCACTCTTTTCACTTTAGTGACACTTCTGCGCATCTCTACTTCACAACAGAGAAGCCACAAATGCTTCGTCATCAGTAAACAAAAGGCGGCAGACGGTTGATATTGAATACGAAGAGGTGCCCGCAACTTCGTCCGCGTTTTTTTTTCTTTACCGTAGACGGATAAAAAGTATCTTATAACCATCTCCAGCTGTCCAGCTATCCCCGTACCAAAATTGGTTAAAATTTGTCCAGCCGTTTCGGCGTGATGAGAGGACAAAGGAAATTATGAAGACAGATGGCGCCAGCCAGGCATGGCGCCGCACGTACAAAACAAATGACGATCCTGCATCACGCTATAAAGATTTTTGCTGTAATGTCCCCTCATAGAAAACTGATCTTCAATACGAATCTAGAATTTTATGATAGCGAAGTGAGCCACTATAATAACAGAAAAAAATAACAAATTGGCCTGTAATTTTTTTACTATAAGCACAATACGAGCTTTGTGTCTGCGGTAAAAAAAGTCGCGGGTTATATCAAACTTTGACGGCTAGTGTAGCAAATTTTTAGGGTTCCATACAGTAGTTGTTCCGTTAAGATTTCGCTGTCCGTCTGTCACCAGGCTGTATGTCATGAACCGTAATATTTTCACAGATGATGTATTTCTGTTGCCGCTATAACAAAAAATACTAAAAGACAGAGTGAAATAAATATTTAACCCCCTACAACAAAACGTGATCGGTTGCGTTAACTTTGTACCTCATTTGTATGTATGCCAACATACTAGGTGCAAACGTAACCGGCCAGTTAAGATGGGATAGTGTTTGTACGGAACCCTTAGTGCGCGAGTCCGACTCGCACTTGGCCGGTTTTTCTTCTCTCTCATCTTTATATCATCTCATTCCAGCCTTAAAATCCAGGTTTTAAATCAACGTGTAAAAAATATCGGCCTGTACCACGTTGTATAATCATGCAACGTGTGAAATCAACCGAGAACGGAGGACATCCAATTTATGGTTATTTACAGTATAATGAGCACGTTTTTCATTGGACGGATGTTAATTTCGGTAAATAATATCTAATCTAGTAGGGTACACTACAATACTCCGAATTTTCATTTGTCCGAATGCATCATCATTCCGAATTTTCATAATAATCATAATTCCGAAAACCATGTTCTGATAAAATATTTTTTTGGGATTTAACATAAACCTAAACTAACCTCATCATAGTATGTAACATACATATGATCCATGGAAAAAATGACCGTTTCGCGTTATTTTACTTTCGGAATTTTGAAAATTAGGAATATTAATGGTTTCCGATAAATGAGACATCGGAATTTTTGATCATTGGGTTTATAGGATTTATTACTTAGGCACTATCTGGGGGCCTAGGATGGTTACTTTTATGACGCGGTAAATAAGTGACAAAGCATCCGTCACGTTTTGTCAAACTGCTAGTGTGAGACAGATGCTTCGTCACTTATTTATCACACGATAAACGTAACCATCATATGCCCCTCGAAGAGCACAAAACTGCAAGCGAAGCCATAATTTTGAGTAAGTAACTAATAAAATCATATTGGTCGCGCTCAACTTATACTAACTAAAACGAGTGGTAGGGTCGACTGGTAAAGAACTAGACTCTAGTCTTTCCTTTTCCTTCCATTCCTTAGACATTCAGTCCGTTAGTAAAAGCTGCATAGATAAAAAAAAAAAAACAAAAAAAAAAAACAAAAATATTTATTCAGTTTAAAAGTTTGTGTTACACCATGAGGTGTTGGGACATTCCTTTAAGCACAGTTTACTTGTATCGGAACGACCCGCTCTTCCATCACTCGGAGATTTGCAATAAACCAAATAAATACAAAATTACTTAGGTGCTATATTTACTATATCTACTTAACTAGAATGTGTGTACAAGAGTGTGTGAATATGCATGAGTGAGTGCTTGTTTTTATTATTACATTTAGACAGTTTGATTATGTTATTTATTTTAAATTCATTACATTACATTTATTATATTTATATGTATATACGTTATTTACGAGAGATGTTTTAGGAGTGCCTCTGTTTCCTCGTAATTTAAATTCATGATCCACAAGCTCACTGCCTTTTTACAATTGTGAAGTTGCATTGGGTAAATATCAAGATGGACATCAATGTAGTTATACATATATATAGGTAGGCAGCTTGTGCCGCAAACTGTTTCATGGCGAAACTAGAATTAGATAGATAATGCATAATGACACAAAGGTAAATTAAGAAAGAAAAATTGAATGCGATCTACTACAATCGAAGCGGGGTTTGAACCCGCGACCTCTGCGTTACCGGCGCATTGCTCTCCCAACTGAGCTATTCGACCGCTACGTCAGTCACACCAAATCTTTCATCCCTTAATCCTTTACGCTACTGGAGCGCCCTCTGCGTCATATATGTTTTTTGAAATGCTTATTGCGCATTAGCCATTTACCTTTGTGTCATTATTTATAAAAATAAAAATGTGGTATTACCACATAAAAATATAGAATCGATAAAAAGATTCTATACAAATATTTAGATAGATAATGTATCAAATAAAAATAATTGTCATTACATTAGGCATAGCCTCGGATAGTCTAGCTGGTGGTTAAGAGGCCTTATTTCTTTTAAATTTCATTATTTTCATCTTATTATTATTTAAATAAATAATAATTTTCATCTTATGACAAATAGTATATTGATAATTTCAACCAACTTTTTAAAGTTAATAATATTTTTCAGTTCTAGAATGTAACAAAGCTGTTTCGTGTTTTCATTGCGTGTAGTCGAAAATAAGTTGAAAAAAAAACAGTTTTCTGCGTGAATTTTGGCAATATCGGGTAATTTTTTAAACTAAAGTTATCAATGAAAAATTCAAAGTGTTGGTTTCAAATATTATACCAATAGATCTCAATAACCCTGTTCTAAGTAGTAACACTGATAATATGTTGAGATCCATGTTTGATCATCACAAAAAATGTCTAAACATTCAGCATTTTTGAACGGATGAGGAGGAGGAGTTCTAAGGTGCCCTGTCGGCCCAAATACCTGAGACGAAGTTCGAGTCCCGCTCAAAGCATTTTTTTATTTCGTTTTAATTTTAATACCTACATTTAGATCTCGTTAACAGACATTACTGATTAATAAAAATAAATAACGTGACGATATGACATAACTCCCTAGGATAACTCGGGGCACGTTCTAGGGATAGGATATCGATAAAAAAAATGTCGATATAATTAAATTAATATATGTGCTCAATGAACATTCTGGATTACTATAAAGAGGTTCGATGTCATATCTGATCTGATATCGAGCCTCTTAAATTAAGATAATAAAAGTGTGAGGATGTCATTTCAATCAAAATATCAATTTACGTATATTATGAAAATTATTTTAAAATAAACATGTAAATTGTAAATACACGTTTTAATATGTTTATTTTTTCATTATAAAATGTGGAAGTAAAGTAATATTTATTTATGTCGATGACATTTAGATGTTGACAGTAACATCGATATATTTTTTTGTCGATAAAATATTTTGCTACGTCACTTTCGTATAGGTGCCCCGAGTTATCCTAGGTATGAAAGAAATGACAAACAGGAAAAGGCGCGTACGATACGAACGCCCAAACGCGCGTTCCATCCAAACACGTTATGTTACTGTGAATGAAAACTGGTAGGTACTCAAACAAGCCTTCAATACTATCACAAATCAAAAATGCAATCCAAAAACTGCCTAACCACCTATATAATAAAAAACGTATGAAGGTTCTTTACAGCCGAAAATTACTATGTTTTGAATGCGCGAGCGTCAGTAACGAAAGGTGATAAAGTGGCGTATGTTTTCAATATGAATACGACTTTTTGAGTATTAAAGGATTATAATTGTGTATACTAGTCGATCACTAGCCGATATACATGATAAATGGTTTAATGTCAAAACAGAACGGATTGCTTTGTCGCTGACCGCAAAAAGTCAAATGTAACGTAGGTTCATTCACCATTTTTTATCGTAGTATGAATCGAATTATTAGTCCAATTGAATTTGCGGGCATTGACTGAGCCCATTCACAGATCTGCGTTTATGAGCCACGTGTGTAAGAAAGTAAGAAACGGATTCAATGATTATTTAAGCGATTGCTGTCGATCTTATTCAGGTAAAGTAGGGTCACTATCACCAGGGGAAGGATGCCACAGTCCAATAACCAACTAACTGTTAGTCTCACCCCGTTAGACAATAAACTATGTATGTTAGTTACCCTACCTTACCTTCGTGCACACAATTATGTTAAAATTACTATATTTTAATGCGATTTCAAAATATTTTTAAGGTATTCGGGTACCCACCAACCATCCACCAAACTGGTCGAAATACCAAAAAAATCTGAAGGCACCTCGACATGTATTTGATGTATAAAATTAATTATAAAATCAGTCAAACGGAAAGCTTTGAAGCTATCAAAACTATATATATCTATATTCGTGGGTATTATTTTACCTCTAATAATTTGGAGAGCACTTTGGCTCCTAGAAACTTCGTCGAATACTTTATTCGTCGAGAAATAATTTCGTAGAATTTTTATTTTTTGTTGTATTGTATTGTATTGTATTGTATTGTATTCCTCTGTAGTCATACATTTGTCAAAATAGACATGTTGACTGATGTTGAATTCTACAGCGTAATGTAGTTATATAAATAAAATTAGCTAAATATATCACGAAACAAAGAAAAAATCCAGAATAATAAATCTTTTTGGAAATATGTGACTTCAAAGGTAAGCAAATTTTATGATAGTTTTTTTTAATCCCAAAGAAATTTTGAAAATTTCTTCAGAATACTCATAATTTTACAAAACAATAATTGTATGACAACCATGAACTTAAACGCACTTTTTCACGGTGAAAATGGCAAATTTCTTAATATCTCCATACAATTATTGGTACCTATACCGGCCTGTGACGTCACTAGCCTGGACGCCAATTGTATGGAGCGTTTTTAGCGCTACGTAGGAATGTTGAACTTTGACGGTCATTTCTGACTTTTAGAGCATTTTAAGTGTAGTCAGTCCCATATAGACATTTTTATCACAATAAAAAATAGAATCGATTGACAACCTCAAAAAAAACATGTCTATTCTTGCAAATATGATGCTTTTTTTTTTGTATGTCATAGGGGGCAAACGAGCAAACGTATCGCCTGATGGAAAGCGATTACCGTCGCCCATAAACACCTGCAACACCAGAGGAGTCACAAGTGCTTGCCTACCCGGAGGACGAAGATGGATGCTATTGATTAAGTTAGGTTAGGCAGTTAGGCTTGTTTTATTACAATCTCAAATAAATTGCGGTTGCAAAGAAAAATTATTTCTACGAAATATTTTTTGGCGGAATAATTTTATGGGAATCAAAAGGCTCCCCAAATGATTAGAGGGATACAAAACATTGACGGTAAAAAAACAAGGTTATGTATTATAGATATATAGTTTTGATAGCGTCAAAGCGTTCAGTTTACGCTGCTTCTGCTGTTTAGTTATTGTTAAGTTGTAGTCCTGGAAATTTTCAAAATGGAGTGTCTCAAAAAACTCTAGCTTTTCCAAACTCTCCATACTAAAATTTCCCGTGATTGTAAAACTACTTAACTGGTTTCGGAACGAAACTTTTCAACACATTTCGCAAGAGACGCGTTCAAAAACTGTGCCCAGAAGCCGCGCGACCAGTTCGAGATGTCGCGACCTCGAATACCGATTATAGATAACGATATAAGATATTAAAGGCATATCATAGTATCACAATCATTGGCAGCGGCTGTGCTGCGCTGCGGCAACACTAACTTTACATACCTAGGGCGGTAAATTCGTGTTTGTGACCCGAGCCAAAGGCGAGGGCCATAAATATGCGAACTGGGGCTTTTCGAATTACCGCCCGTGGTTTGTCTACAGTTTTACGTTTTGCCTTTACAAGAATTGTAATTTTTTTCCTCACTTACGGCTTAGGGTGACGTAAAATCTAGGGGTGTAGTGTAATCCGTGTGAGGTAGGGCAACATCTAAAATGTAGGTACAGGGGCACTAGGATGATTGCATTTATCTGGTCTTAAATAAGTACAAAGCATCAGTCTCTCACACTCGCATTTTATCAAAACGTGATGGAAACTTTGTCATTTGTTTATCGCGTGATAAAAACAACCGTCACAAGCCCGCAAGGAATTGTAATCCTAAGTAGCAAATAGGTTGTATAAGAGCCTAAGGTGAGCCTAAGCAACCATTATAACACTTATAATGGTTGCATATAACACGCTGTACAGGCGAACTATAAGTGCAGCGTTTTCGTAAACAGTGTGCACACGTCTTGTCACGTTCGCCACGCCCCACGACCAATAGCGTCACACTTTCCACGAAAAACAATAAAATAATTACTCAGCTAGCCGTTTTTTCGAAAGTCAAGAGAGAAATCCTACTATAGTCTTTTATTTCGTGATTTCTAAGGCCAGAGTAACGCTGACTCTATTGTGATGACTGACAAGAACTCAAACAGTTATGTCTTGACACGTCGTCGGCTGTAGGTATAATATTATGTTAAAACGAATTAGTAAACCGTTGTTCAATTTCCGGGGAGTAAGTCACGAGTCATCGCAGTGGGCGAGAGTCTGCCGTCGGTACATTTACATCACAAATAACTTTTTGTTAGGACTTAATTGTATCGTCGACAAAAAACTAGGTATCAAACAGAATGGGTTGTCAAATATAAGGAAAGTACATTGTCTAGCCTCTTTTTAAACGAGCTTTGCAAACTTCGTTGTTTTACATTCGATATTAAAAAATTATTTAACATTTTATATTTCTAACAGGTGGAAAATAATATAGAGATCGAGATACCTTTGCGTCGTGTACAGCTAAAATATAGGCAATTGCTTTGAAGTAAGTAATTAATAATCTGAAGATTAAGAGAACAACATTGTCATTATTTAAAAGTTTTGATTATTCAGGCACAGTAGGTATAAGTTCACGAACACAGTTTCACATTCTGGTAAACTGGCAAAAAACAGAAACGTGATTGATATTTGGCTTTATCTTAACCCTTTACTATACTAAAAAAATTGGGCAAGTGCGAGCCCGACTCGCGCATGAAGGGTTCCGTACCTATACATATATATAATCTATAACAAGTTAGTTGTATGGGAGCCCCCCTCAAATATTTATTTTATTTTATTTTTAGTATTTGCTGTTATAGCAGCAATAGAAATACATCATCTGTGAAAATTTCAACTGTCTAGCTATCACCGTTGTTGAGATACAGCCTGGTGACAGACGGACGGACGGACGGACGGACAGCGAAGTCTCAGTAATAGGGTCCCGTTTTTACCCTTTGGGTACGGAACCCTAAAAATTGACTAATATTTAATTAAAATGTTTGTTTGTGTATATCACCAATGTATTGCTTGTAAACCAATATTGATAAATGATAAGCCACAATGTTTGCATATGTACTAAATGACATGATAAGACTGTGACTCGTCATACTCATGCATTATGTTTGTTATACTCTAAGTACACCTTAAAAAATATCTGTGCATAATTGTCTTTTTTCCTCTCCGTTGTTGAGTAAAAAGCTGCTTCAGCTCAATTCATCTGATTATCCCAATGGCTACAATAAGTCGGAGACTATAAGTCCGCATTTTATATGATAAGTTATTTTTTTTGTGCAATAAATATTAAATAAATTAATAAATAAGAGTGAAAATGGCACCGAAATAAGAGATAAGTATGTCACACATACCTAGGGATTAGGGCAAGCTCCCGGTTCAGGTTTTTATGGCGAGAACCAGGAATTCTCGGTTTCGATTTTGTATAGAAAAAGTATCGGCAGCATAGCCTACTAGGGACATCGCATAACCAAGTAATCGCAAGCATAAAATGTATTCGGTCGCAGACTCCCGCGCTGAAGGCGATGCAGTGGTTGGAAAATCGTTAAGTCGCGCCGTAACCGCATGCGCAGGGTAGCGATAGCAAAACGAATCACAATAATATTATAAAGCCGAAAGTTGTGCGTATGTTTGTTACCTCTTCACCATTAAACCAATTTTGGTATGAAGGTAGCTGACAACTTTGCTTAACATAGGTAAAGGCTACTTTTTATCCCGAAACAAAAATAGTGTTCCTGTGGGATGAGCGGGTAAGACAGCGCGGCTAGTAAATAATAAATATCGGACAACCCAAGTGGAGAACTTTGAGGGAGGCCTTTGTCCAGCAGTGGACGTCTACCGGCTCATATGATGATAATGATGATGACAACCTCACACAAATCGATCTAGTCCCACAGTCAACTCTAGTAGGTTTGTGTTATGCATTATAAATACAAACTTAAATTAACATTTAAATACCCTCCATGACCCCAGGCACAAATATTCGAGTGCTTCACACATATATTTGCCTTTGCTGGGATTCGAACCCAGGATGCCAACAATAAGGTTGCTGCTTTAACAATGCGCCACCCATGTCGTCAAAAAATTGCAAATAATAATTAAATAATGAGCTTCATTCTGCAAGTAGGCCACAAGGGCACTTTTACATGTCTGAGTCTACCGGCAATACAACAAAACAATGTCAAATTAATGTCTTATTCGTCACTGGCTTAACTCGTCCAGAGTGGCATATCACCTTGCTATAATGCAATATAAGAACTGATCAAACATCAGCTTTAAGAGTCTAGAGTAAAAAGGACGCTGGACAAAGTGACAATGTTATAGTAGTGAAGTACCCTTCCCGTGAATTTTCGGAAATATTGTTAATTTTGTATGGAAAATATTCTCGAGCCACATATTCTATGTTAAGGAGGTAAAGAGTTGGTATAATACGAATATGGACTATGTGAACGTTTAACATTTTTGCAGACCGTACACCGGTTCCTGGCAATAAACTGTAGTGAAGTCGCATAAAACCTTTGTGTGATTTAGTATGTATTTAATACGAGTGTAGTAGTCGATACACGCCGCGTACTCGGAAACCGGAGAATTTGCCAGGAGAGATCTTCACCGTGATGACTAATAAACATGTCCACATTTCGCTGTCAAATAATCATAAAATAATAAGTGTGTTATATTTATTTTTGACTTAAAAAGTAGATTGTGCAAAGCATGTCATTTCTTACCCTACCCTACTCGCGAAACTGGCCGAAGTATCCGCAGCGAAGAATATATATAATAACGTAAAAAGAAACGACAGCGACACTTGTGTGCAGTAACAAAACTCGCGGCTATGTATGCGTGTCGAAGGTTGAGCGCAGGACGCGCGAGGTGGGGAAAGCCATTCACGTGAATGCCTTGTCGAAGGATTCGGCATTACAAGGTCACCGAAGCCCGAGTTACACCGATAGGCCGCTGTCGCGCCTGTTTCCGCAGCGAAGTGCCCTCCACACTATCATATTCCAACCTCGGCCACCTTCGCGAGTAGTGTAGTCGTAGGGTAAATGTTTACAATACACGTGGTTGTTAATAATACAACTTAAAATTCATAGTTATTCTAGTATTTCTTTTAGACATTTAGCAATGTTTAAATTAAAGGTAGCTTTCAATGGAGGTAAAGACCGAAAAGTTTATCACTATCTATCAGCTACAGATGTCCACTGCTGAACATAGGCCTCTCCCATAGCTTGCAACATGGTGCGATCCTGCGCAGACCACATCCATCGACTCCATGCGACCCTAACGAGGTCATCTGTCCACCTAATCCGGGGACGTCCCACGCTGCGCTTTCCTAAACGTATTAACCACATTAACTTACTCATTTTAAAATTCTATCTTTGCCGATGTGCGACGATCGTTAAACCATCGAATAACGTACAGGTTCTATTGTAAGGTTCCTTATTGTAACGTAATCTTTTGTAACAAAATGGAACTGTTTCCAATTTATTTATATGTATCCTTTTGTATGGCTATTAACTACGTCTACACGTCCAACTGTTTGGTTCTTACCTTTGTAGTACTATTTGGAATATCTGAAATTAGGAACGAGAATTTGTACGAGATGAAAAACTGATCCAATAAAAGTAATTAAGTGTACGACTAAATCCATTACTAATATTATAATTCAAAAGTGTGTCTTTCTGTATGTCACCTCACGTTTAAACCGCTGGACCGCTTTAGATGAAATTTGGTATGGAGACAGTTTGAGTCCCGGGAAAGGATATAGGATACTTTTCATCCCGCATAAATGTAGTGTTCCAGTGGGATGAGCGGGTAACACCGCGAGGCACAGATTGTCTCTTATGCTATGAAAACTTAATAATAGTCTAATAGACAGGGATCTAATCTGCCTTCTTATAACCTAATGCATATTCAGCCAGCAATTTGCAATACAAATCTTACAGATATTACAAAGTAAAGCAACTCTTGTAAATTACAATCAAGGTCCACATTTGCATGATGATTGTATTTTTTTCTGACGCGTGACAAAGCAGGCTACATCTGTCTGTCCTTGTTAAATTGAATATGGTAAGCTGTTTTTTGTGGCGCGTTCGTATGATTGGGAAAAAAATTAGGTAATAATCACGTGGACGGCTGAGGTACGGAGTGTAGAAAGGAGGAGTGCTATCTTTTATGAGAGAATATTTGAAATAGAAAGCGGTACTAGTTTAGTGCTGCAAATCGACTGGTGACAACCAAGTCACTGAAATTTGAAAAAGCACATAATTTAGATCACGATGAGTTTTATGACAAACAAGTATTTTATACGATTATACATGAAAGGTAGTAACAAGTACTTCATTTTCTATAGATTGTATATTGTAGGTACTTAGAGAAAAAATAAAGACTAACACGGTAAAGTATCATGATCATGAGTTAGTTCGATAAATAGGACTAAAGTACTGGGGGTGACCTTACAACCGGTCTGTTAGTTTTGAATTGTTGATATGTTGTCTAAGATGGTCGTTTAAAATGCAAAATGCATTACTTTTATCACTGGACGAAGTGCTAAGGGATAAAAAGAGAAATTTGTAGTGATTAAAAATCCATACTCCATACTAATATTATAAATTCGAAAGTGTGTCTGTCTGTCTGTCTGTCTGTCTGTCTGTTACCTCTTCACGCTTAAACCGCTGAATCGATTTTGATGAAATTTGGCATGAAGATAGTTTAAGATCCGAGGAAGGACATAGGATAGTTTTCATCCTGGAAATTATCCCTAAAAAGATTGAAAAGTGAGTAAGTAATTCATGATGACATTGATGACCCTGTAGAAAATGTAATTACTAGAACAAAAGCACATTTGCTATTACATTTGCTTAGGCGCTTTTATAATCCCTTTTATTAATTAAGGTGATTAGGTGGATATGGATAATATATCTATCATGTTGTACGAGGTTGCTTCCATACTTCCAAGTTCCACGCGGACGTAGTCGCGAGAAAAAGCTAGTAATAATATACATATTATATTATTTTTCAAAATGTAGGTACCTATTAAAAGATAAAACAAGCAAAAAACAACAATAACCAACTTAATTCATCTTAAAATAATATTAATCTGTTTTTTGTACATTACATAGCCTGACATAGCAACAGACAATTTCATATGCATAACATGTATAAATATGTATTTATTCGAAGAAGTGTCAAAACATCACTCGATTTTTTTTCTCCAATACTAATTCTGATTAGTCAGGACACAAAAAACGATCATCAATAAACCAATAAAAATACAGTTAAACGTCAAATGTTTATAAAAATAAGAGAAGCCTTTTATTAGCATTTTATCCAATTATTTCCATATAAAAGGTTCGGACAAAAAATTGATACGTCATTCAAAAGGTGTATTAATATGCCTTGGACATCAAGGGGGTCTAAAATAACGAAAGTCATGGTATGCTGTAAGGCGATTACTTGGGTTTTTTTTTGTTTTGATATCGTTTGTAAAGATTATGCTTTTAAGCTATCTTTCGCAAAAATCTATTATAGATATATTACAACAGCTTAATGTTTTTTGTTTGAATATGACAGAAGCAATGTAAACATAACGAAAAATTGCTAGATTAATACTTATTTAAAATCGTCTGTTAGTGACATAATATGTATGAACGTTTTTAACCAAAAGGGTCTAAATTTAGTTGCATCTTTATACCAAATATAAAAAGCCAAAAAAAAACCCGTTCAAGTATAGATAACATTTGACTCACCCTTCGAAGTCGATCCCAAACCACTTAGTTCTTATATTTATATATTATAGTTTACGCGAGGTTTGGCACCGACTTCGAACGGTGAGTCAAATACTTGTACTTGAACGGGTTTTTTTTTGGCTTTTTAGTTTTACTGAAGTCGGTTCTTTTTTTTGTTATTTTTTTTTTGATGTGATTCATATAAAAGTTCTAGTGGCCATCTGTGGTGTTCATCATCAGTTTCCTTACACCAAATCCTATTAACTGAATGTAAATTCTTGACTTTATCAATAAATTACCGAAAGCGCCGTACATGTCCCTATAACATTTGAAGAGTTCCCTCGATTTCTCCAAGATTCCATCATCAGATCCCGACTTAGTGCCAACGGGACCAACTCGGAGTTATACCCTTTCCATTAAAAAAAAAATTGAAAATCGGTTCACGGTTCTCGAAGATATCGAGTAACATACATACAAAAAAAAATAGTTCGAATTGAGAACCTCCTCCTTTTTTGAAGTCTGTTAAAAAAACCTGTCCGCGTCCAACGCTTCCTTATGGTTAGTGACAAAGTGGTACCTTAACATGAATTGTCACATATTATGGTATATACATTGGCTTTGGAAAAATGTACGGATTTTTTAAGAGTAAGTTAATAAAATTTTCTCAGGTAGAGCTTTAAAACTGAAGTTATTTTTGAAACATTAATATCACAAAACTGATACGTTTTTAAATTCTGTAGCTAAACCAGTGAATGAAAAACGTACTCACATCATTTTTAAACACGTCTATTAAAACGGCGAGTCCCGTTCGAATTTCAAATTTCGAATCTAATTCGAACTATCAATCCCAATCAATTCTAAATTCGAAGCTCTTTTTCTTTTAATTTCTCACTGGCCAGCAATCAATTCTGTCGCCAACAAGGAGGTCGCTATGGATGGAGTGAGTGAGTGATAAATAGTTCTGGTTAATCCGACCTTATCGTGGCCTCCCGTGCGGTCCAAAAATGAGAGATGGTCCGTGGTGGCTAGATAACGCTTCTGGGTAATGGATTTTATGATGTGTAGAGACGACTGTTTAATAATACGTACTCTTATAATACTATTTCTTCGTCGAAGAGTCATAAACAAACAGAATTCGATCCCTTATTTTTTTTAACTAGTTGACGGCGCGAAGTATTACAACATAGCAGGCATAAAATGTGATATGGTGGCGGCATGTTATTACAATAGGAATATTCTGCTACTAGTTATGATTATGAAAATTCAATAGAACATACTCGTAATATAGCTTGTTGGTAGGTACTGCCTGCTAGTTAATCAAAGTAGCAAGTTTATTTTACTCAGTCATTATTACATTATGTTATTAAATATGAAACAATAAATCTTCACTTATTCCCATGTTGTGAAATAAAGTCTAATTAAATTAATTATTTTACAAAAAAGTGTAGTTTCCAAATCAATATGCTAAAATAAATAAAATTGGTTGATTCTCACTTTTAGAATGAAAAACAGATTATAACTTCTCTATTAAAAAAATAAAATCAGAAGTGGTCTCCGCACTTCCTAGCCCTACTATGACAAATGCAGTGAATGCCGAGTTAGCGCGACCGGGTAGCCCTATCGACTAATTGTATCGGTATGTGCCTCCACTAGTGATGTGATTCTATCGATATATTCCAACTGAACCCTATACGGCATAAGCTCTTGCTGGAAATGTCAAGCTGTGATTTTTTTAAAACCAAAACGTGTTCTGAGACAGCCGTAGCGGTACACACACTTCAGTCAGTCAGCTCGTGGGGTGACGACCAAATGCGTCTGATCTTTCACAAACAACCAATAAAATAGTTCTGGGGCGGTTTGGGCAAATCAAAAGACAGAAAAGGGCACGTCTGTAGTGTTTTATTCTGTGGTTGTGGTTAATGCTTATTTATCTAGTTATTAAGAAAGTTGCTTAAGGTGCACACAATCACGTGTACACATTCTTTATCCGTGTGTATTCGATTCTCGTGCCTCGCACTTTTAGGTTTCAGTTAAAATCAAATATTTTAGAAAGAAACATTAAGTTATATTTACATATACATTCTTCATACATTGTTATAACCTCACACTTTGAGATGTTATCAGACCCGGACCCTTGACGGATTACCGAGCATCGACGCGCGGCCGACTACCGACTGTTATCGACTAATCTGCCAAATCGATACGTCATTTTTATCGACATGTTGGTAAAACGGTTTCTTATCGATGATTTAAATACTTGAGGTCCGAATAATACATTTAACTTTAAGTAATTTCTTATTTATACATTTTTAAATAAGATGTTTACTCTCTTGTGAAACAAATATCAACGAGGCCGAAATAATCATTATTTGTCGTAAATAAAAGCAAAATAAAATGCTTCCATTCTGTAGCATTAACAAACGTCAAATCTCCGTCATAGTTTGAATTGAAATGCAGACCAATCAAACTTTAAGTAGTTGTAAGCCAACTTTTTCAATCGAATTACTTTCAGTATTGTGTACTTGTACTTACAGTATAAAGGGAAATAACGCTAGCAGAGTGGTTGTGCACGTGCAGCTGTTCACTGAGCCGACGGGTTAGAATCTCGGCATTTTTTGTTCCTGTGTCAAAGTAGTGGGAAATGGGTCGTTGTGTGAGCTCGACTGATATTTATTTATTATATCGATATATTCCCACCCCTAACGTTATTTGTCGACGGTATCAGCGAGCGCGGATCCATCACTGTTGAGATAGCCGCCTTATTAACTACTACGTCCGTGGGCTACTGAGTGGACACCACACTATTAATATGGAGCTACATCGTGCTTTGGAAATATCATTAGCGATATTCTGAGGACAATCCGAACCACGACGTTTAACCAATCAATATGAAATAAGGTTTCCAGGAAACCTAGGGCTCTCGGTATCCGTGTTACACGCGGAAACGTGTACACGGGTCCTTAACACCGGCGGTACTAAGAACCCGATCTACACGAACCGGCTAGGAAACGTTTCCTTCGGAAACGGGTCGACACGGACCCGCTAGGAAACGTGTCCTCTAGGAAACGTTTCTAAGTTTGGATCCGGATCCGCGGTTCGCGCCTTCACTCGGGTATTGAATACACGTCTGAGCGACCCGCCCGGACCAGTTATTATTTGAGTTGAAGTTGAAATGAAACGGATAATTTGTTCATTATTGAATGAAAAACTGATTTTATATTATTACGTACGGAGGAAAAAAGATCGAATAAAGACATATAAAATATTTTTTTCTGCTTTTTTATAATTACTATTAGGGTACTGATCAGAGATGGGCATTATTCGATTAATTTTTTAGTTAACTAATCAATCGATTAAAAATATCATTCGTAATTTTTTATCGCGATTAATTTAGTTGCGATTAAATTAGTTGTGAGAATCTTCGACTAACAATTGAATTAGTTTTAGTTTCAATCGACTAAATTTCACGATTAAATCAATATTAAAACTACGCAGTCGCTCGTTTTTGCATTTTTATTTATATTCAAGTTTAATTTGTAACGCTTGAATGACAATGCAATATTATGGGCCATATTAACAATATTATAAGGATAAATAACGAAAAACTGCAATGTTTACAAATCGCAAACAATATAGTAGTTGGTGCTCTATTAATATTTTGATACTTAAAGTACTAGTTCTAACGAGTATTGTAAAGTCCTATACGATACTGAGTAAATTATAGACATAGATATTATCAATATTTTGCTGTCTGTGTCATTAGTACAACTCTGTTTAGTGTCACGCGGCGACAAAACAATGGGATAATCCTACTTACCTGGAAGTTGTTTGTTGCATTTTGGTGCAAGTGCCGAGGAATCTTCTAAAAATAACACGTTCTATTGAATTAAACATCTGCATGTTGTTTATTATCTATTTTGTTGCGGTCTATTTTGTTTTCACCGTGTGGTCATTTAAAATATTTAAACCTCTTTGTAAAGAAATCTCAACATTAACTATTGTACATTTTCCTTGCGTCATTCTACATTGATCATTTTCATTTGATGATGATTGATCAGTCGTCGTTTTCAATCGTCAATCGCAATTAATTCTGTTTATTTTAATCGTTAGTTGTTAGTCGATTACATTTTGCCCATCTCTGGTACTGATTAATACCTAACACCTTGCATGATGGATGTAACATTATGGTGTTAGGTGCAAAACGTTGTCATACCTACCTACATTCTTACGTTACCTGCTATGGCGACTCTTTTTAAGATTAGATATGAATAGGATTAGGGTTGCACTGCAGTTGCACTTGCAGATAACGACAATACCCACTGTATATCGTCATAAATTGACCGCGACAATTTTACTGATAATACGTACAAGTTGTTTTGACATTAGGCTTTTACCTGGAAGACCTTTTATTCGTTAAAGTTGAAGGAGAGGCCGCTTTCATTAAATAAAATTAAGCAAAATACTTTTTAACCCTTTTGGAGGGGGCAGCTTTGAAATTATAATATGTGTACTCGCTAGTCATTAAGATTACCTGTAGTTAACCACATTGCCGGTCAACATTGAGAATCTTACGTTATTTGTTCAAGTTTAAAGTTATTATTGTTGGTGTTTTGTTTTTACTTGTTACCATTACGTTTGGTTATTTTTTGTTATACTGTAAATACAGAAAATATTCTCAGAACATGTTAAGCCCAACCCAATATGCATAATGCAATGAAGGGTTAATTTATTATACATATGAGGAAATATCTAAATAACACAGTTGCAATAAATCCTTATATCAGATTATAGTTCATATTTATACCCTCCGAAAAATTTGAGGAATTTACACAATTTTAATAACTGATTAAGTAAAAAATATCGTTTAATTTTTAACGACAACGTAATATTACATAAATTTAAACATCAATTACATTATACACGTCGACAAACTAAAGTCGCTGTCGTGTCATTTGACGTAATCGCACCAAAAATGCTAGAAAAAGTACGATCACTGATTATCATAAAATCATGAAATGGAGTACCATTTCTCACTCCATAGCTTTTATGACCACAACACGTCGACAGCGGGTCGGACCCGCGTGTGATTGAGATCCGTGTACACGGGTACACGGGTACTCGGGTACACGGGTCTTAATTACACGGATCTTTATTACACGTTCCAAACGGGCCAGAAACCCGTTTCCGTGTAACAGAGAAACGGGTACCCGGAAACGGGTACACGAAACCCGGACACGACCGAGAGCCCTTTTCCTAGGTATGCAATTTCTTTGTGCTTTTGTCGTTTAATTTTCAAAATTCAAATCAAACATTCGAAAACAAAAGAACAAAAACAATCGACGAACGTTCAAATGTACTTACATCGGAAGCTGTCGCAAGGACGCGCCTAGATGACAGATAAGAACAATTGGTAAACACTGGCCACGTGGCCATAATGGCTGGAAACAATGCTATTGTTCGAAGAAATGGCGCGAAATTTCGAAATTCGAAATTCTCTGGAATACCCGCGCTTAATTGGTAGATATGGGGCCGTTTCGGAGCGAAAAGAATATTAATTGGGCTGATTGGAGCGCTGGTGTAAGTGTCGCAATTAAGTTCGGTTTTATGCGGTTTTTAGAATGCGATTGTTCGAGTTTGAGGCTGGATGTGTGACTGTTTATGGGGTACGCGGGTAAAAAAGTGATGAACTGAACTGAGTTTAAACTGAAATTGACCAGTAATTTACTGCGAATCGATACTGGTTTTGTGGCTGACGATGGTTGTTACGTAAATATGTCTTATGTATTTCACATATAAAAAATAACGTCCATCTATTTGTCCATATTAACGTATAGATAAACCTTTCAACAAATCCTGACCATTAGTGTAACCTTGGTGTAACATACATTGTTACGAAGTACGGTAGCGTATTTTTAACGGCCTAATTTCTAAATTCGAATATAAAATTGAACTCAGACGTTAAAAACCGTTACAAACTCCACCGGGTGCCGTGACCACACGAAACCAGAGTGTCTCCGTAATATTTACACCATTGTTTGTTACGTAACTAAACACAATACAATTTAATAGTCACTTGACAAAGACAATGCTAAGTTCACTACCACATTCTCTTTCTATCTGAGATAATCTGGATACAAACGAAACCTATTTAAATGGTGGTGAATGACCCACCTTGAGGCTTCTGCGAAACAATAGGGCATTGTTCGTGACGTCACGGATATAGGTCAGAGCCCAAATAACAGCTGATCGCGGTTCCTGGGTCCGTTGGTGATTATGATCTTGTTTTGATGGCCTTTTGTGAGAATATTCCGTTGTTCAATATTTTTACGCGGACGGATTATAATAAATGTTCGTATTACGAGGGATCAATCCCAATGGGTCAGTAGGGAGAAAACGACAATTGTAAGAGATAAGGAAATCTGTTCAAAGGAACTGCCTACTGTGCCGGCGGTCTTGGGTTCGAATACCGGCAAGAGCAAATATTTGTGGGATGAACTTGAATATTTGTTCGTGGGATAAAACTATTTGCGTCAATTTTATTCTCGATTTCATTTGCGGTCGGTTTTAATGGATTTTTTTCATATTTTGTGCGTAAACTGCAGACACACTGACGCGATCAAATTATTAGTCATTGTATTACGCGTTTCATATTTTTATTACGTACCTAGTTACCTACTTAAGTTAAGAGGCCTTATTTATTCCATTTAATATTTTTGTTTTTCATTTTTATGACAAATATATGGACAATTTCAACCAACTTTTTGGAGTGAATAATACCTTTCCCCAGGTTTTCTAGGTAGAAGCATAGCTATTTTATGCTTTCATTGCGTGCAGTCGAAAATAAATTGAAAACACTTATGTATTTTCCTCGTGAATCTTGTCAATTTCGAGTAGTTTTTGAAACAAAAATTGTCAATGAAAATTTCAAACTGTAGGTTTCAAATATACACCAATAAATCCCAATAGCCCTGTTCTAGGTAGTAACACCAATAATATGTTAAGAAACATGTTTGATCATCGAGAAAAATGTGTAAGACAATCAGCATTTTAAAAGGAATATAAGGCCTCTTAAGCACAGTTACCTATATCATATTTTGGACTACACGACGCAAAGCTCTCTCGATATCTATTAAATTTCCACCTGTTATAAATTATTACCTACATTTGCCAAAACTCTATAAATTAATGTTTCTGTTTTTAAAGAATAACTATGTGCTTTTAATTTATACCATGGCCTATTCGTAAATTACGTATAGACAATTTTCGCAATTTTTTAACCCCTGCCTCCATATAAAAGCATTCTCATACCTTCTAACCTTCTACGTAATTGATTGAGCCCCTTCCTGTCCGCAATTTTAAAAATATTTTTGGTTTAGGTTTAAAGATAAAAGACTATTATATAACCTAAAAAACCTTAAAACATCCCCCTCACAAATAGCTGGTCATCATGAGACCCTCATTCAATAAGTGATATAGAAAATGCTACTCAAACTGAGTATAACTACAAAATGTTGAATTCTTATTTTCAATATTGGCTGAGATCTTGTTGGAATTAAAGCTAAATATTTTGAAAACTACTGGTCCTATTTCCACCAAACATACCTAAGAACCATCTCGACGGAAAAGTCTTTCGATAAAAAAAACACACACTCGAATTGGTCCATCTATTTGGGAGCTACAATACCACAGACACACAGATACCTAGACATGTTAAACTTATAACATTCTTTTTTCGTCGATTGTAAAAGATGTATTTTTTTATGTACAAGTAACCGTGCTACCGTTGTAAACTTGTAACTATTCAAAACTAACTTAACCTGTCTTGAACTCATTGAGTTTTCTCACATTTTCCGTCACCGCTCATCAGGGCAACGGTACATTTGCGCCTGAGTATAAACACGGTTGTTTACTGCCGCCTTGAGAAGTTTCTAGAATTCATCACATGTAATTATTGTTTAAATATTCAACAAAATCGCGAGGGCGTTCTACCCATAATTATTGGTAAAAAAATACATACAGTGATGCGTGCACAACATGCTGTATAAGAGTTTTAAGCCCTTACACAGCTGACATAAGTCGTATACATAAGGTAATGGGTATGTTTCACTGTATGTATTTTTTACCAATCACAAATAAATTGAATTTATCTAAGTCAAATTATTTACGGACGGAATGTCTTTGATTCCGTGGAGTAAGGGACGGGTGCTAGTGTGGGATGCAACCTGTGTAGACACACTGGCCCCGTCACATCTCCACCGATCCTCAATTAGGGCCGGAGCAGCGACAGAAGCGGCCGAAGGCATAAAACGGAATAAGTACAGTGGTCTTGGCGCTGAGTGCAATTTCATACCTTTTGGCGTCGAGACCCTGGGTCCGTGGGACCCCAGCGCATTAAGCCTCTTCAGAGATATTTCGAAGAGGCTTATTGATGTTACTGGTGACCGGAGAGGTGGCGGTTTCCTCGCTCAAAGAATCAGTTTGGTGATTCAGCGAGGAAATGCCGCCAGCATTTTTAGATTTAGTTTAACTTTATTATGTTCGAGTTTAGTTTAATTTTTAGGTTTAGTTTTATTTTAAGTATTTTAATTATTATTGCCATGTAAAAAGTTTTGAATAAATGAAATGTAATTGTAATTATTTATGGATTTATTATTATTATTTACGTAACCAGAAAAGAATTGAGCATGAATGTGGACGGACATAGAAGAAGAGGAAGACCAAAGAAAAAAATTGATGGATTGTGTGAAAGATGATATAACATAAATAAGAAGGAAGTAGACGACGAGATGACGAGTAAGTAAGTAATAGGAAAGAATGGAGGAGGAAAACATGGGAATGAATCCCAAATAAATGGGATAAGGGCAAGGGAATGATGCCTTGTGGAATCTAGTCATAAGTACATAGATATTATCATTCATTCATTCGTTCCATTCGCTTTCACTCTTCACATGATAACGTTACGGTTACTTTTTGATGAAATTACTCCTGTGGCGCGTAAATAATCCCATTAGCGGGTTAAGCTCCCGGACAAAGTCCGACTTACGTACTTGTAGTGAGGGATAAACAGCAAAACAAAACAAAAAAAAACAAAAAAAAAATGTCCAAAAAACAAAACGGTGACTTTGCTTTGCATTTTCGTCGCAATATCCCATAAACGAGGACATAACGTGTAATTGTTTTGGCTCAAATACGAATAACTTACTGACTTGTGTAAAATACTCGCAAGTTTAATTTATAGTTCCTACGCCTGACATGACGTCACATGACGCCATAACTCCTGATATATGGACGGGAGCGTGGCAATACGAAACGTATTTATTTAAACTGCAACGCTTTTTTTTGTTTTTTTTTAGACTGCAACGCTTTTACGACCAGTAAGTGTTGCAAGTTTATAATTATGGGGCAGTTAAAATAATTGGAAGGCTAATAGACTTAGTAGTCATTGGATTAAATAAGTTGTGTAATTTTTCACGCGTTTGTGAGTTTACTTTTCATTTAGTTTTAAATTTTATTGTAATAGGTACCTACTTGATGCCAGATATTTTTAATTCAATCAAATGTTTAAACGATTTAAACGGATTATATCTTGTATATTAATTATATGAGCCTGCCTGACTTTTCGGTAACTTAACAGTTACCTTTGTCAAAGGTTAAATAAGAAAAATATATTTTTCTCTGTCAAAGTTGCATTTGTGCAAAGTACTTACCCATTTCATAAATTAAATATGAATATAAAAATAAAAAGTAAAGGTGTACATACACATGCCAGATGGGCCTAATGTGTAAAGACCACTATACATGTAAGTATAATCCGTTTAGATCGTTTTATTTTAATGTGTGACAATCGCGGAAACCGAAGAAAATATTAATCAAATGTGTCTTTTCTATAAATTTATTTAGGGTTTGAACCCTATAAAATATTAACCGATTTTGATTTTTCTGTGTCATAATATTGTATTATTAATGACTTCATGTTCAATTCATGCCGATAATAAGTAAATCCTGACAGCTGTCATCTCAGTACAATTTATAACCTCAAATCGATTTTTAGGTTAGGAAATGTATGGAGATCACTTGTGTTTGGATTGTCCTCTTATTAGCCAGGCACTGTAGGGCCAATGTTACTGCTTCATTTAAAAAAAAAAGAAGTTTCCATGTTGAATCCCCGAAGACGAAAATGAAACTTTACAAATTCGTTCAGTGGCAATCCCACGATTGAAGCAAAGGCACTAAAACATTTTCACATTACCGACAATAACCGTAGCTATTAAACCGTGACAGCTAAACGTCATACATCGTTGTCAAAACTAATCCATTTTTACCGAAACACGTTCAAGGAAACGATCGAATTATCTCCTGAATAATTTTATGTGTGGTTTTACGAGTGCACCAATGCAATAACGAAACGCATAAGCCAGGTTAAGTTTCTTACGAACTTAGGCTGTTTTGGTAATGGAAGGGTTGTACAACAGTGTTGCCAGCGTTGCAATTCGCTGAGGATGATTTATAGCGAGCTTCGCAATGAAATGGCAATACTGAGTGCGTTCGGATACTTTGTTGGCAAATTTCAGTGATTGATGTTGCAACATATAATGAGTTAGGTTACTTCGGATGACTGCTTTAGGGTAGTGGCGGGAAATTTGTAACTAATTATTTCGCACTAGACTCTGTACGCAAAGGCACTTAATTAAAATAGGACCAACCCTAATATTTCTGTTTGGCCCTATGGTTGACTGGTAGAGAATGCCATTTGACATTAAGTCCGCCATTTGTACTGAATTTTGTTTTGTGCAATAAATTTCTTTAATAAATAAATATATATATAGTTAAGGAAACTAACATAGCTTAATAAGTTTGTAACTAACACTTATGGACCTCTTAGTTGTCTGAAATAAACGATTATTATTATTATTATTAAATAGGTAGGTACATACCTAACATAAAAAAAAACCTAACCTAGGGTGTTGCCGTCAGCGGGGCAGGGCTCAGGCTACCGGTAGTTAAGGCTACAGAGGAACCTCCTAACGATGCGCGCCGTGTCTAGTCTAGGGCTCTAGGCGTACCTGCCATCACTTATGTGTAAGTTATATGCATTGCACCGCCTGCATTTCTTCTGCTTTGCCCTAAGGTTGACTGGTAGAGAATTCCTCATGGCATTAAGTCCGAAATTTGTACGATAGGTTTTTTATGCGCAATAAACGTTTAAGGATAACCCAGTTGGCGCAGTGGTAAAACAGCTGCCTACTGAGCCGGAGGTCTTGGGTTCGGATGCCGGCAATAGCAAATATTTGTGTGATGAACTCGAATATTTGTGCCTGATTCAAGGCTGTTATTTATATTTAAGTATGTATTTGAGTATATAAGTAATTATATTATCGTCTAGTGCTCATAACACAAGCCTACTAGAGCTTACTCGTATTATGGTACTAGATCGATTTATGTGAGGTTGTCTGATAGGTATTTATTTACAATTAAATAAATAAACTTAAATAAATAAAATGGAAGAACTTTGGTCCAAGCTGAAACGGAGACGCTCCGCTCTCTCGATCAATAATGAAATAAACTAAATAACCCTATGGTTTAACCATAGGGTTAGGGTTAAACTATCTAATAACCCTATGGTTTAAATAACCCTACAAGCTCTACGATTTGGGAACAGGAAACCACTTCGAAACGGGACCGTTCAGTTTCACATAACACCCATACGTAAGTATTTTAATAAATCCACCTCAAGCTCATAACCTTAGCTTTCCTTGCAGTAAAACAGTTCCACTAGCGGCCAGGGTTGTGCGCATGCATACTCATCTGCAGCCGCAACGGGCATCCTCACCATATTCACGTAAACTGTCACAATCGTTAATACTGAGATGATACTTTTACAGAATCATGGAATGTTAAACACTTTTTATTGGAATTGCGCGTGCTTTAAGAAAGTGCCCTGATATTTACCCAATTTCTTATATGTAAGCCGTCCTAATCAGATTCAAGTATACAATTATGCGATAAAGATGCTAAAATGATGAGTGAGATTTATACTTATTACAAATTTGGCAGTTGTACAATCCATCAATCGAGTCGATCTTGTATGTACTGAACAGAAAAATGTGTTCATAGGCGTTTTATATCGTATTAAAAGTTGGGCTTGAGATTTGGCAAGCGCATTTAAGAATGCCGCGTCATGTTTCAAGTTTTTTACACTCGACATCCCAAGCAGCACATTAGTGAATTTTGCAGCTTATCTTATAGCTTTAAGTTCTAAATGAGTGGTTTAACAGTGTTTGATACAACTTATAGCTTTAAACACAACTCAAAACTGTATATGAGTTCATCCTATTACTTGTAGTTGCATAGGAGCGTTTTTTGTTTCTACTTTATTACTTATGGTGGGATAAAGCCGATTTTGCTACTTAAAGTTGCATGCAGGTCCAAATTGTCACTCAATAAGAAGCAATAGTGCTATATAAGGCCTTAAAATCACTTATAAGCAACTTTTACATTTAAGTGGGAACATACCCTTATTTGGAACTAAAAGTTCCAAATGACTAGTACAATAGCGAATTATATCACCAATAGTGGCTAAAGGGATAATTTTACGGCTCTTTTGGAACCAAAAAATATTGCAACTTTAAGGCCTAAGAAGTACCTTATTGCCACTCCAACGCATAAATAGGTCTCAGTAGGAGGTTCTTGGAACCAAAAGCAGTTATTTTCACTTATTTCAAACCACTAACGAACTAAAAGTTCTATTATAGTTCCTATTTGCGCCTTGTCAAAATATATTTAATAGTCTTGCTTGTTTAATAGTCTACAAAAGAGCAAATAATTACTATTGGTAATATCATTCACTGCTTTGCCACTCGCAAGATACAAATAAGTGATTATTAGACTTGATAGTTCCAAATAAGGAACAAATAAGTGAAAATAAACACTGTAGGATCTTTTTTGTTTCGCCATGTTTACAAATGGAAGCCTATGAAAATTGATTATTTTAACCAGAATTTTATCACACTCACGCATAATTACAGACTTTTGATAGTTGTGACGATGTTACTTTAACATTGTACGTAACCTACAATCATTAGGTCAGGTTTTTAACAGTTTTATTTCTTATCAGTATCTATTCCTTATTTAATTTAGCACTCTATTTTTTAATATTCCTGATCAAATGAAGGGCGCGTCGAAATTTACAAAGAAAACATACTATAGTTTCACAGTAAAAAAAAATTCGCAAGAATTTCGTGCTTATTTCAATGCTTGTATAACGTAAAGTTTTAATCACAATCAAACAGACATATAAATCCAAAACGAATATGGCAGATCACGTATTACTTTTAATAAAACACAATTTGACAGTTGCCTCGCCACTCAAAGATAATTTTGGCTACTCATTTATCACTCATTGAACGAACTGAAATGTTTTCATTCGTTCACTGCGCATAACTTTCACCCATAGTTCTAATTACCACTTAAGGTAATTGTGAGATCTCTTATGGATTCTATTTAGCACCAAAAATAGGCTGCAATTTTTCTCCTTTTGGTTCTATACTGGTGGCATAAGGGTTCTTGCCACCTATATAGCACTTAGTCATGGTGGTAAATTTCACTTAAGCATCTAATTAGATATGATATACGAGCTATTTAGACCCAGTTGTGCTACTTGGGATACCATCTATGCTCCGTTCCCATGAATAAACATGAGCTAAAAATGTGTCCTTTTAATATTAGGTTTAAATACTAAAACAAATCATTCACATCCGAACGTTTTTATTGAATCTTTGTATAGTTTAATTTTTTTTTGTGGGATTACCACATTTTTTTATAAGTAGGCAAATATTGGGTCGCAGGTTCGAGTCCTGCTTACACTGTAGTAAATCACATTACATTTTTCTTTAATAATTTAACTTAGTGTCAATATTTATTTCACATCCGCATCAGAAAACCGGGTAGCATCCCTATCTACCCAGGAATGACGGAAATACAGCCTTATAAAACATCGTGCGGTCACCTCTCTTTAACCCATCAGAACATCGACTTTCCGCCTATATTATTACGGTCGATTATGATCGGTTGACGGGGCAGTATAAAAACGTCAAATGGAAAGGGGGCATGGAGTGGTTTTGAAGTAATTTCTTGCGAAAAGGCGACGGGGCCGTACCTAATCCGTTCGTAAGAAAGGTGAGCGTTCACTTAGTTACTGGTTGGACACACGGAGACATCGGTTGGCGAGCATTGCCGAGTTATAGGATAAAGATGAACAGAAGATCTAGCGGGAACCTGATAGTATAGGAGAGAGAAAGATTTCCATACTCTGCCGGCCTAGGCACGTTGAGAGAATGGGAGAGAGGAGCGTGCCCCGTAAACTTGAATTGACCGGTTGGGCGACCCGAAAGATCTGAGGGACCTTGGCATCGATAAGCCACCAAATTAGCACATAGTCTTTATTCAGCTTAAATTAGTTATATAAGGGCTATATAAGCGCTTTTGCAGCTTGAAGGCTGCTATAGGGTAGCGATCGCTGTCTCAGGACTGAGAAGCGTGGCATAGCCAGGCGCCTTTGAGCTTTGTACTCTGATAGTTAAAGTTATCCACGGGAATATATATTTTTTTTCTTAATTAAGATATCAAAAGCTCTATTGTGTTAGCGCCCAACGGCAAATGTAAACCCGACCGAAATAATCTGTTACGTTGAAAACCAAAGATGGTTGTCGTTGGCTAACAAAATATTTCGATCGGGACATTTGCCTCTGGCCCTAACTAGCGAGTACGGTCACTGTAAACTCATGTTAAGGGTGATGCTCTGCGCTCGCGCGGGCCGTGTGTCCGGGCCGTAAACAGCGCAACCCGACGCCTCCCGCCATTTTTGAGCAAAATACTGCACGTTAATTTAACACCGCGCCGCGGTCATTTGCGGCATTTTCGCTTATTGCTCTCCGGGCACGTTTGCGGACGTTTTGCGTATAATTATGTGAAATGTTATTATATTAAATAAACTGTGATAGTATTATGGACACGGAATTACTTATACGTTTACTCTACAGTCTCTACGCAAGGGCTCAGACGGGGGGACCCTAAAGATAATAGCAACAACCGGCTATCTGACCGTCTATCACAACTAGGTATGCTTCGCGACTCTTGTCGCGCCGCGCGACTCGCGCGGCGTAGCGTCAGCTGTCACTCTCTCACAATACTGCACTGAAAGAGATAGATAAATATCTCGGACGAGAAAGAGTCGCCTAACACAGTTGTGCTGGTCCGTAACAACGGCAAAGTGATACAATGTTCTGCTGCCAGTACCCTGTTGCAACCAGCCCGTATAGCACAATTATTATATACCCGTCACCCTCTCACATTACTGCACAGAAAAAGACAGGCAATTATCCCGCGCGAGAAATAGTCGCTTGTGACAGTTGTTCTAGAGGTGCAGGTCTGATATGTTAGAGTATCTGTTAATTCAACTGACCAATGCCGAGTAGATATAAGTATAACACGTGACTAGAAGCCATTATGACACTCAGATTATATTTGTATTCGCTCGTTTCGCTCGCTCGTACAATTTATTTATTTTAGACCCTTATCAAACATTATTTTATAATTTTTCCAAGTTGCTACGCTCGCCAAGTGCTCGTAATTATATGCACACGGACTCCATATCTACCCAAGTAGCACATATAGGCTCCATAAGCTCTTGTACTGCAGCCTTTATTCAGCTAAAGTTTGCTGTATAGATGCTGTATAACTTCTAATTGACCTTGCATGCTACAGCGTTGATGAATTCATGCAAATAAATAATGAATTGTCTAATCTAATAAGATGTAATAATTGAATATGAAATGTGAAAGCACAAATATAAATTTATTTATTATTTTTATGTAATAATCCTCAAATAAAACATTGTAAAATAATTAATAATAACTGTGTAAAATAAATAGTGACTTGTAAAATGCATTTTCTTTTATTAATAAATTATCTGTATCTGTATAAGCGCTTAATGCAACTTGGGTTAGGAAATAAATGCTGTACAGATCATTGTGAGCATGTTATCTTATAATGCTTTGTTATTGTTTCTGCTGAACTGTTCTGTTCAAATGGATACGTAATATGCAATGTACTAAACTTTTGAAATCCGTACAAAGTCCCAATGTTTCCCTAAAGATGCGGGATGTTGCTGCGATAGCATCCTTTCACGAGTGGGAGTGATTTACTCGTAAACTTAAGCGTACAGTCGTAGGCGGTGACTTAGCTGCATACTAACTACTGCAAATAATTGAAAGAAAAACAAAAAACAGATAGCTTTTACGAGGTTCATTTGCTACAGTGCCTAGAAATAAATATCGCACAAATCTAGTTCCACAGTAAGCTCTATAGGCTTGCGTTATGCGTAGGTACTAGACTATGCTATACATACTTAAATACATAGAATGACCAAGGAAATTCGAGTCCCTCACGCAATTTGCCATTACCTTACCGGTATATATCATAATTAATACAACATAGTTCAGGATTTTAGCTAAAATTCATAAATCAAAATGGTTTAAATACGATACTACGAA
The DNA here is from genome assembly GCA_947623375.1 of Apotomis capreana. Classification (NCBI taxonomy): domain Eukaryota; kingdom Metazoa; phylum Arthropoda; class Insecta; order Lepidoptera; family Tortricidae; genus Apotomis; species Apotomis capreana. Next base: position 10,318,518 of record OX392518.1, read on the forward strand.
ACGACTCAGAAAACGTTTGAGCGCAGTCAGACGTGTTTACGATCCAATGGTCTTAAGTGTTTTCCTGATCTTTGGTAAATATAAGTAATAGAACTTGTACATACCTAATCTCACATAAAAGAGCGGTGTTAAACTCATATACATATATAAATAACTACGACGCATTGAGTTTGACACCGTTTTTAGGGTTCCGTAGCCAAATGGCAAAAAACGGAACCCTTATAGATTCGTCATGTCTGTCTGTCTGTCTGTCTGTCTGTCCGTCTGTCCGTCTGTCCGTCCGTATGTCACAGCCATTTTTTTCCGAAACTATAAGAGCTATACTGTTGAAACTTGGTAGGTAGATGTATTCTGTAAACCGCATTAAGATTTTGATTCAAAAATAAAAAAATAATAATAAATATTGGGGGCTCCCCATACTTAGAACTGAAACTCAAAATTTTTTTTTTCATCAAACACATACGTGTGGGGTATCTATGGATAGGTCTTCAAAAATGATATCGAGGTTTATAAAACATTTTTTTTCTAAACCGAATAGTTTGCGTGACAGACGCTTCCAAAGTGGAAAAAAGTTGGTCCCCCCCCCTCTAACTTCTAAAATAAGAAAATGAAAAATCTAAAAAAAACATATGATGTACATTACTATAAAAACTATCAACGAAAATTGTTTTGAACGAGATCTAGTAGGTAGTTTTTTTTTAATACCAAATACCTAACTTTGCACCTAATTTATATGGGGCGCTATACATACCAGGTGCAAACTTAACTTAAACACTTAGGGATGGAAAATGTTTGTACGGAACCCTCTGTGCGCGAGTCCGACTCGCACTTGGCCGGTTTTTACTTGAATCATCATGCTAATACCACAGAAAAAACTCACCACACCACTGGCTGGTAATAAACCCTATTCATTCACTGTTCCGTTAAGTTTTTATACCTTCGCACGCTTATTTAAATATCGAACGTAAATGTTTATAAAACGAGTTACGAACAGGAGCCGTGTTTAGACTGATCTCAAGTGAATGAGCGAAACCCGAGTGTCGATGCGTGTCAGTATGGGAGTGAATGAAAATAGGACGAATTTGGTATTTATAACTGGATTGAATGAAAGGTCACTTTGTCAAGTCAGGCTAAACCATTGATACAAAGATTAAAGCTCAAAGAACAATTTAAAAACTGGTGGAAGAGACCGATAATCGAACCCGGTACCTCTGGGTTGCCGGTCCAGCGCGTTAACCTTTCCGCCACCCTAACGCCCAAGCAACTTATTTTTTTTTGTGTGTCGATCTTTGCATTGTTTTTTTGAAAGGCTTTATTTACACTTTAGCCTTGGTCTCTCCACGAGGTTACGCATTTTTAATTTTTCATTGAGCATAGATCTTTGTATCAAATGTTTAATATGAAAATTGTGGTGTGTACCCACATAAAAAAAAGAGATATTACAATGTTTCATAAAGTTATCTCGTGCTAAGTTTATTTAGATATCCAGAAAATTATGGAATTAAGTATTCGACATCAGTTGTCTATGGTCATTAATTCATGATTTTATTAAGAGCGATGCAGGATTTTAGCTTTATGTCGTTTGGCCCTAATAAAGTAAGTAATGTATTTAATGGTTATTAAAGCACACGATTGGCAACTAAAGATCCATCCGTCACACGTCACACTTCGATAATACAATTATATTTTATAACCGTATAACATCGCTTAACAACGAAAGATTTACAATATTTCATAATGCCAATTACGAGTAGGTATATTTATTAGTAATTTTACATTAATATTTAAATACTAGAAGATTTCCGGAACTTTGTTCCTGTAATCCTTTTTAGGATTCCGTACCTAAAGGGTAAAAACGGGACCCTCTTACTAGGACTCCACTGTCCGTCTGTCCGTTTGTCTAGGCTGTATCTCATGAACCGTGATAGCTAGGCAGTTGAAATTTTTACGGACGATGTATTTCTATTGCCGCTATACCTAACGACAAATACAGAATAAAATAAATATTTAAGTAAACATTAAAAACAGAATAAAATAAATATTTAAGTAGAGCTCTCATACAACAAACGTGACCGGTTGCGTTAACTTTGCATCGCCTTTGTATCTGGCGCCATACATACCAGGTGCAAACTTAACTTAACCCGGCCAGTTAAGATGGGATAAGTGTTTGTACGGAACCCTCGTCGGCCTCGGTGCGCGAGTCCGACTCGCACTTTTTAACCGTTTTTTTTTGTCATAGTCGAGTAAACAATGCTCTATAACCATTTCAGGATGACCAGCTATCCCTACCTACATGTAGTCAATATCCATCGCATAATGCTCAAAGCACGTGTACAGCCTGGAAAAAAAAAAAATTAAAATGTGGCAATACTGTAGTGTCCCCGTTTTCTTAAATTGATTAGGAAAGGACGACAGTATTACTACTTTTTTTTGTCAGACTATACCATGTTCCGAATTCAACTTTCGACATGAAATCAGACGAGTTGACAGCCACAAAAGCTGACCTCCGACCTTTATAGGCGGCCATTCACAAACGCATGACGCGTGGCATGAATGGGTCTTTGTTGCCGTCTTGTATGAGTTGTATGGGTTTTTAATCGAGCTTGAGGTGTGATAAGTAAAAAATTCCTTGTTTAACCATGTGTTTGATATTGTTATACTCTTAATCTTTGTGAGCCTGTTTGGAAATGGCTGAAATATAATACTTTTCGGCCTCCAACTCCGCCATTCCAAAAATTTAATCGACATTAAACTACCTATCCTATTACCTGCACCTCTAACACAACTCTTTATAAAATTAATTAAATTTGACATGTCATTAAATTTTTAAAATTAGATATTAATAATAAAAATAAAAATATTAATAACAATAGAAAAAAAACTTTCAGACAAATGAAAATTTGGCGAAACGTTACAAATGGGAAATAGTCAGATAGGATATGCGTTCATCATGTGATAAATAAGTGACAATGCATCTGTCACACAAAATGTGACGGATGCTTTGTCACTTATTTATCGCGTGATAAAAGCAACCATCATAGGCCCGATGTTCTATCTATAGTAATAATTTTAACTTTTGTGATTTTATCTATGGAATATTCTAGATAGTATACAGGGTGGAACAGATCGAAGGACTTTTAAGCAAACAGGGAATCGTTCAGACTGAGTACTTCATTTTTCAACTATGTAAATATTTCTATCCATTTTTGAGATACAGTTTGTTAAACATTAGTATAAAAATCTTCACATATCAACCCTAGCATCTTTTGAACATCGCTTAAGTTAAAGACAGGTGTCAATTTAAAATGTAAATAAAACCTTTGAATTAATAGGGTTATCACTGATATTAAAATATTTTATTTTAATGACTTTTTTACTTTTAAATCCAGCTTCACAATTATAAAAGGTCGATTGTAGATCACTCAGATGACACTATCCTGTCAGCTCAGTCTTTACAAATGTTCCAGCCTGTATAAGTGAGACGTAACTTTCCGCAGACGCGACGTGCTAAGTTCGCGTGCGAGGTCGCCGCAAGGTCAGTCATTCATCAGCTCAATCATCCTCATCACCGATCATTATATGGCGACTGAATTAAATCATTCGTTTCTGTAACGGGAGTGATCTAATTATGTGAACTAGCTACTGCCCGCGACTTTGTCCGCTTTGGTCAGTCGGGGTTTGCGCGAGCGGGGCAAGTGCACTTACTATACAGAAAAGTAAAGGTGTTAATGTTTTTCATATTATGAAAAATATATTGTAATTTCAACCATCTTTTTGAAGTGATTAATACTTGTCCCTGAGTTCAAGATAGTAACATAGGTAGCTATTTCACGCTTTCATTGTGTGCAGTCGAATTTAAGTTGAAAACACCAGTTTTCTGCGTTTTTGAAACCAAAATTATCAATGAAAAATTCAAACTGTAGGTTTCAAATATAATATCTACCAATAAATCGTGCACTTCTCCCAGCCAACGTTATTCAATTAATAAAACACCATAAACATGTGAATACAATCGAGAAGCAAACATAAAATTTAAGCCGTATGTGTTCCGAAGCGTCTTTAAAATCTAATGATAAGTACTTACAGTGAGTCTTGAAATCTGGCAACGAAACGAAAGATCACTTACCTGAAATAAAAACAAAATACGTATATTAACAAATTATAATTATGAGGTACCTATTTAAATAGGTAAGAATAATTTATTTAGTACACAATAATATAATTTGTATAGAGGATATATTATTATTACAAATTACCGCCTAGACGAATTTTAACCACAAGGATAGTTTTGAACAACTTTTTAACCAAAACGGTAAAGAGACACGTAGGTTTTGAAAGAAGAAAGAAAAACATTTATTCGGTAACAAAATATAATTATGTACATATTTAACAAACAAAAAAAAAACTAAGAACGAAGGAACTAAGTACCTTCCATAATCTATTTTTTAACCCCTGACAAAAAAGATTGACGACCCGGTTCGAATCCCGGCCGGGGTAAATATTTGCGTGATGAACTCGAATATTTGTTTTTGGGTCATGGTATATGCCAGATGTCACGCACAAAGCTATATGAAATAGAATATAAGCTTAGCGTATCGTTTAATGAAAAATAACTCGCTATTGTATCATCCAACTTATTCCAAGTACACGCCTTAAAACTCTAGCCATGCAACAAAGGTGTGAATACAGTTTGACAGAGACGACTGTCACTACTGTCAGCTAACAGCTGTCAAGTGTCAAATGTCCGTGAGTGTAGACAAATCTGGGCTGCCGAGCGGCCATTGTTTTCTAGCTGAGTGAATTGATTATGACGTAGATACACGCGCGGGTGGCTCATTGTCTACTATCAAATACGGTTCATTTTTAATACCGTAAAACTACCCAACTATAGTCCAATCATCCAACTATGGTCCAAAACAACTCGTTTATTTTTATCAAAATCCATATTCTATCAGTGATTTTATACGTGTTTATTTACCTAAGTTTGTTTATCTGTGTTGTTCACTAGAGTCTATTCGTTATAATTGTCATATATTAACGAGTAACTGGACTATAGTTGGGTAGTTTTACGGTACGAGATTTATTGAACTTTTCAACGTTTACATACTACGTTTATACACGCGATGATCCTATTCAAATTTAAAATCACGTTGAACCATTGATGCAAAAGATCAAACCTCAAAAGAAGCTGGATTGCCGATCCAGAGGTACCGGGTTCGATTCCCGGTCACTTCCACCAGGTAACTCATTTCAATTTTCCTTAGAGCTTTGATCTTTGTATTTAATATAAAAATTGTGGTATGTACCCACATTAAAAAAATTCAAATCACGTTTTCACGAAAGTATCTAGTGAGTACCTAATGTAGCTATCAGGGAGGAGCGTCGATCAAAATCAGTGACAAAATTACCGCGCGGATGTACGGGTAACAGTCCCTGATAAAGAGCTCCATACGAGTTCGAAACATGTCGTGCCGATCCTGACAATTTCACATTAGTGTAAACCGCTTAATACAATAATTAGATATGTTATTTACCTTTCAATCTTTCTATGTATTAATGTAGGTCTTGTATTTGTAAATATATCGGTACTTATTATTATTCCGCTAAATACCCAAAGTACAATTTTAATTGTGGCCTATAACTTATTTAGTTTTTTTTTTTACAATATGTACTCATACCTTTGTGTTAACAATTATAAAAACGGTCTAAACTCCCGTAAAATTAGTGTCCCCGAGTGAGGAAGTGGGCTGCGATAGCTGCCCCCGATATAAAGAGCTCCATATGAGTTCGAAACATGTCGGGCCGTTCCTGTCAATTTTTACGTGAGTTTAAACTGTCTCACGATAGTTTTAATAATATAACTTTTGTGTTATTATTTCTTAATAAGTAGTAGCCCAGCAAAATAAGTGTTAATTAAATTTTATTGACATGTTTATACATTCCGAAACTCACCAGCTAACGGGCCTTAAGTAAATACACCGAATGCATACAGAATGGGTGCATATAATGACGATAAATATTCATTCCGTAATGCGCGTGTTAATTTCGGTATTTTGGTGGTTTATAGTTGTAACTTCGCTCGAAATTTTAATGTAGCTTTAATAAGATTGTTGGTAAACAGCAACTGTGCAACTGGCACCAAAATAAATGATACTATAGTATACTATCCAAACTTTAACTCAAATAGTTAAATCAGTCGACTTTAAGTTGTTTGTTAAACAGTAATGTATATAAAAGTAACAAAAAATATCGGCCAAGTGCGAGTGGGACTCGCGCACGAAGGGTTCCGTACCATTATCTGTAAGTTTCGTACAGCTATCACGGTTCGTGAGATACAGCCTGGTGACAGACGGACGGACGGACAGCGAAGTCTCAGTAATAGGGTCCCGTTTTTACCCTTTGGGTACGGAACCCTAAAAAAAGAACCCACTTTAAAATGAACTGCAAAGCCAAACCCGTTCATGTACCTACAGATTACATTTGAACCACCTTTTGAAGTCGGTGCCACACTCGCTTAAAAACGATTTATACTTACCCGTCTTCGGTAAAAATATGCGGATGAAAGTTGCGGCACCTAGTCTCCAATATAATCATCCGAGTGCCCCCCTTACCGTCCCTCCCACTCGGTAACGGCACTTTTTCATCCATACATTTTGACATACACCTACGCTCGCTTAATATGCAACGATTTGCATATTTTATTTCGTTTAAACATATAGTTTTCGTATGTGGCTGGTTAATGTATGCGAGTCAATGGCACGAAAAAACATGGCGTCGGATTCGTGTTGTTTGAGACTTGTGAAGAGATTTATATTCTTAATGTTTATTTAACTGTAAATTTATGAAACATGTAATAATATCTCTTTTTTTTTTCAATGTGGGTACACACCACAATTTTAGGGTTCCGTACCCAAAGGGGACCCTATTACTGAGACTTCGCTGTCCGTCCGTCCGTCCGTCTGTCACCAGGCTGTATCTCAAGAACGGTGATAGCTAGGCAGTTGAAATTTTCACAGATGATGTATTTCTATTGCCGCTATAACAACAAATACTAAAAATAAAATAAAATAAATATTTAAGGGGGCTCCCATACAACAAACCTGTTGTTGATTATGGTACGGAACCCTTCATGCGCGAGTCGGACTCGCACTTGCCCAATTTTTTATATTAAACCATTGATACAAAGATCAATGCTCGAAGGAAAGTTACCTGGTGGAACGGTCTGGACCGGTAATCCAGAGGTACCGGGTTCGATTCCCGGTCTCTGCCTTAATCTTTGTATCAATGTTTTATTTAACTGTACCTAATTTGTAATTTTCTGATGTTAATTGAAATAATATTTATAAAAAGACTTCTATTTCTATAATGAAGTCACAGACACCGACATACTTCACTTTAATTGTAATTGCACTCTGTGGCACTGTAATCACGAGTTTATTTCGAAAATTGCTGAAATTTTAAATTATTAACGTTTTCAAGGGTTCCCTTTTTATAGTTCCGTACCCAAAAGTTAAAAATGGGACCCAATTACTAAGACTCCGCTGGCTGTCTGTCTTTCTGTCTGTCTGTCTGGCTGTCCGTCTGTCACCAGGCTGTATCCCATGAACCGTGATAGTTTGGGAGTTGAAATTTTCACAGATGATATATTTCTGTTGCCGCTATAACAACAAATACTAAAAATCAGAATAAAATAAATATTTAAGTGGGGCTCCCAACAAACGTGATCGGTTGCGTTAACTTTGCACCTCATTTGTAAGCGGCGCGAAGCTGCGCTAAATCGCGAGCGAAGTTGGCCATCTTCTAGTATTTATTACTTTAGCCATGTGACGATATGGCATTATGTAGCAGAGTATTCTAATGCTGGCTCTATTTCTAAACACAAGTGAACTTGATATAAGTAATTAGTCAAACTTTATTCATATGTCCGTTGAAAACTCCAAATCATTCCTACTTATTTTAAAAACCTGAAACGACCTTAGCACTCGAAGAACATACTTTTAATTTCCCTTCTCGGCTGGTGGCATGCGCTTGAGTTGACATTAAAAAAAACACTCATCCACGCCCACGATGGAGGCGTTCGAAAATTCAAAATCCGAACACATTTGCAATTCAAAACGGGCGGTCAGGTGACGTAGCAGGAAATCGGGTTTATGCCCGTGCGCATGGATTTATGAAAGTCGTTCTTTGGTTATTTTAAACTACATGGATTAAAGTGGTTTTTCAACCTTTTACAGAAAGTTCCATGCCCCGTTCCCTCCTCTTAGGAATTGATTTTCTGGGCATATATAAGTAAGTAGTGCAGATCTATATATTTTTGGGCGTTTTCAATGAAATTTAAAACGAAAGTCCCACTTTTCCTTAAGCCGTTAACCCAAGGAGTACCCTCCTTGGGTTAACGGCTATTATGCTATAGGTACCTACTAAATGCCTAAAGATAATGTTAGTGCCTAAGCTAAGTAATGGAAAATCATTGAATGATGTGTCTTGCAGTAAAGGAACTGACTGAAACCGACTTTTAGCCGAGGCTAGGCATTCGCAAAAAATATTAGATCAACGTAATCTATCTTGAAAATTTTTAAGTCTTTTCGAGACTATGAAAGTAAAATCTTTTAACAACGCAATTAAGTCCCGTTTTGTAATAATAATGTGTGGAAATCGTGTAAGTTACAATCGATATATTGTGAAAAATCAGAATTAATATAAGTATACCAGAGTATTTTACACCTATCAACGCAGGTAAGGTGAGAGGTCATAACGTGAGTTCCGACTGTTCCAACGCAAGGTTCAATGACCCTGCACTCCGTCGGTGTTAACATTGCACACAGGTTTTACTAACTTTTTTTTTATTATTTCATGTAGCGATAGTACTAGAGCGTAGTGCCAGTTTTTTTACTCGGTCCTCTATTTATTTTTTATCTATCTACTATTATCAAGCTTTTGTCTGTACATGGAAGAATTAAATTTTAATCCATCGTGTGTATTTCCAGAAAATTATAATTTGGGTCTCTTCATGTTAAGAGTGGATAGGCTTTTACTGAACCGGTGAGCTACATCCTCAACCCCGTAGTCGCTTACCATCAGGTGATACCGAGGTCAATCGCTAGTCAGTTTATGAATAAAAAATAAAAATAAAACTATTTATACTATCAAACTTTTAAACTGATTTCAGTTTTTCACTTTACAAAAAAATACCTTCGAAGAGAGAGGATGGAGTGAGCGAGGAGTAAGAGGGAGAAGGGAGGTTTGTCTGTAGAAAGAAAAAAATAAATTCGTAAACTAGTGGACCAGACCGGGAATCGAACCCGGTACCTCTGGATTACCAGTCCAGCATGTAAACCTCTCCACCACCCTAACGCCAGATAACCCTTCGAATTTTTCCTTATCCTTTGTGTGTCGATCGTTGCATTGTTTTTTTGATAGGCATCACTAAAAATAATGATCAATGTGGACCATCAACAGACATTTATACAGAGACAACCCTTTATTTACAGCATATTATTCTATATAACACACAATAAAGGACCAAAGGCCCGCCGCGTCGACACGTCGTCAGATAGCACACAATTAGAGCCGCGGAGCAGCCCTGAGATAAAGGGAGACACGCGGACAAAACGCGATGGTATCGCGAGCGCAGGGCTGTCCTTAAGGAAGATACATATCTGATATGGCCGTTTAATAAATGTAATTGACACCGGATTTTTCCGTAAAGGTCACTAGGTCTGGACCTTTATTTGTCGTATTTTAACATGTTATTGACTTTTATTTTATAATTTCAATCAAAATTTGTGGCAGGTGAATTTTTCTTATTCGAAAGTTTTTTTAATGAGTTTCTTGACAATTATTGCACTCACATATAGATATATGGTAACAAACATTAGTAAAACAGTAGGTACCTACCTAAGCAGGCATTAATTGTATAATTCTTTGTATATGATATGAGTTTCTAAAAAACAATGTCAGTCTATTATGTATGTCCGGACATATAGATGACTATTAAATCAACTTAAAATGACACTAGAACTTTGTAGATTATGTTAATGTCGGAAATGGTAATAATAAAAATACGTAACTCTTAGGTAAGCTAAGTATTAATGTATTGCAACATCCCATATTGTGATTTTATTATATTATTTTTATTTTATTTATTTTTTATTTTAACAAACTTAACTTAAGATTACATAGTTATGTAGACTACTTTGCCATGACATTTTAACTTCGCTTAATCAAGTATCCGATACAGTGGATATAATTATTTTTGAGTGATATTGACATTTTCCTTTTATAGCAACTCTATAATAATAAATAAAAATTGCTTTATGTGGCATCTGTGCTAGAATTGTTTATGTTATGTAGGTACCTTGCGTTTTCAAGGGAGAAAATTAGTAAAGCTTAGTAAAGCAAGTTTATAAAATATATAATTTGTATACACATTACACAATTAAACCACAAATTGTACATAATAATTATCCTTTCTTTTATGTTTATCTGTAGTATTTAGTATTGTTAATATTATGATGTCATGTTATATATTATTATTATTATGTTTATTTTAAAATAAACTTTTTGACCATTAAACCATAGTGTGGTATGATAATGTGAATATCACGTAACTTTAAATCAATACCATCAACCATTAATTTCATCAACACAATATCCAGCAATTACTTAACCCTATATAAATCTTATTATCCCAGCATCCCTGCGCCCGCGCCGGTCATTGGACAGCGGCGCTCACCGCCATTGGTGCGCCGGCGCGTTCAAACGCGAGGGAGTGTCCGGCTGTCAAACGAGCGGTATGAATATGGATACTGGCTGTATTTAAGAGCGAGCGAAGCATTAAGCGCATTTATTCTGATTTTAAAGCGTTTTTGGTCGGTATTTTATGGGTTCAGTCAACACTTTAAGGGGCCTGATGATGGTATCATTAAATTGATACCTTGTATTAAGGCTAGTCTATAGTTTTGGTTGGTTGCTTATATCAGTGAGGAGGAAAATAGATGTTGATTCGGCATAATCAAGTCGTAGTTCCCGTTGTCTGTGATTTTACTTTTAGTTAGTTAGGACTTTAGCGAACTTTTATTTTTGTTTTTGTTATAATATCCCGTCCGACAGTCAGGCGAGTGATATGAATATGGATGGTAGTATTAAGAGTGAGTGCGGGCATTAAGTGCATTCTAAGTTTAAAGTTTTTTGGGTTGGTATTTTACGATATGTGAAGTCTGTTGATTGTATAAGCATGATACCGAGTCTTTGGTGCTCTAAACGGCTTATAACCTACAATAATTTCTTAGCAGAAACTCATTTTTAAATGGTTTACGATTTCAGTGAATAGTCTTTTACTGTTGATTCAACGTGTCTAATAGTATAGTCGCAGTGGTCTGTGATTATACCTTTAGTTAAGACTTTAATGAGTAAGATTTTATTTTTTCATCTGTCCTGTCTGGCTGTCAAACGAGCGGTATGCATATGGATGCTGCCAGTATTTAAGAGCGACTGTGGGCATTAAGTGCATTCATTCTGAGTATAAGATCTTTGTTCTAGAATAGGAGAGCGTTTTTAATAAACATTTACTGAGATGATAATGCTTGCCGGTTAATCTTAATATTGAAAAAGCTCCTGTAATACTGACATTTAGTGGTTTCTACTTTGTGGTTCGTATTTTTTATTGATAAGATCTACAAAATAAAAGTCTTAAATCACAATAATAAGACGTTAATAACGAGTTACCAAAATCCCTAACCGGTTAATCAGTATGTATAAAAATTACAAGGCCTAGATGTAGATGGACTGCAAAAAGTCTTAGCACAACAGTGTGATGGGTTGAACCATCAAATCTTTCGTTCCATATTTCAATACGACAAATTTATAACATAGTTTTGAAAGGGGTCTAGGTTATTCTAGATTCTATATAGCAAGGAGAATAGGTTAAGCAAATTTTATACAATCTAGTGGCTCCACTTCGCCTGATGGTAAACAAAAAGGGGAGCCCAAGTCGCAATGGCAACTGACAAGAAACCAACGGTTTAATTTACATTTAATATCTGCACAAGGTAAAGTCTCTATTTGTAATAAAATAAGTAGCTACTTAATCGCGGAAAGTACTACTATTTTAGATTTCTGAATTTAATAGTACGATTGTAGCGAGTCTTAATATACTTCCACGCATGCAGACACCGTGTGAACCAAAAGACTCGCAACTGGGATCCCCTTTTTTTATAAAAAAACGTTTCAGCGAATGTATCATTTCATCCAATTTTCATTCCAAAGACATTTTATTTTGTTGTTGTTTAGACAGTTGGCTATGGATAGGGAATATAGCGATAGATCTACAGCTACTTACTACATCAGCTACACAGACAAGAGATTGACTCTTAAAATGATGATCACTATTACAATTATAAAGGCGAAAGTTTGTGAGTGTTTGTATGTTTGTTACTTCTTCATGCTCAAACGGCTCGACCAAGTTTGATACATTTTGGTATGAAGGTAGCTGCTACTCTGCATTAACATACAGGCTACTTTCATCCCGAAATAATGTAGTGTTCCCGTGGGATGAGCTGGTAACACCGCGCAGCACAGCTATATTTTTTATAAATCTGGAAAATGTCATCATATAGACTAGGTTAGAGTAGGTTAGGTTTGTTTTATAAAAATCCAAAGTATTGTATGGTTGAGAGAAAAATATACTTTCGGTTTAATGATATGTCTATGAAATGAAGCATTCTATGAAATGTTTGTCTATAAAAGAAGAATAAACCCTCGCAACTATTACACATAAATAGACAAAAGTATAATAGATTGCTTTATATCGAAATGCTTTTACCATCACGTCATAGTTCCTCCAATGAGTAATAATCAAAGCAATGCAGTTCGAGTAAAAGGTATGGACATAATTATATTAATGGCGGACACCGAAGTGCACTCAACTTACTGTGTTGAAACTACTATTTATTGCCATCGGGTTACAATCTTGATATCTCGACAACTTTTGTCGCCGACTTCGGCTGCTTGGGTACGGACTATGGACCCTACCCATTTGAATGGCTGTGTTGCCAATTCTGATGTATGGAATAGAAGCATGGACCTTAAATAAAGCCGCAATGGACAAAATTAACGCATTCGAAATGTCTAGGTATAGAATAATGTTATAAATTTCATGGGCGATATAGACAATGATGCTAAAACTGAACTGAACATCTACAAAATTTGGAATTCTGAGCTGCGATATTGGCTGAGATCTTGTCACTTGTTCAAATTAAACCTGAATTTTTGGAAACTACTGGAACTATTTCCACCAAACATAGCTAAGAACCATATCGACGGACAAGTCTTTCGATTAAAAAAAACGCACTCCAATTGGTCCATCCGATTGGCTACGATGCCACAGACAGACACACAGTTACACAGATTCACATGTTAAACTTATAACACCCCTCATTTTTCCTCGGGAAAAATTAGGCTATACGAGTACATAAATATTCCGTTTCCAGTACCGATTTCATATTTGAAAAAGTACCTGAACTTGAACTCATCGACATGGCCTAAGTAAAGAGTTTACTTGCTGGCAACAGAACCCTAATAGAACCACTCATGTAATTATAATAAGAAGGAAAACCTCAGTGCCCTCTGCTCATATCAATTGGAAATGAAATGAAATGAAATAATTTATTCAGTAAGTAGGCCACAGCAGGGGCACTTTTACAAGTCAGATTGTGAATCTACCGGCATTTCGCAAGAGGAGACCGCTGTTGAGAAGAAAGCCGAAAGAAACTCAACAGTAAGTCATTTTTTCGTAAATAATACTTAAAACGATTACATGATACATTTGTGTCATAACTAATTACACTGGTACACGTAATGGAGATGGAGGTACTAGGAACTCATAAAAAAGGAGGGAAAAGGATCCGCGTTAGGTGAGTCATACGTACGCGGTACGTACATTATATTACAGGTACTAATAGGTGCATGCTTCCTTCGGTTATGTTAGTTTCAGTTGAGAGTATCCATCATCATTTGACGCAATCTTTCTAGAGATAAGTTCATAGCAATGGTAGTCAGATTCTACAACTCCTAGGAAGGACTTCTCCGCAACAACGAGACCCAGAGTAAAATCCCGGAAGCGGTGAATGGACTGTGTCTAGACGGTATAAAAATGCATAGACAAGATTATATTATATAGCTTAGAGATGAGAGCCCAGGTATATGACAAAATGGAAAAAGACAGGCGCGGATGCAGGATTTTCTTTGAGGGCCAGGGGTATAATTTGTGATTATACCAACTTTGGTTGTGAGGTTGTTTTTATTCGTAAGTAGTTATTGTTCAAAATTTGTAAAAAGTAAAGTTCACTAGAGGTAGGTACTAGAAACTCATGAAAAGCAAATAACATCCTACATGACCGCTAGGTGTTGGATTATGTAAGTGGGATACTGTGTTTGACGAGCCCAAATACCGGAGTTAAAAGTCAACCGAAGTTAGTTATTCCGATGTACGGCGAGATGAGAAGGTACTAGCTAGGGACTTATGAAACCCAAGGAATAACGAACGAGTCACACAGTAACGCTAGTTATGAGTAGGTTTGCCATCAGTACTTGAGGATGATTTTTAATTTTACTCAGTAAGTACAAAAAAAATATATGGACAAGTCCACCCATCCGGGTTCTGAGCTCCAAAGTCCGAGGATTTCACGTGTCTTGCCCTGGTAGCCAGGTTTCAGAGATGGCAACCAAAGTTGGGAATCAAATTGTGTAGGTACTAGGTCGAATACGTCTGTTTTTGGCGAGACAAAAGTCAATCGAAGGAGTTTTCAGTTTACTGTGACATTAAAAGGTACTAGGAATAAATATAATGCAAGGAATATCGTACGATTCGTTCAGGATCATTAGGTATGACTCAGATCAGATGGTGTAGGTACGATACTGTGTTTGGCGAGGCCAAATGTAAATATCGTCGTTAAAAGTCAACCGAAGCTGAATGTTTTCGGTGTAGTAACTGTATATTATATTAAACGTCTCATAACACCTGTGCAAGTTACATTAATTAAAGAACGTCGAGCTAATCGACGATAAAACTAAATATCAACGTTCGTTAATCGAAGATCCAAGCGTTTATATAGAAGAATTGCCAAAAATTTATAAACTTATGCTTTGAGCGACATTTGTACCCGACCCCACGGCTTTCCAGGCCTGACAGGTGCATTACCAATTATGCTAACAAAGCCACTAGTCATAGCATCGAATTATGCCTATTTAACATTTAGTTTACGGTAGCAGATGTCATTGCTTTAATAAAAATTGAGGATCCAAGCCATGGGACATAAAGATTTTAAGTTTATTAAGTTTGACGTGTATACCTCGAAGACTGTGTTTAATATTACTTTGACTGTAACCTATAATCCTGCACCAACTACATATTTCTGTTTAACCCAGTGGTCGACTGGTAGAGAATGCCTTAAGGCATTAAGTCCACCATTTGTACATATTTTTGTATTTTGCGATACATTTCAAATAAATAACCACTCAATTGCTTCGAATTTTGACTTGGACTCTATTTGTATAATAAAATAAGAGCGGTGACAGGTAGCCGTAGTTACAGTCCGACCAAAAAGAGTAGAAATTAAAAAGTGGCAATAATGTAGTGTCCTCCCTTTCTAATCAATATAAGAAAACGGGGACGACACTACAGTATTGCCACTTTTTAATTTCTACACTTTTTGGTCGCACTGTACCAAAAGCAATATTAACTTTCTTTTGTCTGAAAAGTTGATCGGGAGTTTTCGTACCTATAATTGATGATTTAGCCACAGAACATAGTCAAACAGCTGTTTACCAGGTTTTTTTTTTTGTTTCTCTCGTTTTTTTTCAACCTTTATTTGTAAGACTTGTTACGTCTATTAGATAGCAGTTCCCAACGACCTTATTTCTTTAGAACCTTTAGATTAATCTAACACCTATTACTCTTAACCTTAGCCTGGATGTAAAAACTCATCTCTTACGTCTGTTGTGTCCTTCGTTTGCTTGCGTTTATTAAACATGTAAATTTACATCAATGAATTCATTACCAACTTCATTAAGCTGTTAGTTTGTACGCACCTAGGGTATACTGATTATCCAGGCATATTCTAAAGCTACAATTATTTATACGGCTGTTGTCCATTGATGCTTAATTTAACTCATTTCTAATGACATAATTATGTTCGTGATAAATGTAATTTAGTATGCTCATATATCAAAAATATATGCCGTGATATAGCCGGTAAGATTAATCCATGAAGACCAGCAATGTAAATTAATTTGGCATGCTATATAAGAGGTTTTAATTAGGCTTTGTTGATTGTTTAAAAAAAATGTCAAAGAATGTTATGTTATGATAGTAGTTAGAAGTAACATTTTAAATAGTCTGAAGTACTTACGCTTTTCATGAGTTGCTTTTCATGAATATAAGTTGAATACATAACACCTATTTTTTTGTCAAAGATATTAAGAACTAAACAGAGACCCATGGGAATTGCAACGTAGATATAATACCTAATTTGAGTACGTTGTCTATCTGTAACTTTGTGTGTCGAATCGTAGCAAGGCAAGTCATAAAACAAATTGTAGATTATTAAAAAAAACCTGTACAAACCTACATTAGTCATCCATATGGTTTTTAGTATCTAATCAAATATCAATGGCATGACGATAGCTCCAAATAAGCCAACCCGAGCCTCACGGTGGTCACAAGTCCAACAACCAACACCGAATTCATTAGCATAAAATGCCGCATCATTTCGCTTTACAACAAATTAATAATCTTCCTCGAAATCTATGGCAACACTTACACACGTCAAACGTCACCAAATCGACAACGACAGGAGCCGACGACGCCCGAATACAGCCGAATGGATTCAAATATGGCCGCACGCATTCCGATTGCATCTAATAACCTCAAAATCAAATGCAAAATGGCGTATTATAATGATGCCGCTTTGTTTAGCATTCCGACGCACCATACCGGGCGCGCATTTTCATTTGGGTCCATTGTTTTCAGATATTAGTATTGATTTCAATAAATAAATTAATCGTATGACATCGCGAATAGCATCAGTTTGGCACGCGACGTAGCACAGCCATTGAATTGATAAGTCGTGTGCTTGTAAGGCTTGTCTGGTTTTGCGTTTGAGTCATGTTACTACGTGAGTTAGGGCATTAACTTCTGTGTAATTTCTATTGTTTGCTAGACATGTGTTAGTGTGAGGTTAAGTTGTGTTAAATTAATGTTAACCGTTGAGTTGCCCGGTAATTTCATCCGCTGTAGTAGTGTTGACCTTCAGAAAAACGTATAACCAACCTTAAACGTATGATTTTGCTTAATAATTAAGGATTTATATCACTGTGGTATTGCCGTATTGTAATGATAATAAAAACCGTAATGATTTTTCTTACAACATTAAAATATACTGTATGTAGTTAGTATAGAGTCGAGAAACGGAAAAGCGTCATCATGATATGTGAAATTTCTGGCATATTAATTGTTCAAGGTTTTCATTATGCTAATATAGCAAATGGTAAAACTGGATTTCAAAATAGCGAACATCTTTGTTTTGTGAGTTAATACCGAAGCTATGAACTACCCTCGTACGGCCCGGCCACCACTACGCGCGATCAGCGTCAGCGGTGAGCGGTAAAAACAAAATCATAGCGTTATATGAAGCACTTAACGAGCCACCGTGCGCGGTTGTCACTCTATTAGTTCGCACACTCGCCGCCACCCCGCTCGCCGCTAAGACCGAAGTAGTGGCCGTGCCGGTCCGATCATTCGCTAAATTCAACGTCTGAAATTACAGCTGTCCGATTTATCGCAACTTTACGTCTACTTTGGCCAAGTGCTTAAATTACCTCTCTCAATCGAGTCAAACGTCGCGCTCGAATAGCAAAAATCGGCATAAAACGGCCATATTTCAGTAATATTACCAATACATATCGGTATAGAATGCCTTATGGCATTAAGTTCGCGATTTGTACTTTTACTTTTGTATTTTGTGCAATAAAGTTTAAATCGCAAGTACATCGCTCAAATGGCTATATATCAATGTTAACCGAATTAGGACTCCGTTGGTGGGCCACTCCGGTCTTTAGCTACATTAAATTACAAACAATAAGTTCTATGATTCGGTTAAACTATGGCTAAAATCAAAAGCCAGAACTCGATAATGCGCGAAAGTTACAATAATCGATATTTAATAATAGTTTCATCGCGAACCGGTGATAAGCTCGATTTGTCTGCGCCTACGCCGATTGTCTAATGGTTGTATATTTGCAGTTTCTTACTGGCTTTATTAGAGCCAAGGCTGTGAACCGTTAACCGTTATTTCATGTTAATAATCCTAGTTCTACTTAATTACAAATATGAAAAATAGAATGTTTTTTTTTTTTACTGTGAAATTAGGGAAAGCAGAAGAACGGAAAAGGCTGTTGAAGGTAGTCAACCTTTAACAACGGTAACTGTAAGAGCTGCCGAAAAGTCACGGTGGCTCAAATAATAAATATACGCGATATAATATTTTTAAATTGTTTTATTTAAATATTTGACAGTCGTGGAAAGCGAAGAAAATATGAAGAAGAACGATAATTCTAACAAGAAGCACCTCGATTAAAATCTGTTAATGATCTGTTCGGAAGTTACTGTACCACAGACATACATTCCTAACACAGAGGTTAAACTTATACTAGAGTGGTATAAGTTTACGCTCTGTGTATGAATAGGAATATATGTATGTTTGCATATTTGAAAATAAATGTCAAAATGGTTACTTCGAATATAGCACATAGCTAAAGTACTAGTGATCTCTCAAACAAATCATAAGTCACATGGAATTAAGCAGCAGGTCATCTAAGTTCGATGACAGTGAAACAAAAATAAATGACTTACGACGGTAATTTATGCAAAACTTATTCGGAGCTTGCACTGTGGCCAAAACAGAAATCTTAATTCTCCAAAAACACTGGCACTCTAGACCACACATCGTGTTTTTTTAAGAGACAAAAATTTAAAAAGTTGTTTCGTATTCAGTCCGCGGTGACAGATGTCAGTTTCGTTTTGTTTTTAAAAAGATATTGTCACTTGGTATGCGGAAATCTTGTTGCATATCGGTTTTTCCATTCGTGAAAGCACACATTGGATGATAATTTTTCGATCTTATCGAGGATGAATGTATAAACGGATTTGAATTTGCCAAATGCACCTGTTGGAGTAAATAAACCATGCATTGAAATCAAAAAGATTAAGTTTGAGAGTTAGAGTCTTGGGTCAAAATTTTAGAATGTCCATTGACTATATTCACGGATAGCATAGCAATCATAACTAATAGTAGTTGGTATGTATGTTTTTTTTTCTTTCTTTATTTCATGAATGACATATTGAGCTTTTTTTATTTATGTTATTGCAGTATGCTGTAGAATTCAACGTCAGTCATCATCCCAATTGTCTATGAGGCAGTTGTCTTGCTGGCAATAAACGTGTCACGCGTGCATGTTGTCTTTTGTTTTGTATTGACATCTATTTACATTTGTCAGTTAGACTACCTTTGTGACTTTATCACAAAAACAGCCAAACTAGGTAATGAAATGAAATGAAATAATTTATTCAGTAAGTAGGCCACAAGGTCACTTTTACAAGTCAGATTGCGAATCCACCGGCATTTTCTAAGAGGAGACCGCTGTTGAGAAGAATGCCGAAAGAAACTGAATAGTGAGTCATTTCGTAAATAATACTTAAAACAAGAAGAGAACTTAGGAGAAAGCAAACCAGAATTATTTAAATTTCAAGACACCAAAGGGTCAATAAATGAGATGGCGCCAACAAGCATCAATCGCAACCATCCGATTACTTTATCGATTAATTCGCAATAACAATTTGTCGTCGCAGTCATATCTATCGAGTCGCCTACTTACAATATGAATGTATTCGGGCCTACGTGCGGCGTAGGCGCAGGTACTACGACGGAGACGTTTTGATACTTGACAATGGTGCCATACAAGATGGCGGAAAGCGGAGTTATAAAGTAGGACCGAATCATTGAAAGGAAATCATGTAAATTTATCTACACCCATCTTGTTAAATTCCTATAACAATTTCAGATGTTTTTGGTAAGGACCTACATTACTTGGCTTAAAACAGGAGTGTGTTTTATGAAACTCGCCTACGGCTCGTTTCATAAAACCACTTCACTTTTCATTATGTAGCAGTTGCATAAACTACTATTACTGGCATTAGGTGGTTTGTCATCACTTGTACGCGTTTGATAAAATATCTAAAGAAAATAAAAACCATAACTTACAGTTACGAGTAAACTATTAATCAAATGATAAAAAAAACGTGACGTTTTTCACTGCGTTTACGATGCGTTAACGTCTTTTGAGTAGCGGTGTGGATATCATGCGGTAAAATAGTGACGTGTGAGGCACATCATTACGTAAACGCATCGTCACTGCTTTTTGAGCAGCGGTGTGGCAGAATCTTAGACGGTACGAATGGTACAGGAAAAGAAGTGTACTCAATGCATTTTTGAAAATGAGTTTTATTAACGTTGAAAATTTTGTTGACAACGAAATACTGAATTACGTACCCTGGCAGAAGAGATCGGGTATCGAACACGAACGGACAAACGGTCCATCGAGTCAACCACTCAACCACCTGAACGCCAGGAAGCCGTTCGATTTTTTCCTTATACTTTATATGTTGATCTTCGCATTAGTTATTTGAAAGACTTTACGCGAAGCGAAGACTTTAGGATTTTCTTCTTTGTTTTGTTACCCAACGGGGCAAACGATACCATCAAAACCTATCGATCAGTGCGCACTTACATAAGTTTTCAACTAGGTTCAGAAGACTGCATAGCGGCTGCGCCGTGTCGTGACCCTGTTGCGTGTGACTCATGTGGCGCGTGCGCAACGTTCTCAACTTCGAATCCTTATTCGATTCGCTGCCAACACGTGGCCATTGTGAAAAATTGGAAGGAAAATAAAGGGTCAAAGTGTTTTACCACCTATTCCTGCCATTGGTTAATTCATCAAACTAAAAAACAATCATATCTTTTCTGGACTCTAAGATCAAATTATGTCAATATTGTACAAGTCGCAAACTACGTATACTTGTAAAATTTAAAGATTTTTTCACTCGTGCCAGTTTGACATAATTTGATCTTAGGTTCCGGATAAACGATACAAGAATCCGTCAATATTGCTTCAAGATGCAAGACGATCTCTCATTACACCAAGCTCTGCTTTCACTTTTGCTTGTATGAAATCGACGCGCGTTTGTAGCCAGTCGTAACCTAACCTGCGTCGCCACGCCCCATGACCAATAGCGTCGCGTTTGACACAAACCACCAATAAAATACAGTTATCATGCGGGTTTTATTCTAGTAATGCTTTATTCTGCCCAATTGTCAGCATTCAAGGAGCTCTAGCCAGAGGGTTTCATATTGCGGCGTTTTCCAGGCCAGTTAGTTGGCACCAAGAGGTTCACGCGTCGTCTAATTTTAGTTCACGCGTCACCTACGTTTAGTTCACGCGTCGCCTACGTTTAGTTCACGTGTTTGTATCTCTTAATGTTAGTTTTTAACCCCCGTCGAAAAAAGAAGGGTCTTATAAGTGTAACATGTATATCTATATATTTCGGTGTCTGATATACCTATATATTTTACTGGCATAGTAAAATAATAGCAGTCTTATCTTCTATTCCTATTGCATATTCTAGGCATAGCTAATCAGTATCCATCACCGAACCTATAGGCAGCCGATGTACATAATTAACGAGGTGGCGTGGGCACGAGTAGTGTCGGCTCTAAGCACCTGGTTTCTAGATTTAATTGATCACCGTTTGCATATTGGTGACGTAAGAGTTTTTGTGGTTGTTCTGTTTACTAGGGCTGTGATACAAAGATACAAGAAATGTCTTTGTATATTTTGAGCACAATTACATCTAAGTGCGATTTCGACTCAAAAATTAACAACAGAATCGGTGCTGCAGGAGTAGCATTTTTTAACTAGGTCTAAACCAAAATTAATGTGCAGATAATTTAAACCATTGATACAAAGTGTTTACAAATGAAGCGAAAATTGAAAAATTTAATGATTCGGACAGGATTCGAACCTGCGTTTCCTTTCCAACGGCTAAACATTTAGTTTACGTTAGCAGACGTTACTGCTTTAATAAAAATAAGTACATTGATACAAAGGTTCAAAGAAAAATTTAAATGCGTAACCTGGTGGAAGAGGCCGGGAATAGAACCCGCCAGGTTAGGTACGCATTTAAATTTTTCATTGAGCTTTGTTCTTTGTAACAGTGTATTAATATAAAAATACTGGTGTGTACCTACATTAAAATAAAATTAGACATTACATTTCATAAATTTGTAGATAATTTGTCGTAAATACTGGTTCACTTTACGGATCTTTACAAAAGCTGTCAAAGAACCATTTCATTGGTCGTTTGTGTAAAATAGTAATGGGAGTATGGCTACTTACCGCACTTGACCCGACTGACCTTAGTTGTGGAGAACTTTCAAGGAGGCTTTGTCTAACAGTGCCCGTTATTTGGCTACGATGATGAATATATACTACTAAATAGGTATGTCACTAGAAATACTTGCATCTGGTATTAGCGACAGAATTCCCTATTATTCAGGACTACTTCAATGTTGCAGTATTATCAGAGAGGGAATTCCGTTGTGGCCTGATTGAGCACGCGTGAATATCGGCCTCGGTTACCGAACTGAATCATGGACAGAAAAACTCACATTTCTGACCTCGTTCGGTATTGTGACCAAAAATATTTTCTTTGTATATTTTGTAAAATACCGGCCTAAATCCTTTTACTTAGTCATGTAAATAGTGTAGAACTCTGAGAATAAACAAAAGGGAGGAGCTTAAGTGCTATTTTAAACCGATTGCTAAAGAGGAGGTTAAAATTGAAAACTCAGAGTGATTCATGAAGAATCGACGGAAATCATAGATTTTTTTCTAGCGTAATAAACGTAAAAGATTGACGATTCATATTGACACATGCATTTGCTTTTTAAATGTGTATTTTTTTAATTTAGTACAAAGTTCCGTACTATCGTACGATCTACAAAAACGTTATACTACTGATCCCATAACAAATGACCTTCTGAAAACAGGAAGCAACTACGCAGATACCAAGTTTTCCTCAGGGAATACCTCCCAGGTCGATCCCAACCTATATAGATTTTCTTTTATAGGCACACCAACTTACAACAACCAACAAACATTGAGAATCCACCTCTATACGTTGACAATAGAGACATTTATGACAGTAAAGATAAGGTAGCAGTTGTTGATATCTGATACGAACGAACGGAATTAATTGTATTATTAAAGGTGACGTGTTTGGAATTATAATTCGTCTGTCGGTCCGTCTGTAGGAGTTCTTGGAACTGTTTTTGTGTCTTCGTTCTGAGGAAAGCCTACTCCTGCCATTGCTGAGTCTAGGTGTTATTCAAAACTCGATTTTATTGTGGACTAGTTGGAAATCGACTGTATTAGACTTTAATAGACAGTTTCCTAAAACAAATTCGTTTTTTATAGGTGTCTGCAACTTCGTCCGCGTATTTTTGCTTTAGCGTAGACGCATAAAAATATACTAGAACCATTTTTGGATGTCCCAGCTATCCTTGTACAATATGTCCAGCCGTTTTGGCGTGATGTGAGGTCAAAGGAAATTATGAAACAGATGGCCACTATGGCCAGGCTGGCAAGGCGCCACGCCCTCTTACAAACAAATGACAATCCTGCATCACACTCTTAAGATTTTTCCTGAAATCATGACCCTTCTCTATTGAAAAATGATTTTTAATACAAACCTAAAATTTTATAATATAATAGATGTTTTTATATCTTTATTATTATGCTTATTTGTTCCTGTTGGTACCTTACAATGTGCCCCATGTGCCCTTTGCATCACCTACCCACTATGTGATTTTTAGCATCAACACCACTACCCAAACGTTATCTGGAAGAGATCGCTCTTTAAAAAACGGTAGAAAAAGTTAGTGAAAGAAATTACTACAACTCTAATAATAAAATAAAACGAATCTCGCAACCGAAATGACGACTCCAACGTTTCTTATCGAGATTAATCCAATTTACAGCCAAAATGGTGAACCCTTTTTATGAAACATATGGGATATACGTCCAAACGCTTCTGAACCTAAATATCATTTAGTCCCATTCCATATATGGAAGGTAAAAACGGGTTTCCCAAAATGGTTAGTTTCTCAGATAACGCCTAAACAGTGGCAATGTTGTTCTAATATATAGAACGACGTAACTACCCACAATTCTCTAGTAACATAGGACTTTAAGTAATGAGTGTTATAGATATGCCCGTACGTTTGATATTAATTGCGAGCTTTCATTGCGAGTGAAGGGGCTATATCGTGTAACACCATATTGTAACCTAATTAATGTAAATAAAAATATTAAAAGGGTTTGTACCTATCGTAAGTCCAAATTTTTGATTTCCATTTGTAACGTTTCGTAAATTTTTTATTTGTCCAAATCTGATAATTTTTCAAGGGGTATTTTTGTCCGGTTCGTGACTTAAGATGGCCGCATGCGTTCAGGTTTTGCTGTTCATTATTTATTCATTTTTGTTGTTCAATGTGTAGTATTGATAGCGTATTGTGCAGTGAACTAACGTATGAGTGAATGGTTAATGAAGAATTCAACTTGAAGCGTACATAGCCCTTCTTGGGTCAAGGCCCGGTAGACCGCGTGATTTTTTGTAAATCGCTATCAATTTACAAAAAGCAAAACCTCACCGAACAACGGCATGCTCTACGAGCAAACTTGAAATTGGCGAAATCATCATTAACCTGATGGAAGCCATATTTTAAAATTAGAATTAGAATTAGAAGGGGTATTTTAAAGGGTTCTTAAGGTATTCTAAAGGGTTCTTTAAAACGATGTTTATAAAACCCTGAATATATTATGGATTTCAGGAAAAAAATACTTTCGAATAAATGAAAATTTGGCTTTTGGACGTTTGAATGTCCAGTTGTCCAGATTTCTTGTTGTTCTCACATTCAGGGTTACCTTTTCACTTTTCAGGTTCACTTCACTTTGCGATACACATAAAAAAATGTGAGCGGGCTCGATTATCATATATAAATAAATCATTTATTTTTAGGGTTCCGTACCTCAAAAGGAAAAAACGGAACCCTTATAGGATCACTTTGTTGTCCGTCTGTCCGTCCGTCCGTCCGTCTGTCAAGACCCTTTTTCTCAGGAACGCGTGGAGGTATGAAGCTGAAATTTATATCAATTACTCAGGTCTACTGTCCCTTGAAGCTGTGAAAAAAAACTTCTAAGCCAACGCAATCAAAAGATACAGCCGTTTATGCCGCAAATTTTCGACACTTGCAAGGGAATCAAAACCTACAGGGTGCTTCCCATGAACTCAGAATCTTGAAATTTGGTACGAAGCAACGTCTTATAGCATAGATAAAGGAATAATTACGAAAACCATAAATTTTTTTTTTAATACCTAACTTTGCACCTAATTTATATGGGGCGCTATACATACCAGGTGCAAACTTAACTTAACCACTTAGGGATGAAAAGTGTTTGTACGGAACCCTCGGTGCGCGAGTCCGACTTGCACTTGGCCGGTTTTTTATAGATTAAGTCATTACATTTTTTCAAAAAGGTGTTATAAGGGGGACTGAAACGTAAAAAAAACAGCCATTTTGAAACATACTCACCAGGGCTACAGCTCACAGAATCCATTACATTATTGTTTAACAGACTTCAAAAAAGGAGAAGGGTTCTAAATTCGACTGTATTTGTCAGACCCGATTTCTGAGGAGCTGAACTTAACAGTCAGTGCTGCAATCCACCAGGATTTTATTTTTTTAAACATGACTTAAACTGTATCAGGGCTGTTTAGTCCTCACTAAGTACTAGTGAGTCGGACTTTGTGTGGGAGTATAACCCGCTAATGCGCTACAGGAGTGATTTTGGGAGGGTGACGCGGGCGCACTGTGCGCATGGACTGTGTCGTGAATAGACTCTACCAGGCAACGGAGCGTAACCAATGGAGACAACTAGAGAATCTAGAGATAGTTGACGGAATTCGAAGGTGTCACGATCCTCAGCAGCGACGGAACGAATGAAGAGAATAAGTATTTGTACATATAAGGAAACGGAAATGTTGATATCGTTTTAAAATAACAGTGAATCACACTGTTATGTCACATATAACATGATTCAAGTAATATTGTTTACTTATGGATTGACGAAGTACTAAAATTTATTCATAATGTTGAAGAAAAGATGGTAAATTATTGCAAATATGTAAGTAAATACTCGTATGGTCTTTGTGAATGAATTGATGTAGGTATTCGTAAATATGACGCATTTATTAAAGGAAGGAAGAATTATATAACAGGTTAATTAAATTAAATAATTATTGGCATATGCGATTTATTATAAATATGGTATTTAATATGAGTAATAATTTATGAATCCGACTCGAATCTGTGTATAATGGGTTCCGTACTATATGATTAAACATTTTATTCTCGAGTGTTTCTTCATATATGAAATTAAAGCTTACGCCAAATTCAGAAGAAAACTGTAGCTCAGTATATTTTTTTTCTTACAAACGTCGGAGGACTTAATATTTCCGAAGGAACACAGCTAAAAAATACTCCTGTGGCGCAGAGATAATCCCATTAGCGGCTTATTCTCCCACACAAAGTCCGACTACTGGTAGTGAGGGCTAACCAGCCCTGATACAGTTCAAGGCATGTCTTAAAAAAAAGTTTAAGTAACCAAATCATAGATATATAATTTGTTTGCAGCATTAAACCAACCTGACAACGCGTCCTTATGGAAACCCGAATATTGGGAACTTTTACAAAACACTTGTCACATACATGGTTGGCTGGTAGAGAATGCCATTTGGCATTAAGTCCGCCATTTGTACTGACTTTTGTTTTGTGCAATAAATTTAAATACAGAAATACATATTTATTATACATATTTACATTAAAAGGATGTTGAAAAAATAACACAACCCTGTTACCAAGAAAACTTATCACAATCCTTCTGAAAATCTCAGTTCTTTAGAAAAAGATGGATGATTTTGTTTTTTTTTTGTACGGAACCCTAAAAATTATAAATGACACAATTACAAACAAGAATGTTGTTATCCGTAATTTCTCGATGCGTCTCCCAGGGCAATAAATAAAACAGTCTTAATACGGCTGCCGACGATTTAAATTATGTCTTTATATAGAATCCACTTACTACATACATCGGGACTGTTTGTTTTTAGGGTTCCGTACCCAAAGGGTACAAACGGGACCCTATTACTGAGACTTCGCTGTCCGTCCGTCCGTCCGTCCGTCCGTCCGTCCGTCTGTCACCAGGCTGTATCTCAAGAACGGTGATAGCTAGACAGTTGAAATTTTCACAGTTGATATATTTCTATGGCCGCTATAACAACAAGTACTAAAAATAAAATAAAATAAATATTTAAGGGGGGCTCCCATACAACAAACTTGTCGGACTCGCACTTGCCCAATTTTTTTATCATATGTTACAGTTTATGCTATGATTTATGGCTTGATGACGACAGAAGCTTATAACGTAAGTTGTAAATATGTAAAAAGGTCAACCACAATGTGAATGACGTTGTTACAATCTATTATTTAACTTGCTACGGTTTTGTTTTTCTATCTTTGTCTAATTCCAACTCGGGCAGTTATACCGGTTTTAATCTTTTAGAAATAATAAGTGTCTGTCCAAAATTTCATTTTCGTGACAAGCTGTACCTACTTTTGAACTTCGGCTCCATCATCAGACCTGCCCCATGGGACCATATTATTGTACTGTCATCAATATTAAGTAGGTATGCAAAATATCAGTTCAATCGCTTGGAGATATCTGCTTCAAAATTGAGTTGCAAGTTTCCACCCGAACAAACATAGGTACATACATACATAGCAAGTTAAATAAAAGCTTGTAAAATATGTCATATTCTGGAGAAAAGAATTTGTTGAGAACATCCTCGGTCTAAATATGAAGACGAGGCAGATAATATTCAATGTACTGGAACTAGAGAAACTATATAGTGAGATGAGAAAGTACCAGGAATTGATGATTATCAAGGAACATTATACAGGAACTACGCCACTCAAGTATATTCCTTCTTTCAATTACTTTGTCTCAGTAAAGAAAGGCAATGATACAAAACGGTTTAAACTCACGTTAAAAATGTCAGCAATGGCCCGACATATTTCAAACTCTGCGTTACTGCATCGCGTAGCTTGCACCCCTGATGAAGAGCTCCATATGAGTTCGAAGCATGTCAGGCCGTTCCAAACAATTTTTACGTGAGTTTAAACCGTTTTTTTATAATTATTAAAGAAGTCTCCCGATAGTTTTAATATATTGAAGAAAAGTAGTGCGGCAGTTTGATTACATCAAACCAGTTGAAGTGAAAAGGTACTAAAAAATCATTGATCAGTTACGTTTCTTCTCAACAGTGGTCTCCTCTTGAGAAATGAACTTAGACATGGCTGCCGTTGGTCTACGATCGTTCAGTTCACATATCTCGTATCGCTGATTACTCATCCCCACCAATGTTTAATTAAACACTGAGTATGTACGCCGCGGCTCACGTCACAAGGATGTCATTATAGAGTGTGGTGCCGCCTTAAAAGGTATGCAATTTAGCCAATTAATGTCGGAAGGATAGCTCAAGGTCAACCTGCGTTATTGAAGGGACGTGGCGTAATGATGGCGTACGTGAATAAGGGGTCAGATCTGATCAACAGATCAGAACTGACCAGTCAGGTGACATTTCTGTTAAAGACTACAAGGTGCCCTACTTCGTTCGCTTAGGTGGGCTAAAAGTATTTTATAGCTATAAATAAATAAATATTAAGGGACAATCATACACAAATCAACCTAGTCCCAAACTAAGCAAAGCTTGTACTATGGGTACTAGACGACGATATACATAATATATAAATACATATATAGATAACATCCATGACCCAAGAACAAATATTTTGCACAAATATTTGCCCCGGCCGGGATTCGAACCCGGGACCGCCGACTCAGTAGGCAGGTGTCTACCAACCGAACCAAACGCGTCGTCGGCTATCTTTATCATCATCATCATCATCATCATCATCATCATCATCATCATCATCATCGATAAACCATTATCCCAATTTTGTCTAAAGTATTTGAGAAATGTAAACTATATAGAATAAATGAATTCTTAAACAAATATGACATCTTAACACGTTCGCGGACGGGCATTCTATGGCATTCGAATTTTGAGTACCTCTTGTGACGCGCATTCTATAGCAGTCTTTAATCCAGCTTCTTTCCTGAGCGCAAATGCTAATGAATGCGCTTTGCCATAGTGAAAACGTATACATTAACATTTACTGTCAATTTCTCTGCAATCCGGGTACGCTTACTGTCACATTACTTGCTTTTCGCACACTGGCAAGTTGACATGTGTTGCCGACAATCGTACCCCGCTCTCCCGCACACAGATGCTATAGCATTCTCGGTTGTATGAAAATTAGTTCAGTCGCCCGGCGAGTGCGTCGCTGTGTGGACCATCAGTATTTTGAGAATTTTGCGTGTCGACAACATTTTGAAGGATTGTTTTTATCATCGTAAGTAACATTTATTCAAGTATTTTCTTGGATATTTTGGTGGGTTATAATAATTAGCTATATTTATTAACTGTTTATTGCCCTTCAACGAGCTTTGACGGTGGTTATAATTTAAAATACAGACATAGATTAACGTACATATTTTATATTATACACAAACACAATAGACATAATTGTAAGCAAATATCTTGGAATTATACGTTTCTTGGTTCACTTGGTGTTTATGGGCGACGGTAATCGCTTTCCATCAGGCAATACGTTTGCTCGTTTGCCCCCTATCACATAAAAAAAAAAAAAAAAAACCATTCAACTGCTAACATACCCAACTAGCAAAACTGAACCAAATTTAGCTGTAAATCAGTGACAGACGCAGTTTTATATCCGTGATAGAAACATCTCTATCACTGGGAAGTGGCCCCAGTTTTACAGCTATTTGATGATATATCATGTCTATTTTGGCACCGCACGTCACTACTTTGATGTATATCCATGATACTACAATGTTTTATGAATCTCTTTAGCGTTACACCAATGGTGCTTGAATCACTATATCACTAAATTATGATAAGAAAGTAACAGCAATGCTGATATAGAGCTGTTTGTTGTTATATTGTTATTAGGGATTCTTTTATATCGCATATCGTTAGTGCTAAATACTGAGTGTTATGTGTAAATAAAGTTGTATGAAAAAAATTACCTTACAATTAACAGTTTTGTAAGTATAATAAAATAGCAAACTATTTTTGTGTTAGTAAGTACTAAGTAGTGTCAAGTTGCTGTTAGGTGCGTGCATAACGGGTAATTTATCATGCGCTCAAAATTTTATTGATGAAATAATAGCATATTATTTATGTTTTTTTCATGCCCCTATTAAATATTGAATATTTAATTAAATAAAAATATTTAAAATAGCAAATTATTTAAAGTCACCAATATGTATCTAAAATGTGTTCTGGTTACCGATATATCACAAATTTACAGTTTCCCACCGCCATTACCAAACACTTTCGGGTTCCTTAATAAAACTAGTAAAACCCCCTACTGGTACCCCTTACTTTAGGTAATAAATAAAGTATCTTCAATATTGTTCAACTCATTTGCGTGAAATGAAAGTGGTTATATTTTGAGTCAATTACTGTTTTTCAAGCAGAAGTAATTTCATAAAACTCAACAGATTTGAATGGCTGTGGAAGTATATGTTTTCATCTTCTCCATTGTCATCAAAATTGTCAGTCGCAAACAAGTCATCTTGATATCCTGAACAAGGTTCTGTTAAGATTTCATTTTTTGTATCTACGGAACCAACTTCCGAATTCTCGACGCTGGTTTGACTATCATAAAGATCCTATAAATTAATAAGAGTAAAAGCACTAGATATTGGATAACAATATATTTTAGTATTGAACAATCATTGATCTTATCAAGAATCCGTGACGCTACGCAGCCAGTACGCGGTAATCTATCTGTCAGTGCGCTGGGTTGCCAGCTCCCTCAAGTACGTTCGGAAATACGGCTAACAGTTCGGCCATCCTGACAAAGCTTCGTCCACGAAGATCATCTTCGTGAAAACCTCCAACTTGACCAACAGCATCAGCACGCTCCTCTCAGTAAGCTTCGCTGGCGCCAGTCTTTATGCCCATCACCTGACTCTGCAAGTAGACCAAACACATATTTAGGAGTAACCCTTACTCAACCCTCTAGTGGTGTTCACTTGCTCATTTGAAATAGTTGAAGTTACGTTGCAGATGTTGCAACTTAGACTAAGATATATTTACTTCATTCTGAGCAGAAGCTATTTTTAATTATCGATTTCAACTCAAGGTGCAAGGTAATCACATGTAAACGTATACTGATCTAGCTTTAACATAGTTTGAAATCATCTCAGCAGTTTGATGTCATGGCTAAATAACGGATCATCATCATCATAATCATCATCATCATCATCATCATCATCATCATCATCATCATCATCATCATCATCACCATCATTTACCTACTATTTGATTGAAATGGTTAACCAGCAATTAAGGTTGAATAAATTATCTTTATCCTTTTACAACTCCTATGATTTTTTATGAACACAGCGATTAATAAACATCGATCAAATCATTGAACTTGAAGTAGTATTTGTCGAAAACTCTTGCAGCACACAAGACACATCTTAAGTAACGCTATACCTTATTTACCATGGAGAATTCCTATTTAAGACATGGAACGAACTCACAGTTTAATTCCAGAATAGTACTCTAATTCCGTGCGCATCATCAGCCGCTTGATTTACTACCGCGCAAGAACCGCTCGCACAGTCTCACACAGGTATGCAGACATAGCAGCTCTCCAATACAGCTCATGGAACAAAAGGCATTTTGTTGCATACCTACTCAACATTATAACAGACAGTTAGGCTGAGACTAAAGGCTCTTCCTCATGGTAGTCTTCACGACGCCGACGCTTCTTGCTTTCCAATCTTAAGGCTGTGATTATTGGACAACCGTTGATTCAAATATCTAATATACATACTTATCAAGTTTATATTATACATCAAAACAGACTAGTTCAACTGCTCGTCACTAATTCCACGATGACTTGTATTCATTTGCACCGGAATTTATATTGCATTGCATCGCACAGCTTGGCATTTTAAAGTCTGTCTTATAACACTTTTCTTACTGTAACTTAAAGTCTTACAATCTTGTTTTCAAAACGAAATGTCGCAACACGTAAACACATCGGTAATTAAATTAAAAGGGGTAGATCTTATGTCCTGGTAGTAATTAATATGTTACCTTACCACTGTTGTTTTCTTTACCCTTTTGTCGTTGCCCTGTTCATCATGGAGAGCAACAATAGCATCACCGACGGCGACTCACAGCAGGTTTGCCGCCCGTGACGATGTCTTCAACGTCACCGTCGTGCTCGAGGCCATTTGTCGTTTGTGTCGACAGTGAGCTCTTAACGTTACCAATTACCAACAGCACGCGACTGCTGACGACGTGATTTCTTAACACCTACGCAGCATGAGAACGCTAACGTGGTTTCCTAACATTACCACCCGCATTCGGGTGCTAGAACCGGGATTTCTTGAAATCATCATTAGCACGCGAGTGCTAGAGACGTGATCCCTACACCAGCACGTAATTGCTAGAATTGTTCTCCTAACTTTACCACCAGCATATGAGAGCCGGAAATGTGATTCTTTAACATCAACGCGGCATGAGGATGCCAACGTGATTTCCTAACATCAAACCAACGCGTGAGCGCTAAAACTCTGATCCCTTAAGTTCATCAGATATCACCAGCACGAAGTGCTAGAACAGTGATGTCTTAACATCACCACCATTAGACCGTGATTCGTTAACATCTACGCGGCATGAAGATGCCAACGTGATTTCCTAATCACCATCGGCATCGGAGTGCCGACGTCCGTGATTTCCCAATATCACCATCGGCATGCAAGTGCCGACGCCCGTGATTACTTGGCATCTACGTGGCATGATAATGCCGACGTGATTTGTTAATATCACCATCAGCATGGTAGTGCTGACGCACATGATTTCCCAATATCACCATCGACATCTGAGTGCCGACGACCGTGATTCCTTGGCATCTACGCGGCTAGAGAATGCCGACGTGATTTCCTAATATCACTATCAGCATGGTAGTGCTGACCCACGTGATTTCCCAATATCACCATCGACATCTGAGTGTCGACGACCGTGATTCATTGGCATCTACGCGGCTAGAGAATGCCGACGTGATTTCCTAATATCACTATCAGCATGGTAGTGCTGACCCACGTGATTTCCCAATATCACCATCGACATCTGAGTGTCGACGACCGTGATTCCTTGGCATCTACGCGGCTAGAGAATGCCGACGTGATTTCCTAATATCACTATCAGCATGGTAGTGCTGACCCACGTGATTTCCCAATATCACCATCGACATCTGAGTGTCGACGACCGTGATTCCTTGGCATCTACGCGGCTAGAGAATGCCGACGTGATTTCCTAACATCACTATCAGCTTGAGATGCTGACATACGTGATTTCTAACGTCAACGCTATGAACAAGACTGTGCAAGTACTTACTCTGTGTGCAGCCGGACATTGCCGACACAATAACATCATCTGTGTATTCTTAAGGTGGAAAGAAACCCAACCTTGTAGTGCCTAGTAGCTTTTGACACAAGCGTTATCGTACCACAACTTCAAACGCATACGTCATGTCTCCGCTACAGCTCGCCTACGACAATAACTATCGGCGACCATATCCACGCCATCTGTGAACTCACATCGCCATCAGATTACTGATAAATACACAAATTAACAAACTGAGCGTAAGCAGAAATACAATCCAAATGTAGTCATAACACCACCATGGAGCGTACCGCAGTCTGGTCTCTGGTACTTCATGACAGGCTCTCGCACATGGCCTTATTTTCACATACTTAAAAGTTTATTCATTCTCACTTCGCTCTTAAACTGCATTTCTTACACACAACCATTCTTTTCATGATAGACATGGCGTTAATGTCATAATACACAGAGCTTAGATGCTCATCAATAATATATATTTGCCTTGTTTATAAATGCGTTAGTGTATGCCCATCACGACCACATCCACTGGTGACCATGTTACATACTGTACCAGGCGCTTATGCCAACACCAGTGTGGGCAATGCAGTATCATCATTGTTGGATATTAATAAAATATCGTGGGCACTACCGTGTCCCCAGATAACATATTTACATATAATTTGGTCACATACTTGAAATACATGATTCAGTTACCTCAGTGTCCATAACTAGTGCCACCAAGTTTGTCCAGATTATACCTTAACAGTTAGGCTTGAGTCTTGACATACCACCAAAATTATACTCTACAATACCTACAACTAAAGCAGGTACTCACTGAACACAGAACAGTGACGTGACAACCACTACGATTCACTTTTAAAAGTATAATAATGATGTTATCATTGTCAGATAATTAAAATTATCTATAACCACTTGCAATATTTCATCATCATTTTGCATATTACACTAAGCCAATAAATTACAGGTAATAGAATCAAACCAAACATGACCATTTAACCAGCTGCTTTCATACTACATCACCATATCAAACAGCTAAAAAGTAGTATGGGAATGCTTTCTCAGCTGCTTTAATGTATTAATTTTAACTGCACTTTCCCAAAATTTTACTAAACAGACTATTCTGAAATAGGTACTTCTTACCTTAGCACTTCGGATTCCAACCAGACAACTTGTTTAGTAAGATATCATTTAACTTCCTTGATAGTATTTCTATTGTTCTATATCATCCACTGATATCCTTACAAGGTCTTCGGTCCACCTCTAAACAGAACACTTTTACGCTGCATTCACTTGTGCAATGTGTAGTCACGGTTACCCTAGAACTCAAGCAACTTTCAAAAAACATACCTAAATGAAAATAATCTTTTCTGCTTTCATTGCATACATTTTGCATAGGTATTCAAACGGGTCTTTAAATGCTAAAATGAGCTTATTCACTTTTTCATAACTCACAAGTCGCACAACCATAAACATACTGGAGTAGGTATATCAGTTAAACCATAATAAACACAACTTGCTAATTCACAGTAAATTCAAATAAAACAAGTTAACTTAGCTTGCGTACTATACAACCACACATTATAATATAACTAGGTCTACCATGAGTGGTCAAACTATAACTCGCAAAAATAATCAAATGACTTTCCAAATGCATGACAACTCAGTTTTTGTAAACAGCCATAAGAAGTGATATTTTCCCATTTTCATTAATTTCTTTTTTTTTTTATCCGTTGGGCAGGTAATCATTTCATGACATTTCCATATCAAAATGTACTGCAAGCAGCACACTATTGACTGTAAAATCAACACAATACCATTATTGGTTTTCTATCAGGCGCTCACTTTTCAAACATCATGTTGATCATGATCAATAATCCATGTGAAACATAGAATCTTAATGGAAATCATAATAAAACTTTGGCAAAACTTAGTAGGCTCAACTCGCTTAAACCATTAAATAAATTTCAAATTTCAACCACTCAAAGGAGATTATTTAAGTGCTCAATTGCCAAATACTTTATGGTTCACTTTACTATTCAAGTATGTACTTATTTGGAATAAGTACTAAACAAATTCCAAGCATTTAACAAACTCACATACAAAACACAAGTTCCATCACTTGCACCCAATATTGCAATGCCCAATTGCAATATTGTAAATAATGTGTGAACAAATGTCATACCTAGTTGACTTTTTTCTTTGTCCCAAATTAAACTGAGTATTTCACGTACAGACACACATACATCACAAGCTACATTTCATTTGTTATATCATCAGTGCATTTTGATCACATTCTCCCACACTTACAATAGGTATAAATGTAAACTGTTACTAAACTCACCCATTAGGTCACAATGTCATACTGACAATATTTACCTGACATAATATTCATTCTTACCGGTTGGTATTTATCATAACCTTTGCTGAACACCAGTTGAAGAAAGCTATTAATCATTCCGTTGCCACTATATGTCCAATGGTACATATTTGTCATCTTTGTTTGGACACCTTCGATGACAATTCTCATCATCTTATTTCCTGGATCTGTTCACATTGAATATCTGTATTCTAACACCAATTTAAGAAATTAGGTAACCATCTGAAATCATAATATATGATTAAAATCACTATTTATTTCCATAAAATATGCTTGCTTGCATAGTTCAACGGAGGGTGTTCTGATTGTTGACAGCACCAAATGCTTCCTTGCTCTTGTTGATATCCAACTTGTCATAATAATTAATAATCACCTGACATACTGTTTATCTGTAAAACTTTAGCATACCAACACAATAGAAGCAATATATTATAATACTGTTAGTCAAATAAGTATTTTATATAACTCTTGTATAGACTTAGAACCACTTTTCATCAATTGTGATATGTTTCCAAATTCCTCTGTACAGTTTAGATATCCATGTACATTACTCCTAGTGTAATCAATCAATGTTGTCATTTTACATTATATCTTGATAATATACCACCAGGTTTACTATATGTACTTAATCCCATTTGTACGCAATACCATACTTATTAACAATAATGGTTTTTATATAAAGTAATATTTAGTTACTTGAATAAGCAATATTAAATAAACGAATACTCATACCTGGATTTATCCACCATTTGATTAATTACCATACAATGCAACTATTTACATCTGTGATACTTACTACAGATTTTCATTGACAAACATCCTGTCCAGGTTTCAAATAAAATATAATATTATATTCACCTGTGAAACTTAGAAGCAAAACCACACACCACACCAAGATAATGTTACAAAATGCATACAAATTTTGAAAACTTGCTGTGAAGCCCATATTAAACAGGTAATTAACAAACCCTGTCATAATAAAATCAATATGTCATATCATAGAACACTTAAGATGCAATTAGTACACCGCCAGGCTGTATGGCTTTAATTTTAATGTCACACTCAAAGACACAAAGTGATATTTCGGTAAGCCACTTAAATGTACAGCTTATTCATCGTAGAATCGGGTAGGTACCTTTCATCTAGAATAGTAGCGATGCACCCACAATATCCAAACAACTGTAAAATACCTTACCGATTTACAAGTACAATGATTGTTTGCGATTTTGAAGGACTTACCGCGTCATCGCCATCATTTTAGTACTTACACCACGTCTTAATTAAAGACTGTCAAATAAATAACGTAAGCACCCGTTACATGTTGGTTATTCAACTTTGCTTTACTGTTTACTCGTTATGTAATAAAACTATCCAATAAGTAGTGCCTTTATACAAATACGAAGTAAAACAAGAAGCAAAGCGTCATTCTTTTGTTTTACGACACAATCAGAATTTCATATGAGAATCAATTTAGTTGACCGAAATATTTTGTAGGCATGTGAATCAGAAGATCTCACTTCTGAACTAATAAGAGTAAAAGCACTAGATATTGGATAACAATATATTTTAGTATTGAACAATCATTGATCTTATCAAGAATCCGTGACGCTACGCAGCCAGTACGCGGTAATCTATCTGTCAGTGCGCTGGGTTGCCAGCTCCCTCAAGTACGTTCGGAAATACGGCTAACAAAATGAGGTTACAACAGCTGATATACATTTATTTAGCGTTCTATTAGTAAGAATAATGTTTATATGTCACTGATGATATAAAAGGTCTTAAAAAGTGTATTTGCAACTGTTTAGTGTTAATATAGATCTTTAAACAACTTTATGCTGCTGGTGTTAAGGAAACGCCATTATATGATACTTTAGACGCATATCCGCTGCGTTATGTTCTTATATATCTCAAGTAAGCTCCATTGTGCACTGATATATCACCAGCGATATTGCAGCGCATTGAAAGCCACAATAGAGTTACTTAGCTGTATACAGGCACTATATATATCTGATATGCAACGAAATTGCTCTAAATCACAGTTAGGGATACTTTTGTGCAGCTGTGTTATATGTGCCGTATTAAGAAGTCCAGTAAACGTTTATGTCATCAATTCTTATCACGATATAGCTGTATAAGATTATACAGCTAGATGATGATACAAGTCGCCAATATACAACATAGCAGCTCCGAGTTGCTATTTTATGACTTTTATATCATTATTTAGTGTTAAAACATTTTATTTTATCACTACTTTGCTAGTTGGGTAGTGAAGGGTATTGTAGCTTATCGCACTGTAAAAAAATGATTTTTATTTGAGTTGCATGCCTCCAAAGAAGGTCCTCACTCGAGTCCGATCGCTGACTCGGTGGCGCCATACAGACTGCACCTGACCTATACAGACTTCACCGTCACCGCATTTACGACCACAACCATTAGATCAACGAAAGGCTCGTTCAATACGAGTTTTTAAACCCACGATAGTTAGAAATTACTGAAAATGTTCGAAGAGGTGACCGAGGAGTCATCGGTGGATCAAATTAGCGTTGAAGAGTCAAAAACATCAACCAATGATCAAGGGAAGAGTCAAGTGTAAACGACGATACCGATGAATCTGATCAAGACCCATTTCACAATAAAGCGGGGCAGTGAAGTTCCTACGAACACTATATGCCAAACTCGTCTGGTGCGTCGTCTGAAAGTAACAAGAGAGACTCAAATAGAATAGGCGTGAGTAACAAACCCGTTGATAACTATAAGTCCTGTAATCAACGCCTATATTCGTTTTCGCTATCACATATAAGCGTAGCAGGCAGCTGCTATAACATCCAATGCCATAAATGTACCACGAGCTAGCTAAGCCATGTGGCAGAACTGCTATGGAAGTATAATGCTATAGCATTTTTTGTCACATAAGGTAGTATAAAAACGTATCATATTTGACGCAACTGGTATAGCATTCGACTTGCATAGAGAGGTAGAGCCTATGATTGGGTAAAGAGTTATTTAACGGAAAGAGCCCAATATACAGAAATAGAAAAGATAGTTCGGAAAAAGAACAATATTCTCATTAAAGAGAAATATAAATCCGATCTACTGATCAATAAAACCGGAGTTCCTCAAGGAAGTATTCTTGGACCGTTACTATTTCTAATCGCAATAAATGACTTTCCGTTTTCTGTTACGCAGGACTGTATTATTTTCGCTGATGATACTACCCTTATAATAAAAAGTGAAGGTGAGAGTCAGTCTAGTTTTCAATCAAAAGTGAACACTACTTTAGCAAAGGCGATTACATGGTTTGATGATAATAATCTGAAGATTAATTTAACAAAAACCAAAGCCATTCAATTCTGTACATATAATGCAAATATATCGCCTTTACAAATTAATTACGATAAATTGAGTATAGAGCTGGTTGACACTTATAAATTCTTAGGTTTTAATTTAGACAAAAATTTAAATTGGAAACTACACGTTTACACTGTTTGCAAAAAACGATTTGAACGATTTGTCTTTGCACTTAGAAGGTTAAGACAAACGGTATCATTAGAGGCAGCACTAATAGCGTATCACGGCTATGTGTCTTCCGTTTTAACCTATGGGCTGTTATTGTGGGGAAATTCTGTGGATGCAGACAGAGCCTTCAAAATCCAAAAACGGTGTATTAGAGCCTTAGACAATGTGTGGTTTCTAGCAAGCTGTAAACCGCTTTTCAGAAAATTTAATATGCTTCACTAGAAGCATGTCTCCTAGTTAAGAGCAACCCTAACCACTTCGTCAATCGTTCTGAAACTACGGCAAGATATACAAGAGCCCAATATAGAAATCTTTTGTACCAGCCTCCTTGCAAAACAGCTATTTATAAGAAAAACTGTTACAACATGTGTATATTGTTGTATAACCACTTACCTGATGACATTAAATTAGAACATAAGACCTTGTTTAAAAAGAAATTGACTAACTGGCTGCATGATAAGTGTTTTTACAGCATCAATGATTATTTGACATAGTAGGATATTTTTATTTTTTTTTATTTTTTTTATTTGATATTGGGCCAAATAAAGGACTTATAATGTAATATACATAGATAATTAAGAATGAATTGTAATTAATTATAATAATATTAAATTTGTAACATAATTGGAAAATTTTGCACACCTGCATGCAGGTCGAATATGCACGTACAGAATTATACTTTGTGAGACCTTGTGTTTTTACCATATTCTGGCAAATAAAGAGATTTTGATTTTGATTTTTTTGATTTTATAGCTATCTTTGGATGGCCAGTTTTATACCTGTATCTAAATTGATGAGGGCTTAACCATTAGGGACATAAATATATAGCAAGGCGATTTGGAGTCGTCAACACATATTACATAAGCATCTAGACAAGAATTGGCCACAAAATAATGCAATTGCTTAAAGCAGAAGATATTTTATTCTCCTATTCTATTTTATCTGTTCATGCATCTGTCTAAGTGTATGTGAATCTAATGTCATAGTATTCCGCAACTCCGAAGGTACAAGCACAAATATCTTAAAATAACTCAGTTTACGAGGATTTATCCTCATGAGATAAACAGAGGAATTGACGTCAAAACAAAACAGGGAAACAACAGGTTCATTCACAAACTAACATACCTAAAGTGTATCCCCACACGTCATTAATAAAGCAAAAACAAAGTAATAGGAGCACAGATAAACAGGTAAACTGTGTGACCACAGATAAAGTTATTATTAGTCATTGGTAATATAATGAAATAATTTAAGACTTCCTCTCTTGTTGATGCCTCTTCCCTATTGGACACGATGATTTCAACAACAGGAAATAGGAAAAGATCTACTTAAATCCAATTCAAGAAAGCTAAGTTGAGAATTACTTTTCTTGAAAGTATAAGTAACACAGATTTAGTCATATTGCGGCCCCTTGCGGCAATGTTAATCTCAGGAACCCCTCTTAGGTGGACAGATAATTATCTAGGTAGCCCCTCAGAGGCATTAGGGTATTAGGCCTTAGCCTACATTGCCTAAGGGGGTAATATAGCCCTGCAAGAAAGTAGCCTCTAACATCACGTCGCTATAACAACTTATGATATATTACAATACTGGTCAATGTAACTGTTAAGGGACAACACACACTCACAACCCAACACATAACTGCCCAAACAAAAAGAAAAACTATCATAGAATCGTGGTAAGGTACGACGGCGAGCGAAGCGGGGAGCAATGTTAAGTTATCTTGCGAATATAAACGTTAAAACAAATCTATATAATAAAAATGAAAATTATGAACCGTTGTTGTATCCTTAGTATCATTACATACCCCGTCAATATATCTAGACAGAGTTTGTAAAATATTTCAAAACACGATCTACCAGTAGGCAGTTAAGTAATCTAGACAGATCGAGGTCTTTAGTAATGAAGCAACTGTCAAAGAGGAGGGGACCTCACATTGTTTCCAGGAAAGGTGGGGAACAACGTATCACCCCCGGGCAAAACATGAACCTTAAGTGTAAGTTTCCAAGGGTGCCCAGAAGTACCTTCTGAATCTGATCCCCTTGAGGTGTTTGCTCGAAACTTTTAGCTATAGTTCATATCGTTTGCCGAAATGACTATCACAACATTAATAACTGAACGGTCTGAGTCAAGTCAAGTCAAATCTTGCTGTTTGTCACGTGGACGATAATATTAAATTATTATATTTAGAAATAACCGTGTCCTAACCAGGCTCACAGCCGGTACAAGAGCCATGCCTAGCATTTTTTATAGTACTTTTATTTCATTAAGATAGATAGCATCTGCCACCCACGCCGCGCGTAATGACTTGCCATATCCGACCTTACCGGAGAGTCGCGAACGAAAGTTACATGTATTTCATTAATTAATTATAAATAATTGTTTATTTATTATAATTTAGGAACATATCAATATTATTGAATTATACAGAAGAAAAACGTACCTACTTATGTATAAAACCTTACTCTAAATAACCTTCAATACAATTGTAAAAAACCGGCCAAGTGCGAGTCGGACTCGCGCACCGAGGGTTCCGTACAAACACTTTCCATCCCTAAGTGGTTAAGTTAAGTTTGCACCTGGTATGTATAGCGCCCCATATAAATTAGGTGCAAAGTTAGGTATTAAAATATAAAAAAAAAAAACTACTTACTAGATCTCGTTCAAAACAATTTTCGTTGGTAGTTTTTATAGTAATGTACATCATATGTTTTTTTTAGATTTTTCATTTTCTTATTTTAGAGGTTAGAGGGGGGGGACCAACTTTTTTCCACTTTGGAAGCGTCTGTCACGCAAACTATTCGGTTTAGAAAAAAAATGTTTTAGAAACCTCGATATCATTTTTGAAGACCTATCCATAGATACGCCACACGTATGTGTTTGATAAAAAAAAAAATTGAGTTTCAGTTCTAAGTATCGGGAGCCCCCAATATTTATTATTATTATTTTATTTTTGCATCAAAATCTTAATGCGGTTTACAGAATACATCTACCTACCAAGTTTCAACAGTATAGCTCTTATAGTTTCGGAAAAAAATGGCTGTGACATACGGACGGACAGACGGACAGACAGACAGACAGACAGACATGACGAATCTATAAGGGTTCCGTTTTTTGCCATTTGGCTACGGAACCCTAAAAATTAGTCTTAAAAAGAATACCCCACCTAATAGGTCCGCCTGCGGCATGGTCCCCAGTATGCTGGCTGCCT
Organism: Apotomis capreana; assembly: GCA_947623375.1. NCBI lineage: Eukaryota > Metazoa > Arthropoda > Insecta > Lepidoptera > Tortricidae > Apotomis > Apotomis capreana. Next base: position 10,361,430 of record OX392518.1, read on the forward strand.
CTTTGCATAGTCAGAGAGACTCTCTGACAGAGGCAAGCGCCAGCTCTGGGTTCTCCCGAAGCGTCGCTCAGCCGTTTCGACAAGGCCTTCATGGACATTGTCATGTCAGCTGACCATGGACCCAATGTCTCGAGTGCAAGCGCCGCGAATTCGTAGTTGTTGAGTAACGACGAGTTTGCGGCGCTTGATAACTTGGGCCTGGTCTATTGCAGCGGCCTTTGAGCGGGTCGCCTGGATGTGGGACTGCGCGAAAGTGTCGACACACGTGGCGTCCCACACCAGGGCCCTGCCCAACTTCCATGGCACCAACGTTAATCATACTAATATTATTAAGGCGAAATTTTGAGTGTTTTTGTGTACTTATGTTTGTTCTTCACGCTCAAACAGCTGAACCAATTTTAATAGGTTTTGGCATGAAGATAGCTGACACCGTAGATTAACATATAGGCTACTTTTTATCCTGAAAAAAAAGGAGTGTTCCCGTCGGATGAGCGGGTAACACCGCTTGGCGCAGTTAGTATTATAATATACTAGAAAGTGCTTGTTCATTTAGGTGGAAGAAAAGTCATAAGACTTTTATGTTTCCGCGTCGTTGGGCTAGTAAAATCCTATCACCATCCGAGCGAGAGGATACAGAGTATCATTGAAATCAGTCCAGCCTGTGTTTTGAGTCCGCAAAAACGCACATGTACTTTATTGTGCCAATAGTTTTTAGTCTTTTTACCCGAATTCAAAGCAATAAAAGTTTGCTATGACTTTACTAATTCCCCACGAAAACGAAGTTACGAGTTTAGGCCTGTCAGTCGCACAATACTTAGTTGAATAGCCACCGAACAACCCGTTAAAATGTCTTAATAAAATAATTAAAAATACCTACTAAAGCTATCCTTTGTCTGTATGATATAGCGTCATTCATCCTCGCGTCACATAACCACAAGAAAACTACGCAAGAAATTATGCAAATTCATCTTGCTCCTTACTAAAAGGTTATTACTTACAAGAATCCCGTAGTAAACAGGGTTTTTATATTTATATTATAAGCAGGAATAGTATTGACGTTGTAATCGCAAATAGGTGACAACATGACACAGATGATGAGTATGAATAACGTCCGCAATGTAGCAAAAGCAAATGAGATTTTCATATAATTCTTCGTTACATCAAGACTGCTCCTGTTCCCAGAGTATTAGTTTACGTTGAGTGTGCGCCTGGTAACTATGGCGTCGGATACAAACGTGGTCCAATCTTAACGTAACCGGCTGATACTAATCAACGTTTCGTTCTCGTCTGTTTCCTCAAAAACTTAACCAATCTTTACGAAATTTTAGTAACTAAATGGGAAGGAGATGTTTTGTGTCGGACCGTTCTGATTTTTGAGCAAGTGATTATAAAATTTGTGTACTAGGCGGTCGTGACGAAATTTTGGCCAAAAACATTGATATATTAACTAATCAGGAATCAGAGCATCGATTTAAGTATACGTGATTCGTTTATTTCTACCATAGCGATATTTATGACCAATAAACGACCCAAAAGGCTGTCCCCTGGTTCCTGGCTGACCACTGGTGCCATTACCCTACAAAAATTTCATAATCAGCGCAAAAATGGAACAGTTCGACACAGAACATTTCCTTCGTATACAGTTTCTAAAATTTCATAAAGATTCGTTTAGTTATGGAGAAAGAAACAGAAGCAGAAAATAAGCAGTAATATTTTCTCTTAAGGTGCTTTTCACCGCGAGATTTTCACCCTAAGATATTGAGAATGCAGGAGAAAAAGTTTATCATCTAAGGAGAGTTCAACTCCCACTTAGCCGATTTCTTACTCCGTCCTCTGTCTTACTGGGATCAGGTTCTCTTTTTGACTTAAAAATTATACAACGTGTCCCTGACCTCTGAACAAACATGAAAGGTACATGTTGTTGATTAGGGTATTCCTAACCGATGTACAAAATCCTATGCCGAACGGCACCGTATTTACGGATAAATAACTCATTTACAATTTATTACTTCGGAACAGCCTGTATGTAAATACATTGTAGTTTATAATATATGTCATGTCATTGGTGTCACTTTAATCTCAGCGTTATTGATGACAAACAACTGATACAGTATGTTACTATTTATTGTTGATTTGCCTCGATTAAATTTGTAATTTTTTTTCTTTTTATTTAATCAAATATATATCATTACCTAGAGCATTCCTGACACATAATTATATTGGGGATTTCGGTCTTTATCCAGAAGCCGAGGACACGTTGTATTTAAACGTAGTAAGTTGTCGACTTTTATGCGCAACAGTACCGTGTTACACTACACGCGGCACAAGACCCGGCTTATCGGTGAAAGTCGTAATTATAACAATAAAACATGATGTCTGTCCGTATCATGGACAACGCGTGTCAACCAAACTACCGCACTAATACGAGTATCTGTATCTACAACCATGTCAACGGTATGTGGTAATACCAGTCATGTTAGCATTTTACATGCTTTTATTTAGTTTTGCATGTTCCGTCAGTCTGTCTGGAATCAAATCTTGCAAGCTAAAGCTGACTCATTTTTAGGGTTCCGTACCCAAAGGGTAAAAATCGGGACCCTATTACGAAGACTCCGCTGTCCTTCCATCCGTTTGTCTGTCTGTCTGTGTGTCTGTCCGTCTGTCACCAGGCCGTCAGGCATCTCATGAACCGTAATAGTTATAAGACAGTTGAAATTTTCACAGATGATGTATTTATTTTTTCTCAAAAAACAGAATCAAATAAATATTTAAGTGGGTCTCCCATACAACTAATGTGATCGGTTACGTTAACTTGACATCTCTTTTGTGTGCGGCGCCATACACACCTTGTGCAAACTTAACTTAACCCGGCCATTTAAGATGGGAAGTGTTTGTACGGAACCCTCGGTGCGGTGGTTTTTGTGGATTAGGCTGCCAAATGTTATGTTAGAAAACAACGGATTAACAACTCGACTATCTCCATAGTGTAATGATACAAATGGAATGATTAACCAGAATGACAACAGCTGAAATTCATAGGCAGTCATATTGCGGCTCCACACTACTCGCGGAGTTGGCCGACGCATGGGTTCCCCAGCGAAGTGCCGTGCCACACTGACGTCGCCCAATTTCAGTCAGCTTCGCGAGTAGTGTAGAGCCGCAAATAGACTCAGACAGGCTCCTAATGAAGTTGTCAGCGCCCATTTGTCGCCAGAATGCTACTCCGGACGCTTCACCTAATATGGATGCAAGTAATGATAACGTTTTACTACTAATTAACACTTTAGGATTCCTTACTGGAAAGAAAAATCCAACCAAGGGTTGGTAAACAAATAGCTATTTTCTGGATGGTTCTAGTGAGTGTGTTAAATAAGTTTTAACTTTTAAGTGGAAAATTAAAGGGTAGAAACCGAAAAGCATAAAATCAACAAGCACCCTTTACTGATTGCTTACTGAAGCTGGCTTGTGAACACGAGGTTGAATATTGATTGAAGATTGTTGTCCTATCGCATTGGTGGACGATCTTATATCGAAGAGTCTCAACTGAAGATTAAAAGGTATTCTCTGGCTAGATGACTGGATTAAGCGTCAGGCAGGCATCTGACATCATGGGTGATTAATTATTATTCGAGCGCTTTAACTGTCTCATTACCGTGACCACTATATTTTGATGACCCCCTTATGATCAAAGGCGCCATTTATGTTGTATTTATGCGCCATGTAGCAGACGCAGAATTTTACAATTCTTATCAAAATGGTGTTGATTGCTTGTATAAGTTGGCCAATATAGCGGTTACGGTAATGTGGCGGTTAAACGCCCCGAATAATCACCGTGAGATGCGCATGCCGCGGCGGCCGCAGGACACCTGACGCCAAGCTACTGGCAGTAGGGTGTCGTGTTTCGGCGGTTCTGGGGAATCTGCCGAATCCTACGCAAGATCAGACGACGCAACGCACGCAGTGTCGATGTCTAAATGTGACTAGTTTTAAGTTTAACTATGTATTGTTGTGTAGTTACAAGTGTCATTACTATTCTATTAAAACCTATTTAAGTTAGTTGCACCGCCCACAACTTATCTGCTTTGCCCGATGGTTGACTGGTAGAGAATGCCCAATGGCATTAAGTCCGCCTTTTGTACGATTTGTTTCATTTGTGCAATAAAGATTAAATAAATAAATAAATAAATTACTGTAATGGTGTGCAACTTATTTGACTAGTAAAATAAAAAGATCTTAGAAGCTGAAGAAATACTTCTATACATGGCGCGTATCGCCAGGTTCCTCTCTCTGCGGCCCGATCGCCAGTTTGAACCCAGAACCAACCCAGTACTCAGGTTAGGTGTTTTTATGTGTTCAGTTCTCGTTGCATAAAATTGTAAGTAATAAGTATAACATAATTATATTAGACTCGTCAATAGAACATTTTTTTTTCAATCAAGGTCGTGTGATTATAATTATTTTCATATTAAAATTTCTATACGAAACATGCGTTGTTGCACTGGCCGTGCCGATCATTGGTAATAGTTAATGTACATACTTGACATAATTTCCGACATAGCTAAATTAATTAAAAAAATATATAAAAGGACAAATAAATTAAAATAAAACCTAAAAAGATAGAACTAAAGAACTAAAATCGAAAATAAATTAAATTAAGCTAAAATATAAATCTACAAAACTGTGCCCCCGCGGCATAGTCCCGAAGACGCTGGCAGCATTTCCTCGCTGAATCGCAATGCTGACGCGTTGTTGCGTTTAGTTCAAGTAATAGTTTTGACTACTTACTGCTTTTACGACAGAGTACATTATTTTATGACACTCAATATGTACTCGTATGCGACTAGCAGCATTTCCCGTTTACATTTTGTATTTCACTTTTCAAATTCATTTTGTATTAAAGCTAATCCAAGCATTTAAATAAAAAAGGTTTAAATTTGACATTTAAAACCAGCCCGTGTTCAGTTGATTTGAATTACAAATGTATTCCAAAGAAGATTGCCATTTTACGCTGACTCATTATGGTATAGGAATAGGAATAGGACCTACCTTATTCTCTTTTTGCGGTGTTACTTTTTTAGTTACTAGTGAATGATTTGTTGTGATTTGTTGGTTAAAAGTTAGAGACAATATTTTAGCTATTTTTGTTTTTTTTTTTATTTAGTCTGAGATTAATCACAAATCGTAGAAAATCAAACAAACAAATGATGCTGATACGATCAAGCTGCTATTTACTCTTTGATTTGACGACGCGGTGGGCGCAGTTAGAAGTGCATCTGCCTGTCTTGACGGTCCTGGGATTTCCCGGTTATTTGTTCCTGAGTCATGGATGTTATCTGTATTATTATACCGTCGTCTAGTATCCATAGTACACGCATTCCTTAGTTTGGGACTAGGTCGATGTGTGTAAGATAGTCGTTTAATATTTATCTATTCGAAAAAATATACTTAAAACGTAATCGAAGTTGTGTATTGTGATGGCTGATTTTATGTTATGAACATTTAGCTCAGTTTGTAGAGCACTACTCCGATAAAGAGTTGTGGGTTCAAGTCCCACTTACATTACATTGGGTTGGGTCGCATAAAATTGTGTATTCATAATTAACCCTTGTATAAATATAATATTAAATTATCTACTTGTTAGCCATGTTAGGCATATTCGTATTTAAATTATCACCGTATTAAACGGTACTAGTATTAGTTGCGGCAACAGTAGAACGTGTCTTTATTATCAGTAATAGCATGTGATACTTCACATACTCATAGCGCAGCAGGTGGCAAATTACATTGGGACATAACAATATATTTGAGGCAGGTTCTCGTACCTTTAATTTCTTTATATAAGTTCAGTACCGAAAGGGTATCAGCGGAAATTACGGAACCCTAATACTAAGCATCTGATGCTTGTATGTATCTGCCTGCCTGTTACACTATTAAAATATATTCTGTAGTAGCAACGAATAATTTTAAGCAGTAATGGGTCAAAATGTAATTAATGATCCGTCTAGTAGATTGGTTTCCCCGAGGTTACAGCATGTGGTTGTTCAAGAGGGGAGTAAATAGGTTCTTAAAGGGTCGGCAACGCGCGTGTGATGCCTGGCATCGGTAGGTATACCTGAGACCTGACATCGCAAGCGTCCATAGGCGGCGGTAACTGCTTAGCAACAGATGGGCCGCATGCTCGTTTGCTACCATGGTAGTATAAAAAAAAGAGATTGTCGATTTAGACTTATAGAAACAAAATCAAGAGCGAGATGATTGAGATGATATTTTCTATTATTGATTGATTAATCGTAACACCCAGACTACAGAGTCGTTAACGTCATGAAGAAGTGACCTCGATATTCGGAAATATGTTCCTATTGGGATTGAGACTCTGGGACCTTGGGTTGAAAGCGCCCACAGGGTCATTAAAGAGTGTGGCCGCAGGTTATTCGAATTGACGCGTGACCAGAGGGCTGGATCATATCTCGCACAACGGATCAGCATTGCCATTCAACGTGGCAATGCTGCCAGCCTTCTGGGCACACTGCCAATAGACAGCGAATTTGGCCACTTTCTTTATCTATAGTTTATTCTTTTCAGTCTAGTTTTTAATTCCTACTTGAAGGTTTTATTTTCCTATCATATCTACATTGTTGTACCTATAAATATGTATAGAATTCACTCACCTAGCATTTTGCTGAGATCAGCGTTATGCAGATCCGGGTTCTCATCAGCCAGCTTCTTCCGTTCAACCTTCGCCCACACCATGAACGCGTTCATAGGTCTCCGTATCCTGGCCTCTTTCAGCGCTTTGGACTGTCCCATCTTCGTAGTGAACGGCGCTCGGACGTACTGTTGGGGAGAGTAGTCTCTTGCTGTCTCATATGGGCTTCTGTAGTCGTATTGAGTGCGATAATCCAGGCCGTACGGGAGGGTGGACCAGACGACCAGTTCTGGGCTGGTCTGGTCCTGGGCTGAGTCGGTGCTGTTCTCGACGCCTCCTTGGACGTATTGCTCATAGCTCCGGTGGTAGGTCGGTGGGGAGTCTATTGCGCCACCGGAATCCATCATACTGGAAAGAGAGAAATTGTTTTAGAGGTGGTTATGAGATGCTTACATTATTAGAAATGTAGACACTGGTACAGTGAGCTGCATCCTATTTATGAATGAATTCATTTATAAATGGGCCATGCATTTGTGCAGTGAGTACGTGAACTTTTTTCGCTAAACAGTTTTTCCCAATCTTGAGCCCGCCAAGTCGAGCAAACGCGCGCGCCGGCAGACCGTACTATCCTTTTTTCGAAGCCATTTATTGTTTTTTTCAGAACTGTTTCACCGCAAATATCTAAGCTCAAACCTGGCGGAAGAGACTGTGGTACCTCTGTTTTATTGATCCTACATGTCAACCACTCGACCATCAAAAGGCTAAGAAACCTCTCGAATGTTTCCGTATGCTTGGCATTTGTTTATTTGAAAGGCTTTCCACCTTACTATGAAGGCTTCGCGATGGAATGCACGAAAGTTCGAAGGGATGGCACAAATTATTATAGATATTCCATGTTAACTCATGTTGGTAGATCATGAAAAAATTTAACACACACATTTTTAAGTAACCAATAATGTATAGCATTGGATTCGATAGATATTTATTTGTATTCAACGCTTTAAAAATCAATCAATTCAGCTAAGCTTAGCTATAGTAACATAATCATTTCTATGAAACACTCCTTCCATATCAAGAGCGTCACACCGATAAAGGTTACACGGAATCTGAAATGTCCAAATGGGGTGTCGTATGCCGCCGTTAACGCGAACGTGCCGGATCGCAGGAAAGTAATGGGAGACTGAAACTGGATGCCGCACGGGAAGCAACCGGGTGGCAGGCGCCGCGCTTGTCTATTAAAAAGGCATTTATGAAACATGTAATAGCTCCATAGGGGGCTTTACAACCAACGCCATATTACGGATTTTTAGTGATTTTTATCTAACTGAGAACGACAATTTTTTGGTAACTAACGGTGAAACTCGGTGAATATCATTGATGTAAACAAAGAGGAAACAGGACTAAATATTCCGAGAATTTCAAGTGTTGTTTGCATGATAAAGTCAAAACTATCCACAGTGATGAAAGTCAAGTATTTTCAAAAGGATCAGTATTTATTTCGCAAGAAGAACGAAGGATTGAAAAGAATTTGACGACGCGTTTGGCTTGGTTTGTAGACACCTGCCTGCTGAGCAGGCGGTCCCCGGTTCGAATCCCGGCCGGGGCAAATATTTGTGTGATGAACTCGAACATTTGTGCTTGTGTCATGGTTGTTCTATGACACGCAAGGCTACTAGACGAAGATATAAGTACGTATATCGTCGTCTAGTAGCCATAACACAAGCCTTCTTGAGCTTAATTTGGGACTAGATCGATTTGTGTGAGGTTGTCCAATATTTATTTATTTTTATTTACTTATTGAGCAGCATTCTGGTAAACAATGTTTTAAAATTTGGTTAATTACAAATCCTAGACAAATAATTATTGACGTTTAATAATTTAAATATAATATATGCACGTTATTGCCCTATGAGAGCTGTTTGAAGCACCACTATCCCTCTGGGCTGGACCGACATTGTTAGGCTATAATGCCTCATTTTTAGGGTTCCGTACCCAAAGGGTAAAAACGGGACCCTATTACTGAGACTTCGCTGTCCGTCCGTCCGTCCGTCCGTCCGTCCGTCCGTCTGTCACCAGGCTGTATCTCAAGAACGGTGATAGCTAGAGACTTGAAATTTTCACAGATGATGTATTTCTATTGCCGCTATAACAGCAAATACTAAAAATGAAATAAAATAAATATTTAAGGGGGGCTCCCATACAACAAACTTGTTATACCTATATATACATATATATAGGTACGGAACCCTTCATGCGCGAGTCGGACTCGCACTTGCCCAATTTTTTTTATATTAAACCATTGATACATAGATCAAAGCACAAAGAAAAATTGAAATGCGTAACCTGGCGGAACAGACCGGGAATCGAACCCGGTACCTCTGGATCGCCGGTCTCTTCCGCCAAGTTTCATGTGTAGGTATGTACCTATGTTTTTTATTACCTTGTCGACGGAATCATTTTTGATGTGGGTCTATAGTGAAAAGGTTAAAGTCACATTTTAACCAGGAACAAAAGTCATAACTCTATTGTGAGATTTAACCTCTTTTGCTCCTAGGTTTGATCTGACTTAAGTATACACTTTTTCACTAGGGCCACTGATTTGTGAATGTGGCGATATTTAATTATACCTACGGGCGGACTCTCTGTGAGCGAGTCTCACTCACAAGAGGAAAACTTAATTTATAGAAATAATAATAATCATACTAATATTATAAAGGCGAGAGTAAATTTTGTGAGTGCAGTGTTTATGTGTATGTTTGTTTTTTACTTTGTCACGCTCAAACGGATGCACCTTATTTGAAAAATTTTGGTATGAAGGTAGCTGACACCCTGGATTAACACATAGGCTGCTTTTTATCCCGGAAAAATGTGTTGTTACCGTGGGATGAGCGGATAACACTGCGCGCCGAAGCTAGTTATAAATATAAATAATATTAAATACCAAAGTATCAGCTTGTTTGGCACGCGATTATGGCGAAATGCAGGAAATAATAAGAAGGCGATATGTCATGAGATACTAGTGAAATTGGAGCCGTCTTTGGGTGGCATTACCTACCGGTTGTCTAAGTGTAACGTTTATGGATATAATTATGAATAAATATTGTCAGTAATAGTACGCATACCTGCGGGCTAATGGTTGCTTTTATCACGCGATAAATAAGTGATATAGCATCCGATACGTTTTGACAAAATGAGAGTGTGAGTGACAGATGCTTTATCACTTATTTATCATGTGATAAACGCAACTATCATAGGCTATACAGATGTATTTGTATGTAGATTCGCATCCTTTGTGGACATATTTATGCAAAAATAAGTATTTCAGGCCCAAATTTTCTGTCCTATGAAAAAACTTTTGACCACAGGAGAGACAACTTTATTTCTACTGTTTTATTAGAACACAATAGGCAATAATAAATGGGTTGCAACATTTCAAGTGCCAAGTATTATAGTTACAACTGCGCCATAGGAGTGATGTGCATCTTTTAATGATGTAATAGTAACGCAACACTTTCTGTGACATATAAAAATAAACATTCTATATCAAATGTCTAGCACCACGTGGTGCAGAGGGCGATGGCTCTCCCGGAGGGCAAGAAAGGAAGATGACGGCCCCTTCTGACGAGGTGGACTAGTAAGGCCAAGCTTATGGAGAAAGCCTAAAGTGACCCGACAGCCCAAGAAAGATCATCTTGACGCCGTAGGACAAGGAGAGCCGAACCCTACCTAATGTGGGATAAGGACAAGACATAGAAGAAGATTCTATCAAATGTCTGTTGGTAGACCAAGGGCTAGCCCTCATATACTTTGCTCTCTGTGGTCGCTCCCTCATGACTGAGGATCGTCATTATCGGTGGATATGGATGCTCTGCACCTGGTTAGGGTTCCGTACCCAAAGGGTAAAAACGGGACCCTATTACTGAGACTTCGCTGTCCATCCGTCCGTCCGTCCGTCTGTCACCAGGCTGTATCTCAAGAACGGTGATAGCTAGTTGAAATTTTCACAGATGATGTATTTCTATTGCCGCCATAACAACAAATACTAAAAATAAAATAAAATATATATTTAAGGGGGGCTCCCATACAACAAACTTGTTTTATGGTACGGAACCCTTCATGCGCGAATCGGACTCGCACTTGCCCAATTTTTTTTATAATCTGCCTCAACCGGTGCCTGTTCATCGCGTCTCTGATGACTGAGCAAAACTTGGTTGAGGAGGGGGCCCTTCACTTGATCGGTCCATCTGGTTGGGAACCGTCCCCGGGCTCGTTTGCCCTCCGTGTTCCCAACAGTGATCAGCTTTTCAAGGCTTCCCTTCATATACGTAAAGCGGATTTAATCAAGTGTCTATTTTAAGTTAGGTTAATTATAAACAACATGAGTAACCCCGAATTTCAGAGAAACGCGCGCAATCTGAGTCGATTTGTTCCGCGAATAAGAAGCGCCGCTGTGGGAAGCCGCGGCGCCACTGGGAAGACATCACAACAACCGTCGACTACACTATTATAATACTTTATGCAACTGTTACATGATGAGAAGTCTTAAAACACGAGTGTGGATTTGTGAAACGAGCCCAATGCGTGACATGGGGTGACCTCGGGCCACGGCGGGCGTGGTCACCGTAACAGTATTCTATTCAATTCAATTCTTTTATTTGCTAAAATCCGACTAAAGTCATACAAATACAGTTATAACGACACACATAAACGCATCAGTTAAAAAAAAAAGAAAAACACAAGTCATTATTAAAACACTTAATTAAAACATTCCAAATGTAAATTGTAATAATTAGGTAATAAGTATATCAAAGTAAATTTAAATTCCAATAAAAGCAAACCAATACAAATAGAAAAGTAAAAATGCAGCATTAAAATAAGAATAACAAAATTATCATAAGTATCATATTTGATACTATTAAGATGAGCACGCGGGGGGGATTGTTTTTGGATAAAATTCCACCGTAAACCGTAAACGGACGACTAGTACACAAATTTTATAATCATTTTCTCAAAAATAGAAACAGTCCAACACAGAACATTTCCTTTCCATTCACTTCCTAAAAAATATTAGTTGAGAACTAAACCACGATTTGTATATCCCGGTTACGTTAAGTTTGGACCTCATTTATATCCGACGCCATAGTTACCAGAATTGATAGTATGGCCAAGGAGTAGTAATATATCCTCTTAATATGGGCTTGTGCATAAATCACGTGAGGTTTTTTCGGCTGCTTTTGACCCCCCTCCCCCTTGGTGATATTTGGTGAGGTTCTATGTTTCCCCTCCCGCACAACCTCACGTGTTTTTTTTTTCACCAGAACTTCGTAAGATAGGCTCGCTACTTTGAGGTAAGGAGTGAAGATTTATTATTAACGAAACCGAGGAAAAGTATCTACTGATGTTGTAGATTTTTTCTTCGTTCACTGTAGAAAAATACACGTGAGGACCTCTCCCTCCCCTAACGTGATCTGTCGTGATTTTTTCGTAACCCCCCCTCCCCATATCTAACCTCACGTGATTTGTGCACAAGCCCTATACAGAATAGGGGTTCTAGAGATTATGAGCGTGTTATATTATAATGCTTAGCTACTTATGCTGCTGACTATACTTTAATGTGCAATAAGATATTTTGAAATAACCATGACATAATAAACGATGTTGATTATAAAATTCTTGTTTAGATGAGACGGAATGCGAGTTTTCTAATGAAGAGTCAACTATTGTTTATCACATGTTATTGATGTTTACGATTATAAAGGAATACAATAGAAATGCCAACTGCTGTTTATGTTAGTAGCTGTTTTTAAATATAAAGTGATGATTGAATGTTTTTTCACTTTTCTAATTCTGTTAAATACTAACTCTACAATCATAAACAATAACTTAACGTTATTCAATACCTACTTACTTATATACATTAGTATGATGAGTAAACAATTGATACAAAGATCAAAGAGACCGGGAATCGAACCCGGTACCTCTGGATTGCCGGCGGTGCAGCGAATTAATCTTTCCACCACCCTAACTCCCAAGCAACCATTCGAATTTTTACTTATGCTTTGTGTGTCGATCTTTGCATTGTTTATTTGATAGGCTTTATAGTGACCTCTATGTGAATACGTTAATTGTGGCGTGTATCCAACTAAATAAATTAGACATTACGTGTTTCATAAATGTAGGTATAGTATGATTAGTGTTTATGTTAGTGGTTTTATGTATTTATTTAATCTTCATTGCACAAAGAAACCTTATCGTACAAAATACCGATTTACTATCATAATACCTCTCCCACCTCATATCATAATACCTCTCACCAGTCAAACTTTAGGACGAAATTTCAGTGCATTATTATCGCAAAAAAAATATATAAAAAAGACAGCATGATATCAATAAGTTAATACTTATTTTGCTTTATATAAAGATAATATGGTCTACGTAGGTTTAAAAAAAAACATAATTAGAAATAATAATATTTTTTGAAACAATCAAATACATTCAATAAGAGTTCACGTTACCAAATAATATTTTCCGCAGAGTTACCTACTTACTAAGTTAGCCTAAATTCAAATTTATAATTTTCTCCCGACTCAAGTACCTGGGAATCATGAGGCCTTAATTTAACGAATGTTATAAAAATGCTATTGGACCTGAACGTAACCACAAAGTTAGGCATTATTAGATTCAATATTAGCTGAGATCCTATCACTCGTTCCAAACAAAGCTCCATCTCTAACTTAGAACTATCTCCACAGACAAGGTTTTAGATTTACAAAAACGCATTTACGCACAAAATGGGTCCATCCGTTAGGGAGTTTGATGCCACAGACAGACACACAGATACACATGTTAAGATCACACGACGGTATGTTTGGTTGGGTCGCGGGTTTGATTTTTTTATTAGCTTATCTTACCTGATTTACTGTAACTATTTTTTCATCGCACTTGCTCGTAAATAAGGGTTTACATGCTAGAAAAGCGGGTGGTAAGTCGTATATTACGCCCTAGGGCAGTAAGTGATTTTGGTATTGACTATTTATTATTTTTGTTTTATTTCCTCCAAAGTGTGATGAAAAACGTCGTACGTGACTCTGGTGGTAAAGGAATTCCAAACTCGTGTCATTAAAGCTCTAATGTTTGTAATTCCTCCTTTACCACCCTTGTTACGTGAAGCACTATTGTTATTTCGTGCTTATCTTACAATTAACATTTTTTATTTAGAGAAGTTTTTTTACAGTTGTCCTGACTATAGTCCGACCGCTCAGCGCCCGATAGACATAGAAAATGGCGGGTCAATGTACTAAATTATTCGTGCCTCGCGGCCTTATTTTATAAGTGATCATTTCAAGCGAACCGTACCAATCTTCCGGAATCTGCATCTGCAGGCCGATTGTCTCCTCGCGCTGACGAGGCGACGTCAACAAAGCCCATTGTTCTTCGGTGTTTGAAAACACGCACCCTTCCACGTTAGTGCATTTCGTTAATTCGCTTAAGTTGCAATGATTAATGTCACGTTTTTCTCAATGAGTGATGGATTCATGCTTCAGCATGCGAAAACAGGGCTGATTTAGAATGAACTTATGTTGCCAATAGAATAATTCCATAAGGTAAATGTCTCTGTGCTCGACACTGTCTCAATAGTTGACATCTTGAATGTTATGTCATTAGCAATAGTGGTGACAGCATGGTGTCAACTATTAGGTTTTAGCGTGTATAGAGCACAGGGACGTTTACCATAATAATATTAAAAAGCCCCGAGACAAAGCCAGTCATCATGAGACCCACATTTAATGAGGGCTAGAAAATGCTACCAAACTAGACATAACCGCTAAATTTAGAATTCTTAATTTCAATATTGATTGCGATCCTGTCACTAGTTCCAATTTAAGCTGAATATCTTGGAAACAACTGCCTGTATTTCCACCAAATCAGCCCTAAGATACTAAATTAATGATAGTGTACAGTCATTTATAACTACTAAGTAGTTTGATAGTGTATAGTCATCTTAACTACTAAGTACATTTAATTACTGGGAGGTGCCCGCAAAGTCCGCGTATTTTTTTTTTTTTAGTGTAGACGGGTAAAAATGATCCTATAAGCTTATCTATAGATGTCCAGCTATCCCTCTACCAAAATTCGTAAAAAATTTACAAGCCGTTTTGGCGTAATGAGAGAACAAATAAATTATGACCAATAGATGGCGCCAGACTTGCATGGCGCCGCGCGTCCATTCAAAACAAAAGTCGATCCTGCATCGCGCTATTAAAATAACAAATAAGTTAACTTAAAACTTGGTATGCCTCTTTGTTTCATAGCAAAAATCATCGTATTTATAAGATTTCTACACTTCGATGTTTCTGTAATGTCTTTATTGAAATAATATTGCTTATCTAAATATTAACTTTATCTACTATGAAAATAATTTAAAATAAATTGCATTTGCAATAATGTATTATCTAGATAGGACGATAAGTATATATATTATTTTATTTCAATTCAAATAACTATAATTTCTCACAGCAAGATAACTCAAAATTTAATTATTTTTGAAATATGTAAAAGTGCAAGTTTAATACCGTACAATCGCCGCTTTATTTTGTTTACTGCTATAGAGGCATTAAATATCACAGAGTACATCGGTGAAGTAGACATATAGTGGTGAAATTTTAAGTCAACACATTACACAAAAAACTTGATAGACTTGTTTTAAATCTCATTCAAAAATCTCACGCTTAACTTATAATTATAATCTGCAGTCTGCACATAACATTACTTAACAAGTTTAGTGCACGCAAAGGCACTCGAAACAAGCCCAGCCTAGTTCGGGGTCTGCAGTGTGTGCTTTGTCAAATAAATTTATTCTTATTCTTTTTATTCTTAAATTAATCTAAAGATTTTCAATGCGACTGTACAGAACTTTCGCCGTTCTACAATTTAGCTGAGTACGCATTCAAATGAGTCATTACTAAAGATTCACTCATGAAATCGGGCGTGACTCATCCGATCATGAAATTACTGTCGGTACCTACGATATACCAAGTTTAGATGGCATAAACTCAATCCTATATTCATACTAGTGGCTCTAATTTGTTCCGAAATGGATGAAATTGGTAATTTTTTTACGCCTTCACCCCCATATCACCGCGATTTAAAAAAAATTGGGAAACTCGACAAAAAATATGCAAAATTATTGAACATTGAAAAAATAGCTGAATTAGTAGCCAAATTGTGCTTAATTTAATAGGTAGGCTTGGTATGCTAATTTTACATAACTTATTTTGGTTACTATTTAGTAGCCCTCAGTTTGTCAGTCCTCTGATTTATGTAACTAGCAGCTAACACATTTGGGCTAGGTACTGTTAAAATTGTTTTTTTCAGTGAACGTGCTCACAAAATGTCACGAGAATCGGTTGAAAAATGTGGCTTATATGCGGAATCCGTAAAATCCGGACAAACAGACATGCAGAATTCGGACATACGGAAGTTTCTTTGACTAGCTGTAACAGAGCGCTTACTTCAGTCGGTAAATTAAAGACATAGTTCTTATGCTAATAATGTACTACAGATGCAGACAACCGGGGGCCCTGCGGCAGCTAAGACGTGAAGGCAAAAGGCATGGGACGTGGGTATTTTCCAAAATGTTTAATATTACTTGTGGGTACCTCCCGCCGTAGGAACAAGGTAAGTAGGTACATCCCCTCTTTCTGTATACAGCTGCCGGCAAACTTTTAGAGCTTAACCTTGACTGCGCAGTAGCCGATTTATGTACAAATGTACATGCGCAGATCCGTCATTTTTGTTCTAAAAGTTTGCCGGCATCTATACCAAGTGTGAATACGACGCTTTTAACGACATCTGTCCAACGTATCACAACTAAAATATATCTAGGGAGGTACAATAACGATATGCCTATACTGATCAAAGTGACCGTTCTGACATTTTTATTCACTGCGATAGAGACAATAACAAAATATATCTAAGTAAGGGATATCGGGAAGCCTTATCGAATTCGGGGAGCCTTATACAAGTAGAACTAAATTTGCATTTCGTTCTAAAATCGCATATTAGTTGTATATTTATATAGCTCAAATATGACCATCACACGTTGTCTAAAGTATTCGAGCTACGCGCCGCTGCATCTCCGATAACAGATCCTTATCACACTGATACGTTATCAACTGCACATTGCACTCGCCGTGCATAACCTCCATTGTATGTCACTTGAGGATATTATAATGCTTTCATATTTTCCCTAAGTACTACCAAGTCAACTTTGGGTCTAGGTTTCCTAAGCGCGGGTAGGGGCAGTGGGGGAAATTAAATCCCTCACTTGGCGAGTCTGACTTACGAACAAAGCACTTAACTTTCAAAAGGTCAAAATTTTCAAAAATTGGTTAAAAAAACGAAAGTTCCCAACCCTGATTCCGCAGTAATAAGGTTTTGGCAAATGAACCCTCCCCACTTAGAGGTTAACCTTTAGGCCTCTGACTATAGAAGCTGGACCACTTAATTGTCTGTGGAGACCAAACGCACCATCGAAGTCAGAAGTTCGAAACTTGAATCAGTTCAAATTAGCCCATACAATTAAAACTCTGAGATGAGGGAACGACTAAGAAAGAAGTGTCATTCTTCTACGCAAAAAGTGTACCTTACGCAGCCGAGACCAAGTCCTGGCTTGAAGAAGAGTGTTGGATAAGCCTTACGAGTTAGGCGTGGATCACATATAAGTGATCGCGTTCGAACCAGGGGGGTCACATAACCGAAAAATTTGTGTCTGTTATCAGGTCATTCTTGACACAGTCCAGCTACTCCAAAACCTTTTCCCTCACGATTCACTCGCACCTATATATTGTATTCCATAACACCCAGCAACTGCGTGTCACATAGACACGCATTCTCGTATATTAAAGAAATACAGTTTACCTCTCGAAGAGAAACATCATTGTTGTGCAACGCAAACATGCGTTACTGGGAGCCGGAGCGTCAACAAAGTGTTCGTGGAAGGCCGTGGAATCCGTGCATTCGTGCCGGCACGGATATATAGAGGGGGGCAATATAAGCACCGAGGGGTTCGGGGGTTCAAGCCCCACACCCCTAAAAAGAGATGCTATGCTATCCTTTCATCAAGTCAGGTCTAAGACTTAGAATAAAAAATCTGTTAAACCCCCAAGAAACTGGGTATTCAGAATATTATGGGGCAAATTTTCTCACGATGGCCCTTACTTACGGGGAAAGTAGTTAACTTTCAGTCATTTGGGTTCTCAATTCGTTGGGTATTGGGTATTTGTTTGCTTTTTTTACGTTTGTGTCTAGATTAATCGAATACGGTTGGACCGATTAGGTTTTAATTATTATTATTATTATTTTTATTAAAGCAATTTTAACGTCTGCTAACGTAAACCAAATGTTTACAATGAAGCGAGGAATTGAAAAATTTAACGGTTCAGGCAGGGCTCGAACCTGCGTCTCCAACGGCTTTCCGGGCCAACACGGGCGTCTTACCTATTGGACCACCGAACCACTGAACCCTGAACCGGCAAATTGTTCAATTTTTCGCTTCATTGTGAACGGTCGATTACATTTTTTTTTGTTTGAAAGATTCTTACTTGTTAGTCCGATTTCCACAGATGTGATCTGATGATGTAGTTCAGGGATTATCAAACTTCTCAAAAGAAACTCATCATCGTTATTATTCAAGAGTTCTAGTATGGTCGGTGCAGTTCTCTCCAGTCTGTTCTACTTAACGCCAGTTCTTTAATTTCTCGATACGACGCGACGTCTACCCTTTTCTTTATCTGGCCCAAATCAAATAACTTATTTTCGGCCTTCCTCTTCCTTCTTCCCTCAATTTTTCGCTCCAAGATAAAAAAAACTCAACAGTAATTGATTCGTAAATTATACTTATTGTTTGCAAAAGTCTTCATTAAAGTGGCATAATTACTAGCCAGATTGCCAAAAGGTCCACAGTCCTTATCAGACAGTGTTTGCACAGACGTAAGTGTTATCAAATGCACTTGTTAGGGCAAACACTTGCATTGTCCTTCCTACACGCAATATATCATAGCGATTATCTGTACGCTGTAGTATTGTAGTGTAAAGAAATTACAAAGAAAATACAAATACTCTTTATTGCACACCTCAAAAATCAAGGAAAAGACAAAACAACATGAGATACATTAAAATAACAGGCAGAGGTAAACAAAATGCGGTCGTATCGCTAATTAGCGATCTATTCCAGACCTTAAGGTAGTGGAGTAGCTAGAATTGAAAAAACATAGATATCTAAGAATCTGGCACCCATAGTCCAACGTGAATGAGTCCACAGTCTTCTTAGTCGTATATCAGAGACATGATGTCAATTGTTACACGAATAGCCATTTTCAAGGAGCCCCTTAGTTTTTAACCGACTACATAAAGCGGAATGGTCATCGGGATATTTTTAATTTTATTTATGAATGTTCCAGGATTATTCAAATACTGCTAGAGCGATCGAATTTCCAAACGATACGACCTTCAATCCTTCAAGAAAACCTAACTCCAAGACTCCCTCTCAGGCGAACCGCCTGATCGTATATTAAAAATAAACTAACCAGCTAGTCTCTAAGCCTTCACAAAACGTGCATAGAGTAGCGTGAAGGTAATACCTTCACTGTCACTGGCTGTTTGATCTAAATCTACCCGTGTAATAGTGCCATTTAGCTGCAATTAAAAAAGAATTACTTTCTCCTCACTAACGTAGTTGACATTGCAAAGCAAAATATGAAACACAATGTAAGTAGGTACTTAAAACAAACTACTGATGTTTTTTTTCTCACTTGCTGTTTGTATTGTCGTCATCACCTCCTGAGCCTTGAAAATTGGCATCTGGCACTTGACACGTGTTTTACACGATTTTCTCTATGGTCTGGCTACAATATCTTTGCCCCAGCAATTTTAGGTTTTTATCTGTAAATCAGTATATGATAACATTGAAGATAGGGCACTAATTAGTCTTCATATATACTTGTGTATTATTTATTCTTAATCTTTAAACTAGTATTAGGTTTTAGCAAATTTAATACATATTTAAAAACATCTAGGTAAGTTATGCTTTGATCAGTATTGTACTTCTAAAAATATTTACAAAAGATTCATAAAATATATTTCGGAAAACTTTTGCGTTGTTTTTAGTGAGTTTACATATAATTCAAAACGTAACTTCAGCGTTTATTGATATTCTTACTCTAAGGGCCCTAAGGGGATCATAGACGTAGTTAGGAGCGGATGGTAATATGGTCTAGTGCCCACACCAGGATTTTGGGTTACCGATAGAAATTCATGGCTTCATCTCAAAGGCCATATGGCAAACAAAATAGCAGTATTGACTTATTAGACTGTATCAAAATCGACTTTCAAGAACCCTGTTCAGCCTTTACTACTAAGTTTAACCCTTAATACTAAGTTTAAACTGTTTAGTTTGCATCCAATGAGTAGATTCGAGTGATGTCATTTTATTGTGTACGCTATGGTGTCATTTGCCTACTAGTTATAACATAACTACTACTTCATAGACTAATTGACTAAGCTTTCTGACAGGTAGCAGTGACGAAATTTGAACAATAAACCTCCGTACGCTGACGCAACAATGTCACTTATATCCATACACAAGTTTTTTGTCCTTCCCTATTAGGCATTACCCTTAGATCCTTTTTATTCGTATCACCTTTCACAAGCTTAAGCGATACTTTGATCAAGTATCCGCCGTCAGAACGGCTGTAATTACTCAATTCAAACGAAAATACTGCATAGTTTTGCCAGAAGTACTTATGCAGTGTCTCGGGCTTGACTTTAGCCAAAAGGAAAATTATAAAACGAACGGAAGACAACCCTACGTGTTCTGCGTTTTAAAAAATAAAACTGCCTTGTAAATACCCACTGATAGATCCACCGAGTGTACTTCCTACAAAAACCTAATTACTTACTTATTTTTATGAAGTCTAAAATACGCTGTGTTTACAAGAATTAAATGTTAAAGATACGATAATTACCGGCAATTATTTCGCAATGGCGGCGGATGTCGGCGGTACTGTTACCACGACAAAATAAATGTTGCCAGGTTAAAAATAACTTTACTACTAATATCGGGGACTCGTGCTGACCGCTCCCGCCCATAACTCCACTTTGCGACAAAACAAAAAACAAATTTGCAAACGTATAAAGAAATTGAAAGGTACCGGCCAGCCCGATGCTATCGCAAAATTATTTCCAATTTCACCGTTTTGCGTCTCCGTTCGGAAACGTAACGTTCTTTTTTTGAATTTGTGTTTATTTTTTATTTTTGTGCGGACCATCGCGGTCCCCTCCCATAAATTATAGTTCGGTAGCTCTCTTAAAGGGGTTTCTGTGATTTTTTATTTTTGTTTAGCTCTTTGAAGAATTTATGTCCCATCTTACTTAGTAGCGGCGGTCAGCCGAGCTGTCGAGGTTGCGCGAGTCGAAGAAATGTTTCGCTTGCTCGCCGCTGCCAGGAATTGTCTACACTCACTACAGGGGATTATTTGCGGCTTTGGGTAGCCTGACAAACTTATCTGATCGGACTAGCGCGTCTTTTTGCTAATCTGTGTCGGCCACTGAAATCGCTTGGATAAATTACTGATACAGTGCGCAGATGATTAAAAGATGAAAATAAGAAAATGTAGTGCAAGCGCACTTGTATACTGCCATTTTTTTTCTAACTTTTTATTGTAAAATGAGATAAACCATAGTTTAGAGCAAACATTCATAATTTTGCTAATCAAATTAAAGTAATATGTACTTATGCGTTTGGAGTCATTCTCGTGGACAAAATTTTGCCAGTGTCTGTAACGTTTTGTGGCATTTTGAGCTAAATAATTATATGGTAGATACCCGGGACTTCTAAGAAGCAAGAAAGTGCCGCGGAACAAAATGCCCGAATGCACGCACCTGAAACTAGATGTTAGATAACTACCACGATAAAATGGCTAAAACATTTCCAAAAACTTCTTTGGCAGACAAAACGGATTCCGAATACTGGCAATTGGAATAGTTTTTAGTTTTTTAAATCTTTTTAGGTTTGGAAGGCATCCTAACGGTATTCACCGAGAGACATAACTCTGCGACGGACCGCGAACAAACTTTTTATATTATTTTGCTGTTGACCTCAACTCGGTTGCGTTCGATTTTTGAAATCTATCTTTTTAATCGTCGTCTGTCTTTGTTGAGTTTTAAAACGAATATGGCTGTGAAAGTGCAACCTGCCAGTAAATATTTAAACTAAAAGAACTCACTCTTATTTTGTTATTTATTAAGTAAATTAATACAGGCAAGGATGTTCACAAAGCGTGATTTTAAATGATTAGAGAGAGCAAAATAAACGCTGTTTATGATAGGTACCTTTGGAAACGAATTAGTCCTTACACAGCGAATTATTAGCATAGGTAAATGAACGAGATATCTCGAAATATAATAATAAGATATATTAAACAAAAATATTGCGTATATTTTATGAAAATACATGTGTTTTGTTTTCAATACAAAACAATAGTTAAATAATATGGAGCTAATAATAAAAATCAAAATTAACTATCTGAGTAGGTAATACTTTCGTACGTAAGAGACTGTTACAAGACATTAACTCATGCTGCATTTTCTAAGTTGAACCTAAGAGTCGCTATAAAGCATTTTGCAAAAAACGTTCATAACTTCCGCAAACCTTGTGAGATGCCAAACTGGATATCAAACGATGAATCACAAGGCAACCTTACAATGGAAACGCAAGAAACAAGCCGGTAAGCGAGATTGCCTTATTAATTAGGTATGTTAAACAGCACTTATAACGACTTTTACAGCCCCAAGGGGATTGTACCAAAAAAGTACACTGGCAACTCTAATTGCGATCAACGCCGACCGAAATTAAAAAGAAAAGTCTCACAGCAAGAATCCCGCCTATTTTTAAAAATGGAACCCGCCGATGATTCGCCTAATTAATAAACCAATCACGTACGGTCGCGACGCGGCTCGGCGGCGCGCGGGCGCGGTGCGCGGGGGATGAACGTTCGGAAATTCGAATACTATATTTTTTCTGCACTTAAAGCATTGCAATGTTAGTTGTAATTGGCTTGACGGCCAACGACGACCGGCTTAGTTCGAAAATTAATTTTATTAATGATTTATAGACGGATTAACAAGGTTCATTATAACACTAATCATCAGCACGCGTATCTGATCTTAAATCGCTCAATACTAAAATATAAATTGATACGAAACAGTAACCCATTTATCTTATCGAATCAATCTGTTTAAAATTAAAACTCCGATAAAAATCACAGTATGTTATTATGAGAACGACGGATCATTATTATGACACGGCATAATGTTTTCTTTTTGATTCAATGGACATGAATGAAGCTATTATTAACAGAGCCACCAATATTGACACCGAAAAATTACGAAAAAAAAATGCTCGAGCTGAGAAAAAATAATCATTTATCAAATAAATGCATTCCCTGTTATGTCCTTGCGCTGCGTGATTGCAAAAACTAGTTGAATAATAAATGCTGTGGTTGGCAACACTGGGAGCCGAAGTCACCCGAAGAGCGGCGAAAGCGGGCGAAGATTAGCGAGCGTGCGTTTTTGTTTGCATCAATTGATGCGCTCGCTCGCGCTGCGCATTCGCACGATGAATAATTCAAAAATTGACATGAAATGGCGTATGGTTCTTTTTTTAAATGAAAGGTGCTCGATTGAGGACTGTAACCGTCTGACGAATTCATCGGGCAACGGCTTTTTGCGGCCCGTAATTACTGTATTACTTTATAGATTATGAAATTGGCGTGGGTGCGTGATAGACTCCCGACGGCGGATTCCAACTAAGATGTCGGCTTTGGCCACTTCCAATCAATAAAATATCTCTTGGGACCGAAATGATAACTCAAACGCTTCTCAGGAATCACTTACATACTTATACAAAAAAATTACGCTTGTTTGGCTGAATGAAATCTTACGGAATTGATTTTATAGGACTTTCAAGTCAACAGAAGCAAAATGACTCATTGGATAAGGTCAAGACTACCTTGGATAAAACATCAGCCATTTTGAGATGGCATAATAAAAAAAATACTCGGAAAACGCTAACAAAATGGCACTTGATAGCCAGTTGAAAAGATATGAGCTTGAGGAAAGATACCCATGATCTATAATATCAGTGTATCCTCTATGTATACTGATATTACTGATGAATGAACATAGTGCTATGTCATCACAACGAAGACAGGAGATATACGATACATTCACCCTATCACTTCGCAATAAACACAATTGTGTACGTAACATCATATAGTGACAAGTCTTGGTAAGACTTACACATCTAAATGAGGGCAATGTCTTAAGATTATGGAATCATCTATGTTATCATCACTACGGATCACTAAGTTATATATTTTTTTGATAAGTAGATTTTTTTATTACAATTCCACTTTCTTTTTATAAAATACATATAGTTTTCGATTAGTTTATTCTCAACAAGTTAGGTAATTGACTGTTATCAAAAAAATAAATTGAGCCTTTACAATGCAAGTATTCTTCATTGCACACCTAACAAACACAAAGAGGAAATATACCATGCAATGTAAGGAATTACAATAAGAGGTAAACAACAGGCGGCCTTATCGCTAAAAAGCGATAACCTTAGGGGGACGATGAAAAAGCTTAAGTTCTGATAATCTTTAAATTCACCAAGAACATTAAAAAAGATGAAATGAAAACAAACTATTTTAACTTTACGTCTGTGTAAGTTATTTTTAAATGACCTACAAATGTCTGGAACTATCTATAAACATATACAGGTATGTGCGTGGCAGATATAACATCAACAATGATTACAAGAACCTCGAAGCTAAGCATTTATATAGCCAGCTATAAACGTGAATTTACTGGCAAACCGCAAATAAAATCTCGACTCATACGACTCAAAACATAACATTCAATGTCATATTTCCAACGTCATCCTATGTCAAAACGAAGTAATTCAATCTGTATAAATTTGAAAATGGAATGACCGTTCACGCCGACCGAAGCGCGGGAAGCGCCACAGAGCTATCTACATAGGACGGCAATGTTGCCATGACAAAAAATAAATAATTAAATGCGAGTAATGCTGTTAATGATGCACCCAAGCCTGTGACCATTTCCAAGTATAAGTAATCTTGTCATCTGAATTCTGTTTTCGATTGCCCAAAAGGCTCTCGTTTTTTTTTTTACGGATAAATGGCTTCATCCCTCACTAGCAAGTAGCCAGTGACTTAACTTACGAGCACTTTATGCCTTTTTTGTGAAACGACGCTGACTGATTATATCATTAAGAATACAGTTACGGTAATGAAAAAATATATAATTAAAAAGTTATTCCTGATGGGGAAACGTGATCGGAATGGAGTCGGCCCGAAAATGCGCCTTCCGTGCGATTTCTGG
Organism: Apotomis capreana; assembly: GCA_947623375.1. NCBI lineage: Eukaryota > Metazoa > Arthropoda > Insecta > Lepidoptera > Tortricidae > Apotomis > Apotomis capreana. The sequence goes on from OX392518.1 coordinate 10,386,541, forward strand.
GGAATTATGGGTATGTTTAATGTTCATCAGAACTGTTCTCTCAATCGAAGTGAACCCAGAAATGTACCATAACGATTGGATTCTTGATTAATTTGCCGTTGAGTAACTTATGAATTAATGTGAAAAGTACCATATTTAAATGGTAGTCTAGTTATCGTCTCTATTTAAAAGAAACAATATAAGATAGAGATGAAGTGTCAAAAATAGTGTAAAAAAATATTGGGATAGTTATGAAATGTATGAGAGAAACGGAAAATTAAAATACATTTATTATGTAAAACATAATTGGTAGGTAACTTGATGGTTTCTGCAAAAACCGTAACATCGGGGTACTTTGACCCTACAAGGTAACTAAGTCCACCAAAAAAAAACATTGTATCGAATTAATTAATTCTTTAAAACAACATCACGTGATTCAACTGTCTCAGTATAAGCGTTAGGTGTCGTTTAAAAAAAAATTATAAAAAAAAAAATGGGTTTTCATGGGTGGACAAAGTAACCTTGTACTGTCAAAGTAACCCGATGTTACGGAACTGCAAAATATTGTAACGTTTTACACGTTTTTCTCTAAAAAGTCGTAAACTATGTGTTTTTAACATTCCACGTACCGACAATTTTCAGGAAAATTTGAAGGGCCATTGCTTGGACCATAGAGCTCCTATTTGGCTTAAATTGTAGAAAATGATTATAATGGACTTTAAAACTTTCTGACCGTTGTTTCTGGAAAATGCATAGTATACGAAGAAAATAATCGCAGATTTTTGTTTCTGATTTCTCAAAATTGCATAATCGGATAAACGCTGCTCTAACTGATCCTTACAACATATTAAAAAACTATAACTATTTACATCGCGCTTTGCAATTTTAATGCCGTCCGGGGCAAATATTTGTGTGATGAACTCGAATATTTGTGTTTAGGTCATGGTTGTTCTATGTATTTAAGTATATATTTATCTATATACGTAAGTATATTGAACTGATAATCGTCGTCTGGTTCCCATAACACAAGCCTTCTTGAGCTTAATTTGGGACTAGATCGATTTGTGTGAGGTTGTCTGATATTTATTTATTTATTAATGTGGATTTCTTCTGGGTTATATCAATTTTTAGTAATTTTCACCATTTGAAGTAAGTCATTGAATGTTTTTATGTATATATTTAAACTTTGTTGCACAAAATACAATAGTCAACCATATGACTATACAGAAACATTTGTATGGTGCAGGGTTTTTACTTACTTGTATGATGAAAAAGACATATTGCTGTCCAGGGGCTGATCGTCTACCGATCCGCTCGTCGTCAGCATTAGGGTGTTCATTCGTGGTGTAACTGTCGATAACGTATAGATAGCACTACACTAGTCGAGAGATCGCTACGTCACAGAGACGCGTTGCATCGCGTCGTGTCACGTCACTAGCTGCCTTCCCATGTCTGAAAAAAAAATATTAATTTAGTCTCTGGTTTTCAAAAGTAAATTCAATTTATGGGCTGTTCTGATAATATATTTTTGGGATTTACATAGCAAAACAACGAGACCCAAGTACTGTAGTCAGTCACGATAAAATAATAGATTGCTATGCTGATAATTTTAACTATTCTATTCTCTATTTGTGTATATTTAATTTATTTTGTGTGTGTACTTCATATTTAAATTAAGAGCATTATTCTTTTTTCTTATGAAATAAACGCAATTCATCCAATGATGATGAAATATGTATTTTACTGTCAGCGTGAAACTTTTTTAATAAATTCTAGTATACTATTCAAAGGCGTCCATTTCATAAGTGTTTTATATAAATCGTTAAAATGACAAATTGTTATGATAAATTAAAGAATAACATTCCCTAGGATTAATTATATAAGTAATCTTGTAATAACTCAGCCGTGAGAATTCGTTTGTTAAATTCTTGCGTCTTTTGCAACCCTAGATGAAATGGCGGTTAGATTGAGATTGTGATCTAGATCAACCGAATTTTATTTGCTTCCTTAATAGCTAAAAATCATTATGTAGGACAGTTACTTTAAACCCAAACCGGGTCAACCGTCTGGTACTAGGTTAACATGTAGCCTTAGGTATGAAATCTGAATCCTAATCGATTTATCAAATGGTTTACTATAAAATTTTATTTCGTTGGGGTTAAGTGGCGGCCGCGTAGAGGAAGACTTAACGTGGTACGTAAGGCCTTCAGCAACACTGAACCGACGATTTGGTCATGAACGCGGGAAGCCGTTGGATAAGTGTGGCATACTGACTGGCCGGTGTGAGGAACATAATGGAAGACCTTTGTTCAGCCGTCTTTTATTGGGCTGATAGATGATGATGATGATGATTTAAGTAATTTTATATCGATTCTAAAAACATTAAGTACATGCTGTAACCTCTGCAACTAAGAATTAATATTTTACAAGTCCCTTTTCCTACATTCGTGTCAACTAAGAAAAAATACATCTAACATCGTACAAGACCGGTATCAGATTTGACGAAGATACCAGTTCGTGTAACCGGCCGAGCGGCCATATTGAATCTGATTGACAGCTGTCAATGTTGGCGGCCCTGCGACGCGCCGCCGCGCCTGCGCGCTGCGACTCAAAGCGCGCGAATGGAAAAAATACTTTTTGTCGATGGTCTAAACTTTTTCTAAGCTTTTTATGGCGTTGTAACGTGACAGTGCGCATTGGTGTAAATTAGTTTTATTTCTATAGAGTTTGTTTAACTTAAATAGTTTTTATAAGGGACGAATATTGTTAGGTTGTTTTTGTGTTCTTTGAACTTAACCATCGTGAAATAAACGTTGAGTAAGAATAACATATTATTTTACAATAAGTACACAGTTAATGCTTATTTAAATTACATTAGAGAATTAATAATTTTGACAGGAATATTGTGTTTCCTAAACAGAATTTCATCTCATCTATGTACAATTACTTTAAATTTAATTCCTTAGGGGAAATTCTGTATTTATTCGTATGTTAGTCACTGGTGTTAGGTAACTGTTTAATTAACAATAAACAAAATCTATGAATATACACAGTGTGAAATGGCATTTTGTCGTCCGAGGTCCGAGCTTGTAAGGCGAGAACCAAAGAAATATAAACCAAGTTTGTAATGACCGAAGCTCACATATTTCACACGACTTTTTTCAACATACGTGCGAGGAAAAAACAAAAATGTTCATACTTTACTTTCCGCTGAATAAAGATTAATCTATGTACTAGTCGTTATACATCAAACACCAAAGACAGGATTTTATTTAACACATTCACTTATTATGTGAATGTGTTAAATAAAATCATGTTGGTATTTGATATACCCTTGACATAAAGGCCTTTATGATTTCAATAAAATATAATAGTTTTGATAAAGAAGCACAAATGCGATTATGCAATGTTAAAATCACGCGTGTTTAATATACTTACTTAATACATTATGGGCCATAAAAACGGTGTAATAAGGGTCACTTTACGAGCAAGTGTTGAAAATAATAATCACGAATATTAATTTATTGCTTTGGAAATAAATAATTATATTATGTCGGGTTAAGTACTTACCTAGAGGAAAACCACTCGATAAATATTACCGGTTTATTACTTTTAATAAATTGTGTTTTATGACCGCAGTGTGGTGATGTCAGATACCACGTGCTCGGGGCTTTAGTGTTTGTCACGCGAAAACCCGAAAAAGTACAGACTGGACTTTATGTTCATGTGGTTTGTATAACTTACTTATACAGCGTGTATATTTGATACAACCGCAAATTGAAGCCAGACAGAGATTTTAGTGTTATAATCTGATATTTATAACAATTATTAATTTAGCGTTAACTGCTATAGCGTAATTAATTTTTGAAAATTTTCTGAGCAGCAATGTATGGCGTAGTTGTCACATCACGATGTTAAGCGTCAACAAACAACAACAAATAAATACATTGCGTGCTGATTTATTTTACATGGAAAAAAAGTTCGATTTTTTTAAGGCATGTATTTAACGCGGCGACAAATTAATTAGATTTAGGGATTTATAATTAAAGGGGATAGCAAAAATAATAATTTGGCGACTAATTGCGGAGACTATTAAAGTAAAAAGTAGCAGCTAAGTAATCAATTTTCGGCTTTGTTTCAATATAAACTAGCATCGAGTTATTGTTTTGGCGACTGAATTAACTAATTAAGCGGAAACATGACAGCGGATAAAAAGTTGAAAATGGCCTACTCTAATTGTTCAATGGAGATTACATATAAAATAAATCAAGGTCATAAAAAAATACTTTGTGCGACAATTTAAGAGCTTTAATCAAAGTTGAAAATTGCATGTATAAATAATAATTTTGGTCTATAGTTTTATTTAGTGGCTCTGATTTTGGTCAATTTTTCGTCAGGTGTGATGTCATATTGACACCTATTTTTTATGATTCTATCGTATAGAATACGTTAAAATAAACGTGTTTTGTATGGACAACTTTTTTCTAAACTTAATAATTACCGAGATATGGACTCCTAAAACCGACAATATTTTTTTGGATATTGTGTCAGACTCTGCCTTAGCTCCGGCGCTGCGGGAACCGGGAAGTGCAGCCCTTCCGCCCTTGCGTGTAAGTGTTGTCACGGCGGGCGAGGGCTGCTCTCCCTCCGCGCCTCTGGCTTTTTATATACACTTTATGGGTAGGGCAGACAAGACCACGTGGAATCGGGGTTGACAGCTTCGGTTCTGAGGCAAGTCTTATGATAATGCAATACTTATTTTAGCGTAGCGTGTTTTAGCTAGATTCGGACTAAAATAAGCGTGTTTTGTATGGGCAAAACATTTTTACCTAAAAAACGCTTATCGCCGTTTTCATTAAATTATGGTTTCGAAAACTAAAAAAATAACCCCCCATTACTTTTATATAGTACCCATTTTAATATTTAAGCTGCCAGCAAATCAAAGCCCAAAATGCTTTTTTAGATGGAGACCTGTAGTTGCCACTAATATGTGTCAGTGCATCTGGAAAGGTACCTTGTTTCAGGTATTGAGTTATGCATAGTTCCAAAAAGTAGATTAAATTTGCTATCAACACAAAAAAGAATAATGACTGTAGGTGGAACCACTATTTTTATATAAATTTTTGAATTTTCGACTTCCGAAATGCATAAGTTGAGAAAATTGCATTTAAAGTTTATAGTGGCAAAAAACACACTTCTACTTCGAAGTTACATAGTGAAGGGTATAATCATAATCTTTGAATGTTAAAGAATTATAATAAAGGTGAATTGTCTAAAAATACATGTTAATTATTCTGATTTCTTAGGTTGAACATGCCAGGGTGGAAGAAACACGAAAGTGTTAATTATACCCAATTCATAAAATAACGAGATTAAAACTGTTAGTTTCTCATCGTAGTTACATATTCTATGGCATTTTAGGACAATTGAATGAAAGAAAACTCCATAATCATAAAGAAATTTAATAATTACCGCATTTTTAACAGTTACAAAAAAGATCACTTATAATATTAAAAACCAACTAAATAATTTGTATATTCATGCTATATCACAAGATCAAATGGTATTTAGCGTGGTGTACCACAATGGTATAATAGAAATGGTTTTAAAGCAGTTTTTTTTAACAATAAAGTTTAGTGACTCGGTCGAAACTTTTGTATGGAAACGTAACTAGGGTACCTTGTCACGACATTTACTAAACTTTAGTAACTTAAACTCGAAGATCACTATTTTAGTACCTATAATGCAAGAAATATCCTGTAACAAAGTGTTATTTAGGATAATTATAGCGGAAATCAATGTATTCTTATTTATAAAAACTTCTGTTTTAGTCGTGTAAGACATCAAGTTTAGCATTTTACTAAACTGGGTACCTTGTCACGCTAAGTCATTATCTTACATAAATGGAGTAACTAGAAAAAATGTGTCAGTGCACATGGAAAGGTACCTTGTATTGAGTTATGCATAGTTTCAAAAAAGTAGATAAAATTTTCTATTTATACAAAAAAGAATCATGACTCTAGGTGGAACCGCTATTTTTATATAAATATTTGAATTTGCAACTTCCAAAATGCACAAGTTGAGAAAATTGCATTTAAAGTTTATAATGGCAAAAAACACACTTCTACTTCGAAGTTATATAGTGAAGGGTATCAATCAAATTTTTGGAAATTAAAATAATAATAAAGGTTAATTGTCTAAAAAAACATGTAAATTATTCTGATTTTCTAGGTTGAATATGCAAGGGCGGAAGAAACTCAAAACTGTTAATTATAGCCAATTCATAAAAAAATGAGATTAAAACTGTTAGTTTCTTATCATAGTTACATATTCCATGGCATTTTGCGTTCATACAAGTCACGCAAGTTCAATGTTTTCTTATAAAAAACATTAAATTTTCACGGCTCAAAATATCATTTTGCTATGGGCCGATTCTATACCTTATCTTAGAAAGAGGCATATTCTATTCTATTCTATACTACCCGCAATGGAAATATTGACACAATTATTCAAATTTTAAACGATTTTAAGACAAGCCGTGACAAGGTACCCTGATTACTAAACTTTATGCTCGGAGAAATATACTAAGAAAACATAATTTTACTGGTATTCTTGTACACATATGTTCCTTAGGACGTAAATAACCCAATTATAACACAAACCCATTTTGGCACTTTTTCACCCGCTTCCATAAAAACTCATGTAACTCGCTAACTAAATGTCGTGACTAGGTACCTTTTCATGTGCACTGACACATATAAAGTTTGTTATCCTTCTGCTAATATTAGTCGCCAAGTCATTATTTATAGTACCTCACCTATGATTTCAGTAATCTTGTTTATTATTTCTGCTACCTTAAAGTAGCTGCCATTATTTGAATTTTAAAATATCCTTAGTTTGAAGCTCATTTATAAATGATTGCCAAAATATTTAATCGCTGACAAGTTATTATTTTAGTTGCAAATAGTTTGCTGCTCTTTAACTTTTCTGTCGCCGCGAAAATAATAAGCCTTTTTTTAATAAGTTACGGTGCAATATATTAATAAAGGCCTATACTCACACCCCGTTAAGTTTGCGGTAATATCAAATATACACGCTGTATACTACCTTGGGCCTAATTCGATTGACATTTAAATTCCTACTTATCGAGTGTCATACTCATACACCTATTTGAGCGGTAGAATATTGGCCTTATCAAGTTACCGAGAACATACAGTAGTGTTTTGAATTTGAAGCGTTCCTTCTTCCTTCGATTACTCATGGATTTCGTCATCACGAAAAAATATGAGACTAATCTGAAGATGCTTAATAAATCTCCACATCTGTTCATAAACGACGGAATCCTGAGGTAACAAACATGAAAAAAATACAACCGAGTTAAAAACTTCTTCTTTTGAAGTCGGAAAAAATGTTCATGGCCCCCATGACCCTCCTGGATCCGCCACCAGCCACCAGACTTCGGACTTTTCATAGCACCATAGAACGATAGAGCTATGGAGCCGACGTTGAAATTAAAATCATGCTCAGACATCTCGATACGGCTCGTCGACACTAGAGGCGACCCAGAAGCTTGCTACATACTTCCTCGCTTGAGTATCGCAATGCAAGGTAATGCTGCCAGCGTCTTTGGTACGATGCCACGGGCCGCATTTTTAGATATATTAGTTTAGTTTTAGTTTTATACGAGTAAGTACTTTAGTTATTATATTAAAGGCCACATTTTGTAAATTGCTTTATTCGAATTCATGCTCACACTCATTAATTTGGTTTATCAAATTTCTAAGTGCCTTTATGGTTATTGTAGTCAAAATTCCCTAGTATTAAATGACTAGAATTATAAATAAAATATATATAATATTCCATGCTTTTTCGAGTCATTATGGTTATTGTAGTCAAAATTTCCTCGTATGAAATGACTCACATTATAAATAGATTAAAATATATTAATTGTTTTTCGAATCGCGACTGGATATTCGATCAATATGAAACTCAATGTATGCTATTAGGATGGAAAAAGTAGCTGCTATTTCGAGTTAAATAAACTTTTATATGAATATGAGTATGAATTAGATTTTATGTTAATGTCGGCTCCACAGCTCTACCGTCCTATATTGCTATGAAAAGTCCGAAGTCAGATCACGAAATTGATGTCACTCTGAATAAGACCTACCAGTATATAGTAGCCTTGTCTTAAGCCGTCCGAAATCGAATTCAATGGGATCGACCTCTAATAAACATTTGTCTATTGTCTACTGTTTGTGAATGAATCAATGCGTCTCAACACGTCAATGACCTCAAATAACACATTTCATGAACTCTATATAACACTGGATGCTGAAAGCTATTAAAATACCCAAATTACCAATAGATAAATTACGTATATTATTTATACAATAACCTAAATTTAAACCAGCCCCGACAGAAGTAGCTGGTCATCATGAGATCCTCATTCAAAGAGTGATATAGAAAATGCTACTAAAATAGAACATAACTACAAAATTTAAAGTTCCTAGCTTCAATATTGCCAAAAAAAATCCCTTCATGTAACAATTACATTTTAATCACCTTTTGAAGTCAGTGCCAAACCATTCATTTATCACTTACATGCTCGCATGAAGCCTTAGCGTTTAATTATTACTATTTATTTATAGAATACAAGTATTTTTATTCGATGAAGATGAAACTTGAGAACTGGTACGACAAAAATAAATAAAGAACAAAATACATACAGTTGAACATAGAATCTCCTCCTTTTTTGAAGTCGGTTAAACATAACTTATTGACATGTGTACCTACTAGCAATGTAATTAAAAACAACACCCACAACTTTAAATTTTTTGACACAAAGAACCTCCTCCTCTTGAGTCAATAACGTCTCTAACAAAAAACCAGCACTCAAAAAAGAAATTTTGCATAAACATGTCAATTATATAGTTTTTGTATGACTGCTAAATGCACTGTCAAATTAGGCTGAGAGGTATTTTTATGGAATTTTTGTATCGATTCTATTTTTTATGTGGAAATACCACATTTTTTTTATTTATCTATAGCTGAGAGGTGTTTAGGGTTCCGCCGTGAAGGAAAAACCTACGTCCCTACAAATTACATAATCTATCCTGACAAGTCAATATTCTTTGTTAAATGATGTTAATTGTCAGAAATGTGACCATAGAGCGGTTACAAATCGATATCATAGTGAGACAAACTTATCTGTGAAACGGCGAAATTAGGAACTACGACTGTCATGCAGAAATTTCACACGATTATAAAATGAAACATGTAATGTCTCATTCACATAGAGGTCGCTAAGGTGTAAAAAACCTTTCAAATAAACAATGCAAAGATCGACACACAAAGCATAAGAAAAATTCGTCAGGTTTACCTGGAGCTAGGGTAGCAATGTGGTTAACGCGCTGGACCGGTAATCCAGAGGTACCGGGTTCGATTCCCGGTCTCTTCCACCAGGTAGCTCCTTTTTCAATTTTTCTTTAAGCTTTGATCTTTGTATTAATGGTTTTTCATACGATTGTTAGTGTCTCTGCGTTCGAGTGCTCTGTGTGTGAAGATTGTGGCGACACCCTTCAGTGCACAGAACAGTTGGTCGCACTATATTTACTAGGTATAAAGCATTAGAATTTTATTGAAAACCAATTGTCAAAGGGTTTTGTGTAAAATGTCAACAATGTGTTCATTTGTTTCGTTGCATTGATTATAATGCCATCGATCATCTTGTTTTTTTTTTATCAAAGTCGCCCTCATCAAGCCGAAACGGCTACTTAGATGGATTTTACCTAACTTCGGTACACGAATAGCTGGAAATCCTAAGTAAAGTAAATAAGGCGGATTCCGCGGACGACGGGCACGGTTTTTTTTTATATATGGCAACATTGGGGGTTAAAAATAACCAAACGCAATTTAAATCGCGTAGAAAACACAATCAATTAATATTTAAAGCCAGAAGCCAATAGACGGATAGAAACCGTGATTTTTGTAGGGCTCTACTCGTGCCTATAACAGCTGTGGCCCACTTTCGGTTTCCATCACCTCACTACGTCGATAAAATCTGACTTATCGACAAGCCGTCACAGCACTACGCCGTCGATACCACAGATAACAATCTAGACAACTCGCAACGTGTAACTAGATAGAATTCCAATTATACCTTTTTTCTGGCGGGAAAAAATGTCTTGTTGCCTTTTTTAGGGTTCCGTACCTCAAAAGGAAAAAACGGAACCCTTATAGGATCACTTTGTTGTCCGTCTGTCCGTCCGTCTGTCAAGACCCTTTTTCTCAGGAACGCGTGGACGTATGAAGCTGAAATTTATATCAATTACTCAAGTCTACTGTCCCTTGAAGCTGTGAAAAAATCAAACTTCTAAGCCAACGCAATCAAAAGATACAGCCGTTTATGCCGCAAATTTTCGACACTTGCAAGGGAATCAAAACCTACAGGGTGCTTCCCGTGAACTCAGAATCTTGAAATTTGGTACGAAGCAACGTCTTATAGCATAGATAAAGGAATAATTACGAAAACCATAATTTTTTTTTTAATACCTAACTTTGCACCTAATTTGCAAATTTTCGACACTTGCAAGGGAATCAAAACCTACAGGGTGCTTCCCGTGAACTCAGAATCTTGAAATTTGGTACGAAGCAACGTCTTATAGCATAGATAAAGGAATAATTACGAAAACCATAATTTTTTTTTTTAATACCTAACTTTGCACCTAATTTATATGGGGCGCTATACATACCAGGTGCAAACTTAACTTAACCACTTAGGGATGGAAAGTGTTTGTACGGAACCCTCGGTGCGCGAGTCCGACTCGCACTTGGCCGGTTTTTTTGTCTATGGTACACACTAGGTATCAAGATGTTATACATAGATACAGATGTTCGTACAATTACCATACCAAAGTTAAGCGAACAACATTAAGGGGAGGGATCATGCAGTTTTTAAAATTAGAAAAAACTACTGAAACTTACAGAATAGATATAAATATGTACATATACCAATGTCCTTCTTCACAATGACGTAATTTGGAATATTATTATGTGCTATTATTAAGACTCTTATGATTCTTAAGACTCTATTCGATCCTAGTATTCGGCGTATACTGTATTTAATTTTCTAAGATGGAGATAAAATTGGTTTTGTCCAATTTATATCCGATATCACGATGTCGTGACGTAATGTTTTACGTTGCGTAGATTTCAACGTCACTTTGCACGACATCGCAAGGTTCCATATTTATGTCATAATGACATCGTTACATAATAGGCGTGCAGAGATTTTTTTCGAATATGTCAATCGTTTCTATTGCTTATTGGGATCCAATGTCTATAGGCAAATACATTTAGAGTGGTCTAAGAGTTAGTAATTACTGTTAAACTGTGCTCGAAGAGCCGGTTAAAAAAAATATAAGACAAACTCACACAAATCAATCTAGTCCCAATTAAGCTCAAGGCTCGTTTTATGAGTACTAGAACGGTTTTAAATCTTGAATTTCATGGTTGGTCGTGTACCTAATTGTTCGTGGGGTGGATCGACTGACGGACGAAAATGTACTGCTACGACCGCGCGCCGATTTCGCCCGAACACAGGCGAGAGGCCGAACAGAACAGCCAAGTGTAGGATTTGGCCCTAAAACAGCTGTTTGCGACCGTCACGCTCGATGTAACAACTGCATTCGAAAACAATTACAAAGCACAAAAAACGCATTAATTATTTTGCGCAGTACCTACCTATAAACTGTACAGATATCAATCTTCATAAAATAGCCGATGCAAAAACCAAGGTACATCAGATAGTAATGCAATTTAACTGAAGTTCTGAATACATTAACAAACAAACCCTAGTTTTTATTCAATATCGTACTTACAGGGTTACAATTGTAGTTACAATTATCATGAGTTGCTTACGGTCCAGCCACGGCTTTGGTCTTAGCGAGCGGCAGCGGTGTGCGGTACTGTGTCTCGCTCACTCGTATGGTCGCCGCGTTCGGATCTCTCGCTCAACCGCTTGCCGCCGAAGGTCGTAGCATGTCCGTTAACGTGACCGTACTCGCTAGCGAATGCGTTAACAATTTGTATGGAGAATTGTACAGCGCAGCGCCCCACGAGTCATTTTACTACGTCCGTGGTCTCAAAGGGAAGGGACTTAAACTCGTTCGAAACGTCGAGGTAATTATAGAATTTTATGCAATCGTTGGACAATGAAGGTTTTTAAAGTCGAGTACCGCGTTTAGGTCACGAGGCCTGCCGATTATAGCAATACAGCGAGGTAATGCTGCCAGCGTCTTTGGTACAATGCCACGGGGGCCATTTTTAGACTTAGTTTAGATTTAGTTTTAGATTTAGATAAGACTTATTTTAATTGCTTATTGTTTATTTTGTTCTGTTATATTTTGAACAAATTAACTATATTGTTTAATTATTGCATGTTACAATACCTTTTTATACGAGAAAAACAAGGATTTTTTTTTTCTTTAATCGTCATTCCCCGCTATGGATTTTTATTTTCTTATTAAAATAAAAAAACATGATCGCGATGGTCATGGCGGGTGCCTCGTGATTGGTTAAATTTTTTGAAAAGTAATTTCAATTTTCAACCAATTAGTGAACAGTGGCGTTCTTTTTTTTTAATCAAATATGATGATGTTCTTTTTTGAAATTATTTAAATTGAGTAGAAAGATGTCTTATGAATATTAAAGTTCTGTAGCGGGTACCATAGAGTATAGAATTTTGGTACACGATTAAAAAGTGCGTTATTGTGATTTGTCTGTGAAATTATAATGACAGATTAAAGTAAGTACTAGAGTATAAAAAACAAATAGTTTTGTTATAATAACATGTGCCAAGCAGCCGGTATCTACAATTCTACACGCAGGCAGTTTTCATGAAGAAAACGGCTATTAAAGCGGTACGCTTCGTCAAAACAGTACAAGTAATTAATATTTATTCTGCATTTAATAAGGTCGTTATATTTTTAACCCAACGTACGTATGTAAATGCTCCAACTAGGTAGAGGCAACTTCGACAAGGAGGCTAAGAGGCGAATACAACTGGGCTGGGCAGCGTTCGGAAAACTACGAGTACGTCGAGTCTTCACGTCGCCCATACCTCAAAGTCTAAAAACGAAAGTTTTTAATCAGTGGGTCCTACCTGTTATGACCTACGGAGCCGAGACGTGGCCACTCACCATACGACTAGTCCACCAATTCAAAGTCGCTCAGCGAGCCATGGAAAGAGCTATGCTTGGTGTGTCTCTTAGGGATCAGATCCGAAACGAAGTAGTTCGACAGAGAACCAAAGTTACCGTCATAGCACAGCGGATAAGCAAGCTGAAGTGGCAGTGGGCTGGTCATATCTGCCGTAGAGCCGATGACCACTGGGGCAAACGAGTCCTGGAGTGGAGGCCACGAATCGGTAAACGTAGTGTAGGGCGCCCTGTAACAAGGTGGAGCGACGACATTCGTAGGACAGCGGGTAGTAACTGGAGGACGAGAGCTGAAAATCGAGCTCAGTGGCGTGCCATGGGAGAGGCCTATGTCCAGCAGTGGACTGAAACAGGCTGATGATGATGATGATGACGTATGTAAACGACCTTTACCTATGTACAGTTAAGTGCAAAAATATGTATCTGTCGACGCGGTTGGCGCAGTGGTAGTGCACCTGCCTGCTGAGCTGACGGTCCTATGTTCGAATTCCGGCATGGGCAAATATACATGTGATGACTTCGAATATTCGAATATTCCTGGGTCATAAATTTATGAAACATGTAATGTCTCATTTTTGGGAACACCACAATTTTTATTTAAACCATTAATACAAAGATCAAAGCTTAAATAAATATTGAAGCAGAAGCTACCTGGTGGTAGGGACCGGGAAACGAACCCGGTACCTCTGGATTACCGGTCCAGCGCGTTAGCCACTTCGCTACCCTAGCTCCAGGTAGACCTGACGAATTCTTCCTTATGCTTTGTGTGTCGATTTTTGCATTGTTTATTTGAAAGGTTTTTACACCTTAGCGACCTCTATGTGAATACGTTGATATTCACATCTTACCGCACCACTTTACAGCGGTGAACGAGCAAGCGAAAGAGGGTGCCGTTAGTTTTATAAATTTATGAAACATGTGTTGCCTCATTTTTTAAATGTGGATACACCACAATTTTTATTTAAACCATTTCCCGGTCTCTTCCACCAGGTAGCTCCTTTTTAGGGTTCCGTACCCAAAGGGTAAAAACGGGACCCTATTACTGAGACTTCGCCGTCCGTCCGTCCGTCCGTCTGTCACCAGGCTGTATCTCAACAACGGTGATAGCTAGACAGTTGAAATTTTCACAGATGATGTATTTCTATTGCCGCTATAACAACAAATACTAAAAATAAAATAAAATAAATATTTAAGGGGGGCTCCCATACAACAAACTTGTTATAGATTATATATATATGTATAGGTACGGAACCCTTCATGCGCGAGTCGGGCTCGCACTTGCCCATTTTTTTTTTTTTTTTTAAGCTTCGATCTTTGTATTAATGGTTTATTCCTGGATCATCCATGTTTTCTGTTTTTTCAAGTCAACCTAGGCCGTAGGTAGGTAGCCCACTACGCGCCTAACTCGCAAAAAACTCGCATCTCGTAGCCAAGGCAAGACTTAAAGCTTTAGATAAACCACGGGCGGTAATTCGTAAAGCCTCAGATCGCATATTTATGGGCCTCACCTTCGGTTCGGGCGTGCGATCTGAGACATTCACGAATTGATCGCCCCAGGTATGTAATGTACTGAAGTATGTATTTATCTATTACAAGTATGTATATCGTCGTCTAGTGCCCATAACACACGCATGCTTTCTTTGGAACTAGGTACATTTGTGTGAGGTTGTCCAATATTTATTTATTTACTATTATTGCGAATTAATCGGCTGATCGTCTACAAATATATTTATACAAAAAGTTTATTTCGTTGACATAATATCGATGGGAAATGATGAGTCCACTTAACTTTACTTCTCAATCCTACTTCGACGAGGCATTGCTATATCTCTAACATAGCAATATATAGGTATCATGAAGGATATGGTCATTAAATCGATTTTCATAAGGCTTATTAAAATTAATAAAAGTGTTTTAGTCCTGAATTTGTGTTTTGGCAACACTGCCCCCTAGGGTATCAAATTTTCCTTTGGTTATAGTTATTATGTTTGTTTGACGGACCTGTTATTTATGTAGAACACATAACACACCTACTTCGATGACGGTATGTGTGATGTGAATTTGACTCCCGAGGTGTTCGTTCGACTTTTCTTCGTTCTAGTAACTTCCTACCAAGTGGCGCGCCTACTTGCTTGCCACTTACCGCATAATAATTAATTCTTGAGGGAGTCAACACCCAACTTTTTCAAGCAATGGCACAGTGTTTAGTTTATGGCGTATGGATGACTTTATAAAAGTTTGATTTTATTTTTACAGACAGGAATAACCACTCATTCTTTGAAAAAGATTTAAAAAAATAACCACCTTGTACGGGTACCTTAATCTTTATCCACCTCGCGGTGTGCTATGGCTATGGAGCCATAAGTGCCATAACAAAATTTAACGCATGGAATTAGTAAGAAAAAAAATAAAAAAAGTAGCGTAATTGGCTTCTAATTTTTAATTGTACTTGCTATAATCTATATAGACCAAAGTAAAAATTTATGCAGTCGTCAAACTTCCCAAATACCACATAGTACAGAAAAATACGAATGAAAAATAAGTTTAACTATTTTAACGTAAGAAGAGACATGCAGTGTCATTTATTGTGGAAAACAGTGTCCCTGAGCGAAAACGATAAGTATACATAATATACACACTTAATAAATATGTAAGTAGGTAAGTATTTAATGCTTAATCGGTCTGAGAGTTTGTTCACTTGTGACGTCACTACGCGTTAAGTGGTATTTTTATTCATTATTCAAATATAGGTGAAAGGCTACTTACACAGTTGGTACCGTAACTAAACCTTTTACAAATTCTTCGTGAACATTTAAATTTTAAATACAAGATTTAAGAAAACTTAAGATCTGAACTAGACTGTCCACAACACAGGACAGACAGTGGGGCCCATATTGGCTCACATAAAATTCTTATTCATAACTGTCATTCATTAGTTTTAATTTAGTCATAATTTCGACTTTTCTCTGAAAGAAATAACTTTTTAAGATTGTTATAATACAAACCTAACCTTACTAATGGGTTTTACTCTCAAAACTCTTGTAAAGTTAATAATTTCATGACAAACAAATACGTTATGACAATCTGAAATCTGTTTGTCACAGGAAATGTTGAGGGCAAGCGATCAAGAGGCAGAATCCCGACACGCTGGTCAGACCAGAACCTCTACCATGAGTTTACAGTGACAGTACTCGCTCGCGACTGCGTAAAGGATTTGTATGAGGAATTGACAACATTTCATATTTATAACAGGTGGAAATTAATATAGAGATCGACAGGGCTTTATGTCGTGTACCTTAAAAAAAATATTGGAATTTATTCTTCTGTATTTAAGGAAATATAAGAAAATACATCAAATAACTGCAATCTAAGACAATACGGGCTGAATAGGGTTGTTGTCTAAACCAAAGAGCGAAAACATAGTTTTTTTTTTATTTGATGCATACCGAGATTTATTAAGTTTTTTTTAAAGTAACCGTTCCATTGAGTTCTGGTTTTGGTGTTGCCACATTTTAAAATGAGTATGTTTTTATAAATTAATAATAAAATAAATAATCATCTCAGAAAATAAATAAAAACAGAGATTACTTCATCTTTTTAAGCAGAATCCAGAAAAGTAATAAAATGATAGTCTTAAAAATATGAAATGTTGTCAATTGTAGTTCTACAAAGTGACCGCTAGGGGCACTGTTAATCGTAATTTATGGCTTGCTCGGTAGCCTTAAGGTCTTCGCACATTATAACAACTCAACGGCGACTCGATTCTATGCCAAATACTGAAATTTAAGCCCTATTTACTAGGTTTAATTTCAAAAATTGATATTAATAGAATCGAGTCGCCGTTGAGTTGATATAATGTGCGAAGACCTTTACGGCTGTAACCGACATCGTGTTGCTAGGCTGTAGGCAGCGCACTGCCGCAGCGCCTAGCGTGAGTGCTGGCGTGCACGGGCACTCGAACCAGCGGACGTGTACCTAGCTTGACAACGTCGTTTTTAGGTCAGTCTGTTTGTTATAGGTCATATAGCTTGATTCTAGGTCGTGTGGTAGCCAATATATTTATCGCGGTGGTCGTCCCCGTCGGCGGAAGCGACGGTGTGCACGTAGAGTATTACTATATATTTTTTTCTATTCTTCATACAGATCACTTACGCTGTCGTTACTAGCGACTTGCTAGCGAGTACGGAAACGGTAGTTCATGGTAGGGGTACAGATGTGCACAACTCTTGGGGTCCATCCATAAATTACGTAACACGTTAAGGGGGAGGGAGGAGGTCGACGAAGTGTGACATTGTGTGACAAGGGGGTGGGAGGGTTCCTAAATTTTGTGACGTCACATTTCAGCTATGCCAGTTATAAATAATTTAAAGGAATATAATTCGGTTCATATTTTTTGTTTTGTTTCTTTCATTATCATTAATATACCTAGTCAATCGTTTTTTGTTTTGTTAATTGTTTGACTTGATGTGAATTTTTTATTAAAAAAATATTTAAATGGAAATAAAACTGATTATGGAACCGCTATTTTCCTTCAATAATTTCTACTTAAATCTAAATTTGCAAAATATGTGACGTCACACTAGGGAGGGGGGGAGTCTCATAAATGTGACCTGCTGGGACAAGGACGGGGGAGGGGAATTTTGACTATCTTTGGCATTAAGTACTTAAAATGTCTCAGGCGTTAGGTAGGCGAAATCAGGCTTCAATTATACATGTAATAGTTTCTATTTATTAGGTTTAACAGTTGGGACATTGAACGTTTTACCATAGAGAAGCCATTATTAAAGGTTAAATTTCACAACGAAGTCAAAAAGTTGTTGACAGATTTGTATCGGTCCAAAAGTTGATTCACCGGCTACCGATAGGAACGGATGGCGACTATCCGAGAGAGACTGTTCCGAGGAAATGACCACCACCTTCAGTACCCTTAGAGAATGGTACGGCAACCCTAACGGTTAGTTTGTAACTAATTCTCCATACAAATCGTTTGCGCACTCGCTAGTGAGTACGGTCACGTTAACTCAAGGTAAGGGTACAACAGTGAGCAAACCAACGCAAGGAGGAGGATGAAAATACAAGATTTTCGTCATTAATCAGAACTGGACATCGATCGCGTAGGGACTTCAGCAACCTTTGCCTTCTGTAACCTGTAACACAGGTTTTCTCCTAGCTCAGAAGGCAGGGACTTTTACTGATTGTTTGTATTCTTTTTGTCAATAAATTATCTTTACCTTATCTTATCCTTCACCAGGTTATCAGTCCATTTTGGGGAGATTTACCCACTGCGTGTTCAGGTGCGTGGTCACTAAAGATCTATACCGCCTCAGCGGCCGACGGTTCAACGAGTAAGTACTTAACTTAAGTTTTGTAATTCTCCGAACTGTTTAATCTGGTTCTTCTAGGAATCTCTGCATTTCTGATTTTATTGACGCACTTTCTTTATCTATCTGGTCAAAAGATAGTAGGTAACCGGCGGATAGGTTGTCAAGCGCTTTTAGAACAAAATCTAGTGTAGTTTCAATAGCTTCTGTACCAAGATAGAATTAAGTATTTAGCGCAATTTCCAGCACTTTAAATGTTCCTTGAATTGGATCCATAATGTGGATCGTTTTTGGTTGAAGTCGGTTTCTTTTTGTATAGAGATATATCTCATGAATTATGGTTTGGCACTTATCTTTGTGCACAGGATTTTTCTTAGTGTCATATTTAGACATAATATGACCTCAATTCCACCTGATGTGAAGGGTGAAGGCGAAAAAATCATGCTTGCCTAGAAAATGCCTTCAGGAATTACTATCAACTTGAAGAAGTTCATGTTATGATTTTCAGGGAAAGAGTTATTATCGGGTCATATTTTCTGAAAATATAGGTATATTATGAAAACTACCATTACCTACCGAAAATAACCGATAACGGATTTAAAACTTTGTATAACCGATTTTGTAATCAGATCAATAAAATCGGTTATAACCGAATCTTTCGGTTACGGTTATATATAACCGATTTGCATAACCTAATGTAGAAGCAAGAAGTTTCGATTTTAAACTAGCACAGATACAGTTTTCAAATCTTTCTAGAATAGGAGCCCAGCGAAACGTGTCTTGGAAGATTTCAGTCAGTACTGCAAATGTCTTGGGTTTTTCCGTTAAACCACACAGCGTAGGTAGTATTGTGGTTTGAACCATTGAGTTAGGTTACATACCTACCTGACTATTTTTCATTCTCATGGTTCAACTAGTCAGTATGTAATGTAGGTATGTGTATATAAACAAATGACTGCCAATTAACCGCTAAACAATTGTGTACAAATTGAGTATGCCCTAAGGCGCGTTGAATTTATTTAGGAATCTCTTCTAGTTAACCTTTGACTAATTGAGATTACAGTCCCAAAACCGTACAATGAGTAGATACGGAAATCAATTGTATCGGTAAAGTAATACAAGTTAGAAATTAAGTATATAAATATGTATGTCGCCTCTGAATATTCATATTGGGTATTTAATTTGAAATTATACGGTTTAATAGTCGGAAAGTCCTTTATCACAAATGGCGGGTTACGAAAAGCATCAAGCACACGCAACGACATTTCCCAATAAACCACTTGTATTAATTGTTATTGAGAAATGTTTGTCACTATTAAATTATCCGTTAATTACATATTTTTAGGCAATAAATTTGCTTATCTAAAACGTTGCAAGAATAAAGGGTTAAAGTTTACTTAAAACACCGTTTCTAAGCGAATTATTAGTTTAAGTTGGGTATTGTTGATCTAATTAATTATTCAAATTAATTTAATTACTGAAGATTAATTATTTATTCTATTATCAATAAAATTTGAAAATACGCACCTTTTCACCAGTATAGGTAGCAATCAAACCACTCTAGTCTTAAAAACTTCACACAATCCACTTTAAATGTAAAATCACAAAGTTTAATAAAATCTAAATATCCATTAAACGTTCAGAGGTGAACGCGAAACGTGAACTTTAAACCACAGGTTGTCACATAAACATCAATAGGTATACATATACCTATCACATCGGTAAATATAACACAATTCCAAGTCAACACTCACGAACAGTCCCAAGTCAAAAAACAAACGAATTTAACGGATAGCGTGTTCGATAAAAGTTCGAAATTCGAATTTGAAATTTGAATTTGGAACGTTGCGCGGCGCTGCGCGGGACACGAGCGACTGCCGGCGCACGCGCCTTCGACGGGGGACTGCGCTTAATGCAGGTGTCGCCAACCTTTTGCTTATGCGCAGTTAGACTAGAAGAGTGTTTTATTGCAGTTAATTGACTTTCAGCGGCTTTTATTCATGTCGTTTCTATTTATTTTATGTTTATTGCTTTGAAAGTCAATTAGGGTTTGGCACCTTTCATACTCGTAATATATGTATAAAGAAACTGTTACCACTAGCTTTTAAATAGTCATTTTATAACAACTTCTACTTTATTATTGCTTTAATGACAATAATTTATATGATTTACTCTATTCTTTATTTATATTCAAACTTTGTTTCATTTTATATTTCGCCAATATTTTATTATTTAAATAAACTTTACTGCACATTACTAAAACGTAGGTACGAATGGCGGACTTAATGCCATGAGGCATTCTCTACCAGACTCTGTGTCCGGTTTCTGTTTGGCCTTATGGCTGCCAAACAGAAACCAGATTTATTTAAGGTGCAAAATAACAATAAGCACTTACGGATTTCTGAAAATTGGCAAATTTTATGCTCTTAATATAAATATAATAAAAGTTCCAAATGACCATCAATATTGTTAAACTCTCCTATTAAGACAATCTTTATTCTGTACGTTTGATTACATACAGAATAAGCAATTAAAACGCATGCGACACCCTTGTACATAAATAAATAATTAAAATATTAATGAACTTTATACCATCAACAGTTTATTACCCCTGCAAAAACCTGTTAAGTCAGCAAATGTACGTACCAACAGTATATGACGCATTAAGGGAAATATACCCTTCTCACTCTGCGGTACACCAAGTATTGCCAGTTGAGAAGAGGATAGCAGTATTGTTACAGGTGATTTCATACTGATCTTACTTACTTCCACCAGCAATAAAAGAGCGTATGTACAATCACCTTGAAACAATTGATTTTGAGGCATAACTCATAGAATATATAGCTCAATTTAAGTTAATCTCATCTCTGATTTTACAGTTCTGAGCAGCAGATAGCTTTTAATATAAAAACATAGTTCAAAACTAAACAATTCTCATTTAAATAGTATTTAACGACTTTTACTATAGTGGAATGAGTATAAAAACAAAAGTTCAAAATTTAAAAACAATTTATTTAAAAAAAACGGAGTACGATGCGAGGACAGTCGCTGGACACGTCTGATTAGCTATGAAACTGCATCTTCGCTTCGTCTCGCTCTCGCTCGCCCAATAAGTGTGCGTTAGAGCGAAACAACGCTATGTTTACTGTGGACCAAAGAGGTCGTTATGGGATGTTCCCTCCATCGGTAATTTTGGTAGGAGGAAATTGTCAGTAACACTTTACATAGCGGTCAGTTTTTATGTTATTTATTATTGCCAGTATCTTATTAGCCGGTCTTTTAACGATATTTGTGTTAATTACTCTATTACGGTATGGTGTAATGAAATGATCGAGTTTATAATGAGTAAACTTTTATTATCTGTATCAGATATCTCGTGAGATTTTACTTGTTTAATGTTTATACTTTTTTTTAATTCTTTCATAGTTCAGCATCGTCTATTAGGACATCTGTTTTCGTGTTGGTTGTAACGGTGAAAATAAATTATGTCTTTATCTATATTACCTTTTATCTACTCGTTTTAATAAACAAAATATTTAAAAGTTTAAAGATTTTTATTGAACATAATAACAAAACAGTACATAAAACAAATGCACGTAACCACTGCAGTAGTTAATATAAACTGTGTCGCAGTCAGTACGCCCTCCTTCGGACATCATAGGTTATGTTATATTATATCTAAGTTTACATATATACAGGTTTAAGTAATTTAAAACATAAGCAAAGTTTAACATTATTTAGTAGGTATGTAAAGTTATACAATGCTAATATGTGTGAAGACCAAAAAGTTTGCTACCTCACTCAATTAATATTTGTATCAAGTCTCCGTTGTGCGACGACAGTTAACCTTCTAATAACGTACCTTAAGGTTCTATTTTAAGGTTCCTTATTGTATTGTTAATTTTTGTCGCAAAACGGAACTTATTCCCATCGCTTTTATTACCTCGCTAACTACGCCTTAATTTCATCCAACTTTTTGGTCCCAACCCATATATTGATCAATAAATTATGGTTGTTTTCAACTAATCCCTTTTATTGGATCTATTTCAAAAAATCTTACCGACACATAATCTGTTTTATTTTGTGTCTCTCTTAACCCTGTGTTTTTCTGACCCCATCTTGACCATGTTAGGGTTGGTGGGGTAAGACAAAACACTTTTCTCTTGTTTTAATGATATGTGGATTAATTTCATTGCCCGGTGTACGGTTTTATCACGTTTGACATTTTATCTATCCAAATATCATAAATCCTTCCTACCTTGTTGGAGCAAATTTTTTGCTATCTGTAAAAATAAATAATGACACAAAGGTAAATTAAGAAAGAAAAATCCCGCTTCGATTGCAGTAGATCGCATTCAATTTTTCTTTCTTAATTTACCTTTGTGTCATTGTTTATAAAAATAAAAATGTGGTATTACCACATAAAAAATATGAATCGATAAAAAGATTCTATACAAATATCTGTAAAAATGTTATTATTGCTAAAATAATAACATCGATTTCGATTATATTATATATTTATTCAAATTTCGAAATCTCTGAAAAACAAAGGTACAAAGATATTTGATTAGACCTCTATTCTAATATCAGTCGAGATGACGTTTATTTCGAAATTACCTAATTGTCAATTTGCAATCAAATTTGACAAATGTCGCACGTAAGTAGGTAACTAAGATATCGAACGATATGATAGTTGGGGCCGACTGTAGTTTGTTTTTGAATTAAAAAAAAACTATGACAGCTGCCAAAAAACTTCATTACCACCATTACCGGTTGAAATTCATTTCGTTGCGTAAAATTGTTCGATTTATTGAATTTAAACACCATAAAATAAGCGATCAAGATGATATACCTAGATATTTCGGCGACGCCTCCTGATATCTGATATGATATATGAAATTTGTTCTACCAAACCAGCCTATTTTATGGTGGTCATAATGTGCGACTCCTGAATGCATCATAGACGGTTATGATATGTGGATAGATAAAGTGGTGTATGTAACTGTACCTACATAATTAGGCATTAATACATTCGTGTGATGCTATTATGAAACTCGCCTTCGGCTCGTTTCATAAATCCACACTCTTATTTGGCGCCCTTCATTATGTACTAGTCACATAAACGACTATTATTCACAAGTCTTAAAAACATAATGAATAATGGCAAATAAAGAACTAAACTATAGGTCACAGGTTAAGTTACGCGAGTTCATAGTATCAGGTACCTAACCGACAATTATTACATATTAGAAAATAGGCCGAAAAGTGATTACTTTTTAACAAAAATAATACCTACTTCACATTTACACACATTGTGCAATTGCACAAGTAATGTAATAATCAGTTTTCCACTAAAAATAACCGACTTAAATGGGAAATTTTTTTTTACCAAAAAATAGAACCGACTTCAGTAAAACTAAAAAGCCAAAAATAACCCGTTCAAGTACAGATTACCTTTGACTCACCCTTTGAAGTCGATCCCAAACCACTCAGTTATTATATTTATATTTTATAGTTTACGTGAGGTTTGGCCCCGACTTCAAAGGGTGAGTCAAAGGTAATCTGTACTTGAACGGGTTATTTTTGGCTTTTTAGTTTTACTGAAGTCGGTTCTATTTTTTGTTAAAAATTTTTTTTTTTGCTTTTTAGTGATTGTTAAAAACACTTATGGCGGGTGATCAGGGAGGTCTTGAAGGCATGCATCTCGTTTAAATTATCTCCTAACTCCTAACCGTTGAGGAGTTGTACCTTCCATCATCAGCTCAGCATTGGAAGATGATGACTACCATATGCAAATACTTAAATAGTTTTGTAAAATATGTGAAAAATATTATAAGTGCCTATAAAATTTCAGGAATTCCTTCGATTCCTCATGGTGTTCGTCATCCGATCTTCACCAAAATTGTACGGGACCAACCTTGAGATGTCTATTCATGAACTTAAAAATAATTTTCCAAATCGACTCATAAATGACGGAGTTCTGAGGTAACAAACTCCTCCCCTCCTTTTTTTGAAGTCGGTTAAATATTGTCTAAATAATAGAATTTAATCGGATAATATCGCGTACCTATATTAATTATTAGCCTCCTTAACGTTTCAGTAGCAGTTACCGTTATCAAAGGTTGACTCAGGAAAACACAATTTATCTCTATCAAAGTTACATTTGTGCAAACTACGCATTTTATAAATATGAGTTAAAAATAAAGGTCTACATAGTAGTGTAAAGTTACAAATGTGCCTCTTACTCTGGTTAATTTTAAAAATAGGGTCTTGTTCCGATATAATCAAATAATTTTTGAAAATATTCTAAAAATGTTCCTCATTCTTAAAGGTGACAGGTGACAACTGTGTCCGTGGGGCCCCAGCGCATTAAGCCTCTTCAAAAATATCTCGAAGAGGCTTATCGACGTTACTGGTGACCGGAGAGTTTCCTCGCTCAAAGAATCAGTTTGGCGATTCAGCGAGGAAATGCCGCCAGCATCTTTGGCACTATGCCGCAGGGGCCATTTTTAGATTTAGTTTGACTTTATTAGCTGTACGCTTCAACGGCACCACTATCCCCTTCAGCCCCAGTGTCAAAGATCTAGGGATTATCTTAGACAGTACTTTAAGTTGGAAGGCGCAGGTTGCCGAAGTTAGTAGAAAAGTTATGGGTTCTTTACATGCTCTGAACAAGCTCAAAAACTTTTTACCCAGTAAAACTAAGATTTTATTAGTTCAGGCGTTAATTTTACCCATAATAGACTACGGCGATGTGTGTTATCCAGACTTAACCGTAGAGCTTATGAATAAATTGGAGAGACTTCTCAACAACTGCATTCGGTTCATCTTCTGTCTTCGTAAGTATGACCATGTGTCTTCTTACCGCTCTCAGCTGGGCTGGTTTCCTATCCGCGAACGACGTGAAATTCGAATGCTGTGCACTCTGTTTTCTGTTCTCAAAAATCCAAAATCTCCCGAATATCTCAAAAACTTCTTTCACTATATTATGGTGTAACCCGTGACCGTCAATTTCGCTCTTCTGGCAATCTGTCTCTCTCCATCCCTCGTCACCGTACTGGTTTTATGTCCAAATCGTTCACCGTCCAAGTTTCCCGTCTCTGGAACCGCCTTCCCCTCAAGATCAAACAAGCTCCGAACAAATGCGCTTTCAAAAAATGTTTGCGTGACCTCTACGCTAGCAGAGTTGTGAATTCTTAGGTTATCTGATTAGTATGTTTCATCTGTATTTATTTATATGTGTATATATTATATAATATATGTATTTATCTAAATATTATTTATTAAAACTTGTTTAAGTTAGTTGCACCGCCCACAATTTATCTGCTTTGCCCGAAGGTTGACTGGTAGAGAATGCCTCATGGCATTAAGTCCGCCTTTTGTACGATAAGTTTTTTTTTTGTGCAATAAAGATTAAATAAATAAATAAATAAATTATGTTCGAGTTTAGTTTAATTTTTAGGTTTATTTTTATTGTAAGTATTTTAATAGTTGTATTCCTTGAATATTATTTTGTACTAATAAATGGTTAGGTAATACTTGACAAGTAATTAGTCACAGCGCAGAAAATCATGCAGTCAGAATCTAAGACGGATTTGAATGGAAATTGTACTACGGTTCTTTTTGTAGGTTGCGACAATCAATTTTTGTACAAGGTATCGTCATTTGAGTGCTAATTCTTAGACGACGCATGCTTTCATCTTTTTTTAATATTTTCTAAACGAATCCGTGTAACTAAATAAAAATAATAGTTTTTGGTTCTATGATAATAATAATAATAAAGTAGTCTTATAGCCAAGAGTCTCGACAAACATCTTAAGAAACTCTCGCTAAATGGCTGGATCAAGGGCCAGTTACCTACATAGAAGGCGGTACTCCTGGACACGGCGCGCATTGTCAGGAGGTTCCTCTCTTTGCAGCCCTAACCACCGCTAGCCTGGGCCCTGCCCCGCTCTGCCGGCGGCACCCTAGGTTAGGTTTTTTATAATTACTTTATTGTATTTTACTTTTTATATAAATTTATTGTAAAAAGCCTAGCCTAGGAAACAAGATAAATAAAGGAATAAAGTAATGAAATTAGCTATATACTATTTAAAAATTTTGACGGGACTACATGGGACCCCGAAGGGGCTTTCCGCGGCGGAGGGGATGTACAAAACAATACTTTAAAGTAATAGTACATTAGGTACATAGAGCGATGAATTAGTGAATGTCTCGGATCGCAGGTGTTTGAGACCCGAACCGAAGGTGAGGTTCACACACAGGGCTGGAGGCCCTGGAGCAAAGCAGAAGTGGGGGCCCCTAATTTACCGACGGGATATGACAACGCAAGCGTAGCGAGCGCGAAATTTTTGAAAGGTAGACGAGTTACATCTATGCTAAATATTACACAACCAGACGAAATTGCGAGGGTATGAAGTATGACTATTTTTAAACATAAACTAAAAGATCACTTTTTGTCTCTACCGTAGCCTAATCCTTTTATAATTCTATGCTGTCGTTTTTCATTATAAGCTAATGTTAGCTGTGATATTCTTTTCATTCTTCCTTTTTGTATGTATGTTTATATGTATAGATACTTATTTGTGTAAGTGTACCTAAACCTATCTGTCTAATATTTTGTATATATAAATTACTTGAAGTTCTTATCTCACCACCTACTATTTTCTGTTTAATTTTGTTTTCTCCGCTACCCAAAGGTTGTCTGGAAGAGATCGCTCTTTAGCGATAAGACCGCCTATTGTCTACCATTGTTTAATTTAAGATTTCTCATGTAATATTTTTCTTGTTGGTGTGCAATAAAGTGTTGTTGTATTGTATTGTATTGTATGACACGATTTGGATATTATTTTTTTATTCTCTAATTTGGGGGCCCCTCTTTTGTGGAGACGCCGGGCAGTAGCCCTGCCCTCCCTCAGATCCAGCCCTGTTCATACATGTGCGATCTAATTACGAATATGCCCGATGTTTAAAGTCTTACGTCGTGCCTCGACTAGGAAGCACTACGTATATCTTCCAGAAAACCCAACGTACGGGCTAGGGTGATGTAAATATACAAAATGGTTGTGTTGCTTCAATTCTTCTGGTAACAGCACCAATTTAAGCTACTAAATACATTCTTACGTCTATTTTTCTCTCATCAATTTGCATTGCCAAGTGCAGCTTTAAAAAAAATACAATTTTCAACGCATTTCTCCTTGTCTCGTTGTCATGGTAACAGATAGACTTTCATAGCTGAAATCATCTTTCGATTTCATATTCCTAGAACGTATCGGGTGTAGGGGAGTGTGAAAATTCGACGAGTTGTCGAGCCACGCCCCAGATACCATCTTGATTGTGTTATGTTGAGCACACCGGCCCGACATATTGGCAATTCCATGTAGATAAAAGAAAATAGAATGCGCAAATGTATTTACGTAACTTTACTAATTTTAGACGTCATTTATTCAGTAGGGTCATGGTATGCCGTCATTAATTACAATAGAGACTCACGCCTGCAGACAAACTGTACAAACGGTTTTGCAGGAAACTGTATATATTACGATTAGGTAGGTTGTACTTTAATAAAAATAATTAGAGTAACTTTGGTGTTTGGTGAGCTAACTAAAGCCATATTAGTGGTCCCTTTAACTAAAACACGATTGCAATTAAGAGGAGTTTTTATTATACTTTCTGTCGTTGTCTTGTCGACATATTTATCTTTTCAAACTCACACAGTTTCTCATTGCTAGAGAGCTCAAATTATACGGATAAGATCTAGCAGAAAAAAATTAAAATATATTAAGTAAAATTTACACTTTGATACTTATATCCCTTCCGAGGGTTATATACACTAATGTTTAACAAACTGTATCTCAAAAATGGATAGAAATATTTACATAGTTCATTGGTAAAAAATTAAGTACTCAGTCTAAACAATTCGCTGTTTGCTCAAAAGTCCTTCGATCTGTTCGATCGAGGTTTAAGCTGTATAAAGGCTGTATAAGTGCTTCTGCAGCCTGCTTGCCTGCTGCTTGGGAAGGTTCAATACTGTGGAGACGATGGGACAGAAAACTTGGCTGGACTTGTGGCACCCTTTGATTACTGATTAGTGTTCATACATTTCTTTCTTGCGTTTAGCAGCAAATCTATGTATGGACTTATCAATAATAAGGTGAAGTAGCCATCTTAGTAACGTATTTAATGCATATTGCATGCCACCATCCTTGCCAGATATCCTGATCCAGGCCAAAACAAGGTTATTATGATTTTCAAGTGTTTTTTTAGGGTTCCGTACCCAAAGGGTAAAAACGGGACCCTATTACTGAGACTTCGCCGTCCGTCCGTCCGTCCGTCTGTCACCAGGCTGTATCTCAAGAACGGTGATAGTTAGACAGTTGAAATTTTCACAGATGATGTATTTCTATTGCCGCTATAACAACAAATACTAAAAATAAAATAAAATAAATATTTAAGGGGGGCTCCCACACAACAAACTTGTTTTATGGTACGGAACCCTTCATGCGCGAGTCGGACTCGCACTTGCCCATTTTTTTATTTGTTTTTCTATGTGAGTTTCCTTTCAAGGTTCGGGTGGATAGTAACATTCACAAAAAAAACTGAAGTAAAGTTTTAAATATGACATTAAGAAACTGTAATATTTGTGATTAATCTATACCGCACTGTCCATTACGAGTATTACAAACAAAACTAGAAACAAATAGTAGACACATGAGCTACCTACAGCAGAAGCTGTGAAATAGGTGATTGACGGCCGATTAGTTACAGACGGCTGGGTGTCAACGAGGCCGTCTAAAGATACAAGGCCCCTGATCGCCGAGGCTTATATAGATCTTTTCTCAAACATGCAATGAAATAAAAATAAATAAACGGCAAGAAAACAATGTTATAGAATTATATTGAAACAAAAGAATGTTGCTACAAATATAGTGCTTTTCTGAAACATGGTGCAAGAAAACAAAATAAGTACAGATAAGTTTATATGTTAAAACTGAATTCTTGCATTGCCGCCTTTTTTTTGTGTGAAAGTGGCTTTTTCTTCCAAAAACGCCATAAGCTATTCGAGACAGTTATAAAGTCGCGATAAGCCGTAGCTACTGATATTCCGTTTTGGCTTTTTAGGGCCTATGCCTTATTTTTTATCTTTTTAAAAAGTTTGTACCTCGACAGAGAAAGGAATTTCATACATTGTTGTCAAGGCCGACTCACTGGTAATCAGAGGGCTAAAACGTCATGGCATAGTTCAAGTCCTGTTTAAAAAAAAACCGGCCAAGTGCGAGTCGGACTCGCGCACCGAGGGTTCCGTACAAACCTGTAGATATATAAGTAAAAGTAAAAATGTATGCTTTTCGCAATTTTTCCTTTATCTGTGCTATATTACGTAGCTTCGTACCAAATCTCATGATTCTGAATTCACAGGAAGTACACTGTAGGTTTTGATTCCCTTGCGAGTGTCAAAAATTTGCAGCATAAACGGCTGTATCTTTTGATTGCGTTGGCTTAGAAGTTCAATTTTTTCACAGCTCCAAGGGACAGTAGACCTGAGTATTTGATATGAATTTTAGCTTGATACCTCCAGACAGACAGACGGACAACAAAGTGATCATGGGTTCCGTTTTTTTCCTTTTGAGGTACGGAACCCTAAAAAGCCAATATATAACCGGTAATATATAAAAAAAAATGACGGCACCTTGTACCTTATTTGTTTAGAATTTTTCGCGCCGGCATGTCACAAAAATTAAGTCCGGGGTAAATAATTAAATAGACATAAGTAGTGTCATTAGGGACGTATTCAAAAATTGGGAATAAATAAACAGACGACAACTACACAAATTGTATTATAATAAGCGCAAACGGTTTAACATGGAAAATTTTCTTTTCGTTCAGGTCCTAAAATTTCGTAAAGATTGGTTAAGTTTTATAGGAAGAAAGAAACGAGAACGAAACCTCGATTTTTATGGAAAATGAGCGGTGGTATTACTTTTGAAGTGGCTAACGCGCTGGACCGGTAATCCAGAGGTACCGGGTTCGATTCCCGGTCCCTTCCACCCAGGTAGCTCCTTTTTCAATTTTTCTTTAAGCTTTGATGTTTGTATTAATTGTTTAAATAAAAATTGTGGTGTACCCACATTAAAAAAAAATAATGAGACATTACATGTTTCATAAATTTAGGGCCTTCTATATGAGGGTTATACTTTACTAGCAGGTTTTGTGACAATGGCTGCCATAATTTACCTGCGCTCTGATTGAATTTTGTTAAGTCCTCTCGTCATATTTAATGAGTTTTCAAATTAAAATAATAAACAGTAATATAATTCTATCATTTAAAACAAATTTTGTTGTATTAAATATTTCATATGTTTATCCTTCCATTCTATTTGGCGGTGTGGTTGGCGTAGGTAATGGTTGTTCACCTTTCTACTGAGCTGGCAGTCCTGAGTTCGAATCCAAGCGAGGGCAAATATTTGGGTGATAAACTCAAACGTTCATGATTTTTTTCTATTTGAATTGAAGTATGTATAACAACTCATTATGTATATCCTCGTCTAGCCATAAGTACAAGCATTAATCAGTTCGGGACTAGATCGATTTGTGTAAGATTTCCCCCTAATTAAAAATTAACCATTTATTCAACAGTAATGCCCATTTAAACAACAATTTGAAAGTTAAATCCGCAACGCAGGCTTCGGTAAACAACACACCAATAACGTGACATCCACAACAGGCTTCGTCAAAGTTGTGGATTTATAACAATATACAAATATATACTGGAAGGTAAAAAAGGAAGCTTATGACTGAGCTAAACTCGTAAATTATGTCACCTATTTAAATAAAACATATATATATATATATACATATATATATGACATTTATTTACTATAACCATGTCTACCGTCGGGTGTGCAGTAATGCGTGCGCAAGCGCATATCCCAGGGCTCGAGAAAGTGGAAAATCACCCGTAATCGCGACGCGCAAACGACATCTGTGATGTTTATATAAATACCAACAAATACACTGCGCATATTGTAGGTTTTATATTATTGCTATTATTGTCTATTTTTATCTTTGTTTTTTATTTTATTAATTTTGTTTTAGGACTTCCTGTTCCCGTACCTACCCATGTTTTTTTTTTCTTTTTTTTTACTTCGAATTTTTTAAACATACTGCGTTTCAGCCATTGATACAAAAGAAAAAACAAAAAAAAAAATTAAATGCGTCTGGCGGAAGAGACCTGGCATGGCATCGAACCTTGTACCTCTGGATTACCAGTCCAACGTGTTAATTTTTGGCCAATATGACACGGCAAACACACATAATGTGTTAATGTATTATTCATTTCTTTTTACCAATGTGTTTTGCCTGTGATGACATACGGTACTGAAATGTTAAGGAAATAAGTTACTCAAAGGGCAATGGAGCGAACTATGCTCGGAGTTTCCTTGCGGGATATAATACGAAATGATGAGATACGCAAGAGAACCAAGGTTGTATTGTAGATATAGCTCAGACAGTCGCCAAACATTTTGGTAGTTGGTAATATACCCCATATTGCTCGTAGAACCGAACCAATGGCCGTTGGAGCAGAAAGGTCTCAAGGGAGTGACTACCACGAACCGGAAGAAGCAGCGTGGAAAGACCCACAAGGTGGACCGACGACTTTTTTAAGATCGCAGGCAGAAGTTGGATAAGGGCGGCGCAAGAGTGATCGTTGTGGAGAACTTTGGGGAGGCCTTTGTCTAGCAATCGGCGTCAGTCAGCTGATACGATGATTAATTTCTACGGCATATTTACTTTTTTATAAAAAGTGTGCATTATTTTCAGCATAGGCTTTTTTCCATCGAAGGCATCGAAGCTGGCATCGAATTTAGTTTAAAAGTCTGTGGAAAACTATTTTCTCAAACATGCAAAAAAATGTCGTCATAACGTGCGTTATAATTATAACAGGCTTCAAAGTATCACGTTTCGGGCGGAGTTACTCGAGAGAAGAAGGCCTAAGCCGGGAAGTATTTTTTTTTTAAACATGGCGTCTGTGCTCATGAACAGACTAAGCAGCAGAATTATATATTTTTTGAGTGGTGTATTTTTTGAGCCGTGAGAAGGGCTTACCGGCTTCTTATCACTATCCATTTATACTTACTCACTCGGCCCTA
The DNA here is from genome assembly GCA_947623375.1 of Apotomis capreana. Taxonomy (NCBI): domain Eukaryota; kingdom Metazoa; phylum Arthropoda; class Insecta; order Lepidoptera; family Tortricidae; genus Apotomis; species Apotomis capreana. The sequence goes on from OX392518.1 coordinate 10,419,211, forward strand.
AAAAGCCCTTCTTTCCCGGCGGCTGCAGTATAATGTACTATTAAAGTCCACAAAATCTCTTGTTCGTGCAGGTAGGTACATATTTTATCTTCTGCAGCCTCGCAACCCTGAGGTAAAAGAACCCGGGTTGAACGGCTCTTCGCCATTGTCCGTATAGATTTGCAATTGATAAAATATATCGCATTATGAAGGTGTTATCTACTTATCTAATAAACAAAGAAAAATTACAAGATTATCAATCAATCAATTACTTATTCACCAGAACATCTATACTATTATAAAATTCTAAATTTGTATTGTGGATCAATTTTCTATGAAGAGGGGTCATGATTTCAGGAAAAATGTCGATAGCGTGATGCGGATCATTTGTTTTGTATGGATGCGCGCCGCCATGATACCCTGGTGCCCATCTGGTGGTCATAATATCCTTTGTCCTCGCATCACGCCGAAACGGCTGGACGGATTTTAACCAATTTCGGTACAGGGATAGCTGGACATCCAAAGATGGTTATAGGATACCTTTTACCCGACTACGGTATATAAAAAATACGCGTACGAAGTTGCGGGCGCCCTCTATTTATACATAAGATGTTACAGTCAGTATTTAATAGGTATATGACATGGAGTTTTCTAGAAGTGATCCCACTTTAGCAATTAGTCTGATGTTTACCTATAGGTACTATTTAGTACTGTATTTCGTTGTTAAATTGCATAATAAGGTCCTTATTATGCAATTTCCTCTAGCACAACTGTGACATGCAACTCTTTCTCACGCGAGATATATTTTACCTATCTCTTTCTTCGCTGTTCTGTGTGAGAGTGACGGGCGATGCTATGTCTTGCGACAAGAGTCGCGAAGCGTAGTAGTGCTAGACGGGCAGATATGTGGCGAGAAATTCTTATAGCTCAAAAGTCTTGTCTAAGTTTCTCGTCTATTTTGTTTTAAAAAAAACTTGAATCAAAGCTACGGGCAGATATGTGGCGAGAAATTCTTATAGCTCAAAAGTCTTGTCTAAGTTTCTCGTCTATTTTGTTTTAAAAAAAACTTGAATCAAAGCTGTGTACCGAGCGAGGCTAGAAGAATGAATTTTGAAACTACGTCAACTTAGCTCCCAGCTAACTTTGTTAAGTTTAAAGGTGCTGCGGTGAAGCCTTTAATGTAACAAAAAAAAACCGGCCAAGTGCGAGTCGGACTCGCGCACCGAGGGTTCCGTACAAACACTTTCCATCCCTAAGTGGTTAAGTTAAGTTTGCACCTGGTATGTATAGCGCCCCATATAAATTAGGTGCAAAGTTAGGTATTAAAAAAAAAATTATGGTTTTCGTAATTATTCCTTTATCTATGCTATAAGACGTTGCTTCGTACCAAATTTCAAGATTCTGAGTTCACGGGAAGCACCCTGTAGGTTTTGATTCCCTTGCAAGTGTCGAAAATTTGCAAATTAGGTGCAAAGTTAGGTATTAAAAAAAAAAATTATGGTTTTCGTAATTATTCCTTTATCTATGCTATAAGACGTTGCTTCGTACCAAATTTCAAGATTCTGAGTTCACGGGAAGCACCCTGTAGGTTTTGATTCCCTTGCAAGTGTCGAAAATTTGCGGCATAAACGGCTGTATCTTTTGATTGCGTTGGCTTAGAAGTTTGATTTTTTCACAGCTTCAAGGGACAGTAGACCTGAGTAATTGATATAAATTTCAGCTTCATACGTTCACGCGTTCCTGAGAAAAAGGGTCTTGACAGACGGACGGACAGACGGACAACAAAGTGATCCTATAAGGGTTCCGTTTTTTCCTTTTGAGGTACGGAACCCTAAAAATAAGTATTTCATACAATTTCTTGTTACAGGCGAATGGTCGTGGATATTTTTTTCGTATCTGCTGAGTTGGACTCAAAGCGCGGAAACAGTGGCAAAAACATCCGTAGAATTTTACAATCAGTTGTTTCAATTCTTATATGCCTTAGGGTAACTTGATAAAAGTCACTGAAGTCCGATGGATGCGTGCGGCGTAGGAACAGCCATAAGGTCCAAACCCGGAGTTAGTTAGTTAGTTAGTTGCGCTGGGCATTTTCACCAAGTCGACATCCAACGTGCCTATTTTGCGTGAAAAGGGGCGCTACTCCAACCACCCCAACTCCTCCACGAACCTCAGCAAAGCCTTTATGTTGCTTGTGGCTTCGTGTACGGTACTTGGAGATCCTAGGTACTTCATCCTGTATGCTTATCTGTTTGCAATCTAGTAGGATATGTCTGGTGGTTTCTTCTGCCTCCATGCATGCTCTGCATAGAGGGCTGTCTGCTATACCTAAATTTAAAAGGTGTTTGTTTAGAGTATTATGTCCCGTTATTATTTCTACTATTTTGCGTAGTTGGTCACTGTGGATTCTCACCTCGGGATTGGGATCCATGCTTTGTGGAAGGGTTACGTCCAACACTGACATCTTTTTGATGATGAATTGGACAAAACGCGTCAATATTCCGACCACGCGTAATACCTGTTTTTCTTATGACGTTCCTTGATCTACGCTAATATCCTTATGGTTGTCGTGGCTATCCTCTAGAAAACACTCATTAGGGTAAAACTACAGACATAATGTCTAGTAACGTCACACAACACGTAATTTATAGGGAAAATCTTATGCGACTTATTGCGGTTTCCACAAGTCAATTCATCAATACAGGATCATCATTTCAATTCGGAAACTCAATGCTCTACAAAAGCCTTTTCATACCTACACATCTTAAAAAAAATATTGCTTTTTTGTTAGTTTTTTAGGGTTCCGTATCTCAAAAGGATAAAACGGAATCCTTATTTCCCATCGAGTCTCCAGTCCCTTAAACCGAAAAGTTAACGTCAAAAAAGATACCTACGGCTGTTTAATACATCAAAAAATGTTTATTTCGACACTCTCAGGGAAATCAAAATTTATAGGGTATTTTCCGTTGAGCGAAAACCTCTAAAAATTAGGCAAGTAATGCCGTCTCATACTACAAGTTTAGGGAAGAATCTGAACAGTTAACATTTTAATCAAATCGTTAGAGGCTAAGCAACGTTATAAGTTTGTACGGAACCCTCGGCGGGCGAGTCCGACTCGCACTTGTCCGATTTTTTTAGGGTTCTGGAACTTAATCGGCAAAAACGAAATCTTTATAGATTACTTTGTTGTCCGACTCTATTATGCTCTTTTGTCAAGAACTTTTACTCAAGAACGCGTGGAAGTATGATGCTGAAATTAATATGGAATGATCAAGTTTGCTATATCTTGGATCTGTGAAAAACCTAACGTCTAAGTCACAAATTCTGTACAGCGATTTGATAGATTGTAGAAATGCAGTTTTTATTAAACCTAAAATCCTCCTAGTTCGTAAGGATAGATTTCCCTAACTCTTATAGTTAGTGACTTCTCCCTACTGACCCATTTGGATTGATCACCCGGTATTTTTTTTTATGTATGGAGCGGTGGGTCGCCCTCCCCTCGAGGGTTTTCGGTCTCACCAGCCTACGGTGTGAACAACCCGCAGCGAAAGGACGCTATCGCGAATCACATCAGAAAGTAAGAGTGTTCACGGTGACAGACGCGCGTGCTGAACTTGGGTTAATGTGTACGGATAGCAGAAAGAAGTATAAATGTAGGAAGATCCAAGTTATACATATTCTTGTCCCTCTAATAAGGAATATAGAAACAAATGGCTTTAAGCAAGTCGGTAGTATTTCAACAACATCACGGTGGAATTGAAATCTACACTTAAGGCTCGTTATCTGTTCAAAAGTGCTGATTATTTTAGACATTTTTCTCTATGATCAAGCATGTTTCTTAAAATTGACAAAATTCACGTAGAACTCTGTTTGTTTTTTAACTCAATTTCGACCGCACGCAATGAAAGCATGACAGATAGGTTACTATGTAGAACCACGTAGAACTCAGGGAAAAGTATTATTCACTTCAAAAAGTTGGTTGAAACTATCAATACCTATGTCTGCCATAATATGAAAAAAAAAAAAATTTAAGGAATAAAAGGTCTTTCTTCACTTTATCACCTTATCCCTGATGTCATGTTTGGAAACATTGCAGTCCGTCGTGTCTACCAGCATTTGTTCAAGTGGTCAAGGCCTCCCTCTAGATCTTTATCTGGCGACATTCGCTTTCGACTTTGTTGCTGACGTAATCGGGTGGTCTCCTCTTGAGATGTCCATACCACCTCATACTGCTTTCCTGCAGCTTATCAGAGACGTCACGGAATCCCAGGCTACCTCTTCTTGTGGTGGCATATCCTAACGGATGCCGGTGATCATCATACGAAAGTCTCCTAGCTATTTTTTGTCACTCCGCTAAGAGTGGTGACGTCCTAATACCGGTCCATTCCACCAAGTTGTTCTAGGTCTTCCTCTCCCTCTTCTACCTTCTATTGTTCCCTCAATTATATTTATAGTTATGGCATTTTTAGCGTTCCTGGAAATATGTCCATAGTATGCCGTTTTTATCTACCTCGCCTTGTACATATTTTTTCATTGCGGATCTTATCTACCCTGTACATACCTGTGCGTGTGTTGGACACATACCAATTGTGCTGGCTTAAAAAAAGTTATATTTTTTCTTGTTTTTAATACTGGCAGCTCCATGTTTTTTTTCTACTGACGCTGTCTAGGTGCCGCATGCGCGCGCCGATCTCGCCGAAATTGTCCCCGCTCAATTTCCCGCGGCTTTCCATATTGTGTAGCTTGCGTAACGGCTCGTAATTCGATTACACAAGCCTGTCAAAATTGGGGCTAATTAACGTTAGCCGCTTGTGACTTTTGTGTTGTTGATTGAAAGTGAAATAAGTAAAAAAGATTAGGGATATCCTACATATAGATATATGCCGTTCTCAAAAACGTTTCCAGTTTCCAGATTTGTATGGGCAGAGGAGTTTCTCGAGAACATTCCCCAAACAAAATTAGGAAATTTACCGGAAATTCTCAGAAACATCACATCGTTACCTACACGACCTAGTTCCAAATCAAGAAAATTATTTTTTTGTGTGGAGGTCCTCCATTTGTCTGGATGTGTTTTACGTAAGTACGTTCCCCTATTTCTCTCAAACGGCTGAACTAATTTGGAAAAGTCTTGTATGTTTGAACGGTTATTAGTACATTACTGCCTGATTACTGCAAACGCCGGGAAACAAGGGCTTGCCGGGTGAGTAGGTATAGACGGCCAACCGTAGGAAGGCCGGATAGTGAAACGAAGCCGGCAAGCCCTTTTCATGGCTAAGGGGCATGTATAGTTGTCAAACATATGCAATGAAATAAAAAAATACATCGCTTTTTGGCCTGTTCATGAATACAGACGCCAAGTTGAAAAAAAAACTTCCCGGTCTAGGCCTTCAATTTTGTATGAAATTCTCTGGAGTTGTTACGTCCGAAACGTGACATTTCGAAGCCCGTTTTAACGCACGTTATGACGATATTTCATTGCATGTTTGAGAAAAATTACTTTCTGGCCTAGGCCTTCAATTTTGCATAAAATTCCTTTACAGTTCTTTCGAGTTGTTCCGCCCGAAACGTGATACTTCAAAGCCCGTCATGATAACATTTCATTACATGTTTGAGAAAATTTATTTTCCATTGTCATCAAGTTAGAATCAGAATCAGATGCCAGGATCCAGGAGCTATTGAGGGAACTCTTCAAATATTGCAGGCGGCTAGCGTGATTTTTATAACTCGTGCAATACACGTCTTGATGACAGCTCAAATCAGCTACTCTTTATGAAATTTAAGCCTTTAAAACAAAGATCAAAGCTTAAAGAAAAATTGAAGAAGGAACTACCTGGTAGAAGAGACCGGGAACTGAACCCGGTACCTCTGGTACCTCTGGATTGGATTGGATTTATGAAATGTCAAAACGATCTGTTAGTATGAAGCTTCTATGATGATACAGTCATAAAAAGCAGTAGTCAAAACAAGTCTTCTTTTTAGTTATTGTACAATTAAAATTAGTGAAATGTCCAAAAGTTAGAGATAGCTATTTGGTTCCGCGTATTTGTTAATGTCTGTTTAGTGGTTTCAATGCCACATTTTATATGCACTATAGTCAAACAACGTTTTGGTGACGTAGAACTTCGTTGAAGTCGGTTTATTTCTGATAGTACATTACATACCTAGCTCGGTGAATTATAGAGATGCGTAGAATGTGTAACTAAAGTGAAAAGAGTGATATGTGTCTTTAGGCCACCGAGATATGTATTACTCATTTATTTCATTTAGCTTAGTAGATCTAGTTTAGACTATATCGTTCACGACTGAGTAGAGAACTAGAGACAATCTAGATTTAAAAGACGAAACGACGAGAAAAACACGAGAGCGAGCGAGTAATACTGAGATGATAGATGAGATACTGAGCTACTTGAATCTTCAGTGAGCGAAAGAGCTAGTGAGCTAAACCAAATGATATAGCTCGTTTGAATCACTCACTCGCGAGCTACACATCTCTAGTGAATTAGTAAATGCCCCAGATCGCAGGTATTATATGCAATCATATCGACATAAGAATATGCGATTTGGGCCTTTACTAATTACCGCCCGTGGTTTGTCTTAAGTTTTACACCTTGCCTTGGTAAGGAAGGGAGATTTTTTCCCCGCGTAGCGGGCAGTAAATCCCACCTACGGCCTAGGGTGCCGTAAAAAATATTACGATTCTGAAACTTCCGTGAGTCTCAGATCAGACATATTTTTAAAACACATATGAAACGTGTTTACTCACGTCATATAATCGCTTGACATGTTCGAATCGGTTTGCGATAACAATGTGTTCCATTGGCCGCGACTGATCGGTGCTCCTGGTGATGAATCGCGAACTGAGACTATCGACTTACACGACATGAGTAAACCCGTTTAATATGTTTTAATAAATAACCGCGTTTTTAAGAAAATTATCAATATCTCTAACTAATACATTCCGTTAAATTGCCAACGACGGAAGCGGGGTCGGAAGGCAATATCCGGCATCCTGCGAACCCCTTTTATTTGAATTTGTAATTCCTCGGATGATTCGGGGTGATGTGAATATAAATCGACTTATAAGGCAGGGGTGGTCGATAGGTTTGTGACCATATTTTAAAATCGAAAAGGGATTTAAACCACGTCACGGACAAAAATTGGCCAAGTGTGAATCCGACTCGCGCATGAAGGGTTCCGTACCATAATCTATAACAAGTTTGTTGTATGGGAGCCCCCCTTATATATTTATTTTATTTTATTTTTAGTATGTGTTGTTAAAGCGGCAATAGAAATACATCATCTGTGGAAATTTCAACTGTCTAGCTATCACCGTTCTTGAGATTACAGTCTGGTGACAGACGGACGGACGGACGGACGGACGGACGGACGGACAGCGAAGTCTCAGTAATAGAGTCCCGTTTTTACCCTTTGGGTACGGAACCCTAAAAACAGCATAAAAAGTTATGTACCTTATTTGTAAATCTGCTTGTGGGCGTTTTCACATTGTTAATAACATTTATTCAAAGAACATGACAATTGTAATGCATTTTTTTTTGTACGACTGGCGATGAACATTTTTTTCCTTATTAATTATTTTGTTACCTTAAAGCGGAACTAATCAGTGACGTACAAAGGCTGGCTTGCCGGAGTAACATACCTTATTTTCTTGTACAGTCGAGTTCATTTACATGTACACACTTACGAGAACAAAAATATCTGAACACGACTCTATCGTCAGCAGCATAAAATCGTGTTCAGATATTTTTGTTCTCGTAAGTGTGTAGATGTAAATGAACTCGACTGTACCATGGCGCCAATAATAATTCCACGCTATTAGACCGCCCTCTGGGTCATGGGTCGATTGCAAACAACTGTACATACTTAAGGGCTTTAATTAAAACAAAACTTAATTGATTCATGTGTGATGAAAGTTACCCATACATTTTGTATGACTATCTTTCGTCACACAAAGGAAGCGATCGTGATGTTTTGTAACCCTTTAACCGCCAAAGACGGCGAATCACGTCATGGGGAATTCGTGCCACTGACGCCAACGACGCCTATTGACGTCAATAATTTCAACGGTCAAAAACATGCTAATTCAAACCACTATCTGTGTTTTTCAATCTCTGTTGATTTTGGAGCACTTTTTTTGGTTTAGCGTCAGTGGCATGGTGAATTGCTTTGCCGCTTGGCGCTCGAAAGGTTAACTAAGCTTTTAACTATGTACAATTTTTTTGCAATCGACCCTCATATGTTCTTTATATTTAAGCGCATTAGCAATTACCTTAGGATGTGCGTTTTACACATTATCTTAAATTATCTTTGCTGGGTTTCCGAAAAGGCAATAAATAAAACAAAGAAAATTTGTTGTATAATAAATATATTATATAATTTAAACATATTTTATTTATATTCCATCTTATATAATAAAATGTTACAATTAAGTGCACGTATTTTTTTTTGTAAGTAAATAAGTTTTCCTATTTTATAGTAAAAATTTTCTGAAGATTCAAACCAAAAGTCATAAATTTCATACAGTACCTACATATAACGGGTATATTAAAAAAAAGGTATCAATTATACCAATTTGAATCGAACGTCATGTACCTAATAATGTCAATCACTAGTACTTAATAAAGTGTTTGTAAGACATAATTTACGAATAATAGATTGCTCGTTGTATAATTATGGCAACTGTAAATAAAGCACCAAACTTTTAATGCACAATAACTTTAATAATACATTTATGTAACCGGAACCAAAAGTAAAATTATATATGTGAGGTGAGTCGGGACAAGCCTGCCACGTGGGGTAAGCGCCCATAAAAATAACTATAAGTACAGACTTTATACTACTACTATGTTATACAACTAACTTAGTTACGTGGTTGAAAATGGCGTTAGTTTGACGAAAATGGATGAAATAAAACAAAAAATCTGTCGCTTAAAAGAAAGATGAAATGATTTTTCCGCCTACTTGCCACGGGCATCGTACGGTATCCCAATGGAGATGATAATTTTTCCGACTTGGCAGGGGCGCTGAGTGTGACCCCTAGATACCTATTTAGGCAGTGCAATTAAAAAATATATATATTATCAGTAAAATTAGCTTAGTAATTGCAATTTATATTATCCAGGGGCACGGCACCACCCCTGCCAAGTCGGAAAAATTATCAACTCCGTTAGGTTAACCCCAGGATGCCCGTGCAAGGCGGGAAAAAACTTTTTCATATTTTTTTAAGCTACAGAAAAATCTTTTATTTTTTTCTAGGAATGAGGGGTTATTCCTACCCATAAACAAAAATTCAAGATACAATTATGAAAGATGAAATGTCTCTTTTTTTATGTGGGTACACAGACCACAATTTTTATATTAAACCATTGATTAAAGTGAGGTGTAAAACCTATCAAATAAACAATAGAAAGATCGACACACAAGGCATAAGGAAAAAATCAAAAGGTTATCTGGGCGTTAGGGTGGTGGAAAGGTTAACACGGTGGACCGGTGACCCAGAAGTACCGGGTTCAATTCCCGGTGTCTTCCACCAGGTTACGAATATCAATTTTTCTTTGAATTTTTATTTAATCTTTATTGCACAAAAGAAAACTTATCGTACAAAAGGCGGACTTAATGCCATGAGGCACTCTCTACCAGTCTACCAATTTTGATTGAAAGTAATCATCAATTCCTCATTATGGTAAAGATTCGCTTATCCCGGGTGGCGGACTTGTCCCAAATGACATTACTTAGGATAAAATCACTCAGAAATAAATTGTATGTGTGTTGGTGACTTTTTAAATGTCTGTTCAGGGTGTTCACATTGAGGCGTATGGTTAACACATAGTTAAGTACATATTCTATGTAGTTCAAGGTGTACACGTTAAGTTCAAGGTCTACAAGTTTAAGAGCCAGTTCAAAAATATATTACGAATATATTTAAGATGACAATAGGGATCCACTTCTTTTATAGAAGAACAGTTCACTGAATGCTTAATTTCAGACATTTTTTCTCTCGGAGTTCATGCATTTTTCAGAAATTTTGAAAATGTCAACCTACCTATAGATTAGATTAGGTTAGGTTTGTGTTATAAACTTATAACATTATAAACTATTTTAAGGTTTCGGAAGAAAAATGCTTTCGATGAAGAGAAAATTCCATGAAACCTTTTGTCAATAAAACAAGGAGCCGTTAACTAGTTTTAAGTACTGACGTAACTGGCTCTAAGTTTCCTTAGTATTACAAAGTTCAAACTGTACACATTTATGTACAGTCCATGAGCTCTCAGTTTGGGATTCGAGTGAAAACTGCGAGGTTCTTATTTGGATAGGGTAAGAGCGAGCAAGACAGGTATAAAACACGAATCGCATTCCGTCAGCTCACATACATGTACAGTTAACAGAAAAAGGAATGTTACCTACTACATATTTAAAATACTGTCAATAGGAAGTTACTTTTTTAAGTACTGGCACTTCAAAGCGCTTTTAAACAACCTTATAAGAAAACACAAAAGCATTTACTATCTGCTATGCTTGAATTTAATGAGATTACATTTCTAAATAATTACCCCTGTGTATAATTCTAAATACAATTAATTAAAATTTTCTATTATTGTCTAAGGAAAATTCATAATAAAATTATATTAAAATGCGTAATACTAAAAGATGAATTTAAATTACATACAGAAATAAACCAAGATTACAAGTCTGGCAAAAATGTATCTTTGTAAGCAATTTTTTTAATAAACCAAGTACCTATGTTAAAAGTGGTAACTCATTTAAAAGTGACCAAACTTCAGAATAAGTATAACGTATTACATTTTTGAAAACACCATACATAACCGAATCACTTGAGGATTAGGGTCTGACACTGGTTAGTCAAATCAACGCCCACCGACCGGTGGAACCTAGCCCTTAGGATACACAAAATGCCTCGCCTAATTTCAACCCTAGTCTTACCTTACATTTAACAACTCCGACAAATTTGTATCATGTAAGTACATCATATTATCAATAAAAGAATAATAATAAAATCCATCTGAAATAAAAACAATCAGATTTTGTTTGTGCTATTCCATTGACTTAATCTTGATATGGTCATTTTTATTCCCCGCACCGTACTCTGAGCGTTTATGAAGAAAGTTTAGATGTCTTTTTTTTTAGAAAACAGTTTTTTTTGGCGCAGCGAGATTCACAGCAATAGAAATCGTATGATTACTCGTATATATCGCAGCAAATAATGCGTTCATAAATATCTAAACACGCACTTTTAACACCTTAACTATAAAATTTGCTGCGATATATCGTCTGTAGACATCCAGAACTCACTAAGTAACAAATACCTACTTAAAAGCTCGTATGTCAGTTTCAATCTACAAACTAGATACGAGGTTTTGAAGAGTAGTGACAGAAATTTTGAGACTGTACTAAGTCGTTTTAATCCTCGCGTCGAATTCCAATTATTGGTGACGTTTAGCATAACTGTGACACGCGACTCTATCGCGCGACAATTAGTACCTGTCACTTTCTTTTCAATGACGTGAGAGCAAGACAGGTGAAGTTCTATGCTAACCTTACAGTGGCTGGATGGTGCATACAGTTGAAGAGAATCAGAGAGATAATATGGGATTTTTTTACATTCTCCTGTTGCAGAGGTTTTTTCTAGGTTTTCTACGATGAGTATAAGTTAACCTCATGACTGCTCGTTGACGAAAAACTGTGTCCCAGACGCATAGCTGAGAGCAGATAGTATGACATTATACAGCGGCAAATGCCGTCGTCGCCTGGGGCACAGTTTTCCGTCGACGTCATTTGCCGTCTTTGGCGTTAAAAAAAACGGGTTGCAAACTTGAATGGCTCTTGCAGTTCTCTGGCGTTTTGCTGAATTATTTTTCGTCGAATGTTTTATTTTGTAGAAAGAATTTCTCTGAACCGTAAACTATTTTGGACAGTTATAAATCTAACCTAACCTAATCTAAATCATTAGGATGATATTTGCAAGATTTATGCCACTTCCCAAACCCTCGTAATTAGTTGGTAAATTGATAGTGAGATACGAGTTTTTCTTCAAGTAGATATTTGTTACTTAGTGAGTTTTGCTTATCAAGCGACGATTTGAAAGTGTCTAGCGGTAAGCAGTAAATAATAGTTCTAAAAGGCTCCAAAAGCGGCGCTGGAGTAAGTGAAACTGTCTAGCATCCATAAACTATAAGATATTAGGCCTGAACTTATGGAGGGTAGAGGTATTTCAACACTTTGCTCTGTCAAAACAACGGAGAAAAATGGAGAAAACGGATCACCGTCCTTCCGTCATAAAGAGTGTTTCTCGTATCAATGTATTCGTGCTAACTATTCTAGCGTGTTGACTTTCATTAAAAAATAGCTGATTTGATCAGTGCCATGTTAAGGTAAACTGCGACCTTTTTGTATGGAGCTCCATAGCAAAAGGTCGCCTTTTACCTTAGCATGGCATTCTAAACAACAGGAAACTAGCCCAACTCTCGTACAACATTAGCGCCACCAATTCAAAACCTTTCAGTGGATACTTTTGCATATATGAAGTTGCTGCTCCTACTACACTCCTCAGTTTAATACCACAGGTAAAGAGATTTCATCAAAGTGGCTCCTACAACAGGCCGGTTATGTTAAGCATTTCTTAGGTAGTTGAGATATTTACTATTTCTTCTCCAGCGTGGCCTTACACACGTATCCTTTGAGCGCGAGCACGCCCCTGCATTTTATGTGGACCTGGTACCTCGCGCACCAGTCTAGACTGTTGCAGCTAATGCCTGCGTCTGAGAGGGTCCTGAGGGCCGCCAGCGAGAGTAGATCTGTAACAATACAACTGATATAAGAGGCCTTATTCCTTTTAAAGTGCTAATTGTTTTAGATATCTTTCTCTATGATCAAACATGTTTTCTTAAAAAAGTTTCTGGTGTTGCAGGTGTTTATGGGCGACGGTAATCGCTTTCCATCAGGCGATACGTTTGATCGTTTGCCACCTATGACATAAAAAAAAAAAAAAAAAAAATATTGATGTTACTACCTAGAACAGGGCTATTGGGATTTTTTGGTATATATTTGAAACCTACAGTTTGAATTTGTCATTGATAATTTTTGTTTCAAACACTACTCGAAATTGACAAAATTCACGCGGAAAATTCGTTTTTTCAACTTATTTTCGACTGCACGCAATGAAAGCATGAACACCCATGTTACTATCTAGAACTCAGGGAAAGATATTATACACATCAAAAGTTGGTTGAAATTACCAATATGATCGAAACAAATAAAAATGTTAAAGGAATAAGGCGTCTTAATTAGAGTGTCTTCGAATATATCTGGTAACCGATGTAAATGGCTTACGAGCCAAACAAATGCCGAGCTGATCTCTCAGCCCAGAGAGATGAGTCTTTTGATACGTTTGGTAGCATGTCTCATCATCTTAGTGATGATACGCCTATCCTACTATCCTACACCAATTTCTGGAGGATTGGTGTGTATGAGTGACGGAGGGACCACACAGGAAGAATCGAGGTTAATCTGAGCGATGGTTGGCTGCCCTTTGGACAAAGCGTGCAGTTTGTAGACAGTGTAGAAGTATTCTACTGAGACTACATACCTGGAGGATCAGCGTGTGTCAGCAGTTGTACATCATTAGCTCTACAGAATGCGTGGAGGAAAGGAGGCACCACGCAGCAAGAAGCGAGGTGGCTCTGAGTGAGGGTTGACTTCACTTTGGACAAAGCGTGCAGTTATAGACAGTCTAGAAGTATTCTAATGAGGGTACATACCTGGCGGATCAGCGTGTGTCAGCAGTTGTACATCATTAGCTCTACAGAACGCGTGGAGGGAAGGAGGCACCACGCAGCAAGAAGCGAGGTTGATCTGAGCGATGGTTGGCTTCACTTTGGCCCAGGCATGCAGTTTGTAGACAGTCTGGAAGTATTCTACTGAGAGTACATACCTGGAGGATCAGCGTGTGTCAGCAGTTGTACATCATTAGCTCTACAGAACGCGTGGAGGGAAGGAGGCACCACGCAGCAAGAAGCGAGGTTGATCTGAGCGATGGTTGGCTTCACTTTGGCCCAGGCATGCAGTTTGTAGACAGTCTGGAAGTATTCTACTGAGAGTACATACCTGGAGGATCAGCGTGTGTCAGCAGTTGTACATCATCATTAGCTCTACAGAACGCGTGGAGGGAAGGAGGGACCACGCAGCAAGGGGCGAGGTTGATCTGAGCGATGGTTGGCTTCACTTTGGCCCAGGCGTGTTTGTAAACAGTCTACAAGTATTCTACTGAGCCTACATACCTGGAGGATCAGCGTGAGTCAACAGTTGTACATCATTAGCTCTACAGAATGCGTGGAGGGAGGGAGGGACTACGCAGCAAGAAGCGAGGTTGATCTGAGCGATGGTTGGCTTCACTTTGGCCCAGGCGTGTTTGTAAACAGTCTACAAGTATTCTACTGAGCCTACATACCTGGAGGATCAGCGTGTGTCAACAGTTGTACATCATTAGCTCTACAGAATGCGTGGAGGGAGGGAGGGACTACGCAGCAAGAAGCGAGGTTGATCTGAGCGATGGTTGGCTTCACTTTGGCCCAGGCGTGTTTGTAAACAGTCTACAAGTATTCTACTGAGCCTACATACCTGGAGGATCAGCGTGTGTCAACAGTTGTACATCATTAGCTCTACAGAATGCGTGGAGGGAGGGAGGGACTACGCAGCAAGAAGCGAGGTTGATCTGAGCGATGGTTGGCTTCACTTTGGCCCAGGCGTGTTTGTAAACAGTCTACAAGTATTCTACTGAGCCTACATACCTGGAGGATCAGCGTGTGTCAGCAGTTGTACATCATTCGCTCTACAGAACGCGTGGAGGGAAGGAGGCACCACGCAGCAAGAAGCGAGGTTGATCTGAGCGATGGTTGGCTTCACTTTGGCCCAGGCATGCAGTTTGTAAAGGCAGCCGCCGCCAACGTCGGCTACGCCTAGCTGGTTCACTCGACCTGGAAATGTAATAAATTTAATTATAACAATAGTTGTAAAATAACTGTACAAGCCATTTTTGGATCACCACAGGTTCTCATCGATAATAATGTAAAATCGTAAAAATTAAAACTTTGTCCTTTCATCACGCTGTAACAATATAAAAAAAATTGGATTTTGTACCCTACTACGGAGAAACAAAGAAAGAGGGTTACAACTTTTTCCTCAACGTGGACGAAGTTCGCCGACATCTTCTGTTTCTGTCTGAATATGAGCTGTGAATGATGTGAGCTATGATGAGATTCAATTTTCAACTTAACGACAGTTGCACGACGACCACTTGCCGTAGATTTATGTACCTCGTACATTTCTACAACACGACATAGTACCTTACTAAGGTTATATAAGGCAAATTATCCTGGTTTGAGAAAAAAAAAAAGAAAATGGTCAGAGTATGTGCATCATAATGCACATTGCCAAGTTAAGTGTTTAAAAAGATCGTTTGGGGTGGGTACATGTACAGGTACACAAGCCTTATTTCAAGATTTGGGCGTAGGGCTTAAGATAAATGAGCAATGGCGGGGGAAATTTGACTGTTCTGTAAAGGATAACTCACCGTTTTTGACATATTCTTCTAGCACTCCCCACAGCACCTTGATTCCGGGTAGGATGGCCTCACACTTGCGAGCGTCAGCCTCGTTATCCGCATCCACTTCAGGTATCTTGTTGCCTGGAAACCATGACGTCACAGAATATGAATTGTATTCTAGACACACTTAATCATCTGTACTGGTGGCTCTGTCAGCATCCTGCTTAGGAACTGTTCAAGCAAACAGTGAGCAGATACCGCGTTCGTTCGTCCATGTAAAGCGTAATTTAATACTGTTTCCTACTCAACGCACTAGGCACAAATTCCAGACGGCACGGTGAATTATCCACCCAAGACCCGATTTGCTAAATCTCTCTATACTACTCATTGGTCGTCAGTAGACTGATAAGTTCCACGACCCAATTCTCTAGATTCCTCTGTTTTCAATGACTACTCATTGGAAATATGTAAAGGTACCTTAAGAAAGGACGCCCAGAATTCAGCATTTTCCGAATATTTATTTCCAACAGAGTTGTACTATAGAATCACGCTTAAAGTAAGTAGGTGATAGTCTCGGGCAGGTCTTTAGCGGGCACGTCAGGTTTCTACGATAGAGTCATGTTTAGAGTATAATGAGATCTCACCAACGTTGCTCAGCGATATAGGTGAGGCCTTGTTTGAGTAGGTGACGGTCTCAGGCAGGTCTCTGGCGGGCACGTTAGGATTGTACGATAGTATCACGATTAGAGTATAATGAGATCTCACCAACGTTGCTCAGCGATATAGGTGAGGCCTTGTTGGAGTAGGTGACGGTCTCAGGCAGGTCTCTGGCGGGCACGTTAGGATTGTACGATAGTATCACGATTAGAGTAAAATGAGGTCTCACCGACGTTGCTAAGCGATATAGGTGAGGCCTTGTTGGAGTAGGTGACGGTCTCGGGCAGGTCTCTGGCGGGCACGTCAGGGTTGTACGATAGTGTCACGTTTTCTATCACAGTTGTGTGGAGCGCTGTGAACACTGAAATGGAAATTTACACATTAATTAAGGTCATAAAAAAAGAGTTGGTATTTTAAACAAAGAGACAATCACATCCTCGAGACTCAGTGAACATTTTTAGCTAGTCTAATAAAAAAAATGCATGCCACCATGTATATAATTATATTTCGGTGTATTGAACGATCTGATAGCCTAGCGGTTAAGGGCCTTATCACACTTGCGATTTGCGAGCGAGTTTTCTATACAAATAAGCTAAGGAAAAATGAGACATTACATGTTTCATACATTTAAAAAGGTGTATTTATATGCAATTGCATTCCTTACAGGTCGGTGCAAGTGAAATACTCGTACCTTTAGGCAACCGGGCAAACTGTTCAATCCAGTTAAATTATCAAAATATAATAACACGTATTCTTCTTTTGATTATCAAACAGAAAACGGCGATGATGCATAGCTTTGAAGTTTTGCGTAACGCCACTTACATTTTTACTTACAAGTGACGTCACAAACCCCCACTCCCGAACTTTGATGTCCTCTATCCTTGTCAATTTTAAAATGCAAAAAATACGTGTCAAATTTCAATATTCTAACTGACGGACTAAATATACTTACGTTTTTTTAACCCATGCCGCACCCCTATTATGCGAAAGATGACAAGCGATTGTAGTTTTAAAAACGCGATAATTCTTTTTATCTTTACAGTCGTTGCTGTTCACTTTTACCCCATATAAACAATATGATACATAATAAAGTTGTTAAAGATGTCGGTTAGGCAAAAATAGGCTTTTATACAACATAATATAATGAATTTATAGCTTAAACATAAATTACTCAAATAATCTATTGAAGTGATACTGATAACTTGATAAGTACGTAGATAACAATTAAAGATAGAATACTAATCATATATTTAAGTAGTTACTCTCTATACATGATAAGGAAAATGCATGAAGTTGGAATACCTAATTATTTTATTTATATATACCAGTTCAAAAACACTAAATTAACTCAAAACTTACTTATTCTCTTGAAAAAAGTATAATTTTTATGTCAGTAAAAATTTGCCAAATTGCTTGAAATCCTTGGATTGACAAGGTTTCAAAACCAAATTATTCAAGTGGTGTCTACAAAAAATGTTGTTCTCTGTTAATGAACACTTTGTAACCACCAATTGATGCCTAATGAATTAATTCCACTTTATTATTAATTATTATTATCACTTTTATTTAAATGAAATCGCTTGAAAATCCGTTCAGTGGTTTTTGAAATGATCGCGAATATACACAGACAGACGCGGCGGTGAACTTTATTGTATAAAGTCAACCTAGTGATAGTGATACGAGTATCATGTACACCTGTGCATAGCAGCGGAAGTAAATGTACCTAACTATAGATAGGTAGTATTTATCGTTCGACATTGAAATCAATCCTGTTTTTGATAAAGGTATGATTAATACCTGTTATCGTATCGTGATTTCATAACATTATTGCAGTTGAAAGGAGCCGCATGTGCATATTTTTTAAACATTAATTTCTTTTAATGTTGTATACCTTCTTTTGTGGCTTGTACGCTTTATTAAGTATATTTTACTTAGCGCCGCAGCGCTGTGTTGCCCGCTCATTCCACGGGAACACTACCTTTTTTCGGGATAAAAAGTAGCGTATATGTTAATCCAGGTAATCTTGGATCATGGTTGTTTTGTGTATATAAGTATATATTTATCTATATACGTATATACCGGGTGTTTCCTGTGATAGGAGCGATAAATTAAAACATAGATTCTTCGCTTGAAACTGGACAACATTTGTTAAGCAGCTTCTGAAAGTAACGTGTATTAAATGATATTTAGTAGAATAATGTTTAGACAAAGAAGCAATGTATTGCGAAATGTCCGATATTAGTAGAGTGACAGCTATGTCAATGCTCAGGGAATGTCAATGTTGGACGACGTACATTGAAAATACTATTTAATTTGTTTGAAATAAATCTGACTTTTTTTTAAAGTTGCTGAACAAATGTTGTTCAATTTGAAGAGTAGAATCTATATTTTAATTTATTGTTCCTATTACTGGAAACACCTGGTGTATCGTTGTTTAGTACCCGGAACACAAGCCTTCTTGAGCTTAATTTGGGACTAGATCGATGTGTGTGAGGTTGTCTGATATTTATTTAAATAAAAGGTAAACTCACCATTCTCCAAGCATTCACTGAGCGCGCTTGTGCTATCCTCATTTATGAATATCTTCACACCAATCTTAAGATTCTTTCTCTCCTCCTCCGCCATTTTAATCTGCACGTCATCGTGCGGCCTGGTGATGTTGACCAGGACCTCAGGAGTCGAAGTGGATACGAACACGGTCGACGATTGGGCGTAGTTGGAATGCGACGTGTCCGGTTCGTGGGTGCCGTTATGTTTCACGCCGTTTTGGGAGCCCCATTCTGATAGGGTTAGTTTGATGCTTTCTGATAGCTGGAAAGAATAAAGAATAAGCAATATTTTAAATTTAATCCAACCCCGACGCAAGTGAGATGAGAATCATTTAAGGAGTGGTATAGAACATGCCACTAAAACTAAAGGTTATTGGGCGTTTTTGACCCGCCGGACTTTCGCGTACAGAGACCAAACTAGTTTTAAAATAGAGAATTTCATCTCACTTTTCTAAATATGTATTTTTTTAATGTATCAACCGGCAGAAAAAAGTTATTGAACAGTATGTGTACGATGTAGTGATACTATTAATTAATGTTTATTTTGATCAAGCAGAATAAAAAAAATGGTTGTAGAACTATATTTTATTTTTGTTCCTCTTTATAATAAACAATATAACAACAGCAACAGCAGCTATTCAAAGTAATAAGCAGCTATTGAAATAATTCCAATAGTTCTGACTTTATTCATTGCAAAAATGCTATAATGATAAGAAATGATTTTTATTTTTATTCTCAATTCTCCCATGGTTTACAAGAATGCAACTCAATACCACTGAGTAGCAGATACATTTACCTACATACCTAGCCCTATTTAGTTTGTGTACGCCGCCGTGGGTCATATGTCCGAACAAAATGCCCAATGACCTTTAACCACAATATTTGGATTCCATAGCTGGGCTTTTAAAAAAAAAACCGAATTCCTGTTTCTCCCAGAACTTGACGTTTCATCTTAATCAGAATCGATAACATTTTCAATGTGAAGAATAAAAAAAAGTGTCCTAAATTTGTCCGGTCCAATTACGTCACGTCTGAAAATGAGCTTTCTTTTTTATTTGCACGAGCGTTACGTAGTGGAAACTAAAATTCCCATACATTTCTTTTTTGTTCCGGATGAAACGGGCATTCGGGTTTTTTTTTATAAATCTCAAACATAACCGGGAATTGAACCTGGTTAAAATTCTGTAAGTGTTCATATGCCGTATTGTAACATTCTTTACAGCGGTTTTGACCGGGCTATGTACATACGAAATTATGTATGAAATTTATAAAAATATTGACGCCATAAAAATTTTTAAATCTAAAATTGAAACCATGGTTCCTAAGAACAGATTTCCCTATCTCTTATAGTTTCTGACTTCTCCTTTGATTGATCATCCTGTATACACGGTATAGACCGTCCCGTATAGACGAATACATAGATACGCAATGTATGCTACTAATACATAGATACGCAATGTATGTTACTATACTTATTTATACCACTAGCATTTATATAGTGCGACCTACTTTTCAGTGAAACGGCGAAATAATGAACTACGACAATCACACTAATCAGTGAATGTGCCGGATAGCAGGTGTTTATGGGCCGAGCCGAAGGTGAGGGCTATAAATATGCGTTCTGGGGCTATAATAGTTACCTCCCGTGGTTTCCCTAAAGTTTTACGTTTTGCCTTGGCCAGGAAGGGAGGTCTCACCTTCGATTCGGGCGATCCTGCGATCTGGGACATTCACATACCTAGGTAATGTACATACTATAATAGTGACAGCAAAAAAATAACCAATGAAACTAGCAAACTTATTTGTTTACTGTAACTATAGAATTGTAATGCATAGTACTTAATTTTAATAAATAAAACAATATAGCCACGAGCTTATTAGTCCTGTCCTGTCATTATGAATAATGATTATTGAGTAGTTAATAACGCTCACATTAAATGGACAATAACTAACAATTTGTCACATAATTTGATTAATTCATCTAAATTATCGCCTTTCTATGTTTACACTGGCGTCAGTGACTCAGAATTACTCTTCTCATTGATGACTAGCGTCCCCCGCGTCTTCGCACGCGCAGTAGGATAAAATGTGTCCTTACAAACGTTTCTATTCATTTATTCACAAACTGATGATGAGTCGCGTACCGATTCGAAACATGTCGAGCGATATTCGACTTCTACGACGTGAGTAAACCCGTTTTGTATTTTAAACTGACCAGCGATTGACCTCAGCTCAGCTACAGCTGTTGGTAAGTGATTAAGCGGTCGAAGATGTAGCTCGCTGGTTCAGTAACAGCCTATTCACTCTTGCCTTGAAGAGGCCCAAGTTTAACTTAACAAGGTTATGTCGAGCGATATTCGACTTCTACGACGTGAGTAAACCCGTTTTGTATTTTAAACTGACCAGCGATTGACCTCAGCTCAGCTACAGCTGTTGGTAAGTGATTAAGCGGTCGAAGATGTAGCTCGCTGGTTCAGTAACAGCCTATTCACTCTTGCCTTGAAGAGGCCCAAGTTTAACTTAACAAGGTTAACTTCCAGGAAATAAATACACGCGATGGAGTGATGGATGCCATTTGGCATTAAGTCCGCCATTTGTACTGACTTGTTTTGTGCAATAAAGTTTAAATAAATAAAATAAATAAATAAATGGAAGCAAGTTCCATTCCTTAGCGGTTCGCATTAGAAATGTTGAATCAAATCGCTTCATGCGAATAAGTGGTAAACTAAAAACATGAGGTTGAAGTCCCCTCGCTTGGATGTCCGATGGCGAAACGGGGATGGCGGGATTAAATCGTGCCCGTGGATTAATTCTTGCGCGTAGTGTCTAAAATATGTCCGATAGAGGACTGATAAGCTGGCAACTTTGCAGCGATGTTATCAAAAGCAATTTAGCCTTCTTACGAATGAATCATCATCATCCAATAACGTTTGTCCCATCCGGAGACGGGATTTCCCATCAGAATGAATATCCTTACAAATTGTAGCCAGATCCCATTCTGATAAGTTTTAGGTATTACATAAAGAATGAAATATCTATGAAAACCCGTCAAACAGTTTGTGCGTTTAAGTCACAGGTTTAGGTGGAACGTTCATGCTACATCCTCACAAAATTTCACGTTTTTTAGGGTTCCGTACCCAAAGGGTAAAAACGGGACCCTATTACTGAGGCTTCGCTGTCCGTCCATCCTGGACCTGAACCTGTCGCCAGGCTGTATCTCAAGAACGGTGATAGCTAGAGTTGAAATTTTCAAAGATGATGTATTTACATTGCCGCTATAACAACAAATACTAAAAATAAAATAAAATAAATATTTAAGGGGGGCTCCCATACAACAAACTTGTTTTATGGTACGGAACCCTTCATGCGCGAGTCGGACTCGCACTTGCCCAATTTTTTTATATGGTACCTATAAGATAACATATGTTGATTGATCAAGTATTGACCTCGGTTAAGCTAGACATTAGTCGTAATTTTACGAGTTTTACGACGTTAACATTGTAAGTAGGTACGTATGTTGTACCGAGGCGCTATTATTTGTTAGTACGAACGATATGTTTTGTCAACAATCATTGCAAACTAACTGTGTTGATAGTGTTGATACTATACTGACATCCGTCGTTATATGTTAACTGTATGTTTTCGCGGAGAAAACCTGAGAACAGATAACTAAATTCCAGATTTCTATGACACTGACAAAAACAGTAATTCATCATGCATCATCATCATTTCAGCCATAGGACGTCCACTGCTGGACACAGGCCTCCTCCATAGACTTCCACAGGGGCCGGATAGCAGCGACCCGCATCCAACGAGTCCCCGCAACACTAACCAGGTCGTCCGACCACCTTGCGGGTGGCCATCCTACTGCGCTTGCGTACGTGGTCTCCGTTTACGTACGTGGTCTGCACTCGAGAACCTTCTGCCCCAACGGCCATCGGTCCAGTAAAAACAGTAATGGGATGTCAAATAAGACTTAAGTTGTGAGGAAGGGTTAAGATATTTCTACTGGAGTTTCTTGATCTTGCCACTACATGGGTACTTCGCCGATTCGAAATAAATAACCTATTTTGTGATTTTCCTTTTCTTGAGATGACTAGTCTATTTTGAATGGCTTACATTTCAGGTCTTGATAAGTTTGAAAGTAAGAAAGTAAGAACATGCTCAGTCGTCAAGTATCGCAAAACATCAGCAAATACGAGCTCATAGTTAAAACAAAATAAAAATTAAGTATGCTTAGTTTTGCAGACTTACTTACTTTTAAGAAGGCTATAAAATAATTAATTTTAATATAGGTACATAGAGCAGAGGTGTATTTGGTTTTGTTGCCTGCTGGATAAAGGTAAGGCAAAGGTTTTTTTGGGAACTTAAAGATTTTTGTACTTAAAGAATTATAAATCACACACAATATAACTTAATAACGCTGCAATTATGTACGTTACAAATGTATACATAATTCATCAATTTGGTATACCTTACGTAACAAGTTTATCACTGATTTCACACACCTTCAATCAAATAACGTTTTATGTATACCATCATATGTACCTAATTCACTTGAATATATAATCACTTACGTCCTTCTAAAGCTGCGTCAATCTGAAGGCTACTTTAGATAAAATGACAGACAACTTAACAAGAGGATAATTGTGTCTGCGCACTGTAGAATCATTTAACTCTCATTAAACGTACTACATGTTTCTGTAGTTAGGACACACGATAGTGGCCTGCCAAGTTCAAAGAAAAAGCTGAGCGATAACCTGTAGTATCATTCTGAAAATCCACGTAAAATCGCGCTCATACCCTCCTGTCTAGCACAACTATGATTCGCGACTCTTGTCGCGCGACATAGAACTACATGGGGCCTATGATGGTTGCTTTATCACGCGATAAATAAATGATAAAGCATCCGTCACGTTTTGACAAGATGCGAGTGTAAATGACAGATGCTTTGTCACTTATTTATCACATTATAAACGCAACCATCATAGGCCCGCATGTCACTTTCGCACGACTATAGAGAAAGACGGGCAAATATCTCGCGCGAGAAATAGTCGCGTATGACAGTTATGCTAGAGGTGCCGATATCATACTTGGGTGTGACGTGAAGAGACAAGCGAAGTAGTTTTACCTCTGTGTTGAGTCTCATTCTAAAATCGACGTAATATTGCGCTCAAGTTCCCGATCATACTTAGGCGCGACTAAGTGAAAAGTATATTAACGACAGTGAATTTTGTTATATATGAGATACAATCAACTGTTTGTCAAGAAGTGTATACATGACTTCAGCTCTACGAATATTACGAGCAATATTACGAATGTTACAAGTAACATTCGATTAAATTGTAGGTCTAATTAAAAGTAAGTAATTAATAATAATATTTGATGGTTACGAGTATTATAATGAGTTGATAAGGCCTTACAAACATTATTTTATTTTAAATTATTTAATTATTAGTTTCGTGGAGACATCAGAACTTGGCATATATTTTAAATTGAGGTTTTTGCCTATGATATATACGAAGACCATATATTATTAGCCTATGCGGTAGGTAACCTCGCTGTAACTGATAATTGTATTTCCTTATCACTTCTTTCATACACGTGTATATTTGTATACTTTAGCAAAATTATAAATGCTACCAAGTGCTAAATTATCATTATTGTCTTAACCGGCTTACATTCTCGTAAAATTGTCAGCGACGGCCCGACGTTTCGAACTCGTACGGAGCTCTTCATTAGGGACTACCCGTACAGCTTAATACAATAATTAACTAATATGTCTCACGAAAGTTTCAATAAGATTATTGCTAAATCATCGTCTACTTCCGAGTCTTGCGACCTCGGACATATACATGTCTGTTGATATTTATAGTGATTTATGTATACTCACTTATTACCAACCTACTTGTCCCTACCTACCCATAACCAGTGGCCCTGTGAACTGTAAATTTGTATCGAATTTTCAACCCCGTCTCGGTAAAATTGAAAAATTAAAAAAATACTGAACAACAAAAAATATCAGCATACTTATCGAACCAACTCGCAAAAAAGTCATGAATATCGTTTGAGAAATGCGACCTGTAGGCGAGAACAGCCGAACATCCGACCTAATTTTTAATAATTTTTAGCTCGCCTGGTCAATTAATCACACTTATATTATGAAGACGAAAGTTTGTAAGTGTCTTTATGTGTTTCTATGTTTGTTACTTCTTCACGTTCAAACGGCTGGATCAAATTTGATAAATTTTGGTAAGAAGGTAGCTGACACCTTGGATTAACGCATAGGCTACTTTTTATCCCGAAAAAATCTAGTGTTCCCGCGGGATGTGCTTTTGATCTTGTCGAAACCGCGTTCAACAGAGCCATCTTGTAACCTTCGCGGCGCTCAAAAAATAAATATTCGTCGACGGGTGTTGCACGTCAATTTACACCGATACGCGATACGCCTCAATACTGTTGCTGCGCGAAGTAATCGCCAACTGCAGATCTTTGAGAAACTTTGAGGGTAAAAGTAAATCATAACTATAAATAAAAATAAATAATAAAAATTCGTTTATTGAAAAGACAGAAATATAGATTGTAAAATTAATCAGTGATCCCACACTAGGCTAGGCCTGTATCGTGGTGACCGTTAAGCAAACATTGACATTTCACATTCGGGTATCCGTTAATAAAATTATTTAGCCTATTACCTACAATTATGTACTACATATACTTGCAAAGATAAATGCGCAAATGAAAGTGTGTATGTCGATGTGAGAGTGTGCGTGTGTGTGTGTGTGCGTGTCTGTATGTGCATGTGCAACCTTATATTAGGAAAAAGAATCATTGAATACTTCGTAGGATTTCCTCAGTCTCTGAGTAATTAAGACTGTTTAACCAAGAAAACAGCTTTATTTTAAGTTCCCTTGGTGATAATTTTTTGATGTCACAGTGTTTATTTACTACATTATATACCAAGGGATGTAAAAATTTGGGAAACCGTTGGCCGAAGGAGGTTTTGGTGTGCAAGGGCGTCGCCAGCCGAAGGTCCAGGGGGGGGCAGGGCAAGTTGACATATATGGTGGGGAAAAGGAATTGTTGTAAAGTCATGCTAGAGGATAGGAAGCTTCACCAAGCACGCAAATAAGGTACTTGCGCCAAGGATGGCCCTGTTCCTAAGATAGCCCACTTGAAAATTTTATAGTTATAAGGAAGTTTGAAGGAAATCAAATTTCGCCCCCATGTTCGGTAAGTACCACAGTCTTAACTTATGACTATATATGGTACGGCTATCTTGGTGGGCTATCTTAGGAACAGGGCCGTCTTTGGCGCAAGTACCTTATAGAAAGTGTATTTCGGCTTATAGTCATAAATGTCATTAAAAATGAGATGGAAACGCGAGCGCGAAAGTTTTGGGAGGACGGTGCAAAACGTAGGTAGTCGTAAATCGCGAGCGTAGCGAGCGCGAAAATTTTGGAGGGATACGGTTCATGAATGTGACGAAAACGCGAGCGTAGCGAGCGCGAAATTTTTTGAGAGGAAGGGCCAAAATAAAACCAGATGAAGGCGCGAGCACAGCGAGCGCGAAATTTTTTGAGAGGAAGGGTCAAAACAAAACCAGATGAAAGCGCGAGCACAGCGAGCGCGAAATTTTTTGAGAGGAAGGGTCAAACAAAACTGGATGAAAGCGCGAGCACAGCGAGCGCGAATTTTTTTAAGAGGAAGGGTCAAAACCCAAGAAGACACGAGTATAAAGCGCGAGCGCAGCGAGCGCGAAATTTTTCGTAACCATAACATAAGTTGAAAGACAATAATTCAATACATTTTGATGCAAGTGCAGAATATCACGAAGCAACGGACCGAGAGGTCTTGCAACGAGCCGAAGATCCGCTGGACGCGACGAGTAAAGACTCAAGGCTGCCCAGTAGACCTGGTCTACGTTTGTCGATTCAGTTTTGTTATTTTTTTTCAAAATGGCGTTAATATTGGGGCTGGAAACGTAAAATATACCAATTTTAGAACAAACTCAGGACTTCTGCTCAGCGCCACTAGATTAGTTCTAATTTTTTTTGTACCAATGTTATATTATATGGACAATTCTTCTTCTTCGGTATACTCTACATAGTCTCTACAAAGTGTCACCTGTCAGTGAGACACATCGCCACTCGTTTCGTAGAGTCACTTTTCATGAGCTTTACTGACGGTAGCCGATCGATACACTGGCGATCTCATTAACGATCTCCCTCTAGCCCCTGACCTGGACTTCTACTCTCCTAATTACCTACATCCATTTTGTGGAGGAGTTGGAATGGATTGGAATTATTACTTACTGAATTAATTTGAGTTTCGATGTGCAAGAATGATCCATCAGACAAGTCAAGTGACTGAACATATTTTTGGATCTCTAGGGGGGCAGCTGCCCCTCCCTGCCCCCCCTTGGCGACGCCCATGTTGGTGTGCGGAATCGGAATTTTGTATACCCTCTTGCTTAGCAGCTCAGGGTACTTATCAGACACAATGATAGTCCGATGAACCAGGAGAGTGACCCTCATGAGCATTAGTTGTCGAACGGTTAAAACCCCCCATTCCTTGAATAAAGTGGCGGTGGGATATAACCTAGACTTCTTTTGCATGACCTTTAAGATAAGACGTTGGGATCTTTCTAGTGTTATGAGATTTGACCTTGATGCACCTCCCCACACTGTATTGCAATAAGAAAGAACTGGTTGACAAATGGACGTGTATACTAGTTTTAAGACGTCCTTACCGGCTGAATCTCTGAGTAACTTCATAATATATATCAGTTTTCTTACTCTACTGGACAAAGAATCAATATGAGCTTTGAAATTTAATTTTTCATCGAGAGTTACTCCCAGGTATTTAATTATGCAACAATTTCTTATGACGTCATCATTATAAGCTGAATTGGTGCACACCATATCAGTGGCTAATTTAAACTTAAATTCAGGACGCTCACTTGGCGATGAAGCAGCAGTTTTGTGAAAACATAGGTATTTAGTTTTATTGACGTTCAAAGTTAACAGGTTATTTGTCAACCATTTATGTACTTCAGCCAGACCCTTCTCAGTCGCCATGAAACATTTCTCCCAGGTTGATTCATGAAAAATTATTGCAGTATCATCTGCGTAGCAAATTACTTCTGCATTATTGAGAGTATATGGCAGGTCATTCAGGTATACCAAAAACAGTGAAAAAAAAAAAAAATTTTTTTGTATCTGATATATACTAGCTGGTATTTGCTGGTATCTATCTATTATAATATAATATATAGCCAGTATCTAAGATACTAGCGGCATACAGTTACTACGCTTTTCATTGAAGCTAAATTAGTTACGACCTTTTTTTTAAGTAGTTACTATATTATATGACATTACAAATTGGGTGTATGTTCTACGAGAGTCGTTTGATAATATTTGTATAAGGAAATTCATATTTTCCTGTATTTGGTATTTTTTTCTTTAAATCCCAGAATAAATATACATAAATTAACTTTCTGTATATATTTTTAACTGTAGTCTAATGTGCGGTATATTGCACTAATATTATAAAAGTGAAAGTTTGTGTTTAAGTATGTTTGTTACTTCTTCACACCAAAATGATGGAGTTTCGTGGAATTTGGAACAGAGATAGTTTACTAACTTAACACATAATCTACTATTTATCCCGAAAAAAAAAAAGCATAATGTTTCAACGCAACTGAAGCCCCAGGGCTTCAAACAAAAGCTACTTAGATATAAAGGAAAATACAGCTCATACATATCTGAAATTAAAATTTGATCTAACACTGCCAATAACTATAGAAAAGTCATGGCATTTTAAATGAACTCATTAGTCATTACTTACTTGGCAACTACTTCACTTAGGTTTCTACTAAACCTAGTCATCACTAAAAATAGCCCAGAAAACGCACAATCATTCTCACAGAACACTATTAGTCTTATCCTGCTTTCAAATGTATGTGTATTTAGTGGAGAAGCAACGGATAGGTTGTTTGATCAGATACTGGATATTCGGCCTGACCACTGGCCGAATATTCAGTATCCGTCCGCCTAATATTCAGCCGGCGGATCTATAGTATAGTATGTAATTACGAAGTAACTTCGTTCAATAGTAGGTACACGTGCACTTGAATATTTAACCGTTTTTTAGATTATATTTTTTTGCCTGAAATCAATCAAGTTTTCTATATGGTATCCAGCCAGATATTAAAATAGTGTCCGGATAGGCACATGCATCTCTAGTATTTAGAAACTTAAGATCACAGTAGGTAAATTCCAGTTCCTTTTTTGCTGTGCTGTGTTATTCATACTAAAATTATGAAATGTTGGCTTAAATAATACAAGAAGTTTATATTATGTTTATACAATTACTTAAAGGCCAATTTGCTTATGTATGTTAATTGTGTATTACACAACTACATGCATTGAAGTATGTGTGTATATCCTTACATTACATACAATACTTTAGATATGAGCCTATTGTTTCACAAATCTACACGGTTATTTAGGAATAATACGACGTAATGTGGTTATGGTTATTACTGTAAATGCAGAACTAAGTACATAGTCTATATTCTTACTTAATACTAACCTCTTCTGTTACATTTTGCCCAGCCTTTTTCTTGATATCGATCAAGTTCAACACATTACCAGTGTTTATTGTCACTTTAGACGCACTCTTCAACATCGTGACCAAATAGATTGCGTTAATATAAATGAAAACCCGCGGCCTTTTACACCAAGGTTGCCGGACTAAGCACTTAGAAAAAAAAAAACTAGAAAAAAGATCGGCCGTTTTTTTTTTGTAAATGCTTTGCGACCGAACACTTTCACGAACACTGGATAACTAAACGACGGCCTTGCTCAGTGAAACACACAACTTTATAACGTGAAATAAATAGGAATGACGTATTGATAACGAATTGTGACGAAATTCTCTGACAGTGCTTACATTATCAACGCGGATTATACGTATCAGCGAGCAACAAAAATGTTCTTATTGGATGTGGGTGTTTTTAATTGATAAGCATGGTTTGGTGGAAGAATTGTTGAGGAATTTAAAATTTTTGGACTGGAATTTTGACGTTTGGTTTGGTTTCATAGTGATGTGTTGTGACAGCAGAACCAGTTGAAGATAATGATAATGAACAAATAAGTTCTAGTCTAGAGTTCTAGTACTAACAAGTTTTTAAGTCCTCCGTAATTACTTAACATTATTTCAACAATATAGTTTATTTTGTTTTATTCTACTGCTAAAATCATAGATTCAAGCAGTATTATAAACCAATCTTTTCTTAATTTATGTCGGTTAGTGGGCGGTAAATATTAAAGCTCAAATAGCTTAGTGTTCAATCAAGCTAATGTTGCCAGAGAACACTTTAAAATTAAAGCTATATTTGGTTATATTTAGTACAATTTATTTTCTGCTACCACTCTATATGATCTAAGTATAAGTACAGTTTTTAATTCTTTCAAATATAAGTATTTTTTCTTTATATATCATCCATGATTGTTGTTGATCAAATTTTCTCTCATGTTTAAAGTTTGCAGTATGACATCGTGCAAACGTCCTTTCTATTAATAGCAGATTAGTAATATACAGCTTTGTTATAGAAATGTGCTGATGTAATTTCTTAAATTTCCTCTAGTTCACTTGAGAATTTGGCTCAAAATCGTACTTAATTTTAGCTCACGTTAATTTTAGAGGTGGTAGCACTTATTCCAAAACGTCAAAATTACGTTCAAATCATAAATCATTCAATTTCTTGTTTTTAGAATCATTCGGCTATTTGTGGTTATCGGATTACTTCGCACAAGTTTGATAAGATATAATAATTTGTCAAACTTTATATTCTTCTAAATAAACGAAAGATTAAAACATGGGTGTCGACTTCGTGGGTTTTGCGTATGCTGCAACAGTAGCCGCTGGCGGTATTATGGGTTACGCAAAAGCAGGTTTGTCTTAATTATTTTCTACTTTATTGTGTTCGCTAAACAATTGGAAGCTACTAGAAGTACCGGAACAATCATATTTCTAGTACACATGTTCATACTCACATGCTTAATAACTGATAATAACTGATCAAAGACTTAGTACTCAACAGCAATTCTTGATAACCTATCTGCAAAAAAATACTTTTTGCATGTCATGGGTACACATTATCATAAAAAAAACTTTAGACACCCCTAAAAAGTGTATTATAAATTGGTTTCACTGTATATTTTTATGTATATTCATTACATTGTATCCCTGATACCAAGAATGAGTTGTTTTCCCAGTTGTGCATCAATCTTTAGTATATAGTCAGTCATCTCCCCGGGCTAAGTGCAGAAAACGGATGCTATAACAATAACCATAGTCAGCTCCCAAATTCAGCTTTACAAGCCATATTTGTGCACTTGACCAATGGTTGTGAAAGTTGTGGAGCCAGGCTTCATCATTGACGGATATGTCTATCGGTATCTCCCGGAGGAACTGAAGCTGCTAGAGGGCACTTAAGAGCAATATAACCAACTGGCTCCTGGAGCATTGTCTTTACAGCATAAAGACGTATCTCTAACACTGATTTTCTCTTATCTTGAGCAGTGTTACATGAAAAATGTAACTCATATTGTGATTATCTTCAATTACATTATTGTTTAATCAGGTAGTCATCATTACTCAGCAAATTTATACAATCATGTAATGTCAATCAATTATTGATATACCGTCCATTGTTATCTGAATCAAAACTGATGCAGGCAAATGTAAGCATGGATTATCATAACGTAACACCTATAAAAAGATAAATTAAGTCAAGAGTCTTAATAAGTTCAGTTGCATACCTTAAACCTAACACTAAAAATTTAAGTAAAGAACTATGTAAGCCTAAATATGATAAATAAATAAATGCCAACAAGGGCTTATAGAACTTTCCTATCTGTGGATCAACTATGCCAGACTTAGGGCTACTAGTTGAAGAACTCAATGGCTAGCACATCAGTTCGGTGCTCTAATAGTTGTCGGCCTGGAAAGCCGTTAGAAAATCTGATTGAAACCATTAAATTTTTCACTTCACAATAGACGTTTATGGCTTTAATAAAACTTAATACCTTTTGTAGACCATAACTTACTAAACATTGTTTTAAAAGTGTTAGCAATACAACAGATAGAATACTCTTTATTGCACACCTCAAAAAGGAAGAAAAATTGGGCAAGTGCGAGTCGGACTCGCGCACCGAGGGTTCCGTACAAACACTTTTCATCCTTAAGTGGTTAAGTTAAGTTTGCACCTGGTATGTATAGCGCCCCATACAAATGAGGTGCAAAGTTAACGCAACCAACCCGTTTGTTGTATGGGAGCCCCCCTTAAATATTTATTTCATTTTATTTTTAGTATTTGTTGTTATAGCGGCAATAGAAATACATCATCTGTGAAAATTTCAACTGTCTAGCTATCACCGTTCTTGAGATACAGCCTGGTGACAGACGGATGGACGGACGGACGGACGGACGGACAGCGAAGTCTCAGTAATAGGGTCCCGTTTTTACCCTTTGGGTACGGAACCCTAAAAACAAACAAATAACAAGTACAGTTTCAATAAATCGGTTTCACTAAAGAGCGATATATTTACAGATAACTTTTGGGTAGCAGATTTAAAAAGATCTAAAGGAGAAGGTTATAGAAAGAGTAATTATGAATCATGATATCTCTATAGTAGTAGTCACTCTATGATGTCATAATTCCATCATTGTCAAAAACAACTGTGACAATATTTAATCCACATTTTACCAATGCAGAGTCAGCATGACTGACAAAATTCAGCTTTATCATTCAACAATTGCATATATTGATACCTTTATAAAACAGAATGACATCATACCTTTATATTGTCACCTCAGAGTTCCATCATTCAATCATTATAAAGTGATTTTGTTAAATATTTTTTTACTACAAGGTGCCTGCAACTTCATACGCGTATTTAGTCGGGTAAAATGTATCCTATACCTATAACCATCCCTGTACCGAAATTGGTTTAAACTTGTCCAGCCGTTTCGGCCTGATGCGTGGACAAAGAAAATGATGCCCAACAGTTGGCGTCAGACTGGCATGACGCCGCGCGCCCATACAAAACAAAAGACAATCCTGCATCACCCCTCTCCATAGAAAACTGATTTTCAATACACATCTAGAATTTTATAATAGTATAGATAAGCTTAATGGTCCCATTCTCATATTGAGGTGTGAGATGGTATTTATTGTAAATAATGTTTTCTTATAACTTCATGCCATTGTTCCCAGAACGAGAATAGGATTTAATTTTGTTGTTATCGATATTTCATGCAAGTAAATTTGATTAAATCTTATTAATTTTATTTTCTAGGATCCATCCCTTCACTTGGCGCTGGACTCATCTTTGGCTCGATCTTAGGTGAGGCAATCAATCAATAACTGCATTTAATTATTGGGGAGATAAGAATGCTGCTATCGCATTTTCTCCCTACATATTGTGTATAAGCGATGGCTGCTGGGTTTCTTGACTGAAGACTACGCACCAGAAAACACAGCGCGGGTAGCCTACAAGATGTACTGAATACGGGTGACGTAAGACTAGTCATGGTGACGTTTTTTGGGGAACGCCTATCCAGCAGTGGACATCTTTCGGCTGATCATGATAATTACATGCTTAAGTATGCGTAGGTGTCGGAAAATTTATAATACTTACTTATCATATCGGATCATATTGTTTATTGCTCTATGGTAAATAAACAAGTTGATACAAAGTTTATTATACAAAAGCGGGACCAGCCAGTACACCCATATTAAAAAAACGATACTGCGTGCCCTATATGTAAAATGTCGTTCTGTGTAAAATGTTCTGGTAAAATATCGTGATTGCTATATATCCTTGTTTATTAGACCAACATTTCATAGAATGTTTACGTTGATATAATTTCATAGAAAGCATTGCTCAGTAACCATAAAATATTTTTGAAATGTTATAAACTTATAAAACAAACCTAACCTAATCCATATGATGATATTTCTAGGATTTATGAATAAATTATGACTTTAGAAAAGAAAATTCGATGAAATGAAGCATTTATATGAAACTTTTGTCTATAAAAGGGGATCCCACTTACGACAATCTAGTATCTCTGTTCGGCCCTATGGTTGATTGGTAGAGAATGCCGTTTGGCATAAAGTCCACCATTTGTACTGACTTTTGTTTTGTCCAATAACGTTTAAATAAATAATTATGTAAACATTCTTCTTCAGGTATGGGCGCGTACCAAATCAGCCGGGACCCCTCCAACTACCAACTCATGCTTGGAACTACCACCGTCTTGGGCGGCCTTATGGGATACAGGTAATTTATTTATATTGTATCTCTCTTCTCTTCTTTCTCTTGCCTTCTCTCTCTCGGCATATCCGGGACCCTTCGAACTACCAACTCATGCTAGGAACTACCACCGTCTTGGGCGGTGATTTATTTATATTATATTGTATCTCTCTTCTCTTCTCTCTCTTCTCAGCATAGCGTCACCTGCTGCAGAGGCCATATTCCTTTTGAAATGCTGATTGTTTTAGACATTTTTCTCTATGTTCAAATATGTTTCTTCACATATTATATTCGACTGCACGCAATGAAAACATGAAATAGCTATGTTACTACCTAGAACTCTGGGAAAAGTATTATTCACTTCAAAAAGTTGGTTGAAATTATCAATATATTTGTCGTAATATCAAAAAAATAAATAAAAGGAATAAGGCCTAGGCACATATGCCTCTTGCATGGATTTCCAATCTGTTCTTGATGCGGCGATCCTACTCCAGGTCGGCCCTGCCGTCTTTTCAATTTCGTCCGGCCATCTGGCATCTGGATTATATTGTTTATATTTTCCAAACTTCGTTCCATCGACCTTATTTTTTTATAGCCTTTACAACCCACTTCATATTACGGGTTCTAAATGGTACTAATGTATCGCAACGACAAATTTTCGGTAACTGACGTTGAAAGTCGATGATGAAAACAAAGAGGACAATGAATTTGGTTGATGACAAATCGTTATTAACTTTTAATAATGCAAGTATATGACGTATGCACATTATTGCCATGTGAAAGCTGTTTCTAGCGCCACTATCCCTAGGCCGGACCGACGCTTGCTAGGCTATACCACAGATTATATACAAGTTACTACGTAACAGATACCCCACTTGTTTGGACGGCAGGCGTTGCCATCGCTATCGATGCCCCCTCCCGCGGGTGACGCAACGTCATTGGAATGTGCGCTAGGGTTGCCTCCGTTATGTAAACGCTAGCTTTTTCTCGTGCCTTCGCTCGTTTGGTCAACCAGTCTAGTCAGCAGAGGCGTGGCGTCCAGACAACCCGATTCCCACTGGGTTGCCCACTTCAGGACGATTAAACACCATTCTCTACACGGTTTGAACAGGGTCTTTTTCTTTAAAAAGACCCTGTTCAAACCGTTTGGTTAGTTTGCATCCGACCGTTCCCTCTTTCCGCTTCTCTGCTTTCCGTTCTCCGCACGCCGCTCTCCGCTCTCCGCACGCCGCTCTCCGCACGCCGCACTCCGCACGCCGCTTTCCGCACGCCGCTCTCCGCTCTCCGCACGCCGCTCACCGCACGCCGCACTCCGCTCTCCGCACGCCGCTTTCCGCACGCCGCACTCCGCTCTCCGCACGCCGCTCTCCGCACGCCGCTCTCCGCACGCCGCTCTCCGCACGCCGCTCTCCGCACGCCGCTCTCCACACGCCGCTTTCCGCACGCCGCTCTCCGCTCTCCGCACGCTGCACTACATTCTCCACACGCCACTCTCCGCACGCCGCTCTCCGTTTTCCGCACGCCGCTCTCCGCACGCTGCACTACGCTCTCCGCACGCCACTCTCCGCTTTCCGCACGCCACTCTCCGCTCTCCGCACGCCTTTCACCGTTTTCCGCACGCCGCTCTCCGCACGCCACTCTCCGCACGCCGCTCTCCGCTTTCCACACGCCACTCTCCGCTCTCCGCACGCCTTTCTCCGCTCTCCGATCGCCGCTTTCCGCTCTTCCCTCTCCGCTCTTCCCTCTTGTTACAGTAATACAAGATGGTTTTTATAGTGCGGTACTCTAAGATGTTCTAGGCAGGGACTTAGACTTACAAAAAGTCTTATCTTATTTTTCCTAATATTAATCGAGAGAAAGTTAATCGAATTAATTAATCGATTAAAAATCTAATCGCTAATTTTTAATCGACAATTAGGTAACTTAATCTTTCGAGATTAAATCAATCGGAACTCGTACGATTAGACTAACTAATCGTCAATTTTAATCGTTAATCGAGATTAAAAAATTTAATATCGGAACTCGTACGATTAGATTAACTAATCATCAATTTTAATCGTTAATCGAGATTAAAAAAGTTAATCTTAATCGTTAATCGATTAACTTTTGCCCAACTCTGCTGGGAGCGCGGAAATCATGTTTTTTCGGTTTAATTATTAAAATAATACAGATTTTGAAAATGTAAGACGTATACATTATAGTTAACATCTCGTTATGTTATTATTAAAAAAACTGATAATTTTCCCTGCAGTATTTATGACATACTCTAAGGGTTTATGTTGCTTTTTTGAGGTAACTTTAAAAAAAACTATCGAGGAAACTACAAGTAATCGTGTTTCTAAAACATAACGAATAATAGAGTGAATCTTTAAATATTTTACTTATTGATTGTATAACTAAACATTCAGTAATAACAACACAGCATGGAATCAAACCAACACAATTAATTCGAAAAAAAGCTAGGCGCCCCCATAAAGATTTTTAGAGAAATACCCAGACTTTAATAGTTACGCGTCAATAGTGCCCCAGTAAACGTTAATTCTTAAACAAAATCTTTTATTCCGGAGGGTTTAATGTGTTCTGGAACAAATGAAATCATTTTCAATCGTCTTTGTTGCCACAAAAACAATATGCCCGACTTTTATTTTTCGACATCGTACAGCACAGGTTGAGCGGGAAACGTTAACTGTACGCCGTCCGCTCGCCGCGAGGCGTGGCAGCCCACTGGCATTTTGTCGCGCCGGATTGCCACTTAGAGATTGGAATGTTTCGCGCGGCCGAAACGCGTGGGGGATAGCCTGGCTATACTTTGTTTTACACATAGAGTAGTCCATACAATTCGTATGGTTCTTAGACTGTTCCAAATAGTGCCATCTTTTGGACGATTAAAAAGATGTAGAAACTCCCTAAAGAATGTATGAGATTGAGACAGATACCTCTCAAAGCTGACGGCGGGTACGTACCACGAATTTTACGATTTTTTCATGCAACCAAATATTTTTTAAAACAAAATAATGACTTGTTTATAGTAATAATGGCACTCTGTTCATAAATAGTACATTACATCAGAGGCCGGGAAAATTAGGATTTCCGGCCAAGTAGGTATATACGGCCGAGCGAGCGTGCGAGCGAGGCCGGATAGTGATACGAGGCCGGGAATCCGTTTTCACGACGAGGCATGTATAGTGCTTTTCTAAAACATACAATGAAATAAAAAAAATATACTTCAAAGAATAACACTTATATTGTTTGTCCGATATTTTCCGAATTTGACTGAATTTTAAAAATCCGATTTCAGATTCTGACTCAGGAGCCCCAAAAACCCCCGGATACCGAATTTCAGCCTCCTAGGACCAATTTGAAATTTTCTCCATACAAATCGTTTTTTTTTTCGATATTTTCCGAATTTGACCGAATTTTCGGACAAGATTTCAGATTCATATTTTTGAGCCCCGAGAGCCCCCCGATACCGAGTTTTAGCCGCCTAGCACCAATTAGAAATTTTGAAAAAAAAAAGTCGCCATCTTGAATTTTTTTTCCACAAGTGTCTAACAACCAACCTTTAAAAACAAAACCTGCTTTTTGTCAAACCAGCCAGCTGTGTGAATGACCTTGTTGTTGAAACCAAAAAAAAAAGTTACTTTGCAGGCCTAGGCCTGAAAAGCAGTATGAAATCCCTTTACAGTCCTCTCGAGTTGTTGCGCCCAAAAAGCGATACTTCCGAGCCTATTTTAAGGAACGTAAAGACAATATTTCATTGGATGTTTGAGAAAAAATACTTACACACCTGTTTTCCTTCCAGATTCTACAACAGCAGAAAGTTCATGCCCGCAGG
The DNA here is from genome assembly GCA_947623375.1 of Apotomis capreana. Lineage (NCBI taxonomy): Eukaryota > Metazoa > Arthropoda > Insecta > Lepidoptera > Tortricidae > Apotomis > Apotomis capreana. The sequence goes on from OX392518.1 coordinate 10,457,134, forward strand.
TTTGGTGTTTGTGTTATCAGTGGGGATGCTCGCCAAAATACTCACAAAGAACGTCGGATCGTCTGCCATGCCTGTCAAATCTGGTTAAATTTCCATACTGTCTAACTTTGCCCGTTGGCAACTTTGCCCGGGGTCTAATTCCTGTATATGTAGTTATGTCAGCAAACATTTCATAGATATTTTTATTTTATAAAAGTCATTGAATATAAACTGTTTTCCTCAGAAACCTTTATAAGTTTGGATTATGAGAAAGGTACATCTTTTTTTATAAGATGACAGTTTCGAAATTTATGTAGTGTAATAGAACAGTTGTATATTAAGTGAAGATTCTATGAAATAATGTTACTTAGGTACGTTATATGAAATAATGTTACTTAGGTACGTTATATGAAATGTATGCTTATCGTAGAATATTTAGTCATGTCTGTACATTTGCACCTCCAGTTCAAGAGCGATCTCTTAGTAGTGAAACTACAATGAACAGTGAAAAGTGTATTTCACGGCGGATCAATAATTCATAAAGATATATTTTAATTTTCGAGAAGTATACTTTCGAAGTATATTTATTATACATAGAATCCAATATTTTTTTAGGTTACATTTAAGAATGGGCAAAGTTGTAAGATTCCTTAAATATCTATGTAATAAATAATATTATGGAGTAATTGAACCTTACCACTATAACATGAGTCAGATACCTGTTATTTATAAAATATCCTTCTCATTTTGTGCTAGAAAATCACAACTAATATTATTTTTTACTTTTCGTAGTTTAAGTGGAACATATTATTGAAGTTATGTAGATATAATTGTCGTTTTAAGATGAAACACATGAAATGTCACTCTGACCTAAATATTCGCTGTAGAAATCCTTGCTTCTTAGAATTATCTTTGATTGGGATAGTTGAGAACGTGTTCTACTTAAGTTGAAGTAATCGTAGCCCTGTATATTCTTGTAACATTACTTCAGATATATACTCAAAACGAGTGATTGTTTTGTATTCATAGTCATATACTAACAGCACTGAAGTTAACTTACATAATACTTAATTAAGTGAAGACTGTAGTTATGATCAATTCGCATTTATTGTAACTTTCACACAATGTTGTTGCGTTTATTTATATTATAATGTTATATTTCTAGGTGATCTCGGAGAGGCCTGATATATAATTTTATCTGGAATCGTGATGAATAAAGGTGTTGGGACTGAAATATTTATTATTAATAGTTCAAATCTTATTTGATGCGGATTTTGGACCTAATATTAAGTACTTCCTTGGCCAAGTACGGGGCTCGTTTAACCTCTTGCAAAGGCAATAGGTTCATAATTTAAACTCGAACTATGAACGTGTTAAACTTTTACTGACCGAACCCTGATACCATTTTACCCAGTGATATCTTAATATAAAAAAATAAGACTATATAAAAATATGTTTTGGACTTTACGGCCGGGTACAAGTAGTGTTGGTTTAACTGGGCAATGTTATACATATATTTTTGTATGGTATTAGAGGTATTAGGGTTATTAAAATGAAACAGCGCCCACCGATTTCATTATTTTCTATTTTCTTCTTAATATTTAAACAGTTTGGGAAAACTAAAACCATACATAAATAGTTTTGAACATAATAAATAGTAGTGATGTATCGTTCACGGCAAGTGATGTGATCGGTCATAGACGACCGTTAATTTTATTTAAATCTATTGGTAACTTTGTTATTAAAGATCTAGGTGCCATAAATAGTTTTAGTAATAAGACTTAAGGTTTGAAAATAATAATTTCGTGTAAAAATAGGTAGTTGCAAAAATTATGACAATATTATATATTTTTATATAAAAATGTCTAGTTTCATATATCGTTAAACTTTCGGATTGGACCGTTCTTAATTATTTTTAAAGTCGCGAGCCAGTCGCACTTTTATTGTCTTTAAACAGTCAAATACATATAAAACTTAGTATCAATTACATTCTTAAAAATAATTGTATATAAAAGGCACTTCGTGGCAGTTTCTTTTATGTAACCTTATAAAGAGGTTATTTTTACAACCATCAAAAAAGTAGTCTAAGGACTATTTCTACAATGAATCCAAAAACCAATCTATTTCGGATTAAAAAAATAATCGTTGTCCATTCAGTTTTTACAAAATTATAACCTAATGTACTTATAGACTTCAATATTAATAGTAACACAATCACATTGTAATATCACACACAGAACTGTGTCCGACACACATAAAGTTTTGTCTTCAGACACATTTGACACACACAACGCGCGACGCCATCCCGTAATTACCCGCTGAATATTAATTATTACCATCCGTAATTTAATTAAAATAAATGCAAGCAAAGCAATAATTCTGCTTGCACTTATTTCGAACGCGTCGTTCGAGATTACGGCAATTAATAATGTGATTACACGCGTTAATATTCCATTCTACGGGATATGCGCTCGTTTCACAATCTGTAATGTAGCTTAGAGGCTGGAAACGGACTATCCTGGTAGGCTAACATAGGCTCTGGACCTAATATGCTCTAATAGTCTCTGGCATTCCAGCTTGGCAGTCTTCATTGGTCGGCCCGCTCGATCTCGTTAATGGCGGCTGAAACATAATTACATGGGTTAACATTGAAAAAAAAAAAGAAAAGTAGTATGTTAAGTCATATTTACAAGGACCTTTAAACTTGTGGGACAACAAATGTTAGGCCGTTTTGGACCAAGACTAACAACTACGTTAAATTCAGGCAATTTACAGTATGTAATCTACCAAAATCTACTTTTTCGTTATTTCATTACCGTAATTCTTTGTTGGTAGATTTCTGGAATACAAACCAATATTTTTTAGGCTATATTTACACTTCGGTGTTATTTACTACTTAGCTACCATTAAATACTGAAAACGTGATAAAGAATAATAGAATGTTTTGATTGACATAAATTATGTACACATATATGCATTCACATGTAATGTATGTGGTGACGGCGTCAGATGTATACGTCCATAGTATTGTAATGTGTGGTTTGTTGATTATGTACACGATACTGAAATAGTCGAATGCCAATTTGCTACTCATGATTACACCAGTCTCAATTAATATAATTGATTACCCAACATTCTAACCTAGAATGGAAATTAATAAATCTGGTTTTGGATACCAGTTGCAATTGTTGTTCATAAGTAGTCAAATTGGAATTTTGATCTGTGGTTTCGACTGAAAATGTATGGAGTAGTATGTGATGTAGAAGACAATGAGCAGGCTATGTAACAGAACACCGATGGTGGAAGGATGACTCCGATGCTGCCCATTCAGATCCAGATGAACCTTGTCCTTACCAATAAGTGTTTTGGCACTACTGTCGTATGATCTCCCCGCTTGTCAAGTTCCTTTGGTACGAGAATAGAAATCTCGCTGGCTCTATTTGTACTTGTTGGACGTTTGCATCTGGCCTTATGGAGTTGTCACTCGATTTTGCCTGGGAATAGTGTGTCCCAAACTTGTAACTAAGTCTCGGTCCCTTTTCTGGGTAAGGGTTTTTCGTCGTTGATCGTCCGAAATAGTTTTCGAATTCGTCTTTGCTGTAGAATCCTGATTTTTGTTTCGATCCACTCCTGTCGACTTCTTTTGTGGTTTTCGAGAAGAAATCGTGGAAATCGTATGGACTTCTGGTTGTCGATATCGAGTATTTATTGAAGGATGGCGGGTAAGTGCTTATACTACTTGGTTGCGTGACAATTGTCTTTTCTGTATATCCGGTTGTTGGTTTTCTTGTTGTATAGAAGTAGTATTTGTACGGGTTTTCTGTAGTTGTCGTTGTTGTTGTTGTATATATTGAATTTGTGGTCTTGTAACTTGAGTAGTATTGTTTGTATGTCGTCGACTTGCTAGGTACTATTGGCTGAGTCGTGGCGTCGTAACTATTGCAAAAGTAAGTCATATTAGTATGTTGTTGACTTTTTGTGTGAATGCTTGTCCACGTACTGACTAAAACGAGAGTGTGCGGAATTCTCATTTTGTTCGCCAGTTTTGTGTGTTTTTTTTCACATGAATAAGTTTTCTAATAATCGAATATACGATAATCATTCAGTTACTAGTAGGTAATTAAGTTACTACTGAGTACCTTAATTCCTATTTGTTTACATTAAAAGCGTAATATGGTACTTGTACAATTTTTTAATAATTATTAACACGTTCACCGTCCGTGTTCCATATGTGGGGTCACGGCAAGCCTCTATTACAGAGACAAAAGGGCAGTGAACGTGTTAAGAGATGGCCTTATTACTTAATAATTACTATTTTTGTCTTTCGTGCTTTTACTTTCTCATCCTCTGTATATTTAGATCGGAATAGAACTACACTATATTCCAAGAATAATAAATACGACTATCGTATTAAACTATTCGATCGTATGTGCGTTTTAGAAAGTATAAGCACTAAGGTTATTTCAGATAGATATTACTATAATTAATTATTAGATTACCACTGGTAATAAATTCAATACAAGTGACAAGCGATAATTACCTGGTAATATTGCCGTAGAACGGACTCGTCTCCGGACGAACGTAGCTCGGCGTGTGTTGCGAGTAGTCCGGAATGATGTTTTCGTGTTCGGTTATACATCTACCGTTTATGCAGTACTGAAACACAGAGGAAAATGTTGTTAATATGCTTATTTTATTTTATTTATTAAAAGGTTTGCCAACAGATACAACACTATACGAAATAACAATAAGAAACATGTGTACATGGAATGCCAGAGTGTCTATCCAATGATAGGCAAACACGACATGCATATCTAAAAGCTACTTAAACAATGTGAGGAGATAACATTACAAAGAAAATAACAATTTTAAATAACTACTACATTAACATTAAGTACTAAGTAGTTCACAAAACTATCAACTACCTACGTAACATGACAGTTCCGAAGGAATATCTTAAATTTATTTAGTGACATAGCCAATAAGTCAATCCTGGTCACCTTGTATATTTTATTATGGTCCCTGCATATTCTAGGAATGACACTGTGAGATCCAAGATTAGTTCGATAGTTGTCCAAAGCAAAGGGACGGAAATTGGCTATGCGAGAGTTAGGTCTAGGTACCGTAAATCCAACTTTGTTCAATAATTGCGGAGAATCTATCAACCCAGTTATAATTTTGAATAGTAAGACCTGATCAGAGATCCAACGACTTATTGTTGCATTGAATAGGTGTCTATACAAGTGCGTAAGATGTAAGGAATAAGGATACGACAAAATGAAAATTATAGGAAACGTGATTTTAAGAATAAAGATAAATCATTTTTAACGTGATCTAGAAATTCCATGAAAAGTTAATAGCAACAGCAAATTTAATCCAAATTAAAAATTATTGTTTGATTTTGCCAAAATCTCTGATTTTAAATGCAAATTATCTAACGCGTTCACTGTGAGCTTTAAGTTGGGCCTTCGGGTGAATCTGAAATCATAGTCGTTCAAATCTCAGACAGGTAGCGGTAGCCACCCGAAAGGTTTGTCAACTCACGTACTTTATCAATAAATAAATAAAATGAATAAAATCGGTCAACCTCACACAAATCGATCTAGTCCCATTGTAAGCTCTAGTAGGCTTGTGTTGTGTTGTGGACAATAGACGACGATAAACATACTACATTATAATGCGGTCTTTTCTACTGGTTGAAGAAATCTAGCGCAATTAATCTCTAATATTTGTTAATATCCAGTTCGCTCAAATATAATAATCTTCACTTTAGTTACCTGTCCATCCCCACAAGGCGAGCCCTCGGCTGCCGGTCGGTAGGCGACGCAGTACCCGCTCGCGGCGTCAAAGCAAAACAGCTGCGCGCACACTCGCTCGTCCTTGAAACACGCGCTGAAAACAATAAGTTTTCATGTTATTGGATTTACCAAAATGGTGTACAACTTTGCCCGCGGGCAAAGTTAACAATAGTATTTAAAAATAGCTTAAATAAAATGGGCGCTGTCTGTAGTTTGGACGTAGTTTGGTATATGGCATCACATATCAAGTAGGTAATCCGTTGTAGGCGGCGATTTAAGTACCTATATACTTGTAAGGAAGGATGAAGCCAAACGAGCATAATTTGAGTCGCATAATTTCGGTCGCGCCATACATCATGTCACGTGATCACGTCACACTAAGTATGGCACGACCGAAATTACGCGCGTCTGGCTTCACCCTGACTCTACCCTTGCGCAACCGCTCAAAACGCGCGGTATCAAGCCGCAAGTTGTTGCACGTAGCATAGCCACTTTAGTCCTCGTCTATTGCTTTGTCCTTGCGGCATTGTGCGTCTAACGTAGCTGAATTGTCGCATTAATCAGTGTTTGTTGGAACTATAAAACTTACCTAGTGCCTCTATCCTTGCGGCACTGTGCGTCAAGCGTCAATAGTCGACCTGGCAACACGCGCGGCAACGAGTCGTCCTCGTGCGGCGAGTTGAATAAACACGTTGCCGTATCGCCACTGGAATTATACGTTAATGTCTTAGTTAAAATATTATACGACGGGTTAAAACATATAATGGAAACAGGAAACCAAACATATAACGGAACCAAATCAATCCACGTGGCAGTAACATGCATTACGATCAATTGTTTACCACAAGACAAGAATAAATATACAGTAGGTACGACATAAAAAAGTAGAAATTAAAAAGTGGCAATACAGTAGTGTCGTCTCTTTCTAATCAATCTAAGAAAAACGGGACGACTGATTGCCACTTTTTATTTTTTTATTTCTAATCTTTCTTGTCGGACTGTCAGGCATTTTTAGTCCAGCTGAATACCTACTTTAAACTCATAAATATATCATGAACGCAACGTTTAACCAAAGCATTTTTTTCTAAATGTAAAATCACAGTATTAGGCGTTTAAATGACGCTGCAGTAGTAAACTTCTTTTACTTTATTTCAGACATAATCTAGATTCTTCTTCAGATCTAATCTTCGAAACGAACGTTAAAACGGTTTGAACTCAAGAGTTTTCAGATGTTAACTTACTTTAAGAAATGATGGAAGCTTTGCACACTGCACGGCGACCAGCGGAACCCTTTCTCCGTGTGCCGAAGATCAGACATGATGAATCCGTCCTCCCATCTGCATTTCTCAGCGCCCGGGCCGCCGAGGTAGGAAGGAGGCGGGCTGCCGTCGTGTACTGCGCCTAGTCTGAAAACAGGACAATACAAATTTGAAAAGAGAATTACCATTTCAGTAACGGCTATGTTAGGAACGACCCGACATGTTTCAAACTCGTACAGAATTCATCTTCAGGGACGTATCACATCAAGAATCAGATTCAATGGAATCAACATTTTAAATATTATTAGAGATGTCTCAGAGTGAAGTATTAGACTTCGTTAGTAGATTTTAAAAGCAATGGTAACAAACAACAGAAGATTTTAAAACTTACAACGCCTCTGACAACTTTAAAAACTTTCAAATTTTGCCGCCTAAGATATTTTAATGCGATGGGTTCTACCGCCACGACACACTATCTATCAGCCACAGACCACTGCTAAACATAGGCCTCCCCCAAGACTCGCCAGCAGAGTGCCACAACACACATGAACATGAATATCTTGGGTAACATAGGTAACATGCACAAATCTTGAAGACTTCAGAACAAACATGGGACTCCAAAATTCGAAGTAGTACCCGATCGGGCAAGCCGATTCGAAAATGTTTTGTTAACTTATTAATTAGTGGCTTAAATCTGTTGATAAAATACTTCAAGTCCACTAGAATACGTACAAATGTCCGACTTCATGAGCAGCGACGATGATGCCCGAGAAACCGCCGGTATCTTCAATAATGGCAACCGAGTTGACCTTCTCTAGTCGCTTGTTCACCACACACGCGCCACCGACGTACGCAAACCCTGTTAACAAAACTAGTTAATACTGGAATTACATAGCTAGTGAGTCGTGCTGACTGAATGTATAAATGACTGACGGATAAATAAAAAAATAGACAAAATTAAAACGCTACTGCGGCGTGTGTCATGCCAAATAAAATAATGTGATTATGGTTTGTGTTTGTTGGGTGGTAGTATAGTCCATTCGGAACCTGTAGATCAAATTGAATCCAAACCGCATCAAAGTGGCACATTTGAAAAACTACCTTAATTTTACAAATATAGTCGTTTGCAACATGCGCCAAACCGACGCAATTTGACATTGATTTGGTCCTATAGTTCCAGACATACCATATTAGGGTGATTCTCATATAGTTTTAAAATATTAACATTTTTTTTTATTTTGTTTTCTGTGATATATTGCGGTGTATATTAAGAGTACATACCAAAGGCTAATTTTTGGTGCAGATGGACAAGCTTAATACCCTCTGCAAGTGATTAAAGTAATGCATGTGTACACGGCTGTGACATCCCTAAGCATAATTGTGAGACTGTATAACATGGGTGCGACAATTTCATCGAAAATCAAGTAATTGTGTCAAATAACAAGTAACCAAGTAGCCAGGATCATTCACCAGCAACTTGCTCTTCGATACGGTCTTGTGGGGTCTGAGGTGCCGTACTATAAGTACGCACCGATGCCGGTTCTTGAGAATGGTCGTGCCACGCTCTATTGTGATCGATCTATCATCACGGACAGGACTATTGTAGCCAATAAGCCTGATATCGTTTTGGTAGATCGATCCAAGCGCCAGGCAGTGCTCGTCGACATCACCATCCCCCATGACGAGAACCTCGTGAAAGCCGAGAAGGACAAACTCAGCAAGTACCTTGACTTGGCTCACGAGGTGACCGCCATGTGGGATGTTGACTCGACGATCATTGTCCCGATAGTAGTTTCGGCTAACGGTCTTATAGCGAAGAGTCACGACAAACATCTTAAGAGACTCTCGCTAGATGGCTGATTTAATTTATTTTTCTTTGGTGACATCTGCGGAAAAAATACAACAAATTGATAACCCAACTTAGCAAACAAAATCATCAAATTATTCAAATATACTACAAGAATGTCACAACCAAGCATTACATGTCACAACCGAGGTTTGAAAAATTCCGTGGTCGTGACAAATTTTGAACATGTGCGACATAGTGGAACAATTTGCTTTGTCTCGCCAATTTTAAACAATCACCTTATTCTGTTATTTCTGAGGTAAAATTTATATAAGTATCAATAACATAACAGTAGAACTTACATTTAAAACTCATTCCACGGTGGTGACGTCCTAAGGTTGTCCTTTTCTTTAATAAATACAAGAAAATATTTTTGCTATACATTCACCGCACTTTGTCATAAGCAGAACCGACAAGAAGGTAGTTTTTCCGTTCTTAAAAAGCCTAAATAGGGCTGCTAGCTTCAAATATAATTGTCTACCAAGTTACACGTATTTAAACAAACACACATGGCTGTGACAAAAAAATTGATCACAAACTTTATGATGTTCTGAATCAGAAACTGTTACATTATACTTTTACAACTTTTTAATAATGTTATCAGACATTTATTAGCTTTGCGTCATTCGTATAACATTAGTCAAAATTACTTGATATTGTAGCAGAAAAAAATATTTTATTAGAAAATCGGGAGATATCACACGGCATGGACGTGACATTTTGGGCAAACATTATTTTTTTTATATATATTTCTGAATATTTTAAGGTAAGTGTGTTTATAAAAGATAAGTAGAGGATATTTGCTCAACAAAGGCATAAATAGATTTTTGATTTAAACAAAATAAACATGTGATTCTTACAAATCACAAAAAAATGCATGAGAATAAGAATCACCCATTAGTCACTTTCAGAAATGTCGCATGTCACATGCTACAGTCGCAATATGTGTAGGGTACTTTATTTCGAAGGAAAGGGATGATGTAACAAAATATTCTGAAATATAGTAAGTATTTTTTGAATTTTAATGTGTAAATTGAAATAAGGCCAGCACGACCAGATTGTATGTGAATTAAAAGCGTAGGTATTTATGAACTAGGAAAGGATCGAGGTACTGATAAAAGTAAATTGTAAGCGAAACAGCTTTTGAAATAGACATGAGTAGAAAAAAGACGATGAAATAAAATTACATAAAGCTTTTAAATGTAGATATGTCAAATATTTCTAAACAAGTCTACTTCCGGTTTTAATAATACAGTTTAGATACTTATGACTATTGGACAGAAGAGGTAGTCTAAATTTAAATTATAATAATACTTAGGTATTGTACTTAGAAATATAATTAATAATAGTGCTGTACAAAAAATTGGAAATTAATAGTGTTAGCACATGCAAAGCTTAAGCGGGTTATGGTTATATAATACAAGCACATAGCATTCAAACCAAAACATTCCTATATTCTCAATTCATAGGTCTTGAAATTATTAAAAAAAACCGTTTATGGACATTGTTTAAAAACTAATAATGATAATGACAACTCAATTATTCCCGCCTTTTTTGTTTGGCGGCAATCGTAAAAGAAAAAACAACGGTCCAATTCATACAATTATTATCGATTTTGATCAAAGTTAAATCGAGATTATATTTTGGCGTCGATTGCGATGCCAGTTACGCATCATTATTGCGTACCCAATGACCCCTTGTCATTTAAGTAAGGTGGGGTCGACTGGTCTCTATCTTACGCAACTTTCTTACTGTAATTGCAGAAGATACATGTATTCTGGTGAACTTTAGGATATGGCGAAGTCAAAAGTTAAAGATCATCTCGCGGTTTACGATGTTATGGTCAGTAGAGCTGATTTATAGTTTTTAATTAAGCACTCAGTGGTGACTCAACGGTCAGTGCATTTAAACACTCGTATATTGTCATTGTCAGTCAAATCAGTCAGCCCTAAAACTTGCTACTTTTGACGATATTATGTCAAATACCTGACATGAAAGTTAAATGCCTGGTCTATGATATGCATGCTTTTAGATTACAAATAACAGATCATATTGTTATTATTGTTATAAAGACAATAATGAATTACTTTTCATTTAAATGGCTATTTCAGCACAGAAGAATATAATTATGATAATACCACAGATAATACTCCAATAAATGAAAATGAAAGAAAAAACAATAGGTAGCTAATAAATGCATCATGAATCTAAACTACTTACAGTACAGTCGCATGATCTAAAACAAAATTATATACATAAAACATTTAGGTACTGGAAAGGTTCATTTTACAATATGTCTAGAAGAATGGACTGCTGCGGAAAGACAGATATTATTCACAAGGTGCTCATGACTCGGGTTGAGGTAGGGTCAAAGTGACAGGTGGGGTCCAAGTGACATTGTGTACAAATAGGTGAGGGACTAAATGAGTCTGGCGTGCTTTTGGGTGGATTTTTTAGGTTTCAACACGCTACCTGCTGTCCCTCTATTGCACGCATCATTCGCGTATTGTCTTCTGCACATGTCTAGTCTGAAAGGGCACGAAAACAAAACTCAATACAAGTTTAACACAATTCGGACTTTCGTCATACCTGTCAAATCCTAATTTGTTAATATAATGTGTAGTGGTCTTACATTTAGCGCCATTACCAAATCCTTTACCTCTTAGATTATGAAGCATTTATATTCACTCGAAAGCTGTTAATGCCGCGCCGTTTGTCAAACCAATCGCAATCCTTAGACCTGTTTTCAAACAATTTACCAGCGGTGCCTTTGGTACAGCGACCACCCTTGCGTCGTCGGCACATGTCGTATCTGTTGATGAAATCATTTGCCATTTCTTCATTCCACTGCTTGAACTTGCCCATCAATCGGCTTTTGTTGTAGTTCAATTAAACTTAAAAAGTCTAATAATGGCGCCAAATTAAAGTTTAAATAATGATGAATACTTACGTGGAATCCTGGAGTGAGATTTGTGAAACGAAATAACATTTGTTGAGTATAAAACGTAATCAAACTATTATTTTACGACCGTAACATGGAAATTAAACTTGTTTCATATTAAGATACTTAATCATATTAGCGTGACAAAACATAAAACAACAACTAATTAGCATGGCTAAATATTTATCTTTCGAAATTAATTTTAAGTAAGATACGAAATCGTAATTTCTCATACAAAATAATCATAATTGAAAAACATTTTGCTGATACAAAAACTCGGCTTTTTAAACTAGTCAAAAACTGATAACGTCATAACTCTACAGTTGACACTTATGAGGTTCTGCCAACTGTTTAGTTTAAACATTATCGTTTTGACAGGTTTGAAAAGTCGAGTCCGAATTGTACTTACTTGGTGATTGCAACAGCGATGTCGTAGACTGGCAGCCGACGCTCTCTGAACAGATACTTGCCCATGTCAGTGAGTGCGGCGGCTGAGTCAATGGCGTCACGGCCAACTCTATTTCTTTCCAAGTAGGGTGTGGCATCACGGCCCTGTAAAAAACGATTGCTATTTTATTTTACAAGATCAATGAGTATGATTAATAATTGCTATAAGTATAACTTTCTTAACCTTCGCCATTTTTAAAAGCATCACCAGGTCAGGTCATTGATGAACAACAAAGTATTAGACGAACAGGTTCCTTACATTAACATATTTATCAATTTCATTTCACCAGTCGAGCTTGATTTTTGCGACAACACTTTAAATTTATTATTTAACGAAACGCTATTTCGTCAAAAAACGTGTTTTAAATTTATTCAAATACCTACACATAATAGTTTTTATCGAATCCTCTCGGTGAAATAGTTAATTTACATAAAATCTATAGTGACAGTTATCAGCCTTAAATCAAGATCAATCATATTTTTACTCTAGTATAATTTAATTATTAATTATTTAAGAAATTATTTTTAATAAAAACTTATTTACGAAAATTCTAGCATATTTGGCAGTTTGGTTTCGCGTCTTCGCTTCGCCTAATATTTATGTTGATGTTTTAAAAACGTGAACGTCAACTGAATGGCGGTATTTTCCGAAGTTGCGACCACAATTTTCTATTTAAAACTTTCTGTGTCGAGATTATTTTTGATTTATCTATCTATTCTTATTATTGGCAATGGCCAACGAGGCTGTGTTAAAGTATTTAGTCGATACTAATCGCCCATATTCGTGCGCGGACGTAACAGTGAACCTCAGGGGCGCTTTTACGAAATCCGCTGTTCAGAAGGCGTTGGATTATTTGAGTGAAAACACCAAAATTCGCTGTAAACTGTATGGCAAACAGAAAGTTTATGCAGCCATACAAGCCGATAATGTTAAAGAAGAAGGCGATACTGAAGGTAACATTTACTGGCAGCATTATTTCTATACCTAAATCATTTCATATTTTTAAACTGAAAAGAAGATAACTTTGTCATTATTTTGTCAAGTAAATGACTATTAATATAATTCCATTGTGGCTTTACAGACTATGATGCCCAATGCAAATTAATAACGGAAAAATTACTAGAAACAACAAACATCCTGAGGACAAAAGAAGCAAATTTGAAATCTATCTTGTCTACTCCCACAACTGACCATGCTAAGACTCAGACAGAAGAGCTGAAGAAAAACATCGAGGCTTTTGAGAGCAAATTGAAAGTGTTGAGCACTTCCTCTAATGTCATAAGTGTTGAGGAAAAGAAAATCATTATGAATCAGCATGAGAAGTTTTTAAAAGAATACAGGTAATATTTTCAAATCCATACTATATTAGTCTAGACTAGACTAGACTCCATTTCACTTTCAGGGGCATTAGATTTCTTATATGCCTTACTTGCAAGAATTCTGTTCATTGTCTTAAAGAAGTCTTATTGTTTCATACATGCTTTAAGTGAAGAGTTTACAGTACACTAGTATTGTAGTATACATTTATTACAGGAGCCCTCCTATGGCTCAAGCCTAGCTAGGTTCTTATGTGCTTGTAGATAGAAACGGGGCTTTAACCATAGTGTTTTAATTATACTTAGGTACTATCTGAACATAGTTAATGCAGACAGCGACCAGCATAGATTTTTTGTCAGTGACTTAAGTTAATCAATGAATGAGTTGGGGCGCTTTTTGCATTATGAATAAAAATCTTTGGTCGCTTCCTGCTACTATGGTATTTTTTGTTATTTTGATCATTAATATAATATCTTTTACCTTGAACTGTTTACTTCTTTTCCATATTTCTCAGAATCAAAGAAATAAAACTACATTAATATTAAAACGTCAACTGAGGCACTGATCTTATCTTGAGATCTTTTATTTGAATATTATTTCCCGGATCACTGTAACATTAATATGTATTATTGGTTTTATGTATTTTTTATATCATTATTTATTTAATATTCAATATGTTAATGAGTTAATTAGTGCGAAGAGTATCAGGAACTTGGAGATTCTCAGTAAATGTTTACACTTTTTATGCAGTTATAGTTTCCTGCTGGGTATGTCACCTCCTAGAGATCCTTAAATATTAAATAAGTTAATTTAGTTTACACTTACAAAATTTAAATAGATTTAATATAAAATTGTGGTGTGTACCCACATAAAAAAAAGGAGACATGTTTCATAATTCATAAATGTATAAGTATTATATTGAAAAATTAAGTAAATTGCAATATCACAACATAATATCTTCTATTATGTCACATTTAATAAACTATAGACTTAAATTTGCAACTGCACTTTAGGGGCGGGTCTAAGAAATGTGAACAACTGTGATAAGATGGGGAGGGGTCAAAAAATCACATAATTATAATAGCTTTAATAAGTAACATTGCCTTTATTATTTTTGTAGGAAACGTAAGAGAATATCAAACGACATCATTGAAGCTGTATTGGAGGGGTACCCGAAGTCTAAAAAAAGCTTGTTGGAAGAGCTTTGCATCGAAACAGACGAAATGGTTAATTTTAAACTCATGAATTAATGAAAATTGTAATAGTTTGAAGTAATTAATAAAGATTTATTTTGATAAACATCAAATGGTAGTTAATCAAATGGGGTACAACTTGAGGCTTGTTAGGCAAATTTGTGACCAATAAAATAAGTAAGGCCAATTCGTTAATTATTTGGACGTTTGTTACTGTTTCTACAGTTTTCCTGACCCACATATGTTCCGCCCTCTAAAGTAAGCACGACAAGTTTGAAGAACCTCATACACTGACCTCAGATAATGGCGGGTCAATGTACGAAATTCTGCGTGCTTACCGTCCATACTTTGTCTGATATAATATTGCTTAGGTGCGTACCCTAGATATGATGATACTGGCGATGGATAGCCGTATCCTGGGCCCCTTCAGCAGCTTGTACCGCAGATCCACGCCGTTCCAAACGACACGAAGTAGCGCTTTATTTTTGGACTTTATGTACTGTTTCTACGGTTTTCCTGACTTATGTTCCGCCCTCTAAAGTAAGCACGACAAGTACGAAGAATTTCGTACACTGACCTAGGTGATGGCGGGTCAATGTACGAAATTCTGCGTGCTTAGCTTCCTTACTTTAGTTCTTTAGGTGTGGCTTAGTTACTTACCCTAGATATGATGATACCGGCGATGGATATCCGTATCCTGGGCCCCTTCAGCAGCTTGTACCGCAAGTCCACGCCGTTCCAGAACGACACGAAATACCGCTTTATTTGGACGTTGTCGCCGTTGTGTAATCTGAAATTGATAAGTTATTTACTGCAAATTGCAACCAAGTGTATACCGTAGTAATGAGAATGACGGTTTGATTTTTTGATTTCTGGACTCCTCAAATTTATACGTAAATAATTTTTATTGGTCTTCATGTGATATAGGATACCTACATACATTTGGTTAAAAAAAAAATATTTACCTACATATTATTTATCTACAAAATGTATCTATTCACAAAGTTCAGGACGAACGTTTGCGGTTTCGTTAAAAGTCATTAAATTGAACTGTGACGTGTTTACTAAAAATATAAATATAAGGCGAGTTCTGCTATGTTAGGTCATAGAGAAAGGAATTTGATCTATGGTTAGGTATAAGTCTATGATTAAGTACCTATACATTAGTATCGCGGAAATGGAAGAGAGTACTAGGTATAGGAATATCTACTTAGTTTTAAGGGAGTGATAATGCTATGAGCGCCTGAGGAGTATTCTATAACATAATACCTTCAACTTAAATACATATGAGAGTAAGTATAACTAACTAGGTACATAAAAGGTGCCGCTAAATCCTGGAGATACCCGTCCACACATACGACGAAACGAGTACGGATTACTGTATTTTGAAGTGGAAAATGAAGTACCTACCTAAGAATGTCTATAGACAGACTGAGAAACCCTACACCAGTAGGTAGGTTCACCAATGGCGGCGGT
The DNA here is from genome assembly GCA_947623375.1 of Apotomis capreana. NCBI lineage: Eukaryota > Metazoa > Arthropoda > Insecta > Lepidoptera > Tortricidae > Apotomis > Apotomis capreana. The sequence goes on from OX392518.1 coordinate 10,473,391, forward strand.
AGGTAAAAAGTGGGTACCAGCATAGAAGGTTTGCGAGTCCCTGTTACTTTCAGTTGCCAAAATTTTACCGCGTCCAAGTCTTTTACGAGGCCCTAAAGGCGTCGGTACCTACTGGTACCCACTTGTAACATGTGATGGGAAATGGGAATCCCAAACGATGAATATAAGGAAAACTCGTGTGTGAACAGGCGTAAATCAGGACAGGTTACTACGTGTTGCGGTTATATATAATTAATTGCATCCTTGGAAGATAGGTCAACTGTGTTTTATAGCCATTTATTATAAGGTTATATCTAATACATATATGAGATTGTGTTTATAAACCAGAGGAAATAGTATATTAAGGGTGTTGGCAGCAGAGCTGAGGTGAATGATTACAGTTCTAATGATACTAAAATCTATATCGCCCATTGACGTTGTTGGCAACTAAGTATATTAGCTTAACAGGTCTCGGTCCGGCCCAGAAATAGCGGCGCTGCAAACAGCTTTTATATGGCAATAATGTGCATACGTCATATATTATTAAACGTCAATAGCGATTTGTTAACGATTTGTCATTATCTATATTCAAAACATTGTTTGCCTTTGCATTGTTTGCCAATCCTTCGCTCTTCTTGCGAAATAATTGACTTTTATTCACTGTGGATAATTTTGGCTTTACCTTTCATGCAAAACTTGAAATTATATACATACCTAATTATATAGTCTGGTTTCCTCTTAGTTTACCTACATCAGTTTTACATTGACCGGCTTTCAACGTCAGTTACGAAAAATACGTAGTTGCCACTAAGATAAATTAGTACCACTAAAAATCCGACATACCTATAGCGTGGGTTGTAAAACCCCATGTTGGGTTATGAAACAAGTAAAATTAGTGAAGCTGATACCAGGACACTATAACCGAACAGTAAGCCCTACTTACCTGTAGCCGTCATAATCCACGATGACCAGGATCTCAGGGTAGATGACGTATGGCGCGTCGCGTTTTCTTCTCGAGTGTCCCGTTGATCGCTTCGTCCGGAACCGCTTGCCCAGGTGGTCGGGCTCCATAAATGCTGTGAGCAAACAGAAATACTCTTTGAAATTGCGTATCACTACATAGTGTAAAAACAAAGTCGCTTCCTGCTATCTGTCTGCCCATATTTATGCTTAGATCTTAAAACTACGTAACGGATTTTGATGCGGTTTTTTTATAGATAGAGTGATTCAAGAGGAAGGGTAACATATAATGTATAATACATGCATAGTGTATATATTTAGTATCGGCATTGCACCCGTAAGGAATACAATTATTCGTGACAATGACACATGATTACATAAACAGTATGACAAAAATAATAAAACTATTAAAAAGGCAACTATAATTATAGTTGCGCCACCAAAAGGTCCCACCTGCAGCTGATCAGCTGATCTTACGGTGAGAAACTAGGTATACATACATACCTATGTAGGTATAGTTCGTGCGCTCTTAGTAGTTATGAGATTCGGGTTTGAGAAAAACTTCGTGTAACTTCGATGAAACGAATGTGGTGTACCGGTTACCTTAATAATAATAACAGACTAAGCATTTTAAACATACTTTAAAAAGTTAAGTAGGTACCTAAGTAAAGAAAAACCATCAATGTAAAATAAACTCTCATTTAACTTAATGGTATTTATTAATTATATTGATATTCGGTTGATTTAATCAATTAACTTTGACACTTACAATTTATTTGACTTTTGTGATAGTACGCGATAGGAATTCAGCTTCTGACAGAATATCGCATAATTCTGGGTGTGCTTTGGTTAAGTTCTATCTGGTCTCGTGGAAACCAATGTCAGTTCAAAGTATAACCAGTAGTCATCAAGAAATTAAATATTTAAACGCTGTCTAAGTTTTCAAGCGCTATTTTTTATAAACGTAGCATAGCTATCCACAAAATTTGTGTTCACACTGCGCGCCACTTTATTTATGACTCCAACGCTACGCATTAGATATTCGCGCCTATCTAATTGTCGTCTTAGGCTTAGTTTTCGACAAATTTAATATTTACTTGGCGGACCAATATTGTGAAATGTGATCTAAAACTATGTACTTCTTAGTCGTCTAATTATATAAAGACAAACTGTATAAGCGCGGAGATACGTCTGATATTGTGATTTCCACGCATCCTCATATTAAATGCCAGTCAATTAGCAGCACTCAATTTATAGATATGATCATGACATTGTCAGCGAACAAAACAAGAAACCCATCCAATAAAGAAGGCGGACATGTATAATGTGACAGCTTGATTCTTTCCAGACACGTGAATTAGCAGCAACGGGTTTGTCACGTGTAGAACCTGTCTATCCATGTGATATATCGTGTTTTAATACTTTTTCCGTAGATCCAGACACCATAATATAATAGACCATAAATAATAAATTTATTGGATGATTCTACACTTGTTTCCACCGCCGCGAAAAGTATAAAGTCCGCTGTCAAAAATATGCATGAATGAGCTAAATCGAGCTGCAAACCTTTAATCTATTGATAGAATCTAATGCATTAGGTGTATTATGGCATTGGCCCATTGCTTTAATATTTATGACAGTGGACGGTGATTGAAACTCCTCTAAAACCACACAAATACATAGGTTACAGGTTTACTCGGGCTGATTTTCTACATCTTTGGTCTAACTCTGAGTATTAATAAACAATTTAAAAAAACCGGCCAAGAGCATGTCGGGCCACGCTCAGTGTAGGGTTCCGTAGTTGCTCATCCTTCACAATAGACGAATAAGATTTCAAGCTTTATAAAATGGTCGTAAACGCCAGAGTAACTGTCATTACTTATTACCTTCTGGAAGCCAACTTACGTCCTTTTAGGAAAATTATGAAATTTTGCGATAACTTTGAATTTTTCCATAATTGTTTGACCCGTGGTTGAAAAGTTAGAGGGGTGGGGGGACGCTATTTTTTTTATTTTCGGAGCGTATATTTACAAAACTGCTGACTATATCAAAAAATAATGTTTGGAGACCCCTATTATTTTCAAAAGACCTATTCAACGACACCCCACACACTAGTGTTGAAACGAAAAAAACAAATTCACCCCCACTAGGTGTTCGAGTGGTACCAGAAAAATTTTTTTTTATTTTTTTTTTAATTTTAATTTTACCGTTTTGTCGGCGTGATACATACCCATACTCATACCAAATTTCAGATTTATAGTACTAATGATCACGGAGCTAAGCCGCGGACGGACAGACAGACAGAGAGACAGACGGACAGATAGACGGACATGGCGAAACTATAAGGGTTCCTAGTTGATAACGGAACCCTAAAAAGAGGTTAATCAATGCGACGCGCGGGCGTGTAATATGGCCAAAATTGCACCATTTTTGCATTCGTTTTCCGTTTGCCTGGCGGGTAGGCGGCATTACTTTTACTAACCCATGTTTCTAGACTCTTAAACTCTCGTCAGAAAAATATGGGTGTTAGGTATACGTATTTTGTATGTATTGAGTGTACAGTTTTTTTGAGTAGTGACAGTTTATAGTGTGTTATCCCTTTCAAAACACGATTAGCAACGATTCATATTTTAAAATACTTAATCAGAACAACATACAAATCACGCGCAAGTTGGTAAACATTCAATGTTTGAACTTATCGAGTTTTTCATCGATTCATTAAAATATCATGTTTATTGACATCTCGTTTATCGGATCGTAAGATCTAAAACGCAGATCATTAATTAAATAAATATGTTATCGAAAATCTTAAACAGGTTTGTAAAATCACTTCCTCTTTTTACTCCTCTCCATGTTAACCTCATGAGTGACGTGACTGAGGATAGTGACCAAGTGTAATACCCCTGACCTGATGTGATGAACAACAATGGGTTACTCTTTCATGAAAACATATGGCACTGTAGGAATAATGAGCTGCAGAATTGCATGGCCCATTAAGGGTGAACTCAGACGAGCGTAATTTGAGTCGCGTAATTTCGGTCGCGCCATACTTAGTGGAACGTGATCACGTGACATGATGTGTGGCGCGACCGAAATTACGAGACTCAAATTACGCTCGTCTGGCTTCACCCTTATGAATGAATTCATTCATTAATGGGCCATACATTTGTGCAGCCCATAGTACATATTTTTAGCGTCAAATGGCGTATCTAACGCACACATACTTATCTCTCGTCCCATATAATATCCCATGAATAATATTATATAAAAACATAATTTTCGAACAGGATCGCAGGATTACATTTGTTGATATATAAAAATTACTATAGGAAGCCTGTGGTGTAGCACCGTCCGTGCCGACCATTGTTCATATATAATGATTTTGACGACGCGGTTGGCGCAGTGGTTAAGCAACTGCCTACTGAGCCAACGGTCCTGGGTTCAAATCCCGGCCAGGGCAAATATTTGTGTGATGAACTCGAATATTTGTGCCTGGGTCATGGATGTTATTTGTATTTAAGTATGTATTTATCTATATAAGAATGTATATCGTCATCTAGTGTCCATAACACAAGCCTACTAGAGCTTACTGTGGGACTAGATTGATTTGTTGATTTGTGTGAGGTTATCTGTTGTTTATAATTGTTTATTTATTTATTATTGTTTAATGATTCATTATGCCTATGTGCCTAGATACATTATGTGGTCTTGTGTGTTTAAGGATTCAATCAACAAAAATAACCTTTCTATTCCTTCGCCCGTCCTGTACTTATGTGGTGTATTTGTACCATTTATCAACGGTTGAATGTTGTTTTCTTTAAGGCTTTACTGACGGGGTGATCGGAATGATTAGATTGAGTCATTAATTACAAATATACTTAGGTATACGATCGACAGGAAAATTCTTGCACGTGTAGCGTACTATTTACGTTTAATAATATAATAGCCCATGACACAACTAACTGCGATTTCGACTTAAGATTGATCGTAGCATAATAAATGTCGGTACTTTAATATTTATTATGTTACACGTGTAGGGTCCATGACTTAGTTTTGGTAAAAAAATCAATTCAATTCAACAACACTTTATTGCACACCAACAAGAAAGATATTATTACATGAGAAATCTTAAATTAAACAATTAAAAAATTATAAATGTATTTAAATCAAAAAAATTACAAATAACTACTTTGTAACAGAACAAATTCCTTGGATTTTCGAATATTACTGTGCGAAAAGTGTGTGTATACCGTTTTGATTATTACACCCACAGCTACTACATTTTGAATATTTGGAGAGCCTTTTAATCGCCTTTTCTAAGTGATTATTATTATATTAAACTACACAATATATATTTAAATTAATTAACTTAACGTTTAGTTTCAAACGAAATAACTTAATTTTTTTTATACCACAAGAGATTTACGTATTTTCTTCACACTTACTGAGAGTCAAACTACACTAATAACTCTTTCATACAAAATGAACTCTCAAACCGTACAAAGTTAGTCAGTCTGTATATGGTTTGACAGTTCATTTGCTTGGAAGAGTTGGCGTGGTGTGACTCGAGTTACGCACATACACGCATTTTTCCATATTATACCTACATCCAGATATACAACGCAATAAGTATATAAACGGTTTAAACATATCATTTAGGTAATAATAGATTTACATATTCTGAAACCGGTAGAAAACTATAATTGACAATATAATATTATTTTCTTCATCAAACCAGTCGGAAAGGTCATCGAATTGTAGCTGCTTCGTTACGGCCATAAATATTAGGCTTTTTATTTTAATTTCTGTCACCGTCTGACCTGTGTTGCCAACTCTGAAATTCACTTCAGGCGAAATGAAGTATAGACGAAGTGATCTTATAAATAGAACTAATATTGGAAATGGAGTGAACATTAAAAAATTGGAGGAACAAAAACCTGCAACTAAATTGATCACTTTTTTTTTAAGCCCGATAGGATTATTATCTATTGAACTCAAAAAGTGCTTTGTTAGTAGGCATATTATAGGCATATTTATAATAGGTATATTCGGGCTTCTATAATAGGCACTATAGTGTAGGTAATAATAAAGGGCAGTGTCAAATTCCTTATTTACCACCTTTTTACACTATGTAGGTACAGTCGCCATCAGATATATCGCAGCATATAAGGCGTTCATAAATATATCTGAAAACGACTCTTATTGACTGGGTGTTACGGTACATGTTCAGATATTGATGAACGCCTTATATGCTGCGTTATATCAGATAGCGACCTACTATTACAGATAACGAGGGTAAAACTTTTTGTAAAAAAATAACTTAATCTTCAAGCATAGGTATTATTATTGTTACCCACCAAATACAACAATTTAAGAATGATCTGTAAATTAAAATGTTGGTAAAACTTATTTAACAGCTGAAATTTTGTTAAATTTAGCCCTAAGTTTGTTACGCTGGTAACACCGTCGATGACAAATAAAAACAAAAGAGTGAACTTTGACATTCAGCTCCTTAAGTAGGTAATCCGGGTACCTACCCCACAAAGTTAAAAGGTCATAAGTTGGAAGAAATCCAATAAGTGTTACATCTTTAGGATGTTAGATACGGAATATGGCGCCGATTAGATAATATATTCTCCGGATATTTGCACATTCCTTAATTTTCGACAGTTGTTTGGTTTTTGCAATAAACAGCTCTGTTCTTTCAATATCGGATATATTTTTTAATACCACTAATACGTATTATAAAAGCGAAAGTTTATGTATGTGTAAGTTTGTTCACGTTGAAACGGTTGAACTTTTGCATGAATTTTTTTACTGTGATAGCGTAGTTTATATGCTAACTTAACACAGCGAAGCTACCTTTTATCCCGTAAAATAACATGGTTCGCCCCGGCTTCGCACGGGTGCAATGCTGATAAATTATGCATGTATTATAACTATAAACCTTCCTCTTCAATCACTCTATCTACTTATTAAAAAAACCGCATCAAAATCCGTTGCGTAGTTTTAAAGATTTTAAGCATACATAGGAACAGACAGACAGACTTTGTTTTATACTATGTAGTGATTAGTTACACAGCATTACAGTAATCTAAACAAGGTACTGTGAACTTTAGGATACCTTAGGACAGTGTATGCGATTTTAATGCGTGCGAAGCCGCGGGCAAAACTTAGTTAATAAAACAACTCATCGAACTTTTATAACAATTCATTTATCCTCACGTCTTTGCTCATTAACGACTTTTTTTTCAATGCAGGCAATATTTACTCAGTGCCATAGACACCGCGCTCTAATGAGTAGGTGTCATAAACAAATAAATCGATCACACGGACGCGTTGGCTTGCGGAAACGTGCTATTATCATAAACTGTCGTAGAGCTATAGAATCTAAAGATATGCTTGGTAAATAGATAAGGTTACCAATAGAATACCTATTATAATGACCCATTTACAGTAAAACCGAAAGGGTTATTATTATGATGATCCTTCCCCTCGTACAAAAAAAAAATGGCGACTAGTGTAATACTAAATTTGTTGGTAAATACGTCATTTGACATACTTAGTTAAAATCAAATGAATGGTATACAAGATCTAAAGTTATCCCTCGAATATAGGCTGAAATTATGAGTATTTGATAATGTATCCATTAAAATTATCGTTAAATTGAATGTAGGTACCCAATGGTTTATAGCGCGACATTGCTCAAGAAACTTGTCAATTTTGAAAATTAATGCCTCACTAAGAGATAAACCCCGTCTTAACCACAAGAATGTATTCACAATGAATAAATCAAATTAAATTTTAGTTTAGTTAATCTCAAATACATAGATTTATTAACTCCTAAGTGGCTATCTTGACAACCACGCTATAAAATACATTTGATACTACACCTTCTTAAATAAACTGAATTCATCATCGTGCGTATAAATGAATAAATTATACAACAAAACACTGCATTTAAAATAAAGTTATTTAGATTTAATCATTACAAGGCGAGTGGCAAATTAATACGCTCATTAAAATTAGCTCGAACAGTAGCTTGCATTAAAAACATCACATCTATTCTGATGTTCTTATCTGTATTTTGAATCGATGATCTGTCACGGATAGTCAAGCTGTGATTTAACGCCATCTATCGAACATGTGTGGTAATGCGCAGAAATAACAATTATTGTAGTTACTGAATTGATTTATTTTAATGTGTGTGTTGTTTACTTATGTATTTACATCCGCTTATATTAAATAAAATAAGGAATTCTCCAAAGAACAGACGAATTTGTCTATGTTTTAAGTTTACAAATCTCGTGTCGATGTTAAATATACATATAATGTTATTACTAGCTTTTGCCCGCGACTACGTCCGCGTGAAACTTGGAAGTATGGAAGCAACCTCGTACAACACGATAGATATCCACCTAATCACCTTACTTAATAAAAGAGCGCCTAAGCAATTGTGCTTTTGGTCTAATTATTACATTTTCTACAGGGTCATCAATGTCATCATGAATTACTTACTCACTTTTCAATCTTTATAGGGATAATTTCCAGGATAAAAACTATCCTATGTCCTTCCTCGGATCTTAAACTATCTCCATGCCAAATTTCATCAAAATCGATTCAGCGGTTTAAGCGTGAAGAGGTAACAGACAGACAGACAGACAGACAGACAGACAGACAGACAGACAGACAGACACACTTTCGCATTTATAATATTAGTATGGATATGGATATGTATGTATATATTATTTCTAACCTCGAAAAGAAAAAATAAACCCTCTCTTTAGTCATAGCTAAACCCACCTAGCCTAGATGTATGGCACACGATTCCAGGAAATGTAACAGCAATTTTGACATTTTAATTATGATCAAAATGTAAAAAGTGACGTTACTGACTTTTCCCCAGCAGCGTCAGGAGGATGGTAATATTTTTCTACGTATGTATATTTACGTATATTAATAGACTGTTTAAAACGCGTAAACAACCTCATCTGATTGATTTATTTGTATTGAATCAAAAGATCAGTCATCGATAGTAGAGTAGAGGTGTGATTTAACGCCATTTGTTGGACACGTGTGGTGATTCGCAGCAAATTACAACGAATTGTGGATTCTTAATTAATTAGTTTAGTTCTTATGAGTATTTAAAAAAAAATCGAATAGGTTGGTAGGTAGGTGTTTTTAGAATGCTGGGCAACGAAAAGAAATTTGCCGCGATAGAATCGGTTTTTTCTTGCACATTTTTTTAAGACATGACGAACTGTATCTCTGCTGGTTAGCTCTTTAGTCACTACCAGTGAGTCGAATCTTGTGTGGGAATATAACCCTATATTCTGATCATCATACGGTTCTGAGCGGACGTCGAATAAAACAATACTGAAAGATCTCTATTTCGATCTTCGGAAAAGGTGTCTGAAAATAGACAAGATTTGCTCAAACAAAGGCATAGAGTGTGAGAAGTATTTTTTTTTGCACGTGGGACAATTTAAACTATGGGGCAAATGCGTATTTTGATAGTATCATAGAAGCGGACATTTTAAGTCCCATACCCTTACTGCCTCAAGTTTAGAAGTTTTGATATTAAAAAGAGAGCGGTGGTAGTTAATAAAGTGTTTCGTTTCTATGATATCATCAAAGGACGCATTTGCTCCATAGTTGCAATTACCTCAGGCGACTATATGCTAAGTTATGTAAATCGGACTCACCATAATCACTCTCGTGGTCGCCAGTGGCAGGGTCCCGCTTGATTATGACGTGGTGGGCTCCGTTCAGGGCCCGGAGGAGTTCTTCTTGCTGCTCTCGTTTTCTTTTCACTGCAACAGATAAAACACGTTTAGGGACAATTTCGGACGAGTTAGGTCCTTGAGTTTGAACATCTTTGTCATCACGAGATTCACAAGTGTAGCTAGTGATGCGAACTTGAAATTGCTTAGTAACCTTTATGATTTTTATTTAGAATCCAGAATGTACCGAGAAACTAGCGATATGAGGGTGAATCAACTTTTTGGCTGTCTCCGGCGTTGCTTTAAATGACACGAGTTACCAACAAATCGGATTTCTTATACCTATACATATTTTCTGCTCAAGTAGGTATTCAGTTTAATAGTCGGGACATTGAGCCAAGAGAAATGGCTTGCTCGGGATTAAGAGTGAAGTAAGTAATATAATGCTAAGGAAAATAATTAATAAAAATGCTGTTAAATGTCTAGGGAGCATAGCGAATGTGTTATTATAATGAACGCAATATATTTTCTTTATTAAGTTTTTGTTTGTATTATCGAGATTATTTATGGTGCTCTATTTATTTCGCCTATTTTGTCTTTCGTCTTTTGTTCGTTCTTCTCACGATCTCAAAAATATAACGTCAAATATTCCAGTCTCACGAAAGTTTATCTTTTATTTACTAAGTAACCTAAATCCTTTATGGTAAAAGAGCGTGGTTTTACGTTAAAATCCGCGTAGTGTTTCTTTTTTTATTAATTATTATAATATGATTGTAAGTACTTAGCCGATTTATTTATCGTTTTTTTTATAATGTTCATAAATTGTAAATTACTTATTTTAATATTGTAGATTATGACGACGCAAAGTTGATTCAACGAATACTAATTGATTAAATGATTTCTTATTTTATCTTATCTTTTTACTTACCTAGAGGAAGCCCAGTGTCTATGGACACCATGTCGGCCATGCTGGAGGGGTCCATGAACATCTCATCGTCCTGCGCCGACGCCGTCATGGAGTCGGCTACTGGACGAATCACCAGTTCGTGTCCTATTGAACCTTCCTGTGGACGAAATATATATTTCATTTTAAACTATATTTTGTTTGTATAGGTATTTATCTAAACGTAAACAATAAAAAACTTAACCATTGATAGAAATCAAAGCTCAAAGAAAAATTTAAATGCGTAACCTGGAAGAGACCGTGAAACGAACCTGGTACCTCTGGATTGCCGGTCCAGTAAAAAATTTGGGACAAGTTTTTCAGCCAGTAAAATCTTTTTCTCAAAAATTGCATGTAATGTTGCCTTACCATCGCTAGATAGACTACAGTAAGTGGAACATACCGAATACTTTTTAGAAGTGTCCAGTAAACAGCGAGATTTTAAATTTGGAATCAATATTTGTCCAGTAAGTAAGTATGTAATTCCTATTACGTATCAAGATATTTGAATATCGAAACACGATTTACATCGTCACCGACCTATAAAAAAACTAAGGATGTGAAGGCGATGAGGTCGTATATAAATGTAAAAAGGATGCATTCCACAAATTGTTTTAATTATAAATACAGTGCGACAGCAAATTGTAGAAATTAAAAAGTGGCGTCCCTTTTTCATAGATTAAATAGAAAAAGACGACATTGCAGTATACACTTGCAATTTACACTAAGAGCAAATGTAAAATAAAAAGAGGTTGGCACTATTGGCAGTATAAACGTAACTCAAGATGCATATTAAAAAAAAAAAGGAGCGACAAGGTTTAGTGCGGAAGTTTGTATGCAGCGTTTAGTTCATAATTGTGCTGTGTAAAATGACAATGATATTTCGGAATTCCTTCCTTTTTTGTGTCGTTTAGAAAAAACCTCGGAGTTAAAATTGAAGGTAAGCCTTATGATATGAAAATTAGTTAGAAAATACAACAATGTATAACAATAATTAAATTTTATCTTTAAGACTTAGATTTGTAAGACAGTGCAAATAATTAAACGCAGTATTTATAAAAAAAGAAATTAAGGCGGGATTTAAATTAAAAGACAAAAGTTTCAAATTTGTTTATGTGATCTATTACAATAATTCAGCAAAAATGAGTTCAGACGAGTCTGATTTCGAATAGACGGCACTCCTCCATACTTAAACCTTTACCGCATACGAAGCCATATATGGCAGATATGAAGTTGGACCTTATTGGCACAGGTCAAGGTTCAAATTCAAACAACTATTTTTTTCCTATATGCGGTAAAGGGTTAAAAGCGGAGGCAGAGCTAGCTAAAATAATTTACTTCCGACTAAATCCAAGGAGATATAAAAAAATACAAGAGATTCATTAAATGGAAGGAAGAAAAGTTAATAATTGGTCAGATAATGTGTGATAAGGTCAGAATATTTCAACAATCTTTCTGAGACAATCGGATGGCTACAAAGGAAAGAAATCACAAATATTCAGCAGCAAAATATAGAAAAGTTCTTAAATCAAGCTCTAGATGATAACCATTTTGGCGATGAAGGCAAATAAATGCTGCCACTATTTGATAACGATATAACTATATCTTTTATCCAAGTATAAACTCATAATTATTTTTGTTATAGGTTGTTATCGTGGGAGTTAATGGTGCCTGCGACGTCGAATATCACAATGTGTAATAATAAAAATGGGATATAACAAAAATATTCATTGGAAAATGGCCGAATATAAATGTCACCTACAAAACATAATTTTAATCTAATTTTCTTGTTTAATTTTTGAGAAAAACACTATACTTGCTTCGACCGTAGGTGCCATCCTGGCCTCGTATTATATCCGGACCTCGCCTACGGCTCGGTCCGTCTAATTCCTACTCGGCCAGTATGGCTTACTTACTGGTCTCTGCCGTAATGTACTATTGTTGTATCTGTGGTAAAATACGTCGCTCTTATATAAGGAGGTTGTTGGTTACATTTTAATTTAATGGATTTGCCTTTGATACTAACGACATCTAGTGAAGTGATATATAGTGACACAACTCTTCTAAAGGCGCTATCTTAGACATCGACATTATTACTTCCACAGACACTCAAATATGAGACTTACACTATAATGTATAACACAATAATAAAAAAAGCTTAAACTAAGTTATTGACATGAAGTATGATGATTGCTGGAGATAGGGTTCTTCATGAAAAGTCCATTGTTCAGGTTGGTTATGATATATTGTCTTATCAAAGATTGTTAAGTAAAGAACCTTAAAATTAGTGTTACATGGGTTTTTATTATTAAGATTTGCCCACTCAAGCAATATATGTTTATGTTGTTGTAAACAACTAAGTTACTGTAAAACTGTAACTGAGGCATACACTACACCTCCTTCCTAAGTATCCTTCACCCCCCCCCCCGGTAACAAAGAGGAAAGGAGAGAAAAAAGAAAATAAGAAATAATAACACATATTACTTGAGGGTTCACATTTTAAAAACAGTTAAGTTTTTAACATTTGAAAATATTACTATAATAAATTTATGTGTTAAATAATCTAGTATTATTCTTATGGGTTACATATTCTTTGTTATCTTTTAAAATCCTAACATTAGGTGAATTATCCTCTACAACTTCATATGGTCCTTTAAAAATATTGTCTAACTTATTTCCAACTTGATTTTTTAACAAGACTAAGTCTCCTGGTTTGTATTTAATTGGATTAACATATTTATCATAATAAAATTTCTGTCTATTTTTACATTCTAGCAAATTATTTCTAGCGTCATTAATCGCTTTTTGAAATCTATATTTTAATTCTAGAGGATAGCTTTCATAATTGTCTTCCTTTTTTTTTTTAAAGTTACTTCATATCTTCATTCTTGATTTATATTTGATTTGTCTTGTTATGTATATAAATTTTATTCTTCTCTCTTGACAAAAAAATTCAATCTTCTTTCTTGATCATCTTCACTATATATTATTCTTATCTTCTTTTCCGCTCTAGCTCCATAAATTCGTAGTTTTGGTATGCAGGTTCTTGAAAAGGCAGGGTCGCCATGAAGTATGATGATTGCTGGAGATAGGGTTCTTCATGAAAAGTCCATTGTTCAGGTTGGTTATGATATATTGTCTTATCAAAGATTGTTAAGTAAAGAACCTTAAAATTAGTGTTACATGGGTTTTTATTATTAAGATTTGCCCACTCAAGCAATATATGTTTATGTTGTTGTAAACAACTAAGTTACTGTAAAACTGTAACTGAGGCATACACTACAGACATAACTAAAATAAATTAAAAAAAGTTTAATACAGTGCCCCTGCGGCATGGTCCCAAAGACGCTGGTAGCATTTCCTCGCTGAATCGCAATGCTAATGCGACTTTATGACGACATCAACAAAGGATTGATAGAAACTACTTAAATATAGACAGACCATCTTAACAACAACGGCCTTGTTGACACGACCTTGCCCCACGATATTAGCACTATCCAGAGATGCAGCTCTTCTAAGGGCACTTACATAGTGTCACGACTACTTCCACAGATACAGAGATACTCTGGCATTACTCGGACTCTCCTCCCGCCCTAAGTCAGGCTGACCCGTTTCAGTCTATTCACGACGCAGTCCATGCGCCCGTGTCACCCTCCCATATATTACTCCTGTGGCGCGGAGATAATCCCATTAGCGGGTGGGTCAATTTCCCAAGCAGTATTTTTTGATGGCAAGACTGAAAACGCAGGTGCAGAAAGGTTGAATAATAAAGTACCATTTTTTTTCGGAAACAACCCGCCATTGTCTACCTCGGGCAACAGCTAAAATTTAAATATTAATATATATAATAATTAAAAAATATATATTTAGACCAAATTTCTCATCAATGTGGGTTGTCCCCAAGCCGGTTTTGTTTGTAAAATGCCGGGTAAGTCAAATACTATGCATGACAAAGAAAATCTGTTACCATTATTTTATTACCATATAAATAGGTAACGAAAAAAGCACATTACCACTTATATATCTCCTTTGTATACCCTTGAATAAGTGCATATACGTTTGTCCTGAGAAAACTTCTCATTACCGCCGACAATGTTTCGAACCGATTTATTTCCCAAATTTGATCAAGTACGCCCCCCGTCTCCCGCGCACTTCAAAGAATTAGTCAAGCTGCGGCGCTCGACGAGGCCGGTTGTGTATAGTGGCAATACGTTGGCTTGTACAAACGTGCATATCTCATCGCGGTGGACAGGGGACAAAAAAAATGTCATTCCGGAGTTTGTTATAGTTTCTTTATTTTTTAACTGCGTGGTTTGACATTTATATATATCAGGTAAAGTACACTCGCCATTACAAGAGTTGAATTAGTTTTAGAATATAGGGCTTACTTTTTTTTAAGAAATAAAAATATGTCGTGTTTCTCATTCCACCATTCTCATTCCGGTGTTTCCGGTGTAGTAAAATGACTTTAAACCCCACCAAAATGAGTAAATCACCGGAATGACATCAAAAGTAGCTTCACTTTTCATAAATATTGTTGAAATAATAATTTTTTTTTATTTTGTTTTTAATACCATACTAAGATATATGTTTATATTATTATGTAATGCCAATATAATATATATTACGAATATAAAAAGTAAAATTACTTTCATAATATGCTACTTTTCTTTCATTCTGGTGTATGAAATTTCATTGCGGTGCACTTATTTTATCATCCTGGTGTACATTTATCATTCCGTTGTATGTTTCATATTCGATCTCGAATATCTCGAAAACTATTTCAGATTTCAGGGTCCCTTTTACATATGTTTAATAATATAGTCTAAAGTATCTCTTCACATTTAAAAAACTTAAAAAAATCAAAAATAAAGAATCACACCGAAATCATACAAAAAATGCGTCTTGTTGAAATTGACCCGGGTAATACTCCCACACAAAGTCCGACTCACTGGTAGTGAGGGTCTAAAAAAAAGATCTGGTATTACTCGTAGCTATTTACAAGCCATCATAACAAAAACAATAGTCAAATCGCACGTCCAAGTTGCGTAAGTCGACCTTACTCCAGTTGCGAGCCATTCTTACCAACCATTGTCTAATGGCGCCGACACCTTTATAACGCCTTCACAAGGGCTTGGGCTATTCTACTTTTAGTCGGCCACAATGTGTACGCATCGCAAATAAGTAAAAAAAAAGGTTTTGTAATGTTATTTAAAAATGGGCTTTTTTTTTTCGGAAAGTGTATTTTCTTACATAAACTTTAATTTACGCTTCAAGATGAATCAATTAAGCTTAAACACGATGGGTTTATCGTATGCTGTTTAGGTGTTCCTGCTACGGTCACCTTTCGTCTCCATCATCGGATATATCATCATCATAAATTGAAGTCAAACTCTTGTCGGTGTAGCTGATGAAGTTATGTAGTTTTCTCCACCTAACTCTATCCATAGCCACTCCCTTGACTTCCCTATACGACATGACGACCTTCTCTAAGAGAACCATCGGATATATATCGGTTATTAATTAGGAACACAAAAGTGACCCTCGGATAGATAGAAAGTAGATTTTATTCATCCACAACACCAACAGTAACATTAAATACTATATTTAAAGGCTAAACAATGTTGATACAAAAAAAAATGTAATAAGCTTATCAAGACTAGTGATGTGCGACTTCCGAGTATTTCCGGCAGCTTTCCTCATTTTGTATGGCTAATGTTCTCGAGATCGTTCTCTCTCCATACAAATCGGGAAATGTTCTCGAGAACCGCACATCTCTAGCTGACTCAGCATAATGCTGCGTAGAACGCAGTGCTAGTCTTCCGTCAGAGATCTGTCTTAAACTCAATAGTGGAATGGCCCGCCTATCGTGTGCGTTTGTGGTATTATAACACGTCGTTGGAGAATGTAGTACAATAGCCATAGACACGTTAAATTTAGGTTTACGGCCCCTGTTAAAGATTATGTGAAGTCAAGCTATATACTACGTTGTTTTAAGTATGTATACTTATGTAGGTTTTAGTTAGGGTAACCAACTTTTTGTTTTATTGATCATAAAGTATTTCGCCTATGACGGTGAAAAACTATAGAGCATAGAGCAGAATATTATTAAGTTTTTAAATATTATTAGAACTTTACATGTTTCTTAAATAATTATTGTGTTCTATCTAGTTTTAGATGGTGTAGTGTATGTAAGACTAATTTGAAACAGTCATTAAATGGCGCCTGCTAGTTTTAATGAGCTAGTTTCAAAATTATGTAAATAATGTCGTTACTCTAGTTTATGTGTAAAGATTTATAGGGATTACAAAATTATATTACCTACTTTAAGTCAAATGACTAATTCAAAATTACATTCTTATATCACTATTTACTACATATATGTATCATAATCAAGCAATTCGTTTGTGGAACGATCTCCCTCTCTCCATTAGGAAAGCTCAGAGCAAATTCTCTTTCAAGCGCATGGTGCGCAAACATCTCTCCAAAGAATTTCAGGGGTGTACTGCCGTTTGGCAAATCGGTCATTCTCCAGACGTACATTTTTGCTTGTCTTCGCTGTTTAAAAATATAAAATTATTGATTTAATTATATCTTATATTTTTTGATCGTAGCAGGTATTCGTATTGAGCTGTACATGAATTTTCAAGAGCTAATTTCAAACCCTTCGGGTAGAAAAAAAAACTTTTAGTCCTATTCTCCTAATTGACACGTCGCGTCCCACTACCCAAATTACTTACATACCAATTTCTACATGAAGAAAAAACAATGTAAGCAAGATTATTAAACAAAAGAATACATGTTTTAATCGTACAAAAAAAACCTAGTCAATACAAATAATATATCACAAAGATATCAATTATAGTAACTTTGTCTCGAAACGTATAATAATTGACGCGTCGCGGTCGGTTGTGATTACACAACTTCTCTGAAAGAAGGTACGGATCTCACTAACGCATTTCGGTGAAGCGGTCAGTCGTGCCCAGAGCCCCGTGTGGGATGGTTGTGTCAGCTGTGTACGGGTTGCGGACTATGACTGTAAGTATCTAATTCGCGCGTTTTGGCTCACGAAATTTCTAATTCACACGTTCACGTTTTAAAAATCAACCAGTAACTCTATCGCGCAGAGAATTTTAGTGTACATTAAAGGCCGCATTATTTAATAGATACTAGATTCTGTAGATTATTACATGTACCTATAAAAAGTTATTTTGTATTTTTCAAGAATCCCTAATTCACAAGTCTAATTCACGCATCAAAAATGAACGCGTTAATTAGAATTTAACCTTCCATGTGGTTCTAATCATCAGTTTGTTTTTTTTTTTCTAGAAGATTTGTATATATAATAGTAATAGTACCTATAATATATAGCCACATCTTCATGGGGTCATTTTAAAACCTCATCAGGTAGCAAGCTGTATTTCTCAGCGCTGAAAAATTCTAGCCGAAGCGGTTTTGCCATATATTAGCACCATCAGGCATGAACAATATTTCGTACTTGGATATAACCCTGTGTCTGATAGAATAATAACAATGAAGCAGATCACCAATTTATGTCTTCTCAACATCGTGCAAGTTTACAACACAGTCCACGGAAGAGGATATCAACTAGAGGAAATTCTAGACGGCATACCAAGCCAGCAAATCGCAATGGTATTGGGAGACTGGAATGCTAAAACAGGAAGCTCAGAAATAGTCCATGAAATCCTAGACACCATTGGAAAATATGGTCTAGACTAGGAACGAACGAGGTCAGAGGCTTGCAGAGTTCTGTGTTTTGTGTCTGACCATTACTTTAACACTCTTTCACCATCACAAAAGATGACCCTACACTTGGAAGTCTCCTGGAACCTGGGTCGTTTTTGGGAATCAGATAGAATACATACTGGTAGACAAGCGCTGGAAGTCATCTGTCAAAAATGTGAAAACCTTCCCTTGAGCTGAATGCAGTTACTGGTTACCTCCTTCGCCATTCGTCTCAAAGCCGTTTACCGTAACGCGCGACCTAAACCCAGAATTTAGAATCCAATAGAGCGATCCCATTTCCAGAATCTGACGGAAGCGACGCTCATGAATTTAGATCCACCGCGGACAGGTGATGCTGAGTCCAGGTAATAAATTAATATTTTGAGGATATCGTATCTAAGAGAGGAAGGGACTGTGGAAGGTCCACATGGATCACTGAGGAAACTTGGAACCTAATTCAGCGCCGGAAAGAAATTAAAATTAATGCCCGTCAAGACTCCAAGGTGAAAAAGGGAATACTCGAAACTATGTACCTAAAGCAATTCAAAGGGAACGCCGCAGAGACAAGAACGAGCATATGCCAAGAAGTCGAGTCGCATCCACTTATTACAACCCCGGATCTGTTCAAGAAAGTTCGCCTGCTGAGACGAAAGTTCAAATCCAAGTTCTGGGTCATTGAAAATCACGATGAGCAACCGCTGCATGGGTTTGACAAAATTACAGAACGCTTGCGTGGCTACGATTAGCAGCTGTACAAAAGACCCTGTACATCCACCGATACTCGGCTGCACTGGGGATTTCTGAACCTGAAGCCCAACATCTTCAAATCAGAGATAATAGCAGCAATCGATCGCCTTAAAATTAAAACAGCTCCAGGACCAGACGACATTAATTCCAAGGTTTTCAAAGCTCTGGGTGATAAAAGCAGCCATGTCTTGCACAAGATCTGCCACCACTTATGGCAAAACGGCAGATGGCCAAAAGTCTGGACCCAATCCGTCATCATCCCGTTACACAAAAAAGGTTCATCGAAAAAATGCGACAACTACCGTACACTTGCTCTGACTCAGTTTTGCTCCACATGATAAACAACAGACTTCGTCACTATCTAGACTGGCAGATCGCGCAAAAACAAGCGGGTTTTGAGAAGGGGAAAGGCACGAACGAGAAAATACTGAACGTGAGGCAAATCGTACAGAAGTGATACGAGTTCAATACACCTTCATCATTGTCATCAGCTTTGTCGACTATATCAAGGCTTTTGACTGTCGACTGGGACTGTCTATGGGATATTTTGACCGATTTGGGTGTTCCTTTCCTCCTCACTGCACTACTACACTACAACTACTTTACTACAACAGCCAAGGACCAGTGAGAATAGATAAGACGTCATACAATCCCTTCAGTTTCCAAAAGGGTGTAAGACAAGGTTGCATTCTTTCACCTATTCTGTTCAATATATACGGCGAATACATCATAAGAAGGACGGCTATGATGGTAGCATTACTGTTGGGGGACGTAAAGTCTTGCGATACGCCGATGACACGACCCTCCTAGCAGCTAGCGAAAGCATAAGATGGGCAGTTTATTGAACAGGATGGCGCGCTTTAGTGAAGAATTCGGACTCTCAATCAACAGATCCAAGACCAAACTCATGATTATTGATCGTACAGGCAAGGTAGAACTCAGTGAAACACTTAACTTCGAAATCACGGAGAACCTGGGTTCTAACATTAGCAATAATGGTTCATGTAAGACGGAAGTTCGCAGAATTCGCGCTGGGATGGCCAAGGGCGCAATGTCGCAGCTTAATAATGTACGGAAGGACAGGAACATCTCCGCCAACACTAAGACTACCTTAGTCCGAACTATGGTGTTCTCCCTATTTTCATACGGCTCAGAAACATGGACACTGAAGAAAATGGACCGTGATCGAATTGATGCTTTCTGCTGGAGAAGAATGCTGCGCATACCATGGACAGCACGCCACGCCAACGCACCGATCTAGCCCAACTCAAGATCCGAACTAAACTGTCGACGACCTATCTTCGCAGGGTTCTGGAGTACTTTGATCGCATTGCCAGGAAAGACAGTGATAACCTGGAAAAACGACAATCACTGGAAAAGATGAAGGCAAGCGACCAAGAGGCAGGTGCACGACACGCTGGACAGACCAGATTCTCACAACCCTTGGCACTACAGTACACGATGCTCTACACACGGCTACTGACAGCAACAGATGGCGCCGCATCATCCGGGAATGACCACGACCCTCAGCAATGAGGCAACCGACGCAAGGAGAAGGAAGAGATAATACAGTAAGCGTAGCGAGGGCGGGTACATGTATAAATCATTTATTATAACTTATTATAATAATTCAATTTACATACGTAATTGCATACCTAACCTACCTAGTAACTAACGGCCGGTGTGCTTGTTTCTTGAGTACTTAGGTACTTTCATATTATTTAAAACATAGCTTATATCATATAACTGTCACCGTATCAGTCATATATTATTCTACAAAACGTTTTTATTTTAATTTAAAAAATATAACTGAATTTGTATAATTAACGCGTCGCTTTTCTAATTAACGCGTCATACAAAAAGTCAAAAATTCTAATTAACACGACGTTTTTCTAATTTACGCGTCATATAAATTTTAATTTGCTTATAAGTAATGAACCTTTAATAATTATAAAGTGCCCTATCCACATTTAAGTTTCAATGATCGATATGTTACTATATTTCAGACAAAAATGATTGAAAAGTAAGTAGAAAAAAAGCGACGCGTTAATTAGAATTAGAACACAAATCTGGAGAATGACCGAAATAATGTTTCCCAAATATGACTTCCCAAATAACTTATCGCAACAGCTTTATTTCCCAAATGCATCTCTAGCAAAGTTACATTTCCCATTGTATTCATTTGGTCAAATCATCTTTTCCCAAAATTTCACTTTGTCAAGATTTTATTTAGCAAATGCTTATAAAGCAAATGTTTGATTTTGTCATAAATTATTTTCCAAAACAAAATTTTCCCAAATTAGTCACTTTGCAAGCTGAACTTATAGCAAAAGTCTGGTAAATTGTAAGCCCTAAGTATTCCTAAATATTACCTAATAGTAGTACGTAAGGCAGGTCCGACTTGGCTTAGGTTAGGTACGACGACGAGCGTAGCGAGGAGGAGTGTTAGGTTGAACTGCGACCCTAACGAGCGAGCGTAGCGAGCGAGCCACGCGGCCCTATAGTGATAGCGAGTGGGCGAAACATCATAATATCACTTATTTTACCTTAAGGGAAATCCGACTTGGCTCAGGTTAGGTACGACGACGAGCGTAGCGAGGAGGAGTGTTAGGTTGAGTTGCGACCCTAACGAGCGAGCGTAGCGAGCGAGCCACGCGGCCCTATAGTGATAGCGAGTGGGCGAAACATCATAATATCACTTATTTCACCTTAAGGGAAATCCGACTTGGCTCAGGTTAGGTACGACGACGAGCGTAGCGAGGAGGAGGGTTAGGTTGAGTTGCGACCCTAACGAGCGAGCGTAGCGAGCGAGCCACGCGGCCCTATAGTGATAGCGAGTGGGCGAAACATCATAATATCACTTATTTCACCTTAAGGGAAATCCGACTTGGCTCAGGTTAGGTACGACGACGAGCGTAGCGAGGAGGAGTGTTAGGTTGAGTTGCGACCTTAACGAGCGAGCGTAGCGAGCTAGCCACGCGGCCCTATAGTGAGTGGGCCAAACATCATAGTATTACTTATTTCACCTTATACTGGGATATAAATCGTATGCCATGCAATATTTTGGGATAAGAATGTTATGCCAAACGATATATTTGCAAAAAAAAAATTGGGAAAGTAAAACTTGACAAGTAATTATTTGCTAAGCTACCACTTGCTAAACAAAATGTTTGCAAACTGTAAATTTGTGATACGTAGTTTTGCTAATTGCACTTTTTGCCAAATAAAAATTTGGGAAATAAAATTTGCGATGTGATACTTTGGGAAAGATTATTTGCCAAACAATAGTAATCCAATTTCAGGATTGATTGTCTATATGGTGTTTTACAGGGGTACATATGTATATATATATATATTATATTATATATATATTTGTATTTATGTATGTGTATTGTATTGCATATATGTGTATGTATAGGTATATCGTTAATATATATATATCAAACTTATTGAATTTTGTCTCGTTTTAGGTTTTTAGCCACGGCTTTTTATGATCCTGTACCAACTGCTAGTTTCTGTTTGGCCCTATGGTTGACTGGTAGAGAATGCCTTATGGCATTAAGTCCGCCATTTGTACTCTTACTTTTGTATTTTGTACAATAAAGTTTAAATAAATAAATAAATAAATGTATTACTCTAAATCAAAGGCCTAATATTGCCTGGTTTTCTATTCTTCTTTCATCATCATCATCACTTACGAACTCGTCAATAATTAACGAATAAATGTAGTCGTCTACCCACTTAGTTACACATACACTTACTAAATTTACAAATCATTAATAAATCTTATATGACGAAGACCGAAGTAAAATAATCCGACTTCTTTTTCAACTCTAAAAAACTACAATACCAGAGCCAGACAGGATGTCCAAATTTAAAGTATGGTAGTCTACGCACGTAGCAGACGTGTACAGCCTTATACAAATGTCTCTTAAATCTCGACGTGATGTACTGGGATTATAAATGTGAACTTCAAAACAAAGTAACACTTGAGACCTCTACCACAGATTATATACAAGTTACTAACTGCCTTACCACGCGCGTTGAACAGACTCCCATGTGATTATGATTATGATAGTAAATCTACTAAACAAGTTATTACCCCATATAAAAAAAAACTGTTAATAGACAGCCTTCCCGATTAGTAAGTATATATTTAGAATACTTAAATACAAATTATGTCAACATACTATTTTTTTCCCCTACTTAGGTTTGATATAATCTTTAAAAATTAAGATTAGAGTCTGTTGCAATGTGTAATGTCCGTTTATGAAAAGAAACAGTTCAATGTTATTTTTTTACTCCCTACAGGAAGATGTAAAAAACTTACTTTTGGGAAAATTCGAGCATGAACTCAAAAACTGTTAGTCCAAAACTGTTTCTTTGCTATAGAATACTTTGACTATTTGAAATAAAATGAGCAAAAATTCTAACATCATTATTATGATTACCAATTAAGTTATTACGTCGATAATTCGGACACAATTATAAGATATCCATTTGTACCTCTGACATTCATTTATTTATCATTTGTAGAGATAATTATCAATAGTTAATAATGATTAGAATAGAATAGGAATAGAATATGTTTATTTGTCAAACATAAGTACAAAGTACTTAGTTGTTACATTAGTTTGACTTTATAGTTTCATAATTATTAAGTACCTAATATTTTGTATGCTGGTAACTAAAGTGTGTGAAACTTACAATACCTAATGTAATACGATATTTGTACACCACATTTTAAGCAGAATAAATATATTTTGATTTGAATAAGCCCCGCGCGTTTTGTTCGTTTTCTGTAGCTTTGGAAAATAGTATCAGAAACGTGATGGCGACTCAAAAAAGACTAAGTCCTCCCGCACACTAGGCAGCCTGCACCCTTAGCTCAACTGTGACATGCGACTCTTTCTCGCGCGAGAAATATCACCTATCTCTTTCTTTGCAATACTGTGAGAGAGTGACGGGCGATGCTATGTCGCGCGACAAGAGTCGCGAAGAGTAGTTGTGCTAGACGGGCTGGTTGCGGCAGTCAGTCGAATTTATGACGATGTACGGGAGCTTGCAAATTCCATATAAATAAATAAATATCAGACAACCTCACACAAATCGATCTAGTCCCTAATTAAGCACATAAAGGCTTGTGTTATGGGTACTAGACGACGATATACATACCTACTTATATAGATAAATATATACTTAAATACATAGAACAACCATCATGACCCAAGCACGAATATTCGAGTTCATCACACAAATATTTGCCCTGACCGGGATTCGAACCCGGGACCGCCGGCTCAGTAGGCAGGTCTCTACTAACTGACCCAACCGCGTCGTCATATACGAGTATATATATGTTCGACTAGCTGTACAGGTAGGCTGTCTAGGGCGCGGGGGCGCTTACATACTCATACATAGATGAAATAAATAATTATAATAAAAAAATTAAACACCCCCGACACAAGCAGCTGGTTATTAAATCCTCATTCAATGAGTGATATAGAAAATGCTACTAAAACTGAACATAACTACAAAATCTGAATTTTTAACTTTGGTATTGTCTGAGATCCTGTCATATGTTCCAATTAAAACTGAATATCTTGGAAATTATTGGTCCTAACTATTTCCACCAAACATAGCTAAGAACCACCTCGACGGACAAGTCTTTCTATTTAAAAAACCGCATTCAAATTGGTCCATCCGTTTGGGAGCTACGATGCCACATACAGACACACAAATACACAGATACACATGTTAAACTTATTCCATCCCTATTTTTCCTCGAGGTTAAAACGCGCGTGTGATGCTCCTGAAGGGGCCGCATGTCTTTTTTGCCAGTGTCGAAGTATAAAAAAAAAATTAAGACTCACCACCATAAGCTTGCCGTGTTTGGGATGCCGTCGGATGAGCAGCGCCGCCCCGTTCTCCTCATCTTGGTACAAGTCTCCAACCTCCTCTTCGCCTTCCTGGGGACAACACATCGCAATGAAGATTACATGCATCTATAGATGTTTTAGACAAATTTAGGAGTGTCTTTTCAAAGGATAAGCAATTTTGAAAAGATGCTCCTCGAGTTCCACAATTATTGTCTAATTTAGGTTTATGATAGGTAAGGTAGGTTTATGATAAGTTCCGTTTATTTCATCAAATGTTTAATTAAGGCCTTAATCCTGATTTTTTTTTTTTTGTTTATGACAAATATATTGATAATTTCAACCAACTTTTTGAAGTGAATAATACTTTTCCCCACGTTCTAGGTAGTAACATAGCTATTTCATGCTTTCATTGCGTGCAGTCGAAAAAAAGTAACATAAACTAATTTTCCGCGTGAACTTTATCAATTTCGAGTAGTTTTTGAAACAAAAATTATCAATGAAAAAATTCAAATTTTAGGTTTCAAATATATACCAATCAATCCCAATAGCCCTGTTCTAGGTAGTTACATCAATAATATGTTAAGAAACATGTTTGATCATAGAGAATAATGTCTAAAACAATCAGCATTATAAAAGGAGTAAGGCCTCTTAAGTCATATTTTTTTCCTATATACGAGGATGAACAGCGGGCCTATGATGGTTGCATTTAGCACGCGATAAATAAGTGACAAAGCATCCGCCACGTTTTGACAAAATGCAGGTATGACTGACGGATACTTTTTCACTTATTTATCATGTGATAAACGCAACCATAGGCGCTGTGTTAGGAATTCAATACATAGAGTGAGATAAGGTGCTATTTCGATTTTCAATCCGCCTTCGTCTCGCTTCGCCTTGTCGGTGGAAAAGCACTCTTATTGTAGCGGAAATGTACATTACTTTCCTATTAGTATAACCTTACTTCAAGACTATTATGATTAACTCAATAAATGGTTTCATTTGGTCATTTCCTTCCAGTGTAACCGACCTCCGCGACAGAGGAAGATTTGTGAAGGTTGGTTGCATTGCTATGCAGCTATTGCCATCATATTGTACAATCGATATCAAAAAGGCATTTCTAAAGTACCTAACAGTAGGTAGAGAATAGAGATGATAACTTGATACTTAACTCTTATATAAAATTTAAATAGCTGATGTTGAATTCTACTGTAGCTATATGTCATGAAATAATGAAAAAAAAAAAAATAAGGGATGTCAATTATGAGACTTAAAAAGTTCGCCATTTTGACGTATCGTCACCCGATTAAGGTGTGTATGTGTATGGAAATTCTTTATCTAAAAGTGAGAGAAGTGAGTCAACTTTAACTCTCAAGGATTTATTATCGACAAAGATAAATAGTTACTAAGCATCGATATTTTTTGAAATTATTTAAACAGCTTCAGTTAATTATATTAATAACCATATCACTATTGTTTAGTGATCAACGAAACTGATTAATGTTGGTCGACAAATAAATAAATTTAATTTAAAATTTTAGTATTGTATATTATGTACCTATGTTGTGTTTATATTTTAAAATAAACTACTCAACCAACCGTAAATCTTATATTTTTCCAATTTTGTTTTGCCAACGACAGTACTTTAAATAATTCCGATCCAGTTGCAATGCAACTACCAGACCAAAATATGAATGCATTTCAACCCAATACACAAAACGGCACATTATTTTAGGAACAAGACGTCGCTTACGACATTCTGCACCGTAAATACCATAAAGGAGGAAGGTGACATTTTTCACAATCGACGGAAAAAACGATCGAGGTCAGAGTCATTACAATTAAAACTGCCAAAAACTTTATTACCAGAGTCACGAACAAAAGTGACGTATAAGTTTGGAGTATCTTCGGCTTTTACGACATTTCTTAAAAGTATGCATTTTTAAAGAATAGTAATTGTTTGGAGTATGAAGGCTTGGCCGGTTTGTGATAAAGATTGCTATCTGCTGTTGATTAACCACATCTTCTATAATAAATAATTATTAAAACTCACGTAAAACTTGTCAAGAACGGCCCGATGTTTCAAACATCTCTTCTATACTAAGATAGTAAACGTTAAAATTAATATCTACCGACATTGTTCAAGGTAATTAGAAAAAATAGGCGAAGAGAGCTACATATTTTTTCCACTGTAACCGATTTTTTTTTGTATGTTTTAAGGTATGTCTTTGTGGCCTCTACGATTGTGGCTTTGATCAATTTTGGTACAGAGGGATAGCTACGAGTAGGATCATCCACAAATAGTTATATAATACTTTTTCCCCACTACGGTCTATGATTTTATAGGATGTAATTGAACGTATTTATGCAAAAGGGCACCAACCCACATTAAACGTTTGTAATTTATGCTATAGTTACAGGGTTAAATTTAAACGGATTTTATATTGTTGGCTGGTTCTCTTTTGCATAAACACGTCCAATTTGCTGATGTACAGTGTCAGTGTCAATATTTGTGTGATGAACTCTATCTATATATGTATTTATATATATATCGTCGTCTAGTACCCATAGTACAAGCTTTGCTTAGTTTGGGACTAGGTCGATTTGTGTGTATGATTGTCCCTTAATATTTATTTATTTATTTAATATTTATTTATAGTACAAGCTCTGCTTAGTTTGGGACTAGGTCGATTTGTGAATGATTGTCCCTTAATATTTATCTATTCTATTTTTATACTTTTAGTTTATTGGTTAACGTCTGGGGCACAGTCTTTGGTTTGTTTGCACCTGAAAAAACCGGCCAAGAGCATGTCGGGCCACGCTCAGTGTAGGGTTCCGTATCCTTCACAATAAACTGCTGTTTTAAGCCCGAGGTTTAAGTTAAGAAAGATTTTAAGCTCTATAAAAAGGTCATAAACGCCCTAGAAACTGTAATAACTTATTACCTTCTGGAAGTCAACTTACGTCCTTTTAAAGAAAAAATATGAAATTTGGTGATAAGTTATCACCAAATTTCATATTTTTGATAACTCAAAAACGGCTCGACCGATTTTGTTCAGTATAGTTTTCATTGAAAGTACTTATAGGGCCTCATTTACATGAAATTTCCATTTTTTTTTGACCCGTGGTTGAAAAGTTAGAGGGGGGGGGGGGGGGGGGGGGACACTATATTTTTTTGTTTTCAGAGCGAATATTTACAAAACTGCTGACTATCAAAAAATAATGTTAAAAGACCCCTATTATTTTTACAAGACCTATTCAACGACACCCCACACACCAGTGCTGAAAAGAAAAAAAAAATTCACCCCCACTTTAGGTGTTCGAGAGGTACCCGAACAAACATTTTTTTTAATTTTTATTTTACCGTTCTGTCGGCGTTATACATACACATATACTCATACCAAATTTCAGCTTTCTAGTACTAATGATCACGGAGCTAAGCCGCGGACGGACAGACGGACAGACGGACAGACGGACATGGCGAAACTATAAGGGTTCCTAGTTGACTACGGAACCCTAAAAAGCTAAAAACGCGTTATGTTAATAACACGACATTTTCGGCTAATTTTAGCACACTTACGTCTACACGAAGACAATGCGAAGTTTTTCAAACAATTACCTCGTCTGATACGAACAGCTGATCGTGGGAAGTTGAATACGCTCATTTCACTTGCGTGATTACGTGATAAACTCTTGCGCATGTCATGCGAACGGAACGAAAAACACAACTTTCGCGAGAGATCGCGTTAAGTTTGCACCTGAAGTATATGGGCTGTCATAGAAATTAGGTGCATTCTTAACGTAAACTGGCTGATACGACAAAGTTGAGAATCGAAAAATAACGTCGGGTGACTATGTCAGTAGAATTTAAGTCTGCTAAAGGGATTTTAAACTTTAGTTACCATCTAAAGACTTAGTTACATTGTATATGTGAGACTGACAGAAAGTGATAATAGTGTTTATTACGTCAAATAATTAGGTAGAAAATGGCATGATGCGTTTTAAGTGCGTTAAGCATGCGTATAAACAATAGTTAAAGAATACTGTAGGCATTAAGGCCGATGAAAATATTATGTATCTAGGCAACATGTGTAAGCTAAATTAGTCGTAACTCCATACAAATCACCAATGAATTAGTCACTTTATTGCTTAACATTAAGATTCACTTTCCTTGATATTTTTTTGGAGATACGCCAGTATTTTCGCACGTCTAGTAGTGGTAATAAAGATGTGTTTGATGAAACGCAAGTACGATTAACATGTAGCATGGGTAGCATCTTACTCGAGTGCGAAAATGAGGGTAATGCTTTCCATTGGTGTCATTAGGACGAATGAGGCAATCGTCAGTAATCATCAATGGAATGATTAATCTAATACAGATGTCGTGATTTAGACCTGTAACGTGTACAAGTGAAATCGTGATGGTTCTGTTTACTACGTGATAAATAAGTGACAAAGTATCTGTCATTATACTCGCATTTTGTCAAAACGTGACAGTTTAGCACTTTATTAGACGCCGTAATTCATCTTTTAAAGATGTAAAAGGACAATGATGATAATAATTGAATGCTTAAGAGGCCTTATTCCTTTTAAAATTAATTTTTTTCATTTTATGACAAATATATTGATAATTTCAACCAACTTTTTGAAGTGAATAATACTTTTCCCCAAATTCTAGGTAGTAACATATAGCTATTTCATTGAGTGCAGTCAAAAATAAATTGAAAAAAATAATTTTCCGCGTGAATATTGTCAATTTCGAGTAAGTAGTTTTTGAAACAAAAATTATCAATGAAAAATTTAAACTGTAGGTTTCAAATATATACCAATGAATCCCAGTAGCCCTGTTCTAGGTGGTAACATCAATAATATGTTAAGAAACATGTTTGATCATAGAGAAAAATGTCTAAATCAATCAGCATTTTAAAAGGAATAAGGCCTCTTAAACATTCCGGGTGAAAATCTTGCTCCTGACCCTGACGTGATGTCGTTTACCCTAAAATTAAGATAAACATTTGGCCGATCGGTCGTCGTGAGATCACAACGCATCTGATAACAGCGTCGGGACATAGCATCGTGCAGCGATGTGAATCTCGGATGCTGCGGAGTGCGGAAACGCGTGCGGACTGCGTTACAACGCGAGTAGGTACGTACAGTCCGCAATACATCTATCAGAGTGCCCATTTTTTCACATAAAGATTGATTGTCATAACGTATTGTTTGGCATAAAATGTTAGCCATAACTCTGAAATTATTAGCATTACAAGAGTTTTGTGAGTAAAACCCATTAGCTTAGGTTAGTTTAGGTTTGTATTATAACAAGCCTAAAAAAATATTTATTTCAGAGGAAAGTAGGAATTATGAGTACAAAAATTATGAATCAGAATTTTATGTGAGCCAATATGGATCCCATCTATCACACTAATATTATAAAACCGAAAGTTTGTGCGTATGTTTGTGTGTATGTTTGTTACTTCTTCACGCTCAAACGGCTGGACCAATTTTGATAAAATTATGTATGAGCGGGTAACGCCGCGGGGCGCGGCTAGTACTACTATAACATTCTAAAATTGCATTGAATTCATTTCAGGACCTCAACAGCGAAATGCAGGGTTTGTATAGGCGCGCGGGGACAGCCGGCGCTATCTGTTGATGAAATTTTCTTTGTCCTCATGTCGAAACGGCTGGACGAAATTTAACCAATTTTGGCACAGGAACAGCTGGGTATCCAAAGGTGATTACAGAACAGGTTTACCCGACTACGTTAAAAAAAAATATGTGGTCAAAATAAACACCTTCTAGTCAGTAGTAGTATCTTTATACAGAAAATGACAGCTTTACTCAAGATTATGTGTAAAGGTTAGGCTGCCTGTCCACAGAAGCAGAGCGTAGCGGAGATGTGTTAAATGGACTAATCACATTTAAATGCACTTTTTTAATCACAAAGACGCAGCCTGATTGGCTCATTTGCTTTTAGAACTTTGTTGTAAAGTTCAAAATTAAAAAAAAAAACTATCGTTTAAATGATAGCTATAAAACGAAGTCATTTGTCGCTATAATAAGTGGTAAACACATCTTATCAACCATAAGGCGTTTCCATCGGAGATGTACGAGGATGCGTAGCGAGGGATGTGTTTGTTAACCAATGGAATAATTTCATTTACCTACTTATCCTCGCTCAGCGCAAGTGATTCTATTGGTTAACAAAAACACATCCCTCGCTCTCGCTACGCATCCTCGCACTGGTGGAAACGCAGCCTAACTTAATTCCCGTTTGATTAATGTACGAGTCGCTTTTATAATTACATCAATAAACATTATGAAGATGAACCGGGAAGTAATAAGTAATTACCCCCTCGATCACCAACATAATCGTAAATGCACATGGCAATAACAATATGCATTCTTAATTCGTCATGCTTCTGTACCCTACCATGAGTTTACGTGGCCGTACCGCTAAGCGACAGCGTAAATGATATTGTATGGACAATAGTACAGTGCCTAAAGCGGTTACTTCGTAGAACAATCCTCCATACAAGTCCGTGTTCATCACACAAATAATTGCCCTTGCCGAGATTCGAACCCAGGACCGTCGGCTCAGTAGGCTTTACCACTGCGCCAACCGCATCGTCTAAAAACTTAAAACAATGCTTCAGTACAATTTTCTACTCAGACGAACCTTTTTTTTATTAGCACATTAGATGGAAAAAGAGTGGGGAGGCCTTTGCCCAGCAGTGGGACATCATGGGCTCACAATAATAGTAATAATAAGAGATAGATCATTAAACGTCACAACTTTCAAGAAAAGAGGGTACTCCGATCTGTTCGGCTGGCAACGCACTTGTGACTCCTCTGGTGTTGCAGGTGTCTATGGGCGACGGTAATCACGCACCATCGGGAGACCCGTTTGCTTGTTTGCCCCCTATGGCATAAAAAAAAGAAAAGAAACGTGACCTGTCACGTGACAACCCGTAAATGGTCACCACGCCGACAGCATTTGCATATTTGCTATGTGATTATAGTATCAACCGATAGGTATCCTAGCATGAGCCATAAATTATTATATTATATTTATTCAAAAGCGAACTCATACGCAGTTGTGTTAGGTTGTTGACTGACGTCACAATTATTTAAATAAGAGGCACAGGGATGTGAAGGAGGAAAATAAAATACTTTTTTCCCCACGTGAGGGAAATTTGGGTTTATTCAAATCAGATTTTATTCTGATTCTAATAGGAACAGAAAGAACCTACCGTAACTTGAACTGGGGTAATTTTAGATTACTTAATTATGGTTATTTTTAATAATCAAACATCAAAACATCAAATCAAA
This sequence comes from Apotomis capreana, assembly GCA_947623375.1. NCBI lineage: Eukaryota > Metazoa > Arthropoda > Insecta > Lepidoptera > Tortricidae > Apotomis > Apotomis capreana. Next base: position 10,505,694 of record OX392518.1, read on the forward strand.
CTAATATTATAACTTAACTGCGAAACTTTGTGATTGTGTTTATGTGTATGTTTGTTACCTTTTCTCGCTCAGACGGCTGAACTAATTTTAATACATTTTGGTATGAAAGTAGCTGACACTCTAGATTAAAACACAGGCTACTTTTTATCCTGACAGAATGTAGTGTTCCCTTGGTATAAGCCGGTAACACCGCGCGGTGCAGCTAGTTTTCAGATAAATTAAGGCTATTTTCACCCTACTTTTAACAAGAGGAGGTTCTCAAGAAGTGCCTTTTATGATTTTTATGTTTGTTTATGTTACCTCACAAACTCACAACTCATTCCTTTATGATGATTTCTTTTTGTGATAACCATTTTTGTGATGTGACAATAGGATATTTAACTGTTTCAATAAATTAAGATAAATTATACTTAATCATATTTTTTATTATAATAAATTTACTTTTAAACCCTGGCTGAATGAGAAGTAATAATTGAATTCGAGAATGTAAACGTTTGATATCATTTCCCATAAGAACCTTGTCTCTTAAACTGGAGACTAATCTTCATAATGACCACATACATTGCTGTACATAAACGTAAAACATGTTTAAATCCGAGTTACTGCCCGTTTGACTCAACTTCATTAACTTTGGCAGTAAATCGCGTAAAGCCATGTTTACGACCCAGTTAGTAGTGCAGTAAGTTTGAGTGAATGTATATCAGTTAGCGTGTATGCATGTCGAATTCGTTATGGATTTGATTCATTAAAGCTAGACATATTTATTTACGATTTTGTTTAAGAGGCCTTATTCCTTGTAAAATTGATTTTTTTCATTTTATGACAAATATATTGGCAATGTCAACCAATTTTGAATTAAATAATACTTTTAGTAACATAGGTATTTCATGCTTTCATTGCGTGCAGGCGAAACTAAGTAAAAAAAACAACAGAAAAGTGTCCTAAATTAGTCCGTTCCATAACGTCACGTTTGAATATTATGAACTTTTCTTTATTTGCACGGGCGTTACGTAGTGGAAACCACGGTCTTATAACTTAGAACAAATTAACAGATTCTTATGCTACTCATTTAGGTGGTCGGTCTAACATCTGAAATAGCATGAATTTTAAGTGATATTCAATTTAGTCGAGTTAATTGGAAAAGTTTACCGGTTCTTAGCGAGAGATGTCACTGTTATCGTCTAAATTAACAGAAGAATTTTAGACTCTAAATCTTATTACCATATTTTGTTAAATAGTTAATTTATATTATTTAACATATGTCCCACTAAAACAAACACTTTTAATCAAAATGCCTCTTTTTTGCAATGGTATCATTCAACATTATAAATTATGGTAACAAAATCTTCCAATTATTACTGCGGATTCCAATTGACGCATTAAATGTTTAGATCAGAATAATATTCTGAATTAGTATTCTCAATTATTTTGTCACTACCGAAACAGATTTAAGTGTGAGCACTCTTGTAATTTCGAAACAAATATATTTTATGATGGTTGGCGTTTGCTTTATAATTTATTTATTTTAATGAATTATTACTACAAATAATGACATGCTGTATTTTTTGTGAAATGGAATTGATATTGATATATTTGACATATAGATTGTGTTGATGTGATGATGTGTTAAAAATTTACCGTTTCACATCTCTATTTCAATTTCGGATACATTCAAAACATTTTCTCTACTTTTAATTGATTATTTACGACGACCTGGCTTTGTTTTTGGATGCCGATTTTTCTATTCACGACAACTCTGGCAATTTACCTACTGGATTGTGATGTGATGACTGCTTCTTCTACGCAATTATATATTACGACAATATTTTCAGTTGTAATGGACTACTCGTTTATAAATTGCGAGGATCATAAGACTTTTAATTAGCTAGTATTTGTGTAGTGTAGTGTAGACTTGATTATGACCAATTCGACTAAATAAGTGTAAATGATGGCAGCAAATTATTGTAGAAAACGCTACGGAAAATAAACTTGTACGTATTTAATATTGTTTTATTTCACAATAAACCGATTTTGATGCTATTTCTATCACACTATGTAAATTGGTACATAGTGTAATAGAAATAGCTCGAAAATAATATTATCTTGAGCTAGGTACGTAGCACGCCGCATGTAGCTGTATAGTTTACCGGCACAAAGCACGAGATGGCGCTACATGTCAAATCTTTAAGTGATATCTCTATCTCATATTATACAAATATACTCTATGGTGGAAACTAAAATTCTCATACAAATTTTGCGACACTTGTTTTAGGGTTCCGTACCCAAAGGGTAAAAACGGGACCCTATTACTGAGACTTCGCTGTCCGTCTGTCCGTCCGTCCGTCTGTCACCAGGCTGTATCTCAAGAACGGTGATAGCTAGACCATTGAAATTTTCACAGATAATGTATTTCTATTGTCGCTATAACAAGAAATACTAAAAATAAAATAAAATAAATATTTAAGGGGGGCTCCCATACAACAAACTTGTTATAGATCATGGCACGGAACCCTTCATGCGCGAGTCGGACTCGCACTTGCCCAATTTTTTTATTCATTACATTGAAAATGCTATCTATTCCGAGTAATATCGACGACGCGTTTGGCTCGGTTTGTAGACCCCTGCCTACTGAGCCGGTGGTCCCGGGTTCGAATCCCGGCCAGGGCAAATATTTGTGTGATGAACTCGAATATTTGTGCTTGGGTCATGGTTGTTCTATGTATTTAAGTATCCGCTTCTGGACAGGCAAACTAACGTTTACTCATAATCTTCAGGAAAGCCAAAATTTTCTGTATAAAGATACTACTAGAAGGTGTTTACGTCGAACACGTATTTTTTTTTTCAACAGAGTCCGGTAAATCTGTCCTATAACCGTTTTGGATGTCCAGTTATTCCTGTGCCCAAATTCGTTAAAGTTCGTCTAGACGTTTCGGCGTGTGGACAAAGAAAATTTCACCAACAGATATCCTGCATCTCGCTTTTAGGGTCCTGAAATAATGACATCTCTATAGAAAACTAATTTTTAATGCAATTTTAGAATGTTATAATACGACTGTTGTTGCCAACGCCTTTGGCTCGGCTTGTAAACACCTGTCTACTGAGCCGGCGGTCCCGGGTTCGAATCCCGGCCAGGGCAAATATTTGTGTGATGAACTTGAATATTTGTGCTTGGGTCATGGTTGTTTATTTATTTAAACTTTATTGCACAATACAAAAAAAGTACAAATGGCGGACTTAATGCCTTTAGGCATTCTCTACCAGTCAACCACTGGGTTAAGCAGAAATATGTAGTCGGTGCAGGTTGTTCTATGTATTTAAGTATATATTTATCTATATAAGTACGTATATCATCGACTAGTACCCATAACACAAGCCTTCTTGAGCTTAATTTGGGACTAGATCGATTTGTGTGAGGTTGTCAGATATTTATTTATTAATATGAACCCAACAGCGTCCACTTTTGGACGAAACAGGGATTGGGGTTTTATTTTTAAAACGCTCAGCTGACACCCTGGATTAACACATAGGCTACTTTTTATCCCGAAACAATGTAGTGTTCCCATAGAATGAGGGGATAACGACGCGGGGCACAGCTAGTGTTGTATAAGCAAACGACATCAACGCGTGGCTGTACGTTGCACGATCTTTTTTTTTTTTTTTTTTCATAAATATTATCATCAATCAGTAGTTACTTAACTGTTAGAGAAATTGAAAAGTGGCAATACTGCAGTGCCGTCCCCATTTTCTTAGATTGATTAGAAAAGGACGACACTACAGTAATGCTACTTTTTAAATTCCACTTTTTTATTTGTATAGAATCTTTTTATCGATTCATAATACCACATTTTTATTCCACTTTTTTGTCAGACCATAATTGAGTTTCTGAATTTATTTCATTTCCTACTTCTTCAGCAACCATTTAGTCTAGACATGCTTACGTATAGCTTAGCTTATTATTTTAAATCCTTGAATATTGAACTTAAATTATCCTCATGACAACCAACCTTTCTTATTTACCATATTAGTTGCCAAATATTAAAATTCACTACCATTTGCCCCTTAAAGACCTCTGTAATAGTTTGCATAGATACCCCCGCCGCTCGTGATTGGCCGGCCGGTCATAAAACGAATTTGTTATTCAAATCGACTCATTATAATAATCAGAATGCTTTTATTCCGTGTACGGACACGTGAATATGGAATTATGGAACTCTATGGGAATTTTTATTTATCAATTAAAATAACCGCCATATACGATAGCATATTATATATTTAAAACTGCTCCGCTGCGCTCCAAAACTGGTATAGTGGATGTGGGTGTCAAGACCGCAAAACTGAAATGGGACTGGGCTGGACATGTCTGTCGCATGCATCCGGAAAGGTGGGCCACAATAGCAACCCAATGGATCCCACAAGATGGATATCAGAACAGAGGCAGGCCGAAAAGGATATGGCGGGACGATCTGGACGCATTCTGCAAAGAATGGCAGAACCGCACTGGCAATAGTATCGAATGGAGAAAAGCAGTGGGACACCTAAAATGGCTTTTAAAAAAAAATACGATAGCATAGCATCAGAAGTTCAATCTATTAAGCTCAAGAAGGCCTGTGTTATGGGTAGGTACTTGACGACGATGTACAATATGTACATTACTTATATCGATAAATACTACAGCTACAGCTGCGCCACGCGGTGTTACCCACTCATCCCACGGGAACACTACGTTTTTAGGGATAAAGAGTAGCATATATGTTAATCAGGGTTAGGTTCGTAAGGACTAGATTGCATAACGACTCTATAAGCAAAACGTCTTAGTTGCATAAGGTCTTGGTAGCTAAATGTCGAATTGTGCAAACGTCTTAATAGTAGAATGCCCGGGTTTAAGATTGGACTTAGTTCTATTACGTCTTGTTTGTATAACGCCCTAATATCAAAATGTTGTAATAGCAAAACGACTAGGTAGGCATATCGTCAAACATTAATAACGTCTAAATGGCATAACGACTGGATGGTTGAATGACAAGAAAAACTCAAACGTAGTTTGTGAAGGAACTCTTTGATAAAGAAACTTCAAAGTCGAGTTGTGTTTATTTAAACACTAGTTTCTGCCGGCGACTTCGTCCGAGACCTAGACAATAACTAGTCGTCCCTACACAGATTGAATTCATCTACCTAGCCGGTATGCAATCATGACTTTTTGCTACCAAGACCATATGCTATCCAGACACTTTTCCTTATGCGTCGTTTTACAATCAAGACTTATTAATAACTTGGACGTAAACTTTATTAGTCATTTTGCAACTTCAGGCGTTATGCTATAGTTGTCGATCGAACAACTAAGACATTCTACTCACTAGGGCATTCTGCAAAAAAGACATTGTGCTTACCAAGACCTTATGCAACTAAGACGTTTTGCTTATAGAGTCGTTATGCAATCTAGTCCTTACGAACCTAACCCGTTAATCAAGGGTGTCACCTACCTTCATACCAAAATTTATCTAAATTGGTCCAGCCGTTTCATCGTGAAGAATTAACATACGTACACATAAACTCACACACTCACAAACTTTCGCCTTTATAATATTAGTGTTGATATAAATTTATCGAATTAGTCCTGTCCTGCCTTTAATATGTTCGGAATTTATGCAACGCTACGCTTTCAGTAGTAATAAATTACTTGGTAGTCAGAATTAGGGCAACGCAAGGCTACCTCATTCCGTGGTGACGGTTCGTGACTATAATTTAACGATGGCTGTTACTGTAAACCTAAATTACCATAGTAAATATTGTAATATTTATTTCTGGAATTACCCACGATAGTCAGAGGAAAGCTAGACCAAAACATTACAGTACTTCTATCACAACTGTGACTGTTTACCTATCGCTCGATAAATATTACCTATCTCTATCTTCGCTGTACTGTGATGGAGTGACAGGCGATGCTATGTCGCTCGACAAGAGATTTAATCGTTTATTTCTAAGAATATGGTACAAATTCGGTTAGGAAATGATGTTGGTTAAGCATATTCTGCCGGTACGGCGTAGTAATGTCATGGCTAAAAACCTTATTTTTTTTAAATTATAATTACATTATCCTCCCTTTCCCACTCTCATGTATCATCAGCTCCGCGGGTGTGACTCTTAAATTGACGCAAAATAACAAAGGTCAATAGTTCAAACCCTATTAAGGTTGGAAAAAGCAAACTATTCTGGTTCCAAAAAAAAAAAACAAAAAATGTGCATTATAATAAAAATTAAGGGTTTAAATAAAATACGTGGTTGATTATCATTTAATATTAACCATGAACTACGAGTATTTGGAAGTTCCAAATATAATCTAAAAGTAAAATTTTGGCTACTTAAATACTGCCGATGCCATCATAACGGAAAAGGGCACATCTAACATTTTTTTGTGAAATTGAGTTAGATACATATTCGGAAAGAGGAAAAAAAGGCGCATCTGTCTATATATTTTTTTTTAATTTTCACAAAAAATGTTAGATGTGCCTTTTTTCGTTATGACGGCAGTAATACCAATATGATACACTTTCTTGCTATTGTATTGCTTGACAATGGAATCCCTCTTCTGAAATTGATTCCTTTTTTAATTCGTGAATGTGTCGTGTCATCTTCGATCCAGCGTCGTCAGTAGCCTACATATCTAATGAATAGCTGCGCGCGCATTGTGCCCCAGTGAAAGTTTCCCACGCCGCTTATCCAACCGCTGAATTTCCTGAACCGCGCAATGAGATAAGGAATTCGTACTAAATATTACATCAGAGTTTTAGATGCGATGGATCTGCTTAAGCTTCAAGCCGAAAACTGCCGAGAAACTGCGCAGGATCGGGACAAGTGGTACTCTGTTTCGAAGGCTCAGATCCTATTTGGATACGATTGAGATAATTTACGATATGTTTGGTTTGTCGGTGTTTAAACAAACTACTGGGGTTCACTACGCTTAGCGAATAGCCAACTAGTCTGTTTTTGAATTATGAATTTCAGACTATCTAACCGGTGTACGGAACCCTCCGTGCGCGAGTAACACTCTCACTTGGCCGAATTTTTTACTTTACGTGGAGAGCAGTTTGAGAACCCCTTTAACCTTACCATGAGTTTACAATGACTGTACTCGCTAGCTGCGTAACGATTTCGTCTAGCACAACTATGCTGCGACTTAGTGCACCCGTCACTCTCTCACAATACTGCACAGAAAGAGACGGGTAATAATCTCGCGCGAAAAATAGTCGCGTATGGCAGTTATGCTAGAGGTGCTGTAGTTGTACAAAGTAACCGCTAGGCGCTGTACTATTCTCCATACAATTCGTTTACGCACTCAAGGTACGGGCATGGTAACAGCTGTACGGTATTTACTATTCAGTGACTGCCCCTCAGTAATTCGGCCACGAAGGTCGCGAATGAAACAACGGGTATAATTGCATGCTCGGCCATTTGACGCGGTCTCATGGCGACAGCATTCCAGCATTCTCAGCCCGCCATGATTAACTGTTTATTTGTAGTCAAATATAATTAAATTCAACAGGATCTGTTTATGCCAGTAGCCAGGTATGCTGAAGTGTGCATGTTTAAATTCGTAATTTGAACGGATTATATTGCGTATATATGAAGAAGGTGCCTCCGCAACTTCAAACGCGTAATTTTTTAAATACCGTTTCGAATAAAAAGTATGCTATCCATCCATCTTTGGATGTCCAGCTATCCCTGTACCAAAAATGGTTAACATTTGTTCAGCCAGATCTGCGTGATGCGAGGATAAAGGAAATCATGTCCAACAGGTGGCGCCAGACTGGCATGGCGCCTATAAAAAACAAAAGACGACCCTGCATCACGCTATTAATTTTTCCTGAAATTATCACCCCTCTCCATAGAAAACTGATTTTCAATACAAATCTAGAATTTTATAACTCATTTGCGTACCCGATATTTTGGAATGAAATGAATGAAAAATGAAAATGAAATGAAAATGAAAATGAAAATGAAAATGAAAATGAAAAATGTTTATTTCGGTTTTTGCAGTTTAACAACACAGTAAAGGTTGGGAAATTCTATTAAGCATTAAATATGCTTGTGCCAGAATGACCCGCTCTTCCATCACTCGGACATTGAAAAAATAAAAAGAAAAACCAAAACAAAACAATCATACTTAATAACTTAATAATAATTGCGTGCGTGTGTGTGTGTGTGTATGTGTGTGTGTGTGTGTGTGTGTGTGTGTGTGTGTGTGTGTGTGTGTGTGTGTGTGTGTGTGTGTGTGTGTGTGTGTGTGTGTGTGTGTGTGTGTGTGTGTGTGTGTGTGTGTGTGTGTGTGTGTGTGTGTGTGTGTGTGTGTGTGTGTGTGTGTGTGTGTGTGTGTGTGTATTTCAGCTTTCAGCTTTTAGAGCTTGACGAAACTGAAATACTTATATACCTACGTATTATATTCCAGTAGGAGTAAACATTAAAATTGCAAATCACTACTGCTAGGCATTCTGTCGTATCAGGAGACCAAGATATTAGCAAGGAAAAGGGAAGAGTGGCGATTACTCGGACAATCTTACACAAATCGACCTAGTCCCAAACTAAGCATAGCTTGTACTATGGGTATTGGGTACTAGACGACGATATACATAATATATAAATAAAATCCATGACCCAGGAACAAATATTCGAGTTCATCACACAAATATTTGCCCTGGCTGACAATTTTTTTTGAGTATGTCAATTGATCTATTCTATTTTTTAGTGGGTTAAAAATCTCGTATGTATGGGACTAACTACACTAGACTGCTCTAAAAGTCAGAAATGACTGTCAAAGTTCAACATTCCTTGTGACCACATTGTGACGTCATTCTGTGGGTACAAATATTTGTATGGAGACAATAAGTAATTTGCCATTTTCACCGTGAAAAGTTTATGGCTGTCATAAAATTATTGTTTTGTTAAATTATGAGGGCTCAGATAACAATTTCCAAATTTCTTTTGGATTTTAAAAAGTCATAAAATGTGCGTACTTTTGAAGTCACGATTACAAAAAATATAAGTATGTATTATTTGCTTCATGACATTTGGAGAAAATTTTATAAATGTAACTACAGTATGTTGTATAATTCAATATCAGTCTACACACCCCTACTATGTATGAATGAATGAGACAGACAGTATTTATAATTATACCTACAGTTAGATTATATAGGCATAGTGAGAGTGCAGTTTCCCAGCACTCTTCACCTATACCCGTTTTTCGTGCCATTGTCACGTGATTTCGCTTTTCACGATTATCTCACCTCCTCCATCATCATAACAAGACCTAATTTCACAACACTAGGCATTGTTAATCCATACAAACTTAGCATCAAACGCATTGGTGATAAGGTTAATTTTGTGTGAGCCGTAGTCGACATTTGAATGATTGTTTGTAGCTTATGGGGATTCTATCTTATGGGAATTAGTTTTTTTAGATTAGGAGAAAGAATATTGATTGTTGTATGTTTGCATGTATGCAAATTAAAGTGTCACATTTTGATGAATGCTTTCAAGTATGGAGACGATGCCAGCAAATACGAGTAACGAATAGTTATATTTGTACTGGTACTTATTCATGCGATATTTTGTCTGTAAATTATTCAAAATATATTAAACTAGCTTCTGCCCGCGACTACGTACGCATGGAACTTGATAAAAGCTATTATTAAAAGCGCCTAAGCAAATGTAAGAGCAATTGTGCTTTTGGTCTAATAATTACATTTCCTACAGGGTCACCGCACCCCAACAGAAATGTTCACTCACTTTTCAATCTTTTTAGGTACAATTTCCAGGATGAAAACTATCCTATGTCCTTCCTCGGATCTTAAACTATCTCTATGCCAAATTTCATCAAAATCGATGCAGCGGTTTAAGCGTGAAGAGGTAACAGACAGGCAGACACACTTTTGCATTTATAATATTACTAGTACTAGTACTAGTATGGATATTGTTGTCTCGTCTAGTACCCATAGTACGATCAAAGCTTTTACATACCTGAACTAGGTTGATATGTATATATGATTGTAGTATATAGTATACATATAGTATGGACTAAGCGCGGTAAACAAGGGTTCACCGGATGGTATACCCACACATCATGATAATTGATAAGTATGTAGACATTTTTACAACAGTATGCAGTATAAGTAGATAGCTACATGCCATACATGTTTTACTATTTCTATCTAATCTAGTAGAATAGGTTAGGTGGTTCACGAGGTGATTTCTGATTTGCTAGAGAATGAATGGGTGTTTGAACCAGAAATGTAATAAAGATTTAACCAACCTATAGCAGACAGGTGATTGATAATGATGTTGTATGTATTTGGATGATTATTCGAGCGTTTGTTTCTCCAGACCTAGGAATATAAAGGGCAAATTTTAATGACAGCCACTAGCAGCTAGGGACCGCCTATATCGATGAACCCAATTATCGATGCTTATCCCATAATATACTAGGAACCGTGCCAAGTTTTTTTTTTTTTTTTAATTCATTGAATTGAAAATTTATTGAAAGTATACAAATGAAACAATATGTAATTAGGTATATATAATATCAAAAGGATTTATAAACCTTCATTCATATATTTTTCCTCATTCCGACGACATTGACAATTAGTACTCCTTTCATTATAAGTGTCTAAGTCGGAAAGCAGTATTTGATCTAATTATGTAAAGAGGTCCATAAAGAGATAATAATAACTGTTTCATAGTTCAACAGTATTCATAACCTAGCGATCATTTAAAATTTGCTCCGTGTGAACTTTATAATATATTATGATAATTGTCATCAGAATAGTACCTACACAAGAAAATAGAAACTCAAAAAGCGTGCTAGGGGCACTAGTACAATAAGCATCGATGATTGACTTTATCGATATAGGCGATCCCTAGCCTAGCTGCTAGTAGCTGTCATTAAATCTTGCCCTTTATATTCCTAGGTCTGCTCATCACTTCAATGGATGTTTTTCTTTAAATGCCTGTATAGTTATCTCAATATAAATTTATATTAGTTTTAGAAGTCAGGAATCATTACCAAAATCGCGAAATGCCACTATAAACTACAGACACCATTAAAGAACCATTTAACAAATTTATTTACCATTTTATAATAAAGTTTGAGATTAGTTACGAATCTACATCTGAATTATTTCTCGCTACCAACGTTTTTACAATCGCTTTAACATAAATTATGGATTACGAATTATTTTCTGTCCTAAAAAAATCACCTCAACGTCCTCTACCAAATCAAATTCAGTTGATCTTTCGCCGAGACATTAGGAGTTTTTTATATAATTTCAGTACAATTTCCTGCCTATACCTGACTCAGTAGGTACAGTTCTTATCGCAAATCTCAATTAGTTGCTCGATACGTAAATTCCCAATAAATTCTCGATATACCGACCGGTTTCAATTGCTAGAAAGTTGTAGCTGTCGGAAACAATTATTCCTAGGTGGACTGGCACAGTTTTCTGTTCCCATACTTACTACGGACTTAAACCCTATATTTTGTTCTGAATAATTAAATCTTTACTAGTTCTGGGGTTTCATTCAATTGACATAGTCAGTGGTAATTTAAATGGAAACTTATCAATGTCATTTAATGCATCTCGAATAGCAACAATCGTATCAAATATGGCCGTATTGTGTTCTCGAATTAGACCCCTAATTCTTAAGATATTTAAAGATTTGAATTAGCAGTATGCCGTCATACGGAATAAAGATGCAACTATATTCTATCAATGTTGAGTTAAAGGTGTTCGGAATCAGTGAAAAAGATGATACTACTAGTTAGTTACTAGTAGTCATATTTGGGAAAAATACCTCATACGCATAGTTACACCGGAGTTTTTAGTGTGGGAATGATTTGTCGTTTACTTAGATGCCCTCCAGGTCATTAAAAACATGACAACATAGAGCCTTAGATCGTTTGAACGAAATTAAAAACAAAAATTATGTTTCGCTAATAAATTGTAAAACACCTATTAAAAAGGGGTTGTCTTTAAAAAAGGGTGATACTTTAGTTGTGAATGTGAGTGCCAACAACGCATTCGATTTTGTATTTGATTATTTGGTTCAGTTGATCAAAATCAGAACTCCGAGGTAAAAACCCCCAGTCACTCGACTACTCCTAGTGACAAATTGTTAATGCATCGAAACCCCCGGGGGTATATATGCAGTGATGCCTCTATTTCCGGATGGCAGTACAATTCAAACTCAATCAGTATAAAAATCAACTCACCGATGATAGTTCCTCATAGTCGACCCCATGCGGCTCTGTCTCATTCGACACCGCCCTCCACACCTTCAACCCATCCTTCTTCACGAGCCCCTCCTGCCTCCTCAGCACCAGCTTTACCGGTTTCCCGAACGCCTCCAACTCGATCCTATGCACATCACTATCACTCTCACTTTCACTAGATTTACTAACATCAAAATCAACACTGACTGTGCTGTTCAAATCTTCTATCTCATCTTTTAATTCTTCTACTTTGAACATTTCATCGTTTAGTAACGATGGTGGACTGGTTTCTGTTTTGTAGTGGTGGTGTTTCTCGTGGGGCACTTTTCCTGTGTTGGTGTTCAAGGTGTTGAAGTTGGTGGGTCGGATGTACCGCCGGGCGAGGTGGTGGGTGAGGATTACTGGGTGGTACTGTGGGACGCTGCTGTGGTCCTCTACGTGGAAAACGTGACGGAGCTCATCTGTGGTCATGTGCTCGTGAATCTGGAAAGAAAGATGCTAGATTAGTATACATTTCGAAGGTTATAGATATTCGTGGTTGGTAAAGGCAAAGGGTTTGATTACATTTGGATAGGCGTTATGTAACTTGAAGTGATATATGGGCGGGGATAGTGCAATACCGCGTTAGTAAAAAGTGTAGATACGAATCAATATTCAAAGAAATTCTAAGTATTTTATTGAAATGAGAACTTTATCGACAGCTGTTATTTATGCAGTATTGCACTATCCCCAACGATATGGCCCTATAGAATATAGAGTAATCATAGTTCTAGTTTGAGCGCTAAAGAAATATGTAATACTAGCAATAACCCGCGGCTTCGCTCGCGTGCCTATGTAATATACATAATCCTACGGGAACAATGCTCTTTTTTTCGGGATTAAAAGTAGGCTATTTGTTAAGTTAGGGTATAATCTGCAATCTGCATTTCGCTCATACATATCCGTCCAGCCGTTTTAGCGTGAAGAAGTAACAAACATACACAGACTTTCGCTTTTCTAATATTACTGGGAAATACTTTTTATGTTATCACAACTCCACTTTAACAAATAAAACCGAAAACTCAAGCACTCAAATCAAGCGATCTCAGCTTTTACTGTATCCAAATAAAGTTCACTTCAAAATTCATAACTCGAAGTGAAGCTAAGACACCGGGATATGTGTGCATTTTATTTGTATTAAAGCTTTTATAATGTCCCGAGCCTCTGCTTATCGACTTGGGATATTCGAGATTGGTTTAATGATTCTAAGCCATGTTCTAAGTTAACGTCATGTTCTATTGTAAGATATTGAGGTTCTCTTTGTTGATAAATGAAAAATGTATTATTCTGAGCCAGATAAACGTAATTCAGAATTCTGAAATGACTTAACATAATTATTGAAAAGCTTGAATGTATTTATTACGAATGCAGGAAGTTTGCCGATCATTACTCCTCCCGTCCCAACGCGCCGCCCGCCTAGGTACATTGACGACGATCGAGATGCCACCAAATACTATTTTTTTAATCTATTAGGATAACGCGGGTCCATACCTCAAAAGCAAAAATACCCCCTTATAGGATCACGTGTAGCTGCCTGTCAGGGCGTCTGTTACAACCGATGTGCTGCAAAACTACTGGACCGATTAAATTGCAATTTGGCGCAAATGCTTTCAAGAATTTTCATGATTTTCGTAATTAACGTCCCAAGAAACCATAAAAATTACACCCATACTCTTCATGATTTTCGTAATTAACGTCCCAAGAAACCATAAAAATTACACCCATACTCATATTTAGTCAACCCCATCGCACCCCAACAGGCGAGACGGTATTTCACGTCCACCACATTTGTTTTTAAAATCGTTGTTGTTTTCGTAATCAGCGAACCGATAAACCATAAAAACAATACCCATGTTGGTTTTCAGACTTTGTCACCACATTTCTCCCTTTTAGGGGTTGAATTTTCGAAAAACCTGAAACACATGTTTACTCATTTATCGTTAGAAATACTCCTGTGAAGTTTTGAATAAAATAGTCTAACTACCCAAGCAGCACATTAGTGAATTTTGCAGCTTATCTTATAGCATTAAGTTCTAAATGAGTGGTTTAACAGTGTTTGATACAACTTATAGCTTTAAACACCACTCAAAACTGTATATGAGTCCATCCTATCACTTGTAGTTGCATAGGAACGTTTTTTGTTTCTACTTTATTACTTATGGTGGGATAAAGTCGATTTTGCTACTTAAAGTTGCATGCAGGTTCAAATTGTCACTCAATAAGAAGCAATAGTGCTATATAAGGCCTTAAAATCACTTATAAGCAACTTTTACATATAAGTGGGAACATACCCTTATTTGGAACTAAAAGTTCCAAATGACTAGTACAATAGCGAATTATATCACCAATAGTGGCTAAAGGGATAATTTTACGGCTCTTTTGGAACCAAAAAATATTGCAACTTTAAGGCCTAAGAAGTACCTTATTGCCACTCCAACGCATAAATAGGTGTCAGTAGGAGGTTCTTGGAACCAAAAGCAGTTATTTTCACTTATTTCGAACCACTAACGAACTAAAAATTCTATTATAGTTCCTATTTGCGCCTTGTCAAAATATATTTAATAGTCTTGCTTGTTTAATAGTCTACAAAAGAGCAAATAATTACTATTGGTAATATCATTCACTGCTTTGCCACTCGCAAGATACAAATAAGTGATTATTAGACTTGATAGTTCCAAATAAGGAACAAATAAGTGAAAATAAACACTGTAGGATCTTTTTTAGGGTTCCGTAGTCAACTAGGAACCCTTATAGTTTCGCCATGTCCGTCTGTCCGTCTGTCCGTCCGCGGCTTAGCTCCGTGATCATAAGTGCTAGAAAGCTGAAGTTTGGTATGTGTATGTATCACGCCGACATAACGGTAAAATAAAAACTAAAAAAATAACTTTTTTTCGGGTACCTCCCATACACCTAAAGTGGGGGTGATTTTTTTTTTCGTTCTAACACTAGCGTGTGGGGTGTCGTTGAATAGGTCTTTTAAAAACAATAGGGGCCTTCAAAGATCATTTTTTGATAAAGTCAGCAGTTTTGTAAATATTCGCTCGGTAAATCCAAAAAATAGTGTCCCCCCCCTCTAACTTCTCAACCACGGGTCAAAAAATTATGGAAAAATTCATGAAAATAAGGCCCTATTAGTACTTTCAATGAAAACTATATTGAATAAAATCGGTCGAGCCGTTTTTGAGTTATCGCAAAAATTCATAATTTTCTTTTAAATGACGTAAGTGCCCCGCGGTGTTCTTATACTTCGAACGTTACACATATTAGTTAAGTGCCATACTGCATTAAAACATTTCGCTCAATCTGGTGCGTATAATCGATAACTTCTAGAAGGTAATAAGTAATTACAGTTACTTTGGCGTTTACGACCTTTTATAGAGCTTGAAATCTTTCTCGTAATTTAAATTCGATTTTATTGTCTATTGTGAAGGATGGCCAACTACGGAACCCTACACTGAGCGTGGCCCGACATGCTCTTGGACGGTTTTTGTTTCGCCATGTTTACAAATGGAAGCCTATGAAAATTGATTATTTTAACCAGAATTTTATCACACTGACGCATAATCACAGACTTTTGATAGTTGTGACGATGTTACTTTAACATTGTACGTAACCTACAATCATTAGGTCAGGTTTTTAACAGTTTTATTTCTTATCAGTATCTATTCCTTATTTAATTTAGCACTCGCTTTTTTAATATTCCTGATCAAATGAAGGGCGCGTCGAAATTTACAAAGAAAACATACTATAGTTTCACAGTAAAAAAAAATTCGCAAGAATTTCGTGCTTATTTCGATGCTTGTATAACGTAAAGTTTTAATCACTCATCAAACAGACATATAAATCCAAAATGAATATGGCAGATCACGTATTACTTCAATTTGACAGTTGCCTCGCCACTCAAAGATAATTTTGGCGACTCATTTATCACTCATTGACCGAACTGAAATGTTTTCATTCGTTCACTGCGCATAACTTTTACCCTTAGTTCTAATTGCCACTTAAGGTTATTGTGAGATCTCTTATGGACGCATAACTTTCACCCATAGTTCTAATTTCCACTTAAGGTTAGTGTGAGATCTCTTATGGATTCTATTTAGCACCAAAAATAGGCTGCAATTTTTCTCCTTTTGGTTCTATACTGGTGGCATAAGGGTTCTTGCCACCTATATAGCACTTAGTCATGGTGGTAAATTTCACTTAAGCATCTAATTAGATATGATATACGAGCTATTTAGACCCAATTGTGCTACTTGGGTAATCTTGTTTCCCTATACAAACTTTGGAACCCCATTTCACCCCTTTAGGGGGTGTGTTTTGAAAAATCCTTTCTTAGTGCACCCCTACACCTTATAAGGAACCTGAGTGCCAAATTTGAACTCTCTAGAACCAGCGGTTTAGTATTTAGACATTTCAACCCCATTTCACCACAACAGTGGAGATCGTTACTCACATCCGCCACGTTGGATTTTAAAATCGTTGCGGTTTTCGAAATCGGCGACCCGATAAACCATAAAAACAATACCCATGT
The DNA here is from genome assembly GCA_947623375.1 of Apotomis capreana. Taxonomy (NCBI): domain Eukaryota; kingdom Metazoa; phylum Arthropoda; class Insecta; order Lepidoptera; family Tortricidae; genus Apotomis; species Apotomis capreana. The sequence goes on from OX392518.1 coordinate 10,522,526, forward strand.
TGGTTTTCAGACTTTGTCACCACATTTCTCCCTTTAAGGGGTTGAATTTTCGAAAAACCTGAAACATATTTACTCATTTATCGTTAGAAATACTCCTGTGAAGTTTCGAATAAAATAGTCTAACTAATCTTGTTTCCCCATACAAACTTTGGAACCCCATTTCACCCCTTTAGGGGATGAGTTTTGAAAAATCCTTTCTTAGTGCACCCCTACACCTTATAAGGAACCTACATGCCAAATTTGAACTCTCTAGAACCAGCGGTTTGGGCTGTGCGTTGATATGTGAGTCAGTCAGTCAGTTTCTTCTTTTATATATTTAGATGTAATTTCATACAGCCAAAACCCATTTAATTGTATGGCTATAGCCGTTACGTGACAGCACCCATCGTCCCCTGTAAGAGAATATATCTCTCGCTGCTTCTTTTTCCATAACTTTCAGTTAATGTTAAGTTTGCACCTGGCAACTATTGCGTCGCATACTGGTATTTCCTCTTAAGTGAGTACTTACATATTATACAAGTTATTGGCTGTAGACAGAGTTTTGTGAAGAAAGAACTCTGCCACTGCCGTAGTGTCACGTCACGAAGGTCTTAATATCCGTCTATGGGCGGAGTACCTGTGAGTGGTGCACGACGCGCGCGTATTTTACCAATCAATATGAAACAAAAAAAATCGTCCTGCGTAGTTCCTTGAGCCCATTTAATTGATTTGACATTTTGCAGTCACGATCCAGTTCAAAACATCCGTATTGATAATCCGATAATCTTCCTAAGCCCTTAAAAGATTACTTCCATTGTCGCAAACGTAAACTTTGTTCCATTATCCGAAGTATGATATTTGCATGAAATACCGAAGTATATATGATCTTGCGAGACTTGAATATGGTATTGTTTAATGTGTACAAAAGTTGAAAACCTTGAGGTCGGTCAGTAGCCGAACCTTTCTCCTGGTAGATTTGCACAATACCACCATATCATTTTAACAAAATGTATGAAGTGTTGAGCATATTTAAGGGCCTGGTTATAGTGACAAGGTACTTTTAAACAATAAACATAAATCTTTACTGTCGTATGATGAATAATTATTTTCAGTGTAGAACTGCTTACACCTTTTTAATTTATTGAGGAAATAGTTTTTAATGTACGTTAACAATCATTGTCATTTATTTTATTGTACTGATTTAATTAATTCCGCGTGACAGAATTTCTGGAAGTAAATAGACTTGATGATGAAAAGGCCACCCAATAAATTTCCACATCTCCAGTTTATAGCCAGATTTAAGTATCACATTAATATTCTAAATGTGAAAGTATGTGAGTCTGTTTGTATGTTTGTTACTTCTTCACTATCAAACGACGGCTGGACCAATTTTATAATAAAATAGGGTAGCTACGACCCTGGATTAGCATATAGGCTACTTTTTATCCCGAAGGAATGTAGTGTTCCCGCGGGAAGTAACACCGCGGGACGCAGCTTCACTTAATAGGATAAAGCAAAGTCGCTTCCTTCTGTCTGTCCCTATGTATGCTTAGATCTTTAAAACTACGCAACGGATTTTGATACGTTATATACGTTTAATAGATAGGGTGATTTAAGAGGAAGGTTCATATGTATAATACATGCATAATTTATCAGTATTGCACCCGTTCGAAGCCGGGGCGGGTCGCTAATTACTAATAAATCCAGGCTGTGACAAGAGGCTTATATAGATCTCAGTGTACTTTGTATGTAAAATTGGTCGTTATGTATGACGACCTTTACTATAATAGTCAATAGTTATAGTCACGCTTTTGTTTAACCAAGGCGATGTCTTTCAATACCAATAATCAATTCATAACCGGAAGCACGCTTTGTCCGTCTGTCTGTCCGTCCGTAGCTATGCATTGTACCGCGGCCTCGCTCGACTGATCTACTTAGTGTTATATAACGCTTTGACAGCTCCAAATGTGAACGTGTGATTAAAACTAGGGTTGGCACAACCGGATACATCAAAATAAAACAAAAGAACTTTTATAAAATATAATAATCACATACTGACAAAAAATAACCGGCCAAGTGCGAGTCTGACCGCACCGAGGGTTCCGTACAAATACTTATCACATCTTAACTGGCCGGGTTAAGTTAAGTTTGCACCTGCTATGTATAGCGTCGGATACGAATAAGGTGCAAAGTTAACAAAATAGATAATGTTTGGCAGCAAATTTTTGAGTTTATGTATAAAACGTCAAAATTTCTATAAGTACGTTTGCTAACAGAAACAAGGGGTGATTCTGCATGGATGGACCTATTCTATGTATGTATATCCTCGTATAGTATTCACAGGACGTGTGCACGTCCAAGTACCTATCGTGAAGGGTTCAATGAAATAAAGCAACATCCACACCGTGACTGGCGACGGTGACTCAAGCTGATTTCGGGCGTGAGTCCTACCCATCTAACTATGCTTCGCGACTCTTGTCGCGCGACATAGCATCACCCGTCACTCTCTTACAGTACTGTACAGAAAGAGATAGGTAATGTATCTCGAGCGAGAAAGAGTCGCGTGTCACAGTTATGTACGTACTGAGGTAGCTGACGAAGTTCCGAGGTAACTACAGACATACGCGTCCGCTTGAGGTAATTATGATTCAGGATTCTGAGTCGGAATAACCTTAACTTACTGCAAATACAAAAAACAAGAAAATGAACGTGAACACTCCTTTATCGGAAATCTTTTCCACCATTATAATTCGATAGTGAAACTGTGACAACCCTATTGCACGCATTGTATAAATTCATATTCATAATATAATGCCCACACACATTTTTTGTTGCTATCTCCACACACATTCATTCATACTTGCTCTTAAGAATGCTTAATTCATTACATAACACCCTTTAGTATCGCATTAAAGATGTTATTATATGATAATCATAACGAAAGTATTTTCTTTGTTATCAAAGGAAATTATCTTCACTAATTAGTGTATTAGAGTTTATTATTCAATATGATGGCTTGATACGTAATTTAAGTAGGTATATTTAAATATTATAGTTATGTAAGTGGATTTGTAATTAACAAGACTAGATTGGATTTTATTAGCTCTACAATTAACACGGGCTCGTTTACATGTTTGAGTCTGCTGCTATTTCCAAAGAGACCCTTGTTGAGAAGAAAGCCGAAAGAAACTCAACAATCAGCCATTTTTCGTAAATAATACTTACATTAATGTATGTGTGTAAACACTTTATTTCACATAATAACTCGAAAATTACAATACTAATCATAATTCATAACTATTACACACTATGGATGAGTAGGTAATGAATATAAAGTACTTATTGTATTATCTTCCTTTTGGATGCTGCATTCAATTTTATCTGCGACTGTGCGAAAATTAAAGTAACAAACTCATCACTAAAGTGCAAATAACACGAGCAAGGACTATTTCTAATTTTAAGATATCTTATCATTCATCACTTCATTAATGTCGCTTTCACCACCGCCCCTAGCTATCAGCAGTCAATTAGCATTCCCATCACAGTACGGCTGTAGATAATTGCGATAAAAATGCACCTATAAATAATGTAATTAATAATTATACTATTATAAAGTTCTAGATATGTATTGAAAATTAGTTTTCTAAGGGGTCATGAATTCAGGAAAAATCTTAATAGCGTGATGCAGGATCGTCATTTGTTTTGTATGGGCGCGCGGCCCCTTGTCAACCTGGCGCAATCCGTTTTCATAATTTCCTTTGTCCTGTCAACCCGGCCAGTAAAAATGGGATGTGATTGTACGGAACCCTCGGTGCGCGACTTGCACTTGGCTAGTTTTTCATTAGACAGTAGAGTTTCAATGCACTTATGTGGATCTGTTTAGTTCCATAAGGCTGCGTCTCCACCAGAGACATGCGAGGAGGCGTAGCGAGGGATGTGTTTTTGTTAACCAATGGAATAACTTAATTTAGTTATCGTCGCTCAGCGCAACTGATTCTATTGGTTAACAAAAACATCGCTCTCGCTTCGCATCCTCGCACTGGTGGAAACGCAGCCTTAAAACTGGACCTAACTAGTTGCAAATATATGCAAAACAATGGACCTCAAAAATAGCATGCTTGTTTCTGTTCTGTGAACCGATAGACGATGTTGTTCAACATGAGAAATATATTATAAAGAATACCTTGTTCGACAAATACATATTTCCGCATCTTTGTTGCGCTAAGACAATAGATTCACTTTCGATATATAAAAAAAGAGTTGTAAAAAGATGTTACGAATTGTACTGATTGTTACGGCTTGCATACTGATTGCTGATTTATTTGTTACGTTGGTCTTACGTTGTGTATTGAGTTTCGGATATCAGTATCGGTTTCAGTATCTGAGTGATGCAACTAATGTGGTTTTAGATATTTACAATTGTATAATGGGGTTTTAATTACCTACGTTCAGTTAAGTACGGCATTTTAATAGTCAATTATTACCGACTTTTAACAAATAGTGGCGTAATGGACTTTTATTATCCGGTCAGCGAATGTTGAACCCTGGGACACTCCACAAAATGTGATAAATTTGTATTTTTTTATAATGTGTGACTGTGAGCAGTAGAACTATACTTTTTAGGGTTCCGTACCCAAAGGGTAAAAAAACGGGACCCATTACTCCACTGTCCGTCTTATACTTCTGTCTGTCACCTGGCTGTATCTCATGCGTGATGGCTAGACAGTTTAATTATTACAAATTACGTAAGTATTTCTGTTGCCGCTATAACAAATATTAAAAACAGAATAAATAAAATATTTAAGTGGGACTAATACAATAAATGTGAACGGTTGCGTTAATTTTGCACATCATTTATATCCGGCGCGATACATACCAGGCGCAAACTCAACTTAACCAGGCCAGTTAAGACGGGATAAGTGTTTGCGGAAACCCCGGTGCGGGAGTCCGATTCTTGGCCGGTTTTGTTTTATGCAATTTGTATACAAGCAATGAAAGCGGATTTCATTGCTATAAATAAAAGCGATTTACTTTGTGCAGTAATACGCTATGATAAAATTAATTTCGCAATAAAACAAGATTTTAACCACCTTCTCATAAAGTTGCGAATCAACCCTACAACATAAAGGAAATCCGTTCTAATCAATAAGCATCTTTGTAATAGTTCCCACAAGAATAGTTCCATTGAAGTTCAATTGGGCAACTATGCACCGATATCTACGACCAATACAAAGTATAACAACCTCTATGATAACTCCTATAAGGCTGACATTGAAATAAAACCACCTTACTTTAACTAAACACTACTATCCTATTTCTAATAATGTGATTTAACTTTAAACACTTTTATTATAAAGTCGGTAATCAAATGCTCGTGTGCGCAGTACCAAACAACTCCATACATGGCATTTTTTTTAAAACAACACTCGATTCGCAGTCCTAAGGTTTATATTGGAGTGCGCACACGTGTTGATAAGAGTGTATGTAGTAACTAGTTAAGCAAGGTCGTGGCTCGTAGAAAGCTTGCAGATTGGAGTTGAAACATTAGTGTGTGAATGCGGAACGGATAACATAGATTGCATGCTTGTTGACTTTGTATTACTTTGAATGCGTTAAAGACGACGCGTTTACGGGTAATTTTCAACCAATTTCAAGACGCAGTGGTTCTCAACTTTTTTTAGTTTGTTTATTTCGTCAATTATTTTGAGAAAGCTTCAGTCACCGAATGTTACTCCATGAAGAATCAACTCCACTGAACACACATTTATAGATGTAATTAAGTTTTTTATTTAAACTTGCATTTGTTGTGTTGTTTACAATCATATCTTTTTATTGACGTCAGTAATTGTAAAAATGTATTAGATTTAAAGTTAGTAAGACGAGTTAGTAGGTTAGTACAGTGTGACCAAAAAGAGTAGACATTAAAAAGTGGCAATACTGTGGGTAGTGTCGTCTCTGTTTTCTTAGATTGATTAGAAAGGGACGACACTACAGTATTGCTACTTTTTAATTTCTACTCTTTTTGGTCAGACTGTTAAATAATGCATGTTCTCATTGATGGCGCTAAGGTTAAATAACTTTCAAAAATAAAATAGGTACAGAGATCAAAACGGATGGGGCAATTGAAAGAGTCCATACAACTCGTAACAAGTGCGTCTCTTGTTGAAAAGTCGAAAGGAAAGACGGTGGGCCGGTAATAGATACCGGGTTCAAGTCAAGGTGCAGACCACAGTGTGAGCACAATTCTATTTTTCTTTGCGTGTTGAACTTTGTATCTAAAAACATGTCAAACATGTGGTGTTTCGACATACAATATTAGTACGATTCGTTGAAATCTTATCTACCAGCAAGCTGTTAAAATCCATACTATGTTTTTTATACCCTGTAAGTGTCCCATATATGGCCAAAGGCCTCTTAATTAATCAAGGTGTAAGTTGGATATTAACGCTACATAGCGTTAATCTTCAACACGAGCGAGGATGTAAATCCGCATTCCAAATAAACCTAAGCACCCGACTTTGCCCAAAGCGTTGAAGCGTACGAGTACATATCTGTTCATCGCACAATTTAACCGATTTATTTTATAGTAAGGCACATTAATCTATTGCACAACACAACTTTCCCTGTTTCCTGGCTCCTATAAATCATAGTTACCATCAATTGTTAGCGTAGGAACTCTTGCGCAAGTTCTAATCTAGTTTATTCGCTGCCCCGGGCTTTCGGTTAGCCTTCACTGTTTGGTTTGTTAGTTGGAACTGTGTGTCGAATAATTCCGGGTTCGTAATATCCTGCATAGTTTACTGATATCCAATCTTGTCCAATCGACAAATAGCAAGAGTTGAGTATTATACTGTAAGGACCTATGACATTGGTAAATGTCACACTGGCAAGAGATATCTTAATAAGAAATATCAATCGATTTCAAATTAAAGAATGGTTGTCTCACTCACTGTGCTGACTTTTTCTGTTATATTTAAGATATGCAAGCATTTAACTTTAATCTTATTCGTTGACTATTATGAGTATTTGGACTGCTTATTATTTAGGCAATTTCATGTGGGTTTGTCGTTACCTAAATTTTATTAAAAGAAATCCCCGTTTTGCTCCCTAAGCAAATAATTATTTAACAATCCTTTCTCAGCTTTTCTCAGCTCTCATCTTTAAAAAGCTTACATTCCTTATCTCCAGAAAACCTAAAAAGGCAGGAAGTGCATTGTCTATCAATCGTTATGTAAGGAACTGTTTAGTATGTGTATAGTTAGTTGTGTAGAAAACTATTTATTTCGTTATTTATAATATGATTAGGTGCGCCACGCGGTGTTACCCGCGTTCGAGATAAAAGTAGCCATGTTAATCCAGGGTGTCAGCGAACTCCATACCGAGTGTTATCAAAATCGGTCCAGTCGTTTGAGCGCGAAGAAGTAAAGAAGTAAGAAACATACAAACATCACAAACTTTCACCTTTATAATAATAGAGTGATATATAGATACTGTTTGCAACATTGCGTAAACTAGAATTGCCCTACGGCTGCTCTCGTTTAGCCTTCGTCGGGCAGAGATTGTTTTATTGCAGTTTGCTTCCGTTGCGATATTGTAGTAACTGGCAATTCGCCATATTTTAACCGTATTATATAAGTTCCAAGTTCAAATAGCTCTGGCTTCGTTTTTATGGGATAATCCTTGAGTTTCTTGTGCTGAATCATTTTTGTTTTGGCAAAGACGTCGAGGTTTTGAACATAGAATAGAACGAACCATGGCCCAAATTAGGCGTAACAGTGCAATTAAGTTTTTAACCTGATAAATAGGTCATTATTAATTCATGTGAATAGCTTTTGGATTATTATTGCCGCCGCTTGAAGTAGCAAGATTTGTTACCTACTGTACAGTAAACGCTCCATATGTCGATTTGACGTCTTCATAAGACTTCTTGGGAGTTACAATATTAAATTATTTAAGGGGGCTATAAACAACTTGCATTTCAACTTGCAAGCGTTGCATTGCAAGGGGTCTATCCTTGACTGACTGTTTACCATTAAACAGGCTACACATTTTATTATTACCATCAAATGATTGATCGTCGACCCAAAAGATGATGCATACTCTCCATGCCTTCTCATTTCATTTAGAGATCCATTTCTGTAGGACCAGACCAATTTGGCAATTACTTTAACTAACAAGTCCCCCATTAATAATTTTATTATCAAGCTTATATTCGCCTTCAACTGTATACAATCCAAGCAAAATGCAGCTACAAGTACCTAACTGACCCTGCAAGCGTGTGGTTTACTTATTTATCTGTTTGTATTTGCTGGGCCACGGCGCAACGCCTCACAAGGTTGGTATATTGTTTAATCTGGTTATTTATATTAATAATTGAGGACATGTATGACAGTTTTAACGACACCTATAAAGGGATACCCCCTAAGTTGATTCTCTCTACCTACGCTTTTTATTTCTCTTAGATATTTGTTTATATTTAAACAGTACTTATTGCTTATTTTCTACCAAATTTTGTAGATAAATGATTGAGACCATTACAATTATAGGAAGTACTAAATGATGGGAGCCTATGTAGAGATCAACGAAAGAATGATATAAATCCTCAAATATTCGTACTTTTTTATCCATAAACTAACCGGCGTTTGACCTCAGTATGACTACGGGGCAGAACGTGTACATAGCTCACTACTTCAGCAACAGCTTATTCACTAAATGGAAAGGGTTTCTCTTAATCTGTCGTTTTCAACCCACGACCATCTTCCGCACTACTTTCGCAAACATAATGTCTAACATTAATTACTCACGAATTTTAACATATTGTTTCCATTTCAAGCATTGTGCAACTAAACAAAATACCATTTGGTTGTAACAGCCCGAGTTCGTGATATGGCGGGGCATTCATTACAAAGCCTTTCTGTCCTACTATAGTAAAAGGTCGTATCATTATATGGATTTCATAGTAAGATACGACTTTTTAGTGTAACACGGCAGTTGGTTTCCGAACGCGCCGCGGCAATCCGTCTCATTACTCCATTGTGTCAACTGAAAACAGTAACAAGTACATATGAAGTTTATGAATACTGAATGCGTTTTTTCTTTGGACCTATCCGCGAGAGCGACATCTATTGGGTGTTATAATAAGACTATTGTTTAGGATTGGATCTCATTATGATTTATTAAAGCAAGGGTGACGAGTGAACTGTCAGTTTCTGAATACACATTCACTTTCATTAGATTAGACCTGAATCAAACACAAATCATTAACATTGACAAAACTCACTAAGTAACAAAAACCTACTTAAAACAAATCTCGTATATCAGTATCAATCTACAAACTAGATACGAGGTTGTGAAGAGTCGTGATAGTGACAGAAATTTTAGTGAGTTTTGGCTGTCATTTATTTATCCCTTAAAACCCTTTGGTTTAGTAGCAATGAAATAAATCACATGTTCGGTTTTTCAGCTTTCAAGTCTAAAATGACGTAATATCAAAGAATTTCTAATAGAACATATATCTTTTCTAGCTTAAACTTTGGTCTAGGTCTCTGGCGATCGACCGACCTTGTCGTTGCACAACAAATCGCCATTAGTCACAGAAAAAAAAACTAAAGTTCTTTTGTTTAAATTCACTAATTGATCAGCGCAATAAGTATTTCACTTTATAATATTGACCTAGATTACGTTTTGTTAATGCTGCGAAATTTTTAGCAATGACGATAATTTACATGAAAGTTGCGGATATTTTAAGTACATTGAGTACTTTATTCTATTTGTTTGGATCACACTTGAAAGGTTTAATAAAATACAAACTTTTAAAAAACAAGCACATACAAATGTTTAGTTATGGAACACAAAAACAAATCGATACTAGTCCAATTTAAACTCAAGTACTTAATCTAGAGCCCTGCCATGCATACGCATTCTGCCATAAATATAAAGAAAAGTGTGTAAAAGTACTTCATAGTATTAGTTATTATTACAGTCGAGTTCATTTACATCTACACATTTACGAGAACAAAAATATCTGACCACGACCCTATTGTCAGGAGCATAAAGTCGTGTTCAGATATTTTTGTTCTCGTAAGTGTGTAGATGTAAATGAACTCGACTGTACAAATTTAGGGTGAAATTGCAACAATAAGATAAAATGCAGAAACAAAACGCATTGTCAAAATTCCGATAAGAAAGGATTTGGCGCGAAAGTCTATGACATTCGTCCAACATGTTGCTTGGCGGCCATTTTAGTTAACCTTGCTCCACAAACACACCGGTTGGTTTCGCAATGCAGTGGGAAAAATCGTCTCTATCGATTTATCTTACTATATTCTGCATTTCGGCATTAGACATCATCTTAATGCACTTTTCGTAATAAACATAATTTAAAATATATCAAGGTTTCCAACGAGCTATATAGGTTATGTTTATTTATATCTGTAACCGAGAGGTCTTAACCCAGTTGTTGCTAACGTTTGAACTTAAATATCACTCGGTGATAGAATCTTACTTTGAATCTACAACGCAATTCGCTTCGGTGAGGTATTTTTTGAAATCAATCTGACCGTTTAGGCGTAATGAGGCCGGATAGGATATATTTGAAACTACAGATAACACAAAAAAACTTTTTTTGTGCCTGCGAATGGCTTATTTTCCTTCAACATCATCATCAGCCTCTATCAGTCCCCTGCTGGACACAGGCCTCCCCCATGGCACACCACTGCGCTCGATATGCAGCTCTCCTTTTCCTGCAATCCATTGCCCTACGAATATGACGTAACTATTTTCCTTATGTTTCATAAAATGTCTTTAAAGACATTTCTAATTAACTTATTAAGCTATTTAGACTACAATCACATGAAATTGCCCTGAACGGCCCGACATGTTTCGAACTCGTATGGAGCTCTGCATCAAGAACAGCTACCGAGACAGCCGCGTGGTAACTTTGTCACTGTTTTTTTTTTTTAGAAAGTTACCGCGCGGCTTTAAGGATTGCAGTCCTTTATGAAGAGCTCCATACAAGTTCGATACATGTCGGGCCGTTCCTGACAATTTCACGTGAGTGTCAACCGCCTAATACAATAAATATAAATATGTCTGACGAAAGTTTTAATAACATTCTAACAGACACGCCGTTGTAAAGATTATATAAAAGTATCTATAGGATGAGCCAATCAGGAATCGAACCCAAGCCCTAAACTAAGTACCATTGTGCTGATATTGTGCTAATCTCTGCCAATGAACTAAGTACCATTGTGCTGACATTGTGTTTATCTGTGTCTCAATGTTCTTGATCTACATTTAATTATTAGTACTCCATATCATAACCCACCTAATACGGCACCAAGTCAACGAACCTCCATTGTGGATCCCTAGATGGATTCGCTAATGTCACTACTCCTAATACGTCTTCCACAGAGGTCCAAGAGCACAGAACTTTAACTACCTAACTCAGTACAAGTACGTCAGTTACCTAACCTATGGAAAACAACCAAACACGATTCGACAAACCGTGACGCTGATTTTCAGTAGTGCGTTTAGAGATATCTGAACCTGAGATAAACTACTGCGCTATTATATTTTCTGTGGGTTATAAGCACATCTAAAAAGTTAGCTGAGGAAGCAGATAATATGATAACGTTTATATAACTTACTTAACATCGTGATTAATTGAAGTTTGTGAGCTACCAGATGACAAAACTAATCCCGATGGATAACCAATTAGTATATTTTTCTCTGTAAGCTAATTTACAATATTCAAGAGAGAACTACGGGAAGCTTCTTGGTTGCCCAACACCGGGGTTTACGGTGCATGAATGACTTAACTCTATGCCGACATTAGGCGTCAAATCATTAGTGCTCCAAAAATCCCGGGGTACGTTAATTACACATATACACTATACAGGGTGATCAATCCAAATGGGTCAGTAGGGAAAAAATTAAAACTATGAGAGGTTATAGGTAGGTTATCGCGGGCTACTTTTACGCAACTCGACGTCTTACAATGCGCCTATTAAAAACTATGAGAGATAGGGAAATCAGTTCTTAGGAACCATGGTGTCGATTTTAGATTTAATAGAAACAACATTGTTTTTTTTTATAAAACTCAAACATTCTGTTAGTAATCGCATGTCGTATTCTTTACAGCGATTTTAAGCGTTTTTAGCAGTTTTTATTAGGGTTCCGTACCCAAAGGGTAAAAACGGGACCCTATTACTGAGACTTCGCTGTCCGTCCGTCCGTCCGTCCGTCAGTCCGTCCGTCCGTCTGTCACCAGGCTGTATCTCAAGAACGGTGATAGCTAGACAGTTGAAATTTTCACAGATGATGTATTTCTATTGCCGCTATAACAACAAATACTAATAATAAAATAGAATAAATAGTTAAGGGGGGCTCCCATACAAAAAACTTGTTTTATGGTACGGAACCCTTCATGCGCGAGTCGGACTCGCACTTGCCCAATTTTTAAATCTAAAATCGACGCCATGGTTCGTTCCTAGGAACAGATTTCCCTATCTCTTATAGTTTCCGACTTCTCCCTACTGACCCATTTGGATTGATCACCCAGTATAGATACCTTTTTATAGTGGAAGACTTTGGTTTATACTTTTGTACTTCTAGGCTATAAGGTATAGGCTTTATAACGTAAGGGCGTTTTGAGACGTCCCGATTTGGTCTCCGAATCGGATGCGGTATCCAAGCTCTCTAAGTTTTCAAGATAACATCACCGCTGACATTGTCTGTTTACATAATTTATTACGTGGCTTATGAGAATTATATTCGTTTGTATGTAAATGTACGGCTAAGACAATGACCGTAGAACAATGCATGTGTATTTGGTACAATGAAGGGAAGCTTGGCACTGATTAGGTATGGTGTTGTAGGGACAGTGCTACGTTGCAAATAATTCAACACCTGTATGATTCTATAAGGCCTGAGCATATATACAACGTTTTAATATGTACAGTCAAGGAAATTGAAACACGTACCTTTTTCGCTCTTGTCACAATGACAATAAGGTTCTAAATCCTACGCGTTTTTCCTTTACTGTACGTCAGAGATATGCTTTTAATATTATTATAACCTAAATTCAAAATTCAAAACACCCCCGCACAAGTAGCTGGTCATCATAACTACCCTCATAACTACAAAATTTTGATTTTTAGCTTCAATATTGGCTGAGATCCTCACTTTTTCCAACTAAAGCTGAATATCTTGGAAACTACTGGTCCTATTTCCACCAAACATAGCTAATTACCATCTAGACGGACAAGTCTTTCGATTTAAAAAAAAATGGGCAAGTGCGAGTCCGACTCGCGCATGAAGGGTTCCGTACCATAATCTATAACAAGTATGTTGTATGGGAGCCCCCCTTAAATATTTATTTTATTTTATTTTTATAGGCAATAGAATTACATCATCTGTCTAAATAGCTATTACCGTTCTTGAGATACAGCCTGGTGACAGACGGACGGACGGACGGGCGGACGGACGGACGGACGGACAGCGAAGTCTCAATAATAGGGTCCCGTTTTTACCCTTTGGGTACGGAACCCTAAAAAACGTATTCAAATTGGTCCATCCGTTTGGGAGCTATTACGATGCGACAGACAGACACACAGATACACAGATCCTTAGTTTTTCGTCGAGTATTAATAATACACAGATATGTATCGCTGTATGTGCATAGTAAACGATCACAGTGGGCGCTGAGCAAAATGACAATATCTTTCATCATTACTTATTTAAGAGTTTTACTCTTATCGGTGCAGTTCTCTCCAGTCCGTTCTATTTAACGCCAGTTCTTTCACTTCTCGATATGATGCGATGTCTACCTTTTTATTCATCAGATCTAATAAAATAATCCTCGGCCTTCCTTTCTTCTTTAAAAATAAATAAATAAATAAATATTTATTGCCACCAGAAGAACAAAAATTCATGACAGAATTATACAGAATTGTAATGGTGGTAAATAAGTTCTTTCTTTCTTTAAAAATACGTTGGAGGAGTCGAAAGTAGTTGCAGTCATCTAAATTTGTTTGACGATCTCCTTGTGGAATCATCAAGTTCCGAATACTTGTTTTACAAATCGGAAATGCTTGTGATTGGGGTCCTCCTTTTATATGTACTGATACTCATACAACACAATTGTACTGTCTGTCAGCTAACTTGTACATTTGTAAGTATCAAGTAGGTCAAGTTCACTTCACTTCCTGCGTTTGACATTCCTCACACACGCTCAGTGAAATCTTGTTAATATGAACCTATAGTTGATATCCTTCAAAAGTTTCGATTATCCTTTGATCATTTCGTTCAGCGTCTCTCTTATGAAGTTATTATTTAAATAATGAATAAATAACGTAAATAAATATATCGGGCAACTTTACACAAATCGACCTAGTCCCACAGTAAGCTCTAGTAGGCTTGTGTTATGGACACTAGACGACGATAAACATACTTATATAGATAAATACATACTTAAATACAAATAATACTCATTCCGTTCCCGTTCATCACACAAATATTTGCCCCGGCCGGGATTCGAACCCAGGACCGCCGGCTCAGTACGCAGCTCCACCTACAAACCGACCCAACTGCACCGTCACACCTACAGTCATCAATTTCTTTACTAGTTGTATTGACACTCTTTAGGCTGCATTTCCACTGAAACGAACCAGAATTCCGATCCAATCACAGTTTTCTGATTTAAATGCTCTTCTTTCTTGTTTCACAAAGACGCAACCTGATTGGTTCATTTTCTCCGCTCTTCTTCAGTGGACTTGCAATCTAAGGGTGCGTCTCTGAAGCGGTGCGGAGAGGAGACATCCGGAATGGACCAATCACAAAAGTGATGCGGAGCTGAGATACAGATTTCAACTCAGGTGATTTGTCTATTAAACACATCTCCGCTCTGCTCCGTTTTTAGTGGAGACGCCCCCTTAAATCTATCTTTTACGTCACCCTTATTAATGGCATTTTGAAATAAATTTGAAGCTAACTGTTTAACTATTATTAGAAATCGAATAAAAGTTATGTTTCCGAATAATAAATTATTGCTATTACTTTTATTAATACGATTACAGCTATTAATGAACCTTTTGTTAAGATATTTTAACAATGTAAATGAAAGTTACAATGTTTCTTCGTTGATAAATCGCTACGCCTAAAACGCTAAAACGTACTTGGTTGGATCAACTTTTTAGGGTTCCGTAGCCAAATGGCAAAAAACGGAACCCTTATAGATTCGTCATGTCTGTCTGTCTGTCCGTCTGTCCGTCTGTCTGTCTTAGAGCATGGATACCGGTATTCGATAATATCGAAAAACCGGAATATCGGACCAAAATTGCGATATTGAAATATCGATTTTGTTTTTTCCCAATATCGGTATTTCGATATTTACGATATTAGAACGAGGTTTTTTTTTATAACGGCATAACATAGTGGCTCCACTTCGCCTGATGGTAAGCAAGGGGATGATACTGCCATGCTGGCCCGAGAGATGCTTCTTCACGCCTCGTTTGAAAAGTCCCAATTAAGTTATAAGAAGGAGGAAACACATGAGCCGGCAAGGAGTTCCATATTTTAATAGTTCGGCAGATGAAGGAATTGCCAAACTTCTTGGTACGTGTGGGAATATTCTCCACGGTGAGGCGATGACATCGCAAACCGGCACGTGAGGTTCTATGACGGAAAGGGGAGGGTGGGATAAAAGGCAATAACTCTTCAGAACACTCGCCATGGTATAGGCGATAGATAACGCTCAGCGATCCAATGTCCCTACGTAATTGAAGGGCTTCGAGGAATCTGGTACTTTTCTCGTCAACTATGATGCGGACCGCCCGACGCTCAATCTATCAAGAGCATCGAGTAGACTTGAGTCTTATAAAGAAGGCAAAGCTGGTCAAGCGTGAAGAACCGTCGCACCCTGTTCAGGATCCCCAGTTTTTTGGCAGTCAGTGACTCGATGTATTCGTTTTGATTAAGATTGCAGTGGATATCCATGCCTAGCATATTCAAACTATCACGCAAACCAAGAGGAGTGCTCTGGAGACTAGGGGTAGAAAGAAACGAAGACGTCTTGGTAGAGAATGCACACACCTGGGTTTTCTTGGCTTTGAACTCAACCAGGTTAACAGAACTCCATTTGCTAATGAGGTCAAGAACCTGGTCCAGTTCAACGACAAGATTCTAACGTATCGCGCTGATTTCCGCCCTACAAGCTCCCGGCCGACCAATATATTGACCATGGACCGTACTATCATCAGCATAGCAATGAATGTTCCCTAATGGTAGCATATCATTGATATGCAGAAGAAAGAGGGTGGGCGATAACACAGAGCCCTGTGGGACGCCAGCATTCAATGTCATGAACCGCGAAGCGCACCTTTCGACGAGGACGCGGATTCTACACTCAGGCAGGAAGTCAGCAATCCATCTACATGGCTGGATGGGCAGACCGTACGCAGGAAGCTTGGAAAAGAAGTGCTTTATGCCAGACCCGATCGAAAGCTTTGGCAATGTCAAAGCTGAAAGCCAAAGCCTCGCCGTGTTTATCAATAGCCTCCCCCCAGAGGTGTGTCACGTACGCTAGAAGATCGCCCGTTGATCGTTTTTTTCCGAAACTATAAGAGCTATACTGTTGAAACTTGGTAGGTAGATGTATTCTGTGAACCGCATTAAGATTTTGATGCAAAAATAAAAAAAAAATAATAAATATTGGGGGCTCCCATACTTAGAACTGAAACTCAAAAAATTTTTTTTCATCAAACACATACGTGTGGGGTGTCTATGGATAGGTCTTCAAAAGTGATATCGAGGTTTCTAAAATATTTTTTTTCTAAACCGAATAGTTTGCGTGACAGACGCTTCCAAAGTGGAAAAAAGTTGGTCCCCCCCCCCTCTAACTTCTAAAATAAGAAAATGAAAAATCTAAAAAAAACATATGATGTACATTACTATAAAAACTACCAACGAAAATTGTTTTGAACGAGATCTAGTAAGTAGTTTTTTTTTTATAATTTAATACCTAACTACCTACCTACCTAACCTACATACCAGGTGCAAACTTAACTTAACCACTTAGGGATGGAAAGTGTTTGTACGGAACCCTCGGTGCGCGAGTCCGACTCGCACTTGGCCGGTTTTTTTCTTGCTGCTATTCTGTCCCGTGACCGAGGGGACAATATTGATTAAACTTCTAAGAAAAGTGTCGATAATTTATATTACTGGTATTGTCAGGAAATAGTCTACATAAGAATGGGCTAAATGCTTAAATTACAAAGCTTTTGCCAAATACAACCACGGAAAATAGTAGTTTTAAAAATTTACCCAAGAGAAGTCACCGTGGCAACGAGTGGCAGAAATTAGTTGATTGACCCACTTGGACTTGTACTCTAATAACGGCTTTAGTGCCAAAGAAGCTTCCAATAAAACGAGTTTACAATAGGGTGTTGCTTATTTTCTAACCCCGTACTCTCACCCCCTCATTCTGTTCTAGGACCCAAAAAAACATCACTGATTTTTTATTTATTTTTTTTATTCAGTTTTAGGGGTCGCTAACCGCCCATTAAAAATCCGAGATAAATGTTAATAAAACTCGGTACACAGAGTTTTATTTTTAATTTTTTTGCAGTGATATTGTTTGAATAACCTAATGTATCAATCTAGTTATATATCAAGTGAATTATTCCGTGTATCAGAAAAAAAATTTAGTAGATCATATTGAACTAGATAATTTTTTTCTATATTTTTTTTAATACAATTATGTACGTTCTGTAAGTATTATGATACAAAGAAAAAATCTTTTTTTTTATATATTTTTCCTTAAACCTATCAAGTTTGGGCCCTCAAAATGTTATCGAGCAATTGACGTTTGAAAAAAATGGCATCGGGAATTAAAAGTTTATCTCAAAGATATTTTTTTTGATAAGCACTTAAAACTATAACATAAATAAAACTAAAACGGATCGAATAAATAAATGCTTCATACAAGTTACTATTTTACGAAACCATGTTAAATTATCAAAATGACATTGTTTCACTAACCTCAAGACCAGACGTTCAATTCCGTTCCGTACAATTCAAAACCGTTACTAGACATTACATAATTCGCTACACTTCCGCCGTCCAACATTATAGATAAAAATTGCACATTCGTGCTTTTCGTACAATTAAACGGCTGTATGACAATAGGACCTTGGTCTTGAAAATGGAAAGAAACAATCGACCATAGACAGGAAGTTAAAAAAGATTACAACTCGATTAGTTCAATATCCTGATGTGATAGTAACAATGAATTGTATATAGGTCATTATGTTTTTATCAGTGTCATATCTGAGAACAATAATTATAAAATATAATTGATATAGAATCGTTTTTTTAAATAATTGTTAAAAGGAATCCAAATCAATAATCTTTCAAAAGTTAATTGAATTGTTATCAAGTCTACAAACAATATAGGTACACATATATACATGTTGTTTGTAAACTTGATAACAATTAAACAATATATGTATATTGTTGACAATTTCATTCAGTTGACAAACAATATTTATGAATATTGCTTATAAATTTAATAACAATAAACAACTTTTTGAAAGATTATTGATTAGATTCCTTCTTACAATTATTATAAAAAAAACAATTCTATATCAATTACATTTTATATGTATGTAATTATTGTTCTCAGATATGACACTGATAAAATCACACACTTATTTCTGTATTTTGAACAATTCTAAACTTCTCTTCGGAGCCTATTATGGTTGCTTTTATCACGCGATAAATAAGTGACAAAGCATCCGTCACGTTTTGACATAATGCGAGTGTGAGTGACAGATGCTTTGTCACTTAATTATCACGGGATAAAAGCAATCATCATAGACTCACAGGATGCCATTCAATTATCGTTTCCTAACCTGTCAGTGACAATGGGACAAAATTCAAAGTTGCCTTTCAAAAAAAAAACTTCGAAATCAGTCCAGCCGTCTTTTAGTAATCGGCGCGGTAATTGTTTATTCTTAGTATGTTTCTTTTTTATGTATGTACCTATGCAAAAAACCAAAAACACTAAGAACATACAATAATTTTGTTAATTATGTAGTAAATAACGGCTGGTAGTTTATTTTCCGAACTTAATTACCTGCGCTGTTATATGTAAGTTTGTAATAAAATCATAAAGCGGCCTGATATCTTATTTGGGAAGGTTAAATAATCAATAATGTTGGCCGTGAATGGAAATGTAGAATGTGTCACAAGATACTTAATAATGTTGGTCAATCCATAATAAAACTTTTGTAATTGAAACAAATCTTGGTTCCGGTTTCAATTGTGTCAAAGTATGCACTTCAAAAAGAAGCCTCTTTTTAGGGTTCCGTAGTCAACTAGGAACCCTTATAGTTTCGCCATGTCCGTCTGTCCGTCCGTCCGTCCGTCCGTCCGCGGCTTAGCTCCGTGATCATAAGTACTAGAAAGCTGAAATTTGGTATAAGTATGTGTATGTATAACGCCGACAGAACGGTAAAATAAAAATTCAAAAAATTTATATTTTTCGGCTACCTCTCGAACACCTAAAGGGGGTGAATTTTTTTTTCTTTTCAACACTGGTGTGTGGGGTGTCGTTGGATAGGTCTTGTAAAAATAATGGGGGTCTTCTAACATTATTTTTTGATAAAGTCAGCAGTTTTGTAAATATTCGCTCCAAAAACAAAAAACATAGTGTCCCCCCCCTCTAACTTTTCAACCACGGGTCAAAAAAAATCGGAAAAATTCATGTAAATGAAACCTTATAAGTGCTTTCAATGAAAACTATATTGAACAAAATCGGTCGAGCCGTTTTTGAGTTATCGCCAAATTTCATATTTTTTCTTTTAAAGGACGTAAGTTGACTTCCAGAAGGTACCTAATAAGTGATTACAGTTTCTAGGGCGTTTACGACCTTTTTATAGAGCTTAAAATCTTTCTTTACTTAAAACTCGGGCTTAAAACAGCAGTTTATTGTGAAGGATGAGCAACTACGGAACCCTACACTGAGCGTGGCCCGACATGCTCTTGGCCGGTTTTTTAATTGTAATTTTTAATTGTAAGTAACGAGGCATGTAGATAACTAAAGAAAGTGAACAAGAATCGACCAATGTCATACAACAATGACATACAATGGTATGTGTAGTGTATTTTGCTATGTCCCTTAATAGTTAGGTACTTTACTAACAATGATGAAACAAAAACAAATTTGTAATCCTAAATTGACTTCATGTGGTCACCAAAATTCTGGCAATACGCTCTAAACTTGACCGTTTACCGAATTTCTGAAAAGACATCTAGGTATCACTATCACAAAAGGTCTAATAACATCCCTTAGTTTCAAGTGGTAGTGTTAGGCGAAAAATTATAGTGTCAATTTCAGTCGTCACACATAAAATTCAATAAATCTTCGATATGAAAGAAACTGGATCGCAACGCCTTGAAAGATCTGTTGTAATCTCGATCCAGGCCATCGGGCACGTAATATGGAAACTCGATTTTATGTAGCTCAAATAATTGTGCGCAGGCGTGGCACACTCCCCGCAGCAAAGAACACTTCATCCACAGAGTGGACACTCCGTACTGGCGCGGACATTGATGCGGGAGTAACCTGGGCAAATGCAACAAGCCACCATGTTGGTCATCAAAAAATCCGTTCCTTCCTAAAGAAATCCTTTAATCTACACCTGAGTCAGTAAGTCTAGATAGTTCGTGTACGCGCATTTGATTTGATATTTTTTATTATTGTATATTTTAGATTACCTTGAGAATATCATGCACTATTTTTTCGCACAAAACACCTCAAGCTGTGAATTGGGAAAAACGGGACAGCTCTGTTAGTATCAGTCTGACAAAACCGTGAATTGTTTTAAAAATGAAGATGGATGCTTCATGTATGCGTACATCGCGACTGACATTCTTTAGGGCTTCATAGTATATTAGACACCCTTGACACGTTGGCTGTTATTGTTCTCAGGGTCCCCCTAGTTCAAAATTCTAAGTAATTTTAATTATAAATTAACACCACAGAGTTATCTCTGCGTAGGTAACGATACTACTTGAACTTTGCATTTCAGAGTTCAAGTTTCATGAATATTCATGATTCATGGTAGGCGTAAGTTCCATTCTAGCGCGTCGATTCTATGTCCACTTTCGATCTCGTCCGTTCTCGCTTTCGATCCGATAGAACGTAACTCCGTGATGTCATACACTCGCGTCGGCTTTATCAGCCGTTCAATAGAGCGGCCGCTTTCAATTAAATAATAAGATTGTTGTCTACAAATTCAATTATGGTTTTGAGTGCATTAAAGGTATATAACACAAAGGCTCTTTATGTGGCTCTATTTTTTAAATTTTGATAACGTCAAAAAAAATATTGAGGTAATTCTTTTATTGCAAACTATTCTTAGCACAAACATCTCATCGCTCATCAAGAAGAGTCAACTGAGCCCAAACTCGATGAGTTTCTATCGATTATTACAGATTTCCCTTGACTCTATGTCATAATAATATTGCTTCGCCAACTAATTTACGTATGCAATTAAAATTTCGTAAACCGGGATATTTTTCGGTCAAGTTAAACTTGCAGTGACAATTATTACGTATATAATGTAAGAAAATAGAAAAACAACTTTTTTAAACAAAATTAAACAAAAGCGTACAAATCACTGATCAGTGACATATTCTTATGGATCTTGATAGAAATAAATGAGTTTTGTCAGGACCAGGAACATAGTTGATTGGACTATTAATAGGTGAGTTGTTTTACGGAGCCAATTTCTATTGATGTGTCGTTTTCGAGCATTCTCGGAAAATTTCCTCCTTACCCTTTCCAATAAAAAATGACTAAAGTTCCGGAAATTCTTGAAAAACGCTCATCTCTACCTATTTCTACAGACATTTGAGAGACATCGCCCAGATTACGGTCACATGACATCAAAAATAAAAATGCATTTTTTAATGTAATTCTAAAAAGTAAAAGTGTGATACGTCACAAATTCGCGAATCGTGCAAGTCAGAAGGCGGAAAAGTGCTTTTTAATAGCAGTAGTTATATGCGATAATCCATTGTATTTAGAACAATAAACGTTGTTGTACAACTGTTCGACAGTCGGCTTAAATAACTATTCCGTTATTGTTTTATTATGGAATGAATTTTAAATAAGCACCCATTCTACTGAACGTTATGTGTTTTTTGAATAATTTTGATAATCAAACAGACATACGGCTTTCACATGGTAATAATGTGCATACATCATATATGTCAACCAAATTCAAAACATTTTTTACCGGAATGCTGCTGAATCCTTCGTTCTTCTTGCGAAATAAATACTGTATCCTGTTGAAAAAACTTGACTTTCATCACTGTGAGTTTTGGCTTTGTGTAAAAATTTGCTGAATATTTAGCCTGTTTCCTCTTTGTTTACATCAGTGATATTCACTGACTTTCAACGTCAGTTTTTACCAAAAATTTGTCGTTGCCAGTAAAATAAATTAATACCACTAAAAATCCTCAATACGGCGCGGGTTGATTAACACTCTGTTTGGCTATACATAAACAATACCATGAAAAAATAGATTACATATATTAACAAGGAAAAGTTTTTGCAAAAGGTCACTCTAATTACAAAAATTTACGACAATCGGCTGAAAAATGCGACAGCCGGAAAACATCCGGACATCCAAACATCCGGACATACGAAAAAAAATTAGGCCAAGCTGAAACGGAGACGCTTCGCTTACTCGATTAATTAATTAATTACCTAGTAATTTTCCGAATTCCCACGAAGTTTAAACTTAAGTGTATACGGGTGTTTCCTGTAATAGGACATAAATTAAAACATAGATTCTTCGATTGAAACTGGGCAACATTTGTTAAGCAACTTCTGAAAATAACGTGTAGGTATTAAATGATATTTTGTAGAATAATGTTTAGACAAAGAAGCAATTGTATTGCGAAATGTCCGATATTAAGTAGAGTGACAGCTATGTCAATGCTCAGGGAATGTCAATGTTGGACGACGTACATTGATAATACTATTTAATTTGTTTGAAATAATAAAATTCTGAAAACTGGCTTTTTTTTAAAGTTGCTGAACAATTGTTGTTCAATTTGAAAAGTAGAATATTTTAATTTATTGCTCCTATTACAGGAAACACCTGTATATATTTTAGATTACTCGTGTTACAAAGGCGTGAGTTTGTGAGTGTTGTTTATGTGTATGTTTGTTACTTCTTCACGCTTAAACGGCAGGACCTATTTTGATAAAATTTGGCATGGACGTAGCTGACACCCTGGATTAACACATACACTACTTTTTATTCCAAAACAATATAGTGTTCCCAAGGGATATGCAGGTAACACCGCGGGGCGCAGGTAGTCTCTCATACAATACAAAATAATTAAATAACATCGAGGAAGTGTCGCTCCAATAAATATGTAATATAATAATACGACACATATACTGTTTTAACATAGCAATAAAACCGAGTCACCGTATAGATTTATATGTTTTACCATATGTTTACACCAATGACATTTTTAGATTTATTATAAACAAATTAGATACAATACAACGGGTCATTGTTATTTTCGTACGCAAAACCTTGTTTGTGACATATGCTAATTTTATGGCGGAAAGATGCTGAGATTTGATGGGTGCAGTATTTCTTGGAAACTATGGGCAAATAATAAATCTATAATGTCATAATATTGCAAAAAAAGGTTTGCAAAAAAAAGTTTTTGGAAAAGAACATATACTCTTGAGATAAGACTTTACTTTTCGCACACAAACGTCAATTGCTCTTAATACGATTGAGGCGAGTACAGCGATACCTTGTTCATACTTGTGCTAATTACAATTATTTTGCCAATTAAATTTAAAAAACATAGTTTTGTGCACTGACGTCTTAATTTCAACGACTTTTTCCCAAAAGTTAGACGATTGTGCTCTAAGGTATCGACAGTCTTGTTGCGTTTTGCATTTTTTTTCTTTTTGAGATAAGCAAAATAGCATATGAATATTATGAATTGTATTTTAGTCTCATACATCCCTCAATACATACTACATATTAAATAAATAAATATTAAGGGACAATGTTACACAAATCGACCTAGTCCCAAACTAAGCAATTTAAGCAAAGCTTGTACTATGGGCAGGTACTAGATGACGATATACGTAATATATAAATAAATATATAGATAACATCCATGAACCAGGAACAAATACTCGAGATCATCACACAAACATTTGCCCTGGCCGGGATTCGAACCCAAGACCGCCGGCTCACTAGGCAGCAACACTACAAACCGATACAACCGCGTTGTATTATTAGCAAATAATATCTATACATATTATCAGTGACTGGTTTTGCATAAGAAGATGCGCGAAATTGAGATGCCGCAAGATCCAGTATCAACTTTCAAAATCACTGAGGTCGGGGTAAAAACATTGTAACACTTTAATGTAAAATGTATGAATTGCATCTCAAAATGAAACGTAGGTATTTTGTGACTTTGTCTTGTCCTATAAAATTGCGTACATATTTACGTATACGTATACGTACAACAGCATATTAACAATTTTCAAAGGCGGTCTTGATTATATCAAAAAGAACTAAGATACTACCTATATGGGCCGAAAGTGTGAAATCGTTTTCATATGATCTTTAATAGAGAAAAATATATGCCTAAAATTAAATAGGTACTAAAATAAAACGAATTTCATCGCAATGTCAAAAGTAAACAAAGAAACGCAAATGGACTTGTTCGTAAAAATATGAAAGAGCTTGTGGACATGAAAAGGATACAACATTTTGACAGTAAATGCGTCTTAGATTCAGTTAAAATACGTCATAAAGAGCACATATTATAAAATATATTTGTGTACAGAAATTAAAATAAAGCAGATATACATGTCAAGATGGTGTCAAATGTTGAACTTTAAGCGATTATAATCGAAACACGGGTGTGAGTTTTATGTCCTGGTCAGTGGTCAGTGACCGATGTTGTGTTCCCTAATAATATATTTTTTTATACTTGATTCACGTAATTATGTGAAGAAATGAAATGAAATGAAATAATTTATTCAGTAAGTAGGCCACAAGGGCACTTTTACAAGTCAGATTGTGAATCTAATGGCAATTCGCAAGAGGAGACCGTTGTTGAGAAGAAAACCGAAAGAAACTCAACAGTAAGTATTTTTTTTTTCGTAAATAATACTTAAAACAATTACATTACATTTGTGTTATAACTAATTACATGGGTAGGTACACGTAAAGGAGATGTATTAGATACTCCAAATCAATGTTAAGTAGGAACATTAAAATAAAATTTTAACGATCAATTTAAAAGTAATTAATCAGCATGATTATTGTTATTCCAATAACCTTCGGTTCAGGTCACAAACACCTGCGATTTGGGACATTCGCGACTTCACCGCCCTGGGTGAGGATTTGTCAAAAAGTTTATACGAAATTCTACCTAATAATAATTCGTTTGAATAATTTTCTACTCTGCACTGCACCCACGTGAATCGTCTCTGTTTGGCCTTATGGTTGACTGGTGAAGAATGCCATTAGGCATTAAGTTCGCCATTTGTACTGACTTTTGTTTTGTGAAATAAAGTTTAAAAAATTAAGACGTCAATTAGTGTTCAATATATTTTTCCTATTTTGTTACTAATTATTTTAATAATCTTATCTATGTTATGGCTTTGTTTGATAATTAAGGTACCTACTGTTATGCTTATACTTTTTAATTATATATTATATATAATCTAATATAAAAGCAATGTATTCGAAATCACAAAGAAATTGGTAACAAAATAGGAAAAATATATTGAACTTTAATGGACGATTTAATATTGTAATTTTTTTTTTGAGAAATGCTCAGGTTTATAATGTATAATATTCTATAATATACCAGCACTAGTATTCCAAGACACCCATAATATTCTATTACAAACATGGCTGAGCCGTGTCGTAACTTGGTTGTCATAACCATCCTTCCTGCTTCCGACAACGCTTCGTGTGACAAACTGACTGTTATAACTGTTAGTGACTAATTGATTCGTCAAACAAGTGACAAAGAAGCATGTAGACTGTTGAAAGCGTGTGTGCGAGATACAGTCACTGCTATTCTTATACATGGGTCATTGTCAGATTTAGGTGCGCGTCTTTTCGGTGGACATTGGCGAAGTTAAGGATTCCAGGGCCTATAATTTTCAGATTGAATGCCTGTGAGAATAAAGAACGTTTCCTCTTCTATAAACCGATGTAATAACAACATAACCTAGATTCATACAAGCTCTTAACTTTTTTTTTTATTTTTATTAAAGCGGTAACGTCTGCTAACGTAAACTAAATGTTTACAAATGAAGCGAAAATTGAAAAATTTAATGATTCGGACAGGATTCGAACCTGCGTTTCCAACGGCTTTCCGGGCCAACACTGGCGTCCTCCCAATTGGACCACCGAATCAGATGTCAGAGTCATTGAATTTTTCAACCAGTTGCTTCGACATGCCTTAGGGTGGCATCGTAGCACCATCTACCGTAAAGATTTAGACTTTATCGTCGGCACCATCGTCTCAAATTTGTTGAGAATCGATAGTAACGATGTGCTACACCCAAATTAATTATTTTTTATTATAGCAGTAACGTCTGCTAACGTAAACTAAATGTTTACAAATGAAGCGAAAATTAAAAAAATGACTCTGACATCTGATTCGGTGGTCCAATTGGGAGGACGCCAGTGTTGGCCCGGAAAGCCGTTGGAAACGCAGGTTCGAATCCTGTCCGAATCATTAAATTTTTCAATTTTCGCTTCATTTGTAAACATTTAGTTTACGTTGGCAGACGTTACTGCTTTAATAAAAAATAAGTAATTTGGGTGTAGCACATCGTTACTATCGATTCTCAACAAATTTGAGACGATGGTGCCGACGATAAAGTCTAAATCTTTACGGTAGATGGTGCTACGATGCCACCCTAAGGCATGTCGAAGCAACTGGTTGAAAAATTCAATGACTCTGACATCTGATTCGGTGGTCCAATTGGGAGGACGCCAGTGTTGGCCCGGAAAGCCGTTGGAAACGCAGGTTCGAATCCTGTCCGAATCATTAAATTTTTCAATTTTCGCTTCATTTGTAAACTCTTAACTTTTGACCACCGAAGGGAGAAATTTTGTTTTTTGAACTGACAATGACCCACATTGGTGCGTAATAGTTGTGCCAGATACGTTTCAACTTTCAACCCCTCAAGTCAGTCAACATTTAAATGCCTACGAAATTGACTTGTATTTTACAGAGATCGGACTTAATTTATACTAACAACCCGCCCCGGCTTTGCACGGGTGCAATGCCTTTGCACGGGTGACTAACTCTACTATACTATACATATTATGCATGTATTATACGAGTACATATAAACCTCTATCTATTAAAAAAAAAAAAGATCAAAATCCGTTGCGTAGTTTTAAAGATCTAAGCATACATAGGGACAGACAGAAGGAAGCGACTTTGTTTTATACTATGTAGTATGAGGATTGCGGATCGGAACGGTTTTGCATAAGTGCGTCCAAAATTGGTTTTTAAGAGACCTGGAGGGCAACTCCAATGCTTAAACATCGAAGTTCATGCGATAATCCGTTTCGGTCTCATGATATTTTTTTGAATACTGTAACACTATGTTAACTCCAAATTTTGAACATTAAAGTAGCCCGCCTACCCTGGGAATAAATTCAGCTTTTTGAATGATAGAATGCAGCAATAACAACATCCGAAATACGTTCGCTGTCAGGCCGTTATATTACTCAAATGGGGATATAGCAATGAATCGTCAATTTAAGGCCCTCGCTGAATGAATGTTGAAACAAAACCATAATCATATACTTCTCAATGACACTGCAAATAGTCGGATATTGACCAATCGAGAGGCGTAACAACCAATAAAGATCTACTAAACGATGTAAAAGACACGTTGTACCGCCATTGCACATTTCCTTTTGTAAGTTTCTTTTAAAAGTAAGTACCATAATTTGTTAGTGTTTCGATAGGTATGATTGTAGCTTGGGCTTGGGTTATCTTTGGACGTTTAAATGTTTCACATGAAGATTTGAAGCGATGATTGGATTTTGTAATCGTAATAACTAGACGAAGGCTAGTTAGAGTAAGGCTGTCCACAAGCGCAGCGGGGAAAGTGAACCAATCAGGTTGCGTATTTGTGAAGCCCAAAAGAGCATTTAAATCTGAGGAAAGTGATTGGTCCATCTGTTGACAGGGTCGATTCCGCTCTCCGCTCCGCTGCGCTTCAGTGAAGACGCACCCTAAGAGGAATAGGTATTATGACTTTTAAACAAAACTTTTTTTTTACTTTTTGACGACGCGGCTGGCGCAGCTTGCAGACACCTGCCTACTGAGCCGGCGGTCCCGGGTTCGAATCCCGGCCGGGACAAATATTTGTGTGATGAACTCGAATATTTGTTCTTGGGTCATGGATGTTATCTATATATGTATTTATATATTATGTATATTGTCGTTTAGTACCCATAGTTCAAGCTTTGCTTAATTTATTTATTTTTTTATTAAACAAAAGGAAAAAAATACTATTACAGAAGTTTATACATCAATAAATTTAGATAAAGTTTAACTGTCGACAGTACTTTTTGGAAGGTAAAACAAAAGCTACAAATAGACAATAAAGTTTTGCTTCGCGTATAAGAGACACCATTTAAAGGAGGTTCCTTTAATAAAAACATTCATATTATAACAAAATGTATATTGATAATTTTAGCTTTTTTAAGTGAATAATAATTTTCCATAAGTTCTAGATAGTAACAGCTATTTCATGCTTTCATTGCGTGCAGTCTAAAATAAATACATAAAACTAGTTTACTGTGTGAATTTTGTCATTGAAACAAAAATTATCAATGAAAAATTCAAACTGTAGGTTTCAAATATATACTTACCAATAAATTGCAATGATCATGTGCATTGATAATATGTTAAGAAACATTTTTTCTGATCATAGAGAAAATGTCCAAAGCAATCAGCATTTTTGAACGCATAAGGAGCCTTATTTATGACTACCGCGTTCATTATTTATTTAAACTTTATCTCGACCTCTGATCATCAATGTTAATGTCAAATGTCAAAATGCACTCAAACGAAGGAAACAAAAACACGACAAAACAAGCTCACAAACAAATAACTCACATTGTACGAGATTTTGACGTTTTCCTTAAAGAAGATTTAGTGGGGGTTAGTCCGATGACTGCCACCCTTGTCAATGTCGATAGCTGTTAAATTGGCTGTTTGTTCGTACGATGACTATGAAATATTGGTGTAATCTGTTCAGTCACTTAATGGGAACCAATCTGCTAAATTATACTAATATTTTAAAGGGGAAAGTTTGTGAGCGTGTTTGTGTTTGTAACTTCTTGACGCTCAAACGGCTGGACCAATTTCATTAAATTTTGGTTTAAAGGTAGCTGACACCCTGGAACTCATAGGCTACTTTTTATCCCAAAATATGTAGTGTTCCCATGGGATGAGCGGGTAACACCGCACGGCGCAGCCAGTGAAATATAAAATCAAAAGAAAACAAAAGTCCATACAGAGCACCATCGTCACGAACTTACGCCATAATCGTGGCATCGCTTTAATTAAAAAACATAATTTCTCTATGGCTGGTTAACCGCACCATTCATAGAGTAAACCACAGTAAGAAACTCAGTTTTTAGCGTATAATGGTCCGTTTACAGACACGTTTGCCCTTTACCTAGTAACACAAATAGTCGGATATTGTCGTTGGAAAAGCGACTTTAACGTTCCGTTCGTAACGTGTTTAGAATAATTTATATCGTAGTTTGCACGTAGGTTTAGAAACATGACATTGGATTGGACAAAGCGTGAAACGAATCTGAATAAACTTAGAGACGTTTCGCGCGGTTGCTTTTCGTTCCGACAGAGTAGATTAGGATGCCGTTTTGTTTGCTAATTAAATTTTAAAAGTGTCACAAGGTGGACAGGTTCTGGGTGTGCAGAAGGTAGGAGAACTATTAGCCATGTGAGAAGTGCAAGGTGGGTACAGTAAGCTTAAAATACTGCGCACGTCAGGGCAAAAAAAAATATCTTAGGACTGAAGTAGCTGCCACAGTCTACATAATTAATGATTTCTTTAAGTACTATTTCATTGTTAAACTCAAATAACGAGTGCTAGACGGCGCTGCTTTTGCACTATTGGTTAGGTAATAATGCCAAACCATTTCGTGACAGTAACAAAACGCAAAAAAAAACTCCCGAATATAGGATGGCGCCAATTCCCTAATTAAATAAAAACATCTCCTACTTACACAAGAAACTTTTATCTGTCAATTTTATTGACTAGAATACCTTGACTAATTCAAATTTGTATTTCTGTACATATTCAAACTAAAGTACGTAATCATTAAGTCTTTGTTTTTTGCCACGAGAAACCTCAAAATTTTTGTTAATTACGTTTTCATTGCAGTGTAATTTTAAGTATACTACCTAAAATCTCTTTGACAACAGTAAACATTATTTTTAAGAAGCAGATAAGTTTCTAGCTACAGACACGTGCCAAATACGAGCTTGCGAAGGTTTTTCCTATGTAAATACAGTGTGTCAGAATGTAATTCTCTTCAATACCACTTCGTCACCTCAAGTGTTTAAAGATCTAATCATAGACACGCCTCTCGAAGGCCATAAAAAAGAAAGCCATTGACAACCGTTGACATTTTTGACAAGCGGAAACAGGAACCATATTGAGTCTATTCCGGCCGTTTTGTCTATGGTTAAGGTGAAGGCCATGGACAAGATATACAGATATGAACTGTTTGAGAAGTTATGCAAAGTAAACGTTGCGTAAGATATCGCCGACTGCGGTGAAGATTAAAATAAGTTGGTGAATGCTTCTTCACAGGAGGATTACACTCCAATGTTCGAAATTGGAACATTGTATCGTGCCGTCCCGCTCATTCAAATATTGTTTGACACCAGATCGAAAGGGATGGTACGGTACAAACTTCGATATTCGATACTCGGACTCGGAGTAGCCCTTTAGTAACGTGGCGTTCATAGAACCCGATTCCCACCGGCTTGTCTATTATAAGCCGTTTAACCAGAATTTTCTTCTACTCCTGAGGAAAAACCAATCCAATTCTGCTTCGGCTTTGACAAGAATATGTATGTTGTGCGTCACGCCACTGCTTCTTGGCAACTGAAGCGCTACTCCGATATTTGAAATTCGACCGTCGCATAGTGCCGTCCCTCTCGATTTTCTGCCAAAGTATATTTGAGTGAGTGGGACAGCACTATAAGACGGTCGAATTTCGAACATCGGAGTGGTACACCTTCTGGCCGGAAAGTCCACTAAATAGTTACCATTTATATCCATTGTAGTATAACGATGAAACTGCTAGTACCTGCAACAGAGAAAAATAAACATAAACAATCGAATATATAGGTATATACCTATACCAGTCTATTATCTTTCTATACACGTATAAATGTTTTTTTAAATTGATGAAAAAAGAAGGGTGTCATGTGTACCTGTGTATTTATGTGTCTGTCTGTTACATAATAGCTTCCAAACAGATGATCCAATTGAGTGCGTTTTTTAGGGTTCCGTACCCAAAGGGTAAAAACGGGACCCTATTACTGAGACATCGCTGTCCGTCCGTCCGTCCACCTGTCACCAGGCTGTAACTCAAAAACGGTGATAGCTAGTTGAAATTTTCACAAATGATGTATTTCTATGGCCGCTATAAAAACAAATACTACATACAACAAACTTGTTATAGATTATGGTACGGAACCCTTCATGCGCGAGTCGGAATCGCCCTTGCCCAATTTTTTATAGAATGACTTAGTCCGTTGGGATGGTTCTTAGCTATGCTTGGTGGAAATAGGACCAGTAGTCCAAGATATTCAGGAACAAGTGTCAATATCTCAGCAAATATTGAAGCTAAGGATTCAAAATGTAGTTGTGCTAGGTTTTAGTAGCGTTTTCTATATCACTCATTGAATGAGGGTCTCATGATGACCTGACTTGTGTTGGGAGTATTTTAAATTTTTATTTCAGGTTATTTAGACTTGAACCACAGACAACCCCCACTAGACGGAGCATGTAAGGCGACCCGCGCGCACCAACGATATGGTACGGCAGAACATTAAAGTATCAACACGGCGGCCACCGTTTATGATCCATGCGTACGTCAAAGAAAAAAGAAATTAAATAAATAACATGGTAAATTGTAGTGTTAAGTGGTGTAGAGAGACCTCATAAACATGGACGCAACTAAACGGTGGCCGCCGTGTTAGGTACTTAATACTTTAATGTTCTGCCGTACCATATCTTTGGTGCGCGCGGGTCGCCTTACATGTGCTTTACATGCTCCGTCTAGTGGGGATTGTCTGTGACTTGATCAGTATCATCAGGGCTGATCGTTACCCCTCACTAGCAGTGAGTCGGGATTTATGTACAAATCCACTAAGGGGAATCTCTCCGCGCCACAGGAATAATGGCTATTGAACTTAATATAGGACCTAACCAAATAATTCACGGTTCCCGATAATAATATCTTCAGTTAGATACGATATTCCAAGGATTTAGGTATGTATCTAACTTTGAAGGGCTACTCCAATGTTCGAAATTCGACCATCGTATAATGCCGTCCCTCTCGATCTCCTGTTAAAGTAAACTTGAGTAAGCGGGACAGCACTGTACGACGATCCCATGTTAGACTCCTTTCGCAACTCAATTTCCTGCTGTAAATTAAAACCGCGACCCACATGCGGCGGTCAGCTTTCTTAACCGCCGCTCTGCGAGAAACCAGTGCGTCTAGCGTAACTTTGACACGCGACTCTTTGTCGCGCGACATACACTACCTGTTACTTTCCTTTCAATACCGTGTGAGCAAGACAGGAGATGCTAAGTCGCGCGAAGATATGCTAGCCCTGTCTAAGGCTGCCATCTCTAAATTCGCCGAACCCGGATAAAGACTTAAAAACCCGGACATTTGGCGTAAATCGCATTTCCTCCCGGGCTTACAACTGTTGCAATTACAAAGTTTTTGCTAAATATAACCGCCGAAATCGCAATTTTAATCGTAGTTTTAAATAGTGGCCCAGGGGACATCACCATGGCAACGAGCAACAGAAACAAGTTGATTGACCCCTAAAAACTTCTGCCGCATGATTAGAAGGGCAATAATTTTAGCTTACTGCACTTGGAGACCCCATACAATCCTCTCTGGTTTTTAGGGTTCCGTACCCAAAGGGTAAAAACGGGACCCTATTACTAAGCCTCCTCTGTGCATATAGTGTCCATCCGTCTGTCTGTCGATCACCAGGCTGTATATCATGAACCGTGATAGCGAGACAGTTGAAATTTCCACAGATGATGTATTTCTGTTGCCGCTATAATAACAAATACTAAAAACGTGATTTATTGCCGTTTTCTTATTTGATTGTACGGGACCCTCGTGCTCGAGTATGACTCGCACTTGGCCGGTTTTTTTGTATTGATATGGGAATACGTGAGATTGAGATATTTGCTTACATTATCTTATCTTCAACAGACACTAAAACATAAAGAAACAAAATAATTTCTAAAGTAAAAAAGTAACATGTTTTACAGCAATATCTCCATAAAATATTTCACACTATTTTCTGATTTAATCGCTTCATGAAAATTTAAACCCAATGTATATGTAAAAAAGTTCAAATTGACATTAAATCGGAACCATATGCTCATGACATGTAAAAACGGGCCGCGTAACATAATCTCTGATAAGTGATAATTTTGCTTCATTGTAACGTCAAAGATATTTTTAACCGACTTCAAAAAGATAAGGTAGATTATTTTGTGTTTTAAAGCCCCTGATCATTCAATTTTTTTCATAAATTAGAAGGGAACCATGAAAAAAAAAATGTAATACATGGGAATGTGGACGAGTTGGGAATGTAGACGAGGTAGGAAGTGGACGATTTGGGAATTGAATGTGGACGAGGTGGGAATGTGGACAAGATAGGAATGTTGACGAAATGGGAATAGGTATGGATGTAAAGCTAAACATCAGAAACGTGGATAAGGTTTTTTTTTAAATTTTGTCTGTTCATCTGCATTTTTTCGATGACGCCGCAAAAACTAATGGATAGAATTTGATGAAATTTAACATGATAAACGTGTATGCGCCAGAAAAACATATAAGATGTTTTTATTCATATTCGTTACATTTAGATTTAATTATTACCTACATAATATCAAATTAATTATCCTAAGTTAATTTACATGAATTGTTATTATAGTCGTCGTTAATAAATTATTTTATCATCAGTGCACCGTCCCTGTTTCAAGTTCGCGCATAACTAAACAGTTAAAGGCATTAAGTAGGTACCCACCTTTACTTTGGCACAGTTGGTCAACAATCGAACCCAAAGTGAAACGGTCTGTCATCACAGACATTAACATTTGAACCAGATGACCGAACCGCATGAAATTGCCGGTAAAAGTTTTAGTGCATCTTAATTCGGGAAAAGTGGAAAGAGGCATGCACTTTAAGAGATTGTGGCGAAGGGCTTTTTACCATGGCGAATAGGGATTTTATTGTACAATCTCACATTGTGTGACTACATAGTATAAAACAAAGTCGCTTCCTTCTGTCTGTCTCTACAAGTATGTATGCTTAGATCTTTAAAACTACGCGACGGATTTTGATGCGATTTTTAATAGATGGAGTGATTCAAGAGGAAGGTTTATTTATTTATTGATACAAAATCCACAGCACAAATTACAATATTTTTTGAAACAGATACATATATGTGTTTAACATTGGCCAATTACGAATTAACATTGTATAGACTTATCACTAGCAAACTAGCACCTGTGCGAAGCCGGGGCGGTATATACCGTAGGGCTAAGCATATCTGGCCGCGACTTCACTTGTCGCGCGACTCAGCATCATCTGTCCTTATCGCACGGTATTGAAAGGAAAGTGACAGATGGTATATGTCGCGCGACATGTCGCATGTCGCAGTTATGCTAGAGGTGCTGTACCTCGCGAGTTGGTTTCAAAATTGTTGTTTTTTTTTCTCCGTTTTCAACTCCCATATCTTCGCCATTTTAAAATATTTCGATTGTGTCGATTTTGTTTTTCAAAATTTTAACGTTGAGTTGAGTTGAGGAGCGTCTTCTCAAAAGGACTTATTTTTGTATGTAAGTCTTATTGAAAAGGCACGGTAAGGTCGATTTGTGTAAGAGTTTCCCTTAATATTTCATTTATGTAATTATTTTATTTATTTTTTTATTTATCTATCGTTGTTGACTGGCTACTTGAGCCTTCTGAACAATGGCCGATTCGCACCTGGCAGGTTTCATAACCCTATAATTGAAAGGACCAGACGTTCACCCCGCGAGGGCACAGCTCCGATAAAACAAGGAAACACGTAAACGGGGCCTTGACGAGACCAGGTATTTTAATGTGCTCTCAAGAAAGTATTAAAAATTTAATGACGCACTGTGTAAACAGGAATTTTTCATTCCTTTTTGTCTTTTTTGGATTCCAATGTGCGTGTGCGTAAGGGTGCGCTTAAACAGATTCATATTATTTATCAACAAAAATCTAAGAAAAAAAAAGTTTTTAACAAAAATAAAAGTTTCAACGAAGATTAATCTTGTTATGGGACAAAATGCTTGTTTACATGAAATACTAGCTGCAGCCGCGAATGTTCTGAATAAAAGGTAGCCTCTGTGTTAATCCAGGGTGTCAGTTACGTGATGTACCTATACCGAATTTTATCAAAATTGTTCCAGCGGTTTGAGCGTGAAGAAGTAACAATCATACAAATACACTCACAAACGTTTGTCTTTATAATTTTAGTGTGATTTGTAAATAATGCTTAAAGTCTGTGAGCTATGAAACTTAAGGAGTTCCATCGATTCATCACAAATCCCATCATCAAATTTAATTCTAACGAGAGTGGGGCTTTAGGGGATTCAAGGTTGGTTCATAAAGGTAGAGTTTTGAGGAAAAATTATAAAAAGAACGTATCGATTTAAATACCACTTCTAGGGTTCCGTACCCAAGGGGTAATAACGAACGTGATCGGTTTGTGAACTTTGCACCTCATATGCATCATCAACTATCAACTTAACCCGGCCAGTTTAGATAGGAAGTGCTTATACGGAAACCTCGGTACGCGACTCCGACTCGCACATGACCGGCTTTTTATGTCCGTAGACAAAAAACAGTAGCTAATTTCATCTCTTCCATATCCCACAAAGAATCTCTTTGTCCCTGTCGTGTTGTTCGAGCGGGTGTTTGACGACCGCAGTCCAATGACCCCGCGGACGACAAGTCCCTCAGGTCTTCGCCCGACCCGTAATCTTTTCCGCAAATATCCGAGCGAGAATTACTAAGTAAATTTGAGAAATTGGAAAGATAAGTGCCGCAGGCTCTGGAATTGTACACTTGGTTTATAACAACAAAGGCGATGTTTCCTTCAATTAAAACTGATTTGCTGATTTTTTATAGCACAATTGACAGATAAACCACTGAACAGATATTGATAACACCTAATAAGGATACCTAGTCGATGAAACTACTTATTATAATATACAAAAAAAAACTTAAACTCTGATGAATTCATCAAGGAAATAACGTACATGAACATAAATTAAGTGACCGGGCTCCCATAGCAAAATCGAATCAGCAAGTTGACAGTTATTTAAATGAAATCGACGGGCCGAGATATTAAAATCACAAAACGTATTATGTATCGAAATCTATTTTTGGAGCGAAGCTCCCATGGATCGACTCGAATGGACTTTGTCACAATGCGCAGATCTCAGCGAGTTCTCAACCGATTTTAGAAATGTTTGTTTTAAAATGCACAAATTAAATTTCGCTAGGTCGTGACGAAGAGAAAATTTCGAAAAAAAAAAAAAAAACTCCTCTCCAATTTATGGTGCAAGCTTAGCCGGTGGCTGACTCTGCATCGACCTAGTTATTTTTCTTGGAGAGTTAAGATGGCCTGCTAGAAATTTGCTGACGCGTTTCGACTAAAACATACTTACTGTTAAGTCGAGGGTAATTAATTAATTATGTAGATAAGTTTATGTTTACAAGTATCTATACAACTAGGTATATATGTATTTAACATATTAACGAGTCAAGTGCAAAGGTACAATCACGATATCATAAAACCTGCATGAATCCAGTAGCCGAGCAAATTTTCTCTCATTCGCTAGCGCAAGTGAAGTACACCCGGCGACACATATTATCGACACCACAATTATCAACTCTATTCCGCGCTACATAAGACTGCAATTTTCCAGCGTGTTTGCAAGTGAATTTGAACTTGCGTCGCCGGTTCTACATCCTGTGAAACCTCACGGGCAACTTTCGATATGCGCTTATATAGAACGTGAGGGGGCGATTCTTGGTCAACGATTACCGCCTGTTGTTGTGGCTTATGTCGTTTGACGAGATTGGAGTCATGTTGCGTTGAAGGCTAATAGTTTATTAGAAGTTGATTCGCTGATATATGCGCAATAATGGGACGGAATTATCCCATTTATGGCGAATCTAATTTTGTACATATTTGTATTGAAATAGAAAGCGCTTCAAATTTTACTCCTCACAAGACCCAAATGATAGAATAGATTTAACAAGTGAAATAAAAACTAAAAATACCTGGAAATCCGAAAATACGTTGACAGAAAGCTATTATGCTCCGCGCCATATCATTTGCCGCATTTCGATAGGTTATACTACTTATCGAACCTATTCACAAAATTTCATGGGAATCGGTTGGTTTTCATAAGAAATGCGACCTCTAGGCGAGAACAGCCGGAAAGCATCTGGACATCCGGACATACAAAAGAGTTTTGGGCCAAGCTGAAACGGACTCACTTCGCTCGCTCAGTCAATGAAACGTAGCGTACGAATGTTAAACCAATTTCGCCCCAATACCAAGTTACGCAAACCCCGGTAAGCCTTCGTGATCTTGGACTGGATAAGTCTGAGTCACGTGGTAGCCAACGCCTTTGAGCGTGCCGACGATTCGTGTTCGGATTACAGTATTAGGTGAATTGCATGTCTGTAAAGTTTAATACTTTAAAGACTAAGTAATGTTGAATAAAAAAAATACAAGCTCTTAGAAAAGTTATTATAGATGGTGTTGCCATTTCTCACAGGCGGAAATACGAATGCAATATCTATGCAAAGATGGCGGGAGGACTTACACGCTTTCTATGAAATTTTCAAACAAATGAGTTTAAGTAAAAAAGTAATTTCTGTACGTAGCTTTTATGGCCATACCTATATACAGTACTTTTCTTGACATCCATGAAGTACACCAAGACGAGTTTAAAGAGTTATGTAGGTATGTCAATGTTCAGCTCAATCGGATACCGAAGTTGTGGAAAGATAGTTTTTCAAGATTGGACCCGAACATAACATACATACAGACATACAAACTAAATAAAAGTGTAAAAATAATTCTATATACAGACGTGCACGTGAGATATACAAAAGTTCTTCCTTTTCACCAATAATGAGTTTACAGTGACCGTACTCGTTAGCGACTGCGTAAACGATTTGTATGGAGAATGGTGGTTTTACAAAGTAACCGCTAGGCACTGTACTATTCTCCATACAAATCGTTAACGCTGTCGATAGCGAGTACGGTCACGTTAACTCATGGTAAGGACTGAGGTAAAAAAATAAAGACAGTACGCATATGAAAGATAAAATCTCATATTTTAAAACATATTGATCATAATCTCAGATCTGAAACCTAAATCTGACACGCTCGCAAAGGACAGG
This sequence comes from Apotomis capreana, assembly GCA_947623375.1. Classification (NCBI taxonomy): domain Eukaryota; kingdom Metazoa; phylum Arthropoda; class Insecta; order Lepidoptera; family Tortricidae; genus Apotomis; species Apotomis capreana. Next base: position 10,561,372 of record OX392518.1, read on the forward strand.
CGTTATCTCCTTTCCTTTCCCTCGGCCTTGGTGCGAGGGCGCCGCCGGAGCGCGACGAGGAAGAGGTGCAGGGTTCGAGGCCGGGTGAGGACCATTAATCACAATGAAAGACATAATTAATTGATATACTAGAGCAAATGATATAGCCAGCGCATGCAACGGGGCAAAGTAAATGAACTTATTTTTTCGCAAATTGTATTGGCAGACCTCGTAGACGATGGCGGGATGACTTGGACTTATTTTATAATTTAACAAAATAATTTTTCAGTATCTCCACTACCCAAAGGTTGTCTGGAAGAGATCGCTCTTTAGCGATAAGACCGCCTGTTGTACCTCTAATTGTAATTTCTTGCATTGTATTTCTCCTGTATGTTTTATGAGGTGTGCAATAAAGAGTACTTGTATTGTATTGTATTGTATTTTTGAAGGACTACACCTCTAGTATTACTGTCATACGCGACTATTTCTCGCGCGATATAATTACCCGTCTCTTTCTACGCAGTAATGTGAGAGATTGACGGGTAGCGCTATGTCGCGCGACAAGAGTCGCGAAGCATAGTTGGGTGATTCTTATTCTCATGCATTTTTTTGTGATTTGTAAGAATCACATGTTTATTTTGTTTAAATCAAAAATCTATTTATGCCTTTGTTGAGCAAATATCCTCTACTTATCTTTTATAAACACATTTACCTTAAAATATTCAGAAATATATATAAAAAAAAGAATGTTTGCCCAAAATGTCACGTCCATGCCGTGTGATATCTCCCGATTTTCTAATAAAATATTTTTTTCTGCTACAATATCAAGTAATTTTGACTAATGTTATACGAATGACGCAAAGCTAATAAATGTCTGATAACATTGTTAAAAAGTTGTAAAAGTATAATGTAACAGTTTCTGATTCAGAACATCATAAAGTTTGTGATCAATTTTTTTGTCACAGCCATGTGTGTTTGTTTAAATACGTGTAACTTGGTAGACAATTATATTTGAAGCTAGCAGCCCTATTTAGGTTTTTTAAGAACGGAAAAACTACCTTCTTGTCGGTTCTGCTTATGACAAAGTGCGGTGAATGTATAGCAAAAATATTTTCTTGTATTTATTAAAGAAAAGGACAACCTTAGTACGTCACCACCGTGGAATGAGTTTTAAATGTAAGTCCTACTGTTATGTTATTGATACTTATATAAATTTTACCTCAGAAATAACAGAATAAGGTGATTGTTTAAGATTGGCGAGACAAAGCAAATTGTTCCATTATTTCGCACATGTTCAAAATTTGTCACGACCATAGATAGATCTAAATGTCACGACCACGGAATTTTTCAAACCTCGGTTGTGACATGTAATGCTTGGTTGTGACATTCTTGTAGTATATTTGAATAATTTGATGATTTTGTTTGCTAAGTTGGGTTATCAAATTGTTGTATTTTTTCCGCAGATGTCACAAAGAAAAATAAATTAAATCAGCCATCTAGCGAGAGTCTTAAGATGTTTGTCGTGACTCTTCGCTATAAGACCGTTAGCCGAAACTACTATCGGGACAATGATCGTCGAGTCAACATCCCACATGGCGGTCACCTCGTGAGCCAAGTCAAGGTACTTGCTGAGTTTGTCCTTCTCGGCTTTCACGAGGTTCTCGTCATGGGGGATGGTGATGTCGACGAGCACTGCCTGGCGCTTGGATCGATCTACCAAAACGATATCAGGCTTATTGGCTACAATAGTCCTGTCCGTGATGATAGATCGATCACAATAGAGCGTGGCACGACCATTCTCAAGAACTGGCATCGGTGCGTACTTATAGTACGGCACCTCAGACCCCACAAGACCGTATCGAAGAGCAAGTTGCTGGTGAATGATCCTGGCTACTTGGTTACTTGTTATTTGACACAATTACTTGATTTTCGATGAAATTGTCACACCCATGTTATACAGTCTCACAACTATGCTTAGGGATGTCACAGCCGTGTACACATGCATTACTTTAATCACTTGCAGAGGGTATTAAGCTTGTCCATCTGCACCAAAAATTAGCCTTTGGTATGTACTCTTAATATACACCGCAATATATCACAGAAAAAAAAATAAAAAAAAATGTTAATATTTTAAAACTATATGAGAATCACCCAGTTGTGCTAGACGGGCTAGTCAGATATACCTCAAAACCGCGGCAAATGAAAAAAGAGGGGGAGGCCTTTGCCCAGAAGTGGGACATAACAGGATCACAATATACCTATTGTATTGGTGGCAAATAAGGGCGCCATCCAGGACGGTTCTGATTTTATCCGGTACTGGTTTTATATAGTAAAAGAGTACCGGGAGCATACCCTGGTGCCATCAGGCTTCCAATGAAATCACAAGAAGTCGCATTCGTTTGATGCATTAGCATTGTTTTTTTCACCACCATAAAATACGTGAATATTTGCGACTTTTTCCATGTTTTCTGGAGTAAATTGGGTTCTATATTAATCGAATATCCATTTATGACTAGAAAATGCAAGACATTGACAATTAATAGAGTTAAATTAGGAGTTTGAAATATTGTGTCGTGGCTTCCCACCTCCGTGGCGACCTGACGTAGACCAACTGACTGACTGGCTGATGGACAGAGATATTTGGAACGGACATTCAAATTCTAAATTAGACATGACAGCGACATGACAAAAGACCATCAGTTCTCGACGGACAGACGACCAGACTTTTCATATTGTAAAAGATTTTTTTTTTTAATTTATTTATTTCAAGTAAGCATGGTACACATTTTATAACAAATTTCGCCAAACACGAAGTTTATTGGCGAGTATTGCACTCACTTTTTTAACATTATAATTATAATTTTAGTCATTTAATGCTTGGGAATGTTAACCACAATTATTATAATTATAAAGGCAGTTTGAAATGAAATAGATGAATGAGTATGAGTATGAATTGTATTTTAATGTTAATATCGTCTCCATAGCTCTCTAAAGTCCTACCGTGCTAACGAAAGTCCGATGCCTAATCATACTATTGTTACGAAAAGGTCCTGATCCGATAATAGAACCTAAGGCGCTTGATTTGTGTATGTCCCAGGTCGCAGATGTGTCATTAATATAGCCGGGAGGCTTAGGTAAATACCGGTTACGGTTAAAAATAATATATTTAAGGGATAGAAGATGTAAAAGTATAAGAAATTAACAGCAAAACACATAGAACAACAGTCGTCTTCCGGCCATGACTATAAACTGACATAGGTACGTCTCGCTCTGACACCTTCATTCTTACTATTCTCATTCAAATACAAACCTCTGTCATTCATCACCAGCCAGCCATCAGTCCCAGTCCCACATTAATATGCGATCTCGGACTTAAAGAATTAACACCCGTGGTTTGTCTAAAGTTTTAAGTGAGAAGAAAATGCCACTTACGGTTTACGTAAATTTGCTATGCCAACAGGTCTTACGCCTTACTTAAACTTTACTTTGCTCAAAGGTTAACTGGAAGAGATCCCTTAAAGGGATAAGTTCGCCTTTGTACATGCTTATTCTTTTGTAATGTGTTTTTCTTGTTTTTATGTACAATAAAGTGTTTACATACATACATACTTTATTAATATGCGAGTTAATTAGTTCAAAATTAATATGCAAATGATGTCAAACCGGTTGAACGGCGCTTAATGGTGTTCGGATCATGTATTATCTAATTTACTAACTGGTTGTAAACATCGATACTAGTGACATTATGACCTTAATAATTTAACGAAGTCACGAATCACGTGTATGTTCTCAAATGACTCGTAATGGCGATTAATTTTCGACGCCGAATTATCTATGCTAAGTATTATAAAATTCTATATTTGTAATAAAACATATTTTTCTATGGAGAGGGGTCATGATTTTAGGAAAAATGTTAATAGCGTGATGCAGGATCGACTTTTGTTTTGTATCGCACGGCGCCGTCGTGCCAACCTGGTGACATCTGTTTTCATAATTTTCTTTGTCCTTGCATCACGCTGAAACGGCTGGACAAATTTTAACCAAATTTGGTACAGGGATAGCTGGACATCCAAATATGGTTATAGGATACTTTTCAAAGGATTTCATAGGATATTTTTCGGTAAATACTACTATTGTCGATCCCTGATCAGGGGTGGGCAGAACAGCCTTCCGAATTCGTTCGGGTTAAATCGGCGCGGGTTGAAACCACTTGTAGCATGACGTCGGTCAGTCGTGTCACCACGCCCCATGACAAATAACGTCGCATTTCGCACAAACAAACCAATAAACAGTTCTCAGGCGGCTTTTACCAACATTAAAAGAATGAACCTTCTCGTAGCCTTTGATTACGTGACAAAGGTATGGACATGCCCTTATGTGACCCAGGTTTCCTTATACTAGTACCAATTATTTATAAATAACAAATAATAACTCAAATTAACTAATTTATTATTCAATCGTTGACAAATTGAATAGGCATGTGTAATAAAGTTCCGAATCGATACAAAGCGTTCTGAGAACAGAGTTTTATAGCTCCATTAAAATATTTATAATATTGTCTCATCTCATAAGGACATTGCGGTTGCAGACGTCATGAATTGTACGATATCATCACTTATTGTTTAAAAGTTCGCACAGAAACATTGGCGCAGTTTGTCGTGCACCTGCCTACTGAGCCGGCGACCCTGGGTTCGAATCCCGGCCAGGGCAAATATTGGTATGATGAACTATACATGTATTTATATTTTATGTATATCGTCGTCTAGTACCCATAGTACAAGCTTTGCTTGGTTTGGGACTAGATTGATTTGTGTAAGATTGGCCCTTGATATTTATTTACCTATTTATTTAAAAAAGTGTACTCCTGGCATCTAGTTGTTGGTGTGTCGTGAAAAGACAGGCAGAGTAACATCGTAAAAGGTTTTGCCTTTTCAATATGGAACCTTAACATTCAGAATGCACTTCCCATAGTTTAAAAAGATTGTTAAAAGAATTTATTTATTTTTTACTCACTTCCAGTGAGTCGGACTTTGTGTGGCAGTACGAACCTACTAAAGGGAATGCTCCGCGCCACAGGAATTACTTTTATGAATGCCGAATTAACCACTATGTTAAACAATTGATACAAAGTAAAAGAAAAAAGAAAAAAATGCGTAACCTGGTGAAAGAAATTGGGAATCGAACCCGAAAGGGATAGGGATTACCAGTCCAACGTGGTTTAATATAAAAAAAAATTGGGTGTACCCACATTACATGTTTCATTTTATAACAGCAATATTGCCACCACAACTCTACTTTACGACTTGACATATTTTATTTCTAGAACTTAAAAAAATATGAAAAACTAGAGGCCCGTTGCGGCGTCGAACCGCCGCTAGAACATGGAAATCCGGTAGTGTTATAGAAAATAACTACTTTATCGATAAGAAGTTTTTGGCGAACGAAGAATAAATACTGTAAAAAAACACGTTAAAATGATGTTTTAAAAACGTTAAAACATGAAAGGCTAGAGCCAGGCCTGATAGCCAACTGCCAGCTTCATCGTGGCAACTTTTTCAACTCTTTTGTAAAAATAACTTCTGCATTAATGCCATGTGATCTGCTGATCTGTTTCACAAATAAAATGCATATTATTCGATTTATGGAAAAAAAAATCAACTCTTTTGTAAAAATAACTTCTGCATTAATGCCATGTGATCTGCTGATCTGTTTCACAAATAAAATGCATATTATTCGATTTATGGAAAAAAATTGTTCATAAAAATAATCCCATATCTTAAAAATATAATTGACATATTTTCATAGGACCGGACATAAGATTGGTAGAAATTTAATTTGTTGTTCTTTCTTCAGGACATAAATTTATCGATTTGATCGATTTCTATCAATTTCCAGAAATAGCACATGAATCGAAAGGACAGATTTAGGCACTCACTACGCAGGTTTTAAAAAGGAAATCATGTAGTGCGTAACTGTTTCTGTATTCATTTATAATCGTAAATACTTAAAAATAGTGATAATAAGAAATGTTACATAAACTCAATTGTATGAAATAGAGAGTATAAAACGTTTATAGATACACGAAATGTCACTATTATCAATGCTTATATTTTTAATGAAATTCAATAGATCGTGCAAATTTTCTTAATATGGGTGCTGCCATGTCATCATCATCAATCATTTATTCAGTAACAATTACACATTGTGTTTGAAATTCTTACGCTAGGTATACTTAATCAAACCCTATTTACTAATCTAAATAAATAACTGACCAACAATACTCCACCATAAAAAAAAAAAGAATGTGTCAAATATGTGTAATAAATAAAATCCAATATATAAAACAGCTAAAAATGTTTAAAAAAAGAATATTAAGACATATTTTTTTCAATAAATTTAGAGCTGAATGCCTAATACCCGAATTCCAAATTCAAACTTTCGTCTTTCCTCTCATTGAAATAGTGTCTGACAGAAGAGTGAGGGAGATGATATCTATACTCTGAAGTCTATGATATAAACCTAATTTTAGGGTTCCTTACCATAGTCGGTAAAAACGGAAGCCTTATAAAATCAATTCGTTTTGTTGGCAGCAGAATTTGTCAAATTTTATTTTGAATGAGAATAAGAATGATCAGCCAGACGTCATTATTTCAAATATGATTTATTCTTGAGAGCGTCGATTTTTTTAAATTTGCATCATATGTAGGTCATTTCTACCATCAAGTTTCGCATGTTAGGGTAACATGTTAATTATTCCACATTGCCAACTCGTCCACAATGTCAGCTCGTCTATATTCCCATCTGGGTCACAATCCCAACTTGTCCACACACCCAACACGTCCACATTGCCAACTCGTTCATACGCCCAACTCATCTGCATTGCCAACTCGTCTATATTACCAATTCGTCTCAATTGGCAACTCGTCCATATTCCCAATTTGTCCACAATGCCAACTCGACCATATTGCTAATTCGTCCATGTACCCAACTCGTCCACAATTCCAACGCGTCCATATTGCTTACTCGTCCACAATGCCAACACGTTCACAAATACAACTCGTCTACATTTCCAACTCGTCCATATTTCCAAATCGTCCACATTCCCAACTCGTACACAATGCCAAATCGTCCACATTGCCAACTCGTACACAATGCCAAATTGTCGACATTGCCCACTCGTCCAGAAACCCAACTCATCTACAATGCCAACTCGTCCATATTACCAACTCGTCTTTATTGCCAACTCATCCATATTCCCAACTCGTCCACAATGCCAACTCATCCATATTGCTAACTCGTCCACATTTCCTACTCGTCCATACACCCAACTCGCTACAATACCAACTCGTCTTTATTGCGAATCTCGTCCATATAACTCGTCCGTATTACCAACTCGTCTTCATTGCCAACTCGTTTATATTCTCAACTCATCCACAATGCCAACGCGTCCATATTACTTGCTCGTCCACAATGCCAACTCGGCCACATTTCCAACTCGTCCATATTCCCACCTCGTCCACAATGTCAAGTCGTCCACATTACCAACTCGTCCATACACCCAACTTATCTACATTGCCAACTCGTCTTCATTTCTAACTCATCAACAATGCCAACTCGTCCATATTGCTAACTCGTCCACATTTCCAACTTGTCCATAGGCCCAACTCGTCCACAATTCCAAGTCGTCCACATTTCCAACTCGTCCATATTCCCAACTCGACGATACACCCAACTCGTCTATACAAACTCGTCCTTATTATCAGCCCGTCTTTATTGCCAACTCGTCCATATTCCCAACTCGACGATACACCCAACTCGTCTATACAAACTCGTCCTTATTATCAGCCCGTCTTTATTGCCAACTCGTCCATATTCCCAACTTGTAAATTTTACCAACTCATTCACATTGCCAACTCATCCACATTTCCAACTCGTCCATATTCCCAACTCGACGATACACCCAACTCGTCTACAATACCAACTTGTCCTTATTATCAGCTCGTCTTTATTGCCAAATCTTCCATATCACCAACTCGTCCGTATTACCAAGTCGTCTTCATTGCCAACTTGTCCGTATTACCAACTCGTCTTCATTGCCAACTTGTCCGTATTACCAACTCGTCTTCATTGCCAACTCGTCCATAATGCGAACTCGTCCACATTGCCCACTTGTCCATGTTCCCAACTTGTCAATTTTACCAACTCATCCACATTGCCAACTCATCCACATTTCCAACTCGTCCATATTCCCAACTCGACAATACACCCAACTCGTCTACAATACCAACTTGTCCTTTTTATCAGTTCGTCTTTATTGCCAAATCTTCCATATCACCAACTCGTCCGTATTACCAAGTCGTCTTCATTACCAACTCGTCCATATTCTCAACTCGTCCACATTTCCAACTCGTCCATTTTACCAACTCATCCATATTACCAATGTAGATACATTCCCAACTTAGCTACATTGTCAAGTTGTCCATATTCTCAACTCGACCACATTTCCAACTCGTCCATTTTACCAACTCATCCATATCACCAATGTAGATACATTCCCAACTTAGCTACATTGTCAAGTCGTCCATATTCAAACTCGACCACATTTCCCATCCCGTCGACATGCAAGCGGAAGGACTAAGTTTTTTCTTGTAAAATACCATTTAATTTACTATAACTCATGCCATTTTTGCCATTTTTGACTTATATAATCATATTTATAATAATCTATCATAAATTTACTTATTCGAATGACGATTACATTAGTTTTACTACATATTTTCTGCTTTGATTTATTGTAAAACTCGCCTATAAAAATAATCTTGAATGACGGTCAGTTTTTCTAGTCTTGCGAGCCCCAGTCCAACTCGCACTTAACCGGCTTTTTCCTCGAAATTTTTAACAGGTATGCAAAAAAAGTTTCCATATCAACATTTTAAAAAGAAAAACAACCTGGCAATTTAGATCACTGACTTAATAGCCCCCAATAAAAAATATATTATAAGTTGACAGAATAGGTATGGTTATTGTCATTCATTGTCAACAAACTGTAAAATTATTTTTGCATATTCGTACATGTTTTAAGTGCTGCGGATATTATGTTGCCGACTCAAAAATAATATTTCATCATGCTGAACAACTTACTACAGGTTTGTGAGCAAATCATGCTTATTATTATTTGGTCATCTTATGTCAAAATAGGGATCACAGGTCACGTGGTCAATGTCACGTGGTTAGCGCACAGTAGTTTTTTCAAATCCATTTTTCAGTACTTTTTCAGGAAAAAAATAAAAATCCAAGAGTTTTATGCACCTCTCCAGCATGAGACGAATCTAATGACATATCATTTATACAAATCGGACCATAACTGTAGATCTGATGGGATGTACAAAAATCGGCCTCGCGTAATATATATATAGATACTGACTATTGCTATAAATATTTATATCCGTATTAACTTTAATCACCTTTCACCTACCGTTTCGCAGTCCTTGTTGATATTTATTATTTCGCAATAAAATGATCTTAAATTATTACGAGTGTCACTGATGCGGTCAATATTAAATTATTCACGCGCAGGAGAAAGATACAGTGGACCAAGATTATATAAATAAATCCCGTTATTATTTGGTACTTTTTAGGGTTCCGTACCCAAAGGGTAAAAACAGGACCCTATTACTGAGACTTCGCTGTCCGTCCGTCCGTCCGTTCGTCTGCCACCAGGCTGTATCTCAAGAACGGTGATAGCTAGACAGTTGAAATTTTCACAGATGATGTATTTCTATTGCCGCTATAACAACAAATACTAAAAATAAAATGAAATAAATCTTTAAGGGGGGCTCCCATACAACAAACTTGTTTTATGGTACGGAACCCTTGATGCGCGAGTCGGACTCGCACTTACCCAATTTTTTTATATGTTAGCGCGGTATTTAATTTATATGCCGCATCCGGATGTGTGAGGCGAACCCTAGGGGAGGCTTACGTCCACCAGTGGACTGCAATAGGCTGAAATGATGATGATGATGATGATCCGGATGTGTCCCGGACTTTTGAAGGCGATCGTAGGTATATTTTCGACAATTCTATGAAATGTACGATTGTACGGGCGGAGGATGGCTCTGTATAGTCTGTATACATAGTACATACAGCTGAGGGCCTATGATGGTTGAGTTTATCACGCGACAAATAAGTGACAAAACATCTGTCACTTTTCGACAAACTGCAAGTGTGAGTGACGCTTTATCTTTTATTTATCACGTGATAAACGCAAAGGCCCGTATGACACGCACTAAGAGAGCATACTATCATAGTAAAAAGTAAAATAAATATTTATTTTCATCATGACACGCACTTGTTTTTAAAATTTTAAATATTGGCTGTCTATTCAAACAGGTCACAATTACATATAAGTGCTTTCCTAGTTTTTTTCCTTACTTTACTTTACTTTTATTCTCTTGATGTGCCGACGCTGGGCAATTAAAACCCGTTACTAAAAAGTTGAAAATCCAATGTGATGGACTAACCTCAAGTCTATGGTACTTTATGGTCCTAAAAGAGACTGGAAATATCTAGAATGTTGACGATGTGATGGATTTATTGTCTCATCTTACTTATTTGTGATAGAAGTTTAATTTCATCGAAAGCATTATCTTTAATAAAATGAGATTGTTATATTACCAGCCTAATCTAACACTTATTAATGTAAGAAATGTGTGGCTTCGGGGACAAAAAAAGTCTATTCAATTAAGCATTTTACCAAAAGGTCGTCGTTAAAAAGACCCTTTTACGGGCTTAAGTAAATCCAGCATTAGACACATGCGGTATCTAACTGGTCGTTTGTTTTCCAATTATTATTTTTATGCACGTATGACCTACTGTATCTTCGCATCTGTGCCATGGGGTGAGTGAACTATTTCGCGGTGTTTAGTATTCGCCTCTCGCACACAACTGCCTAATTCCATACACTTTAGGTCCGTAATCATTACGATAATTTTGCACTGGAACCTTTTACCAATATGGTCGATTAAGTTCAGTTTTTGAAAATGTGTATAATATACAATTTAGAAATTTGATCCCCGGATGAAATAGGCTATTTAAAGGTCAGTGATTCGATAAAAAATCCTTTATATTTATGTATGTATTTATTTATTTAATTAATCTTTATTGCACAAAAGAGAGAACTTATCGTACAAAAGTCGGACTTAATGCCATAGGGCATTCTCTACCAGTCAACCATTGGGCTAATGTATGCATTCACATCACGCCCGAAACGGCTGGATGGATTATTTATAACTATTTTTCGTTGAAATAAGATATAGGCCGGTGTGTATTTTTGCACATAACGCTTGATAGTCATAACGTATTGTTTGTCATAAAATCGTTAGGCATGTTTTTGTATGAAACATATTATGTCTAATTTTTTTATGTTTACACCACATTTTTTTATTAAACCATTGATAAAAAGATCAAAGCTCAAAGAAAACATTAAATGCTGGAAGAGACCGGGTCTTACACCGGGTTGCGCATTTCAATTTTTCTCTAGGCCATGTTCAGATGACAAGCGCTTAACGCGCATTTTGGTAACGCGCGTTTACAACTACAATACATTTTGTTCTGGCCGTACACATGCCAACGCGCGTTTTTGTATGGAGTTATAAACGCGCGTTAGTAAAACGCGCGTTGAGCGCTTGTCATCTGAACATGGCCTTAAGCTTTGATCTTTGTATCAATCGTTAGCTATAACTCTAAAATTAATAGGTTGAGAGACTTATCTGTTGTTTTAAACCAAAGTTCTTGCGGCGGCTACATATTTTTCCATCGCGCAAACGACGTTACTAAAGTAAATACTGTTAATTTGTGCTTTATAATGTGTGAACACTTAGCTTGTTAGCCGACAAACCAATCCGACTGGAAATCCATTATGAAGTAGGCGATAAAACGGTGTGAAAGGCGGTTAATCCATTATCACTTAGTTTTATCGCAACACTTGGGACACTTTTGTAATTGATAACTGTTTCAAATGGTTTTATTGATATTTTATTTAGGGTGCGTCTCCAATGAAACGAGGCGGAGCTGAGACGTGCGGAATCGACCAATCACCTGAGTTGAAATCTGTATCTCAGCTCCGCTTCACTGTTGTGATTGGTCGAATCCGTACATCTCCGCACAACCATTGTTTCACATTTTCCACAAACGACCAACAAAATTCAGTTTTCAGGTGGATTTTGCGATGATCTGAATAGGGAAATCTGTGGTTCATTCTGTGTCTTGAAGTATAATTTTAAAGATTATTTTCGTCACAGCGGCAATCTTCAATGGTAAGTCAACTGCATCAGCTGGTTAGCGTAGGACTTTGCCACAATAAAGTTACACTGGTCATACAATAAGTCAAATAAGTCACAGTGACACTGTACTAAAATAAAAGTGCAACCACACCGCTGCTGAAAAAACGGTAACGGCGCGATTACACAGTGACGTCTCGTATATGTTCCGTTTTTAACGCAAGCTCCTACACCGCTGCACAAAATGCGCGGACGCATGTCAAATGTATGACATAGACGTGACGCGAACTATGCGTCTATTGTTTTTAATCCCCGTCGAAAAAAGAGGGGTGTCATAAGTTTAGCATGTGTATCTGTGTATTTGTGTATCTGTGCGTCTGTCCGTGGCATCATAGCTTCCAAACGATTGGACCAATTTGAGTGCGGTTTTATTAAAACGATAAACTTGTCCATCGAGAACGCCGTTTTTTAAGCAGCAATGTGGAGTGCTTGCGGTAAAAACGGTGCGGATACAACACGTCACTGCGTAAACGCACCATCAAAGTTTTCTGAGCAGCGGTGTGATCGCACCTTAACCGGGCACTTCAGCCGGTTGTATAAATCAATATATTATCCAAGAGATGATGTCATGGGATTTTTGCCGCATGCGTAAAATTTAACGGTGAAACTTACAAAGATTTTGTCATAATTATCAGAAACGGTGGCGGTCATCCGAATCATTCAACCGTTTTTATTTCAATGCTATCATGTGGTTTCCTTTTAAGTTTTGCCAGAATTTTGCCATTTTTTTTTAACCAATTGACACGATGACCACATATTCGTCTCTTCATGGATCCGTTTTCGCCTCAAATCTGATCCAAACGTTAAATGGGTGACCTTAACTCGTTTAATAAAAATTTGTATCAATTTTTCCATTGTAGGACGAGGACAAACTAAGCATCGAATAATGTACCTTAAGGTACTGTTTTGAGGATCATTATTGTTTCGTAAATTTTTGTCACACAACGTTACTTTTTCCGATCGCTTTTTTCTAAGGCTAACTACGCCTAAATTATGTCCAACTTTTTGGTTCTTAGGTCCTTACCCAAATCCAGGAAGTTTGCGAGATTTTGCATAAATAAAATAAGTCGATAGAAATATAAAAAATAATTTTGTTAAATTAATCAAAATCATAAGTCTCCACGTTATTCGACTGAGTTAACCAACTTTTAAAGTAAATAATCCTAAGTTCTAGACAGTAATTTCATGCTTTCATTGCGTGCAGTCGAAAATAAGTTGTAAAAAACAGTTTTCTGCAGTAACATTGATAATAGGTATGTTAAGGAACGTTTTTGTCTAAAAGCATTTTTGAGCCTTATTGACAACCGTGTTGTGTTCAGCGAGTTCGGCCCAGTTCGGGCCGGTTTACACTTTATGTAATGTTAGCTCATCGGTGTCAGCGGTGCGTGCATGCCCTTATGATTTGATAATGCGATGCGTAATAATTTACATTCATCATTTCTGTTTTAAAAATAGTTTATACTAGAGATGCGCCTTTTCCGGAAATTTCCGGAAACTTTCCACATTTTGTATGAGACATGGGAAAACTTTCCGGAAATTTCGGAAATTGCACATCTAGTTTATACTATAAATTATTTAGGTTGTCTGGAAGAGATCGCTTTTTAGCGATAAGGCCGCCTATTGTCTACCATTGTTTAATTTAAGATTTCTCATGTAATATTTTTCTTGTTGGTGTGCAATAAAGTATTGTTGACATTGTAGTATTGTAATTGTATTGTATTTATATACCATCTCAAGTCAGGATAGGATGTTATAAGTTTAACTTTTAATTACGTATATACTATTAGAAAATTCTATTAAAATTGTATATTAAATAAGTTTTCTCTAGAGAGAAGTCATTATTGTAACGAAAACCTTAGCAGCGCGATACAGCTCCGTAAAATTTTCTTTGTGCTTCCATCACGCCGAAACGGCTTGACGGGTTTTAACCAATTTTAGTACAGGGCTAGCTAGATATCCAAAGTTGGATGTAGGGTACTTTTTATCAGACTACGGTAAATAAAAAAAATTGAGGACGACCTTACGGGTATTGATAGCTCTGATTAAAACACAGATTTTCCATGATCAAAGTTACGAGAAATCCTTTTATATGTAACTAAAATATTAAATTCCGGACGTTAAACCAATGATTAGACAACTAGGTAATAAAATAAATTGAGATCAGTCTAGTCTAGACTATAAATAAACTAGATACCTCCATTAACACGTTGCTTAATTATTACTAGTGTTAATAAACTAGAACTACCTAATTAACCAATTACAGTAGTATTCGTTAGTAATTTTCACACGCCCTCTTGCGCACTTTCCGCCCAAGGGATATAAATTCGCTTTTCGTAACGTAGCGACAAACATTAATGTCAATACATTTATGAAATTGTCGTTTAAGAACGGACGTATTGAAGGAAATAGTTATCATAGATGTTTTCATAATATGTATAAGGGACAATTTGTTTACATCTTTGTACCAAGTACCAATAACCTGTCAACGCGTCCTTATGGTAAGCCACACAATGGGACCTTTTCCTGTTCAGTGTCACATATACGGGTTGGAACAGATTGATGGACTTTTGAGCAAACAGGGAATTGTTCAGACTGAGTACTTCATTTTTCACCAATGAACTATGTAGGTAAATATTTCTATACATTTTTGAGATACAGTTTGTTAAACATTAGTGTAAAAATCTGCACATATCAACCCTAGCATATTTTGAACATCGCTTAAGTTAAAGACAGGTGTAAATTTAAATGTAAATAAAACCTTTGAATTAGTAGGGTTGTCACTGATATTAGAATATTTTATTTTGATGACTTTTTTTACTTTTAAATCCAGCTTTACAATTATAATGGGTCAATTGTAGATCCCTCAGATGACACTATCCTGTCAGCTCAGTCTTTACAAATGTGCCAACCTGTATATTTATACTATTGTAAAATTCTAGATTTGAATTGAAAAATCAGTCTTCTATGGAGTGGGGTCATGATTTCAAGAAAAATCTTAATAGCGTGATGCAGGATCGCCTTTTGTTTTGTATGGTCGCTCGGCGCCATGCCAGACTGGCGCCGTCTGTTGTGCATAATTACCATTGTCCCCTCATCATGCCGAAACGGTAACTTTGGAACAGGGTATAGCTGGACATGCAAAGATGGTTATAGGATACTTTTTACCCGACTACGGTATAAAAAAATACGCGTACGAAGTTGCGGGCACCTACTAGTATATATATAGTCCTCCTCGTTGTATGGCTGTGGAACATGACTTTGAGAGCTATAAAGCCTTTGGAAATAGGGATAATATAATAAGGGTGTAGACAGATTTTTATATAATACAACATACTGCAGTTATATGAATAAAATGAGCGAATTTTTTGAATTATGTGAGTTCAAAAGTAAGCAAATATTATGTTTTTTTTTGCAATAGAAATTTTGAAATTGTTTTTTTGAATCCTCATGATTTACCAAAGCAATAATTGTTAACCCTTAAATGCATACAATTACACTTATTTTATTTCTGAAATGACGTTAGTAATTAGCAATGTAAAAAACCACGTCGGTTTGAGATTTCGGAACGAACTTGACAAAGTCTTTATTGACAATATTCATATTTTGACTTGTGTCATTTGAGTAACGTGTAAATATACATCATCATCATGCATTTAAGGGTTAAACAACCATGAACTTTAAAGTAGCCGCAAATATTACAAGGAGTTTAACATTAAAATTCGATGAATGTCAGTAACTTAATATTCGCTAATTAGTCGTGTCATAATCATTACAAAATGACGGTGAAGTGTCAACAGAAACTAGTAAACATTATGTTAAATCAGTTAAGTGTCGTTGCGTGTCTGTATCATATGTCTGCATAATTATTAATTGGTTTTCTAAGTATGTGCTCAAAGCTCATGTGAGATCGAATCACTCAAGTATACTTTGATAGGACATCGAGAGAGGCACTATACGACGGTCGAATTTAGAACACCGGAATAGCTCTCCAGAAATGAAGAAATCTTAAAGGACTAAAGTACTGGCGAAAACCGAAGAATAAAAAATATCTGTGGGTCCGTTAAAATCACTTGAAACTTTATAACCATTCCATTCCATTATATTTTTATCCTTTCAAAACACGCCGCAAATAACACAAATGATTAAGGCCACCGTGATTTAATATCAATCAAGTTTGGTTTATTTCTTGGAAACAAGCCGATTAATATTTTAATGAGACTGAGAACAACACGAGAGCTTGTTTTCAATGTCAACCAAGCTGATATTTCACCCAGAAAAGAATAGAACAAAAGATAGCAAGAGCCCTTGTAAATAAAAGAGATAGAAAGCGCTGAGACTGTCACAACTAGTGATGTACCGTTTCCGAAAATTTCCGGAAACTTTCCTCATTTTGTACGGGAAATTTCTCAAGAACATTCTCTTCCCATAAAAATCTGAAAAGGTTGTCGAGAACAGCATCTTTAAGCAGAACTATGCTTTGCGGTAATTGACAACATTTCATATTTCCATAAGTGGAAATTATTATAGAAATCGAGAGATTGCGCTACACCCTAAAAATAGTATTTGGATTTACTTTTCGGTTTGGAAAGAGATATAGGAAAATACATAGAATATCCGAAATCTACAACTATACCTGTATAGTTTTTGTCTTCGACCTAACCGCACACCAGGCCGTTTTGCACAACTATATGCTTCGCAACTCTTACTGCGCGACATAGTATCACCCGTCACTCTCTTACAGTACTGTACAGAAAGAGATAGGTAGTATATCTGCACTAGAAAGAGTCGCGTGTCATAGTTGTGCTAAAGATACGACTTTTTATCTTAGCACGGCAGTGTAAATGTCATGTAAAATGTGTATAATGTCGAAACGCTCGAAACAGGAAATCGAACTTATAGTTATCATTCAGATTTACGAGTTTTCGACACCAACTGGTAGAACATGACTTTAAAAGCTTTATCTAGGGATAGGCTTTGGAAATAGAGAGGAATATAAATATTTGGACTAAGGTGTAGTTTGTGAAGTTAGGCTTTGTACAGTCTGACCAAAAGGAGTAGAAATTAAAAAGTGGCAATACCGTAGTGTCGTCCCCGTTTTCTTAAATTGATTAGAAAGGAACGACAGAGATAGAGTTAGGGCGTGGAGTCAGAAGCTTAGCTCTTGGCATGTGATCTGAGGGCCTATGATGGTTGCGTTTATCACATGATAAATAAGTGACAAAGCATCTGTCAATCACACTCGCATTTTGTCAAAACGTGACGGATGCTTTGTCACCTATTTATCGCGTGATAAAAGCAACCATCATAGGCCAGCTGATAACTTTTTGACAGTGCGGGTCATATGGTCTTGTCTTGGCATCATTTCAGATGAAAATGTTTTTAGTGGTAGATAATAAAGTAAACGAGTAGAAATCTGTTCAGCCGTTTTTGCGCAATGAGGCTACGAAAAAGACACAGGTTAATAAAATTAAAATATATCTAGTATTTTTCAAATAGTCTATATTATAATTCTGGACATAATATAGATATAAAATTATAAAAAAAAACTTATAGATAGTAAAAGTTTTAAGGTAAAACCCGATGTTTCGAACTCGTCTGGAGCTCTTCATCAGGGACTGTTGTCTGTTAACTATGTCAGTCTCACGAAAGCCTTAATAAGATTATATTTATAATGTACTCGTGAAGAGCATTACAGTTTAAATAGATAAATAAAATAGCTAGCCATTTTATTTATCTATTTAAACTTTAATGCAAAATTAAAAAAATACAAATGGCGGTATTGAAATACCGTCCGTCTTGCACTGCTTTTTTTTTAATAATGATTAAAAGAGTCCGTCGGCAGTTCAAATAAGATTGTAGATGGACTTGGTAAATAATTATCAATTAGGGAGTGAACCAGCCCAACCTGATCAAATCGGGCCAAAATCATCAATGAACATCAGACGTGCATTATTGTACGACACAGCCCTACTGTACCAGTTGTACCACTTGTGATATTACGTACCGGTTCCTTATGAAACGGCCGGGCGTGGCGCTTGACGAAATTCTGTATTAACAACAACATTGGTATGCCGGCTGCCATACAAAGGCCTTTTCAGTACAATTGTTAAATGCCTACTGTAGCAGTATTTAACAATTTACTATTACAGTAGGCATTTAACAGGGCTTTATTATATACAGAGCTCGGAAAGGATGAGCTATTCTTATGTTATTAATATCATGTGTATATGCATAATTATTAATATGCATACGCCCTGAAAATAAACATTAAAACTAAACAAAACTTTCCTTGTCGGAGACGGTCATTAGTATGGAAGCTCAACGAAAAGGCGCGCCATTGGAAGGCGACAGTAGCGCCCCCTTGAACCTGTTTTGGCGCGCTAGACAGAGTCTTGGCGGTTCACTCAGCGAACGCCCACCACACTTCACTTTGGGTCACCACTGAGTGCACTACTGCCTTGGAACTGTCCCGTTTCGTTGTGCTATACCAAGTTGATTAGAGCCAGTGTTATAACCCTGCAATGTACCTAGTGTTAATTTAACAAAGACTATTCTGTTCGAGACTTCGATAACCTAGCTTAGAGACCTCTGTGCCAGGAACTGTTATTTTGTGCTTCATTGTATAAGGAATAAATCAAGTTAATTGTATCTGAAGTGTTTCATCTCGCTCGAACTACCTCCTCGTCCACAACTATATCGAATAGCTCATCTAATGTGCCACACACGGCACCGGCCATTCCGACCCGTCCCCGACATCAGAAGTTGGGATGGTATCTACGGCCCATGAGCGAACACGAAGAATGATGGAACACGAAGCGAATAAAACGGGAGAAAAAAGTTTGTGGTTACTCTTTGAAATACAACGAACCTGACATCACTAAATCAAGGAACAGGAGCTACAAGCGTTTCCGTTATTGAAACTCAAGCTAACACCGTCACGGAGACCTACAAATCCGTATGAAAACAAATGAAGATTGCACTGTTTAAATTGTTTTCATTGCGAGAGAAACGGACATGAAAAATTCGATTGCTTACTTCGTATAAAAGAAAACTACAACTTACCACCTCAGCGACAAAAGCCAGCAGTCACAATACAAACTACATCGAAGTTCATTGTTTACTTCAAGAACAGCGGGACACATCGTCAATTGTTGCACCAGTAGAAGTGACCCAGAAGCGACGCTCAACTACAAGCGACGCGTGGACGTAGGCACCATGGCCCCACCGACAGATTTTAAAAACACAGGTCAGTCGTTAACTTTTCACTAAGTACGATTCCGATATTTTGTTCACAAATAAAAGTGTAGCTAGATGCTCGGGTAGACTTGAGTTGCACTTATTCAGTTTAGTGGGTATTTGTCAAAATAAAGTATTACCGGGTACTGGTAAAAGCAACCCTCCAAGTAAAAGTTGAATATTGCGTGCTAGAAATTAATAATCATTTCAAAGAAAGTTCATTGCACGTTTTTGTAACGATTGTTTCGAACGCGAAATGTTTCTACAGAAATTTAGTATTGAATTAATATGACCACTAGCAGTTTAACTTCCATTATTAAAGTTTATCATTTAAAAATTGCGCTGGGAGGGTGCATCAATCATACACACAGTACTTAGTAGTAGGAGCGGCTGCGGTAATAATAATCTACCCTCTTTTCATGATTTTCCAATCGTTCCGTATAGAATTGAATTTGTTGAAGTCTTGAATAGTTTCTTACTTTGTGTACTTTAGCTGGTGTATAGTTTAGCGTCTATAACTTTCGTAAGAACTGGTGAGCTTGAGATTCCCTTAAACGATCCTAATGTTACTTTTTATTGTGGTGATCGCTATAGCCTGAAATATTTAAACTGGAGACACTAATAGGATTAGGAAAATATTAGGACACAAACATTTGAAATTGAAGTTTGATTTTTATCATTAATGTTTCATAATCGGTAAAGCCTTGGTAATCCAAAGGTTATCATACAAAGTAAAGCTTGTTATTAAAGTGCAAATAATGATTTAAATCTTTTCTTGCATCTACGTCGTAGATTATTAGTTCACATTAACGAATCATAATTTCAGTGTACATACCTAACTTTGCTAGATTGATTTGTTTCCTTTTTTTTTGTTGGATTATTATTATTCGTATGGCATGTTATTTTAGATAACAAAAGAAAGAATTCATTTGACTATAAGTAATTACAAATCCAATTTCAGTTGTTATTGAATTGAAGTTGAGTTTGTTGGATTTAAGGTTAGAATGACCAAGCTTTGTGATACTGTGCTTGAAGTTTTTGTTTCAGGAAAAGATTCGCCAACTTAGCAGCTAACAGCTAAGCCATGAGTCGTCTGCTTCGGCTGCCACGGTACAAGACATCGCGTAAAGAACTGCGCGACGGCGAACAACAGGGCGCCTTCAATCACGGGGAAGAGGGTTGACGTGTGACGTCACCACACCACACCATATGAGGCAATCTGGTGAGGAGATCTCATTTTATTGTGATTCGGTTGCCGAGTGATCGCTTATGGAAGAGTTGATTTCCAATAAGTTCCATGGCAAACGGCTGTATAATTCAGTGACTATGTATGACATGTATCAGTCTAGCTAAAATTGTTAGTACTGTGCAGTAAATCGAGTTACCGAAGCGAGCCTATTAGAAATGTTGACATGTAGTATTGTAAATTGCAAGACCATTTGCCATAAACTTGACTTCCAAAACATGCGCGTACTTGCACGATAGGTTGAGAGAAATGCCCGGGAGCTACGTACCATTTGAAGTAGACTAAAAAAAAAATATATAGTGAGACTGGTAGGGAGGTTCTCAGTTCGGCTGGTCGACCATACCAGTCACTTCATCGTAGCCGTAGTCCGGTAGAAGTCGGCATCTGCTCTAAGCAGTCCGTGGATACGCGGTGCGCGGTAGGTGGTGGCGGAGGTCGGGTCTCTCTCGCAGAGACCGTAGAGTCATAGGGTTGACTCGGCGCGGCGATCCCGTGGGGATGCGCGTAGTGGGTGGCTAAATTAGCCCTAGGCCACGAATGAGATACCTGTTTTGTTGAACGGATTTTCGTTGATTTAAATGTTTTGATATTGTTGATATGGCGAACCATAAGGAAGTTAAATGGTGGTACATGGTTCCTAATGTATTTTCTGAGGTAGAAGTTGTAAATAGTTAGGTTGTTTCACAACGAGTAACATCGTAGTACAATCGCATTTAAAACGTATAGCACTATTGAAAGAATAAGTTGTTATAATTGGTAATTGGTTGTAGGATACCATAATTCTATTTGAATCTTTTGAAATATTGCGGTTATAAAATAAAAACTTTCACTTAGTTGTCAAAATGATTTTTGTGATATTTTTAGTTTTAGTGTCAGTAACTATTTGATTCGAAAGAAAGATGAAGTTTTTGTTTTGTCTTACCATTTTGACGTGTTTGTCAGGAGTGACCGAGAGGATGCTGTTTTGGTTGTTGATTGTTTCAGAGCAACACACGAGGACGTGTCATCGCAGGATGGCCGTGTCGGAGACGGTCATTATGGAAGCTCAACGAAAAGGCGCGCCATTGGAAGGCGACAGTAGCGCCCCCTTGAACCTGTTTTGGCGCGCTAGACAGAGTCTTGGCGGTTCACTCAGCGAACGCCCACCACACTTCACTTTGGGTCACCACTGAGTGCACTACTGCCTTGGAACTGTCCCGTTTCGTTGTGCTATACCAAGTTGATTAGAGCCAGTGTTATAACCCTGCAATGTACCTAGTGTTAATTTAACAAAGACTATTCTGTTCGAGACTTCGATAACCTAGCTTAGAGACCTCTGTGCCAGGAACTGTTATTTTGTGCTTCATTGTATAAGGAATAAATCAAGTTAATTGTATCTGAAGTGTTTCATCTCGCTCGAACTACCTCCTCGTCCACAACTATATCGAATAGCTCATCTAATGTGCCACACACGGCACCGGCCATTCCGACCCGTCCCCGACAATTATAATTAAACTAAAATGACAATGCAATGCAAAACAACTACTGATTATGTTTATTTATTATAAAGTTTCTGTGTGGTCGATAACAAACTATATTCTCTATTTTGAATGCATTAAATGCTCTGCATAAAGTAGTCGCTTTTAAAAGCTTACAGCTTGCCCAGGGGCAACAAGTTTAGCTCTCCTGACGACAGACTTAAGAACAAAGTACTTAATTGGCATAATTTTTTAAATAGTTTTTGGAAAATAATATCACAAAATCCCTCTTGATCAAATTCAGAGCAAAATTCTTTATTCACGCCTGTAGGTCTGTGATATGGTAGGTATACGAAAAAGGCCTCAGGTTATTTTCCGATGTTTCAAAATCTCATTTCGTTTGTATGACAGCCGGTTATCTCCACTTAACGCTGCGACTAACTCATAAATCCGTCGCCAAATGTTACTACATTTCCTTTTATTTAGCGTCGGCAATACAGAGTTCAAGGTTTTAATCAGATTCATATCTATAGGTATTTTCGATGACGCAAAACACTTAATGACAAATATAACCCGGTATTTTTAACTTTGGCACCTGTCAAACCAGTAAGTATAGTCTATTTCGGGTTACCTATGTTTTACCAAAATATGTTTGCCAAGTTATCACTTCCCAAAATTTTTTTCAAAGAATTTCATTCGCCAAATAATCGTTTGCCAAATTAAATTTTCGCAAACAATTGTTCTGCAAACCTTATGTTTGGCACGTCAACGCGACGTTTAGACAATGACTTGTTTGCCAACTGGTACTTTGACCAAATTTCATTTAGTCAAATGTTTTAGTCGGCATAACATATTTTACGCAAAATATGTTATGCCAACTTGTATCGTCAAACTTTTGTAATAAGTGTGTTTGTATGGGCAACATTTTTTGGGCAAAACGGACTCCTTCGTAGCTCCGGCGCTGCGGAAAGAGCAACCCTCCAGCGAAATTCTAGTTAGTTTTTTTAGTTCTTCTATTCTATTGGTTCTATATTCTAGTGTTTTGTAGCTTCGTTCACTCGGCTCGCGCACTGTTGTGGTCGCAGTTCTAACCTAACCTAACCCAGCCAGGTCGGTTTTGGCGCTTTGCCGGTTGCTGCTGCGGCACGCTAGCTTCGCTCGCTCGGCTTGCGCACTGTTGTGGTGGCAGTTCTAACCTTACCTAACCCAGCCAGGTGATATATGTCTGTCTAATATAACACCTCTTTACTGCTACTTTAGCGTCTTGCCTTGGCCAGGAAGTGAGATTTACTCCCGTTGTAGCGGGCAGAAAATTCCACTTTCGGCCGAGGGTGACGTAAAAGATATTTCGTAAAGTAATCGTTGGGGAAAAAACTACTTATATTTGGCAGTAACAGGAAAAATTTCTCGAGCAGTGACGAATAGGCTTATCCCAATACACCGTTAACATTGGAGCTTAGAATTGATAAATGTTCCAAATCGTCCCTAATACCACTCATTAATAACTCAAGAATCACACCAAAACTATAAAAAACCCTTGCGGTACTGCCACCTGTTCGCAATTTATACTTAAGGAGTTTATTTACAAAAGGTCTTATTCTCTATGGTAGCTATACTAAAATAAATCCTTTTGAAAGTCACTACTCACTTGGCAATAAAACAGGCCAAACGGAGTCAACATAAATTCAAAGATGAACTCATCAATTATACTAAAACAAAGTTATTATATCAGCTCGGTTAATTTAAAACCAACGCCATTTCTTAACAGCTTTACGCATACCGGCTAGTGACATCTATCCGTTGGTCGCAAATTTATAATGGTTTTACTATCTGTGGTTAAGAGTCATAGATAATAGAATATCCTCACCAGATGTGTGAATCAGCGTGAGAATTTACCCAATAAAGGCTTTTAAGGCTCAGAATGTTCGCTAATACACAAAAGACATTATCTAAAGATTATGCAAATGCTTTCTGAATATTAAAAGACAAAAAATACACCAAGTGCCAGTGGGACTCGCGCACGAAAGGTCCCGTACCATTATCTGTAAGTTTGTTGTATGGGAGCCCCCCTTAAATATTTATTTTATTTTATTTTTAGTATTTGTTGTTATAGCGGCAATAGAAATACATCATCTGTGAAAATTTCAACTGTCTAGCTATCACCGTTCTTGAGATACAGCCTGGTGACAGACAGACGGACGGACAGCGAAGTCTCAGTTATAGGGTCCCGTTTTTATCCTTTGGGTACGGAACCCAAATAACAAATATAATTCCTAACTCCGTTGTTTCTTTCGTTTGACATAGAAAATAAAAAAGCGTGAAGTTTGCCAAATATTGAGCCAAGGGCTATTACAACAAGCTTGTTTGATAAATTGGTAGTGGTAATGTCTTACAATCAATAGTTTTACCACTTCAAAATTCCTGATTCAATAAAGTAATAGAGACAATCTTATTCAAATGGACCTTGTCTCAACCCAAGCTCGCTTAGCTAAGCATCAATCTACATATAGTTACGTAGGTAGTGGTAAAGCCAAACGTAAAAAGTTTAAATCATAAAAAAATCGTCTATCAATGTAATCCCGGCGTTACACTACTTGCGAGGTTGACCGAGATTTGAAGAGTGGAGGTGTGGAGACGCTGCAGAACTGCAGAAACTCATACTTCGGCCAACTTCGCGATATTGTGGAGCCGAGATAACATTTCAATTCAAAAAGCAAAAGTGTATAGCAACCATAAACTCCTTTTTACGGGAGACAATACAAGAAGCACACCAGGCCTAAACAGCTTCCATCACGCACCTTTACAGCTCACAAAATGGCCACCATTATAATTAGCATAAATCATCGCAAAGAATTCGTGTGTCCGCTTAGTTTATTTGCAAATTTGCAAAACATCTCGGCGCCAAGAACTGGGTGAAAGTAATGCGGTAACTGCATGCATTATGTATAGCTACGCGTACTTCCGAAAAAACGCGGCAATCGATTGAAGATGCTCTTAAAAGGAGCGATGTATCGCATGTGCAAAGTCTATTTTAACAACCTAACACCTTTACATAAGTCACGTAATCCATTAACAATATATGGAATATAATCGCCTTTATATTCGATTCGATTATAAGTCGCATTGTTCCGCCCGATATAATCATAACTATGAGTGATGGTCGTTCATTTTAATTATTGTCAGATTGACAGATGTCAGGTGATGGTTCCCGCGGAAAAGTAAGTTATGGGTGCGTTAAATTGAGGCGTTTTTAAGTATTTTAACCATTTGTAGTTTTTACATAGACATAAGTATAGTTTGTACAAGTGATTAGACTGATGTATGTGTATTGTATGCACATCTTATGCTAATACAATGATAAAATAGTGTGAACGCGAATACAAGTGTAATTTTTTTGACTTATTACCTACTGACGTTTAACGGACAAATCGTGAGCATTTTTTGGATAATTCATGATAATGTCACTAATCAATCTAATTAATCGCGTAAATAATTGGATGACTCGTATATTAATTAAGTCGTTAATCGTTTAAAAGAAACGAGTGATATTGTTCTCAAACCCGTCTAAAGTCTAGGCATGATTTATGTTAATTTAATTACCATCATTAGTTTTGATCACATTGAATAAATTCAATTGAAAAATTATCTTTAATTATTTAATTTGTTCCGGATAAGTTAATGTACATTTATCGGGACATTACTAATTAAAATCGTATTGCAATACAATTTGTCATACGGTTTGGATTTATCAAGTTTTAAAGAAGATGTTAATGCTTCGGGAAATAAGATTAAAATATTTCTTTCTCAGGCAGCATAATATAATAGTTTTTATAGCAAAAGCAAGCTATGGTTGACTTTCTGAAAGTGCTGAAGTGAAAAGATAGTTTAATTAATGTCAAGGACAATCTCATCAATCACAAAACTTGCATGCTTGCTTGTCAAAATGCTTGCATGCTTGCTTGTCAAAATGCTTGCTTGTCAAAATGCTTGTATGCTTGCTTGCTTGCATGTACACTCGTAAATAATTTACTATTACATCAAAATTTAATAAGTAAATGCAACGTGATACTCTCGCTGGTTAGTACGCGTGCCGTCACAGTGCACTCTAGAGTGTTTTTGCAATACCCAAGTAGCATACATGCTGCTTAAGCGCCTATACAGCCCATGTACAGCTAATTTAAATTGTATAAGGGCTTTATAAGAACCAGACTTTCTCATCTGTAAAAGAGAAGCGATGAGAGTATTGTATTTACCTTAGTATTGAGCGATTGTGTGGAGAAGAAAGAGCAGAGCAGCACGATCGTCGACAGCCAGCGCGGGGACCTGCGCATCGTCGGCGCCATGCTGGAACTGTAACCAAGAGATGACTTTGTTAGACAACTATAATTGCCCGTCTCTTTCTGTGCAGTTATGTGAGAGGGTGACGGGTAGCGCTATGTCGCGATATGAGTCACGAAGCATAGTTATGCTAAACGGGTTGTTCGCCTAGCATAACTTTGACACGCGACTCTTTGTCGCTCGAGAAACTATCTGTCAATTTCCTTTCAATGCCGTGCGAGCAAGACAGGATATGCTGAATCGAGCAAAGTCGTGCCAAGATATGCTAGCCCTGCAGAAACAAAAGAAGACAGTCTTGACTAGTTTCTTTTTATGCATCTCAGTAGTCGGGTAAAAAGTATCCGTAACCATCCGTGGATACACAGCTAACTGAAATTAATAATAATGGACAATACGTAAGGAGACGTAAATTAGGATACGGTTATGGACCACGTCTGTGGACGGCAACTTTATTCCTAGCAGAACTGCCAATCCGTCGACAACTTTGGCTAGGACTTTTTTGTATGAGTACATGCAATTTTCAAAATGTGTTTACAAGCTAGTGTTGATATTTTTAACTCAAATGGGCAACATAACTTTGTAACTTGTTACGCAAAGCTAATCCATGCAAACCGCCGAGTTCCCGCCGTTCCGGCAAGCCGTGAGAAACATCGTCAGCGGAACGTGGGTGGCCCCCGCACACGAGGCGCCGTGTCAGCAAAGAGGACGGCGACGGCCCCGCACTTCGGAATTCATTCTTGATCTAACTTCGGTCACTAATCATTCGTTTCAAATTAATTGTAATTTTTCTATTTTAATTAAATTTAATAAAATAAGTTTGGTTTTTTTTGCAACCTCCGGCGGCAGCCTTCGTTTGTGGCGCAGTCGTACGGATAACTTGAGGCTTTTCGCGACCGCCGAAACTAAAATCGCAACCGTGCGCGTGCGATCGCGGGCATCAAGAGAAGAATCTACGAGAGCTGCAGATCCAGAGGGAATCCAGATATCGATTCGGCAAGAAGAACCATGTTGTAAGTACCTTGAATCTTTCTTGGTCCTTTCCATCCTTGTCTTATCCTACTTATAGTTGTCTTTAAAGTCTACTGTTTCGAGTTAGGCGATTAATTGAATATTCTATCTTATTTTATTATAACCTTGCATTAGTTAGTGTCCAAGATTTTTCATCCGAGAGAGTCCCGGACCCCTAGGCTAAGTAGCGGTAGTAGCAGTAGAGTTAGAGTTATTGACGAGAGGAGAAATTTAGAACGTATAGACGAATCGGAAGAAATGTCGCAGGAGGATATTGATACGATTTACAAGTCTCTTAGGTTACTACCTGAGTTTGATGGCAATCCCCACGTTTTAACGCGTTTTATTAACCTATGCGATCAGTTAGTTTTAACTCATTTCAAAACTGGACCGGCATACGCATTGCAAAATCAAGCTTTAATAAATGGAATTTTAAACCGAGTAACAGGGCCTGCAGCTAGGCTTATAAATTCTAATGGTATACCCGAAGATTGGCAGGGTATTAAGAGTGTACTCGTGAATAATTTCGCGGATCAGCGGGACGAGACCGCTTTATATAGTGAACTTGCGTTGCTGACCCAAGGGTCTAGCACACCTCAGGAGTTTTACGAGAAATGCCAGGGCATATTTAGTACGATTATGACATATGTGACCTTGCACGAGACCGTAAGCACAACCGTGAACGCAAAGCGCGACCTTTATCAAAAATTAACACTACAAGCATATTTGCGAGGCTTGAAGGATCCCCTGGGATCTAAGATACGTTGCATGCGGCCTAGCTCAATGGAAAAAGCCCTTCAGTTCGTTCAGGAGGAGCTTAATACCATGTATATGCAACAGCTGAACGAAGGTGGTAGGAAGGAATGGCAGCGACATCCCCTACAAGCTCGTATGAATCCACCCCTTAATAATTTAGCGGCAGCACCTAAACCGACCCCTTTTAGCGTACCGGTCACACAACCCATCTTTAATATGCCTGGTCCGTCAAGGCCATATCCGATGCAGTCCCAACCTTTCCAAGGCTGGAGACCCAACTTCACACCCCAGATGCAGCCTCCACGTGGGCCTACCCGCACTCAGCAAATAATGCGCACCCCTCCTCAAAATTATAATCCACAGAGCAATGTATTTAGAATGCCCAACAGGTTTCCCCAATCTCAGGCACACAGCCAGCCCCGTCCAATGAGCGGTGTTAGCCATTTTGTTCCAAAAACGTTACCTCATACCTTAGGTAGGCAAGATTGGGGTAGGTTCCAAAATCCACCCCCAAGTAACTATTTTAAAACTCGAGAGGTAAATTTCAACGAATTCGGTTATGACTACAGTGATTGCGACAATTATGAGTACGACTATAATTATGACCAAACCTGCTACCCTTATGAATACTCTGATTACCCCTATTACGAGGAACAATTTACTTATCCCGAACCTGCCGTAATAGAAGAAGTCGGGGACCTTCCTGCCTCCACGGAGGAGCAAAATTTTCAGAAGGAGTCGAAGTCCGAAAAACAAAAATAGAAGTAAATTTTCACATACAACGGCAACTAGGTTACGTACAAATTACCAACCCTCCATTGAAACTACTCGTGGATACCGGTGCAAATCAGTCTTTTATTAGCCCCGATGCAGTCAAAAAATACTTTAATCATATTCCATTGAATTTCGAACCTTTTGAGGTGACGAATATTCACGCAACAAGTAAATGTAACCATTCTATCACTCTACCTTGTTTTCCTGAGTTCCGTGAATCAGATGATGTCACGTTGTTCGTGTACAAGTTCCATGATTACTTCGATGGGTTGATTGGCTTTGATCTATTAGATGTTTGGGGTTCCAACATCGATTTGAGAAATAAGGTGTTGGTAACAAGAAATGCACGCATCCCTCTACAGATGTATGACTCACGTAATGCAAACCTTTATGAGGAAATCATCCCCGCTGGTACATCAAAGTTAGTTAGGTTGCCGATAAATACGTTAGATGGAGACGCGCTTGTGCAAGACCAAGCGATATGCAACTGTCTTATTTCGAATTGTTTAACGAGGGTTATTAATAACCGAGGCTGGGTAGAAATCACTAATCCATCATCTAACGACATTATTTTCTCTATGGATAGACCGGTAGAGGCGGAATTGTTTAATGTAGAGTCTGAATGTACTGAAATTTCGTCAAAACGTGCCAAGGACGTTTTATCGCGCCTTCGTACTCAGCATTTAAATCCAGAAGAACGGGTTAATTTAGAACGACTTTGTGCCAACTATGCTGATGTGTTTTACCTTGAGGGAGAACCGTTAACATTCACCAACAAGATAAAACATAAAATAAGGACTACAGATGAAATTCCAGTGCATACCAAAACTTACAGGTACCCTTATGTCCACCGGCAGGAAGTCAGGGATCAAATAAAAAAGATGCTTGACCAGAATATAATAAGACCTTCGGACTCAGCATGGAGTTCACCAATTTGGGTCGTTCCGAAAAAGGCAGATGCCTCAGGCAAAATCAAATGGCGTCTTGTCGTGGACTTTAGGAAGGTCAATGAGAAAACGATTGATGACAAGTACCCCATTCCCAACATTACGGACGTACTGGACAAGATAGGTAAATGTCAGTACTTTACAACTCTAGACTTGGCTAGTGGATTCTATCAGGTAGAGATGGACCCTGAGGATATTCACAAGACGGCTTTTAATGTGGAAAATGGTCATTATGAATTTTTGAGGATGCCCATGGGGCTCAAAAACTCCCCATCAACTTTCCAACGAGTTATGGACAATGTCCTTAAGGACCTACAGAACGAGGTATGTCTCGTCTATCTCGATGATATAATTGTTTTTAGCACCTCCCTTCAGGAGCACATTATAAATCTGGAGAAAGTTTTCCAGAAACTGCGCGAATCTAATTTCAAAATCCAGATGGATAAATCTGAGTTCTTGAAATTAGAGACTGAGTTCTTAGGACACGTTATTTGCAACGAAGGTGTGAAGCCAAATCCCAATAAAATCCAAGCCATCCAAAATTACCCCATACCGAAAACTCAAACTGAAATCAAACGTTTTCTCGGACTACTTGGCTATTATAGGAAATTTATACCAGATTTTGCACGCGTTACTAAACCACTAACACAATGTCTTAAAAAGGGCTCTAAAATAACACTGGATCAAAAATACACTGAATGTTTCGAACTTTGCAAGACTCTTTTAACAAACGACCCTATTCTACAATATCCGGATTTCACAAAAGACTTTATTCTCACAACAGACGCATCAAACGTAGCAATTGGCGCAATATTATCTCAGGGACCTGTAGGCTCAGACAAACCGATTGCCTACGCTTCTAGAACATTAAACTCGAGTGAGGGTAACTACAGTACGATTGAAAAGGAATTGCTAGCTATAGTTTGGGCCACCAAGTATTTTAGGCCATACCTTTTCGGACGCAAGTTCAAAATTATTACAGACCATAAACCACTGCAATGGGTTATGAATCTCAAAGAACCAAACTCGCGACTTACAAGATGGAGACTGAAGCTCAGTGAATATGATTTCACAGTAGTTTATAAGCAGGGAAAGAATAATACAAATGCGGATGCTCTTTCCCGAGTCCAAATTAATAACGAAGAACTTGATAGTATAATAGATGAGCTAGTATCCATACTGCCCAATCCTTCCGAAAGGGCACCCAACTTAGATGACTCCAGGACCATAACAGTTGAAGCTGAGGGCACCTCAAGAACGGCCACTGTGCACACGGATAATGAGAGTCCCATCTTGGAAGTTCCGATTTCGGATGCTCCACTTAACAAATTTACTAAACAACTAATTTTTAATGTAGTTGGAGACATTAAGGGTAAACCAGTAGTAACAAAGCCATTTGACACGTTCACAAGAATCTCCGTTCAAGTATCTGAATCCAACCTGGAGGAAGACGTAGTTAACGCAATCAAGGAATATGCGAACCCTAAAGTAAAAACTGGTTTACTCATCAACCCCTACCTATCTATGTATAATATAATACCTATTATACAAAGGACATTTAAAAATTCATCCCTTAACCTCATACTAACAAAACGTGAAGTTGAAAATGTGCGAGAGTATCTTAGACAACAGGAAATAATTAATAAATATCACGAGGGAAAAACTAACCATAGGGGCATAACCGAAACTTTTCTAGCTCTGTCCCACAGATACTTTTGGCCAAAGATGAGAGATAGTATAACTAAATTTATAAACGAATGCACGACATGCGGGCAAGCAAAATATGACCGTAACCCTGTAAAACAGCAGCTTAAAATTGTTCCACCACCTGGTAGACCCTTTGAAATAATTCATCTGGATTTACTTACCATTCAGAACGAGAAATATATTACTATAATTGATGCTTTCTCCAAGTATGCACAAGCCTATTATTTGCGAGATGGAACAGCCGTGAGTGTAGTACAGGCGTTACTTAAATTCTTTACACATCATGGAGTACCAATCACTATAGTGACTGATAATGGGACCGAATTCACCAATCAGCTTGTGGCTGAATTTGTTAAGATTCATAAGATTCATCACCATAGAGTCGCCGCTCACACACCCAATGAAAATGGAATGGTTGAAAGACTTCATTCCACTATACTGGAACACCTGCGTATCTTAAAAATCGGACAAAAATCTGAATCAGTAATTAATTTAATGCCATATGCCCTTCTGGCTTACAATAGCAGCATCCACAGTCTTACTAGATGTAAACCACTTGATGTAGTCACCGGGCACTTCGACCCACGCGATCCATTTGATCTTGATATTTCATCTCAATTATTGCAGCAATACATGGCTAACCACAAAGAAAAAATGGCCTTAGCGTACAACGCTATACATGAACTTTCCCTGTCATCTCGGGAAAGACTTATAGATAACCGTAATAAAGACCGAGAGCCTGAAACTGACTACTCTCCAGAGCAGCAGATTTTCGTAAAAAACCCTTTAGCATCCCGTCAAAAACTAGCACCTCGATACACCCATGACGTAGTAATGGCCGACCTTCCCATCCACATTTATACTAAGAAAAAACGGGGACCGATTGCAAAAACTAGGCTAAAAAGAGTCCCTAAATCAAATCAATTGTTGCAGGAAGTTCCTGATTCTCCATCTCCTTCTACGAACAGGCCTAACACAAGAAATAAGACTTGAAAGTCTTGACGACGGCCCTGGTATCCTGCCCTTCAAACTAGGGACAGCTAAGATCATTTCTCACTACCATTCCTTCCTGCAGCATATTAGTCTCAAAGAATTGAAAGAAAGAGTAAATTCTTTTAACAGCGAATTAGATTACATCAGCCCAGAATTGCATAATAAAACTAACTCCTTATTCGAGCCCCACATATCCTACCTCAGAAATAAGCTTGACAGTGTACTTGAGTTGATTACATCATTCGAGTCTAATCGCGTTAAAAGGGGACTCGTGGATGGTCTCGGGTCCGTGATAAAAAGTGTCACTGGAAACCTCGACTATACCGATGCGATGCACTATAACCAAGTTCTTAAAACTTTACAAGATAATCAGAACAACTTAGTAGCCGAATTTAACAGTCATGTTAGCCTTTCCAAAAATCTGACTACTGAATATTCTAAAGTAATAGATAACATAGTAAATAATCAGAATAGAATGAGTACTTTACTAGACCAAGTTAGTAGGAACGTAGCAACCGGAGAACAAGACATTATTAAGTTCGCACACATTGCCCAGATCCTTATGATTCTGAGTGATAATGTAGATTCAATTTCGCAGGAACTAATTAAGCTGCAAAATAATTTAGCATTCATAAGAACATCCACGATGAATCATTCGGTATTAAATCTACATGCACTACGTAGCATAGTGGCTAAGCTGAGTACATTATACGATAGAGACAGGATAGTAGATCTAGACATAAGAGAATATTTCGATATAATTAGGCTAGGATCTTATTATATAGGTAACGATATAATTGTAGTCTATAAGTTTCCCATTGTCATATCACCCATCTATGATATATACAAACTAGCTATCGTCCCCAACAAAAACCATGAAATCCTTACCCCTCCATCTCCGTTCCTAGCCCTCCATGAGAAAGAATTCAGGTACATAGAGGCTGAATGCCCGAAGACCAGTAAATGGTACTTATGCGAAGAGAGACGTAGCCCGCAGAGCCGAACTTCCGAAGACTGCATCCAGCAACTTATTACAACTCAACAACGAGGCACCATCTGCCATCCTACCTCCATAGCCCTGGACCAGCCAGCGTATGAAGAATTGGATGAAAAACACTATACTATCAGCTTTCCAGTCCCAACGAAAGTTCATCTCTCCTGTGGCCAACATCTGTATGAAACCCTGCAAGGCAGTTATCTCGCCATATTGCCTCGGCATTGTCGCATGGAGACGTCACATTTTACAATATCTAATACCAATGATCGCCTAAGAGGACAAGCATTCAAGATACTGGACCTGCCCAACAATACTGCTCACCTCACATCCCCCGGCATCCCAACACTGAAACTGAACTCTGTCAATCTGGATAACCTCCATCGGATTAACACTAAGATCTCCCAGCAACTACCCATCAAACTGAAAGGAGACGCAGACTACGCCCTCTATCACACTACTGTACCCATGTACATGGTTATAATAACTTTATGTTCGCTGGGTGCTGGCCTATACTATCGCAATCGTTACGCGAAGAAAACAGAACCCTCACCACAAAACCCTGATGATGAAGGCTCACCAGAACTACACGCTCTTTACGCCATGCCAAACCCTGCGAGGACGGACCCCAACCATCTACCAGCTCAATTTACGACCAAGGTCTTCAATAGTCGCTGTTCTACGGGTGGAGGTGTTACGCAAAGCTAATCCATGCAAACCGCCGAGTTCCCGCCGTTCCGGCAAGCCGTGAGAAACATCGTCAGCGGAACGTGGGTGGCCCCCGCACACGAGGCGCCGTGTCAGCAAAGAGGACGGCGACGGCCCCGCACTTCGGAATTCATTCTTGATCTAACTTCGGTCACTAATCATTCGTTTCAAATTAATTGTAATTTTTCTATTTTAATTAAATTTAATAAAATAAGTTTGGTTTTTTTTGCAACCTCCGGCGGCAGCCTTCGTTTGTAACTTAATAACATTCAGCCTATATTTATTTGTATGAAATATCAGAAGAGCAATGAGTACTAACAAGTATTTTTGTCAGGTCGTTATTTATTTAATTACTGTATTAAGCGGTTTACACTCACGTGAAAATTGTCATGAGTTTGAAACATGTCGGGCGGTTTCTGATAATTTCACGTGAGTGTAAATTGCTTAATACAATATTATACATATGTTTCACGAAAGTTTAATTAAAGTTATTTATTTATTATTCAAATAAGTTACACAGCATTACAGTAATAAAACGACGGCACAGTTTTACACCTACACACCTACTGACACCTGTTTTACACCTAGTTGTCCAAATGTCCATATGAAATGGCTTACACGTTTAAGATAACATAACTAATTCAGTAAATCTTCATTTGTCATTTATTCTTTTTGGGACAAAGATCATTAAAAGATAAAACAGTTAACATAAATATCGATTAAACGACTAATAATATCGTTTATCCATAAATTAAGTAAGTTGATTTGATTTATCGAAAATGGACACGTGATATCCGTAAATGATGGTTGTATTGGTTGTGGACGGTTATGTGAAAATCATTATACGAATATAATATAATATACCTACTACTACTACTTAATTTGTGTATTTTTTTCTCACGTCATTTATACGGTTTTTACGAAGATTTGATGTAGATTTTGTAATGGAATAAACAGGAAATGGAATATTACAAAATATCGAAATTTATAGTTTTTAGGGTTCTGTACCCAAAAGGTACAAACGGGACTCTACTACTGAAACTTAGCTGTCCGTCCGTCCGTCCGTCCGTCCGTCTGTCACCAGGCTGTATCTCAAGAACGGTGATAGCTAGACAGTTGAAAGTTTCAAAGATGATGTATTTCTGTTGCCGCTATAGCAACAAATACTCATCATCCCCTAGCCTTTGTCCCATTTTTCGAGAATGAATTCTCAATCGGGGTCGGCTACCTAAATCCCAAGATGTGGCGTAGGCACTAGTTTTTACGACAGCGACTGCCATCTGACCTTCCAACCCAGAGGGGAAACTAGGCCTTATTGGGCTTAGGTGGTTTCCTCACGATTAGTGATGGGTCGCGGGAATATTCCCGGAAATTTCCTTTGTTCCCGGGAATATTCCCCAAAATGGGGAACATTGAACATTTATTAGTACTAGAGAAACTCTTAGTACCAGAAAGTTATAATTTGGCATGGTGATACATATTAGTCATGTTGACAAATTGGTAGAACAAATTCTTGGAAAAATACTTTTTTACTGTACCTCCCCCTATACTAAAGTGGGGATGTCTTTTGTTCTAGTCTACCCCATGGTGTGATATGTCGTTGGATAGGCCTTTCAAAATGTTGTAGTTTTGTTGCAACAATTTTCCGATTTAAAGATCTGTTTGTGAAATGTCAAACTTTAAATTGCAAATTTTGGTAGTACTTGGGTATTGGCTATATAAACGAATTCACTATAGTGTTAGGTATATCTACCGAAATTAAAAGGAAATTATATAAATAATCACTGCTAAGGTAGGCTTTACAAGTTTACGAGTAATAATAGTCAACCAACTCATAAAGAGTACTTAGAGAAGTAAAACTTCAATTGAAAATTGCTTGTATGACTTTCTTAGCAGAAAAAGTTCATTAACACTGATGCGCTGCCACAAAACAATTCATCTGGCCCAGCATTACAATATATTTTATGAATCTACAATCAGATTGGTTACGTGTACGTCTCCATTTTGCGGTAGTATGATCTAGTGTTTTTGTTGGTAGGTTAATTCAGAAGCCTAGCTACCCCCTACTCCAATAACACCATGCTGCAGAAATAATTCTAAGAGCTGAAAATCTCTTGAACACAGCTTATCTTCCCGCAAACTCATTTCAGAAATGACACTGTTGTAGCACACACATAATCATAGACTGCGCAAAATCTAAATCTGAAGCAGACACATATTGATGTTGAGGAAGCAGTTTTCCAAATCGAAGACGTGTTATCTTCCCGCAAACTCATTTGAGAAATGACACTGTTGTAGCACACATAATCATAGACTGCGCAAAAACTAAACCTGAAGCAGACACATATTGACGTTGAGGAAGCAGTTTTCCAAATCGAGGACGTGTACCACATAGCGCAACAACTTCGACCAAGATGATATATCCGTTTAGCTATTACAAGGAAGAGCGGTAATTCAATTAATGGATTTGAAATCAATGCATGTGTCTTCTCTTGGGCTGGTTTTGAAACTACTGACGGATCAAACGAGGTTACCGACCAGTCGGTAGGATCTTGCTGCATTTAAGAAGATCTTTGAAACCAGAAGTTAGCCTGGAATCTTTAAAGACGTCAAGCCACGCGAAAGACAGTCAGCATGATTTTCCGCTACAGAGACATGGCAGAAATAATCCACTGAAAGTGCGCCAAATATGCGCCTCATTGATGGGGCGAATAACGTTTCCAGCAAAAAGTTACGGTTGAATCCGAAAATGACAAGATAGTATTAGTCTTCTGATTCTGTAAAATCTAGTGAGGAGTCGAAGACTATTAAATACGGGGGGCATAGGAGAGAAACTGAACAGAAGGGAAACAAGATAGTTAGTCTTTTGATTATTTTAAGCCAACTTCGGAAACGATGACTATAAGATATAACTTTGAAGTCACAAAGTGGAGCTATGACAAGCGGCAGCGGCACTAAAATCAAAGCAACTAATAAGAACAGAAACAAGATAGCTAAAATCCAAAGTGATGAGACGATGACTACAAGAGACACTCTAGGAGGCAGAGCCCCCGTATTTAGATAATAAACACAACTTTGAACTTTCAAGTCACGAGTAGATTTACGAAACGAGGGCTCGGGGGGATGAGCCCCCCGCACCAAAACAAGAGTTCTCTTCTTGATCTTGTAATATTTTTGTGATAACGGCTATGGAACCCTGCCTGGAGCATCAACATTGGCTAGGATCCAACTGACTAAAGAAAAATAATTTTATCAAATATTGCAAAAGATTAAATGCTGATATATATTTTTATTAAATTTAATGTTCCTGGCGGGGTAATTAATTAATGAATTATGGCATGCCTGTCTTTAGTACTACATACTATACACTACCTATTTAAAATACTAGTAAAATAATGAAATAAATAGATACATAAAAACGATAAAAACTAAACAAAATACAATTATTTTGCTAATTGCGTTGAAACTTGAGCTTTATGTTAGGATTATTTTTTTCACAACACACGTGTTGTCTCTATTTCTTTTCTATCAGAAATTAACTTGCTCGTCTCACTAGTATTTTACCATGTTATTCCTGAGAGCAATTTAAAAACTTGCGGAATATTCCTCGGCTTCCCGGGAACATTGGGAATATTCCCGGGGAACAATGGGAATATTCCCGGGAGCAAAGGGAATTTACATTTACAGCTGACTTTTTATATTTTTTTCTACTGAATTGTTAACCTATTAAATAGATAAACATTTACTTATATAGAGAATGTCATAAAATATATGTTATTCATATACAAAACCTAAATTCCCCTATATTCCCCTCATGGGGAATGTTCCCGGGAACATTCCCGGGAATGTTCCCGCCTGGGGAATATTCCCGGGAACGGCCCATCACTACTCACGATGTTTTCCTTCACCGAACAACAACAAATACTATTCATGATAAAACAATAATAATTAAAGGGGGCTCCCATGCAAAAATAGGGCTTTTTGCATGATATTTCGTTCAACGGGCATTTTCTCATGAACCGTTATAGGTAGACAGTTGAAATTTTCACAGAATGTATATCTTTGTTACCGCTATAACAACAAATAATAAAAATAAAAAATAAGTAAAAATTTAAGGAGGACCCCATACAAAGAACTTGTTTTTTGTTCAATAATGGTACGGAACCCTTCGTGCACGAGTCCGACTCGCACTTGGCCGGTTTTCAATTCCTCCTAAAGCTTTGAATATATGTAGTAGTAGGGAGACGCCATTCGTATCGTACGGCAATTAAATATTACCACATTTTTACATTTTCTAAAATATCCCAAATTATGATTATAAAATCCATTTAAGAAGTTCCTCATATTAATAGAGCGTAGGCGACAAGCGCAGAAATCTTACAGTCGGACTATTACTAGTAACTTGTATATAATCTGTGCTATTACTAAAACGGATTAAGCATAGATATTGTACCACTGTTATTTTTGTAGTTTGTGACCGGTGACGTCATTTGACGCTGCTTTCACCATTTTTTTTTTATTTTGAAAACTTGTCCGTTTAATCAAATAAAAATAATAGTTTTACATTCTGTGAAATTAGTTTAAACATAACATTATCTGGAATTCTGAAATATTGTCAAAACTGACATAAACAAATACTGTCAGCTACTTTTAATGCTGACTGTACCAAAATAAATCTAAAACAAAGTCAACTGAAAAAACTATGGTCGATAGTTCAAGTGTCCTCAAGGTTGAATAGAGCAATCAATTTTTTCTCGTTCGTTTTTTTTTTTAAATATGGTCAAATAAGTTTGTACATCCTGGCGTACATTGCCAAATTAAGAGTGTGTACCAATAAATTAATCATTCCGAATCTCTCGGCATTTCCGCCCGTATGCCCCAATGCCTTACTTTTCTTATCACAGTGAGATTGTTCCAATACGATAGCGTGCGTTTGCGCATTGTCAGTTGTCACGTTTGGAAGTGAGCGGAGTTGAACCCACGACTCGGCCTTCGGAGGCTGATAACGATTAGGACGAAATGAATGGAGTTAATGTGTAGTGTTGTGTAACTCCAATATGTAAGCCGCGAGAATGTGCTTAAAAAAAATAGAAGGGTTACTCATTTTGTTTTTCGCAAAGCAGCCAGATAAATGCATTTATTGATTGTTTGTGTCAAATGCGACGTAAGTTTGTTGAGCGTAGATCATAGGCCCACGTGACTTTAGATACAAAATAAATGTAGTACTTTTAATCTCAAATTTAGTATTATTTCCGCAACCGGTAAGTAATAGTATTCTATGGAAATTTCCCGGCCCGCCGGGGTCGACGCTCGCGCAGGACGTTGTCTCTTCTCAGAAGCGGGAATATGAAAAATACGGCCCAGACCAGGTGTTCCGTGTGTAGGGCTGTCGATAGGTTGGGAAGCAATTGGTAATACGACGAGGTATATAAACTAAGACCACCGATATTGATCATACATATTCGTACAAAGCGTCCAAAGTGGCTCGCTTTTATTCCTCATTAGGGTATCTGCACATGATCAAGCCAACCCCAAAATGCGCAGCAAGCCGCGCTAATAGCCGACGCATCGATACGAATCATGGCCTGCTTTCGTCACTCATAGTGGCGCACACGCATCGATTTGTCACGCCAACCAATTGAGTCATATTTTACGCAAACAACTAGTAAAATACAATTATACGGCGGCTTTCGCGAACATCAAAAGAGTGATTGCTGTCAAGTTTTCTTCTGAGCCAACAGGCGAAATCAGGAAAATTGAACATACTTTTACTTACGTAGGAGAAAAGGTAGATGAAGAAATTTAGTTTAAATACGGGATGTTCGTACTTCACTTGAAAATATTGCAATTTTAAAACGATTGGCAACCCTTATTGCCAATGCACAGGTGCTTGCAAAGAACGCCAAAAAAGGTTTCCATACGGTTAGCAACAGTTCCAATTGGACAAAAAAACCCGTCTCCAATTACTGATATATTACGAGTAAGGGCGAAAAATTGCGTAATTCTGTTCAACATGAGAAATGTACGAGGGGACTGAGATAATCATTTAAAATTAAGGATTCAGGACGCTAATTCGAGTGTAATTTGAGATATATATCGCGATATAAGCCATGTCTCAGGAGTCAGGTATATCGCCTTCAACTGTCATTAGACCGCCATGTTTGCGATTCGAGTTGCATAAAGAGACATTTCACGGTCAAGTTAAGTTTACGCATGCTACGTACGGTGATATACTTCTTAAGTATATCGCCAGTTCGGTGATCTCTTCGAGATATCAGATAGATGTATGTTTAAAATGTGCCTAACTAGACTAAATTAACTAGTTCAAATTATTATTTGCCAATAAAATTATAAACAATAAATTACGAAAATTACAAAATATGTTAGAGATGACCAAAAAGTGATTTGTGACCACGGTGCTGTACGGTAGCTGTCCGTGTGTTTTAAATCGTTTATAATTATTATTACAATTGTTATATATTTAAGAAATGAATATATTATTCCCCCTAGGCTCTTAATTATGCTACAAATTACACATTAGCGTTGCAGAGCGATCAATGACACCTCCGTCAGACTTATTCTATTTGTTGATAAACAAGAAGAACAACATAAACCAGAATAGCTTGAATTTATCAATCCAATTTAAAGCTAAAACCAACTTTAACGCTAATTATAGTATAATCCAAAAAATCCAAATTTAAAACTCAATATTTACACTATAATTTCGTATTTAAAAAAAAAAAGAATCGTGATCGTGACACTAAATGCAGAAATATTCGTGATTCTAATAAAAATAATTAAATTACCAGTGAATCCCAAAATTTTGTGATAATCTTAAATTGCGGAAATCATGTCGGAAGTTAATAAATAATAGAATATGTTTACTTTGTATGTAATTAAGTTTGCCTTGAGTTTTCGTGAGAATAAAATCTCCCTTGCTATTCTCGGATTAAAATAAGACTGAGAACGAAGAAGCTTCGAGTGAGAATAGTACTATACTATTATTAGTACTATATAATATATAGTACTATACTATTATTCGTATTCTAATATTTCACCCGGTGACAACAAAAACTCACACACATTTCTGTCATTGCCATTGCTCTTTAAAACTTCGTATCTATTAAGGAAATATCTTGAACGGCGGTAACGCAATAGAAAAGGTTATTAAAATTTATTAAATTATAATACCCAAAGATTGCCTGGAAGAGATCACTCTTGAGCGATAAGACCGCCTATTGACTACCGCTATTCAACA
Organism: Apotomis capreana; assembly: GCA_947623375.1. Classification (NCBI taxonomy): domain Eukaryota; kingdom Metazoa; phylum Arthropoda; class Insecta; order Lepidoptera; family Tortricidae; genus Apotomis; species Apotomis capreana. Next base: position 10,603,114 of record OX392518.1, read on the forward strand.
TTTGTGTTCGTATTTTTCTTTTGTTAATTGTTTTGCTATGCACTAAAGTTATTTTTTTAAATTTGTATTTATTCACTGTTAAGGGAATTTGTAATATGCTTGTTAATTTATTTTAAGTTAAGATCTGTAACGCCTTGGCAATTAGCTGTAAGTTACAGATATGTTATTATTATAAAATAAATAAATAAATCTACTTAGTAAATTGATACTGAGATACGAGCTTTGTTTTAGGTAAGTAGGTATTTGTTACTTACTGAGTTTTGTATTAAACACTTATGACAGACGATTTGTATTAAACACTTATCACATCTGACATTTTTAATAAGCTATAGCAGCCTAATTTTTAAACTGAAAAAAAGAGCATCATTCCCGTAGGATAATGTATATTGTATAGGAACGCGGGCGAAGCCGCGGGTTAATGCTAGTAGCAAATATTTTTCTATAATTAGGTCAATCAACTATTTGCAGCCACTCGTTGCCATGGTGATGCCCCTGGGGCACTTTTTAAAACTACGATTTTCTGTGGTTATATTTAGCAAAAGCTTTGTAATTTAAGCAGTTATAAGCCCATTATGTAGACTATCTCCTGACAATACCAGTAATGTCAATTACCAACACTTTTCTTAGAAATGTAATCACTATTATCCCCTGGGTCACGGACAGAATAACAGCAACAAAAAGTTGATCCACCCGATTGCAGAGTGTTAATGACCGCTTTTTAGGGTTCCGTAGTCAACTAGGAACCCTTATAGTTTCGCCATGTCCGTCTGTCCGTCTGTCCGTCCGTCCGTCCGTCCGTCCGCGGCTTAGCTCCGTGACCATTAGTACTAGAAAGCTGAAATTTGGTATGAGTATGTGTATGTATAACGCCGACAGAACGGTAAAATAAAATTTAAAAAAATTTTTTTTTTCGGGTACCTCTCGAACACCTAAAGTGGGGGTGATTTTTTTTTTCTTTTCAAAACTGGTGTGTTGGGTATCGTTGAATAGGTCTTGTAAAAATAATAGGGGTCTTCTAACATTATTTTTTGATAAAGTCAGCAGTTTTGTAAATATTCGCTCCAAAAACAAAAAAATTAGTGTCCCCCCCCCTCTAACTTTTCAACCACGGGTCAAAAAAAATCGGAAAAATTCATGTTAATGAGGCCTTATAAGTACTTTCAATGAAAACTATATTGAACAAAATCGGTCGAGCCGTTTTTGAGTTATCGCCAAATTTCATATTTTTTCTTTAAAAGGTCGTAAGTTGACATCCAGAAGGTAATAAGTGATTACAGTTTCTAGGACGTGTACGACCTTTTTATAGAGCTTAAAATCTTTCTTAACTTAAAACTCGGGTTTAAAACAGCAGTTTATTGTGAAGGATGAGCAACTACGGAACCCTACACTGAGCGTGGCCCGACATGCTCTTAGCCGGTTTTTTACATGAGATTGGATATACTTATTTGAAACCATATTCCGTGAATAGAAAAGAAAAATTTATACAATTATACAATTCTAAATTTGTATTGAAAAGCAGATTTCTATGGAGAGAAAAAAATAAAATCTTCAGGAAAAAATCTTAACAGCGCGATTTTTGTACGCGTAATTAAGTTAAAATAATTAAATAAATAATATTTCTATAGATGGATCTCACGACGCGCATCAGGAGGCTCTGTTTAATTTTAAAATGCAACTTCTCAATGATATCTATGGCCCAAATACCAAAAATTTTAATATAACCTACATGGTTAACATACATCGCACAAATATGTCAATGACAGTGGAATTAGGCTCTCAATTTGCCACACCAGATGTGCAATGTAGCCATTGAAGTTGATTAAAACCCATCTTTATTCGATCGCCATTCTAGCCAGCGCAACAGAAGAGTTGCATTATAAAACAAACAAAAGACCAGTTTCATTACAAAACCGCGTGTGAACATGGTCCATTACGAAATGTCCGATTTTGCGAAACTGCCAATTCTGCCTTTGTCTTTCGATTGAAGTTCATCATTTTGTATTGTATCAAATGTTTCGACAATTCTCTCACAGTGTTATGTTTGGACTGTGATGATACTAATGACGACTAAGGATTGGCTGGCTGTTGCATAAGGCTTTTCGTGACTTGTTTTCGTTTTCCCTTACTGGATATATATCGGCGCGCGCTCAAAGTCAGACCAATCCACGACCAATTACGTCGTATTGTACTCAAACAACCAATAAAATGATCGCGGAGATCAAAGATAAAACTTCGATAGTGTTTTATTTTGTATTTTGACTGGAAAGAGTAGTAGTTACTTTTATAGAAAATTATTTTAAATATTTCTACCCGACTTGGTTGTCATACGTCATTTCAATCGATTTTGGTCTGGTTACAACGTTAATTTGACAGGAGCTTGTTGTTGTTTACGATTATCATAAAATATTATAGTTCATTCACACTATAATCCGACTAACGAGCGACCTTAAGCCAAATGGTCGCAAGCGCCTTCAAAATTCGTACCGTTGTCAGAGTATAATTTCATTTTGATTCAGTTGGTTAATTTAAATCTGAGATTGATGGGAGTTGAATGGATCTTGGAAAAACCATTGACTATGCCGCTGTATGACTCATGGCCATCATGGTATCAGTTAAAAGACATTCAATACTGGGCAATGGTCGCTCCCAATAACCTTCTCAACGACAGAACGTGCGATCGCTGCCCTGAAATGAAATGAAATGAAATAATTTATTCAGTACGTAGGCCACGAAGGCACTTTTACAAGTCAGATTGTGAATCTACCGGCATTTCCCAAGAGGAGACCGCTGTTGAGAAGAAAGCCGAAAGAAACTCAACAGTAAGTAATTTTCTCGTGAATACGTAAAGAAGAATACGTAAAGAAGATGTATACATAGAGTCTCCAAATCAATGTTAGGCCCTTACAAAGCTCCCGTGATTTTGAGCAGATAGCCTGAAGTCTAAGTCTAAGTCTAGCCTTTAAGGAAATGTAACTGTGAGCCGTATCTGCTACTATTTAAGTGTCATGGCTGCTATGAAAAAATCATACCATATGTCACTGGATTTTCTGCACTAAATGTTCTACTAAGTATAAGAATAGTATTTGTGTTGTACACTAACGCTTTTAGAGTAAGGCTTTGATTTTTTTTAATTTAATACCTAGATATAAAGTGCTTATCTAAATAGTGAATTTAATGGTAATGAAAATGTGATTAACTAAGAAGCTGGAAAATTACAGAATAATGATGTCAATGACCGTTTTCACGGTGTATTCTGTTTAGTTGGTATGTTGTTTGTGTAATGGTGGTATTTATCTATATAAGTATGTACTTGTACCTATATCGTCCGCTAATACCCATAACACAAGCCTTCTTGAGCTAAATTTGAGACTTGATCGATCGTGTGAGGGTTTCTGATATTTATTTTATTTATTTATTTATCATGTGACGGTCGATTAACGTAGGTGGTTAAAACGAATAACGTATAAGTAACATTGTATATATTCACATAGAGTACAATAGTTTATTGTTTTTAACTACATCAGTCGTATCTTAAGACTTTTTTTTTTCGCATGCAAGAAACAGAAGAAGGAACAATGTCGTTTGTGTTTTTTAATTGTTTTAGCGATTAATAAATTTCTGAAAATATTCTAGATTAATATTAAGAAAAAAACTATTTTAAAATGGGTACTATTTAAACAGGCTTCTTTTTAATAGCATTATTCGCCTCAGAAAATATAAGTTACCTTCTAAATTACTAAGTCAGCCACGACCAACGCGCGTCTGAATAATAATATCTCAGCCACTATATAGTTATCTTCTTTGTAACCCACTGTAATTTTATTGTAACTTAGCATGGTGATTTGATTATTTTTTAGCATCTAAATTTGAGGCATGCATTCAAATAGCAAACTTCTAAAATATTATTATATGACACCAAAATAGTAGCTCTATTAGCTTCTAATTTTATAACTTAGGTAGTATGTTTAAAATGTAAGTCATCCTACATTAATCGAACATAAAATTGTCATCAAATAGTATTTTAAAGCCACTATTATTACATATGAACTATTGAAAAGAGAACAAAACAAAATACTTAAATCTCATTTTAGGTTAGGGTCGCAGTTCAACCTAACACTCCTCCTCGCTTCGCTCGTCGTCGTTCCTAACCTAAGCCAAGTCGGACCTGCCTTAGAACTAGATTAGAGAGAACGCAGATGAACCTATTGCAATATGAACGAACGAATGACAATAAACAAACACGGGCGGGTCGGTCGGTACAAGACTGGCGCTCTCTGATTGGTGCAAATGGCCGGTGGCTGTCATGTCGCGCACTCGCGCCAAATCGTACCTACAGTGGCTATTTTCACGATAAAAGAATATGAAGTATTATTTTACATAATACTTCAAATCATAATATATGATGTTGTCTATGAAAGCTCGAATATATAATTTTTGAGGAGCTTGTATTGAAGCTGTAAAATGAAAAATGATGATGAGTTGCAAATTCCGTGGCTGAGTTAGTAAATTAGTTGGCAATGTATAAATCAGAAGGACAAGTAATAATTGTTGATTGTGACTTGACGCTTTCTTTAACATTTTTAGTTGGCGTTGTGAAGAAGATGAATTAGTTTATTAGAGGCTAGGTATCTCATATTCCCGATGCTTAGTTATTAAATGAGAAGTTCGACCAAGTGGCCAAAAAATAAAACTGCGGCCGGATTTATTATTTCTCTTTTAAAATATATAGGTTCTCGAAATGTAAACATTTCTCTGTGTATTGAATCTGATTATTTTGTTGAAAAATACTCGTATTATATATTTTAACTTAACAGGAAATAAAGACTGACAAAAACTAATAAGTTGCCAATTTGATCTAAACGCTTGCGGAATTGCGGCACTTTCAAACGTTCCGATGAACGCCTATTTAAATGCCGCTCACACCAGCAATATGTGCGTCGAACATAATATCCGTACGAATGTGAAAACTGATCGTGTGGGGCATCCTTAATGGCGGTCACTTTCCTGTTTATAGCGTTATGTGACGGAAATAGGAATTTTGGATTTAGAAAACTTCGCACTAAAATAGTGAAAATTTACTTATGTATCAAATTTGTCGAATAACAATGGATCCTGGCGGGGATTTTGAGCCGGGTATGATGCAGGGCGGTGTTCCTTACGCTTCCATCTGTTGGTCATAATTTGTTTGTCCTCTCGGACAATTTTCAACCAATTTTGGTACAGTACTCCTCCCTTCCCCCACAGTGGTAACTTAAAAAGGTTTAAAAAAACCTTAGGTATGTGATAAAATATAAATGACAAAAACAACCAAAACAATGAATACCTATATTTGTTTATCCGATGTCGTTGAAATTACTTCCTGCACCGCCACGCCTATTTACAAACTGTCGTATGTGCAGCTAAGTATCACATAACATACGTCTTATTGGTTTAATAAACGGTTATGTCGCGGCAAAACGAGTTATCAATACTGTCAAACAAGATTAATTTTGTGCATAATTGTGTTTTGATCTTGATGATATTCCGGCATATGAGTAATTAATAAAATATGATTTTATTTGAAACCGGGCGCCTTGTTTGCTACAGTATAAAAAATATACCCTTTTTAAGAGCATTACAATAGAATGGTAAGAAGTATTCTAAACCCAGCTACCCTCTATCAAAAGATAGTTGAATTGCATAATCCTTTTGGGGTGATGGCTTGATGACTTGATGAGGCTACAAATAGACAAATACCCAGCGGACGTGAACCTAACTAGTAATCAATGATATTTCGACCTACATTGTCCAAGAGACGGCCTTATGGTGGTGTTAGTACCCTTACCATGAGTTTACAGTGACAGTTTTTTTTCAATACAAATCGTTTACGCTGTCGCTAGTGAGTACAGTCACGTCAACTCATGTTGAGGGTAGTGCTTTCAATTCATTTTAATTTTAGTTCTTCGTACAGCATACTAATAATGTCATAGGGCTATAATGTCATTTGATATTTACCACTCGCTTTTCGGTGAAGGAAAACATCGTGAGGAAACCACCTAAGCCCAATAAGGCCTAGTTTCCCCTCTGGGTTGGAAGGTCAGATGGCAGTCGCTTGCGTAAAAACTAGTGCCTACGCCACATCTTGGGATTTAGGTAGCCGACCCCGATTGAGAATTCATTCTCTACAATATGGGACAAAGGCTAGGAAGATGATGATGTACAGCATACTGTTAAGATTGATCTCGGAATCTGCAATCCTGGTATGTCCACTAGTTTAAATAAGAAAATGGTCCTTCAGAAGCGTGAGCTCATAGTATGAAATGCGATATAATTTAAACTGTTTCGTTACGCAGCCAAAATTATAATAACAAATACGAGCTCCTGACCCCATGATGCCTTACGGGTGTATTTTTTACTGTCAAACCGAATCGAATCATCACTTTATACCCCCTACCGAGGTCCATTATTCGACTGTTGACCCCTTGACAAAATTTAACTGAATATGTACCGTTGTATCTTAATGAAGATGGCTCCCATTCAGAACCATACAGGACTTTGTCGGCGGACTGAAAGGTGTACAGCTTAATTTGAATTTACTTATATAGATACCCCGTTGAAAGCATTGGCAGTGTATGACTGCGGTAGACTTCGAGTCGATGCAAAAAACGGCCCAAATTAGCATGAAGGGTTCTACAACAATATAGGTACGCAAAACACTGACAAAGGCACAATTTTTTTTTTGTGGTCTCGAAACCTTTAATTTTGACATTATACAAATAAACATTTTTTATTTTTTTATTTTAAGGGATTATTTATTAAATTTTCATAAATTTTGTTCTTGATTGATTATTAACTGATTAGTACATAAGTATGTATTTTTTAGTTTGACATTTTTTATATTTTTAATCGTAATTTTGATTGTGTTCCGATCTATTCATTTTAATGTATATTCTGTGCGATCTTTAAGATCAAGTGAAGTCACTTTGGCACTAGGTACAAACGACCGTATACGTGTAAAAAGGTCATTTTTCATTTGTGCCAGTTTGACAGAATTTGATCTTAGAATTCCGGATAGACTATAACATAGTTTTCTTTTGAATTTTTTGGGACCGGAAGCAATTAAGCTTTTCAAAAAGCTGAGTTATTTACTTATCCGGTCCTCCGGTGATCGTAGGGCTGGCTCGTTCCTCGCCCAACGCATTGGCATTGCCATCCAGCGAGGTAACGCGGCCAGCCTTATGGGCACCCTACCCAATGGTAGCGACATAGGGGATATATGTACATATACGAGTAGTTTAGGTCCCAATAGTTTAAGTTAGGTTTAATTAGATCACAATTTAAGTTTGTTAAGGTTTAGTTATATAGTTATGGGATAAATTGTATTTTTTATTAGTATAAATGTTTGACTTTGTATATACCTACTTATATACATTATTTTTTAAGCAGACTTTTCTGCGATCTTTGATACCTATAATTTAATCTCTGTGATATTTGAAGTAATTTTTATAATTTTAATTCAATGAGACAATTTTAATTAATGTGAACTTTATTTTAGAGTAACATAGTTATAACTTGTTTTTACTAAAAAAACTTTATGGATTTTTGACATCTGAAAATAAAGAATAATTATTTGTATAGCGCTTTAAATACTAATGTTCATAATACTATGATTCAAATCGTTGACCAAATTTTCTTTCTCGTATAGTATATTCCCTTATATAATTATTGTATATTCCCTTATAATAAGTACAAAGAAAGAAAGAAAAAAAGTGACCGAGAAAGGATCTTAGCCTCCGATACAGCCTTTCAAGTGTCCATCTATCACCAATCAAGAGTTAGAACCTTATGACAGATGGGTGGACAGGGATAAAACAGAGGCTTGGCAATAGTTTCGTTGGTACCCTTTGAGTGCGGAACCCTAAAAGTTGTCTCGCCACTCCCGTATAGGTGGCGGTTTACGTTCTTGTTGCTGCCGCCGATATATCGACACAAAGTTGAGTTATTTTATGTTCGGGACTAACGATCAATATTGCGCTGATTAAAATTTCCTTTTACGCAATTCACTGTTATCGGGGAGCTGTTTTGAATGAATCTTGTCTTGTAAAAGTCGAGTATATGTTTTTAAAGTAAAATAAATTCGATAATTTTAAGTAATTGTTACTGGTTTGACGCAAATTGTATGTTGCATTTATTGAAACATTGTTGCCACTATATATGTGTTCAATTTTGCCAAGTAGGTACTTTATGTACCTGCAAGTGACAACTTTGGATTTATATAGCGGGTTGATAGATATAGTGTATTTTTTTATAATACGTATATAGAGATAGAAATTGACGATAAGTACCTATTAAATAATTAAGTATCACTTTATGCAGGTCGATTAGCAACAATCGATTAAATGGCCTGTAACACTGGCCTCACAAAGGGTCATAATCATAATATATGTTACCATTTTCTGGATGTAGACATTTGAGCAATATATACAATACAATACACGTACTCAGTATTGCACACCTTACAAAGCCAACAGAAGAAATTACAAATAGAGGTAAACGGTCTTATCGCTAAAGAGCGATCTCTTCCAGACAACCTGTTGGTAGTGAAGAATAAATATGGTCGTTATATGGCTCAAATAGTTGTATCGCAAAGTTTATTGAAATGAGCCCCAAATGCTTAAAAGCATTATTAAGTAGATAAATCACACTATATTATTGAAACAGCAAGTGTCACGTCGAAACGAATTAACCCTGTGAATGTATTAAATAATAATATTATTATGTTTTTTGTTATTTTCGATTCTTAATCACAATAAGCATGTTTCTGCTTCTGGTTATTACTTTTCGTACGTGCTCATATTATCAATGGGGACATTAAATTGATAAAACGTGTTTCATTAGAGTTTTTGTGATGGATAAAAAAGTATAAAGAGCTTGACAGGTCATGTTTTTTTGTGAATTGTATGTATTGTTTTGTTTATTAAGTTTCATAACACAGTAAGTATATGTTTATCCGATAACTAGATGTTGGTTACAATTTTTTTTTTACCATAATCGGATGAAAAGCATTCAATAACCATCATTGGACGTGTAATCATTGAAATTATTTTCCAAAAATAAGTTGGTTTTTGTGTTGTAGGTATTTTTAATATAAATTGCTTAAACATAATTGGAAGTACGGTTATTATTTTTAACCAACTACGGTCAATCAAAAAACATTAATGGCAATTTTTATACACAGCGTGAATAAAGTTGTTGTCCAAAAAAGGAGGAGGTTTGTTTCACTTAAAGTATGTTTTTCAACTTTACAAAGAAACTTGACCTACCAAAAATACGTCACTCGTCACACTTCACTAAATAACCCTTATCCTTAACTTTAGTTTTGTGGTTAGCATAAAATTAGCAGTCAATTTTAGTACTGGCTTATATCAAAATTGTTAGTTACTTTTTGATGCTGATTTATTAATTAATTGAAATTAAACTTTATTGTACAAAATACGAAAGTAAAAGTACAAATGGCGGACTTAATTCCATAAGGCATTCTCTACCAGTCAACCATGATTGTACCAAACAGGGAAAAATTTTCTTCATTTCGTTAAGAGGCCTTATTCCTTTTAAAATGCTGATTGTTTTAGACATTTTTCTCTATGATCAAACATGTTTCTTAACATATTTGTGATGTTACTACCTAGAACAGGGCTATTGGGATTTACTGTAGTATATTTGAAACCTACAGTTTGAATTTTTCATCGATAATTTTTGTTTCAAAAACTATTATAAATTGACAAAATTCATGCGGAAAAATAGTTTTCCAACTTATTTTCGACTGTACGCAATGAAAGCATGAAATAGTTAATATGTTAATACCTGGAACTTGGCGAAAAATATTATTCACTTCAAAAATTTGGTTGGAATTATCAATATATTTGTCATAACATGAAAAAAAAAATTTTGGTTGAAATTATCAATATATTTGTCATAACATGAAAAAAAATTTTTTAGAAGGAATAAGGCCTCTTAACATCTTCAATAATTGGTAATTTTGACCAAGTTTTAAATGTAGGTAAAACAACAGTTGCGCAAATCTCATTCAGTTTAATTGGACACTCTTTGTCGGCCCAAGCCGGTAACGACTGTCGATAATTTATATATCGTTATTTTATCACATTTTGTCGCTGTCGACAAATTTTGCGGCCTACTTACGACATCGTTAAAATTAAGATGCTGTTTTGCTGTTTATCGATGACGATAAAGACACCGTTATGACAGTTTTTTTTCCGAGTGTTGTTGATTTGGCATTAAATAATCTTAAAGTGGGAAATATTATTTGAGTTTATGGAAGATTAAATGTCACTCTTTGCATCCTCGTAAAGCAAAAACAGCAAGGTGAACAAAAGAAAAATAGTAGAGGAAATAGGTATAGCTAGCATAAGCCTATACTAGACTAAATAGACTAGATAACTTTGATATAATAGCAAATTTTTGGTCACGTGACAAAAATTGAGTATGATAATATACATAATGATATTAATGATTAACATACTCATGTATTGTAACGAGGCCTGCATTATTTATTTATTTATTATGATGATCACTAGTAGCTATTAGATTACCCAAATACTTCAACATTGACACGACCATTATAATTTTATAACTATTACCGGAGCGACCGAAGAATAATATTGCAATTTGTCAAAATGGCACCTCATAAATATTGCAACTTAAGTATACATATATTTAACTGAATGCTTTTAACAGTAAATCATATTTAGGTAATTGTTGGTTGCTAATACATAAGTACTGTTATGATATTGTGATATTTATATTTAGCAATACAAAAAGAAAAGATACTTGGGATTCGACGATGGTGCTGCCCTCCCACACATCGACTCAATGTTCTTTTTAACATCAATTTATTGTATTGTACCCACTTTATTGAATAAAACTACTTGTAGGTAAGTTTATTTAAAACTCATCGTCAACTTCTATTTCTACGTATTATTAAAAAAATATAATTTATCCGTCTGTCTGATATAAATGTAAAATCTATGAGACTAATTTTGACACTGGCGTATGGTTCAAAACTTTCTGCTGCACCCTTACCACGAGTTTACAGTGGCATGACAGTGACCTCGCTAGCGACTGCGTAAACGATTTGTATGGATAATTGTACTTCTACAAAGTAGGTACCATCACGTTAACGCATGGTAAGGGGTAAAAAAAAAATGTTTTACTATGAGTATTTTTGTACCAATGTTAAATAAATATCTATTCGACTATGTATGGGTAAGTGAGTTGAGTTCATTTTATGGGCAAAAATTGGATCTAAAATACGTGAACTTGCCTCTATTGTTAAAGGCATAAAGGCGTGTCCAGATATTTTTATCACATTTTTGCTAATAAATTTAAATCTCGACTGTACGATACAAACAAATTATTAATACTTTAATTAAAATGACTGATAATCGCGAAAACCACGGAGAATATCCTGAACTTTATTGGCAAAGTACCAAATAGATCCATTCATACAATTTTTTGCACGCAAAAAACAAGGAAGACCTATATCAAAGTCTTAAAACAAACAAATCAATTGTCAGTACATTAGTGGAGAGCCTGTTTATATGGCATTATAAATCAAACGTTATCTCGATCAAAAATCGTATATTAAGCATTAAACCACACCTTTGTAAGGTTTAAACACACTAAATGCGGTTGCGACGCGATTCGTGGGCTACGTACAGAAGAACGTGTAGAAATTAAAAAAGTGGTAATTACTGTATTGTCGTCCTTTTCTAATCAATCTACTCGATATCTTGTCACTTTTTATTTTCTATAGTTTTTGTTGGACTATAGGAAGGCATTTTTGTGTAAAGTCCGTTGGCCAAACACATATTACAATAGGCATGTTGACTAATTTTTTTTGAGGATGTCAATCGATTCTATTTTTTATTGTGATCAAATGTCTATATGGGACCGACTACATTTAAACTGCTCTAAAAGTCAGAAATGACCGTCAAAGTTCAACATTCCTACGTAGCGCTAAAAACGCTCCATACAAAACGCGTCAGGCTAGTGACGTCACAGGCCGGTATAGGTACCAATAATTGTATGGAAAAATTAAGAAATTTGTCATTTTCACCGTGAAAAAGTGCGTTTAAGTTCATAGTTGTCATACAATTATTGTTTTGTAAAATTATGAGGATTCTGAAAACATTTTCAAAATTTATTTTGGATTAAAAAAAAATATCATAAAATTTGCGTACCTTTGAAGTCACATATTTCCAAAAAAGATACATGTTTCTAGATTTTTTTTCTTTGTTTCGTGAAATATTTAGCTAATTTTATTCATAAAACTACAGTACGCTGTAGAATTCAACATCAGTCAAATAGCCTATTCAATACAAGTACTCTTTATTGCGCACATCACAAAACAAATAGAAGATAATCAACGCAAGATATTACCTACAATTAGAGGTAAGCAACAGGCGGCCTAATCGCTAAAGATAGATCTCTTCCAGACAACATTTTTGTAGGTAGTGGAGAACTAGAAAATTGATTGTGCTATTAGGCAGTCTAAATTGTATTTAATACAGTATTACAAAAGGTATTGTATGTCATCTTATCCACATTATTAAAAGGCTCTAATAGTACATTATACGCGGAGAATTCGTGGTCTCAGGTGGCATAAATATAAGATCTTGGGCTTTACGAATTCCCGCCCGTGGTGACGTAAAAATATCTTCCAAGAATAAGTAAAATAGGTTGTTATAAAATGTTACTGAATGGAAAAAAGAAATCTATCCTTGCCTCGCGCCGCAACCGCTTTAGGGCCACACTTGCGAGTTGTGGGCGATTTTTGTATGAAGACGATCGCAGGTGTGATAAGGCCCTTAATTGTAACTCGTAAGTAACCGAACGAACGAAAATAACAAATGTTTTTTAGACGTTCTAACTTAAAAGTAGAGATTTATTGTGCTGGGTGCAAAAAGATAAACATAGCAAAGGTACACATTAAAGTTAAACAAACCGCCCAATTATTGTTTAATTATAATTCTGGGGTACAATGATTCATAAGGGCATATAGGGACCTTTACGGCGATCATAATTAGGTATGGTAGTTGATTTTTTATTTAGTTATTATCCGACACAGAAAGTGAAAAGGTTTATTATGCTTGTGTTAAATGGGTTATTTAATGGGTTGTGTTAAATGGTTTAAATAATGGGTAAGTAAAATGGGTTGAGTTGAGACCATACATAAAAGTAGTTTAAATATATCGGTGTTTTTTTGTACGGGGCCCACCCAGTTCCTATTTTAACAGCTAAGCATCTTAAAGATAATTTGTGAAAATAAGAAGGATACGTGTGTGGTATTGTATATATCAATTACTTATCTTTTAAATGATAAGTCTGCATTTAATAAAGATCGCCAAAACATTAAATCGAGAGATATCAGCGATACCTACAAATAACTAAACCGATATATAAAACTCATTTTGCATTTCCGATTACAAACAAGCCCGTTTTTAATTACAGCGAGTACAGTTGGATTGCTTAAAAAGTCTTAAGTAATTTAAAATCAAAAATAACTTCGAAACTTTAACATGTTTGACCGGTAATCCAGGGGTACCGGGTTCGATTCCCGGTCTTTCAGCCAGGTTACGCTTTAATTTTTTTCTTTGTGATTTAATCTTTTTATCAGTTGTTAAAGTAAGTTCTAGTTGATTCCTCGCACAACACGCAGCTACCACACACAGCACTGGTAGATGCAAACAACCTTAGAATTTTAAAGGTAAGTAAGAAAGTCATGAATATTTATTTGCACACACACGAACACAACAGTCAAACAAAAACATTCTGAAATTTGAGCTGTGTGCAAGCAAAAACGAATAGCAATTATCTAGATTTAAGCCAAAGAATTGCAGTAAAAACTATTCATAAACAGTATCACATTAAATTCTGTTAATACCAATTATGCGAACCTATAATGGTTGCTTCTATCACGCACATACCTACTCGTAGCTTAAATAAATAAGTGACACAGCATCCGTCACGTTTTGACAAAATGCGAGTGTGAGTGATGATTTGTCACTTATTTATCACGTGATAAACGCAACCATCGTATAGGCCCCCTTCCCGTCTAGCACAACTATGCTTCGCGAATCTTATCGCGCGACATAGCGCTACCCGTTACCCTCTCACATTACTGCATAGAAAGAGACAGGCAATTATCTCGCGCAAATAATAGTCGCTTGTGACAGTTGTGCTAGTGTCAATCTCTTGTCGGTGTAGCTGATGTAGTATGTACCGTAAAATGCAGGGGCTACTTTGGAAAAGTGATTTTACGCCATGTCCTTATTTTTTTTTCCATCTGTGGCAATGGAATACCTACCTTTAAAAATGACCAAACCTGTTACTTCATTTGCTCAAGCTAACTATGAATATTTGCGTTTTTATAACCATTTTAAATCTATCAAAGTAGCCCCAAATTTTCCTAAAGTAACCCCATTTTACTGTAGCTGTCTCCATCTATCTATCCATAGCCACCTCCTTGATTTCCCGATACAACATGACGTTTACCTTTTCTCTTGTATTTGTTTTACGTAGCTTATTCTTGGTCTTCTGTCTCGCTTTCCTTCAACTTTTCCTTCGATGATATTGCTTATAAAAGCGTCATGTCGTATGAAATGTCCAAACAGCTCTGCTCTGGTAGGTACTTACCTGGAAATAAAACATGTAATTAACTATTAATATCAGTCATTGACCTCCAAACACAAAATCCCAAATTAAGATTAGATAAGTATTACGTAAGAGTCTGTTTAATTATTTAAAACACACTAATGAGTAAGCCAAGCCGCAATGTTTGCTTTGGCGTCGGATGTATGGTCTGACAATCCTGTTTAGCTTAGAGACATACACGTATTTATATACAAGAATAAAACGTGGCCGCGAATTTCGCGCGCAGAAAAAACTGGGTTATGACTTTTTTGCTTCTCCGTAGTTGGGTAAAAAGCATCCTATGACCATCTGGGGATGCCCGACTACACCAGTACAAAAAAACAGTTCCGTTGTTTAGGAGTGTTGAGAGGACATAATTTTCTTTATTAAGCAACACTTCTTCTTACTGTAGAATTGTATAGTATCTGAGGAAGTGTTGCTAGCGCAAAAAATGTTACCCCGTTTATTAGATATCAGTAATTTTCGGAATAACCCGACTTTCGAAATTACCCGAGTACACCTTACAATCTTATAATAGTACAAGTTGCGTCGGAATTGGCCAAAAACAGACGCCTAGTACTCACATTTTACAATAATAACCGCAAAAATAGAATACAGTCCGACATAGTGCATTTCTTTCCCATTCTGTTACTTAAATTTCACAAAAAAATGGTTAAATATTTTTATGGAATCTTTTTATCGATTCTTATTTTTATGTGGAAATACCACATTTTTATTTTTATAAATAATGACACAAAGGTACATTAAGAAAGAAAAATTGAATGCGATCAACTGCAATCTAAGCAGTTAATTTACGTCATTATTTATAAAAATAAAAATGTGGTACATATTTCCACATAAAAAATAGAATCGATAAAAAGATTCCATAAAAATATTTAGAACAGCGCCATCTCTCTCGCAGTCTCACACTTGCTGTAAAGTATAATGGACCGTGCGTGTAAAGCGCACATCCTAGGGTAGGTATGGCTAATGCGCATAAGCATTTCAAACACATATGACGCAGAGGGCGCTCCAGTAGCGTAAGAATTATGGAATGAAGGGTTTGGTGTGATTGACGTAGCGATCTAATAGCTTAGTAGGAAGAGCAATACGCCGGAAACGTAGAGGTCGCAGGTTCCAATCCTGCTTAGATTGTAGTTGATTGCATTCAATTTTTCTTTCTTAATTTACCTTTGGGTCATTATTTATAAAATAGACTAAGGGTTGGAGGAGGAAACATCGAGAGCGGAACCTCAATTTGTATGGATAAATAAGCAGTTGTATTTCCTTTCAGGAATCATGGGAGAAGCGACTGTACGAAGAGCTGTTGGACGCAGCAAGAAATTGTGGCTGAGAAACCTGGCATTAGGTACATTATAATTCTGACGGTAAAAACTAAAATCAAAAATAAAAAGAAAAAAAACCATCGTATTGACGAGGTCGTCATGAGGCCCTCATTTAAAGAGTTGGATAGAAATGCTACTAATCCTGAACATAACAACAAAATTTGGAATTCTTAGCTTCAATATTGGCTGAGATCCGTCACTTGTTCAAATTAAAGCTGAATAACTTGGAAACGGTTGCAGGTATTTTTTTACCAAACATAGCTAAGAAGTAAGAACCATCGCGGCAGACATTTGATTTAAAAAAAACGCTTTTGAATCTGTCCATACGTTTGGGAGCTACAATGCCGCAGACAGATACACAGACACACATGTTAAACTTACAAGGTTATAAGTTTAACCCCTCTTGTTTCGTAAGGGGCTAAAAAAAGTTTTTTAATAGGTTTATAAATGACCGCAGTAACAATTTTAAAACGCCAACTTGAGAACCTATTTTATTTTAAAGTCGCTTAGCAACTAAAACATAGCTAAACATAAGGTGAAGTTCACATAATCACTTGTATTACATCATATAGCAAAATGAAGATAGTTCTGCCATGCTACGGTAAAAGGACGTATCTTACTATGACATCCGTATAAAGATACGACCTTATACAGTAACACGGCAGAGTTAGCGAGCGAAACTTATAAGATTTCGCACGTTGCTCACGCCAGAAGAAAAAGGTTGTAACCGTCTACAATTTCCATATGTTGTTAGTACGTTATTACACGCGGGGAGATACGTAACTGTATTACAGTGGCAAACACGTGACCGGTACTTATTAGGTTTGCAGTTTTATTTTTGACGTAAAACCGCTAAAAATGGCGTTAAGACTGCATTTATTGTAGCTTTTTCTATGTAGTGACTATGTCGCTCAGTAATTATACTATACATAGCAGGTATAATACGTCGACCGTAGGTTCAATTGGGGTAAGGGACAAAATACGATTTTTCAGGAGAGGCTGACAAAGTTTTTTTTTAACTAAATCGTTCATAACTTTTTTTGTAGTGAACCTTTTTTTGGCCTGATTTCATACATAATCTTGTATTTTAGTGTTCTGTCTATCTATGTAGTTCTCATTTTAATGATTTAGATATTATAGAAAATGACATGTCCCTTACACCAACTTATTTCGCTGCTGATGTCCCTTACAGACAGAGTATTCTGTAGTCTCGTCCCTTACCTATTCATTGTATTCACTATATTGATGAAGAAATGGCGTAAGGGACTAGTTGAGATTATGTGTGAAAGAAAAAATAACGTAAAGGGTTCGTTGTAAAAATTAATAAGTACATACCTTTGACGTAAGGCGTATCTTAACACCGGAAACCTTTAAAACATTAATGTAAGAGGTATATAAATGTATTGAAACCGTGTGAGCATTTTTTGAGTGCCCATTACATGCAATATTTGTATCGTTACACGTAACGTTTCTATCGAGTGGAATAACCCACATTTTAATTTATGATTATTTTTTTATTATAATCACATTAATTATTTCTCAGCCTCTATGATCGAATACTGAAATAAACAACCAATGTCATTTATACAGTAAAATTATTAAAAGTTTAGGGCTTGTGTTGAACGATAAAAGTAACAAAATTAAATACAATCCAGAAATAATCATTTTACATTTGTACTTTTTTAAGAGTCCTGTTAGATAACATAGTAGTTGCTCATAATTCAGTGCCTTCAGTTAATAAGGGATAACTAAACACGGCACATTTCAGAGAGAGCTTTTTTTCAGAAGATATTTTTTTTTTTCAATAGTAGATATTTAGAACTTGAACTTTTTAAGACTTTTTATACAAGCTATAGTGTTAGGCTTCCATTTTATAAATAAAGAACTAATGCATTGACCCTATAAATATGTTTTTTTTTTGTAGTTATAGCTTTTGTCCGCGAGTATTTAAAGACATAGGTACTAACTCAATTTATTTGCACCAATTTTATCCTTATAAACGACGTGCATAAATGAAAGAATACGACTTGTACCTGTGTGAACGACATGCATAAACGGAACGAAACGACTTATTCTATTATTTATTATGGTATTTTATAAATTATACTACTTGTCAAACTTGAAACTTGTTACTAAGGAGTCAAATGAGGCTGTATAATAAAATGACCATAAGAGTAATGTACTTGAAAAACATGAATGACATGAAAAAATCTTGTTTATAGCTATGAAATATAATCAATATCAACATCAATGTCAGTCAATGAATAGCAAGAGCTCTAGTTAGATCCTTTGATTTCTCAACACTTATCGGTAGCGGAATTTCAGATAATGACTATTAAAGTGTGTCATACTTAGGAATGCCTTTTAATTGACAGTGAAAATTTTCCTTTGCAATTCATCAAGTACCGAGACGATTTTAAGAAGCCCAAACTCAGTAGGATTACCTTATCGTTATCTATAAAGTTTTACCCATGTCGACTACCCGGTCTCATATACCTAATTTCAACTCAGTTAGTCCTCGGAAAGTCAATCTAATCTTCCTTGAGATATTTTTAAACATACAATATGTAAAGTTACTTAAAAACTTTTAATAAAGAACGTGTTAATACCTCCTCCAGTATTCCATTGGTTATTACTTTTTTCGACAATCTTAGCCCACTTTTTGAAATTATCCGCTTAACAAAACTCTTCACGGGTAGAATAACAATCACGAGCTGTTGACAAAGAGTTCAGTACTTACTGTCGTTCAGAGACGCCGAACTGACGAATTATACCTACAATACGATTAAAATCAGTTAACGATTCGGATTGTATATCTATCTTGCTCGTACTTATGCGATTTTAATAAGAGCGTGCGAGAGAGGGGTAAAAGCCGAATCGTTAACTGATTTTAATCGTACTGTAATAACTAACATAAATAGACACTTACATTTCTTGGTGGATTAGTTACTAAATTTGAAATTTTCTTACTAAATTTATTTGAATTCCTTCATTTATCGTAAAAGTTTGCATGTAAATAAGTCAAACTACGCTAGTAGTTTCAATGATTTAGTAAAGCCAAAAATTAACATCCAGTTTACACAGATACCCGTATAAACAAAGGTTATAAAACTGATAAAGGTGTTTTTATTGCAACATAACACTTTCTTTATTGTCAATAGATTAAAATAATATGAAGTTAGATGTGTTTGTATATAAAAGTAACAGGGATAAGTAATTCATTGATTCTCACGAGAAAATTAGCGTAACGGACACGGAATCTAAACATAAATCGGATCAAACCTAAATATCGTCTTAACAAAATTGGTGTAAGGTTCACACTGTTAAAAATATAAGATGGAAAATTGGGGTAAGGAGCATTTTTTTCAAAGCTCGTGCAATTATTTTAAGGTATGGGTGTTATTTATTCATGAGCAAAAAAAAAGCATTAGTGTAAAAGCCAGTTTCATAAGATTGTCTTCAAAAATAAGTCATGTAAAGGTAATTCCTCAATTGGAAAGACCTTTACCTTATTCAAAGTGGATTGGTGGCAGTAGTTACCCTATTTGATGTTGCTTTATTAAAATAAAAAACAGATACATGGTTTTTGTGGGTCAGATTTGATTTTAACCCATAAAAATCAATAGTGTAAGGAACACTTTTTTCAAGCTAGATTTTTTTTATATAAACCATTCGATAGAGCGGAAAATTCTGAACAAAACTGTATATTCAACTCATTTTGCGTATTTTGTCCCTTACCCCAATTGAACCTACGGCCGACGATATACAGGGTGGAACGAAACGACGTTATTTCCTTTAACTGTGGCATTATACAGGCTTAGAATATTATTTTCTCCAAATAAACTTTATTAATATCTCTCACCGTTTTCCAGTTATAGCATGTTAAACTTTCATACGAAAAAGTGTGTGTGTACAACCCTATTTTAGAGTGCAATGACCTCTTCATAACACAGTTAACTTTTGTAAACAAACTTTTTACAAATTGCCTAGCCATTTCTTATCGGTTTAAAAACCTTTGAAAATACCCTTAAGATTGTTTTTAGACTTTTTAGTTGACATGATTGATAGACGTTACATTGACTTTTTGTATCGTATGCTGTGTGCAAAAATGCCGGAATTAAACGCTAGAGGCTATTTGAATTTGCTTCTTTTGTACGCGGAGTGCGATTACAATACTGGAGAGACTTTGCGCCAATACCGGAACAGGTATCCTCCTCCTCACCCAACACACTCTAGTACGATATTACGCGCTCTTGACCGTGTTGGTAACAATCGTCCTATTGTGCCACGAACGGGTCAGGATGCGGAGGACGCGTTATTCAACATGATGTCAGATTGGAAGAGAGAGTGCTGCAGTACTTCGAAGATTATCCGAGGTCAAATTCAAGACAAGCGGGCCGACATTTTCGTATGACTCATACGAAAATACTCAGAATACTAAAACGTGAGGGCCGTCACCCTTACAAAATACAAAGAGTCCAGGCATTACTACCAAGAGATTGCCCCGTTCGCGAAGCCTATTGCCGGTGGCTACTGCAAAAGGTGTTAGAAGACCGAGACTTCATCAAACACGTAATATGGAGTGATGAAAGCTTGTTCACACGGAACGGTATGTGGAACAGGCATAACGAACACGTGTATGCCGAAGAAAATCCGTTTGCCTACCGTTATACGGGACACCAGTATCGTTGGTCTGTTAATGTTTGGGCGGCGATACACGGGGATACAATAATAGGCCCTGTATTTCTGCCTCAGACTTTAAACAGACACGGATACATGGCTCTGTTGAGGATAGAGCTCGACGACTATCTGGATGACTTGACGCTGGCAGAAAGAAGACGCACTTGGTTCCAACAAGATGGAGCACCAGCTCATTCAGTAGTCGAAGTACGTGAAACACTGAATAATGTGTTTGAGGATCGCTGGATCGGCCGATATGGGCCGCACCGTTGGCCTCCTAGGTCTCCAGATCTCACACCCTTGGATTTTTTTCTGTGGGGCACCGTAAAGGACATCGTTTACAAGACTGAGTGTGAGACGGCTGAAGAGATGAGGGAAAGGCTAAGGGTGGCCTTTGAAAGTCTTCGCAGAAGAAATAACCGACACAACATCTTGTCGAGGGTGCATCGCCACACGCGGGCACGAGCAGCGGCGTGTATCGTACGCCACGGCGGTACTTTCGAACACCGGATGTAAATGTAGGTAATTGTAAATACTCCCAAACGTCAAATAATAGTTTAAAAAAACTAGGGTTGTACATACATTAAAAAATAAAATTTTAATCGATTTTCGTTTTTTTATTATTAAAAGAATTTAACTATTGCAGGTCGATTCTACATGAAATACATAGCATTATAGTTTCAGGAATGAACATCGCTTCGTTCCACCCGGTATATTATGACTTATGATAATGACTATTCTCTAGCGCTTAATCCAATTCTTACCAGTCTACGTAATAATTTGGCAACATTAGAATTAGGAGTACTTAAAATATTTATTAAAAATATTATTTCATAACACAATACAACACAAATACTTATTAAAAAAACTTACTTATTACTCAAACTAAATACCTAATACAACTAAAATATAAAAGTAATTAAAATAGACATTAATGATATAAAGTTGTCAAGAAGTGAGCACTGCTGAGTGCCCTCATCATAAAATCTCTATGCAAAAGACCGCCGCATTCCGCTATAATCGGTTTCTCTAATAACTTTAGCGATGTGTTTTATTTAGGTACCTCAGTACTTTATTTTTAAGAGTTTATATACTCGTATCTTTGAGATATGATTGACACAATAATAAATTTTGGTCTGCCTCTTCTCCGATATCGTTCATCTCGGGTTCAATACAATAATTCGCGTCCCTTCATAATAATTCAAACTTACGTATAAATTAATCATAATGCCCAGTGTTTTAAACTTGACATTGTTACTTTAGTGTTATAACGTAAGTGTTAACTATTCCTTGAACCTATAACGTGCGGTGACGTCAATAATGGGTGTATGGAAATGGTAAATTATAATGAATCATGTTTATTATTTATAGTTACATATTATGACGACGCGGTTGGCGCAGTTTTTAGTGCACCTGCCTACTGAGCCGGCGGTCCTGGGTTCGATTACCGGCCGGGGCAAATATTTCTGTGATGAACCCAAATATATGGATGTTATCCATATTATTTATTTATATATTATGTATATCGTCGCCTAGTACCTACCCATAGTACAAGCTTTGCTTAGTTTGGGACTAGGTCGATTTGTGTAAGATTGTCCCTTATTATTCATTATTTATTTATTTATACACGCAGGCATCGTCAGAGAGAATACAAAATCTAATCAGCGACAGGCTTCGTCAAACAACACGCCAATAGCGTGACATCCGCAACAGGCTTCGTCAAAGTATTTATATTACCTATATAAACTA
The DNA here is from genome assembly GCA_947623375.1 of Apotomis capreana. Lineage (NCBI taxonomy): Eukaryota > Metazoa > Arthropoda > Insecta > Lepidoptera > Tortricidae > Apotomis > Apotomis capreana. Next base: position 10,625,580 of record OX392518.1, read on the forward strand.
GGTGCTTTTCTTTACCATAGTAAAACGTCTTATAGCCGTTACCAGATGTCCAGCTATGCCCGTTCAAAATTTATTCAACTCGTCCAGCCGTTTTGGCGTGATGAGAGGACAAAGAAAATCTGGAAAACAGATGGCGCTACGAGCCCATACAAAGCATAGGCCATCCAAAATTAGCCCGTCTGCTTCACAACTCCATTCAAGTTAGTTCCGTTTTTGACATACGACGACAGATTTGGCTACAAAACATAATTCAACATACGCCGACCCCAAATACACACTTACCTATATTCAATTTACCCAGAATCCTAACACGTCAATCACGTCTTAAGAATTACTTAATTTCCAACTAACTAAATGTCAATAAAACTTTATTGACATTGTCATAAAACTAACAGTCCACTTCTAAGTAGTGACTAACATGACCCTCTGTCTATTTGTTTGCAGGGAAAACATGCTCACAGCACATCGCATCCTTCTACTTCGCATATCAATGGTCGCAAATAACGAATGGGCTATGCACCAGGAGGGTAACTCCGATGTTCGAAATTCGAACTGCGTATCGTGCTGTCACAAAGCGCGGAGACCCTGGGGCACCATCGAGCGGCACTCAAATATTTGTTCCTGGGACTTGGATGTTTTCCATGTAATTAAGTGTGTATTTATCTATATAAGTAGATACTCGTCTAGTGCCTATGACACAAACCTACTAGAACTTACTGTGTGACTAGATTTGCGTGAGGTTGTCTGATTAACTTATAAATTATTGTTAGTCGATCGCATCGCCACGCATTACTCGAATTTTACACAAACAATCGATATAATATGGCGGCGTTTGCAAAAATTATGCGAAATGAGCCTTCCACCGAGGTTTCCCGTAGCTCTTAAAGGGTCGGCAACGCGCGTGTGATGCCCCTCGCGTCGCAGCGTCCATAAGCGGCGATAACTGCTTAGCATCAGGTGAGCCGCATATTGCTTGTTTGTCACTATCGTAGCATAAAAAAGAAACAAAATAAGGAACCTCCTGTAGTCTTCTACACTGTGTATTTGGTAAAGTCAAAGCACGGCAAACGCACTTACCACATTGTTCAAGTACTCGGCTTGATTAGCCGCACTAGCGTGGCGCAGTAATTGCACTCATTAATGAAACGATTTCGTTTCCATTTAATTGTAGCTTCCTCTGACTGACCCACAAAAACTAGAACACGGTTCCTTTTTGCCTCGATCAGTACTTATACTGTCAAATTAAACGGAACTTGACTATTATATTTACATACTGCTCCTTTGTTGGCCCATTTTAAAGTCCTGGGGGCCTATGATGGTTTCTTTTATCACGCGATAAATAGTGACAAAGCATCCGTCACGTTTTGTGACAAAATGCGAGTGTGAGTGACAGATGCTTTATCACGGGATAAACGCAACTGTCATCGGCCCCTGGGGTAAAATTTGATAAATATTGACGTATACAATTTTTCATCCATTTCACTACACTAAAAAGTCTGGTAGAGATCGCTTTTTATTGATAAGTCCGCCTAATGTATACCGTTATTTAAGAATTGTATTTGTTTTGTACCCTTTTGTAAACTCCTATTGGTGTGCAATCACTCAAATATTTGCCCTTGCCGGGATTGGAACCCAAGTCAGTCGGCTCAGTAGGCAGCTACACTAACACTGTGAGTGTGTCAACCGCGTCGTCAATACAATTTGTTGTCAAAATATTGGTCTGTTGGCAAATAATTCAAGTTCACGGAGGAAAACCATAATTACGCTCCTTTTTTTTACAATCCACGTAAATGAGGTCAAAGGTCACAGATAAATTAGAGTTTCAAGTAAAAAAAACCGCGGCTTTTGTCATTATTATCTAATAAAGTCAAAGGTCATGCAATGGCAGAAACTTTTTTCGTGAAACTACTTGCAACCCAATGCCCTAAAAAGCTAGATTTCATAAAGGTTACCTAATTTCTGATAGAGTCAGTCACGCACCGCTGACTGATTATGAATGACCGAACGTGATCGATATTGCTATAGTTAGGATATTATTACAATTAAATAAATATCAGACAACCTCACACAAATCGATCTAGACCCAAATTAAGCTCAAGAAGGATTGTGTTATGGGTGCTAGACGACGATATACATTATATAGATTAATATAAACTTAAATACATAGTACGATTGAGTTTTGTTGTGGTCTATATTCAACCCCTGCATGTCATGCATGTTTTATCTGTCACATTTACACGCCGTCTATTCGGCAGAATTATGATTTACTTCTTAAATTGTATGTAACTTTTGTATAAAAATTGTCATGAATGACCATGATTCTAGCAAATAAATGATATCTTATCTTATCTCCTGATGAAACAAGTAACTCGTGACTTCGATTTGTTTCGAAATGGCTATTATTTGTATTTTTTTACGTTTTTACCTATCCCGGGCCTATGATAGTTGCGTTTATCACGATATATCATCACTCTCACACTCGCAAACTTGTCAAAACGTGACTGATGCTTTGTCACTTGTTTGTTGCGTGATAGAATAAATGTAACTATCTTAAACCAAGGCAGCTAGTCAACATGCGAGATGCATCGAGGCGATATAGGACCTTAACCCTTCATAAATATTATGTTTTGTCAGAAAATTGGCAATTAAATTGATCAGGGGTTTAAGAAATTTGAAAGCAATACCGATAGCAATTTCAGTTACACAATCAACCCTCGGCTTAGGGTTACAGTTAGATGGAAAGCGATCAGAAATTGATTGTAATGCAATTTACCGCATTAGCGTTGCATAATCGGCAGCTGTTTCAAGTTTGTTTTAGTAATCAATTAATTTATTGTTTCGTTGTGCTAATTGCTAGTTGCTAATGATTGATGAAATATTGCAATAATATTATTTGCACAAACATTTCAATAGAGTTTCTTACAAACAAAACAGGTATGTATTCGATGTATGTAATGCAATCATAATCATCAAATATCTAGACGAAATATCACCACTATATGATTATATTTGATTTATATTAGTACTAAGTAGGCCATAAGGGCACTTTTACATGTCTGAGTCTACCGGCATTTCACAAGAGAGGACCACAGTTGAGAAGAAATGTCGAAAGAAACTTAATTCTACGTAAGTTGTTAATAGCACTTAGTATGTGTTGACTTGTAAAATGTGTGAGTATGGGTATTGATCTAATTCTAATCCAATCTAATCTAATATTGAGGGGTACGTCAAGGAGGCCTATATAAATATATACTTATATAGAAATGCTCGATTGGGAAGTAGTATTCAAACCATTTCCCGGTAGAATTTTCGAACAATATCCGTCAATCTACTTTAATCTCGATTATCTAGACTAATATAATTATACCAGAATGCCAAGCCCACACAATATAATAATTATGAGGAAGAATGAACTGAACTTGAACTCTGAAAAGAGATAATCGTTGTCTTCACAAAACCGTAAACAGCATAGAAACCTTGGCATTCTGTAACTGTTGGACTTCCGTAGTCCAAAACCGTACAGTCAACTAAAACGCGTACCTTTTTGACCCCTATTGTATGTAAGTAAGTAAGTAAGTAAGTAAGTAAGTAAACACTTTATTGTACACAAAAACAGTTACAAAATACATCTATTACAAATAACATATAGGTACAAAGGCGAACTTATCCCTATAAGGGATCTCTTCCAGTTAACCTTTGAGCAATTGAGTGAGTACGAGAAGAAGATAGACAAACAAACACCGTGTACAAAAAGGTATTAAAAATAATAAGACTAATAATGTATGTATGTATGTAAACACTTTATTGTACACAACACACAACAACTGGTTATAAATACATTCATAACAAATAAAACATGCACAAAGGCGACGAATTTATCTCTATTAGGGATCTTTTCAAGTTCACTTTTGAGCAATTGAAGGAATAGAAATTCAAAAGAAGAGTATAAAATATTTTTATTTATTGTCATTGTGACAAGAGCGAGAAAGGTACGCTTTTCTGTACATGGTTGTAACACTTAAATCATTTATTAACCGAGCGAGTGAAGCGCCTCCGTTTCAGTTTGGCCCAGAATTATTTCTATTGTCAAATTCCGGATGTCCGATTGGCGAGAACAGCCGCAAATACGAACGACCAAGTAACCGGACCCACAAAAGAATCTTCGAAAAGGAGATACTTCCCTTACTCGCTCACTAAAAAAGGGTGAAAAGCACAGTAGTGTTTTATTCTTAAAGCAGGATTGAATGTCTTTTAGAAATCGTTGGTCTCAGGACTTTTTGTTGGGACTCTGGAAACCTAAAATCATAAGCTCTTGACTTTCATTTCTTGAAGTCTATTGAAAATAGCGTAGAACATAATCCGCGGCCATTTTTGCCGGACCTCGTCCTCCATTGTAACCGACGGCGAAAAGGTAATGTTCCAAGCTTCCTATGGACAACCTTCGCGACGTGTCGTTGCCCAACGGCGGTAATTACACGACAAACAATGCGTTTTGAAACGAGTCGCACGATCTTGAACGAGCCGGTAAAATGACGCTTGCACATGCTGCTGTCCTGAATATTAACATGACGTCACACATGGTCTAACTATTATAAGAAAACAGTTGCGAGACAGCGGTTGTGCTGCCTAACCTCTTATATTCTGCTGAAACTGAACCGTGTGCCGTCGTCACAATCTCTTTAGACCTATTCCACCTTAAATGCCTCCGTAATATATTGAAGATCAGTCCGACCACGTGGGGAACACCAAAGTCTTGCGGAGGGCCAAAGTAGGTGGAATAGAGGTCTATATCATGCACCGACAACTGCGCTGGAGCGGCCATGTTTCAAGGATGGCAGAAAGGCTAGTGGCTTTGCGTCTTATAGTCGGAGCTTGAGGAAGGCAAGCGAAAGTGTGGCGGATAACTCCTTAGTTATACAAAGACGTGCTTAAACGCAACATGAGGAACTGCAACACTGACCCGTCACAATGGGAAATGCAGGCAGCCAATCGCCAAAAATGGAGATGTTTCGCGATTCAAGTGAAATATTACGCTTTCTGGATTCTGCCCTTGTTTTGAGTAAGGGTGACGGCCAGAATCCAGCCTTTGTATCGACAGTGAGTTAGACGGTGTGAAAAAGTAGTTTTTTTTTAATACCCAAATAAAATAGATAGATAAGGCCACGGGACGGGGGAGGAGGTCATCATCTCCCTTCCAATTTTGACCTTTAGTGTTAACGGAATGCTAAGGCTTCACTGCCTGCCTGTGATTTCTTACTTACTGCCAAAAATACTTATACTAACGATGATGCTACACATTGACGCGCTACCAGTGAGTCGGACTTTGTGTGTGAGTATAACCCGCTAATGGGATTATCTCCGCGCCTCCAGGAGTAATTTTGGGGGAGTGTGACACGGGGGCATAGGGCCTGGCCACATGTCCACGACACGGCGTCGTAAACGTAAAACGACACGGTGTCGCGTCGGAGCGCGACACATTATCCACCGTGCGAATATCCGTTGCCGCGTCGTGAAAACACACGACACGGCGTCGTAAACGCAAAACGACGCTGTGTCGCGTCGGAGCGCGACACAATTATCCACCGTGCGAATATACGTTGCCGCGTCGTGAAAACACACGACGCTGTGTCGCGTCGGAGCGCGACACAATTATCCACCGTGCGAATATACGTTGTTTCGGTGTCTTCATGTGACACCGTGTATAAAATTTGTTAATAGTGTTACCTAATTATTTCCAAATAGTTACAAGCTTGACTAATTACTTATAAAACATTCTTGTTTGATTGACAATGACAATAAACAATAACATAAATATATATAGTTTTAATTCTTACCTTATTGTTAATCCCAACATCTCCAGAGGTCGAACTGGTTTCCTAAATACATTTTGCCTTTTTAAACGAGGCGATATTTTCCATAATAGTTCTTCAAAACTTGACACACATTCTAAAATAATCATAAAACTTGTGATCACTTATTTTTAAAGCCTCGTACTTCCTTTTGAAATGACTGCCATCATGGTTCATAATAGAAAGATATGGATTTATCCAACATTTTCGTTTCTTCTGCTTTTTCTTCATGCTTCTTCTTAAAAGCAACAAGAGCAGAATACGTGTGATAGGATCCATGTCGAATTGAAAACTGATCGCAAAATATTTTGAACATGTACGAGAAGCTGCGGCGTCGTAATCGAACGTGGCACCGCACCGTGCATCTACTCAACACAGCAAAGTTAATCTGCCCGGCGCGCGGCGCGACCTGCGGTGCCCGGTGCAGCATGTGTTTTCACGACGCGGCAACGGATATTCGCACGGTGGATGATATGTCGCGCTCCGACGCGACACAGCGTCGTTTTACGTTTACGACGCCGTGTCGTGGACATGTGGCCACGCCCATAGGCGCATGGACTGCGTCGTGAATAGAGTGAAACGGGTCAGCCTGACTTAGGGCACGAGGAATCAGATATCATTCTTCCATCTAAAAAAAGATCTAAAGTACACCGATATAGGTTAGCTTGTTTCTACAACGCAAGAGTATTCCTAAGCGTCATTTTATTGCCCATAAGCGACAGCAAAGGTTGCAAAGGTAAAATGTACGAAGTTCGTAAACGTTTAGGAATATTTCAACAATGGAAACATCATTTTTAAAAAGTAATAATTTAATTTTTTTTTAATTACACTAAAACTGCAGTGGGCCTCGACAGGCAGCACAAATCGCTGGCCCAATATTACAGGGCTCTATTTTACATTTTCAGAGTAGTTAAAATTAGACTTTATGACATTATGACTACGTTCGAATCTGAACTCGTCAAAAGTGAAACAAAGAACCCTGTAGTATTGACCCAGCGAAATATCATCGTTACTTGGAAAATAAGTTTCTGTCAAAAATTTCATTTTTGTGACAAGCTTTTATAGCCGACTGTACTTTTCTTTGGATATCCATTAAATGCTCACTGAGACGATCCTAAAGAGCCCAAACTTGGTAGGATTGCTTTTTCTATTAGAGTTCCTATGGCCACCTTCCGGGTCCATCATCAGATCAGCCTCATGGTACCATATTATTGCATTGTATGTATGTATGTAAACACTTTATTGTACACAAAAACAAGAAATACATTAAACCAAAAAAAAACATGTACACAGGCGAACTTATCCCTTTAAGGGGTCTCTTCTAGTTAACCTTTGAGTAAATGAATGCTAAACACAAATGTAAACGGTATGGTATTGTTATCAAAGTTATGTAAGTATGCAAAATTTCAGCTCAATCGGTTGATGATATCTGCTTCAAAATTGAGTTGCAAGATTCCACCCGAACAAACATACTTACGAGTACATACATTGCAAGTTAAATAAAAGCTTGTAAAAATGCACGTCTCTCATCTGATCGAACGAAGAACGTTGTAACTTTAATACGGTGCTGGTAAACCTTAGTCTTTTTCGCAAGGTTGATATCAGATACAAGGTTTTTTTACCTTAGCCCTACACTACTCGGGAAGTTGGCCGAAGTATGAGTTTGGGTAAAATTTTGGGGAAGCGCGGAAACGCATATTTTTTGAGAAAATTATTTTTATATAATAAATTTGCAATCATACAGTACGGGTCCAGCTCGCTACAACTAAAATTAAGGGTATTTTTTTGGGATATAAAAAAAAAACTAACCTAACCTTACCCGGCCGAGTCGGATCTGCTCAGATGTTTTTTTTTATAGGCACGAATTTGCTTCTAAAAAACACTCTAGGGGTAGGACAGACAGGACCACGTGGAGTCGGGGTGGGCATTGATTAGTGATTACTTTTTGCGTGTCGTTTTATTTTTCCTCACTACTTGCGTTTCGTTTCACTCAAAATAACTCCAAAATAAAATTAAAAAAAAAAGAGTTGGTTCATCTCCTGCAACCAAAATTGATTTCAGGGGTTTCAGTAAGACCCACTGAGCCCCCCCACGGCGTTAGTTTTCCCAGAACAAGGGACGTTATTATTATAAGATCCTACCCATGAGTTTCCGCAGCGAAGTGCCCCCCACACCTTCGCCCAACCTCGCCCAACTTCGCGAATAGTGTACTAGGGTTATTAAGATAGTAAGATTACTATAAAGTAATGATATCTTACTTGAATTACATGTCACAGTAATGCTTTTAAACGGCTGTACATAATCACAGTTATTATTTCACCTGTGTATTACTCCTCCACATTGAAACCAAGCAGAACGCTTACAAGAAAGCACTATTTATCAATGCAATATTCACTGTTCTGTCTCCTTTCTCTGGACACGTTTATTCCAATTTTCGTAGTCCCACGACGCACATAATTAAATCTACACAGTAATGTTATGTTATCTGACTTCCTTAATTATAATATAATCTAATAATATTCTCCATGCTTTCCTGCATTGCACAACCGACATTTTAGACATTAATCTTTGAGCTGTCACTGTCAAAATCATCACAATTGAAATTTAAACATGGACGAAAGGAGATTTGTTACGACATAGTTATGTCATTGTTTTTTTTAGTTCGATTCCTCAGACCAAGAAAAAAGAAGTCTTTGTCTTTTTTCTTGGTCTAAGTTCGAGTCAACATTTTGATATTACGGATCTAATGATTGTGAAGATTATGTTGTTAATAATAATGATTATCATTAACTGGTTAATGATACGGTTTATGTTCTTGACTCCGATATAAAAAGAAGAAGACTTACTATAGATACAAAGATCAACAAGCATAGAAAATAGTATACCTATTGTGTCATAATCATAAGGGTAGTAAGTAGGGGATTACTAACGAAGGTCTATTAGAAGCCCGACGCCGAAGGCGGAGGGCTTTTAATGTCCTGAGTTTGTAATCCCATTACTACCCGCCATACACACAATATTTTTCATCACATTTGGGAGTAAATAACAAATACATAAGACAAAAATAAACATTAAACTAATGAAACTGTAACGATTGACATCCAACATTTTTTCTGTATATATTTTTTTATTTACTATAAGCACTGGCAAAAGGGCCATCAGCTTAAAACAGAAAACAAATATACACAGAATCTTATCATTAAACAAATAACAATTAACAATATTATACAGCAATAATTAACACCGTAATATTATAAAACTTAAATACGAACAGTAATTTTGTTACAAAACTAAATAGTACCTATCCAATAATAAGTTTTTTTCTTTCTTTTGTATCGTCTACCACAGATAATGCTAAGAACTGCGTTAAGTTTAGAAACATGACAGGCTATACTGCCAGATTGTAACGATAATTCAAAATTAAATTCAATAAAATTATTTTAAATATATTTAAATAATTGTAAAACATAAATATTAATGCAGTTACATGTACCGTTTTAATTCAATACACAATGAAATTTGCTGGTAGGCAAGTTTTGTTCGTACAACAAAAAACCTTGGCTGGATTGAAACCTCCTTAGTCTGAAGTAATCTGCGAGTGCGTACTATATTTTTAAAACTAAATTATAACTCCCGCGGGAACTATGTAGGCCTTAGTCCTTCAGTACACCTGCATGTAATACCATCTTTTACGAGCAAATGTGATGAAAAAAATATTACGCTCACACATGGTCCACCTTTGTTATGTCCAAGAAATGTGCAAAAAAATAGGAATATTTTAGCAAGAGTGGGGAAACCGACCATTTCTCTATTTCCTATCTTCCGGCCAGATTCCGCCATTTATCTAATTCCTATTTAGAGAGATCTATTATACATGTATCATATAATTAGTCTCATTATCCAAGATTTCTTTAACCAACAGTCAACGAAACAAATCTAGAATTCTCAAAATCACGTGCTAAAAATTCTCTATTTTTTTAAATTAGTTACAAATTATTACCAGTATCATTAAATAGTTATACTGGTAATGATACGATTTCTGCAAATAATTGCGCTCACACTTGGTCCAGGACTTGAACCCGGAAATACAAGAAATGTGTAAAAAAAGTAGGTATATCTTAGCAAGGGTGAGCAAACCGATCATTTCTCTGCTTCCTATTTTCTCGGCCAGATTCTTTCATTTCTCGGATTCCTTTTAGAGGGATTTATTAGGTCTGTACTTATTGTATAATTAGTCTCATTATCCAAGGTTTCTCTAACCAAAAATCAACGAAACAAATCTAGAATTCTCAAAATCACGTGCTTTATGCACTATTATTTTCGAATTAGTTACAAACTGACATAATCTATATTTTTTGTACCGTTTTGCTCTATTGTCTGCGTAGAAAGTGGCGAGATGTAACGCTGTGAACGTAGTCAGTTCCACGCTGCGCTTGCACATTGACCCTGTTTACAGTGCGTGAGCTCTCAGATTGCGACTCGGGTTTGGGTGATAACTGAGAGGTTCTTATCTGGATCGCCTAAGAGCGAGCGAGACAGGAATTAAGTGGGCCATTATTTCTAAAGATGTACACCCCACTTTTTTTCGATATTTTGGGTTTTTTCCACTCAGAGTCACGAGCTCTTTCGATCTAATTAGGAAAAAAAAGTGTCCCAAAATATTCATATTTTTTTGTTTTTCCCTTTTGTTACCACTGTAGTAGGTTATATGGAAATGGTAACGGAATGGAACGAAAGAACATTAGGACACTTTTTAGGGTTCCGTAGCCAAATGGCAAAAAACGGAACGTCCGTCGGTCCGTCTGTCCGTCCGTATGTCACAGCCATTTTTTCCGAAACTATAAGAGCTAGTGTTGAAACTTGGTAGGTAGATGTATTCTGTGAACCGCATTAAGATTTTGATGCAAAAATAAAAAAATAATAATAAATATTGGGGGCTCCCCATACTTAGAACTGAAACTCAAAATTTTTTTTTTCATCAAACACATACGTGTGGGGTATCTATGGATAGGTCTTCAAAAATGATATCGAGGTTTCTAAAATATATTTTTTCTAAACCGAATAGTTTGCGTGACAGACGCTTCCAAAGTGGAAAAAAGTTGGTCCCCCCCCCCCCCTCTAACTTCTAAAATAAGAAAATGAAAAATCTAAAAAAAACATATGATGTACATTACTATAAAAACTACCAACGAAAATTGTTTTGAACGAGATCTAGTAAGTAGTTTTTTTTTTAATATTTTAATACCTAACTTTGCACCTAATTTATATGGGGCGCTATACATACCAGGTGCAAACTTAACTTAACCACTTAGGGATGGAAAGTGTTCGTACGGAACCCTCGGTGCGCGAGTCCGACTCGCACTTGGCCGGTTTTTTCTTTTAATAAGAACGACAGAGCTCGTGATTCGGAGTAGAAAAAACCCAAAATATCGAAAAAAAAAGTTAGGTATGCAACTTTAGAAAAAGTGGCCCAATTTATGCGAATTACATTCTGACAGCTCATGCATTGTAAGACAGCTGCGTCACCTCACTACGGACAGGAAACGACTAGGATATAAATTCATCATTTTATGACATTTGACTTCCTGTCTCTTTGTACTTTTACGTAACAACTTGCCGTCGTCAACTTGCCAACAATAACGGGATAGTTGAGTCATATGCTTGTTACAAGAATAATATATTGCTCAAAGGAATATATATGTGGAAGACTTTTGTTAAACCATACCACATCCAGTGCCAATATCTTTACTCCAGTCCTGATACATACCTGAAAAAAAAACAAACAAATTATTATCTATATCAGTCAACTAGAAAACATACATATATTAAAGCAAAAAGAAATCCATTTTTTTTTTCTTTTTGCTATCAGTGTCATAATCAAAACTGTTGATGCTGTTGATGTGTAATTATTTAATACTTAGAAGGAAGTAAGTCCAAATCCAAATCAATTTAATTAAGCTCTCGCCCCAAGTGGAACACACCAACAAAGCGCTTATTAGCCGAACAACGTCGCGTGGGCAGGCCATTGTATTTATATATGTATGTGCGTCTGTATGTATGTAACTCCTTCTCTCTCGTCACTTAGTGAAGTAATGTATTTACACCTTCACACATTTACTCATGTCGTCAACTACGCTGCCGTTAACTATATCCATCGACTTCAGAATCTTGTTAACTGTTTTTTTATGTTGCTACAACAAAGGTGTGCCATCGATTTTTCGCGGATCACATAATCACATCCTACTTTCTTCCCACCAGGGGAGAGAGCATCTCCAAGCTTTAAAATTTAAAATAATATACAAAGTAAATAAATAAAAAAAGAGAAAAAAGTTGGTTGTCAATCGCTTAAGGTTTATTTTTGACTTATTTATTTTTTATTTCCTCGCAAATGTGATAAAAAACATTGTGTGTGTCACGGGTAGTAAGGGGATTCCAAAGGCCAAGTAAATCGGTTAATTAATGATGTAAATCGGAGACCTTAAAAAAGCAATTCACTCGAGGATCTCCTTTTTTAAATTGGTTGTAAAATAAAATTTACCGATGAATAACCACTAATTGAATAAATCACATCAGCCCTTGTACAGCTAATTTAAGTTGTATAAGGGCTGTATAAACGCCTACGCAGCCAATGTGCTACTTGGGATCAGTTACAAACCATCAGCTCCTAAAATAACAACTTTAATAGAAGCTAAAGTAACAATTTATAACCAAAAACCGTGTTCGTCGACAGATTGCAAGACTTCCCATTGTCGCAAGCGCATGCGCATGTAGGTGACGGACGAACATAACCAATGATAATCATGGCGGTTGCTACATTGTACGGAGGAGGCTACGGAAAATATGGGTTTTACAAGACTGTTCTATGGTTTTAGGTCGTATATATTGGACATTGGACCTACGCATGCGACGACGTACAATTTGTAGGTGGCGGACAAACATAGCAATATAATCAATGATAAACATTACATGTCAATTGCTACATTGTACACAGGAGGCTACGGAAACGTCTGATATTTTTTTTTAATTTTTTTTTAAGAATCCTTTTTTTTTTATCGATTCTATTTTTTATGTATGCTTGGATTGTAGTGGATCGCATTCAATTTTTCTTTCTTAATTTAACTTTGTGTCATTATTTATCTGAAAAATATGTTTAAATAAAGCATTGCTATTCAGCGAGGAAATGCTGCTTCGGGACCGTGCTAAAGGGGCCCGATTTTATTCGTTTTTTTTTATATTTTTACTTAATTTTAGCTTATATTTTAGTTAGTTAAGTCCTTAGTTCATAATTGTATTTTAATTTCTAGATATAGTTATCGATCACTAGTCGACTGTAAAAGACAGTTGATAATAAAAAACAATATTAAAAAACTGCAAAACGTATATCCCCTGCAACTTCGGTTGAGTATTTCTGTACGCTGAGTGTGGGCTTGAAATGTATGCAAAGTGATTTTGGTTACGATATTGTTCACATACTGCTTGCATTTCACAATGAAAATCCAAGGGATTTTTATATATTTATCGCGTATTTTGGTAGTTTGGATTACAATTTACGATCTACAAAATTTAAAAATATTTCTCAAGAATTCTCATTTTTATATCAGTTAATAGCGACCCACCCTAGCTTCGCACGGGTGCAATGCTGATAAATTATGCATGTATTACACATATAAACCTTCCTCGTGAATCACTCTATCTTTTAAAAAGAACAGCATCAAAATCAGTTGCGTAGTTTTAAAGATTTAAGCATACATAGGGACAGACAGACGGAAGCGACTTTGTTTTATACTATGTAGTGATTTCAAAGATTAAGAAGAAATGGCTGTTTATTGATACGGACGCATGTGCAACAACTTTGTACATTTACTCTTATTGTGAATTTGTGCGCAACCCTCGCTATCCATCCTCGCACATCTGGTGGAAACCCACCCTAAATGTGACGCCTTTTTCGCTGTAATAAAATGCATTTTCTTTCTTCTTTCAATGTTCTGTTATTGCTAATATTTTGATAAAGTTCAAACCCAAACAAGTTAGACGGGTTTATTCAATACCGAATTTCACATGAATTGCAACAAAACCTTATGCAAATTCAACGCTTAGCGTTAAGTGCCCGCAAAATGACTAGCCATTGCTTCAGACCTACACAGACATATTTTATGTTCAGAGCTGGAATATTGATGGATTTCGTGTATAAGGTAGGGATAGTAATGTCAAAATTGCTCATTTTCAAAGGCATGCGAATGCAAATTCCGCAAAACGTAAAGAAAATTTCAGACATTTTTAAATAAATGGGCACCGTAAGAATACGATACGTTATTCGACATATCTAATTATTATCATCCCAAAGATTTTTGGAATTAATGGCCGAAAATAAGTGATTTTCATATAATGATGATTCTGCATTTTCGACTTTTCTGTAGCGTCTGAATTTTATACTGGTACAAGCGACCCGCCCCGGCGTCGCACGGATGCAATGCTGATAAATTATGCATGTAGGTTTATATATATAATAAACCGTCCTCCTGGATCCCTATCTATTAAAACCAGTCCCGGTCGGGACCAATATTTTAGCGAAAATTGACGTAATGGTTACTGGACAAATGCTTTTACAGTGTTAAGGATTACTTGAATTATAAAAATGTTTGACATGTGCAATTATTGTAATATTAATTAATAATACCAAATTGAAATGTTATTTTAGCCTATTTACACAAAAATAGTTGTACGCACGCTTGCATGCTGAATACGAGGACTTCTATATTAAACCTTAAGACCATGTATATAACTGTATTCTGACAAATAAATAATTTTGAATTTTGAATTTGAATTTTGAAAAAAAGCGCATCATAATTCCGTTGCCTAGTTTTAAAGATCTAAGCATACATAGAGACAGAGAGCAGGAAGCGGCTTTATTTTATACTATAGGTTAGTATGTTAGTATGTAGGTAGGTATGTAGTGAAATTGGAAAGAAAACTGAAACTACAGAAAAAGGTAAGTGAGAAAAATAACCATGACCAATGGAACCAGAACGTTCTGAAAATCCTCTGTTAATAATTGACAGCGAAATTAATCACCAATTAATAACATTGCCAAAGGCCGCGTTCATACGTTTGCAACATCGAGATTTTAGTAAACGATCGACCTTCGCCGATACCGCTCCTTGCTTATTACACTTTCCACCTATCAATCAGAGGGTGTGTCAAAAACTGTAAGTATAGTTATTACTTATTAAAGTACTTAGACCTTTTGTAGACAAGTGATTTTAGTAAGGTCAGATGGGGTAAGTTAATCGAAAATCATACCATTGGCAGTCATCATTCCCTTGCATTTATCCCATTTATTTGGGGTAGGCACAACATGTTATCTTTATTCTTCCCTGTTACTCGTCATCTCATCATTTACTTCCTTCTTATTCATATCCTCTTTCACACAATCCATCCATATTTTCTTTGGTCTTCCTCTTCTATATCCTTCCACATTCATGTTTAACGCTTTTCTGGTTACGTGGCTTTCCTCTCTTCGCATCACGTGCCCATACCATGATAGTCGGTTAGCTTGCAGCTTCTCCCTAATTGGTGCTACTTTCAGACTTCCTCTTACATACTGATTGCTTATTCTGTCCATTCTTATCAACCCACACATCCATTTCATTGGCGGTACCATAAGAAAATTAAACTCGGTATTATAAAGAGGTAAGCTGTACAGTTTGTTCAGTCTATACCTTTACCTTTCAGTATTTTACCTACAGACAATATAAACACTGTCATAAATAACGTTTTCTTTCATAACACCGTTTATTGTTGTGTATTGTTTCGGTGGCTTCGTAAGCCAATACGAAATCGACATACACGAACAATTCACCAAACGTTGTATCATTCAGAAATTACTCGTACCGTACTTAATGTTTTTGGCAACCGTGTACTAGTTACGTAGAATCTCGGGAAATATTATGGACTATGAAAGCATAGTAACGATCAATACTTTAAGTATCAAATCAAAAAGGTCTCAGTATTTCCAAATATTAATTGTTATTACCTATTGTATAAAGTAGGTATAATATGGAAAGTCAAAATGTCTATATGCACACGTACGATTAAAATCAGTTAACGATTCGGCCAACCTCGGTAATTGTCGTGAATCCCTCATCTCTCACATAGAGTTCTCAATTTACAGATATGACCGATTTACAAAATTCTTTTTGTATTTGATAGGGTATACTTCCGAGATGGTCCCATGTAAATTTTATCAAAATCGGTCAAGCAGCTTATGAAATATCAACGAAAATCGGTTGAAATCGGTTTTTGAATTTTTTTTATTTGGTGATTATTATTAATTATTAATCCGACGTAATATCGTAGGTACTGTTACTTACATCAAACAGTAAAATATTGACTTATATATGTTTTTTTATATATTCTATACCTACAAGTATAGCTTTAATAAATAATGAATGTTAAAATTCATGTCGCTTCTGCATAATAAATTTCTACCGGTTAGTAATGTCATCTTGGCAGGTGCTATACATTGCGTTTATGATACTTCAAATTGAATGCTACCTAAAAGAAATCGCGGTAATGTATTTCGTGACATTTCCGTCTCCGGATTGAGGCGATGATACCCGAGAAAAGCCGAATCGTTAACTGATTTTAATCGTATGTAATTATACTTAATTTCGCTACTTTTATGTTTAGTTGTATGTGTAGTTTCACGAAAACACCATCAATATAACTATACTTATAAAAGATTACTTATTTATGTCGCGGTATTAGCTCACAGATTACAATAACAATAAAAACAAGAGCAAAAACGAAACCTATAGCCTCGAGTCAACGATCGAAAGTGAACGCGAACGCGCGGAAGAGCGATGGAGGCGGAGATAGAGCCCTGGAAGAGACATCTGTCGTCTCATAAACTTGTACCAAATTGGGAGATCGCTCTTTAGTTTTACTAATAGCTTATACTTATTTCTTGTGTTTTATTTCGCTCTGAAGAAATTATGAACTTTATTCTGTAAGTAGGCCACAAGGGCACTTTTCCATGTCTGAGTCTACCGGCATTTCACAAGAGGAAAAGAAACGTGGCCGAAAGAAACTCAACAGTCAGCCATTTCTTCAGAAAGAATACTTCTAAGAGTATGACAGTAATATGAACTTAACCTTATTTGTACCTACCTTAAGAATTAAGGCTTATACGTAGTCCACGAAGAAAACGTATCTATTAAAAGTGTGCCTAATTAATAATAATATTGTATTTTAAAGTAATAAATAAGGGAAAATATAACAATAAAATAGAAATTACAAGTATGACGATTTATCACAATTTATGTATGTTTGATATGCTTTCTTATTAGAACTTCCCTTAAAGTAATCAGGTACAATCTAACACGAATTAAGGAGTCAGTTACATGGTTCCAGGTTCAGGCCATGCATTTTTTAAGATGTTTGTATCGCTAGCGAGTGCAATAACTGATGTAAACTCATGCTAAGGGTTCTGGGTGATTGGCCATCGTTTTGGTGATGGCTGGAATCTTTTTCTTGCCGCTGTGACCAAGAGGAGCTCAAGAAATGTGAGAAGAAACACAGTGTGATACTCGTAAACATGATCCCCAGCGTGCCTGTGATGTTTCATAGATACATAATAAACATACCCCCAGGTTTTCAGGGCACTAATGATTTGATGCCTGGTATCAAATACACCGAAACTCCCGGGGTATGATAATAAAGCATCGGAAATACACATGATTTGCGACGATCAACCATCCCGGGGGTCTCAGAGCGCGATTTCACGTCTTAAATTGACCGTTCGGCTATATGTCTGCGCTGCGGCAATAGATCACGGATTACGGAGAAAATCTCAGGTTTCAGACAAATGAGAATTATCAATTTATCGCCCGTTGTGACAGAATGGCCGACCGCAATCGAGTGGGACCAGGAAGTTGGGCAATCGTGTTGAAATTGATCATAGTTTCAAGTAACTTGATGAAAAAGGTTACATTTGAATTTAGAGGCTGTATTTTTACGTTAAGCATGATTTTTGCTTTATGACATTGGTTTCTGAGATGTTGTAATGTGCAGAAAAAACAAGAAGGGTTCCTCGTTTGGAAAAGTAACAAAACATAAGCAAAATCTTTACAACTTCGATTAGATGAATCGGTGATGTATGTAGTTCGCAGCTCTAAAATTAGAATTAGATGCATCGTGATCCTAAGCCAAAAAACGTCCACTGTTGGATATAGGCCTCTCCCAAAGAACGTCACAGATTGATTCTGGGCTCCAGCGACCTTCATCATGCCATCAGTCCACTGTGTAACTAAATTTTAACTTGTACAGCTTAATTAATTACACGCATACTATTATTGACTAACAGTAACAATATTGGCACAACAACAAAAATATTACACAACTATTTTCGTTCTACAATGTTGAAATACTTGAAATGCGTTTGTCAATAAATAATCGACGCAGATAAATGCAACTTTAGCGTCAGCAAATTTTGCAAGATGCATCCTTAATTGAACCTTGAACTGTGGTCTTAGGTCACTGTGTGATTGGAAAGAGAAAAACCGGCCAAGTGCGAGTCGGACTCGCGCACCAAGGGTTCCTTACAAACACTTATCACATTTTAACTGGCCAGGTTCAGTTAAAATTGCACTTGGTACGGATGACACCCGGTACAAATGAGGTGCAAAGTTAAAGCAACCGATCACGTTTATTGTATGGGAGCCCCACTTAATATTTATTTTATTCTGTTTTTAGTAAGTATTTGTTGTTTTAGTTATATGCGTTAGTCCGACTCGCACTTGGCCGTTTTTTTAACAATAACTATACCGAATAATACACGATTCATGTATCTCATAACCTCATTAATCTAACGAAAAACATTACCCAAAACCCAGTAGCGAGTTCGCTCCAAAATCCCACATTTAGCAACTGTGCAATTATAATTCAATCAAGAAGAATTGATCAACAATTGATCCAATAATTAATTACAAACAAATTATAGTGTACAGTTGCACAAATAGAGTAGGTTCGTTGTACTTTTTGTCATATTTTGGTTTAGTTATTTATACTGGACAATCAAATGTGTTCTGTGTACCGACAGACATTAATTAAAAATGTTATATTGTGGTGAAAAAATATTAGTGCGCAATGTAATGTATGTGATAGAAAATATGCATGCAGGTGAATTCCAGGTACAAAAACCATGGAATAAGTTTACTTTATAAGCACGTTAGTTGAAAAATATTCAAATAAGGGATACGTTCAACGCTCATTCAAGAATCTTTTATCGACGGATTTTAACCAATTTCGGTATAGGGATAGCTGGACATCAAAAGATGGTTATAGGCTTATAGGACACTTTTTAGCCCGACTACGGTAGAAAAAGAAATACGCGTACGAAGTTGCGGGCACCTAGTGGCCAATATTATTTACCTAGTGTTGTCATTAGACCTCAGGCAACCTACGGTTAAAGATACCTTTGTTTATTATACCTAAATTTTCGTGAATATTACAAGATTTACATATAAAGCTTATAGTTTCATTGAACACAACAAAATTTCCACCAGTTTTAATAACGTATGTATTATGTGTATGTATGTATTATTTACTAACCTCTTTGGCCCTTCCCTGCTTCGTCCGAAAAAGGTAAAAAATAAACAAGAGATTACGCAGCAAAATGGAGAATCATTGTTTATTGAACTTGGATGAGTCAACTTGATGGAATTAGGTTCATTGATTCCTCTTTTTCCTTATTTAGATGCTGATATTATTTAATGATATTGTGATCACCAAATTGCGCACATACTTTGTCTCTGTCTAATGATATGCTTACATGAAATTGTAAACAGCCTTGACAGAAGTAGCTGGTCATCACGCACATACGAGTAACTACAACATTTTGAATTCTTAGCTTTATTATTGGCTGAGATCCCGTCACTTGTTGCAATTACAGCTCAAAACTACTAGTCCTATTTCAACCAAACATAAAGAAGAACCATCTCGACGGACAAGTCTTTCGATAAAAAACTAGTTGACTACGGAACCCTAAAAACACTCGAATTTGTCAATCCGTTTAGGAGTTACGATGCCACATATACGATGATACATAGATACACAAATACCTACTATGGTAAACTTATAACACCCCTCTTTTTTTTTTTCAAATCAAATCAGGATATAAGCAAAACATGTTTTTTTTGTAGACATATTGCGTATATTAGTCGGTTTGTAGATAAACATAACTAGTGTAACAATAACAATATGTATGTCAATATCATAAAAACTATTTTCACTACCAAATACAATTTGAAACAAAAGTGTACCATAATTTTTCAACCAATTTCGTCGATAGAAACCCGCTTCGGTTTTTCTGCACGAGTAACTCGGCAATTTCCCTAATAAAGAAACTGATGTGTCTTCTCTAATCAGTACTTGCGCCGACGCACGTGATAATATCATATTTACTAAAAGGGCTTAAGCGACACTGTTCTCTTACTGAACTTCGTCCTTTTTCATAGGGACTGTGGACTTCATTCCAAAAACAAAAGAGCATCAAATTAGATCGAACGTTAAAACATTTATTCCTAATTTAAATCGAATCAAAGTTGAAATTCGAACGTTCTTAAAAACGGATTTAGAACGGTTTAGTTGTGATGTTGCGAGTTATATGAGTTTACACACACATGCACGTGTGTGAGTATCACACAGATGTATGTTGCGTGTTCGTTATACTTCCTATACGTTTGTAGAACAGCTGGTGAAATGAAAATAAACACAGACATTAAGGCTATGAAGTAAATAGTTTTTAGGTTAAAGAAAATGACAAATATGTTATATCCAAACGATAAAACGATGTCCGTGATCGGCGAACAGAATAAAAATTTATATACAAAAGCGAGTATGTTAAAATTTGTATAGTGTTATTTTGTATCCTCAAAAATGTACTTAAGAAAAATCGATATGTCGAAATTCATATAGGACTGCTTAATCTTATGTTTCTTGAAACTGAAGCACACTGAAGTGAAATTCTCCCCACAGTAAATCCCATGTGCCGTAAAATAAATATATATAATATATGCAAGTAAACTAAAATAACATGAAATTTCAGTCAAATGGAAAAAAAAACATGAATTTATGTATGAGCATCACAGAAGTGAATTTATCTTGACTGATGCTTCAATTCATTCGATTTGCCATAACATAATTAGGTAGGTACTACATAACTTACGTTTATTTTTGCAATATTTACTACCTTGATGGGGGATTAATAATCAATTTAATCATCCACAGATGGATAAGGGATTATTTTCAACCAACTTCAAATAAGGATAAGAATATATATGTATAATAATAATAATTATTATTATTACTCCACGGCCGAAGTTGCAGGAACCTACTTTATTAAAAAAACTAATATACCCTAAGTCGGAAACGCTAAAAAACCCAAAGCATACGCCCAAACAAGTCGACGTAGCTAAGCAAAAGGGACCCAACCCACGCAATACCAAAATTCAAAATGAAGACTTAACCCTGAGTAAAAAAGTTGATATTTGAATGATGTTTTATTGTGGGTTGTCTCCTTTTTCCCTGATTAAATCAAGTGTTTATTAGCGTCGTCGCGTGCGCAGAGACAATAATAACATTAGTACTATTGTAATTACAAACCGAACTGCCCATTCATTACGATCTTACGCAAGAATGCCGGTTTACTTTTACTAATATCGTACTAGTCGGAGATGGTAAACATACAAAAAAGAAAATAGTAGGTAGGTACATTACTATTGTGTTATACCTAATCATAAGGCTCCTTATCCGTTCAAGAATGCTGATTGTTTTAGACATTTTTCTCTATGATCAAAGATGTTTCTTAACTTCTTCTATGGGCGACGGTTATCGCTTTCCATCAGGCGATACGTTTGCTCGTTTGCCCCCTATGACATAAAAAAAAACATAATAATTAATGTTACTACTTAAAACAGGGCCATTGAGATTTATTGGTATATATTTGAAAACTACAGTTTTTTCAATTGGTAATTTTTGTTTCTACAACTACTCGAAAATGACAAAATTCACGCAGAAAACTGGGTCACGCAGAAAATTTGTATTCCTCTGTAGTACACTTTTCATAATTGTTGTAAATATCATCCTACAGATCAGGTCAGGTTAGTTTTGTTTTATAACAGTCCTAAATAGTTAGTAAAACAGTTTCAGTGAAAAATGATTTCTGCGAATAGATACTTCGGCGAAATGAAATATTCGATGAAAAATAGTTCGGCGAAAAGGCAGAGAACCGTTGTCCATTTGCTTATGGGCCGTTCCAGACAATTTTTACGTGAGCTTTAAAGCGTTAAATGAATAATGAATTATGATAGACTCTATTTATACGGTCAGGCTAAATATACTCAAGTTTACTTAGTTAAATACATAAGAAAGTACGGACATGCGTAATATCAATAGAACTACCAAACATATATAAAAACCTTAAGGTGGTTGCAGAGGAAACAAAACTAGACATTCCACGCTAGATGGCGCTGAAAAGCAAGATTTGTAGTTTTTGTGTATTATTTCGTATGTTACTTTAGTTTGAAGTAAAATTTGTATCTTGGCGAGTCCGCGTATTTGTCTTTTATTCATGTAGTATTAGTAGCACGTCATAAATTGTCTTATTCTCCCATGTGTTGGCAATTTGTGAAAAATCAGCAAGTACTCACACTAATAGACACTAATTGTGAGTGTGTGCGGGTGATTCATTCATTAAAGGCTCGCGTATCATCTGTCAGTTTGATAGTAAGCGCTGAATAAATAAGCAGGCATGATATTGGATTTTGACGATGAAGTAAAGATGCACCTCTAGCACAACTGTGACACGCAACTCTTTCTCGCGCGAAAAATATTTCCTATCTCTTTCATTGCGGTACTGTAGGAGACTGACGAGCGATGCTATGTCGCGTGACAAGAATCGTGAAGCCTAGTTGTATTAGACGGGCTGGATTGTCAAAATAAATAATACGAAGAAATTACAAATCTTTGGCAGTTCTATATTTTTTAAGTATGTGGTGAAATTAAATGAGTATATTTGTTGGGTTTCTGTTCTGATATATTGTGATTCTGATTTGTGATGTTATTGAGTTTGTCCTAAGTTTTTCTGAATGATAGATTGGGGTAAAGCAAAAAGGGCCCAATTTTAGGACACATATTTTGTTGAAAAATATTTTTCTCATTTTTGTTACTATTTGATTAGAACTAAAGAATACATTAAAATAAGTATCTTTTATAAATTACAATTGTTTGATTAACTTGCCCGTTTAAGAACTAGAGTGGTCCTAAATTGCCATAGAATTACTACGTAGCCTGGGACTACTTGTACTATCATCCATTCTGTGCTGGGACTTAGAAATTTACGATGAAAAAAAAACACAAGTATACCTCTGTTTTTTTATTACTTAATGATAAGATCGGGCCCTTTTTGCTATACTCTGACCTGATATACAAAAACCCGACATCAAGTATAGTAGGTACTGATTAGGGTTGGGATTTTCGTGGTTCTAAATCGTGGTTCCATGGAGTCTCTAATTGTAAAAATGTTCAGTCTAAAAATATATAACTACTAGAACTACTACTAACTGAGCGCAGCACCAGTTGTTTGCGCCACGACCCCGAGCTAGCTCGCGCCATATAAAAATATATGACAATATATTGTTATTATGTACATATATGGATTTTAGAACCACCAACCACTAAATAAAATAAAACAATTTTTGTTATGTGTAGGTTTTATTATAATACTAGTGTTTGCGTGAGTTGTAGACGTCGCTTTAATTCGAAATGGTGTATACGTTGTAATATTATTTTAGGCAACACGCATGTTTTGTAGAAAATTATAAGTTTCTGCAGCTTTTCTTGGATGAAGCCTTCATCTGTTTGAACTTTAATTGACATTATTTTTGTTGATAATTCAATGAAGGAAATCATCTTGCAGTAATCCCTTTTGATGAAGCTCTAAGCTGGCCTTGAATCTGTAATGAAATTATTTATTACGTCACAAAAATGCCGGCAATGGAAACGGCTGTATGCATGTCCTATCTTACAGGGTGTTAGGGTAATTAGTGTTATTACAGGTATCCTTCAAGGAGGAAACTTAGTCACTGAATCGATAATTCCCAAAAGGATTTGGTTTCCCACACCTATTGAAAAACATGGGTAGGTCTTGGTATCAATTCAGTCAGAGAGAAGAAACTACCTATATGAACCCACTATGAACAGCTTTGTTTTTTTTTCATCACCCAAAGCGAGCGATTGCGTTCAGTTTTTGTGGTTGGTTACGGTTGTCATCACGCCATGCTTGTCTTCGCCTAAAAAGAAAATAGTGCGAGACACCTCTTTCACGGCAGGACACTTCGATTTGTAATGTTTTCAAACACAATACTTTCCCCGCAATTTCTGACCCATGATATCGCAATATCGTTTAGGGATCACTATGTCCTGAGTACACATGTTTATTATTATTATATGCACGTTTCATTATTCACACTGCATAAAGTAAAAACTCACGAAACGAAAAAAATGTAAACCAAACATGATTCATTTTATACGAATTTCCACAATTGACATGACAGTATTGACACAATTCATATTTCATTCACAAGATTTAGTGCGTTCGAAATCTGTTCCACTTTATTGTTATGAGCAAATAAACACAATAGGTATCTTTAAAATCCAAATGTTTCCAATTATTTGTTACATGTTTAATGAAAGCTGTAATCATTTAAAAATAAACTGTTATGCATTCGTATCGAAACATCAATTTAAATTTATTATCCTAAATCATAAGTTAAGTAGTATTATATTTCAGAACGCACTGTTCATGAATAGCTTTACGTGCGCTTACGTTTGTATGTGTGTAAAAGCAACGCACACATACATATATGGACAATATTTCAACGGGTTTTAAAGCTTTAATAACTTTGTAATTGTATGATTTATAGCAAAACTGATTTCCTTGGCGAGTATAAGATCGCTTAAAGATTTTTTTAAGAATGTTTAATAACCTAAAGCCATAACCGCCTAAGTGTGTATTGATCAAACGATTTGTATGAAAGTGACATCTCTGCAACCACCTTAATCACCGTTTAATTACGTTGAAAAAACATGTTCCGGAAAAACTTCTCGTTCCACTGGCTATATTCGATACTAAAACCTGTACTAGTGACGAAAGAAAAAATGTACGTACGCTAGGAACAAGTAGAGTAATGGTGAGTTTTTCTACCTCGTGCGGTAATTTGCATACTAGACTAATTAATGACGTCATGTAATTGACACTTATATTTTTCATTGCGTACAATTCGTATTTCCGGATGCATGTATGTTCGGACGTCCGGATTTCCGGCTATTCTCGTCTAGAGACCGCGATATGAAATATCGTGAGTAGATAATATAAGTATATAGATTTTTTTATAGTCATATATTATTTCTCCAATAGTCGTTATGCACTTGAGTTGTTTTGTTGGCATAAATATTTGTCAATTTTCATTGTAAATAAAGCCACTATTAAACTCTGCAGTAAAAAAGGCTTGTTAACTAATACGTTGAAACGTTTATTGGTAAAAAAACTTAACGTAACGTGTTATCGGATAGCAATGTAACCCATTAGACAACGGTTACCGAAAGCATTATGCCCGCGGATAAGAAATATTGGTGCAGATAATTGCTGCTAAAATGTCAGTTTCTTGCTGACTATTGCATTAAAAGTTGCTAATAATTTGAATATGCAATTCTACATAAGACAGTAGTAAAATTTCAATCTTTCTTTTATAGCGCTGAAACCTGGACTCTCAAGACTTCAAGCTAGGCGAAAAATCAACGCGATAGACATATGGTGCTGGAGACGCCTTCTGAAGATCCCAATTTCCTTTCCGCACCAACAATTCTATCCTCAAAGAGTTGCAGAGCCAGGATAGACTTTCTTCGATTGTGCAACTGCCTGTATTGAAGTCCTTTGGCCATTAAGAATGGAAAGTCCAGGGCCAGATAGAAGGCAAGAGTGGACGAGGCCGATCACCAACTCGCTGGACCGACCTTATTGAAAAGACCACACGGAGCTCCATGGTGCAGTGCACTCACTTCGCAGACAACCGGGTGAAATGGAGATACATCGCGAGAGCTGCTGTCTGCCAGAGGAAGGATGAGGACGAGAGCCCAAATGTGGACATTGTCGTAACCACGATCACTCTTCCA
Organism: Apotomis capreana; assembly: GCA_947623375.1. NCBI lineage: Eukaryota > Metazoa > Arthropoda > Insecta > Lepidoptera > Tortricidae > Apotomis > Apotomis capreana. Next base: position 10,651,661 of record OX392518.1, read on the forward strand.
AGAGCGAACGACTGATGATGATGAGTAGTAAAATTGTCAGTTAGTTTTTATATTGACCACGTACCTAAATGTGCCATACAATAAGTAAATTCGGAATTTTTGCCCTCGAGAACATACTTTGTAAAATTATAAACCCAAGTTATGATATGAGGGTTCAAAAAAACGACGAAGCGCTTCGAGAAAAGGTAGGTTGCCCTTGCCCTTGCCTCGTCTTGGCGGGGACACTACCGTGCCCCCAGATACAAATGCACGTAATATCGCTTCTCTTCGAGATTTGGCAACATTCTATAACCCACGTAATGCATAATTGGTGTCACACTCCAGTGGTCTCCGTAAATGCCTTATAAGTGTCATTTAACGAAAGTCCCTGTCACGATTGGACGACGTGACCGGAGAATCGATTTTGGCAAACAATTGTGTCAACGGGATTTTGACGTGTAATCAATGTTAATGCTGGAATCGAATGTTTGGGTAACAGAAGATGTTTTAGGGGATGTGAAGTTTAAATATATGTTTACTGGATATAAAAACATGTATGTATATTTGTATGTATGTATCTATTTATATGTTTATTTTATGTATATGTATCTTATATGTATTATGAGTATTTTAATTGTATGTAATTAGGTAGGAGGTAAATTATGTTGCTTGGATGCAGCACCTAATACGATTTTTCTGCTTTGCCTGACACGTTGACTGGTAGAGAATGCCCGATGGCATTAAGTCCGCCTTTTGTACGTTAAGTTTTTTTTTGTGCAATTTAGTTTAAATAAAATAAATAATTAAAATAAATAAATAATTTATTTATTTTATATAATTCTTAAATAGTATATATAGAGGTAAAGTATAGTTAATAGGAATTTAATATTTTTGATAAAACTATAATAAGCATAATGTTATTTAACTCTGTGGCGCCATTTATGATGATCCCACGGAAAAATCGGCGCTGGCTTCCGAGCTAAAAAAGTAGATTCCATGCTACCTCTTATCGCTGTGCGTTACTTTAATTGTTTGTTAGCTATATATTTCATCTGTCTCTGAAATAATTATACCTGACTCCTGGATATCTAATATATACCTTAATATACCTTAGTTCACACTCGTACTATATCGATATGTGACGAAACGGTTCGAGAAAAGGTAGGCAGTGCCCCGCTTCTTTTCTGTTCGTCTTGGCGTGGGCACTACCGTGCTTCCAGATGTAACACATCTCAGTTTAAACTTGAACCATCATAAACATATAATTATTATGACATATAACATTCGCAAGCATGTATTTTTAATAGCCATCTTCACTTTGACACTAAGTGCAGTTTCTGCATCAATTGACACAAAATCGCGAACCCAAATACTACTTATTACATAATTCTTGTCAAACGACAACATTGCACCATATGTCACGCCTACCCTGCTTTAAAAAGATCGTATTTACTAGCTAAGTTTAATGTTACTTACTGCGTTTTCAATGTTAGTGCATACATTGTGAAATTCCCTGCAGATAACATTTAAAAGGGGAATCATTAATTTGAGTGTCGTCGCTCAATTGTTTATGCAGTTTCAATTGTTACAGTGGGTCAGTTCCAAAACAGCATATGCGCTCTAATGTGACGAATTATGTATGTCGTTTAAGAATGTTTTAGTCGTAATGGATGGGCTTGAGTTATGGGTGAATTTAGAAACGTTTTAGTGCGATTGCGGTGGTACAGTCGGGTTCATTTACATCTACACACTTACGAGAACAAAAATATCTGAACACGACTTTATGCTCCTTACAATAGGGTCTTGTTCAGATATTTTTGTTCTCGTAAGTGTGTAGATGTAAATGAACTCGACTGTAGCACTTTTGCTTAAAAAAAGTGAAGATTTAGGCTGTATTTCCACAAAAAAAAGGAACCAATCTGGCTGAGTTTTTGGAATGCCCGAAAGAAAGCATTTAAATCGTAGAAATGTAATAGGTCCATTTTTCACATCCCCGCTCCGCTCTGCTTCTGTGGACAGGCTGCATTACACTAAAGTCAGGTCACCACTATCACACGAGAGGTCTGAGCACACGAGAATGCCATCCTACTATTATGAAAACAATGTTTGGAAGGATATTTATCAGTAAATTATCAAGCGAATTTGGGTGAAACTTGGCGCAATATAGTAATTTATATCATCATCTCATCAATGTTATTTATTACTCATAAAATGATTAATACACAAATGCATGATTTTGTTACCCCATCATACGGTATTTTCGAAACATTTCAAAAATCCGAATCGACAAAATTAACAATATAACATATCAAACCTGTAAAAATGACACCTGTATTCGAGGACAGCCGTAAATCTGGACTTTGGGCCATACTAAAGCATTTTTTGCCGAAGATGAAACTGAGATACTTCGCTCAGTTCGCTCGCTCGGTCAATTACTGTAATAGACTGGTAGAAAAATCCAAATATCGGCTTCCTTTACCGTCCTAACGGCATTTTGTGAGCCATTTTGGCAAAATGACTTTTCCAACGTAAAACAGCCTGCTGAATTCGATTCTGGATGTTGCTAAGCCGAATTTTGCCCCCCTCCTCCCATTTCCCCCCTTTTTGCCTCAAAATATGTTCCTGATCACGGTTTTTACGGTTTTATACAAAAAGTATTACAGCTAGAAAAAAAATGTCAAAAACAAGACTGATCTCTATAAAATTTGCTATTACATGGTGTAAAATTTTTTTTAGTAGGCCTTATGGTTTGTGAGAAATATTTTCCCGAACTTCAGTTTTTTTTTTAAATTGATAAACATGGTCGAGGCAGTGAAATACACTTATTTTAGGATAATTGGCATCGCACAGGATCCAGCCGCTCTGCTGCTCTTGACGCTGACATTCAGTTGGCGTGCTGCTTATTATATGTCAAGACTTACGAGGCTTTCAGTCATAGGCAGTCGTCAGATTTACACGCAGAACTGTATCCAACTCGGGCTAAAAGCGACGTAGAAAATAAAAATGCTTTACTTCTGACCATGAAGTCATCCATAATGCTCACGCCAGATTCTCTAGAAACGGGCCTCAGAAATGCAGTTACCCAGGATCTTGCAGCAGAAAAAAATGGCATGGTCCTTGAATCAATCTTCTTCCGGATCTGGCGATCTGATAATTACCGTTTCTGTTTCGTTGCAGCTGTAATGTTAATGAGGTGATCATCCACAAGTGATTCAAGAACTTGCGGATATTCTACTGTTTCGGTGATTAGCCTGAAAACATTAGACTTTTCCCGCCCCTCAGGGATCCATCCGGGATGTAAATAGCCATGGAGACAGCATGTAGCTCATGATTCAAGATCTCTCGCAGACTTAAAGATCTCCCAGCCTTGTCAACAGCTGTCAAGCGTTGTTGGACGCTACGGTTTTTCTAATTTGTAGTTTTAGCAATGGCAGATTTTGAACGATCTGCCAAGGCAGGGGTATTTGAAGGTCGGGCCTTTGTTAATTTTGACCTTAGCGCAATTGCTTACCTGCTATTGGTGAGCCTTTCGGAAGCAAACTTCGTTACTTGGAGTGAGCCAAGCTGCTTGGCAGTGAGAAGTGACACTGTATTTATTTCTGCTGCAAGATCCTGGGTAACTGCATTTCTGAGGCCCGTTTCTGGAGAATCTGGCGTGAGCACTTTGAATGACTTCATGGTCAGAAGTAAAGCATTTTTCGGTCATTCTCCAGACGAGCATTTTTGCTTGTCTTCAGTCTTTAAAAATATAAAAATATTGATTTCATTATATCTTATATTTTTTGATAGTAGCAGGTATTCGTATTGAGCTGTACATGAATTTTCAAGAAAATATTTAAAACCCGTCGGGTAGAAAAAAAAACTTTTAGTCCCATTCTCCTAATTGACACGTCGCGTCCCACTACCCAAATTACTTACATACCATTTTCTGCTGATGATATACATGAAGAAAAAACAATGTAAGCGAGTTTATTAAACAAAAGAATACATGTTTTAATTACAAAAAAAAACCTAGTCAATACAAATATTATATCACAAAGATATCAATTATAATAACTTTGTCCCGAAACGTATAATAATTCACGCGTCGCGGTCGGTTGTGATCACACAAGTCCTCTGAAAGTAGGTACGGATCTCACTAACGCATTTCGGTGAAGCGGTCAGTCGTGCCCAGAGCCCCGTGTGGGACGGTTGTGTTAGCTGTGTACGGGTCGCGGACTATGACTGTAAGTATCTAATTCACACGTTTTGGCTCACGAAATTTCTAATTAACACGTTCACGTTTTAAAAATCAACCAGTAACTCTATCGCGCTGAGAATTTTAGTGTACATTAAAAGCCGCATTATTTAATACATACTAGATTCTGCAGATTATTACATGTACCTATAAAAAGTTATTTTGTATTTTTCAAGAATCCCTAATTCACAAGTCTAATTCACGCATCAAAAATGAACGCGTTAATTAGAATTTAACCATCCATGCGGTTCTAATCATCAGTTGGGTTTTTTTTTCTAGAATATTTGGACATATAATAGTAATGGTACCTATAATATATAGTCACATCTTCGTAAATATAACTGAATTTGTATAATTAGCGCGTCGTTTTTCTAATTCACGCGTCATACAAAAGTAAAATATTCTAATTAACACGTCATTTTTCTAATTCACGCGTCATATAAATTTTAATTTGCTTCTAATTAATGAACCTTTAATAATTATAAAGTGCCCTATCCACATTTAAGTTTCAATGATCGATATGTTACTATAATTGTCATAAAAATGATTGAAAAGTACGTAGAAAAAAAGCGACGCGTTAATTAGAATTAGAACACAAATCTGGAGAATGACCGTTTTATTTTCTACGTCGCTTTTAGCCCGACTTGGATACAGTTCTGCGTGTAAATCTGACGACTGCCTATGACTGAAAGCTCCGTAAGTCTTGACATATAATAAGCAGCACGTCAACTGGATGTCAGCGTCAAGAGCAGCAGAGCGGCTGGATCCTGTGCGATGCCAATTATCCTAAAATAAGTGTATTTCACTGCCTCGACCATGTTTATCAATTTAAAAAAAAATTATGAAGTTCGGGAAGATATTGCTCACAAACTATAAAGCCTACTAAAAAAAATTATACACCATGTTATAGGAAATTTTATAGTAATCATTTTTGTCTTTGACACTTTTTTTTCTAGCTTTAATACTTTTTGTATAAAACCGTAAAAATCGTGATTAGGGACATATTTTGAGGTCAAAAGGGGGGGATATGGGGGGAGGGGGCAAAATTCGGCTTGGCAACATCCAGAACCGAATTCAGCAGGCTTTTTTACATCGGAAAAGTCATGTTGCCAAAATGGATCCCAAAATGCCGTTAGGACGGTAAAGGAAGCCAATATTTAGAATTTTCTACCATTCTATGAAGTTCGGGAAGATATTGCTCACAAACCATAAGGCCTACTAAAAAAATTTATACACCATGTTACTTATAGCAAATTTTATAGAGATCAGTCTTGTCTTTGACATTTTTTTTTTAGCTGTAATACTTTTTGTAAAAAACCGTAAAAACCGTGATCAGGGACATATTTTGAGGTAAAAAGGGGGAGAATAGGGGGAGTGGGGCAAAATTCGGCTTGGCAACATCCAGAATCGAATTCAGCAGGCTTTTTACGTCGGAAAAGTCATGTTGCCAAAATGGCTCACAAAATGCCGTTAGACTTGAAAATTTTTATTTGAACTACCAGTCTATAACTCTAATAACCTACAGAAAATTTAAAACGTAGAAATAAGTACATATGTTTTAATGGCGTCGATATTAACACTCCATTTCCTACTTACACCGTGCCATCAAAATATTCATACTTACTTAAAGCATGTCATAATCGTAATACAGACATTTCCCATAAAAAACTTAAACTGTAGGAAGCTGTGAACTCAGAAAGTAAAATGCCAGAACTGCATTGGAAACATATTGAATATATGACCTTTTGAACTCATTGCATGTACAAAACAATGCATGTTATGTCACAGAATGGAAATACACATGAGAAGCTCAAACTAAATAATGTGCAATTAACGATATAATTGCTCAGGTGGAATGGTTATGGGCATAAGACATTATGCAACTTTTCTTGAGAATCAGCGGGCCTATGATGGTTGCGTTTATCACACGATAAATAAGTGACAAAGCATCTGTCACTTTTTGACAAACTGCGAGTGTGAGGGACAGATGCTTTATCATTTATTTATCACGTGATAAACGCAACCATCATAGGCCCGCTGATCTTAAATATGTCATATCATATATGCACTAAAAATTATTTCTCAGCTAGTTTAACTACTTGAGAAATAGCCAAATTGTGATTAGTAGTTAGTAATCATATATGTGCTTATTTTAGATAACTTGCTTTGGTTACTAGTAGCCAAGTAACCTACAAAGGTTGACTGAGAAAAAACCTTTGACAACGGTATCTGTTAAGGTACCGAAACGTAGGGAGGCTCAACTAATTAATATAATACGCGATATAATCCGTTTAAATTGTTTTATTTAAATGTGTGACAGTCGCGGATACCGAAGAAAATATTATCTAGAAGACGCAGTTATACGTTAGAGTGAGAGGGAACTACGTCGTGCTCACTCTAACATATAACTGCGTCCTGTAGGTTTGCCGTTGTTTGCCAAGCATGTGGATGCGGTATATCAAGTCGTGGCCGCGCCTTTAGCTTGTTTTTAGGGTTCCGTACCCAAAGGGTAAAAACGGGACCCTATTACTGAGACTTCGTTGTCCGTCCGTCCGTCCGTCCGTCTGTCACCAGGCTGTATCTCAAGAACGGTGATAGCTAGACAGTTGAAATTTTCACAGATGATGTATTTCTATTGCCGCTATAACAACAAATACTAAAAATAAAATAAAATAAATATTCAAGGGGGGTCCCATACAACAAACTTGTTATAGATTATATATATATGTATAGGTACGGAACCCTTCATGCGCGAGCCGGGCTCGCACTTGCCCAATTTTTTATGTTTCTTAGAAATACTTAGTTATTTCTGGTATGTTTCATGCAATCTGAATAATTAATTAGATCCAAAAGCACCTTCTCAACTGCCGCATATTTGGAATACGTTATGCTAACACTTTCAAATATTTAGGCCACACACTGAGAGTTGCTAGTTTTCTCTGAAACAGTTCGATTATGTGATGTTTATGTTTACTTAATATGATGTAATGGGTGAAGCATGATGCGGAACGTAAGTAAACATAAACTAAAACAATTCTATTTGTTTTGCGTCTTTTATCCATTCAAATGATCTAAATTGGCATTGTAAAATTTTAGATAATTGTAAATATAAAATTTGACAAACCAGTGTGCCAAGAATCGCCATACGATAAATAAATAAATAATCTTAAACGCCGTTTGTTAAACTTCAATAATAGAGTCACAACATAGTATGAAACAAAGGCGCTTTTGTCTGTCCCTATGTATGCTTAGATCTTTAAAACTGCGCAACGGATTGATGCGGTTTTTTAATAGATAGAGTAATTCAAGAGGAAGTTTTATATGTATAATACATGGATAATTTATCAGCATTGCACCCGTGCGAGGCCGGCGCGGGTTGCTAGTAAATAATAAAATAATATTTTTTACTGTATCATTTAATCTGTATATCTTTTATGAAGTCTGTTGAGAAGCCACAAATATAAAACAACACGTTTACAAATATTTTCAAGTGATCTCTCTGTCGCCATGTGACGTAAAGTTACGTAATAACATTGTATTCATATTTTGAACATTGACCGTAGAAATTTTACCCATTTACCTCTTTACATATTAATTTGCACCTGGCATATTTATATACAATTTGTGTACGTTCTGTACAATTTCTAGCACTTTTTTTAGATATTACTTATTTGTCTTAATAAGTTTAGAGCTCACGTAGATTACAAAGTACCTATGTACCTACTAAAAATAAGGTATTTGACGGGTGTGTAATGATAGATATAACAATGTTTCATATAATTTCAATAGTTATAACAAGATTTGATGTAATGTTTCGTTTGATATAACAACATAAGTATAATTTCATTGGGTATAATTTCAGAATAGAATAGAATAGAATTGTATTTATTTGCTTAGAATAAGTAGGTACAAATGTGTCATAGTATGGTATGTGACAATAGGTAGTTTATTCTGCTATCTGTACTTAAATACCTACTAGCATGCAAATACTTTGGACATTACATCTCCCGAGAGAGGAATTTTTTCACGCTGTAATACGTTTTTTCTTTTAATAGTTGCGTTACTTTATTTTTAAATCTATTTAAAGGAAGCTCTTGTACCTATAATTCTTGGCAATCTGTTAAACACTTTCATGCACATGACAAAACAGTGATTCGAGTACAATGCTGTCCTAGGAACGTAATTGTGAACTAATCGTCTTGGATTCCTTTGGTTTCTAGTGGAATTGTTTTAGATAAATATATATGTCGCTTTACAAACATGCATATTTCTAAAATATATAAACTGGGTAGAGGTAAAATATTAATCTTTTTAAAAATTGGTTTGCATGATTTGTATGGGACTAGTCCGCAAATTCAATTAGTGTAAAAGTCATTTGATATAACCTTTATATTCGCAAGATAACCTAAACCACTAATTCAGAAGAAGACACGTGTTTTGACTACTGATTTTTATGACATCACAAGCCAGTATCTTACTAATAGATCGTTTTTGACATTTCATAAAGAGTAGCTGATTTGAGCTGTCATCAAATACCGTATTGTCACTTATATGAACCAGTATTTATATGATTACCTATATAAAAAATAAATAAGTAAATAAATATTACGTGACATGACATCTTACACAGATGAATCTAGCCCCAAACTAAGCAATGCTTGTACTATGGGTACTAGACGACGATATAAATAATGAGTAATATAAATACCTACACTTAAAGATATGGAAAACTTCCATGACCCAGGAACAAATAATATTCGATTTTATCACATAAAGTCTCTGCAGGGATTCGAACCCAGGATCGCCTTCGTAAGTCACCTTCTAACAATTGACAAGATTTTCATATTTTTAAGACTACAATTAATATATAACTTTACTGTATACTTCTTAGAAAGACGATGCAATCACTGTCTATATTTTTCTTTTATTTCTTATTGTTTTGATATGAATTAATTAATGTACACCTTCCAAAATGTCGTAACTCCAAAACTATGACTATGCGTTATGCTTTCTCGAGAGATTAATGAGAAATGTCCTGTTCTTTATGAGCTTGACATTATTGACAACTTTTTTTTCTCGCGGTTAGGTCGAAGACTAGCTCTATGCAGACATTTTTGTCGTAGGTTTTGGTTATTTTATGTATTTTCTTATATTTCTTTACATACAGAAAAAAAAATCACATTATTTTCTTAGTGTGTACACGACGCAGAGCTCTCTCGATCTCTATAATTATTATATTCCACAAGTTAGAAATACGAAATGTTGTTAATTATATAACGAGAAATTGGTCTCAAAATGAATCACCGGCTTACTAGGACAAGGTTCTACAGCATGACAGTATTTTTGCAACAAATTCAGGGGTTTGGGCAACAAAGCGTTACGTCAGCCACTTTCCTCGCCTCACTAACTTTCAATCACGCGAGCCCGCGTCATAAAAGTGGTTTATTTTTGAGTTCTGGTGTTCAAGTTGCATAATGTATGAGGTATACTTGAAAAGTGGGTGTTTTGATCCTTTGCCAAAAGGGTGCCTGAAGAGCATAGAATTGATAAAAGTAGGCCTACTCTACAAAATTGCACCTTTTTTATTTGTTCCAAAATAGTAGATTGTTCAACAAGGGACTAAAACAAGCCATAATGACACGAGATGTTTTAGCCACCCGAGCTAAGCGAGGGTGGCTAATAGTTCGAGTGTCATTATGGTTGTTTAGTCTCGCGTTAAACACTCTACTTTTCACTTTGAATGCGAGGAAAATAAACGAATTTAAATATAAAATTACGATATTTATTATAACAAAGTTTCTTACAATTACGTAGTACAGCCGTTAATCTAACCTCAGAAAAATTTAAAGGGCAATTTGTACAATTCTTTACATTTAAATGTATGGTTTTCCCCTGTAAACTAAGCTGGGTCGGCGTGGTTTGTAATTGAGAAGTATGTTCAATATTTTCACTCGAAGTCGAAGTAAAAGTTGGAGAGAATGGAGAGTAGGTATAGTAGAGACGTAGACCTTTTCTCAAAAAGGTTGCCGATGGTCATTTCATTAGGCTCATTCTCAACCCGCGATGTTGATGGGCGTGGGTCAAATGTTGGTTGTGATTTTTGCTTTGAGGATATTTTAATTCCTTCAATATAGTATAGCCTTCGATAGATACTGTGTTTATTTTGGATTGACTCCTCTATATGGGTCGTTCTCAAAATATTTGCACCGCCACCTGTCAACAGGTTTGTCTTAGAAGAAGTTTTTTACACCGCATTATTTTAAATATTCAATTGGTAGCACATATCTAAAGACACTTTTTACATAGAGGCCAAATGTTTTTAATTAAAAGTAAAGTATATTAATAGACAAAAAAACGATTTAAAACTAGGTTTTGTCGGTCACTTGCCGTGTCCCAACGCGAGGTACTCATGTTTCGTTGTAATAAAAACATATACATTACCGACTTAGATTAAGTTCAGTACTCCATTTTGTTTTCATATATGATGAAGATTGAATACTACCATATCGAATAATAATACTATGATTATTTTTCGAATTATTTGCAATTTAAGTTTGTCCACGCCATTTTTTGTCGTTCACTTGTCATGAGACAAACATTACAATTGTGTGACTACTATTTCGTTTCCCCTGCCTCACCCCGCATAAATCGAGACCTTCAGTTGCCACCTAACACTGTTCCGAGTCACACGTCGTCAGTGTGCTGCACTAAAAAAATATGATACATACACTTACGCGAGCGGGAGTTTGTAATGGGTATGTAGTCTATATTCTGCCTTCCATATTTTGGTTGACGTGTGTACTATTGCATTCATTTTAATTTATAACGCGTAAAGTATGGTCTACTTTTATGTGTATAAATATGCAGTTCATCAACGAAATACTTTATTTGTTTTGATGACATAACTGTCATTTTGTCCATCGCCTGTATGTCGTTCACTTGTCTATATAAAAACAGGTGAACGACACATACGGCAGGTGAACGACAATTATTTAAACACTTATACAAAATTATTTAAAAACCAGGTTTTATCGGTCACTCGCCGTGTCTCAACTCATGTTTCGTTGTTATAAAAACATATATATTACCGAAGTAGCTTAGTTTGAGTATTCCATTTTACTTTCAAGCTGTCTTAGGAATCCTTAGCCGGCGGCGCCCGCACCTGATTTCAAAAGCATCAATCCTCTGCCTGTCATCGGCTTTGAGCGTCCAGGTCTCTGCCCCATAAAGAGATATGGAGAAGACAAGTGCACAGACGAGGTGCATGTTAGTCCGGTTAGGAATGTGTCTATCTTTCCATATTTTGCCGCGTTGGATCATCGCTGTTTTGGCCATTCCGATTCGCCTGCGAATCTCTGGTTTCCATGTACCTCTATTTGTGACAATGGAGCCAAGGTACTGGAACTGATCAACAGTTTCGAACTCTTGAAGCAGGTTAGTACTTTGTCGACTAGTAATGGTCGCCTATCATCAGCTCGGTCTTATTTTTATTAATATCGAGACCCATTCTGAGGCTGGTTGTTTTGAGTCATTCCAAAAGTTGGGATACTTCTACTTCGGGTGATGCAAAATAGGTGATGTCTACCACGTACCTTCAAGGGCTCCATATCTGTCAAATAGGATTGGGGATATTATGCATCCCTGTCGTACGCCTTTCCGGAACTTAAAGTTCTTGTATGTGACATCTCCTACCGACACCATTCTGTATCCAGACTTGTAAAGGCTTTATAAAGTGCTACCAGATGTGCTGGCAGCTTCAGACAATACCTCCCATAGCTTATCCCACCTAACGGTGCCGAAGGCTTACTGGTTATCAGATGTGAAGGAATTCCTCGAAGATGACGAAAACAGCAGTAGGTTACTCAGCTGGTAAGAAAGAATATGTCAAAAGAGGCAGCATTAGGATGCAGAAACATTATTTAAATGATTCGCTGTTGAACCTTCATAAGAAATTTATAAAATCACGTGGGTATGCTTAAGTTTTGCATCTTTTTGCCGGTTATGACCTTTCTAGATAGTACAGGCTTCAACAAACCTCCTGAGAAATGTCCTATGAGATGAGAATTAAATGCTTGTTTTTTTATGCAAATTACTAACATAAGGAAAAAAGAAAAACAAAAACAATCAAAAAAGCACTATTTGATAGTTCAATGTAGGTTTTATTTAAAATGTCACTTACCTGCAACCGTCGTCGTTAACCTGCTAACAAATTCAGTGAAGTTGGAACATATTTGTCGCAAACCTGCACCCATTGTCGATAACTTGGTAACAAATGTCGTTTACCTGACATCGATGTCTTTCACCTGTCGACCTAAAATTTCAAACACCTATATCTCCTAAGATATTCAATTTAATTACTTCCCTCGACGTGATATCAATTGTCTGAATATATTTCTAGCGATCCTACGAGAAATAAAAGAAGAAATCGCAACTTTAAAAAAAAATGCAAAATTAACGCAGCGGTGCAAATATTTTGAGAACGACCCATATAGCCTTCAGCTTTATTCTTCTTCATTGGAAGATGATGATTACATATTTTGTCCGTAATTTATAAAGTGACACAGTTAATTGGTCTAATTGGTGATTACAATTCAAGCTTAATACAAGTAATGGACATCAACTCATTCCATTCAAAATTCTAATAAAAAAAAAATGTTCCGTGGTTTTTTATTTTTTTTTTGTAAAGTGACGCTTTAAATGCTTGCATATTTAGCCAACAGATTCAAACTTGAAAACTATTTTATTTAAGACTAATATGGACTTATGGACCATGCATGATAAAATTACATTCGTATTCGTAATAATTAATCGTGTTTCATTAAATAAAATCTTGAATTTTTGAGCGGTTGTAATTTTGAGGTTATTTTCACGCACCAAAAAGTTTGTATACCTATCACTGAAAATGGCTATAAACCTCCATTCACAAACGTCGTGATTGGCTGTTTAGGGTTTTTCAAAGTAAATTAAAACAATTTTACTTTTTTTGAGCAGTTGTAATTTTGAGGTTATTTTGACGCACCAAAAAGTTTGTATACCTATCACTGAAAATGGCTATAAACCTCCATTCACAAACGTCGTGATTGGCTGTTCAGGGGTTTTTCAAAGTAAATTAAAACAATTTTACTTTAGTCCCTAGAGATTAATAAGGAGCTTTAGTCCCGATATGCAGAGACTAAAGTAACATTTTAAGAGCATGAGAAGTGAAAAAAATATAATGTGGTTGTAGTAGGTACTCCGTAAAAGCACGATCGGCTCACTAGTCTCACTACGCGCGCCCAAATGCTTCGAGACTCTTGTCGCGCGACTAAGTATCACCCTTCACTCTCTCACAGTACTGTACAGAAAGAGATAGGTAGTATATATCGCGCGAGAAAGAGTCGCGTGTCATAGTTGCGCTAGGGCCGCTGGGTGCAGGGCTCTGCGTTTAACCTTGCGGTCGTAGCCACTTGTATCGCCGGCTGGTCGTGTTACCAAAGTTCCGGCGCATTTTACAAAAACAACCAACAAAATACATTTCTAAGGTGGCTGTTTTGGAAATATAAGTAGTGAACCTTCTGAAATATTTATTCTGGGCCGTCGTTATGCGTAATTTAACACTAGAATGACAACCATTATTAACTCAATTAGATATGGTTCAATGTCGTGAATACTTGTCAAGGCATTTCAAAATGAGAGCAGCCTTACATTCAACTGTGATTCACTTATGGTCTTAAATTTGACATGAATGTCAAAGGGTCTGTCTGTCCCTTAAGAAAATGTGTACAATGAGCAACAGAATTGAATTCATTCATAAATGGGCCATGCATTTGTGCAGGCCATAGTACATAAGTAGGTAAGCGTTAAACTTTCTCAAGAGTTTAATTGTGAAATGTCCTGTTATTTTTCAGTTCGTGTCACAGAAAATACCATCCAAATGGTCGCTTTTTAAACGTTTTAAGTATATATATCCCAAGCTAAATAAGCTCTTATAAACATACATATACATATAAAGCTTATACACATATAAATATACATACCTACTTATACATATAAAGGCTATATTATAAACATTTATGCAGCCTCTGTCCTACTTTGATTTACCCTTTTTAGGGTTCCGTAGTCAACTAGGAACCCTTATAGTTTCGCCATGTCCGTCTGTCCGTCCGTCCGCGGCTTAGCTCCGTGATCATTAGTACTAGAAAGCTGAAATTTAGTATGAGTATGTCTATGTATAACGCCAACAGAACGGTAAAATAAAAATTCAAAATTTTAATTTTTTTCGGGTACCTCTCGAACACCTAAAGTGGGGGTGAATATTTTTTTTCTTTTCAATACTGGTGTGTGGGGTGTCGTTGAATAGGTCTTGTAAAAATAATAGAGGTCTCCTAACATTATTTTTTGATAAAGTCAGCAGTTTTGTAAATATTCGCTCCGAAAACAAAAAAAATAGTGTCCCCCCCCCCCCCTCTAACTTTTCATCCACGGGTCAAAAAAATTCGGAAAAATTCATGTAAATGATACCTTATAGTAGGGTACGCCACGATGCTAACTCGGGATTCACTCGAGCGTCATAGAGACCTATTGGGTTGCGAAGCTTAGATGATAAAAAGAAAAAAATGTCATATAAGATATACCTTTTCATCGGTGGGGGGAGCGGCTACAGGTTTTTTAAAAAATGTAAAACTGTTGCATGGACATACTCGAGCGCGTCAGATATTGATAGCATCCATGTCCTACACATTTTTAAAGATGTACGCATGTTAAACTGATTGTTTCCATGGTGGGGGTGGTCGTACTTGAGGGTTGAAAATGAAAAAAAAAAAATTTTCATCGGGCGCGTCAGATTTTCTAAGGGGATGTTAAGTGAACCTAAGAAAAAGCTCTTATATACTAATCTGACGATTTGGATGTGACGCAAACTCGCAGTTATTATTAGAATGTGCAAAAAAAAATCGCCATTTTGAAATACTCAAGCGCGTCAGATTAAGATATATATGGTTCATCTTTATGCCCTAGATGTGCTGTCTCATAATCTGACGATTATCTGGCGGGATTCGCCTAATCTGACAATTTAAAAAATTAACAGGAACTTGTGACTCAGAGCACTCTCCTGAAACAGGAAAATGTGACTCGGAGCACTCCCCAGAAGCAGGGGCATGTGATTCGGAGCTATTCCCAGAAACTTCCGATGCACTGTCATATTCCATTATACGTTGCCGCTGTTGTAAATACTGAAAGACTCGCGGTATTTTTATTGCTATAAATAATTTATAGCACTGTGCGTGATTTACTTCATTTAATGAAGATTCTCTCGAAAGTTCAAGATTATCGTATGTTGTTCGGGATTTTCGGAGAACCGGTTTGCTCCGACTATATTCTAAAATATTTACACATTTTTGTTATGTTTCTAATGTAAATTTACTTAATTGTTTTTTGTAAAGTAGTTTTACCACAAAATACACACTTTATATTAATATCACTCATAGTACAGCTGCCGGCAAACTTTTAGAGCATAATCTTGACTGCGCAGTAGCCGATTTACGTACAAATGTAGGTACATGCGCAAATCTGCCATTTTTGTTCTAAAAGTTGCCGGCAACTATAAATATTTAATAGTGCTAGTACTTTAGTGTTGTAAACAACATGATCAACTGTCATGGCGTCATTGGCAACAGAAACCAGAGTGGAATACAGGCATCACGTAACTGCACGCATTATACTTTATCGATGAATTTTTGTTACTTCGGCTAGTGGAAATCGTCAGATTATATATTTTTCGTTATCATTGATTAATTCCCTTTTAAATAAAAAAATAATTAGCCACGCTCGAGAATGTCGAGATGAAGTTTTTTTTTTTACAACTTTGTAGCCCTCCGCCTTCTTAACGTCACCTTTAAATTGTCAGATTAGAGGAATATACACGTTTTAGCATGTAACTAACTCACCCTACCTTAATCTGACGCGCTCGAGAATTTCAGATGAACAATTTTTTTTTACTAATCTGATCTTTTATCCTTGACGGGCGGCCATATATATGAGGCTCATATTTGGTGGAAGTACTTAACTGGGTATAAGGTATCCCCCTATATATTAATCTGCCGCGCTTTAGGTACTCCCGAAATCCCCTCTTCGGCTCTCCTACTATTATCAGTACTTTCAATGAAAACTATATTGAACAAAATCGGTCTAGCCGTTTTTGAGTTATCGCCAAATTTCATATTTTTTCTTTAAAAGGACGTAAGTTGACTTCCAGAAGGTAATAAGTGATTACAGTTTCTAGGGCGTTTACGACCTTTTTATCGAGCTTAAAATCTTTCTTAACTTAAACCTCGGGCTTAAAACAGCAGTTTATTGTGAAGGATGATCAACTACGGAACCCTACACTGAGCGTGGCCCGACATGCTCTTGGCCGGTTTTTCATTATAATCTGCTAGTTATTAACGATCGATTATTGTTGTCAAATGATAACCAGCGGGGTCACAGTCACAGACTAGGCATTTAGTGAGTATTCGGATAGATTTTTAATAGTATACTAGTCACTTAGATGCGGTGGGGGATCATTTTACTTAGAGGGATCATATTAAACGCATCTGCTCTAATCTGCCATTAATAAATAACATATCTAATTGTATTAAGCGGTTTACACTCACGTGAAATTGTCAGGAACGGCCAGACATGTTTTGAACTCGTATGGAGCTCTTCATCAGAGACGGCTGCCCGTACAGCGGCGCGATAACTTCGTCACTGTTTTTCTTTTAACACTCCAAGTAACATATCGTCGTGTTTGTCGGTACACTTACAAAAAAAGGCGTTAGTTATAGAGGACAACGAGTCGTAGTTTTAAGAAATAAACCAATTGACACCTCTCGCTGACGTCACAGTTACAGCAAAAACCTATTATCGGGAAACGTGACTTGTTGTGAACTACGTATGATATCGTACAATGTATCTTTAATAATAAATAAATATTTTACATAGAAAACTATCGTGAGTCTCAGACATATTAAAATACTTAAACGGGTTTACTCACGTCGTAGAAGTCGAATAACGCTCGACATGTGTTCGGTTGGCCGCCGCCGCGACTGATCGTCTCTCCTGATGATGAATCGCGTACCGATTCGAAACATGTCGAGTGTTATTCGACTTCTACGACGTGAGTAAACCCGTTTAAGTATTTTAATAAATAAATAAATAAAATATTTGTTTATTCAGGTAATTAACCCATTGATTTTAACATTACATTACATTACCACATTAATTAATTAATCATTACTGGAATTAAAATAAGATTATAAATTTTCACATCGTTATTAAATTAAGTATTGTGGTAATCTTCGTCCTCCGGGTAGGCAAGCACTTGTGACTCCTCTGGTGTTGCAGGTGTTTATGGGCGACGGTAATCGCTTTCCATCAGGCGATACGTTTGCTCGTTTTCCCCCTATGACATAAAAAAAAAATAGTATTTAATTTTAAAGGATATTTTAAAAATTAAATAGTAAATCTAAATCTAAATTAATATTGTCATGTGTATTAATATGTCCTCCGTGCATCGTAATCCTCATTGCTTAGGGTCATGATATCCACCATGGATCAGCTTCCCTTCGGATGATGTTGCGTCTCCTTTCCACGGTCCTCGGCCACCTGAGCGCGTCGTGGAAGTTGGAGTCAAGTGCATGCGGATTTGGTCAGACCAACGCATTTTTCCCGCGGCCCCGAGGCCTCTTCCCCTGGATCTTTCCAGTGAATAATAGTTTATCCAGATTATCGTCTTCTCTTCTGGAAATATGCCCAAAGTATTCCAGTATTCTTTGTAAGACGATGGTTGATAATCGGCTAGTCACTTTTAGTTTCTGTAGAATGGAAGCAAGCTTGCAATGGAAGCTTTAAAATATAGTAACAAGTAATTGAAAATTTTATGAAACATGTAATGTCTCATTTTTTTTATTGTGGGTACACCACAGTTTTTATCTAAACCATGAATACAAAGCTCCTTCCTAGCTCCTGGAGCGAGGGTAGCGAAGTGGCTAACGCGCTGGACCGGTAATCCAGAGGTACCGGGTTCGATTCCCGGTCCCTTCCACCAGGTAGCTCCTTTTTCAATTTTTCTTTAAGCTTTGATCTTTGTATTCATGGTTTAAGTAATTGAAAACTATTCAATATGAAAGGCGTGTTGTCCTTTCTTTTTAACTGACGTCAAAAAACGGAGAAGTTCAACGAACGGAGAGGTTCAAAGATTTTTTTGGACGGATTTGGAAAATTCTTCTTTTGTTTGAAAGAGTATACTTTCTAGTTGTTCCTATTGTCATATACTCATTAAACATAGCTACGTTTCGTGTACGTCGGCCATTTCTTGTAAATATTTCGGTTCTCCGAAACTGTTACTTTTGTCTAGACACCAGTTAATTAGGGCAACATAAATATATGAACATCCGTATATACGAAAGAATTTTAGACGAAACTGAAAAGGAAACGCGTTCAATTCGCTCGCTCAGTCAAACTGATTCAAGATTACATAACAAAAATCATCGGCTATTTATTCAGACTATTTTAGGATCATTATTGTATCAAAAGCTCCCAAACGTATAATCGTTCAGGAAATGTCAAGAAGAGTGCCATTTTGAGCAAATTCTCAGGACAGCTGATGTAACACTAAAATCTAGCCTCCTTATATCATTGACTTTGTTGCTGTGTGGTTAAAGTTTACTTTCGTTTGGTGGTTAAAGTTCGTGACGGTCAAAAGTAGGGCTCATAGTTCAATGGGTAATAACTGTTGCTCAAGATATTTTGGTCAGTCTGTGTTGGTTATCTAATGGTTTGATTTGGTTGGGAGGTTATTGTTTGCAAATAGGTTAAACGTGAGAAAGGAAACGTCATTGTGACGTGATGTCTCATAGAATGCGTCAACAGATTAGGAGACATCCTAAATACCACATTGGCTGCAAAAGCAATTACACAGCTAATACAATTAATTAGAGTTGTAGGTAATGGTTGTATTAGTTTCTATACAGCCTGTGGGCGCTAATTCGAGTGTTTTGAGATATCGACAAATAAGCATTACTGTCAAAATCCTACAAAGTTAGGCTATTTTATTTATTTATTTATTTTATTTAAACTTTATTGCACAAAATACATAAGTAAAAGTACAAATGGCGGACTTAATGCCATGAGGCATTCTCTACCAGTCAACCACACTTTTTACTTTTACTTTACACTTTACACACATTTTACTTTACATTATAAAATCCAAACAAGAAATACTCAAAACGAGTTACGATTAAAGCGATCAAAAAACATATGTTGCTCAATAAATCTTCATTACCACTTCGAATACTAAATTATCTACGTACTTAACTCTTTGCAATAAGATCTATTATCGATTATTAATAAATTTGAAGATTATACAAGGTGCGAAAAAGTTGACATATCGGTAAAATATCCGTTATGACCAGGGTTGCCAACTATAGTGCATTATCGAATTGCGGGATTTGTCTCTAAAATGTAACACTGCACTCGTCCTAACTGGGTAAGGTATATTCGTCATAAAGCATGGAAATAAAAAGGATAGCAGAGGACACAAGGTGTAGGGTAAGGCCTTGCGAGTGAGCGCGTCGTAGTATAATACAATCTAATTAATATCATATCGTTGTACGTTACACCCTCTCAAATATGGAATGAGCTGCTGAGGTTTTTCCCGAGGGCTACAGTATGCGGTTCTTCCATAGGCGGCGGTAAGTGCTTAACATCAGGCGGGCCGCATGCTTGTTTGTCAGTGATTAATGTAGTCTAGCCTGAAAACGGGACAATCAGCACCCCGTGCCGTGCGGACCCTTTGCGGGACGCATACTCTAGGGCTCTTAAAACGGGAAGTCACGCGTACGGTTGACAACCCTAGCTATGACCGAAAGAAACATAGTATGTAATGTCTAAGTCAATGCACTTGAGGTTCAAATCGATCGTAAGTCATTGAATTCTGTTAACAGTTACTTGTGCAGAAATGAGTAAATATTGGCGTTTACAATGTCAACAAACTGCTTATATGTTGAACTCTAGATTTGATCGAGATCGGGATCACTACACGCGAGCTACAACAGTCTACGCACCAACGCGAACCATGACGCTATACTTCACCTTCCAGTTATGTCAGGGCAAATAGCTCGCGTTCGTATAGTAGGAATCCTTTTATCAGGCCGAATACATTTTGCTTTGTTCTAACAACAATGGGACCAATGGGTATTGTGTGCATTATGAACTGAGCCCACAAACACTTATGATACCTTTTTAGGGTTCCGTACCCAAAGGGTAAAAACGGGACACTATTACTGAGACTTCGCTGTCCGTCCGTCCGTCTGTCACCAGGCTGTATCTCAAAAACGGTGATAGCTAGACAGTTAACATTTTCACAGAGGATGTATTTCTATTGCCGCTATAACAACAAATACTAAAAATAAAATAAAATAAATATTTAAGGGGGCTCCCATACAACAAACTTGTTATACATTATGGTACGGGACCCGTCATGCGCGAGTCGGACTCGCACTTGACCAATTTTCTTTTTCGCCTGGTGACAACAAATCTCAATTTCTGTTAGTACTCTTCAAAAGCTCGTATCTAGTTTGTAGATTGATACTAAGATACGAGCTTCGTTTTAAGTATTTGTTTCTTAGTAAGTTTTGGTGTTCAACAAACGATTTATTATACAGAACATAAATAACATTAAGTATCTCATATGTATCAGTCATAATATATGTATGAGGTAATGGTTTTCTACTACTACCAACTTTCCATTAAAATACTTCTATAAATGCACACAATAACCGTAATAGAACTGACTTGCAATATATAAAATAATTTTCTTATAATGTAGTATTTAAGAGGCCTTATTCCTTTTAAAATGCTGATTACTTAAGCATTTTTCTCTATGATAAAACATGTTTCTTAACATATTATTGGTGTTACTACCTAGAACAGGGCTGTTTGGATTTATTGGTATATATTTGAAACCTACGGTTAGAATTTTTCATTGATAATTTTTGTTTCAAAAACTACTCGAAATTGACAAAATTCACGCGGAAAATTAGTTTTTTCAACTTATTTTCGATTGCACACAATGAAAGCATGAAATAGCTATGTTACTACCTAGAACTCCGGGAAAACTATTATTCCGTTCAAAAAGATGGTGGAAATTATCAACATATTTGTCATAATATGAAAAAAACAAATTTTAAAAGGAATAAGGCCTCTTAATTGCTTAATTTACTCTATATGCCCTTTTTAACTGAGACAGAAGATCATACTAATCGTACTTCTTAGGCACTCAAATGATTTTAAGATTTTAATTCTTAAAATATATCGCTTTAAAAAAAGATACCAATCATATATTATCTATGGTCCTATTGGAAGATGAGCGCTGGCTCTCGAGCTAGCATCATGCTGAGGTGGGACCTTTTCGAGGCACAGCCATAATATTATAGTTGCCTATTTTTTTTTTTGTTACACCCTTTATGTACTTATGTTTTATGGTCACATAACGAATAAAGGTATTTATTTATTTCTTTAATATAAAAAGAAGTTTTATCTGATCACAACTTTGAATAGAGCGCATCACTAAAGTAGACACATAGTAGCAACACGTCGGACATAAGAAACATTGAATTTCGACAAAAAATACCTTCGTTATTGTATAATAAAATGCAGCACTCCTCCAGACAAGTTTACTAGCAACTTACCTGAAAGATAAAATAATAAATCAATTTTATATATTCAACTTAATTAAAAGCTATTAAATCATACCTATTCAATATCTTGAGTCCTATAAATACTAACTTACGAACAAAATAGCACAAGAATGCATTAATATTCATAATACTGTACATTCTTGATAATATAAAACCCTTATAATTATACTTAACTAGCATTTACCCGCGGCTTCGCTCGCGTGCCTATATAATATACATCATCCTACGGGAACAATGCTCTTTTTTTCAGGATTAAAAGTAGGCTATTTGTTAAGTTAGGGTATAATCTGCAATCTGCATTTCCCTCATGCATATCCGTCCAGCCGTTTTAGCGTGAAGAAGTAACAAAACATACACAGACTTTCGCTTTTCTAATATTACTGGGAAATACTATTTATTTTATCATAACTCCACTTTATCAAATCAAACCGAAAACTCAAGCACTCAAATCAAGCGATCTCAGCTTTTACTGTACCAAATAAAGTTCACTTCAAAATTTATAACTCGAAGTGAAGCTAAGACACCGGGATATGTGTACATTTTATATTTATAAAGCTTTTATAATGTCCCGAGCCTCCGCTTATCGATTTGGGATATTCGAGATTGGTTTAATGATTCTAAGCCATGTTCTAAGTTACGTCATGTTCTATTGTAAGATATTGAGGTTCTCTTCCTTGATGAATAAAAAATGTATTATTCTGAGCCAGATAAACGTAATTCTGAAATGACTTATTATTGAAAAGCTTGAATGTATTTATCACGGATGCAGGAAGTTTCCCGATCATTACTCCTCCCGTCCCAACGCGCCGCCCGCCTATAGGTACCGATTGACGACGATCGAGATGCCACCAAATACTATTTTTTTAATCTATTAGGATAACGCGGGTCTCTATCCATACCTCAAAAGCAAAAAAAGAACCCCCTTATAGGATCACGTGTAGCTGTCTTTCAGTCCGTCTGTTACAACCGATTTGCTGCAAAACTACAGGACCGATTAAATTTCAATTTGGCGCAAATGCTTTCAAGAATTTTCATCTTCATAAAATTTCAAAATCGGTGGCATTTTCGTAATAAACGTCCCATCAAACCATAAAAATTACACCCGTACTCATATTTAGTAATTTCAACCCCATCACACCCCAACAGGCGACCCGACCCGATAAACCATAAAAGCATTACCAATGGATTTTCAGACTTTGTCACCACATTTCTCCCTTTTAGGGGTTGAATTTTCAAAAAACCTGAAACACGTGTTTACTCATTTATAGTTAGGAATACTCCTGTGAAGTTTCGAATAAAATAGTCTAATTAATCTTGTTTCCCCATACAAACTTTGGACCCCCATTTCACCCCTTTAGGGGGTGAGTTTTGAAAAAATCCTTTCTTAGTGCACTTCTACACCTTATAAGGAACCTACGTGCCAAATTTAAACTCTCTAGAACCAGCGGTTTAGTATTTAGACATTTCAACCCCATTTCACCCCAACAGGGGAGATGGTAGCTCACGTCCGCCACGTTGGATTTTAAAATCATTGCGGTTTTCGTAATCAGCGACCCGATAAACCATAAAAACAATACCCATGCTGACTTTCAGACTTTGTCACCACATTTCTCCCTTTTAGGGGTTGAATTTTTAAAAAAACCTGTAACACGTGTTTACTCATTTATAGTTAGGAATACTCCTGTGAAGTTTCGAATAAAATAGTCTAACTAATCTTGTTTCCCCATACAAACTTTGAAACCCCGTTTCACGCCTTTAGGGGGTGAGTTTTAAAAAATCCTTTCTTAGCGGATGCCTACGTCATAACATCTACCTGCATGCCAAATTTCAGCCCGATCCGTCCAGTGGTTTGGGCTATGCGTTGATAAATCACTATGTCAGTCAGTCAGTCACCTTTGAGTTTTATATATATAGATGAAAAATGTCACTATTATAGTAACATGACAAGAACGAATGTCAAACATGATTTTAGCATCGAGAACAGAGCTTTAATATCCATAATAGTATGTAATTTTGTGTTGTTAAGTTATGATCTTGTCACATATTAATTTTAGCACTAATGATAATGATAATGATTTGCAAATTTTAATGTTAATAATTTAGTTTTTGCATATAATAAAGGCCACAAATCAGGAAGGAAACGGTTTTATCAATTAAATGAACATAAAACACTAGTTAATGCCCTCAACAAAGCAGAAAAAGTCAAACCTTTTTCTAATTCTGCTTTGCATAGTTTGGACTTAAATCGATGCATATGAGATTGTCTAACATGAATTTATTTATGGCAAGTACTTAATCATGCAACTTAAAAAAATATAAAAATCCAACCTAACCTATCCTACAAAAATAATAAATTGACAGCTAAATTAATAACTCTGCGTCAAGATAGTATTTAAGCTGCCAATTTATTATATTATAGGCGAAGTAAAACCTACCAGTTCATTATATTAGCCACCAGGAAAATAAATAAATAAATATCGGACAACATCACACAAATCAATCTAGTCCTACAGTAAGCTCTAGTAGGCTTGTGTTATGGGCACTAGACGACGATATACCTACTTATATAGATACTTAAATACAAATAACATATGAGCCAGGCACAAATATTCGAGTTTTTAACACAAATATTTGCCCTTTCCGGGATTCGAACCCAGGACCGTCAGCTCAGTAGGTGGTTGCTTAACCACCGCGTCGTCGAATAATATTAATAACTCCTTATCGTCATTACTTGAAAATATAACTAATTTGCATAGAAAACAATTAAAATACTTATTTCACTCATTAACTGACGTTACACAAGTTATTAGCGAGTAAAAGCAACATTTCAGCGGCCGGCCATGCCGCCGGGTCACGACTCGAAAGGCGAATCCCTATTGCAAAATGTATGAAAAGGTTACACTTATATAACGCAATGCAATTTATGTAAGATGCGCAGGTGATTTTGGCATTTGAGCTGGCGTTTGTTTGGTTAAAGTTACACAGTTATTTTGACTTGGTTGATCGTTTATCAATTGCCTTCAAGGTAGGAAGTTCTCAAGCCGACTTTGATTTCTTTACGTTTTATATTCCCTCCGATTTCCGCAATTGTCGCACAATTAAATTAATCTACTTATTTTAGCTGATTACTTATATCGCGTATTTTGTTTTTGTGTTAGTGTTACCTTATAACTCTTGCAAAATGTCAATCTATGTATTTTTTTTTGTCAAAAATGAGGTCTGATGAAGGAATTGACGGGATTTCTTATTGATATAACGATACTTATAGAAATTAGAACGTCAGAGGGCATGATTAGTAAAGTAGAATCATTAAACTACCCAACTATAGTCCATTCCACAAAACTATGGTCCAATTTAATCCGAAAATTACTCGTTAATATATGACAATTATAACGAACAAACTAAAGTGAACAATAAACTTAAACGAACGTAAATAAAAACGTATAAAATCACTAATAGAATATGGATTTAGATAAAAATAAACGAGTTTTGTTTTGA
Source organism: Apotomis capreana (assembly GCA_947623375.1). Taxonomy (NCBI): domain Eukaryota; kingdom Metazoa; phylum Arthropoda; class Insecta; order Lepidoptera; family Tortricidae; genus Apotomis; species Apotomis capreana. The sequence goes on from OX392518.1 coordinate 10,677,089, forward strand.
ATCATAGTTTTACGGAACTGATGACATAGACCAGAGACGATAACATGCCTAATTGTCAATGTTTCTGCTTTGTAAGGACTTGATTGATAAGAGGCATTCAATTCAATAAGTCGGCTTTAAAAAAAATGGATTCGTTCACAGATGATGACTGATGATCATTCTTCGGCGTATTTTTCCGTAAGTGTAAAAGCCACCTACGAATACACAATACTAGAAGTATTAACGGTAATCGACTCAACAAAAGTGAAGGCTTGCTAAGTTTGCATACTTCAAAATCAATTACCTGACATTATAACTGTCCATACAGAGCAAAGTCCTCCGTGTTGTGAAAATGCTTAGTTCTTAGTCATGCAGGTAAAAGTGAGTAACGGATCTATACTTTATGAGTGTAGTCGCAGTTAAAATTGATGAAAAATTTAAACATTGACGACTACTACTGAGCCGGCGGTCCCGGGTTCGAATCCCGGCCGGGGCAAATATTAATGATGTTATGTATATATGTATTTATATATTATGTATATCGTCGTCTAGTACCCATCATAGTACAAGCTTTGCTTAGTTTGGGACTAGGTCGATTTGTGTATATTGATTGTCCCATAATATTTATTTATTTATTTTATCTCGACAGATAAGGCTTTCGAATCGGTCTATTCATTTGAGAGCTACGATACCACAGACAGACACATAGATACACAGGTTACCCCTGTTTTTTCATCAGGGGTAAAAATTCCTAAAGGCAAGGAAGGATTAAGAACTAAAGGAAAAAAAATGCCTATTAGATCAGAATGACCTAGACCTATTTTCTCACTTCCTTTCCCCACCTTGAAGACAAGATACATCATGTATCTGCATATGATAACATTTGTTATTGATCATAACATTCCCTCAGATCATAATCCCTTAAAGTTCACCTCGGTGAATGGTCATCTTGATGTCAACTTGTAAAAGTAGATTCGTTTAACATTTATCATGAAAGATTGCGCAAAGACATTAATCCTACTTCATGACATGGATTACGCCCTTCGGATCAGAAGGTCGTAACTTATCGAGTTTTAATATAACAAATAACGTTTTTGAAGTGAAACTTCTAATTCGACTTCCAACAAGGTTGCGTTAAACGTTTAACTTTTAACGCTACCGTAGGAAATTAAGCACTGTTACGTTAAACGTTCAACGCAACATCCCACGGACAATGCGACGGATTTAAGGTTATGTCAAGGTACGTCTCTTTTGAATATCAATTGATTGTTAGGTTTTCTCTTTTGAAATTACAATTTTTATCCCTTCCTATTTTCATTTCCACATTACGAAATTTCACTTCTTCCGCGCGGAGGGCCTCCACGCACTATTTTTTTATGTGACAAATGCCATCTCTATATTGAATCTTTTATTGTGGTTTTGAAAGCTTGTATAACCTACAGTTGTATGATGAGTGCTTTAGGGACTTAATCGGCCGCCATTTTCGATCATACTATTACAAAATGAGACTTATTTGGAATTTAACGAAACGAAAAATAGAGTTTTTGTCTATGACTTGAGAAGTTAAGCCCTGTCTCTACAGGGGTATTATAATTCTATTATCATTGCTCATTGCATACTAACTTGTAACCATTGGAGCGATGCCCTGGCTATATCACGGACATAGCCCTGTTATAACCTATACTGTGCTGATTTTTGGTGTTCAATTCAATTTTAAGTGACATTGTCAAGGAATTTTTTACAACATCACATAGATTTTCTATAAAACGAATACCCCGTCCAGAAGTTCTGCCTGCGGCATGGTTCCCATTTCTGATTACGCTGGCAGCGTTACCTCTTTGGATCGCGAGAGCGATCCTCTGTAAGAGATACGCGCCAGCTCTGAGATCCCCAGAGACGCGAACCAACACCTTCTAAAGTAACCCTATATGTAGATACAAATCATCATCATCATTGGGTCGCTGAGCGTTTTCTATCGCCTATACCATGGCGAGTGTTCTGAAGAGTTATTTTCTCTTATCCCACCCTCCCCTTTCCGTCATAGAACCACACGTGGCAGCTTGCGATGTCATCGCCTCACCGTGGAGAATATTCCCACACGTACCAAGAAGATTGGCAATTCCTTCATCTGCCGAACTATTAAAGTATGGAACTCCTTGCCGGCTCATGTGTTTCCTCCTTCTTATAACTTGGGACCCTTCAAACGAAGCATGAAGAAGCATCTCTCAGGCCAGCAGGGCAGTGTCAACTGACTTTGCACCGTTAGTTTCTCTTCAGTTGCAATTGCGACTTGGGCTCCCCTTTTTGCTTACCATCAGGCGAAGTGGAGCCACTATGTTGTGCCGTTATAAAAAAAACATCATCATGAGCCTATTATGTCCCACTGCTGGGGAAAGTCCTGTGCCTCTTTTTCCATCTCTCGCGGTTTTGAGCTGCATCTGGCCAGTCCTAAAAAACGAGTCGAAGTCATCCCGCCATCGCCTACGAAGTCTGCCGCGTCTCCGTTTCGAGTTGTGGGGCTTCCATTCTGTGGTTTTTTTTGGCCCACAAGTCGTCCGGCATGCGACACTTTCCAAGCTACATCAACTATCCTGGTTTGTGAGCGCAGCGTGGTGGTATGTAGATAATAAAATACATACATAAAATTGCATCCATATGTACTGCAGGTAATCCAATTAGTAATATACTCGTACTTAAGTTACCTCGAACTGTGCCGTATAAAAACGTATCAGCAGATGAAAGGACAGCCTTCACCTCTCACCTATTGCGATTGCGTTCTATACAGAAGCGAATCTCCAATCCAGTGACGAAACGTAATATGCATGTATGGACTAGGTGTGCACTTAATGCGTATTTAGACCGTGTTTGTCGAAATTAAGAAGGTGCGCCCAAGAACTGCTGTTTTATAGGCTATTCGTACTTGTTTAGATTAAGTACATATGAGCTTGATTTGCTTAAGAGGCCTAATCCCTTTTAAAATGCTGATTGTATTATACCTTTTTCTCTAATGATCAAATATATTACTTAACATATTATTGGTGTTAATAGCTAGAACAGGGCTTTATTTGATACCTACGGTTTGAATTTTTCATTGATAATTTTTGTTTCAAAAACTACTCAAAATTGACAAAATTCACGCGAAAACTGCAAGCAATGAAAGCATGAAGTAGCTATGTTACTAACTATAACTCGAGGAAAAGTATTATTCACTTCAAGAATTTGGTTGCAATTATCAATTTTAAAAGGAGGCTTAAGGCTTAATGACAAAACTACCAGTGCAATACTGGCACATCATGATCGCCTTACACATTCAATTTCAAGCCTATTTAAATCAGCGTTCTCACTACTTAATTGAGAATTTGTGACGTTGGGGACGTGATTCCTGAATATTCACTCAGGACTTCTATTAAAGTACATACGAAACGGTTATTCACGTCGAATATTGCTCAACATGATTCGAATCGGTTCTCTATTCATCATCAGAAGAGCCGATCAGTCGCGGCGGCGGCCAAGTCGGCCAACCGAGCACGTGCTCTTTTCGACTTCAACGGCGTGAGTAAACACGTCTTGTATGTATTTTAATATTTCCGAGTAGTTTCCCATGTAAAATAGGATTTTCATTCTTATTTTAAACCATTGATACAAAGATCAAAGCTTAAAGAAAAATTGATAAAGGAGCTACCTGGTGGAAGAGACCGGGAATCGAACCCGGTAGTCCAGCGCGTTAACCACTTCGCTACCCTAGCTCCAAGTAACCTGACGATTTTTTCCTTATGCTTTGTGTGTCGATCTTTTATTTATTTGAAAGGTTTTACACCTTAGCGACCTCTATGTGAATACGTTAATATTCACATCTTACCGCACCACTTTACAGCAATAAACGAGCAATCGAGAGAGGGCGCTGTTAGTTTTTATTTTCATTCTTGTCTAAATGGCATAAAAGTTGTAATTTGAGGATATAACTAATTTGTTTAACTAGTATAATCAGCAGAGGATCGCGTTCTCAGCACGACAGATAAATGATAAGGCACCCGTCACTTTCGGACACGATTATGTGTATGAGAGTGGCGAATGCCATAAGCGTGGGTAAATCAGTTTTATTGTTATAATGTAATTTCTAGTAAACATCATAGGTTCATCTTGAACTATCGTTTAACTCAATGAAAATATAGTTTGAATGTAACTTAGCAGCATATTGTCTTTTGTATCGATCAAAACAATGTATGTAGTTCCAAAACTATTTTAATAATATTCACAAACTGACTGCAGTGAATGATTCTCAAATATATTCTCACACGTGCGTTACCGGCTTTTCAGGTGGGAGTACGCTCTTTTCTTGAAGGTTATACAAGCAAGCAACAAGGGTGACAAATCACACAGACCTGATTTCGGCATAGAATGTAATTTGTAGTCCATAGGCCATGAGGTCGATGGACCACGCTCACTGACCGTAATGCTTTTAAAGCATGCAATGTGTCACGAAACCAATGTCGTTAAGATGTTGGCTATGACATGAAATTATGTAATGTCATTAGCGACATTACGTGTTTTGAGCAGTTTAAAAGATTTAAGGAAAATGATTCTAATATCAACACTCGAGTGTCAATTATTGGTTTGTTTTTTAGGCTACCTCATTTGTATGCGGCGCCATACATACCGGGTGCAAACTTAACTTAACCCGGCCAGTTAAGATACTAGGTCGATGCAGAGTCAGCCACCGGCTAAGCTTGGCACCATAGATTGGAGCGGTTTTTTTTTATTTTTTTTTTCGAAATTTTCTCTTCGTCACGACCTAGCGAAATTTAACTATTGCATTTTAAAACAAAAATTTCTAAAATCGGTTGAGAACTCGCTGAGATCTGCGCATTGTTACAAAGTCCATTCGAGTCGATCCATGGGAGCTTCGCTCGCTTCGCTCGCTCCGCTCCAAAAATGGATTATGGAATGTGTCTGTGCGGAACTCTCGGTGCGCGAGTCCGACTCGCACTTAGGCAGTTTTTTTCGCACTTGGGTTTTTTATATACTGACATAAGCATAAAGACGTTATCAGTTTTATCCAGAATCAGAGAGGGTGAAGTTACAAGGTCAAAAAGATAATTATGAGTCTATGGAAAAATTACATTCAGAAAGCTTCTGCTGCTGCTTTTTTTTTGTTCTTCTCGTATCTTTCTTAGACGGTATTGCTTTTTAATTTTGAACGTATTTTACGTTTAATAAATAACATTATCATTATCTTTAAACTGCTCGAGTTTTTTTTTGCGCGGAGCTAAAACTTACTCTATAGTGCACATAGTGCATATAATTTTTTAGAAAAGTTACGGTGTTTTTCACCGATATGCCATTTGTAGGTATTACGAGCGGTCTGCATATATTTAGTGAGACTAAGAAACCATTAAAACCGACCGGTTTTAAACTAAACAGAAGCAAAAGACAATATTGAGTCAGCTAGCTTTACCTTGCATTCGGATTACTAAGATAATTTTATGATATTATGATGCGAATTTAAAGATCTAATGTAGAACAACATTTATTTTTCTGATCGAGATCACAATGGATCTTTTCAGATCTTTATGTAGATCAATAAATTGTAAACCCAGTAAAGTTATTCGAGCTACTTACTTAGGTTATCTAAGCGCAATAACTCGTCCAATCTACTTATTGCACTTGCGTAATAGCGAAAGTGAAAGCACAGTAGATAAACAACAGTACGTACATTTTGCAGGGCTGCATTGTGTCGCCGTTATACAAGATCTACATCTTAATAATCTAAATTAGTGTATTATGAATTTGTGAAACATGTATTTTCTCATTATTTTTAATGTGGATACACCACTTTTTGAACCATTATGCAAAGATCAAAGCACGAAGAAAAATTCCTATTTCAATTGATCTTTCTTCTATGATACAATGATGCTACCAGCGAACAAGCAACTAGCTAAAGCATCGAATGTTTCAACAAGTTGCTTCATTTCTTATATACCTCAGAGTTACTGCTCTAATACAAAATAAATAGTTAAGCTTGATTAAATCTGCCGTTGAAAATCTTAATATACCTACTTATATTTTTTATTTAAACTTTATTGCACAAAACAAAGGTCAGGGACAAATGGCGAACTTAATGCCAAATGGAATTCTCTACCAGTCAACCATAGGGCCAAACAGAGATATAAGAAGTGGGTGCAAATTAGAAATCTGATGGTATAATAGGTAGTTATTAAGTAATATTATTTTATTTTGTGCGAAATATTCGTTCAAATCAGCACATAAAAAATATACCGGATGCATATAGGTTTCAAATGGTTTAACCTTCAATATTTCGTCCTTTGACGTTCTTTAGATATGGAATCTCTTCAAATTAATAGCTTGTTTTTGTCAATATTTTGTATGGATAAAACAATTTACCGTAAGTCAATGGAAAAATCCATTGTAAAGGGTGATCGAACTATTCATCCCATTATATTACGTGTCCCCACACAATCACATAAAACAACAATAATCATACAAAACACAATATTAAGAAAGGCTCCCAAACAAGTTAATTTACCTAATTATAATATTTGCAACAGAAACCGGCTGACGTATAATATGCTGCTTAAATTAATAATATCAATAAATTTCGAAGGCAAATCGAACAAACATTTATTTTTACCTACTGTGCAGAATTTAACTGTTGTAAAACTATTCTTATTACAATGGCATAGGAACGGTTCTGTTGCAAAGAGTTAGTGGGACAATCGGTCCTGCCTAATCGTTATTTCCATTAGTAAGAATTTATGTTAATAAGGACCAACGAATTTTGTATAACTTGTGTACTGTCTTATGTGTTAAATATAACTTTGATCTTTTTTAGGGTCATCAATCCGATGTTGACTCTCCACTGAATAATTCTATTTCACACTACCCTGCTCGTGAACACACGCACACGCACACATACACATACACAACTTAAGTTACGTTGTTAAAAGTAGTTGGAATATACCTAGTTAATTTTGTTTTTAGTAGTTATGTACAGATACATTATCTTCATAAGCCGCAATATTTTTGGTAATATTTTGTGATAATGAATCCTACGACACATGCATCGTCAGCTATTCCTGTACCAAAACTTGGCTTTATTTATTTATTATTCAAATAGGTTATAATTTTTATACACAGCATTAGTAAAAACTAAGGCACTGTGAACTACAGAAATACATATAAACAAAGACTTAAGACTAGTTAAATGTAGGCGACACAATGGCGTGGCTCCGTTGCGTCGTCTGATCTGGTGTAGAATACGGCAGATTGCCCCGGAACTAAATTAATTAATGAAAGGACAAAGAGTTTTATCAACAGATGGTGCTGTACGGCTTGCGCCACTCTGCTGGATCGCGCTGATAAGATTTTTCATGAAATGATGACCCCTCTTCATGGAAAACTAATGTTCAATTTCCAGAATTTAAAATTGTATCTTGGGGCACGGCAGTGCCCCCGCCAAGTCGAACGAACGCGCGCGCCGGCACGCCGTATCATCCTTTTCTCGAAGCTATTTAGAACATTTTCGAATTTATTATTCTGAGATAATCCTAAATTGAATAAAGCTCCTTTGAATTCGAATCGATTTTGACAGGAGTAGATTCTAAACTGGCGAGTCATCGCTAGCAATATCTTTTCGCAAATATATAGTAATTACAGACACTATTTTTCATTAGATTTATTACGCGTATATTAAGATAAATAATAACAAATACGGAAGTGAGCTTTTAACAATGAAGATGATATCAAGTCCCATAAATACTTCAAACTGTCAGTCCGTCTATCTCATACCATAGATCTAGTATACATAATCATATTTAATGGTATGTATTTTATTGTTTTTATGAACAATAAACCATGGGTAGGTATTACTTATAACTGTGGTATTACTTTGCGAAGCCATTCCTATTAAGAAACCATTCACAAACTCGTCACTTTTTGAGATGTTACTAAGTACTTTTGGTTGCATATATAAACAAGAACTTGGCATCATTTTTCATTTTTATATTTTCGATGCTTGCGTAAGTTTAACATTGAGTACTTGCGACAAAATAGATAAAAAATGTTGGTTTTGTCTGTATAGGTAAATGAAACAGAAGCAAATCACGTGAAGAACTATACTAACTTATGTTATGTATTACTACTTAATGCAATTATTCGCTGCCAACCATTTGCATATTATCGACCTATCTGTCCACAATAAAAGCGTGGTTTTGAATGTGTTTCATAAATAGTTATCACTTTAGCCACAGTTGCCGCCATTATTGGAAACTTAAATATCTAGACTGCGTACTTGATGCTGTCAATCAGTATATCTTATACCAAAGATCTAATGTACAGGATGTAACAGAATAAGGTATCTTCCTATTGGCAATAATTACAATATGTTAATATCTATGACCGTTTTCAAGTTAAAGCTTGTTAAACTGTATGTGTGTATATGTATGTGCATGTGTAGGTATATGTTTATGTACTCTTGTGTAGTACACACAATTCGTCGATTGCTACGAAAGATCAATTTGTAACATTAATAGGAGGTGAACGGTGATGGTCACACATATACTAAAAAAACTGTTTTATAATGTATTTAGGTGTAACACAATTGTGATGACTGTTTGATTACCCAAATAAATGAAAAAAAAACTTTCATGCATAAAACTGCGTGTTTTCAGGTAAATGAAATATGCAGATGGTTTTGAAATGTAAACTATAAACGTTGAAGCAGTAGGGTTGTACCAATATAAACAAAAAGTTATTACTAAGATAGTTTTTTTCTTTAATTATTATGATATTATACTATTCATATTGCAGGTCGATTCAACATCAAATAATTTATATTATATTTTCAGGAAAGTCCCTCGTTCTGTTCCACCCTGTACATGCCCTACCCTGTACATAAAGGAAATTTTATTAAAGTTGTAGGCAAATGGTTTAATAAATCGTAAACTGATGGCCATTAAACCGATTCTTTTATTGGAGCTTAAGCTAAATTCGACATCTCTAATGTCATCAGTCTGAAATATCGCTACTGTATGTCTACGTTATCTATAGCCTCTATTCAGGTATTACCTAGATGACAACCTATCAATGTCACATGTCACTTAATGCGGCTAGCTCAAACAGTAAATTTGGCCATATTCCAGCTACAACATTAGTTATATACCCAACTGGTTATATGCCAATGTCAATAGAATTAGGTATCAATAAGATAAATTGATAAAATATCTTATAGGTTGTTATTTAATTGGCTATAATATATAGGTTAATCATTTATTATTCTTTTTCGATTCTCGAGGGCTAACATTGCATAACCAGACTGCATATTTTAAAAGTAAATTTTCGATACAACCTTCAAATTAGATTCACTGCCTTTGCCACAGAGCAGAGAGTTTATAGAGTGGCCCACGATAGAAAACTCGTGCTATGAAGGAAACAAGTAAATAAAATTGCTTAGCTTGTGAGAAGACACTTGACACACTTCTAGTTATGTAGTCCAGTACAGTCCGCCGCAAATAATATAAAGCCTGAGTAGAAATATATGAATTTCAAGAGGGCGCTTTTTATAAGATTTATATGGCAACAGTTTTGCAACCAATCGCATCCCACTATAATGACATTAATTTAAATACCTGTCAGTTCCACTATGTTAACCTCGTAATATCATTTAATGGAATGCACTCTTTTACTGACTGTTTTTTCTTGTAGTAAACACACTTATTTATAATCTTACGTTCAGGACTGTGAATGGTTTTCGATATTTTCTTTGGATAATTTTAAATATTTGTCTTTTAAAGAAACCATCACGAATGACATTGACGTTGTTGACAAACCATCATAAAATCATTGTCAGTGTAAGAAATTAGTTTCAGTGAAATTCCGCAATATGGCGCACCCTCATATATTTCTGGTCAGGGTTTACACGATTAGTCCATTGAAAATTATTTAATTAATTATATTGACGACGCAGTTGGTGCAGTTTGCAGTGCAGCGGCCTACTGAGCCGGCGGTCCTAGGTTCGAATCCCGGCAAGCAAATATTTGTGAGATGAGCTCGAATATTTGTTCCTAGGTCATGGATGTTATCTATATATATATATTTACTAGCTGTGCCCCGCGGTGTTACCCGCTCATCCCACGGGAACACTAAATTTATTCGGGATGAAAGTATCCTATGTCCTTTCCCGGGTCTCAAACTATCTCCATACCAAATTTCATCTAAGTCGGTTCAGCGGTTTAAGCTTGAAGAGGTAACAGACAGACAGACACACTTTGGCATTTATAATATTAGTATAGTATGGATATATTATGTAAGTATATCGTCGTCTAGTACCCATAGTACAAGCTTTACTTAGTTTGGGACCCAATTATTTTATTTTATTATTGTGACAAACGCTGCTATCATATATTCATAACATAACCCCGTCTGTGACCCCGTAAAGCTCTATACCAACTATAGTCCATACACGTTTTGTCTTGTTTTGTCGTGTTACGATTAAATTACAAAGCAAATATGTAGTAAATTGAACTACATTTTTACGCGATATTGATTACTCTGCCATTCATATTCTTTGCTTATTCGACCAGGCCCTTAAATCTAATGGCATAAGTCGTTTTTGAGGCAATCGTGTATGCTAATGCGTTGACCAGTATATTAGTTACCGCATACTTGTAACGCTTACAATGACACTGGCATTTCTTTGGCACTTTAACCTTCTTTAACAAATTTTAATTATGGCAGTGCATTAACAAAGTTCTGAAGTTGGTTAATATATCCTTAACAAATAGCTACTGACGTTTAGTAATGCAAATATGACGTATGCACATTATTGCCATATGAAAGCTGTTTGTAGCGCCACTATCCATGGATCGGACCGACTTGCTAAGCTATAACAAATAATGATATAAATATCTCACTTGTTTTTTGGTACAATCCAGGCGAATGCTCGCGGTGAGCGAGCACCCTAACTTTATTTTCGAAGCCCTGTTGTGAGCACTCCAATTAAAACCAATCAGATTTTATTAATTAATTAATAATTAATTACAGGGTCTATACCTAACGTTAGGAGACAATTTTGACAAACAATTTTTGTAATATAAATAATATAATACTCATACTTACGGATTACAAGCCGGCGTCTAAACCTGACCTACTTATAATGTTACTGACTTGATATTTGACCGGTTTGTTATTTCAATGACTATGCAATAACAATACAGGCAAAACAAAACGTTTTATATACTCGTAGCTTTTTATAGATCCTACACCTACTTTAAAAGGGCACAACTTCATGGACGATTTCATGACACGTAAGACCTTTTAATATTAAATGATTACAGGTCATTAGTATCGTCGTATTCTCAAGTGCTAAAGTCACCGTAATGACTTTGACGAAACCGCAATGCTACAGAAAACAGCGCTACAGAAACTGTACTACGCGAAGACGTCGAAGATTTAACTGACTTTATAAAAGGAGTTCAAGTCGACATTTAAGCTTTTTATGATGTTACTTATTAAAGTATGATATGATTTAGAAAATTATTTTTAAATTTGAAATCTAAAACCTGGGATTAGGTAATGTATGTATAATGACGACCTCCTTAATACGGTATTTGATGACAGCTCAAATCAGCTACTCTTTATAACATATCAATATCGATCTGTTAGTATGAAGTTTCTATGGAAATACTGGCTTGTGACGTCATAATAATCACCAGACAAGACAGTTCGTTTTTGTCCAATTAAAAATAGTATAATGTCCAAAAGTTATTAGTAGTTTATTTTGTTCTGTGTAATTGAGTGTATGCAATTTCTTTTCACTACACACTGAAATACCGTAGTATAGATTTTTATAATTTTTCCCTATCTGTGTTCGCAAAAATGTTAAGATTGGTTCTATATCAAGTCAAAACTCTAATCTGTAAGTTGTCTGTGACAATGCCCTTTACTTTCGTAACAGTTACAGTCGCGCAAGATGCTTTATTATAGTTGTGGGCGAAAACTATTGCAAAGTTCATGACTTTTGGTGCAATTTATGACGATACGGTTTATTTTGAAATAAGAACTCCTGCATTAACGAAATAAACAGTTGACATCAAAAGTAGTCCGATTTCGTACAGCGTCATAAATAATCTCATCTAAACCCAGTTTTCAACAGATTATTAAAAATGAGGGGATGGTCATAAAGTGCATGTTTTGCTTTCTTTTTTGGTGTCAGACTTTTAATAACACATTTTAAACATACTCTATGGGCTACTAAAATTGAAGCCTGACTACCTAAATAGAGGAGTTGTGTTTAAACCTCAGGAATTCCACTATTAAATCTCAATTCGGACAAGATTGAAGGAACTCAAGCTTTCAATTAAAAAAGCTTTTTCTAAATCTGACGCCACAAATGCTAAGGAGACAAGCATTAACAATAACAATATACAGCCAACATGACTTCAAAAACAAAACCTTTCTTTTCGAAGTCATTTTGATTCTACTTATTATACCGGGTAATCAATACAAATGGGTCAGTAGGGAGAACAAAAACTATAAGAGGTAGGGAAATCTGTTTTTAGGAACCATGGCGTCGATTTTAGATTTAATAAGAACTGCATATTTTTTATGAATCTCATACTTACATAATTTCATACATAACCCGGTCAAAACCGCTGTAAAGAATTTTACAATAAGACATGGACTTACTTACAGAATTTTAACTAGGTTCATTACCCGGTTATGTATAAGATTTATAAAAAAAAAATAATGCAGTTTTTATTAGGCCTAAAATCAACGCTATGTTTCCTAAGAATAGATTTCCCAATACCTAATAAAATAATAATAATATTGGGCATGAGCATTGACAAATATGAGATATATTAGTTGTACTACTTATAGTTTTCATTTTCTCCCTATGCGCCATTTGGATTGATCACCCTGTTTTATTTTTTTTATTTATTTATTAAGGTTCACCAACAATTGTTTACACCAATACAATGTATTAAATTCTATCCAGGCAAAATATTCTATAGTGTAACAATCACTTAAAGGTAAACACTGCTATTAGCTGTGAAAGATAGTTCACTGCCGTTCTGTATTGAGAGCGGATAGCAATTTACTGGGTGGGTCGAAGTGGATATCCGTGATATCACTACAACTGTTGGCCACTTGGCATAGCCTGCATATTGGGGAATTCCTCCCTGATACTGTACTTCTGACTGGCGGTTTCAGTGGAGTTATTGGGTTTCGGGGGATTCTAGACGGGGCTCTGAAATAAAAGAGGCTCAATAATTGAGGACAATCTATTTTGTGCTGGAGAATTTTGTGCAGAAATAAACCATCCAAAAACGCTCTCCGAGTTTCTAGTGAGTTCATTTTAAAATAGGCTAACTTTCGTTTGTAAGATGTTCTTCTTTTTGCTACAATGCGTCCATGTAGAAATGCTAAATGTCTGAGAAAACGTTTCTGTACTCTTTCTAATCGAAGAGAGTGTGTAGCATAATGAGGCCGCCAGACAACACTAGAGTATTCTAGAATACTCCTCACAAGAATATTGTATAGCAGTATTTTTGTTTTGCTTTGCTTAAAAAAATAATACACTGCGCGCCGTGGTCGACGGAGTCGGCGGCGGCGAGGCGGAGGTGCTGAGCGGTGTCCCCACCGGCTTCGTGTACGGTCCGGTCGGGTACATAATGCATGTAAACAGCGTGACCAATGTGGTGCGGAACTGTTCCACCTATATGTACGCTGATGACACTTGCCTACTATATGCCGACAAAGATATTGATAATATAGAAAAAAATATACAAGAAGATTTTGAAAACATAATTAAATGGTCGCATGATAATGGAATAATACTAAATTCCCCTTATTTGAAAAGATGTCAAAATAAACCAGTTAGTATAACGGGACATACATATGAATGTTTGCATAGTAATAAAATGAATTGTAAATGTAAAACGTTAGAAATGGTAGGTAAATATAAATATCTTGGGCTAATTATAGACAAAAATATAAACTGGAATTTGCATATAGACACACTGTGTAATAAATTAAGATCGATACTTTATAAAGTTATAAGTTTAAGACATATCGTTAACAATAGAATACTGTGTATGGTGTATCATGCACTGGCAGAAGCCGTGATTGGGTATGGAATGGTAGCTTACGGGCGCACTTTTAAAACATACTTAGATAAGATATTAGAACTTCAAATTAGAATATTAAAAAATGTTGTAGACAGTAAAACAAAAGAAACTTGTAACGGCGACTACATGGTCCTGTTTAAAATCCTGAATATTCTACCAGTGCATGAAAAAGTTAAGTATCTAGTAGCAACTGAACAATTTAAAAATCCTGAATTTAAAACTCCTAGAACATACAGCCGTGAGCTGAGGGCCTCGACGCGACGGCAGTACGTGGAGCCCGAAGCCAATAACTACTACGGACGGCGGACACGCAGTTTTATTTGGTACCTCGAATATTTAATAAGATTATTCTAGAAAATGAATGTAGCAGTCAAAATGTTTTTAAAGTTAAGTTAAAAAAGTTTCTACTAGATCAGTTAATAATAAATACCCCATAACTATATAGTTATTTTAAAATCTGTATATAGTTTGACCTTTGTAATATTACTAAGGTCAAACTATATATGAGAGAATACTCTAATTATTATATACTTAGTTAGGTACATTTGTAGACAAACGTAGTTATAAAAGTGAGCGCAGCATTCGCCAATAAACGTATGTTTGGCGATAGTAAGATATATGTACCAAATGTAAGCTATGCATGAGATAAATAAATAAAAAAAAAAAAAAAAAGCACCTACCATTCCTAATCACGAAGCCCAACATTTTAGATGCACGAGTGACAATATTCTCGAGATGTGGTATAAAAGTAAGTTTTTTATCAAATAGAACCCCCAGGTCCCGAATGGTCTCAACTTCGCTAAGGGTATGGTCACCAATGTAATAAGTGGATGGCGTTATATTGTGTTTTCGTGTGAATTTTATATGAGCACATTTGTTAGAATTTAAGTGCATATTATTGTTTCTGCACCAATTTTGAAGCCTATTAATGTCGAGTTGAAGCAAAGTTACGTCATCTGGAGATTTTACGGTACGCGCAAACTTAAGATCATCGGCGTACATAAATACTCGAGAGTGATGAAAACAGCTAGGTATGTCGTTTATAAACATGTTAAATAGGATTGGACCCAAGTGTGACCCCTGAGGGACGCCGGACGTGATTCTGCAAGAGTTATAGGTAATCTAGTTATCACATATATACATAAATGCTAAACAAGAACATTCTGGCTAAACATTGCTTTATCGCTACGTGACTCATCATCAGATCATCAGTTCAAATATATTGCCCCATATAAATATTAATTAGATAATTAAATGTCGTCCGAGCACGCGCTGCTAATCTGTACAAGACGCATGACTTCCTCGATAGATCCAGTTATTACAGTTGCTTAATTTAGTTTTAATTCGATTACGAGTCATCGACTTACATATAAATAAAGAAGATTTTCACCTCGCCAGTTCAAACACGGTGATTTTGCTGCGAGATAAGATAACAGTGAGCAAAATGCGATTTTGTTTCGAACGAGAGAAAAAAGTAGCTTTTAATTTTTTTTTAATTTTCGGGCGAATTGGCACTCTGAGATCTATGATGATGCTATAAGTAATTATAACTAATCTACTTCATAACATAAGCTGGAACGTAAACCTTCATATCGCACAATATATTGTATTTAAATATTAATAGGCAGCAAAAACTAAAAATGTGCAAATTCAGGTTAAAGCCGACATAAAAAGAGTAGGTTGCGCTCACTAGAGCGTTGGAAATACGCAACCGTTGGCTAACGCTTGCTGCAACGGAGCGTTTAGACTGTTCACATGTCTGTGCCAAAATGCTTCTATTTAGCTGTCTTTACATTTGACATTTAAAACCTCAGGGAGTAATTTTTTTTTTTTTTATTTATAATAATACAAAGAGGGGAGACAATTACCCCCCTGAATCCCCTGGTAGCCCTGAATTTGTCGCAAAAATGCCCTTTGAACAAAATCCTGGCAAGGCAAAGACCTAATTACCCTCGACACACAAGAAGGGTGGTTGAAAGTGTGCAACAGTTGGTTAGCGCTTAATAGCAACCGAGTGATTAGACTCTGTTCACATGTCTACGCCAAAAAGCTTCTATTCAGCTGTCTTTACAGTTGACATTTTAAACCCCCCTGGGGATTCAGCTTCAGACGATATACTTCAGATGAGAGCTCTGAATTTACCGCAATAAAGCCCGCCTATTAATAAGGTCCTGGCAAGGTAAGGCTACCCCCGACACGACACTTTGTGTGGGAGAATAACCCGCGAATGGGATTATCCCCGCGCCACAGGAGTAATTTTGGGGGAGAGTGACGCAGGCGCACTGGACGCATGGACTGCGGTGTATAGACTGAAGACGTTTCTCTGAAGTAGTTGAGATAGCTGTGTGCAACTTTTAACCCCCGAAGCAATAGGGTCTTATTATATATCTTTTGCCTTTTATCTGCGCTTCTGTAACTCTCTCTGGAGCATTACAGGTTCTAGGCGTAACATATGATTCGATTTGTTTTTAGGGTTCCGTACCCAAAGGATAAAAACGGGACCCTATTACTGAGACTTCACTGTCCGTCCGTCCGTCCGTCCATCCGTCTGTCACAAGGCTGTATCTCAAGAACGTTGTTAAAATTTTCACCTATTTCTATTGCCGCTATAACAACAAATACTAAAAATAAAATAAAATAAATATTTAAGGGGGGCTCCCATACAACAAACTTACAGTTGATTTCGGCGAATCAACTCGAGAGAACAGTAAAGGAATTTCATACAAAATAGAAGGCCTAGGCCGGGAAGTATTTTTTTTTTTTCAACATGGCGTCATGTTCATGAATAGTCTAAACAGCTGAATTATATTTTTTTGTGTGGTCTATTTTTTTATTTCATTCCATTTGTTTAAAAAAGCACTATACCTAAAGCCTTAGCCGTGAAAAGGGCTTGCCTTCTTCGTATCACAATCCGGCCTTACTGTTGGCTGTCTATACGTACTCACCCGGCAAGCCTTTATTTCCCGGCTTCTGCAGTAATGTACTATGTTATTATTAGTATTATTAAATGATGATTATTAAATATCATGTCATAAATGTCTCGATGCCGTCTCTTTACAGTATCATATTACATAAAGCTGCGGTTTCAGTAAAAGTTGGAGCCGGATGCAGTTATGAGAGCATCTTTTTATCCACTTTCGTTCGATTACACATCGATGCATTATGAATATTATGATCATTTTGCCAACAGCTTTACGCTTTCGAGACATCTTCTCATCGCCTCTTAAATGTTACTTCATAAAATTCGTAACAGAGTGCAGCGACTCTAATAGAGAATGCACAGGTTAAATCATACAGATTTTTGGAGTTAAACATGATATTTTCGTCCCCCCGTCCTAAGTTCTATTATCTATAAAATTATAAATCTCTATAATAGCTTTATAGAAATAAAATCGTATACGTATGTTATTATAATTGAGGAGATTTAACAATGCCATGCACTTTTTCTTTGTTTTTATACTCGCAGACTTTAATCTGTCAATTATAATTTCACAGACAAAATCACAATAACGCACTTTTTAATCCTGTAACAAAATTCTATACTCTATGGTACCCGCTACAGAACTTTAATAATCATAAGACATCTCTCTACACAACTCTAATAATTTCAAAAAGAGAACATAAGCTTATTTGATGCTCACTGATTGGTTGAAATTACTTGTCAAAAAAATTCACCAATCACGAGGCACCCGCCCATGGCCATCGCGATCATGTTTTTTTTTAATAGGTCAGTTTTAGTTGAACGAAAAAGGTAACATCAAAAATAAAGAATCATATTGGAGAATGACGATTAAAATTAAAGTAAAAAATGATTTTCTGAGTTTTGCTCGTATAAAAAGTATTGTATGCAATAGTTACACAATTAGGTCTTAAAGTCTCGTACGTACCTTACATAGGCCACTCGGCAAGCCTCGTGACCTAAACGCGGTACTCGACTTTAAGAACCTCCATTGTGCAACGATTGCATAAAATACTATTTAAAGGGATATATTACAACACCATCTATCATTAAAACTATAAATATTACAATATAACATTACAGCCTCAATTTTAATATAATGGATCATATAAATGGATCATTGAATCAGAAACGTCGTCAAAAGGATATAAGATATCCCTTAATCTAACTTTTTTTGTCATAAACTGACCAGTGACTGACCGTAATACCACCTGATAGTAAGCTACAACGGGGTAGCAAATATAGCTCGCCTGTTCAGCATCGGCATATTTACTATATTATAGATATTATATTATGCGTTTTACACACGTAAAATTGTCAGGAACGCCCCGACATATTTCGAACTCGTATGGAGCTCTTCACCAGGGACTGCTACGCGTACAGTCGCCGTAAATATGTCTCACGAAAGTTTTAATAACATTAATTATAACTAGCCTATTCACTCTTGCCTTGAAGAGACCTACGTTATAATTTACAGCGGGTGTATGATGGTTGCTTTTATCATTTGATAAAATAATTTACACAGCATCCGTTACGTTTTCACAAAATTCAAGTGTGAGTGACAGACGCTTTGTCACTTATTTATCACGTGATAAACGCAATCATCATAGGCCCCCTAGTCATACACACGATGGGAGCGAGTTCCGTTCCTTAGCGGTTCGCATTAGAAATGATGAAGCAAATCGCTTAGCGCACTAACGAATTTTTTAAAGCTGTTTGAGACGTTATGAGTGGACTTTCTGCCAATGTCACGTGGCAGAATTAACACAAGCTTCTATTCTGTTCAGAACATAGTATAAGTTGTGGATAAAAATCAACATAGTGATGATGTAAGGACGTGTTGTGCCACACGGGTTATAGCCGCCATGGCGGTTAACGACTGTCGTATAAATGTTTATGCAAAATTATAAGCCTATCTCGCGAGCACTGGTGTAGCAACTACTTTTATTTGAATATTCGCAACACTTTGAACTAAAATCTCTTTCCAAAATTCAATACAGTGCGATTCGGCTTTAGGTGAGCATTGAGAGGTTCTTATCTCGATCGCTTTAGAGCGAGCGAGACAGGTATAAAACGCGAATCGCATTTTGACAGCTCACTCACTGTATACTGTACACTTATTTGCTTACTATACACTGTATAATCACTTTTTATCAAAAAAACACACTTCAATGGGCAAAATGGGTATAATTCTGTAGTACGATAACTGCTATTGTATTCTTGTTTTTGTGGCTACGAATCCTTTTTTTTTATTTTGGTTACTAATATATTTCTTTTGTTGATTTTCTCAAAAAAAACGCTACATCCATGTCGCTAATTTTTTTATGAGACCACCTCTGAAGTAAACAATTAAAACTAAGAACATAATATGTATATAACATATATATGAACCTAACCATCAATTAAACGGGCTCCAGATGTAGTATGGGCTCCAGATCTACCAAACAAAAAAATAATCATCAAAATCGATTCATTATTGGCGAAATGATCGCGTAACATTATGTTTAAAATATAAAAAAAAACATACAGTCGAATGGAGAACCTCCTTTTTTGAAGTGGGTTGGTAGCACATAGGATATAATTTCATATTAAAGTCGCGAAAATAACCTTTAAACGATAAGTTCAGAGGTGTCACTCGTCGGTCGGGTCGGACCGGCTCACTCATTTAAAAAGCGGAGCCGAAGCGAGAATTGTCATACATATTCAATTTCTTGTACAATTTATTCTAACCAGCATCTGTCCACAAAATTTTGCGAGTTTTAGCAAAGTCACGTTGTATAGTATTTTATAAAACCTAACACTAGCTTTTATTTTGTACATACATTATAAAATTTACAGGCATGGAAAATTAAAGGTTTTTTTTATGTAAACTCATGCATTGTAGAGAGAGGCAGGGAATAAAATTGATAGTCGCTGTACTAAACTGTTTTGTTAAAAAGCGATTATTAATTAAATTTATATCGATACCTACTAGTTGCGTAAAAACAAAAAAAAAACAGTCGACGACTTATTTTGCTACATTTGTATATATTTTTCAAGAATAAATGGGCAGCGAGTCGCTTAGCAGCACGGATAGCTGTCTAAATAGTTTTTATAATTAATTATTAAAGATGTCTCATGATATTTTTAATAATATTAATATGTAATAAATATGTGTAAGCTTAAGGAATAAAATAAAATATTAAATTAAAAAAGCGCAATTATTTCTTTGTGTATCACTCTTGCTTATTTAATCAATTAATAATGCATAACTTGCAAATTACAAATAAACATACAAATCAACTAAGTTAGGACTACTTAGTATTATTTGCGTAGTTTTCATAAATATTCAAACCACAGCTTTATTTTAAATCTATAACCAAATCGATCTATTTTATTACTTTGGTTAAGGCGACTCCTAATCCCAACGTCCTTGAGGATCTGGGCGGAGCCTAACGTTATTCCCCCCGCCGACCGTGCGCCCCCGGAACATTACTTCGTTCATAATCTCGTTGAGTGGCGTCCAAGCAGCTTCATACACTCGCATAGTCCGAGCGAGAGTTGAAAATCAACAAACCTTATAATATTTAAAGGCATTGAAAAATCTCGAAGTAAAATAAATCATTTAAACAATGATATAATTATTGCGGATTACTAAATATCTATTTACCCACTACAGTAGAATATTAAAAATAAAATGCGTTAAAGCTATTTTCCAAAAAAATAAGTGAAATTGGCCATTTGGAAGTCTCGCATCGAAAAATACTTTTTAGTTTCTTTTGTATGTGTAGGTACCTACCAAAAATAGTTAAAATGCCGACAAGATTCTTGATTATACGTGTAAAATCATGCAGAAATAAAAAAATATCGTATTTTAATAAATAAATCATATCGTGACCCAGCGGATGAACCAATATTTTAACATAGTAGTGGAGGTACAGCTTTATCCCCCGGGTCATGCTGCTCTAATGAAAAGATTTAATAATAGAGCGACAAACTCAACTTTACCGTTGGAAAACGGATTTACGTCCTTTACCTACTTATAAACAGTGATAGTTTTTTATGACTACATTAGTAATGTTCTCAGATTTTCCCCTATACTTGTTGATATTGACGATATTTTATAAGACGAATTTTTTGGCTAATTTCAATGTTCAAGGTCAATGGATACCCTATAAATGTTTATTTACTTGAGTGTCAAAATATGCCGATGCTGGAAAGGAGAACTTATCTAAGCGACATTTTTGGGGATATTGAGTTATACACACTGTTGGGATCGGCAGATTTTTCTGCATCGAATGGGTAGGGTCTCATATACATCTGTCTGACGACTTTTGTGTCGCTTATCCCGTCGGTGATTTAGAGAATCTCTACTATTTTTTCTACTAAACGACTTGATTTTTGAGGTTTTTTTAGCAAAATGGAGAATACATAAAAAGTTTTTTGCATAATAATGAACCTTAGAGCTTTTTTACTTATTTGTCAAAACAGATCAAACAACTTGGATAATTTTCTTTATTGCAACTAACCTTGCACTTGTTGGTTAACTGTTTTTACCTGATCGTAAAATATATTTTAATGACGTTTGAGGCATTTTACCTATGTCTTTATGATAAAATTAACATAAAGGTAAATTATGAAAGAAAAATTGAATGTGATCCACTGCAATGTAAGCAGGACTCGAACCTGCGACCCTAAGTTTCCGGCGTAGTGCTCTACCAACTGAGCTATCATATCGTTACGTCAATCACACTAAATCTTTGATTCCATAATTCTTCGGTACTGGAGCGCCGCCCTCTGTGTCATGTGTGTTTAAAATGCTTATGCGCATTAGCCAAAAAGTAAAAATGTGGTATTACCACATTATTAAACAGAATCGATATAAGATTCTATAAAAAAAATAACATAGTTAGATTAAATTACCTGATTGTCGTATCTTAACTATTGGCGTTTATCCAAATTTACCTGCTTTGATACTATGAAACAATTGTCGCTTATCCTTTTTTACCTGATATGACTTTGATCGACTACTGTCGCTTATCTTGAATTGCTTGAATGACAAGACAATTGAGTCTTGCAATTGAGCTTATCTTGAATTGATAAAATGTACTAAAAAACTAATATTTTCGTTAAATTGGTAGTTAGACAACTTTACCGGTTCTGTTTTATACAATATCACACATTTAGTAGTAATTCAATATATTTATTAAGGCCGTTAGGCCCATCTGCGGTGTAAATCTGTGTCTGTGGCGCTAAGGCATTACTTTGGACTCGCTTGATGGACCCAAACGCCCACTCACTCAAACAGTGTCTTACGAGACGTCACTTATACCAGTTATAGCACACAGAGTTGTAGGTAGTTTTGTTATTCTTGTTAGGATAGGATATTATCTCATTTCAATTGTAAAACTTGAAATTTCACGTAGTTCGTGATTTAAAATTCCTTAATGAGTACCGAGTGACTGCAGTCTTGAGAGCTCTTGTGCTGTTCTTATTAGTCATAGCTATCGTTTGCTACCATACATTGATCTAGAACTACTGGAAATCTTTCAGCAGATCACACATAAAAATTTATAAAATTGAAATTTCACGTGATATCTGATGAATAAATCTTTAACATTTCTAAAGCAGTTTTTTTTTGTATTTGCGTAGTTGGATCATAAGTTTTTGTCTTAGAGAACTTTAAATGTCACTTCATTAATTTTAATGTTTAAAAATAAATATTTTCCTCTAATTAAAACATTAATCGTGAGGTTTTATTGTACGATAAATAGCTTTTCATGCCTAACATATTTCCTACAAAGGCGATAATTTTTCTTGATTTATTTCATGCTGATTTATGCACATTTATATATTTACCTGACTATAAAATGAGCATGCACATATATATTGTTAACTGTGTTGATTGTTGTGTAATAGATTATACTATTTTACCTGACTAATTTCTCGGGAAACGTGTCGTTTAGATAATTTTACCTAATTCTATTTTGACGGCCATTTTGCGTAAGCGACACTAAATCCTAAAATATTCCATTAATAGACAAAATAACAAAAGCAACATGTAAAAAACATGATATTGTTTATATAAAATGAGCATCGTATGCACATAGATATTGTTTACTGTGTCGATTGTTGTGTAAAATGTAGATTATACTATTTTACCTGACTAATATCTCGGGAAACGTGTCGTTTAGATAATTTTACCTAATTCTATTTTGACCGCCATTTTGCGTAAGCGATGCTAAATTTTAAATTATTCCATTAATAGATAAAATAAAAAAAGCGACATGTAGAGAACATGATGTTGTTTATAATTATAAAATGCTTCATTTAAAAAGTAGGTCCACAGAATATTTAATAACTTTATTTTTTTGAAAAAGTTCGTAGTTTTTTAGATCTCCTGTAAAGTTAGCTCCGTGTCTCTTGGATAATTTTACTTTCCAGCGTAGATACGTTTTTTTGCGGCATAAAGAGCCGTATCTTTTTTTTACGTTAACTTAGAAGTTCCGAATGTTATTGGGTGGGTGTAGATTTCTTGATCTGCAGATCGGTTGACATGCGGCAAACGTGTCAGCCCTACTTTAGTTTAGCGGTTGTTTGAGTTACGTAAGCTATTTGGGTTTTGGCGTTCCTTCCGCGATCGATTAATTTGATCCAAGATCGTTTCATTGCCCTCTGGCAAACTTAGAGAGAAAAAATCTGAGCATTAGTCAAAAATTAAGTCCGGGCATTACGATGAGTCTAAATAAAGTTATATATTTTTTCATTAATTCAACTGTAATCCGATCATTAATATATGGCTTTTAAACGATATGTAATAAAAATCAGGTTTTTATTTTATAAACGGTAAACAATTGGAACAGAACTTATGGCCAGGCTAGGTATAATGTCTAGCTACGCCCGGCAGATATGTCAATAATTACTAACGCTCATTTAGATTTAAATATGAAGTGGGAAATTTATTGATGCAAATATGTATTCTGACTATATTTACATAAATAAGCCCTCATGCCAAAATTGTCACTTGCCTTCTTGAACTAGAAAATTATTGTAATTTTTGATAATGTATTTTTATATCATATGTCATGTACTGTCCTACTAGTGACGCAACGAATGTGAATACTTACATTGGAATATTACAATGGTATTCAAACGAACAATACTTGTTCTGCATTACGATATTCATATCTCTTAGGGTTGAATTAATAAATATCTGTATTATCAGATTTTTTTTACTAACCGAAATACCTAAGGTACTCTAATATTACACAGAGAAGGGCCCTAAAACCCACACCAAAAGTGTTATTTTCTGGGAATCCTGTCTGGTGAGGACTGAGAATATCTAAGTATCCAAATGTGTCCGGGAATGCTAAGCAATGACAATTTTTTTTATAAGTACTTAAAATTAATAGATACCTAAATACGAAAATAACCAGTTGAATTTAATTCTACTTGAAAATGAGTGCTTTTTGTTATGTCGCATAGCGTAGTCGTGTGAAAAAACGAACTACACTCTCTTAAAATACACTTCAAACGCACGAAGACAGATCGAACCTCCGTGGGATCCGGTACTTTAACAATTTTCCGTAACTAGATGGATCGCGAGAGCAAGTGACACAGCCTTCCCCTTCGACGGTTAGATTTACACAGCTCGCAGCCCGGGCACGGCCGCGCTCGCGGAAATTCAGTTTTTTTGATGCTTTATTAGACCGAATTTACATTTTACTAACTTTCAAACAATACGATTAAAGATCAATGAATTGTCAATGTTCTTGAGAAAGAGCCGTGTAAATATCATTTGTAGTTTAGAAGCCTTAGGGAATTGAAAATTGAAAACGACCCTATTTCAACATTATTTTTTCCATAGTAATTATTGCTTTAAAAAAAAATCCAACTATAATTTTTTAGAAGAAATAGTCAAAAATAACATATATTTTTTTCAGATTTTTCCGTTGGCTAGATTACGAGCCTTAGGACTTTAAAAATCACCATTCCACGTACGGAGTCGCCTTAATTATGAACGCCTATACGTTTATCTAAAGTCACAGGTCCCTGTGAACTTTAAAAAGAAGTGTATATCGTTCGTATTTCATCTTATAAAATGTACCTTAGCATTTTAGTGATAATGTTGCGTATATGAAGACATCGATTTGGAAATAAAGACTATTGAAAATTGAATCCAATACTCAACCGCTTATTAAATTAATATTAATCACAAAAGAAAAAAAAACCTACTCTAGGAACAAAATGAGCTTATATGAAAAACGTTAAAATTTCTGTTCTTGTGGCTACACACAGTTGAACACTGAACAGTTCCGTCGATTCTTCGTTGATTCCATCCTCAAATTTCAATTCTGACAAGAATAGCACAGTTGGGAGAGTTCCAGCTTTGAAAAATAAAAGGTCGTACTCTCTGTCCGCAGGTTAGCTTATTTATAAACATAAAGACCAATCGGACCTTAGAAGATAATCGAACGTGTTCGCATCGAGCACAGTCCAATTTTTTTACCTATCATGTGCCATATGAGCATATGACGTTGAAATCCAATTGAATTCCAAATTCAAATCTATTTAAAATTTTAAACATTCATAGAACACCAAATCATTACGTAATCAATATTCATATCCGATTGATGCTTGCGAAAATATCTGACTATCGCACGTACTATGACATCCAATAGAAAAAGAGCTTAAGAGCAACTAAGTTTCATACATACTTAAATTCTTTTACAACTAGGTATTATGGTGTCACACGTTGTCGTCTGACCACTAAAGGTAAATAGAAGTAAGAACAAACCAGTTTCATAAAGACTTAAGGCTTTTTAGTATTAAATGGTACGATACACTAATAAAGTAGCTTATTAGAATAATATTTATATTGACGAAAAAAAATGTCGCCACAGGTTTTAGGTGTCGTAAAAAGTTGTTTTAGCCGGTCTTTGTTCCTCTCACCTTTGCAAAAATTATATTAGTTTTGCAATTATAGCGCCATGATAAATTATGTGCTTCTCTCAGACGCATACTTTTTAGGGTTCCGTACCCAAAGGGTAAAAAACGGGACCCGTCTGTCTGTCCTTCTGTCACCAGGCTGTATCTCATAGACCGTGATAGCTAGATAGTTGACATTTGCACAGATGATGTATTTCTATTGCCGCTATAACAACAAATACTAAAAACAGAAGAAAATAAATATCTAAGTCCCATACAACAAAAGTTAACGCAACCGCGTTAACTTTGCACATCACTTGTATGCGGCGCCGTACAATACCAGGTGCAAACTTCACTTAACCCGGCCAGTTAGGATGGGATGTGTTTGTACGGAACCCTCTGCGCGCGAGTCCGACTCTTGGCCAGTGTTTTACTTCTAATATTAAGAGGCTAATGTTATGATTTTGGCGCAGTATGTAGTGCACCTACCTACTGATCCGGCAGTCCCGGGTTCGAATCCCGGCCAAGGCAAATATTTGTGTGATGAACTCGAATTTTTGTGCTTGGGTCATGGACGTCATGGTTGTTCTATGTATTTAAGTATATTATATTTATCTATACTACCTTCTTGAGCTTAATTTGAGACATGATCGATTTGTGTGATGTGATATTTATTTATTTTGCAAAGAGCTTAGGAGTCGGAGAGATATGGACTGTTAAGAGATATATATATTTTATTAAGAAGAGAGGATCTTATTTCCCTTATTTTAAAATCCCTTTAAAAAGTAACTCAACGCTTCTATCGCTGAGGTTAAAAGACAAACAAAAGCAGATATTTCTTTATCTAAATATACATACTTACATGACGTAGACCAAGCGATCAGGCATGGCCATTATAACATAATACATACATATTTTATATATAAAGGCATATATAACATTTTTTAGTAATTGAAGCTACATCCTAGATAGCAATTGGATCAGTATTTCTGATATAGCCTACCATTATATACAAAACGACTTATATCCATCGAAAAATATAAGAAATAACGTATTTTTAGTGTAACTAGGTTTAGTGGTTACACTCTCTGACTTTGGGACCTGTGGTTTAGATATTTAATCATCATAAAATAGATAATGTGCATTGTATGTCTGTCACCTTATGTACACAATCTTGATGTATCTCTTTTATTAAGTACTAGAAGATGCCCGAAACTTTATCCGCATAACCTTTTTTTAGTATCGAAGTTGAGTAAAACCAATCTTAAATGTTACACTATCCCTGTTACAAAATTGGTAAAAATCAAGATGACTGCAAAATTATATTCAAACCTATAGATGGCACTGTACTTAATGCCCATAAAAAAACATGACCGCTATGATGTATAAAGATAATATTAGAGTTTTATAATTGTAGAGACTTTATTCAATTATACTACTTTCCCGATATTTAACGCGGTAATTTTGTATACAAATATTAGGTACGAAATACAACCACTATAGTCTATTTCGCATTAAGCCTCTTCAAAGATATCTCGAAGAGGCTTATTGATGTTGCTGGTGACCGGAGAGCTGGCGGTTTCCTCGCTCAAAGAATCAGTTTGGCGATTCAGCGAGGAAATGCCGCCAGCATCTTCGGCAATATTCCGCAGAGGCCATTTTTAGATTTAGTTTAATTTTAGTCTGTTCTTGTTCAGTTCGTTTTTAGGTTTAGTTTTATTGTACTTTAATCTACCTATGTATACATCTCATTTATGAATTACAATGTTATTTTCACATAGCTATGTGCCATCTGTCATTTCACCACAGTTTAATAAAATTAAGCCACAAGCACAAAGTTATATGAAATAGACGCGCTACCGCGAAATGGAACACCCTATACGATGACTATTCAATACAGACTTCAACCGTCAATAGCAGTATTCAAGTCTACAGATACAAATGATAAATAGGGCTGCTATAGCTATAGCAGAGCTTCGATTTCCACTTGTACTTCAGAAGATTGCATGAAATTTTGGTTTCATATTTGTAGTATCACTACAAAAATAGGATACATTTTATTATAGAATAAATTATTATTTACATATTATATACAATTTACAACATAGGACAATTTAATATAAAATTAAACCTAAAAAATAAAACTACAGAACTAAAATCTAAAATAAATTAAATTACCCTAAAATAAATCTACAAAACTGTGCCCCCGCGGCATGGTCCCGAAGACGCTGGCAGCATTTCCTCGCTGAATCGCAATGCTGACGCGTTGTGCGAGGAAGCTGCCAGCTCTCTGGTCACCAGTAGACACAATGAGCCATATTGAGATTCAATATAAGTATACAAGTAATTTCAATTTGTACAACTATTTTGCCCAAATTATATCTGCAAATGCTTAGCATATAACTATGCCAAACTCCATTCAAATTACGCAATAGCATACATTTCGCTAGAGCCACTAAAACGCACTGAATACGACTCCGTTCAGCCGTAAAGTTTCACTTCGTAACAAATGATATATAACCAGTACTAACTACAAAATCTCCTTTGGCTGTTGGTATTTGAGAGTACATTTTCTATACAACTGTCATTTATTTATATCTCTCTTACATCAACTTGCAAAAGGTTAAAGCGTTTCTAAGGCATGCCCGAATTCACAGACTAAATCTAAATACTTATCAAACCTATCACAAAATTTGGGGTGCGTCTCATTTCTAAGAAAACAATTGACATATTTTCATACGACTGAAAATACAGTCCGACCAAAAAGAGTAGAAATTCCCTCCCCCGTCCCTTTCTAATCAATCTAAGAAAACGGGGACGACACTACAATATTGCCACTTTTGACTTTCTACTCTTTTTGGTCGGACTGTACGTTTGGTAGGTTTTTCAAATTGTATATTTAACAAAGTTTCTTAGAATATTTCTTTCATAATATTATATTATTTTGTAGAAGCACAATTGATAGAAAGTCATTTCTTATAACAATCATTTGATAGAATGGACGTTTAATAGAATGCACTACAAGTACCTATAATAATAATATACTATTCATATAATTTTAAGCACAATAGAACAGATTTGAGGCTGCAAAAGTCGGAATCTAAGCAATGTAAGAACTAAACTCCATTTTATACAGATATCCGAACATATGGAGGCCTTTTAAGTAACCAGCTCACTTATTTAACAATGCACCAGACTGCACGGTGTTAAAGTTGTAACTCCAATGTCGACATGTTGTCAAAGTACAAAAACTGTTTACCATTGTTTTTGACACCATTCAACCGTCGCGCCGAAGGCTTCGTACAGACAGACAGCCTATTCATATTTTTACGTACATAATTAGAGGCAACAATATGTAAGGTTTGAGTTTATTTTTGTTCGTATAAGAATCTTATTGGAGGATTCGGTTGTCGGACTTCAGACCGTCAACATCCCCTGATGATGATGATGCCTCGTAGAGGGGCGAAACACGTGTCGAGTAAGTTCTGTTATTTTGGTGGTGGTTTGTTATATTTATTTGCGTATTTATTTTTCTTATCGTGGTGGGAGGGTGGGACCATTAAATGCATATATGCATGAAAAAATACGCAAATAAGTATAACGGGTTAGCACAAATTTAACTGGCACGATATTATATCGCGGATTAGCAAAGCAATATTATTATTTTCATTAATATGGATTCCCGCAAAGTAACGCCTGATTCAATTAATTACTTATTGGAGGAGACAACCAACGTTGTTTAGTTTTTTACTTATTTTTGTAATATTGTCTTTTCGTTCTTTTATTAATATGGCGTCACGGAATCACGTGATAGTATTTTCGTATGTATATATTTTCAGATCAAGTATCTTCAGTTTCAAAGTTTTTGAGATAGCGACGAGATGGTAAGAAATATAAATAATATTATAATACTGACTGAATTGAAACATTTTCCAAAGCTCACTTTATGAAATTGTTATTTATTTATTGTGTAGAAGTTATGATTATGACAAACGTTATGTTACTTGACATTTGCAAAATTGTACAGACAATTGAAGTTGTCTAATAAGGTACAATCGTTTAGGTTAAGTAAAAATAAAGTAAGAAAATCGGGATCCAGTGAGTTTAACCCCGTTTTACATAGTGATATGATTAAATGATAACTTTTGTGCCCATAGACCAAAAAACATCAACCACTTAATACAATAATTAAAAATATCTCACGAAAGTTTTAATAAGATTATTTCAAAATCACCAATTCAAAAAAGTGTAGACTAGCTAAGCCAGTTTTTTTTATCTTACCTCTTCACTTATCATTCAAATGTACCAACAGACAATTCGGTATGTTTTATTTGCGTGTCTATATGGACCATTCTAATTATCCGCTTTGTAATTTGACTTGCGTGTGCAGTGTAGTTCCGATGACAACGCAATAGTATTTAACGAACATATTTTCTTGATGATTTCGAGTGTTTACAATTGAAGTCATTGTAACATTATTTTCGGTGGTATAAGAATCTTTAAAGGTTTATCTTTATACTTAACATATAAATTACATATGGCTTAAGAAACATATAGGTACTATAAGTGCAGTGTAGTTTTTTACAATTGGTAAGACCGGTTTGACAACATATATTAACGATTAAAGAACAATATGACTTTTTTAAGTAGATATAATATACCTATGCATGTATTATTTCTTAATTGCAATATGTATTTTAAAGATATTTATCCATCTCAGAAAGCGAAGGCAACATTTTGTGTTTTTAAAACGTGATAAATATACCTGTAAATTTATTATTTAAATGCTTTTAAGGAACAGTGTGGACCTTCCTAACATAACTTCCACAAACATTGCTACTAGTTTTTCATACAGGTATTCATATTACACTTTCAATTTAAATTGTGACCCTCATTAAGGTAAGACCGTATCAAATTTCCTACCATTTTAAATAAATACACTAAATTATTACCGAGAAATATGTAGGTATAATAAGAATACCTACTTTATGTTAATTTTTAAATGTGAACCAAAATACTTATACCAATATTTGTCACTTATTTTTCTTTTTTACAAGTCTGATACCTTCAGAATGTGTAGGTACGTTTCTTAAGTTGCACAATCAAATCTAATTTTATTAAAATGTTCAAGATGTTTAATTTTCACTCCAATTTCAATATTGCCACCAATTGCCTCAACGAAAGGTATAAAGAAAAATTAAACGCGATCTATGCCGCTCTAATTTTCTATCATTTTTATAATTAATTATGTTTTTTTTATTAATATGTAATTTCAGTCAGTTTTGTTATCAACTATGACTTTAATTCGTCACTATATAAAAAAATCTTATATATAATAAATAAATTTCAACACTAAACTATTTTCACTTCACTATCCGCAAAGCAACATACGCGCCAAAGTTTACCTAACACTTCCTACTCAAAGTACTATAAAGTCGTATTATTTTACTCCTTTATCTACAGGTTGTCTGGAAGAGATCGCTATGTAGGCGATAAGACAGCATGTTGTTTACCACTACCTATTTTAATGTATTTCAAGTTGTATTTTCCTATATATTTTAAATGTTCAATTAAGATAAGAGATATTTGGATATGTACTCACGTTTTCAAAAAGAGGTACGACAGGGCGGTCCCGGGGCACAGTAAAGATACAGTATCACGCACATACAAGCCATACACACAAATCCATCACATAGGTACGCGGCACAATTTTTCGTTGGAAACTAATGCCGCGGCGCGACCGACGCGTGCGAACGCTAGCCGACGACTGAGCGGCGAGAGAAGGGACGGACTTTTGGAAATGTAAGGTGGTCCCAGGATGGCGGTTTGTAAAACTGGACGGTGACGTTTTTTTATAAATCTCATACATAATAACTTATCATAATAAAAAGTATAAACACAGCATTCATTTTTTTTAATAAATCTCATACATAATTTCGTACATAACCCGGTAAAAATCGGTGTAAGGAATATACGACATGCGATTACTAACTTACAGAATTTTAACCAGGTTCAACTCCCAGTTATGTGTGAGATTAATAAAAAAAATGAGAATGCAGTTATTATTAAATCTAAAATGGAGACCATGGTTCCTTAGAACAGATTTTCCTATCTCTTTCAGTTTCTGAATTCTCCCTACTGACCCATTTGGATTGATTATCCGGTATTTTGACCCGATTCGCCGACGACTGAGCGGCGAGAGAAGGGACGGACTTTTGGAAAAGGAAGTGGGCCCAGGATGGCGGTTTGAAGAACAGGACGCTGACGTGTTTATGTTTTTTAAGTTTTTTTTTTTTTACTTGTGGTTCAACTATACTGGCAGATAAGAATGCAATGTCGGATCTATATAAATATTTTGACCCGATTCGCCGACGACTGAGCGGCGAGAGAAGGGACGGACTTTTGGAAAAGGAAGGTGGTCCCAGGATGGCGGTTTGAAGAACAGGACGGTGACGTTTTTATTTTTTAAAGTTTTTATGAAGAAGTATGTTTGTACAGATTTTTGTACTAGAAATTATTTCATTTTTATTTAGTAGCGTTTTGAATTAAAAAAATAAATAAACGAAATATGTTTTTGAAATTGGAGCATAGTGTAAGTAATTACGGTGTAGGTGTATTTAAGTACAGTCACGCCAAATATTTTAAAAGTTTTGCAATGACTTAGCACGATCTGGACAATTTTTTGTGTCATCTCATCATACAATATTTATTTTAGAGCAGATTCGATAAAATCTTATAAACTTAAGAGTAAAATATAAATTGCAAAATTTATATTTTTTAATAGAAATAATCTGTTTTTTTTTTTGGAGAATTAAGATTTTTTTTTCCTACACTGAAAAGACATCAACGGGAGCTTAAACCCGGTTCGCCTAATAAAACTACCGCTGAGGAAAAACGCCGTAGTTTCATCACAGATAACAATGACTTATGACTATTTGTAACTAAAATAAATATTTCACTACTCTGCATATGGGCTCTAATTCAATGAGGCATTCAAGCCAGACGGAGATTTTAGTGCTATAATCTGATATTTATAAAAAATATTAATTTAGCGTTAACTGCCGTAGCGTAATTAATTTTTGAAAAAATTCTGAGCTGACTCCACTATGTTAAGTGTCAACAAACAAATACATTGCGTGCTGAATTACTTTATATGGAAAAAAAGTTCGATTTTTTAAATAATTTACTGATCAATATATTAATAAGTGCATATACTAAGACCCCGTAAAGTTTGCGGTTATATCAAATACTAGCATTAACCCGCGGCTTCGCCCGCGTGCCTATATAATATACATCATCCTACGGGAACAAATGCCCTTTTTTCAGGATTAAAAGTAGGCTATTTGTTAAGTTAGGGTATAATCTGCAATCTGCATTTCCCTCATGCACATCCGTCCAGCCGGTTTAGCGTGAAGAAGTAACAAACATACACAGACTTTCGATTTTCTAATATTACTGGGAAATATCACAACTCCACTTTAACAAATCAAACCGAAAACTCAAGCACTCAAATCAAGCGATCTCAGCTTTTACTGTATCCAAATAAAGTTCACTTCAAAATTCATAACTCGAAGTGAAGCTAAGACACCGGGATATGTGTGCATTTTATTTGTATAAAGCTTTTATAATGTCCCGAGCCTCCGCTTATCGACTTGGGATATTCGAGATTCGTTTAATGATTCTAAGCCATGTTCTAAGTTACGTCATGTTCTATTGTAAGATATTGAGGTTCTCTTCGTTGATGAATGAAAAATGTATTATTCTGAGCCAGATAAACGTAATTCAGAATTATTGACTTAACATAATTATTGAAAAGCTTGAATGTATTGTATGTAGAAGTTTCCCGATCAGTCCTCCTCCCGTCCCAACGCGCCGCCCGCCTATGTACCGATTGACGACGATCGAGAATGCCACCAAATACTATTTTTTTAATCTATCAGGATAACGCGGGTCTCTATCCATACCTCAAAAGCAAAAATAGAACCCCCTTATAGGATCATGAGTAGCTGTCAGTCCGTCTGTTACAACCGATTTGCTGCAAAACTACTCGACTGATTAAATTGCAATTTGGCGCAAATGCTTTCAAGAATTTTAATGTCCACTATATAAAATTTCAAAATCGGTAGCATTTTGTAATTACCGTCCCAAGAAACCATAAAAATTACACCCATACTCATATCTAGTCATTTCAACCCCATCGCACCCCAACAGGCGAGACGGTATTTCACGTGCACCACGTTTGTTTTTAAAATCGTTGTTGTTTTGGTAATCAGCGACCCGATAAACCATAGAACCATTACCCTTATTGAGGTATGGCATCCTCCTCTGGGGGAACTCAGTTGACGCCGATAGAGCATTTATAGCTCAGAAGAAATGCATTAGGGCAATCTGTGGAAGTGGACGTCGAGAATCATGTCAATTAGCATTTACTGAACTGCATCTATTAACATTACCTGGCCTATATATTTACGAAACAGCAGTATTTGTTAAACAAAACCCTGATCTTTTTCCACCTTTGACCAATGTATCAAATAGGCCCCTTAGACAGTATAAAATAGTCATACCACCACACAGGCTTAAATCGAGGAAGAAAAGCGCATATTTTATGTGTATGCAAATATTTAATAAAATCCCAGCTGAGCTAAAGATGCTACCAACTCCAGAATTCAAACATAAATTTAAAATAATGTTGCATGATAAATATTTTTATAGTTTCGCCGAATTTCTTAATCACAAATTTTAGAACTAAGGAATATGTGACAATAATTGTAATTATAATAATCAGGGTAAATAATCAAATCAATGTTATAGACAATCTATAAAATTAATATTAAATGTGAATTTTTATAAAATATGAACTTCATAATAATAATAATAATAATCAGTTTTTTCTTTTCCATATCAATGCAATAGTTCAATCACCTGCTGAGACCTGTTCATGGATGTATCATCTTATTGATATGATCAGGAACGGGTCCCAGCAGGGCTACAGCCACAGCAAAATTTCTCCAAGGGGCCTCTACGTGTTGGATCTATATCCCCACGCAAGCCTTCCAAAAGACCGGGACGTATGAGCCCGAGACTGAGACGAGAAACAAATAATAATAATAATCATAATATTACTGAAACATGTGTGTAGCAATGGCTTGCTGACCAAATTGTTCACATGCCTAACGGTCGGACATACGAGTATCTTGGGTAAAATATAAATGTGTAACATCTTATGTACCATATGTTTTTCTGAATAAAAACTTTCTTTCTTTCTTTATCAGACTTTGTCACCATATTCTCCTCCATTAGGGGTTGAATTCTCAAAAAACATGAAACACGTGCTTACTCATTTATCGTTAGAAATACTCCTTGGAAGATTTCAATAAAATAGTCTAACTAATCTTTTTTCCCCATACAAACTTACGACCCCCATTTCACCCCTTTGGGGGTGACTTTTGACAAATGCTTCTTTTATTGCACCCCTAGACTTTATAAGGACACGTAGGTTCCAAATATGGACTCTCTAGAATCAGCGGTTTAGTATTTAGATATTTCAACCCCATTTCACCCCAACAGGGGAGATGTTAATTCACGTCCGCCACGTTGGATTTTAAAAGCGTTGCGGTTTTCGTAATCAGCGACCCGATAAACCATAAAAGCATTAACAATGTTGATTTTAAGACTTTGTCACCACATTTCTCCCTTTTAGGGGTTGAATTAAAAAAAAACCTGAAACACGTGTTTTTTCATTTATCGTTAGAAATACTCCTGTGAAGTTTCGAATAAAATAGTCTAACTAATTTTGTTTCCCCATACAAACTTCGGAACCCCATTTCACTCCTTTGGGGGGTGACTTTTGAAAAATTCTCTCTTAGTGCACCCCTACACCTTATAAGGTACCTACGTGCCAAATTGGACTCTCTGGAACCAGCGGTTTAGTATTTAGACATTTCAACTCCATTTCCTCCAGTTTCTTGTTTCCCCATACAAACTTTGGACCCCATTTCACCCATTTGGGGGATGACTTTTGAAAAATTCTCTCTTGGTGCACCCCTGCACCTTATAAGGAACCTACGTGCCAAATTGGACTCTCTAGAATCAGCGGTTTAGCATTTCGACATTTCAACCCCAACAGGGAAGATGGTAACTCACGTCCGCCACGTTGGATTTTAAAATCGTTGCGGTTTTCGTAATCAGCTACCCGATAAACCATAAAAACAATACCCATGCTGATTTTCAGACTTTGTCACCGCATTTCTCCCGTATAGGGGTTGAATTTTCAAAAAACCTATAACACGGTCGTGTTTACTCATTTATCGTTAAAAATACTTCTGTGAAGTTTCGAATAAAATAGTCTAACTAATTTTGTTTCCCCATACAAACTTCGGAACCCCATTTCACCCCTTTAGGGGGTGAGTTTTGAAAAATCCTTTCTTAATGCACCCTTACACCTTATAAGGAACCTACGTGCCAAATTTGAACTCTCTAGAACCAGCGGTTTAGTATTTAGACATTTCAACCCCATTTCACCCCAACAGGGGAGATGATAACTCACGTCCACCACGTTGGATTTTAAAATCATAGCGGTTTTCGTAATCAGCGACCCGATAAACCATAAAAACAATACCCATGCTGATTTTCAGACTTTGTCACCACATTTCTCCCTTATAGGGGTTAAATTTTCAAAAAACCTTAAACACATGTTTACTCATTTATCTTTAGAAATACTCCTGTGAAGTTTCGAATAAAATAGTCTAACTAATCTTGTTTCCTCAATCCCCATACAAACTTTGGAACCCCATTTCACCCCTTTAGGGGGTGATTTTTGAAAAATCCTTTCTTAGTTCACCCCTACACCTTATAAGGAACCTACGTGCCAAATCTGAACTCTTTAGAACCAGCGGTTTAGTATTTAGACATTTCAACCCCATTTCACCCCAACAGGGGAGATGGTAACTCACGTCCGCCACGTTGGATTTTAAAATCGTTGCGGTTTTTGTAATCTGCGACCCGATAAACCATAAAAACAATACCCATGCTGATTTTTCAGACTTTGTCACCACATTTCTCCCTTATAGGGGTTGAATTTTCAAAAAACCTGAAACACGTATTTACTCATTTATTGTTTGAAATACTCCTGTGAAGTTTCGAATAAAATAGTCTAACTAATTTTGTTTTCCCATACAAACTTTGGAACCCCATTTCACCCCTTTAGGGGGTGAGCTTTGAAAAATCCTTTCTTAGTGCACCCCTACACCTTATAAGAAACCTACGTGCCAAATTTGAACTCTCTAGAACCAGCGGTTTGGGCTGTGCGTTGATATGTCAGTCAGTCAGTCAGTCAGTTTCTTCTTTTATATATTTAGATACACGCTGTATACACAATATTTAAAAACCTTTGAGCCTTTGCTATTTTTAGCACGTTATTTTTAGGATTACGTACCCAAAGGGTAAAAAACGGGACCCTATTATTAAGACTCCACCGCGCACCGTCCGTCCGTCCGTCTATCCGTGTGTCTGTCTGTCTCTCACCAGGCTGTATCTCAAGAACTGTGATAGACAGTTAAAATTTTCACAGATAATGCATTTCTGATGCCGCTATAACAACAAATACTAAAAATAAAATAAAATAAATATTTAGCCAAGGGTTCCGTTCCCATACAACAAATGTGATCGATTGCGTTAACTTTTCACCTCATTTGTAAGGCGCCATACATACCAGATGCAAACTTAACTTAATCCGGCCAGTTAAGATGGGATAAGTGTTTGTACTAACCCCTGCGCGAATCCAACTCGCTATTGGCCGATTTTTTGGGAACACTTATTTCAGTGGGGTAAAAATATAATTGTGACTTAGCTCTAACCCATACCTATCTCCGCCATTGTGATAAATTCGAAAAAACTGACTCGACAAAATATGTTGTATATATATTGAACCTGCTCACAATTTTTTACAGCCTGTAGGCGAAAACAGCCGGAAATCCGGACATATGAATTATTATTTGGACAAGCTGAAAAAGAGTCCAGTGGAGAGATATATATTTTTTTCACTACGCCAGTCGGAATATCTATTTGTTGCGAAATCAACACCAAAGGGTGTTTTCTCAAAGCTAGGCAGGTAACCTAATATGTATTTTTTTTTTGAGATAAATGTGGAAAAGAAGGAGCGTAAGTGAATTCGGAAAAAATGGGCCCCTTTTTTTCTCCTATTAAACTCAATAGTGCTCACCAGAATTCCGAGTGAATAATCCAAATATTCTCCAAATGCAAAAAAAAAGGAAAACTAAGTGAATTAATGATTTTTAAAAACGCCCCAATTCGTCTCAACGGTTTTAACCAATTTGACAATTTTGTGTTGGTGAATTTTCACCGCATATCCGAAGTTTTTTTAAACTATAAGATTTTTATTTCCCATTTCGCTAAAAATAATACTAGAGAACCTTCTAATATGAATCCTGCTCTTAAATTAGTTGTAGGAGCTTCG
Organism: Apotomis capreana; assembly: GCA_947623375.1. Lineage (NCBI taxonomy): Eukaryota > Metazoa > Arthropoda > Insecta > Lepidoptera > Tortricidae > Apotomis > Apotomis capreana. The sequence goes on from OX392518.1 coordinate 10,715,553, forward strand.
GTCTAATTTAAAACGCAATAACAATGTGTACATTACTTGTCTCTCCTTTAATACTCTGGCATTGTGACAGGCATAATCTGTGGTCCGTCACACAGAATATTATTTTATATATAAGGTTTAAGTAAGTTTATATATGAGTATATATTTAGTTATATGTTAATTTGTATATTTTCATGTATGTTTATGTATCAATATAGTATATATTATTATATGTTATTTTAGTAGTTTTTAATAATTTTTCGGTAGTTTTCTTGATTACTTTTTACATCGCCTACTTATCTCATTTCATTTATATTAATCCGCTACCCAAAGGTTGTCTGGAAGAGATCGATTTTTAGCGATAAGATCGCCTATTGTTTACCTCTATTGTAATGATTAGTGTTATCTGTATTTGTACTTCTTTCTACTTCCGGTGTGCAATAAAGAGTATTCTATTCTACATGAAAATAAATACCTTGTTTTTATCCCTCGGCAAAAGTTACAATGAGCCAAATCGTCTTATCAACCAAGGTTGAAATAATAATGTTGATAACATTACAGTATCACGCAAGGATCGATGTACATATATCTGTTTAATTGCATCTTTTAATTACTGAGAATTTTCGTTCGTGTCGGCCAAAAGCATAACCTCGCGTAAGAGCCACGTAACCGACTACGGCTGGATGCCTGATTATGGAATGGTAATTGCTATCGACGGAATAGAGTTCAAGTGGCGTATAAACAACTGCGTGATGGTCTCTACCTAGTGGCGCACTTATTAAAGAAAATATATTTGTTTTTCTAAATGTCAGTATTTGGTGTTAATTTATATTATAAATGTAATTTGCGTGTTATGTTATGTATTTGGGGTATAAAGGGATCCGAAATAAATAAAATAAATATCGGACAACCTCACACAAATCGATCTAGTACCAAATTAAGCTCAAGAAGGCTTGTGTTATGTTATAGACGAAGATATACATACTTATATAGATAAATATATACTTAAATACATAGGAACAACCATGACCCAAGCACAAATATTCGTGTTCATCACACAAATTTTTGCCCTGGCCGGGATTCGAACCCGGGACCGCCGGCTCAGTAGGCAGGTAATAAATAATAATAAATCTTTAATAATAAAAACATAAGAATAACCGTTAGCATAAAAAGTCTTACATATACACAGAACACACTTAATACTTGTGCCTGAACTGGGAAAGTCATTCACAATTACCAAATTTCTTAGTCAGTAAATCTTACTAAAGAAATAGATAAAAACGCGTACAAATTATATTTTACGTGTCAACGTAATTGGTGCTTTCAAACTGAGCCAACCGCGTCGTCAAAAGTATAAGTATAAGACAAAAATTTAAGAGCGCACGTCGACTGAGCCCGGATTGAGCTATTCGGTACCCCGCACCCCTCAACCCCCTTGCAAATGCTCCCACCTGAAAGGCCAGCAACGCACTTGTGACTCCTCTGGGGTTGCAGGTGTCTATGGGCGACGGTAATCGCTTTCCATCCGGCGATACGTTTGCTCGTTTGCTTCCTTGACATTAAAAAATGCGTACTTTCTTTCTCTCATAAAGCCTTATAGCCCAAAAAATGTAAATGTAACTTCGTGCCCCTTTTTTAGTTTTTCCCATTATGTTAATAGTGTTGTTTAGCTCGCCAACTTTAATTAACATTGTAAAAATTGATGTATCAAAATACAGAGGTGCGTGCACAGGTCTGTCGTCTAACGAGGTCAGCAAAAACTGATTGAAATAATCAATAGGAGACGAGCATAGTTCGCGCGCTGCTCAGACAGGATGGCGTAAACGCCAAATTGAATACTTACATATTTATAATGAAAATCTTTTTACCAGATTTGAGAACTTACCACTGTACAACTATTAACCCAAAAATCATTGTTAAAGATGGAATACTTAGTCTCAGAGCTTCAACCAAAAAAACGAAAATTAAATTAATTTGAAAAATAAAATAATTGATAAAATTATTATCAATTGTTTTTCATTTTTTTACGATTGATGAAAAACTGTTTAAGTTTAATATTTCGAAAGGACAGATACGTGATCATTTAAAGTTCTGTATTGATGAAAATGGCGAATTATGCATGTTCGGGCTTTTAATACTTACTTACTCTGATGATTCAGTGACCCAAAGTGAGTCTTGGCCTCCGATAAGAGATTCAGCCACTTCTGGTAATTTAGCGCCGCTCCAGCCAGATTTTTTTTTTTAATATTCCGCGTTCAGTTGTCGCCGCACTGCATTCTTCTCATTATAATGGAAAACAAGCTTTTCTTAAGACTGATAAATTACATGTACAGTCAACCAATTTGATTCCTAGGCCATTTCGTACCCTGTCACAGTGAACGTCAATATGAAAGTCGCTTGAAATCTCATATAATTGTCATTGTGACAAGGTTCTATAGTGGCCTAGAAATCAAATTAGTTGACTGAACATCAAAAAATAAATTAGCAACCTATGAGAGTAGATTTTTTTTTTTACACAAATTAATAATAAAGAAATATATAATTAAATTAATAATAAAGAAATGAATATTATAATTTTATTTATATTATTTATTATATAATTTTAAATATTTTTTTTATTTTGTTTTATCTTTCGTTAGCTAATCATACATTCCTTAAAACTTACGTGAATTGGCATCTCCATTAAACTGTCGGCTTATAAAAAAATATCTGTGGGTAAACCAGAATGTGAAAAAATACTAAACACTTCTCATGCATGTAGCTTAAAAAAATAAAAATATAAACACAAATATTTGAAATCTGTTCTGCCCCTGTATGCATACCTAGGTAAATACAACACCTATAACCGTAATTTTGGATAGCCATAGCGATTGAAATACCGATAGCGATCGCTCTCACGTAATCAATGAACCGGTTACTGGGTCACCGAGAACCGATTACACTTTAATAGTTTTAAACGTAATCACGCGAACGAGATCCATGCGCGGACCTTACGGGAGTACATACATAACTGTACGTTTACGATAATGAGGTAATTTTAATTTTATTACGTGTTGATTGCACTTGAATTAGGTGAATTATTGAAAACAATAGAGGGCGTTTAAAAATAAAACGGCCAAGTGCGGGTTGGACTCGCGCACCGAGACTTCCGTACGAACACTTATCCCATCTTAACTGGCCGAGTTATGTTTGTTTGTATGTATGGCGTTACATACAAATGAGGTGCAAAGTCAACGCAGCCGATCACGTTTGTTGTATGGGAGCCCCCTTAAATATAGATTTTATTCTGTTTTTTAGGATTTGTTATTATAGCGGCAACAGAAATACATCATATGTGAACATTTCAACTGTCTAACTATCACTGTTCATGAGACAGACGGACGGTCAGCGGAGTCTTAGTAATAGGGTCCCGTTTTTTATCCTTATGTTCATGAGAAACAGCCTGATGACATACAGACATTATTACTAAGACTCCACTGTTCGTCCGTCCGTCTGTCTGTCTGTGAGTCCCGTTTACCCTTTGAGTACAGAACCCTAAAAACGTGTGCACCGACTTACTTATCCAGATAATTTGATTTTTGGGTTATCTTAACTTTAGAATCGTCTTTGACATTACTGTTTGTGTTTACCAATATATGCCATGCTACGGTAAAAAGCCGTATCTTACTATGAAATCCATACAAAGATACGACCTTTTAACGTAGGACGGCAGTATTATGGCTTAAGGGCCTTAAGGGCTCTCTGTCTTCAATAATCAAAACCTGATAAAAAAACAGTTTTGTTACCGTCGGAATTTTGGCCAAAAACAGGCGCCTAGTACACAAATTTTATAATAATAAGCGCAAAAAACGAAACGTTCCGACACAGATTTTTTTTTTTCCCATTCAGTTCCTAAAAGTTCGCAAAGATTTGTTAAGTTTTGGAGGAAGAAACAGATGTCGAAACCTCGATTTTTATGGAAAAGTGCGACATAGCGCTACCCGTCACTCTCTCACACTACTGCACAGAAAAAGACAGGCAATTATCTCGCGCGAGAAATAGTCGCGTATTTAACAGTTGGTATCGCTGGGGAGACGTGGTGGAGGTGGATCTGCGTGTCAAGCCGAAAACTGGCGACAAACTGCGCAGGATCAGGACAAAAGGCGTACTCTCGTTTCGGAGGCTAAGATCATGTTTGGGTAGGGCTCCCCGGATTTGTCCCATGTTTGGAGGCCACCCGGGGGCCATAAACAGAGTAACAGCGTAAAGCGATTGTTTTTTAATAATATTATTTGAGGTTATGTCCGGGGAAATTATGCGATTTACGCCAAATGTCCGGGTTTTTAAAAGTATTTGTCCGGATTCGGTGAATGTAGAGTTGGCAGCCCTATGTTAGGGTCACTGAGCCGAAATAGTTAGTTAGTTGGTACTTCCTCTTAAATTCGGCGCTGAAGGGCGAAAGGAAGCTTATGTTTCCCGTATTCACGGTTTAAGTAGACAAAGGAATTTAATTTAGGTAAGTTCGCTGCGGCCTACGGAATGCCGGTTCCGGGTTCGAATCCCTGAAAATGTGTGCCTGGTTCTTGGATGTTTTCTTTATGGGTTAAAATATTGCATTTATCTTTGCCTTCCGACACAGGCAATGCTTAATATGAAGCTCCATTCCTTATATGTAACCCTGTGTTTCTTTTTAAATAAAGAATTTGGATATTTGATTTTTTATGATAAGAAAATATACATGGTGTTGCCTGTAATAGGAACAATACATTAAAAACATAGATTCTACTCTTCAAACTGAACCACATTTGTTCAGCAAATTTAAAAAAGACAGTTTTCAGAATTTCATTATTTCAAACAAATTAAATAGTATTTTCAATGTACGTCGTCCAATTGATAATTTGAGATATCTGTCACTCTACTAATATCGCACATTTCGCAATACATTGCAGCCGACCGTGACAGGATATTTAGAATACAAAAACGTGCCCTGCGTGTAATCGATGGAAAACCCGTCGACCACCCAGCTCAGGACCTTTTCAGAAAACACAAGATCTTGACATTACCGTGTGTGTATATATTGACCGCATGCATATATGTAAGGTCAAAAGTACATACATACCTGACAACTGCAACAGCCCGCGACCTCCCTGCCCGTTGGAGACCGCTACTGCTTGCCCCGCGACGCCGACTCGCCAAGTCTCGCAAATCAGTAGGCATCCATGGTGTGACTATTTACAACGCGTTACCACCCAATATTACGGACGCAAAAACCGACTCAATTTTTAAGAAAAAACTTAACTCGTTACTGCTGGACCGGGCTTATTAGAGCATCGATGAACTCCATAATGACAAATCGCTGACCTGCGACATCAAGTAAACACCATAAACAAATATAAGATGTAATCTAATCTAATAATGTAACATATCTGTATTATGAATATCTGTATAATTAATGACGAGTAAAATGTAATTGTGATTTTTACCAATAAATTCTGTATTCTGTATTATTGCGTTTTTGTCTAAAAAATATTCTACAAATTATCATTTAATTTATTGCTCCCATTACAGGCAACACCCGGTATAATATATACACTTATTAAGTAATCGTAATAGTTTCTTTATTCAAACTTTATTGTCGGTACGATTAGAACATAATGTTTAAAACGGTATAAAAGCATAGAAGTACATATAATCATAATCATAGTAAATGTTTTATGAAGGAAGTAACCTAAGGCAAACAATATTGTAGGACAATACAAATATGTTATGTCCTTACATACTCAGGTAAAGAACATCGTTAATATTACGACAATACCTACATTATTTATAACCGTGTTATTAACGACCGACTAGGAGTTTTATATCTACTTCATTTCCGTGAATATCATTCATTCATTGAAATACCATTGTTTTATATCGCTTAAGATAGGAAATAGAAATTAAAATGCTGAAAATTTTAATAAATTTATATTAACATTTTTAAATAATAAGAAATAACAATAACCAACTAAACCTATTCTAAATAAGAGTATCTAACTAAATCCGATGTCCCCAAGATCACGGCTTTGCGGCAGGGAGCAATCCTTTGGCCGAGGAATGAGCCGGCTGTGGTCCGAAGAACATTCTGACAGTTTTTTTTTAATTGGCTGTTCAGTCTGTGGGCGTCCGGAACGTGGAGTCCGAATTTTGTATAAAGGCGATCACGCAGCGAGTTCGCCGCGTATAGAAAACTCGCTCGCAAATCGCAAGTGTGATAAGGCCCTAAGACCTTGGAATGCGTGATATGAGTAAGAATATTTTTCAAGGATCTTGGATGTTATATATACAAGGTGCCCATGAGCATTGCGAAAGATTTTAACCACGCATTCCTGAGGTCCTAAGGAGTAATAAATCTTATATGAACCTAGGCCAATTTATGGTTTTTATATATTATTTCTCCATACAATAAATACTTGATAAAAATAATAATAAGGCGGTACTCCTGACGAGGCGCACCGTGTTCCTGTACCGCCTTATAATTTTAGATTAAGATTTAATTTTAAGAGCTTCACTTTTCGAGCGCTAGCAATCTATATATCAATCTACAAATCAATCTACTTATAAAATATAATTGTCTTGGATCTGCGGGCCTATGATTATTGCGTTTACCACGTGATAAATAAGTGACAAAGCGTCTATCACTTACACTCGCATTTTGTCAAAACGTGACTACTAATTCTAAAATCGACGCCTTGGTTCCTAAAAACAGATTTTCCTATTTCTTATAATTTTCGTTTGCTCCCAACTGACCCATTTGGATTGATCATCCTGTATAACCCTTTACACCTCGCGTATCGCCTTTGGAACCGCCTTCCCCTCAAAATCAAGCAAGCCAATGGTTGACTGGTAGAGAAGGACCTACGGCATTCAATCCGCCTTTTGTACGATAAGTTCTTTCTTTTGTGCAATAAAGTTTAAATAAATAAATATCCTTGACGAAGATGAGTCAACCTTTATATAGCATCAAGCTTACTATTTTTCCAATCACGATTTATCTAAACCTTTTAGCATGTATATAATAATTGATGAGTAATAAGGAACTCCTTAATAACAATAACTATTATTAATCATTATTATTTCACTTCCGGATCTTCTTCCTGTCACTGACATGTGTTATTATAAAATAATGTAAATTGTCTCGCGTAAGGTTGCGATAATTATGTGCTAGGATACTTCAATGTTTATTCTGTTCTTTGATGTCCTTAATAATTATAGTTAGTGTTTCCTTATACCTTTGTCTTGGTAATATACGTAAACCGATTATCGTGCTGTTACGTCGCCTATATCAAACTAGATTTAAGTTTTTTTTTTTATGTAATTTTGTAGTTCACAGTGCCATGGTTTAATTACTGTAATGCTGTGTAACTAATTTGAATAAATAAATAAAATTATGTTTATATGTTTGTATATTTTGTTGGCTTAGGGCCTATTCAAATAATATTTTATAAAACGAAGACATTTCGAAGAAAATAAATGATAAGAATTTACGTAACGTTCATGTTAATAACTGTTTTGATTTTTTGTCATTTTGGTAGGTGTATAACTTCCAAAATACCTTATTAAAAATCCAAATGAATTAATCTTGCGAAAAGCTATTAACAATAGTGGAACCCAAATACCATATCAAATATTATTCTATACATAAAAAGCTTCAAAACTATATGATACGTTTTACTTTTTAAAGCGAATGCACAAGTTAGTATAGAAAACTCCTAAATCCGTCTAGTATTCACCAATCCCATAGTTCTGAATATAATACTCTGATATCGCTTCTTTTTTTCAAGACACGAGACTCAAATACTAACTATCCAGCTTTTTAGGGTTCCGTACCCAAAGGGTAAAAACGGGACCCTATTACTGAGACTTCGCTGTCCGTCCGTCCGTCTGTCACCAGGCTGTCTGTATCTCAAGAACGGTCTAGCTATCAACGTTACTAAAAATAACAAATACTAAAAATAAAATAAAATAAATATTTAAGGGGGGCTCCCATTTAACAAACTTGTTAGGTATAGATTATGGTATGGAACCCTTCATGCGCGAGTCGGACTCGCACTTGCCCATTTTTTTTTTAAACTGACCAGCGATTGTCTTCAGTGACACCTGATGCTAAGTGACTACGGGGTCGAAGATGTAGTTCGCTGGTTCAACAACAGCCTATTCACTATTGCCTTGAAGAAAGGTACCCAAGTTTCGATTTTCAGGAAACAGAGTTCCATTCCTTAGCGGTTCGGTTTTCGTCTTGAAAGTCTGTGTAAGATTGAAGATCTTCTAGCATGAGCATTATTCTAAATTTTACATTCACATGAATACGGAATAAAAAAAAATACTGAATAGTGGATATAACCCAATTCTTTTGCATCGCAATTTGTAACAGTAATTCCATCGCATTATGAATTTCAAAGACAATGAATCACTTAAAGCAACGATCACAGTAAAAATAGCTAACCCAGTATAACAAATCACTACACTATAAGGTCAGTTAGGATAAGTGCACCAGCAGGGCAAGCGCACATTACCATATCAAAATATCGAAAAGTACAAAAATGCTATACTACTGACGCCATCTTACTTTTGCCAACTAACTATAGTTGCGTGGTTGTAAGATGGCGTGAGTAGTATAACATTTGTAGTATTCGATATTTTGAAATGGTAAAGTGCGCTTACCCCGCTGGTGCACTTGAACCAAATGACCTTACAGTGTAGTCATATACTCGTCTTTTACTGTTTTATTTATATTGACTGTGGACTCATTATCCTTGAAATCCCGCTGGCGCACATGCCCCACTGGCTTTACTGTTTGCAATACGATTTTTGAACGCACAGGGCCTAAAGTTAGAAGGGTGTTGAGACTGTTGAGATTAATGCCACAATAAATATTGCCCTTTACAATAGGGAAAACTTTAGCAACTTAAGTTGAAATACTGCTTTATATTCAAGCTACTGTGACAGCACGCTATAAAACGGTTTTAACCCAATTCTAACACATCGCGAATATTTCATACTCTAATAGCCTTGCCGACACACGAATCTTACTACAGACACTATGTTTAGCGAATATCAACTTCAAACAAAAGGGATTTAGTTTAGTTATGGCTTGGCAGGTTTTACTAAGAAGTTGGGTGATTGTGTGCATATAAAAGTAGCCTGAGGGACGAAAGCTCGTAGGACGATGTCATCGAATACATTGGCATACACATATCATCATCAATTCATAATACGCATGTCTATTGGAATATCCTAATGGGTAATGGAAAAAAACAATGTTTTACTTATTTTTATTAAAGCAGTAACGTCTGCTAACGTTTGCCAAACAATATTTTCCTTGGAAATAATTATTAATTATATTTGGTTTAATTCCTATTTAAAGAAAGAACAATCTGTTTTGCAATAAATACCAACGTAAGAGCGGTCAGTATCGTAAAAATATCTCTTCCAGACCAGCTTTGGGTAACGTGATCCATAAAATAGTCGTTTAAAACGAGGAAATGATGCAAAGACAAATACAAATGGTCATATTTGGTTTCTGTAATTTTTTGTCTGTAAATACTTAAGTTAAATATTTTTATAATACTGGAAAGTAAGACTTTATCTTTTTTAGAATTACAGAACGATTAACTTTCTACTCTGCACCCACTTGAAGCATCTCTGTTTGGCCCTATGGTTGACCTGTAGAGAATGCCATTAGGCATTAAGTTCGCCATTTGTATTGACTTTTGATTTGCAATAAAGTTTAAATAAATAAAATAGTGGCGTATGACCATTTGACCAAGCCGTGCTCGATGACTTAAGTCAAATTATCAAACGCTCTCTGACTATAGTACTTTCAAGTCGTCGAAGGCACATGTTAAGTTAAGTGCCCATTGTGTATTGTCCTTAACCTGACGTGCGGGCATTTTAAACAGTTGACTGCTTGTGTCGCATATTCAGTGCCTTCCTCTAAGAGTTTTATTGATGTTGCAGTCAGTCAATATCACCTACGGTCCAAAGAATCCTTTTGACTAGGGTTGTCTGAGAATCAAAAAGAGATGTCTATACTATTATACAAATCTGTGGATACCTATTTATTAAAAATCAGTTTTCTATGGAGAGGCGTCGTGATTTCAGGAAATATCTTAATAGCTTGATGCAGAATCGTCATTTGTTTTGTATCGGTGCGCGGCGCCATGCCAGCCTGGCGCCATCCTTTGTCTTCTCATCACGCCGAAACGGGTGGACAAATTTTAACCAATTTTGGTACAGTGATAGCTGGACATCCAAAGATGGTTATAGGATACTTTTTTGCCCGACTACGAATTTGTGGGCACCTTCTAGTAACTGATATAAGTATATAATATCTTCAAGATATGTACATATAAAAAGATGATGAAGAACGATGATGATTCTAAAGCTCAGTTAATATGACAACAGTGAAATAATTCCCATTGTAAAAGCAGTTCAAAAATGATAACATTAAAGAATCTAAAACGTATGCTTACAACAATGAGGAGTTCCGTCGATTATTAGACATATGTAAAATAGACCAATCGCCTTCCTTAGACTTAAATTCACTCCCTTTGGGCTTCATAAAGACGCAGGTTAGTTCATTTTCTGTTTCTTCTGCGGCCAGGCAGCTTGACACTGGGAGCCCTTGTGAGACTAGTCCTTGTAAGACTGAGGGCCTTTGTGAGATTGATGGCCCTTCGAGGACCCTGGGCATGACCCCAGAGTGTGGCACATTCGTAAAGCAATCAATTTAGGCAACCGAAAATGACGACTCAGGTCTTAGGGAGTTCGTCAATTGCAGAGAAGGTAATGATAGGCCATAGGTTTTCGATGCACGAATCATGTCATACTAGGTCGACAGTAGGCGTCTAATCATTTATGCACCGAAAACCCCGGAGTATGGGAATCCCAAGTAGCAAAACAAGCTGTAGAAGCGCTTATACAGCTTTTATACTGCTAATTTAAGCTGAGTAAAGGCTATATAAGCACTTCTGCAATTTGTTTTCTACTCGGGATGAGACAAAACATTTGGTTTACGTTAGCAGACGTTACCGCTTAATAATTAATTTGGGTGTCACTATCGTTACTAATCGATTCTCAACATAATTTGAGACGATGGTGCCGATTACAAAGTCCGAATCTTTACGGTAGATGGCGCTACGATTCCGCTAAGGCATGTAGAAGCACTGTTTGAAAAATTCAATGACTCTCGCATCAGGTTCGGTGGTCCAATTGGTAGGACGCCCGTGTTGGCCCGGAAAGCCGGTGGAGACGCAGGTTCGAACCTTGCCCGAACCGTTTAATTAAAAAAACTCGCTTCATTGTAAACATTGGGAATGAGACGGTTAAAACACTCAAATCCAACAGGCCATCTAACATAACCATTGGCGTATTTAGGGGGATGGCCGGGTGGGCCGTGCCCACCCCAATATGGTCTAGTATATATATTCTTTGGTATAGTGCCCACCCCAGGATTTTGGGTTACCGCTAGAAAGTCATGACTTCAACTCATAAGCCATGGCCAGGCCTTCAAAGTCATTTGAAAAGGTCTGTTTGATGGCCTATCTACATATTGAATGCGGCTACACAATATGTATTTCATCGTTGATTTCGCTTTCAGTTATCCACGCGGTAGATTTGAAGTAAGTGGAGCGTTACCGAGCTAAACTGTAACCAACAGGGCGAGCCAGTTATGTTTTAATTGATCGGTTGCGTAAACTATTATGTGGGTCTACTGTTTCTCGATGGATGGGTTATATCAGGAAATCACGGGTTTTAGGAATCGTGAAGTGACAAAACACTGTTGGTACATGGGATCATTGGTTTATTGACTAATGGGCTATTTACCTTTCCGAAACTAGATTTGTCTCTACATCTAAGTTTATTAGAACGTTTATATAGCAAAATCAAAATCAATACGTTCTCTAAGTAGGCCACAAGGGCACTTTCACATGTCCGAATCTGAATCTACCGGTATTTCAACAAGAGGCGACCACTGTTGAGAAGAAAGCCGAAAGAAACTTAAAAGTAAGTAATTTTTTCGTAAATTATACTTAAAGTATTAGAATTATATTATAACTACTAGAATTGATACAAACCTTACGGGATCCCCTTGGATCGCATAATGTTTTTTAGACTAATGCTGTTTCGCATAATTGATTTAGCATAATTTGTTTTGGCATAATAGTACTTTCGCATAGTAATATTTTGGCCTACTGTTTTTTTGGCATACTACGCTATTAGCATAATTTTAGTTGGACTAATTTGTATTGGCCGAATATACTTTACGCATACTATTGTTTGGGCTAATAATTATTTGGTATATCTGTCATTATACATAATTTCAGTTGTCTAAATGAATGAAACTCAGTTACGTGGTTAACATGCATTTATTATTATTGTATGTATATATTTCAAAACAAAATATTACGTTACGTAACGTTAGGTCACATTAGGTAGGTACATTAGGTTAGGTTAGGTTAGCATGATAACCAGGCGCGAAGCGCCTAAGCAACGCGGAATAGGGGGTCTGCGAAGCGGACCTCCATCGTCCTCGCTTTAGTTCCTAAATATATACAGGGTGATTAATCCAAATGGGGGAAGAAAACGAAAACTATAAGAGATAGAGAAATCTGTTCGATTCCGGGTTATGCATGAGATATACGAAAAAAAATTGAATGCAGTTTTTAATAAATCTAAAATCGAAGCCATGGTTCCTAAGAACAGGTTTCCCTATCTCTTATAGTTTTCGTTTTCTCCCTACTGACCCATTTGGATTGATCACCCGGAATACACACTATACTAACCTTCTCTCGTACCTAGTGCAACTTTTAATAGGATAATATAATAGCGTTATGCATTTTGATATGATGCCAATTGATTATTATGCCTATTTATGCTTATGCTTTTTGTTATTAGTCTTCATGACGGTTATGCTTTCTGTATTTATGCTTTTTAATGTTATGCGTAAAAAAATATGCGTAATGCGGCTTATGCACATCTCATTTTCGGCGAAAAGCAATTATGCGTAACCATATTAGTATTAATGATTTTATGCCTTCCAATAGTAAACCAAACCTTACTCCATCAATGGATTTAACGGTTCAACTTCTTGTGTCGTGTTCCTCAATACTGAGGGTAGAGACTTCTGTACATCACTTTAATTTTGACGATGTTATGCCATCTGTCTGTCCTTAGCGACGTGTAGGGCCTTGCAGCGCTGTATGATAGGTAATTAGACGAAAATAGCTGGAAAAGTTTTTGGTTGAATTATAATAGATAGGCAATGTTTTGTCTATTACTATCGTATTTACAGACCGGCGCTACAATGGCGAATATTCAGTCCAAAACATTTCGTTTAGCACTCAAGCCTATTATAAAACCATATTAAAGACTATCTCGAGAGACCGAATTTGCATTGATACACACATGCACACACGAGTGCTGAAATCGAAGAGTCTGTTTCTTTTCCTATTTGTCGTATTGCATTATATTATTATTCATTTATGATGTACGTAATTTATAGTAAAATCATTGTCAATATAACAAGTTATCTAATATATATTATAAATACATATATAATCATTATGTAAAGTACTTGTATGTGATGTTGTACATTGTGTTTTATATTTTATGTGTCACTGAAGTGAGAAACAAGTAAATTGTAAAAAATAATGTCTAGGTACCGTACTACGAAACGAAACGAAACGAAACGAAACGATTAAAGACTATCTCGAGAGACCGAATTTGCATTGATACACACATGCACACACGAGTGCTGAAATCGAAGAGTCTGTTTCTTTTCCTATTTGTCGTATTGCATTATATTATTATTCATTTATGATGTACGTAATTTATAGTAAAATCATTGTCAATATAACAAGTTATCTAATATATATTATAAATACATATATAATCATTATGTAAAGTACTTGCATGTGATGTTGTACATTGTGTTTTATATTTTATGTGTCACTGACGTGAGAAACAAGTAAATTGTAAAAAATAATGTATAGGTACCGTACTATCCTAGTGATCTACTGTAGGAATAGGCGTCACTGAAAGTCAGCGTCCGGAAGTGGGTACCTATTGCTTACATCATGACATTGAGCTGAGTGACGACCTTTTTAGCATTAGTTTAATCTATATGTATTACGCGTTATTCATTTTTATGTGTATACTATGCTAAATAAAATTATTTCATGTATCTTCTTTCTAATCAACATATTTTTTTTTCAAATGGAGAGTATTCACTCACCTTCCCTGAGTACTAACAAATGAACATGTAAATATGATGCATCCTCGGAAAAATAATGATCTTTCATCATATATTTGCTTGAGTATCATACTGACGTGATGTTAAAACAAATACACACATGACTTGAGTTTTCCGGACAATGTCGCTATACACTTCCTAAGGAAATACTGCATCACGCAATATCTATGTAAATTATTCTTTGAACCATGACCATTTTAAACGCATTTTATTGCTTGTCCATCAATGTCAGGGTAAACTGACATTGCATCAATATTTATTTATTTAATCTTCATTGCACAACAGACAACTTATAGTACAAAAGGTGGACTTAATGCCATGAGGCATCTACCAGTCAACCTTCGGAATACATAGTTGGTGAAGTGGCCAAAGGACGCCGTCGGAACCGTTTTAGTCAGCATCGTCTATCCGTATGTCCGTCTGTTACGTAGTTGTAGAGCTGTGTTTTTTTCGCACTTTAGTAGTTAAAAGTACTGGGTAATTCTCCGAGCGTTCTAACCGCGCGTTTTTGACGTGACAACGTCTAATAAATTGATGAACGCCGGCCGCGCATACGAAAAAACATGACGTCATTGTAGCAATACTTTGTAGCGCCGTGGACATGACGTCATTGTAGCAATACTTTGTAGCGCCGTGGAAGGGAAGGGGAACCACGTGACTGACACAAGCCTACGTCATCATGCTGTTCACAGATTCTCAAACTTTAAAATATGGGAAGAGGGAAGAGGGAAGAGGGAAGAGGGAAGAGGGAAGAGGGAAGAGGGAAGAGGGAAGAGGGAAGAGGGAAGAGGGAAGAGGGAAGAGGGAAGAGGGAAGAGGGAAGAGGGAAGAGGGA
This sequence comes from Apotomis capreana, assembly GCA_947623375.1. NCBI lineage: Eukaryota > Metazoa > Arthropoda > Insecta > Lepidoptera > Tortricidae > Apotomis > Apotomis capreana. The sequence goes on from OX392518.1 coordinate 10,730,642, forward strand.
AGAGGGAAGAGGGAAGAGGGAAGAGGGAAGAGGGAAGAGGGAAGAGGGAAGAGGGAAGAGGGAAGAGGGAAGAGGGAAGAGGGAAGAGGGAAGAGGGAAGAGGGAAGAGGGAAGAGGGAAGAGGGAAGAGGGAAGAGGGAAGAGGGAAGAGGGAAGAGGGAAGAGGGAAGAGGGAAGAGGGAAGAGGGAAGAGGGAAGAGGGAAGAGGGAAGAGGGAAGAGGGAAGAGGGAAGAGGGAAGAGGGAAGAGGGAAGAGGGAAGAGGGAAGAGGGAAGAGGGAAGAGGGAAGAGGGAAGAGGGAAGAGGGAAGAGGGAAGAGGGAAGAGGGAAGAGGGAAGAGGGAAGAGGGAAGAGGGAAGAGGGAAGAGGGAAGAGGGAAGAGGGAAGAGGGAAGAGGGAAGAGGGAAGAGGGAAGAGGGAAGAGGGAAGAGGGAAGAGGGAAGAGGGAAGAGGGAAGAGGGAAGAGGGAAGAGGGAAGAGGGAAGAGGGAAGAGGGAAGAGGGAAGAGGGAAGAGGGAAGAGGGAAGAGGGAAGAGGGAAGAGGGAAGAGGGAAGAGGGAAGAGGGAAGAGGGAAGAGGGAAGAGGGAAGAGGGAAGAGGGAAGAGGGAAGAGGGAAGAGGGAAGAGGGAAGAGGGAAGAGGGAAGAGGGAAGAGGGAAGAGGGAAGAGGGAAGAGGGAAGAGGGAAGCGGGAAGAGGGAAGAGGGAACAATATTTACAGCAATGAGAATGACCAAAAAAGGTCTTACAAACGTTGAATATTCACCCTACTACAATGGCCGCTACAAAAAAAAGTTTGAAATCTGCGTTATAAATGATGCATAAAAAAATAGTGCGTGGAGTCCCTCCGCGCGGAAGAAGTGAAACTTTTTAATGTGGAAATGAAAATAGGTAGGGGTAGAAATTGATTTTTAGTGAACTCATATTGTTTCTTTAAGACAAACTTCTTCACTCTCGCTCTGTCTCTTTCTATCCCCCCTCCCGAGGAGCGTTGAACGTTTAACGCGACAGTGCTTATCCTACCCCCTCCACGGTAGCGTTAAACGTTTAACGCAACCGTTAAACGTTTAACGCAACCTTGTTGGAAGTCGCATTAGAAGTTTCACTTCAAAAAAGCAATATGCAAAGATTTGATGACTTCTATTTTAATGGGTTGAAACTGTTACAAGAATATTACCACCTTCATAGACACTACGTCTAGAGACGTTAATTAGATCCCTCGTGATACGGCACCACGACTACGGATGGCGACTTTTATCATCGCAAAAATTTCTCTCCACAGCCTATAATATTTCTTATAGTTCTTATTATACTTAAAGGTCTTGTACCGGTTTTTGGCTAGAAATTTTTTGTTTGAGTGTTACCTGTGCCGCAGAATGCAATTTCCAAAATAGTCATGTGTCCGTGAACGGGTCCATATTGGCTTACATAAAATTCTTATTCATAATTGTCGTCAGTCATAATTTTCGTAGTCATAATTTCTACTTTTGCCTTAAAAAATAACTTTTCAGAGCTCAAACCTCATGTAAAGTAAATAATTACAGAGTTATGTTCACGACTTTATGACCAACAATACTGTATATCAATCAATCGTTATGTGAAATATGCGCACCCGTTTGTGAACGTCTTAAGTGTTAAGACCTTGAAAGAGAAGTTAATGCAAGTAAACTGTAGCGCAGTGAAGCTTACTACGGTTATTATAAACTGTATACCGGATATTGTACTTAGCACATACCATAGGCCCCATATCATAATTAATCGTGACATGTAATTACACCCGACCGCAGATCTCCCTGCGAAGCGTATGAGATCTCACCGGAGAAACTTGATTGAGCATTACATGTGTTTGTAATATAGCCTTAGAATTATGGGATAGGTAAAACCTGGGAAAAAAGTAGTATCTAGGTACTAGTTTATGAAGTGGATAATGTTCTGGCCCATAACCTGTAACGACATTTCGCCGAGCGAGTTCAAACTGTTTATTTATTCATAAACTAGATACTACAAATTAGGTTTTCTAAGTTTGTGGAACCTTTGGATTTGTGAAAAAATTGCCTATTAGCTTGACAGATTAAAATTTAATTTTCCATACTCATTTGCTTAATAAGACTTGCGGAGACAGACTTTCGACGTCATCACGCTATGATTGGTTGGTTGGTTCTGTCAATCCGTTTCAGTGTTGCCAGAGTAGTGTATCATAATACTCCCCGATTCTCATAAAATCGAGTGTTTTAAAAATCAATTATCTCGACAAAATAAAACTTAGTCAAATAACATGACAACTGCATAATTTTTTTTATTTTTTCCTTATAATTATTTTGTTACCGTAAAGCGGCAACTAATCCAGTGACGTAGAAAGTCTCACTAGCTGGAGTGAGTCATTTTCAAAATACATGTACATAGTTAAGGGCTTTAATTAAAACAAAACTTAAGAGGCCTTATTCCTTTTAAAATGCTGATTGCTTAGGCATTTTTCTCTATGATCAAACATGTTTTTTAACATATTATTGATGTTACTACCTAGAACAGGGCTATTGGGATTTATTGGTACATATTTGAAACCTACAGTTAGAATTTTTCATTGATAATTTTTTGTTTCAAAAACTACTCGAATTTGACAAAATTGACGCGCAAAATTGATCGACTACACGCAATAAAAGCATGAAATAGCTACGTTACTTCCTAGAACTCGGGGAAAAGTATTATCCACTTCAAAAATTTGGTTGAAATTATCAATATATTAGGCATAATATGAAAAAAAAATTTTTTTAAAGGAATAAGGCCTCTTCATTGATTCCTTTACGTTATGATAGTTACCCATATATTTTGTATGATTTACTTTCGTAACACAAAAGAAGCGATCGTAATTTTGTTTTTATTGAGCCTTTAAGTATGTAACTACATGTAAGCCTTTAATACAAAGATCAAAGCTTAAAGAAAAATTAAAAAAAAATTCGCTTGGTGTAAAAAACCTTTCAAAAAAACAATGCAAAGATCGACACACAAAGCATAAGAAAAAAAATCGTTGGGTCTTCCTGGAGCTAGGGTAGCGAAACGGTTAACGCGCTGGACCGGCAATCTCCCAGGTAGCTCTTTTTAAATTTTTCTTTAAGCTTTGATCTTTGTATTAAAGGCTTAAATAAAAAATTGTTGCGTACCCACATTAAAAAAATGAGACATTACATGTTTCATTAATGTATTACATGTATTTTGAAAATGACTCGAGTGTCATACCTCGTTTTCTTATACCATATGAGTAGGTCTAATCTAAGTATATGCCACCATGTGAACACAGCGGCATAGATACGGCACGGTATTGACGCAACACGCAAGTCTACGATGCTATCTGGACAACAATGTATCGGAATGAATAGGATATTGTTTTGTCAACATGTTGAAAACTGTTGCAGTCCGAGGAATTTCATGTTATTTAAGTAAGTTGCTCGTCTGGCATATGGCCGCTTTTAGGAATATCTTAATTTTGTGAGAAAGAAACTAAAGATAGCCCGAATTAAAAGTATAAAACAGCCTCGACACAAGTAGCTATGGTTATCATGAGACCCTCATTCAATGAGTTATAGAAAATGGTACTCCAACCGAACAAAAATACAAAATTTGGAACTATTAATGACATGTTTCGAATCGGTACGCGATACCGATTACCGTACCGATTCGAAATAAGTCGAGCGTTATTCGACTTCTACGACGTGAGTAAACCCGTTTAAGTATTTTAATATGTCTGAGACTCACGATAGTTTTCTATGTTAAATTTGGAACTCTTAGCTTATTTTAATATTGCCTGAGATCATGTCACTTGTTTCAATTAAAACTACTGGTCCTATTTCCATCAAACATAGCTTAGAACGATCTCGACGGACAAGTCTTTCAATTAAGAAAAACCGCACTCAAATTGGTCTGTTTGGGAGCTATGATACCACATAGAGACACAGAGATACACAGACAAGAAGCTGCATATTACACGACCACACTCGCACACTTTTTTAACACGTTGAACGCCATACAAAAAACCACGTTTAGCTCAGGGGGCCGCGGCGGACACCTTGTGACCTGAAGATGTCGAGTCCATGGGGCCGCGTTGGACACCAAGTGTCCGCATGCTTACGATCACTTCAGAAGCCTATACGCGGCCGACAGACAGCATTTGAATTGTTTTTACTAAGGCGAGTGACCCGCGCGGCCCCACAGAACGACCTGGCCGCTTGGCACAAAAAAAAACAAAGTTGTTAAGATTCCTCGATATTTTTACATGATGTCTCCAAAAGTGTAGTAAGTAGGTTTAAAAACTGAGTATTTTATATCATTAAATGAAGAGCTATATAGTTATCACGTAGTTTTTTTAGTTTAAGAAGACATTAGAAATTATTTAGAATTAAAATTGCTTTCAATCTATTCGGTATCAAATCAAAAAATGCAACGCACTTGTGACTGGTGTTGCAGGTGTCTATGGGCTAAATCGAAAATTGACGACAAAAGAATTCTGATTAAATAATAAATAAATAATATCAGACAGCCTCACACAAATCCACTTAGCCCCAAATTAAGCTCAAGAAGAATTGTGTTATGGGCACGATAACATGATTATATAGAAAAATAAATATCTAAATACATAGAACTGTTTAGCTTTCCACCAAACAACACCAAATATGCACAGAATTCCCTATTAATTAGGTTCCTTAGACAATATAATAAACTGTTTAGCAATATTGACTTATTTGACTGTACCAAATCGACATTAAAGAAGCGTATTCGTTCTTTAATGCTAAGTTTAGATATACATAGTTAATTCAATATCCCTTTTCCATTTACACATATGTACACACACAAACACTCTCGCACACACACATGCGCACTAGCCTGATCGAGCATACCATCATGATTGTCTAATTTATCTTGGAATCATTCAAAAATGAAATTCATAATGATCTTTGTATGTTACCTCTTTCACGTAATGACTTAAATAGTACTTACAAAGATTTATTTGGCATAATAATGGATCAATTTAATACACATTTCAAAAAGAAAACTATTTCTGGGTCGACTACAAAAACAAAGTTTAGTGAATGGGCTACTGTAGGTATTCATAGAAGCAGAACCAGGCTTTATGAACTGTATGCAGAGAAGGAAGTGAACAAGGACGCAGATTTTTTAAACTATGTTAAGAACTATTCAAAATTGTTTAAGCAAGTGTGCATAGCCACAAAGCAAATTATATTAGTTCTAAAGTCAAAATGTCGGACAACAAAGTAAAAACTATTTGGAATGTTATTAACAGAGAAACTGGTAAATCCAAAACTCGCAATTGCCAAGTCAACATTGTCAGTGAAAACGGGCAGACTATATCAAATCATGATGTTGCCTCGGCATTCGAGGATTATTTTCCCAACATTGCAGTTAATACCACAAAATGTTTAAAATCATCTGTGTCCGAAGCCTATACCTTACTTTGTGCTAATTGTAAGAAATGTGATGATGAGTTTCAATTTAGTCCAGTAAATACAGTAGATGTTATTAAAACATTTAAATCACTCAATTTAAAGAAAACAGAGGATTTATGGGGAGCATCAGTAAAAATAATTAATCATATCATAGATTCAATTGCGCCTTACCTAGCTTTGATTTACAATAGTTGCATAATGATAATGATAATGATAATTTATTCACTGAATATATGGTAAGTTACATAATAAGGTGGTATAATATAAACATTTGATCCTTAATATAATATAAACAGCATAGCAGAGGGAGTTTTCCCAAATCTTATGAAAATGAGTAGTCATACCTCTTTTTAAATCGGGTGATTTGAGTGATGTGACTAATTTCCGTCCGATATCTGTACTACCTGTTTTAAGTAAAGTTTTCGAAAAATTAATGTTGAAAGATCTACTAGGACACTTCAATAGAAATAAATTACTCTCTAGTAAACAGTTCGGTTTCACAAGGGGACGTTCCACGACTGATGCAGCATCTGTACTTATTAAACACATTTATGACAGCTGGGAGGAATCTTGTGATGCAATTGGGATCTTCTGCGACCTTTCTAAGGCATTCGACTGCGTTCATCCTGGAACACTCATTTTGAAATTAGAACATTATGGTCTGTCTTCAAATGCTTTAAGCCTTATGTCTTCATATCTCAGTGATAGAATGCAAACAGTGGATGTAAATGGAACCCAGTCCAATGGAGCTATAGTTAAGCTAGGAGTGCCACAGGGCTCTATTTTAGGTCCATTTCTATTTTTGGTTTATATAAATGACTTACCATCTATAGTAGATAATCTTTGTAATATAGTACTATTTGCTGACGATACATCATTAATTTTCAAGGTTCACCGGAAATCAACCGACTATGCGGAAATTAATGGCACACTAGAGAAAGTACTTAACTGGTTTACTACTAATAATCTTCTATTAAATGCCAAGAAGACTAAATGTGTTAGATTTGCTTTACCGAATGTTACGGCGGTAGATTCTACTATATTACTAAATGGTGAATGTTTAGAAATAGTGAATAAGGCATTATTCTTAGGTATAACATTGGACAGTAATTTGCAATGGGGTCCACATATAGCAGTGCTTGCAGGTAAATTAAGTTCAGCGGCGTACGCCGTTAGGAAAATCAGACAATTGAGTAATGTTGATACAGCTCGCTTAGTTTATCATAGTTATTTTCATAGTGTCATGTCATATGGTATTCTGGTTTGGGGCAAAGCAGCTGACATTCAGACTATATTTGTGCTACAAAAAAGAGCCATTCGTTCTATATATAACCTAAATTCTCGTGACTCCTTAAGAGACATTTTCAAAGATATAAACATCTTAACTGTAGCGTCCCAATATATTTATGAGAATATTATGTATGTTATTAGAAACCTAGATTCATTTACAAAAAATTCCGATGTCCACAGTTTTAACACTAGAAATAAAAATAAAATTGCTATTAGAAAGTTTCGTGTTCGTAAAGTAAGTAAATCATTTTTAGGCCAATGTATTCATTTTTATAACAAGTTAAGTACCTGATCATGTTTTAAAATTAGCCTTTACATCTCTCAAAAATTATTTAAAAAAATCTCTAATGTCAAAAGCATATTATACAGTAGAGGACTATCTGACAGACAAAAATGCATGGCCTGATCCAGAAACCGCGTAGCTGACTCCTTCTTAGATTGTACCTAACTCTAGTTTAAGGGACACAGTTCTAATAAGAAAGCATATCAAACGTACATAAATTGTGATAAACCGTCAGGCTTTCTTGTAGTTTCTATTTTATTCTTACACTTTTCCTCACTTATGTCTTAAAATACACTTTTAATATGTTTTCTTGTAGAACTACGTATAGTTAAGTTCATATCATTGTAATAGTTAAGTACTTATGCTTTCTGAAAAAATGACTGACTGTTGAGTTTCTTTCGGCGTTTCTTCTCAACAGTGGTCTCCTCTTGTGAAATGCCGGTAGACTCAGACATGTAAAAGTGCCCTTGTGGCCTACTTGCAGAATAAAGTTAATTATTTCATTGTTTCATTATAAATAGTTCTACTTACTGTATTTTTGTGGACATTTTTGCTTTTGTTGTAGTACTACATACATATTGTTAATTATTACAAATTGAAAAAATAATAAAAAAAAGAAAACATCCATGACCAAAGCACTAATATTCATGTTCATCACACAAATATTTCCCATTGCCGGGATTCGAACCCAGGACCCCCGGCTCACCGTGGAGAATATTCCCACTCGTACCAAGAAGTTTGGCAATTCCTTCATCTGCCGAACTACTAAAATATGGAACTCCTTGCCGGCTCACGTGTTTCCTCCTTCTTATAACTTGGGACCCTTCAAACGAAGCGTGAAGAAGCAACTCTCGGGCCAGCATGGCAGTGTCAACTGACATGGCACCGTTGGTTTCTCGTCAGTTGCCATTGCGACTTGGGCTCCCCTTTTTGCTTACCATCAGGCGAAGTGGAGGCACTATGTTGTGCCGTTATATTAAAAAAACCGGCCAAGTGCGAGTCGGACTCGCGCACCGAGGGTTCCGTACAAACACTTTCCATCCCTAAGTGGTTAAGTTAAGTTTGCACCTGGTATGTATAGCGCCCCATATAAATTAGGTGCAAAGTTAGGTATTAAAAAAAAAATTTATGGTTTTCGTAATTATTCCTTTATCTATGCTATAAGACGTTGCTTCGTACCAAATTTCAAGATTCTGAGTTCACGGGAAGCACCCTGTAGGTTTTGATTCCCTTGCAAGTGTCGAAAATTTGCAAATTAGGTGCAAAGTTAGGTATTAAAAAAAAAAATTATGGTTTTCGTAATTATTCCTTTATCTATGCTATAAGACGTTGCTTCGTACCAAATTTCAAGATTCTGAGTTCACGGGAAGCACCCTGTAGGTTTTGATTCCCTTGCAAGTGTCGAAAATTTGCGGCATAAACGGCTGTATCTTTTGATTGCGTTGGCTTAGAAGTTTGATTTTTTCACAGCTTCAAGGGACAGTAGACCTGAGTAATTGATATAAATTTCAGCTTCATACGTCCACGCGTTCCTGAGAAAAAGGGTCTTGACAGACGGACAGACGGACAACAAAGTGATCCTATAAGGGTTCCGTTTTTTCCTTTTGAGGTACGGAACCCTAAAAAAAGATTTGTATGGAGAATAGTACCTACAGCGCCCCTACCGGTTACTTTGTAGAACTACAATTCTCCATACACATCGTTTACGCAGTCGCTAGCGAGGACGGTCACTGCACTCATGGTAAGGGTACTGAAATGGAGACGTTACGCTTGCTCAGTCCATTAATTTATCCATGAATACGAATTTCAAAGTTGGCAACACTGGGTATCGTCATCCTGTCCATTATTAAATGTAGTATTTTTGATGCCTGTATTTTTTATATTTAATACTGTAGAAAAAAATATTTGTATCGCTTTCAGTTAATAGGCATTTTTTCTGTTTATTTAGTTATTGTTTGACGACGCATTTGGCTCGGTTTGTAGACACCTGCCTACTGAGCGGCGGTCCCGGGTTCGAATCCCGGCCGGGGCAAATATTTGTGTGATGAACTCGAATATTTGTGCTTGGGTCATGGTTGTTCTATGTATTTAAGTATATATGTATCTATATAAGTACGTATATCGTCGTCTAGTACCCATAACACAAGCCTTCTTGAGCTTAATTTGGGACTAGATCGATTTGAGTGAGGTTGTCCGATATTTATTTATATTTATTTATTTGTATGCTACCTATGCGTTGTTTCTTAATATTACCATCAATAATATAATTATGTGTGCTGTATACTGGAAAAAGTATGAAAATTGTATTTAAGTGATGCTCATTTGTTATTGTCAAAGTATCAATTCGTTGTGTAATTTGTAAATGTTTAAAGATAGATATTATTTATGTTTCCGACTGAAGGATACTGATTCCATGGTCATGAAATAAATTTAAAAAACTTGGGCAAGTGCGAGTCCGACTCGCGCATGAAGGGTTCCGTACCATAATCTATAACAAGTTTGTTGTAGGTACGGGAGCCCACCTTAAATATATATCTTATTTTATTTTTAGTATTTGTTGTTATAGCGGCAAAAGAATACATCATTTGTGAAAATTACAACTGTCTAGCGATCACCGTTCTTGAGATAGAGCCTGGTGACGGACGGACGGACAGTGAAGTCTCAGTAATAGGGTCCCGTTTTACCCTTTGGGTACGGAACCCTAAAAACGTCATCCCGTCCTATATACATCTGACCACAAACTCCCAGCTAATTTCGCACTTTCGTCGCAGGCAATTATAATCACAGCTTGCGTAACCTCAGTTGCTTCTGCAGTCACGACTAGAGCCTTCCACCAAGTTATATTTGCTGTCGCGGAACTTGGAAATTCAATTGGTAATTTTTTGGCAAAAGCCGATGTTTCGGTTATAAAATGTACGAACGTAGAACCTCCTTTTTGAAGTAGGTGCAAAATAACCTATACCTCTTCAATTCATCATAGCAGACACACAACCAAAAACAATTTAGTCTAATAAAAAATATACTTTTGATAATTTCAGTGTTTTTTTGCTTAGTCTATTACCTAGGCAGTCTGAACAAATGAGTCTTTACCAAGCCTAAAACAGGTGCATTTATATGTGAGGAATGTGATTGGTCTATGTCACACAGCTTCGCTCCAGTAGGGGAAGCAGATCTATGTTTCGCGACTCAAGTAACTTTCTCACAGTGCTGTACAGAAAGGTAATTACCGTTACCGGGTGATCAATCCAAATGGGTCAGTAGGGAGAAGTCACAAATATAAGAGATTTATTTATTTATTCAAATTAGTTACACAGCATTACAGTAATTAAACTAAGTCACTGTGAACTAAAAAATCATACATAAAATAAATAAAAACTTAAATCTAGTTGGATTTAGGTGACGTAACAGCGTGGCTGCTTTGCGTCGTCTGATCTGGCGCAGGATTCGGCAGATTGCCCCGGAACTGCCGAAACACGACACCCTTCGGCCAGAAGTCTGCACTTGCGATGGTGTCCTGCAGCGGCCGCGGTACACGCACCACAAACGAGCTGAAGTGATAGAGAAATCTGTTCTTAGGAATCATGGCTTCGTCTTTAGGTTTAATAAAAACTGCATTATTATTTTTTTATAAATCTCATACATAATTTCATACATAACCCGGTCAAAACCTCTGTAAAGAATGTTACAATACGCCATGCGATTACTTACAGAATTTTAACCAGGGGCCCAATTCGAGAATACCGTTTGAGATATCGCCAAACGTCAAATCTCCATTAGATAACAGTTATATCGCCATTGAACTGTCATTTAAATGCGATGAGCTTAAAAGTGACATATCTCATCTCAATTTTGGAAATACGAAGGCGATAATGATTGTCAAAAATGTTATTCATGTATATGAATTTCTGTTTTGAACGAAACGTAACGGACTACTTTCGCGTACTACGCGGTCAATTTAAAGTATGCACCTGGTATTTATGCCGTCACATACAAAGGAAGCGAAAATTTTGCGCGTCCGAATTGACGAAGTTGCGATGTTCTACGGATATCGCCACTTGTCAAGTAGGCACACGTCAAAAGTGACGGATGGCGATGGATTAGAGAGATCTCCATTATATCTCTAAAATTGGTCGAATACCCCTCCCCGTTCAATTCCCAGTTATACATGAGGTTAATATAGAAATTTTGTATGCAGTTTGTATTAAATCTAAAATCGACTCCATGGTTCCTAAGAACAGATTTCCCTATCTCTTATTGTTTTCGTTTTCTCCCTACTGACCCATTTGGATTGATCACCCTGTACATCTCGTGCTAAAGGGGCAGTGTCCACTACAGGCAGCCTTTACCACGGTGTTGACATTGCTTTAGTAGTAACACTGTTACAAAGTATAATGCACGTAAAACTTAAAAGTGCTGTGTTGCTGAGAAATTCGAAATATCAATAAAATCAAAATAATTTTTAAATTAATTATCAAGCGGCGTAAGTAACCCACTACCTAAGATGCACTTTAAAATTGTCAAAGATTTAAACTCACTTTAATTTTACAGGACTGAAGAATTTAAAAGAGTTTCGTCCATTTTCCGGACCGCAAAGTTAAAGTTGTTGTTACACACAAAACAAGAAGGTAGTGTTGTAAAAATTATATCAAAACGTCAAAGTGCTTGCATAACCTCGTGCTCGATACAATAATGGCCGATGTCGCAGAAAAAAAACGAAAGTGAATGAATCAGAGCGGGCAATAGGTACAATGGCAAAGTCCGCACGACGTCTAGCCACAGAAAATGTTAGGGCAGAGGTTTAACTAACTTAGGCACTTTGTTGTTGTTGTTGTCGTTGTTGCTAGTGTTGTTGTCCTAAGGTACCACGGAGGTGCAGAGGGCCTTCATAAGCTGGAGACGCGCCTTTGTTTCTTCAGCTACTCCGTTAGTCTCGATGCAACTCCGATAGAGCTCGCTTTGAATGATGCGCCGCCAAGAGAGAGTCACTCAGGCACAGAATATAACAGAAGATAAGGGTTTCTCTATAGACCTTCGCAAAAGCATGGAGAACTGTTTTTTATTAGTTGTTTGGAAAACGAAATCAGAGCGCATAATGCAATAAGTACCTCTAATGATAAAGTCCGTACGGCGTCTAGGCACAGATAATGTTACGACAGGGATTTAACTAGCTATAGGCACATAGGCACAGAATAAAACACTAGATAAGATTTTATCTTTCGATCCTTGCAAAAGCCTGCAATTGTATTTGTAGGCTATTAACGCGGTTCGCGGTGAGTATTAGCGAGTCCGTTTTGCTACAAGTATAGCACAAATAGGTTATTGTATTTGCTTTTCGCTTCTTTTTAGAGAGGTAAGTACATAACGATTTTATTAAGACTGATTACGGACTACTATTTTTTTCTGTGGCTTTAAAAAGCTTACTGATGGTAGTTTGAAATTATAATGCATCTTTACTGTTATATCAGTCTGTTCAATAAATAATGGCCGTTTTGAGATGAATAACCCTTCCGAATTTCTATTTTTTTCGCAGGATAATAATGACTTTTTGATTAACAGTGATGAATAATCATTTCTAAAGATGTGATATTCCGAGAATTTCCAGTAATTTTCCTAATTTTGTATAGAGAATATTCGAGAACGTCCTCTCCCCATACAAATCGGGAAACATTCTAGAACGGCACATCTCTATCACTACAATCCCGTTAACATTATAAAAGCAAAAGTTTGTGTGTGTATGTTTGTTACTAGGTACAACACACCAAAACGGCTAGACGGATTTGCTTGATATTTGGAACAAAGATAGTTTATGCCCTAACTTAGAACATGGGCAACTTTTTATCCCGAAAAAAGCATTCCATCTAGTGATATACCAGCAGCAGCAGTAGTCTCGTAGGATGGTGAAGTAGCATAAACCGGCCAAGAGCATGTCGGGCCACGCTCAGTGTAGGGTTCCGTATCCGCAAGCTCTATAAAAAGGTCGTAAACGCCAAAGTAACAGTAATTACTTATTACCTTCTGGAAGTTATCGATTATACGCACCAGATTGAGCGAAATGTATTAATACAGTATGGCACTTAACTAATATGTGTAACGTTCGAAGTATAAGGACACCGCCCGGCACTTATGAAATTTTAAAGCAAATTATTAATTTTTGCGATAACTCAAAAACGGCTCAACCGATTTTATTCAATATAGTTTTCATTGAAAGGGCTTATAAGGCCTCATTTTCATGAATTTTTCCATAATTTTTAAGCCCGTGGTTGAAAAGTTAGGACACTATTTTTTTTATTTACGGAGCGAATATTTACAAAACTGCTGACTTTATCAAAAAATAATGTTCAGAGACCCCTATTATTTTTAAAAGACCTATTCAACGACACCCCACACACTAGTGTTGGAATGGGCAAAAAAATCACCCCCCACTTAAGGTGTGTAACGGGAGGTACCCGAAAAGAAGTTTTTATTTTACCGTTTTGTCGGCGTGATACATACACATACTCATACCAAATTTCAGCTTTCTAGTACTAATGGTCACGGAGCTAAGCCGCGGACGGACAGACAGACAGACAGACGGACATGGCGAAACTATAACGGTTCCTTGTTGACTACGTAACCCTAATAAAATGCAATGGATAGCAAAAGAAAACATAATAATATGCATTTTGTAAGGGCAGTGTTTACCTAATTGCATTGCAACCAAATTCCGTAAAATCCATAGAATGATCTGGGGGCACATGATGGTTCCATTTATCACGTGATAAATTAACTGACAAATCATCTGTCACTCACACTCACATTTCGTCTAAACGTGACGGATGTGTCACTTATTTTATTTATTGCGTGATAAAAGCAAAATCATAGGCCCGCTGTAGCATTTTTCAGTGTATACCCAAGTAGCACATATAATGCTGTATATAAGTTTAAACAGCCCTTAGCAGCTGAAATAAGCCGTTTAAGGGCTGTATAAACGCTAATTGAGCCTGTGTGGTACGTGGGTAAGTATAGGTAGAAATATATAAAAAGAGCACTGTCAACCTTTTACACAGTAGTCATTTGTTCTGCGCAAGTTAACCGCCAACGGTGCAATCTATTGCACTGTTACCTCTATGTGTTTCTTACGTGTACTACAGAAAACTAACTTAATCGGGTGCTTAAAAATTTTGCTATTACAAATTAGTAGGCTCTTAAGCTCGCAAGCTCAATTACTTACCTTTTTCCTGCCTAGCCTATTGCTTAGTACAGGGGAACTTGCGAACTTGTAAACTACTGAAAATTTATAAGAACATAATGAAATACCATAACAACCGCCTGTGGGCCGTACTTTATTGGTTGTTTGTGTATAATGTTACGCAATTGGTCGTTGGGCGTGACATATACTTAACCTACCTACTAACAGAAGTACTGCTTGTAGCACTACTGCTTTTGAGGAGTGACAATACCCCGATATTTTCAAAGTCGGGACCCTAGACAAACATTTCTTTGAAAGTATGTGAACCCCGACGGAACACTAGAAGGACATACTTACAGATATTTATGTTATGATATGTATACCTAGAGATTTTGCTAGCACCATGCTAGCACAAAAAACGTGTTGGTACTGGTAGTGCTAGACAAAATAAAACATCGACAATCCTGTTATCGATAAGTAGCAGTATCTACCACTTCAACGGCATAGAGGAAAAGTAAGTGGCTAATAAATCGTAACATTTTCATTAATTTCTCTAGTAAATGTCAACGTTAAATAAGTTTAGTAGGTAACCAAAGTTTTTACTAATTGAAGAAGTAAATAATTTACTTAATAATATGACATTTATTCGTCTTCCACAATATTGTGTATATCTTCTTAATAATAATAACCCCCAATTAGCCAGTCCAGGATAGGGACAGCATCCGCTCAATGTACATCTTACATTTCATTAAATTGTCGAAAGGGCCTCTACGCGCTGGCTTCGGCTCCGCGCACGCCTCCCAAAGGTCCGGGACACTATTCTCCCGTGAGCGGGTGCGACTATAATAATATATGATTATTTATGCATTTCCTTTATATCGTTGACATGGTGGTTATCGATAACAGGTTTGTGGATATAATTATTATGTAAGAACTAACACTAACCACCGTTTGTTCCTGCTAGAAATATATCTAGGTAAATGATTGCAGACAAACAAACAAACAGCACACTTATGATGATATGCAGTGCCGGCAAGGAGGGTGGCACTCGGGCGGCCGCCCGGGGCCCTGACTCCCAAAAGACGTTTCTATAACCAGGTGTAAGGCACCTAGGGTGCCAGAGTACCTATACCACACTATGAAGGGCTAAAATCGGCCCTGATGATATGTGATGCGAAGGAGACCATTGTTTGACATCCTTTGGGTACGGATCTCTAAGAATGAGATCACTTTTAATCAGATAAAGGAGTGATCATATAACGTGCAACAAAGTGAAATCCACTGAAAGGTCAATCGAAATAACTACTTACCTATTGATAATGATAATAGATCAATTGTACTAAAATGCAACTTCAACCGGACGTTTTAAGATTCAAATTGCTATTTCACGACCTGAGATGAAGCACGAAGTACCTACTTAAAATGCTTCCTTTGTTCAGTTAGTGGTTCAAGGATTAGATTAATTCCTGAAACGAAACTTATTTGCAAGATTTTGTATTCCTTTGTCTGGTCGATAATACTGCAACGGCCGCACTGCATGGTAAAGTGTCGTTTACAATTCAGGACACTTCCAAGCATATTTTGGATTAAATTATGCAGTCAACAGATCCAAGTTCAAAAACAATTATTTGTTTAATACTAACTAGAGGGTAAGTTAAAATTCATCCGTGTAATTTTTTTTACCGTAGTTGGGTAAAAAGATTCATATAAACTTTACATCTTTAGATGTCCCTGTCGGCACCAAAATTGGTTAAATTTTTGTTAATTGTTTTCGGCGTGATGAGAGGACATAACATTTTGGCGCCGAAATGGCATGGCGCCGGCGCCGCGCAGTCATATAAAACAAAAGACGATCCTGCATCACGCTATTAAGCGGCGTGGGTTCCAATCCCGCTTATAGTGAAATTGATCACATAAAAATGTTTGATTTTTAATATTCTCCTCGGTCAGTAAGAGGGGGAACTCCCTATCCTAGAAATAGATTTTGATAATTTCTGCACAACAAATAAGTACCTACTTTCAACTACCTGCGTCCTATCAGACCTCCGCTATGACTTTCACTGGCCGTACGGACACAACTAACGATCGCTTCCTGGTCCCAGGTTCAGTCACGTTTTGTCTACTCGTTTGTACTAAAATTGTTGAGACTGTTATAGTATCTTAGTCTTGCTAAATTGCCTACTTCTGAATACGGACTAGTAAACATTGACACACGAATGATAAATTAAATCAAATGGTCGAGACTCGAGTCGAGGGGAAATAATATGGAAGCAAGGACAAAGTGATAAATTTGGCATTTTAAAAAGTGCTGGGCAGTCTTTAATATTCGCAATATGAGAGGGCAGTGTGATAACAACTCAAATCTACGGGCAAAATGTATGATGATGCTTAACACCTAATAAGCACCTATGCGGGGCAAGATAAATAAAACTAGAGTCATTAGTTCATTACTGTCATTATTATATGAATTCATACCAGAAAAGCGGGCAAGCTGAGTGAGCGAAGCGAGCATGCCGCAGCAGCCACCCAGTAAGTTCCAGAGCCAAACTCCTACCAATAAAGTAGGTTAGGTGAGGTTAGAACTGCGACCACAACAGCGTGCGAGCCGCGGCAGCGACAGGAGTTATGAAAAATGCCCGCATGTCATCACTTTTCCTATAACATACATGCAACGCAACCTCTACCAATACAATACTCGATCGGCGCGGACTTGGATTCCACCCTTGTTGTCGATATGCCACTGATTCGTACGAAACGCTTTGCGTCTACTTTCCTTATGAGGACAGCTAAGGAATGGAACTCTCTTCCTGCGCACCTGTTGTGCGAAAATTATAGGTAACTTGGATCTCTTCAAGTCGAGAGTGAATAGGCATCTTCTAGCCAAGCATGCTCCATCTTAGGCCTTATTCTCACTTAACATCAGGTGCAATCGAGGTTAATTGCATGACTATTTTGAATTAAAAAAAATTGGGCAAGTGCGAGCCCGACTCGCGCATGAAGGGTTCCGTACCTATACATATATATAATCTATAACAAGTTTGTTGTATGGGAGCCCCCCTTAAATATTTATTTTATTTTATTTTTAGTATTTGTTGTTATAGCGGCAATAGAAATACATCATCTGTAAAAATTTCAACTGTCTAGCTATCACCGTTGTTGAGATACAGCCTGGTGACAAACGGACGGACGGACGGACGGACAGCGAAGTCTCAGTAATAGGGTCCCGTTTTTACCCTTTGGGTACGGAATCCTAAAAAAACCAAGAGCTGAGCTTATAACCGACGTGCTTTGTCCAGGCAATTCTAGTTGCACCCCGCGGGGTTATCCGCGGTTGATTGATGATTATTTCATTCCATTTCACTAAGGACCATTTTGGAACCATTTTCTAGTAAAGCGTTTATTGTTTCCTTTCCATATGTCACTTATTCTAAATTCGAACACACATAGCCTCTGGCTTGTAAAAGTCTGCTAAGGTTTTACACTGAATAATTTGGGGTCTAGGGCATAGGTTCAAAAGGAATTAGATGTGATTTTTGAAAGCATGTTAGCTTTAATATAATTTTATTAAAATTGATTCCAATACTTGGCACCTACAACCTAACCTAAATGCATTAGCTGGCTGCTAAGCTGTTAATTATTAACACTTTCACGATCAGGTAAAAAAATTAAAACTACCCAAGAAAGCAACAGAGCCCGCTAGTCGGGCTCAACCCCACCCCAGACGCCGACAGGGCCCGCCAGGTGGGCGCTTTTATACTACAATCCACTCTCACCCAGTACGGCAGTAGATAAGTGTGACAGAAATGTATATCTTTAAATAATCTAATTAATAACCATAATTTTGGAACCATTTTCTAGTAAAGCGTTCCTTTGTTTCCTTTCCATATGTCACTTATTCTAAATTCGAACCACAGACAACCCCCACTAGACGGAGCATGTAAGGCGACCCGCGCGCACCAACGGTATGGTACTGCGATCTTATAAAAGTATCAACACGGGCGCCACCGTTTAGTTGCGTCCATGTTTTCGACCCGTGCGTACGGCAACGAAATATAATATCAAATATTAACGAAAAATGGTAAATTGTAGCGTTAAGTGGTGTGGGAAGACTTCTAGGACTTCAAGCTATGATAAAGATGGTATAACATTCCATAGGTGAGTAAATTTTACTGTATAAAACAAAATTTTTGTTTCCTAGCCACGGAGACCGGAGCTCTCTTTATACTGGTCACTTGGAACTATCGAACGTCGCTCGGAAGTAGTGAAGCATATCTGTCCCTTTTGATCAAGTAAAATATGCAATTGAGCTATCCTTTTCTACCGGTTCTTACGAAAGCACGTGTATCGTTAGTGATGTACTGCAGACAATACCAAATCGACTTTTGGCTGAAGCGTATTTTATTAATAAAGTATTAATATTTATTTTTATTGTTGTATTATAGTAATTTAGAGTAGTAATTCGGTAGTTTTATTTAGTTTGTAGATGTTTTTAGTTTGAGTAAATATTATGTATTGATTTATTTCTTAAAATTTGTAATTAAATCGGTATATGCACGTACATATTATTTTGTTTTTGTAGAGATATCATGTTGTTTGGAGTTTTCAAGTCCTTTTAGCAGCAAGACGTTAGAACCGGTGACACAAGATGGACCTGATGATGGACTTGGAGGAAGTGCGACGGATCTCGGAGTTGGTTTGACATAGACTTTTGCTGCTTCAGTTTTTCGATTCCTCTTAGCGAGCAATTAGAACCAGTGTCACAAGATGGACCTGATGATGGAGTTGGAGGAAGTACGACGGATCTCGGAGTTGGTTTGACATAGAGTTATGCTGTTTCAGTTTTTTTATTCCTTTTAGCGATCAATTAGATCCAGTATCACAAGATGGACCTGATGATGGACTTGACGGAAATGCGACGGATCTCGGAGTTGGTTTGACATAGAATTTTGCTGTTTGGGTTTTTCGATTCCTCTTAGCGAGCAATTAGATCCAGTATCACAATATGGACCTGATGATGGACTTGGAGAAAGTGCGACGAATCTCGGAGTTGGTTTGACATAGAGTTATGCTGCTTCAGTTTTTCGATTCCTCTTAGCGAGCAATTAGAACCAGTGTCACAAGATGGAGCTGATGATGGACTTGGAGAAAGTGCGACGGATCTCGGAGTTGGTTTGACAAAGAGTTATGCTGTTTCGGTTTCTCGATTCCTCTTAGCGAGCAATTAAATCCAGTATCACAATATGGACCTGATGATGGACTTGGAGGAGGTGGGCTCGAAAGCCAGTGCTGATCTTCCGGTGAGACCTGACCATTACAAAGCCATAAAAGTAGTCTAACCTCCTTGTTAAAAAAAAGTCGTTTGTACTGAGTAGCATAAGTAGCATGGGGCTTTCTAGATATTTTTGTCGAAGACTCGAATAATCTTAGCAGATACATTTTTTAATTGTATGTGTCTTGTTTCCTTTTGTAAACTTTTATCGGTATGTAATAAAGTATTGTTGTATTGTATTGTATTATTATTTTTCTTAAACCATTCACTGTAGAATCATGTACCAACGAATGAAATTGTACTAATGTGGAGTGCGTTAACAGCAGAGAATGTGTTAAGTATGGTATTTTGCATTTTTCTATTTTTTTATATAATTATAATAATTTATATAATTATTATAATTTTACAGTCTCGGAAAAACATACGTATAAGAACCTCTCTTTTATTAAGTTGGTTTAGATTCCAAAACCTTCTCCTAAGTGTAATAATTACTCTTCTGAAAATCGGTTCAGCCAAACGCCAGATAATCGCGGACAAACATACAAACATACTTACAGGTCCTCCTTTTTTTGAAGTCGGTCGAAACGAAAAGCATTTTTATTAATTAACCCTCAAAATAATTATAATAATAAATTACCAGGTAATTTCTAGAAGTATATTTTCAACTACTCCGCTACCTAAAGGTGGTCTGGAAGAGATCGCTATTTAGCAATAAGGCCACCTGTTGTTTACCTCTGCCTGTTATTTTAATGTATCTCATGTTGTGTTGTATAGGTATTCCTTGAGGTGTGCAATAAAGAGTATTTGTATTTGAATATTATCAACTTTATATTATATGAAATTATTTAATGCCTTTAGTTACATATCCGTAATCTGCTATAACTTTGTTTGTTTACCTTAAATATTTTTTATAATTAATATCTCCTATTTAGTACAACTGTGTACAAGCAATAATATTTAATACTGGTTTAGACACTTCTAATGAATGTGTCGCATCACTATGATCACGTGCGCTTTAGGAATCGGCCAATCATGACGCAGGTAACGCCCACCCGCTCTCCCCGTCGTTCCTCGCCGCGCGGTGAACTGAGTCGCGAATATTACTATCAACATTAGCTATCTAGTGGAGGTGATCTGTGATTCGAACACACATAGGCCACATAGCCTCTGGCTTGTAAAAGTAAGGTTTTAAACTGAATAATTTGGGGTCTAGGGCATAGGTTCAAAAGGAATTAGATGTGATTTTTGAAAGCATGTTAGCTTCAATGAAATTTTATTAAAATTTATTCCAATACTTGGCACCTACAACCTAACCTAAATGCATTAGCTTGCTGCTAAGCTGTTAATTATTAACACTTTCACGATCAGGTAAAAAAATTAAAACTACCCAAGAAAGCAACAGAGCCCTCTAGTCGGGCTCAACCCCACCCCAGACGCCGACAGGGCCCGCCAGGTGGGCGCTTTTATACTACAATCCACTCTCACCCAGTACGGCAGTAGATAAGTGTGACAAAAATGTATATCTATAAATAATCTAATTAATAATAATTTAAATTTATAATTACAAAAATGTGTATTCATGTTATTTCTAATTTATTACAAATTTTTATTACAATACTCAATACTTTATTGCACATAATGGTTTTACAAAACTGGTTTAAACTTTATTATTTTGTAATGAGACCTATAACTTTCATCTGTGACAATTTGCTGTAAGTGTAAGTTGGTTAATAATAAATAAATAGACAAAATCCGGCGAGTTGGGCCGGCAGCTGAGTAGAAGCTACGAGCCAAGCGGGTTTTTGGTTGTGAAAGTGTTAAAGTTATGATGTCAAACATTAGGATATTTACCATATTATCTGTTGACAATCAAAACTCACTAAGTAACAAATACCTAATTAAAACAAAGCTCGTATCTCAGTATCAATCCACAAACTAGATACGAGATTTCGAAGAGTAGTGACAGAAATTTTAGGGATTTTTCGTTGTCACCAGGCGATTATTTAACACATTATATAAGCCATTCCTATACTCATCATCATTTCAATGTTTTTGTATTTTGTACCTATTTTTGGTATGAAGCCGTTGATAGGACAAAATTCATCATTCAAAATGCTTCAATGAGCATATTATTTATTATAATATCCGGGCTTTTAATACATTTATAAGTTTTTTCATATAATTAGTATAAACAGATATATGTACAATAAATGAATACCTCATACTTAATTAAAACTAAATTATAAAAAGAACAAGGTTCAAAAAACACTGCTCCCTGTCATTGCTAGTCCAAAGGTACCCACAACTCTCGCAACATTCCCATGCTGGATGGCAATGGACAGCTTTCATACCAGAAATGACTTGGCATGTGGGTCTTCCCCCTTTTGCCTGAGTCTATGGCCTATGTGGCGCACAACAAGATGAAAAATACTTTTCGTTCCGATGTTTCCAAAAAATCCTTGAAATTATTGTTATAGTATAGGTTATCGCGGGCTAGTTTTCTGCAAGTCAATGTTTTACAATGCGCCAATGTTTCATAAAGTGCAATTATGGTTTTCTCATGGTTTTCTATTTTTTTTCTCACAGTTGTGTTAGATAGATTAGAGTTTACGTCTAATTTAAGCTAGGGGATCATCTCTGCATTGCCTCCACTTGCTCGGTAATCTCCGCAAGGACTTGAGCAGACTTGTGGATGTTTTCGAACTGATAGCCCATGTGGACTCCGATTAGGTGCATCTTCTTGAGGTTCTCTTCAGCACCTTCCATCAAGTTCTCAGTTGCTACAAACTCACGGGCCGCTTTGGTCAGTAGCTGAAATGTGTGTAATAATGATCATTGTTGGAGTGTAGCAATCAATTTATGATTCTAGTAGAAATTAATTAATGTACAGAATTAAAACTAAGAACAAAATATATATAAACCTAACTATAAATAAAACACGGGCTTCGGATCGGTGCCGACGGGAGGGTGCCACAATGCTGGCTGATTTACCACGCTGAATAGCCAGGGCTATTCTTTGGCATAGGTATCACCCATCGCATCGGATCTAGTTGAATTTGAGTTACAATTACAGAATGTAGTTTATATTTGTGTCAATAAAGGAGTTACAAACGGCACCAACCTCGTTAGACCTGGATCCTCGCTGGATCTGACGGGTTAGTGAGGAAATATTGTTCATATTCACTTGCACCCTCTCTGCTAAGCGTTGTTTTGATTCGGCGAACAAGGAACGAGCACTGCTAGAAGAAGCCGAAGTCATCCTAATTAAGCTCCGCTTTCTTAAATAGTCTGAGGACTGAATTAAGATTCGATAGCGATTTTAAATAAATAGAAATATGTATTCAAAAATATGTGATCAACGTCAATTCAGATCAGCAGTCAAAAGCTTTGGTCAAAAGCGTGAAAAGCGCTACTCCGATCAACTCCGATCTCCGATGCTCGAAATTCGACCGTCGTATAGTGCCGTTCCACTCCCCCAAATACACTTTGACAGAGACGGCACTATACGACGATCGGATTTTGAACATCGGAGTAGCCCTACAGTTTCCGAAAAGCACGTTCTAATATCAAATAATATCATAGGAAATGAAGATCAGCTACCAATTTTCATATAATTATTCTTTGTCTCAATTTTCACTCTATCATCAAAGTCATCAAAACTATGCTTTCTTATGTATTCCAATAATATTGGATTTATGCATTTTTTTTTGCGATGATTCCTACAAAATATTAAATACTTTGCGAACGTGATGTTTCTCACTTTTGACAATTCTTTTGTCAAACAAAATTGAGATTCGTTCTGAAACAGACACGGTGTAAATATGTCATAATTTTAAAACAGTGCATTGTGTAAATACCTTGTAAACTAAGTTTTGATTTGTCGTAAATACAATGAACTGTAATACTGTGGAAAATATATTCATTTGACTGCTTTATCTTTAATCAGACAGTAACAGCAACAGCTGATTAATTATTTTCTTTCATTTTTTTGCACAGGTAACACCGCCTGTCTTTTCGCTCGTCACGAAAAGGGTTCGTGTTGTAGAAAATTTCTGTAATCTAATTCAATTATTGTCTTGTATCCCGAAATGTTTCTCTCTAATTATCAACACTCTTTCATTCCTACCTCTGATGGTATAAAATATATGTTTAAAGCACCGTTCGCGTAAAACATGTCCTTTATTTACAAGTCCTCAGTGTACCAATAAACTTCATATTTACGTATCTGTGTTAAAAGTTGAAATAATCACAATGGATAAAGGGGTAACGTGTGACCATCTAAATAAGCTCGCCGAGTTTCTCGGGAAGGATTTGTGGCAGTCGAAGGAGGTGAGATTATTTATTATCGTAGTATCTAACATAAGAACATAACCTAAAAGGCGATGTCACTGGAGTTTGCTTAATAGGTAATTATGGCATTCCTTTCTTCGTTTATCATCGTTACGGCACTAGCTGCGGGTCGCGTGTGTTCACCCGAGGGGGCTTACTAACGAGCAGTATGAACTATGTGTTTACTGCTATCCACTTCTGATTACCTGGTGCCTGCCCTGAATACTTGTTTACTTCATAGCGTCTAAACACGTTCAAACCAGCTTTCTTATTAGATAAATCTATAAATAAATGCGTAAATGTATGTATCACAAATAAGTAATTACAAAAATGCCTGTTTTCAGAACTATTTATTTATCTTATCAATATTATATTGTATGAGAGCATGTACTGAATATTAAGTTTTTGTCACACTTACAAATGCAAAGATATTGTAAGAACGGTATATTATTATGCTACATGGAATGTCCACTTGAGTTTGATTGTTGTTATTTGTTTAATCCGCTCCATACATCATTTGAGGAGTCTGTTTTCAAAAGAAATATTTGTTTATTTATTTCTCTATGAAACTCGTTCAAAAATAAGCCCTTTTGAAAAGACACTCCTCATTTGGGTAGTACTTATAAAAGCTTTGCTTGGACTTCTTAGAAGTTATACAATTCAACCAAAGAATTCTTACCTGTTTCTCAAAACTACACTTCAAGAAGTATTGTGTCTAAATATTAGACAAAAAACTCAGGATTGCAATGTAATGCAAATTGTTATTAAATAGTTTTTATTTATTGTTGGAAAAAAAAATTGCACTTACTATTACTTGCAATTAAATTTAATTGCTCCCTTGTATCAGTGTTTAAATCAATTATGCTCTAATTCATCAAGTTATCATAAAATCCAGTGTAAATTTAGTGCTAGACAAGGTCAGTTTGTTTAATGCATGCATGTAAATTAGTATTTCATACAGGGGCCAGACTTGTTATTTACTCTTTGTTTTACAATTACAAGAACATATATTCTGATCTTGAAACAAAATTTGTATGAAAAAGGTCTAAATTCTGAAAAAATTATGCACACAGCTAAATAAAGCCCATTATTTTATTTAAATATTGTAGAATAAATAAGACAACAAATTTAAAAAAAAAGCCCAAGACTACTCAGAATTACAACTGTACACCGGGGTTTTAGGTGCACAAATAATTTGACGTGTACTGTTGGAGTAGTGTCAAATTATTTGTGCACCAAAAACCACGGGGTATGATTATAACAGGGGTGCTTACATTATTATAACAATATGGGACTGGCCAGACCCTTCTAGACCATGAATATCACATTCAATATTTATTTATTTATAATACGTTGAGTTAATTAAATAAGCACTTTTTGAAAATTTTTGTTTTTTCTGTATAATAATCTCATAACATTCCTTCAAAAACTTGGCCAGCCCCTAGTACAACTATGCGTAGTGACTCTTGTCGCGCGACTTAGCGCTACCCGTCACTCTCTCACATTACTGCACAGAAAGAGACGGGTAATTATCTCATGCGACAAATAGTCGCGTATGACATTTATGCTAGAGGTGCTGGTGTCGCTTTTCCAGTCTCTAGCACAATTTTATCTGAAGACTGTACTAGCTACGCCGCGCGATGTCACCCGCTCATCCCACAGGAACACTACATGTTTCGAGATAAAAAGTAGCCTATGTGCTAATTCAGGCTTCAGGGTGTCTATCTTCATATCAAAATTAGTCCAGCCCTTTGGGCGTATAGAAGTAACAAACTTACACACACAGTCACAAACTTTCGCCTTTATAATAATAGTGTGATAAAATTTGACATATTTTTTCAGAACCTAACATGTTTCGACTGCGGGTGTCCCGGGCCGAACCTCTGGATATGTCTGCAGCCAGAGTGTCATCATGTGGGCTGTTCCGAGGTCCGGAACGACCACAGCACTTTACATCAGAAGGTAATACTTTTGTGATCTGTTCATTTTAGGGTTCCGTACCCAAAGGGTAAAAAGGGGACCCTATTACTAAGACTCCACTATCTGTCTATATGCCATGAACCATGATAGCTAGACAGTTGAAATTTTTACAGATGATGTATTTCTTTTGCTGCTATAAAAACAAATACTAAAAACAGAATAAAATAAATATTTAAGTTGTGCTCCTATACAACAAACATGATCGGTAACGTTAACTTTGCACCTCACTTGTATCCGGCATTGTATCTTTGTTATCTTTCTTAATATTGTATGGGTAACTTTAGTAGTCCTTTTATTTATTAGTCACTATACATTTTGCCCTTTGTTATGCTTTGTGTTTCACTTTAGAAGTGGACATTTATAAAAACTCGATTTCACACTTAATTTCACACAAAAGGTTTCAACTCTCATGCCAAGAGATCAAGACATAAACGGACAAAGGTCTTTGTGCGAACCGTAATTTTAGATAACGATTCACGCATCCAATGACACATTCCTTAAAATAAGCATAAAGTAGGTATTTTGCACTCATCGCGCAAATACCTATTCTTTATTCCGCACCAAAAGAAATATCGCCCAAATGAGGAGTGTCTTTTCAAAAGGGTTTATTTTTATGTGACTTCCATAGAGATATGTCTTTCTGAAATTACACTTCTCAAATACGAGCCTTATTTACCCTTTTCCATACCCTTGACCTAATTTAGAACTTTGAATTTTGAATCACCTTTTGAAGTCGGTGCCAAACCTCACGTAAACTTCTTTATCGAACTAAAATACTTGTAAATACCAGCTAAATCATTAAAACCTTCATGTTTTCGACTTCAAAAGGCGATTCAAAGTAATTTGTAATTTTGTACATGAATGGGTTATTTTTGACTTTTCAGATTATTTTGAAGTTGGTTCCTTTTTTGTGTAAAAGTTTTTAGTATAATATAATAGTTTGAAACATATACTACTGTGTATGAGCTTTGTAAAAAAATAATAAAACAGTTTCTATTAAATCTAAAATCGACGCCATGGTTCATGGTTCCTAAGACCAGATTTCCCTATCTCTTAGGGCCTTATCACACTTGCGATTTGCGAGCGTATTTCGTATGAAGGCGATCGCGCAGCGTGTTCGCCGCGTCGCTTATTTGTATAGAAAATACGCTCGCAAATCGCAAGTGTGATAAGGCCCTTATAGTTTTCGTTTTCTCCCTAGCTCCCTACTGACCCATTTGGATTGATTACCCTGTATATGATTATACAGGTATTGTAGTTCTATTGAACATGATTGAATCTCGTCTGCCTTGTTACGTTGTTAAGCATTATTTGCAAATTATTATGTATGTCAAGGGCCCCAATACCGCACGTACAAAGCCCTATTACTTGTGAATGAGATACTTTAAGTGCCTCATACAAGAATGTCTGTATACTAAAAATTACTTTATTGAAATGGAATCCTTTAAGTCTCCTATTGAGATTTATTTTCTAATCCTCAACGAAAGAAGAGGGGTATTATAAGTTTAACATGTGCAAACCGGTGTATTTGTGTGTCTGTCTGTGGCATCGTGGCTCCCAAACGGATGGACCGATTCGATTGAGTTTTTTTCTAATTGAAAGACTTGTCCGACATT
Source organism: Apotomis capreana (assembly GCA_947623375.1). Lineage (NCBI taxonomy): Eukaryota > Metazoa > Arthropoda > Insecta > Lepidoptera > Tortricidae > Apotomis > Apotomis capreana. The sequence goes on from OX392518.1 coordinate 10,758,032, forward strand.
GGTCTTCGCTATGTTATAGGTGGAAATAAGTCCAGTAGTTTCCAATATATTCAGCTTTTATTGAAACAAGTGATAAGATCTTAGGCAATATTGCAGCCAAATTTCGTAATAATGTTCAGTTTTAATAGCATTTTCTATATCACTCACTGAATGAGCGTCTCATGATGACAGCTACTTGTGTCGGGGTTGTTTTGATTTTTTTATTTCGGTTATTGTTATTGTTAGGTTATTGTATCTATGAGTTTTTAGTCACACTTCGACGTCCAGCCACATTTGTCCATAGTTAGTTTTGTTAGCCATACAAAAAGAGAAAGAAACCGATAGGAATAAGTTGAGTTGTGCGACTAAAATTTGCGATGCAATAAGGAACCTTAAAATATAACCTTAAGGTACGATATTCGACGGTTAATTTTCGTCGCACAGCGGAAACTTTAATACAAATTTGAATTGAGTGAGTTAAGGTGGTGAACTTTTTGGTCTTCACCCATTTGTGTTTGACACTCCATTTTCGTCCACGTCTTTTTTTCCTTGACTTGGAAATAATGTTTAAAGGGACCTTGTCCTACTTGAAAGAAGAAACACACATTGTATACCTCGTCTGATAAACGTAGACTTTTGAACTTTGCTCCACGGCCTATTATTGTGCGCTCCTAAGGGCGATTGTGCACTACAATGAATTTTACTGTCCGGCAGTCCGAGTTTTCATGGTCGATATGGCATGAAAAAAAACGGTTTTTGCTTGTGCACTTGTCCGTCTTTTTACCCGCAGGTGCGGCGCAGTTTTCGGTTACCTCTTGTAACGCTTTGGTAGTTAGGAGAGAATTGAAACGAAAGGAATTTCAACTTACAATTTAATTATAATTATAAAAATACGGTAACAATTCTCCCGAGCGTTAATTTTAATGAGGGTAGACAGAAATCTCAGGGATCGTGAGTACTAGAGAACACTGAGCTAAGAGAGAGACGTATTCACTTCACACGGTCTTAATTGGACCTCACTTCCCTGGCGGTGTGTGTCGGCTGCGGCCCCTCGGCTTCGGCCTCGGCGGTGACGTCACGGGTATAGGCCGGGTGGTCAGATTAGTGATGTGCCGACGAGAACGTTCCCGCTCTCGGGAATTCCTTTCCATGAGAAATTCTCAATACTTCTCGAGAAAGTTCTCTTGAACGGAAATTTCTGAGAAAGTACGTTAAATCCGAATAAAATCAAATTTTATCTTTTTTTATTTTCTTACTTAAGGTGTTTGCTGAATATTCGTAAGGCATTTGAACTGGTTTGATTATTCTAAGAGCCAAATTCTCTTCGCTCTCGGGAAGTTTCCGAGAAAGTTCTCGGAAACGTTCTCTATAAGAACTTTCTTAGAGAAAATTTCCGAACAGAATATTTGAGAAAACATATTTGTTATTGAAATATTATTATATTATCTATGTATATATTATTATATAAAGCTATTTGCTTAGAACTTTGGTTTTGATTAAATCTGATGACCATTCTAAGCAATAATTTCGTTTTATTCCGCTTCATGAAACTGTTCTTAAGTAAGTTCATTTGGTGTTTTATGTAAAACAGTAAATAAAAGAAATACAAAATACTTCATCAACTTCAAGAGATCCCCAATAGAGATAAGTTCGTTAGTGGTTATTGTTGTATTTATAAGCCGTTTAATATCTTTACAAAAAGTATACAACTCTAAATTATACATCTAACCTATTAAAAACTAAGTTTAATGTAAATACTTTTAATTTTTTTTAAGCACGGCTCAAATAATCTACACGGGGTCATGACGAAACTCAGGTAGTTTTTAAAACAAAAGAAGGCGATCAACTTTGCTGAACCCTTTAAACTGAAGATAACGCTTATCGTCTGCATTCTCCACTACGCCATTATTTTATTGCCTTCAAAGTTATACATATATTGAATAGTAACTAGGAAAGAGCACTAATGCTCCAGGTAGCTACCTGATCATAACAAATCTATTCCTTTTCCTCTCAGTATCATCAGTGCTACTAAACAGAACAGTTGTGATATGCTACCCGTATCTACATGTTAAAATGCGGAAAAGCAAAGTTTTAGAGTATTTCAGAACTTTGTCGGACACTGACAATGGTCATACTAAATACGTGTGTTTATTCTGTGATGCTGTCTATAAGTGTAAAAATGTGACAAGATTTGTACGGCATATTATTAACTGCAAAAATAGCCCAGTTGAGGTGAAACGTGATTTAGGAAAGAAAGAACCTGAAGTGATCAATCAATTTGGTGATTCAAACGAGCCCATAAGTGTGGATAGTGTAACAGGGGAAACATTTAATGAGGTAAGCCTTACTTAATATAAGTTGTCACGATTAGGATTTGAATCTATAAGCATAAGAAAGGATTTATATATTTGTATTAGTTAAAATATAATGATGACCAAGATATAAGACACCAATTTCATTCAGCAAGATTTTAAAAAGAATATTAATAATTAAAAATTATCAAATGGTTTCTTATTGTTACAGAAAGAAGTTGACAAGGCATTAGCCAGAGCTGTATATGTAACTGGCCTGCCACTTTCAATATTTGAACATCCCTTATGGAAACGAGCGCTTGAACTTTTAAGGCCTGATTACAGCCCACCCTCACGTAAAAAAATGTCAACGATACTTCTAGATGAAGAATATGAAGACGTTAAACGAAAGGTCACTGAAAAAATTGAAGAGGCTAATGTTTTACATTTAGCAGCAGATGGCTGGACAAATATTAGAAAGGACTCAATTGTCAACATCATCATCTACACCCCTAAGCCATATTTCCATTCATCAATCGATACCCAAAATAATAGACACACGGCAGAATACTTATCCGAAAAGTTGGGCCAAACCATGGAGGAAATTGGAGCTGAGAAGTTTCTCGGTATCATCACGGACAATGCTGCTAATATGAAGAAATGTGGCAAACTGCTAACTAGACAATATGAAAACACCACATGGGTAGGATGCCTGGCTCATACTCTAAATCTGTTGATCGGTGATGTGTTAAAAATTGAGACTGTCCAAGAAACCTTCTCATCAGTTGTAGCGATGGTGAAATCAATTTTGCACTCGAACATCTTTAGTGCAGAGTTTAAAAAAATTGCGGGAGAAAAATCTTTGAACGTGTCATTGCTGTTTCCCGTTAAGACAAGATGGGGCAGCTATCTTCACTGCTTAGAAAACTTTTTGAAATCAAAAAGTATACTGCAAACACTGGTTGTCAACGAAGAAAACAGAGACTTACAAAAACACAGGACAAAAATGTTAGACGAAAATACGTGGGAAAACATTGAAAGGCAAATAACGTTCCTTAAACCGATTGTTAAGTGGATAACAATCTTAGAGGGAGACAGCTGCACAATACATCTCGTGCATCGAGCTCTCAAAGAAATAGAAAACGTATTGGACAGCGAATGTACCGCATATGTTATAGATCACCTTAGCCTGACCAATTTGAAACTCAAATTTCAAACCAGAAGACAAAATTGTGTGAAACCAGTTCACCTTGCAGCTGTTATTTTGGATCCAAGAAATCAAGGTAGCACTCTCAGTAATGATGAGAACCTGGATGGATGCTCAACTATAATGAGTATAGCACAATGTGATGCTATACTTATTAAAGAATTATCAGACTATAAATGTCCCAAAGGCATTTGGGAGAGAACGTTTGTTTGGCAAATAGCAGGAGATGTAGATCCCATCTCGTGGTGGGAAACTTTATTCCCAAAAACAGAATTGGCAAAAACGGCTCGAAAAATTTTGTCAATGCCCTCAACTTCAGCATCAGTCGAAAGATCCTTTTCAACATATGGGAACATACATACCAAGAAAAGAAACAAGCTAAAAACTGAACGAGCAGCGAAACTATGTTTCATATCCCATAACTGGAAGTTGATGAACAAATCATCAACGCCGCATGATGAAAATGCCAGCTCTCACGTTAACAACGACAGTGCTTTCAACAGTGTCAGTACAGACGATGAACCTTCGTTGGATTTATCGTCAGAATTGGAAGATTTTGATTTTAGATCTGTTGCGGATCTAAATAACGAAGCAGGCCGTGTCGATGTTAACGATGTTGATAGTTATGATTATGAGTAATGGAAAGTTGATTTGTTGTTCTTGTCTTTTAGTCGATTTTTTAACTTCTAATATAAATCAAGGCTTGCTATAAAGCAACTATTATAAAACAGTCGGATATCGTAAATTTGATAGAGATTTCATTGCATGATTCATGATAGAATCCGTAAGATATTTCAATTAAAATAATATTAACTTTTCTAACTCTTTTTAATTGTTTGACTTCGAATTGCCCACATCTTGTGTTAAAAATGAAGCTCCTACTGAAATTGCTACTTCAAATTTATGATATTAAAACTTTGTAAACTTTTAATATTTGAATATTATTTGTTATGTCTGTTGATTGCATAAATCTCCAATTTAATTTAAATTTTAGTTTAAGACGTGCTTTCTAATAAAACTAAAAATACAAAATTGAGACGTGATTATTTCATTACATTTAAATTTCGTATTGTTTGTTAATTAGGAAACACACATTATATGTATATTATAGTCTATTATGATTATAAAAAGTCTAAAACTGTTTTGATATTTTGAATGTTAAATTGTCTGTTGATTACTTTTCAATTAATATATTTTTTTGTAACATGTGCTTCCTAATGATAACCAATAAATACATAATTGAGATTATTTAATTACTTTACCATGCATATTTAAAAAGTTTTTATTCTTGCCTGTTTTTTTGTCGGTGGTTAAGATTATATTTGATTTGTTATGTTTTATTATATATAATAATAATTAAAAAGTATATTTTTGTAACAAAATGCGTTTTATTGCTATAATATTTTGCATTTGAACGGTGGTGAATGTACCCGAGAAAGTTCCCCGGAGAACATTCCCGAGAACTTTCTCGGAAATTTCCCGAGAGCGAAGAGAATTTCACTCTTAAAACAATCATTTGGGTTCGAATGTCCTGTGAATACACATTATTTACTTATATAAGGAAATAGAAAACATGAAAAATCCAGATTTTAGCACATTTCAAGTACTTTCTCGGAAATTTCCGTTCAAGAGAACTTTCCCGAGAAGCTTCTCGCGAAATTCTCTTGTTTCCGAAACTTCTCGGGAACGGCCCATCGCTAGGTCAGATGGTCTTGATAATAGGGAAGTGGTCCCAAACGTTAGCGCGCTCCAAAATGTCCCCAGCTGGGTACAGGGTCCCGAATTCCGGGAAATAACAACACAGAATTTACTTTAAGTTCATTATAAATTCATATTTATATTTGTATAAAGATAAAATTACAAACAGCGGCCGATAAAATTTGCAAATCACTTTAACATGGCCGTTCGCTAGCTCTGTCCATTTGGAATGTGTCAGATCATGCATGCCCCGCGGAGCGGGTCGCCCTGTATGACGTAGCAATGACGACGCGTTATCGCATCACACAGTTCGTGCACACTATCTCCTACAGAAATTGCATAGCAATTACTACTAATGCAAGAAACTCATTAGGCAGGTTCAGGATCTTTTAGTTTTAAGTTATTAGGTAATAGTTTTTGTTAATAAGAATATGTTATTTTTAGGTTTGTAATTAGTTTAAGTTATATGTTAAAATTGTTTACTTTTAGAACAATTTGAAACGTCCGTTTCATACCCCCCTTTTTTGGGTAGAATTTTGCCTAAGTAAAATTCTCTATCGCTACACTTACTCAATAGCTACCTTACATACGCTTACATACATCAACAACATACTTCACTCACTCATTCCTCAACTTTCATTATCGCCGTGACGCACTTAGCTGTGTCGCAGCCCCTTTTATACTGAGTACTTGATAAATTTTCAAAATACTCATCGATAGCTAGAGATGGTTCTTTATTTAATATTTTATCTTAAAGTCTTATATATTTATTTATTAATTTATGTTGTGCCGTTTAGTTTAGCACTACATATTTAATAATTTTAGTTGTGCCGTTTAGTTTAGCACTACAAATTTTAATAATTTTAGTTGTGCCGTTTAGTTTAGCACTACATGCCCAAATGTACAATAGGTAGTTACTGTAATTAGGCCTAAATTCATATTTGATTGCTAAGTTGAACTGGTGTAGAGTTCATACAACCTACGTAGACTTCATAGCTTTATTTTGTATTTATATATATAAGAATATAGTGTATGCCGGGTATCGATAGATTTTTGTTAGTTAGATTCTATTATTCGTTAGTATTAATCCTAACAAGCCTGTAGTACACATGTTGTAACATTGTTTCGGTTCGTAAGTAAACATTTTTATCATATTTAGATTTTAAAGTCTAAATTTTCCCTAGTTTTAACCAAAGTATCCTTAACCTGTGCTAAATCAACAGCTGGCTCCAAATGAGATTCCAAGATATCTTCTGACGGTAGTAGCGGAGCTAATTTGACAATCTGTTTTCTAAGTTCCTGAACAGATTCTCCCGTATTACCGCCTCGAACGCCTACTTCGTACTCTAACTCTGCTTTTTGTAGCGAAAGATATTTGATTGGGTACGACATTTTCCCTTCAGTAGATGAGTGTTGCAATTTATTAGTAAATACAATAATCGACAGAAGCAGATAATTGAAGAACCACCAGCGTAGTTACAAACTTAAATTGAAAAAACAGAATCACCAAAAATGTGGGTAGTTGACAAAAAAATACGAAACTGTGTATTAATAGTTGTGGGTAGACACAAAAACCTAGTACGTTAGATAACTTAGAACCACAGTTTTGATGATCAATTGATTGAACTTATAGCTAAAATTAACCAACACCAATGATTACTAGATAATACTACAAACAGTAGAAGTGAATACGGCTCAGTGAAAAACCTAACAAGTTGGCGCCATTGTAACGCTTTAATAGTTAGGAGAGAATTGAAACGAAAGGAATTTCAACTTACAATTTAATTATAATTATAAAAATACGGTAACAATTCTCCCGAGCGTTAATTTTAATGAGGGTAGACAGAAATCTCAGGGATCGTGAGTACTAGAGAACACTGAGCTAAGAGAGAGACGTATTCACTTCACACGGTCTTAATTGGACCTCACTTCCCTGGCGGTGTGTGTCGGCTGCGGCCCCTCGGCTTCGGCCTCGGCGGTGACGTCACGGGTATAGGCCGGGTGGTCAGATGGTCTTCATAATAGGGAAGTGGTCCCAAACGTTAGCGCGCTCCAAAATGTCCCCAGCTGGGTACAGGGTCCCGAATTCCGGGAAATAACAACACAGAATTTACTTTAAGTTCATTATAAATTCATATTTATATTTGTATAAAGATAAAATTACAAACAGCGGCCGATAAAATTTGCAAATCACTTTAACATGGCCGTTCGCTAGCTCTGTCCATTTGGAATGTGTCAGATCATGCATGCCCCGCGGAGCGGGTCGCCCTGTATGACGTAGCAATGACGACGCGTTATCGCATCACACAGTTCGTGCACACTATCTCCTACAGAAATTGCATAGCAATTACTACTAATGCAAGAAACTCATTAGGCAGGTTCAGGATCTTTTAGTTTTAAGTTATTAGGTAATAGTTTTTGTTAATAAGAATATGTTATTTTTAGGTTTGTAATTAGTTTAAGTTATATGTTAAAATTGTTTACTTTTAGAACAATTTGAAACGTCCGTTTCACTCTCTCTTTGAAACTACACGCCACGCAATCGTAATTACACTAAGAACGATGAGTTTCTTATGATTTTTTGCTATACCGCTTAAGCACATGGATCAAGAGGCGACGCAGCTGGCGCAGTGGTTAAGCAACTGCCTACTGAGCCGGCGGTCCTGGGTTCGAATCCCGGCAAGGGCAAATATTTGTGTGATGAGCTCGAATATTTGTGCCTGGGTCATGGATGTTATTTGTACTTACTTAGGTAAGTATTTATCTATATAAGTATGTTTATCGTCATCTAGTGTCCATGACACAAGCCTACTACTAGAGCTTGCTGTGGGACTAGATTGATTTGTGTGAGGTTGTCCGATATTTATTTATTTACTAGCTTGTGCCCGCGGCTTCGCTCGCGTTAATAAGTATTACTATTAATTATGTATAGTTTTTGCGGCTTTACTTTTGTTTAGCGTGTGTAAAAAAATAGGGCCTACAAAACTTCTTGTACACAATATTCTTGACTAATCTGTCATTAGGCGCTAAAACTATCAAGCTACTGGGTGAACTTACTCGAGAGCAAGCAACATAAAACTGTCCATGAGAGAAGCAATGTTCTCTCAAGTCAATACCCGCAAATTTGAGAGTTTGCCCCTGAGACTTGTTATTCGAGATTGGTTTAATGATTCTAAGCCATGTTATAAGTTAGTCATGTTCTATTGTAAGATATTGAGGTTCTCTTCGTTGATGAATAAAAAATGTATTATTCTGAGCCAGATAAACGTAATTCAGAATTCTGAAATGACTTATTATTGAAAAGCTTGAATGTATTTATTACGGATGCAGGAAGTTTCCCGATCATTACTCATCCCGTCCCAACGCGCCGCCCGCCTATAGGTACCGATTGACGACGATCGAGATGCCACCAAATACTACTTTTTTAATCTATTAGGATAACACGGGTCTCTATCCATACCTCAAAAGCAAAAAAAGAACCCCCTTACCTTAGGATCACGTGTAGCTGTCTTGCAGCCCGTCTGTTACAATCGATTTGCTGCAAAACTACTGGACCTATTAAATTGCAATTTGGCGCAAATGCTTTCAAGAATTTTCATGACCACAAATAAAATTTCAAAATCGGTGGCATTTTCGTAATTAACGTCCCAACAAACCATAAAAATTACACCCGTACTCATATTTAGTCATTTCAACCCCATCGCACCCCAATACCTTAGGATCACGTGTAGCTGTCTTGCAGTCCGTCTGTTACAATCGATTTGCTGCAAAACTACTGGACCTATTAAATTGCAATTTGGCGCAAATGCTTTCAAGAATTTTCATGACCACAAATAAAATTTCAAAATCGGTGGCATTTTCGTAATTAACGTCCCAACAAACCATAAAAATTACACCCGTACTCATATTTAGTCATTTCAACCCCATCGCACCCCAAAAGGCGACCCGACCCGATAAACCATTAAAGCATTACCAATGGATTTTCAGACTTTGTCACCACATTTCTCCCTTTTAGGGGTTGAATTAAAAAAAAACCTGAAACACGTGTTAACTCATTTATTGTTAGAAATACTCCTGTGAAGTTTCGAATAAAATAGTCTAACTAATCTTCTTTCGCCATACAAACTTTGGACCCCCATTTCACCCCTTTAGGGGGTAAATTTTGAAAAATCCTTTCTTAGTGCACCCCTACACCTTATAAGGAACCTACGTGCCAAATTTGAACTCTCTAGAACCAGCGGTTTAGTATTTAGACATTTCAACCCCATTTCACTCCAACAGGGGAGATGGTAACTCACGTCCGCCACGTTGGATTTTAAAATCGTTGCGGTTTTTGTAATCAGCGACCCGATAAACCATAAATACAATACCCATGCTGATTTTCAGACTTTGTCACCACATTTCTCCCTTTTAGGGGTTGAATTTTCAAAAAACCTGAAACACGTGTTTACTCATTTATCGTTAGAAATACTCCTGTGAAGTTTCGAATAAAATAGTCTAACTAATCTTGTTTCCCCATACAAACTTTGGACCCCCATTTCAGCCCTTTAGGGGGTGAATTTTGAAAAATCCTTTCTTAGCGGATGCCTACATCATAACATCGACCTGCATGCCAAATTTCAGCCCGATCCGTCCAGTGGTTTGGGCTGTGCGTTGATAGATCACTATGTCAGTCAGTCAGTCAGTCACCTTTGAGTTTTATATATATAGATTTAAGAGGCAAGATACAGTAAACGGCGATAAAGTTTGCACATCGATCTTTGGAAAGAGGCAATCGGCTAATTTCGACTTCGTATAGCGATATCTGTGTCGCACACACCATGACGTTTGTTTTGTCAGTCGTGGTTCAAATGCGAGAGAGTGCAGTCGCATGTCCAAGTCAATATATATATAGAGTTGTAAAACCTACACAAAATTAAATTTGTACTATGGCATCTATAGGGAAAAAGGTAAGCCGTTACTTTGCCAGTCACGCGAAATTATCTACAATGCTTATAAATATTTTGTAACTGAAGCCGACCAATTTAAAAAACATGAGAATGTTAATGTAAGTAATTACACTTTCTGTCGATCTTTAAACCCACATTTAAGTATCCTAGTAGTATAACATCAGTTGCTAATGCTCAGTCAACCCCTTTTAGGAATGTGGACCTGAATATATATATATACACCGTGACCGTTAATAACCCGAAAGATTTAAGCTAACGATACTAGAGCCTAATTAGAGTATATAAACTTATGTAACATATAGTCCAAAAACTCATAATTAAGGAGATATTAATTATTTAAAATACATCAAAAGTTAAGAAATCTCCAGTCTAACACACCCTAATTCATGTCATTATGCCAATGTTCAAATTTGAACCCGTCAAAAGTGAAACAGCGATAACTTGACACTACTTGTCATAGAACACAAGTCACGGCATTCGCCGTTCGTCGTATGATTTCGGAGCGATTCGTAGAGTGTCATGCTCGCTCTCTCTTCTTCAACTAAAGACTTGTTCACAAAGAAGCGGGAAATTAATATGATTTAATTTGTACTAAAATAGTAATTTAGTTAAGACACATAATTAGACCCATGTTGATATAACATTATTTACTCGTATTGTCGTCAAAAATACGTGATTTAAATCTTTCGGGTTATTAAATATATATGTATGTATATTATTTTTCCCCAACAACAACATTATAGCAATAACTATATATTATTACATTGAGTTTTACAGCTCTATATATTCCACGTGAAATCAAAACAAAACAACAATAAAGTACTTAGTTCTAAATTCAAATTCTGATGAACGATTAATCTAATAATTGATGTACATGGAAATTAGCATTCGTTTGTATTCGGAAATGCGATGATTGCCGATGTGCATTCTTTATCGCCGTTTACTGTACAAAATTTAGGCTGGGTGTACCACCAAATGAAATGCTTGCAGTAACGTTAAGGTAAGTTTATACAGTATTTATACAATGAGTGAGCGAGTGAGTTGTTTATTGAGTATAGGCACAGGGTGGACACTGCCTACTAAAAACTGAACTTGAATGTCAGTGTCAATGTGTGTGTGTGTAACACGCACAGGGCTGCCTCAGACGCATTGCAACCACTAGTTGGTGTTTTGGTGTTTTAGTTGCACATAAATATGACATGGCGGCGGGTGATGACGGAATCACCTCAGAGATTCTGAATGGGGGTGGAACACCGATACTGAAAGCCCTTCAGAAACTCTTCAACTCCGTCTAGCTCGAGGGAATAACGCCAGAGGCATGGAACAGAGGTGTGGTGGTGCTCTTCTTCAAGAAAGGGGATAATACCTTGTTGAAGAATTACAGACCCATCTCGCTTCTGAGCCATGTCTACAAGTTGTTTTCGAGGGTCATCACGAATCGTCTCGCGCGTAGGTTTGATGACTTCCAGCCTCCCGAACAAGCAGGATTCCGAAAAGGCTTTAGTACCATAGACCACATCCATACGCTGCGACAAGTTATACAGAAGACCGAAGAGTATAACTTGCCACTATGCTTGGCGTTTGTAGACTATGAGAAGGCCTTCGATTCGATCGAGACTTGGGCAGTGCTACAGTCTCTCCAGCGGTGCCATATTGACTATCGGTACATCGAGGTGCTGAAGTGTTTATATAAAAACACCACCATGTCGGTTCGAGTACAGGAGCAGAGCACGAAAGCTATTCCTCTGCAGCGAGGCGTAAGGCAGGGAGACGTTATCTCTCCGAAACTGTTCACCGCCGCATTGGAAGATGCTTTTAAACTCCTGGAATGGGAACAATTCGGCATCAACATTAATGGCGAATACATTACTCACCTTCGGTTTGCCGACGATATTGTGGTCATGGCAGAATCGCTGGAGGACCTCGGCACAATGCTCGATGGCCTTAATAGAGTTCCCCAACAGGTAGGTCTTTGGATGAACATGGACAAAACAAAGGTAATGTCGAATGCCCATGTTGCACCCTACCCAGTAACGGTTGGGAGCTCTACCCTCGAAATTGTTGACAAATATGTTTGCCTGGGACAAGTGATCCAGTTGGGTAGGTCCAATTTTGAAAGGAAGGTCAATCGACGAATCCAACTCAGCTGGGCAGCGTTCGAGAAACTACAAAATATCTTCTCGTCCAACATACCTCAATGCCTAAAGACGAAAGTCTACAATCAATGTGTGTTACGAGTGATGATGATGACATACGGAACAGAAACGTGGCCTCTTACTGTGGGCCTTATAAGGAAGCTCAAAGTTGCACAGCGCGCTATGGAGAGGGCTATGCTCGGTGTTTCTTTGCGAGATCAAATCAGAAATGAGGAGATCCGTGAACGAACAAAAGTCGCTGATATAGCCCAACGGATTAGCAAGCTGAAGTGGCAGTGGGCGGGGCACATAGCACGTAGAACTGACGGTCGATGGGGCAGTAAGGTTCTCGAATGGAGGTCACGCACCGGCAAGCGCAGCGTCGGACGTCCACCCACAAGGTGGACGGACGACCTGGTAAAGGTTGCAGGAAGCCGCTAGATGCAGGTCGCTTCCAACCGGCCGATCTGGAAGTCACTGGGGGAGGCCTATGTTCAGCAGTGGACGTCCTGTGGCTGAAATGATGATGATGATGAAATATGACATAATTAGATAGAAAATTATCACAACCACACGACAACTGTAGTGGTGGTGATGGTGATAGTGGTGATGATGATGATGGGGCTGGTGGTAATGGTGGTGGTGGTGACGAAGGTGGTGGTGATGATGGTGGTGGTGGTGATGGTGGTGGTGATGATGATGGTGGTGTTGGTGGTAGTGGTGGTGATGGTGATGGTGGTGATGGTGGTAGTGGCGACGGTGGTGGTGGTGGAAAAAAACGGTCCGGAATGGGGAAAAGTAAAATATCGGATGGTAAAATTACGTATAGTGCACAAACTACTATATACATTTAATGGCGTGCCATATCGGACCGTAAAAAATCGGACTGCCGGACAGTAAAATTCATTGTAGTGCACAATCGCCCTAACGGCTCGATTTCCTGTCATATTTGCATATGTAGGTACGTAGGTACTTTACATGTATGTAGATGTATGGAGAAGATCTCATTAAATGTAGGTACATTTGACTAGGCTTACAGCAGTGTCGCTCCGGCTAAGGGATAGTGGCGCTAAAACAGCTTTCATATGGAAATAATTAGCATACGTCATATATTTGCATTATAAAACGTAAATAATTAGAAATTTGTCAAGGATTTATCATTAACCGGAAAACTGTTCAATCCTTCGTTCTTCTTGCGAGATAAATATTGAATCCTGTTCAAAAAAACTTGACATTCGTCACTGTGGATAGTTTAGGCTTTATTATGCAAAACAAACTTGATATCTGCGGAATATTTAGTCCTGTTTCTTTGTTTATATCAGTGTCATTCGCTGACTTTCAACGTCAGTTACCAAAAATCGGTCGTTACCAGTAAAATAAGTAGGTACCTCTAAAAATCCGCAATATGGCTTGCGTTGAAAAACATCCTGTGGGGCTATACTTTGATCCCCGGGGTAACATTAACCATGTTGAGTTTCTTTTCATGAGAACTTTTAATAGTATTTGTATGTCGGACCCTTTCACGGGACAATGGTATCCCAGACCTTTGGGAGGCGTGCACGGAGCCGAAGCCAACGAGCAGAGGCCCTTTCGACAATTTAATGAAATGTAAGGGGTACACCATCGGTTCCTCTCAACAGTAGTCTCGTCTTGTGAAAAGCCGGTGCCCTTGTGGCCTAGGGGCTGGTGCCAACCGTGAAGCACCATCTGTTGGTTAACATTTATTTGTCCGCTCATCACGCTAAAACGGCTGGACGGATTTTAACCGATTTCGGTACAGGGATAGCTGGACATCCAAAGATGGTTATGGATAGGATACTTTTTACCCGACTACAGTGAAACCATTTTTAAGTGGATGAAGTTCAAGTAGAAGGATACCTTCTAGTAACTCCATAAACTCACAATTATATTGTAAAGGGTATAGCCGTGTTTGTATGGGGCATCGGCCCCAGAAGCCAAATCGATTGCCGTTTTGCTATTATATTTTTAGACAAGTTAGCAAAACGGCAATCGATTTGGCTTCTGGGGCCGATGCCCCATACGAACACGGCTATACCCTTTGTGAAACATGTCTCATTATTTTGATGTGGATACACAACATTTTTTTATTGAACCACTGATACAAAGATAAATTTACGAAGAAAAATTGAAATGCGTAACACACATAACGTACTTAAACAAATAAGTAGCAAAATAAAAGAGACCCAGGTTCAAACCTCGCTGCCGTTAATAGTCTTATAAATTCTGTTCGAATAATAAATACAAAAAAAAATTAACAAAAAAAAGAACCGACTTCAGTAAAACTAAAAAGCCAAAAATAACCCGTTCAAGTACAAATTACATTTGACTCACCCTTTTTAGTGATTCATATAAAATACTTATGGCGGGGTGATCAGGGAGGTCTTGAACGCATGCATCTCGTTTGAATTATCTCCTAACTCCTAACCGTTAAGGAGTTGTACCTTCCATCATCAGTTCAGCATTGTAAGATGATGACTACCATATGCAAATACTTAAATAGTTTTAGAAAATATATGAAAAATATTATGAGTGCCTATAAAATTTCAGGAATTCTTTCGATTCCTCATGGATCTCGTCATCCGATCTTCACTAAAATTTTATGGGACCAACCTTGAGATGTCTATTCATGAACCTAAAAAGAATTTTCCAAATCGACTCATAAATGACGGAGTTATGAGGTAACAAACATTAAAAATCAGAAAAAAAAAAAAGCATACAAACGAACTGAGAACCCCCTCTTTTTTTGAAGTCGGTTAAAAAGTATGTATGGCTATACATCGTGAAATCAAGGGTTAAAGCAGTTACGTCTGCTAGCGTAAACCGAATGTTTATACTGAAGCGAAACATTTTAAAATTCTACGAAACGCAAGTTCGAAACCTGCTTGAACCATTACATTTTTAAAATTTTCGATTCATTGTAAACACACATAACGTGTCAACGTGACACGCTGAACCGGCAATCTAAAGGTACAGTCGCCATCAGATATATCGCAGCATATAAGGCGGTCATAAATAGAGTCGTGTTCAGATATTATGAACGCCTTATATGCTACCATATATCTGATGGCGACTGTACGAATCTAGGGTCTCTTCCGCCAGGTTACACATTAATTTTTTTATTTGTTCGTCAATCTGTGTATCAATGGTTCACAATATTGTTTTATTACAGAGTCATCAATCGCACTGCGTCCACATGAACGTATCTACGGAACGCGTGTGGTGCTACATCTGCGAGAGGGAAGTCCACGTTAGAGCGGCGGTCGCCTACAGCAGGGTACGGAAATGTTTCTAATAAAAAGTTACTATAAAGCCGCATATCGCATATTTATGGCCTTCGGTTCGGACCACAAACACCTGCGCCCTGGGACGTTTACGAATTCACCGCCCTAGTTATATAATGTACTATTTCTCAAACATTCAATGAAATGTCGTCATTGTGCGTGCGTTATATTATAACAAGCTTGAAGTATCACGTTTCGGGCGCAACTACTCGAGAGAACCGTAAAGGATTTTTTTACAGAATTGAAGGCCTAGGCCGAGAAGTATATTTTTAAACATGGCGTCTGTGTTCTGGCTAACTAGCTGAATGATATTTTTATTGAGTGGTGTATTTTTTATTTCATTGCATATGTTTGAGAAATGCACTATACATGCCTTAGCCGTGAAAAAGGCTTGCCGGCTTCGTATCACTGTCCGTCTATACCTACTCACCCGGCAAGCTCTTCTTTCTCGGCGTCTGCAGTAATGTACTATTAACTAGGGCAGTAAGTACTTATACGTAGTTAGTACTTACACGAACGCGTCGCGGTCGTTTATCAGCAATTTTTTGGCATAGCATACGAAGGGTTATACAACGTGTCCTCGGCTTCTGAACAAAGACCGAATTGCCGAGTATAGTTATGTCTCAGAAATGCTTCAATAATATTTATTTGATTAGATAAAAAGAAAGGAAATACAAGTTTAATTGATGCATATCGACAATAAATAATAACATACTGTATCAGTTGTTTGTCATAAATAACGATGAGATTAAAGTGACACTAATGACATGAATATGAACAGCAATGTATTTAGAGTCTGACCAAAAAGAGTAGAAATTAAAAAGTGGCAATACCGTACCCAAGTAACACACATAGAGTGTCGTCCCCGTTTTCTTAGATTGATTAGAAAGTGACGACAATACAGTATTGCCACTTTTTAATATCTACTCTTTTTGGTCAGACTGTACATACATGCTGTTCCGAAGTAATAAGTCGTAAATCAGTTATTTATCCGTATTGTTCCGAAGTAATAAGTCGTAAATCAGTTATTTATCCGTATATACTGTGCCGTTTGGCATGGGATTTTGTACATCGGTTAGAAATACCCTAATCAACACGTACCTTTCATGTCTGTCCAGCGGCCAGGGACACGTTGTATATGAATGTCCGGTGTTTCAGATGACTCCAGACTCAACGATGGAAGGCGCGCCGGCGAGCGCTCGCGTCGGGGCCGTGGGTCTCGTGACCACCGACGACGACCTTGACGATGATGAACTGGACGATGGCCCTAGAGGTAACCAATCCATCAACAACACAACGCATTTCTTTGACGGCGCGCAGTGGTAAAGCAGCTGCATACTGAGCCGGCGGTTCCGGGTTCGAATCCCGGATAGGGAAAATATTTGTGTGATGAACTCGAATATTTGTGCCTGGGTCATGGTTGTTCTATGTATTTAAGTATTTATTTAACGTCGCCTGGTACTCATAACACAAGCCTTCTTGAGTATTGGTTGTCACCAGACGATTTATTATGTATCTATTATAAAATTTTGACAAGCTTTTATTTAACTTGCAATGTATGTATGTATCTAAGTATGTTTGTTCGGGTGGAATCTTGTAACTCCATTTTGAAGCAGATATCGTCATCCGATTGAGCTGAAATTTTGCATACTTACTTAACTTTGATGACAATACAATATAAATATGGTACCATGGGGCTGATCTGATGATGGAGCCGGAAGGTGGCCATAGGAACTCTATAATAGAAAAAGCAATCCTACCTAGTTTGGGCTCTTTAGAATCGTCTCAGTGAGAATTTGATGGATATCCAAAGAAAAGTACAATCGGCTATAAAAGCTTGTCACTAAAATGACCTTTTTTACAGAAACTTATTAGATTTGTATTGAATATCATATTTCTATGGAGAGAGGTCATGATTTCAGGAAAAATCTTAATAGCGTGATGCAGGATCTTCATTTGTTTTGTCTGGGCGCGCGGCCCATGCAATATATTTTCATAATTTCCTTTGTCCTCGCATCGCGCCGAAACGGCTGGACAAATATTAACCAATTTCAGTACAGGGAGAGTTGGACATCCAAAGATGGTTATAGGATACTTTTTACCCGACTACGGTATAAAAAAATACGCGTACGAAGTCGCGGGCAACTCTTAGTTTAGGGTGATTCTACAGGTGTTTCAACCTTAATTGATCTTATTTAAAGCATCTAATGGCCGATTGCTTTGATATTTATGACAGCGGACTGACTGCGGTTGAAACGCCTGTAGAATCACCCTTTTTTATAATTGTCCAGGTGTAGTGGGTCTCCAGAACATGGGCAACACGTGCTACATGAACGCGGCGCTCCAGGCGTTGAGCAACACGGCGCCGTTCACGTCCTACTTCCTCTCGTGCGCCGCCTGCGTCAGCGTGCTCGCGCACGACAAGAAGCCGGGGCTTAGCAGGTAACGTAGACGCTCCGGTCAGGTGCGGCCGACTAGCCCCGCCCCCTGCCGTATGCTGACACTCGGAGGCAGCCATACTAGGCATCCGGCTTCCCAAGTTAATGAAAAAAAAAAAGGTAACATAGAGCTTGACTCAGGAGCTGCTTATCTCTTCGCTGTACTGTGAGAGAGTGACGGGCGATGCTATGTCGTGCGATAAGAGTCGCGAAGCATAAGTGCTAGACAGGCTGATCGCAACTTTGCGCGACAGCGGTAAGCGGTATAAACAAAATGATACTGTATATGAAGCATGCAATGATATGTCGTGTGGGTGTTGCCGCTCTAGTGATAGCGGTTCGCCTCAGATGGGTGTGGCGGCGACAAATGTATCGGTGACAAGAGGAAAGACGCCATGACTTCAGAACGGCGCGAGCGGTGTACGTGGCATGCTTGCCGCCCCGCGCGCTGACTACGGTAAAAAAGTATTTCGGGGAAGAGGTTTCGGTGCTTTCTAGTCTAAAATCAACAAACTAGGGTATTGAATGCGTATAGTGGGTCTCCAGAACATGGGTAACACGTGCTACATGAGCGCGGCGCTGCAGGCGCTCAGCAACACGGCGCCGTTCACCTCCTACTTCCTTTCGTGCGCCGCCTGCGTCAGCGTGCTCGCGCACGACAAGAAACCGGGGCTTAGCAGGTAACGTAGAGCCTCACTCAGGAGAACCAAGACCTAGCCACGACCTTGCACGATAGTGGCGAGCGGTATAAACAAAATGATTCTGTATATGACGACGCGGTTGGCTCAGTTTGCAAGCACCTGCCTACTGAGCGGCGGTCCCGGGTTCGAATCCCGGCCAGGGCAAATATTTGTGTGATGAACTCGAATATTTGTGCTTGGGTCATGGTTGTTCCTATGTATTTAAGTATATATCGTCGTCTAGTACCCATAACACAAGCCTTCTTGAGCTTAATTTGGGACTAGATCGATTTGTGTGAGGTTGTCTGATATTTATTTATTTATGAAGCATGCAACGAACGTCGCGCGGTGCCGCTCCAGCGATAGCAGTTCCATGCTTTATGGTTACATAATAATTATAAGGAAAACAGTATTTGCCGCCAGTTGTACAAAAAATCATAATTATGCATTACCATTGTCATGTTCTGTGACTAACTTTTATTTTGTCGTAATAATTGATTTAAAACGCTCACGATTTTATCGGCGACTTGGGGAGAGAGAGTGTGAGTGCGTGGCATGCTTGCCGCCCCGCGCGCCGATTACGGTAAAAAGTACTTCGCGGAAGAGGTTTCGGTGCTTTCTAGTCACTAAAATCAACAAACTAAGGTGTTGGATGTGAAGTCGTCTATGAATGAAGCATTCGTAAGGCTGAAACTCCTTTTATGCAGCTCCAAAAACGGACAGTAATCGATTCGCCCCGCGGCACGTGCGAGCGCGGCAATCCCGTCCACATTACGCGCGTCCGCCGCACGAGCCAATATTCGCACGTTTTCCGCGCGTAATGTAGACTCGCCTTAAGGGTTGTTCCTTTTTCTTGCCGATATCGTGCTACCACGAGCAATAAGCGCGGGAATCATAAGTACACACGTCGCTTCACCGTGAATAATATTCCCACACGAACCAAGAAGTTTGGCAATACCTTCATCTGCCGAGCTATTAAAAAATTTAACTCTTTGCCGGCTCATGTGTTTCCTCATTCTTATAACATGGGACCCTTAAAACGAAGCGTGAAGAAGCATCTTTCGGGCAAGCATGCCAGGGTCAACTGACATGGCGCCGTTGGTTTCTTGTCAGTTGCCATTGCGATTTGAGCTCCCCTTTTTGCTTACAACTAGGCGAAGTGGAGTTTCTATGTTGTGTCGTTATAAAAAAAAGAAGTACCTTCGTGCTTACGTTTCGTTACAACCATCTGTTTCTTGAAAAAATAATTAAATATTAGAAGAATATTTAGTTATATTTTTCAATTTCATATTATATTTAGTAACTTACACTGCAGGTTGTTTAAACAGTGGAATGTTTACCTATTTTCCTTTTGTTCCAGAGCATACCAAAAATTAGTGAAAGAAATGTGGAGCAGAAAAACCAGAGGTTACCTCGTACCAAACGGAATTTTATACGGCATCCGAAATGTAAGCAATTTCTCTATTATCCAATCTAAGCTATTAAGAATGAATGTCATGAAAGCTGATGATGAATAAGGGAAGATCTTTAGTAGTTTATGGACCTGAAGCCACTACTGATAGTGATACGTCATGGCCACTGTACATTCTTGCCGAGACAAGGCGAGGCAAGCATGCTGTCCTATTATATCCCTATGAGTAAAGGAAGGTCTCGGCGAGAGTGTACAGGCGTCATTAGGATGCGTTTCATGATAGTCGTACTTCGTTTGGCATTAAGTTCGCCATTTGTATTGACTTTTAGTTTTTGCAAATAAGTAGTTTTCTAAAAACATGTACTTATTTTGTATTTGTATATACCGAGATACAAAGGATAAATAAGAAGCTAAAGCCTGACCAGAAATATATGAGGATGCGTCATATTGCGTAATTTCACTGGAACTAATTTCTTACACTGGCAATGATTTTATGGTGGTTTGTCAACAATGTCAATGTCATTCGTGGTGGTTTGTTTAAAAGACAAATATTTAAAAATATTCAAAGAAAATGCCGAAAACCATTCACAGTCGTGAACGTAATATTATAAATAAAGTGTACACGTGTTTATTACACGAAAAACAGTCAGGAAAAGAGGGCATTTCATTAAATGATATTACGAGGTTAACATAGTGGAACTGACAGGTATTTAAAACTAATGTCATTATAGTGGGTTGCGATTGGTTGCAAAATTGTTGCCATATAAATCTAATAAATAGCGCCCGCCCTCTTGACAATCCTCATATATTTCTGGTCAGGCTTTAAAATTGTATGCGATTCACTGCAGTCCAAGTGTGGCTCGAACACATGACCGTTTGACCGGAACAGTGCTTTCCCAACTGAGCTACAGAAACGTGGTATCTCTGTAGCTTACTGTACTTAGTGTAAGGGCTATAATAAAGATCAAACTTTATTGATGTACTTTGTGTAACGAAAGTTACCCATATAATTTGTATGACGATCTTTCGTCACACGAAGGACGCGATCGTAAATCCTTTAACTATGTACAATAAAAAAAAACAGGCGGAGTTCAAATCCGCGTCTCCAACGGCTTTACGGGCTAAAACGTGGCATCACAATAGTACATTACGTAACAAGGGTGGTAAACGAGGAATTACAAACGAGTGTCTATTAGAAGCCCGAAGGCGAGGGCTTTAATGACACGAGCTAGGAATTCCTTTACCACCAGAGTCACGTACGACGTTTTTCATCACACTTTGGAGGAAATAAAACAAAAGTAGTAGTAGTCAATACCAAAATTACTTACCGCCCTAGGGCGTTATATACGAATTACCGCCCTAGGGCGGTATATACGATTTACCGCCCGGTTTTCTAGCATGTAATCACTTAAAGTGTGATAAAAATTACTTACCGACCTAGGGCGTAAAACGACTTACGCCCTTGTTTACGAGCAGTGTGATGAAAAAAAAAAATTTTGTTGAAAACAACTCAAACATCATTCCTTTCTTCGGCAGGTACACCCGATGTTTCGAGGGTACCAGCAGCACGACACGCAAGAGTTCCTCCGCTGCTTCATGGACCAGCTGCACGAGGAACTCAAGGAACCGGTATGTGTCGGTTACTTACCTCAAACACTATACCTTATTTCACCTACGATGAGTCCTATGACACCTGTCATCTCAATACATTTTATAACCTATAATCGGAAGAATGTACTGAGTAATGTACTGACTCATCGTAAGTGAAATAGGCTATAATTTTTGGTTCCCGTTTGTAACGTCATTTGTCTGAAAGCCGTTTTTTCCAAAACTATGTTTTCAGAATCATTATAAAACAAACCTAACCTAACCTAATGGGTTCTTTAGAGCGATGTTTATAAAGGGGCTTTTAAACGGACCATGTTTTGATGCAATTTGTGGCCCGGCCATTATTTGCATCTTGCTCTAGCGTAGGGTGTCAGAGAGGAACGGCGATAGTTGCTGGCCACAAATTGCAGTAAAATGTGGCGTTTAGAAGCCCCATTAAATTCAGAAAATATTACGGGTTTCAGGAAAACGTAATTTTCGGACAAATGAAACGTAATTTTGGCTAAACGTTACAGATGGGAAACAAAGTTTCGAATTGAGATAGGTTACCGTACGTTTCTCATGCCAATATTTACTAGTGGCTCTGTAAAAAATATTATTTTTGACGTTTTCAAGCACCATGTCTATGTTCATGAACAGGCTAAACAGCTGTTTTTTTTTTTTTTTTAATTGTATATGTTTGAGAAAAGCACTATTAATGCCTTAGCCGTGAAAAGGGCTTGCCGGCTTCTTATCACTATCCATGCGTATATCTACTCACCCGGCAAGCTCATCTTTCCCGGCGTAGTAATGTACTGCTTGACGACGCGTTTGGCTCGGTTTGTAGACACCTGCCTACTGAGTCGGCGGTCCCGGGTTCGATTCCCGGCCGCGGCAAATATTTGTTCTTGGGTCATGGATGTTATCTATATATGTATTTATATATTATGTATATTGTCGTGTAGTACCCATAGTACAAGCTTTGCTTAGTTTGGGACTAGGTCGATTTGTGTATGATTGTCCCTTAATATTTATTTATTTTATTTTACTGTAACGCTTTGGCGTCGAACAACCCGCCTGGTGAGCGCTCGTAAGCTAGTCAGCTGCCGGCGCTCGCGGCAGATGGTACGGTATAGTCGAAATTATCTAAACTAAGCTCATCCACTTACCTGCATTCATAATGGCATTGTGTCTAATACAATCCTATCTGCTTTTGTTCTCGTAACCGCCAACCAGTTACTTAGAAAAAAAGGTTAGAACTACATTGAATTTTCAACCTTATTCCTTGTTGAATAGGTTTAAAATGGTTGATGATGAGAGTTCATAGTCCTTTTTCTAGAGAGTACGTTCTTGTTGAGAGTCGGGCGGTTGTTAAATTCCAAAAAAGTTATGATCACCATTATTCTGGTAGTGTATTTTGTAGTCTAATGTCCAAGGAAATAGAGTCGATAATCTATATTAACCTTCCAAGGTGGTCACAATCTGCTTTTACTACGAGCTCGTTATCTTAATTTGTAGTTAACCACTCAATGGTATTGAGTTCTTAAGTGAATGAGCTTAGTTTAGAAAAAAATTGGGCAAGTGCGTGCCCGACTCGCGCATGAAGGGTTCCGTACCTATACATATATATATAATCTATAACAAGTTTGTTGTATGGGAGCCCCCCTTAAATATTTATTTTATTTTATTTTTAGTATTTGTTGTTATAGCGGCAATAGAAATACATCATCTGTGAAAATTTCAACTGTCTAGCTATCACCGTTCTTGAGATACAGCCTGGTGACAGACGGACGGACGGACAGCGAAGTCTCAGTAATAGGGTCTCGTTTTTACCCTTTGGGTACGGAACCCTAAAAATTGTACTATACAAGCGCCCACCTGGCGGGCTCTGTCGGTGTTCGGGTTGTTGCACCCGCCTAGCGGGTCGTATCGGTCTCTAGGGCAGTTGTGAAAGTGCTGTGTGTTGTGACAGATCTGGGACAGCATGCCGGAGGACAAGCTGGGCACGGACGCGGACGGCGACCACCAGGAGAGCAGGCGCGAGCACAGGAGACGGCGCGCCGCCTCCTCAGGAGGTAACACATGTCTTTCATTAACTGGGTCAACCAACTGTCTTCTGTTGCTTGTTGCCATGGTGATGTCCCCTGGGTTACTCTTTAAAACTACGATCAAAAATGGTGTAATTGCAGCAGTTATAAGCTCATTCTTATTTAGAATATCTCTAGAAAATACTAATATTATAAATTATCAACATTTTTCTAAGAAGAACAAGAAAAAGTTGATCCACCCAACTATACCGGGTGTCCCAAGACTATAGGACATCAAGGGAAAGTACCTTAAATATCCTAGATAGGATATTTCGCTGAAAGAAGACTATGTTATTTTTAAGTTAGTAATTCTGCATTTAAAGATTTTCTAAGAATTACATGTTTAATTATTCATCGTCGGCAATAAATAATTTTCTTGAAATATGACTCGAAAATTTTACGTTGTCCCTTTCATTTAAGATACTATGTTACTTAAGAATAATTATTAATTATTGTCCATTCTTTCGATTGGCATCAAAAAAATGGGGGTGATTTTTGCTTCACTAAGTAATGCGTATGGTTTGACAGCGAGCGACTCGCCGCTGTTCGCGCGCATGCGCCGAAAGTCCCCCGCCTCCTCCTACAGCGAGTCTCGGACCGACGGATATCTAAGGTAAGTACAAGGCCTCCAATAAGAGGCCTTATCCATTTAATTTTTTTCTTTTCATACTACGTCGATGCAGAGTCAGCCACCGGCTAAGCTTGCACCATAGATTGGAGCGGTTTTTTTTTTTTTCGAAATTAGCGTAATTTAATTTGTGCATTTTAAAACAAAAATGTCTAAAATCGGTTGAGAACTCGCTGAGATCTGCGCATTGTTACAAAGTCCATTCGAGTCGATCCATGGGAGCTTCGCTCGCTCCGCTCCAATTATGACAAATTTATATATCGCACCTTTAGAATTATAGTGACCTAATTCAAAATTGTCGACATTTTTTATTGTATATTAAAAATTAAAGAGACCTAATTCTAAAACTTTAAGATTTTGAGAGCATGCATTTTATCGAGTCCATAAATAAAAAATAAAAACCGACTAAGTGCGAGTTGGCTCGCACACCGAGGGTTCCGTTCAGTGGTAGATTAGTCAAATCAAGTCATGGTTTTCTATGGGTGGACAAAGTAACCTCGTAGGGTCAAAGTACCCCGACCTTACGGTAATAATCAACTGCTGTTCGTTTGTCTCGCTAAAACTCGAGAACGGCTGGGCAGATTTAACTGACTTTGGTTTTGAAATCTTTATCATAGTCCAGGTAAGATTTTAATGGTGAGGTAATAGCAGCTTACTGACACAGATCGAATTCCACACGGGCGTAGCCGCGGGCACAGCTAGTATATTAAGAATTTCAACCAACTTTTTGAAGTGAATAATACTTTTCCATGAGTTCTAGCAAGTAACAGCTATTTCATACTTTCTATGCGCGCAGTCAAAATAAGTAAAAAAAAATTGTTTTCTACGTGAACTAGGTATGTTAAATTCGAGTAGTGTTTGAATAAAAAAATATCAATGAAAAATTCAAACTGTGGATTTCAAATTTATACCAATAAATCGCAATAGCCCTGTTCTAAGTAGTAACATTGATAATATGTTACGAAACATGTTTGATCATAGAGAAAAATGTAAAACAATCACCATTTTTAGGATCTTAATATTGTACAACCGTTTTGTTAATTTTGTCCACGTTCCCACTTTGTCAACTTCTTGATGGGTCAACATTCTCATGTTCGTCTAAACTGTGTTATGTTATCGTTTTCTTTTAATCAGATTTATTTGTTATACAGGGTGTCTCAAGCTGAGAGCGCCACCAGACACCGGCGCTCGGCGAGCTTCGCCGGCACTCAGCAGGCCGCCTACGCCGTGCAGACTCATCACAATAACCGTGCGTAATCCGACTGGTTTAGTCCATCAGTTAGATTATTAAAATATAAGAAACACGTATTTTTTCTTTTGATTATTAAACACCTTCCACCCGGGCCCACGCCGGGCCACCTTCCGGCTCTATCATCAGACCCTGGAAACTATCTGAAGACAAAGTACTCATCAAGACCAATCAAACGAGCCCAAACTCGATGGGGCTATGTGTTTTTTATTACGGAATTTCCACCTTCTATGGCTTCCTATGTCCACCTTTCAGTTCCATCATCACATCAGCTCCAGGTCATCATAATATTGCATTGTCACGCGATTTGCATATTCGTGCAAAATTTCAGCTCAATCGGAGACCGGAAAGTGGGTCAAATTTAACTTGTAAAATTCCATTAAGCCGGCTACACACGACCGAGTATTATCGATTTGCATATTTAAAATTTTGCTTGCGCAGGCAAGGAGTCATGTCATACACACGTTCAGTTATGCCTGCACAAATGAACTGTGCAGGCATAACCATCGTTTATAACCCTAGTGTGTGTGGCCGGCTTTACGGACAACGGGACAGGTAAAAGTGGGTGAAAGTAAATAAAAGCTTGTTGTTTTGACGACGCGTTTGGCTCGGTTTGTAGACACCTGCCTACTGAGCCGGCGGTCCCGGGTTCGAATCCCGGCCAGGGCAAATATTTGTGTGATGAACTCGAATATTTGTGCTTGGGTCATGGTTGTTTTATGTATTTAAAGTATATATTTATCTATATACGTACGTATATCGTCGTCTAGTACCCATAACACAAGCCTTCTTGAGCTTAATTTGGGACTAGATCGATTTGTGTGAGGTTTATATTTATATTGTATAAAGTATTAAAATTTTAGTCTTAAAAATATGAAATCTTGTCAATTAATAATTTGTTTTTTTTTTCGTTAACAGCCTTAGCGTCATCAGCCCGTGACATCGGCTCGGAGTCGTCGCTGTCGTGCTCGAGCGACCCCGAGGAGCGCTACGAGACCTGCTCGAGCGGCGCCAGCGACGCCGACCCGCCCCATCACCATCCGCCGTGAGTCCAGATACCGATACCCTTACCATCAGTTTACAGTGACTGGTACTCGCTATAGTCTGTATGGCATTTAAACAAACATTTGTCACATGTTGCCGGTGAAATTACTAGCATAGAGGCATTCTATCTTCGTCCTCCGGGTAGGCAAGCACTTGTGACTCCTCTGGTGTTGCAGGTGTTTATGTGCGACGGTAATCGCTTTCCATCAGGCGATACGTTTGCTCGGTTGCCCCCTATGACATAAAAAAAAACATCACAGGACCCATGTAACGTAAATCTGTGCGACCTATTGAATTTCATAAAAGCAAGCAATGACATAGTGGTTTTTTTAAGTATCTATAAACGTTTTTCACTTTCTATTTGATACAATTGAGTTCATGTTATATTTTTTCTTATCACGGTGTTGAAGCATTTAACGACAATAAATCATTACTCAAACAGTTACTTAGCGACTGCGTAAAGGATTTGTAGTTCTACTAGGTCGATGCAGAGTCAGCCACCGGCTAAGCTTGCACCATAGATTGGAGCGGAGTTTTTCGAAATTTTCTCTTCCTCACGACCTAGCGAAATTTAATTTATGCATTTTAAAACAAAAATGTCTAAAATCGGTTGAGAACTCGCTGAGATCTGCGCATTGTTACAAAGTCCATTCGAGTCGATCCATGGGAGCTTCGCTCGCTCCGCTCCAATTATGACAAATTTATATATCGCACCTTTAGAATTATAGTGACCTAATTCAAAATTGTCGACATTTTTTATTGTATATTAAAAATTAAAGAGACCTAATACAATACTAAATTCGATAGTAACAATGCGCATACTTGTTGGAGCGGCCAGTACACCATCCGCCGTGAGTCCATATACCGATACCCTTACCTAGGGCGGCCATCCGTCCGGATTTCTCCGGATTTGTCCTAGTTTCCTAGTCCTAGAGGCCGCCCGGAACCATCCCGATACTTTTTATGTGAATGAAAAATAAGGCGATTGTTTTTTTTTTATATTCCAGGAAAAAAATGCGATTTGCAAATGTCCGGGTTTTTTTTGTCCGGGTTCGGCAGCCCTACCTTTACCATGAGTTTACAGTGACTGTACTCACTAGCGCCTGCGTAAAGGATTTGTATGGAGAATTGTAGTTCTACCAAGTAAACGCTTGGGGCACTGTATAATTCGATACTTGTTCGAGCGGAGCCAGCGACGCCGACCCGCCCGTACACCATCCACCGTCAGTCCATTCAGATACCGAGTGTATAAGGACCTTAGTAGAACAATACAATACAGGTACTCTTTATTGCACACCTCATGAAACATACAGGAGAACCTTTGTGTAGTAGAGAACTTGAAAAATTTTCTTGTTACGTGGGTGGATCAACTTTTTCTTGTTGTTATTCTGTCCCGTCACCCAGGAGACAGTGGTGATTAAACCTCTTAGAAAAGTGTTTATAGTTTATAATATTGGTATTTTCAAGAGATATTCTAAATAAGAATGGGCTTATAACTGCTGCAATTACAACATTTTTGTTGAATATTTCCGCCGAAAATAGTAGTTTTAAAGAGTAACCCAGGAGACATCACCATGGCAACAAGCAACAGAAAAAAGTGGAGTGACCCACTAGGCAATGCAAAAATCAGAAAAAGGAGTAATACATACACGAAAAATAAATAAATACATAAATACAGGGTGGAACGTGACGAGGATCCTTTGCGGAACTGGCAGATAGTTCAACCTTAGCACTATATTTCCTCCATAGAAACTATGGAAATATATGTTACCGTTTTCAAGTTATAGCCTTTTAAACATTCATACCAAAAACTACTTTTTGCCAACCCTAATCAGGTGGCTGGGTCAATGAACTTACTTGTAAACAATCTTTAGACGTCAGGATATTACGTTAATATGTTGCTTTTTCTATTCTTAGGTCTGCGTGAAACGCTAAAAAAATCGTTGCAGGATTTGCAGAGGTGATTGTCTCTGTTATTCTACTTATAAAATTTTCTGGTGGAATGTAATTTCTTAGTTAATAATTCTAACCACAACAAACAACTCACATGACACGACTTGACACTGACAACCACTCGAATGTACTCAATCCTCATAAACAATTAAAGATGATAGTAACCTCTTTCAGCATAAATAAAACGTCTCTGTTTACCTACCTAAACTGATAATAAAAAGGTTTTAGTTCGTTAACTCGCTTTATAAAATTATTTTCGAGTAAATTGAAACTGTTCCCTGTTTGATCAGCAATTCATACAATAGGCCGTCCTTGTTATTAATTTTATTTCGGTTATCGTCAAATATCGTCGTTTGGATATTACACTAAAGTAACACGACTTTTCATACGCCGACGCGAGATAGAATTAAATTAACGCATTTTTTACAACTATCGAACCTCTTTGCATGATTTAACATCGATCATAACATAAATATGATGTTTGAAATGAAATTGACATTTAAGTTAATTTCAATTTGCTTTACCTTTAAATGAAAATACCTTTGTTAAAAGCACGTGGATATTTATTATTTGCTCATGTTATGCGCGAGTTACAATTATAATGCGGCTGAAGCTTTACGACGATACAGTGAAACATATCCACCACCACACCCGTCGTTGAACAATTTTACGTGCTTTTGATCGTGTCGCCAACAATCAGCCCGTTGTACCACGAACAACTTAGAACGATCAACGTGGGGGACCTGTTCAGAGGGTTCAAGCTTTATTTCCTAGGGACTGCCCTATGTGAAGCTTACTGCCGGTGGCTACTGCCAAAAACAGTGGAAGAACGTGATTTTATCAGGCATGTTATTTGAAGCGATGAAAGCTTGTTTACTCGCAACGGCATGTGGAATAGAAGGAACGAACATGTGCATTTGCCGAAGACAATCGTGTCGCCTACAGCAGTGTCGTTGGTCAGTTAACGATTTACGGGGAAACAATTATAGGACCAGTGTTTCTGCCTCCAACTCAAAACAGAAGCAGCGTGCTGCAGCGTGTATTATGAGACACGATGGAAAATTTGAACACCGTATGTAAAAATTGTAATAAAGTAACTGATATTCGTATTTTCGCATTTTATTTGGTTAATTTGACATTTATGTGTCACTCTTACATCAGTACGATGACAACAACTCACGGAAATAAACGTAATATCCCGAGTTTTCCCGACGGTGATTTCTCAATCTAGCCATCTTGCCGTGATGTGAAGATGCAATATAGGGTTATCACCACAGTTAAAAATTAGCGAATTTTGCACTTTTTTTTTTTACTTCGTTTAAGTTTCTAAACATTATAAATCGACTGTGTATCACTTAACCGATGCAACATTTCCGCAAAGGACCCTCGTGCCTTTCCACCCGGTATAATAAACAATAAACACATACATACATATATACATTCAGCCAAAAGATAATAGGACCAACTAGAATTAGTTCTAGAACTGTTTCTGTTTTGTACGGCCAAGAACATTTTATTTTTGAACGCCAAAGACGGCTGTGGTTGTGGCCGTCAATTAAAAGTCTTTCCACTGACGCCTCGTCGGCCACATACGTCCAAATTTCAATTTTCAAAAAAAAAACTGAACCATACAGCTAGCAAGTACTCAACGTAATCATTCAAGTAATTGAAAAACACCGACTGAATACAGAACTGCTGGGTTTTGATAGGAAGTACCGCTTGGAAAATTCTGATATTTAGTCCAATGTATGGTCTCTTATGAGAAATAAATTGTGGTGTCACTACTTCATAACCGCAAAAATATTTTTTTTTTTCTATAATAACCCATATATTCGTTTTTAGTGGTGATGTAAAGCCTAATAAAGAACATAATTTCAAAGTTTGGCTCGAATAAATCCCGAAAAAATATTTAAAACAAAAATTTTAATATCATAAATCAAAAACTGTCACAATCAGGATGTTGATACTCAGCATAAATATATTCCTTTAGAAGACGTTGTCAAAAAAAATCAGACTCCATTTAATGTAAGGGCTGATTCACTATGAAAAGCGGGCTGTGGTCTTTATTAAGAAATTAAAGAATGCTTTTTTTATTTTTTTTTTCATATTTGTTTAAAAGCCATAATTAATATTGTATTCATTAATACATGTTTCGTGTCTTGTTTTGTAGCAAACAAGCATGCGGCGGCGGCGACGGCGGCGTCCGGTACCGCAGCATCATCTCGGACGTGTTCGACGGCAAGCTGCTCTCCTCCGTGCAGTGTCTCATCTGTGACCGGGTTAGTTTCATTACGTCACCTCGGGCCGTAAGTGGGATTTACTGCCCAGGGAGAAAATCTCACTTCCTGTCCAAGGCAAGACGTATAAATTAAGACGTATAAGTAAAGCCACAGATCGCAAATTTATGGCCCTCACCTCCGGTTCGGGCGTCAAACAGCTGCGATCTGGGACATTTACGAATTCACCACCCTAGGTATGCCCTGTACTATTTAATCACACAATTTGCTAATTAACAAGGGTTAACATGCTAGAAAACCGGTCGGTAAGTCTTATATTACGCCCTAGGGCGGTGTGTAATTTTGGTATTGACTACTATTTATTACTTTTGTTTTATTTCCTACAAAGTGTGATGAAAAACATCGTACGTGACTCTGGTGGTAAAGAAATTCCAAACTCGTGTCATTAAAGCCCTCGCCTTCGGCTTTTGGCTTCTAATAGACACTCGCTTGTAATTGCTCGTTGAGTCACGTACGATGTTTTTCATCACACCTTGGAGGAAATAAAACGTAAAAAGTAGTAAAGCCGTAACGATCTTATCTAGAATTTTCTAGAGTTCTAGAATTTCATAATAGTACTACTCCTAAGGTTCCGGGGCAATCTCGAGCAGTTAGCTCGGAAAACGTAAACAGCGCAGTCTTGTGCTATGGTCAAATGTTAGTGTAATCTTATTATAAATGTGGGCTTAATTTGTTATTCTTAATTGTCCGTATTTGTGTAATTGTGCAGGTATCGACGCGAGTGGAGACCTTCCAAGACCTGTCGTTGCCGATCCCGTCTCGTGAGCACCTCGCCGTGCTGCGCTCGCAGCCGCTCATGGACCTGCCGCCCGACCACGAGTCCTGGGTAATGTTACAGCTTATATCACACGGTAGCAGAGACCCTCTCGTGAGCACCTCGCCGTGCTGTTCCAGCTTATATCACACGGTAGCAGAGACCGTCTCGTGAGCACCTCACCGTGCTGTTCCAGCTTATATCACACGGTAGCAGAGACCATCTCGTGAGCACCTCGCCGTGCTGTTCCAGCTTATATCACACGGTAGCACAGACCGTCTCGTGAGCACCTCGCCGTGCTGTCTATGGAAACTAGCTAAGATAAGTAACAAGCAAAGAGCAGTACAGGCTTATCATGGTTATGTTTGCTCGCTGCTCAGATATGGCGTTCTCCTCTGGGGGAATTCAAGCCATGCAAAACGCGCACTTATAGCACAAAAACAGTGCATCAGGGCTATTTGTAACGTAGACGTTTTCACATCTTGTAGACCACTATTTAGAGACCTCAATTTGTTGACAGTACCATGTATCTATATCTATGAAGTTTGTTTATTTGTCAAGGCTCACCCAGAACTCTTCAAAACTTGTAAAGATACATGCCACTTTCATACAAGGTACCCAAATCGGCTCGTTGGTCCTGCCCGTAAGACACAATTGTACAACAAGAACGCATACTGTAAGTCCATTGACATTTTTAATCGTTTGAATGATGACATAAAAGATTTGCCTATTAGTTTGTTTAAGCGTAAACTTAGAAACTGGCTGGTACAAGAATGTTTTTACTCTGTTGAAGAATATTTTGACTACTTTAAACGTTTAATTTGACATTTTATCATGTAACTAGTTTTAAGTAATTATTTGATTTTTTAATTAATTTTTTCTTTTAAATTTTTTTGACATATTTTTATTAATAATGTACTTAATTGTAATTTTGATACATTTTATTAAACTTTCTTTTCCGTGGTGTGTATAATGTGAATTAGTTAGGTATTCAATTTTAAATTAATATAAGTGTAAGTAATTGTGACATTCTAGTAAACACGAATCTCATTTGTCAATGATAATTTTGCATGCCAGTTTCTGGTGGAATGTGTGTGTCTAAAATAACATTTGTATACCAGCTTTTGTACCACATTTTTAAGCAAAATAAAGATATTTGTATTTGTATTTGTCATAGATCGTCGTCCGATCCACTATTATATTTATTTTTTATTTTCATATTTTCATTATATAAAAATAGTTTGCACAAAATGCGACTTAGAAATGCAACTTTACTGGAAAGTTGGCGAAACGTCAGGAGGCTCAAATAACCAATATACGCAATATAATCCGTTTACATTTTTTTTAAATGTGCGACAGAAACCGAATAAAGTTCCCTTACACAAATGTTAACCTGAAGTTTTCTCCGCAGATGTGGTGGATATTAAGTTGGCTCCGTTCCTGGTTCTACGGGCCCGTGGTCTCCCTGCAGGATTGCCTCGCTGCCTTCTTCAGTGCCGACGAACTCAAAGGAGACAACATGTATAGGTAGGATTTGAGCTATAGGTTTGATTGGCAGCCATAGGTAGGAGCGGGCGGCGTATTTACAAAGGCTATACTGATAGGGTTCAGATGCCAACTGAACCAGATTAGCTTTTGTTTGGACGAAACTGAACAAAACCCTAATCTGGTATAGTACAGAAATTTACTGAAATCGTATAGACTTTATTAACTAAATTCATACAGATATTGATGATACAAATGCTAGTCTAGTCTGTCTGTCATAATTTATGACTAATATATTGATAATTTCAACCGACTTTCGTAAATAATACTTTCCCTGAGTTCTAGAAACTAACATAGCTATTCATGCATTCATTGCGTGCAGGCGAAAATAAGTTAAAAAAAAAAACAGTTTTCCGCGGGAATTTTGTCAATTTCGAGTAGTTTTTGAAACAAAAATGACAAATGAAAAATTGTAACTGTAGGTTTCAAATATACATCAATAAATAGCAATGGCCCTGTTTTAAGTAGTAACATTGATAATATGTTAAGAAACATGTTAGTTCATAGAGAAAAATGTCTAAAACAGTCAGCATTTTTGAACGGACAAGGAGCCTTAACATGAACATTTTTTCGCCAGCTGTTCGCGCTGCAACAAGCTCCGGAACGGGGTCAAGCTGTCCGGCGTGGTCCGGCTGCCGGAAGTGCTGTGCGTGCACCTGAAGCGGTTCCGGCACGAGCTGATGTTCAGCGCCAAGGTGGCCGCGCGCGTGTCCTTCCCGCAGCACGACCTCAACATGCAGCCCTACACGCACAAAGGTACTTATAGACAGACAGATGTTCTGAAGCGGCTCCGGCACGAGCTGATGTTCAGCGCCAAGGTGGCCGCGCGCGTGTCCTTCCCGCAGCACGACCTCAACATGCAGCCCTACACGCACAAAGGTACTTATAGACAGACAGATGTTCTGAAGCGGCTCCGGCACGAGCTGATGTTCAGCGCCAAGGTGGCCGCGCGCGTGTCCTTCCCGCAGCACGACCTCAACATGCAGCCCTACACGCACAAAGGTACTTATAGACAGACAGATGTTCTGAAGCGGCTCCGGCACGAGCTGATGTTCAGCGCCAAGGTGGCCGCGCGCGTGTCCTTCCCGCAGCACGACCTCAACATGCAGCCCTACACGCACAAAGGTACTTATAGACAGACAGATGTTCTGAAGCGGCTCCGGCACGAGCTGATGTTCAGCGCCAAGGTGGCCGCGCGCGTGTCCTTCCCGCAGCACGACCTCAACATGCAGCCCTACACGCACAAAGGTACTTATAGACAGACAGATGTTCTGAAGCGGCTCCGGCACGAGCTGATGTTCAGCGCCAAGGTGGCCGCGCGCGTGTCCTTCCCGCAGCACGACCTCAACATGCAGCCCTACACGCACAAAGGTACTTATAGACAGACAGATGTTCTGAAGCGGCTCCGGCACGAGCTGATGTTCAGCGCCAAGGTGGCCGCGCGCGTGTCCTTCCCGCAGCACGACCTCAACATGCAGCCCTACACGCACAAAGGTACTTATAGACAGACAGATGTTCTGAAGCGGCTCCGGCACGAGCTGATGTTCAGCGCCAAGGTGGCCGCGCGCGTGTCCTTCCCGCAGCACGACCTCAACATGCAGCCCTACACGCACAAAGGTACTTATAGACAGACAGATGTTCTGAAGCGGCTCCGGCACGAGCTGATGTTCAGCGCCAAGGTGGCCGCGCGCGTGTCCTTCCCGCAGCACGACCTCAACATGCAGCCCTACACGCACAAAGGTACTTATAGACAGACAGATGTTCTGAAGCGGCTCCGGCACGAGCTGATGTTCAGCGCCAAGGTGGCCGCGCGCGTGTCCTTCCCGCAGCACGACCTCAACATGCAGCCCTACACGCACAAAGGTACTTATAGACAGACAGATGTTCTGAAGCGGCTCCGGCACGAGCTGATGTTCAGCGCCAAGGTGGCCGCGCGCGTGTCCTTCCCGCAGCACGACCTCAACATGCAGCCCTACACGCACAAAGGTACTTATAGACAGACAGATGTTCTGAAGCGGCTCCGGCACGAGCTGATGTTCAGCGCCAAGGTGGCCGCGCGCGTGTCCTTCCCGCAGCACGACCTCAACATGCAGCCCTACACGCACAAAGGTACTTATAGACAGACAGATGTTCTGAAGCGGCTCCGGCACGAGCTGATGTTCAGCGCCAAGGTGGCCGCGCGCGTGTCCTTCCCGCAGCACGACCTCAACATGCAGCCCTACACGCACAAAGGTACTTATAGACAGACAGATGTTCTGAAGCGGCTCCGGCACGAGCTGATGTTCAGCGCCAAGGTGGCCGCGCGCGTGTCCTTCCCGCAGCACGACCTCAACATGCAGCCCTACACGCACAAAGGTACTTATAGACAGACAGATGTTCTGAAGCGGCTCCGGCACGAGCTGATGTTCAGCGCCAAGGTGGCCGCGCGCGTGTCCTTCCCGCAGCACGACCTCAACATGCAGCCCTACACGCACAAAGGTACTTATAGACAGACAGATGTTCTGAAGCGGCTCCGGCACGAGCTGATGTTCAGCGCCAAGGTGGCCGCGCGCGTGTCCTTCCCGCAGCACGAGCTCAACATGCAGCCCTACACGCACAAAGGTACTTATAGACAGACAGATGTTCTGAAGCGGCTCCGGCACGAGCTGATGTTCAGCGCCAAGGTGGCCGCGCGCGTGTCCTTCCCGCAGCACGACCTCAACATGCAGCCCTACACGCACAAAGGTACTTATAGACAAAGAATAACATGATATAATCCTTTTTTTAATTATATTTTATTATTATTATTTACGCATGGGAGACACCACAATTTTGAAAAATTATGATGTATAAGGATTTCAAAAATTGCATCCATTTTTGATCGAGCTAGCGTCTCCGTTTCAGCTTAGTCAAAAATGATTTCGTCTGTGCGGATGTTTGGATGCTCGGATATCCGAATTTCCGGCTGTCCATGCACAGACGGCACATTTTTCAACAGATTCTCGTGAATTTTGTAAGTAGGTTCGTTAATTATAAATTATTAAATTAGTCTACATTATCATCGTCATGGGTGTCGTTTTCAATGTGCTATCGAAAGACTGTTCAAAATTGAAACTTCACTGTGCTTCTATTACGTATATATTTCATTAACACTCTTACACTGGTTATTTTATTCTCGACAATGAATTGGTATTGCTAAGCAAGTAAGCACACGTACAAATGGAGAATAATAAATGGGAAATTTGTATGGTATGGTATGAACATAAATTTATTGAGGAGACTAACCATCTAGTGTCAAGCGGAACAATAAAAGCAGTTAGAAACCGGAGGCATCTATGGTAAAATAGAATTACCATAAATATAAACTTAGGCAAATATCGTAATATGGTAAATATTCAGGGTTAAATCAAAGGTTTAACAGACTGACATTAATTTCAGTAAAAGGCTCATTGAGCGGAGATTTGAGAGCTGGCAGCTTCCTCGCACAACGCATCAGCATTGCGATTCAGCGAAAAATGCTGCCAGCGTCTTCAGGACCATGCCGCGGGGCACAGTTTTCTAGCTTTATTGTAATTTACTTTAGATTTTAGT
The DNA here is from genome assembly GCA_947623375.1 of Apotomis capreana. Lineage (NCBI taxonomy): Eukaryota > Metazoa > Arthropoda > Insecta > Lepidoptera > Tortricidae > Apotomis > Apotomis capreana. The sequence goes on from OX392518.1 coordinate 10,794,836, forward strand.
TCTGTAGTTTTATTTCTTTAGGCTTAATTTTAATTTAATTGTCCAATGTTATTTTTTTACAAGCTTTTATTTAGCTTGCATGGTATGTTTAAAGTATGTATGTTCGGGTGAAATCTTGCAACTCAATTTTGAAGCAGATATCGTCAACCGATTGAGCTGAAATTTTGCATACTTACTTAACTTTGATGACAATACAATAATATGGTACCATGGGAGTGATCTGATGATGGAGCCGGACGGTGGCCATAGGAACTCTATAATAGAAAAAGCAATCCTACCGAGCTCGGGCTCTTTAGAATCGTCTCAGTGAGCATTTGATGGATATCCAAAGAAAAGTACAGTCGGCTATAAAAGCTGGTCACTAAAATGTCATTTTTGACAGAAACTTATTTTTTACTATTATTAAATTCTTATTTCAATGTATTGTTACAGATTGCACCTCTAAAATAACGCGATACTCTCTCTGCGCCGTGATCTGCCACACCGGGACGGCGGGCGGCGGCCATTACACGTGCGTCGCGCGCAACCCGCGCGGCTGGTTCACGTTCGACGACCAAGCCGTCACTCCGCTCGCCGCGCCCATGCTGCACCACACCGAGGCATACGTGCTGTTCTACAGGTAGCTCTCTAATAGGACACACGTCATAGACAATAATGTGCTCTTTTTTTATTCTTTAAAATTTACTTATATACAACGACACCTTCCTTCTTTTTATATTAGTTTACTAGAAGATGCCCGCGAACGTCGTCCGCGTAGAAGAAATGGTCATAATTGACTTTTGTTGTATCTTATTTTGTTGTCTAAAGTATCCTATAACCATCGTTGGACGTCCAGCTACTCCTATACCATAATTGACAACATTTCATATTTATAACAGGTGGAAATTAATATAGAGATCGACAGGGCTTTATGTCGTGTACCTTAAAAAAAAATCTTGGAATTTATTTTTCTGTATTTAAAGAAATATAAGAAAATACATCAAATCACTGCACTCTAAGACAATACGGCTGAATAGGGTTGTTGTCTAAACCTAAGAGCGAAAACATATATATATTTTTTTTATTTGACGTTGACAGATGACAGATGCATACCGAGTTTTATTAAGTTTTTTTTAATAAGAAAACCGACTAAAGTAACCGTTCCATTAAGTTCTGGTTTTGGTGTTGCCACATTTTAAAATGAGTATGTTTTTATAAATTAATAATAAAATAAATAATCATCTCAGAAAATAAATAAAAACAGAGATTACTTCATCTTTTTAAGCAGAATTCAGAAAAGTAATAAAATGATAGTCTTAAAAATATGAAATGTTGTCAATTGGTTAATATTTGTCTAGCCGTTTCGGCGTTATGCGAGGACAAAGGAAATTGTGAAAACAGATGGCGCCAGGATGGCATGGCGCCGCGCATCCATACAAAACAAAAGATCCTGCATCACGCTATTAAGATTTTTCCTGAAATCATGACATTTGTATTATAAATAAAAAACTTATTTTTAATACAAAATCTAGAATTTTACTATAGTATATATAGATAAAGGGGGGGTTTAAACAAATTTACACATTACCAAAAAATTATAAAATAATGTATTCTTTACAGGAAAGTGAATCCTCAAATGACAGTGCTGCGGCAGAAGGCGGCGGAAATATTGGAGTCGACTACTGTGGAGCCTAACGACATTAAATTCTACATTTCTAAGCAGTGGATCAACAAGTGAGCCCAGTGTTTTGTCCTTCCTATTATTTTATTACCACCTATTGCAGCAAAAGTGATTTTCGAATATTGAACGGAATTAATGTGGATCCTTTTTCATGTGGTGATACCACATGTCTTATTTATTTCACACTACCCGTGTAGCGGTCCTATAGCTCAGTGGTGAGAGCACTGCTCCGGTCAAGCAGAGGTCGTGGGTTCGATTCCTACTAGCACCTGCGGATTGTGTAAAATTTTGGCTTCTTATTTATTCTTTGTATGTATATAAAAATATTAAAAATCAGTGATTTGCTCAAAAGTAGCCTGGAATGTTGATTTTATTGATAAAAAATCAGGACGCAAAGTGAAGTTTATGGTCAGTTAAAAATTAAAAAAAAAACCTTGCTGGCTTGGAAAAATGTTTGCCGCCACTTACAAAAAAATATTATGCATTACAATTTCTTCAACAAAAAAATATTTTTTCGCAATGTTTCATTTAAAACACTCAAGATTATATGAGATTCATACAGGTAACAAGGGAATCGGGCAGTATTATGATACACCACTGGCAACACAGAAACGGATTGACAGAACCGTCCAACCAATCATAGCGCGAGTCTCGTCTGTCATTCCGGAGTACTATAGCCTTTTTAGGGTTCCGTAGTCAACTAGGAACCCTTATAGTTTCGCCATGTCCGTCTGTCCGTCCGTCCGTCCGTCCGTCCGCGGCTTAGCTCCGTGATCATTAGTACTAGAAAGCTGAAATTTGGTATAAGTATGTGTATGTATAACGCCGACAGAACGGTAAAATAAAAATTCAAAAATTTTATTTTTTTCGGGTACCTCTCGAACACCTAAAGTGGCGGTGAATTTTTTTTTCTTTTCAACACTGGTGTGTGGGGTGTCGTTGAATAGGTCTTGTAAAAATAATAGGGGTCTCCTAACATTATTTTTTGATAAAGTCAGCAGTTTTGTAAATATTCGCTCCGAAAACAAAAAAAATAGTGTCCCCCCCCCTCTAACTTTTCAACCACGGGTCAAAAAAAATCGGAAAAATTCATGTAAATGAAACCTTATCAGTACTTTCAATGAAAACTATATTGAACAAAATCGGTCGAGCCGTTTTTGAGTAATCGCCAAATTTCATATTTTTTCTTTAGAAGGATGTAAATTGACTTCCAGAAGGTAATAAGTGATTACAGTTTCTAGGGCGTTTACGACCTTTTTATAGAGCTTAAAATCTTTCTCAACTTAAACCTTGGGATAAAAACAGCAATTTATTGCGAAGGATGAGCAATTACGGAACCCTACACTGAGCGTGGCCCGACATGCTCTTGGCCGGTTTTTATAACAAGTATCAGCCGTTCTAGCACAACTATGATTCGCGAACTCTTGTTCCGCGACAATGCGCTACCCGTCACACTGTCATATTATAGCACAGAAAGAGACGGGTAATTATATCACGCGAAACTACTTTACCTACCGGACGACGCGTTTGGCTCGGTTTGTAGACACCTGCCTACTGAGACGGCGGTCCCGGGTTCGAATCCCGGCCGGGGCAAATATCTGTGCAAATATTTGTTCTTGGGTCATGGATGTTATCTATATATGTATTTATATATTATGTATATCGTCGTCTAGTACCCATAGTACAAGCTTTGCTTAAACTACGATTTCTAATTCAAGACCAAAAAACTACCACAAGGTTGCCACTACAACAAAATATTTTTACAATAGTAAACTCCTTTTTCTTTTTAAACACGCTAAGATAATTTATTTATTGGTAACTTTAACTCTATGCTTTAACAAAATAACCAGATATATTTATTATTGCATAATTACGAGAGGAGATAATAAAAACTTAAACATCGGAGATTTTTGGTATAAAGTCTGATATTGTACTTACAAGTACACTTGAGCATTTGGTGCAAGCCAAGAAACCAACTCAAATGTCATTTAAATGTTGTCAATTTTGACAGTGACGTATCTGTCGTAGTTTTTTTGGTCTTGAACACAGACAACCCCCACTAGACGGAGCATGTAAGGCACATGTAAGGCGACCCGCGCGCACCAACGATATGGTACGGCAGAACATTAAAGTATCAACACGGCGGCCACCGTTTAGTTGCGTCCATGTTTATGAGGTCTCTCTACACCACCTAACACTACAATTCACCATGTTATTTATTTTATTTCTTTTTTCGTTGACGTACGTATGGATCATAAACAAGGACGCAACTAAACGGTGGCCGCCGTGTTGATACTTTAATGTTCTGCCGTACCATATCGTTGGTGCGCGCGGGTCGCCTTACATGCTCCGTCTAGTGGGGGTTGTCTGTGGTTTTGAATTAGAAATCGCAGTATAGTTTGGGACTAGGTCGATTTGTGTATGATTGTCTCTTAATATTTATTTATTTGTTTAATTCCAGGTTCAACACGTGGGCGGAGCCCGGGCCCATCGACAACGGCGACTTCGTGTGCGCGCACGGCGGGCTGCGGCCCGACCGCGCGCGCCACCTGCGCCAGCTGGCCGCGCTCGTGCCGCAGCCGCTGTGGGAGTTCCTCTACTCCAAGTGAGGGTCCCTCTCCCATTTATTATTATTTTCATCACGCTTGCTCGTAAACAAGGGTTTACATGCTAGGAAAGCGGGCGGTAGTTCGTAAATTACACCCTAGGGCGGTAAGTAATTTTTGTCACACTCTAAGGGTTTACACGCTAGAAAACCGGGCGGTAAATCGTATATTACGCCCTAGGGACCGCCCTAAGTAATTTTGGTATTGACTACTACTACTTATGTTTTATTTCCTCCAAAGTGTGATGAAAAACGTCGTACGTGACTCTGGTGGTAAAGGAATTCTGAACTCGTGTCATTAAAGCCCTCGCCTTCGGCTTCGGCCTTCTAATACACACTCACCACCCTTGTTACGTAATGTACTATTTCATCACACTTGCTCGTAAACAAGAGTTTACATGCTAGAAAAGCGGGCACTAAATCGTATATCACGCCCTAGGGCGGTAAGTCGTATATTACGCTCTAGGGCGGTAAGTCATAAATTACGCTCTAGGGCGGTAAAAAATTTTGGTATTGACTACTACTTTTGTTTTATTCCCTCCAAACCTGTTGTAGATTCGGAGGCGGGCCGGCCTGCTCGCACGTGCACGAGTGCGCGGTGTGTGCGCGCGCGCAGCAGCGGCTGCGTGCGAGACGGGCGCGCGAGCTCAAAGCTTTCTACGAGCTGCACGCCATCTTTCAGGTACGGAATCCTCATTGCTGAGTCGTGACATCCACCATGGATCAGACGGATCCTTATTGGGATGTAAAAAAAATGAGCGAATAACCCCTAATGCCAATACGTTGAGCGAAAAACGAGCCAGTCGAGGAGGAGCGAATAGGCAAGCAGCTGAGTTTTCTAAAAAGCTTTGTCGCATCCGGTCTCCACGGCGCAAGGGTCAAAAATTCAAAATTGATTGCATACAAGTCAACAAAAGAATATTTTTTGTTTTAAAACTTGCTCTAACTTTCTTACTCTCAGTGTAGGCCGTAATCTTATGGCAGCACCGGCAGAAAGACTTTAATGCATTCAGACAGTGGATTCAGTGGATTTTTTAATAGGTGGAAATACCATACGACCCAGCGTTTTCGGTTCTTTTCAGGTACTAATTAGGGTTTGCAGTCAATGGATATTTTATTATAGAGTTTCGTCTTGGGACTTTCAGTCCTCTATAGTACAATTTCATGGAACTGTAAACCCCAATTCTGATGAATGTCTACATTTTGTTAAAATTCCAGGAGCAAGATCGACCCCGCGCGATCTACGCCATCAGCATGCACTGGTTCCGGCAGTGGCAGGCGTTCGTCCGCTCGCGAGCGCAGCAACCCCCGCCACCCGTGGATAACACTGGCATCGTCACACAGCAGGTAACTACTGACCATGTACCGGAAGAAGCCTTCAACAACGTGCGACATAATCACAGAAAACAGTCCACTCATTGTGAAGTTCCTTTGGGCTTTGTCCAGCAGTACGTCTTTGGGTTACTAATAGAAAGCATGACGACCAATGCGAGATAAACTGAGCTCCTTTTTATTCATCACTGCTCTTCCCTTTTTTATTTCCCTTGCAGTTTTCTTAGCTTGATCCATCCCCATCAAAATCCCAACTAGCTTATATTTTATCCTTGCTTAACACCACAAACCATGATTCCAGGAGGTGGACGGCGTCACCACATACGTGCTGAAGCACGGCTCCGACCACGCGCAGCTCAGCGAAGAGCTCTGGCGGTTCTTCACCGACATCTACGGCGGCGGGCCGCCCGTGCCGCTGCGCCTCCCTCCACCCCTCCCTCAGACTGTGAGGGCCAGCGACCGCCGCTCCAGCCGCTACTCCGAGTCCGACAAGGAGGACTACTGCTCGAAATCCACCTCCGACACCAACATCAGAGACTCCGTGCAGAGTGAGTTGCAGAAAAATCAATCCTTGCAGAATCTACGACATTCCAAAGTCGCCAGAATCGCCGATTCCGATGACGAAGACTATAAGAGAATTCCCTATAAGAGGTACGAACCGAATGGGAACTATCCTGACTCCGATGAGGATATGGAGGATTATGCTAATACTGTCAAATTGGAGAACGGCATAGACGGCTCCGACCACGATGCTAACGATAATCCTGTGCATTTCAACGAGAGACCTGCAGAGGTAGAGTTGCCCGATATGGACAGCATATCGTTAAAGTCCAAACCGTCGAAAACTAGGAAAGTGAGGAGGAATAGAAAGAGGACAGTGAAATGATTCTTTCTCGCTTTTCAGTTCGTACACAGGCTGAGACGGCGAGTCGCGGACTTGAGTTGAATCGTCGTGTCCCTTTCTAAAGACTAGCTCTAAGGAGGGACGGTGCGATGAACGAACATTCCTGGTGATTGGTGTGAAAACTATGTGCATTTAAACTTGGGTGTTATTCTACTCGTGATATATTTTTCTAAAAACTATTTCTCGCTGCGCGCGACCCGTCTCACTGTTTTGTGATTTTATTAAATAGTGCCTACTTGTTTCTTGGGAACACTTTTTCTAATACCCGCATTACAAATAAGTACCAACATAAAAAAAGCTGCAAATATTACATTAGCAGACTCCATGGCATGAAATATTCTTTAGGAGCACCCATAAGGCTCAGAGCTATGGGTAATATTATAATTCTTGAGTCCTGCATTGTATTTCTGTATTTATTTTCTGTAAGGATGTAAAATGTCATCTGGTACCAATAATACATTGGTATTACATAGTTTGGGACTAGCTTTTGATTTGTGTAAAATTAGGCAAAATTTATTTATTGTAAATTATTTATTACCTTATCGGAAACTTTTCAGGTTATCAACTTAAATATAAATTATGCGTATATATTTTCTTGTTGTTAACCAAATACGACATGTAAGTAATGGAATAATGATAATTGTACAACGAAATTAGGCGTTTAATGTTGAGCCAACTAAAATAGGTGTCGCATGTTGTGTAACGAATAAAAATGCACATGAGACTTGCGTATCAAAATAGTCAATAGTAAGAACACGGGTGGAAAATATACTATTTTGTAAGGTCAGTCGGGAGGATAGTGTTTATTACATTAACCATAATGTAAAGGATTTCAGAGAAGATATGAAATATGAAATTAAATATCCGATATAAAGTCTGTCGCTGACAAGGGTAAATCAGGTGATCCACCCTTGATTTATGAATTTCCCAAAATAAGGAACACTCAGATAGGCCCGATATCGCATTTCGTTGGTCACATAATGTATCTTCAACGAATATAAAAATGAAATATATATATATATATATATATTTTGTTAAATTCATTTTGAAATGTAATAGGATATTTGAATGACAAAAATATTTTTTACGTACGTATCTCATCATACGTATTTTTTTTTTGTCTGCGGTCAACCGAGCATCCACAAATCAGTATGCAAAATTTTACACGTTTCCGGTAAAAAAGAGGGTTAGGAATATAATTTGAATTTTCCATGTCCTTCCCCGCTCGAGATAGCGGAGATCTTCTAGTCACAGAATATATTTATATCCAATTATTATTTAAGTCACTCTAAGCCGTAACTGGGATTTTCTGTGAGACATTTTCACTTCCTGGCCAATACAAGACCTAAAACTTTAGACCAACAACGGGCGGTAATTCTTAAAGCCCCAGATCGTATATTCAAACACATCTGATCTGGGACATTCACGAATTCACCTCGGTATGTAATATACAATCACAACAGAGACGGGTTGCGCGACGCGCCACGCGGCCTCCAAGGGGTGGTTAGTATTTTAGTACAATTTTAATTTAGTTCAAATTCAGGTCTAGCAAATGTAGAAACTTGAATACTATCAAAGATTAATCAACCTGTATATTACCTGTATATCTGTACATGTTACCCATAACTCCTGTATAGAAAAATTGGTGTTCATAGAAAAAAATATTGACTGCATTTCTTCTGTTTTACCATGGATTAGGTATTTATTTTGTTTTCTGGTTCTAAGTCTATGTGTTATTTGTTATAAAGTGATCAGCAATAAAATATATTACAAAATTTATTGGCTGCAGTGGATTGTTTCATTTGGATATGCCATCGAAGACGCCATTAACATATTTTGTGTACGGATATAAGCCTTTTGAGCGCCAAAGACGTAGATCATGTCGACGGAGTTGTATCCCAGACGTCAACGTCGTCAAATGACGTCTAGATTCCAGTAATCAAAAACTGCGGAATTCAGCCGCTAGGAGTATTTTTAGATCCCCGTTGATTTTGAAGGTGTGGCGTCAGGGCGTGGTTAATTGCTTCACCAATGGCGTACAAGTTTATGTGTATATGTTACGGGCAATTTGATAAGTCCGGGCACTATGAATAATGGCCGGTCTGTATTTATAATGCCCGACTCAATTTGACAATGTGATTAAAAAAGCATGATTAATCGCTTTTCCCGGCCATTATGAATAATGCCCACCCTATCTTGGGCAAAGTAATAACTCCCTATCCCGTAACCTAACCTAACGCAAAAAAAAAGAACCTAACCCCTCGCCAACGGCCGCGGTCATTGCCCGGCTACAAGTAATGAATTATTCATACTGCCCGGTCCAAGTGATAAATTCAAGCTATCTCAAACACTGACTTATTACAGGAACCACGGGCCCTCGGGCATTATCTATCTATATATATATTACGCGAGGCCGATTTTTGTACATCCCATCAGATCTACAGTTATGGTCCGATTTTGATAAATGATATGTCATTAGATTCGTCTCATGCTGGAGAGGTGCATAAAACTCTTGGAATTTTAATTTTTTCCTGAAAAGGTACTGAAAAATGGATTTGAAAAAACTACTGTGCGCTAACCACGTGACTTTGACCACGTGACCTGTGATCCCTATTTTGACATAAGATGACCAAATAATAATAAGCATGATTTGCTCACAAACCTGTAGTAAGTTGTTCAGCATGATGAAATATTATTTTTGAGTCGGCAACATAATATCCGCAACACTTAAAACATGTACAAATATGCAAAAATAATTTTACAGTTTGTTGACAATGAATGACAGTAGCCATATTCTGACAACTTTTAATGTCTTTTTTATTGGGGGCTATTATGTCAATGCTCTAAATTGCCAGGTTGTTTTTTTTTTTAAAATGTTGATATGGAAACTTATTTCGCATACCTGTTAAAAATGTGGAGAAAAAAGCCGGTCAAGTGTGAGTTGGACTGGTGCTCGAAAGACTAGAAAAACTGACCGTCATTCAAGAATAGATTATTTCTATAGGCGAGTTTTACTAAATCTAAATCAAAGCAGAAAAAAAATAGTAAAACTAATTTAAACGTCATTCAAATATGTAAATTTATGGTAGATTATTATAAATATGAATATATAAGTCCATCAAAAAAATAATTCCAAGGAAAATGGCATGAGTTATGGTAAATTAAATGGTATTTTACAAGAAGAAACTTAGTCCTTCCGCTTGCATGTCGACGGGATGGGAAATGTGGCCGAGTTGAGAATATGGACTTGACAATGTAGATAAGTTGGGAATGTATCTTCATTGGTAATATGGATGAGTTGGTAAAATGGACGAGTTGGAAATGTGGACGAGTTGGGAATATGGACGAGTTGGGAATATGGACGAGTTGGGAATGTGGATGAGTGGGCAAAGTAAACAAGTTGGGAATACGGACGAGTGGGCAATGTGGACGAGTTGGAAATGTGGATGAGTTGGCAAAATAAACAAGTTGGGAACACGGACGAGTGGGCAATGTGGACGAGTTGAGAATATGGACGAGTTGGCAATGAAGACGACTTGGTAATACGGACGAGTTGTAGATATGGAAGATTTCGCAATAAAGACGAGCTGATAAAAAGGACAAGTTGGTATTGTAGACGAGTTGGGTGTATCGTCGAGTTGGGAATATGGACGAGTTGGAAATGGGGATGAATTGGCAATGTGGATGAGTTGGTAAAATTGACAAGTTGGGAAAATGGACAAGTGGGCACTATGGACGAGTTCGCATTATGGACGAGTTGGCAGTGAAGACGAGTTGGTAATACGGATAAGTTGGCAATGAAGACGACTTGGTAATACGGACGAGTTGGTGATATGGAAGATTTGGCAATAAAGACGAGCTGATAATAAGGACAAGTTGGTATTGTAGACAAGTTGGGTGTATCGTCGAGTTGGGAATATGGACGAGTTGGAAATGTGGATGAGTTGGCAATATGAATGAGTTGGTAAAATTGACAAGTTGAGAACATGGACAAGGGGGCAATGTGGACGAGTTCGTATTATGGACGAGTTGGCAATGAAGACGAGTTGGTAATACGGACAAGTTGGTATTATGGACGAGTTGTGAATATGGACGAGTTGGGAATGTGGATGAGTTGGCATGAACAAGTTGGGAACACGGACGAGTGGGCAATGAAGACGACTTGGTAATACGGACGAGTTGTCAACGTGGACAAGTTAAGAATATGGACGAGTTGGAAATGTGGATGAGTTGGCAAAATGAACAAGTTGGGAATATGGACGAGTTGGCAATAAAGACGAGCTGATAATAAGGACGAGTTTGTATTGTAGACGAGTTGGGTGTATCATCGAGTTGGGAATATGGACGAGTTAGAAATGTGGATGAGTTGGCAATGTGGACGAGTTGTATTTGTGGACGAGGTGGGAATATGGACGAGTTGGAAATGTGGACGAGTTGTATTTGTGGACGAGTTGGTAATATGGACGAGGTGGCATTATGGACGAATTGGGAATATGGACGAGTTGCCAATGGAGACGAATTGGTAATATAGACGAGTTTGCAATGCAGATGAGTTGGGTGTATGAACGAGTTGGCAATGTAGACGTGTTGGGTGTATGGACAAGTTGGCATTGTGACCCAGATGGGAATATAGACGAGCTGACATTGTGGACGAGTTGGCAATGTGGAATAATTAACATGTTACGCTAACATGCGAAACTTGATGGAGAAATAACCTACATATGATGCAAATTTCAAAAAATCGACGCGCTCAAGAATAAATCATATTTGAATTAATGACGTCTGGCTGATCATTCTTATTCTCATTCAAAATAAAAATTGACAAATTCTGCGGTCAACAAAACAAATTGATTTTATAAGGTTTCCGTTTTTACCGAATATGGTAAGGAACCCTAAAATTAGGTTTATATTATAGGCTTGAGAGTCTTTAGCATCTCCCTCACTCTTCTGTCAGACACAATTTCAATGAGAGGAAAGACACGAAAGTTTGAATTATTCTTTTTTCAAACATGTTTAGCTGTTTTATATATTGTTTTTTCTTATTACACATATTTGACACATTCTTTTTTTTATGGTGGAGTATTGTTGGTCAGTAATTTATTTAGATTAGTAAGTAGGGTTTGATTAAGTATAACTAGCGTAAGAATTTCAAACACAATGTGTAATTGTTATTGAATAAATGATTGATGATGATGACATGGCAGCACCCATATTAAGAAAACTTGCACGATCTAATGAATTTCATAAAAAAAAACAAGCATTGATAATAGTGGTTTTTCGTGTATCTATAAACGTTTTTTACTCTCTATTTCATACAATTGAGTTTTTGTAACATTTTTTATTATTAATATTGTGAAATATTTACGATTATAAATGAATACATAAACAGTTACGCACTCCATGATTTCCTGTTTCCTCAAATCTGTCGTTTCGATTCATGTGCTATTTCTGGAAATTGATAGAAATCGATCAAATCGATAAATTTATGTCCTGAAGAAAGAACAACAAATTAAAATTCTACCAATCTTATGTTCGGTCCTATGAAAATATGTCAATTATATTTTTAAGATATGGGACTATTGTCATGAATATATTTTTCCATAAATCGAATAATATGCATTTTATTTGTGAAACAGATCAGCAGATCACATGTCATGCACAAGTTATTTTTACAAAAGAGTTGAATAAATTGTCACGATGAAGCTGGCAGTTGGCTATCAGGCCTGCCTCTAGCCTGGCATGTTTTAACGTTTTTAAAACATAATTTTAATGTGTTTTTTTACAGTATTAATTTATTCTTCATTCCCCAAAAACTTCTTATCGATAAAGTAGTTATTTTCTGTAACACTACCGGATTTCCATATTCTAGCGGCGGTTCGACGCCGCAACGGGTCTCTAGTTATTATTAATAATGGCCGGTCAAAGTGATAAATTAATCACTTTGCCCATCGCTCTTGGGCATTATTAATAATGGCCGGTCCTTATTAATAATGCCCAGTTAACCACGTTGCCCGTAACATATACAGTCTGTCTACGTAATGAATGCGTCACACAAAGATCGGCGACCAATGTATCGGTGATCGGCGACCCCGTGGATTAAAGTATCGCCAGTCTTCAATCTTGTTCATTTTAGCCCTTTAGTATAACACTAGCCCCCAATAGGTACCCATTGGGTACTATTCTTTGTAAGAACAAAGCGAAGTGAATTCGGCCTAACTCATTTATCTTCCCAACTAGACCAGACCCTCACTTAAGAATTATTATTATTAAGTAATCATAATTTTTGGTTATGGCACTCACTACCTAAACCTACAGGCCTAAGATAGGGATAAATAAAAACAGAAAATATGTCCAAAATATTTATTACAAGACCATATTACATGTTATTATAAACCAGGTACAACGTTTATAATTATTATTGATCGGGGCACCTTGGGTCATCTGTTAGTCGCAAACTACCCAAATTTCTAAAAACATTTGGCAAGGGATCGATAACCGTATTCATAAAAATCAAAATATCTTCCTAATTTCGCGTTTAGATTTCGTTATCTTTGAAATTAGACCATTATAATATAAAAATGTGTAAAAAAGCGAAAAACCGAAATTGAATAATGGTATTTTGTATGGAGCCGAATAACGGTATCCCATCCCTGCATTTGGCGTTGTTGGAAACTGATTATACGAGACCATACAAAAAAAAATTACACCATACATTTTATAAATAATGCCGATATTTTCGAATTCAGTATCCTGGGGAAAAATTCGACGTTGCTAATGACATTTGTCCGAAATACCATCACTGTCTACTTTAGCGATATGTTGTTTTTACCTTTAAATGACAACGTTCATTTAGCTCGAATAGCAGAAATCGAAATATATCGGCCCACAGAAATGCCAATCGAATTAGGTCCAAGGAATACAGAATCCGAATATCAAAGTGTGTCTACTGTTGCTTTTTTTTTATAAAAGTAAATCATTGTACAACAACTATTTTGCTATTAGAGCTTTTAAACTTATGTCAGTTCGACCATTGATTTTGAATCTGATAAAATAAAAAATTGGTTGCTAAACCAATTATCATTACAGCTAATTATCATCTCTACTATTGATTACTGAAAACGTTTTCGTCATTATGTAACGTATTTAATCACATGTAAGGATCCAAGTTAGATTGGCATAGAATCTGACGTATCCACGGGTTAAAGACATAGGTGTGATGTGTCAGAATAAATACATTAAACATAAAAGCGGTTTTCATAATATTGACCTAGTATAGTATGTACCTACCCTACATGTCAAGTTTATAATTGAATGTACACCTGTTTTTGCACGGTCCAATCGTAAAATCAATCCCCAAAATGTAACATGTTCATATTCCATATTTTGATCTTTAAATTCAATATAAAATGCCATAATTACTCGTAAAAGCGTAACAAAAATAGATTCCTTCTATTAAAATATTATAGATTTCTAAAAAATATTTTTTTTTGTAATTTTAATCGAAAGTCGAATTTTATTGAATAAGGCCCCTATGTTATACCACAAGTGATCTGAACTTTGTTGCAGCAACCAACCTACAGACAAGAATTATAAGTTACAAATATTCGAACTTTACAAAATGTAAATACGAAGTACATGTATAATTATTTGGTATTACACAACTTTTGTAATTACAAAAATATAAATGCGACGAGTCACACTCGTCACAGGATTAAAAATAAAAACTAATATAAACTGGGAAACAAAGAGTTAACAATAATTATGCATATAAACAATTTTCATATATAAAAAAGGCCGTGGACACTTGGTATCCGAACTGTCGACGAATAAATACAAGAACTGTTTCAATATTAAATATTTAACAAACTGTTAAAGTTGTAGTCTTTGATATGTTAACGATTATTGTATATATTAAAATCTAAAACATTACAAAAATATATTGCATATATCGTTGTATATTTCTGTACCAATACTAAAAAAATATAAGGAAAACATAAATTATTAATATGCGAGTTATATATGCTATTTGTTACATTTGTACTCTGGCTTGCACCTTTTATTGATCATAAAACGAGCGATTGCTTTATGCGACAAACGCATGCGATTGATTTTCACGTTGTAAAAAGCATCGCACTCTTTCATAGTGATTGTCGCTTAAAACAACCTCACGCTTAATAAGGTTAAAAACTTGAAGCTTGTAGATGGCGCCACTGTAGGTTGTTTAATAAGTGTGTAAATTGCACTAAGCTGTTTTTAACCTCATTCGTAAACTATATTACTGTCCGATATATGCGTAAATATCACTTGTTGTTGCCTATTTGAGAATATGTGCTGCTATTGTTTATGATTATGACTAGGTGAAGGGTGAAGCGAGGCACACGTGAACACATCTAATAATATAATAGTGTGTGTCACCGAATCCACCCCTCGGAGGAATTAATAAAACATTTTTATCGAATACAATGTCACATAGTTTCATAATAACCGTGAAACATTGTATTCGTACAAATATTTTTCGGGAAATCTTTCCTGATATCTTAAGCGGACGTATTATGTATGACAGATATTTTTAACTTCCAAAATGTAACGAAATGCGCAATTTTAGGGCCCTACCTATATAATTTTAATATTTTTTAGATATTTTTTGTTTTTAGTCCTAGAACGTTTTATAATGGGGGTGAATTAAATCTGGACTTTTGCCAAATTATATTGACATGGATTTTTCTACCACTGAAAAAAAAATGTTGTCAATATCATGTCTCCAACATATTTCCATATTTATTTTTATTTTTTATTTTCATTTTATTATTCACAGTCAAAAGGCAAAAAATAGACGCTCATGGTCATATATTTATTTACAGCATATTTAAAACGCCCTTCCCTTTTCTTAACTTATTTTCAGTCCGGCCTGCTTTCCTGACCTCAACAATCAATTTTGAAAATGTACTTTTCCGGTCTTGTTTTTAATAGTTCCTTACTTCCTTACTGACTATGACTGTTAAAGCCTGACCAGAAATATATGAGGATTGTCAAGAGGGCGCTATTTATAAGTTTTATATGGCAACCATTTTGCAACCAATCGCAACCCACTATAATGACATTTTTTTAAATACCTGTCAGTTGCTATGGTAACCCCGTAGTACTATTTGATGGAATGCACTATATTCCTGGGTGTTTGTCGTCTAGTAAACACGTGTACACTTTATTTATAATATGACGTTCACGACTGTGAATTATTTTCGGCATTTTCTTTGGATATTTTTAAATATTTGTCCTTTAAAGTTAAAACTAGCTCGAATGACATTGACATTGTTGATAAACCATCATAAAATCATTGCCAGTGCAAGAAATTAGTTCCAGTGAAATTCCACAATATGGCGCATCCTCATATATTTCTGGTCAGGCTTTAATTTCATTGTTCTTATTTATTTTATTGAGTAGATAATTGAATCATTTTATTTTGTATTTTTATGACCCCAAAGAAATGTAAGTATATTTAATGGTACGTTCATTGATACATTACTAAAGAAAAAAAAATGTTTTTCGAGCAAGTAAATCGAATCAACATATCTAATATAAACGGTTTAAACTCACGAAATAATTTTACGCGATATAATCTGTTTAAATTGTTTTATTTAAATCACGAAATAATTGTCAGGAACGGATGAAACTTAACATATTTACAAATTTCAATGGTAGAAAAAACCGAAGATAAAGCGAGATATATGTATATATATAAATATAATCATACATATTAAAGGATATATCAATAAAGATTTCTGATATTGCAGCACACACTTATTTTATAATTAATAGCGAAGATTACGTTAACCGTGTACCATTCGGATGGTGGCTTCTGAACTAGAAAACCTAACTCTCACTAACCTAACGTAGTCGATTATAAACTAGTCGTAATTATAAGTTTGCTTTGAGGTAGATAAACAGGGTGCCCGCTGGATGAAATGAAAATTAAATAAATGTCGTTCAAGTCTTAGAAAATAAAATATTACTACTTAAATGTGGAACAACAGAGCATAAAGGTTCCTGGGTTACGCCTATGTTCGAAATTCTAAATTCGTATCGTGCCGTCCCGCTTAAATATTATTAAACACGAGATCGAGATCGGCACGCTACAAACTTGGAATTTTGATCTTAGTAGTAGCCCTTTCGCTTTGAATTTCTGCAGCCATTAAGGCATCGGATGGATGTTATTATGTCATGTCAAGTTTTGAATTTGGCGAAACTGAATCAAAAGCCAACTTCCAGTACAGCCGAAAAATGTTGTTTTGGTTAGAAATAAGTTTGGAACTTCAATTTGTTGCCTCTTTATTTTCGTTCTAAATTAGGATTCAGATTCAGATAGACATCGAAATGAAAACTCGGTTTTACGGTTGATTAACGTATTTCACACAAACTCTAGAAATAGTCACGTATTTAATCTGTTAAAATTGTACAGCAGGTAAGCTATTTCTAAAGTTTTTACCACGACTGCGTTCACAACTGATATCCTTCGCAAAGCAACAGCGAAATTGGCGCAATCTTCCGTGTATTGTTAATTTGTTACTAATATTGTATTTAAAAAAGTAGTGAAAGGTTAATGTCATTATTCTGATAAACTAAACAATTACGCACTAATGCGTCAAACTAAAACGGTCCTACAGGCACCCTGATCAAATTTTTTACAGTCCTATTACCCTAAAAAGATTGAATTATTTACATATATCTATAATTACGAAGCGTGTATTGTAACTCTCCTCCTTTGCTCTCCGTTCCTACACATACATGGATCATAATAATTATGTATTAAAACCGTGATTACTTATAAAAAGCTTAATAATTTACAATTGTGTTCTAGTGTCAGGTTCAATCGCTGGGAGGTCTGATGACATTTACGTTTGCGTACAATACTTTAAGGGAGGTTATTCCCAAAAAAATGTTCCCAAACTTTCCTGCTCACGACGTACAAGTACTTTGGATCGGATCTACTTATTCCAAATAGTGTAATTTCATTTTCGTCGAAGAGGAAACCGTAGCGTGCCTCTACGGCGCACCAATGCGTCTAGGCACACACTTTGGGAACCTTAGTTACCTTGGTTTTAGAGAGATGTCTTAAGTGTTATTTTTTAGTTTAAATTTTACTCTCAAAGGTATACGATTACTTACAATTGAAGTTCAGAGTCAATTGGCCGCTTTGATAATTATTTGTCAGTGTCATTTGAAAATACTTTCAACATGAATTGTAGTTTAAGGACCTCATCAATCACCCAGCGATCGAATTAGCTCGATTCAATTTGAAAATGCGAAATAGGGAAGGTACGATCCCGTCTTCTACTACAGGTTTCCTTTTAAGAACCCAACTGCAGTCAAACGCGGAACAAATACCATTATGATCCAGCGCGAGCCCTAATTTTCCTTGTGATATAGTTGTAATTTGTCTACCTACATTCTGACACGCTTAAATCATACACATGAAATTTGGTAGTTTCGAAAAAGATTTGATCGAAAACTCCCGACATTTCAAATTCCACATTTTTTTGTTTTCCATACGAGATACGCATTTATACTTTGTCACTGATAATGACAGGGATATCACAGCATCACATGAAAAAAAATAAAGAACTCCGTCAATCATTCTAGAACATTCTTGATTCTATATTTTTTTGGCACATTTTGTTGTATTTATCATGAGAATGCTATGCTGTAATATTATTTTAATGCCATGACATGGCAATCCCATTAGATGTATGCGGGGAAGCGATCTACTTGGGCTTTTAAACCAACACCTTTAATCACAGATGTAAAGCGGGGGACATCAAAACCTCTAATACGGGTCGCGAAAGGAATTGTTGCAGTAAAATAAGGTTAATCCAGGGCCGTAGCAGCGGACTCTAGGCAACAAAAGCGGCCTTCTCCCTTCAAGAAGTTTTAACACCCCTGATTCGCTATTAATGGAAAAGGGTGGAACTTAAAAACTACAGCTACAGTGTTGAAAGCAGGCTCCGAGAGAGAGAGAAACAAGATGAGTTATCCAGGCGGATTGATAATACGTAGCTACAAGCTAAGCAATCATATTGAAATGTGCGAGCAGTTTAAGGCATTTTAAGAGGTTTTTCGGTCTATTTGACTTCTTGGTCACGTCAATCGACTTAAATTACGCATCCATCATTTTCGGATTAGTTTTTTCAAAAAGAGACGGTTAGACTACTCATCTGATATATTATCAAAGGCCCGATGTTTTAATTAGTCAACATCATCAGGTGAATATAGTTATATTTCAAAATTATTTCAATACTATGAACGTTTTGATTCTCTCCCTCAGACCCCTGGGTTGAATGGATAGCTCAATTTCAGAACCAATTACAATAAACTTAATTCTAAGGAAGCAGTCGCTTCTGAGGTATATATGATTTTTTTTATTGCAGCCAAGCTCACGCGTCCGAGACCGGATCAAATGCACTTTAACCATTTTCTGAACACTATACTTAACGAAGACTATTTCCATTACCTTAACAGATCTGATGTAGTGCTTCTCCAGCAGATTATCAATTATAAATAGATACTGGCTTCGATATAATTTATTTAAAGACGACACGCACCTCTTAAACATATTGTATAGCGTGCCGCCCTTAAGAGTGCTGTTGAACCTCAGGAAGTGTTTTAGACAGCGGTAAGTATAAGAAAAGATGGCGGATAATCAGAAAACTCTAGGTTAGGGGCTGGATCTTTGCGATAGCGACGAATTTTCGCGATTTTTGCAATCATTGTGGCGCTCTAACATTTCGTTCGTGCATTGCCTACGATGCGCGTTCTATTGAACGGCCTCAAGACAGGCCACCGGTCCTTTTTGCTGTGCGGCATAAACGGGGAGAGCACCGCCTAGTATTATCATCATCAGCTTCGCGAGGCCCCGTTGTTATCATCCAGTTGCCAATTATACCAGCGTTTTTTTTCATGTCAAGTATTTTGTTCGGCCCTTCGAGTCGCGAGGGCGTCTGTAGTCGCAAACGTCGAAGTCGCCTAGTGTCGCTACTGTGCATTATGATGCTGTACTGTGCTCTAGATTAAAGATTTAAGTAACCTACCAGCCACATTTCAAATACGATCCTGGGTTGGCCACTTAAGTGCACGAATCTTAAATTTTGATAGTCAAAAAAGTTTAACGCTAATATTGTACGTTGCTATAAGACATTGGTTCGGGCGCCACTTTTTGGCAATATTTGTTTTTCTGACATGCGCTATCTTTAAGGCTTCTTGAGGTTCAACTGCACCTCTCTCCAAAATTAGCTCAGTATCGAGTCGGCCACCCAGAACAGGCCTCGAGTACTATTCTACTGCACCCTAGCTCACAGAGTTGGTCCCATAATACTCCATAACGCCACATGTACGCTATAAATAAACAATATACAATTCCGAAAGTACATACACGACTAGACCTCTTATTCATGTAGAATTCGGAAACATTTTGGTATACCCAACACGTACAAATATACAATTTGGCAATAACCGGTCCCATACCTGTCTCGGAGTCCATTAACATTTCCATACTTTTCCTATAGTACAGCTAGACCACTTACCTAATGAGGTAGCTCCTTAAATGCGGGCTAGTGGGGCGGCGGCGGTGGCGGCGGCGGCTTGGGGCTTTGTGCGGTCTGGAAGGCCTGCGTGAATGCCGGCAAGCGCTGCCGCTGCTGTCCGGGCTCTTCCCGAGGCTCCTCCTCTTCCAAAATCCCCAGCATCTGTGACGACAGGCCCGACGGCCCTTCCCCTGGGTCATCAAGCATTAACCCGCTTGGCAGCAACTCTGGCAGCGGCTCTGTGAGGTACGGCAAGTCAGGCGGCGCCTGGTACTGCGGCGGCACCATAAACACCACCGGAAACTCCATCGGAAGAAGCTCGCAGCCCGGCGACTGTGGCCTCTCAATTTTAATTTCAACCGGCTCCATCTTTATATCGAAAACAGGCGGAACATCCACTATTATATCAGATGAGGGCACCCTGGTTGGGCCTTCTGGTGTGCTGTCTTCTGGAGAGGGTGACTTCCAATACTCTGTACCCTCTATTGTGAACTCTGCAAAGGTTGTGGGCTCTGGGATAACAATTTCATCAAATGAGGAGCTTTCAGGGGTAGGGTCACTAGAAGTCCCAACGGCAGCTGATCTCCAAGACTCCTCTGGGTGGGCATTCTTAACATGTCGAACTAGATGATCCTTTCGTCCAAATTTCTGAGGACAGTGGGGGCACAAGAAATCTCTGCGGCCTGTGTGAACTACTTGGTGACGACGCACGTCTTTTGCAGTAAAGAACCGTCGCTCACAATAGTTACAAGTAAATTTCTTGTCAGTCTCATTCTTTACTGTCCGACTACCTGTATGGACTTTTAAATGATAAACTATATCTTGTGTGGTAGTAAAAACTTCATCACAGATCTTGCACTGCAGGTTGCCTTCCTCGGCCGAATGCAGCGCGGCATGCTTCCTATAACTAAGCAAGGAAGTGTATGACTTCCTACAGTCAGGCCTCTCACATGTATACAGCTTTTTAACAGGATTGTGTACTCTGACATGATTGGTAAGGTGGTCTTTTCGATTGAATGTTTTACCGCAGACACTGCATGCAAAAGCCCGTGCCTCGCTGTGGATTAGATTGTGTCGGACGAGTTTGAATTTGGAGTTAAACCGCTTGTCGCAGAGGTCGCAGGAGAAGGGGAGCTCGCCGGTGTGGGACAGGAGGTGCTGGCTGAGCTTGCCGGGGCTGGAAAAGCGCTTGTCGCAGGAGCCGCAGATGTGGCGCTTGGAGCGGTCGCGGCGCGCGCGGCGCTCGCGCGGCTCGGGCGGCGTCACGACCTCGGGTTCCTCTCGCCGCCGCGGCAGCGTGGGTACCCGCCGCGCCGCCTTGACGGTGCGGAAGCACTGCTTGATTCCACTGGGCCCGGGTGCGGTTAGCGCCACATAGTGCAGCTTGGTGCCGTGCTGCGAGGCTGGCGGCGCTACGCACGTCTTCGGCGAGGCGGGCGGCTGCTCCTCGCCCTCGCCCCGCCCGCCGCCGTCGTCCCCGCCAGCTTTAGGGTTCGGAGGCGGACTGGCCATCTCGCGCACATTTTTGACGTGCTTACCCTATATCGCCGTCCGGGTAGCTCGCGTCGTGGCCGTCTCGGCCCCGCGGTGGCGCTTGCTCGTCGTGATGGCAGAAAACATCTCTGTCACATTGACGGTATGGAAGCTCTTTTTCGTATTCGTGTCACATGGCTGTGGACGTATTTCTCGGTCCTGTTTGCTAATTTCACTTGACCGTTTATCGAGCTCAACTCCCTACGCTTTTGTTCGTGTGAAGAAAGTAGGGGAAATGCGAAAAACTATTGAAAAAAAGGACTTTTCCAAAGAAATACGTAGCGCTTGACATCGAAATGTCAAAATAATGAAGCCATAGAGCTATGTCAGAAAAAGTCCGCGGGATTTATGGTTCACCGAGAGATGGGATGATAATGATGATAATGATGATGATAATAATGATATTGGTATAAATTAAATTTTACTCATTAATCATATAGATCCAGGTAAGAATAGCTTTAGCGAAGCTTATGACAAATTTTAGCGTTGTTATCAGAAAGGTCATTCATACTTGGTTTGTTACAATTGTTTTAAACTTTAAAACAGTGCTTTTTTCATTAGTATACATATGAAATAATATTTGTTATATACTTGGCAATAACTATATAACTCATGATACACTCGGCGGCGTTATGAATATGGCTGTATCATGCTAGGCATGGAGCAATTTTATTTGATACGTGAAACTAAACGTAACTAACTCTTCCAGCTCTGCTCTATGTCCAATCCAAAAAAAGCTGTCAACTTTCAACTAGTATAGTAATAGTAGAAAATAATAACCTGATCATTTCTTTCTATTATTTAGTTATATTAAAATAATCAAACTGTTAATTTACATTTACACTACTGATTTACTTTTTAAACTATAAGCTAATAACGAAAGGTAAGAGTCGTGTGAAGTATTAAAAAGTGACGTAAAGGAACCGTGAATCCGCGAGTCATAGTTCAAAATACTTTATTGCTGTCGAAACAGTTTTATCCAAGGCCTTGAATGTACATCCAGAACGACAAAGGAGTTTAGATTTTATTTGTAACGTGACCATTGTAGCCGCGGAACGGAAAGTCAGGTTTAGTGAGAATAACTAGCAGTGTGTTTGCAGAGTCATGTCTGAACAGAACGTCGCCGCTGGATCGCCCGCCGCCGCGTCGGCTACAAGCGTTGGGGAGGACCAGCGTTCCGGCAGCTTAGCACCAGGTATTCATTGTTTTACAAATCACTACATAGTATAAAACAAAGTCGCTCCCTGCTGTCAGCCCCTATGTATGCTTAGATCTTTCAAACTACGCAACGGATGTTGAAGGGTTTTTTCAATAGATAGAGTGATTCAAGAGCATGGTTTATATTTATAATACATGCATAATATTGTAGAGAAACACTGACAATTTAGAGGTTCCGTGAGAAGCTGGGGCAGGTCACTAATTCAAGAAATAAACATGGGCAGCTGTAGGGTAAAGCAAGCAGTTGCTCTAAGTGTCATGGAAGTCATAGTAGCTATAACAAGGGATAGGGTTGCTCCTTTGTAATACTAAAGGGGCTTCTAAACGGGCTATGTTTTGCTGCAAATTATTGCTTGCCTATTATTTGCATCTTGCTATATTGTAAGGTGTCAGAGAAGGATAACCATAGTTGGCGGCCACAAATAAATAAATATTAAACAAATTGCAGCAAAACATAGTCTGTTTAGGAGCCCTTTAAGTTTTCACATAGGTTGTATTCTCATCAAAACTGCATGCATGATAATTGAGTGTTAAATTTAGTAATAAAGAAATAAATCCCAAAACAGCACTGATTTTCATGTTACTCAGTGAATGACTAACAAACATTGTATAACTACACAAAGAGAAAGTTGTATAAAGTAAAATTAAACTGCTGTCTGTCCATCAATATAACTAATATATGGCTGTGGCTGCTAAACAACTATGGAGGCAATCCAAAGATATTCTATACCCGTAGTTAAATTCAATTTCTTTATTTCAGATTTAAATCCATATTATGAGATTTTTGAGTAACAATAATACAGAACCCTTCATTCTCAAGTTGTGTGACGCACATCACCAAATTACATAGTGGTGGACAGATTCCGTCCCCAAAGATCTTTATACTCTATAATCATAATACATACTGATCGATTTGATGACACGGTTGGCGCAGTTGGGCTCCTGCCTACTGAGCCAGCGGACCTGGGATTGAATCTCGGCGAGGGCAAATCAAATATTTGTGTATTTGTTTCTCGGTCATAGATGTTATCTGTGTATAGGGTAAATCGCCAATTACTAGCTACCATTCAATAACTGGCTGCCTTATACTAAAAATGAACTCTGTTCACCTATATATATAATTTATTTTAGTATAAGGTGGTATTATTTATTACTGGCCATGTTATACCAAAATGAATTCAGTTTGTAGGTGAACAGAGTTAATTTTTAGTATGAGGTGACCCTGTATTTATATATTACGTATATCTTCGTCTAGTACCCATAGTACAAGCTTTGCTTAGTTTGGGACTAGGTCGATTTGTGTAAGATTGTTGCCTAATATAGTCTGGCTAATGAAATATTACTCAGTTTTGGCGGGAAATTTAGAAAATCTGCGGATGGTCACACTTTGTGTACTAGGAATTATAGTTTTGATACTAGAAAATATTTTCGATTTGCTGTGCACACGTAAGGTACCTAAGGAAATAAGTTAAATATCTTGACGTGCACTCATAGTCAGCTCACATAATTTCTACCACTATGTACAGTACAGTCAACGAGAAACACATATGTTTACACTTTCTAACCATAGACAAGGCGAAAAATTAAATGTTGTGTAAATAAGGCCTAGCTCGATACTACCATATTAATCCATCACCAAAGAAATTACATAAGTACTAAGTTCAAGTTGAAATTTGTTCAACTTGATCGGAATGTTAGAACTAATACATAAAGTATCAAAATTATTTACAGACGACCCACCTCCTAAATTGTTTAAATCATAGACAATTGGTGATACCACAAGAAAATATCTGTGAACATTATTTGGCCAGCCAGACTATTTAATATTAATATTTATACTAAAAACCATAAATTGATTTCAGGTTCTGCCGGCAGCTCCGAAGAGAAAGTGTATGGCGGCTGCGAGGGTCCAGACGCCATGTATGTGAAGCTGGTGTCGTCGGACGGTCACGAGTTCATCGTGAAGCGTGAGCATGCCCTCACATCAGGAACCATCAAGGCTATGCTGAGTGGGCCCGGACAATTTGCTGAGAATGAAGCCAATGAGGTCAACTTTAGGGAGATTCCGTGAGTACTATTGTAAAATTCTAATTTAAATTCTATTGTGATATAGACAGCGACAGACCACCAGCATTTCAGCGTGTTTTCGAAATGCTGCTGAGTGGAGAGGACCGCAGACAAAGATCACCCTTGTACACACAAGTACATCATTAAGACCACAACCACTCTGACAAGAGTGAGACAACTAGAAAGAAGAATGTTGTATTGCAAATCTGTATTCTATGATGCGGGTTCATCGTCTAAGTAAAAATCTAAACAGTGCTTTTTTTTTTCGAGGGCGCCACCTGTACACCAGCTAAAATTTTCATAGTGCGCTCATAACGCTGAAACGACTGGACGGATTTTAACCAATTTTGGTAGAAGAATAGTTGAACATTCCTAGATTAAGTTAACCCGTTTTGATATGTCTGAGTCTCATGGCAGTTTTCTATGTAAAATAATGTTTTTTTTTCTATATGAAATGGTAAAGGTCTTTGCCCAGTAGTGGGATATTACGGGCTCAGAAAAATAAATCATCATTTTATATTATTATTATTATTATAATAATAATATAAAATGGTGATTTATTTTTCTATGTAAAAAATACAAAAATTATGCTAGTAAAACATGATTTTCGTAAAAAATGTTTATCACTTAGAATAATAACGCCTAGAAGGATAGTTTCAACCGGCCGAGGCGCCACACGTGAGGCATAAAATGGATTCATGTAGTTGTGAACAACTCGTATTTACACGCGCCGATACGCACACAAACACAGCAATAATGTTGCTAGCGCAATCACTTTTCCCCTGAAATTGGGGGTATACTCATGCCAGTGGTGATTGGTTACATTCTAAATTTTAATTAAATCATAGACCCGTTGTAGACTTCAAACACTATTAAAATATATATTAAACAAAGGTTTTTTTTTATTTATTATTATTAATTTGCAATGTCACTTGAAACTAAACAAAATCGTAAATAGTAGGTATGGTCAAATCCTGAAATGACTTTTCAGCCAGCTGAAAACGCTTCTAAAGCACTGAAATTGACGTTCGAAGTTTTTGACCTAGTCCACCGGCGTAACACTTTTATTTGCACAGTCGTCAACTCATCATCAAGACATTTGTGACGAGCCCTAACACGTTGTGTTTTTGTGTAATTTATGGCCTCCTTCCGTCCTCATCATCAGACCAGCTTGGTAGTACCATAATAATGCATTCTCACGTGATTTAAACAGGTGTACAAAATTTAAACTCCATTCAAATTTGATTTGCAATATTTGACCCAGACATACTCTAACATACACGGCAAGTCAAATAAAAGGTTGATAAAAATCAAGTGATTAAACTTCTTAATTTTTTCATATTTGTATTTTAAATTATAGGCTCCCAAAAATAGGTCAGTATATTATCAGGACAGAATTATGGGTAAAAAAAGTCCGTTACACTGGAAACACTACGTTGTCATGCCGCTTATAGAAAATATGAAATTTTGATTACTGTTTTACGTAAAAATACGAGTTAAAGAATAATATTTACATTTACGAGTGAAATGTTGTCTTAGCATGTTTATCCTTTTTTATCAGATGCATTGTGACACCCTATCACTGCACAAACCGTCATAATAATTGAAAATGCGCGAGCTCTTTACACCTGTCACGTGTCCTTGCAACTGACAAGCCGATCGGCTCTTTTAGCCATTTGTGGCTAACTTTTAGTGGCCTCACCGTTGCGCGTGAACTGGGTTTCTAGGCGTTATTATTTTAAGGTTTATCATAAAACCAACAACAATAATAAAACATTGTTCGCAGATCGCACGTGCTTCAGAAGGTGTGCATGTACTTCACATACAAGGTGCGCTACACCAACTCCTCAACTGAGATCCCCGAGTTCCCGATCGCTCCAGAAATCGCCCTGGAACTGCTCATGGCTGCCAACTTCCTCGACTGTTAAGGCGACGATAAACGGACGTAGTTATCCAATAACGTTTCAACCCAAACGTCACTTAAAATTACCATAGTTTAGCAGCAAGCGGCCAGTGTAGATTTTTGTCAGTCTTAATCAATGAATGAATTTGGTAGCTTTTTGCATTCTGAAAAAAAATCTTTGATCACTTTCTGCATAGCTATGGTCAAATTGAATTTGTAGTAAGTTTTTATTACATTTTCAGCGACTTCGGGTTGGAACGGTTTTACGTAACTACGTCCAAACGAAAGCGGAAACGGTGCCACCACTGCGACAGCAATGCATATATGAAGAGTACCCAAAAAGAACATGTCTAGACTCTGTTTGAATACAAGATTTTACTAGAGGTAAGCCAATTCTGGCTTATCTAAGGGTATCTTTGCGGCCACTTCAATGTTACTCTGTCCGCAATATTAGCCAATTCATGAAAATAATCAACATCATTTTGATGATAATAGTAAAAAGTGGCGATTTCTACGAGACAACCAAAAATAGCGCCATAATACATACGAAGTTCGATAATATTGGAGACAGAGTAATGAGACGGTTAAAACTCTGGAATTATTTATAATTATTACTGCCCGTAAATTACAATGCTACTGTTGGAATGTAAAAACATATTTCAGGAGTCAATAATACGCGAAAACCTTTAACTAGAAAGAAATTCGGTTTCAAATGGCACGTTATGGCATTAATATGTATTTTCTGTATAGATGAACGCCTTGTAGAATATTAAAAGAACGGTCACACTTGTAGAAATGGCGAGATATTTTCCGTCAAGAAGACAGGAACATTCTTAATTCAAGCACTTATTTATTAAGCCAACGAATAACATAATCATTCTCATTTTTCTTCTGAATCATTTCATCAATGACCCCTGTGTAGATCTCATATCTATTTTTGAACTACTAGTATTAGAGTTTATTTTCTTAAGTTCTGTAGATATGAATGATATTTAGAGCATTTAACCAATCGGAGACGCATGCGCCGTATATTAAAAAAAACTGCCAAAGCCTTGGGCGAGGTAACACACAAACAATCTGCACACAAATTTAAAATTCTCTTATTACTACCCACCCACACTAAAATAATACAACAACACTTATTTAAGTCGTCACACTAATGCTAATTCTACACAAATGTTATGTTACGTATCATTTTAGTTATTATTATTAATCCGTATACGGCGGCTCGAAGCTTGTGCCAGTATCCGTTTGTTTGGTTTATAACCAATGCATCATTTCCGTGTTAAAGACTTATCAAAAAAATAAAAATTAAATTATTAAAACATGAGATGAAATGAACATGAACAAAGATGGCCGATGAATCCATCATGTTAGTTCTTATTATTTTAAATATGGAAACGTCAAATGCCAAGACAGTTGCTAACCGTTAGAATGTATAACGATTGTTTTCAAATCGATTTTGTAATCGAAGATGGAACTTTTAAAGTAAACGTAATGATAATTAAAGCAAAAATACACTTACATGTGAAATTGTATTCCATCTTTTTGTAAACTAGACGTAGTAGAACGTCTTTTGCAAAAGTATATATAGGCTTTTTCATTGAGCTTCACATCCATTGAGAACGATGATCAAAATGCGTAAAAACGATTATTGAAGTAGTTTTATATAACCGCTATGACCGACGGTCTTGTACTTTTGGCA
This sequence comes from Apotomis capreana, assembly GCA_947623375.1. Taxonomy (NCBI): domain Eukaryota; kingdom Metazoa; phylum Arthropoda; class Insecta; order Lepidoptera; family Tortricidae; genus Apotomis; species Apotomis capreana. The sequence goes on from OX392518.1 coordinate 10,823,337, forward strand.
GAGGGGAACGCCTGTCAATGGCCACTCCGGTTGGTTTAATGCTCTAATGAATGATACTTAACATGACATTTGTGGAATCAAAACATAATAATAACATTTGACTCATTTGAGTTTTGAGTTCGCTGTAAGTTCTTGGTTCTCAACAGGATTGACGACTTTACATTTCCATGGTCATATTATTATTGAAAATGTTGGTTATCTAAGTAGACGAATAGCTGAAAATATTAGATCGTAATATGATCATAGGAGGTTTGAGTGACTAAAACTATTCTTCTTTATATACATAAAGTGATAAGTAGATAATCCAGATTGTCACTTGATCATAAACTAATTTGCCTCGAGGTCTTCGCTTTGTATTTTTGTTAATAAAATGTAAATTTGATTTGTAAGACTGTGTTTTATTTTAAACGGTTAATTTGGGAAAGTCTCCTGCCAAAGTTATCTTGAAATTAGTACGAAATTTGTATTGAGCTCCATGATTTTTTTTTGCACGGCAGAGTAGTGGCTCAGTTTCATTGGTCGATAACTCGGTCGATATACGGCATTCGGGGATTGCCCGCAGACGGTATAACGACCAGTGAAACTCACAAGTCGATAACTCGGTCGACATACGGCATGCGGGGACTCCCGCAGTATAGCGACCAGTGAAACTCATAATGGTAATCGTTTGGAAATCTACCGCATCCCGCATGCGAGCTCTATCGAGGAATCACTTTTGTAGGCATTTTGTAGGCTTTGTTACCTCCAAACAATGCCATACCTACTCTTTATTCTTCGTTAAACCGCAGTTATCTCATAAAATTAAATACAATGAAGTAGAGACAGCTCATACATGAAATTAGTCTTTAAGTCGAAGGAAATAGGATTCACATTTAAACAGCGCACAGATTTAAGACATCTTGTATTTAAAACAGCAGTGAACTGCACGTGAAAGAATAGAAAATGGCATTGTTCTCAGGTAACGAAGGTAAGTAGATTTGGACTACAAACGTTTATATTTATTATATACTTACCTACTATATCGTAGTCCAGTACCTTGCTTGTTTGGGTCTAGGTCGATTTGTGTAATTCTCACTTATTTTTTTTTTATTAATTAAGTAATTTTTATACCGTATGCATCTAAGGATTCCAAGGGCTAAGGATAGAGGAGATGAAAAGAAAAGATGTATTGACTTGTCCTTTATTCAGTTTAATGCATAAACGAAAACCATTTCACGTCATATTGATACTCGTATTGTTAATAATCTCCGGCAGCCGACTAGGTACATGTCTGTTTCAATATTGGCTTTCAAACCTTACGTTTCCCGAAATACTACGATGTCAAATGAATTCAAATATAGCCTGACCAGTTACTTTTCGTCTCTCACCATATAGGAAACGTGTGCGAGCTATAGGGGGCAGAACTATAACTATAAATGTAAATTTCAAGTATTGATATGTTGAAAGATTCAAAATGGCGGCGGTTGTGCGAGAGAACGTACAGGGACGATAGATAGCAGCACTATCAAAGCCAATGGTAAAAGATTCGGATTGGCGACACCAGATGGCAGCACCTTCGGTGTGCACGATTGCGGATTTTTAGTGGCACTAAATTCATTTTACTGACATGGAGTGACGTTTAAAGTCATCGAATGTTACTGATGTAAATAAAGAGAAAACAAGGATAAATATTCCACAATTCATAGATAGTTTTCGCATAACTAATCCAAAAGAAAAGTTTTTTCATTACAATAGATTTCAGAAAAACTAAGGATTGAGCAAGTATTTCGAAACATGTCAGGCTATAAATTAAAACAACAAAACAAAACTTGGTAAAATAAGTAAAAACTAAACCACGTTTTTCAAGTCGATTACGAATAACTGATTTCAGACATCACCTAAAAATAATACATACATTAAATTAAAAAAACAAAATGATAAGTTTTTTTTTATTGTGGGGAAAAGACGAGAGGTTTGAAAGCCGACATTTCTAGAAATAGCAAGTATCAATTTCTGCTCAGCCGTCGACAATACCACTTTGGAATGAATCCTGCCTAACCCTAACACATAGGAAACTATACATAATCGAAGCGGATCAATAAATAAATTCTGTTCTCGTACAACTAACCCGAGTCCCTGAGATCTAGGCTTACAATAAAAACTTTGGATTAAAAATTATAATAATTATGAATCAATTCGGTTTGTACATTTTTACAAATTAATATGAATCCAGTTAAATGCTGTATATTTAAGAAATTAAATGCATATGTTTACAATAAATTGTGACAAAAGGCACCTTAACTAATGAAAATATACAACGCATTCGCTTATGAAATAATACACGATACAATTCCACTATTACTGTTATTGGAAGATTCAATTAGTCCGCGCGTTCGCGCTCCGTATAAAAACTGCAACATTACACCAAAAATATAATATTGTATCAGAATAATTACAAAACTTACGCAATAGGTGCAATTATAAGGAATGTGCTGATGCGATCCGTCGCCCTTATTTTATATTGTGGCAACACCGCAAAAGACAGTATCCATCCTCTTTTTATGTCATTAGGCTTAGAGGCTGGTAATACTGTGATTTTTTATAACGTGTTGCCAGCTATTAACTCGAATTAGGTAAATTTATTGGCAATAATATCACAAATCAATATTATCAATCGGTTTTTAGTTCGTAATTCAATGGGTGCGTTTAAGTAAATTCAGTTGCACCTAACTGTGCCAGTTTTGAAAACGTAATCCATATTTCACACATTCTGGTTAAAATATTATAATTTTATCGAAACGACATAATAATTTGAAGCTCAACAATGCCGATGATATGTCGAAAGATATAATGTAACACTTAGAATGAAGCGACGCAGTTCCCGAGAAACAGATATGTTATATGGAAATTAATTTGGCTCAGGACTTAAAATAAACTGACATCTATTACACTACATTGAATATTGAGCAATCGTTTGATTGTCTTTATAAGCTTGATTCGCGGAACACAAAATAAGCGGCATTGCTAACCTCGAAATTAGATTAAGTATCGCGGATAAGTACTAGCTTAATGGCCACTACTCGAGAATAACATTCTATAGAAGCGACAATAAAATATAATCGTCTAAAATTTGGAGTATATTTGAGTAGCCATATTTTAACTGAAACAGTTACTAAATCCATAAACAGTAAGCTTCAGTATACATCCAGTCGCTCCTATAAGTATCGTAAAACCGCAAAAAATATTCGAGTTTTGTGGTTTTAGTTATTCTCGCTACGCCATCTATAAAGCTTTCACCGAGGCAACGAAAAACTACAAGCGTTTAAAGCCGAATTCAACCTTGATCGTGCGCTATGTTTTGATCGACAACCACCTTCTTGCTCACGGAATAAATCGGCGGCGAATCGATTTTCCCAGACATCGCTTGTATGCGACTTTTAACCGATTCCAAAGGAGCCGCGTCGATTTTTTCATCGATGCTCGACGACGAATGCTGAAATGACCCGCCTACGTCCGTGTTTCCGTAGATGTGTTGTTCTCGAATGTTCCCATACAAGTTGTAGTTGTGAATGAGAGCGGACACTCGGTTGGACGTGACGGGGAGACTGCTGTGTTCTTTGGGCACGTCGACATTGATCTGACTAGTCGTGACAGGTTGGTTGATCTTGAAGTCCGGTTTGGGCTCCTCGTCTTGGACGGATGGTTGGCTGTTCTGCGGGGAGAACTGTGGTGGAGGGGAGAAGGGGGGTTGGTGAGGGGAGAAGGGGGGTTGGTGAGGGGAGGGGGGTTCGGAGTGGAGCGCGGCGCGCCAGTCGATGTGAGGGTGACGCTCGCGGATGCAGTCCACCACGTCGAGGAGGTTTTTGGCGTCCATTGCGAGGACGTGGGCGGCCGCTAGCATGCTCCTGGAAATTAAATGATTTACTTATTGCATTGTAAGAGGTGATCCTAGTAGTTCATACTCTGGGATTTTCGGTGCACGACTGATTTGACAGTAGGCGTCAACACATTCGTGGACCGATAACACTGGGATGGTAGTTAGTGATTTCTACGCCACTTTTCATGTGAAAAATATAAACGTAACTCTACGTGATAGCCTGAAGAATTCCCGAACTTAAATGGTATTAGGCGGGATCTTTAACGGCTGCGTTGGAATGATCCATGAATGGCAATCGCCAACCAAAAGCGACATTAAAGAAAAGAACAGTTCTCTGTGGAAGAGAGATCTGGAGAGTCTCTGGAAGAGATCCCTTGTATATGTTTATTGTTTTGAAGTTTTGTGAATTGTTTTTGTGTACAATAAAGCGTTTACATACATATACTTATTATGTGAAATTCGCCGTCGGTCCACAAAAAAATCTAGTGAATATGGCGGATAGCTATTGGATGCGGGCAGCATAAATCATCATCGAAAAGATTCCGTAGGCAGGAGACCTTTTTTCAGCAGTTGTCTTGTGTGGTGATGGGAACTCACTTGGTGTATTCGTGGTGCAACGTGGTAGAGGCGTACTGCAGCGCGAGCCGCATGGCTTCCACGAGCGCCGCCATGTCTTTGCTGAGGACCTGGTGTGCCATCTCCACCTCCCTGTGATAATAGAAACGCAAATTTCAACGCTGAGTATGAAATTAACAATCAGACGAGATTACTTATCTATTTAATCTTTACTGTCAAAAAAGACTTATAGTATAGGTAACAGGCGGACTTAATGCCATGAGGTGTTTTCTACCAGAATACCAGAAAAGTGAAGGCGTGGTTGTTAGATATTCCCGGCCGGTGTGGTGTGTAGCTACGAGGGGCACACCGAAATGATCGGGAATAGAGTACTTTAAACTGAGTTACATTAAATCCTTTTTTGTCACATGCATACTGGCGACTTACAATCACGATGCCGTTTTTACAATTTAAAAAAAGAACGATATATTTTTTTAATTCCATTTTTAAATTGACAACTCGATGAACAAAATGGAGCTGACGCGTGAAAATTTTCGTGCAATTATTTACCATAACTTTCGTCGTGGCTTATCTCCAGATGAATGTCGCAATGAGCTTGTTACTATATACGACATTGAAGCACCTAGTCAGACGACAATATATCGGTGGTATGCTGAGTTTCGACGGGGTCGTGCCTCTCTTGGCACCGTACCTTCATCAGGTCGGCCGAAAACGGCGGTTTCGCCTGAAAACATCGCGGCTGTGGAAAAACTACTAAAAGAAGATAGACATGTGACATACGAGCAGATTCGGGCAACCATAGGCATTGGAATGACTGCAATTCACACTATTTTGCATGGTGAATTGGGTGTCAGAAAATTGATTTCCCGATGGGTACCCCATAATTTGTCTGAAGAGCAAAAGGCGGCTCGTGTTGATTGGTGCCGATCTATTCTGAAATGCTACAATGGAGGAAAGTCAAAAGCCGTTTATAATATGGTCTCGGGTGACGAATCCTGGATTTATTCTTATGAGCCTGAAAGAAAGCACCAGTCGGCAGTATGGGTCTTCGATGACGAGGTCAAACCAACGAAAGTTGTGCGTTCTCGAAGCGTGTCGAAGAAGATGGTGGCTTCGTTCGTCTCAAAAAAGGGGCATGTTGCCACAATTCCTCTAGAAGAACAAAGAACCGTTACCGCTGATTGGTATATCACAGTTTGTTTGCCGGAGGTGCTGGCCGAACTTCGCCAAGGGAACCCGAGACGCCGCGTCATCTTACACCACGACAATGCGAGCTCCCACACCGCCCACAAAACAACTAAATTTTTGAACGACGAAAACGTTGAGTTGATGTCCCATCCTCCATACAGCCCTGACCTGAGTCCAAATGATTTTTTTACGTTCCCTAGAATTAAAGATTTATTGCGTGGTCAGCGGTTTGAGAACCCAGAAGCCGCTGTGGAAGCCTATAAATCGGCCATTTTGGCAATGCCTACTTCAAACTGGAATTATTGTTTTAATGACTGGTTTAAAAGAATGCAAAAGTGCATTGAATGTAACGGAGAATACTTCGAAAAACAATAAAATATAATTTATGTATATAGTGCACATAGTTTTTTAAATTCCCGATCATTTCGGTTTGCCCCTCGTAAGAGACCAAAATGTTGCTAAGCCTCACGCTGAGTTAATCAACAAAGACGTGGACTGTTTATTCGATCAATATTGTATAATCAAACCACGCTAACAGCCAAACAAGTGAACTGTCAAACCATACAAACTGACGCACTTTTTATGGTTTGACAATTCGTTTGCTTGGAAGAGTTGGCGTAGTTTGACCTACGTGCTAGTGCTTGTCGCTACTAGCTATATTCATATTATATCAACGAGTAGTCTTATTGGTCTTTTTGCTGAGTAGAATCTCTCTGATTAACTGTTGATGGCATTTAGTAAGACTTCTTAAAGCTGCCTGAAGTTGCAAATATACTGATGTGGATTAGTGGTTTAGTTACTTAGCGCGGCGGCGTTGGCGGCCGTCTCGCCGTGCGACACGTTGGCGAGCCGCGTCACGTCACGTCAACACTGACCTCTGCGCGGTGTGCGGGAAGGGCACGACCACCAGGTCCACGGTGGCGAGCAGCGCGCGCAGCTCCTCGCCCACAGCGCGCACGGCCGCCAGCACGGGGGCGCTGGCGGCCGTCCCGCCGTGCGACACGTTGGCGAGCCGCGTCACGTCACGTCCACACTGACCTCTGCGCGGTGTGCGGGAAGGGCACGACCACCAGGTCCACGGTGGCGAGCAGCGCGCGCAGCTCCTCGCCCACAGCGCGCACGGCCGCCAGCACGGCGGCGCTGGCGGCCGTCCCGCCGTGCGACACGTTGGCGAGCCGCGTCACGTCACGTCAACACTGACCTCTGCGCGGTGTGCGGGAAGGGCACGACCACCAGGTCCACGGTGGCGAGCAGCGCGCGCAGCTCCTCGCCCACAGCGCGCACGGCCGCCAGCACGGCGGCGCTGGCGGCCGTCCCGCCGTGCGACACGTTGGCGAGCCGCGTCACGTCACGTCAACACTGACCTCTGCGCGGTGTGCGGGAAGGGCACGACCACCAGGTCCACGGTGGCGAGCAGCGCGCGCAGCTCCTCGCCCACAGCGCGCACGGCCGCCAGCACGGCGGCGCTGGCGGCCGTCCCGCCGTGCGACACGTTGGCGAGCCGCGTCACGTCACGTCAACACTGACCTCTGCGCGGTGTGCGGGAAGGGCACGACCACCAGGTCCACGGTGGCGAGCAGCGCGCGCAGCTCCTCGCCCACAGCGCGCACGGCCGCCAGCACGGCGGCGCTGGCGGCCGTCCCGCCGTGCGACACGTTGGCGAGCCGCGTCACTTCACGTCAACACTGACCTCTGCGCGGTGTGCGGGAAGGGCACGACCACCAGGTCCACGGTGGCGAGCAGCGCGCGCAGCTCCTCGCCCACAGCGCGCACGGCCGCCAGCACGGCGGCGCTGGCGGCCGTCCCGCCGTGCGACACGTTGGCGAGCCGCGTCACGTCACGTCAACACTGACCTCTGCGCGGTGTGCGGGAAGGGCACGACCACCAGGTCCACGGTGGCGAGCAGCGCGCGCAGCTCCTCGCCCACAGCGCGCACGGCCGCCAGCACGGCGGCGCTGGCGGCCGTCCCGCCGTGCGACACGTTGGCGAGCCGCGTCACGTCACGTCAACACTGACCTCTGCGCGGTGTGCGGGAAGGGCACGACCACCAGGTCCACGGTGGCGAGCAGCGCGCGCAGCTCCTCGCCCACAGCGCGCACGGCCGCCAGCACGGCGGCGCTGGCGGCCGTCCCGCCGTGCGACACGTTGGCGAGCCGCGTCACTTCACGTCAACACTGACCTCTGCGCGGTGTGCGGGAAGGGCACGACCACCAGGTCCACGGTGGCGAGCAGCGCGCGCAGCTCCTCGCCCACAGCGCGCACGGCCGCCAGCACGGCGGCGCTGGCGGCCGTCCCGCCGTGCGACACGTTGGCGAGCCGCGTCACGTCACGTCAACACTGACCTCTGCGCGGTGTGCGGGAAGGGCACGACCACCAGGTCCACGGTGGCGAGCAGCGCGCGCAGCTCCTCGCCCACAGCGCGCACGGCCGCCAGCACGGCGGCGCTGGCGGCCGTCCCGCCGTGCGACACGTTGGCGAGCCGCGTCACGTCACGTCAACACTGACCTCTGCGCGGTGTGCGGGAAGGGCACGACCACCAGGTCCACGGTGGCGAGCAGCGCGCGCAGCTCCTCGCCCACAGCGCGCACGGCCGCCAGCACGGCGGCGCTGGCGGCCGTCCCGCCGTGCGACACGTTGGCGAGCCGCGTCACGTCACGTCCACACTGACCTCTGCGCGGTGTGCGGGAAGGGCACGACCACCAGGTCCACGGTGGCGAGCAGCGCGCGCAGCTCCTCGCCCACAGCGCGCACGGCCGCCAGCACGGCGGCGCTGGCGGCCGTCCCGCCGTGCGACACGTTGGCGAGCCGCGTCACGTCACGTCAACACTGACCTCTGCGCGGTGTGCGGGAAGGGCACGACCACCAGGTCCACGGTGGCGAGCAGCGCGCGCAGCTCCTCGCCCACAGCGCGCACGGCCGCCAGCACGGCGGCGCTGGCGGCCGTCCCGCCGTGCGACACGTTGGCGAGCCGCGTCACGTCACGTCAACACTGACCTCTGCGCGGTGTGCGGGAAGGGCACGACCACCAGGTCCACGGTGGCGAGCAGCGCGCGCAGCTCCTCGCCCACAGCGCGCACGGCCGCCAGCACGGCGGCGCTGGCGGCCGTCCCGCCGTGCGACACGTTGGCGAGCCGCGTCACGTCACGTCAACACTGACCTCTGCGCGGTGTGCGGGAAGGGCACGACCACCAGGTCCACGGTGGCGAGCAGCGCGCGCAGCTCCTCGCCCACAGCGCGCACGGCCGCCAGCACGGCGGCGCTGGCGGCCGTCCCGCCGTGCGACACGTTGGCGAGCCGCGTCACGTCACGTCAACACTGACCTCTGCGCGGTGTGCGGGAAGGGCACGACCACCAGGTCCACGGTGGCGAGCAGCGCGCGCAGCTCCTCGCCCACAGCGCGCACGGCCGCCAGCACGGCGGCGCTGGCGGCCGTCCCGCCGTGCGACACGTTGGCGAGCCGCGTCACGTCACGTCAACACTGACCTCTGCGCGGTGTGCGGGAAGGGCACGACCACCAGGTCCACGGTGGCGAGCAGCGCGCGCAGCTCCTCGCCCACAGCGCGCACGGCCGCCAGCACGGCGGCGCTGGCGGCCGTCCCGCCGTGCGACACGTTGGCGAGCCGCGTCACGTCACGTCAACACTGACCTCTGCGCGGTGTGCGGGAAGGGCACGACCACCAGGTCCACGGTGGCGAGCAGCGCGCGCAGCTCCTCGCCCACAGCGCGCACGGCCGCCAGCACGGCGGCGCTGGCGGCCGTCCCGCCGTGCGACACGTTGGCGAGCCGCGTCACGTCACGTCAACACTGACCTCTGCGCGGTGTGCGGGAAGGGCACGACCACCAGGTCCACGGTGGCGAGCAGCGCGCGCAGCTCCTCGCCCACAGCGCGCACGGCCGCCAGCACGGCGGCGCTGGCGGCCGTCCCGCCGTGCGACACGTTGGCGAGCCGCGTCACGTCACGTCAACACTGACCTCTGCGCGGTGTGCGGGAAGGGCACGACCACCAGGTCCACGGTGGCGAGCAGCGCGCGCAGCTCCTCGCCCACAGCGCGCACGGCCGCCAGCACGGCGGCGCTGGCGGCCGTCCCGCCGTGCGACACGTTGGCGAGCCGCGTCACGTCACGTCAACACTGACCTCTGCGCGGTGTGCGGGAAGGGCACGACCACCAGGTCCACGGTGGCGAGCAGCGCGCGCAGCTCCTCGCCCACAGCGCGCACGGCCGCCAGCACGGCGGCGCTGGCGGCCGTCCCGCCGTGCGACACGTTGGCGAGCCGCGTCACGTCACGTCAACACTGACCTCTGCGCGGTGTGCGGGAAGGGCACGACCACCAGGTCCACGGTGGCGAGCAGCGCGCGCAGCTCCTCGCCCACAGCGCGCACGGCCGCCAGCACGGCGGCGCTGGCGGCCGTCCCGCCGTGCGACACGTTGGCGAGCCGCGTCACGTCACGTCCACACTGACCTCTGCGCGGTGTGCGGGAAGGGCACGACCACCAGGTCCACGGTGGCGAGCAGCGCGCGCAGCTCCTCGCCCACAGCGCGCACGGCCGCCAGCACGGCGGCGCTGGCGGCCGTCCCGCCGTGCGACACGTTGGCGAGCCGCGTCACGTCACGTCAACACTGACCTCTGCGCGGTGTGCGGGAAGGGCACGACCACCAGGTCCACGGTGGCGAGCAGCGCGCGCAGCTCCTCGCCCACAGCGCGCACGGCCGCCAGCACGGCGGCGCTGGCGGCCGTCCCGCCGTGCGACACGTTGGCGAGCCGCGTCACGTCACGTCAACACTGACCTCTGCGCGGTGTGCGGGAAGGGCACGACCACCAGGTCCACGGTGGCGAGCAGCGCGCGCAGCTCCTCGCCCACAGCGCGCACGGCCGCCAGCACGGCGGCGCTGGCGGCCGTCCCGCCGTGCGACACGTTGGCGAGCCGCATCACGCCGCGGACTACGGCCGTCGTCGCCGCGTATACCGGGTCGCTCGTGTTGGGCTGTCGGGGCTGCAATACAATGAATATTTCAGTCTTTTGTTAACGTCTTATAAATCGATGAACGCCGGCTGCACGCGCGAAAAAGCATGACTCATTGTCACGTTCCGCCTGAGGCGAGCGTGCAAGCGAGAGCGCGGACAAGCGATGGAGAGGCACGATCGGTCTAAGCGTTCGGCTTGTGACGCATCTATCTCTCTTCCACTCCATCGGCCGGCATACGTTAGGTATCATGTAAATTACCTGAATAGGATCGAAATTTTACAAACATCACTACAGGTATAAAACAAAGTCGCTTCTTTCTGTCTCTCCCTATGTATGCTTAGATCTTTAACCCTTTGACCGCCAAAGACGGCAAATCACGTCATCGGGAATTCGTGCCACTGACGCCAACGACGCCTATTGACGCCAAAAATGTCAATGGTCAAAAACATGCTAATTCAAACCACTATCTGTGTTTTTTAATCTCTGTTGATTTTGGAGCACTTTTTTTTTTGTTTGGCGTCAGTGGCACGGTGAATTGCATTGCCGCTTGGCGCTCGAAAGGTTAAAAGTTCGCAATGGATTTTAATGCGGTTTTTAGGGTTCCGTAGTCAACTAGGAACCCTTATAGTTTCGTTTAGTGTCCGTCTGTCCGTCCGCGGCTTAGCTCCGTGATCATCAGTATTAGAAAGCTGAAATTTGGTATGAGTATGTCGACAAAACGGTAGGTAAAATAAAAACTAATAAACTTTTTTTCTGGTACCTAGTGGGGGTGAATTTTTTTTCGTTCCAACACTTAGTGTGTTGGGTGTCGTTGAATAGATCTTTTAAAAATAATAGGGGTCTCCGAATTATTTTTTTATAAAGTCAGCAGTCTTGTAAATATTCGCTCCAGATATCCAAAAAATAGGTTCCCCCCTTCTAACTTTTCAACCACCGGTCAAACAATTATGGAAAAATTCATGAAAATGAGGTTTTATAAGTACTTTCAATAAATTCGGTAAGCCGTTTTTGAGTTATCGCAAAATTTCATAAATTTCTTTAAAATGACGTAAGTGCCGCGCGGTGCGCTTATACTTCGAACGTTACACTTATTAGTTAAGTGCCATACTGCATTAAAACATTCCGCTCAATCTGGCGCGTATAATCGATAAGTTCCAGAAGGTAAGAATTAATTATAGTTACGTTGGCGTTAACGACCTTTTTATAGAGCTTGAAATCTTTCTCGTAATTTAAACCTCGGGCTTAAAACCGCTGTTTTAAGCCCGTCTTTTGTGAAGGATGGGAAACTACGGAACCCTACACTCAGCGTGGCCTGAAATGCTCTTGGCCGGTTTTTAATAAATAGAGTGATTCAAAAGAAAGGTTTATATGTTTAATACATGCATGATATAGTAGAGAAACACTGATAATTACACCCGTGCGAAGCCGGGGCGGGTCGCTAATCATTAAATAAGTGAACACACAAACTACCAAGGAATGTTGTCATCAGATGATCGACTGAAAATGCATGCTTACCCTGTCTTCACTCGGCGGTTTGTCGTTCAGCTTCACCGTGTTGGCTGGACTAGTTTCTGAAGAGTTTGGCGCTGAAGAGAAAAACTATTTAAGTAAATATTATAGATTGGTACCCTACTCGTATCTCAACTCCGAAACATTGTATTCCATCTAACGTTTCGCTAAATTTTCATTTGTCCGATTTTTTTACTGAAACCCGTAATATTTTCAAGATTTTCTAAACATCGTTTTAAAGAACCCGTTAGGTTAGGTTAGGTTTGTTTTATAATTGTTCTGAAAAATTTATAGGTTTGGAAAAAAATGGCTTTCAGACAAATGATAATTTGGCGAAACGTTACAGATGGGGAAACAAAAATTAGCATTGCAGATAGGTAGCTGATAGGTTTGAAAGATTTCTCCAATATTATGATAACTTAACGGAAAAAAAAACTCAAACTGACTCAGTAAGAAGATATTAAACCTAGTTAAACCATGTTAAACCTAGTCGGAGTGCCGTCCGTTTCTCATGAATCTCGTAATACCTAATAATCATAATACCTCAATGCTAATAATAAATGAACTTAATTGTATGGGACCAATAGCTATAGCTATCTACTGAAGATTTACCTGAGCGCTGGCTGGGCGTCCTGTCCTGCACACTCATATTTTGCACGGAATCTGCTAGCTTGTGTTCCGCGGGTTCTGCTTCAGTTGACTGCACTGTTGATAGCCGGTTCTGTAACAATATAGTATCGTAAATTCGTGGGTGGACCTTTTTCTTGTTATTCTGTCCCGTGACCCGGGGCACAATACTACAACAATTATTAATTTCTTCAATGCATTTGTGAATACAAAATGGTCTTAAATATCTAAGAAGATCCAACACAAACCCCGTAAGGGCACTGCATTCAACTTCTTGGAAAAGTGTTGACAACTTATATTTGGACTTCTCAGGAGATAGTGTACATAAGAATATATATCATACCTAATCATTTAGTTTACACTAGCAAGCGTTACTTTATTTATTTTATTTATTTGGGGCGTCAACAGCAATACAATTCGTAACTATTAACAATATAGTACTACCACAAAAGCCAATAAAAGATGTCCACAAAAATATAATAAACACAATACATATAATATAATATCAAAAATACAATAACTAGTTACAAGAGAAATTAAACAAACATTATGGTATGCTCGATCGGGTGAGTGCGCTTGTGTGTGTCACGGTGTTGTGTTACGGCCTAAATAAAAATTGATTGAGTCTACATTGGCATCCCTATAATTATTAGGCCCATTTTTCAAATCCTTAATATCTTTAGTCCTAATTATTGTCTATCCTAACGTTATTTGTAGATTTTTTTCTTTTAGAACAAAAGAGCATTATGGCAAATAAACGTTAGGGAGGATTTTAGGACAAAACGTTGTTAGGGAACTCGAAGAAGACCCAATTTATTACCAGCTTGTCTTCTTGCATCTGCAGCCAGCGGCGATCTTCTTCACTCTGATGCTGCTGCCGCGCTAGTTCCGCCAGGAGTCTTCTTTCCACCGCCTGCTCTGTCTCCAGTTCTGGACTCTGTAGCGAGATATTGGGGTTAGAACCGGTTTTGAAAGCTTGCTACGGATTTGAAGCGGTCCATTTGAGTTAGGTTTTAAGGAGAGATTTATTTTTATGCTTTTAAAGTAACAATCACGAGTACATGATATTATCTTCAAATATGAGTTTGATCTTTTGGCTACTTTGATAAGCTGAGATTTACTGAAAATCCATCTGTTTATACCTATTATACTCTGATTTAGTCATTTGATCGTCTATAAGTATAGATAGGTATTTACACAGACGTATATTAAGAATCAAACTATTATAAAAAAAAATTACAATTCGCATTACAGTGTGTGAGCTGTCAGAATGCAATTCGTGATGTATGCCTGTCTCGCTCGCTCTTACGCGATCCAGATAAGAACCTTTCAGCTTTCAACCAAACCAGAATCGTCATCTGTAAGCTCACGAACTGTACAATATTTTGTACAGTCCGCGAGCCCTAAAAATCTTCTTTAGATTTGTGTGAGATCAGAGAGGTTAAAATCTAAGGCATAAATAAGCAGTTCTGACAAGTCACGCAATGTGTATAAAATAAAGATTTTCTCAAATGGACGGACATATTGGGAACTAACATTGAAGTTAGTAAACTTTTTACAATTTGTACAATTTTGAAGATTAAACGTAAAGAAATGTTAAAATCGATCGTTTTAGTGAAGAGGGATCAATAGTTTATCGAGCCAAAAGTTACCAGGGGATTTTGTTAACGACAATGTTAGTTCTCTCGCCTTAGAAAGTTAAATTGAACGTCACGTACGAAAAATTTCAACCAAAAACAAATCTTTCGCATGTGACTTAAAATAAACCCAAATTCTACCGGAGAAAACCAACATCACACAAACGTCTGTAAAAAAAGAAAAAGACATTTACAAAAGGAAAATAAAACGTGTCACCAATGTAATACGAGTGCCTGCCAAAAAAAATGTTTCAAAAAAACTACGCGATCATGCAACTATAGTCCTACCAAATAAAAATGTCTACGTCTTCATGCTGTAGGAGGAATATAGGTCACCTGTACGGGGGGTTCGACCGCTGAACACTCTTGACGCGTCGCGTACAACGACTGAGCGTCAATCGACGACGCAGACGCGAAATGTCGCGACGCAGTTGCGACTGCCGGCGACGCGAACTGACTCGCCGTTTGCGAGGAAACCGCCGCCCTATACTGCATCGGCTGAGCGCCGGCCACTACACTATGCCCGCTATATATCGGCTGAGGAGACGTATAGGACATCGGTGGTATAACACCCATGGGCTGAACGAACTGACTCAAAGGACTCGCCGATCGCTGCGGGAAGAACGCTTGACTAGACGCGATCGGAGGCGACGGCATCGACTTAGGCATCATTTGGATCACATGACTAGGTTTCACCGGACTTTGGTACGGAACCCCCTGCACCACCCCCACTGGAACCCCGTAAGGAACCGGATGGGACGCGGCCATCGAGGGTCTATATTGAGGCTTGTGTTGCAAGCCTGCCTTTTGAGCGGCAACCGCGACGCAACTTTTGACGTTATCGCCTCCGAAGTCGTATATCTCTTCGACTAGAGGCGGATCGGGCTGCGAGCGCATCTTATTGACGACGCTCGCGGCCAACTGAGCGTTTAACGAGCCTTGAACTGAGAATTGACCTATGTCTTGTTCACGTCTGTTCCTAGGAGGCGGTGAAGCCGGGACCGAGTGTTGACGAGTGAAAGGAGCAATAGGGACGGGTGAGCCTCGGTGAGAGAGGCCGCCACGAGCGTTCCGCTCCAAAGAACCCATCCGAACCGGCGCGCGCTCAGCCGTGGACAGCGTTCCTCTAGTATTCCTTTCCAGCGACCTAACACGACTCGCGTAAGGTTCCGTCGAGACTTCTGTCTCGGCCGGCGGGACGACTTCGCGCGGGGAGACGGGGTTCTGACACAGATTGTCGCAGCTCTCCCTCGCAGCTACGACGACGGTTAGCGTCTCGTCCTCGGCCGGGACGACGGGGTCGAGCTTATGCAGGGAGGCGGCCGGGATGGGGACGGTCTGCAGCGGCAGGTCGACGGGCTCGTCGGGCTTGGGGCGGATGATGCGGGAGATGTCGGCGTCCTCCGGCAGCGCGGAGAAGTCGACGGCGACGGTGTTGAATACCGAGGCGGGCGTGGTGTAGGCGTGCGGCTCGAGCGCGCGCGCCTGGTTCTCGCGCAGCAGGTGCGCCAGCACGAGCGGGCTCTGCGCCACGATGTACGTCTGCGGGGCCGCGCCGCCCGGCGACGTGCTCTCCGCCGCTGTCGAGGAAAACATCGATTAGTACAGTGGTGCCCGACCCGTCGGGTGACACAAGGGGGAATTTGATTATATGTGGTCCCCGCGAATCACAAAAAAAAGTGGTCATTAGTCAAGAATGGGTTGAACCATAATACAAGTGGTCATAACAATCTTTGGAGCGCCCGAAGCGGCCCACCGTACAAGGAGTTACACCGTATATCAATACTTTCCGAATAAAGCGTAAAAATGACCTCAAAGTCAGTCGCCCCGTGGCGGAGATCACACCATAACAAACAACCGTTACAACATGGCGCTGCCTCGGGTCCGCCGGCGACTGCGCGCGCGCAGCGCCACGAAAGAAGTGAACTAACTGATTGTGTTGCCAGTAGCTAAAAACGGTCGATTCTCAACATTGGTGAAGAAAAGATAGGACCACTGATTTTTACGATTTGATATACTTCAGTTCTTTCCATGCTAATAGTTGATCGAACTCAAAACCGAAATCAAATATTGTGGAGTCCGGATTAGTTTTGAAGATGTTAGTTGGTTGCGCTGGGCCTTTTCCGCAAGTCGACATCCATTTAGCCTATTCTGCGCGAAGCGCTACTCTAACCACCCCAACTCCTCTACGAACCTCAGCAAAACCTGTATAGTGCTGAAGTGTAGGACGGTTGGAGATCCTGTATGGTAGTAAAATTTGTCTGATGGTTTCTTCTGCCTCTATGCATGCTCTGCTTAAGGGGCCGTCTGTAATGCTTATGTAGTTAAGAGGTGTTAACTGACCGGAGAGGTTGGTGCTGGGGCGGCTGGGCTTGGGCGGCGGCTCGGCGCCCCACGAGGCGGCGGCCACGCGCCGGTTCTCGCGCCGCATGGTGTCCCACGCCGTGCTTCGCTCTTCCTGTAGAATCTCGCTGGAAAACAACCAATCATTGAGCTTGCTGCTGATCATACGTCACAGACCACCCCCACTAGACGGAGCATGTAAGGCACATGTAAGGCGACCCGCGCGCACCAACGATACGGTACGGCAGAACATTAAAGTACCAACACGGCGGCCACCGTTTAGTTGCGTCCATGTTTATGAGGTCTCTCTACACCACTTGACACTACAATTTACCATGTTATTTATTTAATTTCTTTTTTCGTTGACGTACGCATGGATCATAAACAAGAACGCAACTAAACGGTGGCCGCCGTGTTGATACTTTAATGTTCTGCCGTACCATATCTTTAGTGCGCGCGGGTCGCCTTACATTCTCCGTCTAGTGGGGGTTGTCTGTGTCATACGTATACCCATATACGCCTCTTGACAAGCAAAACTCCCATAATCCATACTAATATTATAAATGCGAAAGTGTGTCTGTCTGTCTGTTACCTCTTCACGCTTAAACAGCTGAATATAATTTGATGAAATTTGGCATGGAGATAGTTGAAGACCCGAGGAAGGACATAGGATAGTTTTCATCCTGGAAATTATCCCTAAGATTGAAAAGTAAGTAAGTAATTCATGATGACATTGATGACCCTGTAGGAAATGCAATGATTGGACCAAAAGCACAATTGCTCTTACATTTGCTTAGGGGCTTTTAATAATCCCTTACTAATTAAGATGATTAGGTGGATATCTATCGTGTTGTACGAGGTTGCTTCCATACTTCCAAGTTCCACGCGGACGTAGTCGCGGGTAAAAGCTAGTAAGTAATTTTTATTTATTTATTTATTTGGGGCATCAACAGCAAAGATGTCCACAAAAATACAGTAAGTAGAACTAGTTACAAGAAAAAATAAACAAACATGGTATGCTCGATCAGGTTAGTGCGCATGTGTCTGTGCATGTGTGTGTGTGTGTGTGTGTGTGCGTGTGTGTGTGTATGTGTGTGCGTGTGTGTGTGGAAATGGAAAGGGTAATACTTACAACAGTGTCTCCTTCAGCTGGTGTTGCTGCGGCCGCTGCGACGGCTCGTACGCCCAGCAGCGCGACATGACGGAGTAGAGGCGCGGGGGACAGCGCGGGGGGAGCGCTAGTCGCTCTCCGTTCTCCAACTTACAACAGTGTCTCCTTCAGCTGGTGTTGCTGCGGCCGCTGCGACGGCTCGTACGCCCAGCAGCGCGACATGACGGAGTAGAGGCGCGGCGGACAGCGCGGGGGGAGCGCTAGTCGCTCTCCGTTCTCCAACTTACAACAGTGTCTCCTTCAGCTGGTGTTGCTGCGGCCGCTGCGACGGCTCGTACGCCCAGCAGCGCGACATGACGGAGTAGAGGCGCGGGGGACAGCGCGGGGGGAGCGCTAGTCGCTCTCCGTTCTCCAACTTACAACAGTGTCTCCTTCAGCTGGTGTTGCTGCGGCCGCTGCGACGGCTCGTACGCCCAGCAGCGCGACATGACGGAGTAGAGGCGCGGCGGACAGCGCGGGGGGAGCGCTAGTCGCTCTCCGTTCTCCAACTTACAACAGTGTCTCCTTCAGCTGGTGTTGCTGCGGCCGCTGCGACGGCTCGTACGCCCAGCAGCGCGACATGACGGAGTAGAGGCGCGGCGGACAGCGCGGGGGGAGCGCTAGTCGCTCTCCGTTCTCCAACTTACAACAGTGTCTCCTTCAGCTGGTGTTGCTGCGGCCGCTGCGACGGCTCGTACGCCCAGCAGCGCGACATGACGGAGTAGAGGCGCGGCGGACAGCGCGGGGGGAGCGCTAGTCGCTCTCCGTTCTCCAACTTACAACAGTGTCTCCTTCAGCTGGTGTTGCTGCGGCCGCTGCGACGGCTCGTACGCCCAGCAGCGCGACATGACGGAGTAGAGGCGCGGGGGACAGCGCGGGGGGAGCGCTAGTCGCTCTCCGTTCTCCAACTTACAACAGTGTCTCCTTCAGCTGGTGTTGCTGCGGCCGCTGCGACGGCTCGTACGCCCAGCAGCGCGACATGACGGAGTAGAGGCGCGGCGGACAGCGCGGGGGGAGCGCTAGTCGCTCTCCGTTCTCCAACTTACAACAGTGTCTCCTTCAGCTGGTGTTGCTGCGGCCGCTGCGACGGCTCGTACGCCCAGCAGCGCGACATGACGGAGTAGAGGCGCGGCGGACAGCGCGGGGGGAGCGCTAGTCGCTCTCCGTTCTCCAACTTACAACAGTGTCTCCTTCAGCTGGTGTTGCTGCGGCCGCTGCGACGGCTCGTACGCCCAGCAGCGCGACATGACGGAGTAGAGGCGCGGCGGACAGCGCGGGGGGAGCGCTAGTCGCTCTCCGTTCTCCAACTTACAACAGTGTCTCCTTCAGCTGGTGTTGCTGCGGCCGCTGCGACGGCTCGTACGCCCAGCAGCGCGACATGACGGAGTAGAGGCGCGGCGGACAGCGCGGGGGGAGCGCTAGTCGCTCTCCGTTCTCCAACTTACAACAGTGTCTCCTTCAGCTGGTGTTGCTGCGGCCGCTGCGACGGCTCGTACGCCCAGCAGCGCGACATGACGGAGTAGAGGCGCGGCGGACAGCGCGGGGGGAGCGCTAGTCGCTCTCCGTTCTCCAACTTACAACAGTGTCTCCTTCAGCTGGTGTTGCTGCGGCCGCTGCGACGGCTCGTACGCCCAGCAGCGCGACATGACGGAGTAGAGGCGCGGCGGACAGCGCGGGGGGAGCGCTAGTCGCTCTCCGTTCTCCAACTTACAACAGTGTCTCCTTCAGCTGGTGTTGCTGCGGCCGCTGCGACGGCTCGTACGCCCAGCAGCGCGACATGACGGAGTAGAGGCGCGGCGGACAGCGCGGGGGGAGCGCTAGTCGCTCTCCGTTCTCCAACTTACAACAGTGTCTCCTTCAGCTGGTGTTGCTGCGGCCGCTGCGACGGCTCGTACGCCCAGCAGCGCGACATGACGGAGTAGAGGCGCGGCGGACAGCGCGGGGGGAGCGCTAGTCGCTCTCCGTTCTCCAACTTACAACAGTGTCTCCTTCAGCTGGTGTTGCTGCGGCCGCTGCGACGGCTCGTACGCCCAGCAGCGCGACATGACGGAGTAGAGGCGCGGCGGACAGCGCGGGGGGAGCGCTAGTCGCTCTCCGTTCTCCAACTTACAACAGTGTCTCCTTCAGCTGGTGTTGCTGCGGCCGCTGCGACGGCTCGTACGCCCAGCAGCGCGACATGACGGAGTAGAGGCGCGGCGGACAGCGCGGGGGGAGCGCTAGTCGCTCTCCGTTCTCCAACTTACAACAGTGTCTCCTTCAGCTGGTGTTGCTGCGGCCGCTGCGACGGCTCGTACGCCCAGCAGCGCGACATGACGGAGTAGAGGCGCGGCGGACAGCGCGGGGGGAGCGCTAGTCGCTCTCCGTTCTCCAACTTACAACAGTGTCTCCTTCAGCTGGTGTTGCTGCGGCCGCTGCGACGGCTCGTACGCCCAGCAGCGCGACATGACGGAGTAGAGGCGCGGCGGACAGCGCGGGGGGAGCGCTAGTCGCTCTCCGTTCTCCAACTTACAACAGTGTCTCCTTCAGCTGGTGTTGCTGCGGCCGCTGCGACGGCTCGTACGCCCAGCAGCGCGACATGACGGAGTAGAGGCGCGGCGGACAGCGCGGGGGGAGCGCTAGTCGCTCTCCGTTCTCCAACTTACAACAGTGTCTCCTTCAGCTGGTGTTGCTGCGGCCGCTGCGACGGCTCGTACGCCCAGCAGCGCGACATGACGGAGTAGAGGCGCGGCGGACAGCGCGGGGGGAGCGCTAGTCGCTCTCCGTTCTCCAACTTACAACAGTGTCTCCTTCAGCTGGTGTTGCTGCGGCCGCTGCGACGGCTCGTACGCCCAGCAGCGCGACATGACGGAGTAGAGGCGCGGCGGACAGCGCGGGGGGAGCGCTAGTCGCTCTCCGTTCTCCAACTTACAACAGTGTCTCCTTCAGCTGGTGTTGCTGCGGCCGCTGCGACGGCTCGTACGCCCAGCAGCGCGACATGACGGAGTAGAGGCGCGGCGGACAGCGCGGGGGGAGCGCTAGTCGCTCTCCGTTCTCCAACTTACAACAGTGTCTCCTTCAGCTGGTGTTGCTGCGGCCGCTGCGACGGCTCGTACGCCCAGCAGCGCGACATGACGGAGTAGAGGCGCGGCGGACAGCGCGGGGGGAGCGCTAGTCGCTCTCCGTTCTCCAACTTACAACAGTGTCTCCTTCAGCTGGTGTTGCTGCGGCCGCTGCGACGGCTCGTACGCCCAGCAGCGCGACATGACGGAGTAGAGGCGCGGCGGACAGCGCGGGGGGAGCGCTAGTCGCTCTCCGTTCTCCAACTTACAACAGTGTCTCCTTCAGCTGGTGTTGCTGCGGCCGCTGCGACGGCTCGTACGCCCAGCAGCGCGACATGACGGAGTAGAGGCGCGGGGGACAGCGCGGGGGGAGCGCTAGTCGCTCTCCGTTCTCCAACTTACAACAGTGTCTCCTTCAGCTGGTGTTGCTGCGGCCGCTGCGACGGCTCGTACGCCCAGCAGCGCGACATGACGGAGTAGAGGCGCGGCGGACAGCGCGGGGGGAGCGCTAGTCGCTCTCCGTTCTCCAACTTACAACAGTGTCTCCTTCAGCTGGTGTTGCTGCGGCCGCTGCGACGGCTCGTACGCCCAGCAGCGCGACATGACGGAGTAGAGGCGCGGGGGACAGCGCGGGGGGAGCGCTAGTCGCTCTCCGTTCTCCAACTTACAACAGTGTCTCCTTCAGCTGGTGTTGCTGCGGCCGCTGCGACGGCTCGTACGCCCAGCAGCGCGACATGACGGAGTAGAGGCGCGGGGGACAGCGCGGGGGGAGCGCTAGTCGCTCTCCGTTCTCCAACTTACAACAGTGTCTCCTTCAGCTGGTGTTGCTGCGGCCGCTGCGACGGCTCGTACGCCCAGCAGCGCGACATGACGGAGTAGAGGCGCGGCGGACAGCGCGGGGGGAGCGCTAGTCGCTCTCCGTTCTCCAACTTACAACAGTGTCTCCTTCAGCTGGTGTTGCTGCGGCCGCTGCGACGGCTCGTACGCCCAGCAGCGCGACATGACGGAGTAGAGGCGCGGCGGACAGCGCGGGGGGAGCGCTAGTCGCTCTCCGTTCTCCAACTTACAACAGTGTCTCCTTCAGCTGGTGTTGCTGCGGCCGCTGCGACGGCTCGTACGCCCAGCAGCGCGACATGACGGAGTAGAGGCGCGGCGGACAGCGCGGGGGGAGCGCTAGTCGCTCTCCGTTCTCCAACTTACAACAGTGTCTCCTTCAGCTGGTGTTGCTGCGGCCGCTGCGACGGCTCGTACGCCCAGCAGCGCGACATGACGGAGTAGAGGCGCGGGGGACAGCGCGGGGGGAGCGCTAGTCGCTCTCCGTTCTCCAACTTACAACAGTGTCTCCTTCAGCTGGTGTTGCTGCGGCCGCTGCGACGGCTCGTACGCCCAGCAGCGCGACATGACGGAGTAGAGGCGCGGGGGACAGCGCGGGGGGAGCGCTAGTCGCTCTCCGTTCTCCAACTTACAACAGTGTCTCCTTCAGCTGGTGTTGCTGCGGCCGCTGCGACGGCTCGTACGCCCAGCAGCGCGACATGACGGAGTAGAGGCGCGGGGGACAGCGCGGGGGGAGCGCTAGTCGCTCTCCGTTCTCCAACTTACAACAGTGTCTCCTTCAGCTGGTGTTGCTGCGGCCGCTGCGACGGCTCGTACGCCCAGCAGCGCGACATGACGGAGTAGAGGCGCGGGGGACAGCGCGGGGGGAGCGCTAGTCGCTCTCCGTTCTCCAACTTACAACAGTGTCTCCTTCAGCTGGTGTTGCTGCGGCCGCTGCGACGGCTCGTACGCCCAGCAGCGCGACATGACGGAGTAGAGGCGCGGGGGACAGCGCGGGGGGAGCGCTAGTCGCTCTCCGTTCTCCAACTTGCCGATCACGTCGTTGTTCTTCACGCCGCTGAACGGCTTCACGCCCAGCATTAGGATCTCCCACATGCAAACGCCTGTATGAAAAATAAAAACTATTAGTAAAAATGTAGGCATTCGTGTCTTACATGGGCGCGACGTGACTATCTTTGTTTTATAGTAATATTCAATATAAACGACGAATACATTCGTTTAATTTTAAGTATTATAACTTAAAAGCTGATTGCTTGCATTGGTGAATTTTGAAAGCGACTCTCAATTATTGAAGTACTAATTTGTATTAGATTTGTACAGTGAATTGTAATGTGTATTATATTCTAATCAACAATTTTAAAAAACACACACTTATATGTATTTTCTAAATGTTTATATTGAAACGAAAACTTAAAAAAATATATTGTTCAGGCGGGATTCGAGGTGTTCGAATCCGCGTTTAAAACGGCTTTCCTGGCTAACACGGGCTTCTTACCTATTGGACCACTGAACCAATGCGAGAGCCATTGCTTCTTGCATGCCTTATGGTGGTATATATTGTCTAGGTAAAAGAAAACAATATAGAACTAACATACCGAACATCCAAACATCAGAAGCGGAAGTAAATCTTCGAAAGTTGATGGACTCCGGTGCCATCCACTTGATAGGTAGTTTGCCGCGCGATGCCTTGTAGTAGGATTTGTCTTCTACCATCTTTGAGAGTCCGAAGTCGGCCAACTGTAGACAAAAAACATAATCTTTATTTATTTATAATTTATTGCACAGATCAAACTAGTGCAAATGACGGACTTAATGCCTCAAGGTGTTCTCTAGCAGTCAACCATAGGGCTAAACAGAAAGATTGAGTTGATGCAGGGTCTACGGCGTTCTGAGCCATTTTTAACAACTATTTTAGAAATTTATAACATATAGATACATACGAGTAAACATAGACAGGTACATAATTATAATATATCACATACATATAAAATATCATGTAAAACAAGATTTATTTGTGTTAGAGATTAAGGTATGCGGCTGCGACCGCATATGAGTCAGTCGATTACACGTAGTTCACCGGGACGCTCGTTTGTTATTCCTCACCCCCGCACCACACCCCGAACTAACAGTGGCGACTGGGCCGTACCATTTAATTATTACGCGTGCAATAAATAAATAGTGACCATGGCCAAAGTGTCGGTTGGCTCCTTAGCTACGTTTAATCATGAAGTGCAAGATTGGTCCATGTACAAGGAACGTTTAGAACAATGGTTTTTGGCCAATGAAATACTTGACACAGACGACAAAGCAAAGTGCAAGCGTCGTGCGATTCTATTAAGGTGGTTGCAGAGATGTCACTTTCATACAAATCGTTTGATCAATACACACTTAGGCAGTTATGGCTTTAGGTTATTAAACATTCTTAAAAAAATCTTTAAGCGATCTTATACTCGCCAAGGAAATCAGTTTTGCTATAAATCATACAATTACAAAGTTATTAAAGCTTTAAAACCCGTTGAAATATTGTCCATATATGTATGTGTGCGTTGCTTTTACACAACATACAAACGTAAGCGCACGTAAAGCTATTCATGAACAGTGCGTTCTGAAATATAATACTACTTAGGATAATAAATTTAAATTGATGTTTCGATATGAATGCATAATAGTTTATTTTTAAATGATTACAGCTTTCATTAAACATGTAACAAATAATTGGAAACATTTGGATTTTAAAGATACCTATTGTGTTTATTTGCTCATAACAATAAAGTGGAACAGATTTCGAACGCACTAAATCTTGTGAATGAAATGGAATGAAATAATAAATTATGTCAATACTGTCATGTCAATTGTGGAAATTTGTATAAAATGAATCATGTTTGGTTTACAACTTTACTTTCATTTTGTTTCGTGAGTTTTTACTTTATGCAGTGTGAATAATGAAACGTGCATATAATAATAATAAACATGTGTACTCAGGACATAGTGATCCCTAAACGATAGTGCGATATCATGGGTCAGAAATTGCGGGGAAAGTATTGTGTTTGAAAACATGACAAATCGAAGCGTCCTGCCGTGAAAGAGGTGTCTCGCGCTATTTTCTTTTTAGACGAAGACAAGCATGGCGTGATGACAACCGTAACCAACCACAAAAACTGAACGCAATCGCTCGCTTTGGGTGATGAAAAAAAAACAAAGCTGTTCATAGTGGGTTCATATAGGTAGTTTCTTCTCTCTGACTGAATTGATACCAAGACCTACCCATGTTTTTCAATAGGTGTGGGAAACCAAATCCTTTTGGGAATTATCGATTCAGTGACTAAGTTTCCTCCTTGAAGGATACCTGTAATAACACTAATTACCGTAACTCCCTGTAAGATAGGACATGCATACAGCCGTTTCCATTGCCGGCACTTTTGTGGCGTAATAAATAATTTCATTACAGATTCAAGGCCAGCTTAGAGCTTCATCAAAAGGGATCACTGCAAGATGATTTCCTTCATTGAATTATCCACAAAAATAATGTCAATTAAAGTTCAAACAGATGAAGGCTACATCCAAGAAAAGCTGCAGAAACATAATTTTCTACAAAACATGCGTGTTGCCTAAAATAATATTACAACGTATACACCATTTCGAATTAAAGCGACGTCTACAACTCACGCAAACACTAGTATTAGAATAAAACCTACACGTAACAAAAATTGTTTTATTTTATTTAGTGGTTGGTGGTTCTAAAATCGATATATGTACATAATAACAATATATTGTCACATATTTTTATATGGCGCGAGCTAGCTCGGGGTCGTGGCGCAAACAACTGGTGCTGCGCTCAGTTAGTAGTAGTTCTAGTAGTTATATATTTTTAGACTGAACATTTTTACAATTAGAGACTCCATGGAACCACGATTTAGAACCACGAAAATCCCAACCCTAATCAGTACCAACTATACTTGATGTCGTTTTTTTGTATATCAGGTCAGAGTATACCAAAAAGGGCCCAATCTTGTCATTAAGTAATAAAAAACAGAGGTATACTTGTGTTTTTTTTTCATCGTAAATTTCTAAGTCCCAGCACAGAATGGATGATAGTACAAGTAGTCCCAGGCTACGTAGTAATTCTATGTTAATTTAGGACCACTCTAGTTCTTAAACGGGCAAGTTAATCAAACAATTGTTATTTATAAAAGATACTTATTTTAATGTATTCTTTAGTTCTAATCAAATAGTAACAAAAATGAGAAAAATATTTTTCAACAAAATATGTGTCCTAAAATTGGGCCCTTTTTGCTGTACCCCAATCTATCATTCAGAAAAACTTAGGACAAACTCAATAACATCATCACAAATCAGAATCACAATACATCAGAACAGAAACCCAACAAATATACTCATTTAATTTCACCACATACTTAAAAAATATAGAACTGCCAAAGATTTGTAATTTCTTCGTATTATTTATTTTGACAATCCAGCCCGTCTAATACAACTAGGCTTCACGATTCTTGTCACGCGACATAGCATCGCCCGTCAGTCTCCTACAATACCGCAAAGAAAGAGATAGGAAATATTTTTCGCGCGAGAAAGAGTTGCGAGTCACAGTTGTGCTAGAGGTGCATCTTTACTTCATCGTCAAAATCAAATATCATGCATGCCTGCTTATTTATTCAGCGCTTACTATCAAACTGACAGATGATACGCGACCCTTTAATGAATGAATCACCCGCACACAGTCACAATTAGTGTCTATTAGTGTGAGTACTTGCTGATTTTTCACAAATTGCCAACACATGGGAGAATAAGACAATTTATGACGTGCTACTAATACTACATGAATAAAAGACAAATACGCGGACTCGCCAAGATACAAATTTTACTTCAAACTAAAGTAACATACCAAATAATACACAAAAACTACAAATCTTGCTTTTCAGCGCCATCTAGCGTGGAATGTCTAGTTTTGTTTCCTCTGCAACCACCTTAAGTAGCTTGACCGAGAATTCATATAAACTATTAAGGGATTTGGCGTTACCTCAGCAGGTTGGAACCCTGGAATATGATGGTTTAGTGAGTTTATTGGACGGTCACTTGACAACAGCTAAGTGTGGGTTTGCGGAACGAAACAAATTCTACTCATCGATTCAAAAATCAACAGAAAGTATGACACAGTGGGCAGCTCGTATCCGAAGTTTAGCGGTCGACTGCGGTTTCTCCGCCACGACTTTGAGTGAAACGCTGCGAGATCGCTTTGTAATCGGAATGATGGCGGGCCCCGAACGGGAAAAGTTGTTTACCATGGAGATGGACAAGCTCACGTTAACCGAAGCGGTATCGATAGCAGAACGAACTCAGTGCGCTCGGCAGGGTGCTTCGCAGGCGGTTCCGGCGGCAACGAGCACGTTGCCATGTCCAGAAATGGCGGTGTACAAAATGGCGCGGGTCCCACGGTCTGTGAGGCCCGGCGGCACAGGCGGTTTTACCAGCAGTAGCGATGGCGCGACGCAAAGGCCACAGGTTGTGTGTGCGGCTTGCGGTTATGAAGGGCACCAAGCGATTTCGTGCAAATTTGCCCGCTATAAGTGTGGCAAATGCGGTACCAAGGGACACCTTCGGCGTGTGTGCCCCGGGAAAAAAGTGTTTCGTCAAAATTTCGTTGATTGTGATGTAGAAGCTGATGTTGGCGATGATGGTAAGCGTGATCTTTATAATATTCGTTCTACACGCGGCGAGCCGATGCAGGTGACAGTCCAGGTTGGACAATTTAACCTACCTTTTGAGGTCGATACTGGATCGGCCGTAACAATTATTCCAGATAAGATTTATGACGCAAATTTCCATGATATCATGCTAAGCCCAAGTCATGTAGTCTTACAAGGATATAATGGTAGTAACATTCCGACCGTGGGTACTCTCAACCTGCCTTTTACGTACGACTCGAAGACGGCTACTGTAAAAGTGTACGTCGTACGCGGAGAGGGGCCTTGTTTGTTAGGTAGAAATTTTATATCACAATTTAATCTAGAAATAGCAACTGTTAATAATTGTAATGTATCTAACTATATACAAAAAGCAGAGCGTGATTATCCGAAACTATTCTCGGGCGGGCTAGGTTGCTGTAAAGATATTTCGGTCGAGCTTCACTTAAAACCGGCCTTAAGGGCAAAAGTGGAAAACGAAATAGATAGGTTAGTGGAG
The DNA here is from genome assembly GCA_947623375.1 of Apotomis capreana. Classification (NCBI taxonomy): domain Eukaryota; kingdom Metazoa; phylum Arthropoda; class Insecta; order Lepidoptera; family Tortricidae; genus Apotomis; species Apotomis capreana. The sequence continues at coordinate 10,851,259 of OX392518.1, forward strand.
CAGGGAATTTTAGTACCCGTGCAGTTTTCGGACTATGCCAGTCCTGTAGTTCCTGTTTTAAAACAGAATGGCAATATACGCCTTTGTGCTGATTATTCCGTTAGCTTGAACAAACAGCTACTTATTGAAAAATACCCCTTGCCCCGTATTGAAGAGTTGTTTGCGAAACTACACGGTGGCCAACAATTTTCGAAACTAGATTTATCGCAAGCCTACAATCAGTTAAAATTGAGCGACTCTTCCCAGTTGTTGACAACAATTAACACGATAAAAGGAATGTATAAATTCACAAGGCTTGTTTTTGGATTAGCCAGTTCTGCGAGTGTTTTTCAGAGAACACTAGATAAAATACTATCAGGGTTGGATGGTGTTTTGGTTTTTCAAGATGACATTTTGGTAACTGGCGGAGACCAGTTAGAACATGTAACGAGGTTAAATAAGGTTTTTGCTAGACTAGAAGAAGCCGGTTTAGTCCTGCAGAAAGATAAATGTATGCTTTTTCAGGAATCAGTGTCGTACTTAGGGTTCAAAATAGATCGACACGGCCTTCATAAGTGCCAAGAAAAAATTAAAGCAATCACCACCGCAAAAACTCCTACAAATACTACTGAACTTAAATCATTTCTAGGCATGGTGAATTATTACCGTAATTTTGTAAAAGATGCATCGTCTATTTTAAGCCCCCTTCATAATCTATTAAAAAAAAATGTTACTTGGCACTGGAATAGAGAACATGATTTAGCCGTGTCAACTATAAAAAAAGAGTTAATTTCCGAAAAAACGTTAGCTCATTTTAACCCGGACGCTAAATTATATCTCACAGTAGACGGTTCACCCTTTGGTTTAGGCGCAATATTGTCGCAAGTAGAAAGCGACGGTGTAGAAAAACCAGTTTCTTATGCTTCCCGCTCATTAACTTCAGCCGAACGGGGCTACAGTCAACTGCAACGCGAAGCGACAGCTATAATATATGGTGTGCGCAAATTTCATCACTACTTGTACGGGCGGTCGGTTCCGTTTGTACTTAGGACGGACAACAAGCCGTTGATGTCCATATTCAGCCCAGACAAAGGTGTACCAGAAGTTACGGCAAATAGATTACAACGATACGCTATTTATTTAATGTCTTACAATTTCGTTATAGAATACGTAAGTAGTGCCCGCGATGCAGCCGATTACTTGAGCCGCTCGGCAACTGATAACAAACCGGCTAGCGGTATCCCGGCGATGGACGCGGCTACTTACATTAACTTTGTTTACGACGGTGATCGGTTAATATCTATTAGCGAAATAGGTAAACAAACTTTGTCGGACAGTGTACTTTCAATTGTAAGTCGGTATGTGATGCAAGGATGGCCGAACCGAGTTAGTGATTATTTAAAACCATATATGGCATGCAGGCGAGAGCTGGCCATTGAAAACTCGTGCTTAACTAGAGGACATAAGGTCGTGATTCCTACTAGTAGTCGGAATGAAATTCTCACAGAACTGCACGTAGGTCATTTAGGGTCAAATAAAATGAAAGCAGAAGCGCGAAGCCGATTCTGGTGGCCGGGCATGTCTGCGGATATTGAGAACTTCGTCGCATCTTGTCAAATATGCGCTTCTTTGCGGCCTTCACCTCCTTGTGTTCCCCTCACTCCTTGGAAATATCCACCCCACCCATTTTATCGTGTACATCTAGATTTTTTAGGGCCAATAAACAACAAAGTGTACCTAATTGTTATCGATGCGTATTCTAAATGGCCAGAATGTTTCGATGTATCTACTGGGTACGGATCAAAAGTCGTAATAGAAAAAATATGTGAAGTCATGTCGCGGTTTGGGCTGATTCACACTATTTGTACCGACAATGGCTCAAGCTTTATTTCCTCAGACTTTAAAGATTTTTGTTTAAAAAATAGTATTACGCAATTAACTTCTCCGACTTACAACCCGAGTAGCAACGGGCAGGTTGAAGTATATGTCAAAATTATTAAAAAGGCATTAAAATCATTTATTTTATCTGGAATAAATCAAAAAGCTGTGAATTGCAAAATACACGAATTTCTGTTCAGATACAGAAATTCGGAACACAGTACCACTGGAAAGTCACCTGCTGAAATACTATTCGGCCACAAACTGAGAAGTAGGCTCGACGCTTTAACCACGCATCGACCAGCATCAGCGGACACAATTCTCGAAAGTGTTGTAAAAGGTAAACAGTTTTCACAGTGTAAATATTATGGTGGCAAACGAGTTGTGGACTTCAAAATCAATGATTGGTTTTAGTTAAAATGTACAGTGCAAACAAAAACTATTGGGCAAAAGGGGTCATAATGGGTCAGTTAGGACAAAGTTTATTTTCGGTAAAATTAATACACTGTAATAGTATTATTAAAAGACATGCTAACCAACTTCTAAGATGGAAAGGGGAGGAGAGGTATAGTCCGAATGATTCGGTATCTCATGCGAGCTCCAGCGAGAATCAGCAGCTGACCGAAATGCCGCCCATAGTGCTGGCGTCGGAGCAGTGCGCGGCCCCTCCTCTACAGCAAGCAGCGGCAGGACTAATGGAGCCAGTCCCAATCCTGGATATAGCAGACACAGAAGAACTGGAGAACCATAGTCCTGTAACATCCGCGAGTCAAACGCAAGAGCGTGGCCTGTCAATATCCCATGATGATGGAAGGACAGCCTCAACTTCAGCAAGCGAAGAGCAAACGCAATCTACGTCAGAGTCAGTCGAAGAGACAATCGACGAGTTTGCGTCACCTGCTTCATCACCAGTCGTTGAGCCACCCCCTCCCCGAAGGACTCGCAAGGTCGTTGATTACAAGCAATACTTTTAGGTTAAGGGTGGAGGGTTGTTAGAGATTAAGGTATGCGGCTGCGACCGCATATGAGTCAGTCGATTACACGTAGTTCACCGGGACGCTCGTTTGTTATTCCTCACCCCCGCACCACACCCCGAACTAACAATTTGCAACACAACTTTAAAAAAATAATGTCCCAAGTTGGCTCCGGTGAAATTAGTTCCGTTGTCACTGTACATCACACTACCACATTTGTATAATCTACTGCATGCCAGTTAAGTATGGAATAGTGCCGGTATCACAATTCAGTATTAATAACGTCTTTATTGACTAGAATTTCCCATTATTGCTGACTACATTCAATCTTAGCTCCGGTAAAGTTAGTACCGTTGTCACAGAATATATTCAAGTAGCACAGTATTTTTAAAACATGACTTGAACTGTATCAGATCTGGTTAGCCGTCACTACCAGTAGTCGGCCTTTGTGTGGGAGTATAACCCACTAGTGAGTTACAGAAGTGATCTTGTAGCACAGACAATAACCCCGGCCACACAATCTGAATTCCAATCCGGTTTCAGATCTGAATGACGTCAGCAAGTGAGACATCGCCATATGACAGACAGAGACAGACACTTTCTCACGTCAGTCCTGCCTGAGGCATTATGTTCAGTACCTTAACGCAGGTCGGCGTGGAGACTAGAACGTTCCTGGCGGCAATGTCGCGGTGAACAAACTTCTTGCTCTCCAGGTAGCTCAGGGCTGTCGACAGCTGGTATATGTATAGCACGAGAGTACACGTCTCTAACCTGAAAAGTAATTATACAACTTAACGATCCTAACGTACCTAATAATAAATGGTTTTTTTTTTTTTTTAATGTCATAGGGGGCAAACGAGCAAACGTATCGCCTGATGGAAAGCGATTACCGTCGCCCATAAACACCTGCAACACCAGAGGAGTCACAAGTGCTTGCCTACCCGGAGGACGAAGATAGAATGCCTCTATGCTAGTAATTTCACCGGCTATCTTACCCCCACACCGGAACACAACAATGCGAACATTGCTGTTTGGCGGTGGGTTAGCAGGCAAGACGGTAGTAACAATCCGGACGGACCCTGCACGAGGCCCTACTACTCCAAAAACTCACACACAGGCTCGACAGTTATTCATCTCATTTATAATGACAGTTCCCATTATACATTAATTTGTGCGCAGAACGTCTTAGTTATACACTAAGTACGAAAAATTACTTGTTCGTGCAAATTCATAGCGAGAAAATTTACTTTTTTTCCTACTTAGCAGACATAGAATAACAACATACCTCCTTGCATTCTGTTGTAGGTAAGCCCGCATTTCACCGAGCGTAGCCAGTTCCATAACAATCCATATGGGCGGGGCACTGCACACTCCCACCAACCCGATGATGTGCGGATGAGAGAATTGCTGCATTATGTCTGTCAACAAACAATACATTTATTGAAAGCTATGTTATAGTACATTACCGCCGTCGCCGTCGCCCGCTGTTCGCTGCGTCGGCGGCGGCGACGGCGACGCACACGCGGCGCGCCGGCAACGCGCCCGGCGCGCGTGCGCCCGTGCTGCTCAACCAACTCGTCTTGGAACAAGACGCCGACGTGTTCGCCGAGAGCTGGCACACATTATTTACTAAAATAAGTGCTTGGTGCTTTAAGTTGGATTAGAGTTGTATTTTAAGTATTAGTAGTTTTAAGTTTTGCATTGTAAACGCTTTGGTTATATACTGTTAGTTTACAATTGTAGTTTTATAAATAAATAAATAAATAAAATTACATACCTAGGGCGGTGAATACGTAATGTCCCAGATCACAGGTGTTTGTGTCCCGAATACCATTTGCCTAGGCCTCTCATTACGGATATCAATCGTATGGTAAACATTCTCTACGCGGTTGCATGCGCTGCATATCGTAGTTTCGATGATCAAAGTCTGTCTAGCTAGTCCTCTACCATGGGCTACAGCATTTCCACGTTTGTTGCGCCCCAAAAGTACATCCTCATCATCATCAGCCAAAAGACGTCCACTGCTGGACATAGGCCTCCCCCAGATAACGCCACCATGACCGGTCTTGCGTCGCCCGCATCCAGCGGACTCAGTAACCTTCACCAGGTGATCACCGCCTTGTGGGAGGCCTATCCACGCTGCGTCGTCCGGTGCACGGTCGCCACTCAAGAACTCGGTGGCCCCAGCGGCCGTCAGTTCTGCGAGCGATGTGCCCTGTCCATTGCCACTTAGATAATCATCATCATCATCATCTCAGCCATAGGACGTCCACTGCTGAACATAGGCCTCCCCTTTGGACTTCCATATATACCGGTTGGAAGCGACCTGCATCCAGCGCCTTCCGGCGACCTTTATAAGGTCATCTGTCCATCTTGTAGGTGGACGTCCTATGCTGCGCTTGCTGTTCCGAGGTCTCCACTCGAGCACTTTTCGGCCCCATCGGTCATCTGCTCTGCGTGCTATGTGCACTTCAACTTGCTAATCCGGTGAGCTATATCGGTCACTTTAGTTCGTCTACGGATTTTCTCATTTCTGATTCGATCACGTAGAGACACCCCGAGCATAGCCCTTTCCATTGCTCGTTGAGCGACTTTGAGCTTTGAGATGAGGCCGATAGTGAAAGACCACGTTTCGGTGCCGTAAGTCATCACTGGTAACACACATTGGTTGAAGACTTTCGTCTTGAGGCACTGAGGTATGCCACTTAGATAAGTTTTGCTATCTTCCAATAGAACTTAAACAGCTAACTAGTCTTATTATTAGCTACTCACAGGCTTCCTCGAGGAACTTCTCAGCGGTGTCCAGGTCCGCGTCCAGCTTGCAGGTCTTCACGGCGACGGGCAGGACGTACTCGCCGCCCTGCCCCTGCCCCTGCTGCTTCTGAAGAGTCAGCTGCCGACGGAGCGACGGATGGTTCGCTGAGGCCACTCGACATGTGCCTGGAGTTGGCAATAAAATCAGCTGTATACGAGCAACTGGGTTAGATCTTACTACTGCAGAGTATATTTAAGACTGCGCCGAGCGAAATGTGAAAAAATAGGCAGTTGCCGTTAAGTAGATAACGTCAACACTAGTTGTTTAATCCATTTCTAAGCTATATAGTTAGCACTTCGAAGAATGTGTTAACAACTTCTCCGTGGAAAAATTATAAGATTATTAATATTTTACCCTAGAGAACTAAGTAAAGTTGGACGAAAATTGTAAAATCGTAAAGCAGGCGTTAAGTGTTTTTTTATACTTTAACAATGGAAATCTATTCTGATTTTCAGTTCAAAAAAAAGATGAAAGTTTACATTACAATCTGTCCGCATCAAATATTTCAATTATTGTTTGGTATTAAAGGTCCAGATTTATCAAAAAGTGCTTTTAATTCTCCATACATTTTTACTATGGCGGCCGCGCGCCGATCTAAATACGCATTCCCCGCGCTCTATTGTTCAGTCGCTAACGCTCGGCGCCCTCTTAAACCAATATATAGCAGTGGCCCGGAGTACCGTTAACCGACAGCGACGGTGGGCGAACTCTTCCCCTCGAGTCTTGCTTTACGCTCGCACGACTTTTGTACTTACACGCCGCGATCGGCGACCATTGTTAACATTTAGTATCAATACATAGTGTTTACAGTACGCTACGTTTGAATGAATGAATGAAAATTTATTCGTTATAGTTCTAATTCCATTTTTAAAGCGAATCCCATTAGCTTTGTACCCGATGAACAATGCCCATTATCTGTATTGTTAGCTGTGGCCGCAACTGCCACTTCAAAATGTAAGGCGTTATAAGTGCAAATTACTTTTACACTAAATCAGTCTTTAAGTCAAACGATATAGGGTTTACTCTTAAACAAAGAGAACACAGATGTTGGTCACTTCATTGTCTTTATAAGCATCGAAACGAACTTCACTGCTCTTTCACTTACGAAGTGACCAACATCTGTGTTCTCTTTGTTTAAAGACTAATTTAGTGTAAAAGTAATTTGCACTTATAAAGCCTTACATTTTGAAGTGGCAGTTGCGGCCACAGCTAACAATACAGATAATGGGCATTGTTCATCGGGTACAAAGCTAATGGGATTCGCTCAGCCAAAAGAATTACTTCTATACTTTACGTTACGTTACTTGTAGTCTAGATCTCCCTAAGTACTAGACGCAACAAGTAGGAATCCTTTTTTGAAGCGGCTTCGCTTTGTTCTAACAAACAATGGACCTTATGCATTATAAACTGCGTCCAAAAACTGCACTTACGAGTATGATACCTTTTCTTTCAAAGTAGCAGTAAAAAAGCGAAGAAAATTCGGCCTTAAAAAAGGATTCCTAATATACATACGAAGACAGCAAAATGAGATCATTGAAAAGGTTACCTTTGTGTACGTCGCCAAATTGTCCTTCTCCGATGATACCAGTCAGCTCGATCTGGTTACGAACTAATTCGTAGTCTCGAACTGGAAAACGATAAAAATCGATTCAATTATGTTTTAGAAACGCAACCACAAATACCGACCAAAACTCTGAATAAAGTTCATTATACCGTTTTAAAATTAACTAGTGGCTACTCGCGTGTTTGTTTCGAAATGATTGAATTTTTACGTTTTCAGCTCCATATTTCCGTCATTTTCAAAAATGACGAAAAAATAAAAAATATATGAGCATCGGTTAAGATGTGATGCCATCCGTCCGGGTTTTCCCGGATTTGTCCTAGTTTGGAGGCCGTCCGGGGGGTTTTCAATTAGTGTCCGGGGAAAACCCGGATACTTTTTATGTGAATGAGAAATAAAGCGATTGTTTTATTACCACCACCACTATCACCACCATCATCATCACCACTATCACCACCACCACATTCACCATCACCACCAGCATGACCACCACGGACTACCACCATCACCACCGTCACCACCATCATCATCACCACTATCACCATCAAGATCACTACCGTTGTCGTGTGGTGGTGATAATTTTTTAGCTTATGTCATATTTATGTGCAATTAAAGTTGTTGCAATGCGTCTGAGGCAGCCCTGTGCGTCTTACACGGACACATTGACACTGACATTCAAGTTCAGTTTTTAGTAGGCAGTGTCCGCCCTGCGCCAAAACTCTGACTCAATGGAACGGTTACTTTAGTCCGATTTAGTAAGAAAATAAACGGAATGTCGTTGAGGTTGACATGACATTATCAAAATTCAAAATTGTCGGTTTGGTTTGATTCATATTACTGATCCATTACTGATTCTGGAAACGGTAAATATTGAACTAACATCAAGATGGTCTTCGCAGATTAATAATGGTATCTTTGGCAGAACCAATTTCCCCACTGGCCCCACTGCTAGACACCAATCTCCTTTATTCTTATGTGGCACATGAAAGAATCGTTTATCGGGGGTTTTCGTCAAATCGTTCTTCCAATCGGGCACAAAAACATTACTTGGTGTATTTTGGAGGAGTATATTCCTCATCAACCCACACACGTGCGAATCTATCCATTTTTGTAAATTAATCCCAGCAAATACGTAATTAATTAAGTAACACGGTTAGATTTTCATTTGATCTCGTTAATAAAATTCGGTATGCATCTGTCATCCGCCAACGACAAATTAAAAAAAAAAAATTTTTTTCGCTGTTAGGTCTAAAACGACAACCCTTAAATCTCTCAGCACTAAATTATTGCGGTAATTTTATAGCCTAGCAAGCGTCAGTCCCACCCAGGGATAGTGACGCTACAAACAGCTTTCCTATGGCAATAATGTGCATACGTCATATTTTCATTATTAAACGTCAATCAAGGATTTGTCATTCTCAAATTTCGTTCTTCTTGCGAAATAAATACTGAATCCTATTGAAAAAACTTGACTTTCATCACTGTGGATTGTTTTCGGTTTATTATGCAAAAAATACTTGAAATACGCGGAATATTTAGTCCTGTTTCCTTTTTGTTTACATCAGTGACGTTCACCAACTTTCAACGTCAGTTACCAAAAAATTATCATTGCCAGTAAAATAATTTAGTAGGTACCACTGAAAATCCGCAATATGGCGTGGGTAGTAAAACCCCTTGCAGGGCTATATATAAGTATATTCTTATATTTCTTTAAATACAGCAGAATAAATTCTAAGATTTCTATATTAATTTCCACGTGTTAGAAATATGATGTTGTCCATTATGATAGACACAATCACCACAAACACAAAATAAAAAAAGTCCAGACAACGTTTGGGTTTATTTGATAATGGTAACTTACAAACTCGGCTACCGGCGTTTATTTATTGATCTAGAACAGACTCGTCGTGCCAATGTTACGAATGCGTCAATTCAATTTCATAACGTTGGCCGCATTGGACCATGGCGGACTATTTAACTCGTAATTTAAAAATTGCAATTGTGGGGTCTTTTTTGTGTATCTTTTCCTTTTTTTTGGCATATTATTAAACTTTTGGCAGAGACGATCACAACAAACCGAAATCGTGCAAATCGGAACTAACTCAACTTTATTTTATTGATATAGATCTCGGCACAATAAGCTAATAGAAACTCGAAACAAACACATCAACCGGTCAACTTCAATTAACTATGTAGTCTACATTACGTTTAGCTGTAATTAGCGTTTTGTTTTGTTATACTTATACCATTTTTAACACAATATAACAAACACATCAACCGGTCAACTACAAAATTCTACTATAATTAACCATAGACTATATTACGTTTAGCTGTCAGTTGCGTTTTGTTTTGTTATACCCTTTTTTAACAAATGAACGGGTAGACTGTTTTTTTTACTGATAAATTGCTTTCAGTTCCATATCAGTTGCGTTTTGTCACGTTTATGACGTTTTATGTCACGTCCCACGGGAACGTGATAAAAAGTATCCTATGTCCTTCTCCTGGTTCTAAGCTACCTCCCCACCAATTTTCAGCCAAATCAGATCAGCCGTTCTTGAGTTATAAGTAGTGTAACTAACACGACTTTCTTTTATATATATATATAGAATAGATATAGATATATAGATATATAGATATTATTTCCGGACACGGCCGGGAAAAAATGCGAACTACGCCAAATGTCCGAGCTATTTTTAAGTTTTTGTCCGGGTTTGGCAAATTTAGAGATGATAGCCCTAGATGTGACCTCCAGACGATAACAGCCGGAAATCCGGTCAAACGAAATTAATTCGCACCACGCTGAAACGGAACGAGCTCGGAGAAAATGAACAAATTAGGCCACGTTTTTTGTGAAGCCATCACATTCACTGCCAGCAACGCGTATGTGTTTCCCGTCATACAAGTTTGTTCCTAGGCCACGCCCCCTGGCAGTGAAAAATATGAGCAAAGTGATTGGTGATTTTTACAAATCTCCGCTAAGGGTACGTCTCCACACAAACGGAGCGAGGACTTACGGAACCGACCAATCACGAAAGTGAAGTCGAGGTGAAAAAGACTTTCAACTCAGGTGATTGGTCGATTCCGCACGTGTCCACTCAGGTATTACCAGTATAAAGGGGAGTGCTGACCTGCGGGCGTGGAGTAATCAGCGTCGTCGTCCACGATTTCCGCGTAGTCCTCCGATAATATCGTGCCGGTGTTGCCCTCCCACGAGCTCGCCTTGCCTTCCGACGAGCTGCTGCTCATCTCCGCTGGAAATAGTACATTATTTCAGACGCCGGGAAAAAGGGCTTGCCGGGTGAGTAGGTATCGATAGTGATACGAAGCTGGCAAGCGCTTTTAAGGCATGTATAGTGTTTTTTTCAAACATGAGTATGCAATGAAATAACAAAAATACACCACTCAAAAAATATATTCAGCTGTTTAGCCTGTTCATGAACACAGACACCATGTTTAAAAAACCTTCCCGGCCTAGGCCTTCAATTTTGTATGAAATTCCTTTAGTTCTCTGGAATTGTTCCGCCCGAAAGGTGATACTTTGAAGCCTGATATAACGCACGTTATGACGACATTTCTTTGCGTGTTTGGGAAAATTATGTTACAAATGAATACAATTTGGGTGAATATGCACTAGGATTGCATGAACTGTTTCTACCGTCTCCATTCCGACAACACAATATATATCGACATCATAATATCAACGGCAAAAAGCGGAAATGTCGTGTTAAAATATGAATCAGGGGGGGTATTCGACTAATTTTAGAGATATAATGGAGATCTCTCCTTTTCATCGCCATCCGTCACTTTTGACGTGTGCCTACTTGATAAGTGGCGATATCCTTAGAACATCGCAACTTCGTCAATTCGGACGCGCAAAATTTTCGTTTCTTTTGTATGTGACGGCATAAATAACAGGCGCATACTTTAAATTGACCGCGTAGTACGTGAAATTAGTCCGTTACGTTTCGTTCAAAACAGAAATTTATATACATGAATAACATTTTTGACAATCATTATCGCCTTCGTATTTCCAAAATTGAGATGAGATATGTCACTTTTAAGCTCATCGCATTTAAATGACAGTTCAATGGCGATATAACTGTTATCTAATAGAGATTTGACGTTTGGCGATCACTCAAATGTCAATCTCGAATTAGGTCCCTGTTCGTCACAAATTTACACTTATATGAAACATTTATTTACTTACTTTTGCACTGACAATTCAGCGACTTCCAAACAGTAGCTTGCATAGAAATATAAAACATATGTTAAATGCATCAGACTCTCATCCATGAAACAAATTAAATTTTAGCAAAATTAATCTAAAGTCCTCCTGATACAGGTGTTCAACACCTACTAAGAGTCCTCGCTTGTACTCATTAGTTGTAATCCAAAAAACCACCCAGTATTTATTTGTTCGTAAAAAAAACAAGTGGACACTTTTTTTCAAAAGGTAGACCTATTTCTACATGTTATCAGCTACATAATTATAAGACAAGGTAACCTACTCGTCCTGTTCCACAAGGAGGTCTGTGATTCTGTGACTAGTCTGCAGTACCCGTCTACTAAATCTGCTAAGCTCTCCGCTGCCTGCAACACAAAACACAAAAATGCAATAAAGCACAAACTAAAACTTTTTTAAATCACTTGTAAAACTATTTCTTAACTTTTTGAAAACAGTCGTCGTCGAAAATTGTGACGCCAACGTCGCGTAATGACGTCAAAATTTCAACGATACAAATTTTTGTAACTCCAAAGTTAGACAAAGAACAAGCGGCAACCCGAAAAGCCCCAGATTCATGGACATTCACGAATCCACCGCCCTATGTAATTTTGGTATGGCACGTAGAAAAAAGGTTAATATTGGTAGCTTAGAATAAATACACCTAGAAACCTACTTCGCGCTTAAAAGTGAAGCCAGTTTTGGTAAGCCACGGCCTGTCACAGGCTTAGTTTCGTCTGTGTACGCATATGTCACAACGTCACACAAGCAACATCTGGGCCTCGCTCTATTTTATTTATTCATTCAAACTTTATTGCACAAAACAAAAGTCAGTACAAATGGCGGACTTAGTGCCAAATGGCATTCTCTACCCAACCATAGGGCCAAACAGAGATACTAGAAGTGGGTGCAAATTAGAAATCTGATGGTACAGAGAGGATCTAGAGTACAGGAAAATCTACCGCGCCCTACCCTAAAGACATACATGGGAAGGCAAAACTGATCAGGCCGATGTGATTGAATCGCTTCAGTCCATCCGGCCGCCGTATAGCGTGGTGACCTTAAGGCCGTTTCATTCATACACGGTACGGATTTAAGTCCGATCAGATGGAACTGAAGGTAAACCTGGTCATGTATGGGGGCCTTAAGGCCGCTACTGATTCTATTCTATTCTATTCTGTGTACCTCGACACTACTGCAGGTGATGGTGAGAGTCTCCGTGGCGCCCTTCACTCGCAGCTGCAGGGCCGCCTTGCCGCACGAACCACTCTGGAAACAACTCTGTATTTATAAATGTACTAGCGACCCGCCCCCGCTTCACACGGGTGCAACGCTGATAAATTATGCATGTATTATACATATAAACCTTCCTCTTGAATCACTCTATCTATTAAAAAAAACCGCATCAAAATCCGTTGCGTAGTTTTAAAGATTTAAGCATACAAAGGGGCATAGGGACAGAGAAAGCGACTTTGTTTTATACTATGTAGTGATGTCTCATTTTTTTTTTTTAATGTGGGTACACCACAATTGTTATTTAAACCATGAATACAAAGATCAAAGCTTAAAGAAAAACTGAAAAGGAGCTACCTGGTGGAAGGGACCGGGAATCGAACCCGGTACCTCTGGATTACAGGTCCAGCGCGTTAGCCACTTCGCTACCCTCGCTCCACGTAGACCTGACGAATTTTTCCTTATGCTTTGTGTGTCGATCTTTGCATTGTTTATTTGAAAGGTTTTTACACCTAAGCGACCTCTATGTGAACTCTGTATTTACTTAGGATCTTTGATAAAATTTATAAATATATCTGGGCCTGGGGCCCATTTCAAAAAGCTACAAGTTACAAGCTGAAATTTCTTTCTAATACAATAAGTTGAAAAAGAACTTCTACTTGTAATTTGCATTCTAGTAAACAATGTAGGTTGGTCATCAGAAGGTGCTTTTGATGGTGCTCAAAAAACGGTGGCGGTGCGTCTACGCAATGACGTGTCGTATCCGTACCGTGCCGTTTGGGACTAGGTCGATTTGTGTAAGATTATCCCTTAATCATCATTCCCTTGCCCTTATCCCGTTTATTTGGGTCATTGTCAGATTTGTTTATTTTGTTATCAATAATGATTTGATTTTACTTGACATTTTATTTATTTCTATTGAGCATTTTGTTACTTTTACTTCTTTTATACTTGTATTTGCACGCATTTGAGTATGTTTTATCGCAAATAAATGATTGATTGATTGATTGATTGATTTAGGTGCGCGTCTTTCCGGTGGACATTTCCGAAATTAAGGATTCCAGGGCCTAATTTTCTGATTAAATTCCTGTGAGAATACAGAACGTTCCCTCTTCTATAATCCGATGTAATAGCAACATAACCTAGATTCATACAAGCTCATAACCTTTGACCACCGAAGGGACAAATTTTGTTTTTTTAACTGACAATGACCCATTTGGGGTCGGCGCAGCATGTTTTCTTCCTCCATTCTTGCCTATTACTCGTCATCTCGTCGTAAGATTATCCCTTAATATTTAGTTTACTTATAACATCTGTGGGACCGGCCGATCCCAAACGTTTTTTTATGTGCGATAGACAAACATTTGACCTCGATGTTAAGTAACGATGAGGCCTAAGATGAAGCATGCTTGTCTAGAAGATGCCTATTCACTCTCGACTTGAAGACTACTATACTAACCTGTGTTTGCGTGGTCTGCGATTGAGCAGTGCAGTTGGACTTCAGCGTCTGCACGGCGACGATGTCAGCGAATGACGCTATTTTCGTGTACGTCGGCGGCTCGCCCGCTTTGTGTGACACGTACGATATGTCTGCAAAACACAATAAAAAAATATATAATACAAAGTTCAATCGCAATAAAAAAAACACCTTTAGGCTGCGTTTTCACCAGAGATGTGCGAGGATGCGTAGCGAGGGATGTGTTTTTGTTAACCAATGAAATTATGTCTTTTACTTATCGTTGCTCAGCGCAACTGATTCTATTGGTTAACAAAAACACATCCCTCGCTCTCGCTACGCATCCTCGCACTGGTGGAAACGAAACCTACTGGATTTGAACCGATATCTCTTGCCATGCCGGGGCGAGGCGGGAATTTCAACTTTTATAAAAATAGGTGATGATAGGTATCCTAGGCGGAGTTACGGGGTTTTACGTGTAAGAAAGAAACAATATGTAACAGAACCATCATGACACAATCCTCCTGTTACAACAAGTATTATTTTCTATTCAACTAGATATAATTATGTTACTTTTTGACCCCTAACGAAAAAAGGGCGTATAAGTGCAGCCTGTGTGTGTTACTGGGGGGTTTACGGCACAAGTAACCATAATTTATCTGCTTAGCCCAATGGTTGCCAATCTTATTTTTTTAAGTTCTCCACTACCCAAAGGTTGTCTGGAAGAGATCGCTCTTTAGCGATAAGACCGCCTGTTGTTTACCTCTAATTGTAATGTCTTGCATTGTATTTCTCCTGTATGTTTTATGAGGTGTGCAATAAAGAGTACTTGTATTGTATTGTTGACTGATAGAGCCTGGTGAGAGAGCCATTTATACGATAAGTTCTTTCTTTTGTGCAATAAATATTAAATAAATAAGTAACCCAAGTAGCACACAGGTTGTATAAGCACTTATTCACTGATTCTTTACGGTAGATGGAGCTACGATGACCCTAAGGCATGTAGAAGCATCCGGTTGAAAAATTCAACGGCTCTGGCATCTGGTTCAGTGGTCCAGTCCCGTGTTGGCCCGGAAAGTCGTAGGAGACGCAGGTTCGAATCCTGCCTGAATCGTTATTTTTTTTTACATTTAGCCTCACCTAGAAGAAGCGGTGGTAGCCTAGTGGTTAGGGCATGCGACTTTCAATCCGGAGGTCGCGGGTTCGAACCCGGCCCGTACCAATGAGTTTTTCGGAACTTATGTACGGAATGTCATTTGATATTTACCACTCGCTTTTCGGTGAAGGAAAACATCGTGAGGAAACCACCTAAGCCCAATAAGGCCTAGTTTCCCCTCTGGGTTGGAAGGTCAGATGGCAGTCGCTTGCGTAAAAACTAGTGCCTACGCCACATCTTGGGATTTAGGTAGCCGACCCCGATTGAGAATTTATTCTCAAAAAATGGGACAAAGGCTAGGAGGATGATTTAGCCTCACCTATATCGGGGCCGATGGCGAGCTCGACGGGGATGGCCCAGCCGGAGCCGAGCGCGCCGGTGAAGGTCTCGCGGTCGTAGCCGTAGTGCGTGTGCATCGTCTCCAGGTATTTCACCATGCATTCTGTGTCCGCTAGATTTGCCACCTGTAATATAAAATAAGTTTCTGTCAAAAATAACATTTTAGTGACAAGCTTTTATAGCCGACTGTACTTTTCTTTAGATATCCATCAAATGCTCACTGAGACGATTCTAAAGAGCCCAAGCCCAAGGTAGGATTGCTTTTTCTATAATAGAGTTCCTATGGCCACCTTCCGGCTCCATCATCAGATCAGCCCCATGGTAACATATTATTGTATTGTCATCAAAGTTGTAATCCGATTGAGCTGAAATTCTGCATACATACTTATGCAGAATTTCAGCTCAATCGGTTGACGATATCTGCTTCAAAATTGAGTTGCAAGATTTCACCCGAACAAACATACTTAGATACATACATACGTACAATGCAAGTTTAATAAAAGGAATGAACTCTTTGTCTTTTCATCACACATACACACACATACGCAAACTCACTCACAGGAACGAGCATACCATATAACGTTTGTTTAATTTCTCTTGTAACTAATAGTTCTACCTATTGTATTTTTGTGGACATCAATCATTGAATTTTATGGGAGTACTATATTGTTAATTGTTACAAATTTTATTGCTGTTGATGCTCCAAATAAATAAAATACAAATTATAAACACTTGAGTGACATTATGCTCACGCAAAATGTCATTCAAGTGCCAACTTTCCTACCTCCTGTGAGCGTAATTTTAATATGGTATCTATAATAAGCAGAGACGATACCTACATTGAAATTGTGAATACAGTTTTCTAGGAACTTGCTTATGTCTAAGTTTTTATACCCTGTGTAAATAATAATAAATACAATAAAAAAATTAAATAAAATCACGGGTCGATTTCGAAAATGTTTGGTACACGGGTAACTGCGCATCCACAGATGGTTATAGGCTTTTTACCCAACTACGGAGCTTCCAAAACGAGGGTTATGATTATGAATTTAGTTTCCACGCGGACAAATTTCGCAGGAACCTTCTATTTAGTTAGTACAAAATATAAATTATTGGCCCAAGACCCGGAGACCCTAGGAATCAAGCTCGGTTCGTTTGTTATATTTTTATGCAACAGTTTATGGAGTACATTACCTTCTTGAACTGCTGTTGGATGGCCTTCTTCAGCACCTTGGGCTTGATGGCTTCAAGGACAGACTTGGGCAGGAACTTGTGCAGCCCAAATTCCTTCTCCAGGTATTCTATGTTGGACTTCTTGTCCAATGATATTTGCATGTCTTTGCAGAAGTATCTGGAATCACATCATGTGTTACATGGTTAATTTAAGATTTGTAATAAACACTTTATCAAAGATATACATTAATAATGTAATACACCCCAGACAAATTCATCATTCCTACATTTAAAAACTATTCGATATTTTACCACCTTTATGTTTTTTTATACAATAGACAACGGTATATGTACATACTTATCTTATAGAAGTCCATCACTCAAACATTTGCCCTTACCGGGATTCGAACCCAGGACCGCCGGCTCAGTAGGCAGCACTACCACTGCACCAACCTCGTCCTACATATATTGTTAGTTCTCCACTACCCAAAGGTTGTCTGAAAGAGATCGTTATTTAGCGATAAGACCGCCTGATGTTTACCTCTTACTATAATTTCTTGCGTTATATTTCTCCTGTATGTTTTATGAGGTGTGCAATAAAGAATACTTGTATTGTATTGTATTATGGGTGAAGCCAGACGAGCGTAATTTGAGTCGCGTAACTTCGGTCGCTTTATACATCATGTCACGTGATCACGTCACACTAAGTATGGCGCGACCGAAATTACACGACTCAAATTACGCTCGTCTAACCACCCTAAAGCAGTAACGTCTGCTAACGTAAACCAAATGTTCACAATGATGCGAAAAGTGGAAAAAAATTAATGGTTCAGACAGGATTCGAACCTGCGTTTAACGTAAACCAAATGTTTACAATGATGCGAAAAGTTGAAAAATTTAATGGTTCAGACAGGATTCGAACCTGCGTTTCCAACGGCTTTCCGGGCCAACACGGGCGTCCTACCAACTGGACCACCGAACCAGATGTCAGAGCCATTGAATCTTTCAACTAGTTGCTTCAACATGCCTTAGGGTGGCATTGTTGGTGGGTTGGTAGGACGCTTGTGTTGGCCCGGAAAGCCGTTGGAAACGCAGGTTCGAATCCTGTCTGAACCATTACATTTTTCAACTTTTCGCATCATTGTAAATATCCTTTTATAGTTCAGAATACTCACTTTATTTCTAAACAACATATTTGTATCGCCAGATCCTGGTCCACCATGGGATGGTTGGCATTGAGGTAGTCATGTCGCACCTAGAATAAAACAAAAAAACAAATTAGTGGCCTGTAAAGTCGGTTTACGGACGATAATTTTACGTGATAACGTATGCCGGCCGAAGGAGTGGAAGAGAGATAGATGCGTCACAAGCTGCCTCAAGATCAAGCGTCTCTATCGCTTGTTCCGCGCTCTCGCTTGCACGCTCGGCTCAGGCGGAACGTGACAATGAGTCATGCTTTTTCGAGCGTGCAGGCGACGTTCATCGATTTATAAGATTCAAAAATATTGAAAGCAAGAAAAAAATATTTGGAAAAGAATTAAAAGAAATCGAAGATTGGTTTGGTTCTTGCCAGTAACCCCGGTCTTATTCTATATTTTGTGGTTTACTATCATTTTCACATTCACTGCCGATAACGCTCAGTCTATACAAATTTGTTCCAAGGAGGCTTGACACGGCAGTAAACTGCTTAAGAGGGCGCCGAGCGTTAGCGACTGAACCATAGAGCGCGGGGAATGCGTATTTAGAGATCGGCGCGCGGCCGCCATAGTAAAAATGTATGGAGAATTAAAAGCACTTTTTGATAAATCTGGACCTTTAAAAACCAAACAATAATTGAAATATTTGATGCCGACAAATTGTAATGTAAACATTCATCTTTTTTTTACTGAAAATCAGAATAGATTTCCATTGTTAAAGTATAAAAAAACACTTAACGCCTGCTTACGATTTTACAATTTTCGTCCAACTTTACTTAGTTCTCTAGGGCAAAGTATTAATAATCTTATAATTTTTCCACGGAGAAGTTGTTAACACATTCTTCGAAGTGTTAAATATATAGTTCAGAAATTAAACAACTAGTGTTGACGTTATCTACTTAACCCTTTACCGCATATAGAAAAAAAATAGTTGTTTGAATTTGAACCTTGACCTGTGCCAATAAGGTCCAAGTTCATATCTGCCATATATGGCTTCGTATGCGGTAAAGGTTTAACGGCAACTGCCTATTTTTTCTCATTTCGTTCGGTGCAGTCTTAAGTAGCTGCAGAACCAAGATAGTTTAGGGTCCGTGAGCATATTTAATTCTATTTAATTAAATATTATTGGACAGTTTGCCTTATTGAAAACATGGTGTGTAGATTACCACAATGGCAGGTAGGTATTGTAAAGTAATAGGGCATTTAAAATACCTGATCATAGTAGTAATGGAACGTGACCCGATCAGAGTCGCACAGCCCCCGTAGGTTCGCTGGCAGATATCGCACGCGCAGCTCAAGCCGCCACTCGGACGCCGGCCATTTTGTAAGCAGCTCCGACACCGGCGTGTCCTGGTGGATCCAGCGGATCTGGAAGTGGAAAGACGGTCAGGTCAGTAACAAAACAATAAAGCCTTTCAAATAAACAATATAAAAGTTCGACATAAGGGAAAATTCGAATGGTTGCTTGGGAGTTACGGTGGCGGAAAGGTTAACGCGCTGGACCGGCAATTCAGAGGTACCGGGTTCGATTTCCGGTCTCTTCCAACAAGTACCTCATTTTCAATTTTCTTTGATCTTTGTATCAATGTTTAAATATAAAAGAATGTGGCGTGTACATAAAAAAAAATACACATTACATGTTTCATAAATTTATAAAACAATATAATTACAACATAAGATACACATACATAGGTACGTTCGTCTTTGTGATAAGTAGCAGTACCAACTAGCCGTCTTTGAATTGATTGGAAGAAACTTATTAGCGATCTAAGACTAAAACTTCAAAGCCTTGTAACATTTTAATGTCCTCGGTAGGATATCTATAGATATCATACCTTGGGCAGACTCAGTAGACCGACACACTCATAGCCAATGCAATTGTTCCTACCTTTTCCAGTAGTAAACTACCTCGCTCGTAGCGCGTAGCACGATGCGTACACTCGTTTGCCGGCCGCCCCGCTACTAGAAGCCGTAGCACTCGTAGCCCTGACTAACTAATCGTAGCCGATGTAATCGCTTCTGCCTTCCCAGTAGTAAGCAGTTTCGCTCATAGCCCGTAGCACGATGCGTACACTAGTTCACAGAGCACTAGCTACGCAACTAGGATCCGTAGCGCTCAGTCTATTCGTAGCCGATATAATCGCTCCTACCTTCCCAGTAGTAAGCCGTCTCGCTCGTAGCGCGTAGTACGATATAAATGCTCGCTCCCCGGCCACTAGCCTCGCTGCTAAGAGACGTAGCACTAGTAGCACTGATCAACTATAGTTCGTAGCCGATATAATCGATCCTACCTTCCCAGTAGTAAGCCGTCTCGCTCGTAGCGCGTAGCACGATGCGAACACTCGTTCTCCGGAGGCTAGCCTCGCCGCTAGTAACCGTAGCACAGAGCGTACGTCCTCGTCGGCCGAAGCGCGGACCACGTTGAAGCCACCGTTCGGTAGGTGGACTTTTAGCGTTGACTGGTCTGCTGGTGCTGTGCCTGGAAATGTAAGAGAAGTATTGTTTGATAAATCATCGTATTAAATCAATAAAAGTACACTTTTTATAGACAGAGCGGACTAAGCTCTGAGTCCGATTCTGCTTGTTATGAAGGTAAACGGATAAATAATCTGAAAATAGTAATCATTACCTCGAGTATTCAATTTGACCTTATCTAAGTTATTCATTATTCCGAGAAAGTAATATCGTCAATTCAGTATTATTGTTGATTGCCCGTTGCGGGCGGAACGGCGCTCATTACTGAACTTCTGCGCCGCAGAGTAACACACAAACAGTTTATTACTCGCTTTTGTTTAACAAAGTATTTGGGTGCAAGTTTAAGGCTACTGATCCGTTCAAAAGACAACCATTGACAACGGTAACTGTAAAGCTACAGGCTCAAATAATTAATATACGCGATATAATCCGTTTTCGGCTATTGCAATTTATTGATATAGTATATTTGAAACCTAGACTTTGAATTTTTCATTGATAATTTTTGTTTCAAAAACTACTCGAAGTTGATAAAATTCACACAGAAAACTGGGTTTTTCAACTTATTTCCGACTGCACGCAGTGAAAGCATGAAATAGCTATGTTACTATCTAGAACTCTGGGAAAAGTATTATTCAATTTAAAAAGTTGGTTGAAATTACCAACTTTTTTATTTGCTTCCCGTAGTGAAGAGTAAACTCTCTGTGCCGTATCAGTTTCGTTCCTCTATTGATTGGTTGAGATGACGTCCTGAGGGACGCGGGTAATTGGACGGGTGCGTGAATCTCGGTCAACATAATTGGAACCAGTTATATAATACGGTGATCATTCATCGAAATATCAAGGGCTGTTTTCGATAGGCGGATAGACATGCCTATAAAAATATGTAAAAAATATACTTGTAATAATAATTTCAAATGCCTTTAAATCACTTTAATATTTTTTTTAATATTTCCCGCTAAACGCCAGCTTCTGTCATGGGGTCGCTATGACGCCGCCGCCCACTAAACAACGAGATTTACGTTGGCACAAGCCGTTCAAGCAAATCTTGTATCTTATAGTCAAGACCACGCTAAATCTTCCAAGCAAATGCTTGAAAAGAAGCACAAAAACGGGACTATTACTAAGCCTGCGCTGTCCGTCTGTCACCAGGCTGGATCTCATGAATCGTGATAGCTAGACAGTTGAAATTTCTACAGAACGGGTATACCGCTATAACAACAAATAATAAAAATAAAAAATAAATATAAATGAAGGGGTCATACAAATAACGTGTTTTTGCTAGTCCGATTCGCACTTGATCGGTTCTTAATTAATTTTGGGTATTTATTTGATTTATAACTTAGTTTAGGCTTTTTATTATTATGTTGTACATAGAGTTAGTGAGTGAGTGAGTCCGTGAGTCAATTTTGGATAAATATATTAACATTTTCTTTTAATATGGTTTATGATTGTATTTATCGGTAATTCGATACGTATTCGATGATTTGGTGTAGAGACGCCTGGCCGGAGACAGGCGGGCTGTCGATCGCTTGGTTGCGTTCATTCAGCCCACTTCCCAATAAAAAAATATGTATTTATTTTCGTTCAGTTACTACACTTTTAGATAAAATACATTGTCCAAAACAAATGACACTCACTTCAATTCCCAGCGATGATCACAGAATTTGTGGTCATATAGACTGTTCAAATACTATCCCGTGGCTAGAACTGTATTGATTGAACGAGATGACGTCCCGTGAGACCGACTGATTGGAAGGGACGTAATAGGACGGGTCAACGACTTGTCAATGTGGTTTATTTGTAAATTACTTAGTTTGCGGCGGAATCGGTTACGTGTGGTCTGGGTAGAGTACATTTCTAACAAGTCACGGAAGGTTAGTAATATTATTTGTAAAATATCATTCATGTCAATAAAAATAATTACAATATTTACCAGCCACGTTCTTTGCTCAGGTTTTCTAGAACACATGCATATACTAAATAATACAATTTCCAATCAATGTTGAAAACTGCAAAAAATCGGCGTAGTAATTTTCTAAGTAGTAAAGTCGTTTTTCCGAAAATGCACTGTACATCGGTTCTGTGAACAGATAGACTACTAAAATACAACACACGCTCTGTCCTACCTATTGGCGGTAAATTTTACGAAATCTACATCTATATATATAAAAGAAGAAGTCCTGACTGACTCATCAACTCACAGCCGAAACTACCAATGTCAGAGAGTTGATTTTTGCACAGTAGGTTACTTTTATAACGTGGGCTAGAGATAAGAAGCGATTTTGAAAAATTCAATCCCTAAGGGTGTTAAAAAGGGGTGCAAAGTTTGTATGGGGGAAACTTTTTTTTTTGAGCTAGAGACTTGAAACTTTGTAAAAAGGTATTAAAATAAAATGGAAGAAAACTAATTTCAGCGTTTTTGAAAATTCACCCCCTAAGGTGGTAAAAAATGGGTTGAAAGTTTGTATGGAGATTAAGTATTTTGTTGAGCGCGGGACTTGAATTTTTGTTTAAAGGTACACTATTAGAATACAAGAAAAGTAATTTCAGCGTTTTCAAAAATTCGTCCTTTAAAAGGGTTAAAAGGGGTTAAAAGTTTGTATGGGGGAACTTTTTTTTCAGCTAAAGACTTGAAACTTTGTAGAAAGATTACTTATTAAAAAACACAAACAGTACTTTCAGCGTTTTAGAAAATTCCACCCCTTAAGGGGTTAAATAGGGGTGCAATGTTTATATGGGAACTTGTTTATATGGGAAGAAACTTTATTTATTGAACTAGAGAGTTGAAACTTTGTAGAACGCTTACTTAATCAAATACAAAAAAGTGATTTCAGCGTTTTGAAAAATTCTGCCCCTAAGGGGGTGAATTAACTAAGAATAAAATTCCTTACTTACCTATTTTAATATCTTTGTCATCATCGAAAATCTACGCGGACGAAGTCGCGGGCGGCCGCTAGTTATAGTATAAATTAATATAAAATTCAAAAATTGCATTGAAATATAGTATCCATATGACGCATTTGTAAAGAAAACCCTGTAGAAGTGTAGACTATATCGTAAAATGCATTAAACGCATAAAATAGATTCAAATTATCATAATTATTCAACAGCTAGTGATTATATGCTCTTTGAGCTCCAACATAATGTGGCCATTTCCAATGCGCCTGCTCTGCAATTTCATTGAGCAAATATGAATGAACATCCCATGAATGGAAGACGTGGGTGCATACGGACTGATTTTAGAGCTTGTACTCCCACGTATGATATCTAAATAAGAAGGGCAGAAAATGTATGTAGTTCATAGATAGTTACGACGTATTTCTTTTGAAGCCGGCTTGGTTTATTGCTGACAATCAATTTAATTTATAAGTAGTACACTTATGGACTTAATGGCATTATTAGTTCAACAAATTGAAAATTTTAAATATGGAATGTTTTAATTTGTAGATCGTACGAATATGGTAAGATTTTACAAGTTAAATAAAGGTTAGCATTTTTTATGTAAGTACGAGTATTCCTGATGCTTTTGGAAGGACAGACCGGCAATAAATGCATTCACTATTCAGATGTTCCATTCATAGTGTGAATAATGGTAGTTAAGTAGACTATTTCCTCCAGTACTTATCTAGTAAAGAGCATTCTATGGGCAATGGAGCGAGCTATGCTCGGAATTCCCTTGCGGGATCGAGTCCGAAGTGATGAGATGCGCAAGATAACCCAGGTTGAAGATATAACTCAGTCGCCAAACTTTAGTGGCAGTGGGCGGGGCACATTACTCGTAGAACCAATGGCCGTTATGGCAGAAAGGTTCTTGTCTGGCGTCCGTGGACAGGAAGACGCTACGTGGGTGGGCTCCCAACAAGGTGGACTGACGACGTGGTTAGGATCGTGGGCAGAAATTGGATGAGGGCGGCGCAAGACCAATCCTTGTGGAGTTTGGGTAGGCCTTTGTCGATCACTGGTTGTCTATCGGCTGATGCTGATAATGATAATGATTCTCCCCAAAGGTGCATCTTTTTAGTGAAACCCTGCGATTTTCCCGTAAATAAAATAGCTTGAGCCCAAAATCTCGTATTTTATGTTTATTTGTTTTCATACATACATTTTAATTAAGTTATAAAGTCGTAAAATAAGATAATTAATGACTTTAGAAAGATTGGCTGGCTTTATTTTAATTTATGATAAGCCTGATACCTCTAGCCGGAGTAGCAGGTAAAAGGATAAAAGCCGATAAAAGGATTGAATGGAACTAAGCAGCGTTTGAAAGGTTTCGCCGTGTCTTGCGGATATCGTGCGGATATCTCCCCAGTAGCGAGCGATACGTGAAACGCTTGACAGCTAAGTCTTTTTATAAACGAACATTCGTCCACAGTCTGTAATGATTAATATAGTTTGTAGATTCAATGATACTATAGCGTTAAAAAATATTCAAACTTAACAAAAATTATATAGAAATTACTACATTGAAATGATGATGATGTAAGGACAAAACAATGGGTATTTGACATAGGTCGTCATAATTTGTTTCCACCAGAAACTATCATAAATCGTAACTAGAATAAGACTTGTCAGCGCACACTATTGAAACAGCCCAAAACAAATATCTCAAGCAACTTTGGCGCCGGATACGAATTCCGCTGTCCGACTAGGTATTTTAGAGTTATAATGAACACTTTGTTATTTTTATTCCTACATTATTCCAGCCTGATCGTTGAGAACATAGGCTCAATAATTAAAAATTAAAATATACCCGTAAATTAGTATTTACAAATATAGTATTTCGATCGCGCAACGTCGGTAAAGTCACCTGAGGCAATTGCGACTATGGGACGAATGCGTCTTTTGATGATATCATATAAGCGGAACATTTTAAGACCACTTACTGCCTAAAGTTTGAGACTATTAATATGAAAAAGAGAGCGGTGGTAGTTTTATGATATCATCAAAAGACGCACTTGTCCCATAGTAGTTGCAATTGCCGAGGTTTTCCCCGGGGGCTACAGCATGCGGTTTTTTAAGAGGGAAGTAAATAGGTTCTTAAAGGGTCGGCAACGCGCGAATGATGCTCCTGGCATCGCAAGTGTCCATAGGCGGCCGTAACTGCTTAACATCAGGCGGGCCCACTTTCAGGCTACGCTTCACTCTAGGGGTACGTACCGTGCTGTGTCTGGGGCTGTGGCTGCTGCTGAGGCGAGCCACCCAGCGGCGCAGGCTGTATTCCGCTCTGGCTCACTTTCAGGCTGAGGCTGTGACTGCCGCTTGGGCGAGCCGCCCGGCGGCGGTGCGGACTGCATTGCGCTGTGGCTCGCTTTCAGGTTACACTCTAGGGGTACGTACCGTGCTGTGTCTGAGGCTGTGGCTGCCGCTTGGACAAGCCGCCCGGAGGACCGGGTTGTATTCCGCTCTGGCTCGCTTTCCGGCTACACTCTAGGGGTACGTACCGTGTTGTGTCTGAGGCTGTGGCTGCCGCTTAGGCGAGTCGCCCGCCGGTGCGGGCTGCATTCCACTATGGCTCGCTTTCCGGCTACACTCTAGGGGTACATACCGTGCTGCGTCTGAGGCTGTGGATGCCGCATGGGCGAGCCACCCGGCGGCGCGGGCTGTATTCTGCTATGACTCGCTTTCCGGCTCACTCTAGGGGTAGGTACGTACCGTGCTGTGTCTGAGGCTGTGGCTGCCGCTTGGGCGAGCCTCCCGGCGGCGCGGGCTGCATGGCGTTGGCTCGCGCTAGCGGTCCGTCGCCGCGCCCGCCGCCTTCTGGTTCATGGCTGTAACAAAGAAAAGAAAATTAATATCTCAACATTTATAACTTAGCATTCTAGAACCAGCACCAGGTGGCTTTCTTGATGCACACGCAAACATTACGCTACACAATCTGTACACGAACCTATATTAAAATACAGGGCTTTTATACTTCAATAATATAGCAAGGAAAGCTGTGTCTTATATACTACCCAAGCACTTAGCCAAGTCAGTGCCTCGACTAATATATACCAAGCAAAATAAACGCCGCCGCAACATTTCGCCTTAAAACTTGACAGAACTAATTTACCGTAAATTGGACACGGGACCCTGAGCTCAAAATTAACCGATTGTGTCAGTTCTTGGTCAACATTTTCAGCTCGGTCACTAGCTTTGAAGGGACAATGGCTTTCCTTCACGGTTGGTATTGAGGACAGTACTGCCTTTGATCTATAGAAAGATGTAAGTACGTAGTTTTCTACAAAGATTTAGCCATTTTGTTTTGGGGACAAGAATCTGGGACGAGTATGGGTTGTCAGCGTTGATAATTTGTCCGCCGTTTACAGAATGGCAGGTCCGATACTGGATTTGGAATACAGCCCGTGTAGCACGACTATGGTTTGCAAGGCCGGGATGCACAAACGTTAAAAAGAAGGTCGTGAATAGCAGCATCCCTTAGATTATTTAAGACTATTTAAGCTGCTAGTTTATCACAAGATTTTCGTCATGTGGAATGAGCTAATGCAAATGGTTTTTAAACATGAATCAGGCGTTACTTTGCGGGAATTCGGTTGTCCGACTTCAAACAGTCAACATCTCCTGATAATGCCTCGTAGAGGTGCAAAAAACATGTCGAGTACATTTTGTTATTTTGGTGGTGGTTTGTTAAATTTATTTGCGTACCTATATATTTTTCTTATCGCGGAAGGAGGGAGTAACCATTAAATGCACGTATGCTTGAAAAAATATACAAATAAGTATAACGGGATAGCACTAATTAACTGGCACGTTATTATATCGCGAATTAGCGAAGCAATACTATTAATTTTACATGTAGCGATGTTCATACTATCGAATTTCAAACAATAAGGTGTATTACACGGCCAAGTTCCTGCATCAGTGACAAAACGTGACTATGTCAAAATCCCTGCAATATGCAAGTTTACGGAAACTTATAAACGTTGTTAAGACAATGTTGTGATGCACTTAGTAGAGGCTTACAGAATGTCTGCTTTGTGAGAACTTGGCCGTAG
Organism: Apotomis capreana; assembly: GCA_947623375.1. Taxonomy (NCBI): domain Eukaryota; kingdom Metazoa; phylum Arthropoda; class Insecta; order Lepidoptera; family Tortricidae; genus Apotomis; species Apotomis capreana. The sequence continues at coordinate 10,878,711 of OX392518.1, forward strand.
AACAGCCGTGCATTGTCTTTTGTTTGATAGAGGCTTGTTTTGATAATATTGTATTGTTTGTTCTACATACTGTCAACAGAGTTGACTCTGTTTATGAAAGTTGTGAGCGCGGGGACCACCTTTCGTTCTATGTTATTAAATGTTACGTTTAAGTATTAATCAAGAGGGGACAATGTAGTAAAATCTACAGATCTCACACTACTCGCAAGTATCATAGGTATTGCAAGTGTTATTTAGAAATAAAGCACGGAATAAAATTTGACTTTGTTTCTGACCTCACGCGTAATAACTAATAAGGGACCCCGCTATCGCTATTTTTTGTCCGCCCGCCTCCTAAGATGGTTTAAAGTTTAAATTAAATTAAGTTACCGTTTAAACTTTAAACGGTAACTTAATTTGATTCCAAGATTAAATTCTTCCCATTACTTGAATAGCGCGGTCAAAAAAAGTTATTGGCAGATTCTCGATCCAAGTCAATGATTTTTATTTTTTTATTTTGTCGAATTTTACAAAATCTCAAAAAGTTACCAACCGATTTTGGGAATTCAAATTGCACTTCGAAGCCCTCCTGCTTTTTACATATGGCCCGTTTGCGTACTTTTCATATCTGCGAATCTACAGGCATATGTCACATTTCATAAATTGGGGCACTATACCTACTTGATCAAGAAAACAACATTTTTCATTGTCAAAATATGTGTCTTTATTTTCCGTTTTGTATCCATCATTTGCGTCCAAATGGTTAAGTAGGCGGGTTCAAACCTCCAGATCTAATGAGAGGTACAAACTCCAATAACCAGAATCCAATATACCCGGTTATCCGGCCAGTAATTATCCGTACACGGCTTACCCAATGTCCGGCGGTGCCGCATCGATCGGCGCGTATATGCAACTGCAATGGTATAATGTCAGTAGGGTTGTCACGAATACTACTCGTTGATATATATTTTTTATTAAGGGATATGCTTGACGTTGTAATTAACTCCCTAAATAAACTAAACACAAAAAGCACCCACACAATAAATTATAAAAAGTCTACTTCAAAAGCATGATAGGGTAAAGGCACCAGTGGTCAGCCCCCAATCGACTTTTTGAAGTTTGAACAGCTGGCAATTGTACAGTTTTCGTCGGATAATGAAACATACCACATGATTGGATGAATAGTCTATTGTAGTTTTTGAGCAATATACATCAAACACAATCATTGTTTTACAAAAATGTATATTTAAGTTTAAACAAAAAATGGCACGTTTTCCCAGTGGTCAGCCTCTAAAATCCTATTAACAGCCTCGCTGAATCCAGTCCCCAGCCCTTGTAACAATTAATAAGAATGAGATCGAAATTAGTAATATTTATATCAAAATCAACGATATTATTTATGTAAATCTTGTTTTTTATAGCTACTATTCTCATAAAACAAAGAACTCCATTGATAAAAAGATCAAAACGCAAAAAAATGTGGTGTATACACATTAAAATAATGAGACATTACGTACCTATTCACAAATTTATAAGAGAGAACTCGTTAATTGTTTAAAATAAACGAGACTGTATTAATATATCTTATCTGAAAAATTCGACAATACAGACGAAAAATTTATTTTAACAGAAGAAACGGTCGAAAATTATTTAGTTACTTAGGTGCCTGTATAGAAGTAAATTATTCCAGTTTAAAGTCCAATATACATTTAATGTACTTTTTATAGGAATAATTATATTTTTTAATACTTTATTTACTGTATAGTTTCTAGATTCCTGTACAAATATTTACCTACCGCTTTAAAAATATCACTTAAATTGGTACCAACAAGATAGTGGCTGAATACTGGAGCCGCAATAGCAATCATTGGGAGTACCCAATATTCAGCCGCGTAAAAAATCATTTGAAATGCGGCTGACCACTGGGTTTTCTCACGATTACGACAAGACATGCCTTACAATTTTTTTAAATTTAAATTTAACGGTTCGAACGGTCGTTTTTACTCACAATTTAAAAAATAATTGAAATACCCAGTAAACAGCCGGGGAGGCTGAAAATTGGATAATTTGCAAAAAAGTGGTACCCAGTGCACAGCCCCCTCAATTTATGCATAAATCAGCGATATTTTCATTAAAATGTAATATAATTTAGTACATGAAGTAATCGTAAAGAGAATTTGTATAAGCAACAATCACTCTTTTGAATAAAACATGTCTTTTCTTACCTTTTACGGGAACACCACGTGTAACACAAAATATGGCGGACATGACACTACTGCTCTAGTTGGTGGAAAGCACCTGTCTGAACGAGTTTAATTCACCTCTCTGATCCCCTGCTGCTCATGTCGTGTGATATATTAACCAATGAGGAATCAGAGCATCATTTTAAGTATACGTGATTCGTCTATTTCAACCATAGCGATATTTATGACCAATAAATGACCCAAGAGGCTGTCCACTGGTTCCTGGCTGACCACTGGTGCCGTTACCCTAATTCTTTTTTTGTAATTTTCAGCAAAACTAATGATACTATCAAATTAGGTACACAAAAATGTAAACATAAATGTATGACAATTATATACTTCAACGCAGTGTTTTAAGAACTATCATAGCAAAATGCATGTTTTTACATACACTTAGTATTATAGTAGCTCATGCACGCATCTTGTGACACCGGCGCGGCTTTTTCTATAGAGCATTTTTAACGTCCAGTCTCACTTTGACTGTTCTGCAGTTTTTAGAGTCCTATTCACATTGGTCGGTATATGACATACCTATGTTTCGTATGGAAATTTCATTTGATTGGTAAAATGATTTATTTGTTAATTGTTCCTAATTATTATTTTATGAATTTTATTGATTGAAACCATTGAAATTATTAAATTTTTCATCATGTGTGTTGTGTTCCGTCACAATTAAAAGTTGCTAGTTGAATGAAAAAATAGAAAACGGTTAGCGGAACAAAACTGACTTTATTTAAATTACCTTCTTCTGGGAACCTGAAAGTGCCTAAATGACTATGCGCAATTCCTAACTATTTTTATGTCCAGTTTGCGTTTCATACTTTGATGACGTTAAAAGCGGCTTCGATTGAATAAGGATCGGGTTCTATCACTTGCGTAAGACATCCGATCGCACTGTCGTACCTATATAGCTTGTGAATATGCCGCGGAAATTTGAGTACGTATTAGCTTATGCAATCCGACATGTAAGTGTACCTATTTATAATGCAATATTGTACTTAAATCAAACAGCTCTACATTCTCAGGACTATGGCTGAAAGAGACGTTTTTTAAGGATTTCTCGTTGACAACCCTAGCGATTTCATTGTATTTGGCACGAGTGGTCACGTGCGTACACCCTAGCTATCTCGTGTAGGCACAGTTTGTGCAGAATACGCAGAAACCTGGGCATAGCTGCCTAACTGACGCAGTAAGGAAGTATGTATATCTAAATAGATGTGTGTTGGTCTGCAATGTTAGGGTGGCATTTGAATCACTAACTGACAGTGGTAAGGAAGTACTTGTGCTTAGATAGCTTGCTATATGTTATGATTGGAACTTGTCTCAATATCTGCAAGAGGACTCCTCATTTTCTTTTCTGTAATAGATGTTAAACAAAAATTTGTAGTAACTAGGATTTTGAGAATCCGTAAGCCACGTGTCGTAAGTTTCATAATCATAATATAAATGAAATAGGAAATAAGAAAGTATGTACTTTAAAACACGATAGATGCGAGATTTGTCCATTCTGTGTGGTAAGTACGTCAACTAACAGAACCATTAAAGCTCCTTATAAGGAGCCAACGATAAATAATCCGTTTAAAAATGCTGATTGTTTTAGACATGTTTCTCTCTGATCAAACATATTTCTTAACATATTATCAATGTTACTACTTAGAGCAGGGCCATTGCGATTTATTGGTATATATTTGAAACCTACAGGTTGAATATTTTATTGATAATTTTTGTTTCAAAAACTACTCGAAATTTACAAAATTCACTGCAGAAAACTGTTTTTTTTTTCAACTTATTTTCGACTGCACGCACTGAAAGCATGAAATAGCTGTGCTACTATCTAGAACTCAGGGGAAACTATTATTCACTACAAAAAGTTGTTCGAAATTATGAATATATTTGTCATAATATGAAAAAAATATTTTTTAAAAGGAGGCCTCTTAAAATTGCTTTCTTTCTCCATTTAATAATTCGTAGTAAAAGCTATTGCTGACTACGAATTATTAAAATATGTGATAAGTACATAGTAGTGTTGTCAGAGCCATTATTGTCATGGGCACATTGACTAGACCCATTGAGATAAATTATCATACAAAATAGTGTATCATCACCATCAGATCACGTCATTTTTGAAAGCCAGCACATTTTAGACCACATTAAGTGGGTGTGTATAGGCGTATAAACCTTAACGTGTTAGGACTAGTTGGATTAAGTGAATCATGGATTACACAAGCTTGCAACTTACAACGAAGTTATTGCACTTTGTGAAATAATTGATAATAGAAGTCGTTGGACTGTTGTGAAATTAAAGTCAATGGACGCTGTTAAAGTATATTAACACGGATCGGATAGTTAGGAATGTCTCACCACTCCTATTTATTATTACACTCTATTACCTTATGTTTAATCAAATCAAATCAAATCAATATCATTTATTTTCAGGCAACTGTGGCCCATAGATAAATACCTTAAAACTAACATACATATCAAATAACAAAATAATATAAAATAATCATAAACACGTTAGTTCGGCGACGTGCGACGTAACTTCTGGGTGTTAAGATCGTCGTGTCGTATTAAATGGCCTATCATTTTCCCTCTTCGAGTTTTCATGGTATGTAGTACACATATGTCTCTTCCCCTCTATCTTTTCCAGTCCTTCCTCATCGGTGACTTTTTCCGTCCAGCTTATTCCCTCCATTCTTACGTATTTTATAATTTTATGGCATTATAAAAATAAATAGGCAAACGGTACCTTACTACAGAGATGACAGACGTCGGAATTAACTTCTTATCGCTTGCACTGTTGTAAATGCCTACAATAGCACCCTGGATATTTATAGACTGAAATTGTAGGAACTTCCGTATCTGTGTATAAGAACAATCGTTAATAGTCTTCCTTTTTTCTGTAATGAATGAGTGATAATAAAGCTTAAATTAAATAAATGTGCTGGAGTGTTATATTTTTTCAAGAAAAGAAAAACATTTTGCACAGTCAATATATTTGACAACAAACTACTAATTTGCTCTGATTTTTACTGAATTCCCTTGTTCCCCTTGAACTTTAAGAGTCTCAAACCCTTGCGGTCCGCAGAGAAATTAGTCTTGATATTTAGTAAATGCTGTTCCGAGCGGTTACCCAAGCAAGGTTAGCGCATGCAGGCAGCTCGCGGAATAACTGTCGAGCCTGGATTACGTCAGACCAAGACTTTAGAACGGTTGGATGTGTCAAGTTGCAGTCCAATGTCCTAGGTTTTTGTTAGATCTTGGAGCGGTTACCAGCTAATCTACATAACCTAAATTCAAACATCGTAATAAGGATGCTTGTCCTTAATCGGTTGCTACTACAGCAGTATATATTTCAGACACTAAGGAAACTGTCAGTACTTTTTGCGTAGTCTGTATCCCATTGACGAAGAAATACCTCTCTCCTTGATACCCAACCATACACACTGACACTAACACTGTTTACGCATACTTAATCATTAAAAACGTACTGACCCAGAGTGGTGGTAGATCTTCCCATTTTTCTGTTCCTGTTCTACCATTTTGCCTTAATTGTATGTGAACACTGCATAGGATTAAAATCGATATCGTAATAAACAAGTCATCTACCCAAAACAGACACCAGTAATGAAAACGGACGGACGACGGGTTCATATTATTCCGTGGACGCCGTCATGAATATTCAGACCACGAATCGATGTCCTTCCCTATTTTTTCCGGGATAGATAGATGTTTTATTTGTAATAATCATACACGACACGATAATGACCAAGATCCAAGATTTTTACTGGTTTTAGAGCAACTGCCGCCTAATTTCCGTAACCAAAATTCATCTGTACAATATTTAAATCCACAGATGATGCTGCACTAGGTGATGATAGGAAATTACACCCCCTTTTTACCCCATTAACGGATAAATTCCATTATAAAAATTATCCTATACTTTTCCCCGAGATTCAAACTACTTATTTCCATACTTAATTTCATCGACACCGGTTCAGCGGTAACAGACAGACTTTTGCATTTATAGCATTAGTAAGGATAAGTGGATATGCATAAAGGTTTAGCCACGGATTTCCAATCACTCCAATCTAAACGTCATTTATCGATTTAAAATCGATCATCATCATTCGCTTGCCCGTATCCCATTTATTATCGATATTATGTTTTGTTATCGATTTTAAATCGATATCACACTAAAATTATAAAGGTGAAAGTTTGTGAGTGTGTTTATGTGTACGTTTGTTACTTCTTCACGCTTAAACGGCTGGACCAATTTTGGTATGAAGGTAGCTGACACTGGATTATATAGTGTTCCCGTGGGATAAGCGGGTAACACCGGGTGGCGCAGCTAGTCGTATTATAAACACGGTCATCTACCCAGACAACAGTAATGAAAACGGACGGACGCCGCCATGAATATTCAGACCACAAATCGATGCCATGTCTCCAAATATAAATTACGTTATTTACAGGCAAATAACGATAAAGAACTATAGATAGGTGGATAAAAATCGTAACTATATGTTACTTGGCTAAGGTCCAATTTAACTATTCTACGCTACTCGACAATAGCCGATTAATGACTGATTAGAACAGGGTAATTCGACCAATTTTAGAGAGATGATCGAGATGTCTCCATTTCATCGAAATCCGTCACTTTTGACGTGTCCCTACTTGACAAGTGGCAATATCCATAGAACATCGCAACTTCGTCAATTATTATCGCCTTCGTATTTCCAAAATTGAGATGAGATATGTCACTTAAACGTCACGCTCATCGCATTTGAATGACAGTTCAAAGGCGATATCACTGTTATCTAATAGAGTTTTGACGTTTTGTGATCTCTCAAACGGCATTCTCGAATAAGGTCCCTGTGTATTTCGCCTGGTGACACCAAAAATTTCTGTCACAACTCTTCAAAACCTCGTATCTAGTTTGTAGATCGATACTTCAATACGAGCTTTGTTTAAGTAGGTATTTGTTACTTAGTGAGTTTTGGTTGTCAACAGACGATATGCTCGTACGACCATATGGTGGAAAATGGAAGGCATTTTCTGCACAACTGTGACAAGCGACTCTTTGTCGCGCGAATATACTACCTGTCACTTTCCTTTCAATACCGTGCGAGCAAGACAGGTGATGCTGAAACTTGCGGTAAGATATGCTAGTCCTGCTGTAGTTCATAATTAAACGTTCAAGGTTAATTTGGGTCTTTGATATGGAAATTTCTTTGCGAGAGAAACCGGAATACAGAAACTTAGACACGTAGAAATGCCTACCTAATAATGAATCGTATTAAGGCGCTCTTCTCCCAGTAGACGCCGAACTCACTCATTTTGGAATGAGTCGTAAACATATTAAGCAGTGAATTAGTAGGGTTGTCACTGATATTAAAATATTTTATTTTGATGTCATTTTTTACTTTTCAATTATAATAGGTCGATTGTAGATCACTCAGATGACACTATCCTGTCAGCACAATCTTTACAAATGTTCCACCCTGTATAAAACACGTACGTACATGTACATACAATACACAACAAAACAACTAGGAAGTTTCCACCCGTCTGAGAAAAATGTTCGATATTCTCGAACTTTATTATTGGATACGGGATACCGGTATATTTTTCCTTGTAGCATATTTTGCCTTTGTCATGCTTTGTTAAGAATTCACATTTTGAATTGAAAATATCACAAAATCTATCCATACTAATATTAAATGCGAAAGGGTGTTTGTCTGTCCGTTACGTGTTCGCGCTTAAACCGATTTAGGTGAAATTTTACAAGTGAACCAGTTTCGGAATCGACGGCCAATCTCAAAGTCAATTCCGGAATTGGGAAAATCATTGAATATGAGTATTATTTACCTACATTATGATTACCTCCCCCCCCTCTTGCAACTAACGCTAATTTAAACAATAAATGTAACTCCCGCACCAAAACAGCGTATGTGCGTTGAAACTACGAATACTTTACACCCTTTCGGATTTGAAGTACATATGTGCTAAAAGAATCTACATGCTTTGGAGCTACGAATACTTAAGCCCTTATGGTTCCGCTTCATTGAACATATGTTCCATAAACTTTATCGGTGTCGGCGTAAAAATAAAGAGCAGTAAACCCATTTTACGGGCCTTTACCCGACACGCTGCCGAACACAGATACGATAGCAATTTGTCAAAGCCCATAGGTATAGTAAAAGAGACAAACAAGCCTACCTTCGAATGTATCGCATGATTAAATACTTATCGACATTCGACAAAAGGGCGCATTAAAACAATTTAAATTTACTAATAAAAAAAAACTTCATAAAAGTACAGACTGTTTTTTTTTTTCTTTATCCAGTTTTGATTGACCTCTCTCACACAAGACAGTGATGTGAACAGCATGTATCAAAAAGCGTTTATGCTGTGTAAGTTTTTACTCACACTTTAGATATAAATTTGTAGTCACCCTTGTTACTCGAAATAAACGATTTCATTTCATTTGAGCCGAATTTTACGGGTTCATATATGATACCTAACAATTACTTTACTAATCTTACAATCTGTCTTTTAATGTTAAATTGAAGTTATTCATGATGTGCGGTTTCTATTTTGTCAATTTTATAGTTAACATGCAAACACGGTAAGGCAAATATCCCAGTTCTGAACTCTGTTCCAAGTTCCAATACATGACACCTTAAGCCGTAACAGTAATAGAGATGAAAAACTGTGTCAAACATTGGGGCATTTACCCTATAGGTATGTTGTTCTATTTCTTTGGCCATATTTACCGCCACAGTGGAACCCTTAAACGAAATAACAAAAAACTAATTAGTTAATTACCTACATATCCAGACACTGATGCCGTGGGGCGCCAGCAAAATTGCCTGACTAAAGAAGAATGGACGGCGGCTATTGTCCTAGCTATCAGACGTGCATTAGATCATTCGCTATCGTCCATCAAAGTCAATGGTCCTGTGAGTCAACACATAATGTAACCGTAACGGACGGATTTCATAACAGCTACCCTATCGTATTTGTGCTTTTTAGGGTTCCGTACCTAAAGGGTAAAAACGGGACCCTATTACTGAGACTTCGCTGTCCGTCCGTCCGTCCGTCCGTTCGTCCGTCCGTCCGTCCGTCCGTCCGTCTGTCACCAGGCTGTATCTCAATAACGGTGATAGCTAGACAGTTGAAATTTTCACAGATGATGTATTTCTATTGCCGCTATAACAACAAATACTAAAAATAAAATAAAATAAATATTTAAGGGGGGCTCCCATACAACAAACTTGTTATAGATTATATATACGTATAGGTACGGACGGAACCCTTCATGCGCGAGTCGGACTCGCACTTGCCCAATTTTTTAATATAATAAATAAATAAAATGCAATAACGGTCGTGCAGTGATCGAGCAATCAAAACAAAAGACAATCAGAGGAACACGGACTAGGGTAAGGTATAGTTAGTTACTTACTTTAAAACTTCGCTACAAGCAATTAATGTATCTCTCTTATATCATAAGAAGACGCGGTTGGCGCACTTTGTAAGCACCTGCCTACTGAGCCGGTGGTCCCGGGTTCGAATCTCGGCCAGGGCAAATATTCGTGTGATGAACTCGAATATGTGTGCTTGGGTCATGTTGTTTTATCCATAATACAAGCCTCCTTGAGCTTAATCGGGGATAAGACTGATTTCTGTGAGGTTTTCTGATATATGTTATATTTATTTATTACAAGTACTTCAAATAAATAAACACCACTCGTTTGTACATAATATCAACACCACATCAACACATACTATGGCTTAAATAATATAACCATCTATTCATGCCGTAACTAATCATTAGCGGTATAATTAGCTAATTAATACCACGACACCCTGACAAACATTAGTTATTTGGTACATGTAATTAAACGGCTTATTTGATTATTCAACTTTGTTCCAAATGCGACTATACTGCTGTATTAATAAGGTTAATTTTAACGAAACATCTGAATGGATATAAGCTATTTGGTAAACCACTCTTCACATGTCAACTTTATCAAAAAACCTTCTATCTCCGCCCACAAGCTACGAGGCACCTTAGACCTTAACTTGCACAACTCTTTATTTAATTCGGTTGGAAAACAGAATCATTCCGATTGATTGTGTAATTCAATTCAATTCAATTCAATCGTTTATTCATGAACAACAGAGTTGTGTATGAAATGCATATAAATACAACATTAGGTTTAACACAGTTAAAACTATTAATATTCTAATCAATAAATGTCAAAACGTTCAAATCAAAGTCAATACAATTATAATAAAATCAGTTAAAAATAACAGTCTCATTAAATAATAATAATAATCATCAGAACATGAAACAATATCATTAATATACATCATAAAATGAATAGGTTAGAATAAAAGAATATTTATTTATTTCTATCTGCAACAGACGTCCACTGCTGAAGAACCCATGACTCGCCACAAAGTGCGATCCCGTGCAGACCACATCCATTGATTCCCCGCTACCCTCACGAGGTCATCCGTCCATCTAGTCGGGGGCCAAACACGCTACGCTTTTCTATACTTGGTTGCCACTAGGACTTTGCTGCCCGAACGGCCGTCCTTTCTCCGGGCTACATGGCCTGCCCATTGCATCTTCAATCGAGCAATCCTGTGAGCTATATTTATTTATTTATTTAAACTTTATCGCGCAAAACAAAAGTCAGTCCACGTGTTCCGGCGCAGGCCCTATAGAGGGCGCTAGACGTCACCAATGTCGTCGCAATTGAAACTATCGACTCGAGAAGACGAAGTACAAATGGCCGACTTAATAGAATACTGACAGTTCTTTGGAAAATATTGTGATGCCAGTTTATGCTGGGCTAGCTTATAACGGCGACTTATTACAACTGAGTGAGTATTAAGGCTATTGGTGATGTGTGATCTTGAGAACCTAGACTCTTCGGGTATTTGAAGGTACTGGACTGGTACCTTCGTTAAGTCTAACTAATCTAACCTATTGGGCAATAGTGTCACCATTGTACTAACTGAATTACCGGTCCAACGTGTAAAACACTCCACCACCGTAAGGCCAGATAGATAACCTTTCGAATTTTGCCTTATGCTTTTTTGTGTGTCGATCTTTGCATTGTTCATTTGAAAGCCTTATCATCAGTGTTCTCGCAAAATCCCTAATATTTTAGCGAAAACTCGATTTATCAAATCATCCTGCGACGCATATAACATTGGAAATAAGCATGGTCACCAAAACCCTTGACTTTTTATGAGAACTGATAACATGTTCTTATTAACTTTCACGTTGCACAACGCGTGTGGGCAGCGCGTAGGAGGAATGTTCATGACAGTTTCTGACAACGTATCACCATCGGCTAACGAGCCCTTGACATAGTTCCTGTGTTTACAAACTTTAGCCCTTCTGGCTGTACCGTTTTATACCAAATTGTATTATGTAAATGTATCTATCAATTCAAATAAAAAACAATTTCTATTCTCTACTATGAAGCTCACAATATGATACCTCAGAAATATGGAAAGCGACCAAATTGTTTTATTTTTTAGTAGATCTCTCGTGGATCACATTATCACATCTTTACATCTTTAATTATGACAATAATGTGATTCGTCATTCGGAGGTTCGTGTTCAAACGAAAATTTAATTTACAAAGTTGGTTAATAAATGCCAGATTACTGAGGTAGTAGTGGACGCCTTTTTCATGTAGACTTTTTGTTGTAAGGTTGTGGTAGAAATGCATTAGTCTTACAAATGCAAGTTTCGATAAAAAAAAAGGCGAAAATAACATTACCACATCATCAACCAACTTAATTGCTGAAGGCGGATTATTGAACACCAAATAATCGGTTAAATCGAATGCAATTAAATAAATCGGTTGATCTTATAATCGATTTCGAAAGCGATCGATAAATTTGCTTACGATTAACAGAACATACGATGTGGCGAAATATAAATGTCGTTTTACGTAAAACTGAGGATAAATTGAGTTTTTTGCGAAGTTAGGTAAACGGCGCACTGAATGGACATTTTATTAGCAGTGAAAGTTGTAGGTATTCCACGAAATGCGGTTACAAAAATTCAATTTTCCCGGTAAGGCATATTAATTAACTTCCGACAAACAGATGGAATACGAAGTAATTTCAATTAAATTACTTTCATTGAAATTTCACGGACCTCCAAAAACATTAATTTCTGAATATCAAACAGTGTTTAATTGCATAAACCAGATAAAATATTGAAATTCGTCGCACAATAATAATACTGAATACATGTTACGAGGTCACCAGAGTTTGTACTCGGAACGGTCCGATCTGTGGTCTAATTCTCTTTGCCACTAGACCACCAATGAACAAAAATAATAAACCCTTTAAGAATTTGAGCGTTCATTTCAGTAAGTTGAAAAAGCTATGCCCTGGACACCAAATGACAAACGCAATGTACAATTATGGATTTTATTTAGTGGGAAATCTCGTCGTGACGTCGGGCGCATGTTTCCTGCGATGTGATTTGACGTCTTAGACACGGTTAAAGGAACTTAAAGATGATACAAACCTTCGTGATCTAACCCTGGTGTACCGCCAAGTATTACTGCTGTAGTGCCCCGAACTGGACGGACACAGCAATAACTGCAGACTGTTCGGCCGCGGCTGTCTCTGCTTCTTCACTCTCATCTTCACTTCCTTCATCTCATCTCTCTTCTCCTTCAACGGAGGCTTCGAAACGCTCCAACGCTTCTCATCGTCACAATCTTCCAAATTCAAATGCTCCAATCTCTCTTTTATATTCCTCGATCGGAGCAAATCTGGTGTGAGGTCTATTCTGTCTCTCTTAATGTCGATCGGTGGTCTCCTCGGCTCAAAGACGACTTTGCACTCTGTACTTCGCCTCCAAAGACGAGGCGAAAGAGGCCAGAATCGCCCCCCTTGCAATGGGGATTCCATGACCATTTTAAGCACTGACTTCACTCACATTTGCACACTCGACTTTATCGATAACACAATTTTTATTCAGCCTGTATATTTAAAGGAATAAAATAGTTGTATTATATCTTGCCCAACGAAAGTAATGTTTAACATAAACCAAATGTAACCGGTGAAATTACTAGCATAGGGGCATTCTATCTTCGTCCTCTGGGTAGGCAAAACCTTGTGACTCCTCTGGTGTTGCAGGTGTTTATGGGCGACGGTAATCGCTTTCCATCAGGCGATACGTTTGCTCGTTGGCCCCCTATGACATTAAAAAAAAAAAAAAAAACATAAAACAGAACTAATTGTAAAATGTCTCTACAAACTCTTTATAAGAAGATGCAAACGCAACCTTCACTCAATTATTAGTTAATGCACGTTCAACTCCTAAACACGATGATGATTAATAAAATTTACTAATGACCTCATAAGCATTTCTAAATTCTTTCCGCAACCGCATGATCGACCACATCGTTCAAAAGCGCACGAAAGACTGAAGTAGACAGACAATAGTGCATTGCGAAATTCCCCGCCTATTATGCGTAACAGATAAAGACAGTGAGTCAAGTATGGTAATCATGACCACTGACAGGTGCCAAGAGGAGGATAATCGTGTTCCGTTTGTTTAAGTTGTTAGAAAGCAATTTCTTTGAACTGGAAGTGTTCCTGTTGATCGTAAAGGAATAGTGATTGCGTCTGAGACCAAGCTTTCCGAGTTACGTCATACCTAATACATGTTAAGTAGCTTTGAATAATATTAACCCTAATTCATTGGCTACTTAATAATAACTACCTAGCCGAATACATTTGTATTAAAGCAGGTACGTCATTTAGCGTAAACCGAATGTTTACATCGAAGCAAACAAATTAAAAAGCTATGAAAAATTCAATGGATCTCGCATCGATCCAGTGGTCCATTAGGTAGGAAGTCCGTGTAGACGTTGGAAACGCGGGTTCCAACCACGCCGGAACCATTAAATTTTTCGCTTGAATTACCAAGCAGAACTTGTGATTGCAAATTTGCTAAGTGATAAGTAGAGTTCATTTCAGTTTTAGAGCCTTATCAAACAGGCGATTTGCGGCTAAGTGCAAGTGCGCGTAACCATTTTGCCGTGAGCGCACAACGATTTCGCCGCGTATAAGTAGTGCGTGCAGTTGAGTTTCGCGCAAGTTAGGCAGCGAATTCGCTGCGCGATTGCAGCGGAATACCCTATCGTAAAATTTTTGGAACACCATCAAATTATATTTTTTCCATAGTTCCTGTCCTATTGTTGCGCGGTGGTTATAATTATGTCAGTAATTGTTACGGTTATGAGATTACTTGATCTGCATCAACTAAAAGATTGTAAAGACATAATATGGACATGTCAACGGAAATACATTAGTAAGATTGCAATCCGTCCGTAGACATCACACCATCTTGGAAGATTTTATAGCATCTTTGTATCTTTAACGGGAAATTGATCGTAAATTGTAACTTTCCATTCTACCTTTCTCATCAACAACACATTCAGTAGAATTCCATACCAGCAATCCTCACTCACTGCCGTGCCGTGCGTAAAAAACCGTATCTTACTATATTTCATAATCCATATAGAAATACAACCTTTAACTCACACGCCCGGTAGCTCATACCCTCTTACCGGTGGACACGTTAGCTTATCGGAAGCGGTCTAATACCGACGCATACTAAACAAAAGGAAGCGGAATCCACAACCAAACCGAATGGCATAACTCAAAACTGATAAGAGCATTGGGAATTCAGTCGTTGACAAAAGGATGTAAGGTTGAAAGCTACAAGATGGCGATCAGTCAAATATTAACGACATGACAGGACGTACTAGTACGTGATGTTATTGATATAGTATGTAGATAAGTCGCACTGATCAGGATTCATAATCCATTTTATGAGGGAGCGACGACATCCCGTCTAGGTAGATGCTGATTTGCGTTTGCGATTTTTACTTTTTTATGTATGCTTTTTCGATGGAAGTCGTCATTATAAACCAGCTCCAAAAAAGGGACGTCCTTATACTCCTTATGTTTGACCGATGAATAGGTATGTATATGTTTGCTATTGATTAAAAGTCACCCACTTCTAGTATCTCTGTTTGGCCCTATGGTTGACTGGTAGAGAATACCATTTGGCATTAAGTCCGCCATTTGTACTGACTTGTTTTGTGCAATAAAGTTTAAATAAATAAATAAAAATAAAATAAAAGTCATTCATACTTGGAATGTAAACCAAAATACTCTAAACGATATTCTGTCATGCACTGTTTTATTTAATTAATGTGCACTCTAATTATGGACATGTCGAAAATAGCTAAATGGTTAATTAGACACTGTGCCAAAAATTATTAATTATCTAATTGGCTTAAACGCTTATGTTAACAGGCAGCTAATTACGTAATTTATTTTATTCAATTGACATCCGGGAATTTCGCGGAAGGACGGCCGGGATAGGGGAGGAGCCATAATTATAAAAAGAAATTGTATTTAAGTTTATATTTACCTCCGTCATTTTATATTTTGTACGCCGCATGGATCTACCCAGACAACAAAAAAGATGTACTCATAAACCTCATTAACATCAGAAATCTTCCCATATTTATTCAATGGTAAGATTAATTCGTTCATCATTATTTTTACGCAACAACGGAGGAATAACTATTGATTTGTACACAAGGAAATAACATGATTCAGATATTAACAATGAACTAGATTTGAGCACGAAAAAACCCATATACGAGTAAAACCGCCATTCCCATAGCATAAAATACATACGTTGGTCAAAGATTACACAAAAGTGCAAATACTTATAGCAATCTTGGCAAAAAAACAACTAGGTGCGCCCAGACCGCCGCTTAAAATACGGTGACGGTACGGAATCGCAGTGACGCATCGTATCCGTACCGTTTTTGTCGCATGCCCTCCACACCGCCGCTTAAAATACGGAGTCGGTATGGAATCGCAGTGACGCATCGTATCCGTACCGTTTTTAACGCATGCCCTCCACACCGCTGCTTAAAATACGGAGACGGTACGGAATCGCAGTGACGCATTGTATCCATTGTATAATAATTCAGTGAATTAAGGAGTTTGACCTTACAAACGGTCCAGAAGTTTTGAATTTTTGATAATATGTTGTCTAGGATGGTTAGTGTTTAAAATGCAATTTTATTTAATAAAAAAATAACCGACTTCAAAATAACTGAAAAGCCGAAAATAACCCGTTCATGTACAGATTACATTTGAATCACTTTTTGAAGTCGGTGCCAAACCTCACGTAAACTAGAATATAATAATAAATATATAATACCGAACAAAAATTTGCGCGGCATCATTTTTCATAGTAAAAGTTGAGTGGTTTGGCACCGACTTCAAAAAGTGATTCTAATGTAATCTGTACATGAACGGGTTATTTTCGGCTTTTCAGTTATTTTGAAGTCGGTTCTTTTTTTTATTAAAAAAAATTGTATTTTAAACACTCACTAACCATCCTAGACAACATATTATCAAAAATTCAAAACTTCTGGACCGTTTGTAAGGTCAAACTCCTTAATTCACTGAATTATTATACAATGGATACAATGCGTCACTGCGATTCCGTACCGTCTCCGTATTTTAAGCAGCGGTGTGGAGGGCATGCGTTAAAAACGGTACGGATACGATGCGTCACTGCGATTCCGTACCGACTCCGTATTTTAAGCGGCGGTGTGGAGGGCATGCGATAAAAACGGTACGGATACGATGCGTCACTGCGACTCCGTACCGTCACCGTATTTTAAGCGGCGGTCTGGGCGCACCTACAATCAGCAATCGTAACTTCTCGTACGGCAAAAAGACACGATACTCGGAATGCACTTTAGATAACCCCAGTTTATAAGAAACACCGTTCTAAATTCTAGATTCGTTGACTCACTGACACAATTCTCGTTAAGGTAACTTGTTTTTTTCCCGACTCCCGATGTAAATTATAATGTGTGCGGTGGCAGGAAAAATGTGCGGTGATCTGTACAGGTGATTGTAAGTTAATCACATTAGTCGGTTTATGTGAATTACATGCATGGGTATAAAATGTGTTGTATGCTTGTTTGTATAATGGTAACGCATATATGCGTTCTCCGTCATACAAGTTTGTTCCTAAGGCCAGTGACCACATAAACTTTGGTTTGGGCACTAGAGTCTATTATATCTGTAATAGTTAAGTTATCATTTACGAAAAAATACTAACTGGTTTATTTCGTCTTTCTTAGGCTATCCGGTATACTCAGACTTGTAAAAGTGCCCTTCTCGCCTATTTCTATACTATTATCTTCGTAGTCGTGCACTCCTGGCATAGTGGTCGGTGTCACCATTAGGTCGATTCTTTCGCCAGTCACTGATTTGATGAGGTCGGTCGATCGCGTTGGAGAGCGCCCACGAGATGTTTTGCCTTCAGCTTTCCCTTGCATACTATTATAAAATTCAAAACCTGCATTACAAACTTATTTTTTAAGGAAAAGGGCCATTTCAGGAAAAATCTTAACTGCACCGTGCAGGATTTATATATGGGCGCGCGGCACAAAGTTGTCAGGAACCTAAGATGGTTACAAATAAAGCTCATTATTTCATTCATAATAACGGAAAGAAACCATGATAATAAAATTGGCATCACGTATTACAAGAGACAAAGATTCCATGTAATCTCGTTCTGTTTAATTGTCAATCATGCATATTTATAATTATAAAAAAGGGTTATACAATAGGATATTTGCATATTTAATTTTATTTCCGTTGAATCAGTAAATTCTCCGTGACGTATATCTTCGTTTACGAGGAATAACAAAATACAAAAATAAATTCCGGTAAGGTTGGAAATTTACATTTGTGGTAACTAAACGCTGACAGCGAAGATTATCCCTCTCGCTGGGTGACGGGTTGTTGGGCATGTCATGTACCTACTTCAGAAAAGCCTAAATAAATAATTATAAAGTGAGGCCTCGTTGTATTAATTAATACAACCCCGGAGCCCTCACCAGCAGTTACTACAACATTGTTAGAATTGAATTACACAGATTTTATATTATAAAATTTTAGCATGGTATTGGAAATCAGTTTTTTATGAGAGGGGTCATTATTTCAGAAAAAAACTTTACAGCGCGATACAGCAGCGTCGCGCCAGCCCTAGAGCGCCATCTGTTGCTAAAATTCTCTTTACCCTCTTATCACGCCGAAACAGTTGGATTGATATTATAACAACTTAAACATTACATTCCTGCCAGTTGTTATATTTGAATCTGACTGTAACTTAAGGCGTTAAGCGCGATGCCGGACCATTTAAGGGGACTTTGTCACGCCTGCGCCTTCCGGCTATTGTTTACCGTTGAACGATCAAGCATGGACGATACAGGGTTTTTGTGGACCTAAATATAAGATATAGGTATTAGGTTAGTACTTACTTATTAATGAGCAATCAATTGGAGTCTTAATACGAAAGGGAAATTCTTTCACGTATTCTTTTGTTTGTTTTAAAGCCGGTTTAAGGATTGCGTTTGAACTGCAACCTAGTTGCAAAGTGGCAGTTCGAGTGTAATGCTGCAGTTGGTGTAACTGCATCAAAACTGCAAACCGGCTGTACAGCCCGCGTACAGGTCTACACAGACGGTTTTGAACACATCTAGTCTATTCTGTTCTCGCAATCTACGAATTATTTGAGAATTCAGTATAAACACAAAAAAACAACTCGAAAAGTTCCAAACCTAAACCGAAAGTATTAACACCCAGACAGTGGGTAGAATTGAATAACTTTCTTAATCAGATTATTTTCAGTCTAGGAAACTTTACGCGGCCCGTTCCTAAGTTTATTATTGAAACTAAATTTAGGTAAGGTCCCAAAAAAATTGATATCTACACGATCGCCAAGACACATTTGCTAGCGCCGTCTCCGTGAGTTCTTACTCATAGAATTGTATTCGGGGTCCAGCGAAGTCAGAGAGGTAATTTAGACGTATTCATAAAATATATGGAGCTAAGGTTAAGCCGTGTCGTCTTTACGTTACACAAGTCTGTTAGCATGATCCAAATACATTCCTCAAATACATATTATACCATACAGCTAGGTTAACGACCTGCTATTCTATATTATATTCTAACAACAATAAAAATATACGCACATAGACCGCTTTCAACACAAGTAATATGCCTTGACGTTATAAAGGTGTGATTCGATGTCGAAAGCATAAGCAGAATACGTGTCATCCTTTTTCGTCTAAACTAGTGTAAACGAGATGAAATTACGACATAGAATCGTAACACGTTTTCATGTAAACAGAAGACGATCGATACAGTTCAAACACCTCTCCTAGGATTGCGTATCAACTGTGTCAGACATGTATCTTGCATTATTGGAAAATTGGAAAAGCAGCCCTACAGTATGTAAAATAGAGATAACATTTGAATACTACATTTACGTGGAGATGTGAGATCGTGGAAATAAGCCCGTGGTATTATGTTACGAAACGGAAATTGTGCAAAATGGAACGTAACGTGCGAATATCCGCTTCAGTTCAGGAATAGCGATCTGTAGGATTAGACAGCTTGGATACTGGATAAAATCAAAACAGGAATGCTTACAAGCAGATTTAAGAATTCTTTTTTCAAGCACATTTGTACAGAAACACTAGAAAGTACAAGTCATCATGGTTCGTACAAATATACCCCTAATATACACAGACATTGCTCGTACCGAAGGTGAGGGCCATACATATGCGGTCTAGGAATACGAATTACGGCCCTAGGTATGTAATGTACTATTAACACGCTTTTATTAGCTTCACTTGTAACTATGTTAAGCGGGCAGAGAATCCCACATACCGCCTTGGGTGACGTAATAGTACATTACGTAACAAGGGTGGTAAACGAGGAATTACAAACGAGTGTCTATTAGAAGCCCGAAGCCGAAGGCGAGGGCTTTAATGACACGAGTTTGGAATTCCTTTACCACCAGAATCACGTACGACGTTTTTCATCACACTTTGGAGGAAATAAAACAAAAGTAGTAGTAGTCAATACCAAAATTACTTACCGCCCTAGGGGGTAATATACGACTTACCGCCCTAGGGCGTTATGTCCGATTTACCGCCCGGTTTTCTAGCATGTAAAGTCTTAAAGTGTGATAAAAATTACTTACCGCCCTAGGGCGTAATTTACGACTTACCGCCCGCTTTTTTAGCACCCTTGTTTACGAGCACGTGTGATGAAAAATATGATTACCTACAGATGCATTAAGTGAAATCGTGCCACAGATTTCGTGTAAATTACGAATTCGCAAGACGCTCTATACTTAAAACTTTCCTCTACAATTATCTGTTGGTCAATAGACCGTAAGCTATTTTAATTATCATGTTTCACACAAGATTCGCTTTTTCTAGAAACAATACGTTTTCAGAGCATTGGCATCGGTCACAACACTAGTACGTTACAGATTGCCTAAAAATAAATCTTTATTAACGAAAACCGGCTAAGTGGGAGCCGGAATCGCGCACCGAGGGTTCCGTACAAACACTTCCCATTCTAGCTGGCCGGGATAAGTTTGTACCTGGTATGTATGGCGCCGCATACAAATGAGGTGCAAGGATAACGCAACCGATTACGTTTGTTGTATCTGAGCCCCACTTAAATATTTATTTTATTCTGTTTCTGGTATTTGTTGGTCATCTGTGAAAATTTCAACTGTCTAGCTATCACGGTTCATGAGATACAGCCTGGTGACAGACGGACCGACAGACAGACAGACAGACGGACAGCGGAGTCTTAGTAATAGAGTCCCGTTTTTTACCCTTTGAGTACGGAACCCTGAAAACGTAATCCATTCGTGTTTGCATCGTATCTTAGAGTAAGTTCGGTTTAAAATAGTATAGCAATCTGTTTGACCTATTTGTCTTTTGTTTTATCTGTTTCCAACATCAAAACGTAAAATAGACTCTTGCGCATCAAAGATCAAAGATTCGAGCGAATAGCTTTTAACGTCAACTTTCCGTAAGAGATGAAGTGGGAAATTGATTCGTTTTACGAAAACATGACAGTTCTCATGTTAAAATGTCTATAGTTCCTCTAAAATTGAAATGTATGCAATAGAAGTAGTTTCCTTCTTAAATAACCCTGTTGTAACCCCAAGCATAAATGAACTAGAACACTAAATATCAGGCGGAAATTTGTGTTTATGTATATGCTTGTTACTTCTCCACCCTCAAACGGCTGGACCTGGATTTTGGTAGCTGATGGCACCCTGGATAACACATAGGCTACTTTTTATCCGGAAAAATCTAGTGTTCCCGTGAGATGAACGGGTAACACCGCGCAGCGTTGCTAGTATTGAATAAAATTAACTTAAGAGCTTATTTGGTAGCAGCCCTGGCAAGTCGATTTTTTTATCCCGGGTTAGGTTTCCTAGGATACCGTTACGATGCCCGCACACGGCAGGAAAAAACATTTAGATCCTTCTTCGGATTTCGCGACTGTCATACAGTGGTCATACATTTAAATAAACCTATATAAACGGATTATATCGCGTATATTAATCAAGTGAGCCTCCCTGATGTAGCGGTTACTTTCAAATTATACCGTTGTCAAAAGTTGACTGTGAAAAACATCTTTTCATATTTTTATTTCTTGTTTAAGTGACAATAAATACTGTTACTTTTTTTAGGAATGATGGGGGTTATTTCTACCTATAAACAAAATATCAAGGTTTTTTTTTAATGCCATCCATTCCACATTTATGCGTACGGTTTGAATGGAATGCTGCCTGAGATGCACGTGTTAATGTTATCTTTATATGTAGCGTAGGTACAATTTGTTTACCGCAAAAGGTCAGCAGCACGTTTCGATATCATTAATGAAAGCTCGCTAACACAGACCTAGATTTCATTGAGTTTGATAAAATTACCACTTATTTCGTAACACTACATGTGGGAAGGTTATTGGAAGATTCATTCTATTACAGTAGGTTGGTAGTGAACATAGAGAAGGCCCTAAGGTGCTATTCCATTGTATTCCATGCATCGCGGCCGATCGCAGTCGCGTGCGATCGATCGTATGCGACTGACGTGTGCGACTGCACTTCAAGCACGCATCTCTTTCAATGCCGTACTGTGAGAGAGTGACGGATGACGCCATGTCGTGCGACAAGAGTAGCGAAGCAAAGTGGTGCTAGATGTACTGATGAGACAATAGTCAGAGTATGACAATTTTATTTATTAATTTAAACTTTATTACACTTTACAAAACAGGGGAGCTGGGTCTTTTTTGATTTTCCAATTTTTATTTAAGTATCCTGAAACAGACGTTAATCTTTGAATGTTGGCAACAAGTAAGTAACAAAATCACATTGCATTTGCCTAAATACCTTTGAAACATTCAGAACACGTAGTACAACGTAGTCTTTCGATTCTATCAAGTCAGCTTCAAGTATTCCCCATTGTTCGAATTCGATTCGACTATGCAAACTCGCCCCACTGAAGCGTAAAACAAATACGATCCAGTGGTAGCACAGGTCTGCGTTGTTTTATTTTATGCATATTGTGGATTCGTGCTGAGGGTTTTATTTAATAACTGGGTACCTAAGACCGTGAAATATGTTACAATTCTTCGTGATCTGAGTGCCACAACAAAACCGAAATTATTGACCCATGTCACTGAAAGGTGAGATTAAGTCTTGTTTGTCGAAATGCCCGGTGGAAATAAAAACATTCGTTTGCAAAATACAATTTAATTGTACATATTCAATTGTAATATATTCATAAAATAGTTATACATGTCATGAAATTACTACACACTATTGTAACTGCATTTAATTGATATCACATATAAGTACACTTGCAACGACTAAAGTTCTGTGAACACTGATGTAACAGGTATTTTAAGCAGTAATTTGATCAAACCCCCAAGTTGGACTAACAGGGTCCTTTGACTTGTGAAGAAAACAGCCTTAGTTCCACAATGTGACTTGTTCGTTCCTTGCATTTGCCGCAGGAAGTTAGTTGATTGAATTTGGGAAATTTGATCGTTTGAATTAAAAGCAGGGTGACGTTTACCGTCAATGTCTAAAGTGATCGTTAAAGTACTCTGTCGTAATAAAGAATAGTATAGAGACCTCTTAAATTGTGTTAAAGCAGTAAAAGAGAAAAGGTACTAAATATGATCATTACTTTTGATGATGACTGATGACTGTCATACAGTTAGCCGAAATCAACGGTGTAGGTAGGTACTCCTAGAACTACAAACGTGACAAATAAATTGAAATAAATTCGAAAACCAAATTAAATAAAATCCCGTTAAAAAATTCAATATTCCTAATTCAAAGTTGGCAACGTTCCGTTACAAAAAGCAAAATTAAACTAGGGATTCGTGTTCTTATTATTTATTTATTATTCCGTGGCTGTTTGCCAAAGGATTATGAGTCAAGAGATTCCTGTGACCGATACTTGTTTATGTCACTTCGTTATTTTCGGAGTTCCGCCATCGCCATTACGGCTGTTGTGTGGTTTAATTGGTTTCAATTCGATGCCATTGTCCTGTAACAGTTTGTTTATTGGTTTTATAACCCGTGGAACGCGTGAATGAACGTTTCCTGTGCTCGTTTTGTTATGTTGAAATGTATACCGATTACAAACTTTATTCGGGTTGGGACAGTTTTTGAAGTTTTTTTTTTTTATACACAGTCCTTGCTATAACGATCTACAAACTGCCAGCTTGTATTTGCTTGTAGTTGCGCTGACTGCAGTGTGAGCTAGAGATAATGCGGTGACAGATAAAAGTACTTATGTTAAAATTTTAAAGTTATTTGTTTTAAATAAATTGAAAAAAAAAGCTCTTTAATCAACCTCAACATGTTTTTTTTTTAATAACTTAAATTATCTGACACATTGTTTTGCAATTTTATTTGCTCAAGTTATATTAATGTTAATTCAAAGTACTTTCAGACGTACGCGGGTCCAGTCTTTAAAAAGGTCGTGGTCGTGGGCACCCGTACGGACTTACGGTGCATCTAATGTATGTACTTAACAGAAAATTATATCAAAATCTCATCTGTTTTATGAAGAAGCATACGTCTAAAAGTACTTTGAACTCGACGTGTTATAATGAATGAATGAGACATTATCAGTGCCCATACGCCGCACATTTAATCCATCATTACACAAATACGTTTCTTTAGTTGTCGGTACGCCATTAAAATATTATACTTACACGTAATTAGAGGCATCGTTCCGACCTTTTCACGGAATCTTGAAAGAATCTTAAAATACCTAAAGCCCAGTCGGGCCAGTACTGCCGGTAAAAAAGGGTTCCGTTTTTTCCTTCCTTGACACGAAACGAACGACAAAATGTGCCCTGGAAGATTCAATAAGTTACGCCCTTTTTCGGAATCAGAGTTCTCCGTCTTTAAGCTTAATTATTTTGATAAAAAGAGAATGTCGCTGGACGGAATGATGTTGAGAAAAGAAGGGAAATTCCGTCGCTCGGTCGGAGTTTCTTTGTGGTGTAAAATTACATTAATTAGGTTTTACGCAGGTTTCTTTATTTTCAAAAGCTTAAGTACCAATTATATTTAATAAATAATACAAATAATGTTGTATTGAAATATGTCATAATTTCAGCATGCGACGAAATCGTGGTTGCGGTAATATTTTTGTTCACCAGACTCTTTTTTATTAGCGATGAGGGCCGTAAGTGACAAATAAAAGATAAGAAACAGCGCAATGCACGATTTGTATGGACGTGCAGCGTCAGCCGTATAGCGCCATCTGTTGGTACTTAAACAAATATTTGTCCTTTTATCACGCCGAAACGGATGGATGGATTTTAACCAATTTTGGCACAGAGATAGCTGGACATCCAAACATGGTTATAGGATACCTTTTACCTGACAGGTAAAGAAAATGTGATTGATTCCTTTTTCGTCGTATTCCTGATTGGGCATATCCTTGTTTCGGCAAATTCCTGTTTTGCCGTATTTCGTTTTCTGCATTCTTGTTTCGGCTTACCTCGTCTTCTGCATAAATCATTATATACAACAAATAAAATTATCCTAGGTATCGTTACTTTGCAAAAATGTGTCGAAACAAGAATATGCCGAAAACGGAATACGGATCAAGAGGAATGTGCCGAGACAAGAATATGTCCAATCAAGAATACGATGAAAAAGGAATCAATCGAAAATGTTTTATGGGGGGGGGGACGTAGCTGGCACCTTCTAGTGTTAATTAAATAAATTCGCTTATATAACCCCTTCTGTACTATTGTTCAAAGACCTATGATCAAATCAGAAAGAGACCTATGGTGCGATATTATGTACTTCTGGCCAGCGTCACCAACGTGTGATGCCAATGCCATTTGAACACGAAAGTGGGATCATGAATTTGTGACTTATGGCTCTCATCGCTTATTAAAAGTCTGATGAAAAAAATGTTACCGCAACCACGATTTCGTCGCACGCTAACCTTAATAATACGATATGATTTGGCAAAATTAGAACCAGTGTTACACAAAGGAGTGACAGCCCATTAACTCGATTGCTGTTTGCAAAGTTTTGCATAGACAAAAGGTAGTCCCTCGACAGTAAACCTAGGGCATTTAGGTCGTTTTGGACGTAAACTGGTGCTAGATATGGAATTACACACCCGTAAGTAACGCGCCCTCACTTAGTTAATTAATTTAGAAACGCTGAAACAACTGTCGTGAGAAATATCAATGTTAGTTAGTTTACACGTATAAGGTTTGATTTTTCATTTCGAGGCCGTGTAGTCTACCTTTCTATTAGATATGGGAGGACATATTTTGGTAATGACAGTGCCCTGCAAATACAAAAAAATTAAGATCAGTATAAAGAATAATAATAAATTTTAGTATTTCAATGCGAAGAAGCTTTGTTTTAGTCCGTAATTTCGTTCAATCGGAACGGTACGGAACCCTCGGTGCGCGAGTCCGACTCGCACTTGACCGGTTTTTTTTGAACGTGCCTACTTTAGGTCAATTGAAGCTAGTTTATGTTCACAGCTGTGCCGTTCTCCCTTATTGTTTGGAGAGAGAACGTTCTCGAGAGATTTTCGTATACAAAACCTTCTCCGTTTCTGGAAATTTTCGGAAACAGCACATCACTATTCACAGCTATTGGTCGGGTTTCGGGTAAGTTTTAAATTTATTAGGTAGGTGTACGGAAAGCGGTCAAATTAAAAGACACAAACAGAGATGAAGTCCATGCAATGCAGTGAAGGAAATTAAAAATATTGAGTGTATTTTCTAGGAAATTATATTCACTTCACTTTTCAAGCATTTGACATCGTCGATTCCGGTACTCCTTCATGGAGTTTTGTAGCAGAGCTAATAAATAATTTCACACTCCCATATCGAGAATATCAACATCGTAATTATGTTTGTCTGTATGTGTCAACCACGTATAGGAAAGTGCAGCGTGGGTTTCGGTACGACAATTAGAAGTACGCTAAAATTGGCTTCTAAGATTGGATTACATTGTTAAACAAACTTAGTTACAAGTGAAGCTATATTAAAAGCATGTTAATAAATAACAAACATTCCCTCGAATTGAGAACCTCATTTTTTGACGTCGAAAATTAAAAATACTGAGAATATATTTTACAGGAAATTACCTACATCACTTCACTTTTCAAGCATTTGACATCCACTGTTCCGGCACCTCTCCTTACAGTTGCACACGCAAGCTGTCAGTTTCGCACTCCCATATCAAGAATATTTAAGATCGTAATTAAAATGTGTCGTCCTTTCAATCCGTTAATTGCCACCTTTCACGTCTTGGACCAAGGATTATGACAAATTATCCAGTTTACATGTTAATTTATAGCTCGCGAAGCATATTAATTAAAATTGCGTGTGTATAAGCTTCCGGGAAGTGGATTGCTCTATAAAGGTGATAAAATATATTCTTAAGAGGTTAATTGATTGTCTGTCGTGGACGGAATCGCGAATAGGAGAGCGGGGTCACACGCGATTCATGTTCAACCGATTTGAAAATAGGAGGAGCAGGAGACCTGTCGACATGTTTTTTATGTTGTGTGTTATGTGAACCCGATCGTCACCAAGCCAAACGGCAATTTAGGGTTTTAGAGCTAAGTTAGAACAA
The DNA here is from genome assembly GCA_947623375.1 of Apotomis capreana. Lineage (NCBI taxonomy): Eukaryota > Metazoa > Arthropoda > Insecta > Lepidoptera > Tortricidae > Apotomis > Apotomis capreana. The sequence continues at coordinate 10,906,059 of OX392518.1, forward strand.
CCTTCTAATTCCACCGCTGTTTATAAAATAAATACATGAGTGTAGCATCGCTTCGCTCTGTCGATTGTGTAGAATTTTCATTTTTTCGTCTTTTTTCTGAAACCTTATTTTTCATTGTCTTTTAAAAGAAACTTCAAGAAACCACTAGAATGGATAATTTCGAGTGACAGCATAGTTGCCGCGCCGGTGTACGGGTAGCAGTCCCTAATGTAGAGCTCCATACGAGTTTGAAACATCTCGGGCCGTTCCTGACAATTCCACGTGAGTGTAAACCGTTTAATACAATAATGGATAATTTTATTGTATGAATAAAAGTCCCTTAAAGTTGACGGTTTACATTCGATTAAAGCTACGGATAATGTAACTTATTTACATATGACGTGCAAATCGAGATGTGCCGTTTTCGAGAACATTTCCCGACTTGTATGTAAAATGTATTAATAAATGAGTAGGTATGAAACAACGGGTACCGGTACAGGTAAACTAATGGACGAATCATACTATTCATAGGTACTCAAAGTAAAAAAATCTGGCCAAGAGCTGGTGTACTCAAGGTGCCGCATACAAATGAGGTGCATAGTTAACGCAACCGATCCCGTTTGTTGTATGGGAGCCCCACGTAAATATTTATTTTATTATGTTGTTAGTATTTGTTGTTATAGCGGCAACAGAAGTAAATTATCTGTGAAAATTTCAACTTTCTAGCTATCACGATCACGGTTCATGATGTATATCTCATCTGTTGACAGACGGACAGACAGACGGACAGCGGAGTCTTAGTAATAGTCAACTTCCAAGAAACTTGACTTTTTGTTTTTCAAACCATTTCTGACCCACATCACATAATTATGATTGCTGTCAACGGTGTTCGAAATTCAAACAGTTTTCCACTTTAAACCAACAGTAATCCGACACCGGTTCGACCAAGTTTAACCGGCGTGAGTTCTGACTCAGACGTCTGCGTCCGAGTGTTTAATAACACGCGGACATGCGCGCACGCATAAATTCACGCAAAAACTGGCCCGTCTTAATCATCGGACTGAGGCTCAAAATATCATAGAGGTTCATCTTTGCTGTGAGTTTTGTTGTTAGCGGTACGTGTAACAAGTGCTATGATATTGAATTTAAATTGGACCACTATTAATCGTGTCAACATCGTGTATATGTCAAGTTGTCAATGCAAAATCAACCATACATACGTAGTATAAAATAAAGTAGCTACCTGCTGTCTGTCTGTCTGTCTGTCCCTATGTATGCTTAGATCTTTAAAACTACGCAACGGATTTTGACGCGATGTTTTTTAATTGATAGAGCGATTCAAGAGAAAGGTTTATATGTATGTATAACAGATGCTTAATAGCATTGCACCCGTGCGAAACCGAGCGGGTCGGTAGTAGGTATGTAATAACGGAATCGGTTTCCAACAACAACCACAACGATTGTTTCAAGGCTTATCCGTTCAAAAATGCTGATTGTTTATGACATTTTCCTCTATGATCAAAAATGTTCTTGACATATATGTAATTGTCAATATATATGTAATTACTAATTAGAACAGGGCTATTACGATTTATTGGTGTATATTAGAAACCTACAGTTTGAATTTTTGATTGATACTTAACTTTTGTTTCAAAAACTATTCAAAATTTACAGAATTCACTAAGAAAACTGGTTTATTCAACTTATTTTCGACTACACGCAATAAAAGCTTAAAATACTTACTAACTAGAGCTCAGGGAAAAGTATTTTAAACTACGTACATGATTGCTTCTTGTGTGGTCTTAATATGCAAACTAGACGCTGTATTGTTTATGATGACAGCGACCTAACGAAAATGCACGAATAGACATTTCGCAATCGACTGTATTGGCATAGCTTGCGCTGCATAACTATAGCATAAACATTATCGAAATTGGACTATACCTACTTTCTTACACACACGTTGATTGTTCATCAAGATCAATAAAATGAGACCAAAATCAATTACCTTGTACTGTTTCGGAGTTCCTATAAAAAAAAAAATAAGTCACGTTCCGTCTCTATCATCAGATCAGCTCCAAGATACAAAATGTTTGTATTGTCACGAGCACGATCAGGGGCTTTACGAATTACAGCCCGTGGTTTGTCTAGTTTACGTCTTGCCTTGGACAATAAGTTAGATTTTCTCCGCACAGAAAATCGCACTTATGGCTTAGGCTGAGGTAAACTCTTATTACCCTCTCGTATTGAGTATAGCGTAGAAATTGCCTCCCGCTCCAAGTGTGTGTGTATCATAATTGTTAGAACTACTTATTCATAAAAGACGTCACCTGAGGAATCATTCACCTTACATTTTGGGGCACTGCGGTTCGCATCGGTAAAACCAATATCGTAGTAGGTCACAACATGTACAATAAATAGCACAATTAATCACGTATTGTGGGCGAATGCGTATTTGTCAAGTTCTCTGCTACTCTACGACTACGAATATGATTGTTCTTTGCTTTCCACGACACATATTTAAATAAAACGATTTTAACATTGTCAAGGGTTGACAACATTATTACAAGATATCTTAAACCCTTCAGGGTAATAGTCTGAACAGCAACAGCATAAGAAATCAGAATGCTGCTGAGCGAAAAGCAGAAAATACTAGTTTTATGTAAGTAAACATAAAACGAAACAGTTCTTCTAATTTAGGAAGGAGATGGTTTACTGGTAGAGAATGCCCAATGGCATTAAGTCCGCCTTTTGTACGATCTGTTTTTCATTTGTGCAATAAAGATTAAAATGATTAGATAAATAAATAAATAAGGAGAAACTACATAGTATAAGATCTTGGTTGGCTAAGAAATACCAATTTTCTGGTCATCTAAAGTGCATCATATCCCTAAACATCGGTTAAAAATTGTCTATTCCTGTCAAACCAACAGCAGTTAAATTTAACTGCTTTCTTCCCACAGAAGCCGACCGCGATCTAAATAAAGCTTCGTCTACATCAGAGTGACAGCGTCTTAGATAGACCAACGTCTATTTGTGCGTATACGCGTTACTTTCGTTTTTCGAACTAATGGCGTTGAGTCATGGTGGCCGGTATATTTGTTGTATTTAAATTTGGAAGGATGAAATTGAAAGTTTACCGTGTTTTGTTTACAACGAATGATCTAGTAGCCTCTTGTCATAGGTACTTACGAATGATCGACTCCCACACAATACACCAAAACACTATGATATCAAAACATAAAATTACAGAGTTATATCAATGAGGTTATATCAATTTAATATGCAGCATTTGAAATTAAGAAAACCCATGTGGTTCTAGTAAGGGCTTTGGGAATTTCGCACACTACTTCAAAATATACAAGAATGCATCGTGGCCGATGTGAACGTAACATGATTGCTTCTCAGAAGGCTTAACTGTCGCTTAATGTTGAGTTATATGGTTACAAGGATATCATTAAGTTTAACATAAAACAAACGATTAGACATAATAATAAATCATCAGCGCCCGAAGACATAAAACAACTTGACTTATACGGTATGGCATGTGGATCCCAAAATTAGGACAGGCACATAACAGCCGAATTAAAAAAAAACACTGTGAAATCACCATTAAACAAAACACTGGCATTCTCATCGATAAACTTCGTTTGTTTCAAATTTCGTATTTCGAACGCGTCAATTCGTTAATTTGAATTTCGAAATAGCGCGTCGTAGAGCCGACCGCGGTGCGCGCGCAACCGTTCGAGACTGGCTGGAGACAGAACAACACACCTCATTACGACTTCACTTGTCCCATTCACACTTATCGAGCTTTGGCCAGAGAGAAAGGGACGTAAGAAAGTTGGATAATGAGTTTGTTGATGCCGCGGGGGCGTAAGTTTCGCAAGTCAAGGACGGTTTACAAAACTATTACCTGAATAAATATGAATAAAAAAGTTAACGAAATGTCACCTGCGTATATGGCATTTTATTGGCCCACATACCAGCTGTGGGTGCTATTTTTAGGTTTTTTATTGGGTTTAATTTGAGAACATGGTGCCGCCGCCGTAGACTACGTCCACGGTTTGTGGAGGTAGAATACCTACGAGGAATAACTGTCATTAAATGTCGGTTTTGCACTGACTTAATATAACAGGAGAAATTTTTCAAGGCATTATCCTGACCCTCAAAATACGGTATTTGCCTATATTGAAAATTAATTATGTTATTGAAACCACTAAACAAACATTCAAAAATACACGGAACCATATAAACTACCAGTAACTTTTGGACATTTTGCAATTTTTAACTGGACAAAAACTAATAAGAAGACGTGTTTTAGCTACTATTTTTATGACGTCATAAGCCAGTATCTTCAACTTCATAGAACCTACATACTAACAAATCGTTTTTGACGTTTTTACTATTCGTCTTGAGATTTGATTTAATTATTAAATATTTCCTTTCTCACTCCACCAGAAAATAATTAGCACTTATACTTATGCGTTTTCTTTCTCATTGAGATAAATACATATACATGAAAGTTTGTACAGATATCACAGCGAATATAGGTTCTGTAATTTGTAATATGTTTAAAGTTGCATTGCTTTACGAATAGTACGATAAAAGAGCACAAGAATTATTAAATCACTCGCTGACACGGCCCAATAGTAAAAGGTCATAATTCAAATGCAGAAACGCGTCAGTTACTTCCTTCCGTGGCAGAAACAGTGTGAGTCAGGTTTGTTTCCCACGACATTGCTACAGACATTGAGTCGACCTATATTCACGTTTCCTGGGCGGGTCTGTCCGCATTCTGCCCATAATGTGCCCTCACCTTTATAGTTATTAACATTTTGACCGCCACAGTCGTCAAAAACTGTGCCACTGACACTAACGTCGCGCCGACGCGTTATGAAGACAAAATAAAAAGAATTCTTAAGTAATAATAATAATTTGTATTCATGGTTTAATAATAATAATTACTACATAGTATACAACAAAGTCGCTTCCTGTTTGTCTGTCTGTCCCTATGTATGCTTAAATCTTTAAAACTACGCAACGGATTTTGATGCGGTTTTAGGTAGTGTAGGTAGGCCTATATAGACTTCTGATCCTAATAAAAAATATAATCTATTGACCTCCTCAAAAAAAAATGCCCGCACACGCCTATACAAAAAATATTAAAAAAGTAACGGAATGTAGGAGATTTATCTCGTCAGCAATACTCATATGCATTTTCAGTCGCATGTCGCCTTCTCACATACACGACGACAGTATGCGTCAAATCATTCTTGCACCATTAACCCCGGGATATGCTTCTCGTAGACCTTAACACACGTATCTACGTTAGATACACATTCATGTATACGGAAATAGCCGACACACGAGCCTTCAGACGGACAGACAAAACATTATGAATTATTGAGCGGCCACCGGAAGGCAAGCAACAGGTAAGTAAACACTTGGGAATCGGACTCGCGCACCGAGGGTTCCGTACAAACACTTACCTATCCCATCTTAATTATGCGGGTTAATTTTGCACCTGATATGTATGGCGCCGGATGCAAATGAGGTGCAAAGTTAACGCAACCGATGACGTTTGTTGTATGGGAGTCCCACTTAAATATTTATTTTGTTCTGTTTTTAGTACTTGTTGCTTTAGCAGCAGCCGAAATACATCTGTGAACATTTCAACTGTCTACCTATCACGGTACAAGAGATACAGCCTGGTCACAAGCGTACAGGACAGGCAGACGGACGGATGGCAGAGTCTTAGTAATATAGGGTCCCTAAAAACCAGAACCCTAAAAACAAATCGACCTAGTCCCAAACTAAGCAAACCTTGTACTATGGGTAGGTACTAGACGACGATTTACATAATATATAAATAAATATATAGATAACATTCATGACCCATGCATGCAGGACATTGAACAAATATTCGAGTTCATCCTACAAACATTTGCCCTTGCCGGGATTCGAACCCAGGACCGCCGACTCAGTACGCGCACTACAACCTGCGCCAACCACGTCGTCAAATCGAAATCTATGTTTTAATTTATTGCTCCTTACAGGCCACACTCGGTATATGTGTATAACCATATGAATCGCGTACACATATATCGCGTATACATGGTCGATTTGTCATGTCATTTTCCTTTCCCATACATCAAAACGTGACGCAAGCTCGTGACTCGAGCCGAGCTAAATTAACACTCAATTAATTTCTGACGTCCATGATATGTTTTTTGCTGTCGCCATTATAACATATCATGATAGCAAAAAGTTGGCCAATCGTAATGTGTATGTATTGTGGTTGCTTATTTAAAGCACATCCTGTATACTGCTTTGTGTATTATACAATAAGATGGATATAGAACGTGATTGTTTTATGACGCGGTTGGTAGTGCTGTTGCTTTCCGAGTTCTAAATTTAAAAACCCCTCAATCCAATTAAACATATTATCTAAGACAAGGCTTGTGATAAACAAAAACGCATTCAAATCGGATACGCTTGCGGGCTACGATGCTACAGACAGACGCACAGATTAACAGATGCACATGTTAAACGTATAACTTACTAGCTGTGCCACGCAGTGTTATCCACTCATCCCACGGAAACACTACATTTTCGGGATAAAAAGTAGCATATTGTGTTAATTCAGGGTATCAGCTACCTTCATACCAAAATTCATCAAAATAGGTAGGTGAAGAAGTAACCAACAAACACACTCACGCAACTTTATAATATTAGTTTGATTTGATAACACCGTTTTGTGGGGGTTAAAGACACCATAAGATGGACATACTTTTGCTGCTGACTGTACTTAAATAATCTGCGATCCTCAGAATCATTCAAGTGTTTATCTCAAGAGCCTTGACCTGTCCTAACGGTGGTCTATAAAACCAGACACTTCGAACCTAATACCGTCCATAACAAAAGGCATTAAGCACCTATAAGCTCCATAGTTACTTATCGCGTTTTCCCTTGAAACGGTAATGACTACCGGTTACCGTCCATACCAAAAGGCAGAAAGTGCCTATAGGCTTCATAGATGTTATCGCGTTTTTCCTTGAGACGGTGAAGTGATTCACCCGATGCGAGTTGATATCTACACGAGTATCGATTTAGGTATTGTCCTGTCATTTAGTGACAGACAATAATGTATCTATTAGTTTGGGTCTCTAATGTGTCAAGTAATGAATTTGGCGAGTCTATTACCTACGAAGATTCTGTGTGATAGAATCAGAAATGGGATGTCTTAGAAAACCAACGAAACAAGATAGGTTTCATGGTGGCAAGTTAAAGTTTCAGTGAGTAAGGCATAAACCTAAAGTCACAGATTAATATAATAGTTCTTCGAACAGATACCCATGTCTGAATAAAAAGGCAAATACCTACTGCTTTTCATGCCTACTCAATTTAACAATGGAGCGACCTTGAACGCGCGGGTCGTTGGCCGCACGTGCCGGCAAAACGAGGCTAGGGTTGACACCGCTTAGAAACGATTTTATAAAAAGTCAAGATTAATGAAAATACGATCGATTTATTTAAATTTATTAGTCAAATTTAATTATCATTAGGTACCTACTAGAAATAGGTATTCACATGCGCTGCGGCACACCATCAAAATCGTTTAAATTTCCGAGTAGGTATATCGGAATCTTACCTACCTATTCTATCTGAACATACCAGAAACCTGAAACAGTAACAACTCTCTGTGTAGGTACCTAAGTAACCTAAATATATCCCGATGACAGTAGGTACTTACTAAATAAAGTTTGGTAGGTGCCTATATATAATGTGTTACATATTGTATAATACTAGCATTACAAGCTTCGAAACAGTCACTAGGTACAAGTTGTTTTATAATAATCTGATCACGCGTTTTATCTTTGCGAATGCATTCCTTTCAAAAGGTCCTAAGTGTCAAGAACAACGCCGACGTTTACGCCCTTTTTAGGCCGTGCAATGCACTCTCCCGCCACATTCTGAACTGATTTGGTAAATCTTAGTGAGTAAATTATTGTCACTTGTTGATATAAATAGGTAGTGGATGTTTTCTATGAATTTAAGTATATTAAGTAGGTAGGTTTATTTATTCAACATTACATGTATCTATTATAACAGTGTATGCAATGCGTTTCTAGGTAGGTGCTTATTAAGTTCTAAGAATTTTTAGTAACATTTCATCGTCTGTCGGCAAAGAAAAAAAGGATAAATGTCTGTTGCTTTTATGTTTTTACACCCCGCAACACTGCAGCGCGTTGGTCTCATTCGCGACGAAGTAATTTTTTTGGTGATTTAATAGCGCGACCGGCGGCGTCCGGCCGTGAGCGCGTGTGGCAACCGACTGGCTAAGCGTGTCGGCCACGACAGGCGACGTGTAGGTATCGTTCTGGGTTCCCACGGTACAGATGGGGGGCACTGCTAAAGCTTCTCTCAGCGTTTCTCTCGGCGTTCCTTCTCAACAGTGGTAGTGGTCTCTCAGTGGATGTTAAGACCACATGGGCACTTTTAAAATTCTGGACTTACAGAAGAAAGCGACTTAAAGAACCGATAACCGAGAGGGGGGAGATTCTCGAATTGAGACACGTAAATAGCAGAATGGGTTACCCCTTCCTTACATTGGACTAACTACCTTCTTTGTCAACACATTCTTGGCAGAGTGGTCGTGGAACATACCAGCACCTCTAGCACAACTGTGACACGCGATTCTTTCTCGCGCGAGATATACTAACGTATCTCTTTCTGTACTTTACTGTAAGAGAGTGACGGGTGATGCTATGTTGCGCGTCAATGTGGTAGACGGGCAGGGGTGGTAAGCTTTACAATTCGTCGCCATTCCTCCAGCACTTTAGCTCTTCTTGTGCATTCGTGGAGTGGATCATCGAGTGCAGTCTTTACTTGGCCGCACTGACTACATACTAGTTATCAGATAAATACATATGAACTACGTGCCCGTTCAAAGTAAGGAAGGAACAATCTTGAAAACTTTTTGAGAAAAATATTGATTTATCTTTTCATCAGTAGATGATACTAGAGATATTATAAGACTGCAATAGTGTGAACGTCTAAGTACTCATTAGAAAACAAACCACAACCCAAGCCGGTCCCAACGGACGATTGTCACAGCGCTCACCGAGACATCTCAAACAATGCAATTTAAATATTAAAGGCATTTTTAACCTTGCAACTGGAACTGAATTTTAAATCACTGTTTTACGACGGGCCACGGACCGTGAACGAAGTTACATAACTGCTCGGTTGAATATTTTAGAACACGAAAAACTCATAATTTACACTCGTTTTCTTATGGGCACACGATTGTGCTTGACACCTTCCGTTAGGGCCTTATCACACTTGTGATTGGCGAGCGAGTTTTCTATAAAAAGAAGCGTCGCGGCGAACTCGTTGCGTGATCGTCTTCATACAGAATTCACTCGCAAATCGGAAGTGTGATAAGGACCTTAGTGTACCTATACAAAAGTGTACGTTTACCTTAGCCAGATGAGTGATTTTTAGGTTTGAAAGATGGAAAAGTTTCTCAGCAATTCTAATGTCCTGGTAGAATTCACTGATACATAGAGTAGGGAGACAGATTTATTTCCAGTACAATTTGGAGTTTTACGCCTTCGGTTTTACGTGCAGGAATATTAGTTTTTTGCCGGTAGACTTCCTTGCAAAATATCGCCATTTAAAAGATCTGTACATCCTCGGTTAACCCTAATGAATAGGATAGTCGCTCAGTCTAGAAAAGAGATCTTACTAACAATAGACTCCGAGTATATGATACGCTACATATAGAAGAAATCACTAAGGTACAGAAGTAAAAGGACAGAACCCGATCGTAGATCGATCCAGGAAAAAGGTTTTTGCCCTCGTTTGCGTAAAACATTAATCCCAAAACCGTACGCCAACCAATCACTAATTATCGTCACATTTGCATGGCAAAGGGTGTTATTGGGATCAATGTGCCGCGGGCCGTATTCCGATATGGCCAATGAAATGACGCATCGGAGCATCAGAGCGTGATATCAACACGAAAATTACTGCAGCGGCACTCTCGGAAACAAACGAATATACCTATAGGTAACAAGATAGCACGAAGGTTCGCGTGTCGACAATTTGCGCGGAAGTTGATGTCCATGGTTGAAATCGGACGGATTAACAGAAGTACAAGGCCGGCGCCTTGTACGCGTCGCAGCGCACGCAGCGTCATTCGCGGAGTAGAAAAGGTCATAATGCTCTTGGTTTTTCTGTAGGCAGGAAGTATTCGGAACCTTTGCATCCTGGGAGCATCCAGCCATTGAGCTGATACAACCGTAGCCTCTGATCATCCATGTATAAGAAAATAAGGTATCGCACTCCGGAATGACAGGCGAGACTCACGCTATGATTCGATGGTTCTGTCAATCCGTTTCTGTGTTGCCAGTGGTGTATCATAACATAATACTCCCCGATTCCCTTGTTACACTCTGATCAAAAAGAGTAGAAATTAAAAAGTGGCGATACTGTAGTGTCGTCCCCGTTTTCTTAAATTGATTAGGAAGGGTGACACTACAGTATTGTCACTTTTTAATTTCTACTCTTTTTGGTCAGACTGAACCTGTATGAATCTCATAAAATCGTCGGTGTTTAAAATCAATTATTAAGAAAAAATAACATTTATTAAAAGAACAAAAGAACATGGTTGACTGGTAGAGAATGCTTTATGGCATTAAGTCCGCCCTTTGTACACTTTTTGTTTTGTGCAATACAGTTTAAATAAATAAATAAACATTGAATGCAAAAATATATTTTTTTGTACAAATGGCGGCGGAATTTTTTCCTTACAATTATTGTGTTACCATAAAGCGGCAACTATTCAGAGACGTATTAGAAAGGCTGACTTGCCGGAGTGCCATACCTTATTTTCTTGTACCATGTGATCATCATTAAACTTCAGCAGTGGCTCCAAGGCTAGGTCGTTCCACCCTGCGAGTATCATCGCCTCATCAATACTGAGGAAGGCTAGCCAACATGACCAACTTACTGCTAATTCAGAAGAGCTACTCTGAAGATCGAAATTCGAAGTTTGTAACATGCCATCCCTCTCGATCCCACCTCAAACAATATTTGAATGAGCGGGACGTTCTGAAGAATTTTGAACATCATTCAGCAACGCATGTGAGATGAAATCTGGGGGCACGGTAGTGCCCCCGCCAAGACGAAAAAAAAAAGAGGCGGGGCACTACCTACCTTTTCTCGAACCATTTCGTCTCATTTTCGAACCCTCATAGTTTCGTCCCAGTCCCGTCCAGAGCGCCCAAATTCACAGGTTAAGATGCAGTTAGGGAACATATGAAATGTACTAAATTTCATTGATCTAGCTTTTATACTTTAGGTTTTATTGGTACCTAAAATACGCCGATTTTGCCACTCACTCACTGATGTATCAAAACCTCTGGGGTACTTCCCGATGACCTAGAAAGCTGAAATTTGGTATGTAAGCTAGGTTTAGTACACAAACAATAGAATAATTCTGAAACTTGGAACTTTTACCCCCCAACCCCTTAAACTAGGGGATGGAAGTTTGTATGAGACTTCTGCAAATTTTGATACTAGAGGTCTGAAAATTGATATAGGGACTCCTTTATTATTTATAAATAATAAAATACATATTCTAGGATTTTAAAAAAATCACCCCCCACCCTTTAAATAAGGGGATGAAAGTTTTTATGGGTTTTCCATAATGGGCGATAAACGTAGTATATATCGGGCTAAACGTAAGTATTTCTTATACACAATTATTACTACTTCCATATCTACACTTCGACTTCGTATTTTAAATATGTCTTTATCTGGGGGCACGGTAGTGCCCCCGCCAAGACGAGCAAAAAAGTAGCGGGGCACTACCTACCTTTTCTCGAACCGTTTCGTCTAATTTTCAAACCCTCATAGCTTCGTCCCAGTTATCACCAGAGCGCCCAAATTCACAGGTTAAGATGCAGTTAGGGAACATATGAAATGTACTTAATTTAATTGATCTAGCTTTTATACTTTAGGTTTTATTGGTACCTAAAATACGCCGATTTTGCCACTCACTCACTGACGTATCAAAACCTCTGGGGTACTTCGCGATGACCTAGAAAGCTGAAATTTGGTATGTAAGCTAGGTTTAGTACACAAACAATAGAATAATTCTGAAACTTGGAACTTTTACCCCCCAACCCCTTAAACTAGGGGATGGATGTTTGTATGAGACTTCTGCAAATTTTGATACTAGAGGTCTGAAAATTGATATAGAGACTCCTTGTTATAAATAATAAAATATATATTCTAGGATTTTTAGAAAATTACCCCCCACCCTTTAAATAAGGGGATGAAAGTTTGTATGGGTTTTCCATAATGGGGGCTAAACGTAAGTATTTCTTAAATACACAATTATTACTACTTACTTAGAAACGCTACGGCACAAAAAAAATAAAAAAATAAACCTAAAAATTAAAATCTACTTTACAAAAAGAAATGAGATCCCACCAAAAAAACATTTCATGTAAAATTAGCGGCCAAGACACATGCTCATAACGCTTTTGCTATTATTACTACTTACTTACAGACGCTATGGCCCAAATAAATGAAAAAGACTAGGGCACCTTACAAAAATAAATGAGATCCCACCAAAAACATTTCATGTAAAAATGGCGGCCAAGACTCATATGGTCTGGCTGTAAAAAAGTTATCAGATCCCTCGAAAAGCCAAGCCCCTAAGCCCTGAGTTTACTAATCCTACACCTTGGCTTCAAAGGTATGGCTTGGCCGTTTCATAAAGTACCGTAAATAAGTCTAATGGACTGTCCGGCCTGTATGGTAAGGAATTAAGTTTATATATATTATCATGGAGATATAAACTTAACTTCTTGATATCGTATGGGCCAGACGGTCCGTTGGACTTATTTACGGTACTTTATGAAACGGCCAAGCCATACCTTTGAAGCCAAGGTGTAGGATTAGTAAACTCAGGGCTTAGGGGCTTGGCTTTTCGAGGGATCTGATAACTTTTTTACAGCCAGACCATATGAGTCTTGGCCGCCATTTTTACATGAAATGTTTTTGGTGGGATTAATCCTTACATCAATATAGTCGCGCCAAAGACCCTCATTAAGTCATTATGACGGTTAAGGAAGAAAACCGAATGTAATTATACGCTTCCATTAACACCACCATAGCAGGCGAGACGGTAGATCAGCGGGAAAGATAATTGATTAGAGTAATAAAAGTAAGGTTTACTATTAAATGACGTGTAGCCAGGTTCTCTAGAAGGGCATGTTCTTAGTATTATTGAATGACTCTCGGCCTATACGTGTAGAATTTTAATTGTTGCACAATTAACATTGTGCTAGAATTTGCAGGTGATAATCTCTTCGTGCGTAACTATACTTATTGCGTGTATATCCTTTAATGGAATAAAAAATATGGTAATCATCTGGGGGCTAACCTTACACAGACCGATCTAGTTACAAAAATTGGGCAAGTGCGAGTCCGACTCGCGCATGAAGGGTTCCGTACCATAAAACAAGTTTGTTGTATGGGAGCCCCCCCTTAAATATTTATTTTATTTTATTTTTAGTATTTGTTGTTATAGCGGCAATAGAAATACATCATCTGTGAAAATTTCAACTGTCTACCCAAGCAGCACATTAGTGAATTTTGCAGCTTATCTTATAGCTTTAAGTTCTAAATGAGTGGTTTAACAGTGTTTGATACAACTTATAGCTTTAAACACAACTCAAAACTGTATATGAGTTCATCCTATCACTTGTAGTTGCATAGGAGCGTTTTTTGTTTCTACGTTATTACTTATGGTGGGATAAAGTCGATTTTGCTACTTAAAGTTGCATGCAGGTTCAAATTGTCACTCAATAAGAAGCAATAGTGCTATATAAGGCCTTAAAATCACTTATAAGCAACTTTTACATATAAGTGGGAACATACCCTTATTTGGAACTAAAAGTAACAAAAGACTAGTACAATAGCGAATTATATCACCAATAGTGGCTAAAGGGATAATTTTACGGCTCTTTTGGAACCAAAAAATATTGCAACTTTAAGGCCTAAGAAGTACCTTATTTCCACTCCAACGCATAAATAGGTCTCAGTAGGAGGTTCTTGGAACCAAAAGCAGTTATTTTCACTTATTTCAAACCACTAACGAACTAAAAGTTCTATTATTGTTCCTATTTGCGCCTTGTCAAAATATATTTAATAGTCTTGTTTGTTTAATAGTCTACAAAAGAGCAAATAATTACTATTGGTAATATCATTCACTGCTTTGCCACTCGCAAGATACAAATAATAGTGCAGTCATTGAAGCGAAAAATACGGTCTTACCTCCGAATTTTTTTACGGTGAACCGATTTGCATGAAATTTTGGAATTAGGCTCATCTTACCCTTAACTTCAAAAGTGAAAATGATTTGAACTCCGCAACCACCCTGGGGGTGGTTGCCACCACTTCTCGGGGGTGAATTTTTTTTTTCAAAATAACCTCGGATATCGATAGAAGGCCTAATTTTAAGCAAAAAATCATCTATAAAGTTTTTCAAAAAATCCAATACTTTTCAAGTTATTGGCAATTGAAAATTCGCAATTTTTTCACGTTTTTCATCTGTTTTTTGCAAATATCTCCAAAAATATACGTTTTATCGAAAATTTTATAAAGAACAAAATTGTAGCAGGTAAAACAATGAACAATTTGGTTTTTTATAAAGTATTCTAAGTGCAATATTAAGCTAGATATTAAAGATCAAAGCCGTTTTTTATTATGTCTGAAATTTGGTGTCCTATCGTTTGACCAAAAAACGTTTGACCAAACAACGTTTGACCAAACAACGTTTGACCAAACAACGTTTCACCAAAATAACGTTTCGCCAAATGATCATTTGACCAAATGGTTCATTTCACCAAATAATCATTTGACCAAATGATCATTTCACCAAATAATCATTTGACCAAACTTGAGGTGAATCAATCACCTTTCAGAGCAGATCCGACCCGGCCGGGTTAGGTTAGGTTAGTTTTTTTTTTATATCCATAGAGGACAGGACAGGACAGGACAGGACAGGACAGGACAGGACAGGACAGGACAGGACAGGACAGGACAGGACAGGACGGGACAGGACAGCATAAAGACAAGATAAAGATACTGGGTTAGGTAAATAAAACGCAATTTGCACACATAAAATACATTTTTCATCAAATGTATTTTATACTAATTGAAATTATACCAAATGAACATTATACCATATGAAATTATATCAAATGTTGTTATACCAAATTTACATTATACCATATGATGGTTATAGGAAATAAGTGTTCTATCAAATGATAAGTATACGAAATAAAAATATATATTTTAAAATTATACCAAACGTTTATTATATCAAATGAGTGATTATACCCTTTGAATTTATATCAAATGCTATATCCAACATACTTATACCATTTATTTTTATATCGATCATTACACACTCCTAAAAATGGTATGGGTAAAAAAACACACTATTTGGAAAATCCTCATCCTCATCCTCATCCTCATCCTAATCCCCATCCTCATCCTCATCCTCATCCTCTTCCTCTTCTTCTTCCTCTTCCTCATCCTCATCTTGAAATAACGTTTGGTTAAATGATCATTTGGTCAAATGATTATTTGGTGAAATGATCATTTGGTCAAATGATTATTTGGTGAAATGATCATTTGGTCAAATGATCATTTGGCGAAACGTTATTTTGGTGAAACGTTGTTTGGTCAAGTGATCATTTGGTCAAACGTTTTTTGGTCAAACATTAGTGAACCCTGAAATTTAATCGATGTGGTCAATGCCATCTAGCGGTATGTATTCATGCCTACGTTTTCAAAATATATGAGCCATATTATGTATATATATACACATAACAATAGTTGTGGGTCTCTATTATACTGCGTACTTTCACATTGCTCCAAATATTCACACTCCGAAATTTTCAGTTACTAAGTAGAAAAAAATATGATAAGTTTTTGGACCATAACTCCTTCAATTTTCATGCTATCACAATTTATAAAAAACCGTTGTAAAGGTAATTAAGAGAGCTACAACATCCTTTATTGCAATATATAGTAAAAAACCTTTTTCTAAAACGGTGAAGGGTTAAAGGGCTTAAGAGAGGCTGTGATTGCGCTGCCACGCGCTCTTTAAACAATCATATCTCCGTCAATTTTTGTTGGACAGAAAAAACAAAAAAACCAAATTGTTTGTCAGAAAAATACCTAAATTTTTAATCCATACTCTTTTATATGTATCTGTCGTCATTTTTGAGATATTATGAAAATAAAATGGGTTCTTTTAAAATTTGAAATTTTATTTTTTTTTTAAATCGTGACTTTTTTGAAAAATATGTGTCCTGAAGCAGCCAAACTGATACTATCTATCAAACTCTTCATAATAAAGTTAATTCTAGGCGGAATACGATTAATTTTAATTTTGGTGGAAATGGCACTTATGAAACCCATTGATTTGAAAGAAAAAACATTAGATGCTCCTCTTATTTGCAATACAGCTCACTTATTTTACGTGCAAAAGACTTTTTATAGTTCTCATTTTAAAGCTTATTTCAAGCACTACAAAACCCTTTTGTATTAGAATGCATAAAATGCATCTGCTCGCCGCTAGATGGCATTGACCACATCGATTAAATTTCAGACATAATAAAAACGGCTTTGATCTTTAATATCTAGCTTAATATTGCACTTAGAATACTTTATAAAAAACCAAATTGTTCATTGTTTTACCTGCTACAATTTTGTTCTTTATAAAATTTTCGATAAAACGTATATTTTTGGAGATATTTGCAAAAAACCGATGAAAAACGTGAAAAAATTGCGAATTTTCAATTGCCAATAACTTGAAAAGTATTGGATTTTTTGAAAAACTTTATAGATGATTTTTTGCTTAAAATTAGGCCTTCTATCGATATCCGAGGTTATTTTAAAAAAAAAATAATTCACCCCCGAGAAGGGGTGGCAACCACCCCCAGGGTGGTTGCGGAGTTCAAATCATTTTCACTTTTGAAGTTAAGGGTAAGATGAACCTAATTCCAAAATTTCATGCAAATCGGTTCACCGTAAAAAAATTCGGAGCCATAATGCTTCAATGACTTCACTATAAGTGATTATTAGACTTGATAGTTCCAAATAAGGAACAAATAAGTGAAAATAAACACTGTAGGACCTTTTTTGTTTCGCCATGTTTACAAATGGAAGCCTATGAAAATTGATTATTTTAACCAGAATTTTATCACACTCACGCATAATCACAGACTTTTGATAGTTGTGACGATGTTAGTTTAACATTGTATGTAACCTACAATCATTAGGTCAGGTTTTTAACAGTTTTATTTCTTATCAGTATCTATTCCTTATTTAATTTAGCACTCTCTTTTTTAATATTCCTGATCAAATGAAGGGCGCGTCGAAATTTACAAAGAAAACATACTATAGTTTCACAGTAAAAAAAAATTCGCAAGAATTTCGTGCTTATTTCAATGCTTGTATAACGTAAAGTTTTAATCACAATCAAACAGACATATAAATCCAAAATGAATATGGCAGATTGGCAGATCACGCATTACTTTTAATAAAACACAATTTGACAGTTGCCTCGCCACTGAAAGATAATTTTGTAACTCATTTATCACTCATTGACCGAACTGAAATGTTTTCATTCGTTCACTGCGCATAACTTTCACCCATAGTTCTAATTACCACTTAAGGTAATTGTGAGATCTCTTATGGATTCTATTTAGCACCAAAAATAGGCTGCAATTTTTCTCCTTTTGGTTCTATACTGGTGGCATAAGGGTTCTTGCCACCTATATAGCACTTAGTCATGGTGGTAAATTTCACTTAAGCATCTAATTAGATATGATATACGAGCTATTTAGACCCAGTTGTGCTACTTGGGTAGCTATCACCGTTCTTGAGATACAGCCTGGTGACAGACGGACGGACGGACGGACGGACAGCGAAGTCTCAGTAATAGGGTCCCGTTTTTACCCTTTGGGTACGGAACCCTAAAAAAGGTGTACAGTCAACCAATTTGATTTCTAGTTCTAGGCCATTATAGAACCTTGTCGCAATGACAATGATATGAGATCTCAAGAGGCTTTCATATTGACGTTCACTGTGCCAAGGTACGAAATGGTCTAGGAATCAAATTGGTTGACTGTACAAGTGTACGTGTAAGATGCTGATATACATAATAGTTATAAAAACATTGAAAACATCTGTGATCCAGTATCTGCGGGCCTATGATGGTTGCTTTTATCGCGCGATAAATAAGTGACAAATGCCCGTCACGTTTTGACAAAATGCGAGTGTGAGTGACCGATGCTTTGTCACTTGTTTATCACGTGATATTATATTAATCTGTGACGTGATAAACGCAACATAGGCTCCTCAGGAACATTAGAACACTTCACACAAATCGCGCGATTCGCACCTAAGACCGTTAGTAAGTAGGCTGCACTACCACAGAACAAAACACGCTGAAATTAGTCTAATTTCTAGACCCTGCTTTCTAGTTTTCATATTTACATTTCATAAAGTCCAGTGATTTGCTATTGAAATAATAATTCGATAAAAGCAAGCAATGTACGCACGTAGATTCTAAAGCTTGTATAATATTATCGGTTGGATTGTTTATAATACTACACTATTAGGACAAAAAGGTCACATGTGACTAAAACTAAAACGTTAGTTACGTCTGTTTAAACCGGGTACAAATACCGGTACGAAACATGTTCCCGTATAAGGCTACGAGATACGAAGAGCTTTCAATCGACAAACAAGGTCGTTCATAAAACAGTAAATCCAGTATTTGTTCATAAAATTATTTTCTCCGACGATTTGCATACTTGTACTACTTGTAGTATTATGTTTACTATAGGTTTGGGGTTAGTGCTCCTTTATAAGTCCGTCCTGGAGTGGCGATCACGTATAGGAAAGCGCAGCGTCGGACGGCCCCCGAGTAGGACGGATGACCTCATGAGGGTGGCGGGGAGTTGATAGATGCGGTGGCAAGCTTTAGGGGAGGCCTATGTTCAGCAGTGGTCTGTGGCCGATAGATAGATAGGAGGATAGTGTGCTCCCGACTACAGTCCATATTAAATTACAGTACTTGTATACAATTTAGTAAACAAAACCTAACCTCAAAGTATGTCTTTTTAATCCCTGACGAAAAAAGAGGGGTATTATAAGTTTAACCTTTTGACCGCCACAGTCGGCTGTGGCCGTCAGCAAAAAATCGTGCCCCTGACGCCACGTCAGCCACAGCCGTACCTTCAAATTTCAATGATCAAAAACTTTGTAATTCTAACCGCTTCAAGTATTTTTCAATCCCTGTTGATTTTTGGGCACATCTTTTTTTTTACTCTGGCATCAGTGGCACGGTAAATTGCTAGACCGTTTGGCGGTCAATAGGTTAAAATGTGCATCGGTGTGTCTGTCTATGGCATCGTAGCTCCAAAACCGAAGGACCCATTTGAGTGCGAAGACTTGCCCGTCCAGATGGTTCTTAGTTATATTTGGTGGAAATAGAACCAGTAGTTTCGAAGATATTCAGCTTCAATTGGAAGTATAGTGACAATATCTATTTTGTTTTGATTTTGATTAATTTTGAAATTTTGTAGTTATGATCAGTTTTAGTGGCATTTTCTATAGCAGTCATTGAATGAGGGTCTTATGATAGGCAATCGCCAATCACACACACATATTTTCCGGGTGTAACTGTTCAAATAACTAATCAATTCAATAAAAAGCCAATAAAACTAGAAATAATACGAAATCGCGCCAAATATTTTCTATAAGTAACCAGTTTTGATAGTAAATATTATCTTTATCCAGTTTTTACAGAAAACATACGAGATATTCGGGTTCAATGCCCCAGCGACAATGCACAGAGGCGACACTTGTAAATATTCAATGGTTTATGCATAATAACTGGTTGCTTTCTATGACTATGCAGTGACGCTGCATGCATTGTGTTTTTGCGCGCGTAGTTGGGTTCTAACATGGTTCTAATAAGAAACAAGATACTTATTTAGATGGGCTTGTTCCTTTATTTAGGGATCCGTACCTCAAAAACAGACCCCTTATTAGATCACTTAGTTGTCCGTCTGTAAAGAAAATACCCTTTTTCTCAGGAAAGTGGAGTTATCCAGCTGAAATTAACATCAAAGCGTTTATGTTTCATTTATGATGTATATTTTGACGGTCGCAAGGGAATAAATAACCTAAAGGATATCTCCAGTCGACTAAGAATCATGAATTTGGCAACAAATAATAATATAATAGTCTGTCTGTTGACAACCAAAACTCAAAAATTGGGCAAGTGCGAGTCGGACTCGCGCACCGAGGGTTCCGTACAAACACTTTCCATCCTTAAGTGGTTACGTTAAGTTTGCACCTGGTATGTATAGCGCCCCATACAAATGAGGTGCAAAGTTAACGCAACCATAACGTTTGTTGTATGGGAGCCCCCCTTAAATATTTATTTTATTTTATTTTTAGTATTTGTTGTTATAGCGGCAATAGAAATACATCATCTGTGAAAATTTCAACTGTCTAGCTATCACCGTTCTTGAGATACAGCCTGGTGACAGACGGACGGACGGACGGACGGACGGACGGACGGACGGACAGCGAAGTCTCAGTAATAGGGTCCCGTTTTTACCCTTTGGGTACGGAACCCTAAAAAGTAACAAATACCTATTTAAAACAAAGCTCGTATCTCAGTATCAATCTACAAACTAGATACGAGGTTTTTAAGAGTAGTGACAGAAAGGCGATAGACGAATTTCACGCGTGCGCACTGCGGAACGTCGCGGTTGCTCAGAGGTCCGAGCAATACTCCGGATAATAAGAGGTCGTGAGTTCGATCATTGCAATGTAGTAGATTGCGTAAAACTTTGTAACTATATTTAACCTCTGTATAATTTCATAAAAAGAAGAAATTTACAATATAGAGGCGACACTTGTTAATATTCAATCGTTTATGCATAATATCTGGTTGCTTTCTATAAGTTTATGCAGCGGTGATGCACGTATTATGTTTGCGCGCGTAGCTCCGCACTTAAAAGGATATAGAGACACTTAAAAGGCCTGTTCCTGTTTTTACAATTCCCTTTTTTAATCGTTCGGTGTATAGTGGATTAGTATTAATAACATTAGATTAGAAGAAGTGGTTGGGCGGTGTATTGAACATACCTTGGACGTATGGCAGGGATATGACTAATATTAGTTAATTTTAAAAGAGGGATTAAATAACATATGACAACTTATTATTTAAAGCTAAGTGGATCACATCGCTAAAATAGAGATATAACAGAGTATTGTAGGACATTGGCGAATAAAATTATAAAACGAGTCTATTTTATACTACTATTTTTTTTATATTTATTATTCAATTCACAATTTGAAATACAACTTATAACACAAATCCACATTAAACAAAAACAATTGGTAACTAATTAGCTAGCTACCTACTAGCCTATGTCAAATTGCATACTGACATTTTCAACTACTTTTAATGCAGACTAATATACTCGTACGGCATATGGGACTTCGTAGGTACAATTAGCTGCAGAATGCCCATTTATGAATGAATTCATTCATAAATGGGCCATGCAATTCTGCAGCCCATAGTACATATATCCCCTTTATGTATGTCCTTGAGTGGAGTCGAGAGAGTCGTTTTATTTGATGTAAGAAATTTAAGAATTTTAATAACTTATTTATTTAAACTTTATTGGACAAAAGTACAAATGGCGGACTTAATGCCTTAAAGCACTGCCACTTAGAGCTTTGTATCTAAATCGCGCGTTCTGCTCCAATTTGCATTCTACATTGAATTAGGCTACTCTATGTCTAACAATTGCAACGCTGGCGTCTCGCCAATACTATCTTGCGAGTGAATAAGGCACATGTTTGTTTCAGACGCCTATGCAGTTATGACCTTTTACCTTAACACAGCTTCATAGCTGTGAATGTACAAAAGGTGATATGTTACTAAGAAATAACGTTAGATAAGTCATTTTGCACACGGAGACTAGAATAGCTGTACAGTTTTATTAAAAACGGTATTGTTCACATCTGTTAGGTTCATGTTGGATTATGAGATATAATTAGCGTGGAAATATGGAAGACACATGAGAATCTAGGGGGTCTGGGTGTATTACATGTAAGACCTAGACCAAAGCTGGTTTTTATATACGAAACCTAAGAGGAAATAGCATTAAGTACCCATCTTTTCTAAGTTAAGTTTGCACCTGGTAACTATGGTGTCGCATACAAATGAGGTTCAAACTTTACGTAACCCGTTTAAGAAATCGAGGTTTTGTTCTTGACTGTTTCTTCTCCAAAACTTAACCAATGCAATTAACATCTTTAGGGGATAGATGGCCTCTTTTTAGTCGACGTCTATCCTAAATGTAATTTATATAGATTGGGTAACTACCCAAGGTATAAAAAAAAATATAAATTTATCCGCAGAAATTGCGAGTACGCTGGAATTGGAAGAAAACGTTTTAAACCTTTTCTAAATTTGAGTAAAGAATGAAAGTACCTGCCATTTTTTTCCATAAAGCATTTTGCATAAAAGCGATCTCAACAAGTAAGGCATCTATGCCTGTTTTACTTCTATGCTGGCTAAACAAACATTAAATTAATACAATTGTATGAAACAACTCCCATACAATAGTTTGCGATCCGGAACCGTAAGAAACTCCAAGCTCAAAACTCAAGTTAGCTCAGAACTCACGTTAGCTCAAAACTTGCCCCATTCCGGCTCAGATATCACTACATCACTTCCTTAACGCCTTAGCTCATATAATCACTACCCAACAAACAAAATGACCTTATAAAATTAAATCTATAAGGACTAAAGTCTCATAGTTGTTTTAAAATGGCATTCATTACAACAACGTACCTTTTAACGGCTTTTTATAAGACAATTTGGCTAAAATTGCCTTTATTCTTATAATTTGGTTATGTTAACGTTAATAAAACCAATTAATATGGCCACAATAAGGGTTAATTTTTTTATATTCTTATAGAAGCTAGCTACATTGCGTTTTAGCTGTATAATATTGAAAGCCTAGTAAAGGCGTTTTATATGGCCAATCATTCTTATAAAAGTAATGCACAAGGTACCTATAAAGCTTTTCGGCTTATAGGAGCTTTTTATAAGATGTTTACCCAACGAATGAATTATAGCATTTTATATAGTCTTAATAAGAATTAAAGCAATCCTTATTCACTTATATAATACTAATAAGGGCTATGTTCTCTATAGTGTTATATTAAAAGGTTTTATATGGTTACGCCTAATACTTCTGTAAATCTACAAAATGACCAATCTGGTACCGAGGTAGCAGCCGGTGGTTCCGTAGAAGATTATTTTATGGAACATGAGAGTGAGCAGGAAAGCACTGAGGAATACATTTGTAGCGGCAGTGACAGTGATACAGACAATTCGTCAAATGAGGAATTGAAAAAACTTCGAAATAAACTAGTAATTAATAAAAAAATGGCGGGGTTATTTGTAAACCGCGCTTGACATCTACTACTGCGCATGTGCAAAAGCATTTTTTTAATATTCGTCTTATATCAAAATGGCACAAGCGCGTGTACATTCAGCCAAATGTATTTAATGAATAACGATTTTAAGTTCGTTTATTAATCAAATTTTATATCTAATGTAATTAATGACGTGTTAAATGAATGAATTAATGAAGTATTTGGTTTTATTGTACTTTTATATGTAATAATAATCGGTATTTGACTAATTTATCAAACTTTTTTAAATATTAAATTTATACTTACTCGTCCGATTAATAATAAGTGTCAATGTTTATTTAGAAATATTGTTACTATTTAAATTACGGATTACAATATTCGCATTCATCTGCAATAAAATGGTCGTATATCAAATACGCTTTACAATTTTGACAGAAAATGAAAGTGAATTGTTGCAAAACTTCTATTATATTCACGACGTAACATTTCTTACTTAGTTACTTAGTAGATAAGGGACTTCACTTGTGAGAAAGGAACCCTAACGACATATAAAATGGCGAATCATAAGCAACACCTATTGCTAATGATAGATTTTTAATCTCATAGTGTATTTGTAGATGATGTGCAAATTTCTTTCGCTCTTATAATGGCCTTTTATAAAACATGACTAAATAATTAACTACATTTTCAGTACAAAACCGCAATAATACAAAGGCGCGTTGATAACACTTCATGTTTTATACCATAATCTATCACAAATTTAAATTCCCACACAGTTTTCACTATAGATTCGGGTACTCTAACATAGAATAAAAAAATAACTTAGGTACCGTTTACTATTAATCATGAAGATGTTGACTAATTATTTTTCGTCAAACTATTACAAAAAAGATAATAAACTTATTGCGCAGTCATAAACATACAGTTATAAGAGCCAAATACCTTATTAGGGGCATTTGTTTTGCCGTTATGAATTTTACGCCCTTAAATCGGACCATAACTAAACGCGTATAAGGACGATCGCCCTTATAAACGCTTTAAATATAGTTCTTATAAGTATATTAACCTTTTTAGTGCATTTTCCATGCCATTAGAAGTTTGACTACCTTGTTGCTTGTCACAATAAAGCACTTACAAGATAAATAAAGCAAATAATAAAGCAACTATAAGTTGAGTATAAGGTTATTGTATTTATAATTTGTGCCCAAATCCACCCTTATTAGCGATAATATGGCCTTTACAAGAATAATATTTTTGGCTATATAAGCCACTACAAGAGGATTTTTTGTTTGTTGGGTAAATACCTACATCTAAATGGTTAGTCCATAAAGTTCATTTTGGATATTATAAAGGAGATACTGCTCTTCAGTAATCAGTGCATATGGAAGGAGCTCTCTCCTATGGACATTAGGAAAACAAAGTTTGTTTATTTTGCTTACGTTAGAAGCTTACGTCACGGATTCTGTTGTTATAATATGTACTGAACTATAACCATGTAGTCGGATTACGAGTAAATAGTTACAGTCAGATCGAGCATACATAGAAATGACCACCATAATTCGGAAGGTATTTCCTTCCCTAATGAGTTAGGCGGTTATCTTCTTTTTAGAGAGGAAGGAAATAGTTGTCAATACTTACCATCCAAATTTCCCCTGATAGAAGGTAATTTTTGACAGGTAAATACGGACCTAAATTTACCCACTGAGTCAATAGGAAACTAATTTACTGGAATGTAAGTTTATGAAGGTAAATACAGATCTAAATTTACCCAGTGAGTCAAAAAGGGAGATAATTACAATGGAAGGTAATTTTTGGAAGGTGTCGTATCCGCAAAATCAGTTAGCTAGTTATAACTACAAACTCTTTCAAATATCGATTTAATAATACCAAAAATGCAATGGTTCTTTTAACCCTTTGAACGCCAAGAGCCACTAAAGTAGTCATGTGCTGTCGTGCCTACCACGCCAACGACCACTAAATGGGTAATAGCGGACGCTGTCAAAGCAATTTTCCCGCTGACAATTAAGGTGTATTTTCGCTCTTTCCTTTTTCAACTATTGGCGTATAACCAACATTTTAACATGGAGGAAAAGCGTTCTAAAGGTTAAAACCTGGCTTCAAAATGCCCCTAAATGGCATCTTTTTACGTATTTCAGTTGATCTAGCTTCGATGTTCATTTGAGGAACATTGAGAGCAGCGAAAACGCTGAAGCTGGTCCCGCAAAATCGTGGCTCGTGGAATCTCCGTTAAGGTTTCAAATCTGAAATGTGGATATTTAAGTTCGTTCAAGAACGACGAAAATATGTAAGTAAGAAACATATAAGTGTCAGAATCTGATCAAAAGTCGGATCAAAATACCGCTAATAGAATAAGATAACAAGATAACGTAAGTATTTTCAACTATACCCTATCGTCAGTCAGTACGTGGGTTTTTAACGGCGCTTATCCAAATATTTATATCCTCTTTCGAGATCAGTCAAGTCAAGAGTCTTACGAGGAATAACATACATAAGTATTAAGTACGGATGTCTTGACAATTGTATTGATAGTCGAGTGTGTTAGTTTTGAATCATAACAATGATTGTGAACGATAACAACTAACATTGTGTATTCAGAACTGAATGATTCGACGTTTTTTTTAAACTAATGAAAGTAGGAAATTATTCTCCTCGTTTTATTAAAGATAAAATTATTGTATTGATTTATATACGGCATTCTTCAAATTATAACCAGCTTTGATTAGATGTCAACAAAATGTCAAAACCCTATACAAAAATTTAATGGCGTCATATCATAACGCCCTCCTGCCATAATATTCAAGATCTCCTTTATAAAATGTTCTTCTGAGAACATTGAACTAGTTCAGGTAGCCTATGATGGTTGCGTTTATCACGTGATAAATAAGTGACAAAGCATCTGTCACTCACACTCGCATTATGTCAACCGTGACGGATGCTCTGTCATTTTTAGGGTTCCGTACCCAAAGGGTAAAAACGGGACCCTATTACTGAGACTTCGCTGTCCGTCCGTCCGTCTGTCACCAGGCTATGTATCTCAAGAACGGTGATAGCTAGACAGTTGAAATTTTCACAGATTATGGTACGGAACCCTTCATGCGTGAGTCGGACTCGCACTTGCCCAATTTTTTCATTTATCGCGTGATAAAAGCAACCATCATAGGCCCGCTGAAGGTTCATCCTGTCAAAGGAGACCTTTCGATCATCAAATACCGTATGAGTATATTAGGTACGCTTATATGTCGTGTCTTTGTCGTGACACTGTCCAATATTTTAAGTATTGTTTTTATAAAATCAATCGCGAATGTGTTCTGATGCTTAGCTTCTCTATTGCACAAATGCACATGTAAATAACGAATTCGGAATTAATTTAAGGCGTTCTGTTTACGTACAGCACTATTGTGGCGAAGCGTTCCAAACTACTGATATTAGCAGCCATCGGATGTTAATGGATGCAAAGGGGAGAATTGAATATGCGTTCAGTTATCTTAACGTTGTGGATGTTGGGAGCTTGGAACACAGTTGTTGTGTGTCTAAGTAAAATAGGTGGATATTATCTATGTTCAGACAGTCGTCAAACTTTAGCGGCAGTGGGCGGGGCACATTGCTCGTAGAACCGATGGCCGTTGGGACAGAAAGGATTTTGAGTGGCGACCGCGTATCGGAAGACGCAGCGTGGGAAGGCCGCGAAAAAGTTGGACAGGCGACATGGTTAGGATCGCGGGCAGCTATTGAATGAGGGCGGCCCACGACAAAGATTCAAAATGGCAAAGATATGGGTAAAATATAGTAATTTAACAAAAAAAAAATTCAAATTTCAGCAATTTTGAAATAAACTCTTGAGGTCTACAGCACACAGTGATAAACGCAACTACTAAAAAGAAACACTAACATTAGTGTAAAAACAACTTCGCCATTGAAACTAACAAAAACATGCGGAATACCGTAAAGATTACTGCCAACTTCCCCGTTGGCACCGAGAACATCCTCGTATGCTAAATTTGCATACAAAACGCACATAACTTAAGGCATAACACGATAGCATCAAGTTATAGCCGGCATCACAGCGGATCACAAATTCATAACATTACCGCGGACAAAGTTTTGACATCCCTGTTCCTGTACCCTTACCACGAGTTTACAGTGACCGTTCTCGCAAGCGACATCGTAAACGATTTGTATGGAGAATTGTAGTTCTACAAAGTAACCGCTGTGCTATTCTCCATACAAATCCTTTACGCTGTCGCTAGCGAATACGATCACGTTGTCTCATGGTAAGGGCTTGATTTATTAGACAATAACGTCGCAATATCGTATCTCAACCAAGCTTGCTTGAGATGCGTACCTTGTTTCGTACAACTGAAGGTTTTCCTTTGAGTAAACTCAAGGTACCTATTGTACGATATTGTGAAAATGCGCATTTGATGCAATGAGCGCAGATTATCGTGTCGTTATGTTCAATGGAAAGTAAACCTTTTTAGGGTTGTTATAAAACGCAGGGTTTATGGTAGCTTGCGTGACGGTTTTGGATGCAGTGTAGAATTTGTTGCATAGTTGTTTAACGGAGTTTATTACTGTCTATGAACTGCCTGCCTTTTGACAGTTTGATGTGAAAATCTTGTTTTAGTTTTTTTTTGCTGATTTCAAACTTTGAATTTTTGTTTGCCTTTACAGTGTTGATCCAATGTCAAGTTAAGATTTGTATAGAATCTTTTTTTTTTATCGATTCATATTTTTTATGTGGTAATACCACATTTTTATTTTTATAAATAATGACACAAAGGTAAATTAAGAAAGAAAAATTGAATGCGATCTACTGCAATCGAAGCGGGATTTGAACCCGCGACCTCTGCGTTTCCGCCGCATTGCTCTTCCAACTGAGCTATCCGACCGCTACGTCAATCGCACGAAATCTTTCATCCCTTAATTCTTTACGCTACTGGAGCGCCCTCTGTGTCATATATGTTTTTTTTTTTTTAAATGCTTATGCGCATTAGCCATACCCTAGGATGTGCGTTTTACACGCACGATCCCCAATCCCCATTGCTTTACAGCAAGTGCGAAGACTGCGAGAGAGATGGCGCTGTTCTAAATATTTGTATAGAATCTTTTTTTTTTTTTATCGATTCATATTTTTTATGTGGTAATACCACATTTTTATTTTTATAAATAATGACACAAAGGTAAATTAAGAAAGAAAAATTGAATGCGATCTACTGCAATCGAAGCGGGATTTGAACCCGCGACCTCTGCGTTTCCGGCGCATTGCTCTTCCAACTGAGCTATCCGACCGCTACGTCAATCGCACGAAATCTTTCATCCCTTAATTCTTTACGCTACTGGAGCGCCCTCTGTGTCATATATGTTTTTTTTTTTTTGAAATGCTTATGCGCATTATTATAAAATTTAAGATTTATGAAGTAAAAATGATGTTGATGTTTAATTTGATTTATTTGAAACACTTTTTGGCTTCACTTGTAACTATTTTGGTTGGTTTGTATAAAATTGGATGTTAATTTAAATAAACCTACTTTGTACAATATGATTGTAGATAAAACTTCTTAAAATTAAGTAATTTATCCATTACAGCATGAGACAATATAACACAGGTATAGTACGACCTAAACCTAATAGGAAGGTTTTAAGTGTATGCAACTATGTAGTCACCTTAAAATAAATACTCCTTGAAACCTAGTCAGCGCTTGAAAGTGAAGCCAGTTTTGGTAAGCTACGGGCTCAGTTTAGTCCGTGTGCGCATCTATCAGACTGTCACAACGTCAATGTCACAAGCAAAACGTCTCTGTGATTGGTTCGTAGGTTTGTGAGTGACACACATAAAACCTAAACCGGCTTCATCTTTCGCAGATCTGGTGCATGAAGACTCGTTCTAAGCGTACTTATGATAAGGTCACCATACCGTATGCTACACGATTAAATAAAAACCGAAACCCTTAATGCTCCTTATCCGTCCAAAAATGCTGATTGTTTTAGATATGTTTCTCAACCTATTATCAATGTTACTACTTAGAACAGGGCAATTGAAATTTGTTGGTATGTATTTGAAACCTAGTTTGAATTTTTCATTGATAATTTTGGTTTCAAAAACCACTCGAAATTGACAGAATTCACGCAGAAGACAGTTTTTCTTTTCGACTGCACGCAATGAAAGCATGAAATAGCTAGATTACATTCTTGAACTCAGGGAAAAGTATTATTCACTTTACAAAGTTGGTTGAAATTATCAATATATTATCCTATCCATAATATGAAAAAATAAAATTTAAAAGAAATAAGGCCTATTAACAAAATATAACACGAGTATGACCCATTTTCGTGCACAATACCCCGCAACTGTCCACTTGTACCGTGGGCGGGCGGATGCTGCGATAACGTATCTCGGGAGATGACTGTGCAGTGGCGGTTCACGGACCGAACGGTTTATTGAAGCGGACAGGGCTACTCCGATGTTAAATGCGAACTTCGTGTCGTGCTATTCCGCTCATACAAATATTGTTCGACACGAGATCGTGAGGGACGCACTGAAGGGCTACTCCGATCCGATGTTCGATTCAATTGTCGTAAAGTGCCATTCCGCTCACTAATATATACTTTGACAGGAGATCGAGATGGAAGGCACTATTCGACGCACACTGGGACCCGCCCATACAACGCAGTGCTTAAAACCTAAATAGTTAAAAATAAGCAAAAAAATTAACATGTCTACATTCATAATACGAAATAGTGTATACAAAACATGTTAATATTAAAGAAAAAAAAAACAGTCAAGTGTGAGTCGGACTCGCGCACCGAGGGTTACGTACAAACTATGGAAGCAGTGAACTTATTTTTAATTTCAGTATTTGTTTTTCATAGCGGCAACAAAAACACATCATCTGTGAAAATTTCAACTGTCTAACTGTCACGGTTAATGAGATACAGCCTGGTGACAGACGGACAGACAGACGGACAGCGGAGACTTAGTAATAGGGTCCCGTTTTACCCTTTGGGTACGGAACCCTAAATAATTTTGTTCAACGTGCATTTAACGTCTTTACATACACGCTAAGTGTATATTTTTAAAGCTCTGGTATTTAGCTTATTTCAAATTAAATTATGCCTTAAAATTTCTCACAAGTTTATGCTTTAAGTTATCAGGACAATTGGTTTTATCCATTATAAACCCATATAGGTAGTCAAATTTATTTATAGAAGGTCTATATTTACTCTTAAAATAACGTTGCAAATTACTCGGCGGTTTATTGAAATTGTATGGTTTTTTTTATTTAAAATAAAAGAAATAAATAAAAAAGAAGTTAAACCAAAATGTTACGCACTAAAACGCAGTAATCGTAAAAAAAATATATATTTTTCCGTAAAATATAACGCCTGAATAAAACGTCATAGCAAAAGTAAGAGTCTGTTTTCGAAAACTCGAAAAGATCTTTTACTTTTGATTGTAGAATTAAAATAAGAACTTGTTTTTTAGTATAATCCACTGAAAATCTCTAAAAGATGTTTTCGTGAATCGGAAAAAAAGTCATAATTTATAAAATTGCTACCCACGTGACTTTTCTTTGGATTAGCAATAAAATAAATCTATTTTCAAGAAGTAAAATTCGTGAAATATAATCTACATACCTTGCTTAAAAAATACATTGTGGGATTTGAATTTATATTAACAATAAATAGCTAAAATCATTGTATTTACTCAATCAACGCTGACTACCACCGACGTTACATATAAAATGCTCGAACTTTGACATCATGCTACTATGTAATTAAAACTGATAATGATATTATTTCTCTGAAACAAGATGCACACTTTCCTTGTTCATACTTAAGAATGAATATAAACGCTTAGTACCCACATTTTAGAAATTAGGTTTCGAGCATTGCATTGTATGGGCGGGTTCCAGTGTGCGACGGTCGAATTACGAACATTTTAATCTGCGAGTTTCAAACTTCGGAGTGGCCCTCGTGTATTTGGTGTGGAAACGTTCACGAAATAACATAACGTTGGGTTTGTTAGATACTTAATTTCATGTATTGTGCAGACTGCGTTGCGAGATAAAGGAAATATCCCTTTTACAAAACATTCAGTCAATATCAAAACGCTATGAAAAAAATTCAGACTGTTTACTTAGAGGTGCAGAAATAATTAAGACAAGACTGATTTTACAAGCTTTTATTTAACTTGTACCTATGTTTGTTCGGGTGGAATCTTGCAACTCAATTTTGAAGCAAATATCTTCAAACGATTGAGTTTAGTATTTTATGTATAAGAGGGGGCAAAAACGCGAGTGGCATGGTTTACGATGTGAGCGTAGCGAACATCGTAAGAAAGATGCCACGAGCGTTTTTTGACCTACTTATACAACGTTACATACAATACTTTCTCTACGACTCGACATTTCATAAATAAAATGCAAATAAACAACAAAGAAAATAACTACATGTTCTCGCTCGGTATCAACTATATAATTGTCTCTGATAAACTTTTTTTTTATTGATGACCATCTGTGAAAAAAATATGAACTTATACATAAAGGTATACGTCCACTATACTAAACATCTGTCAAAAAATATGAACTTATACATAAAGGTAAACGTTCACTATACTTAACATCCATGCACTGAAGATAAAACTTTTTTTTAAGTTGGCAGCAATGCCTTGGTACAAATCTTTTTTTAAATTGCAAATTGTGTGAATGCAGCTGTTTATCTTGTAATCTGTGGTACTAAGTGATGCTTTTTTGGCGACATTATAACATCGTTTATCAGTATTTGTTTTTGGGCAATAGAGTATATACACTTTTACAGACTTTCATAATTTTATTTATGTCTTTATATTAGAGTTAGTAACTATATAAATGACAGAAAAAAAGTACTGGAGTAGAAAAATTTTTTTGCATACCTACTTATCTTTGATGACAATACAATAGTTAGTACCATTGGGCTGGTCTGATGACGGAGCCGGAAGGTGGCCCTAGAAACTCTGTAATAGATAAAGTAATCCTACCGAGGTTGGGGTCTTTAGAATCGTCTCAGTAAGCAATTGATGGATGTTCAAAGAAAAGTA
This sequence comes from Apotomis capreana, assembly GCA_947623375.1. Classification (NCBI taxonomy): domain Eukaryota; kingdom Metazoa; phylum Arthropoda; class Insecta; order Lepidoptera; family Tortricidae; genus Apotomis; species Apotomis capreana. The sequence continues at coordinate 10,938,712 of OX392518.1, forward strand.
CAATCGGTTATAAAAACTCAACAACAACTACATTTTTCACAGAAACGGGTTCTCGGGTTGTTTCCGATACTTTCGCGCATTAGATCAGTTTGCCAAAATCGCTGGTATGCTTCCAAGGTCATACATGTACTATAGGCGGGGTTGATTCGAGTATGCTCCATACCTAGCGCACAACATCGATAATATGCCATCCATCCACTATCGCGATTGTGCCTGTATATATCAATGTAGGCAGCGGACTCGATGAATCACAACACCACGACTCATTTTATTTGAGAGCTTGTTTATTGAAACTTTCATAAATCAGGCCATATTCCTAACATCGATAGTATGTCATCCCTAGCGCTGGCACTATTGGCATTGCGGCCGTATATCTCAATCTAGTGATCGGACTCGATGAATCACAACACCACGACTCAATGTAATTGGCTTGTTTATCGATAATTCAACTTACTGGAGCAAAAAGTTTTCAAGTAGCCATTATATTATTCATTCCGCGATTTGCTTGTAACGCATTTTGCTTATTCTTCAGTGACCGTATATTTTGTGTATGAAATGTCTCTGCCAAAGTAGAAAGCAAGGCAAAACCTTTCACTTTCTTAAAGAATAGACCTACATATATGTCATGTGTCATGAAAATGGTAATTTTTCACTTATAACTATGCAATCTAATACAAAACCGACTTTGGCTGGACAGGCGCAGGCGTCTACTAGAGCCGAGCGAGGCTGTGAAGAATGCAGCAATCACATTCCTCAGATTAAAATGCACTTCTATTTCGAGGCTAGCATATCTTACCGCAACTTCGCTTCTTGCGCGACCTGCACTTGTCTTACTCGCACGGTATTGAAAGGAAAGTGACAGGGAGTCGTTGTCGTACGAGATAGTCGCGTGTCACAGTTATGCTAGATGTGTTGGGCTTCACAAGGACGCAGCCTGATTGGTTCATTGTCTCCGCTCTGCTTCAGTGGAGATACATCCTTGCTATTGCATTTCCCTCTGATCAATACATTTACATAACACATTTGAGACGATGGTGCCCACAATAAAAGTCTAAATCTTTACGGTAGATGGCGCTACGATGCCACCCTAAGGCATGTTGAATTCAATGGCTCTGGTTCGGTGGTCCAGTTGGTAGGACGCCCGTGTTGGCCCGGAAAGCCGTTGGAATACAGGTTCAAATCCTGTCTGAACCATTAAATTTTTCCGGTCATTGTAAACATTTGGTTTAAGTTAGCAGACGTAACTGTTTTAATAAAAATAAAACATTTACATAATATGAATTTATAAATTAAATCTAACAACAAGGTAGTTAAAACGTGCTTATGATTTAGAACAAAGTTACGGAAAACCATAAACAAGGAAGACCAGAAGCTCTAAATCAAGCCTTATTATGCCCATTGCCGTCTGACACTCCACTTTTGGATACGTCGTGCGCGTGCGCAGATATTAATAACTGATAATAGTATGCAATAGTATTATAAGTTGTGAGCGCCATGACAGCGTGACACGAGGAATTGCCACCCTTACAAGGGAACGCATGACTTCCGCGAGTAAGGCCGTGGCTGGAAGCAAGCGGAGTGGATAAATAAATCATTGTAAGATTACAATATCCTAGCTCATAGATCTAGTTGCGGGGATACAGTGGCGTAGCTGGGCGTTTTCACAAATTATTATTATTAAAATATAAATGATTGTTTTACGTATGATTTACGAAAAAAATACTAACTGTTGAGTTTCTTTCGGCTTTCTTCTCAACAGCGGTCTCCTCTTGGCAAATGCCAGTAGATTCACAATGTGACTTGTAAAAGTGCCCTTGTGGCCTAATTACTGAATAAATTACTTCATTTAATTACTTCATTTAATTTCTTTTCTATTGTTGTTAATTTTCTAGTTATTTGCATTTGGAGAATCTGCTACTGCAAAAATCAAGAAAATTACCATTGATTTGTGAAAACCCCGAGCTACCCGTGAGCCAGTCTGGGCAATGCTTCGGGGCTCCAAGCTCATAGCGCTATTAAGACTTCTCCTGAAATAATGACCCCTGTCATTTAGAAAGTTAGTTTTTTAATACAATTTTAGAATATTATGTAAATAAATAAATATAAATAAATATCGGACAACGTCACACAAATCGATCCAGTCCCAAATGAAGCTCAAGAAGGCTTGTGTTATGTGTACTAGACGACGATATACGTACTTATATAGATAAATATATACTTAAATACGTAGAACAACCATGACCCAAGCACAAATATTCGAGTTCATCACACAAATATTTGCCCTGCCCGGGATTCGAACCCGGGACCGCCGGCTCAGTAGGCAGGTGTCTACAAACCGAGCCAAACGCGTCGCGCGTCGTCAAATATAGTATAGATGACGAAATTAAAAGGTTAATTTCGCTGAGAGGTTTAAAATGTATTTCAATAAAAAGATGCCATTGCCATTACGGTTACATCGAACAGAAAGTAAGTTAAAAAAACATTTTCAGAACAGAAAATATCATTGAAAATATCGTTATTGGAAAGGCCGATTTTTGATCCTAGTTTTGAAATATATAATTATATTTTTTATTCGGTAGTAAAAAAATGCTATATACCTAATTGGCGCATAATATTGTGGCCGATCCGTACCGGGAAGTATCATAAATTCATAATACTAGGTCCTACAGTAATAATTTAATGTCTTAATTCGTCACGCTGAGAGCTTCATTCATGGCTCCATCCTGTCACAAATGCCGCCAAACCGCCTCAAATGTCAAAACATTCATCGTCAGTCGTGACATCAGTTGCCTTACCACGAGTTAACAGTGACCTATGACGACTGTTCAAACAATTTGTATGGAAAATTGTATTAAACCATTGATACAAAGATCAAAACACAATAAAAATGCGTAACCTGACGGAAGAGATCGGGAATCGAACCCGGTACCTTTGGATTAACGGTCCAGCGTGTTACCTCTCCACCACCCTAACGCCAAATAACCTTTTCGAATTTTTCCTTATGCTTTGTAAGTCGATCTGTGCCATTGTTTATTTGAAAGGCTTCACACCTTAGCGACCTCTATGCGAATATGTTAATATTCACATCTTATTTCACTAGTCACCAATCACCAACTTGCGCTATGCGGATGACACTACACATGTCGCAACTGACGAAACTGAGATGGGAACACTACTGGAACGCTTAGAACGAGTGAGCGGAGAACTTGGCCTGTCAATCAATAAAACTAAAACGAAAGTCATGGTCATAGATCGAACGAAGCGACTAGAGCTCAGTGGCACACTCAATCTCCAATATGTGGACAGCTTTGTATCCCTGGGCTCTACCATTTGCAACGATGGCTCATGCGAACCAGACGTTCGAAAGCGGATTGGCATGGCAAAGAGCGCGATGACCCGACTAAATAGGATCTGGACAGATAGATCAATCTCGCTAAAAACCAAGATTGGCCTGGTGAGGACTCTGGTTTTCTCGATCTTTACCTACGGTGCGGAAACTTGGACCCTCAAAAAGGCAGACAGATCTCGCATTGACGCATTTGAAATGTGGTGCTGGAGGCGGATGTTACGAGTTCCTTGGACAGCCCACCGCACAAATGTGTCAATTCTTCAACAAGTGGGAGTCACCGTTAGGCTGTCGACAATCTGTCTCCGCAGGATCTTCGAATTCTTCGGTCATCGAGCCAGGAAGAAAAACGACACCCTGGAAGTGCTCATGGTGACAGGGAAAGTACAGGGAAGGCGACCAAGAGGAAGAAGTCCTATGCGGTGGACAGACCAGATCCGAGATAATTGCAACTCGAAAGTCCACGAGTCATTGCACAACGCCGAAGACAGCAGCAAGTGGAAGGCGATCGTCCACAACATAATTTAACGTAACCCTAGGGGCGCTGTACTATTCTCCATACAAACGTTCACGCAGTCGCGAACTAGTCCGGTCACGTTGGTGAGGGTACAGCAATCGGCAGAATCAATTGCGGTATTAAGTTATTGTCTCGACGACGGCTTTGCGTGCTGTTTGATGTCCGTGAAGTCTATTTCTATGAGGAAATAGTGGAAATGTGTGTCAGTATAATAAGTATGAACAGTCCATTTATACGTGTTTATAAAAAATATTTCGTTACTCAGAGTAAGACACATCTCTTATCACCTTCATAAAGTTTTAAGTGTTTGTTTACAATTTAGACAACGACACACCCACCACCACAGAAAGATACACTTCACAAGCAGGAAAACTTTCCACAAAATATGAAAAAAAAAAGTTTTTTCTTGTTCTTTTATTTATAGAGAGATTTTTATATGCCGGTTCTATAATGAGGGTTCATTGGGGCTCTCTTACTCAAACATTCCTTGTTTTGACAACATGCTTAACTACTGTTAAAACGGAGTCTTGAGACGAAAAAAAATAGATTCCCTAGCTATGTGATAGATGAAGAAGGAATACTCCTACAATCGGCAACCGTATAGTGCCGTACGTCCCTCTCAATCTCCTGTCAAACAATATTTGGGTGAAAGGGACGGCACTATACGACGGTCGAACTTCGGAGTAGTGCTGAAAGTTTTCCGATTCGTGAAGCCGATAGAGGTGGAATCTTACCGAGGCGGTGCAAATGTGACTCGTCTACAAATCATGCCATGCAGCTGACTACGGTCCTTACCTGAAACAACAACAGTTTTATTAGTACTTACACGTAAAGTAGTGACTTAAAATGGGGTTTAGTGCTGTATAGCAATTGACCATGAAAAGTTTTCTGTTGTTTATTTTCGACCCATAAAAATGTGAATTCTCCCCTGATCTAATCAATCCCTACCTGGATTTAAGGATATCTCTCCTTCAATACCTTCTCACTATTGCTACTTAGGCCAATGTCATAGAACTTCAAAACCACGCAGACTTTGCTATTACGAGTACCATAGAAAAAGTTACACTCAACACTACACAATACACATACTAACTTTGCAGAGGTAGAGCTACACACCGCTCACACAGGTATCACCTGGGACACCTGGTATCAATATTTTTTGTCAGATAATATAAATAAAAAATTAAAACGCCCTCGACACAAGTACCAGGGACCTAATTCGAGATTGACATTTGAATGATCGCCAAACGTCAAATCTCTATTAGATAACAGTTATATCGCCATTGAACTGTCATTTAAATGCGATGAGCTTAAAAGTGACATATCTCATCTCAATTTTGGAAATACGAAGGCTATAATGATTGTCAAAAATGTTATTCATGTATATAAATTTCTGTTTTGAACGAAACGTAACGGACTAATTTCACGTACTACGCGGTCAATTTAAAGTATGCGCCTATTATTTATGCCGTCACATACAAAGGAAACGAAAATTTTGCGCGTCCGAATTGACGAAGTTGCGATGTTCTAGGGATATCGCCACTTGTCAAGTAGGCACACGTCAAAAGTGACGGATGGCGATGAAAAGGAGAGATCTCCATTATATCTCTAAAATTGGTCGAATACCCCCCCTGTTTATCAACAGGCATTCATAGTGTTATAGAAAATGCTACTATAACTACAAAATTTGCAATTTTTAGCTTCAATATTGGCTGAGATCTTGTAACTTGTTCCAATTAAAGCTGAATATCTTGGCAACTACTGGCCCTATTTCCACCAAATATAGCTAAAAACCAACTCGACAGACAAGGCTTTCGATTAAAAAAAACCGCTTTCAAATAGGTCCATCCGTTTGGAAGGTACGATGCCACAGACAGACACCAAATACACATGTTAAACTTATAATACCTCTTTTTTCGTCAAGGGTTAAAAGGAAAACAAACGAAACTGAAATACAGCTTGGCATTTTGGAACTCTAGGCGTCCTTCCGTAAAGAACTACGACAGTTTTTCGTATGAAAAACGCCGCAAAAGCCTTGCCTTTTAGGCAAAGGCACAAAGTCAAGGTAAAAGGAACATCATTAACCCGAAGTTTGTGTAATCGGATAGCACGAAGGATGCTTGAGCCGTCAAAGGGGGCGAACGGGGGCAAGGGGCCCCCGAGGTTAAGCCCCGTGATTTGCACTTTGCGAGGGCGCTAAGTGTAAGACCTTTGTTAATTTATTTACTGAAAACAGGGAGTTTTCGGGTGCATTAAGGCTTGAAAGGCATATTGTGATGTGTTGTTTTAATAATTAGATAGATTTTTTTTATTAAAATCATGTTTAATACACCGAACCTACATTACTTGGCAGCGACGGCGATGGAGCACGGACGACCAAAATCAGTGAAGTTATTTTATAACATTACGATAATATATGATGACTCTGCCGGCGCCGGGGCCACTTCATTCATTCCTCCGATCCGCGAGAGTTACGGTACAATTGAGTACTTCCAATGATCAAAGATTAAACCGTGTCAAAATTAAGTGTTTTAAAATTTTGGATCACTTCTTTTTTTTTGCTACGGCGTCAGGTGCACGATAAATTGCTTCCCCGCTTGTCATTCAAAAGGTTAAGGGTGCGACTCCAATAAAGCAGAGCGGAGCAGAGGAGTACGGAATCGACCAAATCGCAAAAATTAAGCGGAGCTGAGATACAGATTAATGATTAAGCAAGTTACCGCTCCGCTTCCCTTCAATGTTATTTTTTCTTTGTTATTTTTATATTTCTTGTTTTTATTTTATTTTATTTTTGTATTGGAAATCTGGTATATTTTGACATTGTGTAAATAATTTTTGCTTAAATTCTTAGTGTTATTTTATTAATTTGATTCCATTATTATGTTAAGTTTGTGATGACGATCCTTATTGGGAGATACTAGATTGATTTATTTATATTTTATTTACCTGTTGACTTTCCCTTTTATTTTAAACTTATTTTGACATTGTAAACATTTTCTCGTATTATTAATCTTGCCTTATTTTTGACGATCATGATATTAATTCGTATAATTTTGACATTAAGCAAATTTGTAATGTAATTTTTATCGTGAAATAAATAATCTAATCTAATCTAATCTAATGGAGACATACCCCAGTGCACGATCCAAGTTAATGTCAACCCAATTCTTTTCACTTGGCATCCACCGTAAAGGCTTCACGTGTCTTGGAACGGCTCCAAGTTTTGATTTCATATTGAATGGGGCTCCGATGAGGTAATTACGGGAGTTCCGAGCAAAACACTGCCGAGCTACAGTAGAAGGTTGTATCTTTAAAAGTATGTACAAGACTGAAGGCTTTTGGTTGATATACCCTGTTCTTCGGTGCACTGAAGTGGAGCGGAGATTGCGAAAACGACCAATCACAATCAATTTTTGACACAATTTCCAATCGAAAGCAATGTAACATTCCCCCAACACTTTACCACGGATTTAGCTTATTTACGTGTCAAGCTGTTACAATAAAGCCGTATCTTAGGGTCCTACTCGTATAGCACTTGCGAGTGTTATGTACCTGTAAAAGTAGGTACTAGGCAGTGAATGTACGTTATGTCCAACACTAACCAATTAAACATTCGTTCGTTTCTTTTTATAATAGACTCCAGGGGGCTAATGACGGCTGTGTTTATCACGCGATAACTGACAAAGCATCTGTCACTCACACTCGCATCTTGCAAAACGTGACGGATGCTTTGTTACTTATTTATCGCGTGATAAAAGCAACCATCATAGGGCCGCAGTACCCTTACCATGAGTTAACGTGGCCGTACTCACTATAGACAGTGTAACCGATTCGTATGGAGAATAGGTACAGCGCCCCTGCGGTTAGTTTGTAGAACTACAATTCCCCATACAAATCTTTTACGCAGTCGCGAGTAGCTACCGAGTACGGTCACTGTAAACTCATGGTACGGGTACCGAGCTCCTAAGTAGGTACAGCTGGGTAAATAGAAGTGCAACTCCGAGCTGGCGGGCACTGCATGTCGAGTGGCCAATTTGCTGTATTGCGTATAATGTCCTTTAGTAGTAGTGCTAATGATGCGACTCTTGCGAGGAGTACGTTCCAAGGAAAGCCTTGGCTGTGCCAGAGAAGAAAAGGGGTAGAGGGCGACCACAGGCCACGTGGTGGACAACAGTTTCCAAGGACATGGAACGGGCATAAATCAAAGAAAAGACAACCCAAGATAGAATAACTTGGCGCCTTAAAACAAGGAGGGCCGACCCCAAATAATAAAAGGGATAAGGCACGAAAGAGGAAGAAGAAGAAGAAGCTTATGATGCGACTCTACGAAAACTGCGTTCAAGATATGACGAATACGAATATGTATTCGTATTCATTGAGTCATTATTTAGTAACTTAAGCATTTTGCCGCAAAGACGCCGGTTTTTATGTATAAGCATGTTTTGCTGAACTGCAACTTTAATATGGGTGTCCATTTTGAGCACCTAGCAAGTGTTTTACTGCTTACTGTACCGAGGGCATTTTACACAGAATTTAGCATTTTCGCTGCGTGTGTAGCTAACAAACAAATAACTAAGCGACGGCTATAGACGTGTCTACCCGAAAGTGTTAAAGGTTGTGATACAGGAATTATTATGTCCAGCCAGTGAATTTATTCCTTCACAACTGTATCCATGTTTCCATACAATACACTGTGTATTCTCAACGTCCTCAGCACAGCTCGGCAAATAGAGTGCAACTCAGAGCCAGCCAACAACTCGAGTGGCCAATTTACCCGCACCGCGCTGTCTCCGCACGTCGTACCGCTTATAATGTTCTTATTTTGTACCTAGGGCATTTTACGTGGAATCTAAGACCAATTTTGCTGTATAATAACTATGGTTACAAATAAATGGGTCATAGTCAGTTCAAAAGACTAAAGTCGTCCCCCCGGTGGTCAAAAGTTAAGAGCTTATGATCCAGGTTATAATTGCTATTAATTCAGTGAATAAAGGATTTTGACCTTACAAACGGTCCGGTAGTTTTGAATTTTCGATATGTTGTCTAGGATGGTTAGTCAGTGTTTAAAATGCAAAATGCACAAATTTTGTTTCTAGGACAGATAATTACGGAGATATGTAAAAAATAAAGTCACATTTTCCGAAAATTATGTAAAAATGGACATGAGTTTTATAAGCAATTATATTTCCTACATGTTTTAATTTGTCCTAGACTAGTCCGTTACTGAAGGACAGCGTTCTAAACCAAGAATTTTGAGAAATTTTCGGAAAATTCGACTTTACCTGTTTTTTAAATGTGCATATCTCCGTAACTAACCGTCCTTGAAATAAAATTTGAGGTGTAAATTATAGTAAATTTAATTCTCTACAACATTTCCCAAGCTTTGTTGTAGCTAAAATGTTCCTAAACGAAGATATAATCCAGAAGTTTGTTTTTCAGTAGGAAATTGCGATTTTTTACGTTTTTTTAAATGTGGATATCTCCGTACTAGAAAAAAAATATAAAATGGAAAATGTAGTAAATTTAACTCTCTATAACACTGTCGAAGCTTACTTCTAGCTAAAATGCTCCTAAAGGAAGATATGAGCAAAAATATGAAGAAAGTGCCGGTTTTTTCAATATGGCGGCGGGCGCGGAGGGGGGGAATTGTGCATTTTGCATTTTAAACACTGACTAACCATCCTAGACAACATATCAAAAATTCAAAACTACCGGACCGTTTGTAAGGTCACACATAGTACTTTAGTCTCTATTCACCGTATTATATTAGGTACATCGGATTATAGAAGAGGGAACATCATTTTAGTCTCATACGAGTTTTATCACAAAATAAGGCCCTGGAGTCCTTCATTTTGCTTATATCCACAGGAAAGACCTTAATCTGACTATGGCCCAAATAATTTTGAATGTTCGAATTTTTGAAAAACTCTCTTAACTGAATGTTTACAATGAAACGAAAAGTTGAAAAATTTAACCGTTCATGCAGGATTCGAACCTGTGTCTCCAACGGCTTTCCGGGCCAACACGGGCGTCCTACCAACTGGACCACCGAACCTGTTGCCAGAGCCATTGAATTTTATTGCGGAAAGCCGTTGGATACGCAGGTTCGATCCTACCTGAAACGTAAAATTTTTCAACTTTTCGTTAACATTTGGTTTACGTTAGCACATGTTACTGCTTTAATAAAAATAATTAACTCTCTTACTGCACCAGGGCTTACAAGTAGTAATTTAAGGAAGGCTGACATTTCCAAAACGAAAGTACTTAAGTTTCCGCTGCCTTTTCGACAGTTGCACAATGTTGGTACGGCGAGTTTTGGCCACAAAACTCCATTGTCCGACGTTTAAAATCCACACAATGGTCCAGGATGGCCCGTCGCGGCCCACAATAGCGCTCAGCTGCCCTGTATCAAAACCTAGTAAGTGACAAAAACTATTTAAACTAATTCTTGGAATTCGGCAGGCCACGACTGTCATATCCACTTAAATGAGTTGCATTGCGCGCCTTGCAACAGAACCTTCAAAATCAATTTGGTATTGCAAGCCACATTCGGGCACATGATCGACGCTCGTGAAGGTCATGGAGCCAGGTTCACCATTCACGGATACGTCAAGGAGGACGATATCTTCACTTAGAAAGATGAGCTAGCGTGGCCACCAAGTAGATGCAGAAGGAACAGACCCAGAAGGAGATGACAGGATAACTTGGCCAAATTCCTCAGCAACTGTCCGAAAGAGGCTTCAAGAAGGAATGAAGGGAAATGTAAGGGATATACTCCTACTCCTAGACTGATAAAAAAAAAAACTTACTAATTTAGTAGTCTTTGGCTAATGACAGATGTAGGTACCAGCTGTAGACCCCACAATTACCAAATATTTTAATGCTTCGATAAGTAACAGTGGTAACCGATTCCCAGTGGCTTTCTCACTTCAATTAAGCGCAATTTTCTATTGATACCCAATAAAAAAAGGCAAAATTTACTCCGACCTGCCCTGAGTTTTTGTTTGACGCCACGCTACTGATAGGTACATTCCAAATATCGTTTGTCTAATTCAAAACCAGAAATTGAGTAAGTTGCGGGAAAAGACAAAGGACGTTTTGAAGCTACCTATTTCCAACAGACTAACATCGACACATTTTTTACGTGTTGTACCCAAACACATGACAGTATACTAACTGCTTTGGCGCAGCAGCCTAAAATGAGTTTTGGCCTCCAACACAAGAGCACGCCATCTTGCCCGATCCTGCGCCACTTCGCGCCAGCTGTCGCTAACTCCTAGCTCACGCAGATCCGCCTCCACCATATCCTTCCAGCGATACTTGGGGCGACCAATAGGACGTCGTCCAATTGGTCGGCTCTAGTATGCTCTCTTGACATTTCGATCGTCCCCCATTCTCTCGACGTGGCCAATCCAGCGAAGACGATGTGCCTTGGTTTCGCTCATGATGTTAGGTTCGGCCACTAGTTTGGCGATCTCCGTGTTTTTGCGGATCCTCCAGCTTCCATCTTCATCATGACATTATTATAAAATTTGAATGTCTATTTTGAGGTTAAAGTACAAATCAGATTAATATTCTACCTATATTTTGTTATTTTTTAGCTATTTAGCATTGCTGGTACTAAATATACTATGCATAAATACACCTTTCTCTTGAATCACTCTATCTATCAAAATTCGTTGCATAGTTTTAAAGATCTAAGCGTACATAGACACAGACAACAGGAAGCGACTTTGTTTTATACTATGCCTACCACTAGGTTTTTTCATTGTCCATCCAAAATTTAGTCTGAAGCACATACTAGGTTCTGATACAGGGCAACCGCACTGTGACAATGAAAAGTTTCAATGTTTGTTCAGCGTTAGGCGTCGCACTTAGTTTCTTTTTTGGGGCGCTTTGGAGAGTCGCGTTTAAGTGTGGTTGATGAAAAATAGCCGTTTGTGTACCGTGTGAGTGAGAGAAAATATTTGTTTCGTTAGTGCGTTGTTGAGTTTGACAGGACATTTTGAGTATGTTGAGGTGTTTTTGTCCATAAATCGTTATCGCGGGTGTATAATCAATTCAGATATATAATATAATAGACGCAACATAATGTATATTTAGGGGTGCTACCTCACCGCGAGAATTCGCCTGTATGTAACGTATGAATGTAAAAAATATAAACATTTTATGTGTTTTGGCTTACACGTTACTACACTGTAATAAAAACTGAACTACATACCTCTGAGTAATATTCCATATCTTGTATGAAGTTTGCTTTTAAACATATAGTTGGTATTTTTATTGATATAAACGATAATTATCCTGCTTTTTTCAATTATACGTATTCTCCTAAAAAAACAGGTAGGGGAGAGTAGCCTATATTGAACCGGCGCTTAAATTGGACCACTTCTGTATTTCTACCAAATAACACAATTTATTTCACTGTAATCAGTCCACCAATTTGGTGGACTGATTATGGCGCTGTCGTCGCTTCGTTTTTTGTTGCCAGTATAAATAAATTGTGTTATTTGGTAGAAATACAGAAGTGGTCCAATTTAAGCGCCGGTTCAATATAGATTACTCTCCCCTAAGTAATGTGTCTTAATAAATGTCAACTTGTTGCATGTTTATGTAAAATGGAGTATATTTTCAATTACCGATTATTAGACTATAAATCAGATTATACGATAGCCGAGAGATACAAATGGAATTTGAGAATTTTACCATTTAATTTTAACCCTTCACGAACAAAACCCGCTGACTTATAAAGCTAATTAAAAGTGCTTCGTAAATAACGCGATACCACAGAGATATTCCCCTTCCAATGTTCTAAAGGACTATTTATATAAGGAAAACAGCATTACTTATATCCTTCTGCGTCTGAACGCTTTTTACGTTCACTCTAGTACTTATTCTACAACTTTTTTCTCAAACAAATGTTTTCTAACTCGTTTTATTCTAGCCTTCCAAGCTTGGGGTAGGGTGAAGTTTACGAGTAAAGGTGCTTCCACACCGCGTGCATTCGCCTGTAATGTAATGTAACATGTAGGTATGGCCGCGGAGCGTTTTTACCACACTTTATGAAAATAAGAAAATTCAGTAATATTTTATGCGCGCGCCCGCGACCCGCAGTGTTACCCGCAGTTTATCAGATAAAAAGTAGCCTATATATTTATGTTGATCCAGGGTGTCAGCTACCTTCATACCAAATTTTATTTTGTAGTTCTACAAAGTAACCCCTACGGGAGCTGCACTATTCTCCATACAAATCGTTTACACGGTAGCGAGTACGGTCACGTTAACTCATAAGTAGTAAGGATCAGTAAAGTTATATGACAGGCTAATGCTCGCGGTGAAGTGGCACCTTAATATAGCAAGAAACTGAATTTTTATTCAAATAAATTGCAGCCTATCTCCAAACGGGATTTTTTTTCGTTTAGCAAACATCGGTTTATTTGCGATAGCTTTTTATCTGTGATCAGTTGCACTGATCGGCAAGGGAAACTCGGGTGGAATTTCTTTTTAATGAATATTTCCTTTGATGTCCTTTATATCTGTAAAAGTTACTAAGGGATAAGAGGTTTTGAATAACTTTCAAAGAAAGCGATATTAAATTTACTACCTACGATGAATCCCCAGCGTGGGTAGGCATACAGTAGACTGATGACCTAGTAAAGGTCGCTGGTGGCACCGGTCATGGTGGCGTCTTTTGGGGAGGTCTATGTTTAGCAGTGGCCGTATTTTGGACCTTCAGGTTGATCATTCATGATCATGGCGATGGTTCCAAAATTGAAAAGGGTGAGTATGTGGCTTATTTTATTATATCACCTTAGGCTGTAAGTGGGATTTTCCTCACGCGGGGAGAAAAACTCACTTCCTGGCAACGGCAAGACGTAAAACTTTAGACCAACCACGGCCGGTAATTTGTAAAGCCCCAGATCGAATATTTATTACCTTCGGTTCGGGCCACAAGGACCTGCGATCTGGGACATTCATGAATTTACCGCCCTAGATATGTAATGTACAATTAACTCATGTATTCACAAGTGCACATGAATGTTTATTCTTTTTACACACCAGACCAAAGAGAAGATTGCACCCTGTATACCTACTGAGGAATGGGCTGTTGGGATATGTTCCCCAACTGCTTTATTTCGTCAACTAGGTTTTTCTCTAAAACAGAACTCTTTATATGTAAATCTAACCTAACCTAACAGGGTTCTCACAAAAACGAAAAAAATTACCGGGAAAGTTTTTGGTTCTGGAGAGTTGGGAAAATGCACAGTTGCCCAATAACAGTGTGGGTAATATATGCTAAAGGAAGTACACCCTACCCCACGTCCTACCATCGTGTAGGCACTTCTTCACTTGTATGTACAATTGTACATCCTATATTGAAAGTTGTCGCATCTGTCGCGGACGAGTGTAGAATAATAACATGCAAACACATTTTCTTCAGCATTATTTTCCTTTTCTACGCAATATTTTGCTTTCCACTGTTCTATTTACATGTCGTGAAATTTTGAACACACATGCTGTAAACCTGCTATATCTGAATTCCACTTTTAGTTGTCGTGATGTCTCTCAATCAATTTGTACCTACACCGCACAAATTCACGGCTAAAGGATTGCAATCGGGTCTGGTGGATCCGGTATTCCGGTCGGATCCGATAGTCTTCGTAAGCACCGGATCCGGAATACCCGGAAGTTCCGCCCGGTATAAGGTATTTGTCCCTTTATTGGACTGTAGGGACCATTATTGCATTCCATTTTCAAATGAAATGCCTACCTAATATGTAGGATTATGGTAATAATAATAACGTAAACTTCTGCTAAAATAGCGTTTATTTATGTCGAAGACAAATTTTTGTTACAAAGCGATTAATACCAAGCGGTCGAGTTTTCGGGCAAAATTTCATATTAAGATAGAACATTTTAAGTTTTCGTCCGTCCAAGCATCGCTGGACGGAAGGGCTAATCCGATGTTTGAAATCCAAAATTTGTATCACACTATCCCTCTCGATCTCGTGTCAAACAATATTTGAATGAGCAGGACGGCACGAAATTCGAGCATCGAGTAACCATCTTAAGCCCAACTGTCGGTCCAATATAAAAGTTGGAGCCGACTTCCAACTTTACGTCTGCCTTTTAGTATTAATGGAAGTTTGGACTTTAACAATTAATCTCGAGATAATGGTACTAAAACATCGATGAAACCATGCTGCCTTTCAACATTTAGGTACCCATTTTGTATCACTCTTTTAAAAAAAATTACAAACGTTATTTCTTGTTGATTGTAATTTATCATAGACATCAAAAGCATTTTAAATAGAAACAACCAGAGTAGGCATCATTTTACGCTATCCGCGTAGCGGTCCTATAGTTCAGTGGTGAGAGCACTGCTCCGGTCAAGCGGCGGTCGTGGGTTCGATTCCAACTTGTATGACAATGATATGAGATTTCAAGCGGCTTTCATATTGACATTCACTGTGACAAGGTACGAAATGGCCTAGGAATCAAATTAGTTGACTGTACCTCAGTGGATTGCGTAAAATTTTGGTTTCTTATTTATCCTATATATCTATGCATAAATAAGACATGTGATATCACCACAAAAATAGGATCAACATTCTGTTCAATATACACGATGATTCTTAATTGGTGATCAGGAGTAGACAAATATTAATATCCAGCTAAAATTTAACGCAATAGGCGAGGTCTCACACAAATACATCACTGTTTAATTAATTAAAAGTTAAAATTTTATTAAAACTAATAACCACTACATACATGGTCATCCTACATAAATTATTGAAGTACGATACCTACGTCAAGTGCCATCGCTTTAGCGGGAAATTTTACGAAAATTTCTACGACTTTGTTTATGTAATGACAATAACAATGACAAGTTATTACTCATAAATTGTCATTGCCATTAAATTATTAAAGAGGTTTTAAGCACACAGATTTAGTTTAGTAGGGTGACAAGGAATTTAAGACAAAATTGGTTTCAAAATAAAAATTATCATAGAAAAATAAAACTTTGGATTCATGTAATTACGACTTCAACGTGATCGCCATCAATTACTGAGTTGGAAAAATTGGTACCTGATCACCGATTAAAAATCATCGTGTATAGACATCAAAGATTCATCGAGATGAATAAAAATGTTCCTAGTTTCCAAACTTCTGTAGTGTAAGTTCTATGTGGCTGTTTTAAAACGGGACAGTAATAGGACTCGGTCGACTTATTTATTTATATCTAATCTATCTAACCTTCCCTGCTCATGGCCTCTCCTAGCATTTCATTGTAATATTTATCTTTAAAAATTAATAAGTTTAAATGTGGTAAAAGTTATCGTGTTACAAACAATACAACTCAAACAGCGTTATACAACTGCAATTAAATGGAGCCCTGTTGAAATTTCAAAACTAAAACGGAGATGCCACGACTTTTAGCGACCAGCGGCGCGGCAAGCGGTAGAGCGAGAGATCCGAGCGCGGCGGCATAACGAGTGAGCGAGACAAACGTACCTACATCGATACCGCTATCGCTCAAACTCGTGGCATCATGACAACGAGAAGGAAACTTATTACAACCCGACTTTTGTTTTATTTAAAAGGACATATCATAGCAGGAAAATTACGTGAGTTAAGTCCTTTTTACCATAATCGTCCGACTTATATAAAAGGATATATCATAATAGGAAAATTATGCGACTTACGTCCTTTTCGTTATGAATTGTATTACTCCGAAATTGAAACATGCGTAAAAGGACATATCATTGTAGGAAAATTACGCGACTTATGTCCTTTTTGTCATGCTGATAGTCCGACACTGAAGCCGGTGTTTGACTTGGAGCTGAGATCCTTCAAAAGCAGAGGAAAAGTTGTAATTAGAAAACTTGGCGTCCTTAGCGGGTTGACCACGTTGCACTGATTTTTCTGTTAGAAAACACTCAAACTCTTAATCTGTTACCAAAAACATTATTAAAATGATTGTGAAAGGTTTGTCGAAGAAAATACCAAAAATTTTAGACAATATTGATGAAGTATGCGAAGGGTCTATATTGGAATCCATAATATCCTTTGTCCTATTTGTAAATTTCATAATAACTGCTGTGGTCATAATGATCTTTTGCCATAATAACGTTTATCCTAATGTAAATGCCATAATATTGATTATCCTAATATTGAATATCCTAATGATTATTTGCACTATTTTCTTAAGTACTAATGATCAAATGTCCTATCAATTACATATCCTAATACTGGTTGCCATAATCATCATATGTCATAAAAAATATGAATGTTTATTTTTTGTTACACAGTAAAAATTAAGTCAATTATAGTTGCGGTCTTTGACTTTTACCCCTCCATCTTAAAAAAACTCAATAAAGGCCTCCGCGGCTCACTCGCTTTGCTCGCTCGTTAGGGTCGTAGTTCAACCTAACACTCTGCCTCGCTTCGCTTGTCGTCGTACCTAACCTAACCCAAGTCGGACATGCGTTAACACTTTCGACACCAGCAACCCGGTAGCCGGGCGCTCTGCTCGTAGTAAGTTTTCGCTACATACGGTTTTTCCCATGTTATCGGCTACGAGCGTAGCCCGTAGCGCTACGCGGTAGTGAATGCGATAATGTAAAATAGGTAATGTTATGATTTTTCAGCCCTCGATATAGACCCCTGAGGCTTGCTCGTTAGGGCCGCAGTTCAACCTAACACTCCTCCTCGCTTCGCTCGTCGTCGTACCTAACCTAACCCAAGTCGGACATGTCTTAATGTGAAAAAGGTAATGTTATGATTTTTCAGCCCTCGATATAGACCCCTGAGGCTTGCTCGTGAGGGCCGCAATTCAACCTAACACTCCTCCTCGCTTCGCTCGTCGTCGTACCTAACCTAACCCAAGTCGGACATGCCTTAATGTGAAATAGGTAATGTTATGATTTTTCGGCCCTCGATATAGACCCCTGAGGCTTGCTCGTGAGGGCCGCAATTCAACCTAATACTCCTCCTCGCTTCGCTCGTCGTCGTACCTAACCTAACCCAAGTCTGACCTAGAATAGGTAATGATTCTTACTTTACATTAATACATTTAACGCCTACTATAAATACGGTATTCGACTTTAGGATATTAGGTAGTGTAATTATAGCTTATAGCTTATGATCATTATGGCAAGTAATCATCATGGCATTTGACTTTAGGACATGTGATTTATGGTTTTGTATATTATGACTCGTAAGTTTTATGTGTTAATAGATTAGTACAAAACATATTAGGTATTTAGATCATTAGGTAATATAATATTATGGTTTATGATCATTAGGATGTAAGATCATTATGGCAAATAATCATTATGACAAATGATTGATATGTCAAAAGTGTTTAGAGTAAAAGTGGTATGGCATTTGACTTTAGGACATACGATATTATGGATTGCGAAGGAGACCCGTTTATCGCGTAAGCGATGCTATGCAAAGCGGGTAGGATAAACGACGGGGAAAATATTACGCCCCGCAACATACATGGCCGTTTAATGCTTATACACGTGTACTCTGTTTAAACGTGTACAGTACACGGTGTGACAAATTGGGAACTGTAGTATGGCCTAACAGGGGGGTTTCCAACCTACGCCATATTGGTATTGGTACTAATTTATTTTACTGGCCAACGAAAATTTTTTGGTAACTGACTTTGAAAGTCGGTGATTACTTATTTCACGGTTTGACTGTGGGATCCGTGACGTGAGTCTATAGAAATCTTAATTTATAACAAAATATATGTAAGTGTTACTATCCAAATATCTATACAATTATCAATTTACATGGATTAATACTGTCAAGGTAATATTTTAGCAAGGCTTTGTTAAATTTTTAAGTTTTCTCCGTTCTAATACTGGCAGGTGAGGCGTTAAGTATGGTAAGTGCTTTTCGATGAGCCTGTACCCATAGTAATTGCTTACTCTGGGAACAGCATACTTATTCCGCAATCATTAAATTCCACATCAATAAAATAAATTAAAAAGCTTTTATTTAAACGCTCTAAAAAGAAGAAAATAATTTATTTTTTAGTTATCGCCGCTGGCTAGGTTCCTCAGTCTGTTCACAATTGTGCGTGACGAAGCACAGTTCCGAGTTTGATTTTGGAGTTGTCCTTCTTTTAGGCAGGTTGCAGACGCTGATGAAGCATGCGCCGATCTCGAGCGCGCTCTCCATCATCAACTCTGTACTCGACGTGGCCCCGCACTGCGATATATTTGCTACTAGCTTTGCGAATCTACTGGTGGAGTGCAGGAAATATCTCGAACGGCGGTAAATTCAATGTTTGTATTTGTATTCGTATTTTTCTTTTATAAATTGTTTTGCTGTGCACTAAAGTATAGTTACTGTTTTCTTTCTTCTTTGTTGTTTTTAATTTTTAACTATTAACTTTTAAGGATATAGATAATGCTTGTTGTTTAATTTTAAGTTAAGATCTGTAACGCCTTGGCAGTTAGCTGTAAGTTGCAGGTATGTAATTATTATAAAATAAAATAAAAAATAAAATAAATAAAAATAAATCTTGCCAAATTACACAAGTCAAACTTATTTCAGCTTGGAGCTCTCTTTTCAATTTACTCGCAATCAGCCCTTCCATTTGATACCCATATTGCGGGAGTGCATTAATAATACCTATTCCTCTATCTTGGATGATCTGCCATATTGGGTTTAGAATGATGTCACACCCATATCGTGCACTGTCATCCAAACTAAACGTGTATACAAAATTTCAGCTCAATCGGTTGAGGATATCTACTCCAAAATTGAGTCCCGGACACCCGGACAAACATACTTGACATACATAAATAAAAGTTAAATAAAAGCTTTTAAAAAAACAACAACGTTCAAGTGAACCACAACCGTAAAAGCGAGCCTTTCAAAAAAGGCGGGAAAACTAAACTCGCTTTTAGTAAAAAAATTAAAAAGACAATGTTTTGCTCATTTCTGTGCATATAGTAGAGTAGTCTATGGCTAAAACAAAAGACCTGTGACCGCTGAGAGGTGCAATCCGGTTACATTTTAACGAGGAAACCGAACACTGGTGGTACAGTCCGCTACGTTAATAGAAAACGTGGAAATTAAAAGATCTTTATTTTGTGTTAATCGTTAATGAGATAATGTGTAATTTCAATTAGTCAGAAAGTGGAGAGTGTCTTTTCAAATGGGCTTATTTTTGTATGGGAACACCTTCATACCAAAATTTATCAAAATTGGTCCAGCTGTTTGAGCGTGAAGAAGGACACACTCACAAACTTTCGCCTTTAAAATATTAGTGTAATTATCTATTGCTATATCGTTGGAACCTACTAATACCTGTAATATTTTACACCAAGTAAATATAAATACCCGATACGACACGTATCACGTCTATATAAGCCGTTTCCCATCCACTACCCAAAAATGTCAGAAAGTGGAGGATCAAAGTGCAGCTTGGAATCATGGAAATATCTTCTACTAGGTTAGATGTGATGTGGTACCCCTCTCAGCAAAGCATAGTCTTTTAAAGATACACACAGTAATTAAATAAAACAATTTAAACAGATTATATCACGTATATTGACACAATACTTCAAATGTAATTTTGACAGAGATAAATTGTGTTTTTCTCAGTCAAACTTCGACAACGGTGACTGGAAAGCTACCGAAACGTCAGGGAGGCTTAAATCACTACATAGTATAAAACAGTCGCTTTCTGCTGTCTGTCTGTCCCTATGAATGCTGAGATCTTTAAAACTACGCGACGGATTTTGATGCATTTTTTTAACAGATAGAGTGATTCAAGAGGAAGGTTTATATGTATAATAGATGCATAATTTATCAGCATTGTACCCGTGCGAAGCCGGGGCGGGTCGCTAGTAAATAATATACGCGATATAATCCGTTTAAATTGTCTTATTATTACGTATTAAATGTGACAGTCGCGGAAATCGAAGAAAATATTAACAACGGCATTGTATGCAGAAGTATTCAAATAAATTGTGTATCTCATCATTGGCTTACTCTGAGCGATGCCGACAAAGATATTGGATTTTCAAACGTAATTTTCACCGCGGAAAATACGCTCTGCGAGTCAGTCGCGGGGCCCCCAGTGTTCTGTAGAACAAAGAATTCTGAAGATTAGTGTAAATTGGGTTGGCGGGTTAGACCCGAGTCTTGTTGAGTGGGTTGTTTGCAGAGTAAGAGTCAAACATAGTAGGTAATATCTAGTAGATTCGACTTTTATATACACAGAATAAAATACTTCAGAAAGTTGACCCTTAAATGCATACATTTACACTAATTATATTTCTGAAATGACGTAATTAGCAGGGAGCGAAACTATGGTGCCGATGACAGACGTATGATGTCAAACTAAATACAGTGTTTTTATTTTTATTATAGATACCTAAATCAAATGACAACTTATTGGCATATTTATAACTGGCGAGAGGTTCGAGAATTATATTGCCCTGAATGTACGTGTGAAATGTATATGCACAGTTTAGTTGAAATGTTTTGGTACGCACTGAATAAATTGGAGAAACTCGAAAACTACTCGGGTTCAAACTCTACCAAATAGTCCCCCGTATCACCTCCAAAAGTTCGTACATCGTTATTCCTACATGTAAATAAGAAAGAAGATGCGATTAGTATGTTTGAATTTTAAGCGTTCTGCATACTTCGTTATCCGACGAAACATTTGTTGTGTTGTTTCATTTACTCGAGGAAAAATTTTCTTTTGTTGGAATTTCATTATCCAGTACAAAATGTTATTCGTTAATATTTACATTATTTTTTGTATAAATACCATTTTTTTTTATAAATAATGAATAATACATATATATATTACTATTATTATTTACGTTATAAAGCATCACTGAGGTGTTAAAAAAACATCCTATATGCGATGCGACTTCGCGTCATAATGACGTCACCGGCACCAAAGTTTCGCTCCCTGGTAATTAGCAATGAAATCTACGTCAGTTTGAGATTTCGGGACAATCTTGACAAAGTCATTACAACATATCTCATTGAAAAATATATGTAGTTGTAAGTACCTTCAATCAAACACCGATTCAAACAACAGTATTAAATAAAAATTCCTTAAAAGCTCTGTCTGCACAAAAAGCATCAAAAGCAAGGTCATGAGGAAAAGCTTAATTCACAATTTCCCTTAAACGTACGAAATTAATTAAGGAATTTCCGTCAAACCCTCAAAAACCGTAATACGAGGGCCAGTTTCATTAATGCGAGCATAAACAAAACGAAGAAAAAACGCATTACGTACTAAATGGGGGGGCGCCACCCCCATCGATTTACATGGGGGGAGCGGCGAGATGGACGGTGAAATATTTAAATAGTCTGGCTTTGAACACTTTTGCGGACGTGGTAGGGTTTAATTGAAATGCCTACCCATTTTCAATACTGGAATTTCATTGATGTAGGGTTTTAGTTAAAATTACCAGAGTATTATTCTGTTTAATATTAAAATGACCACAGTTGAAATGATAAATATCAGCACCATTTAGTGTTATTATAGTTGATAATTTCACTGCGTTAATGAAGCGAAATCTAGTCATTACCTATAACAGTAGTTGTATTTCACAAATCGGCTTAGAAATATAACGAATGCATTTTTTGTTGTACATTTGTTGAATGCCATGAGGTATTTGCTACATTCATTAAACAACATGATTCTTACTCTTGTGTGTGTCTTTATATAAATAAAGGGATAAACAAGACCTGCTTCAACCACACTAATATTATAAAGGCGAAAGAAAGGTCTGACTGATGAGTTTCTTTCAGCGTTCCTTCTCAACAGTGGTCTCCTCTTGTGAAGTGCCGGTAGACTCAGACATGTAAAAGTGCCCTTAAAATAAAGTTCATTATTTCAAAGTTCGTGAGTAATTGAGTATGTTTGTATGTTTGACTTCTTCCAACTCAAATAGTTGTCACCTTGGATTAATGCATAAGCTCCTTTTTTACAGTTAAACATCTGATAACACCGCGGGCGCAGCTAAGTAGGATAAATAATCCAAACATAGTAGCATGTTTTTCATGTTTTTGAAAAGTTTGCAGACTAATCTTGCTATTTGGATATAAAATTCTAAAAACCCATCCATAAAATGTTTGTAAGGTTTGTTGCTATATTCAAAAGTAGCCTTCAACTCTACACTCACAGATTAGCGTCCGTGCATTACGAAATAGTATTTCCTCTCCGGCTGAAATGCACATAAATTCCTCTTGGAATGTAATTCCAGAGGAGCTTTTGAAATATTTTTCAATTCTGCCACAAAACGTCCCGTGTTGAACTCGACAGAAGCCAAAGGCCGTCGAGACTTCTCGAATTACTTTATTAAATGAGGAAAAGAAGATCTGATTAAAAATAGTCTAAGAAATGTGCAAAAAACGGTGTGTATTTCAATGTCTCTTAAGACTGCACCGAGCGAAATGTTAAAAAATAGGCAGTTGCCGTTAAGTAGACAATGTCAACACTAGTTGTTTAATCCATTTCTAAACTATATATTTAGCTTTTCGAAGAGTGTGTTAACAACTTCTCCGTGGAAAAATTATAAGATTATTAATATTTTACCCTAGAAAACTAAGTAAAGTTGGACGAAAACTGTAAAATCTTAAGCAGGCGTTAAGTGTTTTTTTTTACTTTAACAATGGAAATCTATTCTGATTTTCAGTTAAAAAAAAAAGATGAATTACAATTTGTCGGCATCAAATATTTCAATTATTGTTTGGTATTAAAGGTACAGATTTATCAAAAAGTGCTTTTAATTCTCCATACATTTTTACTTTGGCGGCCGCGCGCCGATCTAAATACGCATTCCCCGCGCTCTATGGTTCAGTCGCAAACGCTCGGCGCCCTAAAGGCAAGAGTTTTTCTTATTTCTATGAATATATCGGTATTATCGGTTAAAAAAGCAAATAAGGATTGGAAGATAAAGAGGCTTTGATTCGACGAGGAATTGAGGAATTCTTAACAGTTGTGCGCATATATGTATCCCACCAAAAACATTTCATGTAAAATTGACGGCCAAGACTCACATTCTCATAACGCTTTAGCTGTAAAAAAGTTATCAGATCCCAGGAAAAGCCAAGCCCCTAAGCCTCGACTTTACTAACCCCACCACCTTGGTTTAAAAAGTATGGCATCAACTGGCTTCAAGCCCCTAAACCCGGAGTTTACTAAACCTACACCTTTGTTTCAAAAGTATGGCTTGGCCGTTTCATAGAGTACCGTAAATAAGTCCAACGGACCGTCTGGCCCATATGGTATCAAGAAATTAAGTTTATGTCTTTGATAATATATACTTATAAACTTAATTCCTTACCATAGGGGCCGGACAGTCCGCTAGACATATTTACGGTACTCTATGAAACGGCCAAGCCATACTTTTGAAACAAAGGTGTAGGTTTAGTAAACTCCGGGTTTAGGGGCTTGAAGCCAGTTGATGCCATACTTTTTAAACCAAGGTGGTGGGGTTAGTAAAGTCGAGGCTTAGGGGCTTGGCTTTTCCTGGGATCTGATAACTTTTTTACAGCTAAAGCGTTATGAGAATGTGAGTCTTGGCCGTCAATTTTACATGAAATGTTTTTGGTGGGATCTCATTTCTTTTTGTAAGGTGCCCTAGTTTTTTTTAATTTTTTTGGGCTGCAGGGTGTCTTGGGCGTCAATTGAAGTAGACAATTGTGTATTTAAGAAATACTTAAGTTTAGCCCCATATATATACACTTTTATCCCCTATTATGGGAAACCCATACAAACTTCCATCCCCTTATTTAAAGGGTGGGGGGTGATTTTTTAAAAGTCCTACAATATGTATTTGATTTATAACAATGAGTCCCTATAGGTTCAAATTTTCAGACCTCTAGTATCAAAATTTGCGGAAGTTTCATACAAACTTCCATCCCCTAGTTTAAGGGGTTGGGGGGTAAAAGTTCCAAGTTTTAGAATTATTTTGTTGTTTGTATACTAATACTAGCTTACATACCAAATTTCAGCTTTCTAGGTCATCGGGAAGTACCCCAGAGGTTTTGATACGTCAGTGAGTGAGTGGCAAAATCGGCGTATTTTAGGTACCTATAAAACCTAAAGTATACAAGCTAGATCAATTAAATTTAGTACATTTTATACGTTTGCTAACTGCATCTTAACCTGAGAATTTGGGCGCTCTAGTGTTAACTGGGACGAAACTATGAGGGTTTGAATATGAGACGAAACGGTTCAAGAAAAGGTAGGTAGTGCCCCCTTATTTTTTGTTCGTCTTGGCGGGGGCACTACCGTGCCCCCAGATAATAAAATTTTCCATGACCGACCAGAGTCGAATTTGTTTACGCATGGAAAATTTTATGTAATGAGTCTCCTCTGAAATCAATGTTTTGTAAATGATGATTAAGCCATTTGTTAACCTAATTAAAGCCTCGTTGCGTGTAATCATAAACATAGTTTGATGATTTTCCAGAAAAAAAGTAGAAAGGTCTCGTCAGCGTAGGAAATAAATTTACCTTTTTTGATTTTCAGATTACAGAGGCTATTCAGATAAATTAATAAAAGGTTAGAACCGATCATACTCCTCTGGGGGATCCCAAAAGAGGCATTTTACAGGTTAGAATGGATAATATTGTCCGTTATTGCAAATAGTTTAAGTACCTCTGTACTTTTTATTCTTTGAGTTTGTGCAGTAGGATAGAAGTGGAAATAGTGTCAAAAGCTTTAGCAAGGTCCAGGAAGATTCCTATGGTCATCTAAAACCAACTTGACTTTTGTTGCCGGATTTGAAAACAGGAACTACGACGGTCTTTTTTTGTATAAAGAAAGTTAAGATCGTTTTAGTATCTTGTTTCCTGAGGATAAACATAAGACAGATGCCCAAATTGCCCAACCATCCATGAAATTATCAAATTTGCATTTCAAGAAGCTCCCTCTTTCCAAACATCCTTCAAAAGATCCTTCAGTTACAATGTTTTACGTAGACGGGACACAACATTTGATATATTCGCCATCCTAAGATAAGGCATTATAATATATAATATGGTTTCTTCGACACGTAAATAGAGATAGTAGTTTTTTTATAGGTTGTGCCTTCAGACTACCTATCTTCAGGCAAATTGTTTGGATATGCCAAAAACGAAATACAATTTTAAACTTTAAAAGCGTTACATTGCATTTTTCGCTTCCCACTACCTTCGCAAAATCGTCGGTCCACCTTATAAAGGGCCTGCCCTAGCTGCGTTTTTCACTACCTGGTTGACCATCGATAACCATTCTGCCCCCGCGGCTTTCGGATTGTCTACTTATTCCAGTACTTAAAATCGAAATTTAAATCTTCCTACATAGAAAGAGGTTGTATGTGTTGAACATATTAACTTCCAACCAGCCTCTAGAGCGAACAATGTAGCTTGGTCTGAGAGGTCGTGTTTGCGCGCAAAGTTTGCCGAGCATGCTACTGGCACAGTAGCTGGTACTTCTGGTGGAAAGATGGGTCGGGTTATTGTATGCAGATTAGATGACTGCAACGAATGAGTAACGGGGAAAATTTACAAGCAATATGAGACACAGCTTTATTTTCGTCAATTATTAAGCCTGAACATGACGGTTCCCTTATTAAGCTCTATTTTCTAAAATTGTGGCACTGCGTGTGTGGTGATGTGATGTTTGTTAGTTCTGTCCCGAAACGTCTGGACATATTTGGATGGAATTTGGAACAGAGATAGTCTATACCCTTAACATATAGGCTTCTTTTTGTCTCAAAAAAAGCATGGCTCCCGTAGGATAGTGTATGCGATTTCAACATGAGCGTAGCCGTAGCGGGGTTCTAAAAACTATGGAATACTGTACAATAAACTCAATGTTACTGTGGGAGGATGGTAGGAGGTTAGCTCGTTTCATTGAGCACGCGACGAGAGCGTATCCTTTGAGTAAATTAGGTATAATTCACTAGTTTTTCCATCCAGACGCGTTCGAATAAGTCTTAATGGGGAAACTTGGAGTTTGACATCGTATATTGTTCTCCCGTCTACGAGTTTGTGGCTCGAAGATATGAGTTTCTGTTTAAGTTTATTACAGTTATGAGGACATAAAACGGTGGCATAAAGTGTGTAATAAAAGGAGCCTTTATAAGGAGACTTAGGTAGATATATATAAAATAATAAATAATCCATATTTGAGCATAGTGAAAGCGTGCAATTCGATAGTTTGTCCAGACTTTATGCACTTAGAATTATATTTTCTATTTTTTATCCCACAAAACCACACAACTACGATATGGAAATGGAACGCAGAACGCAAAATAATACCTGTACATAATAGACACTTATGCAAAGCAAGATTTTTTGTTTTCTTTATTTTTTTTGTAACTATTTATGTAATTTTATGTTTTGTTCCGAAATATGTGTTCTCGAATATGTATCGAATAAATGTTCTTCTTTCTTTCTTTAAAAATATAAATAACTACATTGTTTAGAATACAATTTTAATATTCAGTATTTGAATCCCGTAAAATATAAAACAACTTGACTTCCCAAACATGGCAAAAAGCCGATCGATAAAAACCATCACCAGACTAACAAAGACCCTAAAATCTCTGAATGATATCCACACATGACACACGCCGCTCCCCTACATACCAAAAAGGTCATAAGTGTAGACAATTTCGTACTCGCATACGACCTTTTGTGTGAAAGAACGGGGGTTCTCCTCCGTAACCAGAAGGCCATAAGTAACATCAATTTCATACTCATACATGCTCTTTTGTGTAAACAGGGGTGGGTGTACGAGGGGAAACTCTAACATAATCTTTTGTCAGAAACCAATTCTGATCCGGACGTTTAGTTTTTTATCCTTTTGCAAAGGGGCCGTGGTTTTTTAATGCACTTAGGTATGGCGAGCATTGCGATAGCATTATTGGCAATTTATCCCTACTAAACTAATATAGAAAAAATAATATCGGCCAAGTGCGAGTGGGACTCGCGCACGAAGGGTTCCGTACCATTATTTGTAAGTTTGTTGTATGGGAGCCCCCCTTAAATATTTATTTTATTTTATTTTTAGTATTTGTTGTTATAGCGGCAATAGAAATACATCATCTGTGAATATTTCAACTGTCTAGCTATCACCGTTCTTGAGATACAGCCTGGTGACTGATGGACGGACGGACGGACAGCGAAGTCTCAGTAATAGGGGCCCGTTTTTACCCTTTGGGTACGGAACCCTAAAAAGAAGAGGAAATCTCTGTGCGACGGTGTGGTCGCACATGATGAAGCCTGCTCGTCTATCATAACCGTGACAGCGAGTTTTTGTCGCGCAACAAATACTACCTGTCACTTTCCTTTCGATACCGTGCGAGCAAGACAAGTGACGCTGAGTCACACGACAAGCGTAATTGCGGCAAGATATAGCCCTGTTGGCGTCCTCCTCTTTCTCCCGTGACTTGAGACACCAGCGCGCAGTTCTTTCCCCTGCGCGTCTAGCACAACGACTCGCGAGTCTTCGTCGCGCGACGAATACTACCTGTCACTTTCCTTTGGATACATTGCGTGCAAGACAAGTGACTCTGAGTCGCACGACAAGCGAAGTTGTAGCAAGATATGCCCTGCTGCAGCTCTAGCACAACTGCAACACCCGACTCTTTCTCGCGCGAGGTCTTCCGTCGTCGGTAATGTTTGACTGTTAAACAATGGCAAAATTTATTTTCATAGATGCTGATATACTGATGCTATCTCTTTCTGTACAGTGTAAGAGAGTGACGGGTGATACTGTGTCGCGCGACAAGAGTCGCGAAGCATAGTTGAGCTAGACGGGCTGGTGTGCTCATTTTTAGGGTTCCGTACCCAAAGGGTAAAAACGGGACCCTATTACTGAGACTTCGTTGTCCGTCCGTCCGTCTGTCACCAGGCTATATCTCAAGAACGGTGATAGCTAGACAGTTTAAATTTTCCCAGATGATGTATTTCTATTGCCGCTATAACAACAAATACTAAAAATAAAATAAAATAAATATTTAAGGGGGCCTCCCATACAACAAACTTGTTATAGATTATGGTACGGAACCCTTCATGCGCGAGTCGGACTCGCACTTGCTCAATTTTTCTCATAAGCGTGATAGTTTTATGTCAAAACGTTTTTGTACGCTGCTTAAAATCATCTTTTATAGCTGCAAAAGGCCAATCATGATGAATAAACTAATATTATAAAAGGGAAAGAAACATTCTACCTAATATGAAGCGTCAAACAGAAACGTCGAGTGTGACTAAAGTTTTCGTTTAACGAATACAGAAGATTAAATACGAATTGCTTAAAATGCTTTCATTAGTCAGACGCAGTTTAAGTCGGAGTTTCCGCAAATTCAGGAAATTGTATTAAAGCGGCACCGGACAGGCGCAGTTGTGACAGCTCGTGAATCGGTACCACGGTACGGTCTTAGCGTTGTGAAATGTGACGCTCGCAGTTTTCGACTCTTGAGCTGCATGTGGACGCCTGCAATTATACCTGACAACAGAGATAAATGTACATTGTATTATAATTATTAAACCATTGAAATTAGTTACCTGGTGGAGGAGACCAGGAATCGAACCCGGTACCTCTGGATTGCCGGTCCAGCGCGTTATTCGTTACCGGAAATCTGACTCATTTAAATTTTTCTTTAATCTTTCATCTTTGTATCAATGGCTTAATATAAAAATTGTGACGTGCACCCACATAAAAAAATCAGACATTACACGTTTCATAAATTTATTGTATTATATTTCCCATAAAATAAGTTTAATATGCTATTTTCAGTTCACATTCAAAAATGGGATTGAATTTTTTGTGCTGCTACCGAATAAAAAAAATTGGCCTTTACGTTACTATACTCGTACTGAATTGTTTTATGTTTCTGTCAAGATAAATTCGAATAGAAATATGAGCATCGACATATTTCTTTACGCAATGTTTGACTGTTAAAGAATGCCAAAATGTGTATTTTATGCAATAAATTAAAAACAAATGTAAATGTAGTTTCATAGACATTTCTATAAAAAGTTATCTTACTACTTGGTCATCATGTCTTGAGTTTTTACAGCAATTTGTAAGTGACACGAAGCCTCGCGTGTCCGCAAGCTATCAGTCGCAGTCGCAGGGACCATAAATAAGTACTCTACTCATATTTTAAACGGGCTGTGTTTACCTTGGGACATTCGTAGTGACCACGGTTAAGCGTTTGATCGCAACGCAATACTTCATGTAACTTCAAACGATGTGAATACGTTTATATTCTATATACTATTTACTGCCCAGTCTATAAATAAAGAACACTTATTTACTATACTCATATTTTATATACTGGCTGTGTTTTACCTCAGAAAATTCGTAGTGACCACAGATAAGCGTTTGACCGCAACGCAATACTTGATGTAACTGGTGAATTCGAAACCTAAAGAGGAGAATTAAATGAATATTATTATGAAGTCCAAAATGAAATGTCATGTATCTTTGAATAGTACATTACATCAGAGGCCGGGAAAATGAGGATTTCCGGCCAAGTAGGTATATACGGCCGAGCGAGCGTGCGAGCGAGGCCGGATAGTGATACGAGGCCGGGAATCCGTTTTCACGACGAGGCATGTATAGTGCTTTTCTCAAACATACAATGAAATAAAAAAATATACTTCAAAGAATAACACTTAATATTGTTTGTCCGATATTTTCCGAATTTGACCGAATTTTAAAAATCCGATTTCAGATTCTGACTCAGGAGCCCCAAAAACCCTCGGATACCGAATTTCAGCCTCCTAGGACCAATTTGAAATTTTCTCCATGCAAATCTTTTTTTTTCGATATTTTCCGAATTTGACCGAATTTTCGGACAAGATTTCAGATTCATATTTTTGAGCCCCGAGAGCCCCCCGATACCGAATTTGACCGAATTTAAAAAATCCGATTTCAGATTCTGACTCAGGAGCCCCAAAAACACCCGGATACCGAATTTCAACGTCCTAGGACCAATTTGAAATTTTCTCCATACAAATCGTTTTTTTCGACATTTTCCGAATTTGACCGAATTTTCGGACAAGATTTCAGATTCATATTTTTGAGCCCCGAGAGCCCCGAATCCGAATTTGACCGAATTTTAAAAATCCGATTTCAGATTCTGACTCAGGAGCCCCAAAAACCCCTGGATACCGAATTTCAGCCCCCTAGGACCAATTTGAAATTTTCTCCATACAAATCGTTTTTTTTTTCGATATTTTCCGAATTTGACCGAATTTTCGGACAAGATTTCAGATTCATATTTTTGAGCCCCGAGAGCCCCCCGATACCGAATTTGACTGAATTTAAAAAATCCGATTTCAGATTCTGACTCAGGAGCCCCAAAAACCCCCGGATACCGAATTTCAGCCTCCTAGGACCAATTTGAAATTTTCTCCATACAAATCGTTTTTTTTTCGATATTTTCCGAATTTGACCGAATTTTCGGACAAGATTTCAGATTCATATTTTTGAGCCCCGAGAGCCCCCCGATACCGAGTTTTAGCCGCCTAGCACCAATTTGAAATTTTGAAAAAAAAAAGTCGCCATCTTGAATTTTTTTTTCCACAAGTGTCTAACAACCAACCTTTAAAAACAAAACCTGCTTTTTGTCAAACCAGCCAGCTGTGTGAATGACCTTGTTGTTGAAACAAAAAAAAAGTTACTTTGCAGGCCTAGGCCTGAAAAGCAGTATGAAATCCCTTTACAGTCCTCTCGAGTTGTTGCGCCCAAAAACCGATACTTCCGAGCCTATTATAAGGAACGCAAAGACAATATTTCATTGCATGTTTGAGAAAAAACATGTTCAACACAAGTTTAAACCAAAAAATTTTTTTTATTAAAGCAGTAACGTCTGCTAACGTAAACTAAATGTTTACAAATGAAGCGAAAATTGAAAAATTTTCGCTTCATTTGTAAACAAAAAAAATTTTTTTTTTGTACAAATACCAATTTGCTCCTCAACTCGAATCAAATAAAGCCAAAACGAATGCGCCGTTTTATAACAGAGTCAGAGTCCATTGTAGGTCTGATTAGGTAAGGGTCATGGACCATGACCCATATCTAATCAGACCTACATCTGATCAGAATTTGAGATCTTGTCGAAGACCTCGAGAACAGGTTAAAGGAAACCACTAGAGGCTGAAGAGGAAGAGGCTGCTAGTTTCCTTGACAATGGTAATTTAACGTTAATACAGTGAGGAAAGGCTCCCTTTGGTCCCCGAAATTTCAATCGATCGGACGACGAATATTATTATTTCCTGCTAGTTCGAGCGAACTGAAAATGAGAATTTTAGTGTGTTTTAGTTCTAGCATGTTTAGTATACATATTGTTTTAATCGTGTGGTTCTTAGTTATAATTTAGTTAGATGACAGTTATCTATTTTTCTTTGTTCTTGAATAAGTGTGTATATCCTTATTTAAAACAATAGTCTCATACGTAGATACAAAGGTGTCGTCTGCAAAACTTAATCCAGTAAAATCTGGCTCCACACCTTAATTCAGATGAGTACGGTAATTGCACTAATTTACCACAACTCCGCCGGAATGCCGTTCAGGTATTTGGTCCAATGCCAACTCTTACTGCTAGCTCACCTTGCATTAAATACTTTATGGGCTAATTTAATTTGTTCTCCAGAAAACACTGGAGGCTGAAGATCTGCTAGTTTCCTTGGCAATGCCAAGTTAGCATTAGGATACAGTGAAGAAAGGTTAGCTTTGGCCCCTGCCAACCTCACACAAATCGATCTAGTCCCAAATTGCGCTCATGTAGGCTTGTGGTACCTATGGGTACTAGACGACGATATACATACTTATACAAGATAAATATATACTTAAATACAAGGAACAACCATGACCCTCAAATATTCGAGTTCATCACACAAATATTTCCCCTGGCCGGGATTCGAACCCGGACCGCCGGCTCAGTAGGCACCATCGTCAAAACGTCAGGTATTTGGTCCAATGCCAGTTCTTACCGCTAGCTCACCTTCTGCTTAAATGCTTCATTGGCTAATTTAATTTGTACTCAATTCACATACTAGCAAAGCGATTACATAAACTTTTATGAGAGAATTTAAATAAAATTACAGACCACCCAAAGGAAGTCTGAGAAATCGGTCTTTAACGACATTACCGGTTGTTCCGCTATTAGTAGACGGTTCACGACATAATAGTTAATCTTATTAAAACTTTCGTGAGACATTTAATTATTGTATTGAGCAGTTTACACTCGCGCGAAATTGTCAGGAACGGCCCGACATGTTGTGACGAATTTACTGGGCCGCTGTACGGGTAGCAGACCGTGATGGGATGAAGAGTTTTATACAAGTTCGAAACATGTCGGGCCGTTCCTGACTATTTCACGTGAGTGTAAACCGCTTCATACAATAATTACATAAAGCCCCAAAATAACGTTAATTTTATTTTAAATTTATGTTATTTCAGTACCTTACTAGTATAACTTTTGATACTATAGCTCTGCTATGTAATTAGTAATAATGCAAGTTGGAAAATCTGTGAGCAAACTGCAGAAACACAATAGGTTTTCGCAATAAAAATACAATGCGGATCTTTAAAGTTTAACCCTTAGATGTTTCCCATTTACTCGTATACCGTGACTAATGCACCCTTACTGAAAACTATTTTCTTTAAGAAAACAGCCTTTTGTGCTGTGCGAGGTAGAAACAATAAAACACTTGCGGTGCGAGTTCTCCTTATACGAGTACAGCCAACAACGGTGTCCGTTAAAACGTATACTTAGTTAATCACACACATAAGGTCTCATACATCTCGACAGATGATTTAAGTATAGCGTCTGTATGCGAGAGACAACGCCTCTCGTGACTATGTAACCCTATCGTGCACCTCTAGCTCAACATTATCTTTAATACAAGTATTTTTACTTGTACGAACACCAGTCCCACAAACATCTTCGTTTTCAGCTGCTTCTTTAGGATAGTATTTAGGTATACTGCTTAAGTATTAGAGTTAAGATTGATGTTTGTGGAGAAAATAAAGACATTATTATATTAAAACAGATTATTGCCTGACTCTTTCTGTATAATATAAGTGTGAGGGTGACGGGTAGCGCTAGGTCGCGCGACAAGGGTCGCGAAACATAGTTGTGCTAGATGGGCTGGAGCGACATTAACGCCCACATTTTCTACACATCGTCTAAAATTCACCATTTAACTAAAAAATTGGGCAAGTGCGAGTCCGACTCGCGCATGAAGGGTTCCGTACCATAATCTATAACAAGTTTGTTGTATGGGAGCCCCCTTAAATATTTATTTTATTTTATTTTTAGTATTTGTTGTTATAGCGGCAATATAAATACATCATCTGTGAAAATTTCAACTGTCTAGCTATCACCGTCCTTGAAATACAGCCTGGTGACAGACGGACAGACGGACGGACGGACGGACGGACAGCGAAGTCTCAGTAATAGGGTCCCGTTTTTACCCTTTGAGATTTTACCCCGCTTAGCGGACGGAAAATCACGTAAAATGTAAAATAACATTCCATCGGTGTGAGAATCTCAAGCTCCTTCTTTTTTGTAGTTGGTTAATTATCATTCTCAAGCGATGTAGTTGCTTGTACAGCTAGCCAACCTTTGATACAAAGATCAAAGCTTAAAGAAAAATTAAAATGAATTACCTGGTGGAAGAGACCGGAAATCGAACCCTGTACCTCTGGTTTGCCGGTCCAGCGCGTTAACCATTTCGCTACCATAACTCCCAAGTAACCTATCGAATTCTTCCATATGCTTTGTGTGTCCATCTTCACATTGTTTATTTGAAAGGCTTCTAAAATTATGGTGTGTACCCACATTAAAACCCCACCACACACACCCCACTCGCGATTATCCGTGCTTTTGCTCCCCTTGAGGGCGGCATTGATTCGCAAATGGACCGGCGGTTCATTTCTATAATTGATTATGGTGTCTGATTCCAGCCTGGAAATGTTTGAAAGAAAATGCGGAATTACTAATAATTTAATTTTTCTTTTCAAGATTTAGTTTCGCCAGTCCCGGTATCTGTCTGTTTATAATTAACCCTAGGCAACTTCCCATTTCCGATTGAACTGAATTATTGTATGCATTAGTAAATCACATATATGATAACGCAATATTATTATGACAAAGAGCTGATCTGATCATGAAAATTGTTAGTTCTACCTACATCATCGGTATAGAGTCAATTATACTCTTGGCAAATTCGGAGCAAATTTCAATAAGGGCTTCACTCAGATTAAATCTCTCAAAATAGCGTATTCAAAGGCCTTAAGCTAGGATGTCGTCCTTATAATACGATTCCCACCAGCTTGGGAATTAAAGGAGTATTATAGGAACGCCACGCTATTGTTACATTCCAAAGTAGAAAGTGCATCTTCGTCGGCATTTTTAGGGTTCCTTAGTCAACTAGGAACCCTTATAGTTTTGCCATGTCCGTCTGTCCGTCTGTCTGTCTGTCTGTCTGTCTGTCTGTCCGTCCGCGGCTTAGCTCCGTGATCATTAGTACTAGAAAGCTGAAATTTGGTATGAGTATGTGTATGTGTCATGCCGACAAAACGGTAAAATAATCTAAAAAGAATTTTTTTTCGGTTACCTCGCGTACACCTAAAGTGGGGGTCATTTTTTGTTTTCGTTCCAACACTAGTGTGTGGGGTGTCGTTGAATAGGTCTTTTAATAATAATAGGGGTCTTCAAACCTAATTTTTTGATAAAGTCAGCAGTTTTGTAAATATTCGCTCCAAAAATCAAAAAAATAGTGTCCCCCCTCCCCTAACTTTTCAACCACGGGTCAAAAACTTATGGAAAAATTCATAAAGATGAGGCCTTATAAGCACTTTCAATGAAAACTATATTGAATAAGATCGGTCGAGCTGTTTTTGAGTTATCGCAAAAATTCATAGTTTTCTTTAAAATAACGTAAGTGCCGCGCGGTGTCCTTATACTTCGAACGTTACACATATTAGTTAAGTGCCATACTCGATAACTTCCAGAAGGTAATAAGTAACAGTTACTTTGGCGTTTACGACCTTTTTATAGAGCTTGAAATCTTTCTCGTAATTTAAACCTCGGGCTTAAAACCGCTGTTTTTAGCCCGTCTATTATGAAGGATGGGCAACTACGGAACCCTATACTGAGCGTGGCCCGACATGCTCTTGGCCGGTTTTTTTTTCTTTACCGTAGTCAGGTAAAAAGTATCCTATAACCATCTTTGGATGTCCAGCTATCCCTGCACAAAAATTTGTTAAAATCCGTCCAGCCGCTACGGCGTGATGAGAGGACAAAAAATTATGACCAACAGATGGCGCCAGACTCTGATCACGGTATTAAGATTTTCCCTGTTATTATGACCAATGTAAATTGAGAACTGATTTTCAATACAAATGTAGAATAACAAGTATAGATAAGGAAAAACACCTTCACAGAAGTTTATTGGCACAGTTAAATTCTACTTTAGCGTTGTTTGTCACGGAAGTATGGTCGCGACAGTTGGCAACTAGTTTCCGTCGATGTAGGGGCAACTTTGATAAATTCTAGAAATTCTTTACGCAGAGGAAAATTCCGGAAGTTTTCCAATTTTATATTATTTGAAGTTTTAAACGTGTTGGATCGAACAATTAGGTTGGTCGAGTATAATGGTTTTTTTTTAAGTTAATTGTGATTCAGTTTCAGTTGCTTACCTTTTAGCACAAATGTGGCGGGCGTCATTTTGACGCGCGACAATTGTAGCATTCAGTAGTACGGGAAACAAATGAATTGCTGAGTCGCGGGACAAGTGATGCTAACCCAGTAGTTCTGGTACTTACCTGAAAAAAAAGAAAGATGTCATTAATTATGGCTAGGTATACATCTTTATTAATATATTACTATAATAATTACGATAGGTAAAGACCTACACTATTATGCAGCGGCGGCGGCTGGCATGGAGAAGTAAAATCAGTCATGTTATTACGCGCCGGCGACCTTGTGCGTGCTGCTGCCACCGCCTCATTCATTCCACCTCGGGACTGCACATAATTACGCCTTAAAACACAAGTGCCGATTTACAGCCGATAAACGAACCGAAGGCGAGTTTCATAATGGGATCTCATCTCATTATGTAACAGTTGCATAGATTAACATAACATCCCTGAATGACTATTGGTTACTTGGTAATCTTGATATTCAGCGTGATCATCAATATGATCATACAACAGTCAGACATGGAATATCCGTCCAATTTACCGGATCAACTCAACTTTCATGACCAAAAAGAGCAGTGGTTCGATGAAAAGGCCAAACTGCTTTCATCCACCCCGATTTTAGCTCTCGACTGAAGCTCAACAACCGACCAAAAGTTGAGGGTTAGTTGATAAAAAACAGTGGAAAATATGCATAAAGGTGCGTGCGGCGTGCGCAAATGTACGAGTAGTCCACGTTTGGGTGATTTTATGTTTAGCAGAATAATATGAGGTAGTTTTAAGGGAAACTGAATTCAAAAAAAGAGGTAGGGCTATTGAATGTCACGTGTAATTCATTAAGGTATGCAGCAAAGAGTATTCTGTTCTCTGTGCTGTCAGGCATACTCATTATAAGGGTTCTCTATCGTTTGCCCGAATTTCATATGCCATAATTATTTATTAATTTTATTTTTTCTATGTTACTTATTGAACTTAAAGTCAGTTATTAACGTAAGCGAATTTTTGTTCATAACGCATGTTGTGTTTGCCTGTAATTGGGTAAATACTCTAATATGTTTCGTATGTTATATAGTATTGTACCTGTTGGCAAACCTAATAAATAAATAAAATAAAATAAAGTATCACTTGCCATATATCTATATGTGTCTGTATAAGCTGAAACTTTTCGGGATTGTCATAAAACAAACCTAACCTAACGTAATGACTTCTCCATGAATAGTATTAAGAAATCCCGAAGAGTATGTGATTTATGAAATAAAAAGTTTATGGCAAATGAAAATTATGGCAAGTGATACATTTATGACAAATGCAATTCGGGGAAGTGAAGGTATCCGCATTATAAGTCGTATTTAAGTCTACTTGTTGGTATTTACCTTAAATCATATTGAATAATATACGTTTGGAACTATTTTGCAATCTGATTGACGCTGTGGTTTTCACTTAATAGTGGATTGCTTGACAAGTGGCTAAAGGTTGTCATTTGTAGGAGCGAACGAAGTGAACGAGGACAAATACTTATACCTATCTGAATGTCAACATGGCTTTTAATGTTATATCTATGTAGAATAGGTATTTTTTTGCAAAACCCAATTTGGACTACGGACAACGGTGGTTCTCCAAAATTGAGCAATGACGAAGTAGAAGTCCTATATCAAACCCATAAATCGAGGCGACTTGACCCCTTACAACGTTATATAATATTGACGCTTATGCTCGAAATGTAGCATGAAATTCAACACGTGCGTTCACCGCGTGTTTATTCACTTAGGGGGCTCGTATTATCCGTTTAAAACGTCATAAGTACCCTTACATCCTGGTATACTTAAGCTGTTTATTGACTTAGCGGGGGGTCCGCTTATCAAGTCTAAAAAGGCGTAAGCGGACTTGTACGTCAAAGTTCATGCGTCGTTAAGAGTGTGTGAGTCTATATTGATATGAATGCACTCAAATGTATTATGCACTCGAATAGGGTGTTATTCAATAAAATTAATGGTCGTACATCATGTGTAAGCCCCTTTGGTTTACGTTATTTACAAAAATGTCGTATCTTGAGTTCAGTTTCAATAAAGATACGTCTTTTTGTAAGACATTGGTATTTCAATGGGATTATATTATGGAAATTGTGATTAAATTAAGGCTCGTAATAATTACAAAGGCAGCTGAAATTTGTAGCGGAAACGCCGAGATAGCGTGTTGGAAAACTAATTGAACGTAAATTAATTGGGATTAAATGTAACAGTAATTAAACTGGGGATGAAATTTATTAACATTTATACATAAAATGAGTATGTTATAAGGTATTTAGTATATTATTCTCAATATGATGTATTGGGAGTGGATCAGCTAAAGGATATTAACCTCAAAGATGTATTTCTGCTCTACGGGAGAATCCGAAGATTCGAAGAAGGATGCTACATGCTTAAATATAATTGATTAAATACTGTATGCTTTCTCTGTAAATGGTTGGATTTACAGAGAAAGCAATTATGCTTTATGAACACAGAAAGCCATGAGAAGCCATGGAAAAAACTAAATACGAGCATGCATTGAGGTAGGCGCAGTGATGTGCCGTTTTCTGAAAAATTCCGTAATCTAGCCTCATTTCCCATACAAAATGAGGAAAATTTCCGGAAAATATCCTTATTTCCCACAAAAAATGAGGGAAGTTTCCAGAAACTTTCGGAAACGGCACATCAAGGCCTATCTAGGCGATATTTTACCTTATTATTCCGCACATCGAGCTGATCCGTAACAATGGACCATCCTCTGATATACGAGTACGTCCTGACGAATAATGCATACTAGCACTGTAGGCTAACTATATTAGCATCTAAATGATTCCATACCTCATTATTCCGCACTTGATCCGTAACAGTGGCATCTTGTTACGGTAGCGTTAGCACAAATAATCTCCCCCCTACTTTACGCCTTGACGAATAATCGAAAGTAGAGCTGTCAGCAGTTTATCATCTATATTCGCTTGAGGTCAAATGATTCCTTTCCTCATTATTCCACACATTTCCCCTTTTCCTGACAGTGGACTATCGCGGGAAGTCAGCGTTAATGTCCCTGCTGATTTACACCGCGACACGTAATCGATATGAACGTGGCAGGCGCATTATAATTCTCCATAGTCAACTCAACTGTACCAACTTCAAACAACTTTACCTCCGTTAGCTGCATGCTAGGCAAGTTTTTCACTGCAACACTTTGTACTATATTATCTTGAGGTAAAACAATCCTTGCCCCATTATTCCGCACATCTCCGTGTTCCGTAACAGTGGGCTATCGCGTTAATGTCCCCGCTGATTTACGCTGCGACGAATAATCGATAGCAGCGATGCAGGCGGTCTTGTGCTATGATTTCAACTGTACCTCCGTTAGCTACGTTAGCTACATGCTAGGCAAGTTATTACTGCAACACTTTTGTACTATATTATGTTGAGGTAAAATAATAATTTCCCCGTTATTCCGCATATTGCCCTGTTCCGTAACACTGAGCTGTCGCGGGACGCCAGCGTTAATGTCCCCTCTGATTTACACCGCGACTTATAATCGATAGTAGCTTTGCAGGCGATTTATGTAGTGTATGGTTCCAACTATACCTCCGTTTGCTCTGTGGCAGGCAAGTTTTTACTCGACTACGACACTTTTCTACTACAATATCATAGTTTCAATTGTACCTCCGTTTGCTACATTGCTAGGCAAGATTTTACTACAAGACGTTTGTAGTATAATATTATCATGAGGTAAAATAATCCTTGCCCCATTATTCCGCACATTTCCCAGTTCCGTAACAGTAGGCTATCGCGGGATGTCAGCGTTAATGTCCCCCCTGATTTATGCCGCGACGAATAATCGATAGTAGCGTTACAGGCGGTTTATGTAGTCTATGGTTCACACTATACCTCCGTTTGCTCTGTGACAGGCAAGTTTTTACTCGACTACGACACTTTCCTACTACAATATCATAGAGGAAATTATTCCTTACCTCATTTATTCCCCGCACATTTTCCTGTTCCGTAACAGTGGGCTATCAAGAAACGTCACCGTTAAAGTCCCTGCTGATTTACACCGCAACGCTGCGATATGAACGTCGCAGGCGCGCTATGATTTCAATTGTACCTCCGTTAGCTTCATGTTAGGCCATTTTTACTGCAATACTTTTGTACCTACTACATTATCATGAGGTAAAATAATCCTTGCCCCATTATCTTGAGGTAAATGATTCCCTGCTTCATTCCTGCCTCGCCACTGAAGCGGAATGGAGAAAATGAGCAAATCAGGCTACGTCATTGCGAAGCTCGAAAGAAAAGCATTTAAATCTGAGAAATGTGATTGTACACATCTCCGCTCCGCTACCGTAAACACATAAAAGTGGGCTGTTGCGGCATCGTTAATGTTCCTCCTGATTTACGTAATTAAAAACTAATGCAAAAAAACCTGAGTATATGATTTTAATTTCAACTCGACACACGCATTCGAAAGATAAAGGCTCTTGACAGACAGACGGTCGAACGATAAAATTAAGTGTAAGGGTTCCGTTTTTTCCTTTTGAGGTACGGAACCCTATAAAAAATAGTATATTATGTACTCCACAGAAAAACATAGTAATTACTTACATATGCTGCTAATGGGCACTTACTGAATTGCCATTATTGATTTTATATATATAATCCTTTTCTAAATTAGTGACGATATGTAATTAAACATGCAAACTTACATACAAATAAATCTAAGAGTTTTAAAACAAAACGAACCAAAAACCCTCAAATAAACGCTTATTCAGTAAAAAAATGCTAGAGTACATTTCTCCCTTTTGAGTTAGCGTTATTGTGCAACTGAGCGTCATCTAGCAACGCTTAAACGCCAATAGAGGGGCGACGCAAATTGCCAACTGAAAACGAAGCCATTACCCATAAAGGGGTTCTCTCAAAGAACTGCAATAAAATAAAACACGGGAAAATTTAATGAAAGCTAATTTCAAGTTCCAAAGTCCATTACTTAAATTACTCCAGCTCTATCTTGTCTGTGGAAATGTTTGCAGTCTCTGGTTTATGGAACTGGCCGATTGTCCACTCCGTTATTAAAAAGTTATGTTTTTATCGTTTTTGAAAGCGTTCCGAGCGAGTTAGGATTTCTCCTTTGATGTCTCGGTTCGTTTGTTTATGTGGCGGATGGAAACGTTTGCACTTTGTAAATTTATAATCATATCTTATACAATTAATATAACAATTAATACGTTTATAAATGAGAACGACATGGACTATTTTCTCGCACATCCGGTACACATTTTTATATATCAGTTTGCGGGACGTATTCTTATTTAGAGGCGTTTGTATATTATATGTTATTTTTATATACTAGTTTCACCGCGCGGTGTTGCCCGCTCATCCCAGGGTAACACTACATTTTTCGAGATAAAATGTAGCTTATGTGTTAATCCAGGGTGTCAGCCACCTTCATACCAAAATTTATCAAAATCGGTCCAGCCGTTTGAGCGTGAAGTGACAAACACAGACATAAACACACTCACAAACTTACGCCTTTATAATATTAGTGTGAAAAATTCGCGTAATACAATAAAGAATATAATATCACTTTTTAATAGTCCGGCAGATGAAGGAACTTTTTGGTAAGCGTTTCTTGGTTACTTTCTTTGCCAAATCATATTCTACCAAGATATTAATTACTCTTCGTAGGGCTGCCATTCGTCCGGGTTTCCTCGGGTTCGTCCTAGTTTAGAGGCCGTCCGGGAGCCGTCCGGGGGAGTTTTCAAATAAGGGAAAACCCAGACACTTTTTATGTAAATGAAAAATAAGCGGTCGTTTTTTTTATAATATTATTTTCAGACACGTCCGGGGAAAGAATGCAATTTACGTCAAATGTCCGGGTTTATTTTAG
The DNA here is from genome assembly GCA_947623375.1 of Apotomis capreana. Taxonomy (NCBI): domain Eukaryota; kingdom Metazoa; phylum Arthropoda; class Insecta; order Lepidoptera; family Tortricidae; genus Apotomis; species Apotomis capreana. The sequence goes on from OX392518.1 coordinate 10,981,192, forward strand.
TCTGTCCGGGTTCGGCGTATTTAGAGATCGCAGCCCTACTCTTCGAATGCCTCATTCAGTCACTTAAGCTATAATTAAACATTCTAAGACAGGCCCAAAAAGCAATTGCTTCTATTTCGAAGTCCACACGTGTATGATGTGTGTACGTGTATGGAAGGGAATCACAACAAACCGAACACCTTTGAAAACACTTCGCTCCCCCTTGATACGCTATATTTAAAACAGCGTAATGAAAACACTGCACTGCACCCTTTACTATTAAAATGAGCTCGGCATCGATTGGATACGGCGTGTTAAATAGTTGTTAATAACCGTTATGGAGTGTAAAAGAGACCGTTTGTAGAGTGGCACTATGAAAAGTGGTGTACAGATTCCTTTTGCGGTGGAAAATTAGGTCCTCCATTTATTACATTTACGTTGCAGTGACTGTTAGTTAGGTAAGTATCTTTAGATAGCGCCATTCCATAATAAATCTATATATATATAAAAGAAGAAGTCCTGACTGACTCATCAACGCACAGCCGAAACTACTAATGTTAGAGAGTTGATTTTTGCACAGTAGGTTACTTTTATAACGTGGGCTAGAGATAAGAAGGGATTTTTGGAAATACCTCCCCTAAGAGGGTTAAATAGGGGTGCAAAGTTTGTATGGGGTACAAGTTTTTTTTCATGCTAGGAACTTGAAACTTTGTAAAAAGGTATTAAAATAAAATGGAAGAAAACTGATTTCAGCGTTTTTGAAAATTCACCCCCTAAGGTGGTAAAAAAGGGGTTAAAAGTTTGTATGGAAATTAAGTATATTTTTTGAGCGCGGGACTTGAATGTTTGTGTAAAGGAATAGAATACAAGAAAAGTAATTTCAGCGTTTAAAAAAATTCTACCCCTAAGGGGGTTAAAAAGAGGATGAAAGGTTGTATGGGGTATAAGTTGTATTTTATGTTAGGAATTAGAAACTTTGTAAAAAGGTATTTTATTAAAAGATAAGATTTTTTTTTTTTAAACTCATCGAATTTAGTAAAGTTATTCGTTCGTAGATGTACCTGATTTTATAGTGATACCGCGTAATTAGAGCTAATTAGCCGACATGATTTCAAACGCAATGTAAATTGTTAAATGAATAAATACTTATGACTTATGAAAAAAAATAAAAAAAGGCCAAGAGCGAGTCGGACTCGCGTACGAAGGGTTTCGTTACTATGTATTTCGTAAACAACTGCAAAAAAAGCACGTTAAGTAATTTCAACATTACTTATAGATCTGAAAATAATAAAGATGTAAATTTTTCAAGATAAAGGTTCCACGCGGACGAAGTCGCGGGCAACAGCTAGTTATATTATAAATTATAACGAAATCTTATATTTTTTATGTCATAGCCTCAAAGGGGGTAAACGAGCAAATGGATCGCCTGATGGAAAGCGATTACCGTCGCCCATAGACAGCTGCAACATCAAAGGAGTCACAAGTGCGTCGCCGGCCTTTCAGGTGGAAGTACGCTTTATTCTTGAAGGTTTGAAGGTCTTATTGGTCCGGAAGTACCGCAAGTGACAATTCTTTCCACAATGCGAGGCAGGAAATTTCTATAAAAACGCACAGGTTTGGACTGCGAACTATCTAAGTGGCATCTTTATCTATACTGTAATACTGTGTAATATTTTACTACACCCTCAAAAGGGGGGCTCACCTCATAATACCTAAAAGTCTAAAAGAGCATATCGCTAAAGTGGACAGATTTTCGCAGACAAGTATCGAATCCGGATTACCCTGTCAAACGTACACGTCCATTATATCGCCAGAAACATAAATACACATTTGTCATACAGGCATCTACACAGTTAGGATCTTTTATTTTACCACATGGTAATATTTTAAGGATGCACCTGAAACAGCGAATCGACTCGACAGCCCAGAAAACAGGAGACTTGAGAAATGTGTCTGATAAAACCCCGTACGTTTTGAATTTTAATGTGGTTGCTGTATCGATTGGCGTCGTCTGAGATAAAGATACCAGACGGCTCTTTATTATTTAGCATATTTAAGACACATTTTCGTTATGAATATTTGTACATGGAAAAAATTATAAGAAACGGCTCGACATGTTTCGAACTCATATGGAGCTCTTCATCAGGGGCAGCTATCAGGTGTCTGAGGTAAGTGAAGTTGGCCTTGAGTCGCGTAGCAGCACGGATAACTGTGCACGTTTTTTATAATTATTAAAGATGTCTCACGATAGTTTTAATAATATTAAAATTATAAGGGTCTGAAATCCAGAAGTCTTGTATGAGAGATTTGCAGAAACATAGTTACTGCTATTCAAAGTACGATAGTTTTAATAATAATAAAATTATAACGGTCTGAAATCCCGAAATCTTGTATGAGAGATTTGCAGAAACATAGGTACTGCTATTCAAAGTAGAGAGAGAAAGAAAATATAGGTAACGGTGTGTATCGGGGGGCACGGCAGTGCCCCCGCCAAGTCGAGCGCGAAGCAAACACTGCCGTACCATCCTTTACTGGAACCATTTCGCCGCATTTTCAGGCCCCTATTTGAGCACCTCTGGATAAGACCAGAACGCAGAAGTTTTTGTCATCCAGTAAGCTATAATCACATACTTAGAATCCAAAATTTCAAGTCTGTAGGTCATTTAGTTCCGAAGTTACGCGAAAGCAAAGTTTCGCATTTACGACACTCACTCATTCACTCACTCACTCATGATCATCAGTAAAGAACTAGTACTTCCCATAAATTCAGAGAGCTGAAATTTGGTACAGAGTTAGGGTTTAATGGCCACATAAAGCGAAAACTATAAAAATTGGCCAAGTGCGAGTCCGACTCGCGCATGAAGGGTTCCGTACTATAAAACAAGTTTGTTGTATGGGAGCCCTTAAATATTTATTTTATTTTATTTTTAGTATTTGTTGTTATAGCGGCAATAGAAATAGATCATCTGTGAAAATTTCAAATGTCTAGCTATCACCGTTCGTGATATACAGCCTGGTGACAGACGGACGGTCGGACGGACGGACGGACGGACAGCGAAGTCTCAGTAATAGGGTCTCGTTTTTACCCGTTGGGTACGGAACCCTAAAAACTAGGATAATCGAAGATCTGGAGTACTCTGATTAGAAAACACAAGAGCCCAACCAAACTATTAGAGATCGACATACCGCCTTTACAAAAAATATTCAACTTGTTGTTGTGTTCGGTTGGCCGCCATCGCGACTGATCATCTCTCCTGATGATGGATCGCGTACCGATTCGAAACATGTCGAGCGTTATTCGACTTCTACGACGTGAGTAAACCCGTTTAAGTATTTTAATATTCAACTTAGTGGGCCGCTTCATTTGATGTCAAAAATCCAAGGTCTGAAGTATTTTGACGACGCGTTTGGCTCGGTTTGTAGACACCTCCCTACTGAGCCGGCGGTCCCGGGTTCGAGTCCCGGCCAGCGCAAATATTTGTGTGATGAACTCGAATATTTGTGCTTGGGTCATGGTTGTTCTATGTATTTAAGTATATCTTTATCTATATAAGTATGTCTATCGTCGTCTAGTACCCATAACACAAGCCTTCTAGAGCTTAATTTGGGACTGGATCGATTTGTGTGAGGTTGTCTGATATTTATTTATTTATTATTTATTTGGTGAAGAACCCTCAGCTGGTCTCAGCTGTATTAGAGATATGGTAATGCCCCCTTCTACTATTGGTACATTAAAAAATCGACTGTCATTGAAAAAATCCAGCGTAGTAGATGTGTACCCACATCTTCTAATTTAATCTAGCCTATAGCGTCCCACAGCTGGGCGGGTTACGTATTACAATCCCGAAAGTTCATAATACCTAGTAGTTGAAATACCGATGGTCAAAATACCGAAAGTTCAAAAAGCCGATATTCGATAAACCGAAGCTCAAATTACCTATTTTCAGAAAATCGAAAGTTTAAAATCTCGAAATTTCATAATCCCGAAATTTTTTAAATCTCGAAATTTTATAATCCCGATAGTCAATGAGCACTTTAAAAGTGTCAGGACACTAAACTAATCTGACTTTTCCGTAGAACCGATCTGCTCCGGCGGCGCTGCGGGATATTTAGCCCCTCCGCCCTAGCGTAAGAAAATGCGGCACCTACGCTCGCCTTCTTACGGCGGCCGGGGGCTGCCCTCCCTCCGCTCCTCCGGCCTTTTATATACTGTAAGGTCCGTTGACGAATGACAACAGGACTGGCCACTAGGTTTTTATTTAAGAATATATTTAAATATTTAGAATTATGGCCGTCTCTGTCACTCACCAAGAGGGCCGGGCATTCATGATTTAGCTCTGTATCGTGGCTGAACGTTAATAAATTACAATCCAAGTTCTATCTTCTTTTAATATTCCTCTACCAAAGTTACACCTCCCACATATGGTGGAGGTGCGGGGTCGGTGGAACTTCAGGTCTGCTGGGCCAGACTGCCAGCTGACACCACCGGGCTGTCTGCAACAGCCAAAGACTGTCCACCAGCTCGAACCTGATGAAGCGGGCCGGATGGAATATCGTCTAATATAATTGATATTCATTGTATTTAATTTCATAGATTAAGTTTGGTTCTTCAAATAAAATTATTTTGATAGTTTATTTTATTATGACGTTGACACATGCTGGTCTGGCATTGACAGGTCGGGTATGGAGACTTGTCTATGCTAGTGGTTTAAAGAGTATGTGACAATGTCAAGGTAAAGGTTTTTGAAGGTATTTGGTCTGGCATTGACAGGTCGGGTATGGAGACTTGTCTATGCTAGTGGTTTAAAGAGCAGGTAACAATGTCAAGGTAATGGTTTTTGAAGGTAATGCTTCATCTGACATTGAAAATGTCAGGTATTTAGACATGGACCATGTCGGATGAGGCATAGACACAAAGGTTGAGCTTTTACTTCGGAGTTTTGCCAACCTGAAGCAATCTCTTGTGAAGCGTACGGAACAGGTAATAAATGTTAAGTTCCGTTGCCTAGCTAAAGATTGCTATCTCTTAGTAAGGGATGTGTCTGTGTGTAATTTCTCCGCATAGGCAGGGCCTTAGTTCATATAGGTTATTGTTAGGTAGGTAAGTGTGTTTGTTTTGTTAGGGAAGTAGTTAGACGCCCATAATTCTCGTCCAGACGGCGGAATATGTAAGGTCCGTTGACGAATGACAACAGGACTGGCCACTAGGTTTTTATTTAAGAATATATTAAAAAATTTAGAATTATGGCCGTCTCTGTCACTCACCAAGAGGGCCGGGCATTCATGATTTAGCTCTGTATCGTGGCTGAACGTTAATAAATTACAATCCAAGTTCTATCTTCTTTTAATATTCCTCTACCAAAGTTACACCTCCCACAATACACTCTAGGGGTAGGGCAGACAAGACCACGTGGAATCGGGGTTGACAGCTTCGGTTCTGTGGCAAGTCGATTAAGAAAAGGAAAGAGTCCGGGAAAGTGGGAAATTATGACACTAAATATTCGATATTATGATAAAATATTCTGTCATGGACCGCCAACCGAACCGAACTTGTCTGGAACCGAAGCTGTCAACGCTCGCCTCCGCAGCTTCGGCTTTTTGGTCACCTTCGGCGACCAGCCTCAGCTGCTGCGACTCGCTTGATGCCCGCACTTTCTAACGCTTGGGCCACAGTATACGAGTAATAAAGAGTACTAACGTACTAGGGCGGAGGAGCTGCACATCCCGCAGCGCCGGAGCAGATCGGTTCCACAGAAGAGTTCACTTATAAATAGTAAGTATAGTAGTAGGCAAGTAGGTTACGTAATTTAGGTTAATATTCTTTGTATAAAATAAACATTAGAATCTGTAAGACTACAGAAATATAATTCTCGACAGTTTAAATAATATTCCGGATTACAACCTTAAGGCAGGATCATAGTCTTCGGGATTATAATCTTCGGGATTACAGTCTTCGGGATTTCATTCTTCGGGATTACAGTCTTCGGGATTATAATATTCGGTATTTCATCCTTTCGATCAAACGTTCTTTCGGGATTTTAAACTTTCGGTCAAATAAACATTCGAAATTTTAATTTTCGGCCTTCCGTCCACAGGTCTTATGAAATTCGGTATTTTGAACTTCGGTATTGTAATACGTACCCGCTGGGCGAATGCCTCCCCTTCTGCTTTTAATACGCATATAAATAAAATTAAAGGAAAACTCTGGATAAGACTAGACTGGCTTTTATACTTATACTTACCTTACAAGTTTACAAGAAGAAATAGTCGAACGATTAACTTTATTCTACTCGAACATTACACAAATTAAATAAACAAATTACACCAAGATATTAATTTCGCTCAAAATTTGGTCAAAATATAATGCATTGGACTAAGAGTGGCGGTGATACCCGCACACGTCGCTAGATGGCGCTAACTGTATTTTGAAACGCGCCTACGTTTGTTTTTCCGATAATCTTATATGGCGAAGTGGCAACCGGCCGCGTTACAGTCGTTTACGACATTCTTCTATTGCGCTCGGAAACGTTTGCTAGGGATTAGGAGGGATTATTTGCATTTCGTTGATTTCGCTTATTATTTCGTGAGGTTTGCTAAAGTGAATTAGCAGGTTGTTATAAAACAATATGCCCACGCTTCTACAAAAAGAAGTGAAATCCCACCAAAAACATTCTGTAAAAAATTAGCCAAGACTCGATGGAGCTGCTTGTTTATCTCTAAAAAGTAATGAAATCTAGACAAAGTCGTACCAAGTCTAAGGTTCCTTACTGCGATTTCTTTATTATTATAGTTAATGTTGTGTGACTTGGCCGTTGAAGAGTACACAAGGGTACAACACCAGGTGCTCCATGACACCATTGCACCAATCTGTCGCCAGAACCGCTACCCATTGACGATGTAAAATTGCCACTTGGAAAACGTTGATTCAATAACCAGTCAATTGTAGGCTTGATAAAGCTGCGTATTTCAATAATACTTATGTATTATTGAAATACGCAGCCAAAGCCTGAAACAAACAGTATAAAAAGTATTCATCTACCTCTAATCATTGATAGAAGTCCGTCTGTACATCTATTTTATGTTAGATCGGTGGTCGATTTGACGCTCCAAAAAGAAGAGAGCAGAAGTCAGCATTGTCAATGCTGAATGCATGTGCTGCACAATCAACAACAGCCTAAAATGAGACACTAGCGTCAAATTACCAATACCAGTATGGGCTATTATCTCGCTTAACAAACATAGGTAGTTACTCGTACAACAGATATAACATTACGTGTAAACAAAATTGACTTGTAGCGGTTCTGGGGACAGATTGGTGCAATGGTGTCATGGAGCACCTGGTGTTGTACCCTTGTGTACTCTTCAACGGCCAAGTCACACAACATTAACTATAATAATAAAGAAATCGCAGTAAGGAACCTTAGACTTGGTACGACTTTGTCTAGATTTCATTACTTTTTAGAGATAAACAAGCAGCTCCATCGAGACTTGGCTAATTTTTTACAGAATGTTTTTGGTGGGATTTTAATTACTATACCCGAGACAATTTTAGCCTTGACAGTCAATCAGGGTAGCTTGATTATCTATGCGCTGTAGCAATAGCACACTGAAATGGCAGTTTGTAAGTGTAGGCCAATGTTATACGGAAGGGTCAAAGTTACCCCGATTTACTGTAACATAAGTCTCCTTAAATCAGACCCGTGAACGTGACTACTGACCACGTTACTGTCGTACATTATTTATTAACACACAATGACCGTGAGTGAGCAGTCATCAGCCGCCATTAAAAATGTAGACGCAATGCCGGCGCGAGAGACTCATCAAATTTGCAGCTCAGTAAGTCCGCTGTCATGTTCGTGGCGTGCGGGATAGACGTGTACGCGAATTATATTAAGTTTTGGCTAGAATCTATACCTAATATAAAATTTTAGTATTGATTGTTTTACGAAAATCATGTTACCATGATATTCGCAATTATTAAAGTGAAATTAATCACTATGTCGTGTACGAGTATATTACACAACAATAAACAAACATAAAAAAGTAGTATTTACGTTGGATATATGCCCGGTTTTGTTCCAGTTTCGTTTATCCGGTTAATTCAATCAGACCCCACCTCACCTGGGGGCCTATGATGGTTGCGTTTATCACGTGATAAATAAGTGATAAAGCATCTGTCACTCACGCTCGCATCTTGTCAAAACGGGACGGATGCTTTGTCACTTATTTATCGCGTGATAAAAGCAACCATCATAGGCCCGCTGACAGTTGGAAACTGTACCCTTACCATGAGTTCACGTGACTACTCGCTAGCAACAGCGTAAACGATTTGTATGGAGAATAGTACAGCGCCACTAGCGATCACTTTGTAGAACTAAATTTCTCCATACAAATCCTTTACGTAATCGCTAGAGATTACACTGTGCACTCATGGTAAGGATATCGTCCATTCATAACATGCGTCCAGTTTCGAGAACCCAGTTTGCGAGATGTCTGTACGGTTTGAAAAGCGTATCAGTTCTGAAACGTGGTTTTATCGATAGCATAACAAGAGTCGGTTCGGCCCAGGGATAGTGGCGCTACAAACAGCTTTCATAATGAGCATACGTCATATATTTGCATTAATTGTCAATAGCGATTTGTTAAAGATTTGTCATTAACCAAATTTAAAACATTGTTTACAGGAATGCTGTTCAACCCCTTCGTAATACTTTCATCATCATTGTGAATAGTTTTGGCTTTATTATGCAAAAAATAGTTGAAATTTGCGGAATATTTAGTCGTGTTTCCTCTCAATACATAATATATTTTTCAGTCCATAAAAGTAGAAGATGGCTGAACCAACTGAAATTGAAAATATGATATTTATTTTGTTGTCCGCCATTTTCACCCTTGATAGTACCGTCGCCAAACCAGTAAAAAAAAAACTAAAAACGTCATTCCCATCATCACTACATACTTAGTATAAAACAAAGTCGCTTCCTGTCTGTCTGACCCTAGGTGTGTTTAGATCTTTAAAACTATATACGCAACGGATTTTGATGCGGTTTTTAATAGATAGAGTGATTCAAGAGGAAGGTTTATACGTATAATACATGCATAATTTATCAGCATTGCACACGTGCGAACCCGGGGAGGGTCGCTAGTAGATAATAAAACATGTTATGAAAACATGAAACTTCTGTCTCTACAGCAAGGAAGTGCATAATGCTACTCCACAAGCTACACGCTATACATTTTCACCGGCAGACTAAGTAGCAATAAGTGCCGTTAAGGTAATGCCAGTGTTGTGTTTCATGCTCGTGCCGACAACTGACACCGAGTGTGCATAGTGCAGTTAGTTGACAGAATGTAATTCGAGTTTTATACCTATCTCGCTCGCACTTACGCGATCTAGATAAGAACCTCTCAGTTTTCATCCAAACCTGAATCCCAATCTGAAAGCTAGCGGATTGTCATTCGTTTGCAGTAGGTGGAGAGAGTCAGCTGGTTGATTCGTGATAAAATAAAGCTGTGTTTTACCGAAATAGGAATAGAACACTTATAGCAACGTAATCAGACTAAATAGACAAAAGGTTATTTTTATGATTTTCGCAAAAGCCGTTTGAAAGCTGCCTTTTATTGGTGCTTTGTGTAAAATACGACGTAGTTGGACTCAGGGTTGCATCATAATCGACACTTAGGTTCCGCTGAAAATAGCTGCCGAACAAAGCCTGAAGGCAGAGTAACATAATGTGTTATAAAATTGATGAAAAAAAAATGAAAACTTCCATTGTTATTACATGGCAACCTTCATACAAATAAAAGATTAGTATTTTGAAACTTAGTGCGAATTTCCATAAACAAAAGCAACGAACATCAATTTATCAATTGCCCGGTGCAAACCTAAATCATGCAAATACTTACGTGTCCAAATACTGGAACACCCGGTATACCGGCTTCCGGTAAACCAGGAACCCGTCGCACCTCTCCATGGTAGATCCTTATTACTGGCCGAGCTCAACAACCCCCACTCGAGTGACAACGGCCCCGAGCCGCACTCATTATCCAAATATACACTCACTTCACAAACACTTTACAAAAATTAAGGCGGTCTTACACTAAAAATGGATACAAATTTTGGTCCTTTAAGGTAGTTTAGATATAAGGCTTGACTGATTACATAAGATATATTTTGGTAAGCACTTGGTTAATGCTAAGGTTTTAACGCCGGTAGGCGATCACAGTCCACTTTATATTTGGCAGACTAGCTGGAAAACAGTTGAAACACTATATTAGATTATGTTTCAAATAATGGCATATATTTTTCTTCATTTTATTTCCATTTAAATAAAAAGATGTAAACAGTTTTTGTCCCGGTCAGTCTGGGCGGACAATCCTACGGATTATCAATCGCGCGCCGAAGTCGCTCCAAGGGCTTATAGTTTTTTTTTTTTGTGTATCTGTGCATTTGTGTGGCTGTCTGTGGCACCGTAGCTTCCAAACGGATGGAACAATTTGTGTATTTTCTTTTTAATCGACATGACATGTCCGTCGGGTCGGTTCTTAGCTATGTTTCTTGGATGTATGACCAGTAGTTTCCAAAACATTCAGCTTTAATTGAAACAAGTGACTATCTCAGCCAATATTGAAGCTAAGAATTCCAAATTTTGTAGTTATGTTTAATTTTAGTAGCATTTTCTATGTCACTCATTAAAATAAGTGTCTCATGACGACCATGCAGCTACTTGCGCCGGGGGAGTTTTCAATTTTTTATTTAGGTTATTTATATTCTTTTGGTACTTAAATATTCGAAAGTAGCCTTCCCCGGGTTCTGGGGCGTTACTTCGAAAAACGAAATTCGAAAATTCCATTGTCAAATGCTATTCCCATCTCTTTCACTCTATATTAGAGAGACAGAGACGGGTATACCGACTGACAACGAAATTTTCGAAGTTCGTTTTTACGGAGTTGGACCCCTGTAATCATTAGGAGTATGTCAATAATGCTCGAACCCTTTTCTTGGAACAAACTGTCTCCGACTTGATTGACAGGCGAGGAATAATGATGCGGTACGGTTTACCCGGCTCGGGTTTCGTAAATAAAAAGGAAACTTTCAAGCGTAACTCGGTAGCTCAGGGATCAGTACCCTTACCCTGAGTTAACGTGACGTACTCGAAAGCGACGGCGTAAACGATTTGTATTAGAGAATAGTACAGCGCCCCTATAGCGGTTACTTTGGGCTTGTGCACAAATCACGCTTTGAAGTATTTAACAAAGTCCGCGAAAGAAGGCAAATCACGTCATCGGGAATTCGTGCCACTGACGCCAACGACGCCTATTGACGTCAAAAATTTCAGTGGTCAAAAACATGCTAATTCAAACCACTATCTGTGTTTTTCAACCTCTGTTGATTTTGGAACACTTTTTTTTTTTTGGTTTGGCGTCAGTGGCACGTTGAATTGCTTTGCCGCTCGGCGCTCAAAGGATTAACGAAAGTAACGAAACCAAAAAAGTATCTACTCATATGGTAGATTTTTTACTTAGTTATTTCACTGTAGAAAAATACACGTGAGGTCTTCTTATACCCCTCCCTCCCCCAACGTGATCCATCGGGATTTTTTCGTGAACCCCCCTCCCCCCTATCGAACCTCGCGTGATTTGTACACAAGCCCTTTGTAGCGATACAATTCTCCATACTAGCTAGCGTGTACGGTCACTGTAAACTCATGGTAAGGGCATTGCTCGCAGAGTCACTATAGGTACACGTCTTACGTTACGTGCTTATCTTGGAAACCCCTTCTATATTGCTCTTTGAGTCTTAGAGAAAAAGCCGAGCGATTTTTGACGACGCGGTTGGCGCAGTGTGTAGCACCTGCCTACTCAGCCGGTGGTCCTGGGTTCGAATCCCGGTAAGAGCAAATATTTGTGTAACAAACTACTCCCGATAAGTAGAGGTTGTGGGATCAACTAGCGATGTAGTTGATCGGTAAAAATTTTGTATTTATATTTAACCTCTGCATGAATATTTATAAAAACCTTCAAGTTGTTTCCCAGCAACGTGCTCGGAAGTTATATGAAGTTTAAAAGGACGGACGCAGTCGAGTAGCGATACTGCCAGCCTCGGTAGCTAATTTAATAATTTCCCCTTTTCAATATCGTTAAAAACAAAAAAATAATGGTTTATAAATGACTAAGTCCTACGATACAACATAAAAAACATATGTACACGTGGACTTGATAACCTCTTCTTGTTGCAAATCGGACGGTTCAGATTCATGTATTTCATCAGAAAACAACAGTAAGGCAAAGAAAAGTATAAAAAAAATAGGGATATTGTTGACTGGTACACAAAATGCCTCGTGTCATTAAGTCTGCCATTTGTACGTACTCGTATTTCTAATGATCAAATAAAGTTTAAACACTGACATAAAAAGAAAAGCATTAAAAAATGCACAGGTTTGCGGAATACAAAAGGTCAATGCCCTCATAAAGTACAGCTGTGTTCACGTGCAATATATAATCAGCTAATTAGCAGATTGCACCGATTATCGCAGCAAGATTGCTAATTTTGAATCGATAACACTCGTCCATGTATGTCCAGTTTCGTTTTTACAAGTTTTTGTTACATTCCGTATTTGATTGGTCCTGTCTTTAATAGAATTCTTCAATTTTGATCGTCGGAAAATATTAAAATCTAACTCCGGTAAAAACAAGGACGGATTTTCATTACTTTATCGTATGTTTTTGGTCACCGACGTAAAAATATCTATGTAACTCGAAGACTGTCGTGACTGATGTATCCTAAACTGATGAACTGATGTTGATTTCGTTTTGTTTGATGGTGACTTGATTAAAAAGGCAGTTAGCTACCTCTAGGTTTAGCCTAGGTTCTGATCATCAGTTTCTGTCTAGATGTGTCAAGGACTTCTTATCGTTTCAGCGGTTAGTTTTAATCACGGACAATTAAACGTTATACAACAGTTACCAAAAACACCCCTTTGATTCAGCAGCACCTTTACTGATAAAAGAACTTACAATTTCAAAAACGTATATTTGTACCTCAGAATTCGCTGACCCATAGGTACGCTTTTCCACTTCTGCAGCGTAATATACCAGGCCTCCAGCCGCATTCTTACAAACCCAAAGGGTCAAAGTACTTTCGCATTCCAAACCTCTTACGACATTTCGACTCTAACCATCTACATCCGAGACATTCGTACGAAACAAAAGAGTCAACGAAACTTCAGCATTCCAGACCTCTTATGACGTTCTAGAATAAGTGGTATACATCGTAATAAACACGCGTAATAAAATGAAAGGGTCAAAGAAAGTTCTGAATTCCAAATCACATATGACTGTTTGGTATTGACACTATAGTCGTACATCCTAATATGCGCTTGCGCCGGAAACAGGTGCCGCGTACGCCACCTGTCGCGTCGCGAATACCAAAAAGCATCGCCGCGGAACGATGACCTGTCTGGCACTTATGCAATGACTGTCCTTGTCTTAAGGTAACGGTTAATAAGTACCACCACGTTTTATTAGTGATATATTATACAAATAAGATGTGGTGGTAGAAGGCACACGAGCAATTGAATCGTCTGATGGTAAGCGATTACGGATTGGACACCTGCAACACCATGGGAGTTACAAGTGCATTGCCGGCCTTTTAGAAGGAAGTAAGCTCTTTTCTTCAAGCTATGAAGGTCGTATCGGTTCCGAATAACTGCAAGCGATAGTTACTTCCACAGTTTAGCTGAACAGTAGTTAGTTCGTGTCATAGAAGTTTAGCCTCAACCCCCTTCTACAATCGAATAGTTGTTGGGAGTAAAAAGGGTTCCATGACCTTGTCGATGCACCCAAGAGCTATCATTGTGATTGTGATGCTAGGATGCTACACCCCAATTTCACAGACGCAAACTTATGGGGACGCACGCGCACGCGATGTAGACTCCTGGGTCATCATATCAGTCGAATGATATTCACAGCTGAATAAAGGCCGCCAATGGATCTCCACAATGTCCTCAATGTCATTATGCATGATCGTTATCACAACCAAGGATTTCATACAAAGTGATTCAAACGCTTTACAGTCTATCATGATGAAGAGAGGAAATGGGAACGTGAAGGTTAAGTGGAAAAGGCTGGACAATTAACAATGAGTAGCATGAAATTGTACATTTTGAATTGCTATATGTGCAACAGCTTGGCTTCCTCGTTAGGTCAATTATATTAAAGTAAACATTAACGTAACATATCAAATCAAATTCACATGCCTATCTGATGTACCACTTTCAAAATACAAACCCGTAGTAACAGTAAACATGAAGATCGTGCTCAAATTAAGCAAATCTCTCTAAAAGCAGCATATCACTCAAGTTCCCAAGCAAATTGAATCTGCCTGATGCGTCATATTGCATCTAGATTTGCGTGTACTTTCCGTTCCAAGCAAGACTTCTAAACCTATAAAGGCAAAGGCAGAAATGTACCATTAAATTTAGAGTCTAATGATCAGATCTTCGATCGTGAATATCTGAGTTAAGCTACACAGGTGCATACGTGTCTGGCAGACGAAGTTTATGGGCCATTTTGGCTTGATGTAGATTCAATACCCCATAGATTAGTTCAAGGTAATCTTTAGCAGGTAGGGTTGCCAAGTAACTATTATAAAAGAGAAAAGTTTTCCTGCAAATGACGACATTTTATTTTCCTTCCTGCAAAAGACTATATTTTATGATATTCTCTTGTAGTAAAGCACAGATCTAGAACAACATTGGTAAAATGAGAATGTTTCCGCGGAATAAGGCTGAGAAAACATGGGGGATAGGATGACATTAATTATTACAGAAAAAGAGAACGTCCTTAAAGAACCCAAGTGACAACGCTAAAAGCCAACAATTTGCATGTTAGTTGAGAAGGATTCGGATGATAAGCAGTTTGGTGCTAATTATTCGCAATCATTAGACTAGCTTAAGTACTTCGGATTTTAAGATTTCAGATTTCATTTACTCACCATAAAGTAACATGATCATTACATGGAATGTCAAAGTATATATTCATAAAACTATAATTATACTAAAATTAGACACAGGATAAATTCAACGTCATATCATTCATTACTGGAAATGTAGGTACCTAATATGCCAATGGTGATGTTTAATAAATACTAATACAGTGTAAAATATGATATTTTTTTCCTAAAGCTATTAAAGCTTCAAGTTTTTATGATGCTTGACGTAGATCTACAACCCTCAAATGGCGATGACATTGTGGATGTTAAGAGCTAAAGAATTTTACATTGACGAATTGTACCTACTGTAGGTTTTCCTTTCAATTCCATGATACAACGTACGCTGTGAAGAATTGTACATTGGACGATACCTACTGACTTTGGCTACGTTCCCATAAAGTAACTACGCTTTTAAACGGGAAAATTGCGGCAACCTGAAAGGCAAACAGCGAACTTTCCATGTCTATCACGTAAAGTGAGAACACTAACAAAATGGCTATTAGCACGCAAGCATGTGTAGATAACACACATTACATGGAACATTGTGAAAAGTGGAAAACTATCCAAAAATAAACAAGTAACAAGTTTTTATCAAGACCATCTCTTGAAACCCATGAAAACCCATGTTTTTGAGATAAACAATTCTGCAAGACGGGTTCACTCGGGAGTAGCCAACATACGGTAGGTAAAGGAGGACAAAATGTGAAAAAGGAGGACATGTCCTCCTTTTGGACCATTTGGGACCCTACCTAAAACAAGAGTACTCGGCTTTGCTTTTCGTCTTTTCTCTGGCAAAGTCGGCTCGCGTTTGTTGCCAGTCGCAGCGGCACACACACGCGATATCGAAAACAATTAAATAGATACGTTCATTTAAAATGCCCGCTACCCAAAGGTTGCCTGGAAGAGATCGGTCTTTAGCGATTACACCGCCTGCTATCTACTGGCTGTATTGAATTTTATGTGTATTTTTATTTCTTTATTTTCGAGGTAAGCAAGCCCCAAAGAATTCCTATCGAAAACGGTGGAAAAATCTAGTTCGAGTACAAAGAAGACTGAATACAGAACATCAACTCAATAGAACCCAAACGCAAGCTATTTATGTACTTCCGCGTCAAAACGTTGACCTACAAATTCGGATCCAATTAGCCTTTAATTAGTAAGCATTGAGCATCGTGTGACGTCATCGCTAACGAAGTAGGTATAAACAAGCGCGCCATCTGATTGGCTCGGGTCGACGAACTTTCGGCTAATGAGTCTAGTGACTCGCTATAAAATTGCCGCTCAGAATTAGGTATTGTGTTATGGATACTGAAAGTTACTATTCCCGTCTAATGTAAGACAAAAGTTTGCATTAAAAAGGTGCTTTATATTTTTATCATAGGAACCGTAAAATACTTAAGCAATACAGTAAAAATTCATGGGACTACCCATTATCATTATGAACCCAAAAGACAGATTGATATTAATGGTGCTGACAGCCGTTATGTTATCTGCTAGAGAAACATATACTAAGGATTTTGACAGCTGTGACTTAATTCAATATTTCTAATGTATTATGGTCGAGATTTTGCTACGACTTTATCGATGTACTCTTATTAATTTACCTTTAAAATTCAACCTGTCCATAATGGAGGTCGAATAGCAAAATACACCACAAAATTCCACAAAATTCTATATTTGTTTCTTGCCCGAAAGAACTTTCTAACCCCATGTATTAATTCCATGGCATGGTGTCTTCTTTTTTATTTTTAAATATACCTTTTTTTTACGTAGCAATTACTAATTTATGGCTAAAACATAGCTTTAGGTTTTGTCTTGAAAATGTAAGTACCGTTTTGACAATGCACCCTGCATTATAAGGTCAAGTAAAAGATGAATCAGTACTATATCAATATAATTATCAGGCTCTTTAGTTTTATTTACGAAAAAACTTCAAAGGAATATTAGATTGAAAACGACAAAGATAATCGAGTTTGTTTACCAGACAATCAGTATCCTAGTCACTTCCTATTGTTAAGTAAAACCGTTTCCTATCTCTGAACAAATAAACAGAAACTAAAACATTTTCTTCCATTATTCGTTCGCTACGGCATATCGTCTGGCTCCGCGGATACGGTCACAGGTAAAATAATAATCAGAGCCTTGACTATACAGAGCTGTGTGTATAGACGATATATTCTGCCTTAAAGAATGCCCTGGACACTCTTTAATATGGGGCCCCATTTGATAGCAAAAAATAAAAATCATCTATATTGTTTTTTTTCTGGAGTTGTAGGGTCAAGTGTCCAGTGGGAAAGGAGGCCCTACGTTTACATCGTGTATAAATACCATTATTCGCATCCACCTAAACCATCATAACAGCTTTTTTAAGTGTATTGATTGCAACTTATTCGTTGTCTAGATTTTCCAACCGTAACCTCGTCGTAACAGGAATAACTTCTTAAATTAAACACGTCCATCTTAAATGAAAACAAAACATACAGACTTTTTCGCTCATATTTATAAACTTCAGACGATTAAAATTTTACCGTAATGGTCTTTTTGAAATAAGCTCCATTTAAACCCTAGCGTCCTTCCTGCAGAGTCAAGGCTCTGACTATCAAAGCTTCTACGACACGAATGGAATAATGCATTGCCTCGAACAATGGCAGCCACTAAATGGAAGCGACGGTTTGACAGCTCATTCGATGAGAAAATTATAACCCACTGTTTTACAACGAGCGTTTTTACGAGGATTTACTTGCAAAAGGTCTCATGTTCAAGTGAAGTAAAGATTTTGAATAGCTTGCTGACTGTTCAAAATAAACCTTTCCTTCAGACATTATCCTGTTCAGTTGTCAGAATCAGCTGACAATGACAGATGTTCGCAGCAGTAATATAATACTACTTTTAAAAAGGTATTTGTCTTAAACACGCTTTTAGTGTCGACTGCACTTTCTTAGGCGCACATTAATTGAGATTCAGAATCAGAATCAGAAATTTCTTATGCTTTAGAGGAGAAAATTTTGTGCAGTTTTTAGTGCATCTGCCTACTGAGCCAGCGGTCCTTCGTTGGAATCCCGGCCAGGGCCAATATTTGAGTGATGAACTCGAATATTTGTTCCTGGGTCATTGGATGTTATCTATACTTAAGTATATGTATTTATTTATTATGTAGTTTGGGACTAGGTAATAAAAAAAGGTCGGTTTGCGTAAGATTGTCCCTTAATATTTATTTATCTATTTAATTCTATCTACTTCAGCATCCTGTCTTGATCGCACGGTATTGAAAGGAATGTGACAGGTAGCTTTTCTCGCGCGACAAGTCACGTGTCAAAGTTACTCGTATGCTAGACGTATTGGTTTGTTGTTGCGTGAAAAAATCAGACGTACAAACACAGTTTCACATTTATAATGTTGGTACGGATAAACAATTCCTTATATAAATACCTTATTAGCGTATAAAAACACCACCACGTTTTTAGGGTTCCGTACCCAAAGGGTAAAACGGGACCCTATTACTGAGACTTCGCTGTCCGTCCGTCTGTCAGCAGGCCGTATCTCAAGAACGGTGATAGATAGACAGTTGAAATTTTCACAGATGATGTATTTCTATTGCCGCTATAACAACAGATACTAAAAATAAAATAAAATAAATATTGAAGGGAGGCTCCCATACAATAAACTTGTTTTAGATTATGGTAGGGAACCCTTCATGCGCGAGTCGGACTCGCACTTGCCCAATTTTTTCACTTTAACCTTCGCATGGCATGCTACAAATTAATAACAAAAACAATACTCAAAACAACTTTATAGCTACTAATAATCATAATTAAAGCTAATTGGTATGCAAATCAAAGAATTAATTTACTGATAAAGAAATCCGGGAATTACTATTGTTCGTGGACACGCAAACTTGTACAGAATTATCGTTTGTACAGGAAACGTATTTATTATCACTGTGACAAATAGTACGATAACATTATTATTTTTAATGTATTAGTATGACACAAGTTTGTTGCTGAGGGGAGCTCCCCTCTGTGAGCCCATAGTAATGAAGAAATGTAGAGCTCGCGATATTCGTAATTTTTAGGATTCCATACCCAAAGTTCAAACTTATGGTCTGTGGTTCAAACCCTTATTACTAAGACTCCATCACTGTCCGTCTGTCTGTGTCACTTGGGTGTATCTCATGAACCGTGATAGCTGGGCTAACCTTTCACAGATGATGTATTTCTGTTCTTTCTCGCTCAGGATTGTAATCTAGAAGTCTTCGCTTCGTTCTGGATTCAAAATACGCCTTCGCCGAAAAACATAATTTTGAGCCCTTGTGACACAAATAAGTATTACCTTCTTTATTTAAACCCCAAAGAGAGATAATGAAATTGTCAATTCAGCATAACGTAATTAAAACGATTATTCGACTCGGGAACTGGCTTTAAATATCAATTAAAAAGCAATACCTCCAACAAAGCGCCACTTAAGCCGAAGTATTGTATAACGCCACAGTAATTTCCCAGTAGGCTGTGTAATTCGATGAATAAAGGCTGGGACTAACAGGCCACAGGTTTATTATCACGCTCATCCCACGGGAACACTAAATTTTTTCGGGATAAAAAGTAGCCAATGTCTTAATCTAGGGTGTCAGCTACCTATACACAAAATTTTATCAATATTGGTCCAGCCGTTTAAGCATGAAAATAATAACAAAATATAAACACACTTACGAACTTTCGCTTCACTACATAGTATAAAACAAAGTCGCTTAATGCTGTTCTGTCTGTCCCTATGTATGCTTAGATCTTTAAAACTACGCAACGGATTTTGATGCATTTTTTTAATAGGTAGAGTGATTCAAAAGGAAGGTTCATATGTATAATACATGCATAATATAGCACCTTGTACCCGTACGAAGCCGGGGCGGGTCGCAAGTTTATAATATTACGAAGATACCACGAACTTGCGTTCAGCGGCGCGGCATTATGGCCTAAAGAAATAAATAAATAATTATTAAGGGATAATCTTACACAAAGTAGTCCTAACTGTCTTAAACCAAGCAATGCTTGTACTGTGGGTACTAGACGACGATATACGAGTACATAATATACATATAAATACATATATAGATAACATGACCCAGGAACAAATATTCGTGTGTCTAATCGGTTGTGCATTTTTTTAATATTATTATTGATACAGAAATATAAATTGGTAAAAAGTTTGACGCAAACCACTAAATTGCAGGTAAGGATCAAACCCACGACCTCTTCTTATCCAGAGTAGTGCTCTGACCCCTGAGCTTTTATATTCCACCAAAGCGCCCTCTTTACCAATTTTTGTATTTAAATACTAAATGCAATACACCTAGCAACTATGTACAAAGAAGCTGAAATTACAAGATTCAAAAAATTGCTCCCCTTCGGCATGGCACAAAAATGCTGGCAGCGTTTCCTCGCTGTACAACTACGCTGATACGTTGTGCGAGGAAGCTGCCAGCTCTTCGTTCCCCAACACATACACCTTAATTCATAGCAATTGTTTAAGAAAACAGCCCAATCCGCACCGCAACCAATATATACTGGGCTTTATATTTTTTTATAAACAAGTATGGCTGTTAACAGCTCTCGGCATGAAAAGTCCAATTAGCGCTCACAATGGCCGATGTGCCGTGAATTAACGCTCGTTTGCATTGTTTTTGAACTCTCAAAGGTCCTCGCAAATGTAATTGGTAATATCCAGAACAAGAACGCTGTAAGGCAATACGTAATTCATATACGCTTTGAGCGTTTTTCTTTTGAGCGAGAAGCGAAATGTTATTTTTAGGGATTATCCTTTGTCGTTTATGGTTAGCATAAATACTGCTTACACCTATGAAATGTATATACATTCTTTTTTTACTAGCTGTATTGGAGATGCAATAAACGTAGCCAAAGTAACCCGAAGAATAGTCAGTAACCCGACGAATAGTCATAGTAACCCGGCGGTCAGTCAAACTAACCCGAGGAGTAGTCAAAGATAACCCGACGAGTAGGCGAAGTAACCCGACGAGTAGTCGAAGTAACCCGACGAGTAGTTCAAGTAACCCGACGAGTAGTCAAAGTAACCCGACGAATAGTTAAAGTAACCCGACGAGTAGTCAAAGGAACCCGAGGAGTAGTCAAAGGAACCCAACGAGTAGTCAAAGTAACCCGAGGAATAGCCAAGGCACAGTGTAAAAAGTAATTCTTAGACTGTGGTCAAGGTAACCTGAAGAGCAGTCAAAGTGGTTCACTATTGTCTTGCAGAAAACTTTTTTGACATATATTTGTTTTGCATAATGATTGGCAGAAGTAACGTTTGGCAGAAACATCTTACGCAGAGTATGCTTTGGCATAAATCATTTTGCAGATTTTTATAATACCGAATCTTATATTGGTATAATGTTGATGAGCATAACAGTCTTCTAAACGAATAGTACTTTCGCAGTTTTTTTTGCATAACATTTAGGCGGCATAGACCTGCCCTAAGCTGCAATCAGTACATGGAGTGGTATGGTAGCCGGCCGTTGCCGCGCGGCTCGCTCGCTTCGCTCGCTCGTTAGGGTCTCAGTTCAACCTAACACTCCTCCTCGCTTCGCTCGTCGTCGTACCTAACCTAATCCAAGTCGGACCTGCCCTAAGGTGGAATCAGGACGTAATTTATGCATTACAATTGTTGTGATTAAAAGTTTAGTGGCTGTGGCCCCGCGGCGGCAAGATGCCTAACACTGCTCCTCGATTCGCTCGTCGTCGTACCTAACGGTGACTCTGGGACTATATTTCCTTTTTGATAGCGAGTCGGGTGTGTTGGGGACGTAAGATAGCTAACTATTATGGCATAGAAAATTTGGTGGGACTTACATTCTATATACTACGTAAAATTTACCTATAACCCACTTTTCTGCTAGTAGAAAATAATTATGTTATTGTAATCGTATGATATAGGATTATTATGATACATACAATTATACTAAACCAAAGTCGGCCAAAGAGATATTCTACAAAACAATGTGCTGCAAAATGTGTCGTATGCGAGGTAGTAGTAATGCCAACTATATTACCTTTATGCCATCTTACCATTCGACTGAAAGTGTTTCTGCGAAACGTGTTATGCGAAGTGTATTTCTGACCAATATTATTCTGCCAGATGAGGGTAACCCAGTCCAAGTAACCCGAACCAATGTAGGACGGGCAACTAAACCCCTATTAAATTCATGTACATGTATCCTTTTTCTATTCAGCCTGCTATATTGGAGGAAAAAGCGTTGCTTTTATTATGATTGATTATTCGCGTCGGGACTTCGCGAGTTGTGTTTTGAAATGGAAATGACTACGTATTGAAACGGTGTTTGTTTACGATTGTTTTTCGTGGAAATTTAATCATTTTTCGTGTTTTCTCCGATTCACATTGTCTGTTTTAAATAACCACCATAAAGGTAATAATCATAAGGTTTCTGATAACACGAAACGTGGAAAATAAATAGAAGAATGACTTTGGGACATGAATTTGCAGGTACCTACACTACAAAACTTCGACATTTTATTTGTCCGAATGCATCACTATTCCGAATTATCATAGTACCGAAAACCATGTTCTGGTGAAATATTTTGACTTGTTTTGGGATAACATAACCTATTTAAATTGTATCACATACCATCCACGGCAAATATCATCGTTTGGCGTGATAACGCTTTCGGTATTATGAAAATTCGGAATTATGACGGATTCGGATAAATTAAACTTCGGAATTTTTGGGTGTTCCGCTTATCCCGTCCTAACTGGCCGGATTAAGTATGCACCTGATATGTATGGCGCCGGATGCAAATGAGGTGCAAAGTTAACGCAACCGATCACGTTTGTTGTATGGGATCCCCTTAAATATTCATTTCATTCTGTTTTTTTTTTGTATTTGTTGTTATAGAGTCAACAGAAATACATCATCTGTGAACATTTAAACTGTCTAACTATCACGGTTCATGAGCTACAGCCTGGTGACAGACGGACAGACAGACACATAGACAGACGGACCGCGGACTCTTAGCATAGGGTCCCGTTTACACTTTGGTTACGGAACCCAAAAAAAACAGGAATTGAGGAACTCATCTTTTTCTGAAGTCGGTTGAAACGTGTAAGGGCCTTACACACTTGCGAGCGAGTTTTTTATACTAATAACCGTCGCGACGAACTCCACGCAGCGGGTTCGCTTTCATCTTTCATACAAAATTCGCACGCAAATCGCAGGTATGATAGGCCGTAAGTACTCTAACTAAATAAAATGCACAATTAACTGACAGCATAATACAAAATACTTCCCCGAGCAAGTTTCAGCACGCTCCACAATCCGACGGAACAATGGCGGCAATTTGGTGAAATAGGAGATGCGGCTGATGTTGAATTATACAACATAGTGTAGATATATGAATACAATTAACTCAATATGTCATGAAACAATGAAAAATAAAAAACGAAAACGAAAAACTACGAAAATTTTATGATATTTTTTTTAATCCAAATTAATTTTTAAATTGTTTTCAGAATCCTCATAATTTAACAAAACAATAATTATAGTATATAACCGTAAACTTTTTCACGGTGAAAATGGCAAATTACTTATCGTCTCCATACAAATACCTACTGGTTCCCGGCCCGCAGATAACGTCATATGTAGGTATGGAGCGTTTTAGTGCTCTGTAGGAATGTTAAACTTTGACGGTCATTTCTGACTTTTAGAGCAGTCTAAGTGTACGTAGTCCCATATATATAGACATTTGCTCCCAATAAAAAATAGAATCGATTTACATCCTCAAAAAAATTGTCCGCACGCCTATTCATGATCGTGTATAGCATAATACAAAATACTTCCCCGAGCAAGTTTCAGCACGCTTCACAATCCGACGGAACAATGGCGGCAATTTGCTGAAATTGCCGCGGACTTCAGTGATCGCTTTATTTTAAACAATACTGGCATTAATTGTTATAACAATAATCCAGCTTGCTGTCACTTAGAAGTTTCTAATCATGTTTAGTACCTTTTCACATCAGCTGATTCTACATATGCACTACTGTTGCACTACTATTCTTTACAGCGACAAAGTACCTACTTTCTTTAGGGCTAGCATATCGTGGCGCGACTTCGCTTGTCGCGCGAGTCTGCATCATCGGTCATGCTCGCACAGTATTGAAAGGAAAGTGAGAGGTAGTATATGTCGCGCGACATACAGTCTCATTTAAATGATTCTGACATGATTCCGCCTCTCATTGAAGACTTATGAACAACTTTAGAACTTAAGAGGAGATTTATGTCTTTCGATATTTAAATCTTCACATATAGGATGATGTGAATCCGCTTATAACATTTTATTTAAATAGCATTACATCATCACAAGACAGGTAAAATTTTGCTAAACAGAACACCGTTAAGAAAATAAAAACCCGCTAAAATAATATGGAGTCGAGAAACTCCCAAGAAATGGCACAAAGCATCGTCTTAGCGAGCGCGAATGTAATTTCAGATAATGTGCCGCGATGCGTTGGTCTTACAGTCCGGCCGCAACTACGCGCTACCAGCGGCGGCGGCGGAAGCGGGGAGCGGTAGGAACATAATGATAGCTATTTATTAACGTTTTGACCACGCGGTTGGCGCAGTGGATAAGCAGCTGCTTACTGAGCTGAGGGTCCTGGGTTCGAATCCCGGCTAGGGCAAATATTTGTGTGATGAACTCCAACATTTGTGCCTGGGTCATGGATGTTATTTGTATTTAAGTATGTATTTATACCTCTAAGTATGTTTATCGTCGTCTAGTGCCTATAACACAAGTTTACTAGAGCTTACTGTGGGACTAGATTTATTAGTGTGAGGATTTTTTTTCCCGCTCGCCGCTAAAACCGAAGTAGTGGCCGACGCGTAATTTACATAACTTTGTAGTGAGCTTGAACACCAAAAGGACGAAACATCACAGATCTTTACTATATCATAAGACTGTTTTAGAGAGAGAAACGGTGCTCTCTTTCTACGAGTTTTTCTGCAGTTCTTAAGACATGGACTAAAAGGGTTGGCTTTAATGCGATGTGAAAGTGTAAATTTTTCAAGTTAAAGAGTATTCTTATGCAGTTTCATTGTCTGTTCTCTTAGCTCATAGTTAAATGCGAAATTTAGCAGGTTTGCTATTGCTACTTCGCTCTTTACAAGTAAAAAACAGAGCTAAGAATTGACGTGGATTCATAATTACAACACAGATAGAATACAATACAAAATGCTTTACAACCTACAGCTAAGCTACACACCAAAAAAGTTTACAAATTAAACACAAACGATAATTTTAATAACAGGCGGTCTTATCGCTAAAGAGCGATCTCTTCCATACAACCTTTGGGTAGTGGAGTTGATCAGTATAAACCACACAATGAGTAGGTGATGCAGAAGGAGATGGGAGAACAAAATATAGAATATCTGCCGGAGAGACACTAGTTACGTTATATCCCGATAAAAGCGTTTAACCTTTTAACCGCCGTAGTCTGATATATAAGACATAACATTTCCAGCTCATTTCGCCACAGTCTGATAAATAAGACAAATATCTATGTATATATATATCGGCGGCGACACGAGCAAGTTTGATGAAAAATTGATGGCGGTTAAAGGGTTAATAACCAAGCAAAGCCACGAGAAAAGCTTATTTCCAAAACTTAAATAGATTACGAGAATTTTGTCTCACTCTAAAGTCACACTTATAATTTATATGCAGTTTTTAAACTTATTACACCCGTACCTTCTATTCATTACAAACAATTACAGAAATTCGCGTGTCCGCTTCCGGCTGAACAAACATAAACGGCGCGTTTACATGAGTCAGTAAGAAGCGGAGTTCTGAAATTGCAGACTGTGCCAGTTATTGCCCGTCTGGCAAGAAGCGAACAACACACATTAGGCGGCCGTTGGGATCGTGACGGCCGGCGGGGAAGCACGTGCTGAGGAAAATTAGCTGCAACAGCGGCTGCATTTTACTACTGTTAAGGCTGGATTACACGGCGATAGTTGCTGTCTTCATGGAACAACTATTCTATTCTATATTATATTTTAGCATAGCAGTAGAACTAAACTCACTCACTGTTGAACGATATTATATGTAGTAATAAACTAAGGAAAAGTAACTGTAAGTAAGTATAACCGGAAATAAACTTGAACAATAACCTATTTACTCGCAATAACATCGCAGTCAAGAGCGTAATTCAAAAGCGCAAAAAAAAATGTTTTTCAATGGTGGCTTTTATACTGTTGAGTTATTGTCGTTATTGATAACTTATTTGCCTACTCGCGTATTGCCCCATTTACACGAGCTTAGCACTTATCGTTTCGTGTTACACTTTAACCTTTAATTGAACAAGAAGCAAGAACCAAATTCTTTCGAAAATGTGTGGTAGCAAATATAAATAAACTGAGGCGCTGGGAAACGCTATACATAATTTATCTAATCCCAAAAGTATCAATTTTGCATAAGGTTTATTTATATTCTCTCAAGTTTCTTGCGAGCAATGACCAAAAAAACTCCAGAATATTACTTATCCCTTATCTTGGTCCCGGGTTCGAATCCCAGCCGGGGCAAATATTTGTGCAAATATTTATTCTTGGGTCATGGATGTTATCTATATATTTATGTATTTATATATTATTTATTATTATTTATTTACAAACAAAATTTATACAGCATTACAGTTATTACCAATACACTGTACAATTTATAAACATTCAAAAGAATATAAATAAAACTTAAAAGTTAGGAAATCCCACAATCATCCATCGCCTCACAATACCTCAGGAGCATTCGACACACATCCGTCCATCGACTCGCAAACAAATCAATCTCTGGTACAGATGACAGCAGCGCGTTTAGAAGATTGAGAGCAAAAACGATGGGGGAATTTCTGTGTGCTACTGTGCGTGTTAGCGGGACAGCGAGGAGATTACAGTTTCGGGGTCTGAGAGCATTTTTGGGAACAAATGGAACAACAAGTCTGACAGTCTGTTCTACCAGTTCGGGGCAATCTGAGTGGCCACGCAAAGTATTGCAAGTCGTTAAAAGCAGCTTGTGGTTACGTCTCACTTGAAGAGAGTTAAATCCTAGTGTACCCAGTAAAAACTTTGTTGGATACATGAATGGGTATTGATGGAACAACTTCTTGTATAGAAATCTGAGGAACGCTTTTTGTACTTTTCAAGTAGCAAGATATAAGTACCTACTTTCAAACGGATTCCAAACAATGCTAGCAACCTCAAGTTTACTTCGGACGAGAGCCATATAGAGGATTTTGATTGCTCTCGAATCGTTAAAGTCACGTGCATTTCTCATTATAAATCCGAGCCTTTTGTAACAATCTGTAGCAAGTGTCTTAATGTGATCATGAAAAGTAAGACGCGTGTCGAAAAGAACACCAAGATCTTTTACAGTTGTTACTCTAGCTATAACTTCAGATCCGAGCAAGTATTGAGCATGTAGCGGCTTTAAAGAGCGGCTATAGGACATAACACAACATTATGTATATCGTCGTCTAGTACCCTAGTACAAGCTTTGCTTAGTTTGGGACTAGGTCGATTTGTGTATGATTGTCCCTTAATATTTATTTATTTTTATTTATAGTTAAAATAGCGTTGTTTACTATTTCCCTCTTTAAGATTCACATTATCCTCCGTATCCAAACAATAATAAGACCTGCAAATCGACAAGCCATCGACTTAATTCGACTCTAGTCTCAACCCTTCACGGTCGGTTGGAATTCGATTCTCTGAACTGACTTGCCAGTATACGACGTATCCATCATTGCAATTACACTGCGGTTACTACGTTTTGGTTTAAGGAAACAGTGAAGCGCTCGCTCGCTTCAGGAAATGAATTTAAGACAGAACTCGGTCCGATGGTGGAGTGTATTATCTTTAAATCGAGTCTCCTGCGGCGGTTATATCTGTCTTGAACCGTCAAAGCTAGCTGTCGTCAGCTCGTTATCTATACCTACTGTCTTGTTAATTTAGCTCTCCTTAACTACCTTGAATAAATAGATTTATGTCGTTAGGATTTGGCAGTGGTTTAAATACTTATTGAGAGTTCTACCATATAAACAAATTAATATCCTACTAACTTGTTAAGTTACAGAAAGATTTCAGCTAATTTTGCTATAGTCCAGGGGTAGTGTACAATCAAAACTATATGATACTTTAGATATATCCTACAGAGGCTTCATTTACACAAATTCCGTTCAGTATGTTTATAGTAAAATGCCAGTCGTATCAGTTACTATTCTAGTGTAACTGAGGCCTAAGATTAAAGAAGGATCGTATGTTTTTCAGTGCAAAGGATATAAATGAATATAAAGTTGTATACAAGGCCATACTATGTTTATTAAGTTATTCATACACAGTAAGTACATTGTGGTTTTACAGGATACCCTAGATATCTACAATGTTACAGTAGCTCGTAGTTCTATAAATACAAAGTCAAGCGTCATAAGTCATAATTAATAACAACTCATAAAAGGATAATTTTATAAACATTCACATAATTTTGCCATCGCTCCACGGGCATGAGTATTAACTTTCAGAAAACACACTAACCTTTAGGCCGCCACAATCGTCATATTAGTTTATCGAAAAATTATGCCACTCACGCCCAAGTGGCCTGATGACATCCAAATTTAAATGATCAAAAGCTTTGTAATTCAAACGTCCAAAATTGTTGAATCCCTGTTAATTTTGGAGCACTTCTTACCTACTTTTTTTTACTATGGCGGTGATAAACAAGCAAGCGGCCCGCGTTAAGCAGTTACCGCCGCCTATTACGCCAGGAGCATCACACGCGCGTTTGACCCGTTACGAACCTATTTACTCCCCTCTGGAAGAACCGTATACTGTAGCCCTGTATTATTTTAACCGACTTCAAAAAAGGAGGATCTCAATTCGACTGTATTTTTTTATATTTTTTTGCTGTGGCGTCAGTGGCACGATGTATCGCTTCACTTAGCGTTTAAAAGGCCGCAAGTGAAAATTAAGTATTAATCTGTTCATTACTTCTACTTCCATATTGTATGAATATTTTCACATACATAACCGCCTCATGCATATAAACAAGCCGGCATATTAGCATAGATACACAACGTGGGCTTAATAAAACATTAGCTTTGCATATTAAATAGCTCGGTTATTCATTCGTTTCAACTTTCCGCTAATATCTCTGGAGACATGAAATTGCAAGCGATTTCGTCTAGCGGGAATAGCGCTCATTTGATGTTTTATGTACATGTTTTTTAGTTTCACCGGTCCCTCTGTCTATAAGTTTAATCTGACCCACTTCTCAGTCAAGTAATTTTTTCTTAAAAAAAAGACGAATTCTTTATTTGACTGTATGTTATATTTTTGTATGTAAATAACATGTTCTCGAGATTTCCCACGCAAAACGGAGAACGTTACTAACTTACTTAGTTCCGACGGACCAACTAGCAACCATCACAAAGGATGTATTGGACGAAGGGTGTCATGTTCCGGCGTTTCCGAGGCTACTTGACACCTAGAACACGCGTAACACATCGCTCTTAAAACAAATTGATCTAGTTTAGTTACTTATGTTTTTTATTATTTTGTATTTGATATCTATGTTAGGTTTAAGGGTGAAGCCAGACGCGCGTAATTTGAGTCGCGCAATTTCAGTCGCGCCATACTTAGTGTGCCGTGATCACGTGACATGATAAGCGACCGAAATTACGCGACTCAAATTACGCTCGAATGGCTTCACCCTCAGGTACCTATCTATGGGCCACAGATACCTGAAATGAGTTCATTCATTCAATAATTCTCGAGAACGGTACAACTCTAGTTCTCTTCAAATTAGAGGGTTACGGATGGCAAAGCATTTATCCTCTGACCTTTAAGTTTATCTGTGCTAGCACGAATTTGCATGCGAACCACCCGACCCTTCACGCTTTCGTCGAGCAACGATGTGTCGAACTACACAGAGAATGTGGCTACAGAACGTTGACTACAAACCCTGTGTCTATCATTTCATAAAGAGAGACATTTCGAAATGGTAACGGTGCTATAAAGTTTCTGAGGCTATTTGTGTCAATATGCAATAATTGTAAGTCTCAATAAAAACCAATCGAAATTCGATGATGTACAATATACCTACAGAGCTACGCGCTACGCTTAGTCTGGTAGAAGCTACTCAGCATATGCGGTTAACACGTGCGTAATGTAAAGTATAATAATAATTAATAAAGTATTGACTGAAATAAATAATTATCAGACAACCTCGCAGAAATCGATCTATTTCGTGTGTGTGTGTTATGGGCAAATTAAGCTCAAGAAGGTTTGTCTTATGGGTACTAGACGACGATATACCTACATACTTATATAGATAAATATAAGTATGTATATCGTCATCTACCACCCATAACACCAATGCAATAATTGTAAGTCTCAATAAAAACCAATCGAAATTCGATGATGTACAATATACCTACAGAGCTACGCGCTACGCTTAGTCTGGTAGAAGCTACTCAGCATATGCGGTTAACACGTGCGTAATGTAAAGTATAATAATAATTAATAAAGTATTGACTGAAATAAATAATTATCAGACAACCTCGCAGAAATCGATCTATTTCGTGTGTGTGTGTTATGGGCAAATTAAGCTCAAGAAGGCTTGTCTTATGGGTACTAGACGACGATATACCTACATACTTATATAGATAAATATAAGTATGTATATCGTCATCTACCACCCATAACACCCTTCTTGACCTTCATTTGCCCAGAAAACACACTATTTCGTGTGTGTGTTCTGCGCTGAAGTGTCTCGCACGAGACGGCACGATTGACACCCGATCCACTCGCTAAAAACTTTGATTTCAAGCTTACGTCTAAATATGGATTTTAAGTTACGTTTTTATTAGATGTAGAGTCAATCTTCTGCCTCAGCTTATTTTCTGTGGCCGAAGCGTGTGCGACATACCCAACGTGATCGTAATTGTTCTATATTCGACATCGATTCGGTCCGTTTTTTGTGGCTATGGCACACTTGCTCATTTTTTACGCCCAAGCCGTTATGTTAAGTGTAATTTGAATGATGCTTTGATGTTTTAATTTAAATTCCTCGCGACATACGCCTTGAGTTTCTGAGAATGTAGAAATGCGGTCGAAGATTCAGTTCTTTCTTTTATTTTTAGGGCTATAGTGTATGAATTAATGTTTATTTTATTGCCAGTTTGTATACAATACAATACAACAATACTTTATTGCACACCCTAATAAAAGTTTACAAAAGGAAACAAAAAAATACAAATATTGTTTATTACCTATTTATAATTATAAATCGTAGCGTTTGCTATTTTGTGGATGAAAACATAATTCGGTGCAAGGTTTGACATTTTTAAATCGACTTCCAAAAGAGAAGGTTCTCGTGTTACGTACATACCTACATTTTCATGTCGTTACTCGTTACCTCATTACTTGAAGTAGTTATTTCTGAATATTAACGGTTTCTTTTTTTTTGTTTAGTTTTGACCAAGCATAAGAAAGATGAACTTAAACGCTAAATGGGTCACTCTCATTCTCAACTCCCACAAAGGTAATCAACGCTAAAAACAGTGTTGTTTTAATTGTCTTTTCTTCGAATCAATCATCATTCCTAAAAGTTCTATTTCTCGGATTCAAACCGATTACATCGCCGAAGAATGAATTCTAAAGAGCTTACTTTTTGTTCGACTGCAATTAACAGTTAAATGATGTTACATCGAATTAAAATGTTTGTACCCACTTTTATCGCCCTTAGATGATTAGGGTTACTATACACGAGGCCTATGGAAAGGCTAAAAGATTTTGGCCGTCCCAGTAAAACCAAATCAAACCTAAATTGTATGACAACTTTTTGATTTAAGACTACCATTGTGCTGATTCATGAGCGAGTCTTAAACATTAAACAACCTAACCTGACTATGTGTAAAACACAAGCGGGATATATCAAAGTTTTACGACCTATGTAATGTAACATCAGAAACCATTCTGGAAATAGGGTTCCTAAACCGCTATAAACAATTAGATTGTGAAAATACGACATCTGTGAAAAGTTATTCATATTAAATTTGTCGACTTTCTCTTGTCCTTGCCAGTGCAAGCCAAGTCAACAGTGACGTCATCACAAAATACTAAAGAGAAAAACAATTAAACATAATGTAAAAGGCAAACGGCTGAATTATTATTTTAAACTAGCTGCGCCGCACTATGTTATCATCTCATCCCACGGGAACACTACGTCTGTTCAGGATAAAGTAGCCTATATGTTAGTCCAGTGTGTCAGCTACCTTCGTACCAAAATTTATCGAAATTGGCCCAGCCATTTGAGTGTGAAGCAGTAACAAACGTACACAAAAACACTCGCAAACTCTCGCCTTAATAATATTAGTGTGATGCCCCTATATTTTGCGATTTCAAGAATGAAATGGGTACTTTATTTTTTGGTATATCGCAATTGTATGTAAAAGCCCTAACATACAAAGAAAAATCTGATTACACTGAATCAACTCGGCCAGGTGAGAATTTAGCACGCTGTTTTCGCAAGCGCCTTTGAGACCCCCGTTGCTACCCTTTACTTACAAAAAGTCCTAACTGATAAGTTCATGCTAACAAGATACGCTCTTGTGTAGAACACCTGCTATTTTCCTTTGCTTACAGAAAATCCTAACGCGTACAAGCATACAACGAGATACGCTCCTGTATAGGTTCCTAAGTGCTAAGTGGCCTGCTATTTTCTTTAACTCACAGAAAGTCGTAACTCACACATTCATTGTAACATGATAAGCCCTTGTGTAAGTAGACTCCTGGTATTTTCCTTTACTTACAGAAACTCTTAACTCATACGATCATCCTAACAAGATACGATGTTATGTAACAAGGGAAAGTGCCTTCGAGACCCCCGTTATTTTCCTTTACTAACAGAAAGTCCTATCTCATTCGAGTATCGTAACAAGTTACGCTCTTTTGTAAAAGGCACAGTTAATAGGTATGCTCTAATCATGACGTAATGAGTCCTGTCCGTTTGTACATTTAATTGGACGCAGATTTAATTGCAAAGTAACAGGTTTTAGGAAGCTTTATAGTCGTAAATACAAATACAAAGCAGCCAGAGGGTAGATTTTGTAAAGATACAAATATTTTGTCGCTAATTATTAAAGTTGGATTTTAGGAAGAGCTGTTAAAAAATAATTGATACAAATGCAGCACTGCATACTCTACTATTACGAAATTGTAAGGGAAAACAAATTTTCTATCTAAAAAACATTAAGCAATTATGTAATAAGGTATAAGAATAAATTGTACAGAGCGATGCACGTATTATTTTCTTGGTTTATAACATTGACTACAACTACAAAGCGAACTCTTATTTTAATATCACAATAAAAAGAGCGGTGTCTAACTCAATGCGAGTTTGACATGTCTTATTGCGTGAGATTAGGTATATGTAGGTACCTAACCTACAAGCTAACACGGTTAGACGGAATTAACCAATTTTGGTACACCGCTGAACAGTACACTTTAACGCGACTGCGATGAAGAAACAAGGAAATTTACGCCCACGAAATTTCAAGCAGGCTGCATTGGAGCTGTTAAAAATCAATGAATACCTAGAAAGTAAAATAATGAAATAATATTCCGCAATTAGGCCACAAGGGCACTTTTACACATGAGTCTACCGGCATTTCACAAGATGAGACCACTGTCAAGAAGAAACTTAACAGTCAGTCAGTTTTTTTTTTTGCAGAAAGATTAAGTATTTAACTATTACAGTAATATGAACTTAACTTAATTTGTTTGTATTTTTAAATCTTACTTTAATATCCAGATCACTACCGGCACAGATTCGTCCTTTAATGTGTCGAGGGCATTTGCAAATATAATCAGACAGAACCAGAAACTAAGCTAACGAGCAGAATAACGGTAATCACCGTCGGTAAATCTACCTTTTGCCCGGCCTTCAGTGATACCATCGCGACCACTGGTGAATTCCCTGTTCCCACGATTCGTAGGTACTAGGTTAGGATCCCATTCTAAAATTCTGAACACATTTATTCGGTCGTCGGACTCCAGCCCGTCAATATCTCCTGATGATGCCTCGTTGAGGAGCGAAACACGTGTCGAGTACGTCCTGTTATTTTAGTGGTGGTTTGTATTTATTTTTCTTATCGTGGTGGGAGAATGCATATAAGTATAACGGGTTAGCACAAATTAACTGGAATTATATTATATCGCGGATTAAAGCAATATTATTTTAACTGACCATATCCAATTTTTTATGAAATTAAAATATACTCATGGAATCATATGACGTCACTGGCTTGCAAGTCCAAATTGGCATAAAGCCCTGGCTATAAGAGATAGATAATTTTATTTCACAATAAACAAAAACATTACAAGTTTGTTTCATGTCAAAATTATAATAAATATCATGGTAGCTAAGAATAAGGCATTGTAAAAAATATAATGTTTATACAATATAAATTATAACTAGAGACCCGTTGCGGCGTCGAACCGCCGCTAGAATATGGAAATCCGGTAGTGTTACAGAAAATAACTACTTTATCGATAAGAAGTTTTTGGGGAATGAAGAATAAATTAATACTGTAAAAAAACACATTAAAATTATGTTTTAAAAACGTTAAAACATGCCAGGCTAGAGGCAGGCCTGATAGCCAACTGCCAGCTTCATCGTGACAATTTATTCAACTCTTTTGTAAAAATAACTTGTGCATGACATGTGATCTGCTGATCTGTTTCACAAATAAAATGCATATTATTCGATTTATGGAAAAATATATTCATGACAATAGTCCCATATCTTAAAAATATAATTGACATATTTTCATAGGACCGAACATAAGATTGGTAGAATTTTAATTTGTTGTTCTTTCTTCAGGACATAAATTTATCGATTTGATCGATTTCTATCAATTTCCAGAAATAGCACATGAATCGAAACGACAGATTTGAGGAAACAGGAAATCATGGAGTGCGTAACTGTTTATGTA
Organism: Apotomis capreana; assembly: GCA_947623375.1. Classification (NCBI taxonomy): domain Eukaryota; kingdom Metazoa; phylum Arthropoda; class Insecta; order Lepidoptera; family Tortricidae; genus Apotomis; species Apotomis capreana. Next base: position 11,016,224 of record OX392518.1, read on the forward strand.
TTCATTTATAATCGTAAATATTTCACAATATTAATAATAAAAAATGTTACAAAAACTCAATTGTATGAAATAGAGAGTAAAAAACGTTTATAGATACACGAAAAACCACTATTATCAATGCTTGTTTTTTTTTATGAAATTCATTAGATCGTGCAAGTTTTCTTAATATGGGTGCTGCCATGTCATCATCATCAATCATTTATTCAATAACAATTACACATTGTGTTTGAAATTCTTACGCTAGTTATACTTAATCAAACCCTACTTACTAATCTAAATAAATTACTGACCAACAATACTCCACCATAAAAAAAAGAATGTGTCAAATATGTGTAATAAGAAAAAACAATATATAAAACAGCTAAACATGTTTGAAAAAAGAATAATTCAAACTTTCGTGTCTTTCCTCTCATTGAAATTGTGTCTGACAGAAGAGTGAGGGAGATGCTAAAGACTCTCAAGCCTATAATATAAACCTAATTTTAGGGTTCCTTACCATATTCGGTAAAAACGGAAACCTTATAAAATCAATTTGTTTTGTTGACCGCAGAATTTGTCAATTTTTATTTTGAATGAGAATAAGAATGATCAGCCAGACGTCATTAATTCAAATATGATTTATTCTTGAGCGCGTCGATTTTTTGAAATTTGCATCATATGTAGGTTATTTCTCCATCAAGTTTCGCATGTTAGCGTAACATGTTAATTATTCCACATTGCCAACTCGTCCACAATGTCAGCTCGTCTATATTCCCATCTGGGTCACAATGCCAACTTGTCCATACACCCAACACGTCTACATTGCCAACTCGTTCATACACCCAACTCATCTGCATTGCAAACTCGTCTATATTACCAATTCGTCTCCATTGGCAACTCGTCCATATTCCCAATTCGTCCATAATGCCACCTCGTCCATATTACCAACTCGTCCACAATTCCAACGCGTCCATATTGCTTACTCGTCCACAATGCCAACTCGTCCACAAATACAACTCGTCCACATTCTCAACTCGTACACAATGCCAAATCGTTCATATTGCCCACTCGCCCATACACCCAACTCATCTACATTGCCAACTCGTTCATATTACCAACTCGTCTTTATTGCCAACTCATCTATATTCCCAACTCGTCCACAATGCCAACTCATCCATATTGCTAACTCGTCCACATTTCCAACTCGTCCATACACCCAACTCGTCTACAATACCAACTCGTCCTTATTATTAACTCATCTTTATTGCCAATCTCGTCCATATTATTAACTCGTCCGTATTAGCAACTCGTCTTCATTGCCAACTCGTTTATATTCCCAACTCATCCACAATGCCAACGCGTCCATATTACTTGCTCGTCCACAATGCCAACTCGTCCACAAATACAACTCGTCCACATTTCCAACTCGTCCATATTCCCACCTCGTCCACAATTCCAAGTCGTCCACATTGCCAACTCATCCACATTTCTAACTCGTCCATATTCCCAACTCGATGATACACCCAACTCGTCTACAATACAAACTCGTCCTTATTATCAGCTCGTCTTTATTGCCAACTCGTCCATATTCCCAACTTGTTCATTTTGCCAACTCATCCACATGTCCAACTCGTCCATATTCTTAACTTGTCCACGTTGACAACTCGTCCGTATTACCAAGTCGTCTTCATTGCCCACTCGTCCGTGTTCCCAACTTGTTCATGCCAACTCATCCACATTCCCAACTCGTCCATATTCACAACTCGTCCATAATACCAACTTGTCCGTATTACCAACTCGTCTTCATTGCCAACTCGTCCATAATACGAACTCGTCCACATTGCCCCCTTGTCCATGTTCTCAACTTGTCAATTTTACCAACTCATTCATATTGCCAACTCATCCACATTTCCAACTCGTCCATATTCCCAACTCGACGATACACCCAACTTGTCTACAATACCAACTTGTCCTTATTATCAGCTCGTCTTTATTGCCAAATCTTCCATATCACCAACTCGTCCGTATTACCAAGTCGTCTTCATTGCCAACTTATCCGTATTACCAACTCGTCTTCACTGCCAACTCGTCCATAATGCGAACTCGTCCATAGTGCCCACTTGTCCATTTTCCCAACTTGTCAATTTTACCAACTCATCCACATTGCCAATTCATCCCCATTTCCAACTCGTCCATATTCCCAACTCGACGATACACCCAACTCGTCTACAATACCAACTTGTCCTTTTTATCAGCTCGTCTTTATTGCGAAATCTTCCATATCTACAACTCGTCCGTATTACCAAGTCGTCTTCATTGCCAACTCGTCCATATTCTCAACTCGTCCACATTGCCCACTCGTCCGTGTTCCCAACTTGTTTATTTTGCCAACTCATCCACATTTCCAACTCGTCCACATTGCCCACTCGTCCGTATTCCCAACTTGTTTACTTTGCCCACTCATCCACATTCCCAACTCGTCCATATTCCCAACTCGTCCATATTCCCAACTCGTCCACATTTCCAACTCGTCCATTTTACCAACTCATCCATATTACCAATGAAGATACATTCCCAACTTATCTACATTGTCAAGTCGTCCATATTCTCAACTCGGCCACATTTCCCATCCCGTCGACATGCAAGCGGAAGGACTAAGTTTCTTCTTGTAAAATACCATTTAATTTACCATAACTCATGCCATTTTCCTTGGAATTATTTTTTTGATGGACTTATATATTCATATTTATAATAATCTACCATAAATTTACATATTTGAATGACGTTTAAATTAGTTTTACTATTTTTTTTCTGCTTTGATTTAGATTTAGTAAAACTCGCCTATAGAAATAATCTATTCTTGAATGACGGTCAGTTTTTCTAGTCTTTCGAGCACCAGTCCAACTCACACTTGACCGGCTTTTTTCTCCACATTTTTAACAGGTATGCGAAATAAGTTTCCATATCAACATTTTTAAAAAAAAAACAACCTGGCAATTTAGAGCATTGACATAATAGCCCCCAATAAAAAAGACATTAAAAGTTGTCAGAATATGGCTACTGTCATTCATTGTCAACAAACTGTAAAATTATTTTTGCATATTTGTACATGTTTTAAGTGTTGCGGATATTATGTTGCCGACTCAAAAATAATATTTCATCATGCTGAACAACTTACTACAGGTTTGTGAGCAAATCATGCTTATTATTATTTGGTCATCTTATGTCAAAATAGGGATCACAGGTCACGTGGTCAAAGTCACGTGGTTAGCGCACAGTAGTTTTTTCAAATCCATTTTTCAGTACCTTTTCAGGAAAAAATTAAAATTCCAAGAGTTTTATGCACCTCTCCAGCATGAGACGAATCTAATGACATATCATTTATCAAAATCGGACCATAACTGTAGATCTGATGGGATGTACAAAAATCGGCCTCGCGTAATATATATATAGATCGTGAAAGATCTGAATAGTATCCGTTGTCCTATAAAAGTTTAATAGTCAGAAGAACTATGGCCGAGGGTAGAGTTGTGCTGTTCTTGAGAACTCTCGAGAACGTTCCCCATTCGGTGTTGGACATATTCTCGTTTTATACAAAACTATGAAAGTTTTTGAGACAGGAAACGACTCCACAAAGGAGATTACATTAGAGGCTTGCAGGAAGCAAAGTACATTAGGGAAAAACTACCTCATTTTTAGGTTAAGAACATAGCTGTCTATTATAAACCATTACTTATTTTTTAAATCAAAGGGCAGCAGGGCTCGCAGCTGTGAGGGTTGCCATTTGCCTAAAATTGCGACCTTAATTTAAAATGTGTAAACTTTATTTCAAATCCATTTTCATCGAAAAAAATGAGGTGCCTAAGATTGCAGTAGGATCTTAGCCTACATTGCAATGTTTAGACTAGACGTCTTGACTGTCTCGAGTTAAATACCAGACTGAATAAACAAGCTGCAACTTCGATGCAATCTAGACGGCAATCGGAGGAATGCTTTTCCAATATCTAAGGAAAATCACGGCTGGCAATGGCAACACATTTGGGGGCGTCATTAATATAATCCGTTTGTGTTAAGTAGGCATCAAGCCAGCCTAACTCGATCTAGTAGCGAAGGATTATCTTGGTGCCTTCACAAGCTTCTCGGAGTAAAGAATTTTTAACACGCGTATTATTTTATGATGCTTTTTAAATCTTCACTTTAACCGATCTTTGGATTGCATTTCTTGGCTATTCCATCCCCACATCGCCGTGCTCGGTTTAAAAGTAGTTCTTTCTGCACTCGGGCCACATCGCTTAGCGCTAAGCCGTAAAGCGCAGCCAGCTTATTGGCCCGCTGTTTTACAATGTTACTAGTTCTGATTAAGGTGGGATGCCGGGGGAATTTACAATGTTCTAAGTTTATGAAGCAGGGATATCGGCCGTGAACTTTCGTGATTTGAATACTTTGTTGCACACGGCGGATTCTTATTCGTTGGCCTTATATTATATTATTCACCACCGAGGAAGCAATTAATAAATAGGTTCAATTCCTAACTAGATTTTGTTCAAAACTAGATAGATATATTTATAAATATTGATTGTATGTGTAGGAACTGCCTGTAAAGCCTGCCAGCACTGTCACACCTTCAAGATAATATTACCCCGAAACAGCGTATATCTATTTATGTACAGATACTACTACAAACACTACAGTATGAATTTTTATCACATCTAAAAATGACAATCACGAAATTAGTTCCGTAATTTTATTGTTCATATAATTCTGATCAGATTTTTAAAATGGCTGTCTGGTAAGCTGCATAAATTCTGTGTCCATGTTGGTATAGATTTTTATTTTTATCAACTAAGCCGGCGGTCCTGGTGTCCAATATTTTTTGTGTGCGGCCATGTATGTTCTATGTATTTTAGAATTATCGTAGTATAGTATATATCGTCGCCTAGTACCCATACCACAAGCCTTATTGAACTTAATTTGGGACTAGGTTGATTAGTTTGAAGTTGTCTGATATTTATTTATTTATTCATTTATTTATTTTATATCAAACTGCAGCATATATTTAGGTAATGTGAGCATTTGTTTTCTTCGTAACATTTTACGCATTTTTCACTTTCATGAATAGAAACAGTAAATCTTCTGTTTGTCCCTGTCACCTGTCAAGCCTCTTTAAAAACTTGTCAAATTCTTTTAAAACAGGCAGAGGTCTTTTTGGAACAGGTTACCTTGTTTGCATGTTAGGGTTATGTTGCATTAACATAACATAACAAAAGATACTCCGATCAACGAGGTAAGTATATTATTTTTGGACAAGTATTTGAAATATCTATCATGTCAAAGATCTTCGAAAAAATTATCTATAACCGACTGTCTGCTCACCTAGTATCGATTGACTTTCTTTTTGAGCGACAGTACGGTTTCAGACCCAAATCAAATACATTGTCAGCCACTATCGATTTAATAACTACCATAAAAGCTAATATTGATAAAAAAAGGTTGTACTAGGTGTTTTTATTGATCTAAAAAAGGCGTTCGACACAGTCAGTCATACTATACTTATCAATAAGCTGAATTGTATTGGTGTTAAAGAAACAGCCTTAAAAATGTTCAAATCTTACCTTTCAAACAGGGCTCAGGTTGTACAAATCAATGAATCGCGTTCCGAACTCCAAAATATTGCCTGTGGTGTTCCTCAAGGGTAAATTTTGGGCCCGTTGTTATTTTTAATCTACATTAATAATATATCCGAACTCACGCTACATGGCCAACTAACACTCTACGCAGACGACACTTGTCTATTCTATTTTGGAGACAATGTTCACGAAATCATTGATAGAGCACAACAAGACCTAAATACACTAAACACATGGTTTCAATACAACCTTCCAACCATTAATGCAGCCAAGACATCATACATAATATTTAAAGCAAAAAATAACGAAATTCCAGACCATTCTCCACTTACTATCAATGGCGAAACCCTTCATGCTAGTTATGAAGAAAAATACCTAGGCTTAAGACTGGATGAAGGCTTAACGTGGAAAGCACATATTGAAAACGTAAGGTCAAGAATATCTCGCCTCGTCGGCTGCTTACGTAGCACTGCCCAATGTTTCCCACGAAAAGTGGCTCTAATGATTTATAACTCCCTTGTCAAACCTCATCTGCAATATCTTGTGGAAATATGGGGTAGTGCTGCAAAGACGAACTTAAAAGATTTACAGATAATTCAAAATAAAATTGTAAAGGTGCTGTTGCACTATAACTATCTGACCCCTACAAAAAAACTGTATGAGAATGATAGACCCTCAACACACAAGCGAGCACCTTCAACAAATGGGTATCCTGTTGCTTCCACCAGCTATGAACTACAAGTTAGTGCTGACGAGTTCGTGACAAATACCGGAGAAATATGACTACGCTATTATTTGTTATTGAATATAACCGTTCTGAAGTGCTATCTTTGTTGGGTCGGTTGTTATCTACCGGCCCCCTGTCACGCTGTTATTTGTATAATTAACCTAAATTTAATCTATTCTATATACACACATACACAAATGCAAAACTCAATATACATACACAATAAAAATCCAAAACTTACACGTATAAATACACAATGGGTGCTGACCTGTCTTTATCCCACTATCTACGGGTATTTACCAAATACTTCAATCATAAACAACACTACTATCCATACCTCCACAGTTCTATTTACACTTTATAATGAATAGTCAATTAACGACAATAAATGACCTAGACTCTATAGAGACCGCGAGTTCCTTTAGCTGTGATATCCAAGATTTACATAAATTTATACCTATACATCAAAATAAAAACTTAACGCTAATATCACAAAATATAAGAAGCATCCACAGCAATCTACATGACCTTCAGGTGACCCTGGGACACCTGAATTGTAACGTTGATATTATGTTATTAACGGAATGCTGGCTCAGCCCTCATAAACCTGTCCCATGCCTCTCTAACTATAATACTTTAGCGACCATAAATAATATAAACCAGAATGACGGAGTCGTGTGCTATATAAGTAGTCAGCTGAATAGTATTGTTAAGGAGGTTAAACTAGAACAGGCCTCTTGTTTGCAAATCAACGTTAATAATATAATTATTTTGGGTATTTACCGCTCGCCTTCTAATACAAATGCCTCCAGCTTCATAGATTCGTTAAACAGTCACTTACAAACTATTAAATCCTGCAATAATATAATAATTACCGGAGATATCAATATTAATCTAATAGCACAACCGCAGGAACTCTCACATGATAGATCGAACCGACTTGGGTATCTCAACATGCTTTCTTCACTTGGCTTTCTAGCAGGGCATACTTTACCAACTAGAGCTAAAAACTGCCTAGATCACGTCATGATCAAACTGGAAATCAGTCGGTTGATCGCACACGTGGCAGTATTAAATACTTCTGTGACTGATCATCTAATGATTTTCTTAGCGCTATCTAGCCACAGTTTCGTAGATAAATGTTCAAAATCCATAATAAGTGTAGATTACAATAAAGCTCTAACAAAATTGCAGGGAGAGAACGTTGAAGCTTTGCTTCTTAGCGATGATCCTGAGGATATTATACGACAACTTATAAATAAACTTCAAAAATCAATAACGGAGAGCAAAATGGTAAAACCCGTTCCTAAAAAACTACGTCCTATCAAACCCTGGATTACTCCAGGAATTCTGAGGTGTATACAGAACAGAAATAGGATGCAATTAAAGCTGCGCTCTAACCCAGATAATGAAACCTTGAAAATCACATATAAGCGGTATCGAAATTATTGTACCAGTCTGATTAAAAAGCTAAAAATAAAATATGACAGAGATCAACTTGCTCAAACAGCAACCAACCCGAAGGCCATGTGGAAAACGATTAAAAATATTACTCACTACAAGTCCGCTAATAGTGGTAACCTAGATCTACTCAATGCTAATGCTTCTCCTCATGATACTGTCAATCTTGTTAATGAAAAGTTTGCTAATGTTGGAAAATGCCTCGCTGAAGATATTTTAACAAATTCAATGTCCCAAACTCATAGTCATACTGATATCCCAACACTCTTAACCAACCCCTCTTCTTTGGTCTTGCTTGACACGGATCCAGTGGAGGTGGATAACATAATTATGAATTTAAAATCCAATAGTGCTGCAGGATGGGATGGCATACCAACCTACTTTTTAAAACTTGCTAGATTAAACATTGTTCCTGTTATATGTAGACTCGCCAACTTATGCTTCTCGAAAGGTGCATTTCCTTCCGTGCTTAAGCAAGCTATCATTACACCAGTTCATAAGAGTGGTGAGAGAGACGACGTCAACAACTATCGTCCTATATCTGTACTACCGTCAATTTCAAAAATTCTCGAAAAACTAATAAATTCGCGACTTATGAACTACTTTAATAAATTCAAAATTTTATCTGATACACAATTTGGTTTCAGGCATGGTAAGTGTACGGAGGATGCCGTTCTAGCGCTTACAACATTAATTACTCAAAAAGTAGATAAAGGCTGTAAGTGTCTAACAATATTCCTGGACCTCAAAAAGGCTTTTGACACCGTCTCTCTCCCCACTCTCTTGCACAAATTAGAATGTATGGGAATACGGGGCACACCGCTCGAACTATTTCGTAACTACTTGTATGGCCGCACTCAGAAAGTTAAAATTGGAAGTTACTTTAGTAGTGAAAAACCAATTGAGTTTGGCGTCCCCCAGGGAAGCGTCCTTGGCCCTACGCTATTCTTAGCGTATATAAATGATTTGACGAATCTTGATATAAATGGTGGTAGCATATTTTCCTATGCAGATGACACTGCTATTGTCTTCACTGGCAATTCATGGGATGCAGTCTATGAGAAAGCAGAAACAGGTTTACGTTTAATATCATGCTGGCTAAAGTCTAACTTACTTACCTTAAATGAATCTAAAACCAAATATATATGCTTCACTAAATACAACTCTACCCAACCTCCTAATGACTTAAGCTTAAAGGTACATTCATGTAAGTTAATTGACGCTAAACGTTGCAATTGTACGCAACTTGAGAAAGTAAACTCGATAAAGTATCTTGGTATCATCCTGGATCAGCGTCTTTCCTGGTATGGCCATGTTGAGTATCTTAATGGCAGAATCAGAAAACTCATCTGGATATTCAAAAAACTGAAACATGTTGCGTCTTATACGTTATTGAAACAAGTATATACTGCACTAGCTGAATCCATTATGACCTATTGCATTCCTATCTGGGGAGGAGCCTGTAAATCTAAATTCATAGATGTAGAAAGAGCGCAGAGATGCCTTCTCAAGGTGATGTATTCGAAACCCTACATGTTCCCAACAGCTGAGCTATATCAAACCTGTAACTTGCTCTCTATGAGAAAGTTATATATCTTTCACACAACCATGAAACTACACAAGACGCTCAATTACAAACCACCTGATTCAACACGTAGAAGAAAGGTTGTCGCGGCCCATCCACCCATCACAAAATCATTATTTGCTAAAAGACAGTACGCTGCTCAAGCCGCTCATCTTTATAATATCATTGATGCCAAAATTTCAATTTTCCCTCTACAGTTATTCAAATGTAAAAAAGTTATTATGGAATGGCTAAACACACTTGAGCATGCAGAAATCGAAGTTCTTTTATCTTACACACACTAATAAGGTAAGACTCTCATAGGTACTCGTACATTAGGTGAAATTTAAATGTAATTTGTATATGGTTAACATCTACTTATTGTTTTACTATTAGATTTGGACACAGATAGGTATATACACACGTCAGTTTTGCTATGAAATATACTGATTCTATCTAACCACCTACACACATATTCACGCACACACGCATTCATAAACACACACACTCACTCTCAGTTTTAATTATAATATTTAAATAAAGTATTCTATTTTTCTCGTTCTTAGCTATAATATATACATAAGTTAAAATTGTAAACTTAAACACTAAAATAGGTATTAAGAAGTTAACATAGTATTAAATTGTAAACTTTGATGTTACTTTTGGTTATACGTAAATTATGCAGATGGAAGAGCGGGATCTCCTGCCACAAGTATTACTTTATGCTTACTAGGAGGTTCCAACCTTTATTTAATTGTAAAACACTAGAAACCAATAAAGTATTTTGATTTGATTTGATTTTTGATTTGATTTGATAGACATATGACTGTTAAGCAGCTATATGTCTACCATACTTGCATACTTATAAGAAAAATCTTGCACAAGGATATTCACTCCCAAATTACCTTCACAAAAAAGAAAGACTTACAAAATTATCGCAACAGAAACGCGGAAGACATTATATTATGTCGATCCAGAACAACCACTTATGGACAGAAGACAATTACGCATGAAGGAGTAAAACTGTTTAACAAGCTTCCCCACGATATAAAAAACTCTAAAACTTTCTCATTGTTTAAACGTAAATTAAGTAGTTATATATCAAAAAACATAACATTAGTGTAGGTGTAATAATAAGTAATTAAAACAATAACGTATATATTTATTGATGCGACAACCTTTTATAAGTAAAAAAAAAAGAAAAAAAAAAATAACTCACTATAATTATATGTTTTACGATGTGTTTTAGTTTAATTTGTGCAATAAAGATTAAATAAATAAATACATATATTTAAACATAATAACAACATACTTTGTTAAAACATGAACAATCTGTCATAAAGACGTAGTAGTAGTATAATATTTGTTGTGATGCTTATAAATTGCATTGTAATACAACGTAAGCAGTGTGCGCATACTGTAACGCGTACTGCTTGGTCTATCGTGTAACTTCACTTTTTAAGTTGTAGGGTAGACTGAGAACAGTTCCTAGCTCAGTGCCGCGGCGCAATCTCAATTGATAACATTGCGAATGATTGCTAAAAGTATCAAATTAATCGTAGTTGGTGTTAGATTATATAAAATAAGAAAGTGAAGTGACATGTTGAAACCATGGATCTTAATCTAAAACTCTGGTGCTTGCAACCAAATTAGACTAAGGTATGTTTACTTACTGTTTTCAACATAACTCAATGCTCGCCAAGAGCGAATTAACTTGTTATTTTTATAATTAATATTTACCTAGCTTTTAAAGTTCTCATGTAAGCGAAACTGTGTTTCTTATGAGAAATAAATGTCTTTAAACCGAAATATAATTTAAAACAAAATTGATGCTCTTGATTAATGTAAATTGCTTTAAGTTATGTTATAGTAAGTGGCGAAGCAAAATGTTTATGTTACAAGCATGGCAAATTATATCCCCCAATCTCCAATCACTGCTTATAGTAACTCCCGCTTACGAGTGATAGTATCTAAGAGATAATATTTACCAAAATATATTGTGCTTTTACTCCCACATTATCCAAAATGTAAGATTTTTTGTCAGATCCAACCACCTCATTGATCGGGCTACAACTTTATGTGTCACACACCATTACCATAACAAGGGAGCAGACTGAGCCCATTCAAAATGTCCGAATATCATTGGGTCGAACGACCTTCCTTGCCGCCGTTTTAGCCGAGAGGAAATATGACATCATCCGAGCTTTCAGAAATGCAGTCGATTGTGATTCTGTTCTACATAGCTAGTTCATGTTAACCCTTTGTACGCCAAGGGTCACCGTGCCCCTGACGCCACAAGAAAAAATAAATAAAAACAGGACAAATGTGACTCGGATTCGCCCACCGGGTTCCGTACAAATGTTGCTTAACCTCGGTGATTGATTATTTACCTACTTTAAATAAAGACTTCATTGTTTATGATCTAATTACAAATGTATAGTTTTCAGATTTCTTCCTATACTTGTACTTAGTATTAGACGGTATTATTTGCCAAATTTCATACTTCTAGGTCAATGGAAAATACCGTATAAATTTTGATTCCCTAGAGAGTATCGAAATATACGTATTTTGCCGTATCCTTTTTTACGTTAACAGTTTTGAGTTAATTTGGACTATAGTTGGTTAGTTTTACGGTACCTATAAAGACCGGCCCTGAAAACACTTACCACAAAATCCTTCCACACCTCACCTCTTAAAATCGTTATGGAACCCTCAATGGTGTTTTAAGACCTATTTCACGCTGTTTACTAAGCGAGCACTCAGCTAACAATTTACTAATGCTCAATCAACCTTCAGTACCAGTTTATTACTCCAAGGAAATAGCCAGCCGTTATAGTAATTTGCTAAAAGCATTTTCGAATCAGGACTCGCACTCACGCAGGGCTGGAAGTTCTAGATCGATCTTTTCGTTTAAAGTTATGAGTCCTTATTACTTAATTTTTATAATTTCAACCGACTTTTTCATATGGCTATTTCATACTTTCATTGCGTGCAGTCGAAAATAAGTTGAAATAAGGGTTAGAACCAAAAAGTTGGATGAAATTAAGGCGTAGTTAGCGAGGAAATAAAAGCGATTGGAATAAGTTGCGTTGTGCGATAAAATTAACGATACAATAAGGAACCTTAAAATAGAACCTTAAGGTACGTTATTGGAAGGTTAACTGTCGTCGCACAACGGAGCTTGTGAGACTTTGATACAAATATTAATTGAGTGAGTAAAGGTGGTAAACTTTTACCCATAAACAGTTTTCTGCGTCAATTTTGACAATTATGAGTAGTTTTTGAAACAAAAATTAGCAATGAAAAATTCGAACCGTGTGTTTGAAATATATAACAATAAATCTCAATAGCCCTGTTCTAAGTAGTAACATTACTAATATGTAAAGAAACATGTTTCATCAACATCATAGAGAGAAATGTGGTGCTAACGAGTAGATATTATTTAGGCAACATTATTAAAATACCAATACCAATAAAAACCTCATCATATCAGCCGATGGAAGTCTACTGCTGGACAAAGGACTCCCCCAAAGTTCTTCACAACGATCGGTCTTGCGCCGCGCTTATCTAATTTCTGCCCGCGATCCTAACCAGGTCGTAGGTCCACCTTGTTGGGCGCCTTCCCACGATGTGCCTTCCGGTCCGCGGTGGCTACTTAAGAACCTTTCTGCCCCAACGGCCATCGGTTCTACGAGTACTCTTTTGTTATGAAAATGACCTATAAATACTATACTTACGAAAAATTGTGCCGATATTCGTTAGCTTTTGCGAATCAAGTAAGTACTGGACTGTTTTCGACGTTCATAGTAATGGCAATAGTGTAGCTTAGATATAATATTATAAACAATGTTTCAGTATTATTAACGAGTTTTACTCTCGTCGGTGCAGAATGCAGATCTCTCCAGTCCGTTCTACTTAACGCCAGTTCTTTCACTTCTCGGTCTATTCTTAACCATGCTACTATACAAAAAAAAAACACTTTTCTATTTATTTGTACTATATGAAAATTATGAAATATAAATCTAATGATGCTATTATTACCTTCCCCACCGCGTACCAAGATAATATACGTTTTGAAACAGAAAGAAATCTATCTCAATTCTCATCCAATTAGATTGCCTTTAGTCGTAATGAAAATATAGTTCGCTCCTGTTCCGGCTTCGTAGACATATGTTCGTTTAGATTGTTGCTAAGAAACATAGCTTATTAGAGTAGGTACAGTAAGCCAAGAAAACAGTCTGCGACTCAGCGACTTTATTTAATGAGTATGGTCCACCTTCTTGGCTGACTGTACAAGACTACAAGACTTATACGGTACGAGTGCTTACGAGTATAACGATTTTACATCTCCTACTCCTATACAAACTTTTAAAGCGATTTTAACTCTTTCTGTGTAGAATTTTTTAAAGACGTTAAAGCTCTCAGTTTCTGATGAAGAATCTACATACAAAATATTAAATTTCATTGTCAAACAATCACATTTTTATAATGGATATTAAATATAAGATCAATGAATTCGGAACTGTCAATGTAAAGAGCATAACTCATTAACAATAGCACAAAAATAACCTAGCGGCTATCCGAGTAATAGTTCCCAATTTAATAAATATGAGTCATCGGCACACATCAGCTGTAAAGCCCGGTGCACACGCACTCGTGTACTGGCAACGACAAATTTTTGGTAACTCACGGTGAATGTTCGCAAATTTCAAGTTATTTTTGGATAATAAAACCAAAATTATCCACAGTGATGAAAGTCAAGTTTTTTCCAATTGGATTCAGAATTTATTTCGCAAGAAGAACGAAGGATTGAGCAGCATTCCGGTAAAGCTGTTTGTAGCGCCACTATCCCCGGGCCGTCAGTAGTCATTGATAAAAATGATAAAGTAAACATTGCAAGGATGATTGGAGACCTCCGGTAAGAGATGGCACCTAAACTCGACGACTAAGAGGAAGAGTCGAGCAGTCAACAAACTTTTTTAAATATTGTATCTGTATTGAGCCCGCTGATATGTAAGCCCGGCTGTAGTATACAATATGCCTTATAGTACAGCGTACTCCACCCGTGAACACCGTTCTTAATATCTAGTCATTGCACGGACATTGGCCCAGACTATAATCGACGGTACCCATGCAGCATAAAAGCAGAATCAATGGTTCATATATGGTAGATGGGCAGTAGTATACAATGCGAGGTATATTGTATTGTAAACTTTAGGCCTTACTCGACCCGTGTACACCGTACTTAACATTAGTCTAGCACGGCCATTGGCCAAGACTACAATCGAGGGTACCGATGCAGCATGAAAGCAGAACTAATGGTTCATACAAACAGCCGGCATTATTTAAATTCAGGCTAATTATAGAACGGGGCGGGCTTGTTTGTTTCTATTAGGATTTCGAGTCTCGTAGCCATTTTTGTTTAAGTGAAGTGGTCGTTAATAATGCTTGTGAAGTGATGACATGGTTGTTCTAACGCTTACGATTTAGGGCGAAAATTCTAAGTATCGAATGACTCGAATAACATAATAACCATTATATCATCTATTTACCTTTAAATGAATTCAGAGTCACTAGAATAACGAATCGACATGCGAATAATATGGCAGAATGTTGTTATTTTTAATCAAATAGGGATCGGGAAGCCTCCGCTTATGAATTTAAAAAAGTATGGAAACGAAAAGGAAACGTAAATGTCATTTTATTTATGGCATAACTTCCTAAAACTTTGAAGACTTATTCAACCTTAAAGAATCGTTTTTAGGCTGTCTTATATTTCTTAATAAAGACTTAAAATCTTACAACCTTCAATCCATTATTGTATGGACATACAGGTCGTTACTTTGCCATATTTTACCGCAAAATACAAACTAAATGAATTCCTTTGTTCGGGTAGAAAAACTTAAACCAATTTAGTTTATTAGTGACAAAGTTTCCATAAAATTCGATGCCCACATAGAACTTTTTAATTGATCTAAAATGGAGTGTCGAACTATCTACATATATACGAACAGGGTGCAACTATATGCCATATATATATACAAGAAGGACACTTAAGTATTTACCTATTAAAGTATCGAGATGTATAAGTAAGTACCTAGAGAGTAATAATACCTACATCCATATATATAAGATTCCTTCTCACATGATTTACAGCCTATCAATTGCTTCAATTTACCCTGTACTGTGACCTGCGATTAATTTGTCATACTCGCATGCATGACGAATCCTGCCTACCACACATGAAACAGCATAAGTCACAATTGTTTCCATTGACATATGTCATTTTGGAAGTGGCACTGGACACTGTAGCGCATGTGACCAAATGGCATAAGTTACCATTATTTTCCTAAGACATATGTCATTTTGGAGATTAGACTGGCCACTGGTTATAACGTGTGTGACTAAATATAGAACAATTTGCTTTACAACTGAACCATTATTGTGCATCGATGACACAAGACACATATAGGTAATCAGTACATTGACCGCTTGGGATTTAAATTTTACAATGCGAAAACAAGTTTTCATTAATAACAGCTAAGAAATTGGTATAAGGATTTGATCAACTGTTTAGTTTAATTATACTGTTCCAAAACCGAAAACTTCTCTGTGCCTAAATGGTTGTAATACGATATTTTTTAATTATTGAACGTGCTCATAAAGTTTCACCAGAATCTGATGAGAAATGTGGCGTAGGACCTGTAGGCGATAACATCAGCAACGTTGCCAAGCTGAACAGGAGACGATACACTTTGCTTCAATCGCCGGGTCAATAAATAAGACTACTAGAATACGATAGAAGTCAGATAGAACGCTTCTCTACTTCAAAATATCGAAAGTTATTCTACAATTGAGGACAATATTCCCCGACAGATATATCGAGAATTTGGTAAGACCTTACACTGTACATAACTTATACTGTGTTTGGGTTGTTTTATTGAGACTGGGGTGACCAGCGGCCTGAACGGGTGATTGAAAACGGTTTTTATTGCGTCTGGCAATTAAAAACAAATGAGCTGAATCGGTTTTCTCAAAATTCGATTCTTTCTGGACGTTTTTTTATTACGAGTACAGTCAATGGAAAATACAGCTTTAAACAATTTAAATTACCTCGATACCGCTGATGAGGTCAAATACCTACTCTAAATGCAGGAAACTGGGAAGAAGATCGCTGAAATCAGGTGAGCGTCAGGATGGCGGGTGTACATCAACGAATGGAGCTGCATATCTCTGGAGTTTAAAGAGGACATTGCTCCAATTTCGGCGCACATTTAGCACATTGCTAGCACTAACTCCTGACGTATATTGCAGCTCCATTCGTTGATGTACACCCGCTATCCTGACGCTCACGAAATCAGGTTCGCGTGCACTGCTGAACATAAACCTTTCCTATAGCTCGCCACAAAGTGCAATCCTGAGCAGACCGCATCCATCAACTCCCCCCGCTACCCTCACGAACTCAGCCTTCCACCTAGTGGGGGCCGTCCCACTCTACGCTATCTTATACGTGGTCGCCACTCTAGGTCATTGCTGCCCCAACGGCCAGCCGCTCTCCAGGCTACATTCCATCACAACACCTCCACACACACCACATCGGGCTACATTCCGGGCCCATTGCTACTACAGACGAGAAAATCCAGTGAGCTATCTCGTATATTAGAGGCCAAGAACCACTTCAAGGTTTTGCGGCAGCATAATAAGTAAGTAGACAATTTAAGTTAGTTAGGTTATCACGAATATGAGATATTAATCGTCTGTATTATCATGTCGCAACCACTGATGATTAATAATGTAGCGAGTTAGAAGAGTGGCAGCCATAGGTGGGACCGGAAGGTCCGAGGGCAGTGTCTCGCTCACTCGTATAACCGCCACTAGCCGCTGTCGCTTGCCGCCACAATGTCAGTTAAGTCTAAGGAATTTATAACTTAATCGTTAAGGAAGTGGGTTTAAACGCTGTGCAATTATATTATATTTTTCCTTAAAACGATGCATTTGTTCGATCAATTGTTTTAATGACACGTTACATACTTTCAAAAAATATAGGTATTAATCGCAGTTGTGTGGCGTCAAAGATACATATAATATTAAGGGCCAATCTTACACAAATCGACCTAGTCCCAAACTAAGCAAAGCTTGTACTATGAGTACTAGACGACGATATACATAATATATAAATACATATATAGATTACTTCCATGACCCAGGAACAAATATTCATACAAATATATGCCCTGGCCGGGATTCGATTCGCCGGCTCAGTAGGTAGGTTCACTACAAAATGCGCCAACCGCGTCCTCAAAAAGACTTATACCACGCGAACAAAGGACGCCTTCTTGTCTAAGCAAGACTAGAGATGAGCCATTTCCGAACATTTCCGGCGTCACAATTTACAGGAACAAATATTATAATCAAAGGACCATATTAAAAAAGAAGCGAGTGACAAAACATACGCAAAAAGAAGTCGTTAAATAGATTTTTTGTTGACCTAAGATGTCAGCTTAAGCAGCCTTAGTTTTAAGATTTTGCATTGCTCATGTGATATATAAGTATATTTTTTAAGAACTGTAATTACCAAGGTATGCTATATAAAGAATATAAATATGAATATGAACCTTCTGTAGTGCTTTATTCTTTATTTAAGTTATATGTATAAAGGAACATCAAACATCAATAGTGCCTTAATTGAATCCAAATTGTGTTCCGAAGCCTCTCTGTGTAATTAATTGGCTTTTGACAAAGCAGTCGGTTAGCAACCGACCCGTCTCACTTATTCGTTTTATCACACTAATATTATAAAGGCCAAAGTTTGTGAGTGTGTTTATGTGTATGTTTGTTACTTCTTCGCTCAAACGGCTGGACCAATTTTGATAAATGTTGGTCTGAAGGTAGCTGACACCCTGGATTAACACATAGGCTAATTTTTATTCCGAATATGTAGTGTTCCCGTGGGATGAGCGGGCAACACCGCGGGGCGCAGCTAGTACATTACCTATAAGTGGTTTTTCCCGATTCGGAGACTAGTGTATGGTTGCTTTTAATTAATTTTAATGAAATAATTGTACGTTTTATTTTATTCAGTAAATTGTTTTTTTTAGGCTCATGGATGTCCTGAGGGTACAACCCAGCAAGGGCCTTGCGATTTGCGACCGATTGCGATTGTATAATTCTGTTTTTAGTATTTGTTGTTGTAGCGGCAACAGAAGTAGGTACATCATCTGTGAAAATTTCAACTGTTTAGCTATCACGGATCACGAGCCGTTTTTTGACCCTTTGGATACGGAACCCTAAAAACGCATTTTAGAAGCCAGAGCCCCTGGCGTCCCCTTAAACCACCACTATCCAAATATATTGTCGCTAGTCCTCCTTTGAAACAATTCCTACTTGCGAAATAAATGAATTCTTATATTCTAAGCCCTGCACAAAATCGCAATGCAAATTAATACTTGAGCAATGTAATAAAATTTCTGACGCATTTTTTGCTACTAGTAAGTATATTATACTTTTCCAATAGACGAATCGGCTTGAATACGGTATACAATGTAGTAAAATTTCTGAAGCATTTTTTGCTACTAGTAAGTCTGCTTGAATACGGTATAGATGCATTAAACTTTGATGGCAATGCACAGTTATAGCTAGATCTTTGCACCCTTCATTCCCTACTTCAGTGATGTAATACCTATGTATAAACTATTTCAGTTGGCATTCGTACATACCTAGACAGAATATTATTGTTTTAGAACTCTATACTAACTTTCGAGGATAATAAAATGACAGTCACCGTTACAATATAAATTTCATGTGAAAAGAAATGAGTGTCAAAATGAAGCATTACATTGTTGTAATCAAGTGCAATTTTAGTTATAAATGTGTTTGACTGTACAATGTAAGCCCCATTAAAAGATGTCGTAAAAATCGCAATAAGTCGGCGACGCCATACGAAAACTGTCTCCTGAAAATATATTAAAATCGAAGGATCTCTCGATCGTTAAATACCGCCACGGAGCGAGTACGCACAATGTTGGAAAAATATATGCCATTATTATTAAACACAATCATAAAACCAACCTACACGCGCAAGCGAAATTCAAAAATTCCCGTCACTGTACCACTTAACAATAACACTTTACACTACATATAAAACAGCACTGATCGTTTAAATATTAGCATATATTAATTACACTGGTAAAAAAATGTCGCGTCGTAAATCGCGCGAATGTTCGCTAGCGCACCGCAACGATTATCGACATTCGCGAACGTTCACTGACGCGACACGGGCGATATCGCCGGCAACCGGCGCGGCACTGCGGCTCTCGTTCGGCCGCGTGTCCCGCGTCCCGAACCGAAAAACCGTAACCACATTAGGATTCCAAACTAACTTACGCCCTTCTAATTCTGCATAGCCATACCCCGCAAACAGTTCAAACCCCTTACGACCTAAGTCCCGACTTGCGGCGATCGCGTACGCCCTAAAATCTAGCAAAAAAAGGTCATTTTGGAACAATATACAGCGAGGATACCAATCGATGTTCCTGAAACAGGACAACAGATTCGGGCCGCACTTCCATGCCCGTAGCGTTTTCGCCTACGCGGTAGCGTTTCGAAATCATACACAATGTTATAAATAAACAAATTTCATATCGACTGTCGTTGAACTGACGTGTAATACAAGTTTGTATTTCGGGAACGCGCGGGTTGACAAAAATTGCCTTGGTGCAAGGTAATAAACAAATTGACTGACAGTTGGTTTCTTGCCATTGCGACTTGGGGCTCCCCTTTTTGCTTACCATCAGGCGAAGTGGAGCCACTATGTTGTGCCGTTATAAAAAAATAAGTTCAAACGACATTTTTGACAAGTTAGAAATTGGTCCTTTAGTACGTGTATAACATTATCAGTAGTGTACGAACCCGCTGACGCAATTTTCCCAAAGACCGAATCAACCAAAAATTTTGATGTTCATATAATTTGTATGTAAACATCATTATTCGGAAATTTTCCTAACTTTGATAATCATGTTCTGATGAACAATTTTTCATGGGTTTTCATGCCTAACCAAACCTTGATATATGTATGTGATAAATCAACTCCAGCAAAAATATCGTTTAATGGAAAGACAATTTTCTGAAGTAGAATGCTTTCGTACAAATTTAACTGTAATTTCTAGGTTTGCCGAATTTTTTGTGATAAGCTCAACCAAAACTCCTATCACAATCATTTGATTTGTTATTAAAGGATCACACTCTGGGTTCTTCATCATTTGATTTCTCTAAATAATGTGATCTGAAAACGGCCTAAAGTCTAAACTTCACTCGATACTTTTGGGATTTCGTCTCTGTATTCTGACAAGAATAAAACCGGTCGAAGGGGTTTTTAATTGAAACCACTTCTTTTTTAAGTTAGTGGAAAAATTTATTTAAGTATCCCGCATTTTAATACCATTTTCATGTTGCACAATACATGTAAGCTTCCACATACGAGTAATAATCCCAAAACTAGCTAACCAATAAGTTTGACCGGCTTTTGAAGGAATGCGAGTTACCCAACCCTTTGGCATATTAACTTCGTCCTTCATATACGAGGGGCGTCTGAAAAGTTCTAAGCCTAAGATAGAAAAAAACAATTTACACAAATGAACTCGTGTTTATTTTTCAATATAGTCTCCTCCTAAATCAATGCATTTTTTACATTTTTTATACAGTGCTTTTAGGCCATTAAAAAAATAATCTTCATTTTGCCCTTCAAAATGCTCCTGTACAGCCGCCTTCATCTCTTCGTCACTTCTAAATCGCTTTCCCCTCAACTCTTTCTTCAAATTATTGAATAGAAAATAATCGCTTGGGGCTAGATCTGGGCTGTAGGGTGGGTGGTCAATTTCGTCAAAACCAACTTCCTTCAGAGCACGCCTCGCAACATTAGCGGTGTGAACGGGTGCGTTGTCTTGCAAAAACAAAATGCCTTTCCTTAGTTTACCCCGCCTTTTCTCAACTATGGCTTGTCGCACCTGTCTTATTAGATTTGCATAATAAGTTCCGTTTATCGTAGAGCCTTTTTCTAAATAATCGATTAAAAGAATGCCATCACAATCCCAAAATACCGTAGCCATTAACTTAGAGGCCGACTTTTGCACTTTAAATTTCTTCGGCGGCCTTTCACCCTTTTCAATCCACTGCATCGACTCAGACTTACACTCCGGATCATACTGTCTGATCCATGTTTCATCAACAGTTACTATTCGGGAACAAACTTCATCTAAATCATCTTCGCACAATTCTAAAAACGCCCGAGAAGTTTCCACACGACGTACTTTATCGAAGGCCGTTAGCATTTTCGGTACCCAACGAGCACTGACTTTACTCATGTACAAATGTTCATGTAAAATTTCTCCGACTCTTTCTTTACTAATACCTAAGACCTCAGCTATTTGCCAAACCTTAATTCTTCTATCTTCTAATACCAGCTTTTTGACTTTTGCTACGTTTTCTTCGGTCACTACCGATATTGGCCGCCCTGAGCGGGGGTCGTCTTCGATCGATTCCCGTCCGAGTTTAAATAAGCGACTCCACTTTTTGACTGTGGCATAAGAAGGCCCAGAATCACCGTAAATAATAGCCATTTCCTCAAAAATACACTGCGGTGATTTGTCACTTTTTGTAAGGAATTTAATTACAGCATGGTGCTCAATTTTCGTAATATTCGTTGGTAATTCACACATGATGTACTTTTCCGTTGAATATCTCGAAACAGAATAATAAAAACGTGACATGTTATTTTTTAATAATTTGTTTTTAAATGGCCTTTCTAGTGGCCAGTATCATAAACGCATATATAACCTCGAAATACCTTAGGCTTAGAACTTTTCAGACGACCCTCGTAAGTTATTTGAAGGGTGACCCTTTGGATAATTATAATAACTTCATCAAATTATTCACATAATTATGTATCTTGATTCATCAGACAATATTAAAGCGCAGTTTTTGGTAACAATTCACTACCATAGTTTCATTGATGATGGAGACGAGGAGTGGCCATATTATATTCGTTATACTTATTTAGACATTTTGTATTCATTTATTTGGGCTCATTGGATGACTCACAAGCAGTAGACGTTTGTGCCAATAATATAATTATTTAAAACAAAAAAATAACCAACGTCATTGAAGCGAAATTATGCTTTCCGAAGACAACTATTGGAATTACTAAAAACAATACCTATAATTTTGGAAGAGATCCCTCGGTTTCGCCGGGATCCTTTCATCAGATCCTAACTAGTTAGGCAGCCTAAGCCAGAGTAGCTGTGTAAAATGGATTAATCACATTCCTCATATTTACCTAATTTAAATGCACTTTTAGGCTAAAAACGCACCCTTATTGGTTTATTTCCTCGGGTCCGCTTCAGTGGACAGGTAGACTTTTCTCTTGTCTCATCTCATTTCTATAAACCGACACCTGTGTACAACTTGGGAATCTCAATCGTCAAATCCTGAAATCCGAATAAGGCGATACATGAGAATTCGAATAGAACGTGTTCAAGACATGGTCGTAATTCGACGAGTCATTCGTAATATCTCCACTTTAGCAATATCACTGACATTTATCGATTTTTGCTATTCGACCTGCATTAACCCTTGGTATATGTCGAAGCACTGATCAGTGCAAAGCATTTGAAAAATACATGGTACGAGTAGTAGGATAGTCTCGCCATCTTGATTTTACGCCTATTATCTATCACAATAGATGTGCCAACTACGAGAAACAAAATTTCATAATAGTAGGTAGAGTTTAATAGAGCACGCTGTAATTTGATAAATGTACTGGTGCGATCTCGGACAGAAACATCGAATTTGGCTCCAGATTTTATTTCAGCGTTCCTTGGTTGCAGTCGATCGGAACGATCCAGTTTCAATACCAAACATGATACCTCTCCTATAACAACCAGAAGAGAATGGTTTTAAAAGTCATACAATTTTTGTATACACTTGAGGCGTTTTGGTTTTGGTGGGAGTGTTATGGATGTTGTGTCATGCGTTCGAAAACCGATTTGCTTCGATTTGTTACAACAAGGTTTTGAATTGTAATTTGAATGAATATAAGTGAACAACATAATAGCTAAGTGAAGTTACTATATATAACGAGTTTTAAAATCCCGCTAGAGTCAAACCACGCTAACTCTTACAAGCAAATTAACTGTCAAACCATACAAACTGACTCACTTTGTATGGATTGAAATTTCATTTTCTTGGAAGAGTAAGTGGTTTGACTTTATCCGATCTACACCAGACACATTTAGGTATAACACACATTCTTCCAACGTTAAGAAAATGCATCTTAGTATTGCAGACACAAACACAAGATCATTTTTATAAGCAGCTGAAATAGTTTAGTTCTCCTTTGCCTGTTTTTCCGTTAACTTTGCCTTTCAAAATGTACACAAAGTGTTCATTGTTCAGTATACGAATACATCAGCGAGAAACAGAATATATATATTTAGGTACCAAAATTGCGATGCTATAGGCAAGGAAGGATTCCACTTCTGAATGCATAACCACTGACGACTTCCTAAGTGATCTGTCTGGAATTCGGCATCGAAATAGCTGAAGGCTAGATGCCAAGGCAATTTCGAGTGAGAAAAAGCCATAACATTATTTTATGCGTCATCGCAATCAGGTAAAGGATCCTATATCATCGAAGACGCTTTCAACCACCTCCAAATAGCCTACTTCACTTATTTTTGTAAAATAAAAGTAAAACATACGACATTATATAGTTTAGGGCCCTCGGGGAACTTAATAGAATTGGACGATTTATAAGCAAGGGAAATTCGTCAGCCATAATATACAAACAGTCAAAATACGGTCGCCAAATGCAACCCAATTCATCTTACCTTGTCATTGATTTCGAAACTTTAATTACTTACTTACCTCTAAAACTAACTGAGTTTACGTATAATGTCCCTTACGTTAAAACAAGCTCGTCTATACTTAGTTATCTACATCGTAAAATCAGCTATAGGCCGAGTAATGTCAAATAATTATAGACATCTAGTGAACAACCTGTAATTTCGCGTCCTAGTAGTGATTAAACACAGGTTATGATACTTGAGTGTACATTCGTCATGTAATACACGAGGGGTGTGACAAGAAAGGCATTAATGACGAGGTCAGTGGCAATCGAGAATGACTCACTTATATACTAGTCAAACATTTTAGTTTAAGAACATTCATTTTAGTATTCAAAGACTCGAACCACTAACTTTCCGCTGCCACCACTTTGCTCACTTGTGAGATGATAGTAATATATATTCATACACGAAAGAAAAGGTGTCATCCAGTGGCGAAAATAAACAAATCCATATGTTATTTCCATATCGTAACCACTAAAGAACATATTCGTAGTAGCCAAGGAGTACCTGTGTACCTACTCGTATAGTCAACATTTTAGAGATCTGACTTAACGGGAAACTAACGAATGTTTAAATTATTATATGTCATTGATTTTTTTCACGCACCAGATTCTTAATGCAGTTATTTCTGAACTGGTGAGGGTTCAGTTATCCGCTTGGCTCCGCAAAAACGTGTGAATTGGCTTGCTGAAGAGATCCTATTGTCGGCGGCACGGAATGGGGACAAACTGATGTACGATGTGATTAGCTTTGCATCGCTTTAACCCCGTTGTGAAGTGAACTGAAACGTATTAACCGTTCATATTGTGCCTACATTTTGGAAAGGACATCAGCTAAATGCAGTCAATTGCCCATTAAGTACGAATGCGCACAAAGGATGAATGGTAATTCTGGATTCAGCCGAACGCGTCTCCATGGTAAGATGGTACAAAGTGCCAATGTCAGTCCCAAAACTATGTACAGACAGACCGCCTATATCGACAAATGAAAGAGGTTACTTACTATTTTAGCCAACTACATCCCTACATTTTGCCGCAAATAACAGTTACTGTTCTTCAGTACCGCGGAATCTCGAATTAAATCTTGATTAACCCGAAGAAAGTTTTAGTTAGACCAAGTTGGTACTTCGTTATTAATAATTATTATCGATCATCACAGGCTGTTTCGTCGATTACAGACGAAATATACACTTACATTGTTCGTTATTACTTTCAGTATTTTCTGATAATTTAAATACAAGTAAGAATCTTAAGCTTTTAAAACTTAATAGAAAAAGTGTCCAAATGGACCCCTATCAAAAGCAAATATTGATACAAATCCGCCTTGATCTGTCAATCAACTCCAAACATTTGCCAAAAGAAAAGATAAATATGAGAGTATTTGTTTTACTAAATACATTCTTATCTTCTTAATCTTATATCAACAGATAGCGTAGGCGCCACAATATCTTGGTGCATAGTTAATACAAACTTATCATAACAAAGTAATCGAGCACAGCTGACGTTGGTTCTGTTCAAACCACAAAAAATATATATCACTACCGAGAGAGTGTCACTTGCGTCTTTTTAGGCTTGGAGAAGTCTTATCAGGATAATAACGTTTTTTAGTGTGTGGATTATAATCTCAGCTTTAATAACATCGAGACAAAGTCATAATTGCGTTTTCTGATGGATTATGATTGCCGACCTGATTGTTTGGGTCTAGAATGCGGTTCCCACGGTTCCGACATGCAGCATTCTTCAGACCAAATGGCAGTTTAGTGAACTCGTAAGAACCTTTGTGTCCCGGATGGTGACGATTAAATACTGTGCTAATTTTAAATGACATATGTTCATTGGATAGGAAATGCAACAACGTCATTTTACTCGTAGATTATGAATTCACTATGATTTGCAGAGGTAAATGCGTGCGGTTTTCTTTGAACTCCGTGAATACCTACCTCAGTTAGTCGTTCATTTGCCGCAGATTTGCATGGATGGCTTTCTAATGGTATAGTGGAACATTCATGTCTCAGAATTCTACAGAAAAAGAGTATTCACATACTATTTTCAATTCTTTTTTGAAATTTTCTACTCTTTTCTAATACACAAAGAATATCCTTTATAATCGAGATGTATCATTATTAGACATATAGCGCACGCCTGGCAATTCCTAAAGTCCGTAAAATAGTCAAGACAACTATTAAATCTCTAAGGGTAAAGAATATAGTTAAGTCTAAAGTGTGCCCTGAAAGCTTTAGAGCGATAATTGTTTGCCTCCGGCTTTTCCCCTCGCAAAACAAAGTAAACAAAGCACCACAAAAGCAAAAGAACACAGAATTTAGAATTGCACTAAAATAAAACGGTAAAGCCGCATACGTGAGTCTGTGAAGAGAGTAAATTGCGAATGCAATTCCTTTGGCACGCTGAGCCACAGAAAACGATAAAGCTGCAGTAATCTGGCAGGCTAGTTATGTTGGCGTAACAGTTATTTTTTTTACCTATGTACTTATAAAAAATGACTTTGTCAGTTATGTTTATGTCTCTTGATTACTTTTTCTACCAGGGATCGGAGAATCGGACAGATATTTACCAAAAGTATCCAAAATTCTGTTGCTATTTCACTCATACTTAACAGAAAGCTGCCCGTACCTAGAAATGAACCACAAAGCAGCCGCCATAGTTTAGGTAAATATTGTTACGCCGGTAGGTTAGGTCAGAAACTTCGAACGTCAATTTCAGTGCTTTAGAGGCGTTTTCAGCAGGCTGAAAAGTCATTTCAGGCCGTTTCAGAAGTTGCTCTATCACATATCTAAAGATCGAAATTTCACCCAAGTTGCCGTCGTTTTCAGGCGCCTGAAACATGTTTTCAGTCCGTTTCAGGGCACCCTCTATCAGATGACGCCATAACCTGAAAACCCGTTTTCAAGCGTTTTCAGGACCCCTTATGGGCCTCTGAAGCACAGATCGATATATGGCGAAATATCCAGTAGGAGTGACAGAGATAGCACTATTACTAGAAAGAGATAGCTATACTCGGAACATTCGAGAAGTGTGTGACAGAGATAGGACTACTAGAAAGAAATAGCTATACTCGGAACATTCGAGAAGGGCGTGACAGAGATAGGACTACTAGAAAGAAATAGCTATACTCGGAACATTCGAGAAGGGCGTGACAGAGAGTGCACCATTAGAGAGAGACATATATGGCCTCGAATGCTCTCGGCCCTCACGCTGGACTTTACTAGAATATTCGCGTCTTATGTGGATAAAGCATCGAGAAAGCGGTTCCGCGGGATATAAAAAGGCACCGGCGGCCGGCGTGAGTTAGTTACATTTTAACTGCGATCGAATGCTAGTACAAGGATAATCGGAAAGAAAGACTCAAGTGACTAGTGCGCTTTAAGTACAGTTCGTGTGAATATAGTGAGTGTGTAATAGTGTGGATTTTAAGTACAGTTCGTGTGAATTGTAAGTGCGTGATTTTGGTAATAATCCTCCTAAAGGAACAGGCGAGAGAGCTAAAGGAACAGTCACGAAAACAGGACGAACAGGCAAGGAAACAGGAGGAACAGTCTCGAATCCTCCGGAACGAACTTCAGGAACACCAGGAGGAACAGGCTCGAATGCTCCGTGAGGTACACGTGTCTACGACCGAATGGAAGAAGGAAATGTTTGAGGTACAGGAAAAACTGGCCGATGTGGACATTAAATTGGAAAGTCGAGTCCATGAGGTCACGGAAAAGGTGGAAACTGTCAAGGAGGACGTCGAAGCTTATAAGAAGCGCCTCCAGAAATTAGAAATTAAAGTGAGTAATGGTACGGGCACCTGTGTACCCGACGCATCGGTGGCTGGAGGCGGCAGGTTCAAGGTACCGCCTTTTGATGGTACCTCATCGTGGACCGCCTATAAGCTACAGTTTGAGTCTGTCTCCCGGGCTAATGGCTGGAATAAGGAGCAAGCCAGAACAGCACTGACGTTGGCACTGCGTGACGAGGCCCTTACCATACTGGAAGCTCTGGGGAACGACCAGACGTACGAACGCCTTCTAGAAGCTTTGGAAGCTCGTCATACATCAGCGTAGTTTTGCTCGCCTTGATATCGATAAACTCAAGCGGGATGCCGCTTCGGTTGACTGGGCGCCCACGCTTGAGGCATCAACAGTAGACGATAAAGTGTATCGTTTTAACTCCGCCCTTTTAAAACTGTTCGATAATCATGCGCCGGTGCGTGCAGTCAAGCTCAGGCGGCCGCCTGCTCCATGGATTACCAGAGGTGTTCGCATGGCGATGACTCGACGAGATAAAGCGTTTCGTAAATATACGAGGGGCGTCTGAAAAGTTCTAAGCCTAAGATAGAAAAAAACAATTTACACAAATGAACTCGTGTTTATTTTTCAATATAGTCTCCTCCTAAATCAATGCATTTTTTACATTTTTTATACAGTGCTTTTAGGCCATTAAAAAAATAATCTTCATTTTGCCCTTCAAAATGCTCCTGTACAGCCGCCTTCATCTCTTCGTCACTTCTAAATCGCTTTCCCCTCAACTCTTTCTTCAAATTATTGAATAGAAAATAATCGCTTGGGGCTAGATCTGGGCTGTAGGGTGGGTGGTCAATTTCGTCAAAACCAACTTCCTTCAGAGCACGCCTCGCAACATTAGCGGTGTGAACGGGTGCGTTGTCTTGCAAAAACAAAATGCCTTTCCTTAGTTTACCCCGCCTTTTCTCAACTATGGCTTGTCGCACCTGTCTTATTAGATTTGCATAATAAGTTCCGTTTATCGTAGAGCCTTTTTCTAAATAATCGATTAAAAGAATGCCATCACAATCCCAAAATACCGTAGCCATTAACTTAGAGGCCGACTTTTGCACTTTAAATTTCTTCGGCGGCCTTTCACCCATTTCAATCCACTGCATCGACTCAGACTTACACTCCGGATCATACTGTCTGATCCATGTTTCATCAACAGTTACTATTCGGGAACAAACTTCATCTAGATCATCTTCGCACAATTCTAAAAACGCCCGAGAAGTTTCCACACGACGTACTTTATCGAAGGCCGTTAGCATTTTCGGTACCCAACGAGCACTGACTTTACTCATGTACAAATGTTCATGTAAAATTTCTCCGACTCTTTCTTTACTAATACCTAAGACCTCAGCTATTTGCCAAACCTTAATTCTTCTATCTTCTAATACCAGCTTTTTGACTTTTGCTACGTTTTCTTCGGTCACTACCGATATTGGCCGCCCTGAGCGGCGGTCGTCTTCGATCGATTCCCGTCCGAGTTTAAATAAGCGACTCCACTTTTTGACTGTGGCATAAGAAGGCCCAGAATCACCGTAAATAATAGCCATTTCCTCAAAAATACACTGCGGTGATTTGTCACTTTTTGTAAGGAATTTAATTACAGCACGGTGCTCAATTTTCGTAATATTCGTTGGTAATTCACACATGATGTACTTTTCCGTTGAATATCTCGAAACAGAATAATAAAAACGTGACATGTTATTTTTTAATAATTTGTTTTTAAATGGCCTTTCTAGTGGCCAGTATCATAAACGCATATATAACCTCGAAATACCTTAGGCTTAGAACTTTTCAGACGCCCCTCGTAAGCAGGATCGGTGCGACGAGAACTGGGGCCTTTTTAAAACTGCCAGAAATCGTTGCAATCAGATGGTAAGAGCTGCGAAGCGTCGCTATATTCACGAGAATATCTCTACGTCCTCTCCAGCCGATACATGGAAATTTTTGAAATCTCTTGGTGTCGGCTTACCCAAGTCTGAAGTTGATATATTTACTTTTTCTCTTAACGAACTAAATACACACTTCTCTAAATCTTCTCCTCTCAATCCCGTTACTAAATTAGAAACTCTATCTTTTATTGCTTCGCTTCCTTATACCGATATTGTGCCATTTACTTTCACCCCAGTTAATGACGAGGATATCCGCAAAGTCGTCATGTCAATCAAGTCCAAGGCTGTCGGACATGATAATGTGAGTAGAATCATGATCATTCTCATTCTAGACTGCATTTTGCCTATTGTGTCTCACATTGTCAATACTTCATTGCTCTCTGGGGTATTTCCATCCTGTTGGCGTAAGGCCTTTGTAATCCCTCTCCCTAAAGTTTCAAACCCCAGTGCTCTCAATCACTTTCGTCCCATTTCAATTCTTCCATTTCTCTCCAAAATTCTCGAGGCAGTTGCTCACAGACAATTATCTAGTTTTATTAATCGTAATGTACTACTATCTCCTTTTCAATCTGGCTTCCGCTCTGGACATAGCACCACTACTGCTCTCCTTAATGTCATCGAAGACGTTAGACATGGCATGGAATCAACCAAGGTTACAGTGTTGGTGCTCATCGATTTTTCAAACGCTTTTAACGCGGTTGACCATGATCTACTCCTTGCGATTCTAAGGCACTTGCGGGTATCGTCTAGTGCAACTGAGTGGTTTTCGACTTATCTCTCGAACCGTACCCAGGCTGTAAAAGGCAAACGGTCATTATCTGATTGGTGCGATCTAAATACTGGAGTGCCCCAAGGTGGTATTCTATCTCCCCTGCTGTTTTCTGTCTTCATCAACCTTATAACGACTAATCTTCTCAGTTCTTACCATTTGTATGCTGACGACTTACAAATTTATTCCCAAGCAGACGTCAGTGACATTAACTCTGCTATCTCTCTGATTAACGATGATCTGAACCACATCGCTGATTGGTCTAGTAGATTTGGCATTTGTGTTAATCCCACTAAATGCCAGGCTATAATTTTGGGCAGTCAGCGGCAACTTTCTAAGCTCCCAGCCACCTCTGTTGCTCCGATTCTCTTCGATGGTGAGCACATTCCCCTCTCCAAGCAGGTAAAGAATCTCGGTTTAGTGTTAGACTCTAACCTGGCATGGAATGGTCAACTTTCGGAGGTAAGTCGGAAGGTCACTGGTACGTTGCGCAACCTTTATAAATTTAAAAACTTTCTTCCAGTAAGTACCAAAAAGTTACTTGTGCAGGCGTTGGTGTTACCTCTTATTGATTATGCTGATGTGTGCCTCACGAACATCACACAAGAGTCCCTCAACAAACTTGATCGTCTTCTTAATAATGGTATACGGTTCATTTTCGGACTTCGAAAATACGATCATGTTTCATTATTTTGCCGTCAGCTTAACTGGCTTCCTATTCGTAGTCGCAGATCCCTCAGGATCCTTTGCTGTCTGTTTTCTATCCTGTTCGAGCCTTCTACACCAGGATATCTCAAAAGTAAATTCATTTTTCAAACTCCCCGTCCAGGCTGTGAACTTCGTTCCTCTCGAACTCTCAAACTTTCCATTCCTTCGCACCATACTGGTTTTATGTCTAATTCTTTCGCCGTTCAGGCATGCCGTCTCTGGAATTCACTCCCTCTCTCTATCAGACAAGCCCCAAGCAAGGTAGCTTTCAAGTGTATGCTGCGTAAGCATCTGCTGGAACAAGAGCTCGAATAGTTCATCCATCATCCCATGTTGTAGACTTTCGTATATATTTATATATATATTATATTATGTATATATCTGTATATTTATTATATTATAGTGTGTAAATGTAGGTATATGTATTTTTGTATAAACAGTAATATAATATTTTGTATTTACTTGTACTCTAGATCCTCTCTGTACCATCAGATTTCTGATTTGCACCCACTTCTAGTATCTCTGTTTGGCCCTATGGTTGACTGGTAGAGAATGCCATTTGGCATTAAGTCCGCCATTTGTATTGACTTTTGTTTTGTGCAATAAAGTTTAAATAAAATAAAATAAATGTGGAGAACGTAGACACATACAGTCAGGCTGCCCGAAAAGGAATAGGCGAGGAATGTCGACTGGGAAGTCGGTATCTCCCCAGCGCGAATTTGGACCACGTTGTTATCAATGTGGAGAACGTGGACATATACAGTTAAGCTGTCCGAGAAGGAATAGACGAGGCGTGTTGGCTAGGAAGCCGGTAGCTCCTCGCGGCGAATCCGGACCACGTTGTTACCAATGTGGAGAACGTGGACACATACAGTCAAGTTGTCCGGATAGGAATAGGAGGGACAGGGATCCAGCTTCAATAGTAAGGGCAATGGGCCCCTTTGGGTCAGTACCACAACGGGTAAATGCTGACGCTGTATCACGAAGACCTTGTGTGGATAACGATGAACATTGCTTAAGACGAGATGACAAGGAATGTGTTCGAATTCGAATGTTAAGAACTGTTACCGGCAGCGATGAGTGGAGTGATGAAATAATGCAGCAAGCGCAACAAGAGGATCCTGACGTGAGACCCATTTTCAATTGGATTACTACGGGTGCGCCTAAGCCAAGATGGTGTGACGTAGCCCCGATGAGTGCGGTAACAAAAAGTTACTGGGCACAATGGAATAGCTTGGTTATGCATAATGGTGTGCTGTGCAGGTTGTGGGAATCAGCAAATGGGAAGGATTCACCTGCAAGTTGTTGTCCCAAAGAAAAGGGTGAGAGATGTTTTGAGATGCTTTCACAGCGGAGCGTCTGGTGGACACCTTGGAGTGAAAAGTACCCTAATGAAAATTCGAGAACGTTTTTATTGGATGAACTATCGCGAAGATGTTGAAAACTGGTGCAGAAGATGCACTAGGTGTGCACCAGACAAGGGACCGCATACCCGTAGCAGAGAAACACTCAAGTTGAGCAACGTTGGAGCACCATGGAAAGGGACGGCATGGAAACGAGGCGACGCAGGATCGTTTCCAAAGTCTGACTCCGAAAACAAGTACAATCATGGTCATAGACTGATACGTGAACACGGGCTCCACGCTAGCATAAAGATGAAAACCCGATATGACCGGAAGTCTTATCAAGTGGATTTTGAGGAAGGTTCGTTGGTGTGGCTACATAACCCTATGCGACGAGTGGGAAAGTCCCCGAAACTGTCTCCGAATTGGAAAGGGCCTTACAAGGTAGTCACCAAAATAAACGACGTCACGTATCGAATCCAGCGGAATCCTCGTAGTCCGAGCAAGATTGTTCATGTTGACCGGCTGGCCAGATACCACGGAAATAATGATGCTCGGGACGAGCATGTCTTAGGAGGGGGTAGTGTTACGCCGGTAGGTTAGGTCAGAAACTTCGAACGTCAATTTCAGTGCTTTAGAGGCGTTTTCAGCAGGCTGAAAAGTCATTTCAGGCCGTTTCAGAAGTTGCTCTATCACATATCTAAAGATCGAAATTTCACCCAAGTTGCCGTCGTTTTCAGGCGCCTGAAACATGTTTTCAGTCCGTTTCAGGGCACCCTCTATCAGATGACGCCATAACCTGAAAACCCGTTTTCAGGCGTTTTCAGGACCCCTTATGGGCCTCTGAAGCACAGATCGATATATGGCGAAATATCCAGTAGGAGTGACAGAGATAGCACTATTACTAGAAAGAGATAGCTATACTCGGAACATTCGAGAAGTGTGTGACAGAGATAGGACTTCTAGAAAGAAATAGCTATACTCGGAACATTCGAGAAGGGCGTGACAGAGATAGGACTACTAGAAATAAATAGCTATACTCGGAACATTCGAGAAGGGCGTGACAGAGATAGGACTACTAGAAATAAATAGCTATACTCGGAACATTCGAGAAGGGCGTGACAGAGATAGGACTACTAGAAAGAAATAGCTATACTCGGAACATTCGAGAAGGGCGTGACAGAGATAGGACTACTAGAAATAAATAGCTATACTCGGAACATTCGAGAAGGGCGTGACAGAGATAGGACTACTAGAAATAAATAGCTATACTCGGAACATTCGAGAAGGGCGTGACAGAGATAGGACTACTAGAAAGAAATAGCTATACTCGGAACATTCGAGAAGGGCGTGACAGAGAGTGCACCATTAGAGAGAGACATATATGGCCTCGAATGCTCTCGGCCCTCACGCTGGACTTTACTAGAATATTCGCGTCTTATGTGGATAAAGCATCGAGAAAGCGGTTCCGCGGGATATAAAAAGGCACCGGCGGCCGGCGTGAGTTAGTTACATTTTAACTGCGATCGAATGCTAGTACAAGGATAATCGGAAAGAAAGACTCAAGTGACTAGTGCGCTTTAAGTACAGTTCGTGTGAATAGTGAGTGTGTAATTTGTGTAATAGTGTGGATTTTAAGTACAGTTCGTGTGAATTGTAAGTGCGTGATTTTGGTAATAAAGTGTGTGTTTTCATTTGTGGATTAATTTGTGCTTTTCTATCAAATACGAACCCCACGCTCGTAACAATATATACGATTATCCGTTATGTTATGGCGTATAAAACGAAATACAGCAGCTCTATGAATGCAAATATTTGATACCAGTCTAGCATGCGGTCGCGCTTCTGTATTAGATATTCGTTTCTGCTGTCGTCTAATGTGTACATACGCTACACAGTTTTATTATTAGGATCCTATCTAGAAAATTCTTTAAAGTATTTGCAGATAGACAGCGAGAGCAGCCGAGAAAATAATTTAGTAATTTCAATGACGCTGGCAGCTAATTAAATACAAATACTGTCAAGTTACTATTTAATTTTTTATGCGATTTCCTCAGCTTCAAATTTTTCGAAGTTCGTATAGAAAGTATGTGTTGTGCCCCAGACGTTGAACAACGGTTCCGCACACATTATGACTATTGCGACAGTCTTTGTGGAGGGAATATGGAAGACATGAAAATTTTGACGGGTGGCATATGGACAAGATGGAAATTTGGACGGAGGGCATATAGACGAGATGGAAATTTGGACGAAATGGGAATGTGGACGAAGTGACTCTAAACGGTTTCGCATAGCGGCAAATGACAGTGTCACAGCTTTCATCAACGTGATTTCCCGTCTTTGGCAATCAAGAGTTTTAATCTCTGTATTATGAGTATATATATTCTCTTTGATGAAAGCCAACAACTCATTTAAAAACTTATTTAATACGACCAGTAAAAAGTCTTGTCGTATGTACCATACAACCTCATAAAATTACGTCATTTTACCGTGGCACAGGAACAGCTAATATATTTGCGTAGGCTTAATCGAAAGTAAACATAAACATCGTCCCACTATCGCAGGGGTTCTCAAACAATGCGCCAGTAAGTAGAGTAAGGTTAGGCTAAAGTTAGGTATAATTATTTTTTACTATATTGCACATTACAAGTATTTAGTTTAGATACAAATGGCCGATTTGATATGATTTCATGATGCACAAAAGCATTATCTACCAGTTAAACAAAACCAAACAGAGACATTATTGGTGCCTATTAATGTACTTTATTTTACTGCACTGCCTAAGGACAAGGTCTTGGACCATTGCATGTTGCTAATGACTATTTACGGCATTGAACCGTGGTCACTCAAAGGCTCCAGAGTGCAATAGAGAGTATGCTTGGAGTTTTATTTTACCTATGCCACTTAAAAATTAAACATAAATGATGGTTAGCGAAAACCGCGCACGGTTTATCTATTTATCTGTGAGATTTAAATCTCATCTGTAATGAGAAGACTTAGTAGAAGAACCGGAGTAACAGACATAAGTCGAAGAATTGCAAAAAATTGCTAATCAGCAGAACACATCAACACAGGGCTCGTAGAACCGACGGCCACGGCGAACACGCACCGGAAGACCTATGGATAACATAACTCCCACAAGGAGAACTGATTGACCTGGCTGATGTCGCTGGAGTCCGCTGGATGCGGGCGGAGTTTCTTTGCGGAGGCCTCTGTCCAGCAGTGAATGTCTTTTGGCTGATGGATGATGATGGTGTATATATGAAGTAGGGTTACTTATATTTCGAGTATGTAGGGCGCCGAGACAAAATAATAGACGTGAGCGTACGCGAGCTAAAATAGTTTGAGAACCATTGCACTACCGCGTTTACCGACGGGATGAGCCTCATGTTTACACGCATAACTAGCTTACCAACTGTATAAATACATACTGGTTGCGTCGATTAAAATAATTATGTACTTACCAAGGAGACCGGCTCGGAGTGCCGGACACCTGAAATGAGATACCTGCGTTAAAAAAGTAATTTTTTCTTAAACATGTGCAAAAAAAGCCTTATTTCTTTCGAGACAACGAATATATAAAGATTTGTGACTAAGGAACTACGTTACAAAAGCACGCAGGTAATAAGATAGTTTGAGCCCCGGGGAAGGACATAGGATAGTTTTTATCCCGGAAATCATCCCTTAAGGGGGTAAAAAGGGGAGTAGAAAATTGTATAATGGTTTAAGACATTTATTTCTCAAAAGATTTACATAAATCACTTACTGAGAAAACAATAATTTACTTATTTCTAAATAGGAGAGGGTAGCATGCTAAAACGGTTGATGACTTACGTATAAACGCGCTTGGTGACAACAAGCGAAATGCAACAATGTAGTGCGGTGTGTAGAGGCCGGTTAAACTGAACTACCTGTGTAACCACTGGTTAAGTGTAGGTTATATAATATGCGTGGTTTAACTCTGCTAGCAAAGTGTGTTTAACTGTAATTTTTCATTATTAAATAAGGATATGCAAAGTACATATAAATTTATGTTTTAAAAATTAATACTCAATTATAATATTAAAAATTATAATAATTAATTATGGAAAAGCCTGTTTTTTTTTTTACTTGGCAAAAATGGGAAGCGGAATGCCTACCTAGAGTTTTTATTTAATACGTGTTGTTTTAGTGCTCTTTTGAATACTATCATTAATTTGGCATCTTTAACGTCTTTTGGTAATTTATTATATAATTGAGCTCCTTCGTATATTATATTCCTTTTTCCATATAATGTTCTAATAAGGAATCAATAACCGCTGAACTGATTTAGTTATTTGATATGGAAATAGTTTGAATACCAGGTTTGTACAAAGAATCGTTTTTATTACGGAAATCATCCCTTGAGGGGTGAAAAGCGAGTGGAATTGATTATTGAATAAAATAAGATAATGTTTGCAATTCCATTTAAATTGGGCGTTTTAAACCACGCTACAAACTAATTCTACGCAAACGAAGTCGTGGGCAGAAGCTTTTTATTATATTTACAGGCAAGCGGCTGAGCGAGAGATCCGAGCGCAGAGGCCATATGAGTGAGCGAGACACACGCACCGCTCACCGCTGCTGCTGTCGCACAAGTCGTGGCCGGTCCGTTAAACGGCAATCGCAGCGACTAAAATGTAACTTGTAAGGAATCCCCACCTCTATTCTGCGACCACACCTAGTACTTACCGGAGAGCGGTATCACGTATTAAATAGGTTTAAAATACTAGCCTCCAGACAACTTAATTTTCTGAAATCCCCGGAAAGGTTAAAATCCTAGGCGATTAGAGTACCCAGCGGCTTCAACTGGAAGGATTAAACTTCTCATCAGTTACTTAGGTTAGGTGGTATACTCTATACGGCAGATAAAAAACTGTACCGGAATTAGTGTCCAGCTCTCAGCATAAAGAGATATCCTTTTTAAGAAATATCTTCAAACTGAA
The DNA here is from genome assembly GCA_947623375.1 of Apotomis capreana. Classification (NCBI taxonomy): domain Eukaryota; kingdom Metazoa; phylum Arthropoda; class Insecta; order Lepidoptera; family Tortricidae; genus Apotomis; species Apotomis capreana. Next base: position 11,053,948 of record OX392518.1, read on the forward strand.
TGTGCAATTTACTAAAAGTTATATTGAATAACTGGATAAATTTCTATGGAGAATTGGAGAGGAGTAATTATTTCAGGAAACATCTTAACTACGCGATGCAGGAATTGTACGGGTAATGTCTATAAAAACTGAAATGGAACGCTTACTTTTTTAACCCATTCTGACAAGCGATATTATAACATTTGTAATATTGAAATAGTTTTATATAACCGCTATGACCGACGGTCTTGTGCTTTTGGCAGAGGGAATCGTCTGTCAATGGCCAATGGCCACAACCGTCTGCCAACGGTTGGTTTAATGCTCTAAGTGGAAACTTACAAATATTTCGTCAGGTACATATTAAATAAAATATGAATATATACTTTTAACAGTAAAATATAATGCATAAAAAGAAAATTCCTAGGTCTGAATTTGGTGAAATTAAAAAGTTACAGGCTTGAGGCTGCAGCCAACCCGTCGGTGTAGAGCGGAAGCGTCGCGCGCGTCATTTCCGCCGCCGCGTAAGTGGCACCCTAAGGCTGGGGCTCCAGGGGAAATTACATTATTTGGCCACATACTGGGTTACAACCTCATAATTTATGATAGCTTCCTCACCATAACTATTTAACCTTCCATTTCTTTATTAAGCACGCGTAATATCGATATACTTGCTTGCATGAAAAGGTGTAAAGTAAAATAGAAGAGCGTTTAGGCTTAAAATACCATTTGGACTAACAAAATAAATGGTCCGTCTCTAATAGTATCCTATGGAAGTAGGCAATGACCTATTGCAATGCAAAATGGCACGAAGTATGAGTGCCATAAATCTACCTATTACGTGCGTAATAGGTAAACCACAAAGCAAAATGTCTCAAATCAGAACAACGTATTTACTGTACCTTTAATGCAAACGGATTTTAATATCAGGCAATACGTTTGCTCGTTGGCCCCCTGACATAAAAAAAAAAAAAAAAATAGTAAAACTATCTAAGTATCAGATAGTGATGCTTAATGTAATGTGTGTCCAGAAACCGAATAGAATAGAATAGTATTTATTTGCTTAGAATAAGTAGGTACAAATGTGTCATAGTATAGTATGTGACAATAGGTAGCTTATTCTGCTAACGTTTTTATGCGTAAATTTCACGAAAACGTTCTCATCCATATAAATCAGGAAACGTTCTCGAAAACGGAACATCTCTAGCATCAGAATCGCTACGAACCTAATGAGACGTTAAGGCCAAAGCTTTCTGAAGTAAAATACGCCTAGAGCTGTAAAGTACCTCAAATGCTCAGTAGTTTTAGGATCTGACCTGAGCATCAAAATGCTCCAAAGTACAACAAATGAAATCAAAGTGAAGTAAGAAGCATAGTTGATTGATGGTCTGTCATTTGTGTCTGCAATAGGAAGAATAATACCAGTTCGTTAACTGGCTACTGGGGGTTTAGAATAGTTTCCGTGACTCAGCATCACCTGTCTTGTACGCACAGTATTGAAAGGAAAGTGACAGGTAGTATTTGACGTGAGACAAAGAGGCGTGTCATAATTATGCTAGACGTAGTGGCTACGAAATAGGAATATCCCTTAGTCCCATCTCGCAGCCAGATTTCTACCAAATCTTCCCAAATACTGACTGGCTACAAGATGGGAGTTTACTTCCCCATTTCGAACTTTTCGAAGCTAGTTACCAAATCTGGGTACGAGTACGAATTGAACCTAAACCAAAAAAGGGGGCAAACTCCTAAAGGAGGAGGAAGTCCGAATTAAAAGCAGTGGATTTCCAAAAAGGGGCAAATCTCTAGAAATAGTATGGGCATCAGGTAGAGATGTGCCTTTTCCAGAAATTTTCCACATTTTGTATGGGAAATGTAGGTAAAAGTAGAAAGGGGGCCGTAGGTACCAACAGTTCAATAAAACGCCCTCGCATCAGTTTGCACTGGATGCTAGCTTTAGGTAGGCTGGAAATAGGCCAGCGGGCCGACAGTCGGACGTGTCTTTGTGCCGTGAAACATAGTCTGCGGGGTTCATACTTTTTGTTGTTCGCATATAAGCATTGCGTCCCAGTTTGGCTTCTGATTCCACCTATTTAAGGATGCGGCATGCGGGCTTGTAAACGGACTGAAATTATCAAATACCCTGTATCCAAATACCTGTAAGATCGCCTATTGTTTGCCCTTATTGTAATGCTAAGTTATCTGTATTTTATTTATTTCTTGTTGATGTGTGCCATAAAGATTAGAGTAGTATTTTCTAATATACTACTACAAAACTGTGTTGAAAATAAATCTTCTAGTCTTTATTTCAGGAAAAATCTTAACATCGCGAGATAGGTATTGTTTGCGCGAGTGGCGCCAGCTTACAGCGCCATCTGATGGTAATAAAATCTTTGTCCCCTGATCACGCCTAAACGTTTGGACGTAATTTATACCATTTTGGTACAGGGATAGCTGCACATCCAGAAATGGTTACAGCATGTTTTATCGTCCTTATCGCTCCTACGGCGCGGATATATTCCCGTTAGTGAGTTTGTATCCACGCAAAGTCGGTCTTACTGGTAGTAAGTACAGGCCTGATACAGTTCTAGTCATTTCTAGAAAAATCTATGTACAGTCAGCGTCAGATAGTTAGTAGCAGTCAAATTATTTAGTATTTATTTATTAATTATTTATTTATTTTATTATTTATTTGGCCAATTTGACTGCTACTAACTATTTGACGCTGACTGTACTTAAATATATGTATGTAAGTAATGTGTGCAACGCGTAGGGTGGGTAATTAAAATAATAACAGCAGAAGACACCATAGTTACAGTAAATAACATATGATTAACTTCAAACAAAGTAAATGTACAATGATTCAGTAATAATTGACAACAACGCCTTGCAATAACGGCACATTCTTCTAGAAACATAATGGCTCTTACGACTTTGTGAACATTAAGTATGAGCCGTGTTAATAGGACTGGCCTTCGTATGTATCACCAATAATTAGATGCCTAGAATATGACCAGTGCGGGTGGAATGTAAAGCCAATTGATCTTATGGTTGAGACCTTTTATATCTCCGAATTTAATTTGTTGACCACAGGAGATACATACATCTCCATTAAACTTAGTGATAAGCTTATTTTTATTTTAAACTTGACTCCCGATGAGATGCTTTACATCTCTGAAAGTATAGTTTAAGTTTATTGTAATTTAATAGATCCAGGGACAGTATACATCTCCATGTAAAATATGCCCAGTGATTTGTCTGTTGCATTATTACTATAATATTTTTTGTTTACATGTCACTCAAAAGAATCTGACATGTAAAAGAGCTCTTGTAGCCTACTTGCAGAATAAAGTTTTGAATTTGAATTTATATTAGTTTTCTTTTTTGCTTATTATTACACGAAAATTTCCCTGTGGCAGATGGATAGATGGACATTTGAGGCTTAGTACTTGGGTTCTTAAAAATAAAGATTTTTTTCCAAAGAGAAATAACGTTGCTACATTTCCACAGTACCTAACATGAATGTAATCATCTAATCATTGTATATAAAACTAGACTAGTATTTTTGTTCAGGAGAGCAGGCAGACTTATATACATAAGGAGTCCAAAATAACAGCAAGAGGACTTTAAACCCCCATGTACAATGTAAGAAAAATGAATCAAATTGAAACTAAGTGATATTTTAAGGTAAGGTACAAATTTCCCGCACAGATCTGGGCCTAAGCATACAAGAGGTTAACAACACCATTTGGATTAATTACTATCATCATTATATTAAACATAAAACTAATGATTTCTGGTCCTCTCTATATAAGGTTTTCATACACTTAGTAGAAACTCAAAGCAAGTTCTAAACTCTCATTATATATCATAATTAATGATTTGAAATTCAAAAATGTAAAAATTGGAAAATATATTTAAATTTTTTAAAGTAAATTAAATTGAGGTAATTTCTAGCATTTTTTTTCATTCTGCTTTCTTCTTTAGACAGTGAAGCATTTATTTTTCAATATAATGTTTCTTGTATGTAGGACATAAAACATGCTGTGCCAAACCAAAGTAATAAAACTTTGAATTACCTACAAATATACATTCTATGTGTGTATTTCAAGAGCTTGAGCATTCAAACAGAAGCATAGTTTATATGGCTTAAACAGTTTCTTTCCAATCTTATATGCGGCCTATTTTGAGTAGCTGATAACGATAAACATGCAATTTTTTTATCAAATTATCTTTTGCAAAGTTTGAAGAAAACTTTGCAAATTCTAAGAACTAAATAATATTTTTTTTCTAGATATGAACGTAGGCAGGTATCATATTTCGCAGACTCAGCTGTGCGTGCACTAGCTAGCGGCGATAAAATGAGAGCAATTTTATTGACACTGATTTGCAGTGACGGTATTTACGGCAACCGGTCCAGGAATGCCACCGTATCACAAATACAGAACCTACAATTCCACAACTTCTCCATACAATCATAGCATCTTTTAAATATACAAAGAAGTTATAACACTAATTAAAACACTAAACATTAAAGAAATATCGAGATACGAAAGGATGACACTGTGACACAAAGTAAAGATCAATTTCTTGTCTTATCTTTAAGCAGATAAATGAAAGTAACTTACCAATTAATATTTTGGCACTGAATATGCACTGGTATTTGTTTGTAGTTATAGTAAACAGTCACAATAACTTATAAAACAACGAAACCACAATTAGGTGAATCCAAATATTGAAATTATTGACACCCTTCGAACCATAGACCAACTGTTTTTGTTTTTATGTATATTTCACTTTCAGTTTCAATGACAATAGAAAGTAAAAAAAAGCTTTGTATTTTTGAAAGCCGACATGATTTTACTAATTATTATTTATAAGTTAAACAAAATCCTGAAAATGATATATTTTTTGCATTTGTTATAATGAGAAACCTTTTGTAAAGAAACTTTTTTGAGCTTTCTCTATATTGTCTATGTTTAATAAATAAAGTATTGCTATAGTAAGGTAAGCATATCAATAATAATTTTCAATTTGCAATAGTGTAGTTTTCGGAATATTCTAATAACTTTATGAGATAATTTAATATACAGTTAAAATAAACCATTAAATTAAATTTGTTTCTCCTGGTAGCAAAAACATTACGTCAACATGTCAACAAATAGAACGTCATTTTATTTGACGTTTAGGACGTTTAGTTTTTAGTTCGCAAAGACTACAATGTAACATAGGGAATAGACTGGCAACTCAGCCATATTTAAAATCCTTGAATAGAGCGCCATCTAGTTCGTAGCTACCACAACTTGAGATATATATAGAGCTAGTATGTATGTATACCATATAGAGCTAGTATGTATGTATACCATATAGAGCTAGTATGTATGTATACCATAGAGCTAGTATGTATGTACACCTATACCCATTTAGAACAGTGATAGTAGGTACATTACAGACCTAGGGCGGTGAATTCGTAAATGTCCCAGATCGCAGGTGTGGCCCGAGCCGAAGGCGATGGACATAAATATGCGATCTGGGAAATTTACGAATTCACCGCCGTAGGTGTGTAATGTACTATTCTATTGCCCCATTTGACGGCTGTCTTTCCCTGTACGTGGATTACAGCTGTTAAACGAGACAACAAAGATCGCATTTACTGTAGTTTTTTAGGAAAACATCTTGGACATAGCCTGGCTGCGCCGTGGTAGCCCAGTGGTTTCACCTATGGCCTCTCAAGCAGATGGTCGTGGGTTCAAAACCAACCTTGAGTTTTTCGGAATTTATGTGCGAAATTACATTTGTAATTTATCATGAGCTTTTCGGTGAAGGAATACATCGTGAGGAAACTTTGCACACTCCTGCAAAGTAATTTAACGGTGTGTGTGAAGTTTCCAATCCGCACTAGGCCCGCATGAGAACTATAGCCCAAGCCCTTTGGTTGTGAGAGGAGGCCGCTGGTGATGATAGCCTGGCTACATGAGAACGGCGGCGCGGCATCGTTGACTTGGAACGTGCAGATATACGGTGCAGAGCCTTGTCGAACGGATGGCTTCGCACCGTATATTATATCTGCACGACGCAGCAAACAAACGAGGCAGCTTGACTGCTGTACCCGGCTAAAGACGCCAAACAAAATCGGCCCACACTAACACTACCGAGACGTTCACATTAAAGCCCGGTTTAGATTATCTTATTGTTAGAAACCAATTCTATTTTCATTCTAATTGAAAGGCAACTAGAACCGTATTAAGGCGAGTAGCGTTTACATTTACACGTTTCTGCTAAAGCACTCTCCTAAACACTGAGATAATCTAAAACGGGAGGAAGTACCTAGTAATAAATAACACATTTTTTTTCTTAAAATATGTCGGGGATGGTCCGATGAAGGTGTTAAAAGGTTACCTTGTCAAATAGAAAAACAGTCTACTTAGTGACCTCGTTTTATTTTACCACACGTAATTTACATTTACTTTAAAACAACAGTAATCTCCTTAAATAACTAATAATTAAACGACAATACTACTCAATGGTTTGGACAACAAGTGCACGCGACCAGGCCGCAAGCAAGAATGATCCCCACCAACCCTGGTAGGGCAATTTATCGACAGAGGTCGTGACGTCACAGTGCTCTGATCGGTCGGGCCAGGTGCAGCTGCTGTTTACACCTGTTTACCGCGTAAGGTAATTTATTAAAAATGCGAGCACGACGACGCCGCCGTCAAATATATTGTTAGAACATTTCTTAAAATTATACATCGAATGTTTTGTCAGATTTAGATTTATTTATTTCATAATATAAAATGTCAGTATAAATTACGCTAAGACAATTTATATGCATTTAGGGATTGTCAAAACTATAAATACCAACTAGACTTAATAATTTTATTTTATTTTCTAATTAGCTTTAAGCCATTGTACATACAATTATCCTTTCTTTTATATTTATCTATATACTAGAATTTATGTTTTGTTTTATTATCTAGAGGTATTTTATGTTCAATAAAATTTACGTTTCGTTGTTGTTTATTAGCCTGTAAGAATAACATGATGCTTTACTAGTTGTAATAAATAAATAAATTGTAGGTTTAAGTAGGATAGGTTAAGACAATAAATAATTACCCTGACTGCATTTCATTCCCCAATAGAATAGCTTAGTACTTGGATAAGTACTAAGTTATAAGATTAGATCGTAACAGCACGACGACATCCCACAGACTGACGGGTGTCAGAGGGGAGGTAGCGCCGGGGTATATCATGGTCCTTCGGAAGCCGAATCAAGAAAGAAAATTCCACTAAGAAAATTCAAGAAAGAAAATTCAAGAAAGAAAATTCAATATGCCCGTTACAATATCGCAAGGCAAGGGTCGGTCTCTGATCTCGCTACTAGCAGGATCGGAGACTACCTCGCCGGGAGAGAGATCTGGGCAGGGGGACTCCACGACGGCGAATACACGGACGTCGCGCGTCGGTCACGGGAGACACGGCGGAAATCACAACCGCCACGTCCACCACGACCACGACCACCACTGAAGCCGTCACATCGACATGGGTACCCCGCAGCCCCCGCGCCTACCTCAAGTTTAGTACCCAGAGAAGTGCGCGGACCGGCGGGAGTTGAATCCACACTCGCCTTGCTAAACGACGGATGGACGGTCACACTCGTCGTTATTAATACATGTTTCACAAGTTCTGGATCTCTTCATACTAGGGATTTCTCACGGGAGAAGTAATATCCAACGAATCTTTCCTTTGGGTATTTTTGGTACAGCTCCGTGAAGTATTGAGTCATACTCATCTTCTGACTGAAGATTCTTCCCACTGTCCCGATGAATGGTAGTGGTTTGTCATGTTGCACGCCTCGTTTCTCCCAGTAGTCATAGCTGTGCGTTCCGAGTGAGTACAGTAACCAAACAACAACAACTAATATTCCGATGAGCAGTATCATCGTATAAACACTGTTATGTGTGTCACTGCGTTGTAGCGAGGTCACTCTAATGACTTACGCCGCTTCGTTTTATTAACACGAACAAATTCGCTGCGTTTAAATTAAACTCGACCTTACTCGTGACATGATACTGAATAACTGCCGATTCTGCGATCAACATCTGTATACTTTTATACTTATCAAATATACGCAGGTAGATATACCTACTTATTTTGTTACCTACTAAGACATCGCTCGAAGAGTGGGCCTAGACGGGCCGACCGAACCGCTGCACATTGAAGCCATCGCCAATCACAAAGTAGACGCACAAGCCGTATCCGACGACGACATTGACGCCTGCGAGCACCTACGCGACATACGAGAGCACCTGAAATATGAAGCACAATAACCCCGTGTCCTCATCGGCCAAGACAACTGGGACCTGCTTGTAACGAGAGAGATACGTCGAGGCAGCCCCTCGGCTGGGTACTGCATGGCACTAACTCGCGACTCGCCAATCGCCGCGTCGAAACGTCGAACCACCTCGTACAACACGATGACGACATCGACAAACAACTCGCCCTGTACTTCGCCATAGAAAATCTGCTCATCGAACCGAAACGCTCGCAGAACGATCTCGAACAACAAGCACTCGCCCAGTTAGTCCAGTCAACACGGCATACTCCAATGGGCAACTACGAAGTCCCGCTCATGTGGAAAAAAGAAGACATGAAAATGCCAGACAACTACGAAAATACACTCAAGCGTCTTCACAACGTTGAACACAAGCTAGACAAGAATGAAGCCTTCAAAAAAAGATATAAAGAAGAAATGGAAGCATTCGTCGAAGAAGGGCTACGCCGAGCCCGCGCCGCCGCCTACAAAAAATAAGAAGATACTTAACTCACTTCGCCGTACTTAACCCCATGAAGCCGAATAAAGTACGCATCGTCCACGACGCCGCCGCCAAGACGAGAGGCCTATGCCTCAACGACTGCTTACTCACCGGTCCCGATCTGCTGCAAGCTCTCCCCGGGGTACTGACTGATGCGCTTCCGCCAACACCCCATTGCCGTCGGAGCCGACATTGCAGAGATGTTCATACAAGTAAAAGTGAGAGAAGAGGACCGGGACGCGCTGCGCTATCTTTGGCGCGGCGACCGTCGCGACGACACACCGCCACGAGAGTACCGTATGACGTCACTAATTTTCGGAGCCACGTGTTGGCCTGGCTGCGCACCGGCTCGCGCGCCTATATACAAGCCGTTCGTCGCACACAGAATAGCGGCCATGGAAAATACAACGACAGTAGGCGAATGGCGTTGGGTATCTACCAAACTCAACGTCGCTGACGAAGCCACCTGCCAAGCCCCCGCCGACTTCAACGCGACACACAGATGGTTCACCGGGCCCGCCTTCCTGCTCGACGACCCATCAACGTGGCCAGTCGAACAAGCGCAACCGCACGACGTCAACACGGACGAGGAGAGAGGTGTACGTGTCGAAAAATGCAACGTCGTGACAACGACGACGTGGCTCCCACCGGCTGACAGATTCTCCAAGCGTCTACTGCGCACAATAGGCAGAGTGCTAACAAAGAAAAACAAGCAGGCGGACGAAGATTGGCGCACGTCGACGAAGCGACCCACTACTCGCCCCACAGCGCACCCGGCGGAACCTCGTCATACAAGAAAATATATAACGCTCGACGCAACGCACCTATTAGAAGCCGAAAATATAATAGTACGAGAAGTGCAACGCGCTGCATTCGCCGAAGAGGTCGCCGCCCTACGACGGGGACGCCCCACTACCCCGCACAGCCGACTCCGCACACTGGCCGTTGAACTCGTCAATGACGTCATCACCGTGAAAACACACATCTACGTGTCTGACTGTACGCGCCATACATCTAGAAGTCGTGCCGAGCTTAAGTGGGGACTCTGCGGTGATCTTAGTGAGTAAATTATTGTCACTTGTTGATATAGGTAGTGGATGTTTTCTATGAATTTAAGTATATTAAGTAGGTAGGTTTATTTATTCAACATTACATGTATCTATTATAACAGTGTATGCAATGCGTTTCTAGGTAGGTGTTTATTAAGTTCTAAGAATTTTTTTGTAACATTTCATCGTCTGTCGGCAAAGAAAAAAAGGATAAATGTCTGTTGCTTTTATGTTTTTACACCCCGCAACACTGCAGCGCGTTGGTCTCATTCGCGACGAAGCCATTTTTTTGGTGATTTTATAGCGCGACCGGCGGCGTCCGGCCGTGAGCGCGTGTGGCAACCGACTGGCTAAGCGTGTCGGCCACGACAGGCGACGTGTAGGTATCGTTCTGGGTTCCCACGGTACAGATGGGGGGCACTGGCATGGTGCGCGCCGCCAAGGACAACCTCTACGGGGTGCTCAAGGACAAGGCCCCCAGTGAAGAGGTGCTGACCACGCTACTACAATTTACTACAAGAAACCAAAAACAATATAAAATAAAATATAAATTATTTATCCATGTACTCATTTACTGAGTATAATGGATTATCCAATAGAAAGTTTTATTTTTGCAAGTGCCATACGACGCGGGACTGTCCCAAGTCTCCCCGTAGAACGTATTAGTTTGCCCGATACCTCGACACGTGCAAACATTGACAAATTATTTCGTACATACATTAATACCTCGAATATATAAAGTGAGTCATAATGCGGAACTTTATGAAGAGATCCCTGCAAGAATACCTGGGTTCTACTCCGGCCAGTATTCGAAGTGCTCGTTTTTGGTTTATCATAATTCAAAAGTGGAATTTCCCCAAAAACAGTACCGTATGACATAATTGAATGAAAATGTGCAAAATAAACAGACTTTAATGCATTAACAACTCTGCAGCGTTACAGATCAAAAAGTTTCGCGTATAATTATTTTTTGGACTACTTACAACATGAACGCCTGTGCGTATCAGCAGAGCAATCCAAATCTGTGGTGTATTTATGTTTGTGTCAGGCGCTAAGTAGTCAAAAAACAATTATACGCGAAACTTTTTGAACTGTAACGCTGCAGGGTTGATTTTAAGCTAAATGTAGGTAGCAATTAGGTAGAAAACTTTGGTTAGTAATTAACATGAAAATTGTGCGTCCTTCGCAAAATATGAACTTTGTCCAAACATCCTGACGTCAGAATGACTGTTCAAAAAAAAATGTGATATCTTTAAACTTTAGCCCCAGTTTTCACACCTTTTTCACAGAAATGAACCTGTGTGTAGCCCTGAGTATGACATACCCAGCCAAATCATCACATAAGAGGGATGATGGCCTCGTTGGTTTTGAGATTTTGAATCAACTTTCAAATCATGTTTAGCGGGTGCCCACATCTGTGCAATGCAATTACAGCGACACGATTCTCTTTTAGACTCCAATCCATTATAAATGGAGGAGATGTTAAAAAGCAGGCTTCCTGAGCACGACGTGATAAGTGTTATGTGTGGTATAAAATTGTAGCTCACAAATCCACCATATTGTGCACTTTTTATTTTTTCGGTAGCATTTGTTTTAACGCAAAAAAAGAAGTTGCAAATCGAGTAACAGAACTTAGTAACCAACTAGATTGATTATTCTTATTCTTGATTGCCGAGGGTAGATCGTTAACGAATAACGTGAATACTTAGAATAATAACGCCTAGAAGGATAGTTTCAACCGGCCGAGGCGCCACATGTAAGGCATAAAATGGATTCATGTAGTTGTGAACAACTCGTATTTACACGCGCCGATACGCACACAAACACAGCAATAATGTTGCTAGCGCAATCACTTTTCCCCTGAAATTGGGGGTATACTCATACCAGTGGTGATTGGTTACATTCTAAATTTTAATTGAATCATAGACCCGTTGTTGACTTCAAACACTAATAAATACATTAAACAGGTTTTTGATATTTATTATTATTAATTTGCAATGTCACTTGAAAATAAACAAAATCGTAATTAGTAGGTAGGTATGGTCAAATCCTGAAATGACTTTTCAGCCAGCTGAAAACGCTTTCTCAAGCACTGAAATTGACGTTCGAAGTTTTTGACCTAATCCACCGGCGTAACACTTTTATTTGCACAGTCGTCAACTCATCATCAAGACATTTGTGACGAGCCCCAACACGTTGTGTTTTTGTGTAATTTAGGAGCTTACTATGGCCACCTTCCGTCCTCATCATCAGACCAGCTTGGTAGTACCATAATAATGCATTCTCACGTGATTTAAACAGGTGTACAAAATTAAAACTCGATTCAAATTTGATTTGCAATATTTGACCCAGACATACTCTAACATACACGGCAAGTCAAATAAAAGGATAATAAAAATCAAGTGATTAATCTTCCTAATTTTTTTATATTTGTATTTTCAATTATAGGCTCCCAAAAATAGGTCAGTATATTATCAGGACAGAATTATGGGTAAAGAGTCCGTTACACTGGAAACACTACGTTGTCATGCCGCTTATAGAAAATATGAGATATTGATTACTGTTTTACGTAAAAATACGAGTTAAAGAATAATATTTACGAGTGAAATGTTGTCTTAGCATGTTTATCCTTTTTATCAGATGCATTGTGACACCCTATCACTGCACAAACCGTCATAATAACTGAAAATGCGGGAGCTCTTTACAGCTGTCACGCGTCCTTGCAACTGACAATCCGATCGACGGGCGTTATTATTCTAAGCGTGAATAAGACATTTCCAAGGGCTGATCCTTGAGGGATACCCAGCCTTACATCAGAAGGCAGAAGTTACGTCATGTGTTCTTTTTCTATTTCGCCCTTTATTTTTTAAAAAGTGGTTGGCTGCTTTTACTTTCATCGGGTCATTGCTATCCCAAAATGTAATTTTGCCGACGAGGACATTGTTGACGTCTTTGCACCAATTATGTATGAAAAACATTGTGCTTTTATCAAGTAAATATTGACCCAATAATTCTTTATGTCTTGTGCAATTTAAAAATGCAACATTTATATTTGTATTTATTATTAATTTTATATAGTTGGAAATGTTTCGTATATTGCTATGCGTTTTGAGGATTTCCAAGCAAATGTGTTCCACTTGGGCAAAGAAATCGAACAATGCTCTGGTAGGATAGCATAGCCACCTTTTACCCTCATATTCTTTTTTTTGTATAAGTTTATGAAAAGGCAGAAGTTCTCTCTCCTCGATATCATTTTGGCAGGTCTCACAGTTTTTATACATGTGTTTTTTTGCTAGTCTTGCCAGCCAGCCACTGCAATATCCTATTGCTGCGCTTCTTTCGATGTGCTCAGGAAGCCTGCTTTTTAATAGCTCCTCGATATCTAAAAGCTCTATGAACAGATGAGCACTATCAATTTCATCTTCACATTCAGTCGGTGTCTTGGTCTCCATAGGTTTTAGTAAAAGATTCTTTAAAGATTGTAGACATGAACTATCATCTTTTTCACAGTTTGACCCAACTGAGTGTGAAGATGAAATGTTGTTAATCAACAATGTTTTAAAAGCACCTTCGAATGCAATAGCAGTAGGCATAATATTACTGCATCCTTGAGCCCGAATTGCTCCAAAAAAATTTTCCAATGCATCTTGGTTGAAGTTGCGCAGCAATAAGGAATTCATTCCTTTTGAACTTAAATGTTTGGAAATAGATTTAAAACTATTTACAGTTCTGATCCAGCTCGACACAGACGGCACTACCCCTTGATTTCTGGCGTTTTCAAATTGCATTGATTTCAGGACAGGCATACTCTCGTTCCACAGTTTATGATGAGGCGAAGTTGGAGTTACTGCAGTCCGGTAAATCTTCCCTTGTCGCACTTGACTGTAACTCCCATTCACACTGTCGAATAAATTGTCGAAGAACATAAGCAGATCTGCTGTATCTGTGCTGTTTTTTTCCATAACTCCAGATTCTGTAATAAAACAACAACAATAATGTAACTTTGGAAAAATAGTATCAAAGGGTCTCGTCTCGGACTCTTAATATGACATTCTGAAATGTACATGTACAAGTAAAAATTTGTAGGTCATTATTTGTATCTTAAAGTTTTTCAATTCGTACTGTATCAAAGTGTACAGTTTTATTGTCAACTAGATGTTGCCCGCGACTTTATCTGCGTAGAATTCGGTTATCGCTGTAAAAGGTAGCCTAAGTCCTTTTCCAATGTCCCCATCAATCCCTATGCAAAAACTCATTTAAATTGGCTCAGCGGTTTGGTTGTGAAAGTAGCGTAACTAATACAAACAAACTCACTTTTGCAAGACTTAGACATTATAAAACAAATTGAATGTAGGATGCCGTTGAAATAGCATTTCATTTTACCAATGTTACCCAAATGGCCCTGATTTCGTTTAGGGTAATATGGATTTTAATGTATATACAGGATCAATTCGTATTAGTAATTTAGTATACAGGACCCTATTTTTCTTACTGTCTGGTAACAATGAAATCGAACCCTGCGAAACCGTAATATGGCAAATTTATCAAGGATTATTTTGTTCCTACACACTTTGTATGTATCGTTCACGGTTTTCTTTTGAAATGGAAAATACCGCGCTCCGGGACACATTCGAGGGCGCGGGGGGGTGACGCTCGCCCCGGGGAGGGGGGGAGAATAGATAAAATTTTACTTTGCTCTATAACCTACATATCCCGATCGATAAAAGTTGTGCTTTAATTTTGCCAAATTTTCCATACATTTGAAACTAATTTTCTTTAACTAGTATGTAAGTGCAAAATTAATTTACCGGAGTATACAGAAAAAATGCATAGGTACCTACCTGCCATGTATCCAAGTGCTACTCCAACAGATTTACTAAATACTTGAGTGCAATGTTTTACCCTCATTTTAGGTATTTGGTCCGGAAACACATGTTGCGCTGTTAATTTCGGTACCAGTTTCACTCCTTTATATCCAGGAGCTCTATTATATAAGGCCACAATGTGCTCCCATTTAGCAACGCGTGCTTTTCCTTTCATGAAATATTTTAATTTTTTTGTAATTAAATTATTTCTGATCCCTTTCATCAAATGTGGCGGATCAAAAATAGGAAATATCTTTTCATTTTCGACTTCAAATATTTCTTCTCTAAATTCTTCGCCTCCTCGTAAGTATTTTTCTTTGGTAGTTTTTATCAATTGGTTGACAGCTGCTATGTTGGAGGTCCCCTGGTCACACACAGTGGCTATTACTTTTAACCCCGTTGCTTGGAGTTTTTTTATCACAGTGACAATTTGAGTTTTTAGCTCAACTGTTTTGGTGCTTCCACGGCAAAAATAATACGCCACTGGTTGTTTGAATTTTTTTATCGCTCCTCTAATCATAAAAACCAGCACATGATCACAATATTCCGTTGTTTTTACTTCTCCATTGTCGACGAACCCTGTCAGTTCGTCTCTTTTTTTGTTATATGCCACACCTGGTCCGATTGCCATCTCGTCAAACAACAACATACAATATTTATGTGTTTCCGGCATCTTGCTTACTCTCTTCATTAAATGATCAAAGAGTAAGTCATTGATTCCAGCTTTTAATGGAATTTTCTGTAGTAAGTTTTGCAGAGTCCTTCTACTAGGCAAAACGCATAAGTTTCTTAATAGCCTGTATGCCTTTGGGGACGGTTTGTAGAGAGACAGGGCCAATATTTTTTCTTCTAGTGTGAATCTCCTTCCTCGTTGTTTTTTGCCACTTTGCATGACTTGCATTTGGCAAAATGTCTTAGTAGACACTGACATTTTCCTCGACACTATGTTAAATGCAGCTGTTTTTGTCATTTTTTTGGCCATAGTTAATTGTTTTTTGAAGGAAGCCTTTTCTTTTTCAGCCGTCCGTAGCTTTCTAAGGAGTAATTTGTACTCTTTGTGCTGTGCTAAGGATACCCGAACACCTGTAAAATAATAATAGTTTTATTAGTAAAGGAAACAGTTCAAAGCTGTGTTGTCACTGCTTTGTTCCAGTGTGAAGAAATTACAGGAACAAAGCAAAATATTATGAGACATACCTTTTCTTGGAGTTTTCTTTCTTTCACTGCAATTGGAACCAAATGTTTGAGTTTTATCAGGTTGTCTTTGTGTCTCCTCATAACTTCTTTGTGGTTCTATAAAAAAACATTCATTTTTAAAATACATATAAGTAAAAGTTATTCCTATACAGAATTATTGGTGATGTTTCACATTCAATTTGCATATATCGCTGTATTGTAAGTATAAGTATCTATAAATTACGTGACGCATTTAGAAGGGCAGGGGTCGAGCCGAACCTTATCGAATCTCACGTGGGGGAGATGGGAGTTTCGGCAAATATCACTACAGACAATCTAAATAAAGCTACAACATGTATTATGTGGTCTGTATAGAAGTACAGAGTATGGGTGACTTAGGGTCTAATCCTAGAGTCAATATCGTACATACATGGGTGTATGTAAATTTGTTTTGGTTTATTCACTTTACTTAACTAAAAATGTATTCTTTTAATAACAGACCTGTTTGAATTGATCGAATCCTTTGAGCACTTGATGTTGGTTGAACGTGTTCTGGTGCATTATCTTCTGCAGCAACCAGTTGCTCTCGCAAACCTTGGACTTCTGGTCTACCTGTTAAAAATAATTTACATCTTACATATTTTTATTATAAACAAAACCGGCCAAGGGCGAGTCGAACTCGCGCACTGAGGGTTCCGTACAAAATATACGCTAAAACGTTTGTAACTGAAAACCAGTATAAGCAGAGCCCTGCCCCTAAGCAAAACTTACGCAGTGTGTGGTCATTTTATATTGGCCGCAAAATTAAATTTGTTGTAGTAGGATAAAATGAGGATATTAAAAACTACTTATTAGATCTCGTTCAAACCAATTTTCGTTGGAAGTTTGCATAGTAATGCAAATCATATATATATATTAGAAAAAATATATATTAGAAACATCTATATCATTTTTACTTAACTAAAAAAAAAATGTAAGTATTCTTTTAATAACAGACCTGTTTGAATTGATCGAATCCTTTGAGCACTTGATGTTGGTTGAACGTGTTCTGGTGCATTATCTTCTGCAGCAACCAGTTGCTCTCGCAAACCTTGGACTTCTGGTCTACCTGTTAAAAATAATTTACATCTTATCTTGTATTAGGATAAAATGAGTATATTAAAACCGGTCAAGTGCGAGTCGGACTCGCGCACCGAGGGTTCCGTACAAACACTTTCCATCCTAAAGTGGTTAAGTTATGTTTGCACCTGGTATGTATAGCGCTCCATACAAATGAGGTGCAAAGTTAACGCAAACAATCCCTTTGTTGTATGGGAGCCCCCCTTGAATATTTATTTTATTTTATTTTTCGTATTTGTTGTTATAGCGGCAACAAAAATATATCATATTCTGTGAAAATTTCAACTGTCTAGCTATCACTTAGTATTTGTTGTTATAGCAGCAATAGAAATACATCATCAGTCTGTGAAAATTTCAACTGTCTAGCTATCACCTTTCTTGAGATACAGCCTGGTGACAGACGGACGGACGGACGGACAGACGGACGGACAGACGGACGGACGGACGGACGGACGGACAGACGGACGGACGGACGGACGGACAGACGGACGGACGGACGGACGGACGGACGGACGGACGGACGGACAGCGAAGCCTTAGTAATAGGGTCCCGTTTTTACCCTTTGGGTACGGAACCCTAAAAACTACTTAGATCTCGTTCAAACCAATTTTCGTTGGAAGTTTGCATAGTAATGCAAATCATATTTTCTTTTAAGTTTTATCATTCTCTTATTTTAGAAGTTACAGGGAGGGGGACACACATTTAACCACTTTGGAAGTGTCTCTCGCGCAAACTATTCAGTTTAGAAAAAATATATATTAGAAACATCTATATCATTTTTGAAGACATATCCATAGATATAGTGTTTGACGACACGTTTGGCTCGGTTTGTAGACACCTGCCTACTGAGCCGGCGGTCCCGGGTTCGAATCCTGGTCAGGGCAAATATTTGTGTGATGAACTCGAATATTTGTGCTTGGGTCATGGTTGTTCTATGTATTTGAGTATATATTTATCTATATAAGTATGTATATCGTTGTCTGGTACCCATAACACAAGCCTTCTTGAGCTTAATTTGGGACTAGATCGATTTGTGTGAGGTTGTCCGATATTTATTTATTTATTTATAGATACCCCACATGTATGGGTTTGAATGAATCCATAAGGGCTCCGTTTTTTGCCATTTGGCTACGGAACCCTAAAAACTGGCCACATGCATGAGGTTTAGAATTATATATGACTATGACCAATTCGTCTTTTTTCTTTTTTTACAAGCTTTTATTTAGCTTGCATGGTATGTTTAAAGTATGTATGTTCGGGTGAAATCTTGCAACTCAATTTTGAAGCAGATATCGTCAACTGATTGAGCTAAAATTTTGCAAACTTACTTAACTTTGATGACAATACAATAATATGGTACCATGGGGCTGATCTGATGATGGAGCCGGAAGGTGGCCATAGGAACTCTATCATAGAAAAAGCAATCCTACCGAGCTTGGGCTCTTTAGAATTGTCTCAGTGAGCATTTGATGGATATCTAAAGAAAAGTACTGTCGGCTATAAAAGCTTGCCACTAAAATGTAATTTTTGACAGAAACTTATTTTTATACAAAGAGGAAGATAAACAAGCAAGTCGGTCATCTGATCGTAAATAAATGAAGAAACTGAATTGCTTGCCTCTGTTGAACTTTATCATAATCAATTTCAAATGATTGCTTTTGCAGATGTATGGTATGTCAATATGAAATTTTCAGCAATAAGATTCCACAGTGCTACAGTGAATTTAGTTTCTTCAACTGTAGTACTTAGGTATATAAATTACCTGGAATATGAAGAACGGGAATAGCTATTTTGCAGAGTCTGTTCTTTGGATATAAATGGCAGTCTTCAAAATGTCTACGGCAGACACGTCTATTATTAACGACAGTAACATGGTCCAATGCAGTCAGCTCTCCACCAATATTGGTAATCCAGGATTTAAACTTTTCTTCATTTGTTTCCGGGTTAGGAAACCGATGTAGAGGCACACCTGTGAATAAAATAACAAAAATACTGTATAAAACCAAAACGTAAGGATGAGTATCAATGTCAGTTTTCATTTCCAGCCAAAATTCAGAAACATAATTAATTGGCTTTCAACAGAGAAGTGGCCGATAGGCAGCAAGGAACAGTAACTAAGTAAAAGTAAGATGTAGTCTTGAGAGCCCAATACTCTTTCCGGCCCAGTCCGATCTTGATTCAGGGACGTATTTGACCATAGATTGTCCTGGCATGATCATATAGAGCACCTAAATGGGCGCATTAGGAAATTAATGTGGATCTTTAAAATTTTAAAACATGTGGCATCATACAAACTCTTAAAACAAGTTTATATTACTCTTGCACAATCAATAATGACTTATTGTATACCTGTCTGGGGTGGTGCAAACAAAACTAAATTCCTTGAAGTAGAGCGGGCGCAACGATGTCTACTTAAAGTAACCTTCAACAAACGTTTTAGATATCCCACAACAGATCTTTACAGAGAATGTGAACTCCTTTCATTGCGTAAGTTGTATATTGTACTCAGCGTGATTAAACTTCATAGAACTCTAAGCTACTAGTGCCGCAGACTTTTATGCGCAGAAGAAAAGCCAAAGTAGCCCCTATCCCTCTTACTAAATCTTGTTTCGCCATGAAACAGTACGCGGCACAAGCTGCCTACCTATATAACTACATTGATGTCCATCTTGATATTTACCCAATGCAGCTTCACAATTGTAAAAAAGCAGTGACCTTGTGGATCATGAATTTAAATTACGAGGAAACAGAGGCACTCCTAAAACATCTCTCGTAAATAACGTATATATAAATATAAATATAATAAATGTAATGTAATGAATTGAAAATATATTAACATAATCAAACTGTCTAAATGTAAGTAATAATAAAAACAAGCACTCACTCATGCATATTCACACACTCTTGTACATACATTCTAGTTAAGTAGATATAGTAATAGCACCTAAGTAATTTTGTATTTATTTTGGTTTATTGTAAATCTCCGAGTGATGGAAGAGCGGTTCGTTCCGATACAAGCAAACTGTGCTTAATGGAATGTCCCAACACTTCATGTTGTAACACAAACTTTTAAACTTAATAAATATTTTTGATTTTTGATTTTGATTTACCCTAGGGCGATCCGGGCTATAGCCCGGGGCGCCAAACCGACAGGGGCGGCGTAGGCGCCCCTGGCCGATTGCATTTTGTTTTGGTATTGGCGCTATTCAACCAACTATTACTTCTCACCTTTTTTTTGTCAATCCACAATTTAAAACTAACATGAAAAATAACAAAAACTAAACTAGTTAGTCTTGGTCGAAAACATGCTTGTAAGTTCGTCAATATCTTCGCCTCTTCGGGGCGCGTCTGTAAAAGGCTGCGTCCACACTTGTATCATTTCGCCGATCCGATCCCCGTCGCGTATCTTCACCGCATATCATGAACGGTAGTGTGGACGTCGCGCCGTCGCGATCATGCAACGCTCGCGCGAAATCCGCACACTCGCGATCAGGAAAGTGTTGCATGATCGCGACGGCGTGACGTCCACACTTCCGTTCATGATACGCGGTGAGGATACGGGGTGAGGATCGGCCGTGATCCATCTCGAGTGGGTTTTTGCGCGATCATCAAAGGCGCTATTTGAGTCATCGATCCACGCTGCGGTCATTGGTTTTTAATGCTTAATCTTTACGATAATTAAAAAATACCATACCACTGATGGACTGTACTTTGGTAGGCCTTTGGCTCGCGCTTTCATCTCATTGTGTTATGGCCAATAATGTTTTTTTTTCCTATGACCCAACCCGCACACTTGCTATAACCAAGTGCTTGTTAGACACAACTACCATTATGTAAAAAAAACGTTAAATATTTCCTTGACTTCTGGGGCGGCGAAACTAATAGGCCCGGGGCGCCAAATTTCAAAATACGCCCCTGTCCTGATTCTAATTACTTAATGCCTAACATTGGCTTTAAAATTATAATTTCAAAAATGAAAATAATATACTTTTTTACTTACCGTCTTCCGAAGTCGTTGGACATCCAGGTACACAGCAAGATTTTTGTGACATGTTTGAAATTCACTGTTCACTGTTCACAATTATGGGTCCAAACTGCTGCCGTGCTAAGCTAAAAGGCGACCTTTTCGTATGGAGCTCCATAGCAAAAGGTCGCCTTTTACCTTAACACGGCAGAAACTGGCCTATGCTCACAGGAACTTCACCAAAACTACAAGTTCTTGGTATTTCTTACGATACGACGAGGACTATTGTCAACTACGCGTATTTACGATAGATCTAAGTGTTGTAACACGGCACAGCACCTCGGAGGAACGAATGTTCAACTCAACGCGGACGCTCACTAGAAAAAAGCAAAACTAATACGAATTATACGAAGCAAATTGTAAATAACGCAAATGACACGGACACCATTTGAAATTACCACGCGTTAGCTTGACGTTTGCGGTGAGCGGTGTTGCCATTAACTTAGCTTGTAGTACAATATCTGCTAATTAGGTGGCGCTCAAAATTTAAGATTTTTATAGTTCCGTGTTGCCACTTAGTTCGCAAGACTTTGATTATGAATGGGTTCATCGGTCGCTCTCATTTGCGTACTATCTTTATAAATTCAAGATAGTGCAGTATCAAATAAATACAGTAGATAAAACAATCGCACCGTATGGCGTTTATGCATTATCAGTGAACCGCGTAGTGATATACGTGAAGGTTACAGTGATTTTAGTGCGTAACTTAAACCATGACGGAACAAGCCAAGTTCGAGGGGAACTCTGACCCTAGTTTATCGAATGCAGGTCTCGCTTCTGGTGGAGATGCGCCTATGTTCAGAAATCCAATTCCGTCTACTTCTTTTGCAAATAGTACTCTAGGGCCCCCCGTGTTGCCTCCCAGACCTGATTTGGCTGTACAACCTAGTTACAGTATAACTCCTGGTTACGGGGGTTACGGGGGGATGAATTCATACGGTATGGGGGGGATGGGTTATGGCAACTACGGATATGGAGGCTTTGGAGGGGGCTATGGGATGGGAGGTATGGGTGGCATGGGTGGAATGTCTCCGTATGGGGGATACAACAGATATGGACCTATGCATGGTGATATTGAAAACAGGTGAGTTTATCTTCCTCTATTTATTACTTTGCTACTGATATGTGACAATGTATTTGTGATTATTGTATTAAGCGGTTTACACTCACGTGAAATTGTCAGGAACAACCTGACATATTTTGAACTTTTATGGTGCTCTTTATCAGGGACTGCTACATGTAGAGTGCCGCGGTAACTTCAAGATGTCGGGTCATTCCTGACAATTACATGTGAGTGTAAACTGCTTAATACAATATTTTTTTTTTTACATCTTATTCAAAATGTGGAAATAGATGTGGCTCAGAATGCGACACCGGCACCCGAATTAAGTAAACTATTTTATTTCGGTATAACTTAAAGGAATAAATCATTGATTTTAAGGTTCATTCAAATGGCAGAAGAAAGTTCCCGCCCTGCCTTCGACTCCATACAAAGTCTGGTCAACGCGGTCGGCAGTGTTGCCATGATGCTGGAAAACACATTTTTCGCCCTCACCAGTTCATTTAGAGCTATTTTAGGTAAGTTTAACACTAACAGCTAAAGAAAGAAATCAATTGAGTCAATAGAAAGTCCGGTCAATGTGTAAAGGCAGACATTGTCGCCATCCTTCTCATGGAGAATACATTTTTTACCCTGTCAAGCTCATTCAGAGCTAGTTCAGATGTTTTTCACCAGTATTAGAAGAAAGAAACTATATGCAGAGGACATGAGGTATTTTTATTTTTATTTCTGGATGTTCTTATCCTTTAAATTGACAGAAAAAAAGAAAGATTGATGGTTCAAACCTTACTAAGGTTGGATATAGCAAAGTATTCTGGTTAGAGAAAAATTAAATGGTCAAAGATTATGTGCATTATAATATTTATAATGCACGTTGCCAAGTTAAGAACGGTTGTAGATATTTTCTTGCATCGGTGGCGTTTTGTCAAAGAAATTCCTGCAAGCAGAAATGACTTGCTTTGCCTCAAAATGCAATAAAAAAGGCTGCTCAAAAGCGAATGGGTCTCCTTTTGTTGTAGACTTTAACATACAATCCTTTTCTTAAATCTTTCTTTCTGACCCGTGTGTTAAAAAGATGTCACTAAAAATAAACACAATAAAAGGCAACAAACGCCTTATTTTGCTTAAATTTTAGTGAAACTTAGTGAAAGAAGCAGAATCTTTCCACCTGTAAAGATACATATAATGATTATTCAATCATTCTAGTGTAACTACTAACCACCTACTTATATCCAAGCACATTTATGATTATTCTATTAAAGATCACTTTTGCCTAAACTTTGATATGATATGATGACAGTTAACAATGTTATAGAAACTCATTTTCTTATTGACTAAGTATGTCGCCACCAGGGTCATATGGTTCGAGTTCAGTGATATTTGTGTTCAATGCCAATAGTTAAAACAGGTTTTTTGTATCTTATAATGTTCGAAAGTTAATAGCAGAACATTCAGTAGACATAAACATACTATTTTACTCTAGACATGGGGACAAGCGTTACTTTTTGATATCAGTGACTGGCGATCCCGTTCCAAAAATGTCACAGTGAAAAGTCATTGTGACTTTGTCACGCCCGTTACTCGTTTCACTGTATGATATTTATGACAGGTGGTCAGTCACGGTGCTGTAACTAACGTTATTTTTTTACACTGTTATTTTAACGTGACTATGTCACGCCTGTTACTCATATCACCTTAGATATTGTCGCGGTGCCAGCAACCCTTCACGCAAAATAGGCGCATTGTAAGACGTCGAGTTGCGGAAAACTAGCCCGCTATAACCTATAACCTTGTCGCGGTGCTTTAGCTGGTTTTTAACTATAAGAAATGAGGTAGAAATTAGCTAGAGTACATTCTGTTTTTTTAGTCAATGTGCATATTTGGCTAATTAATATCAAACATTCTCGTACCGAAAACCCGAGGTATGGATATAACATTTATGACCGTGTTTTTATCACACGGTTATCATTATCATACAAGTAATTGATTGAAAATAACCTTCACAGTTTTTGGGATTTCAGACTTTCTTTTCAGACTTCAGGATTTGAGTAACAGACTGCGCTAGGAACAGTAGGAACGTATGTGATTTTGTAACGTTGTTCCTTTGGGAAAAGTCACAGTCACAACTTTTGACGGCGAGTCACTGTGACTTTGTCACCGTGACGTTATTTATCCCCCATGTCTATTTTACTCGTCTGGTTCGGTGGTCTAATAGGTAAGACGCCCATGCTGATCCAGAAAACCGTAGGAAACGCGGGTTCGAAACCGCCCGAGAAACGAAATTTTTAATCTATACTCTTTAGTGTAAACTAGAGAGAGTCTAGTATAGACTTATAGATATTTCTGAACAGTTTAATTGTACATATCTTTTTGCAAATCTACAAAGAACGTGCATTTTATTAAAAACGCTAACTCTTAACAAATAACAAATAATACAATGGAATGGATAGGGCTAAAAAGTAGTAATAAACATATTTTATACATTTTGCATGTCTTACGTAAGCACATAGTTATTCAACCTTATATCTATCATAATAAGATCGAATCCCGCACACATGGTGTTTAGTTATCAATTTAGCACGTCATACTATAATAAAACCTATGTACACAGTGTAGGTATTATATTCAGTATGTAGTCATTACGACGTGGGACATTCAAATGACTCTTCGCTGTTTATGACTGCAGTTTATCATCTGTATGTTATTTTCCGTGTTTTGTCTTTCGTCTAACGTCTGACTAGCCTTATTTATTTATGTAAGCAACTGTACATATCTAGGCCTTAAAACACTCCTGTGATCCTATTATGAAACTCGCCTTCGACTCGTTTCATAAAAACACTCTTGTTTTGTTTTAAGACCTCTCATTATGTAACAATGAAATAATGAACTTTATTCTGCAAGTAGGCCTCAAGGGTACTTTTACATTTCTGAGTCTACTGGCATTTCACAAGAGGAGACCACTGTTGCGAAGAAACGCCGAAAGAAACCCAATCTAGAGTCTGTAATTTTCTTCAGATACAATTGCATAAACTACTATTATAATAGCATACATAGAATAGATATTTTTACTGTAAACCAGTAGGTGATCTACAATTTAGGCGATTGATTTCATAGAGATAAAATAAATGAGGCCGGAGTGAAAGCCTTCCTATAAATAAACAGAATACACTCGCCACGCAGAAAAACCACTACATAGTATAAGACATAGTCGCTTCCTGTCTGTCTGTCCCTATGTATTTTTTATTATTAGCCTTTATTTAACAATCTTATGAAATATAGTTTGTGTAATTTACATTTATATGTATGTATGTATTACATGTTATTAACATTCCTTATATATTCTATATTTATGAGCCGGTTTGACGATTGTCTTGCGATTTCGCAAAGGCCTCCCCTAAAGCCCTCCATAGTCCTCTATCCTGTGTCTTTCTTAGCCAGGTAGCACCAGCCACGTTTTTAATTTCATCTTCCCATCTTAGACGTTGCCTCCCTTTCCTTCTTTTATTTTGTCTTGGACACCATTGGGTAACGTCCTTCACCCATTTGTCTTTATTGGTTCTCATAATGTGACCTGCCCACCTCCATTTTAGTTTTCTTACGGTGTACTTTACATCAGTGATTTTTGTTTGGTTTCGTAATGTTTTTAGTTTTACTCGGTCTTTTAGTTTCACATTGAGCATACTTCGCTCCATGCTGTGTTGACACGTCTCGAGCTTGGTCATATTTAGTTTTGTTAGGCTCCATGTTTGACATCCATAAGTCATTACGGGCAGAATACATGAATCAAATATCTTTTTCTTTGCTTTGGGTGGTACTTGAGGATTTTTGACGACGTCTTTAAGAGACCAATATCTTTTCCATGCTAGCTGTATTCTGTTGTTTATTTCTTTTGTTGTGAGGTCTATTGGTGCTATTGTTTGTCCAAGGTATGGGTATTCTTCAACATATTCTATTTCGGCGCCGTTTACTATGATGGGTGATTTGGTATGATTCGTCATTACTTTGGTTTTTGTTGCGTTCATTGAGAGTCCAACTTGATCACTTTCTAGTACTAGATGTTTGAGCATTTCTTCTAGGTTTCTTGGGTCTGTGGAAATCAGAATTAAGTCATCTGCGAATCTCAAGTGGTTTAGACGAATTCCGTTAATGTTTAGTCCATAGTTGTCCCATTCAAGATTTCTGAATATGTGTTCCAACACTGCCGAAAAGAGTTTCGGTGACAGCGGGTCCCCTTGTCTGACTCCTCTCTTGATAGGGAAGTGTTCGCCGACTCTTTCTGTTCGCCGTCATTGTTTTGTATATGTTGTTGATCACTCTTATGTATTTATTCTCGACACCTTGAGCTGCAAGTGCTTCCCAAATTTTTGTGTGCCTTAAAGTATCGAATGCTTTGTTGTAGTCAACAAAGGCTAGGTAATAGGTTAAGCCATATTCGTTGCATTTCTGAATTACTTGCTTTATTGTGTGGATGTGGTCAATCGTTGCAAATCACTATGTATGCTTAGATCTTTATAACTAACGGATTTTGATGCATAATATCAGCATTGCACCCGTGCGAAGCCAGGGCGGGTCGCTAGTAACTAATATTTCCATATTCACAGGTGTAGCAGAGAACTTTGGCCGCTTAAGATCCCTTTTCGCGCAGTTCTGGTCGACGTTTGCCGTCGTCCGCTCGCTGAACTGGCTCGTGAGGAAGCTCCTGGTGATGCTGGGCATCAGGACGGAAAGTGAATTCAAGGTCAGCGATAATTTCCACTACGGTTATTGTTCATAGTCAAATTTGTCCAGTTTTGAACGGCATTCAACTAAATGTTTACAATAAAGCGATTTTTTTTTAAATTTAATGGTTCAGACAGGGTTCTAACGGCAGGGTTAATCTACCCTTAAATTGGCAATGTACACCACGATGTACAAACTCTTTGACCATCTTTTTCTATTTCTTTTCGAACGAGAATTGTTTGCTCTATTCAACCTTAACGAGACTTGAACTATCGACCTTCGTTTTTTTGTAAATTTAAGGGTTAACGACCATACAATTTTGTGACGTGCGTTCACTCAAACGCTTTACGCTAGCAGACGTTACTGTTTTTATAAAATAATTAGATTTCAACTACTTCTTTCCCTTTGTTGAATGCCTCAAGTCTAATAATGGACGGAATTCTCGACATAAAAGTGTAATGTACGGGCGTTTAATGATCGGGAGGTCTATGAGGAATGATAAATATATTATTAAAACTCAATCTTGGTATATTTCAAAAATGTCTCGGTTTTTCCCAAATGAGTAGCTTTAAGCTGACCAGTATGCTCGCTTTTCCCCCATTTCTGATCAAAATACATCAATAAAATGATAAACACAGCTATAATCATGTTTGAACATTTCTCACTGCGAGGGCGGAGTTACCCCAAAAAGCCGCTAGATGACGTTGTACCGTGCCCAAACTACGTAACGGTGTTTTCCCAAAATATGTGTACCTTTTCAATGAACGCTTACCTACTCGAATAATAATTATTTAATAATATAGCTATATGGCTATATATTACAAATTTTGACGACGGTGCTCGGTCTCGCTTTTCGATACTGACTGCCACCGTTAAAATTTGATGATATTAGGGTCCCTTAATATCAGACAACAACTGCTTGCGAGTTGGTTAGTTAAGAGCAGCGATTTAATCTGTGGGTTCTATGTAGGTGAGAATTATTTGATGCATAGTTAAACAAATATAGAAATTTCAATCCACCACCACCGTCAGTTGCCAGCCACTTGCCACTGCGACCAAGGCTCACCTTTTTGCACAACATAGTGGTATGTTGTGCTAATGTAACAAAAAAAATACGTAGATCTTTTCAGACATAATCGTTCTGTATTACGGTACTGATATTCGTTTCACTATATGTATTTGCAGAGATAACGAATGATAAAAATAATTTTGCAAGAGCGATAAGAAATGCAAAACAATGGTTGATAAAATTTTGATAATATTAACCGGCAAACTGTAACGATATACCAACTGGCCAGAAAGAGGTTATGTATATTGACCTAAAAAGCGAAACGGTTCAGTTCGGGCCAAAATGCTTTCACATGTCCGGCTGTTTTCTTCTACATGTCGCATTTCTCAAGCGATTTTCGTGAAATTGTGAGCAGGTTCGATAATCCATACTAATACTCGTATTATAAATGCGAAAGTCTGTCTGTCTGTCTGTTACCTCTTCATGCTTAAATCGCCGAACCGATTTAGATGTGGTATGGAGATAGATTGAGTCCCGCGGTATAGGATACTTTTCATCCCGAAAATCATCTTTTAAAGGGGTGAAATGGGTGATGAGAGTTAAGCTACCTAAATTACTCATTCCGTGCAGACGAAGTCGCGGGCATAAGCTAGTTATATATAATTCCTTTAGTCAGTTTTTCGTAATTGTTCAGAAACTTCAGAATGGGAGTTGAAAATGTAAATAATAGGTGTCCGCTTCTTTTATAGAGAAACACTTCACTGAATGCTTCATAGAATTAGAATTTTAATTTCATAGACAAATTTTACCTCAGAAGTCAATACATTTTTCAGAAATCTTGAAAATGTCAACCTATAGATTAGGTTAGGCTTGTGTTATAGGTAACATTCCAAAATATTTTATGATAAATAAATAAATAAATATCGGACAACCTCACACAAATCGATCTAGTCCTAAATTAAGCTCAAGAAGGCTTGTGATATGTTATGGGTACCAGACGACGATATACATACTTATATAGATAAATATATACTTAAATACATAGAACAACCATGACCCAAGCACAAATATTCGAGTTCATCACACAAATATTTGCCCTGGCCGGGATTCGAACCCAGGACCGCCGCCGGCTCGTTAGGCAAGCGCTTACAAACTGAGCCAACCGCGTTGTCAAAAAACGATTTCAGAAAAAAAACGCTGTTGATGAAATACAAATTCTATGAAATGTTTCTATATAAAACAACGGTTAAAATATCATATTTTACCCATTACGAAACCGACTCGCCGGACAAGGCGGGGCGTCAAAATAAGACTCGGGCCAAGCCGGGGCAAATCGCTTATTTTTCTTCAGTAGCAATGGAGAATTGTGCTCAATTCTCCATTCAAAAAAAAACCAAACCCTGAAGTGGGCAATCCGGTGGGAATCGGGTTCTATGGAAGCCACGCCACTGGGAGAGATATACCTATATTTATATATGAATGGACACAGAATAATAGCTTTGCAGTTTGCTTTGCTTGCCAATTGCAGCACTATGCTGAATCAGAGTCTTTTCTTTAACGCAGGCATTGCTGGACTCATTGGAGACTATACTTTGCTCCGCATACTATAGTTAAAATTAGAATGTTGCGCAAATAATGTCCTGTCTGTGTGTGCTTTTATGGAATAAACATTTTATTCTTAAACATGCAATGAATTGTCGTCATAACGTGCGCTATAACAGGCTTCGATTCGAAGTATCCCGTTTCGGGCGGAACAACTCGAGACTACAGTTCGTAAAGGAATTTCATACAAAATTGAAGGCCTAAGCCGGGTATTTTTAGGGTTCCGTACCCAAAGGGTAAAAACGGGACCCTATTACTGAAACTTCGCTGTCCGTCCGTCCGTCCGTCTGTCACCAGGCTGTATCTCCAGAACGGTGATAGCTAGACACTTGAAATTTTCACAGATGTATTTTTATTGCCGCTATAACAACAAATACTAAAAATGAAATAAAATAAATATTTAAGGGGGGCTCCCATACAACAAACTTGTTATACCTATATATACATATATATAGGTACGGAACCCTTCTTGCGCGAGTCGGACTCGCACTTGCCCAATTTTATTTTAAACATGGCGTCTGTGTTCGTAAACAGGCTAAACAGCTGAATTATATATTTTTTGAGTAGCGTATTTTTTTATTTCATTGCATATGTTTGAGAAAAGCCCTATATGCAACCGTGAAAAGGGCTTGCCGGCTTCGTATTAGAGATGTGCTCGCGAGTAAGCGATTTACCTTAAGGTACCATTCCGCGATGGGCTGCAGACCGCAACCGCAGGGAGTTGGGCTCATTACGTCTTGATTTCATTTTTCCCTTTTACCAATACTCCTAGAACTCAAAACGACTTATTGTCAAAATACCTAAATTTCAGAATGCCTAACTTTTTTTTTCATTGTACCATAAACCTAATATGACTGAATTTTAAAATGTCTCAGTCTCATAATAGACAAATATCACAACACCTTTATCGCATTAAACCATATGTTCAAAACAACCAAGTGCCAGAATACCTAAATTTCAAATAGATAACCTTCGTGTAAAATTTTCTTTACTCTCTTCTTTAGTACCTACTGGCCACTTACGATGAAGTATCAATATTAAATAAGATTATATCTAGGCGACAGATCTGCGTTCTGTAATAACACCTAAGTATCTACATCAATTCGGAAGATAAACTACGTCTATATGCCTACCAAATTTCGTCCAAATCCGTGCGACCGTTTCCAAGAAGCAAATATGACCATTTTCTATCTTAAAACGTACCCCAACTTTTGTGTTATTGTTCGTGTGTATTTTGTACAAATCGTTTGTACCTATGCTTCTAATGTATTTAATTTTATTGACTGTTCTCGGGTCGTGTACTTCGAATATTTGATTGTACAAATCAGACAGATAAAACTAAATAAAAGCTGCTAAAAATCTAGTTTTATAAGCGTAATATAAAAGCTTTGCTCATTAAATCGAAAAAAAAAAATTTAGGCATTTTGAACCTATGACATTTTGCTATTCTGGAGTTTTCAATTTAAGGTATTTTGAAATTTGGTCGTATCTGTAATTCGGCATTTTAAGGAAATGTACATTTCGAGACTGAGGCATTTAGAACATAAGAAATTTTAGGTCGAAGTCATTGTGACATTTGTACATTTTAGGAATGAGGCAGTTTGATTTTTAGGTATTATGAGTCCATGGTCATTTGAAATTTAGGGAGATTAATGAATAAGGCATTATGGAAATTAGGTAGAATAAGCCCTACTCACCGCAGGCGACACTGCGGCTGGCGGCTGCGATCGACCGCAGTGCTGCCTGCGGACGCGTTCCAAGCGCGGCGGCATGCCGCGGCTGCTCAATTCATAGAATCATGCCTTATTCAAAAATTATTGCGGTAATTTAGATTAGATGTATCGTAAAGGACTGGATGACCAGCAACAAAGTTAATTAATTTCTCTTCATCGTCTTCGGAAAAAGTCGCCATTTTTTATACGTGTGAACTCTCTGCGGTTCGCGTCACCACTGCCGCTGCAGCCTGCGGTCGCTGCGCGCCGCGGCCGCAGGATACGCGCCGCGGCTGCAGGCCGCAGTGCTGCCACGCTCGGAATACATTTCATAGAGATTCATAGAAACAAGTGGTGTCGCTTGCAGTTTGCTGCTGCAGTTTGCGGTCTGCAGCCCAATTCGGAATGGTACCTTTAAACGAGCTATATCATTTGGTTTAGCTCACTGGCTCTTTCGTTCACTGAAGATTCAAGTAGCTCAGTATTTCCTCTATCATCTCAGTATTACTTGCTTGCTCTCGCGCGTTTTTCTCGTCGTTTCGTCTTTTAAATCCAAATTGTCTCTAGTTCTTTACTCACTCGTGAACGATATAGTCTAAAGATCTACTGCGCTAAATGAGTGATACGTATCTCGGTGACCTAAAGACACATTATATTATATCACTCCTTTCACTTTAGTGACACATTCTGCGCATCTCTACTTCGTATCACTATCCGTCTATACCTATTCTTTCTTTCTTTTTCTTTATTTTAACGATGTCAGGCGGTATCACTAAAGAAATACCGGGCACCGTCGTAAAAATTGATTATATCGTATGTAAATATTGAATAATTTTGTTTCTAATCATGACACAGATTATTCCTTTGAGTAACTAGTAATTACTGAGACAACACACCGTTAGTTAGTTTCGCCACGCTAAAACGCCATCTACCGAATAATTGGGACAACTCCGTCGCTCCTAGCCGTGAAAAACGTACACATACAGTTGTATTATTTATCTATTGCACAAATGAAAAACAAATCTTACACAAGGACTTAATGCCGTTGGGCATTCCCTACCAGTCAACCTTTGGCCGAAGCATATAAGATGTAAGCGGTGCAATTAACTTCAACAGGTTTTAGTTTTATTAAATTATCTTATTTTATTAATGTATAGGTATATTATGTATGTGTGTACCTACAATTAGATAAATACATATATCTATAGAGAATATGTGCATCGTTTAACCAATTTTAGTACAGAGATAGCTGGACATCCAAAGATGGGTATAGGATACTTTTAACCTGACTGATGCGGTTATTACACTTTCCTAAGTTAGTCACTAACTAGAGAGATGCAGCAATATGTGAGACACGTATGGAGACAACTCCATCTCACTCTCTCTCGTCAGTGACTTTTTTTTTAGGTTTGAGATATCTGGACATCCAAAGATGATATAATGTTATAGGATACCTTTAAACCGACTAATGCGGCTATTACACTTTCCTAAATTAGTCACTGACGATGGATGCAGCAATACTAAGGAGTGAGATGGACTTGTCTCCATACGTGTCTCATATACTGCTGCATCCCTCTCGTTAGTGACTAATTTAGAAAAGTGTAATAGCCGCATTAGTCGGGTTAAAAGTATGCTATAACCATCTTTGGATGTCCTGTCCAGCTATCTCAGTACTAAAATAAAATAAAAATACGCGGACGAAATGGCGGGCACCTAGTATAGACTAAGTTAATTAAAGATAAAGATAAAAATGTATTTTCTCAAACATCCAAGGAAATATCGTTCTTATGGTCGTGGTAATAGAACGTGAAATACGTCTTTGTAGCACTTGTTGAAGATTCGTTCTAATTTCAAATTAGAGGTCAATAAAGGAATTTCATACAACATTATTGGCCGTGGCCAACAAAGAGATTGTCTTTTGTTTCAGTGGGGTTTATTTCTTTTATTGATAATCTATGGCATACTGCCAATAAAAAAAAAACGTAGTTTGTGCATGTATATTTACGTTTTATTTCTTATGTTTAACTAGATCATTCAATTAGATTAAACAGATATTCAATAAAATAAACAAGGAATCACGTTTGTTGTTAAAAAATATATCAATATCTAATTAATAAGTTGTTGTAATTTTTGAATAAATTGAATCATCTTAACATTTAGTGGCAAAAACATTAGCCGAACAGCTTAAAAAATTAATTTTGAAAAAAGTAAAAAGTTGTCTGGAATAGTTAAAATATATGATTATATAAGTTGAACATTTGTATTATTTCCTTGGATTTGTTTGAGAAAAGCACTATACAAGCCTCGGCGCGAACAGGGATTGTCGGCCTCGTATCTCTAGATGGCCTCGTTATCAGTCGGCCATCTATTACTACTCGGCCAACAATTCCCTATTTCGCGGCCTCTGCAGTAATGTACTATTACTGCACAAACAAGTAAGTTGTTTGTGTGTTTTAATTTAAATCAGATTTATGTGCATAACAGTTAATTTTAGTTAGTTATTATTTCATTATCAGTGTTCGGCACAGCCCGTGCCACAACTCCGTGGATTCTGAATATAAATTTTAATATGAAAATAACTATAATCCCGCGATCTTGATTAAAAAATAAATATTCTATTGAGTGTAGTAATTATACGTATGTTAAATTCATAATTACTACAATCATGTTCGTATTTTGTTGCACGGGCCTGTTCATTATTTATATCCATTTACATTATTTATATACATAGACGACGCGTTTGGCTCGGTTTGTAGACACCTGCCTGCTGAGTCAGCGGTCCTGGGTTCCAATCCCGGCCGGGGAAAATATTTGTTCTTGGGTCATGGATGTTATCTATATATGTATTTGTATATTATGTATATCGTCGTCTAGTGCCCATAGTACAAGCTTTGCTTAGTTTGGGACTAGGTCGATTTGTGTATGATTGTCCCTTAATATTTATTTAATTATATCCATTTCAGGCATGGGCGGAAGCGGTGGCCGCGACTCAGACAGGGACGGGGACGGCGGAGCAGCGAGCGAAGGGCGCCAGCTGGCCCATCCTGCTGTTCTTCGGAGTGGTCGCCGCCGCGCCCTACATCGTGCTGAGGATGCTCAACGGTCTCACCACCAGCGTCAGCGAGAGACGTGAGTTTTGACTTACTAAATTGTCAACGTCATCCAAAGATATGGGTATCTTTCGTTGCACGAAGTAATCGATAAGTTTGGTCTTAATTATAGCTCTTACACTAAGTTGCAGAGAAACCTGTCCACACCCCGCACCGTAGCGTCAAAATGATACACTTAAAACACCCCTCGTTTTTCGCCGGGTATTGAAAACGTGTTTATGGTAAATGGGTCGTTTTCAATAAACATGTACAGTAAGCTGCAGATAAATTCTCAGGTTTCATTGAAACGACCGAGGATCTCAGAAAATATAGAAGCTAAGAATCCCAAATTTTGTTCGAAAGAGTTTAGTTTTAGAACCATTTTCTATAACTCATTAAATTAGAATCTCATGATGACAAACTACTAGTGTAGAGGGTGTTTTAAAATATAAATTCAAGTTATCTTTCTGTTCGGATACATGAATTAAATAAGCGTGACGGGTGATTTGCACACAGCCCTTAACTTTATACACAACGATCCCCCCTCATGGGCCACCAAACTAACCTCAAAACTTGTCCTCAGCCCTTAAATAACTTTATAGACAACGATCCCCCCTCATGGGCCACCAAACTAACCTCAAAACTTGTCCTCAGCCCTTAAATAACTTTATAGACAACGATCCCCCTCATGGGCCACCAAACTAACCTCAAAACTTGTCCTCAGCCCTTAAATAACTTTATAGACAACGATCCCCCCTCATGGGCCACCAAACTAACCTCAAAACTTGTCCTCAGCCCTTAAATAACTTTATAGACAACGATCCCCCCTCATGGGCCACCAAACTAACCTCAAAACTTGTCCTCAGCCCTTAAATAACTTTATAGACAACGATCCCCCCTCATGGGCCACCAAACTAACCTCAAAACTTGTCCTCAGCCCTTAAATAACTTTATAGACAACGATCCCCCCTCATGGGCCACCAAACTAACCTCAAAACTTGTCCTCAGTAAACGACCCGACATCCTGGCAGAACCCTCTCCGCGCAGTCGCCCAGTACGACTTCCAGGCCTCCTCCCCCCAGGAGCTGAGCTTCCACGGCAGCCAGGTCCTGACCCTGGCGCCACAGTACCTGCAAGGCCAGCTCTGGAACAGCGGCTGGCTGATGGGGAGCACCGACAGACAGACGGCCGGGTTAGTCCCAGTCAACTACATCAAGGTTATAAAGCCAGAGGAGAAACCAAAAGATGACAATTTGACCAATGTCGCCGATATGGAAAAGTGCTATGGACAGGAATTGTAACGTCGTATTGAATAGTTTTATTGGAGGATTCAAAGGATTGTGACAATTATAAAACTGTGACGTTATTCTAGCATTTGTAAGTGCTGATGGAGCATATAAATTGGAACTATAGATTTGACTGGATCCTTTTACTTACTACTTACGTAGAATTTTCAAATCAAGTTTGTTACAGTGTCATAGATTGAATTGTAACATTATCCACCATAGACAAGAGCAATCAATGTGACAGACACTAACTGTAGTGTACTTTCTGGTTTCGACTTTACCCGGGTCTCTACCGAGTGCGGCTTGCGAGGCACGCTCAAACATCCCGATTTGAACTATAAACTCTAACCCTAGCCGTACACTACTCGCAAAGTTGGCCGAGGTTGGGTGAATATGATAGTGTGGAGAGGGAATTCGCCTCACTCATACTTCGGCCAGTTTCGCCTCGATCAACTTCTCGATAGTGTAGAGCAGGGATAAGGTTTCCTTTACACTACTCGTGAAGTTGATCGACGTCGACTACGATAGTGTGGAAGGCACCTTGTCCAACTTTATCTAGCGTCGGGCGACTTTCGATTGTTGTCGGTTTTTGCAAAGCAACACGAACGGAGTAGAATGCGTGTGTCGCACTTCGGACTTGGCTCACCTTTCCCGACTACTTCGTCGAGGACCTTTACGAGTAGCAGAGGAAACATAACGATAAGTCCACTGCTTTACGCGGCAGCGGTAGAGCGAAAGATCCAAACGCGTCGGCCATACGAGTGAACGAGACACACGTACACCGCTGCCGCTATCGCGCAAAGTTGTGGTATCTCCGTAAAGCATAAGCATAACCTGCTTTTGAGTAATAATCGTTATTATTCTTTGCACTATTTGTTAGTGTAAACAGATAACACAGACGTTTTAGTTATAGCAGACTATAACATTTATAAATATTTAATAAATTCCAAAAGTTCTGATTTTCTTTTGTTTTAAACTTTCAACTGTTCTATTGTCTATGACTTGACATAAGCTGCGTGCT
Organism: Apotomis capreana; assembly: GCA_947623375.1. NCBI lineage: Eukaryota > Metazoa > Arthropoda > Insecta > Lepidoptera > Tortricidae > Apotomis > Apotomis capreana. Next base: position 11,090,468 of record OX392518.1, read on the forward strand.
GCTTAAGCTCTTAAGAGTCTTAAGCAATTCCTATTTTTGTTTTTCTTATTAGAATTGATAGTGTATGACGAAATGCTAGAACTGTGACGTCGCGCTTCATGAATGGAAAATTGATGTTTTTTTTGTTATCCTAGAAGTTGCAGATTTTTCTGTATTCGTATTGTTCAACTCCCAGGAGGTCCCAAAATAATACCACTCGTACTTATAAAAACTATATATTACTATATAAGTATAGGTATACAGGTAGCTATGGTAGCTGAGGCTGATTCAAACGACGAGTCTCCAACCTCGTCATTAAACCAAGAAAAATCTTAATAGCTAGTTTGTTACTCGGTACAGGGCCATCTAGCGACCAATGTTGCAACTAAAAGTAACACTAAAATCGTAATATTATTCGGAAATAGTGTTAGCATGCGTTTTATATGATTTTTTGGATCCTATTTATGTAATAAAATAATTTATTAAAGTAACTTTCAAAAGCTAAAACGCATACTACTAGCGCCATCTGTTGGCGACTTCAAGTAAACTTCGGTTAACTTAATATTAAGAACGGCCGTCAAACATGCCGCCCACCAAGGACATACTGCAAGATTGTCCTTACAAACCGCCCACCATGCATGACTTATCAGATAAAAGTTAAAAATATGAATTTAACAGGGCTTATACACTGAAATTAGAAAAATAGTGCAATACTAAGCATTACTGGCACAAGAACTACAAAAAAAATAAAATAAAAACAAAACACAAGCACATGACCTAAATCCTAATTTGAAATTTAAGTACATAGCAAATTCCAGTTAAGTTTCAATAGGCAAAATACATAATTTACTTACTGGTCTTTTGATTATGCTACCTTTACATTTAAGATTAACGACCCGCGTAATTCCGTCCAATCCAGGATGCTTCTCTGTAATAATGCCATACAACCACTTTGCCGGGGGAAGATCGTCCTCTTTTACCAAAACTATGTCTCCTACGACAGGCTCAGGAGTCTGATAGGCCCATTTGTACCGGTGGTGAAATTGGGTCAGGTACTCACGTGACCAGCGACGCCAGAAGTCCTGTAACATTCTTTGGGTGAGCTGCCATCTTCGAAGGCTGCTTATGTTTGCTGTTTCATAGTTGTAGTCAGGTACTAGCACTAATGGCTCTCCTATTAAAAAGTGTCCGGGAGTTAAAGGTAATGGATCATTACAGTTATCGTTGATACGGGAAATTGGCCTAGAATTGAGGCAAGCTTCAACCTGTGACAACACGGTTGCCATCTCCTCATATGTCAATGTTGAGTTACCAATCACCCTTTTGAGGTGGTATTTAGTGGATTTAATTCCGGCCTCCCACAGTCCTCCGAAATTCGGGGAATGAGGCGGAATAAAATGCCAATTTGTCCCATTAGTGGCCAGGTTATTCGCTATTTCAGCGACCATAGTTGATTTTTCTTCATCAAATAAGTATTTAAGTTCGCGTGCAGCGCCAACAAAGTTTGTCCCGTTGTCGCTCCAGATGTCAGTGCATCGACCGCGTCGTGCAACGAACCTCTTAAATGCTCCTAGAAAGCCTTGTGAGGTGAGATCAGTAACCGGCTCCAGATGGATCGCTCGTGTTGCCATGCAAACAAAGAGGCAAATATAACCCTTGTGTGCATGGTGACCTCTGCCCTTCGATGTGCGAATATTAATGGGACCTGCGTAGTCTACCCCGCTATGGCAAAACGGTCGGGTGACTGTTCCCCTTACTGATGGCAGTTGTCCCATCAATTGATGTTTCGTTGTTGCAGCATAACGTATACAAATTACACACCGCCGAACGTAAGTACTAACAAGGTTTTTAGCGCCTACTATCCAGTATTGGGACCTTAGATAGTTAAGCATCAACTGCGGTGCACCATGCATCGTTTTTTGATGTGCATCTGATATTACCAGGTCAGTATAGTGTGACTTCTGAGGCAAAATAATTGGGTGCTTAATTTCTTCGCTTAGCTGAGCGTGTTGAAGCCTTCCGCCAACACGTAATATTCCTTCGTCGTCGATGAATGGATTTACCGAGGTAAGTTTACTTTTCTTATTTATAGTTCTGTTTCTTTTCAATTGATTAACCTCTTCGTTAAAATGCGCTAATTGAACTATTTTTACACATGAGATAATGCTACCTTGAAGCTCTTGACGTGTTAACCATTTAGTAACTGCTTCCTTTTTGCACAGTTTAGCAAACCTCTTGCATAATGCTAACACACGTATAAGTTTGGTCAAGTTGGAAAACTTCGTCATCAGTTCTTTTTCCAAGGTTACAGCAGCTTCATCGTCATTGAAGGTATTTGTTAGACATACTTTATTGCTTTTCTCTTCTAATTTTGTTTCCTTTATTGTGATTTTTTTATAATTTATCTCTTTCTCTTTCAGCCACATAGGACCTTCTTTCCAGAGATCATCATGTACTGAGTCGTAATTTCCTCGGGAGGCGCAGTCAGAGGGATTATCTCTGGATGCTACGTGCGACCATTGGTGCGGTTCCATTGAGGTAAGTATCTCCGATACGCGATTGGCCACGAAAGTTTTCCACCTGTTAGGGCGGCTGTTCAGCCAAGACAGTACTATTGAAGAGTCTGTCCAGGCGTGAATGTTCATCTTGTCGATGCTCATAACGTTGGCCACCTCCATTAATAACTTCGTAAGTAGAACCGCTCCGCATAGCTCTAGCCTAGGAATAGACACCTGTTTAATTGGCGCTACCTTCGTTTTCGACGAGACTAAAGATACGTGAACGTTACCATCCTTGTCAATTACCCGAATGTACACCACCGCGGCATAGGCTTCTGAAGAGGCGTCGCAAAAGCCTTGAAGTTCTTGGGTGTCCTCTTTGCTGCTAGAATGGATCCATCTTGGCAGTTTGAATTTAGTAAGCTTTCCTAAATTGTTTCGATAAGTCAACCACTCTTTGAGTAAATTAGTTGGAACTTCATCGTCCCATTCAATGCCAGAAAGCCACAATTTCTGGATGAAAATTTTTGCAGAAATAATTACCGGCGCCAGCCATCCTAATGGGTCAAATAGACGCGCTATGTCTGATATTACTTGTCGTTTAGTTGTAGGTGTCTTGGGTGGAGGAAGCCGCACCGAGTACTCAAATTCGTCACTGTTCCTGTTCCAGGTGAGTCCTAAGATTTTCAGTACTGTATCTATCAGCAAATCTATATTTTCTTTAGTCTCTGCCTTTTCGCCACTTATCGCTCTCATTAATTCTTCATTGTTGCTCGTCCATTTTTGTAACTCGAACCCTCCTTTAGCTAATAATTGATTTAACTCTTGATACAGTTTCTTTCCTTCTTCCACAGTATTGCATCCTGTCAGCAGATCATCCATGTAGAAGTGATGCAGCACCCTCTCAGCGGCCAATGGGAAGTTCTTTCCTTCGTCATACACGACTTGATGTAACGCACGGACAGCTAAATACGGTGCTGAAGCCGTACCAAATGTGACTCTCAGCAATCTAAAATGGTCAATTGGGTCTTCTGAATTTGATCGCCACACAATACGTTGAAAGTCTGAATCTTCGTCGGCGACTTTCACCTGTCGATACATTTTTACTATGTCGGCCACGAGGCAAATTGGATATCGGCGCCATCTCAGGATAATATGACGTAAATCTGCCTGTAAAGTTGGACCCACCAGTAAATCTTGATTCAACGATACTCCGTTCGTCCCAGGGCACGAAGCGTCAAAAACAACTCTCAATTTCGAGGTTGTTTTATCTTCGCGAATCACAGCATGGTGAGGTAGATATACGACATCTGGATCATGCTGGTCGATCGGAACTTTCTCCATATGACCCAGTCTGAGGTATTCTTCGACGACCTCAGAGTATCGCGACTTGAACTGTGGATCTCTGGCGAATTTTCTTTCAAGCTGCAAGAAGCGTTTAGTGGCAATAGCTTCTGAATTTCCATACTTACAGCTGGGATCTGTATCGCGAAACGGGAGTTTGACTATGTACCGGCCAGAACTGTCTCTTTTTGTGGTGGCTTCAAATATTTCTTCACACCGCTTTTCATCGTTTGTGTACATTTCTTTCAACGACATTGCAGGTGTATCAGCTTCAATTTCCCAAAATTTCTTCAGAATTTCGTTTTCACTGAGGTGAATGTGATTGACGCTGATACCTTTGTTTTCTACCGATTCATGTGTATTCACATGGATAGGTCCCGAAAGAATCCAACCCAAGGAGGTTTTTTGGGCTATTGGAGCTCCCGGTGGTCCTTTGATAATTCCTTCTTGCAGGATCTGGCCATAAATATCTGCGCCAAGGAGTAAATCTATTTTGTCTGGCTTATCAAAGCCTGGATCTGCTAACTTAATATTGGTGAATTCTGACCACAGTTCGACAACAACCCTTTTTTCTGGTAAGAGTGAAGTCAGCTTACTTAACACAAAGGCATTAACATTAAACTCGAGTTTCGGGTCCAGAAGTGATTGAATGTTTAAAGAAACTCTTGACTTAGAGGCTAACGAAGCGCTCTCGTCACTTCCTAAACCCGAAATTGTGCTCTTGTGTGCTATCTTCTTCAGTCCCAATAGCTGAACTGCAGACTCCGTGATCAGCGAAGCTTGTGATCCCTGGTCAAGTAAGCACCTGAGACGTATACCTGTTCCAGATTTCGACTGCGCCTTAACTAAAGCCGTGGCTAGCAAAACTTGACTACGGCTGGTCGAAAAATGGCTTCTTATCTCGGTAGTGATGGGCTCACCATGAGCTGATGAACCTTTCGAGGCTGATGGCGCAGCCACGCTCTCAGCGACTAATTTATTCGAAACCACTGAATCAGTCGCTGAAGTGGTACCTTTGGGATGAAGTAAGGAGTGATGTTTTCTTTTACAAATACGGCATCTTGTGGATTGACGGCAGGCAAATACTGAGTGATTAATACCTAAACAATTGAAGCATAATTGATTGGATTGGACAAAATTACGACGAGTGTCAGTGTCAACCTTTGCAAAATCTTTACAATTAGCAATGCGATGATTTTCGGAACAATAGGCGCATGATAAAGCAGTAACATGGTGGACCTTTGGATTTACAGAAACGTTGGAACTCTTGTGATTAGAGCTGGTAGCACCCTTAAACGTTTTAGGTTCTACGAACTCCAATGCACGAAATCGAGTTTCCAAGAAACTATTGAATTGTGGAAGAGTGGGCAATTCATCAGAGGACTCGCTAGCTTTTAATTCCCACTGCTTCCTCGTTTCATTATCTAACTTTAAACAAATTAAATGAATTATGATAATGTCCCAACTACTGATGTCGATTCCTATGTTCTTCAACGCATTTAAGCACTCGTTCGTAGTATCCAGTAATTCTTTAATACTCTGTGATGACTCGGTTGTTAGACTTCTTTGACTTAACAGTCTCTTCAGCGTGTGATTTGCGAGGTACCTTTTATTATCGTATCGGTTTTTTAGTTGTTCCCAGCTCTTTGAGTAGTTATCTTGAGTGACATTGATATGTCGCAAGAGCTGCTCAGCTTCTCCAACCAAATGACTTTTAAGGTAATGTAATCGTTGGACATCATCTAAGGACTGATTATTATGGATTAGGGACACGAATAAATCATGAAAGGTAGTCCACTCTGAGTATTTTCCTGAGAAAGTTGGAATAGTTATCTTCGGAAGTCGTATGTTTGAATAGCTCGTTGCATTATCAGTGTTAACTGCACCTGCAGTGTCGGTGTTATTATGCTTAACATTTGGACTCAATTTGGTAAGTGCTGATTTCAATTCAGACTTGTACTCGATATACAACTCTTCAGTTTGCTCATAGACTTCGTTTGATGTATAATCACTTGCTTCGAAAGTCGTGTGATCAGTATCTTGTACCATTTGTGTATGCGTTAAACTGAATTGAGACCATAGTTCTTCCAACGCCTCTAACCGAGTACTCAGGTAATCAGAGGACCGAAGGCGCTCTTTAGGAGACTTTTTGAAGTTGTCTCTGGCCCTTTGTATACGGTCGTTCAAATTATTCTGGATTCTCATATTTCCATCCATCGTGTCTATTATAGATTTTGTAACAAGTCCAAATTGTTGAAATTATTTTGAGTCCGAAATCACCAAAAATTTTATAAGTCAATATTGTTCAAAATTCTTCTAAGTCCAAAATCACCAAAAATTTTATAAGTCCATATTCATCGAAAATTTTCTAAGTCCAAAATCAGCAAAATTATTCTAAGTCCTGAACGATCGAAATTTTTCTAAGTGTTTTAAACTCTGACGGATTTCGGGCATGGATTCCCCGTCGTTCCAAACTTGAGAGAATTTTTCTAAGTCGATGAAGTTAAATTATTCTAAGTCCAAGATTCACTAATTTTTCTAAGTTCCAAGGTCATTTACTTTATTCTTCAAATTTTTCAGTTCACTAGTTTGACGTATAACAATGAAAGTACTCACAGTTTTGCTTCACACACACTCACACAACCGGCTATGACGTCAGCTCCTGAATCCTGCCGCTTACTCCTGGATCCCGTATCCGGCTCGAAGGACCATGTTCAACTCCCAGGAGGTCCCAAAATAATACCACTCGTACTTATAAAAACTATATATTACTATATAAGTATAGGTATACAGGTAGCTATGGTAGCTGAGGCTGATTCAAACGACGAGTCTCCAACCTCGTCATTAATCCAAGAAAAATCTTAATAGCTAGTTTGTTACTCTGTACAGGGCCATCTAGCGACCAATGTTGCAACTAAAAGTAACACTAAAATCGTAATATTATTCGGAAATAGTGTTAGCATGCGTTTTATATGATTTTTTGGATCCTATTTATGTAATAAAATAATTTATTAAAGTAACTTTCAAAAGCTAAAACGCATACTACTAGCGCCATCTGTTGGCGACTTCAAGTAAACTTCGGTTAACTTAATATTAAGAACGGCCGTCAAACACGTATCTTTTGCCTATTTTATTTATCTCCATAAAGTTCTTATTTAACTGTGACCGAAAATATACGTACAGTCAACCAATTTGATTCTTAGGCCATATGAGATATGAGATTTCAAGCGGCTTTCATATTGGCGTTCACTGTGACAGGGTTCGTACCATGTCCTAGCCTGTGGCCTAGGTATCAAATTGGTTGACTGTACAGTCCAAATCAATGAGACTGGAAGAACGCAATATGGTGGCACCTTTTAGTCTTAAGCCGGGTACTCATTAGCGAGCCGTAACTGTAACCAAACAGATACAGTAACGAGGTTCTAGTGTGTACGCGTGTTACAGTTCAGGCTCGCGACGTCGCCGGTTCGCTGTCTCCGAGCGTACTCATTAGCGAGCTGTAACTGTAACCAAACAGATACAGTAACGAGGTTCTAGTGTGTACGCGTGTTACAGTTCAGGCTCGCGACGTCGCCGGTTCGCTGTCTCCGAGCGTACTGATTAGCGAGCTGTAACTGTAACCAAACAGATACAGTAACGAGGTTCTAGTGTGTACGCGTGTTACAGTTCAGGCTCGCGACGTCGCCGGTTCGCTGTCTCCGAGCGTACTCATTAGCGAGCTGTAACTGTAACCAAACAGATACAGTAACGAGGTTCTAGTGTGTACGCGTGTTACAGTTCAGGCTCGCGACGTCGCCGGTTCGCTGTCTCCGAGCGTACTGATTAGCGAGCTGTAACTGTAACCAAACAGATACAGTAACGAGGTTCTAGTGTGTACGCGTGTTACAGTTCAGGCTCGCGACGTCGCCGGTTCGCTGTCTCCGAGCGTACTCATTAGCGAGCTGTAACTGTAACCAAACAGATACAGTAACGAGGTTCTAGTGTGTACGCGTGTTACAGTTCAGGCTCGCGACGTCGCCGGTTCGCTGTCTCCGAGCGTACTCATTAGCGAGCTGTAACTGTAACCAAACAGATACAGTAACGAGGTTCTAGTGTGTACGCGTGTTACAGTTCAGGCTCGCGACGTCGCCGGTTCGCTGTCTCCGAGCGTACTCATTAGCGAGCTGTAACTGTAACCACGCAGATACAGTAACGAGGTTCTAGTGTGTACGAGAAGGCCACTGATAAGCCGGATTATTCGCAGTTTTGGTTTGTAACTCCACGGTGTCGGACAAAGTGCAGCATACAAAACTTATAGATGCCTTAACTTACCTACTCGATGATCATAAATGGCCACGGAGATGGTGGATTCATAGAATGTATCGGGAAAGAAGTGAGTCTACTTTTCATGTTGAAAAATCAAGAAATTAGTGGTTATTATAAAAATTTCACGAGAATGAGTGCAACTGATTCTGAATATCTAATGAATATATAGCTGGTTCGCAGCGGCTAGTAACAACCTCTTTTGACGTCCACGAGCGCCCTGCGAGCGCCCTTTGATTCGCGGCAAAAACCGACAACCATCGGCTCGCTGCGAGTCGCTAGTGTGGCGTTCGTTGCAGGCTCGCGAACCACGTACACACTATGTTTTTGGTAACAGTAACGGTTACAGTTACGTGCAACGTTACAGGTTCAGAAATGAGTACGTTGTAAACGTCGGCTCGCTGCGAGCCGCACGCGTACCGCTCGCAGCAGGCTCGCGAACCACGTACACACTCTGTTTTTGGTAACAGTAACGGTTACAGTTACGTGCAACGTTACAGGTTCAGAAATGAGTACGTTGTAAACGTCGGCTCGCTGCGAGCCGCACGCGTACCGCTCGCAGCAGGCTCGCGAACCACGTACACACTGTGTTTTTGGTAACAGTAACGGTTACAGTTACGTGCAACGTTACAGGTTCAGAGATGAGTACGTTGTAAAGGTCGGCTCGCTGCGAGCCGCACGCGTACCGCTCGCAGCAGGTTTGCGAACCACGTACACACTATGTTTTTTTGGTTACAGTACCTGCAACGGTTACGGTTACAGCTCGCTAATGAGTACCCGGCTTTAATTAGCGTTTTCCGAAGACGAAAATCACTAATCTAATTCTAATTTTAAAATATGGCTTCCATCAGTTAATGATGATTTCGCCAATTTCAAGTTTGCTCGTAGAGCTTGCCGTTGTTCGGTGAGGTTTTGCTTTTTGTAAAGTGATAGCGGTTTACAAAAAAACCACGCGGACTACCGGGCCTTGACCCAGGAAGGGCTATGAACGCTTCAAGTTGAATTCTTCATTAGCTATTCACTCATACGTTAGATCACTGCACAATACGCTATCAATACTACACATTGAACACCAAAAATGAATAAATAATGAACAACGCAACTTAAACGCATGCGGCCATCTTGAGACACGAACCGGAAACCGACGAAAATCACTAGAAAGCGCTACTGAGATGCCTGTCAAACTTGATTGACAAGAACTGTCAAAATTCACCAAGCTGCCACCATATTGGCTTCAGCGGGTGGTTTTTCGAACACCGTTTTTTAACGTAGTGTATAACGTATAGTTACCAACGTATAATAAGGAAGTAAAATTGATCATAGTTAATGCAGAAAGCGACCAGAATACATTTTATTAGTATTGCAAAAAGCGACCAACCTGTGAGTTTAGACTTAAGTAATTTGGACAAAAATTACTCTGGTCGCTTTCTGTATAACAATGGTCAATAACGATATAGATAATAAAATTAATATCCACAGGCTTAAAAAAAATTGCAGTTGTCAAATAACAAATCTATGCTATTATAAAATTGTATTAAACACCAGTTTTCTATGGAAATGGGTCATTATTTCAAGAAAAATCTTAGCGTAATGTAGAATTTGTTAGGACGCGCGCCCGTATTCATCTGTTGGTAAAAAAATCTTGTCCACTCATCACGCCGAAACGGCTGGACGGATTTTAACCAATTTTGGTACAGGGATAGCTGGACATACAAAGATGGTTATAGGATACTTTTGATTTGGACCCGACTACGGTAAAGTAAAATGATTTACGCAGAAGAAGTTGCACTATTCTATATAACCCGCGCGGCGAACGAAGAGTCCTATGACACCTGTCATCTCAGTACATTTTATAACCTATGGAAAAATGTACTGAGATGACAGGTGTCATAGGACTCATCGTTCGCCGCGCGGGGTATATATACAATATTTGAAAGAATACAGTGCTAGTGAAAAACATTCCAAATTATACCAAAGTGTTTTGAAAGTGAAATTGCAGTCGGGTAGACTTTATTAGCATAAAAACAATGAGTGAATCGATTCGCATGTTAATCAGATATTTATGATTGGGACAAAATTTAATGAACAATAATTATAGCCTGTTGGATGATTAACATTGATTAATTGGTTACGTAAAACGTCACTTGAGTTAATGAACCGGGAAGTATTTTTTTTAAACATGGCGTCTGTGTTCATGGACAGGTTAACAGCTGATTTATGTTTTGAGTGGTGTATTTTTTTTTATTTCATTACATATGTTTGAGAAAATCACTATACATGTCCAGCCGTAAAAAGGGCTTGCCGGATTCGTATCACTATCCGGCCTTCCTACGGTTATCCGTCTATAGATCTTAGTTTTCAAATATTAAATTGTTAGTGGATAATTAATAGCTTGCCAATAAATTAACAGATATCTACACATAGTACATTTAATATGTTATATACTACCTACAGTTCGTAAATAAAAGCTTTTGAATACTAAAGGTATATTTATATTGTTTTTAACCTTAAATATTTAAATCAAAATAAAAAGATGAAAAAACATGCCGGTAGAGGAATCGTGTAAAAAATTTGGTAATTGAGATTATATAATGGACACCATTTGGAATTTGAATATTTTTATGGTTTTATTATACTAGTTATATTTATCATACCCATGTATATTTTTCGCATTTTTTCTAAGACTGCTTGGAATCAAGTGCAATTACTTTAACGGCTAAGGTAATAAGAATTGTTTTAAAGTTTTGTACGTAGATATGCAATTAGCTACTAAATTCTAATTAATATTTCTTGAAAACAATTATTTAAAAAAACACAGCTGTATTATTAACAGAAAAACGAAATAATATGCACTAATTGCATATCTATGTTCAAATGTACGCATAATATGGGATGGACTGATTTGTTATGTTAAGATTAAGCAATAAACGTTTTCTTATTGGATCCTCTTTGTTTCAAGTCCTTTAGAATAAAGTAGGTATCTCCCTTTCACTTACCCTAGAAGTGAAAGGGATATCAGTCACTATTCCTAAACCAAAAAATACAAGAAGACCGCCTATGCTTAAACCTGTTAAACCTTCGAATAAATACGCCTAGAAACCTAGTCACCCTTGAAAGTGAAGCCAGTTTTGGTAAACAGAAGTCAGAGTCGCCTGGTTATCGGTTTTCTACCGGATACACTTTGGTGAGTGTGCACTAGGACTGCATGAATTAATTCCACCGTCTCCGTTCAGACAATACAGTACTCGGCGCGGACTTGGATTCCACCCGTTGTCGATATACCACTGATTCGTACGATACGCTTTGCGTCTACTTTCCTTATGAGGACAGCTAAGGAATGGAACTCTTCCTGCGCACCTGTTTCCTGAAAAATATAACTTGGATCTCTTCAAGTCGATAGTGAATAGGCATCTTCTAGCCAAGCATGCTCCATCTTAGGCCTTATTGTCACTTAACATCAGGTGCAATCGAGGATAAATGCATGGCTATTTTGAATTAAAAAAAAACAACAATCGAACAGTCCGGCGGACTGAGGGACGCTGCTATCTGTTAGAATGAGAGATGCATATTACTATCTCATTCTAACAAATAGCAGCGTCCCTCGGGGTCCGCTGAATCGGCTACGGATCGGCAGATCTCGGGTATCCCAACTTGTCATCACCACCACCACGATCTACGTATTAAGTGTTTTGCGAAATAAAACTTGTGAAATATGGATTTTGTTTTATTGTAAAGTCATAATCTAGTTTACAAGTAGGGCTCGGGGAACTCGAAGGTGACTTCGCGCCCCGTCAGCTTCTTGTACACAGACTGGAAGGTGTCCACCTGCAGACAAACAACATTTATTTTATTTATGTATTTCCACACTTACAGCTATTTTTACAGGTAACTTGGCCTAATGCCTCTAACACATAATATGTTTAGTAAGAGCGTTATCAAAAAAAACCCGTGTTTCATTCAGAATTAGTAGTCTTTGGGTTCATTTTACTCAGAATACATGGCATTTACAATGAAAAGAATAAAAAAAATTGTATGAGAATTTTAGTTTCAACTACGTAACGTTAGAACAAATTTAGGACTTTTTATGCTATCGATTCTGAGTAAGGGCCCACACAGTCTGAATTCCAGTCCATTTCAGAACGGAATGACGTCAGCAAGCAAGACATCGCCATAATTATGTCTAGGGCTGTCATGTCTGAATTTGCTGAACCCGGACAAAGACATTTGGCATAAATAGCATTTTTTCCCCGGACGTATCCGAAATTAAATTATTAAAAAAAAGAATCGCTTTTTTTTCATTCACAGTGTCCGGGGTTTCCCCAACTTTGTTGTAAAACCATCTTTGGACATTCCAGCTATTTCTGTACCAGTTCTATGGAGAGGGTCATTATTTCAGCAGAAATCTTAACAGCGCGTTGCAGGATTTGTATTGCACGCCGTACAGCGCCATCTGCCTTCTAGTAATTAAAACTGAAACCACCGGCCTGCACCGATATATCCTCAAATCCTATCTGTTTGTTTTTGCAATATTCAGTAAATAGTATGCAGATGAATTGACCTCCATTAGAAAGAAATAAATACGTACAAACAGCAAGAATTGCTGGTGACCCATTTGGCCTTGATCCTTATTTTTATTGACAGGGACGTAACCTTATCTTTGAGGACAGATTGGGGCTACATTTTCAGCCAAATACCTACTATCGAATGGTTGATCAACATAAGGGAATTATGCTATTTATTACAACTTAACAATGTAAATACAAGAAAATCCTACTGAATTTGGAGTATAATCATTTGAAACTGCGCTAGGAATTCGGGGCAGATGGCTTAATTTAGGTATCATGAATTCAAATATTTTTGTAAGATATTCCGGTAGCCATGTTGGCCTCCGATAGCCTGGCTGATACACGATTGTGCACGAATCACGCGGGGTTTTTTCGGCTACTTTCCCTACCCTGGTAATATTTGGTGAGGTTCTTTGTTACCCCCAAACCCTCACAACCTCACGTGTATTTTTATCGCCATAATTTTGTAAAATAGACTCGCTATTTTGAAGTATGTATTAAGTAAAGATTTTCTCCCCAACGTGATCTGTCGTGATTTTTTCGTGACCTCTATCCCCCTATCGAATCGCGTGATTTGTGCACAAGCCCTAGGCCATAGCTATACTACGATTTCTAATTCAAGACCAAAAAAACTACCACAATGTTACCACTACAATAAAATATTAGTACAATCCTTATTCTTTTTTAGACACCAAGATATTTTAATATGTGGTAACTTTAACTCTACGTTTTAACAAAATAATTAGATATATTATTATTACATAAATACGAGAGGAGATAATAAAAACTTAAACATCGGAGATTTTTGGTACAAAATCTGGGTATTGTACTTTAACACTTGAGGTATTAAAAAATTTGGTGCAATAATTTACAAGCTCAGATGTCATTTAGATTTTGACAACTTTGACAGTGACGTATCTGTCGAAGTTTTTTTGGTCTTGAATTAGAAAACCGAGTTTAGGATACCATACCTTGTGTTCGATGGTGGTCTGCTGGTTCTTGTCTAAGTGCACCTTGATGAGCTGCGAGCCGTCCAGCTTGATGCGGATCCGCTTGCCGACGATCTCGGCGGGGAACACCAGGTCCTCGAGGATGGCGTCGTACACTGACGTCAGTGTCCTGGAAGCACACAGAAAATGTGATTAGTACACTCTGTACCAGTTGTAAGTTGATAGGGCCTCAAACCAATAAGTAGCAATGAAATATTTTATTGAAACTAAAAAGAAACAACATCATGGGATATCCAGCAGGCCCCAAACTATGCTGAGCCGGTATCCAGTTCCTAAGTTTAGTAAAAAACCTTAAGGAACTTCCCTTTTTCTTGCATGCTCTGGATTTATATGTATCTTTTTTCGCTATGAGCAGCATCACAAATGAGTTAAGGCTGATTTAGACAAAGACAATTTTGAGACGCCTAAATGACGGCGCCAGTGATTACCGCACAGCACACCTCCGACCGTTTAGACAATGACTATTTTCAGCCGCCTAAATCTCGCCGCCAGTGACCAGCAAACCGTGTTTACACAGTGCTTTTTTTCAGCACCAGTCATTAGTGGCAGCGAGAGACGCGGAGGGGGGGTCACTGGCGCCAAAAAATAGGCCCGTGTTCTATTCCGCGCCAGCGCTGGCATGCCGCGAAAAAATGGCGCGGAAAGTGTTTATACGGTGCCTTTTCGAGGCGCCGTAATTTAGGCGTCTCAAAATTGTCTTCGTCTAAATCAGCCTTTAATCAGGGACCGGAAAACCCCTCTTTAAAGTTAAGCCTATTGATAAGGTAACCCCAACAATTTGGTAACCATAACATAAGGTAACCTTTTCATTTGGTAACCCTATGTTAAGGTTACCATATCATAACAGTTAACTACAACCTCAACACAGTTACACAGTTATGGTTGAAACCCTAACGCGTAAGGGTTTTTTATAGCAGTTAACTCTAAACCCCTACGCGTTAGGGTTTGGAACTGAACCTTGAAGGATCGTTATAGATGAGCGGAGTTGGCAGAATGTTCACGTTTTGCCGTGTTTTTTTTACACTAGTTTTGTTTTGACTTTTTGTTTTTTGTTGTTGTTATTAGATAATAAGTACTTTATCTTCGCTTTTTATATGTTTCTCCTACACTGATGTTGTTAATTAGTTGATAATTTGATGTGATTGTTCTGCTAATAAAAAAGTAATAACATCTAATAATAAATAACTATAATTTTCATACTAAAGTTTTTTCTTATCGAAGAACGATCGGCAACTTTGCTGCGTTACCAGCATTATACCTGATAACAGTAAAAACCATCGTATAAGAACAAAAGAGAGTTTGACTTGCAGCATGGTATTTTTAAGTATGCAACGTGCTGTTTAAAAATGACGGATAAGATAAAAAATGTAAGAAAGAGATGGGATTAGTATTGTTTTGAAGCATCATGGATGCTAAGCGTTAGTTACTCAGTATCCTCCAAATCGTCCAACTGGTCCGTTAAAAACGGGTGCCATAAAATAACGAATATTAAAAAAAAACTTTAAAATGGACAACAAAAAGCGCTTGCTGCCACTGCCATGCAACTTTCCCGAGGAATATAGTGACTTTGTAAATAAACTTAACAGGCAAAAGACAGCAGAAACTGGTAAGTTATGCATTCTTATTATGATGATATTTCAATTTTGTTTACCATTAAGTCTTTGTAAATACTATCGACCTTAAAGGTACTCGAACTGATATTTTTTCCTTAATAATATCTGCAATATGTTTATTTTCAACCATATTCTAATTATATATATACCTATACGTACATATATTTATTTATTTAAAGTCAATTGCACATTGCATTCCACAAAAACGTAGATATAAATGGCGGCCTTTTGCCATGAAATGAGGCGTTCAGACAACTTGTTTAAATGAATTTATATGTAAATATATAATATTTAATTACTATACAAATTCGGAATATCTACTACAATGACATTTCGTAAATGTGTGTTTGTGCATTTTCATTTATTATACATTTTATTCAGAATATGTTGGCACATTTAGCTAAAAATCATAAGTATATATATATATATATATGTATATTGCATTATTCCAATTTACTTTTAATGTTTGGGTATCCTTAGAGCTGCCAGTTTAGCTTTCCTAACAAAAAATAGGCATTTAACGTTGTACTTTATTGGACGGCGCTTACATTTCTAATATATAAATGTAATATTAGTGACGTATTACTTACTAAACTTAAAATGAAATGCCAAATTAAGTATATATTTTTTTATTTCAGACTCAAAGTTAAATCAAGAGAGGAAGGAAGGTTATGAAAAACGTACAGAAATTTTAGCGGAATTCAAGGAATTGTTAGAAGATATACCGGACGATAAATTGAAGGACATGTGGGCACGTGTAAAATTTATGACAGAATTGTATCATACGGCTTTCCAAAATTACGTAAATAATAAGTAATCCATAATTTAGTAATATATTTGATAAGGTCTAATTTTAAAGTGATTTGATTTTTTGATTGCTGATTTATGTCATTGTTTTTTTTATTATGGTGTTTTTAATGTATAGGTGTTATAAGTATTAATTGTTAAGAATAGGTAGTTATTAAGACTGATTATGCATGTTAAACTGTGATGATGATATTTTTATGGTTTTAGTAGTATTATTAAACTTACTATTTTTGTTATCTGATAAAAAAAAGACTATTCTAGTAAATTATTTACACACCCAAATTTTATTTTATTGGAGCGGAGCGAGTGAAGCGAGCGAAGCTTCCATGGATCGACTCGAATGGACTTTGTAACAATGCGCAGATCTCAGCGATTTCCAACCGATTTTAGAAATTTTTGTTTTAAAATGCACAAATAAAATTTCGCTAGGTCGTGACGAACAGAAAATTTCGAAAAAAAAAACTCCGCTCCAATCTATGGTGCAAGCTTAGCCGGTGGCTGACTCTGCATCGACCTAGTTTTATGAACATAGCATGATTATAATATGGTAAATACTTTTAAAGGTATTATTATAGAAATCGCGTTGATGCTGGCAGAACATATTGACCCTTGTTGAAATTTTAATAAGGTACCTAGGTATATATTTTAATATTTCATATTTGTTTATAATATTATATGTGTTATATATATAGAAATCATATATATATCTTATAATACAATATGTATGGTTTGTGTGAGTAAGCTAGCTTGATTTCAAGTTTTCTTTTGTTTTTTATTTTGACCACTCAGTGAGCCAACTTATTTTATGATAATATGTTAATTTACTTTCTGATTACTGCTGTAACAACTTTTAATGTAAAGATAATTTTTAAATTGGTTGTGTGTTGATAGAACAGTAAACTGGATTTTTGATATATACAAATAAATGCCATTGATTATTAATTTAAATTGTTTAATTTTTTTCTTCCAAATGGATGTTTTTTTTTATTTTTCTTAGTTTACAAATCGAAGTCGATAAAATTATTCGAACCAAGTTTCGGATAATTTTATCGACACAAATATTTCATATAATTAACTAACCTAGACCTCACAAAACTTCATAAATCGGTTGAGAAATGTGACCCCTAAGCGAGACCAGCCGGAAATCCGGACAAAAGGACATCTGTCTGTGTGTAAAGAATTTTCTTTCTATAGTTAAAAAAAAAAGTTATAGAATACATAATATAACAAAATTAACTTTATTTCAAATAATATTTTAATTAATTACTTAAAACTTTTTTAATGTTTAAATGTTTTTATAATTATTACGTTTTTAACTATTAATAAAAAAAAGGATCATGATTTAATCAAGACAGAGTACAAGAAATATTCTTGTTCAAATCAATTTGAATAATAAGAATATCCACAGAACCATCATTAATATTGCTTATCTTTACAATTTAAGGGTGTAATTTGATTAAAATAATTTGAAGTTCGTTATTGACACATACATCAACCTAAATATAACCAATAGTACTTCAAAAATAAACAATACTTAGATGAAAAATCATACTTAGATGAAAAGGGATGAGTGAAATGCTAAGAATTATTTTTAGTTTATTGTTATCGGGGTATTGGCATTTACTGCACACTGAGACGCGGTATTTATTATTGTTTTAAGAATAATCAAAATGCAGTTGTGCCTTAACTGAATGCCGCATTAATTGTTATATTTTTTTTATCGAAACAATACTAATCTGTATTACGGGGTATGGTATGAAGGAAATGATAGTTAATTGTTTTTGCGATAAACCAATATGTGATAACAATGGTGACGGCAAAAATAAACGAATAACTTTTATTTTTTCCGTCTTACAGTTATTTGTCAAGCCGCAAAGGCAAAGATGAAATATGAAAAAAAAAACAAACAACACATTGTTTTCGCCGCTCGAGCTAAGCAACGCTACCATGGTAACATAAGAAGTTTCTACACCAAAGACTTAAAGTTGAATATTGACTGAATTGTCGCTTTATAGCATATTGTTACAAACCTCGCAAACCAAACACGTTTATGACTTGCAAGAGATAAGAAATTTACTGAGTTACTGTTATTCAAAAACTGACCTAATAAGACATAATTTAGGGATCATATTCGTTAGAACTCGTTCAAAAACCCTTACGTTAAGGTTATTAAGTTAGGGTTAGTAGTTATTATAACTGCTATTCAAAAACTGAACTAATAACACATTACTTAAGGATCACATTCGTTTGAACTCGGTTCAATACCCTAAAGACTCGGTTAGTGGGACGGGGTAGGTTAGTTAAGGTAACCGGTAACCGCGTTAACTGCAACAAAACAGTAACCGTATCATTGAAACAACCACATCATAGGGTTAACAATATGTAAGGGTTTTTAAAAACAACTTCTAAAATAACCTCATCAAAAACCCTTGTTAGGGTAACCGGTTCCGGTCCCTGCCTTTAATGTCTATTTGCACACAAAGTCCATCCCCCGATTTACTTCCACGATTTGTGATCCAGTTGGTCTGGTCTCTTGTTTCCAAATATAAATATCAATTTTTATGAGCCAGAGATTAATGTTTCACATAATAAGTAAATATGTAGCATTTCAATATAGTATGCTATTTATTAACTGACCAAAAGTTTTACCGAGAGGGCAAAGGTGTGCATGGCATGGTATTGCAAATGCAGTCAGGGTGAGAGTGGTTGGGCAAAAAAGCTAAGGTTTGAAGAACTCAAATATAACTTTGGCTAATTGCTACAATTTCGAAAATCCTATACAAAATTAAATAAAAAAGCCTTATAATGGGGCCTTGGTGTGCCACAAAGAGTTCGTGTTTTATTGGTCACAAATGTGTCTTGTTAAAGATTATTTATAAATAGTGATCGTTATCAACGTGCTGAATTGGTGGCAAAGTATGGTTGACAAAAAAATAAATACTCAAGTATTTTAAATATTATTATATTTCACGAATTATAACATTTATATACATATTTACTATCACTTCTGCAATTATGCTGAATAAACTACTAAAATTTGTTCAACAGATTTTGACGTCAGTCGTTCACTACAATTGGAAAAATCCATTTTAAATAACTAAATGACCATTCGACGTTGACAGAAGTCACGGGAAGGTAATTTAAGCTATTAAAATATTGCACGTAACTTTTATTGAATTGAATTGAAAAAATATTTGGGTATAAACCCATATATGGTTAGTTACAATCAACTTAAAAAACTATATTAGTAACAACAATTCACAATAATTATAACATTCAGTCTGCCATAATAACGTGAATGCTATTCCATTTTTTCATAAAAGGACAGTAAGTCAGTTATTGACGCCCTCCGGCATATTTACCTCTTTTACTAAGACTCCACTTGAAATACTTGATTATTATTTATCATCAAGGAAGAAAGTAAGCTATTAGTGGCGGAAAGGAGGATCTTGCGGAAGATTCTGGGCCCGACCCGAAGAGAAGATGGAAGCTGGAGACTGAAAAAGAATAAAGAGATCGAAGATCTAGTGCGGGAGCCTAATATTATAGGAGAGACCGCTGGCTCGGGCACGTTGAGAGAATGGGAGAGGATCGCGCCGCAAAAACCGCTTATTTGGGACGACCGAGTGGTCGCAGACCCGTAGGACGGCCTAGATATCGCTGGAGTGATGAAGTCCAAAAAGATCTCAGGGACCTAGGCATCCTTAACTGGCGAGAGCTGGCTCAGGATCGTGGAGCGTGGCGTGATCTGGTATCGGAGGCCAAGATCCACTTTGGGTCGTTGCGCTCAGTTAGTTAGTTAGTTAGTTGTTATTTATCATCAACTCGAGATACGACGTGCCTTTATTTAGATTAAAATAAACACTTTGCGTAATGTTATCGAATGTTCAGCTGCAGCCCGTCTAGCACAACTATGGTTCGTGACTCATGTCACACGACATAGCATCACCCGTCACTCTCACACGATACTGTACAGAAAGGGATAGGTAGCAAATCTCGCGCGAGAAAGAGTCGCGTGTCAAGTTGTGCTAGAGGTGCAGTTATATGTTTATGCATGACAAATTGATGTCATTTTGACGTATATTGTTTTAAAAATATTTAGGGCGGAAAAGGTTTTGTACAGTGTAGATTTATTTATTTATTTAAACTTTATTGCACAATACAAAAAAAAAGTACAAATGGCGGACTTAATGCCTTTAGGCATTCTCTACCAGTCAACCACTATTTATTATCTAGAGATGTAATCCTTATGTAGGCAAGTATTTGTTTTATAGTGATTGTGTAAAACTAGAAAATAAATAAGTGAATATTCGCTTTTTCTGTCAACCATACACTTTGCCACGAAAATTGCACGTTCATAACGATCACTGTTTATAAAAATGCATGAAGCAAAGAACCCCACACAAAATGATCGGTAAAAGCAAAGGTTTGGTCGATCGGCTGAAGTTTTGTGAAAATATAGCCTCTAATACCCTGATCAGCTGTGTGAAGTTGAAAACATGTTATACTCTAAGCTTACTGGTCATTTTAGTTGTGCTTTTCACTAAAGTCACGCTTATCCTGACTGGTAAAAACAGGACCCTACCTTAACTCTAAAGATTACAGTCCTAATCACTGAAAAAGCAGGAATCCAGATTACCAAGGCTGTGTTATACAAATCTCACATGACTGTGTCAATCAAGTTAATCATTGTTAACTCCTTTTCCACACTTATCATGTGATTATTTGTTACATCTACCTTGATCGTGGCCTCTTCTGTTTGATGGCAACGCGCGTCTTGTGGCTGGGCTTGGGCAGGATCTTGCGATCTCCGATGAACACCACATGTTTGCCGCTGAATTTCTTCTCCAGCTCACGGACGAGGCGGATCTGGATCTTCTGGAACGCCTTCAGCTTGGGCATGGGCACGTAGATGATGATTGACTGGAAATAAAAAGGAATAATTTTAAACCATGGGCACAAAAAAAAATATTGTGTGTACTCGCATTAAAAATAATAAGACATTACATGTTTCATAAATTTATAAATAATATTAAGAAAAAATAATACTACATGAAGATTTTCCATTAGTATTAGCGGCAATTATTTTTTTATATAAAATATAAATTTACTGTTGAACACATTCTGTAAATTTTTATTGGGTTTTCATAATTTTAACAATATTGGGGGGTACAAAATTACACATCCCGAGATAAATTAACACTTAAATTTGCACCATAAATAATAGAACAGGCAATGAAATGGTCACTTTCATTACACTTACAAAGAAAAACTATATAACCACATATTTTGTAGGATGTTTCCAGTTTTTTTTAGGTTGAGTGCTTATTACATTTGTCTCTTGTTCGATATCCTTAAAGAATATCCCAGTGGATACCAGACCAACATTATTTAACATGTCCCAGGAGAATTTGCCAATGGGAGCCACCATAACAGCTTAACAACAGTTAATTGAAAGAAATGTCCATCAACATATTAATTTATGATTATGAATAAGAAAATTAATGAATCCTAATTTCAAGTTGGTTAAGTTATTAAGTATAAAAGTTGTGATATTCTGTCATAGCCATTGTAAATGTGGTTAACTTATAAATTAAAGAAGATTAAGTATAACTTAAGTGCAGTGAAATTAAGATTTGCAAACTTCCAGTGAAAAGCACTTCACCTACTCATACAGCATATACCCACAATTTTATTAAAATCTATGTCAATCTGGGCATGCCTTTTCTTATTTAGGTTCATATTTTGAACATAAACATCAGCTGCATAGAAGTCACTATGTGTTACTTAGAGGTAAACTACATCTATTTTAATTACCTTTTTGTTGTGCAGTTCAATTTCCTTAGCCTTGGTAATGTAAAGCTCCCTAAGCTGCGCCTTCAGGTCGGAGTTGGTCTCCAACTCGACCAGGGCCTGCGAGATCGACGTCTCGAAGGGGTCGGCCTCAGCCGCGCTGGCTTTGATGATCTTCGAACTCATCTAGAAACCACAATCCACAATTTCAACACAGACATACATTTATAGGTTAGAAAACTTTTTAACCACATAAATTTCGAATTCACACGGAAATCCACTATGGGAACACCACTGAGCACCATTATTTAGACGGTTTGGAAAATGCTAGTGATATATTTGATTTTTAATACACTTTAACCAACAAAAACAACGTTGAACACAGAGGGATCCGAAGTGTCACCACAAAATATCTAAGTAATCTTTACCGTAACTGCGGGATTATGAAAATAATAAAATTCCTTATTAATCTAAAAGGTGGATAATGATATTATTTGTAGGATAATGCTATTAATTTCACTAAAATTATTTAAAAATCCTCATCGACAGCTACCTTGAGAACTAACCGGGAGCGAAAGAGATAGAAAGTCTGTGTGCTCAGCCTCGAAACATAAAAATCTTCTATAGACATGAAATGACAGTTGAGCGAAAACAATCGAGGGTAAGTTCTACAACTCACAAACTTTCCATAATTTTATCAATTTTACATTTTTTTAGAGTCAATACCCCTAAAATTGGTACAATTAGATGCAAAAAAAATAAAATACGTTATAAGCTACTAATTAGTAGTTTATTTCAATATTGGTAACATTTACATAGTTTCGTTCGGAATTAATTGATATTTTTGAAGTTCAAGGTGCTCAAAAAAATAATAAATGTTTTATTGCTTGTACCTTTTTATTTGTATATTATATATAGTAAAGCGCAGTTGTAAAGTATTTATTACTTAAATAGATATACTGGTTTCAAAACCTTACTACAGTTACTTACGTAATCTGCAAGAAGACACAAAAACAAAACATAAACATATCTTAAAGCTTGAAGCTTCTCCAAAGCGTGTGTTGTTATCCAAAGGTGTTATCGCTGATCAGGCCCACCCTGTTTGCGAGTAGTAATAGGCAAGGCACATCAGTAGACAGTGTATACTTCACTAACATTTATATGTTCTGGGAATGACCGATAGTCCCGTGTAGGGGATCTTGTTGGCCGAAGAAACAGTTCATCCCAGAATGCATCATCGTACCTAAACAACGGGCTGAAATTGTCAAAACATGGAAGTAATTTCGAGAAACCATTGAATACACCAGGAGAATCCTGCACTTCTAGACGCAGCAGGTAGACTGCATCGACCCTTAGGGAGCAAAATGGCCGCGCACAATGGGCTAAATGCGGAAAACGGAGCCTACAACCACGGAATCTTCGGGACCCATCGGGTTCCGTTTCCAAAGAAAAAACGGGACCGTATTACTAAGACTCCACTGTCCATTTGTCTGTCCGTCACCAGGCTGTATCTCATGAACCGTGATAGCTGGACACAGTGGCGGCCTTACCCATTGCGAGGCTCCGGGCGGCAGGACTTTGCGAGGCCCTTTGGCCTTCGTGAAAAGTAGGAGATGCGAAAGTAGGGCTGGTCTGATCGTTTGGTTTTTAGGCATTTGTCATGTTTGAGGAGAAATGCTAGTTACACAAATAAATAAAATTTGAGTTTTAAAATATTTTACATTGCAAGATTTACTAAATTAACTAATACCTACAGATATAGATATGATACATTTTAAAATTGATGTCTGCGGCTTTTCCTAACACTAAAATCTTTAATTAAAGCACAATAATCTAGCGAATGAGCTACGTCATTTTCGATTGAAAGAATAGCAAAGGCTGAAAGCCGATTTTGTGTCATCGAATTCCTCAAATATTCTTTAAGACTGCGCCGAGCGTTTACACCATAGAGCGCGGGGAATGCGTATTTAGATATGTATGGAGACTTAAAAGCACTTTTTGATAAATCTGGACCTTTAATACCAAACAAGAATTGAAATATTTGATGCGGACTAATTGTAATGTAAACATTCATCTTATTTTTTAACTAAAGATCAGAATAGATTTCCATTGTTAAAGTATAAAAGAACACTTAACGCCAGCTTACGATTTTACAATTTTCGTCCAACTTTACTTAGTTTTCTAGGGTATAATATGAATAATCTTATAATTTTTCCACGGAGAAGTTGTTAACACATTCTTCGAATTGCTATTTATATAGTTTAGAAGTGGATTAAACAACTAGTGTTGACGTTGTCTATTTAACGGCAACTGCCTATTTTTCACATTTCGCTCGGTGCAGTCTTCATAATTTTACGAATCAAATGAAACACGGGTAATAGAAGAGCAGAACCGACCCGAGTGCTATACCTACGATAAAAAAAAAACGATCTTCAAGTATTTCGAGGCGCGATATTCAAGTACCTAATACATGAATGATTTTTTCAAATATGATTTGAATTCATTAATTAGTTAACTAACTTTATTTTAATGTACCGTTATAACCTTAATAAATTATTAAGGATCAAAATCAAAAGTTTTAAATAAAAAAAATATATTTAAACAATTTTTTTTATTTGCTTGAGTCTTCGGTTGTAGCGCGAGGCCCCTGCAAGAGCGAGGCCCCGGGCGATTGCCCCGTTCGCCACCCCCTAAGGCCGCCACTGGCTGGACAGTTGACATTTTCACAGATGATGTATTTCTGTTGCCGCTGTAACAACAAATACTAAAAAAAAAGAATAAAATGAGAATATTTAACTGGGGCTCCCACTCCCATACAACAAACGTGATCGGTTGCGTTTACTTTGCACTTCATTTGTATCCGGCGCCATACATACCAGGTGCAAACTTAACCCGGCCAGTTAATATGGAAAAGTGTTTGTACAGAACCCTCTCGGTGCACGAGTCCCACTCGTACTTGGCTGGTTTTTAGAAAATGAGGTTTGTATTCCACATGTTTTACAGATGTTTTTTTTTAATTTGTTTGTATTTTTTTTGTTGACATATTGCAATCAAAAAGCAAAAACTTAACTTTTGTATTATTTTAAGAACTTCAACAAAGAGGTGTGTTAATCTGTGTATAGCGCACTATTTCTGAACTGAATTGGCCTAACCTAAAGCTGTCATTCCTAGCTGTCACTGTCAAGTCAAGTGTCATTAGCATTAGTGTCACTGTCAGTATTAGACGTGCTATATTCTAGTTCCCCGGTGTTTCTATGGGGAAAACCGAAAACCTATGAAAATATACATACGATAATATCTAACATATTTATATTATAGGTCACTATAAAACGTACGTGAATATACCTATATTTAGCTATACCTATTTATTTAATCTTAGCAAAAATCACTGAACACTACTGTTATAATGTAAACAAACATTTCAAATTTAATAAGCTATGAAGGAAAGATGTAATTTCCATTGAATAAACAAACCTTGAAACCTGAAACGTGTGTAATCGCGTAAGCATTTGTATTACGGTTTTCTGAGTGAAACACGCAGTATGCAGACACAAAGTAATGGTTGTAATGGGTAAGTACTATTCATTACTGATATTTCTAGGACATATAGCATGTTTACTATTTATGTTAGAGTTTGCAAAGATATTACTCCTAGTACTGAACCTTATACATCTTATAACAAAGACTTCTCTTAAATAGTGATCGTGTAATTCTTAAAAATAACAAATGGCTATACAGCAACTTAGCAAACTATTTCTAGTCTCATTTATTTATTTATAACCATCTTTGGATGTTCAGCTATTCCTTGACCAAAATTGGTCCAGCCGTGAAAATTGTGACCACCAGATGGCGCCTGACTTGCGTGGCGCCGCGCGCCCATACAAAACAAATGACGATCCTGCATCACGCTATTCAGATTTTTCCTGAATTGATGACCACTCTCCATAGAAAATTGATTTTCAATACTATAGATGTAGGAAGTGCGGTCCTGTCCCCGAAGCACAACGCCCGTTTAGTCACAGTAATGGATAAAAAGAGGCAGAGGTAGCATTTCTTTGCACAAGAAAGAGTCACATTGGTGGTTATGCTAGAGATGCTGGTATCTTTAGTATGGTGTTACTGGAACATATTCTGTCCGTATTAGATGCAGTTTTAAAGTGCTGCTTTTCTATTATACATTTCTTCTTTTATACACATTCTTTTATCACATTAATTTTTAGCACAACTGCTCAGACCAAGAAAAAAAGAGGTATTTCTTGGTCTGAGCATAACTGTTTAATTAAAATAAAGTAATATTTACTTCAGTTTTTGTGACTGTCACACATTTAAAAAACCCTTTTTAATGCATTTATATCATTTTATTTTAATTTTTTTTTTTGATTAACACATTCACGGTTGCGGATGTTGTAGCATTACTGAATACATAATAAATAATCGACCTCCAACAATCATCTATAGAAATCTGAAGAAATGAGAATGACAAAAAAGCCTTAAAAACGCTGAATATTCACCCGCCAGTTTGATTTAATTTAATCTTTTAGTTCCAGACCATACCTACCTAAAATTCTATGTTTAAACAAGTGTGTAATTTAATTTATTGCCATGCATACATTTTTGTACAACATCAGCTACAAAATTTGCTCAAGTAAACAAAGTAGGTAAATTATTTAGTAGGAAATGAAATTTGACACTAGTTTTGTACAGCTTGTGATTCCTTAAAAAGTTGTTACAATTTACAGAAAGATTAGGCTCTTCAGATAGTATCTATGACAATATGGAAATGATTTGATGTCTGAAGAAGTCTGAAGTCTGCAACCATGCAGCCAAACTCGGGATCGGAGTGGGAAGGGGTGTAGGGGGAGGGGAGGGGGAGATTTCAATGGAGATGGTCTTTTCCCCCTCCTTCAAACCGCCATTGTTCCACGTTACACGATAGGAATACAAAAGGGCTACTCTGAAGATCGAAATTCGATGTTTGTACCTGCCCTCTCTCTCGATCTCGTGCCCAACAATATTTGAATGATCATATTCTCAAGGTCACTCGAACTAGTGCTACGTTTAGTGATGTGCCGTTTCCTAGAATTTCCGTAAACTTCCTTTATTTTGCATGCACAATGTTCACGAGAACATTCTCCCTATGAAATGAAATAATTTATTCAGTAAGTAGGCCACAGGCGCACTTTTACAAGTCAGATTGTGAATCTACCGGCATTTCGCAAGAGACTGCTGTTGAGAAGAAAGCCGATATAAACTCAACAGTAAATAAGTAATTTTTTCGTAAATAATGCTTAGAACAATTACATTACATTAGTGTTATAACTAATTATTACATGCGTACACGTATAGGAGATATATAAGTGAGTCTGTTTGTATGGTTTGACAGTTCATTTGCTTGGAGGAGTTATTGTGGTAGACTATAGTCACGTTATTGCGGCAGGGTTGTACGGTACGCAAATCAATTATCCTTAAGTACCTAAATAGTTTGAGAGCTGGCATGTGTAACCTACTTTCATTCAATACATGTTTAAACTGGCCTGCGCAAATATGCACTAGCATTTTATCATTAACCAGACATGTCACCTTGCTACTGTATTTACTATTTGATAAGCTTAGTAGTAATTATCTTGTTCCATTTCAGATAATCCTTGATAGAGTCATAGACACGTAAATAATCATTAACTAGTGGCTCTGAGTTGAAACCTTGCGATTACGTTTCGATTAAACTAAAATTCGTAATTTTTTACGTTTTAAATCTTCGCATCTCCACCATTTTTGGAAAAATCGAAAACCCGATTCGACAAAAAATATCTTTATAAGTAAGTATTTATGTAATTATCTAGCCCAATTTTTTAGATTTCATGAGAGTTGGTTGAGAAATGCGACCTATAGGCGAGAACAACCCAACATTCGGACATACGAAATAATTTTGGGCCAAGCTGTAATGGAGACGCTTCGCTCGCTCGGTCGATTAGTGATGTTAGATTTTTAAACTGCTCGTATTTTTCTCTGTGCTTCAGAAAAATCAGAAACAACGTATTTATTTTAATGGTAATTTTTTTATTACTTTTACCAATTTTGGTGTACACTTTAATGCCTTTTGTATGTTTTCCATAAAATATTGCTCAAAGTTATGAGAATAGAAGTAGACAGATATATATGTAGATGTTATATGTATACACTAACACATAACACAACACAAGCCTTCTTGAGCTTAATTTGGGACTAGATCGATTTGTGTGAGGTTGTCCGGTGTTTACTTATTTATTTATATACATAAGTTTGGCACTTATGAACTTCAACACTTCTTATGTTGACTGGATTTGTTCTACACAGTCGGATGTTTACACATTTTAATAAACAATATCTTCATTACGTTTAAATCTTGTAAATATCGCAATTTTAACGAGATTAATGTCAATCAATCATATTTTACAAGCAGTATTGCGGCACTATCGTACACAACAATTGATATAAGTGTTGATAAGGCAAGTAGTTGTAATGGCAAAATGAGCAATTGATAACTTTGCCTCAGTGACCGGAGTACGTCGAACGAAGGCACACGCCCGCTGCCTTATAAAAAGTTAGTATTCTTTTTTTGAAAAGTGTGTTTGTTATTCGAATTAGTTTTTTTAGTGGAGTTACGACGTGGATTTGTGAGTGGCCAGCTGTTTTTTCGCGTTTAAAATAATAATGGCTGGTTTAAGGAAAAAAGTTTTAATATGTTTAATGGTTCTGTTTGACTATCTTTTAGTAGCAAAAAAAGTTACTAATTGACAACGTGTAGGTTAAATAAAACTGTGTTTTAATCGACTTCAAAAAAGGAGGAGGTTCTATATTCGACTGTATGTATTTTTTAATTATTTATGCGTGATACAGGATACGCATGACCACGTCACTAATAGTTATAATCCTAGTATTATATTCGTTATCGTCACGTTCGCAATTGTATTGTACCTAAAGTTCTGTTACATGTTAATATTGATATGACCTAGCGGTTTATGTCTTCTGTTGCGTGTGTGTTGTGTTCGTCGTTCTGCGATTATCTTTGAAATATCTTGGACCATTACTTTGACGATGCTGACGATACTGAGCCGGCGGTCCCGGGTTCGAATCCCGGCCAGGGTAAATGTTTGTGTGATGAACTCGAATATTTGTGCTTGGGTCATGGTTGTTGTATGTATTTATCTATATAAGTATGTATATCGTCGTCTAGTACCCATAACACAAGCCTTCTTGAGCTTAATTTAGGACTAGATCGATCTGTGGAGGTTGTCTGATATTTATTTATTTATTACTTGGGTAAATTTTGATGCCGTTTTTAGAGTTCCCTCCGTATATTCATCTATATGCTTTGAGTGGGATTTGAACCCTTGTCTCCACAGCTTTCGGCCAGACGGGTGAACTACCAATTGTTCTATCAAAGCCGCTAGCTAAAGCATCGAATTTGTCTACTGGTTGCTTAATTTTTGGGGTTCCGTACCTCAAAAGGAGAAAACGGAAACCTTATAGGATCACTTTTTTGTCCGTC
This sequence comes from Apotomis capreana, assembly GCA_947623375.1. Taxonomy (NCBI): domain Eukaryota; kingdom Metazoa; phylum Arthropoda; class Insecta; order Lepidoptera; family Tortricidae; genus Apotomis; species Apotomis capreana. Next base: position 11,119,907 of record OX392518.1, read on the forward strand.
TGTCTGTCTGTCAATACCCTCAGGAACGCGTGGAGGTATCAAGCTAAAATTAATTTCAAATACTCAGGTCTACTGTCCCTTGGAGCTGTGACCAAACTTCTAAGCCAACGCAGTCAAAAGATGCAGCCGTTTATGCTGCAAATTTTCGACACTCGCAATAGTCTAAGATCCCGATATAGAACGACCTTCACCGAGATGTTTATGTGATGAAATGTATTTTATATTTAATTTAATATGTCAATAAATGTATTGCATATGGGTTGCCTAACAAATTTTAGTCCAGGGTATGTTTAATTAATAATTAAAAATAAAAAAAAATTTAAACATTTGATTATTAATTTTATTAAAACTTTCGTATGACATATTTAATTATTGTATTAAGCGGTTTACACACGCGTTTATTTGATTATTAGATAAATTCTATTAGACCGGACTCTACAACCGAGTTCCGTTGGAAAAATAACGGACCTCAATCTGACTTCTGATATATATTGTATAGATCCCAGACATCCTACAAACAAATGTTGCCAACCAGTTTTGTGGCCCCCCACCCCGGCAATTAAAAATGGCATACAAATTAAAAAAAAAAAATCATCAAGCCATGCCGTGTGGGGTATCAAATGGAAGGGCTTATTGAGTAGATCACGAATATATAGCACACTATAACATTTCTTACACGTCAACTAAGATTTTTTGAAATTTTACTAAAATGCTCCATTTTCGAGTTAACTTTAAAACCACTATAGATTGAAAACTAATGAATATATTTTTATAATTATTATTTTTAACAACTAACAATAGTCCATTGTTTAAGTTCGTACAGCATATACGAGTCTATCGCTATCCTTTTCATTTTCAAGCACAAATAGCATGCGCACTCTCTTTTTTTAAATGGGCGGCGGACTTCAAACAGCTGCTATGCTGTGTCCTCTTCTATCGTATGGGATGGTTTTGGTTGGGACCTCTCAGTCGCACACATTCACTCGCAGCAATATTTTACTTTTCAAAATTCGACAACCGGAATTCTGGACTGATTTTTCGCAGGCAACCCTATACCACCGTGGTCATAATAAAATAATCTTTAATGTTATTTCATTTCAATTCAATAATCAGACCGTTGCAAAATGCCAGTATAGATTTACCTGTTTAAACCTGGCTACCCGATAGTTGTGATGGGAAAAGAATAGGCAACCTAACGTTTGCATATTCTATGGGCTTCATACTTTCGATTGGTATAGAATTTATCTAATAATCAAATGTTTAAAAAAAAAAAATATTAATTAAACATACCCTGGACTATAATTTGTTAGGCAACCCATATGCAATTTATTTATTGACATATGAAATTAAATATAAAATACATTTCATCAAATAAACATCTCGGTAAAGGTCGTTCTATATCGGGATCCTCTACTACAAGGGAATCAAAACCTCCAGGGTACTTCCCGTGAACTCAGAATCTTGAAATTTGGTACGAAGCAACGTCTTATAGCACAGATAAAGGAAAAATTGCGATAAACATACATTTTTAGTTACATCTTTGTACGGAACCGTCGGTGCACGAGTCCGTCTCGCACTTGGCCGGTTTCTTTCATATGCCTTAGAGTGGCAATTTACAGCCTGCCAATGACTATGGGGCTTTAAATGTACCTACAGTTCGAATTTACTCACTTAATTGATCTAGTCTCGTTTTGTTACATTAAAAATGAATACTTATAATTTATGTAATTTATCAGACCGCAAAGTATAATCGTTAAGTCATTGTAACGTAAATTGCGATTATTCATTTGACATTTGACGTCTCTTAAAACTAAACATTTAATATCAGTATGCTGTCAATTTAGCATTGGATTGCGTAGTCTGAAAATAACATTTAACTTGTATGAACAACAATTTAAGACTGCTGGAGATGTTTTTAAAAAGTGGCAGAGCAAAAGATGCTCAGATTGAAGAGCACAATTAAATCTTGCATTTAAAGCCCCATGGTCAGATGCACCCTGTATAGAATTAATTAGTGGTGCAAAGGCACATAACTAAGACTCCATCTCCACTGCGTGTCCGTTTGTCAAGAGTTGCAACTTCTGAACCAAAATAAGTAGACACTTGTAATGTTCGCAAAATTATTATTATTTTATATATATGTATTTTAGATATGTATATTATATATATTTAGATTTGACGACACGGTTGGCTCGGTTTGTAGAGACCTGCCTACTGAGCCGGCGGTCCCGGGTTCTAATCCCGGCCAGGGCAAATATTTGAGTGATGAACTCGAATATTTGTGCTTGGGTCATGGTTGTTCTATGTATTTAAGTATATATTTATCTATATAAGTGTGTATATCGTCGTCTAGTACCCATAAAACAAGCCTGCTTGAGCTTAATTTGGGACTAGATCGATTTGTGTGAGGTTGTCTGATATTTATTTATTTATTATATATATATATTATATGTATGTATTTAGATAACATATTATGTAATATGTATTATATTGACTGTTTGCTTATCTCTCTCTCTCTCTCTGTTGGTTTTTTGCATTTTCATGTGTATTATTGTAAAGTCATCCTACTTGGTATTGTACAATGAGCTGCAGAATTGCATGGCCCATTTATGAATGAATTCATAAATGGACCATGCATTTCTGCAGCCCGTAGTACATGTTGCTTGGTTTGTCTACCATTTACAGTTTGGCATTCATGTTTAGCACTCATTTACTCAAAGGTTAACTGGAAGAGATCCCTTAAAGGGATACGTTCGCCTTTGTACATGCTTATAATTTTGTAATATGTATTTCTTGTTTTTATGTACAATAAAGTGTTTACATACATACATACGTTATTTTTAAAAGGTTGATCACGAAAGAAACATTTTATGCGTTCTACTGCAAATGGGACTTAAAACCATGACTTACTTTTACGGACGGAGTAGTGCCCTACCCACTGAGCTATCGCACCGATATGTGACTCCCATCTCCCATCACTGATCGTAAAAGCGCCCTCAGTATCCTTACCATGAGCATAACTGTGCTAACTCGGGGCACTTACTAGGGATTTGATATCGATAAAAAATATGTCGATATATATTAATACATCACATTGAAAATTCTCGATTACTATAAAAAGGTTCTATATCATGTCTGATAAAGTGGATATTTTCATCCGGACGGCAATATTTAATAAGCGACAAATATGGAAAAAAGATTATACTTACTATGAAAATAATTTTAAAATTCACAAATAAATACCTGCACGTTTTAGTAATTTATTGTTTTTGTTATAAATGAAGAGAAAAAATATATACTTATGTTGATTAACGTTTAGATGTTATAAATAAATAATAATAAGATCTTTCATCCCTTAATTCTTTACACTACTGGAGCGCCCTCTAATAATAAGATGTTGACAGTAACATCGATATATTTTTTTGTCGATAAAATATTTTGCTACGTCCCTTTGCCCTGAGTTAGCACAGGTATGACCATGAGTTTACAGTGACTCGCTAGCGCCTGGGTATACGATACGATTCGTATAGAGAATTGTAGTTCTACAAAGTAATCGCTAAAGGCGCTTTACTATCCTCCATACAAATCGTTGACGCATTCGCGAGCGAGTACGGTCACGTTATCTCATGGTAAGGGTACTGAACGTTCTAGTTTGAAATGCGAATGCATTCCTTATAGGTCTAGATGTGTTTACGCACCCATTGCCGGCTCCCCGATAAGCGGAGGGCCACAATGTCACCCTAGCCCCGTAGTCATAACATTAACACTTAAAAGATAACGAACTTATCAAACTGTATAAAAAAAAATTGAATAACCGACGAAAAAAGAGGGGTATTCCTTATCAGTATACGCCGGGGGTTTCGGTGTCGGAATAGTGTCAAATCATTCATCATCAGCAAAAAGACGTCCACTGGCGGACATATGCCTCCCCCAGAGAACGCCATCATGACCGGTCCTGCACCGCCCGCATCCAGCGGACTCGAGGTCATCAGTCCACCTTGTGGGATCAGTAGAGTAACCACTTACTAGGGTAACTGACATAGCTCGAAGGATAGCAAAACTTAAGTGGCAATGGGCAGGGCACATCGCTCGTAGAACCGACGGCCGCTGGGGCCATCGAGTTCTTGAGTGGCGGGTATTATTTTCTAAATCTATCATCAAAATAAGAACTTTCACTATTCAGAGATATCTATAGCCACTCCAGTTAATTTGATAAAAATAAATATAGAGTCACACATTTTTACAACAACAACCAATCTAACGCAACCGCACTATAATGACATTGGTTCAAATACCTGTCAGTTCGGATTAATTGCCAGTGTAAGAAATTAGTTCCAGTGAAATTCTGCAATATGGCGCAACCTCATATATTTATAGTACCCATAACACAAGCCTTCTTGAGCTTAATTTGGGACTAGATCGATTTGTGTAAGGTTGTCCGATATTTATTATTATTATTGGTCAGGCTTTAACATAGATCGGGAAAATTATTTTTCTCAAACATGCAATTAAATATCGTCATAACGTGCGTTAAAACAGGCTTCGATAATTGGTTTTATTCGTAATTTGGTTTTATGCTGTAAGTTAATTTGTGTTTTTTATTACATTGTAATTTAATTGTAATTTAATGAAATGAAATTGTAATTTAATTTTTATTTTTATTTAATTTAATCTAGTTGACATTCTTGTTTTTTTCTTTTTACCATACCTACATTTTATTCCAATTGATTATTTGTTGTACCTAGTCATATTTCTAGTATATAAGGACTTATAAAATTTACACGTCGCGTCAGCGGCCAAATATGTGCAACTTTTTTCTATATTTAAGACCGTTTATGTACGTATACCATATTTGAGTAAATAAAGCTTATTCATTCATTCATTATTCATTCATTCATTCATTCATTCATTCATTCATTCATTCGAAGTGTCAAGTTTCGGGCGGAACAATTCTAGAGAACTGTAAAGGAATTTCATACAAAATTGAAGGCCTAGGCCGGGAAGTAAGTTTTTTTTTAAATGGCGCCTGTGTTGGTGAACGGGCTAGCTAAAGAGCTGAATTATGTTTTTTTGAGTGGTGCGAGGAAAGCACTATACATGCCTTAGCCGTAAAAGGGTTTGCCGGCTTCGTATCACTATCCGTCTATACCTACTCAGCCGGCAAGCCTAAATGTTTCATAAATTTATAATGCCTTATTTTAATTTTGTTCACTAATTTATTTATCATCTTAGGTTAGAGTAGTTTACAATACGTAACAACTTAGAAGTATAATATGAACACATGTAGGTACCTACATTCTATGTTTGTAAACATTTTATTGTGCGCGATAGCAAGTTAAAAATACATGTTTATGAGATAATACAAGTTAATTACCTTACCTAAGGTGCCTCCGACATAACGGGGCAATATTTGTAAAACAATAACAACACAAATCTGTAACATCTATACTATTATATTACACAATTATAGATTTGTATTGAAAATCTGTTTATAAGGAGAGGGGATTTCAGGAAAAATATCAATAGCGTGATGCAGGATCTTCTTTTGTTTTGTATGCGCGCGGCGCCATGCCAGTCTGGCGCTATCTGTTGGTCATAATTTCCTTTCCTTTGTCCTCTCATCACGCTGAAACGGCCGAACGATTTTTTTTTTCACATTATGACAAATATATTGATAATTTCAACCAACTTTTTGAAGTTAATAATACTTTTCCCCGAGTTCTAGGTAGTAACATAGCTATTTCATGCTTTCATTGCGTAGGTACAGTCGAAAATAAGTTGAAAAAACTAATTTTCCACGTGAATTTTGTCAATTTCGAGTAGTTTTTGAAACAAAAATTATCAATGAAAAATTCAAACTGTAGGTTTCAAATTTATACCAATAAATCCCAATAGCCCTTTTCTAGGTGGTAACATCAATAATATGTTAAGAAACATGTTTGATCATAGAGAAAAATGTCTAAACAATCAGCATTTGAAAAGGAATAAGGCCTCTGTCGAGACTCTTCGCTATAAGACCTTCGCCTTCACTGAAATTTGAATGTCGGGACAATGATCGTCGAATCATCATATTAACCGAAACCGAAATCAGTCACAATGGTGATGATTTTTTCTATACTATCAGACTATCACACTGATATTATAAAGGCGAAATTGGCAAAAGTTTGTGACTGTGTTTAGTTATGTGTATGTTTGTTACTCCTTCAGGTACGGAACCCTAAAAATATACTCTTTAGTTATTACAAACTTACTTTTCTATTTTCAGCACAATGCCTTCATCTATTCTCATCACCGGTGGGGCGGGGTACGTGGGCTCGCACACGGTAGCGGCCCTGCTCGAGGAATCCACGCCCTACGACATAGTGGTGGTCGACAACCTGTCCAACGCGCACAGGGAGGCAGGCCATAAGAAACCGGAACCTTTGCGTATAGTTGAAGAGATCACTGGGAAGAGTATACACTTCTATGACGCCGATATCAGGGATGCCGCGAAGTTGAGCGAAATTTTCAATCAGGTACCTAGGTCACATACATTTTTGATAGTTTTTTTTTTTCAAAGACAGTTACCCTTCTGAGACAATATCAGTCACTTTTAACGCTTAACTTCGGCTGCGGCGTTGAAAATGCTAATGTTCGTGGATTACGTACGATGCGCGTGAATCAATACCCTAAACCAGTTGCCTTTGTACATGTTTGTTGTTTTAAAATGCATTTCCTGTTTTTGTGTACAATAAAGTGTTTACATACATTAATTTTATACTTGCTTTGTCATTGTTTCAGCACAACATCTCTTGCGTGATCCACTTCGCGGCGCTGAAGGCGGTGGGAGAGTCGGTGGCGAAACCGCTGGAATACTACCAGGTCAACATCTCTGGGACCTGCACGCTTTTCGATGTGAGTATCAGTATAAATAAAAATAAATAAAAATGTATTTATTAAATGAGGCATGGTTTAGGACTCTCGCAACCAAGCGTGCCAAAAGACATCAGCTCGACACTTGCTCACCGCGCGCAGGCCAGTCTTACATCTGCCAAGCCTGTGGTCGCGTGTGTCGTTCTCGTATTGGCTTGCATAGCCATGAAAAGCGTTGTTCTTTATGACACTGTTTGTATAGTCTGTAAAAGACTGAAAGGCCATTGATGATTTATTAAATATCGCCATTTCTGTTACGTTACGTCATACGAGTAAGATAATACATATTCAGTTGTTTATTGATGTTATTTTAGGCTCTAGGGTGGCAAACGGCTAAAATAACTTTTAAAACTATTTTATTTAAGTATATATTTATCCATATAAGTACGTATATCGTCGTCTAGTACCCATAACACAAGGCTTCTTGAGATTAATTTGGGACTAGATCGATTTGTGTGAGGTTGTCCGATATTTTATTTAGGTATTTATAAAACGCATCCTCTAAAGCTGTGCAGTCCGTTACTTAACAGAATGTGATTCCAGTTTTATACCTGTCTCTGTCGTTCTTATGCGATCGAGATATGAATTGACAGCCAGGCCCTTTTTCGATAAATAAAATAGTTTTATGATAAAAAAATCAATTTCGAAAGATCCTCATTCCAAATGAGCGTTGGCGACAAGCACCTAATAGGTCACGGCACAGTTAATCGTGCAGTCGGACTATTACTAAGATGGATTTATTGTGGAAATTGTACCACTACTCTTTTTCTAGATTGCTACTGTCCATTTTTCCACAAGGTTACGTCATTTTGTCAAAAAGTTGCCAAAAAACCTTGCGTGATTTACTAAGTTCACTTGCACTTTCTCCCTAAACACATTTCCACTCCCTCCCATAGAATAAACGAGGAAAAAATAATCTAAACTTGATGTATAGCGAAAGAGTACCTTAGCTCACATTCGCACCGTCAGTACGGTCGATGTAAAAAATTCTTATTGTTTTTTTTAAATTGTCTCCGAACGTTACAGACCCTGCACCAACTTAATGTTTCTGTTTAGCCTTATGGTTGACTGGTAGAGAATGCCTTGTGGCATTAAGTCCGCCATTTGTACTAGTTTGATCTGTGCAATAAAGTTTAAGAGGCCTTATTCCTTTTAATTTTTTTTTTCATATTATTTCTTATATGTTAATAATTTCCACCAACTTTGTGAAGTGAATAATACCTTTCCCCGAGTTCTACATAGGTAGTAACATATATAGCTATTTCATGCTTTCATTGTGTGCAGTCGAAAATAAGTTGAAAGAACTAATTTTCCGCGTAAATTTTGTCAATTTCGAGTAGTTTTTGAAACAAAAATTATCAATGAAAAATTCAAACTGTAGGTTTCAAATATATACCAATAAATCCAAATATAGGCCCTATTCTAGGTAGTAACATCAATAATATGTTAAGAAACATGTTTGATCATAGAGAAAAATGCCTAAATAATCAGCATTTTTAAAGGAATAAGGCCTCTTAAATAAATAAATAAATTATTTCTCAGATGATGCGAAAGCACGGTGTATACAAGCTAGTCTACAGTTCTTCCAGCACCGTGTACGGGGAGCCCCAAAAGCTGCCCATCGACGAGTCCCACCCCACGGGCCTCGGGCTCACGAGCCCCTACGGCAAGTCCAAGTACTTCTGCGAGGAGATCATGAAGGACATCTGCCGGAGCGACACGGTAGGTTTTCAGTATACAACCACCTCAGTATTCAGGTGAACTAGACACATACCAACCGTGGAATCACCAACGGAATCACGATGCCATGCCTCCTGGTGACAGCCAAAACTTACTAAAATTTCTGTCACTGCGCTTCAAAACCTCGTAAGCAGAGTTGGGCAAATTCTATTTTGAATGAGAATAAGAATGAACGGACAGACGCCATTCATATTCAAAAAAATTCATATACGATTTATTCTTGAACGCGTCATTTTGAATGGCGTGAAATAAAATAAATCAAGAATACGTCATTCTGATTACCGCTAACGCGTTGATTGAGTTAGTTTGTTAGAGGTCCATTTAAAATAACGTTTTATTTGTATGGCGATTATCTTTATTAAGAGTGATTGTTTAGTATAAGTATTTTATGCATGTTACTTTAGTTATTGAAAAGTCGTTAAACGGGGGTATGCCATCACAAGGTCGGCAGTGGAGTGATTGGAAAGATGAATACCTGATCAAAAATACAAAGTACCTACGTTTAATGAAGTGCCTTATCTTTCCAATCTTTCCCTATAGCACTGCAACCTGGCTCTGTCCGGCCCTCTCCCTCCGTCTGTCTGGTCCAGTCTCGGAGACTTTAGACGAAAAAATCGACGCCATGGAAATGTGGTCCTAGAAACGCCTTCTGAAAATCGTAAGGATCGCTTTTCGCACCAACAAAGAGAAATCGACATTGTAAATTTGTGCCTATAATATTTGAAGAGTTTCTTTGATTCCTCGTGCATCTCGTGTTAAATTTTATCGAGGCCATCCTGGAGAGCCTTCTGTTAAAATTTCAAACATAAAGATAAGTTTCCGTATCGGTTTATAAAAGACGAAGATGTAAAAATCGTATAGCTTAATTGTGAGCTTCCTATTTTGAAGTAGGTTAAAATATATTATAATCAAACAATTTCATTTCAGATAATCAATCACAGAGTGATTTTATTGAATGACGATTAAATTAGTTTGACTAAATTTTTTCTGCTTTGATTTATTGTAAAACTCGCCATTCAAAATAACCTATTCTGGAATGACGGTCAGTTGATTCATTCTTGCGGTGCGTCATTTAAAATGATGATTTATTATTGAGTGAGTGCCTAACTCTGCTAATAAGTAGATTGACGCTGAGATACGAGCTTTGTGAAATAGGTATTTGTTACTAAGTTAGTTTTGGTTGTCAAAAGACGATATAAGAGCGCTTTCACACTTAGGCGTTTTAGTCGCGCGACTCGTGTTTTAAGACCTCTCATTATAGAGCAGTTGCATAAACTAGGTACTAGAACATGAGTCTACTAGCCTATAGTGGTTAAGTTTGGTTGCATGGTATTCCAGAAATGGACGGTGGTGTCTCTACGGTACTTCAACCCGGTAGGCGCGCACGAAAGCGGCCGCATCGGCGAGGACCCCGCCGGCACGCCCAACAACCTCATGCCGTACATTTCGCAGGTAAACCAACCATATAACCACCACACACCACATGTTATTAATTTACTAGCAAGGTATTTTTTTTTATCTAGTAGTTTTAGGAGCTTGGTCGTTGAACTGTCATGCCGCTCCATGCGTTCTCTGATGTATATTACAAATTCTGGGTTGGCCAATCTTGAATCAAAGCAAGCCTTATAATATAAGTTTTATAAAAGCTGCGTTCAGCTAGGCAATTACGAGTAATAACATATGTAACTTCAAAGGCACGCAAATGATATGTTTTTTTATTAATCCAAAATTGTTTTCTAATCCTCATAATTTATCAAAACTATAATTGTATGACAACCATAAACTTAAACGCACTTTTTCACAGTGAAAATGGCAAATTATTTATTGTCTCCATACAACTAATGGTACCCATAACATCTGCATAGTGACGTCACGATTAGGTGGCCAATTGTATTGAGGTTTTTAGCGTCCGTAGGAATGTTGAACTTTGACGGTCACTTCTGACTTTCAGACCAGTCTAAGTGTAGATAGTCCCATATAGACATTTCATTGAAAATTATTCGTCATGCATATTCGCGATGAGTTAACGGTCAATCACATACCAAATTGAAACTAAGCATGTACGTGAAATGAGGGTTGAAAAGTTCGTTTGAAAATATCGAGATTATTATTAATTTGTAATTGTCTATGTATCTCATATAAGTCGGTATCGTGTTTCCAGGTGGCAGTAGGCCGCCTGCCAGAGCTCCAGGTGTTCGGCAACAACTACCCCACTCCCGACGGAACCGGCGTGCGCGACTACATCCACGTGGCGGACCTGGCGGCGGGCCACGAGCGCGCCGTGCGCCTGCTGCGGCAGCCCGGCGCCAGCGGCTTCCATGCCGTCAACCTGGGTACCACACTCTAGGTCACATACAGAGCTGCAGGTGTTCGGCAACAATACCCCACTCCCGACACATCCACGTGGCGGACCTGGCGGCGGGCCACGAGCGCGCCGTGCGCCTGCTGCGGCAGCCCGGCGCCAGCGGCTTCCATGCCGTCAACCTGGGTACCACACTCTAGGTCACATACAGAGCTGCAGGTGTTCGGCAACAATACCCCACTCCCGACACATCCACGTGGCGGACCTGGCGGCGGGCCACGAGCGCGCCGTGCGCCTGCTGCGGCAGCCCGGCGCCAGCGGCTTCCATGCCGTCAACCTGGGTACCACACTCTAGGTCACATACAGAGCTGCAGGTGTTCGGCAACAATACCCCACTCCCGACACATCCACGTGGCGGACCTGGCGGCGGGCCACGAGCGCGCCGTGCGCCTGCTGCGGCAGCCCGGCGCCAGCGGCTTCCATGCCGTCAACCTGGGTACCACACTCTAGGTCACATACAGAGCTGCAGGTGTTCGGCAACAATACCCCACTCCCGACACATCCACGTGGCGGACCTGGCGGCGGGCCACGAGCGCGCCGTGCGCCTGCTGCGGCAGCCCGGCGCCAGCGGCTTCCATGCCGTCAACCTGGGTACCACACTCTAGGTCACATACAGAGCTGCAGGTGTTCGGCAACAATACCCCACTCCCGACACATCCACGTGGCGGACCTGGCGGCGGGCCACGAGCGCGCCGTGCGCCTGCTGCGGCAGCCCGGCGCCAGCGGCTTCCATGCCGTCAACCTGGGTACCACACTCTAGGTCACATACAGAGCTGCAGGTGTTCGGCAACAATACCCCACTCCCGACACATCCACGTGGCGGACCTGGCGGCGGGCCACGAGCGCGCCGTGCGCCTGCTGCGGCAGCCCGGCGCCAGCGGCTTCCATGCCGTCAACCTGGGTACCACACTCTAGGTCACATACAGAGCTGCAGGTGTTCGGCAACAATACCCCACTCCCGACACATCCACGTGGCGGACCTGGCGGCGGGCCACGAGCGCGCCGTGCGCCTGCTGCGGCAGCCCGGCGCCAGCGGCTTCCATGCCGTCAACCTGGGTACCACACTCTAGGTCACATACAGAGCTGCAGGTGTTCGGCAACAATACCCCACTCCCGACACATCCACGTGGCGGACCTGGCGGCGGGCCACGAGCGCGCCGTGCGCCTGCTGCGGCAGCCCGGCGCCAGCGGCTTCCATGCCGTCAACCTGGGTACCACACTCTAGGTCACATACAGAGCTGCAGGTGTTCGGCAACAATACCCCACTCCCGACACATCCACGTGGCGGACCTGGCGGCGGGCCACGAGCGCGCCGTGCGCCTGCTGCGGCAGCCCGGCGCCAGCGGCTTCCATGCCGTCAACCTGGGTACCACACTCTAGGTCACATACAGAGCTGCAGGTGTTCGGCAACAATACCCCACTCCCGACACATCCACGTGGCGGACCTGGCGGCGGGCCACGAGCGCGCCGTGCGCCTGCTGCGGCAGCCCGGCGCCAGCGGCTTCCATGCCGTCAACCTGGGTACCACACTCTAGGTCACATACAGAGCTGCAGGTGTTCGGCAACAATACCCCACTCCCGACACATCCACGTGGCGGACCTGGCGGCGGGCCACGAGCGCGCCGTGCGCCTGCTGCGGCAGCCCGGCGCCAGCGGCTTCCATGCCGTCAACCTGGGTACCACACTCTAGGTCACATACAGAGCTGCAGGTGTTCGGCAACAATACCCCACTCCCGACACATCCACGTGGCGGACCTGGCGGCGGGCCACGAGCGCGCCGTGCGCCTGCTGCGGCAGCCCGGCGCCAGCGGCTTCCATGCCGTCAACCTGGGTACCACACTCTAGGTCACATACAGAGCTGCAGGTGTTCGGCAACAATACCCCACTCCCGACACATCCACGTGGCGGACCTGGCGGCGGGCCACGAGCGCGCCGTGCGCCTGCTGCGGCAGCCCGGCGCCAGCGGCTTCCATGCCGTCAACCTGGGTACCACACTCTAGGTCACATACAGAGCTGCAGGTGTTCGGCAACAATACCCCACTCCCGACACATCCACGTGGCGGACCTGGCGGCGGGCCACGAGCGCGCCGTGCGCCTGCTGCGGCAGCCCGGCGCCAGCGGCTTCCATGCCGTCAACCTGGGTACCACACTCTAGGTCACATACAGAGCTGCAGGTGTTCGGCAACAATACCCCACTCCCGACACATCCACGTGGCGGACCTGGCGGCGGGCCACGAGCGCGCCGTGCGCCTGCTGCGGCAGCCCGGCGCCAGCGGCTTCCATGCCGTCAACCTGGGTACCACACTCTAGGTCACATACAGAGCTGCAGGTGTTCGGCAACAATACCCCACTCCCGACACATCCACGTGGCGGACCTGGCGGCGGGCCACGAGCGCGCCGTGCGCCTGCTGCGGCAGCCCGGCGCCAGCGGCTTCCATGCCGTCAACCTGGGTACCACACTCTAGGTCACATACAGAGCTGCAGGTGTTCGGCAACAATACCCCACTCCCGACACATCCACGTGGCGGACCTGGCGGCGGGCCACGAGCGCGCCGTGCGCCTGCTGCGGCAGCCCGGCGCCAGCGGCTTCCATGCCGTCAACCTGGGTACCACACTCTAGGTCACATACAGAGCTGCAGGTGTTCGGCAACAATACCCCACTCCCGACACATCCACGTGGCGGACCTGGCGGCGGGCCACGAGCGCGCCGTGCGCCTGCTGCGGCAGCCCGGCGCCAGCGGCTTCCATGCCGTCAACCTGGGTACCACACTCTAGGTCACATACAGAGCTGCAGGTGTTCGGCAACAATACCCCACTCCCGACACATCCACGTGGCGGACCTGGCGGCGGGCCACGAGCGCGCCGTGCGCCTGCTGCGGCAGCCCGGCGCCAGCGGCTTCCATGCCGTCAACCTGGGTACCACACTCTAGGTCACATACAGAGCTGCAGGTGTTCGGCAACAATACCCCACTCCCGACACATCCACGTGGCGGACCTGGCGGCGGGCCACGAGCGCGCCGTGCGCCTGCTGCGGCAGCCCGGCGCCAGCGGCTTCCATGCCGTCAACCTGGGTACCACACTCTAGGTCACATACAGAGCTGCAGGTGTTCGGCAACAATACCCCACTCCCGACACATCCACGTGGCGGACCTGGCGGCGGGCCACGAGCGCGCCGTGCGCCTGCTGCGGCAGCCCGGCGCCAGCGGCTTCCATGCCGTCAACCTGGGTACCACACTCTAGGTCACATACAGAGCTGCAGGTGTTCGGCAACAATACCCCACTCCCGACACATCCACGTGGCGGACCTGGCGGCGGGCCACGAGCGCGCCGTGCGCCTGCTGCGGCAGCCCGGCGCCAGCGGCTTCCATGCCGTCAACCTGGGTACCACACTCTAGGTCACATACAGAGCTGCAGGTGTTCGGCAACAATACCCCACTCCCGACACATCCACGTGGCGGACCTGGCGGCGGGCCACGAGCGCGCCGTGCGCCTGCTGCGGCAGCCCGGCGCCAGCGGCTTCCATGCCGTCAACCTGGGTACCACACTCTAGGTCACATACAGAGCTGCAGGTGTTCGGCAACAATACCCCACTCCCGACACATCCACGTGGCGGACCTGGCGGCGGGCCACGAGCGCGCCGTGCGCCTGCTGCGGCAGCCCGGCGCCAGCGGCTTCCATGCCGTCAACCTGGGTACCACACTCTAGGTCACATACAGAGCTGCAGGTGTTCGGCAACAATACCCCACTCCCGACACATCCACGTGGCGGACCTGGCGGCGGGCCACGAGCGCGCCGTGCGCCTGCTGCGGCAGCCCGGCGCCAGCGGCTTCCATGCCGTCAACCTGGGTACCACACTCTAGGTCACATACAGAGCTGCAGGTGTTCGGCAACAATACCCCACTCCCGACACATCCACGTGGCGGACCTGGCGGCGGGCCACGAGCGCGCCGTGCGCCTGCTGCGGCAGCCCGGCGCCAGCGGCTTCCATGCCGTCAACCTGGGTACCACACTCTAGGTCACATACAGAGCTGCAGGTGTTCGGCAACAATACCCCACTCCCGACACATCCACGTGGCGGACCTGGCGGCGGGCCACGAGCGCGCCGTGCGCCTGCTGCGGCAGCCCGGCGCCAGCGGCTTCCATGCCGTCAACCTGGGTACCACACTCTAGGTCACATACAGAGCTGCAGGTGTTCGGCAACAATACCCCACTCCCGACACATCCACGTGGCGGACCTGGCGGCGGGCCACGAGCGCGCCGTGCGCCTGCTGCGGCAGCCCGGCGCCAGCGGCTTCCATGCCGTCAACCTGGGTACCACACTCTAGGTCACATACAGAGCTGCAGGTGTTCGGCAACAATACCCCACTCCCGACACATCCACGTGGCGGACCTGGCGGCGGGCCACGAGCGCGCCGTGCGCCTGCTGCGGCAGCCCGGCGCCAGCGGCTTCCATGCCGTCAACCTGGGTACCACACTCTAGGTCACATACAGAGCTGCAGGTGTTCGGCAACAATACCCCACTCCCGACACATCCACGTGGCGGACCTGGCGGCGGGCCACGAGCGCGCCGTGCGCCTGCTGCGGCAGCCCGGCGCCAGCGGCTTCCATGCCGTCAACCTGGGTACCACACTCTAGGTCACATACAGAGCTGCAGGTGTTCGGCAACAATACCCCACTCCCGACACATCCACGTGGCGGACCTGGCGGCGGGCCACGAGCGCGCCGTGCGCCTGCTGCGGCAGCCCGGCGCCAGCGGCTTCCATGCCGTCAACCTGGGTACCACACTCTAGGTCACATACAGAGCTGCAGGTGTTCGGCAACAATACCCCACTCCCGACACATCCACGTGGCGGACCTGGCGGCGGGCCACGAGCGCGCCGTGCGCCTGCTGCGGCAGCCCGGCGCCAGCGGCTTCCATGCCGTCAACCTGGGTACCACACTCTAGGTCACATACAGAGCTGCAGGTGTTCGGCAACAATACCCCACTCCCGACACATCCACGTGGCGGACCTGGCGGCGGGCCACGAGCGCGCCGTGCGCCTGCTGCGGCAGCCCGGCGCCAGCGGCTTCCATGCCGTCAACCTGGGTACCACACTCTAGGTCACATACAGAGCTGCAGGTGTTCGGCAACAATACCCCACTCCCGACACATCCACGTGGCGGACCTGGCGGCGGGCCACGAGCGCGCCGTGCGCCTGCTGCGGCAGCCCGGCGCCAGCGGCTTCCATGCCGTCAACCTGGGTACCACACTCTAGGTCACATACAGAGCTGCAGGTGTTCGGCAACAATACCCCACTCCCGACACATCCACGTGGCGGACCTGGCGGCGGGCCACGAGCGCGCCGTGCGCCTGCTGCGGCAGCCCGGCGCCAGCGGCTTCCATGCCGTCAACCTGGGTACCACACTCTAGGTCACATACAGAGCTGCAGGTGTTCGGCAACAATACCCCACTCCCGACACATCCACGTGGCGGACCTGGCGGCGGGCCACGAGCGCGCCGTGCGCCTGCTGCGGCAGCCCGGCGCCAGCGGCTTCCATGCCGTCAACCTGGGTACCACACTCTAGGTCACATACAGAGCTGCAGGTGTTCGGCAACAATACCCCACTCCCGACACATCCACGTGGCGGACCTGGCGGCGGGCCACGAGCGCGCCGTGCGCCTGCTGCGGCAGCCCGGCGCCAGCGGCTTCCATGCCGTCAACCTGGGTACCACACTCTAGGTCACATACAGAGCTGCAGGTGTTCGGCAACAATACCCCACTCCCGACACATCCACGTGGCGGACCTGGCGGCGGGCCACGAGCGCGCCGTGCGCCTGCTGCGGCAGCCCGGCGCCAGCGGCTTCCATGCCGTCAACCTGGGTACCACACTCTAGGTCACATACAGAGCTGCAGGTGTTCGGCAACAATACCCCACTCCCGACACATCCACGTGGCGGACCTGGCGGCGGGCCACGAGCGCGCCGTGCGCCTGCTGCGGCAGCCCGGCGCCAGCGGCTTCCATGCCGTCAACCTGGGTACCACACTCTAGGTCACATACAGAGCTGCAGGTGTTCGGCAACAATACCCCACTCCCGACACATCCACGTGGCGGACCTGGCGGCGGGCCACGAGCGCGCCGTGCGCCTGCTGCGGCAGCCCGGCGCCAGCGGCTTCCATGCCGTCAACCTGGGTACCACACTCTAGGTCACATACAGAGCTGCAGGTGTTCGGCAACAATACCCCACTCCCGACACATCCACGTGGCGGACCTGGCGGCGGGCCACGAGCGCGCCGTGCGCCTGCTGCGGCAGCCCGGCGCCAGCGGCTTCCATGCCGTCAACCTGGGTACCACACTCTAGGTCACATACAGAGCTGCAGGTGTTCGGCAACAATACCCCACTCCCGACACATCCACGTGGCGGACCTGGCGGCGGGCCACGAGCGCGCCGTGCGCCTGCTGCGGCAGCCCGGCGCCAGCGGCTTCCATGCCGTCAACCTGGGTACCACACTCTAGGTCACATACAGAGCTGCAGGTGTTCGGCAACAATACCCCACTCCCGACACATCCACGTGGCGGACCTGGCAGCGGGCCACGAGCGCGCCGTGCGCCTGCTGCGGCAGCCCGGCGCCAGCGGCTTCCATGCCGTCAACCTGGGTACCACACTCTAGGTCACATACAGAGCTGCAGGTGTTCGGCAACAATACCCCACTCCCGACACATCCACGTGGCGGACCTGGCGGCGGGCCACGAGCGCGCCGTGCGCCTGCTGCGGCAGCCCGGCGCCAGCGGCTTCCATGCCGTCAACCTGGGTACCACACTCTAGGTCACATACAGAGCTGCAGGTGTTCGGCAACAATACCCCACTCCCGACACATCCACGTGGCGGACCTGGCGGCGGGCCACGAGCGCGCCGTGCGCCTGCTGCGGCAGCCCGGCGCCAGCGGCTTCCATGCCGTCAACCTGGGTACCACACTCTAGGTCACATACAGAGCTGCAGGTGTTCGGCAACAATACCCCACTCCCGACACATCCACGTGGCGGACCTGGCGGCGGGCCACGAGCGCGCCGTGCGCCTGCTGCGGCAGCCCGGCGCCAGCGGCTTCCATGCCGTCAACCTGGGTACCACACTCTAGGTCACATACAGAGCTGCAGGTGTTCGGCAACAATACCCCACTCCCGACACATCCACGTGGCGGACCTGGCGGCGGGCCACGAGCGCGCCGTGCGCCTGCTGCGGCAGCCCGGCGCCAGCGGCTTCCATGCCGTCAACCTGGGTACCACACTCTAGGTCACATACAGAGCTGCAGGTGTTCGGCAACAATACCCCACTCCCGACACATCCACGTGGCGGACCTGGCGGCGGGCCACGAGCGCGCCGTGCGCCTGCTGCGGCAGCCCGGCGCCAGCGGCTTCCATGCCGTCAACCTGGGTACCACACTCTAGGTCACATACAGAGCTGCAGGTGTTCGGCAACAATACCCCACTCCCGACACATCCACGTGGCGGACCTGGCGGCGGGCCACGAGCGCGCCGTGCGCCTGCTGCGGCAGCCCGGCGCCAGCGGCTTCCATGCCGTCAACCTGGGTACCACACTCTAGGTCACATACAGAGCTGCAGGTGTTCGGCAACAATACCCCACTCCCGACACATCCACGTGGCGGACCTGGCGGCGGGCCACGAGCGCGCCGTGCGCCTGCTGCGGCAGCCCGGCGCCAGCGGCTTCCATGCCGTCAACCTGGGTACCACACTCTAGGTCACATACAGAGCTGCAGGTGTTCGGCAACAATACCCCACTCCCGATGTTCTTACACAGTAGATTTCTGATACAGTGGCCATTCCGCGACAGTGGACGTCATGCAACTTCGAACAACTAAAAGTCGTATTTTATGTGTTTACAACAAACAATCAACGTTCAGTCAGTATTTAAAGTCCATTAAACTTTCTACAAAAACCAGAGCTCTATAGGAGCCAAGCAATGGGCTTTAAAAAATGACCCATCTTGAAAGTTGACAGAGTTATGCTTCCTTCCAGATCAAAATATTAGTCAAATCACTTATCAGTCATCATTATGACAAGTTACTCGATCGAACTATATCGTGGTTTGCAATTTTAAACTGAACTATTCCTAAAACAACTCCTATTTCCAGGCACCGGGGTCGGCTACTCAGTCCTCCAAATGATCAAGGCATTCGAAGAGGTCAGCGGGCGCAAGATCCCCTACAAGATCGTCGGTCGCCGCGCGGGCGACATAGCCGAGAACTACGCCGACGTGTCGCTCTCGCACAGGTAGGATCAAGTAGTTATATTTTTGACGTGATAACGTCGTATAAATCGATGAACGCACGAAAAAGCATGTCACGTTCCGCCTGAGCCGAGCGTGCAAGCGAGAGCGCGGAACAAGCGATAGAGAGGTACGATCGGCCTAAACATTCGGCTTGTGACGCATCTATCTCTCTTCCACTCCATCAGCCGGCATACGTTACCACGTAAAATTATCGTCCGTAAACCGACTTTCTAGACGACCAATTTTTTTACATCGCCCTAGGCCGACAAGTGGGTTTTTCTGCCCGCGGGGAGAAAATCTCACTTCCTGGTCAAGGCAAAGCACAACTTTAGACAAACCACGGGTCAATCTGACCAGCGATTGACCCGTGGTTTGTCTAAAGTCGTGCGTCTTCGTACGTGGATTTGTTGACCTTTCGCACTTTAACAACGCATGTCAATTTCATTTTGTCTTGGTTATCTGCGAGACAGGCTGTGCCTAGTGCAGAAACCAATATAATATTTATAAGCTATATAAGCGCTTGTTTAGTCGTACGTACCTAATCTCTTTTCGATGTAAATCTGTGTTCTATTCATGTGCTTGCAAATATTACTTTACTTACTTTCGTTTATGAATTACAAAATAATATTGTGATTGCAGACTGCTGGGCTGGCGCACCACTCGGACGCTGGAGGACATGTGCCGCGACACCTGGAAGTGGCAGAGCAGCCATCCCAATGGATTCAAGAGCTAAGGTGGAGGGCGGGTCTTATTCAGAAAGTGATTAACCCTTTGACCGCCAAAGACGGCAAATCACGTCATCGGAAATTCGTGCTACTGACGCCAACGACGCCTATTGACGTCAAAAATTTCAATGGTCAAAAATGATGAAAATGAAATGCTAACTCAAACCACTATCTGTGTTTTTCAATCTCTGTTGATTTTGGAGCACTTTTTTTTTTGTTTTGGCGTCAGTGGCATGGTGAATTGCTTTGCCGCTTGGCGCTCGAAAGGTTAATGTGGGACTTCACTTTGACTACTTTGATAACTATTCTACTTATTGACGATTATTGTTACAGATAGCATTTGTTTGCATATTTAGATTTAATCGATTATTTAGGTGTTCACATAGAGTCCCCATGGTTTAAGAAAATAAAGTATGGCACTCCGGAATGACAGGTGAGACTTTTCACGTAATCACGCTATGATTGGTTGGTTGGTTCTGTCAATCCGTTTCTGTGTTGCCAGTGTTATCATAATACTCCCCGATTCGAGAAATATATTAGGATGCGCCATATTGCGGAATTTAACTGAAATTAATTTCTTACACTGGCAATGATTTTATGATGGGTTGTCAACAATGTCAATGTCATTCGTGATGGTTTCTTTAAAAGACAAATATTTAAAATTATCCAAATTAAATGCCCAAAACTATTCACAGTCGTGAACGTAATATTATAAATAAAGTGTACACGTGTTTATTACACGAAAAACAGTCAGGAAAAGAGGGCATTTCATTAAATGATATTACGAGGTTAACATAGTGGAACTGACAGGTATTTAAAACTAATGTCATTATAGTAGGTTGCGATTGGTTGCAAAACTGTTGCCATATAAATCTAATAGATAGCGCCCTCTTGACAATCCTCATATATTTCTGGTCAGGCTTTACCAGTGTGAATCTCATAAAGTCGTGAGTGTTTAAATCAATTATTAAGACAAAATAAAACTAAGTCAAAGAACATAACAATGTATAATAATTATTTTTAGTACGACTGGCGGCAAATAATTATTTCGTTTTCACAAACCGGCATCAAAACAGTGACGTAAAAAGTCCCACTACACTAACGGAAGTGTCATACACGTGTGTGATTGCATGGCCCATTTATCAATGAATTCATTAAGAAAGGAATCCTAAAATTAAAATAAGAAAAGTGAAGCGAATCGTTTCTTTAAGCGACTATTCAGAGCTTGGCTGCTGCCGCGGGCGGCATTTTTAAGTTTTTTTAAATGCATATTTTTTTTTGTTTCCTTTTGTAAACTATTATTGGCGTGGAATAAATTATTGTTGTATTGTTTGTATACCATTAATGGCCGAGCCATATATTTAAGCCTGATATCAAACTCTTTGAATAAGACCCTGAATTCCCAAGAATGCTCATACAGAGATTTTACTTATATGAAAATGATGTTTGATTCCAAATATTATACCAAATCTTTACTTATTCTTATCCAAAAATGTTTTAAGTGCCATTTTGACTTTGACGAATTCTTTATCGAATCGATTACGGACTTTTTATTGTATATTTTAATGTATTGTTCCTAAT
The DNA here is from genome assembly GCA_947623375.1 of Apotomis capreana. NCBI lineage: Eukaryota > Metazoa > Arthropoda > Insecta > Lepidoptera > Tortricidae > Apotomis > Apotomis capreana. The sequence goes on from OX392518.1 coordinate 11,141,493, forward strand.
ATTAGTTGCCATACTTATTTTAAGTACTCTAGTACTAAATGTACCAAACATTTATTTATATTGTCTCCAAAGTGTTACCAAAATGTATACCAAAGCCAGTGATTGTATGTATACCATTATGTTGTTTAATATTTTGGCATTTATGCCATGCATTTTTTGGTGCATTATTTGTCCAATTACGAGTATAAGGCATTTATTTATTTATAACAGAAAATGCTGTATGTTTTGCATACTGTTCACTTATTTAATAGGTAGTTAGTATCGCCTGGTCTCGACCAAAACTCACAAAAATTTCTGTCACTATCTACTCTTCAAAATCTCGTAATGTAGTTTAGCTTTTACAACTGTGATGCCGGTTGTACACACTCGCCGAGACAGGGCGAGACAAGCATGCCGTCCTTCATTTACTCATCGAGTTCCAAAGTGACGGCATGCTGGACACGGCGAGTGTGTACAACCGGCACAATACGAGCTTTGTTTTAGGTAGGTATTATTAACTTAGTGTGGTTTGGTTGTTGACAGACGATTATTCTGTTGTATGTTATTTTAGAGTTACCAATAATATTTCAAATGAAAGTTTTATATTTTTACTCAGATTATGATTGTTTTATCATTCCAGTTCTGTTACTTGTATAGATTATATTTATTTCTCGGTGCTGCTTATGCAACGCTTTATTTTGTGCTGAATTGTTATTTCTAATAAATGGATACATTTTTAAACAAATTGTTTTATTTTCGTAATACCTATGTGATGTGATAACCTACATCTGCGTTGAATTTTCATTACATTGTCAATTTTTCCTCTGAAGTCGTAAATGCTACCAGTTTCCAAAGTTTCTGCAAAATCAGATAACAAAAACGATAAAATAAAAATATAATAATAAAAAGCTTTAATAATAAAAACCCGGAAAGAGTGCCAGCACCCACAGTGACTTTTGTTCAGGGTACTGTAATTATTGACATGCTCGTATCAAAATCCCAGGACATTCAACGGAAACCACATTTTCCATACTTTAGATCCGGGGTACTTTGTGACACTGACCACAGAGTGGGGGCCGATACTTGGAAAATATTCGGAACAACCTCTCAGTAAACCATGACCTCTCAAACCTAAACCTCTCAATATTCATGGTTTAAACAAAAATTGTGGTGTACCCACATTAAAAAAATGAGGCATTATGTTTCATAAATTTACTGCATGTAACGTTTCATTATTTTTTATGTGGGATTACCACCATTTTTTTTAAATAATGTACTATTGATACAGAGATCAAAGAAGAGACCGGGAATCGAACCCGGTACCTCTGGATTACCGATCCAACGTGTTAACCTTTCGCCAAATAACCTTTCGAATTTTTCCTCACACTTCGTGTGTCGATCTTTGTATCAATGGTTGTTATAACCTATCAGTGGTTGCACGTCATCGTGGCTAATTAGAGTGGCAAAATAAAACATGGTGAATTATTGTAATCCTTTGTATTATCTAAAAATTACAAATCTTTCATAATTTCAATCATTACAAACTAGCTTCATGTGATATTTCAGCACGATCCTGTCTAAAAATATCTATCAGATTTACATTTTTACAATATTCACTAACATTAGGCTCCATACAAGCTTGTCTTACCAATTACATAAAATAATATAGTTATATTATAAGAATATGCTGACTCTATACGAACTAGTTCACGACATAGTAATCAAATAAACTAGTAATCATTATATTTTCTTCGGTTTCCGCGACCGTAACACATTTAAACAAAACAATGAGATTAAAACGCGTATATTCATTATTTGAGTCTCCCTGACAATTCGGAAACTTTACAGTCATTTGTAGCACGTTTTAGTAGCCATTGTTAATTAATATAGAAAACACGCTCTATAACTTACGGCTCGGCCACAATTACACGCGACCAGCGGTAAAAACAAAATCATAGCGATTATTGAAGCACGCCACGAGCAGCCGCGCGCGGTTGCCGCTCTATTTGCTCCCACGCCCGGCCGCTGAGACCAAAGTGGCCGGGTCGTTAGGTGGCATAATAATGGAGTATCACGATTCACAATAGATCCCGTATTTCGTGTCCAATCCGGAGGGATCACTCAAATATTCCGAAGTTTCATTTATCCGAAACCATCATTATTCCGAATTTTCAAAATTCCGAAAGTGGAATAACACGAAACGATCATGGATCATATGTAATAAGGTTAGGTTAGGTGTTATCCCAAAAAAAAAAACTAAATATTTTATTAGAACACGGTTTTTGGAATTATGTGAATTCGGAATGATGATGCTTTCGGACAAATGAAACTTATGGGTATTGTAGTGTACCCCAATCCGGGGTACACAGTGGACCCCAATCCGGGGTACACAGTGGACCCCAAAACTATCAACATGGTACAAGCGTTATGATAAATAACATTACATATGTTTATATCCATGAAATTGTCGTGAATAAGTTAGTATAAAGGGCATTGGCAGTTTGTGAGAACAGAAAAATCGGTAATCCGCGTTAGAGCTTGTGTTTATCAAGACAATACATCTCTCTTAAAACACTTACGTAATAGAAAGACATACTAGGGTATGTTTCCACTAGTGCGAAGCAAATTGGAGACGTAAAGGATCGATCAATCACGTTAATCGAATCTGTATCTCAACTCCGCTTCGCTTTTGTGATTTATCGATTCCATACGGCTCCGTCCCGCTCGGAACTGCACCCTAAATTTGGATAAAATCAGCATTAACACTTGAACAAGGCACATTTGAAGTTTAATTCCAACTTTATAATTAGAAAGTCAAGTTCATATGGAGCGAGGGGAAGGGCAGAACAGAACATGCCACGAATTTATCAAACTAAGCATCTTTCTTAATTAGATAAATTGTTGGCATTATATCTACAAAAATACACTGCATTTAGATTGAGAACTAGAGTGCTGAAGTCTAAATAAGAGCTTACAACTAAAAGTAAGGGGGTAATTCCTGGTTGCATTGCATTACAGGACTGACTTTATGGAATGATATAACATTTCTGCAAACCCAGGAATATACTTCAGAAATGATTACAGGGAAACAACGTGGCTGATAGCAGGATTTACGCAAATGTACCTACATGAAAAATGAGTTTGCTATTATTTAATTTGTTTAAAAATATTACAAACGATCACTGAAAAAGTTAGAAAGAAAACATAAATAACATAAAGTCAGTTCTATAAAAATTATGAATAAATGATTAATTTCCAACGCCGATTTCACTTTTTTAACGGCCGAGTCACGATTTCGGTCTTAGCGGCGAGTGGCGCGGCAAGCATGCCACGTACACGTATACCGCTCGCCACCCGCGCCGCTCTGAAGTCGTGGCGTCTCCCCTACACTCCAGTTTTTAATTAGGCGAACTAACTTGACAGCTGAAAGTGTTGTCAGAAATAGAAAAAAAATAGTGATGGGTTTATGTCGGTACAAATACGTCGATATAACCTTAACAATACACCCATATACACTAGTTTAATCATGTTGTAATAAGGTTTATATTTGTTTACAAATGTACAGTTATCACTATATTGGATGGATAGTACTATGGAACTCTCAAGAAAACAAAAAGGCGGACAGCGTTCTTAGCGATATCCTAAAATAAATTTCGTTTGATTTAAGTATTTTAATAGCAACCGTTTTTTTATTATTGATTCGTGTAATCAAATTATTATTTAGAGTTCAAACACAATCATTAAAAATTTATGAAATACGTAATGATACTTTTTTTAATGCTGTTTAACTAAACCTCTGGTAGGAACTGGTTTATTTAATTATCGATATTAACAACACAAGCGAAACTGTGGCCACATTCGTGTGCAATGAACTGTCAAGTTCGCCTAATTAAAAACTGGAGTGTAGTCACCGACACATTTGTTCCCGCCGCGCCCCTCGCCACTATCGCTCGGCGGTTCCTACAGCTGCCAGCAAACTTCTTGAGCATGACCTTGACTGCGCAGTAGCCGATTTACGTACAAATGTACATGCGCAGATCCGCCTTTGTTCAAAAAGTTTGCCGGCAACTACCGCTACCGCTGTTCAGTCGTGGCTGGGCCGTAAGTTAAAAAAGGTTGCATAGATGTATTGTTGTATGATTTCTATACGAGAACTTGTTTCGACGTAGGATATAAATCAACTCAAGGTGGAATTACCCAAAAATGAAACATAATTTGACAATTGGAAAGTACGCTTTAAAAAAATAAAAAAAACCTTACGCCAATCAGTCCAATGGATTTAGCTCATAAAATACATACACATAAATTCAGAAATTATACTCAAGTGAAAGAAGATTATGAAATGAAGATTGAACCTATTTCAAGTGTTTAGTACAGAAAATGTATCTGGCATAGATTTAAAACTGATTTGCGAAAAACCACAAACTTTAAGGGGGTTAACAAAATTTTACTATTTCTGCTCATGTTATGCTGGCAGTGTAGTTTAAAAAGAAGCTGTAAGAATACTTAAAAATATGACATTGAAGCAAAGCATCACATGGACGTCAACACGTATTAAAACTAAATTCATTAAAATATTATGAAAACGTTACTAGCTTAGAATAAATACGCCTAGAAACCTAGTCGGCGCTTGAAAGTGAAGCCAGTTTTGGAAAGCCACGGCACGTCACGGGCTTAGTTTCGTCTGTGTACGCATCTGTCACAACGTCAATGTCACAAGCAAAACGTCGGTATCATTTCTCAACTCCCAAACGATGTTTCCCATATGTAACGTTTCGCCGAATTTTCATTTGTCCGAAAGGGTTTTTTTCCTGGAACCCGTTATATTTTCAAGATTTTGTAAACATCGTTTTAAAGAACCCATTAGGTCAGGTTAGGTTTGTTTAATAATGGCTTTCGGACAAATGAAAATTTGTCCGAAACGTTACAGATCGTGAAAAAAATAAGTGTTTCAGATAGGTAACCCAAAACGTCTCTATGACTGTTTCATATACACGCACACATGAAACCAAAACCGGCTTCAACTTTAGCAAATATGTTGTACGAGTCTCTTTCTAGGCGTATTTATTCTAAGGTTACTAGATATTATTTTTATTCACAGAACTTATTGCGGGGTTAACAACAGCCTTATTATTAGATAGAGTGTTACTATTATCTTTGACAATGAAACTGTACATCGATTTGATTCAAGTGTTTTGTAGTGAATTATTATTATCAACCATTGCAAGATTTCCAACACATTACAAGTGAAAAGCTTGTGAAATTCCATTCAAACTACTTTTAACAGTCAAACTCTGGTAAATAAAGGTTCTGTGTTATATTTGTTCTAGTTAAATAATAATATCAACGTAAGTGTAATAATTAAGGTTCGATTACACCAACATGGACACAATGATATTCTATACGTAGATAGGTCACTAGCGCTTCAAAAGTGAAGCACTTTATAGGAGTGAAATAGCACCTGGTGCTTATGCCATGGCAACGTTTCAACATGGCAATGCTATGTGTCAAGTTCTCAGTAACGGTTTGATTTTGGCCCCAAAATGCCATCTTGCGTACTGTGTAAGTGCACAAAATACGCAAAAAACGTAAAAAAGAAAAAGGAATCTCACATATTTTCTCGGTTTTAACATTGAATTTTTCAAATGTAACGCCATTTTGACACCATCATTGCGCCGCTTTAGAGAGAGATAAGATTATGCATAACGTATCTTCTTATAAAATATCACTGATTGTACATATTATATTTTATTTTGACATTTATTCGCTGAAAAATACTATATTATTGGTTAAATCCTGCTATAGACGCATAGTTGGTTGTCAATGTTTGTAATTCTGAACAAAAAAAACTATATTATAGGGGTTATTTTGTAACGTTTGGACAAAAATGCGACGTTACGCTCGCTGTCTACTACGCGCCTTAAATGTACAAAATCAATGTACAAGTCCCATTATTGACGCACCTCGATAGTAAGGCATCCATTGGTAGACTACTAGTTATATTAATAACGCAGAGGGAACCGAATAAGTTTTACTCATAGTTGCTGAATAAATATCGGTATAATCATTTACAGCCTCGGGTATTAATATGAAATGAGATATTGATAGCAGATGCTTAGAAAATGACATTATTTAATTTAAAATATGTGCACTGCGAAGCATCATGTCTCAAATTTCATAAAGTTAAATATAAATTATTAATATTTTTAAATATCTTGAGCACCTTTTTTTATGATTATGTTAATAATCTGACACAAATAATCAAAATCCACACGAACAATTGAAAGTAGTTGTGGTAAACTTAGTAATTCAGAATCATTTAACAACTATGAGCAAACGATTAAGATGAAGTTGTGTAAAAAAACTACTTTTACGAGACTTTGGCTGTTAGGTAACTTACGGGTTATGGAAGGGGTTCACGGTTCCATCTGGGCCTCATCAGTGTTATTAGGAAATTAGTAGTGTTGTTAGGAAAAGCCTCGAATCTTGGAGCCAACAGTAGACAGTCAGAATGTTAATCAAGGTTTCCATTGGAAACATTGTAACCTTTCGTAAAATTTTAATTTGTCCGAAACTGTTTTTTTTCTGAACCCGTATATTTTCAGAATTTAATAAACATCGCTTTAAATAACCTATTAGGTTAGTTTGATTTAAAATTATACTGAAAAATTAACGGGTTTGAAAAAGAAAAGGCTTTCGGACAAATGAAAATTTGGCGAAACGTTACAGATAGGCAACAAAAATTAGTGTTTCAGACAGGTAACCGTCATTCTAGATTATTCGAGGCATTCTGTGACCGCTGTGTGACTTTAGGTACATACAGTGCAAACATATGTATCGAATTAATACCTTCTAGCATAATGTAGCACATTTATATTATATGGGACGTAATTTAAATAAAATGAAACGCCAAAGTGACGTAGGTACTCGTTCGAAAATATGAGTATGTATACTGAATCATTGTTCCATTTACATGTTAACAATAATATGTTAAAATTGTATCGCATTCATCAAACCGAAAAATATTTCGCGGACTTTAATCGACACGACTCGAGCCTTTCCCCAACCCTATTAGTTATTTGAAACCAAGCATCACCTATAAACTAACTGTTGCGAAAACAACCACTTGTCCACTGAAAACTCATTTATACTTTCATTCATAACATTTGTTTATTATTATATGACAGTGTGTTTTGATTTTTGCTTATAATAAAACATTTAAAAATACTATTTTGGTGACATTTTTTATTGATTAACGAAAACTTTTGACAGATTAAGGTAATAACGCGGTCAACTGCAGTCATTGAGTCCGAACACCCAAAAGTTACAAGTTTAAACCATCACCATTTCGAATTTTCATAATACCGAATACTGTGGATGGCATATTTCACAATATAATTAGGCTAGGTTATTAGAGTTATATTATATCCCAAAACATAAATACATAATTTTCGGAATAATGAAAATTCGGAATAGTGATGCATATGGACAAATAAAACTTCCGAGAACCCTCAATGGGTAAAAATCTGACTGCAGCCGCGGTCAGCCATTATTAAATATAATGTATTAATGCTTTTTTTTTAGATAAATAGAATTTATAATAATGTTACGATGAAATAATATCCAACTCCTAGCACACTATTTTAAAACATACAACCTTCTTGCCTCTAACTTGAGTCGCAAAAATACAAAAGAATACTAAGTGTGCTTTAAGGACCATTATTGCATTATATTTGCAGTTTAGTGCGTTATTTTTAATTGCATTTTAGTGAACACACACGTCAACGAAAATCATGATTTTACATTTAAATAGCTTCCTAGAAAAGGATTGAAATTAAAACAAAAGCCGAGATTCACTATGGTATATGGTTTTATACAAAAATAACTCATGATTTAGCCGGTGTCTTATCTTCATAATGTAACATTTATATCTTTGCTTATGACAAATATAATTTCATGTATGCCTGAGAGATCACTACGTAGCTGGCGCGCTGTTTCGATCGGTGACGTATTTTTAAGTTTAATTCGAAAAGGGACTATTGACCAATGAAATTGGTAAAGTTACCTATACTAATACCTTTATGAACTAATTTATTCTGGATTATTTAACAATTTGAATGAATGTCTGTGTCCTAGATGAAAGCTGCTTAGAAGTGTTTTGTAGGGAATTGTTTTTGTTAGATAGATTTTTACAAAGTTATCTCACACACAGACAAACGGGCAAGTTATCAATTTAAGGTGCCATACCTACATCGACCGCAGACTGCAGCAGGCTGCTTTAACTGCAGTCGATATCGGAATAATACATTTAAGATCACAAGCACTTCTATCGATTTCATATTGATAAATATCATTGATCATTTTCAAAATTTAAGTTCGATGAGTCAGTGTATAAATAAAATTATGGCCAAACGATAATAATTAATAAGTAAAGGATCCACAATAGATAATTTTTGTAAATGTATAATCTATGGTAATACATTTAACCATTATAGTTACTGGAGATTAAACACATTGAACGACCGCTACATGCACTTAAATTTTTAAAATGAGAAGTAGGTACATTCTTGCAAGAAATCTTGTATCAGACGAGCGTTTTTCAAAAACAGCGTACATGAACTTTTTTTCAGATATTATTTTTTTAGGTTCATCTCAGTCGCAATCGTTTGTACATTCGAACCTCATACAAGAAATACTGTCCTATTTATTTTTTCACCAAATTTTCATTTGTCCGAAAGTTTTTTTTTCTGAAACTTTTGGCGAAACGTTACAGATGTGAAACAAAAAAGTAATGTTTCCAAGTATAGGTAACCAAGTACAATGAACATAAAAAAAAACTGAACAAAAAAAAAAGTTCATATACTTTTTTGGGAAAACGCGATAATGATTCGACATGGTGCGACGTGTTATGAAGTCATTAATGGCTGGATAGGGTACGTCACCGGCTCGCCAGGGTCCCAGGGCGCGGCCTCGCTAGCCTTCCCGCTTGATGCTGGGCATCTGCGGAGGCGGCTCAGCTAGACCTTTCACCTGGAACGACGATCAACAACATTTATTGGATAGGAGCTATTCAGAAATTACATCATACGTTTTTGGCGATGATAAATGGACGTATTTATGCAAAAAGGAACCAACCCACATTATACGTTTGTACTTTATGCTACAGTTACAGGGTTCAATGTCAACGGTTTAGATGTGTCCTTTGTATTGTACATGTTGCTTGGTTTGTCTACCATTTACATTTATTTGTGTTTAGCACTCATTTGCTCAAAGGTTAACTGGAAGAGATCCCTTAAAGGGATAAGTTCGCCTTTGTACATGCTAATTCTTTTGTAATGTGTTTTTCTTGTTTTTATGTACAGTAAAGTGTTTACATACATATGTGGATTGGTTCCTTTTTGCATAAATACGTCCAAATGATGTCATTTCCAAAATAATGCGCTTTTAACGTGTTGCGCATCAAATAGGTACACGTTACAATGCAATGTCATAAGCTATTTATATATTAGTTAACATTATTATTAATTCTGATTTCAATAGTAGTATATTTTTATAGTATTTTAGATTACAGAAACACGAATTCCATTACTTTTTTACACTTTAAAGCACTTTTTAAAGATGCAAGAGATGATGACATCTTCGTACCAACCGGTCCTACGTCATACTACATCATCCAATGTTCATCCGCATTAAGCATCCAAGGCCAAATGGAAAGGGGTTATTAGTTAAAAAAAAATTAACCCCGCGTCTTTCGTATTCGTAATCTTAAGAGGCCTTATTCCTTTTAAAATGTATTTTTTTCATATTATGACAAATATATTGATAATTTCAACCAACTTTTTGAAATTAACAATACTTTTCTACGAGTTCTAGGTAGTAACACAGCTATTTCATGCTTTCATTGCGTGCAGTCGAAAATAAGTTGAAAAATCTAATTTTCTGCGTGAATTATGTCAATATAGAGTAGTTTTTGAAACAAAAATTATAAATGAAAAATTCAAACTGTAGGTTTCAAATATGTACCAATAAATCTCAATAGCCCTGTTCTAGGTAGTAACATCAATATTATGTTAAAAAATATGTTTGATCATAAAGAGAAATGTCTAAAACAATCAGCATTTTAAAAGGAATAAGGCCTCTTAATACCTGCAGAAATTGATAACATTTCATATTTTTAAGACTACAATTTTATTGCTTTTCCGTATTCCGCTTAGAAAGAGGATACGTAATCACTGTTCTCATATTTTTTGCTGAGATTACTAATTCGTTTTTTATTCAATTATTCAAATATACATACTCATTTTAAAATTTAATAAAAACTAAGACACAATGGAAAGTTTACATTGTCTGGTGTATACTTTTGACATTGACCGTTTATTTTTCGCGGATAGGTCGAAGACGACAAACTATCCAGGCATAGTAGTGGAATTCGGTTGGTTTTTAATCGGTTTTTGTTTACATACCGAAAAATAAATTCAAATAAATATTGTTGTATACTCTCTCGATCTCTATATTAATTTTCATCTGTTAGAAACATGATATGTTGTCATTGCGGCTCCACACCACACGCGAATTTGACCGAAGTTGGCGAATACGTAAGCACAAAACAGATAGGTACAGAAATCAATCTACATACAAGCGCGCTCGAGCAAACGCACACATAGACATTGCTCACGGACACGTCAAGCGGATGGCACTCGCGCTCGCACTGGTCTGAACTGGTCCGAGATATCGTGTCCGTGAGCAATGTCTATGTGTGCGTTTGCTCGAGCGCGCTTGTAGGTATGTAGATTAATTTCTGTACCTATCTGGTTTGTGACGTAAGTGTGGAAAGGCACGCGGAAACCCATACTTCGGCCAACATTGCGAGTAGTATAGAGCTAGGGTAAGGTGACAATCCTTTCTTCTACGCGACAATCCTTTCATCCTCACCACTTAAATAGTTGCCAGTCCACAATTGTGCGTTATCCTAGAAAATTCCTGCCTCGCACGACCGCATTGTGGAATGAACTGTCGCTTGCGCTATTTCCGGACCGAACGAAATGAAATGAAATAATTTATTCAGTAAGTAGGCCACAAGGGCACTTTTACAAGTCAGATTGTGAATTTACCGGCATTTCCCAAGAGGAGACCGCTGTTGAGAAGAAAGCCGAAAGAAGCTCAACAGTAAATATTTTTTTCATAAATAATATAACTAATAAACTAACAGTTATAACTAATTACATGGGTGTAATATGACCTCCAAACCTTCAAGAAAAGAGCGTACTCCCACCTGTGCGGCGGCAACGCACTCGTGACTCCTCTGGTGTTGCAAGTGTCTAAGGGCGACGGTACCGCACCATCAGGCGATCCGTTTGCTCGCTTGACATAAAAACCCCATGACATTCGTTTGCCCTCTATGACATAAAATAAGTTTCTGTCAAAAAAATCATTTTAGAGACAAGCTTTTATAGCCGACTGTACTTTTCTTTGGATATCCATTCAATGCACACAGAGACGATTCTAAAGAGCCCAAACTCGGTAGGATTGCTTTTTCTATTATAGAGTTCCTATGGCCACCTTCCGGCTCCATCATCAGATCAGCCCCATGGTACCATATTATTGTATTGTCATCAAAGTTAAGTAAGTATGCAAAATTTCAGCTCAATCGGTTGACGATATCTGCTTCAAAATTGAGTTGCAAGATTCCACCTGAACAAACATACTTACATACAAACATTGCAAGTTAAATAAATTTAAAAAAGGGTTACCTTGAGCCGGGCGGCGGTCTTAAGGAATGCGGGCAACTGTTCCTGCGACACGTTCACTTCACCAGCGTACATGAACTCCAGGATCGCTTGGAGGTGCAGGTAAGACACGTCCTTCAGAATTATTATGGGGTGCTTCGAAGGGTTCTCCTGGAAAAAGGCATGACGAATTTTTGAGGATGTCAATCGATTCAATTTCTTATTGGGAGCAATGTCTATATACATAACTAGCTGTTGCCCGCGACTTCGTCCGCGTGGAATCTTATCTTGAACAGTTTACTTCTTTATTATATTATTTTCAGATCTAAACAATGTTGAAATTACTTTTCTTTTTTTGCAAGTTGATGTTTTTGATGTTGGTTACTTTAATTCAACAAAAAATAAATAATAATAAATATTGAAGTGCTGCTCCCATACAACAAACGTGTTTTTTTTTGCCATTTTATACGTAATGGTACCGAACTTCGTACGCGAGTTCGACTCGCTCTTGGCCTCTTTTTAGTTTCTTTTTCGGCTAAATTGGTCTAATTACGCGGAATCATTATGAACTCAGGTTTCAAGTCCCGCACTCAAAATAAATATTAGATCTACAAACAAATTTTCAACCCCTTTTTCACCACCTTCTGGGCTGAATTTTCAAAAACGAATTCACTTTTCTTGTATTCTGATAATATTCCCTTATACAAAGTTTCAAGTCCCGCGCTCAATAAAATGTTTGATCTCAATACATATCAACCTCCTTTTTACCGCCTCAGGGGTTGAATTTTCAAAAACGCTGAAATTACTTTTTTGATTTCTAATTATATGCCTTTATACAAAGTTTCAAGTCCGGCGCTAAAAAAAAGGTTTGATCTCCATTCCATTCCAAACATTCAACCCCTTTTACACCATCTTCAGGGCTATATTTTCAAAAACGCTGAATCACTTTTTTTGTATTCTAATAATATCCTCTATTTAAAGTTTCAAGTCCCACACTCAAATAATTTTTTAATCTAAATGAAATGAAATGAAATGATTTATTTAAATGCATGTGGGAAATCATACAAACTTTCAACCCCTTTTTCACCACCTTCAGGGGTATATTTTCAAAAACGCTGATATTAGTTTTCTTGAATTCTAATTATAATTATGCCTTTATACAAAGTTCCAAGTCCGGCGCTCAAAAAAAAGGTTAGATCTCCATACAAACTTTCAACCCCTTTTCACCATTTTCAGGGCTGAATTTTCAAAAACGCTGAAATTTCTTTTCTTGTATTCTAATTATATGCACTAATACAAAGTTTAAAGTCCCACGCTCAGAAAAAAGGTTTGATCTCCATACAAACTTTCAACCCCCTTTTTACCACCTAAGAGGATAAATTTTCAAAAACGCTTAAATCACTTTTATTTCATTTTATTTGCATAACTTTTTACGAAGTTTAAAGTTCCTAGCTTAAAATTAAATTTGAACCCCAAGACGAACTTTCATCCCCCTTTTAACCCCCTTAGAGGTTGAATCTTTAATATTATTTTGTTATTATTGTATATGCCTTAATAAGAAGTTTCAAGGCATTTGTAATGGATTCACACTTTCAACCCCTTTTTAACCCTTTTAGGGGATGAATTTTAAAAAACGCTGAAATCACTTTTCTTGTATTCTACTTATATGCCTTTATACAAAGTTTAAAGTCCCGCGCTCACAAAAATATTTGATCTCCATACAAACTTTAAACCCCTTTTTACCCTTTTAGGGGTCGAATTTTTGAAAACGCTGAAATCACTTTTCTTGGATTCTAATATTATGCCTTTACACAAAGATTCAAGTCCCGCGCTCAAAAAAATACTTGATCTCCATACAAACTTTCAAGCCCTTTTTTACCACCTTAGGGGATGAATTTACAAAAACGCTGAAATCAGTTTTCTTTTATTTTATTTTAATATCTTCTAACAAAGTTTCAAGTTCCTAGTGTAAAAAAAAACTTGTATCCCATACAACCTTTCATCCCCTTGTTAACCCTCTTAGGGGTTGAATTTTTCAAAATCGCTTCTTATCTCTAGCCCACGTTATAAAATTAACCTACTGTGCAAAAATCAACTCTCTAACATTAGTAGTTTCGGCTGTGCGTTGATGAGTCAGTCAGGACTTCTTCTTTTATATATATAGATAAATATCGGACAACCTCACACAAATCGATCTAGTCCCAAAGTAAGCTCTAGAAGGCTTGTGTTATGCACGCTAGACGATGATATACATACTTATATAGATAAATACATACTTAAATACAAATAACATCCATGACCCAGGCTCAAATATTCGAGTTCATCACACAAATATTTGCCCTTGCCGGGATTCGAACCCAGGACCGTCGGCTCAGTAGGCAGTTGCTTAACCACTGCGCCAACCGCGTCGTCAAATATCTATATGCGTCAAATATTTATAAATGACAGCATCCTCTCTCGCTTGCTCGTTCACTGCTGTAATGTAGTGCGGTAAGATATGAATATTAACGTATTCACATAGAGGTCGCTAAGGTGTAAAGCTTTTCAAATAAACAATGCAAAGCTCGACACATAAAGCATAAGGAAAAATTCGAAAGGTTGCCTAGGTGTTAGGGTGGCGGAAAGGTTAAAGCGCTGGACCGGCAATCCAGAGGTACCGGGTTCGTCTCCCGGTCTCTTTCACTAGGTTACACATTTCCATTTTTCTTTGAGCTTAGATCTTTGTATAAATGATTTAAGATATAATCCATTTAAATCGTTTTATTCAAATGAGCGACAGTCGCGGAAACCGAAGAAAATATTTCATGAGAATCGGTTGACAAATGCGACCTCTAAGCGAAAACATACGAATGAGAAATAATTTTAGGCCAAGCTGAATAGGAGTCACTTCGCTCGGTCGGTCAATAAATAAATAAAAAATAAAATAAATATTAAGGGACAATCATACACAAATCGACCTAGTCCCAAACTAAGCAAAGCTTGTACTATGGGTACTAGACGACGATATACATAATATATAAATACATATATAGATAACATCCATGACCCAAGAACAAATATTTGCCCCGGCCGGGATTCGAACCCGGGATCGCCGACTCAGTAGGCAGGTGTCTACAAACCGAGTCAAACGCGTCGTCAATAATTTGAATTTATTTGATCAAATGACAGTAAATGGAAAAGCGACATTTCCCAACGGAAGCTCTTTGGCAAGGTTAATAACATACAAGCCGTGTCATATTGCATTCACAATATCCTGTGCGTGTTTACATTTCATAGGTGACTGTATTAGTGGATTACATCAACATTGTTTGATAATTTATTGCTGAAATGTTCTGAATTATACAATTTTATAACTACTAGATGCGCCGCATATTAGCCGCTCATTCCGGGAACACGTCATTTTTCGGGAAAAAAGTAGCCTATGTTAATCCAGGGAGTCAGCTACCTTCATACCAAAATTTATCAAAATTGGTCCAGACGTTTCAGCGTGAAGAAGTATCAAACATACATATAATGTTAGTGTGATAGCTTAACGATTTGCGGTGTTGCCCTGGGATAACAGCTTTAATATGGCAATAACGTGCATATTCCATTTATTTGTATGGGCTTTCTTTGTCATCTCATCACGCTTAAACGGCTGGGTACATTGGGCATATAGAAGCAAAAAATCATAACCCACTTTCGTTTAGGTTCACTTCGTCCACATTCCCATTTCATCCCTATTCCCATATCGTCCTTTTCCTACTTCGTCCACATTCCCACTTAGTCAACATTCCCAAATCGTCCACATCCGTACTCTTTCGCTTTAGGAATGTACAATTTGCGTTTAGAGCGAAACGTGCGCAAAGTGCGTTCGTAAATTAGATCATTACGCGTCGGAGGGTATCGGATAGCAAATATTGTAAGTTTTTTTGATGTTTTTTACCTCCATGAGAATGTGGACGAGTTGGGAATGTGGACAACATAGGAATGAATGTGGACGAGTTGGGAATGTAGAAGAAATAGGAAGTGGACGATTTGGGAATTGAATGTGGACGAGGTGGGAATGTGGACGAAATAGGAATGTTGACATAATGGGAATACGGACGAAGTGAACCTAAACGCCCACTTTATTCTGGACGGAAGAAGTTTGTACCTCTCTAATGAACCTTCTAGTAATGTTAATATTAACTCACCTCTAGTAAGCTTTTGAAGTATGGACTACACGCTGACAGAACCATTTTGTGCGCTTTACATGTCTGCCCTTCACATGCTAATGTCACCTGAAATTATCAAGTTACCCATTAATATTAAATTAATACATAAATAATAGTCAACCTCACCCAAATCGACAGTCCAAGACCTCACGCATGACGACAGGCTTATGTTATGGGCAGATGACAATAACATATTTATATAAATAAATATATACTCAAATACATACAACATCCAGAACTCAGGAAAAATGTTCGAATTCATCATATAAATAATTGCCTTAACCTGAACCCAGAACCGATTAAATTTAATGACTAGTTTATTAAAGTGAATTTTTTTTGGTATTTATGCTTTACCAAATTTTTGAAAATATTGTCCTTTTAATTACATTTATATTCACTCATTCAAACACAACTTTTTTGCAATCAGTACTTTATGTAGCTGTGTGTTGTGTGTAATCAATTCTCGCCTCAACTGTCGTGGAGATATCAATAACATACCTTAACGGAGATATTATAACACATTTATCATAAAAAAATGTTAATTTCACAGAAAAGTTATGTTCAACTGAAGTAATACAACTATGAACAGTTTTACTAACAATTAATATTGTTTTACAAAATGAAGCAATGCTTTGTTGCATTTTTATCAACTATTGTTTAGCATGACTATTGTTGTGTCACTAGTCACTACGATCTTAATTTAGACTTGAATTTTGACCAATATGTATGTCAGGGGTGCCCAAACTTTTTCAATTTCAGGCACCCAAAGGTTCAGCACTTGTCATCACCCTAACCAGTTAAAATAGAATTCATGAGGAAAGTAGCACCCATGACGACAAAAAGAGGAGCAGTAGGTTAGCGTGGTATGGGCAATATTTTCATATTGATGAGTTAACTTATAGCCTTCTTGTAAGTAAAATACATATTATATCAGTAAACTTAAATTGAATAATAAACTTTGTGAAAATAACATTTTTAAAAACTCCCTAATCTTCCCATTGATAACAATGTATGAGGTTAAATGCCAAATCAGTTTGTTTGTAATCAAAACACAACTTGGTATGATCATAACTGAGTCTACTCACGTCCGTAAAGCTTTTTTCGTCCCTTAAATGCCTGAACGAAGTCACCATATTTGTTTGAAAATCGTTCCATTTCAGAAAAAACTGTTGGTCGCCCATTTTGGATATATATTCTAAATACCTGCAATGTAAACAATGTTTAGAAACATTATTAATCATAAATATCATAAAACATTACGTTATTTTATTAGAATATCGATCGTTTAAGGTTAATTTAGTACTGTTTGGTAATTCTAGTTTGTAAATGTTTCGGTAAAGGCCACCGAAAGAAATAGTGTACCTACGTCACTATGTGAAATGCTTAATGCATAGAAAACAAGCTTACCTATTATTTTTTTAGAAATTTATTCCTCAAACAAAATATCTGTTGCACAAGGAGACAGCGTAATGTTTCGCAACTGTCTCTAAAAAGTTAAGCAATTGAAACTCAAAATGAAGACGCCGTATCGCATAATTTAGCGACTTCTTTCTATTTCTTAAAAATTCCTTCACTCACATTTAAGGTTGCCAGCTTACCAGTCAAATTTACCCGTGGCGTTAAAAAATCGGTCGAGTGCGTGAATCATCACATGTAGATCATAAGTATTTCATAGTGCTTTGATCGTATGTCATCTTTAATCTCAGAATATTTTAATCGAATCTACATTATAAAATGTGCTGAGCACATAAATGTAAATCGCTCTATTAAGCTATAAATTTAATAGACTTTGATATACAAGATATACAATGTAAAAAAAAAGTTAATTTAATATTTATTTTAACGGTATGGTTTAACTTTAACAGTTCCTCAAAAAAAACATATAAGTAACGAAAAACGTATTTTCATAACGTATTACATATTATTATGTTTCAAAAGTATGTTACACCCTGTTATCAGGCATTTTTTTTTACGCTGGTATTATAATCCGTTGATTGGCTAGATAGTCCGCTAAAGTAGGCTTTCGATGCGTTCAGAAATTTATAATATTATAATAAAGCTCAATCATGTGATATTTTATTCCTTTCTATTTTTGGTACATAACTAGGACTATCGTTTATAAGTATTCCAGAATATCGAGTTAAATCGTTACAATCAAGTGTAAATAAGTTCAATTTTCATTAAATATAGTTATTACTTTAATATTATATGGTAATATTTTATATCGCCATCTAGTGGTGAGTAGCACAACAAAAATAAAATTACCAACTGTATCACTAAGTTAGTATTTTTATTTTACGCTCATTTAACCCACCCACTGACAGAAACCTGCAATGTATTCTGCCAAATTACATCGTAGTGCTTGTCCTAAGGGTTGGAAGATAACGACGGCCATGGCCACGCCAGTGACTAACTAGTTTTAGTTGTCGGCTACAGCCGAATGTGGGGTTCTAAAGGTTAAGCGTGTGACATTTTAATGATGTAAAAAAATTATTATGAATTTACACGCACTGTACTTGGATGAGTGGATTAGGAAGCTCTGGGTAAATCGAGCGCCACAGTAGGTTAAAGTAGGTAGACCGTTAAATAAAAGTGAGGTCTCAGTATATTTCTTTATCGTACCAGTATTTCAACTAACAGGTAAAATCTCATATATCTTTGCGTCATTACTTTGTGCACAATATAACGTGTAGGAGGGTTGAAGAGAATGAAACATTCATATTTATTATACACAAGATTTATTTCACAAAAACGTTTTTAAAACGACACCCATATTGCATTAAAGAAAGACAGGCATAAAGTGAATAGTAAACATCTTACTACGATTAAAATCAAGAACTAAGTAATAAGTCACGTATTTATTGGTATATATTTTAATTTATCATTATCATTATTAACTTGTAATTATTAATAGCAATTATTTAAAAACGACACACTACACACGAAATACTACGATTGAAAGGCCAAGCGGTGTTGCCACTCTTAAATATTAACTTACATAATATATTACTTACTAATAAGTAATAATTAACTACTTATTCTTATACATTAAGTGAAATTAAAAAAATAAAAACTCATGCGTATAAACTGGCCCTAAGTAAATATAGCAAACAATTTTTATTGAAATAAATAATTACACAATATATCGAGAACACTCGTTTTTTCTAACTATAATTGACATCAAGCAGGATTTTGTTTCAACTTATAATAACTTAATTACTTTGGTGTACAATAATATTATTATTAATTATTTTAAACAGTTTGAATTATGACAAATATGACGAATTATAAAAGAGCACTAATAAAAAGTGACCTAATTTATTGCTAATTTTCAGATTTAAAAGAAAATAACAGTACTCGATAATTATTCATAATATACAGTCGTTTTATCTACGTTATTCTAATATATATAATTTATTTGGTATTTTATAAGCAATTCAAAATATACAAAGCACGTTTGGACTTAGGTATATTCTAGCGTATGATTTATTTTGTCAACCCGTTTGAGGGGACTGAAATAACTATTCTAAAACTACACTACAGGATTTTTAACCCTTCATTATCGTATATTGCCCCACCGATAGACATTTAGAAATAAAATAAAACGCTTCCCAAAAACTCTGACTAACATATAAATTTCATAAAATGTCTTACCAAATTGGTAAACTAGTGTCCACCTTTGGTTGAAAGCATTAGCCTACTTTGCATTCGGTTATTATTATTAATATTAACTTACAATTCGGTCGTAATTATAATTTACAACTACGAAGTATCTAGAATTCGCTGTAAAGAAATGCTGGTTTTGAGCAAATAAAATGTCATTAATATAAGTACTTACTCCAATTAATATAAGTTCACTAATACAAGACCTACTTAAAGATTTTGAAGAAACAGAGAGAAGCGAGAAAGAGGAAAAATCTAAATTACAGTGAAATTCTTACAAGAAGACCCTTAATCGAAATCTAGTTCTATTCATTGGTTGATATTATGAGGTCTATTTTAATATAACTGACTTACATTACTTACATGAAATTTAAACATTACTCGCAATTTGGTATCATAGCTTAGGTTCGATATAAGAATATAACGTTTAGGTAAATGACTAGAAATTTTGGATTTGCTTCAAGTTTTTGGCTGGACTTCACTACGTTCATCGAAAAAAGTGTGAAAATAAGACCAAAGTGGAAAATTATGCGACTAGATGGAAATGCAATAAATTCTGGCTCATAGTTCTACACCCAGTATGTTTACTGAAATGTGCTGCTCATTAAAATAGGTAAATATCAAGATACTACACAATATTCAGTCCCTAAAACTAGTAAAACTATACTTCATATAATTATAATTATTACTACAGATAAAAATACAGTTATGTACTTTTATAACTGGCACTAAATAAAAATCGTTGCTCGACACCCACATGCTTTAAAAATAATAATTAAGGCAGAATAGGACGGTTTACACTTTCAATAAAATTTAAGGCAGCTAAAGGCACCTAGTTCTCGAATAGCGATATATTTGAAACATTAAATGTACACACACAAATATATTGCATTAATAAAATTTATAATTAACGTGAATAAAATACGCGCCAAATATAGATGGCGTAGTGCGTCTACTCGTTGCTAGATGGCGTTGTACCAGTTGTAACGTTCGTTGACGTTTGAATTTGGAACGGTAGTTTTAGTCCTCGCGGCGCCATCGCCAGGATGAGCCTCGCGGGCGTCACGAAGACTAAAGCGTACTCTCATTTGTTTACACCAAGGAACTTGGCAGCTTCATCCGGCGATGACAGTACAAGCTTGTTGATTATGGTCTTGTCAATGCCGAGGAGTTTGCCGATAAGGTCGCCGCCATTTTCTCCGTCGTTCTCGGCTTCTGAGGAGTATTTGCGCGAGGTCATCTGTATCTTGAGTTTGTTGTCGTAGTGCGTTGACGGCGGCGAATTGTTGTTGTTGATGTTACTCGGGATTTCATTGCCAGAGCCGTCCTCGTCGTGGTAGTTGTACCTGAAATAACAATGTATCGTTAGCTGGTAATACTTTAAACTTGTAATTATTCAACCAATACTTTGAGGGACTTGTTACTATGAAAAGTTAGCAGTGAGAGAGCGATTACTATTTTAAGAGTTTTGTCGGAGTTATAATATCCCGCGATTATCGATATTCGACCATCAGGCGGCAATTCATTGAGTTTATAAAAACTTATGAGATTTTCATGCGTTTTCGTGATTATGGGCCTCAATTAAATAAATGATGTAGGTGTTTGCCTTTTAATAGCGTGAAACATGAACACTTACCCATTGCCAACACCCTCAGTACCCGGAGTATCAGGGGGCGATGCCTCTTCATCATCAGTTTCATCTCTATGCTTCTTGCGGTGACGGAGCATGCTATGTTTGAGCGTGAACCGCCGTCGGCACAGATCGCAGGCGAATGGACGCTCTCCGGAATGTGTTCGCATGTGGCGGCGGAGGTCCTCGGCGGACCAGAAGCGACGGACGCAGAAGGCGCATACCACCTGAGGATGGAGATAGAACTTAAAATGATGCCTTCATTTGAATGTTTAGGAACAAGATCAAAATTATCTCATTGCTGTTACAGCATAAATTTTCGGTAGTGAAAAAGTTTATTATCTGTCAAAGAGTTTTGGCCAATTTAGCCGTCGAAATTGACTGGCATAAGCCTAGTATTAATAACGAACAGATCCTAGTCAAACTGAACGTTAAGATTGGTGTTCCTCATAACACAAAAGTAAAGGTAATAGATGATGAGATGTTTTAAGACTACTTACTTTTCTGTTGGCATGATCCGGAAATTTTCCCTTCTCATCGTCATCGGCGCTCTCGCTCCGGTCGCTGGCCGCATCCAACGCGCCCTTACTGACCAGCTGGTCATATTCCGTAGCGTGCATCGTCGCCAAATGCCTCAGCGCTCCACCCCGATCACCAAAGGAGGCTTCGCACAGATGGCATTTGAACGCCAACTCTCCGTTCTGGTTTTCCTCTACTTCAGGGTTTGGTGAGGCGGGTTGAGAATCCCCGGTTCCGTGTCTAGAGGACATGTGTTTTTTAAGTGTCTCCAGGGAAGAGAACGTGCTAGTAGGGCATGAGGCGCATTTGAAAGGCCTTTCTGGGACTGTTCGGATGTCGCTTTGAGGCGGTGATACGGCTTCAGGGATAGGTTCAGCAAGTATAGCTCTCGCTGAGCCACCATGCTTTCTTAAGAGATGGCGGTCGCAGTTGGATTTCGTGGTGAAGAGCAAAGGGCAGTGCGGGCACTTGAAAGGCTTCTGGCCGGTGTGTGTGAGCACGTGGCGTCGGAGAGACGAAGACCAGGGGAATTTCCGGTGGCAATAGGGGCATGATACTCGGTTTGGGGCCAGGCTGTAGGCGGATTTCTTCTTGGGTGGCAGCGCGCCAGTGTCCGATTCAGACCTGAAAAAAAAATACATTAATTAATACCACCATGAATAAGTTAGGCATTATATTTAGTGTTAGGAAAATAAAAATGTGGTATTACCACATAAAAAATATGAATCGATAAAAAGATTCTATACAAATATTTAGGCATTACCTTGTGTTTAACAGTTTTATTCTTAATTCAGATTTGATTTGAAGTATTTTTGAAATCTTTATTCTTGTATGAAAATTATTCATGATCTACTCGTATGTTACAGTGGCTTTTGAAGTGTGATAAATACTTACTTGTTTTCATCGCTCCCGGAGTTATTGCCTTCACTGGTGGATGCCACTAGACCTTCTTCGTCTTCCTCCTCGTCGCTCCTGGTCGGCACGACGGGCACCATTAACGGCTCCACAGGCACCGGGATAGGGTCAGTACCGGTTTCTGTCTTCTCGGCGATAGGTACCGGCTTGTTGATTAGATTCCCGGCGATTTTGAGATCAAAGTCCTTATGTAACTCCTGTTGGCGAGATGCCATTAGGATTTCTTCCGCGGCCCTATGCGCTGCAAGATGTTGCTCTGTTTTAGCGTCAGATTCGGGCTCTTCATCTATAACTAAAGTGTCATCTTCGTCTTCTTCATTATCGGCAACTTCATCAGAGTCACGACGGATCGGAGAGCGTTCCTGTTGGATAGGACGCTCGAGATGTCGAGCTAGGAGCGCAAATTTGACTCGATCTGCGAGAGAGTCAGAGGAAGGGTATGGAGGCGGTGCCCGCGGCGCAGGCCGTCTTACACTCCAGTGTTGAGGATGTTGTTGTTTCACATGACGTTCCATGTTCGAGCGCAAAGTGAAGCGAGCTGAGCATTGCGAGCAAGAGAAAGGTCTTTCTGTGCGGTACCGCCGTTGCTTTTGTTTCGGCATCAACACACCATTTTTGATGACCATTTTGACCGAATCATTTTGCTGGATGAGGCTGTTGTTCAGCGGTCGCGGGGGAGATTCAGAACGGGGAGGCGGAACCGGCGAGCTATCCCGTAGAATAGGCTGGTCATCTTCTTCGGGCTCCAGTTTAGGTTGAGCGTCCTGTTCGCCGGTCACAAGCCGTCCACCAGACATACTAAGTCCACGAATGATTTCTTTCTGGATGCGCTGTTTTATTTCGGCCAACTCTTGGGAATCAGATGGGTGGGGAAAAAAAGAGGGTTGAAGAAAGTACGGGTTGATAGGAAAGGAAGGTGGGAGACCTGGTAGACCCGGTAGGCCTGGGACGGCCCCGGCGTACAGTTGCGATAGTTGGGTGGCATAATATGAAGGATCGATTTTGGGGAGTGAAGTCTCGAACAATCTCTGCTGGGCTAAAAGGAATTGAGTCTTCTCGAAATTAGAAGCGGCGACTGCGGCTACATCGGGCTCGAACGCCGGCCGCGGTTTGGATTTGGGCTCGTCATCTTCTTCAACATCACGTTTCTTTTTGCTGAGATCAAGGACGTCACAGTTGTCGTTGGTGCTGAGATCCACTGGCGTTTCTTCATCATAAGTCTCCATGTCATCGTCGTTTTTAATCGGGAATTCAGGTGGCCTGTATTCGGGTATTTGAGTTAGCTGCCCGATGCCTTTAACTTTAATCCTAGGTGTAGGCGTCTCAGGCTCTCTGGGTATGATGGGGATGGGGAGATCTGCCAAAGGCTTGGGGGTCAACGATGCGACTGGGTGTCTGTCGGTAATGAAGTTAGGCGTGAAGTGAGACAGTGGAGTTTCGCGGCCGGTGGGTTCAACACGCCTTTCAGGTTCAGGTGTGTGGAACGCTAGAGATCTCTTCACTTCGTCACGCGCCAGCTTAGAGTTAACTTCGTCGTTGTTAGGATCTTCCGAGGGGTGGTAAATGATTGAGCGTTTAACGTCTTCCCTTGTGACTTTGGCGTGGCGATTCCTGAGATGCCGTTCGCAGTTGGCTTTAGTGGTGAAAGCGTAGTTGCAGACAGCACATTCGTAGGGGCGGTCGCCGTTGTGTGTTCTCATATGTCTTACCAAAGCCGCCTTATCTAGCGACGCGTGAGGGCACATGTTACACTGATAGGGCCCAGGTCCCGTTCCGCTGAGATGAACTCGGTTATGTCCTTTCAGAGCCCTAAGATTAGGGAATTTAGCGGGGCATAATCTGCATGGGAACTCACCACGGAGCTTCATTCGCCTGAATTCAGCCGCAAAGTTGTCTTGCGTTTCCTCTTGCTCCCTCTCTTTACCGATGGTATCTGGTGGGGTCAAAACAGAGCTTTCCAACGGCACTCTGGTACCAGTGAGTCTTTCTAGGAGGCTTCCGGTCGACGTTACGTTTAAGATAGACTGAATGTCAGCCAAGTCTCTCGCGGCGTCAATATGACGGATACCATTGCCCGTAAAGTGTGAATCTTCAAATTTAGGCGTGAAGCGCTCCATAGGTGGCGTTAAAGTACCAGGAATGCCATAGGATCTGTTTCTCAAGTCAAGTTTCGCGAAGAAATCTTCCCTGCAATCTACGCGTTCAGGGCTTTGCACCCTTGTAGGATTGGCGCAAGTTTTCCTGTGAATATCCAAGGCCTGGCCACAGGGAAAGTCTCTAGAGCATATCTGGCATCTGAACCTCTGTTCTGTGATAGACACGTGAGGGTTTCTTTCGCAGACGCCTCGTGCTATTTCAGGGAATTTCTTGCTGGAGAAATCGACGAATGTGAGATCGTTGAAGCCGCGGGTTTCGTCGCCGTGGGCGGTGAAGCGGTGGAGATCGAACGCGTTGCCCGAGTCGAAACGTTGGCCGCATTTTGGGCATTCGTAACGCGCGAATCTCTTATCCAGCGGCATCGGAGATGGGGAAGTGGATGCCGCTCGTTTGCGCGCTCTCCTAGAGTCTTCCTCTTCGCTTCTGTCGGAGCGATTATCGCTGTCAATGCTCGTAGTTCTTGTTACTCGAGGTTCCTGCTTCTCCGCCCTCATTTCTTCCATTTCTTCGTTCGTTTCGACCTTCGCCTCGCTGATGACGTCCTCTGTTTTGATTTCTGCAACAATAAAATACGATTACGATTGATTCCCTGTTTGAATAACGCATGCTTTCATTTCCCTATTCCAAGAAAACCTACAATGGGTGATTCAGCTGGTTCATTGGTAATATAGTAGATGGTTTTATTAAAATAATACAATGAGATGTAACACTCATTGTCGCCGCATTGGAAGTTACGTGTATAGTAGGTACGTCAATCAGTTAATAGATTTGCTTTGTTATATTCAATTCGTCATGTCACCAAGGGTTTTAAATAAAATGCGCTAAACAAATTGAATGTTTTCTTTTTCCATTAGTTCCGCTACCCGGCAACAGATGGCGCCGTCGTAAACAAACGAACTGCTCCACAACAATATCGATCGCTATTAACTACAAAACAAAGCTTTTTGTCTGATTCACCGCCCTTTGTCTCACGAGCTCGAGCTACGAAAGATACTGTCGCGCGTACACAAGTGTTTGAACTACGCAGGTATTCAGTTATTTGCATAGTCTGTCGCGGTTAGGGCATAAAAATCAATAGTTTCGTCGACACCCTAGTCTCTTCGCTAAAGCCTACCTATTAGATGCGGATACTAAAACGTCCTATGTGCCCTAGAAGTACAATACATATAAGCTATTTTCACCTAAAGTGGTAGGAACTATACACGGCTATAGATATTTGCAGGTGACTCACGGATGTAAGATATCGTCGTTTTATGGTCTTTCTCGGAACATTAGGATGCTCTATAGCGTCGGGCTTTATATTTAAGCATTTAGATTAAGAAAGATAACTTCTAATCGATATTGCGGTAATGTTTTACGTGTATCTGAATAACAATAAATAGCACTAAGAATACCTATGTTTATGTCAAAAAGATACCCAGATATCTGTACCTACTTTCCTATCTGCTAACTCATTGCCTTTACAAGGTAAAGTAGGTATATAACGTAAGAATATATATCTAAACTTGCTTTGTGTTTTTGACATTGTCGCTAGTCAAGCCAAAATATACATCTGTTAACAGAATAATAAACCCACCAAATATCTTTTTCATGCAAAATGATGTCAAGACGAGAAAATATGACCCGCACTGTCAAAAAGATCTCATGTGGAGCTAAGCTTCTGACTCGACAGGCCCTGACTCTAGAAGGCCTAACTTCACAAATTCTACACATTAGTTAAAATATATCGCTTAGCCATTTTGATACAGTCACATGGGCGTAAAGTGAAAAAAGAATTCACTGTAATAATTTTAAAAAGTCGCGACTTCTACAAGTATCTAAACCGAAAATGGCGCCACAATAATTATGTTAGTCAAAATCAGCAGACTTATAGAGTAATAAATAACACGGTAAAAATCACCTAACACTTTCATGTAAAATTACCTGTGCATACACTTTATCATATATAATCTACAATATACTAAAAATGTCGAGATCTCAATTGGTCACAGTATTTCCCTATGGAATGTGTCATAGCAACGTCATAATGTCGGTTTAAGCATTTATTTATTTGCGAATGAGAGGAAGAATACTTAATTTGTGCCATTACAAAAAAAATTGCTAATTTTGAGTTACAAACTTGGCAAGGTTTTACTTTAAACGCGATGTTAATTTGAAGGTTGCAGTTTCCAGCAAATGTTATTTAAGTTATGTAGATATAGCTTATTTTATGTGTGTAAAATAGCTTGACCTAATTTTTCTATCGCCTAAAAAACAGACTATTTATAGCGATCCGCGGCGATTGCAGTTATATATGACTAGCTGTGCCCCGCGGTGTTACCCGCTCATCCCACGGGAACACTACATTTATTCGGGATGAAAAGTATCCTA
Organism: Apotomis capreana; assembly: GCA_947623375.1. NCBI lineage: Eukaryota > Metazoa > Arthropoda > Insecta > Lepidoptera > Tortricidae > Apotomis > Apotomis capreana. The sequence continues at coordinate 11,168,648 of OX392518.1, forward strand.
TGTCCTTCCCCGAGACTGAAACTATCTATATACCAAATTTCATCTAAATCGGTTCAGCGGTTTAAGCGTGAAGAGGTAACAGACAGACAGACAGACAGACAGACAGACAGACAGACAGACAGACAGACAGACAGACAGACAGACAGACAGACAGACAGACAGACACACTTTCGCATTTATAATATTAGTATGGATTATGATTAGGTACTTAGATAAAGAATACGATTATATAAAATACTCCACCATGTTTAAGTTGCATTTTAGTGAAAATCTTAACGTCATTTGGTCCAGTATTTTCTAAGTAGTGTAATAGAAACACGTGATAGCCTGCTAAAGGTGCTTAGATTGCATCTATGACTACAGTTGCTATTCAGAGCGATTTTAAAGAAATAAATAAAATTTATGAACCGTTAAACATCACAGACTAACAGCCGCCAAGAAATTGCGAAATTGGATCGCGTCAATTTCCTGTAAAACGAAAGATTTCCTAAATAAATGAACAATGATTTATCAATGAAACATTGTTTTCGTCTAAAACTGTCGACGTTCAAAAACAATTGCAACACTGCAATGTCATAGCGCGAGTCAAAAGTAAAGCGTGATAAGTACAAAAAGTCACGTTCGAATATCAATCACACTGCATTGTATCAAGGTTTAATTAGGGTTGTTTATTTTGAAGACTTGTGATGGTTTTGTCTGTATAGTTTTGATAGAATAAGACACCTTGCCGGATTGGGATCCCATTCATAAATTAGAAACGAGTAGACTACAGATACCTACCTACGTCCGGTTGCAAAAAATTTGCACGATGATATCTTGAATATGGCTAGGTTTTCGGCGGAATGTGGAAAGTAACTGTCATTTGAACTAACTTTAAAAATCACATTTCAATTTCAAGTCTGTATTTTTTTAGGTTGACACGAATTTAGCTTCCTTATTAGGTATCATCAGATGTAGTTGTAGTAAGTAGTAGTTGCCGTCTTTATGAAAGATTGGGATAAATATCGCCTGACGTTAAACAGTGTCTAAGGGTAAGCTGGGACCGATTGAGCTTACTTTCTCACCGAAAACAGTAGATAATGGTCCTCAAAGCCGGAACGTATCGAGTTCGCACACATGGTCGAGAACTGTCCGGTTCCAGAGGAATTTCCTACCGCAAACGCTCCGCATGTGGAATACGCTCCCTGCCGAGGTTTTCCCCGGGGGCTACAGTATGCGGTTCTTCAAGAGGGGAGTAAATAGGTTCTTAAAGGGGCGGCAGCGCGCGAGTGTTGCTGCTGGCGTCGCAAGCATCCGTAGGCGGCGGTAACTCACCAGGCTTACATCAACACATATGTTAGGTTAACATCAGGCTTGTTTGCCACCGTCGTAGTAAAAAAAAAAAAAGTTGTATAAGTAGTCGCCAAGCCACTGATGAGAATTGTCCTATAAAACCGTTATTTCTGGCTATCCTACAACAAAATGCCTTGTATAGGTATTTTATTAGGTATTTAGTCGTAAGCAGTGTCCGATTCTGAAGAAATACGAAACGGCGGCGCATCAAAGAAATGAAACAGGTCATATGTTAGATGTAAGCTAGTTTGAAACGAGGGCATTTTGTTATTTACTTATTAATTCATATAATTATTAACTAGGTACCTACTAGTTGCGCCCTGCGGTGTTACCCGCGCTGCTTCTTTTAAAAGTAGCCTAGGCGTGTTTAAATCCAGGGTGTCAGCTACCACCAAACCAAATTTTATCAAAATCGGTCCAGCCGTTTGAGCGTGAAGAAATAACAAACATACAAACCCACTCGTAAACTTTCGCTTTTATAATATTATAGTGTGATAAAGCTATATTCTTCTAAACATAAACCTCAAACGCAGATTGTGCTTATTTTACGATTCAATGACGCAATATATCACTGTTTTTAGGGTTCCGTACCCAAAGGGTAAAAACGGGACCCTATTACTGAGACTTCGCTGTCCGTCCATCCGTCTGTCACCAGGCTGTATCTCAAGAACGGTGATAGCTAGACAGTTGAAATTTTCACAGATGATTTATTTCTATTGCCGCTATAACAACAAATACTAAAAATAAAATTAAATAAATATTTAAGTGGGGCTCCCATACAACAAACTTACAGATAATAACGGAATCATTCGTGCGCGAGACCCTCTCGCACTTGGCCGATTTTATTTAATAATGATGTCCTACCAAAAGTACTGAATACACGGAAACAAATACCAAATAATATCTATGGACCAATCCGAATATTCCGAATGATTTCAATCCACACAGAGGATTACTATTTAAGTAATTTTTTGGAAGTATTAAGTTGTTTTTTCTTGGTCTCCCCCTTTGGCTCCTTTTATAACTGTCTTAAAAGGTGTCGTAACATTTGCTCGCTCGCATCGCTCATGAAAATGGGTAGGAATGAAACATGCAATGCATTCTCTTAACGCAACGCGTTCAAAAGAAGGCAAAGACGGAATTATTATATTTATTTTCTATTGCTTTTTTTTTATCATTTCGTCCCTTTATGTAATTATGTTTTATGGTCACATCACGAATAAATGTATTTATTTATTTCTTTTCAATACGCTTTATACGCCGAATTTCGGTATCTTTCCCGAAATGCAGATTCTAGACAGAAAACGCAAGTCAAAGGCGTTTTACTGGTGACAAGGCAATTCAATTGTTTGCGCGCGTTTAAAATATCGTATTTTCATTGAAACTATACGCAAGATTTCTTGGAATGAACTTCGAAGAAATGCTTGGAACTTAATATGATCGGCAAAGAATTCAGGAATTTCAAATCCAAAGTTGATGTGATTTTCTTACTTGCTAACGAATCTAATTTATTTATGCTTCAGATATTTACAATTTAGAATTAGATTATGTGATCTAGATTTAATGCTGAAACTTCTAGTAGGTACATACCTACTTATTGAAATATGAAACGGAAAATACAATATTTGTATAGAATCTTTTTATCGATTCATATTTTTTTATGCGGTAATACCACATTTTTATTTTTATAAATAATGACACAAAGGTAAATTAAGAAAGAAAAATTGAATGCGATCCACTGCAATCGAAGCGGGATTTGAACCCGCGACCTCTGCGTTTCCGGCGCATTGCTCTTCCAACTGAGCTTAATTTACCTTTGTGTCATTATTTATAAAAATAAAAATGTGGTATTACCGCATAAAAAAATATGAATCGATAAAAAGATTCTATACAAATATTTAAAACAGCGCCATCTCTCTCGCAGTCTTCGCACTTGCTGTAAAGCAATGGGGATTGGGGATCGTGCGTGTAAAACGCACATCCTAGGGTATGGCTAATGCGCATAAGCATTTCAAAAACATATATGACACAGAGGGCGCTCCAGTAGCGTAAAGAATTAAGGGATGAAAGATTTCGTGCGATTGACGTAGCGGTCGGATAGCTCAGTTGGAAGAGCAATGCGCCGGAAACGCAGAGGTCGCGGGTTCAAATCCCGCTTCGATTGCAGTGGATCGCATTCAATTTTTCTTTCTTAATTTACCTTTGTGTCATTATTTATAAAAATAAAAATGTGGTATTACCGCATAAAAAAATATGAATCGATAAAAAGATTCTATACAAATATTTAAAACAGCGCCATCTCTCTCGCAGTCTTCGCACTTGCTGTAAAGCAATGGGGATTGGGGATCGTGCGTGTAAAACGCACATCCTAGGGTATGGCTAATGCGCATAAGCATTTCAAAAACATATATGACACAGAGGGCGCTCCAGTAGCGTAAAGAATTAAGGGATGAAAGATTTCGTGCGATTGACGTAGCGGTCGGATAGCTCAGTTGGAAGAGCAATGCGCCGGAAACGCAGAGGTCGCGGGTTCAAATCCCGCTTCGATTGCAGTGGATGGCATTCAATTTTTCTTTCTTAATTTACCTTTGTGTCATTATTTATGGAAAATACAATGTTTCTCGTATTCTTGATTTGTAATTTACCTACCTAGGTTACGAGTATAGCGACGAAAATGGGTAAAGGAAAATCATTTAAGTCTTCTACTAATGTTATTTCTATTTTCATTGCTGCTTGCCTGTAAGTTAAGTTAATATCATTCTTCTTTCGATTGTAAAGCAAATTTGAAATCATCGGACGTCAATCCAAAGCGATAATATCTCGCGAAAATCATGATAAAAAAATAAAGGAGCCATGTTTCCGTGGCCACAACCGGACGAAAACCATCAAACCGTCTGAGTTCACTCAAGTTCAAATACGGAGAAAAGGTGTGACATAGATGCGCACACGTCTCTGACTTCCTCCTTCCCGCTTATTCGGAATTTAAATCGACCTATCGCCATCCCGGCTCGTCCTGACCGCGCCGAGCCAATCGAGACGTTATAAACCTTATTATAAGGTGGTGTGCCAACGCCTGCGCATATTATAAGCGTTTTGATTGATATGGCAAGAACGTCGTCGGTCCCGCTGCTTTCTTCCACAGTCCAATGGGCCTCAACGGTACTGAATTACACCGTGTCGTATCTCCAAGCCCTCATTTATGGTGTGTCGCCATCAACAATTACTACCTACTGCTTGATAAGTTCAGACGATTTCAAAACGGACGGGCAAGCGGAATTCGTCTTTAGACAACGGCGATACAATATAACTTCGTCGGTGCTAGGAGTAGATAAAAGGTGAGGCCGATATGTGACAACCGTAAGTTGCTATTGTCTAGAAATTGATAATACGTACGTGTGGTACAGTCATGTTGTTTGCGAAGTTTTGAGAGAAATTTAATAAAATGCCACCGAAATTACGAGACTGAATTCACACAGTTATTTACCGTTTCAATCCAAGGTCCAATTTGTCTCTTTGCAGGTAATTTATACGGTCAATCTTCTTTTGGACAAGATAATATCGAGAACTTGGAAATTACGGCTCTTCTTACTACTTGTTTGATTTGGTACCAGGTCATTATTTAAAGTTTCTGGTATAGAATTTATTACGAACGATAAACAAGTATTAAAGATATCTCTAATAGTTAACTATCTTAACCTATCCTAAGAGATCCCTAACTAAAGCTATGATGGGGTCATAATTACATTTAAAATTCAAATGAAATAATTACTTGTCTTTCCGAATCCGTATCAGTGAAATAATCAAGGAAAATACTGCGGTACTACGACGGATAAATCATAATTCATAATATTATAAGATAAAGTTTTCATAGTGTTGTTACCATTCGCTTTTTCAAAGCCCAAACGTCGAACTGTTTATTATCCAAATAGAATCCGTTCAAAATAGTCGTACAAACACATTACAGTTCCAACTTAAAGCATATACATAGGCGGATCACGTAGCCGATCCGTTAGCATCTCAGCCCTTTAAGAATTAATATTCTCGTTCGATTCATTCACATCGGCTCTGGACAAATTAGGACGCTTTTCCGTTCGGAGAAAGTAGTCGATTGGAAAACATTTTCGGATGCCGGTGTCTTCCTTACTGGACGCACGCCATCTTTCGAATCATTATCAGGAAGTATTAATGTGCTTCGCCTGTTATAACTCGTTTATGCTAACAGAAATTAATAATGCATTTATTATCAGCACAGTTTGTCTTATTACCGCTTTCGTTTATGGCATAATATATGACAGCTATCAATCGTGCATGGAAATAGCTCAATCCCATCCACTATGGAGCATGTAGCAAAGATTTTGGGATTGCATCTAAATATGCATACAATACCTTGTAATAAATATTACACATGTACATATTAGTAAACAAGTAGCTAATGCAAGAACCTGTCACAGTTGTAAATAACCTAATAAATAATGCCATTTCCTGATTAGAAATACATTAAGATATCAAAGCAAATATCTCAAAGTCAGAGTAATCCATGATCCACTACGGGTGGGTTAGGCAAAATGTAAACGTATCTGCAATTGTTTGCACCAGAAGGTTAAGAATGAATAGAAGGAAATCTGTAAGTTCGTTCGTTAAGGGTTGCTCTATCAGCTCAGTCACTTACCGAAGTGCCATTCTACGTCACTTTCGCTAGCCATTTTAGCTGCCAGAACGCTGAAATCATCTGATAAAGATGTGAAGCCCATTGATATGACGTCCGTATGTCGCTGTTGGTTTAATCGACGTGTCCTAGAAGTACAGACCACTCAGGATTCAGGAGTGTCATAAGCTTCATAACCACCGTTAGGCGCGGAAGGTGCGATCCTGACTCGCATAACGATGTCTCAGACAAGATGGCCGCTGTATGTTCTGCATTGATTTCGTGATGGTTTCATCTTGAAAGTTTTTCTTCTGTCATTTATTAACATTGCTTTTCCTTTACGTACATGTTGGCTGGCCTGTATTTATTTGATGATTGTTTCAGATTCGTCTAGAATGGTTTTCTTTTATTTATAAAAAATATTATACTTATCTTCGTTCTCTTTATTCATAATTAAATATATGTTCTGATTTGTCTATGATGCATCTTTAATTCTTTACGTATCATCTTTTTAGGGTTCCGTACCCAAAGGGTAAAAACGGGACCCTATTACTGAGACTTCGCTGTCCGTCCGTCCGTCTGTCACCAGGCTGTATCTCAAGAACGGTGATAGCTAGACAGTTGAAAATTTTACAGATGATGTATTTCTATTGCCGCTATAACAACAAATACTAAAAATAAAATAAAATTAATATTTTAGGGGGGCTCCCATACAACAAACTTGTTATAAATTATGGTACGGAACCCATCATGCGCGAGTCGGGCTCGCCCTTGCCCAATTTTTACTTTATCGTAGCATTCGTTTTTTGCCTATTTTTTTTATTTAAAATTTTATCAATATTTACATTAAAAATGGCTTTTGAATATGCTCAGTATAATCACAGTATTTACATTTATAATTTGACATAAGCAAAAAGATACAATGTACGTATAAAGTACACAGATACATGTTGAAGTTTCTTGAAAATTTAGTTAGATACCAAGATTATGTACATGTGTATTAACCTACTGACGCGGTTGGCGCAGTGGTTAAGCAACTGCCTACTGAGCCGACGGGCCCGGGTTCGAATCCCGGCAAGGGCAAATATTTGTGTGATGAACACGAATATTTGTACCTGGGTCATGGATGTTCTATGTATTTAAGTATTTATTTATATATATAAGTATGTATATTGTCGCCTAGTACCCATAACACAAGCTTTCTTGAGCTTAATTTGGGACTAGGATGATTTGTGTGAGGTTGTCTGATATTTATTTATTATTTATTTACTTAAAGATCTAATTTCATCAGTAGCCTACAATTTTATTGCTCAAAATTAAATTCAGTATCTTTCTTTGGTAAAATAGCTTCGTTGATAGTTATTTCACGAATTCCTAATCAGGAAGCGAGGCGTCCACACTTTTCATATAAATCATTACGAAATGTGTCACGTAGCGTTTCTCTACACGTGTGCAGGTTGTTTACCTCTGTCTGCAGGAAATGGATGATTTTCTAATTAAGCAATAGATTTTTCGACATGTTTCAAATCGGTTCGCGATTCATCAATGATTGTTATAAGTTTAACACGTGTACCTTTGTATCTGTTTTGTCTGTCTGTGGGATTGTAAGTCCCACATGGATGCTCCGATTTGAATGCGGTATTTTTAAATCGAGTCTTGGCTGTCCAGATGAGCTAAGAACTTAGCTATGTTTGGGTTGGGGTTTTTTTTTAATTTCGATTGGACCCCTGCGTCTGATCGGAGCTGCTGATGATGAACCGCGAATCGATTCGAAACGTGGAGCAATACTCGACATAAACGACGCGAGTGAACCACTTTCATTATGTATTTTAATATGTCTGAGAATCACGGGAGCTTTCTATATGTAAAAAAAACTGCTTGGTTTTAATGCGATTATGAGATAATCGAGACTTTAGACAAAAACTAGGTATATCGATTAGTTCAATGATTACTCGAACAAATAAAAGATCCTTGTAACCCTCTTCTTTCTTTGCCGTAACGTAAACGGTTAACAAAAATCACATAACCAATTCTTGATATAAAAACCATCCCTGTAGGTAAAAATCCGTTCAACCGTTTAGGTTTGATGTGATTATTTTTCCAGATGACCACTCTCCATAGTAAATCGTTTTCTACGTTTACCTAATACGTACATAATATGCTCTAAATTCGTGTGCGTGTGGATTGAGTGAGCACCCTTCAAAAATGAAAAAAAAAATGTGCTGATCATTTAGTAAAAGTTCTAAAACAATTATAAAACTAATTGATGAATTTGTAAAACGATAAATAAAAAGAATACATTCATTAACGTATGCTCACTAAGTTCTCACAAACAACCAACTAAATCTGTGAATGTGTTTATTTAACATATAATATTAATATCCTAATTTTTAGTAAAAATTATGCTTAAGGTAGGTAATAATTTGTAGATCACCTGGTTACGTATTAAAAGTTTTACAAATTATTTCGTATGCTCACTCAATCCGCACACTTTCGAAAACCCGATTTCTGATGAAAATACTGCAGATTGAAACTTCTATATATGTATATAGTTTAGCAAAATTCATATGGGAATTTGTAAAATAGGTACAAAACAAACCGCTAACGTGGCAGATTTTTGGATAATACATGTTTGTAAGTGCTCACTCAGTCCACACATTATTCGTAAGTTAAAAATGTAAATATCTTAAGATTTTTAGTATCTACAAAGTAGTGCAACTTTTAGTAATAAAAAATACTAAATATCCACCATCTAAAATGTCATATTCGTTGTCTGCTTTTAAAGATATTCAAATTTCATTTGAAAATACAATCTAAGATACAGTCCACATTTTAGATTGTATTTTAAGAAGTGGAGTGTGTGAGTGGCCCATATGAGTTTTACTAAACTATATACATATATAGAAGTTTCAATCTGCAGTATTTTCATCAGAAATCGGGTTTTCGAAAGTGTGCGGATTGAGTGAGCATACGAAATAATTTGTAAAACTTTAAATACGTAACCAGGTGATCTACAAATTATTACCTACCGTAAGCATATTTTTTTACTAAAAATTAGGATATAAATATTATATGTTAAATAAACACATTCACAGATTTCGTTGGTTGTTTGAGAGAACTGAGTGAGCATACGTTAATGAATGTATTCTTTTTATTTATCGTTTTACAAATTCATCAATTAGTTTTACAATTGTTTTAGAACTTTTACTAAATGATCAGCACATTTTTTTTTACTTTTTGGAAGTTTTACAATTGTTTTAGAACTTTTACTAAATGATCAGCACATTTTTTTTCATTTTTGAAGGGTGCTCACTCTATCCACACGCACACTCTAAATTCCTCTCTTTATATCTACAATCTATTACATCCTTGACATGCAAACCACAAAACTTGTAAATAGATCATAATCTCTAAAAAGTCATCAGTTCTCCTTAAACGTGTAACTCATTACTCATCATTTATCAGGTCGGACCAATTGCCCCAACTTGGTACACCGGAACTCCTCACAATCGGTTATCTTGAGATAAAAAGTACCGTTTAGATGTCCGATGCACGCCTTAAACAAACTGGGATACAATGAGTAAATGTACAATTTTGTGACCTAGTTAGAAAAGTGACTAATGACTGAATGATTATTTATTTATTTAAAGTTTATTGCACTAAATGCAAAAAGTAAAAGTACAAATAGCGAAGGCATTCTCTTTATTGACTACTAGAATTATTTTTGACGAAAGTTTCAGTTCGCCGAAAAATCCTTTAATAGAAAGCATTTTTCTATGCAACCGTATACTATTTGAGATGATTATAAAACAAACTAAACCCATATGACAGTTCATACCCTCGCGGTTTGTACACATAATTAACACAAATTAGTACGGGTCTATATCGCGATATTCCTTATTAACCTTCAAAATCTAACGTTTCGGCGGGGTTGCACACGCCGTGGTCTCAGATGTACTGGTGAATCAGCGAGTTGTTACTGGAGCTGTCAGCCAAATGTAGCACTACCCGACGAAATTGTCTAATAAAATGGATGGTTAGGGAGATAAACGTTCAACTAACACCCATTTGTTTACTAATTATTATATTAAACTTAACCTAATACCTAATAGAATGACATTAGCAAGGATTACGAAAAATGTATGACATGATTTTTCGACGACATAAGTTTCTGGGAGTCAAATGCCTCCCCTCCCACGCTGCCGCTAGGCATGTCCGTTACCGCATTTGTTCCTATGTCTACACTCTTTCGGTACAACAAAGCCAAAACAATTAAAGAGAAAACATCTCATTAGATTGCGACATTGGTATGTCGGGAGAGGAAGCATCCTTTTGTGAGAGCACTTGTGTCCACAGTATCTCGAGCGCGGCTTATAGAATCGTTGGGCAAATAGCAGACAAGACGCATAATTACTATCGAATTCTGTGAATAAGTTGCTTTGAGATTATTACACCTAGCATTTAGCAACAAAATGTTGTGGATATGTTATGTCAATTTTATATGCAAGCTGTAACAACAACAACACTAAGCACAAGTATCATGTACTTATACTTAAATAAAAAAAACCGGCCAAGAGCATGTCGGGCCACGCTCAGTGTAGGGTTCCGTAGTAGTTCATCTCCACCCCACTTTAGGTGTTCGAGAGGTAGGTACACGAAAAAAAAAAAAATTTTAGTTTTTATTTAACCGTTTTGTCGGCGTGATACATACCCATACTCATACCAAATTTCAGCTTTCTAGTACTCTAATGATCGAGGAGCTAAGCCGCGGACGGACAGACAGACAGACTGACAGACGGACATGGCGGAACTATAAGGGTTCCTAGTTGACTACAGAACCCTAAAAAGGCATAATTATTATGTTTTTTTATTTGACCGCTACTTCGCCCAGAATGAAGTATCTTTTGTTAATCAATGACCCTCGAGTGTAAGTTTTCAATGCAAAAACGCGTGTATTTCCTGTTCTCTAATTGGCATTGTCACCGACACGTTTAAGACGATATAAGGGTTCCTAGTTGACTACAGAACCCTAAAAAGGCATCATTATTATGTTTTTTTTATTTGACCGCTACTTCGCCCAGAATGAAGTATCTTTTGTTAATCAATGACCCTCGAGTGTAAGTTTTCAATGCAAAAACGCGTGTATTTCCTGTTCTCTAATTGGCATTGTCACCGACACGTTTAAGACGATAACTTAACTAAGGTATACTAGTACTAGAGTCTTCGATCATTGTGCTTAGTTTTTCAACCTCAAGTAAAAACACGTATTTCCACAAAATTTTACATTAACAATAGAGGTAAGGTGGGGTGACTATCACCGAGGGAAGACTGCCGCAGTAACTAGATTAACTGTCTTACCCCATTAGACAAGAAATTATGTTAGTCTTAATCTTAAGTACCACACCTTACTTATATTGGGATAACAATATCCCCGTATCATGCGCCATGCAAAGCGACTGAAATCTTCGAAAATTAAATAATTAAATGCAACAATGTAATCCGTTTAAATTGGGTTATTTATAACAAAAACAATAAACACCCCATTTATTGTTTTAATGGTAAAATATAGACTAAGTCTTCAAGATACACGATACTAATTTCATCCGTTTCATCCAATTAGATACGTTTAATTATTTATTCCATAATACGTATTTTGTGATGAAGTCACGACTGACTTGAATTGTAGCAAGGACAAGTGAAAGTCAAAAAAGTGTCATCATATATCACAATCTAATTATTTATTGCGGTACAAGAGCTCTGTTCCCGGAAATGGTTTCGGAATTAACATAGGTCGTAAAAGTTGGTATATCCCCAGTGCTTTTTAAGTGATAATCGCGGAAACTGTAGAGGATATTTCTGCTTTAAATATGCCTGAATTCAGTGTACATTTATGATTTAAATGAACCACTAAAGAATACATTTCGGGTTTTGGAATTAAGTTAAAGTTGTGGGTCGCCGAAAATCATTTCAATCGATTTATCAATTTTATCATAACCTTTCAGATTGTTTTATGAGTGAATCATTTTTTTAATGGAGTAATTTTTACATGTCTGCATATTTTAATACCTAGAATGTTAATTTCTGATGATAAGTCATTTTCCATATCAAGATTTATATTTTGATTTACGATTTGCGATTAGAAAATTAACAATCCACATTCGCAGTGGATTCCTTTGTAACTGCGCAGTAAACACCAAGGTTTCATATTTACATAACTACAATAAAAATAATATATAGCGAAATTACCATTCCCGCGTTCAACGGATGCCAATCCTCTTTGCATGTTATTTTAGACTTAGAGATACCTATATTAAGTACCTAATCATAGACGTTATCGCCATGTCAACAGTTGTAGAGAATAGTCGAGGGTTCAAAAATCTATCAAAATCAGGATGTATATTATTGAGCCCGTCTAAGGTCACGTACACGGTAAGGTCACGTAGGGGAACGGTAGTGCCCCCACCAAGACGAATTAATAGAAGTCGCTACTGCCCACCTTTACTTGAACCGTTTCGTCTCATTTTAGAGCCCAAATTACGTTTTCACCCGCATTTTTCTTAAAATATCTTTCTTAACTCATGGTTTAGGTTTACCAAACTTCTTTAGTACGTGCTAGCCGAAATAGCGTAGGTTTAAGTTTCCGGAGAAGGGTAGGTACCTCTACCGGTGTTTCTCCACTCTTTACTCTGTAATCTCAGTCAGAAGTAAGACAAGTTGTAACCAAGAACAAAAAAGGCAAAATAGTGTTTTTTTTTCTTTAAATTTCAACAGGACCAATGTAATAAAGCCTAGTTTAGTATAAGTGAATACCAGAGATGTCACTGTACTTCTAATGACGAATATCATCTGTGGGGTAGTCTTATAATAGTCGGTATCAGGTACGGCGCGTGCGCTGTATCAGGTGGTCGAGTTACGATCGTTTTAGAGTCGAATTGAGGTCGTGTTACAGTGTCCAACGCAGGAGATAAGACGATCTTTATAGACCTGATGTGTATTGGGTTCGCATCCTGTCAGTGATGAAGGTATGGCTATATGTTTACTGGATTGCTCTTAAACAGCGAGGAGGTGCTGGCAACTTTGAAAGACATAACTGAAAAGGGGTAGGTTGATGAAGGTTATGATTTCTTTGGGATGTTCTTGGTTCGTCTTTACCAGTTACCCCTTGCGGCCCATTATGAATTTGACGCGGCAATGGTCCTAGGATCTAGTGTGTTAATTCGGAGGTCCCGCAATCCTTCGCACATGGTAACACAGGTACGGTCTTCTTGGAGATTTTTAGTGGATAGAAATCTTTCAAGGGTAACCTATTTCGCTGGCTTGTCCACGAAGAAAAGAGGGTCATCATTGAAGTGTGAAGACATCTTTATATAATAGAGTATCTCCGCCTCCTGCTTGCTGCCGCCATTACTATGACAGACGTCAACGGGAGCGGGCAAGTCGTGATCCACAGTAAACCCGTTTACATTGGTATCGAACCTATTCCCGCCCTGAAAACCTAAACGTCAAAGTCATCATCATCGCATGGGGTCAGATTGAGGCCAAGGTGACTGTCGCTGGCTGGCTGGTATTGGGTAGTTATTGTTGGTAGTGTGTGTTTTGGTGGAAAAGCTTTCTATTTTAATTATTGTGTGGGTACTCACGTTGTGACGGGGGCGGTTCGGCCGCTGGCGCCGCGGGCGCGCTGGCGGCTCCCTGCATGGCCCGCGAACTGCGACCACGACGACGCCTGCGCAAGGAGAAGACGGTTTAGCATACAGTGAACAATAGAGGAGAACAGGACAGCTTACATAGGCCAAAGGAAGGAGAAGGTGAACGACGTGCCGTACCAGGCTGTTAAGGAGAAGACGCAAGAACGAAACAAGAGCGTACCTCATAAATTTATGTAGATGGTTATACAATTCGTTTAGCGGCACCTTAACTAACAAGTTAACACCCGTTGCAGACACAAATGAAACGATAAAATAGTGGTGCTCTGCCATTAGAACAAAAGACGGGGCTTATGAGGTTGCGTGTTTTGTCATGTAGGTAATGATAATATCAATTAGAAGATATTGCCAACAATACGCGAGTACGTACGTGATGGTGGCAAACAGTAAGACAGTGAACCCAAAGGAGATAGTTGCATATACGAGGAGGATTTTAATGTGGTCTTTATATGTTAATCTACAGATTAGAGAGTGCTTGGAGTGAATGATTTGCTTTCATCAAAATCAAAACCAAAACGTTTTTTTCTGTTCTTAGACCACAAGGGCACTTTCACATGTCCGAATCTGATTCTACCGGCATTTCACAAGAGGAGACCGCTGTTGAGAAGAAAGCCGAAAGAAACTCAACAGTAAGTAATTTTTTCGTAAATTATACTTAAATCGATTACAGTTATATTTATAATTGCGGATCTGAAACAGTTACATCAGCTCAAAATATGAAGGTGACTCTTATTTTCGTTTTTCCAGTCATAAACGGATACGGATACTAAAACTAAGTGTTCCATTCCATGTATTCATACCTGAATGTGCCTGAATCGCGGCATTATCTCAGTGAGTCAAGTGTGATCCCTTATCAGTAACGACTTCCTGTACTTAGCTTTCATCGATCGGCTATACAGCGTATACTGCAAGGTGGCCATGATTTGAAGGATATTAAGTGAGTGTTCGTTCGTGAGTCTCAGACATATTAAAATAGAAAACGTGAATAATCATGTCGTACCTAAAAGTCGAATATAGCTCGACATGTCTCGAATCGGTACGCGGTGCTCGGTTGGTCGCCACCGCGACTGATCGGCTCTCCTGATGATGAATCGCGTACCGATATTCGACTTCTACGACGTGAGTAAACCAGTTTTGTATTTTAATAGGTGTTGGTATTATTCAGGATTAGCTGCAGAAGAAGAATAAGATTGGAATTAAAATAGAACGATGCAAAAAGGCTATATGGCAACCGGAGTAGAAGCAAAGCGAAAATAAAATCGCGGATTTAGGTGTATGTCGTTGTATGTGTTTAGAGACGCGGCAGCTAGTGTGTACTTTTGATTCATCAACATCATTTCAGCCACAGGACGTCCACTGCTGAACATAGGCCTTCCCTAGTGACTTCCAGATCGATCGGTTGGAAGCGGCCTGCATCCAGCGGCTTCCTGCAAAATTTACCAGGTCGTCTGTCCACCTTGTGGGTGGTCGTCCCACGCTGCGCTTGCTGGTGCGTGGTCTCCATTCGAGAACCTTTCTGCCCCATCGGCCGTCAGTGCTTCGTACTTTGGATTAGATCCTTATATTATTATATAAATAAATGCGAACGTATATAGTTATTGGTGTGTCTTGCTAACGAAGCAAGGGAAAAACAGTTTTATGCAAATAACTCACCAGACTGGTATTTTTTAACACATCTTTATTAGGTTTACTCAGTTTGCTGGTAGGTAGGTATTTATTCAATTTGTAACAAACAATGTAATTAAATATTCAAAGCCAATTTTAATCTATTTCTAATTGTCGTATGGAAACGAAATTGCGTGTAGTTCAAGTGATAATACAATAGTTTGGTAACTTGGAGCTGTTCTGGTGAAGTCGGAAAGTGGCCGTAGGAACTCCTAAACAGCACAGGATAAACCGCGTTTACGCTCATGTGATTGGTCCCTCTTTAGCGATAAGAATAAGACTGCCTGCTGTTTACCTGTATTGAATGTTACGTGTAATCTGTATTTATTTGTGTAGGTGTCCAATAAAGAATACTCTATTCCATTCTTTTGATCTTTATGAGCCATTAACGTTTGTGTAAGAAAGTACAGTCAGAAATAAAAGGGTTACTAAGACGTGTACCCTAAACGGAAAGAGACATTTCTATAGTCATCTTAGCAACTATTTGAGCTATTGCGATTTTAAAGTTTGGAACAATGTAATTATCCATATAATATGACCATAGATAACTTTATTAAAAATAGAACAGAACAAAATTAACAATAACCCAATAAAAATAAGTCTATCTAAATCAAAACTAAGTCTAAAAATTGGGCAAGTGCTAGTCCGACTCGCGCATGAAGGGTTCCGTACCTATATATATGTATATATAGGTATAACAAGTTTGTTGTATGGGAGCCCCCCTTAAATATTTATTTTATTTCTTTTTTAGTATTTGTTGTTATAGCGGCAACAGAAATACATCATCTGTGAAAATTTCAAGTGTCTAGCTATCACCGTTCTTGAGATACAGCCTGGTGACAGACGGACGGACGGACGGACGGACGGACGGACGGACGGACGGACGGACGGACAGCGAAGTCTCAGTAATAGGGTCCCGTTTTTACCCTTTGGGTACGGAACCCTAAAAATGGCCCCCGTGGCATTGTACCAAAGAAGCTGGCAGCATTACTTCGCTGTATTGCTATAGTAAGACACTGAGCGAGGAAACTGCCAGCCCTCTGGTCACCAGTGGTGTCGACGAGCCGTTTCTAAACCCTTTAAAAAAAATGAATTGTAGCGCTTGGACCCCACGGGCCCAGTGTCTCGACACCAAATGCGGTGAAGTGGTATTGAGAGCCGAGACCCTGGTATAATAATATTCGTATAATATTTGTATGCACATATTTTTTTTAGTTATAAAAAATACAAGTTACGTAAATATTTGTGTCTGTATCTGTAACTGAGTGGTAAGTTAGTCTATTGAATATACTATATTATGTCATTCAAATCTCATTAAAAAAAGTGACTAGGCATGTTTTTTCTGTATACCTTTCAATAGTGACATTCCGTGACTGTCCTAGGACGGTCTCTCCCGAACTCTTGCGCATGGTCGCCGCAGCGCGCCATATGCGCGCGCCCATTCGCGCAGACAATGCGTGCTAACAACCTGCGCGCTATGCGACGCGTAGAAATAGGAGCAGGACTGCAGGCTTTATGTCTGCGCGCGCATAGAATCATGATCTTTTGATATTATAAATGCGAATGCTAGTTGGTTTATCGGTATTTCATGGCGAGCTGACCGACCTCTATATTTTTACTATAGGTATATATGTAGTATTGTATTTGTATAGTAGGTGGGTCATTGTCAGATTTATGTTCGAGTCTTTCCGGTGGACAATTGCGAAATTAAGGATTCCGGAGCCTTATTTTCTGATAAAATGCCTGTGAGAATAAAGAACGTTCCCTCTTCTAAAATCCGATGTACCTAAGAGCAACATAACCTAGATTCATACTACAAGCTCTAACTTTCGACCACCGAAGGGACGAATTTTGTTTTTGAACTGACAATGACCCAGGTACCAATAAATGTAGTATTGTACGATGGAGAATACCTAACCATCTACCTGATTATGTTCCAGAAACTCCAAATTCGATGTGGTTGCGACGATTTATAGCAAAGTTTCAATGATCATCTTCCGGGGCCATTATCAGATCAGTCCGACCCTATCACAAAATTGCATTGTCACCGAATTTACATTTGTATGTAAAATTTCAACTTTAATCGAAAACCGGGAAGTGAGACAAAACTAGCTAAAGTTTTTTTTAGGCAGACAGACAGGTGATCACACTAATATTATAAAGGCGAACGTTTATGTGTACGTTTGTTACTTCTTCACGCACAAACGGCTGGACCAATTTTGATAATTTTTTTATGAATGTACTGACACCCTGGATTAACACATAGGATACTTTTTATCCCGAATAAATGTAGTGTTCCCGTGGGATGAGCAGGTAACACCGCGCGAAGCAGCTAGTAATATTATAAATGCAAAAGCTTGTAAGTGTGTTTATATGTTTGTCTCTTCTTCACGCTCAAACAGCTAGACTAATTTTGATTAAATTTGGTATGAAGATAGCTGACCTAACCCAGGGTGATAAACACATAGCGACGCTTAAGAATCAATACCGTCTAACTAACATTTTTGACGCTTTTCACCTTTTAATGCAGTTAGGTTCCGAAAAAAAAATTACGAATAGAATGCCATTATCGTATAATTATTTTTTTTGTTACTTAGACAATATTTGATTCTTAAGCGTCGATAGGCTACTTTTTCTTTGATATACACAGCGGGTAACACCGCGAGGCATAGATAGTATTAAATAAAAGCTTGTATAGATTTTAAATTCAAAAGTAGCCGATGAATACACGTATGTTTCTTATAAATTCGCTTTAAGCACATTTATAGCATTGTAGACTGTAGGTATCCACATATTTCCCATGTTATAATGTAAAATCTTGCAATTATCTTGAATGTAACGTAATATTGCTCGGATCTGATGCCGGGTCGGGTTGGCAAAGAGTCGGCGGCGGTGCTTTGAGGATAACGCAGAAAGTAATACAATATTTATTACTTATCTGCGATAAGCTTGTTTATAAACTGTAAAACTGTGCACCAACATGAGTTTTCCCATTATTATTTCATTTGAATGATTTATAAGATTCTGCGAATGATTTACGATTATGATCGATCTTGTTCTAATACACTCATCGCTGCTTTCCTTAAATACGGTTAATTAGTTAATAGTGATTGGAATTGCAGAGGTAAATTGAGTAAAATGTTTATCATAAAATAAGTCTTAACTGACTCATTAACTTGAAACTAGAATGCTGAATCAGATCATAAGGGTTGGCTTGTTTTCTCAATATTACGGCAGCGAAGCTACACGAATTGCATTCGACTCGCTCCTATACATCAAAAAAAGCTGCGCTTAGGTTGATTAGAAAAAGCTGCGCTTAGGTTGATCAAAAATCGAAAAAAGCCACGCTTAGGTTGATCAAAAAAAGTTGCGCTTAGGTTGATCGCAAAAAGCTGCGCTTAGGTTGATCAAAAATCAAAAAAAGCCACGCTTAGGTTGATCAAAAAAAGTTGCGCTTAGGTTGATCGCAAAAAGCTGCGCTTAGATTGATCAAAAAAAGCTGCACTAAGGTTGATCGAAAAAAGCTGCGCTTAGGTTGATCAAAAAAAGCTGCGCTTAGATTGATCAAAAAAAGCTGCACTAAGGTTAATCGAAAAAAGCTACGCTTAGGTTGATCAAGAAAAGTTGCGCTTCGTTACATTCAACACAGAATGTTGGTTTCTGAAATCAACTGTTTTTAACATAATAAAATCATTGATACAAATATCAAAGAATAATTGAAATGCGTAAACTGGTGGAAGAAACCGGGAATCGAACCTGGTACCTTCTGTCTTTTTTGTAGTGGGTAATACATAATTTCTTAAGAATGTCACAATGGTTTGAGTAATCAACTTGTCGCGCAATTCGCGTCGCTATCTCTTATCAGCCAGATCGGTTATTAGCCAAGATAATCGAGTATCTATCGATGTACACGTCTTCACGACAGGTCTGCAGATAAAATTGTTGATCAAGTTGAGGATGATATTTTTTATGAAGGTGGAAAAAAGGTAACAAGTGATGCCACGAGATGACAGCCACGTGACCAAACGGACGTTGAATATGAAAATGTAAACGTGGAGGGTTGTAAAAGAGGAAGACCATACAAATGATGATGATGGATTACATGAAGAATACATTTGTGCAAGTTGCCAAGTTTCCAAAAACTTTATATTTTTTTCGGAAGTTTCTGGCATCTTTCACAAGAATTCAAAAGATTTCAATTTGGAATTCTCCTGTAGGAAAATTTGAGAAGTTACCAAAATTTGCCATGTGGAAACCTTCGTAATTTTGGAATTTCCGTCAGCACATCAGTAGTGAGTGATATGGAGAGGATGGGACTAAACGGATGGGGAAGGATAGAAGATGAGAGAATCGTGTCAGAAAGACTCCAAATCCGAAGTCTCGGATCCGCGTCTGAGCTATCTTGCTCTTCAATCATTTGGCATATATTGGCTGTTTCCGAATCATATGGCAATATCAAACCCTCGCAAC
Organism: Apotomis capreana; assembly: GCA_947623375.1. NCBI lineage: Eukaryota > Metazoa > Arthropoda > Insecta > Lepidoptera > Tortricidae > Apotomis > Apotomis capreana. The sequence goes on from OX392518.1 coordinate 11,188,466, forward strand.
AATATTAACGATGCCCTATCAGAAATCCGTGACAGACTTGTCATAACACATCTCAAGATTCGTTTGACGCAACTCGTCATTACCGCTTTTCGTGTCTCCGCTCTAAAGATAATGTACTTTAACGATAGCATTAAGTACATAATGGTTTTCTCAAGAGTGCTGTATCTGATAGGAGATATATAGTTGCGAGATATGATGGAACTAATGGCTCAATCTGAGATGAAGATACGGAGTTATGACAAAACTCGAGTTCACGGTTGGCGGATCTGATTTGATATTTTTATCTATGAACGGTTTAAGAAGCTTACAAGGTTTCTCTCGAGGCGTATTCGGAAGCGAATAGAATGTGTACACTTAGGTACAATGCTTCATCGTCTGAAGATGTCCTCGGCCTCCAATTTTGGGTCGTTTTGACATAATCGCTACACTTGGCAGGCGGATTGGCGGAGGAGACTAGACCTAGGTAGTATATAAACGTTTTAGACAGCCACACCTGTATCTTCAACTGTTTTGGGTCCAGTAGGCCTAGCAACGTCAGTACTAGATTTATGTACAATCTAAAGTCTGTTCTTTTTGTTTTTGATTATCAATTTAGTGCTTTGGTCTGGTTTGGTTTTTCATCTAATCTTACGACATAAATTATACCCATTAATGAATTCAATCGATGTCCAATTTGCCACGCAGTACATAGATATGAATGGAGAAGTGAGTCATGAAAATATCTATACTGTTATAAAGAGAAGTACTGGCTGATTAATGATTAATTTATCAACGCCCAGCCCAAAATCTTGAACATACAACGCTGAAATATTGTATAAAGGTTCTCATTGTGATTGTAGTTTTCTTAGGCTTCTTGAGGTCTTAGTTGCATCGTGACTGTCGTGACTTACGGAAAGAAATGCCTTATCACGATGAATTTTAGATGGATATTCTCATAAATTTCTCTGTGTATAAATCAAATCATCATAGACAGCAATTATCTCCTGTAAAGATGCTGTGACGTGCATCGGCCCTTATTCTTATAACGGTGGATTCTTATAAGGTGAAGGCATTTTTTCATGTTCTTCGTTGTTTATCATCGGAAAAAAATCAGGAAATGAAGAGATCTGTGCTTGTATACAGCTGAGCACCAAACAAAGAACACAATCAACGTTGAACGAATACAATCTATATGGAGGAGGAGGTGGATATTTTCCAAAGATTTGACCTATCGAATTGTGAAAGAAAGTCAGCCTTCACAAAGGTAACACTTGGAATTACCTAAGCACCTCCTTGAAGAAACAAATGGTGTCAGGAGCGAAGCTCAAGTAGGCTTTTAGAAGATTTTAATAAAACGAAACTCCAATTATCTTTGTCAAAGGTTGAGGTCAATCTTTGACACCGGTAACTGGAGTTAACGAAACGTCAAGGATGTTCAAATAATTAATACATGTACGCGATATTATCCCTTTAAATAGTTTTATTTAAATTTGCAGGAGTCTCGGAAACCCAAGAAAATATAAGGCTTTTAATAGATTTGCAAAAGCACGTTTTTCGCAACTCTCGTGTTTTTCTTTATTAGGTGACTATATAAGTCTGAGTCAATCTATGCCTTATCATATTTCTAAGGCTTAAATAATCAAGGCTAAGGGTAAGAGTAAATATCCTATAATTGTTCTGACCGGGAAGTTATGATAATTTTTTTTCTGACGTTTAATATTCGAATAATTAATCAGTTTGTATCGTGTAATGAGGAAGGAATAATCACAACTACAATGTCAAAATCACTTTCAGGAGTGATTGTAAAGACGCGGCAGGAAAGTCCCGACGGAAATGAAAATATGTGTGAAAATTCTTCTTTTTTTACCTAGGGCGAAAAGAGGGGTGTTGTATGTTTAATGTGTGTTAATGTGTCTGTCTATGGTGTCTTAGCTCTTGATTGGATAACCCGATGAGCGTTTTTTAGGGTTATTTTAATTTCCCTTAGATCACAATAAGTAGGTATATGTGGATTAAAAGTTAGAAAGACAATTATCGCTCGCTATTAAAAACCAGTTGGCTTTTAACTATGCTAATGAAACCAATTTTTAAAAGCAGTATTCTGCTATTTTCTCATTAGACTCCTTCTGATTGGAATTTCGTGTTCTAATTTGAATCAAATTAGTTTTTTTTTATATATATTATAAAACTTATTTTTATTTTATTTTATTTGTACATGTAACATTATTGTCCAAAATTAAACTCTAAATTCATTTATTGTCAAATGTATTTATTACTAAACTTATGTGTAATTGCGCAAGCACTATACCTACAAAAATAAACACCTACCTACAAAAATATTTATTGCCCATATCATAGGTCATGCATACAGAGAAATAAAACAATATTTTATAACGACTTTTATTACTTAATACATACCAACGAATCCTCTAAAATTCTAATAATTCACGAACATTAATAAATTGAAAATTTATATTTAGATAAACACAAATTTAAAAAAAATTACAATAGGTAATTATTTAGTTGTCTTATCTGTTACTACTCACTGTTGTAAGTGTTTATAAATTAATACATTTAATGTTTTCTCATTTAAAATAAGTAATGCAACTTAGGCACAGTTTCCTAAGAAATGTTTTATCTGATTACCAGCTTGCATGCGTTATTAAGTAATTAGAATTACTGAGATTGCGCATAAGTAAATGAGGTTTACTTATTAAGTAATGAATAACTTGCTTATCAGTTCATTAAGATGTGACAGGTGGGCATTTCATTGAACGTATCTCCTTCTTTTTATAGTCAATTCATGTGTTAACAAAATATTACTACTATGGTTTTATTTCATCCATAAATCCAGTTTATTATAAGCATATCATAAGAAAAAAATATCATAAAGAAACACAAAATGAATAAAATAAGTAAAATTACGCAGCGTCATTTAAACTAGTTAGGTGTTTTATTTTCACTTCTTTAACAACAAATACTTACTTTCACAATTAAAAGACGTTAAATCCATTTTAAAAAATATCCTGTCAACATTCAAATTCGCGTTCGAATTTATATTTTTTTTTCGCGCATCATCGGTGACCTGGGGTCAAGACTCAAGACTTTGTCAGCCAAGACGGGTACCCGCGGCCTACTGGTTCTGGCCACAAAGAACAGGGCGACGGCCCAACGATAATTTGCATCGTAATCTAATCGAAATAGCAACTCACCCAATCGTGGATAATTCGCGGTATCAGTAGGTACACGCCGAAATTCAATCGAAAGTCCAATTTCACCAACGTCCACAAAAACACCTTAAACTTAATATTTGAGCACAGAAACAGTCTTAAATTAAAACACTATTAAAAAGTTCGAAGGCACTTATTGGAATTTAATATTGTTACGTTTTGCGTCCACTGCGCATCTTGTGCGAGCGACAACCTCACCCAGTGAGATGTCGTCTCCTTGTGATGACTTGATGAGAGTACGCACTGTCGCTCTCCTCTCGGGGGAGCAAAAGATGGCCGCCGATTGGTCGAGAGCGGCGGCCGGGCGCGAGGAGAAAACGAGAGGGCGCATCTCGCGCGGACCGTGAGTGAGCAAGACAGCTAGTGGCGTTCGTTGCGTCGCTCGGCTACGGAGATTGTCCGCGGGCGCGTCGGTGTATCAATTTTTGTTTGAGAGCGCGGTATCATAGTATGGAGATGCCGAAATTGCCGAATCCTGTACATTATTTATCACTTAGGTACTGTTTTTATCTATGGAATGATATTAATATAACGCAAACGAGATAGTTTGTTCTTGATATTGCGTACCTACCAACTCATGTAGATACAATTATTTGTTACCTACACTGAATTTCATCAACTTGCGAGGGTAAAATGAACGTGAGGTGAAGGAAGTGAGCAGGTGATATGAATTAAAGGGTTTTGATCGGATGATTTTGAACACGCATATTGCGATACATTAATTGTAGTTATTATCATTTAATAATCTAAATTGACAATTTAGGTAGGTTACTTCACGGTGTGGTGTAAAATAAAAGTTACAAAAGCGATGCTTAGATAATATTAATATCTAGTTAAATTGATTACGTAAGATGTAATTTAAGCGTTTTAAATAATGTGTAAATGTATTCGTAGGTGTTTTACTTTGGTGGATTGAGTAGATAGGTACCTAAATAATAAAGTGATAATTTTTTTAAATATATACCGATATTACTAAACTTACTACTCTTCGTTAGATACTTACCTACATCGTGTTTTTCTCTTTCATTGTTAATTAAAATAACCAAAAAGTAAGCTAGTAGGTATTTAAAGGGTGGTCCATAGCGGAAATAAAAAATAACTGTCAATGTCAAGACTACTTTTTTAATTTTCCTTACTAATTCCAGACCATAGTAAAACGTACAAAAACATAATTAAGAAAATAGGTAAGCTGGCTTAATTATAAATTATCAGCAGATTATTATTATAAGCCTTTTATGTCCCACTGCTGGACAAAGGTATCTCCCATGTTTTTCTATGACAAACACTACCTGTCACTTTCTTTTCAATGCCGTGCGAGTAAGACAGATGACGCTTATAAACGCGCGATAAATGAAGGTCGAAAAATGACAGATTGAGCTGGTCAGATACAGCTCAAAAGCGCTGTATTCAATTGCGCAAGTTAAAAACATTTAAAATGTCAAAAATCAAAAAATATTTTTTTTATTAATCCTGATTATCAACGTTTTTTTATGGAATCTTTTTATGGATTCTGTTTGAATGTGGAAATACCGCATTTTATTTTTTTATAAAATAAATATTGACACATAGGTAAATAAAATTATGAAAGAAAATTGTAATTGCAACGTAAGCAGGCCTCGAACCTGCAACCCTACATTACCTTTTCCTTTCCTCAATATTAAACATTTATTCTCTTAAATATTTTCGTATTTACCTATCCTGTGTAATTCCTGTATGTAGAAGTGTTAAGGAAAATATTCGGATAATCAAGGACGTCATTACAATTAGATAGGTACCTACGAGAGGTATTTTACCTACTTCACCAAATAGAGATCTGCTAATGAGGTGAGCTGGTTGATATATAGGTAATCAACCGCACACCTTACATGGGCATGGGTTGCATTACGTGACACATGATTCATTATCATTAACTCATTACACCCTGGGTTTTTAATACTAGACCGACAGTACAAATCGTCAAAAGTTATACGCGTCGAGTCATTCGTGCCCTGAAAACCCAGAGCTGCCGTTATGTCGCCATCGATTCTTCCAAATATAAAGTACATTTAACTTGTAATATCTAAGAGAAACGCGTCCAGAGGCGGCAAGTTGATATAAATGCAGGATGAGGAAAAGGAAGGAAGGTACAGACTTGCTAGAGGATAAGCTCTGCCGTCCCACGTTAAAAGGTCGTATCTTTGTATGGATTTCATAGTAAGATACGGCTTTTTACGGCAGCACGGCAGAGCTTCACCAAGCACGTAAAAATAGAAGTGTATTTCGGTTTACAGTCATAATCATAAATGTCATAATATACAGAGATGGAAACGTGAGCGCAGGGAGCGCGACATTTTTTGGAAGGGGACGGTTAGTAATACTTATAGCTGCCCCCCCTGTCCCCCCTTTGGCGACGCCAATGCCTCAATATACAAAAAAACACTTGATGCAAGACCTCAATTAATTGTCGTAATGGTTGAATACTGAATACCTACAGCGTGTGTTTTTAATACAATCTCAAACTTTACAAGTTCTTTTTCCCACCCACCCATCCATAGGCCTTACTGAATATTACTTATGTTTTTATATTTCATAATTTTTTTTCTGTAGTGTTTATAAATTATCTTCATAGTAAGTGGATTATGTACGTGATCTATAAATTCCAATTTGACACTTGAAAAACCAATAAGTTTATTTCATTTTAAGATGGCAAATTTTGAATAATTATGGAGAGAGATAAAAATGAAAGCGTCTTTAAAGTGTTACGTACATAATAGCACGTGTAGATTTGGGAGACGTAAGATTTGGGCTCCTGAGTCCTGATTGATAGATCTACCTATATTAGAAATGTTACAGTGCCTACTTTTTCCTCCATTTGACTAAATTCGGTTAAAAGTTTGGCCTTCTTCTAACTAATTTTTCATAAACACGACAATTAAAGTAGCAAAATCTCCCAAATATTAAAAAAAAACAATACATACTATTCCCCACATCTCCGCTGACCTCTAATATCGGTCAAATGGCACTGATCCGGACGCAAAATGCCATATGCATTATAAAGTTCACAGGTATATACGTCATTTCAGTTCCAAAGGGTATATGCTCAAACAGAACATCAGTAAACACGTGGTCAAAGCTGCCGTAATAAGCCAAATGACATGTGTTAGTAGGAGTCTCTATGAGAGTTAAGCTTTTTTACCTTTGGACGGTAAACTGGTGGCCGTTTGGGTTCTTTGTCAATTGACCCGATAAGACGTATTTGGCTTCAACTATGGATTTAGATAGAGATAAGCGAATGAAGATTGAATATAATGGTTTGACGTTCGACAGACTGAATTTATTTTTAACGGCAAAAAAAGTTCAAGCCGATTTTCCAAAGGCTTTTGACAGGATATTATAGCATGCAAGTCTGTTATACAGATCCACGCCTTGTACAAACTATTCCTTCTAAGTTCTACGAGATTTGCAACAAGACAGAATTTTTTGATACGAAGTAAACGTTTCGCTTTCGAATCAGCAGCTCCTCAGAACGGGGGTCCCCCAGGGATCCGTTCTTTCCCCGGCACTTTACCTTAGAAAATGAGCTACGAAAATATGTTTGCAAGCTTAACTCAACAGATGGCGCTAGCTTACACATCGAGTTAAATGCGCAGTCAGTGATGAATTCGTAAAATGGGAGCAAAATCATTGAAGTGCTAGGGTCGTCACTGGTTGTCATACGTCATTTTAATCGACGTTACTCGCATCTTACGATCCCGGGCGATCATATCCAATATGAAGGAGATATTTTAGACGCTGATTGTTCTAAAAGTGTAATGAAAATTACACTCTCAATAGATGTTTTCAATAAGAAATAATCTCTCGCCATGACATTAATTGATATTCGATATCGCGCGAATTGATAAGATAAGGCTTTGTCTGAGGGATAGAAATGTTTTCTTATTAAAACCCCGAAGATGACGTAACTTCAGCACTAGTCATGTCTGTTTTAACTGAATTAAAATAATAACAATTACCTTCTTGCTACATTGGACGCATGGAACAAGAGTAGCCTCATCTATACTGTTTTATATTCTAGATATGTATTGAAAATCAGCTTTTCGTATCTTAATATTGCGATGCAGGATCGCCTTTTGTTTTGTATGGGCGCGCGGAACCATGCCAGTTTGGCGCTATATGTTAGTCACAATTACACGCCGAAACGGTTGGACTAATTTTAACCATTTTAGTACATAGCTGGCTTCCAATGGTGTTTATAGGATACTTTGGCAAAATGGGCCCATTTTTATTGCAAGTTAGTGTACCTAATAAAGGGAATTCGGACACAAGAAGAAGACAATGTAAAGTTGTGATTTTGCAATGTGAGTTATTAAAAGTTTAATTTAGAATCGATGAAAGGAGAATCATAAATTATAATCCACGACGTTATTGGACAAACAAGACCAAATCTTATCTCTCTGCTTTGTCAGAGTACACCCGTATCTTATGTACTTTACTTATTATTGATACTGATCAAGGTTGGTACTGAAATTAGGATTTGTCATTATCGGACGTTAATTTGTATTATCCACGAACAGAGAGGACTGGATACGATAAACAAGACGCAAAGCATGATCATTATTCAAATCAAGCTTTGTCGGCGGAGGAGCGACAAGGGAAGCACCGACCTTTTTGTTTTCACAACATTGTGTAAAGAAATGTATCTATTATTCAATCATATTATTCAATCAATTTAATCAATGACTGACCGTTGAGTTTTGATCGGCGTTTCTTCTCAGCAAAAGATTTTTCTTATGAGTTACCAGTTTTCTTGTGAGACACAGCTTAGACATGTAAAAATGCCCTCGTATGGTCTCTTGGGTACAATACATTACATAACTCTCAAGTTTCATTTGCCAGAACCCATTATTAGTGACGGAAGTTTGTGACGGAAGATATATATTTTTTGACAGTATAATAATTTGGTATCTTGGAGCTGGGGGCCAATGATCGTTGCGTTTACCACGTGATAAGTAAGTGACAAAGCATCTGTCACTCACACTCGCATTTTGACAAAACGTGATCAGATGGAGACGGAAGGTGGCCGTAGAAACTCCTAAAAGGCACAAGTTAAACCCACATGTTTAGGCTCATTTGATTGGTCTTGATGAACATAAAGATTTTGTGAAACAGAGAACAGTCAAAATGTTTGGTTTATCATGTTGCAATCATTCGATTTTGATCGGGCAAGAGCCAGGGAAGCGAAGTCATGCGGAACCCTGAAAATGGCAGTGGAAACAAAGCATCCCAGCTCTGCGTAGCAACCACAGACGATCAGGAAAAGTCGAACGATGATGTGATTCATCTTCTGATTGACGTAGGAACTGCAACTACAATAACTTATCGATTCGCTTTACCACAATATACGAAGTAAATATTTCTACTGCAGAATAAAATTGCTTAAAAAACGGCAGATAAAGCACCGGGCGAGCAATATATGGGCGCTTTACTACCGGAAAAAACACTAATGATGGTAATCGCTTTTAACTGTCGAAAATGTCGCGTAATAACCTTTTTTTATATCAAGTAAATATGATATGCGTATGCGTATATGAGTACATTTAAGACGATATCCATCACTGACAATACTGAACATAAATCTTACTTAAAAATATTACTAAATTTCTTTAATCTTAGTCCGCGGCGCATTAGTAGCGCTCAATTGTTACGGACTTACGGCACAGCGCAATCAAGATTCCACTTTGTCAAGCCAAAGTCATGTTGCGTTTTTACGTAGTTATGATACTGCAGCTAGTATTATAACTGTGCTCTGGTTTGGTCAATCATGGACTCGATGTGTCATTGCTGATACGGAAAATTATGTAAAATTTACATAATTTATATAATTAAGGACAAATTGTGAACATTGTGGTTTCAGTAACAAAAAGTTTCATGATGTGAATTATCAGAACGCTCAAACCGCAAGTTTAATTTGCCAAAGCTACATTTTCTTGCATCATTAAATAATAGTTAAATTATTTAATTAGGTATCACATGCGCGCTTAAATTGTTTCACTACGTTAGGGCTGCAGAGAGACGAAACTCCTGATGATGCGCGCCGTGTCCAGGAGTACCGCCTTCTGAATCTGACCCCTGATCTCTGAGTCTGAGATGTTTCTTGAGACTCTTCGCTATAAGACCGTTCGCCGAAACGACTATCGGGACAATGATCGTCGAGTTAACATCCCACATGGCGATCACCTCCTGAGCCGTCAAGGTACCAATTATATGTTATTATAACCATATAACCTATTTGTTGCACAATAGCGCAGATGTTAGACTATTGTTGTAAAGGATTAAGCTGGTCTATATTTAGTAAACTGCCGCCCGAACGTCCCGTCTTCTATTTTTTCCGCCGTCAGCCATGTTTGTAAACGGTCCGGTCGTGAATGAATTTCGAACGGTTTCCGCAATTTGGCGGGAACGCGTACGCAAACAACGCTCATTAATTAGATAGGCAAGTAATAAACTATGGAAATGTTTAGGAAATAAAGAATTCAGTCAATAAATAATAGGTACCAGTGGCTCTGTGAGTAGACCTCGTGAGTTTATCTCGAAGTGGCAGAAATTGAAATTTTTCGAAAGACAGAATCGACAAAAAAAAAAATTATGAGTATTTATGGAGTCTACTCCCAACATTGATTCATGAGAATTAAGTTGAGAAATGTGGCCGGTAGGCGAGTAGGTAAGAAATTATCTGAATATCCAAACATCCGAACATCCGAATATATGAAAGATATTTTTGTGAAGAATAGAGAGATATTCTTCGCCCGCTCAGTCAATTTCGACGGTCATTGTCCCGATAGTTTCGGCGAACGGTCTTATGGGTCCCATGAGCGAGTTATACTTCCACACAGATCGACTCACTGGTAGTGAGGGCTAGACAGCTCCTATACAGTTCAAGTCATGTTTAATAAAAAGTTCTTATGGCGAAGAGTCTCCATAAACACCTCAAAAGACTCTCGATGGCTGGATCGAGGGTCAGATTCAGAAGACGGTAATTATGGACACAGCACGCATTCGCCTTGCCCCGCTGCCGGCGGCACCCTAGATTAACTTGTTTATATACTTACTACTTTGCTGGCGCAGGGACCCTAGGCGGATCTTGGCCTCCGATACGAAATGACGCCAACGCGCCCTGTTTTGAGCAATCTCCTCCCAGTTTCCTGCTGGTTGAGCGCGCAGGTCCTTCACAACTTCATTTTTCCATCGGTACCTCGGTCGGCCGACCGGTCGACGACCTACATGGCTGTCCAATATAAGTTTTTTTATATTTGTAATGTATCTTTCGTACACCACTTTTGAAATGGATTTATTGTAAACAAGGTAATCTAAAAGAGGAAAATAAATTTAATAAAAACAAACCGGGAAAACGGTTAAATGAAAACGATTTATTCTCGAACGAAAGTGAAAGAAAGCCGTCGGCCGATACATCATTTTCATCACGCGACGCGCGGAAGAAATAGAATCTTTAACTTTTTTCTTAGCGAGCGTGATTGTTGGTTAGACATTCCTGCCGGCCAGTGTCAGTTACCGCTTGTTGGGGTTTCATGCTGATATTGTTGGTTATGATGTTTGTCCGCGGTCTTTTATATAGAAGGTGAATTTACTTCCAGCGGGCCTATGATGGCTGCTTTTATCACGACATAAATAAGTAGAGATATATGTGCTGTGTATATGGGTAAAGAAAATTCTCGAAAAACATTTCCCATACAAATCGGCAACCGTTCTCGAGAACGGCACATCTCTGTAAATAAGTCACAAAACATCCGTCACGTTTTGACAGAATGCGAGTGTGAGTGACAGATGCTTTGTCATTTATTTATCACGTGATAAACGCAACCATCATAGGCCCCCTAAATAAGATCTTAGGGACTTTTGGGTGGGGCTTTACCGGTTTTCCGCTGATGTATTGCCCGGATTTTTCACAGGGCATGCGTTGAAGACCTTAAGCAAGTTAGTAGGTACCTCAACTTCCTGGATCCAGTACTGACAAAAAGAGACAAAATGATGCGGTCTGCACAGGATCGCACCTTGTGGCGAGCTATCGGGGAGGCCTATGTTCAGCAGTAGACGCAGCTGTGGCTGATAGATAAATAAGTCAGGTTATAGGAGTTACGGCATCACAGAACTGTCTCTGTCGCAGCTTGGACAAAAATCTTTCCTGAGTATATCCGAATATTCCGTTATTCTCGCCTACAGATTGCATTTTCCGATGGGGTAAACGTCAGCCAAGCAAAATTTCAGCCATTTTGAAAGAAACTCGCGAGGTTTCTAACTCACAGAGGTACTTGTCTAGTATGTTCTACCTACTTGTGTCAAAAAAAACGTAGTACAAGTCAATCAACAGACATATCCGTAAGTCATAACTAGCTCACAATTACGCGGAGCGTTAACACGTGAGATTACTCTGGCGTGTGCCTATTGTGCAATAATTGTACTACAGTAATGAGTGGATTGTTGTACGAGTGCAGTAATGTGTAATGCATTGAATGCTGCGATTATGTGGTTTTTCTATGAGATATTGATACGGGGGTTACACTGCTAAAGCATCCATAAGTAGCTTGTTCAAATTCGGCTTGAAGGACCAAACATTTTATGGGATTCATAGGTATATAGGTATGTAGTTAATTATATTATTTTTATGAATTGGCATGGAAAATCTATGAGACAAATGAAGCCAAAATTATGGTTGTCTACTATGTAGCAGGAAGTTTTGCCTGTTAAAGGAAAGTTGCATTTTCCGCGAGGACAACAAACACACACCGTAGAATCAGGAAATGTTACTATATGTTTTCCGTACTGTGTGGAAAATAAACGTAACAATTTTAATCAACCAAAATGAAAATAATAATTATTATATTAAAAAACTTAACAGTTTGACTACCAATGACTTTCAATACGTATGTATGTGTGTTTCAATATGTATGTATATAATGTATATATATATATATATTTATTTATTTATTTAAATTTTTGTGTATATATGTATATTCAAGTTTTTATATCTATTTATGTTTTAGATATCTGTACCTTACGATGTGTCCCATTCGCCTTTTGCATCGCCTACTCATTAAACGTTTTTTAGGTTAAACTCCACTACCCAAAGGTTGTCTGGAAGAGATCGCTCTTTAGCGATAAGACCGCCTGTTGTCTACCGTTTTTTAATTTGTTTACTTGTTATTTCTTGTGTAAATGTTTTTTGGTGTGCAATAAAGCGTACTTGTATTGTATTGTATTGTAATACGGAACAAAATGATAGGTAAGTAATTTTGGATGACTTTTAGCCATTCTCTAATAAGGTTTAATGACATATAAATGTACGTAAGAAACTATTTGTCCAGAAGTGGTTATCCCTTGGCTAGCAAGACAATGACATTTGTGACACAATCTTAAAATTTTCTTCTCTTTTTGTCACCCAAAATACTCACTGCCGGACAAAGGTTCTCAAGAATCTTCATTGATGAAAAAAGATTCTATCAGAATTGAAGAGATCCGCAGGCGATCCCTTCGCCTCTAGGGCAGAAAATAACTTTTCCGCCCGTATACCACGCAGCATGGAGAACCCAGGTCCAGTCATGGAGGAATGACGACTACATCCTCCATTGGCTTCGGTATCCTCATAACTGTGGATTGATCCCCTGATCTTGGGGTATATGTTTGATTATTTTGCGCCACCAGTTCCTGTCTAGGGCATCCAGGAGCGCCTGTAACGTGCCCTGTGTAGTTTGGTCTTCAGCGCAGAGCTAAGATATTATCAGCATAGCAAGAAATCGTCGGATGAACATAGATGGTTACAGAATATAATAATATAATAGTAAATCAAAAGAGAGGCTGTAACTTTATCTCTCCCGCATGAACAAAGTTACTTCTAGTTTCATCCTTCTATGAATAAATTGTAAAAAGTATAGACATGACCGCATGATGATTTTTTTGAGGATATCAATCGATTCTATTTTTTGTTATGATCAAATGTCTATATGGGACTAACTACACTTAGGCTGCTCTAAAAGTCAGAAATGACCGTTATAGTTCAACATTCCTACGTAACGCTAAAAACGCTCCTTACAAATGGCCTAAGGGGTCATCCACAAATTACGTCACACAAAATGTCGACTTTTTGAACCCCTCCCCCCCCCCCTATGTCACGCTTTTTTGCTATACCTTTAACATGTACTGTCACGTTTGGTATGACCCCCCCCCTCCCCCTTAAGGTGTGACGTAATTTATGGATGACCCCTAATCGTGACGTCACAATATGTTATGGGTACTTTACTTACCTATATTTGTATGGAGACAATAGGTAAGTTAGTTGTTTTTCACCGTGAAATTGTTTTTAGGGTTCTGTACCCAAAGGGTAAAAACGGGACCTTATTACTGAGACTTCGCTGTCCGTCCGTCCGTCCGTCCGTCTGTCACCAGGCTGTATCTCAAGAACGGTGATAGCTAGACAGTTGAAATTTTCACAGATGATGTATTTCTATTGCCGCTATAACAACAAATACTAAAAATAAAATAAAATAAATATTTAAGGGGGGCTCCCATATAACAAACTTGTTATAGATTATATATATGTATAGGTACGGAAGCCTTCATGCGCGAGTCGGGCTAGCACTTGCCCATTTTTTTTTAAATTATGAGGATTCTGAAAACAATATCAAAATTACTTTTGGATTTAATAAAAAAATATACATTTCCTTACCTTTGAAGACACATATAATTTTTTTTTTCTTTCATCATAGCTAATTTTATAAACATAATATAGAGTATGCTGTAGTATCCCGATTCTCAAGATGTCAACACTGGAGGTCACCTATCCCGTGCCTATCGCATTTGGGCATATATTTGTTTGCGATATCGCTCCTCTTGCTGGGTAAATATTGTCATTTCATATTGTTTGAGCGGTCAACGACCCCGGTGCATCGATCGAGAATATTATGTAGGAAAGTTGTGATGAAAAATCTAAGTATAGGTACCTAGTTAGTAGCGGACTATGGTTTAATGACTGGTTCGTGTATATAATATGTAGCTATATATGGGTATTATGATTCATTATAAATACTATTAATAGGTAGGTATGTACTATAAACGTCAGTTAGCCATACCAATACCAACTCCGGAAAATAAATAAGGACAGGGGAGTAAACTAATCACTTTATAAGGATGAAATGAACCTATATATATCGAATAAAGTATTCGTGTGAGTTTGTGGTAGTTATATAAACATTCCTATATACTTATTCTTGTATTTAGGTAATTGATTTGTGTTTTAATTACTTTTTTTGTAACCTTTGATCCTGCACCAACTACCTAGATATTTCTGTAATTTCTGTTTAACCCAATGGTTGACCGGTAGAAAAGCCTAAAGGCATTTATTCCACCATTTGTACTTTATTGTACCTATTGTGCAATAAAGTTTAAATAAATAAATAATAAATAAACTCAAAACATAAAAATATGTAAAAAATGTCATCACATATCACGCTTTCAAGCAAAATGTAAGGTCACCTGAGGCTATTGCGACTATGAGGCAAATGCGACTTTTGATGATATCATAAATGCACAACAGTTAAAGATCACCCATACCCATACCCTTACTGCCTAAAGCTGTGCCTAAAGTCCCAACTATTAATATCAAATAGAGAGCAGTGTTGAATAAAGTGTTGCGTTTCTATGATATCATCAAAAGTAGCATTTGCCTCATAGCCGCAATAGCCTCAGGTGACCTTACTACTTTGTCATTTAGGTACCTTAAATTTTGTCATTATTATGGTAAACTAGAAAGTGGACTCTTTGGTTGAAGTATCCTATAGAAATGACGAAGATACAAAATACTCTTTATTGCACGCAAATACGCAGAAACAAACAAAATAAGGAGCGACGACCTAGTATAGGAAAACACAGCGTGGGACGGCTCCCTGTTAAACAATAGTTCTTGTACTAACGAAATGGCCACATATTTTGAATAAGGTGTAGAGTTTGTGAAGTGAGGTCTTGTTGAGTTAGTGTGTAGAGTCAGAAGCTTGGCTCTACACTACATGAGATCTGATAACTATTTGACAGTGCGAGTCATATGTTCTTGTCGTCATTTTACATGAAAATGTTTACAGTTAGTGAGTCGTATTTTCCTCATGTTCTCTACACATACCTATCTCTATAGATGAGTATTTGTGATCTCGACACTTGTGCACGCTCATACGATATTTATTGTTATTTAAAGTTAAATAGAACGCATCGCTAAAGTTGACATATAGTGGTGAGATATCGGAAAATATGTCATAAGAGCTGTTGAAGTTTATCATTCGGAAAGTTATTTTTCTGTTTCAGCATATTCTCTTCGCGACTATAGTATGACTGTATGAGTATGACCCGTTCGTAATTGTTGATCTTTTCCTTGACTTTTATTTTTGACAAATCGAGTATTCGCTTGATCAACCCCCATATTTGACCTTTGTTAATTTTGTTATATATGTATACCACCACTTCAGGTATCTAATAATAACGTGTAATGTAACACCCCGTTATTTCACTTTGTATCCAATCTCAATTCTGAAACTTTGTTTCCCATCTGTAAGGTTTCGCCAAACCATTAGTCCGGAAGTATTTTATTCCTGAACCTGAAACCCGTAATATTTTCAGGATTTTATAAACATCGTTTTAAAGAACCCATTAAGTTAAGCTAGGCTTGCTTTATGATTATTCTGATTAATTAATAGTTTAGGAAAAAAATGGCTTTTGAACAAATGAAAATTTGGCGAAACCTTACAGATGTGAAACAAAAAACAGTGTTTCTGATAGGTAACCATTTCACTCCCTAAAACCGTCATTAATTCATCCCAATTGGCCCGCATACCATTATTTACTATTTAGCAACTCCGCTATCTTATTTTTCTCAAGTATCCAACACATATCTCAACAGATGATGATCGCCGCACCTGTGCACACATAGACAAACATGTTTTGATTCAGCACACGTCATTAACCTTACACAAATACCTACTAAATAAATACTTTGTCTATATGCAACGTCTGTTGCACAAAACATTATGTATGTGTATTTAAACTTATGACAATTCCGATTATCTCAAAAACCATGGTAAAAGTCCATAAAGCTATAAAAATTAGCCAATTGACAACATCAGTTTTTTTTTATCTATGCCTATTTCCGATATAATCAAAGGATAAAAAAATAATATTACCATATTTTTACATTGTCGAAAATATCCCAATTTATGATTTAAAAATTTGAAAAGTTTTTCATTTGCAGAAAATCTTACTTTTTAGCGCTGCGAAGGAGTGTTGAACTTTGACAGTCATTTCTGACTTTTAGAGCAGTCTAAATGTAGTTAGTCGTATATTAGACATTTGATTCTGACGAAAAATAGAATCGATTCACATCCTCAAAAAAAATATCCTATTATGTTTGTGAGGTGCTAACGTGCCCGTTGTGCGCGTGGGTCTTTAAAAATATGATGGCTCTACGTTGTACTTGCTTCGGAAGTACATATATGTATATATATACTAAAATTGGAACGGTACAGAGAAGATAAGCATGGCCCCTGCGCATGGATGACACGCAAAATCGTGAAGCGTTCCGCATTTTTTATGTACAAAATTATTAAAATAGGTTTAAATAGGAGATCATAGTCGCCTAATTTACCAAGCCGTTTATATGAAGAAGAAGATTAAAAAAAAAGAAGGCTACGTCAGCCACATGAGAGCACACGAACGCCAGCAACCGAGTTGAAGCAGTCGCTGTGAACGAATACAGTCTGGAGAAATATATACAGGGTGGAACAGATCGAGGGACTTTTAAGCAAACAGGAGTACTTACTTCATTTTTCACCAATGAACTATGTAAATATTTCTATCCATTTATAGAGATACAGTTTGTTAAACATTAGTGTAAAAGTTTGCACATATCAACCCTAGCATCTTTTGAACATCGCTTTAGTTAAAGACAGGTGTCAATTTAAAATGTAAATAATGCCTTTGAATTAGTAGAGTTGTCACTGATGTTCAAATATTTTATTTTGATGACTTTTTTACTTTCAAATCAAGCTTTACAATTATAATAGGTTGATTGTAGATCATTCAGATGACACTAGTCATGTCAGCTCATTCTTTAGAAATGTTCCATCCTGTATATGCCAGCCAAACTTCATTCACATATTAATATGCATAGTAAGTATAGTAACCTGCCCTCATTATGACGTATACCCACGAAGCGTAAAGTAATCGCAAGGTCTAACTGCAACACTTAATTATAATAAGCATCGTTTCATCTCAGTCGCGTTTTGTAATTATTTTAATTTTTATGTCAAGAGTTACAACATGTTAACTTATTAACTAGTTGGATATGATTTGATATGGTTTAGCTGTTATGTTTTTACTCAATTCCGTTGGCTTCGAACATAGCCAATAGTATATCCGATAGAAAACACTGACAAGCTGGGTGTGGCCTGTAATAGGAGCAATATATTAAAACATACATTCTACTCTTCAAACTGAACAACATTTGTTCAGCAACTTTAAAAAAAAGTCAGTATTCAGGTTTTTTTTAATTTCAAACAAATTGAATAGTATTTTCAATGTATGTCGTCCAACACTGACATTCCCTGAGCATTGATATAGCTGTCACTCTACTAATATCGGACATTTCGCAATACATTGCCTCTTTCTCTAAACATTATTCTACTTTACGTACGTTATTTTCAGAAGTTGCTTAACAAATGTTGTTCAGTTTCAAGAGAAGAATCTATGTTTTAATTTATTGCTTCTATTACTGGCCACATAGTTAACACCCGGTATTTTGGAGAGAGTGCACAGGATTTACATGATTAAATCCCACCTTCCCGTTTCACCATGGGACATCCAGGCGAGGGGAGCGCCTTCATCCTTATGTTATTAGTTTTCCACTTATTCGCACGAAGCGATTTTGCTTCATCAGTTCTAATGCGAACCGCTAAGGAATGGAACTCGCTCGAATCTTGTGGTTTTCCTGAAAATTATAATCTCGGTCGCATAAAACTTATAAACTATGTTAGTTGTTTATATTAACTTAACCTAAGAAATAATATATACACAGCCTCTCGATTCCATATGGATAGTAACTATTCCAGTGCTTCCATATAGCGCTAACAGGATACTCCGACACTAGGCCCTTGAGGGTGTTGGAACTCTCACACACACGGCGTATTTATTAGCGATATTTCCATCGTTACAAAGGCTTATATACCTACGTATAAGTAAGGATTACTCACCTCTCCAAGGCAACGGATCGCAAATTCCTCTAAAGAAAAGTTTGACAGGTCATTGTTCATGCGCGGCGGGACACGGCTATCCGGTCGCTTTCGCGAGCGAAATTCCTAATGATGCCAGACATTTTGTGACGATAGATGGCGTTATAACTTGGACGCAGATGGTATA
This sequence comes from Apotomis capreana, assembly GCA_947623375.1. Taxonomy (NCBI): domain Eukaryota; kingdom Metazoa; phylum Arthropoda; class Insecta; order Lepidoptera; family Tortricidae; genus Apotomis; species Apotomis capreana. The sequence continues at coordinate 11,207,119 of OX392518.1, forward strand.
AAGAAGCCTCTGTACCCTTACCACGAGTTAACGTTATTGTATTAGGATATTGTTAGAATACTTTACTTTCTTAGGATATCATTAAATTTCTCCAATAATCAATATAATGACCGCGCTTTTTTTGCAATAATCGCGGCGCACTAAAAGTGAACTGTCGTGGATAACACAACTTATGCCCTATACGACTGATCTTCACGACTGAGGCCACCGCTGCTTAACGTTTAAAAAAAGTATACATTTTTTTTAATAGTTTTCTTAGGAACATCTCACTCAGAATCGTTTAGTACATTTGTTCCTCTTCTATACTATTATAAAATTCTAGATTTGTATTGAAAAAAATTTTTTTATGGAGAGGGCTCATGATTTCGGGAAACATCTTAATAGCGTGATGCTGGATGGTCATTTGTTTTGTATGGGCGCGCGGCGCCATGCCAGTCTGGCGTCGTCTGTTTTCTAATTACCTCTATCCCCTCATCATGCAGAAACGGGTGGACAAATTTTAACCAATTTCGGTACAGAGATAGTTGAACATCCAAAAATGGTTATAGGATACTTTTTAGTCGGGACTACGGGGGGGGTTCGACCAATTTTAGAGAGATGATGGAGACCTCTCCATTTCATCGCCATCCGTCACTTTTGACGTGTGCCTACTTGACACGTGGCGATATCCCTAGAACATCGCAACTTCGTCAATTCGGACGCGCAAAATTTTCGTTTCCTTTGTATGTGACGGCATAAATAACAGGCGCATACTTTAAATTGACCGCGTAGTGCATGAAATTAGTCCGTTACGTTTCGTTAAAAACAGAAATTCATATGCATGAATATCATTTTTGACAATCATTATCGCCTTATCACTTGTCATCATCACGCTCATCGCATTTTAATGACAGTTCAATGGCGATATCAGTTATCTAATAGAGATTTGACGTTTGGCGATCACTCAAATGGCATTCTCGAATTAGGTCCGTGACCTGAATGCGAACGTCAAATCTCTACTATATAACAGTGATATCGCCTTTTAACTGTCATTAAAATGCGATGAGCTTCAAGTGACATGTCTCGTCTCAATTTTGGAAATACGAAGGTGATAATGATTGTCAAAAATGCTATTCATGCATATGAATGTTTTGAATGAAACGTAACTGACTAATTTCACGCACTACACGGTCAAGTTAATGTATCATCACCTTCTTGGAAGCTTGGACATCTGGCTTAATTATTACACTTGCACAAGCGCATTAGCATTCCTCTCTGCGACGAGATCATTAAGTAATGGGCTTTCTCTTCGCTGCACCTAATCTATATTACCTAATGACGGCCCTAATGTGGCAGGACACTTGAGATCAACTGTGTGATTAGAATTATCGATTAGAATTACTCATAGGTAATTGTCTCTACTACACACAAAACTCAGAAGTATTAACATTATTTTTTTGCAAACAAATTAGCAAATAACCAACACAGTATAAAATACTCCAGTAAGTCTCTGTTGGTCTTCGATAAAGTTGCTTAAAAAATTGAAATTTATTGGTTGTTTGTGTAAAACGCGACGCAACCGACTGACGCGTTCGCGTTTCTATGAAGTAGGGTTGGCTACGAAGGTGCACCTTACTTTTCCACCCCCATTTCTTCGCCATTTCGAAAAAAAACGAAAATAAACAGAATCGACAAAGAGTTCTATATACTTTATCGAAACTACTCACAAAATTTCATGAAATCGATTTAGAAAAGCGATCTGTAAGCGGACACTAACAAAAGTTGTAGGCAAAATCGGCACAAGGCATTTGCCTTTATATAAAAACCATGAGAAATTTGCGGCCGTAGACGGAGCGGCAGTTTCGAATATAAAGACGCCGTTCACAGACGTGTTGTATCACGAGGGACATAATTTACGTCTCTCAACGTACTGTCCGTGAAAATGTTAAAATGGATAAGTAACATATCATGATATAGGTATCATAACTAACTAACTACTTTGGCTCAGTGACCCAAACAGGATCTTAGCCTCCGAAACGAGAGTAATACGCCCTTGTCCCGATCCTGCGCAGTTTCTTGCCAGTTTTCGGCTTGAACCACGTCTCCTGATATAGGTATCATGATATAGTTATTTTGAGGATATCCGCAGAAGAACCAAGGTAACCTACTTAGCTCACAGGATTGAACATTGAAGTGGCAATGGGCAGGCCATGTAGCTCGGAGAATGGACGGCCGTTGGAGCAGTAAAGTCCTAGAGTGTGGTGACCACGTATAGGAAAGCGCAGCGTGGGTCGGCCCCCGACTAGATGGACGGATGACTTCGTGAGGATAGCGGGGAATCAATGGATGCGGTTTGCACGGGATCGCACTTTGTGGCGAGTCATGGGAGAGGCCTATGTTCAGGAGTGGACGTCTGTGGCTCACAGATTGATAGATAGGTATTCTGACAGGCCGAATAGTCCAGAACAAAATTATACCTAGTCAACACAAAACAGATCTAGTATTTTCATTTAACAATAGAATCGATAGCCAACAATTACCATAGATTAACGATTTAATCGAATGTTTTTTTTCCAAGATGTAAATCTGGAGTCAAAGTGCAGTTAAACGCTCGATCGCTCTGTATGCAAATGTATGTATCCACACAACAACAAAGACTGTACGGGAATACTCGGGATTCAATTTAAACAGAAGAAGTCAAAGATTAACTTATTTTTTATAGATTGGACATGTCTTGTAAAGTTGTAACATGATACAAATTTCAACAAATAGGCACAAACGGAATCATTACCTATTATATATCTTTTAGAGAGACCCCACACTGGCAGCTTTCAAGCGTCGGCGTTATGCCAGCTCACTGACGCTTAGTAGACGCTAGTGTGGAGTGTCTCTTATAGCGGTGCGAGTTTTCCGAACTACCCGCACTTGGGTTTTTTTTTTTTATTATAACTTTCTACTCTTTTTGGCCATATCATGACAGTGACATATGATACGTGGAGCCAAGCTGAAAATCAGCGCTAGTCGTAATTAGGGCCAGCATATGCTGAGCTTGGTACCCCATGGCCAAGCCAACATAATCTTTATTTTTTGTAATTAGTATTGTATACAGTTATAATAGTCAGAATTATAATAAACCTCTGTACAACATACCAATTTGTCTTTCTTCGGTGTATTTATATTGTTAATATTATGTTCCTATGTTAGATAGAGGGATAGATTTATTTATTGTTAAAACGGTGTACATTGAGCTGTCTTGGGTATCCCATTTCGGGCGTACAATCTTTAACTTAAAACTAAACAAAGATAACAACAACAACACTACATTAAAACAATTTCAGTTATTTCTATGCATAAAATATTAATTCAGACAGTAAAAACTCTTATCTAATAGCCACCTCTTGAGAATGTTTTGTCGATAAAGCTAATTTGAACTTGAATTTGATATGCCCGCGCTATAAATCGCTCGATTGGCTAAATATGAATGTAATTTTAATTATGACCTAGTTCCTTTAACTGTTGCCTATGGTTTTCAGATGATGATGACTCGGTTCTATCAGTTACCTCATTTATGTCATAAGGCTCATGACAGTTATGACTTAATACGATTAGGAGCCTTTGTACAAGGAAGGAAAACGTTATCCATCTATTCTACGTCAATGGATCATGCTCATTCATTAATTCATTCATTCATTTGTGAAAGGTAAACAAATAAAGCTATGAAGTTTGTATCCTTCTTTTAGTATTATTTTCTCAAACGACATAAATTGTACAAACCACGTTAAGAGGAGGGATATTTTCTAATATGTGCAATTTTATTGTTAGTAAAGTGAGCTTAAGATTCATACAAGGTCGTTTCATATTAGGTTAAGTAGTTAATACTTACTGTAACAGTTACGGAGATGCCACGACTTTGCGCGACCAGCGGCACAACGAGCGGTTGAACGAGAGATCCGAGTGCGGAGATACGAGTGAGCGAGACAGACGTACCGCGCACCGCTGCCGTTAAGTATCCTTTATGAAACAATGACTGACACTTGACTTTGGCATCCTTTTCGGAAAAGCCTGTAGACTTAGACGTAGAAGTGCTTTTATTTTGTTAAAAATAAAACTTATACTACTAATACATGAAGAATGGGTTTCATGAGGGCAACAGTATCTGTACCTACTGAAGGTGAGTATATATAATCGTGTTTGAACGAGTATCTCGATGAGCAATTGATGATCGGCAATAAAAGTATGTCTCAAAAAACGCTTTGCCTCAGAGAGGCGTTCTGCAGTTAGGCACCACAAAACTATATTATCCTCACCAACGTGCAGCGGATGTGATGTCAAGGGTCCGATCGAGACCTATATGAATATGCAAGCCATCTTTATTACGTCTGTCGCACAGATGTTTATCAGGTAGAATTATAGAATCGAATGATTAGTACAATTCTAACAAACATAGATTAGATTGATTCGGGTAATTACCTGAAACTTTCCTTTCAGCGCAGCGATGATTGCGGTTATCTCCATGGTTAAAATAAACTATATTCAATGTAAGAAATCCCCGACCTAAGTAGCCAGCTAGCCAAGATGCTATGGAAACGGCTGTAAATTTTAAACTCATAACACAACAACAGATGGGAAATCGAATATAATTAATACTTTTACAGACACTATCAAATGGGTTATTGTCAGATTTAGCTTAGGTTCGCGTCTTTCTGGTGGACACGTACAAAGTTAAGGACTTTAGGCTTTTGTTTTTTGAACTGACTATGGCCCATTATCTATCTATATATATAAAAGAAGAAGTCCTGACTGACTCATCAACACACAGCCGAAACTACCAATGTTAGAGAGTTGATTTTTGCACAGTAGGTTACTTTTATAACGTGGGCTAGGGATAAGAAGGGATTTTTGGAAATACCTCCCCTAAGAGGTTTAAATAAGGGTGCAAAGTTTGTATGGGGTACAAGTTTTTTTTAAATCTAGGAACTTGAAACTTTGTAAAAAAGTATTAAAATAAAATGTAAGAAAACTAATTTCAGCGTTTTTGAAAATTCATCCCCTAAAGTGGTAAAAAAGGGGTTGAAAGTTTGTATAGAGATCAAGTATTTTTTTGAGCGCGGGACTTGAATCTTTATGTAAAAGCATACTATTAAAATACAAGAAAAGTAATTTCAGCGTTTTCAAAAATTCGACCCCTAAAAGGGTAAAAAAGGGGTTTAAAGTTTGTATGGAGATCAAGTATTTTTTTGAGCGAGGGACTTGAATCTTTGTGTAAAGGCATACTATTAGAATACAAGAAAAGTTATTTCAGCGTTTTCAAAAATTCGTCCGCTAAAAGGGTCAAAAAGGGGTTGAAAGTGTGAATCCATTACAAATTCCTTGAAACTTCTTATTAAGGCATATACAATAATAACAAAATAACATTAATTTAACGTCATCAAAGATTCAACCTCTAAGGGGGTTAAAAGGGGGATGAAAGTTCGTCTTGGGGTTCAAATTTAATTTTAAGCTAGGAACTTTAAACTTCGTAAAAAGTTATGCAAATAAAATGGAACAAAAGTGATTTCAGCGTTTTTGAAAATTCATCCTCTTAGGTGGTAAAAAGGGGGTTGAAAGTTTGTATGGAGATCAAACCTTTTCTTGGGCGTGGGACTTTAAACTTTGTATAAAGGCATATAATTAAAATACAAGGAAAGTAACTTCAGCGTTTTCAATAATTCGTCCCCTAAAATAGTTAAAAAGGGTTGAAAGTTTGATTCCATTACAAATTCTTTGACTAAGGCATATTTAATAATAACAAAATAACATTAATTTAACGTCATTATAAATTCAACCTCTAAGAGGGTTAAAAGGGGATGAAAGTTTGTCTCGGGGTTCAATTTTAATTTTAAGCTAGGAACTTGAAACTTTGTAAATAGGTATTAAAATAAAATAAAAGAAAACTGATTTAAGTGTTTTTGAAAATTCATCCCTGAAACTGGTAAATAAGGGGTTGAAACTTTGAATGGAGATCAAACCTTTTTCTGAGCGCGGGACTTTAAACTTTGTATTAGTGCATATAATTAGAATACAAGAAAAGAAATTTCAGCGTTTTTGAAAATTCAGCCCTGAAGGTGGTGAAAAGGGGTTGAAAGTTTGTATGAAGATTAAAAATTTTTTTGAGTGTGGGACTTGAAACGCTGAATCACAAAAAAAGTGATTCAGCGTTTTCGAAAATATATGTAGCCCTGAAGATGGTGAAAAATTGGGCAAGTGCGAGTCCGACTCGCGCATGAAGGGTTCCGTACCTATATATATATCTATAACAAGTTTGTTGTATGGGAGCCCCCCTTAAATATTTATTTTATTTTATTTTTAGTATTTGTTGTTATAGCGGCAATAGAAATACATCATCTGTGAAAATTTTAACTGTCTAGCTATCACCGTTATTGAGATACAGCCTGGTGACAGACGGACGGACGGACGGACGGACAGCGAAGTCTCAGTAATAGGGTCCCGTTTTTACCCTTTGGGTACGGAACCCTAAAAAGGGGTTGAATGTTTGGAATGGAATGGAGATCAAACCTTTTTTTGAGCGCCGAACATGAAACTTTGTATAAAGGCATATAATTAGAAATCAAAAAAAGTAATTTCAGCGTTTTTGAAAATTCAACCCCTGAGGCGGTAAAAAGGAGGTTGATAGTTTGTATTGAGATCAAACATTTTTTTGAGCGCAGGACTTGAAACTTTGTATAAGGGCATATTATCAGAATACAAGAAAAGTGAATTCGTTTTTGAAAATTCAGCCCAGAAGGTGGTGAAAAAGGGGTTGAAAATTTGTTTGAAGATCAAATATTTATTTTGTGTGCGGGACTTGAAACCTGAGTTCATAATGATTCCGCGTAATTAGAGCAATTTAGCCGAAAAAAAAACTAAAAAGAGGCCAAGAGCGAGTCAAACTCGCGTACGAATTTCGGTACCATTACGTATAAAATGGGAAAAAAACACGTTTATTGTATGGGAGCAGCACTTCAATATTTATTATTATTTATTTTTTGTTGAATTACAGTAACCAACATCAAAATCATCAACTTGCAAAAAAAGAAAAGTAATTTCAACATTGTTTAGATCTGAAAATAATATAATAAAGATGTAAACTGTTCAAGATAAGATTCCACGCGGACGAAGTCGCGGGCAACAGCTAGTCTATATATATAAAAGAAGAAGTCCTGACTGACTCATCAACGCACAGCCGAAACTACTAATGTTAGAGAGTTGATTTTTGCACAGTAGGTTACTTTTATAACGTGGGCTAGGGATAAGAAGGGATTTTTGGAAATACCTGCCCTAAGAGGGTTAAAAAGGGGTGCAAAGTTTGTATGGGGGAAACTTTTTTTTGAAGCTAGAGACTTGAAACTTTGTAGAAAGATTGCTTATTCAAAAACACAAAAAGTACTTTCAGCGTTTTAGAAAATTTCACCTCTAAGGGGGTTAAAAAGGGGTGCAAAGTTTGTATGGGGAACACCGCTAATGTTGTTTATAAAGAAGTGTTACGCTAATCTATCTTCTTCTATTTACTTGAAACTTTGTAAAAAGGTATTAAAATTAAATGGAAGAAAATTAATTTCAGCGTTTTTGAAAATTCACCCCCTAAGGTGGTAAAAAAGGGGTTAAAAGTTTGTATGGAGATTAAGTATTTTTTTGAGCGCGGGACTTGAATTTTTGAGAAAGTTAAGGTACACTATTAGAATACAAGAAAAATAATTTCAGCGTTTTCAAAAAAATCGTCCCCTAAAAGGATTAAAAAGGGGTTGAAAGTTTGAATCCATTAGAAATTCCCTGAAACTTCTTATCTATCTTCTATCTATATATATATAAAAGAAGAAGTCCTGACTGACTCATCAACGCACAGCCGAACAATGTTAGAGAGTTGATTTTTGCACAGTAGGTTACTTTTATAACGTGGGCTAGGGATAAGAAGGGATTTTTGGAAATACCTCCCCTAAGAGGGTTAAATAGGGGTGCAAAGTTTGTATGGGGTACAAGTTTTTTTTTAATCTAGGAACTTGAAACTTTGTAAAAAGGTATTAAAATAAAATGGAAGAAAATTTATTTCAGCATTTTTGAAAATTCACCCCCTAAGGTGGTAAAAAAGGGGTTAAAAGTTTGTATGGAGATTAAGTATTTTTTTGAGCGCGGGACTTGAATTTTTGTGTAAAGGTACACTATTAGAATACAAGAAAAGTAATTTCAGCGTTTTCAAAAATTCTGCCCCTAAGGGGGTGAAATAACTAAGAATAAAATTCCTTACCTACCTATTTTAATATCTTTGTCATCATCAAAAATCTACGCGGACGAAGTCGCGGGCGGCCGCTAGTGTTTTATATTATACCATCGTATGTACCATATATTTAATTAATTAAATATTATTAATAACTATTAATTATATGTGAATAAATAATGATTATGATAAGTCGAAAGAAGTAAATTAGGACACATACACCGTACATAGTAATATTACGCTGACTATCTCTCCATGGTGGTCGTCGTGTGAACTCTTTGCAGAAATGACGCATCCTGCATGCAAATCTACAAATGCATCTCATAAACGCATACATCGAAGCTCTTTCTCCATCTTATTAAAGTCGAATAGCACGAAACCAAACGCTTTTACGAGATGTATGCTGAATTGGTAACTTACAAATAATCCTAACGGTTCAAGGAGCATTCGATTGTAAACTTTAACTGTTCACAACGAAGTGTTTTTGTCTGTAGCTAAAGAGATTGCTAGAATAATGTCTGGCTGTGTAGGGATTTTCTCACGATCGCCGGGTGACATCTTGTGATTCTTAAGTTAATCTTTCGGAGTTGATATTTGTCTTCTTTGATCTAATAAAATTTGTATGCAGGAGTTTTTTATCATTTTTTTTATCAATAGCTGCGTCGCGCATTGCTGCCCGCTCATCCAACGGGAACACTAAATTTTTCAGGATTAAAAGTAGCATAATTATGTGTTAATCCAGGGTGTCAGCTACCTTCATAGCAAAATTTATCAATATCAGTCCAGCCAACACACTCACAAACGTTCGCCTTTATAATATTAGTGTTATGTTTTAAGTACCTGTTCCGGTGGTCTGTACTTCTGTAGTCAAATCTTACAACTTTGGAAGCGATGCGACGACTTATTGCCGCGATTCAGTACCGATGCAGTCGCATAAAGGTCGCGATACAGTAGCGACGCTGTCGGTGGTCATAAACCCTCGCATACCCGTAGTAGCACATAGGCTAAGCGATTGTACAGCCTTTATTCAGCTGAAATTTGCTAGTAGGTAGGGTTGTCAGATCAAATGACCCTATTATCGGAAGAAACAATTTTTTTCGGGATCCTGCGACTTTGGTCGGGAGAAACAGAAATTGAATCACATTAAAGTAAATGCAATTATTAAAAACAATAGAATGTCTGCCGATAGAAATTTCTACATAAATACTTACCTAACTAACGAGATAAAACACAAAATGCTTTTAATTATTATAATTTTATCTAATAATCTACAAAAATGTAATAAGATAATTTACTTATTAATAGTACTTATGCAAAAAATATCAGTGGTATTTCCTTTAAAAATAATAGTTTAAAAAAAAGTGGTTTTTGGGGAGATTTCTTACTTTGTCGGGGTGAGGGAGAATCCCGCCAAATCTCGACCATCTGGCAACCCTATGTATAGGGTCTGAATAAGCGCGTATGTAGCTTGTGTGCTAATTGGGACGTCATAGCATCGATACAGTCGCGATTCAGTGTCGATACAGCCGCGATACGGTCGCGATGTACATTCTGACATGAACCTAATCTTCCTTAATCCTTCGTATATGGAAGCACTGATCAGTGCAAATCATTTAAATCCTATGTAAATATATTATTGAGCTTAATTGCCAAATTTTCGACATAACATACGAAGGGTTTTTGACCTGGCAATATCATTTGAGCTGGCAATAAAATCTTGAACCAATTTTTTCGTTATATCATTTATTTAATTTTATATGCCTACTAGTTGCGCCCCATGGCGCCCCTTATCTCACAGGAACACTACGTTTTTGGAATAAAATATAGCGTACGTATTAATCCATGGTGTCAGCTAACTCCATACCAAATTTTATCAAAATTGGTCAGCCGTTTATGTGTGAATATTCATATATAGCGTGTATATTTGATATTATTGCAAACTTTACGATGTCTTAGTATAGGCATTTATTAATATATTGCATCATCAAATTAATTACGCTATAGCAGTTAACGCTAAATTAATAATTGTTATAAATATCAGATTATAGCACTAAAATATCCGTCAGGCTTCAATTTGCGGTTATATCAAATATACACGCTGTATATTTACCTTAGTATTTATTTATCGTTTTCCGCTTCTTCTACATAATTCTATAATATATCTTGTATCCATACTATACAAAGTATAGTACTTACACCTCGACCACGTGTGCTCGCTTCCCACGCCGCAGTTTACTGGAATACAAGAGATGATCTCTGTTAGGGTTGCCAGCACGGGACATTTGGTGGCATTATTTTAAAATTAAAATAAAACCTGTTGGATACTTTTCGTCCTTTATGAGCTTATTTAATAAACTAATCTACCCTCAAAGTATAAATCTTGAGGATTCTATATCCCCTATAAATAGTAGGTATAAATTTTTCCAACGGGTAATACAGACAGGGTGGCAAGTCTGAAACTAAGCCATACAAAGATCTGTTCTTAGAAACCATGTCATCATTTTTTGTGACAAGAAATACAAAAATATCTATATATTTTTTTATCTATATATGTGTGCAGTTTACAGGTAGGTATATAGATAAAAAATATGTAGATATTTTTTTTAGATATTTTTTTTTGTAATAATGTTGATATGGTAGTTGAAGACGTAAAACGTTATCCCATCAAAAACATAAATGTAAAATGAGAGCCAAGTTCAATATCGCGTGCACTTCGCCGACAAAACAATTGAGATCTGCAAGGGCGCCAAGTTCTTTGCCCTAAAATTTTAAGATACAAGGACATGCGACATACTCGATGCATTTATTTTACTTGGGGTGTAATTCAATATCAAGATTTGACTTGGCTAGTTTTCACAAACTAACTAAATTTTATAAAAGTAACATAGTCATAGTTCATTATCAAGCTAACAGTAGGTATAAGTAACAAGACGTACACTAACTTGCGTACTTACCTTTACGAAAATAGGTTAATGATTTGATTGATTTTGATTTATAATATAAATTTATATTTTAAAACTAGCCAAGTCAAGTCTTGATATTGAATTACACCCCAAGTAAAATAAATGCATCGAGTATGTCGCATGTCCTTGTATCTTAAAATTTTAGGGCAAAGAACTTGGCGCCCTTGCAGATCTCAATTCTTTTGTCGGCGAAGTGCACGCGATATTGAACTTGGCTCTCATTTTACATTTATGTTTTTGATGGGATATCATTACTTTTTGTACAGAAATTATTATGATGTGTAAATTACTTAATTATTATTTGTTAATTAGTTCTGTGTGCTATTCTAGTACATCTTTTGAAAGTTTTGAATAAACAAAGAATTTTCCAAAACGGTTAGTACGTATTGGATTTTTATGTGCATGTATGTGTAAGTGTGTGCGTGTGAGTGTATAGGTATGCTATTCTAGTATATCTTTCAAACAAAAAAAGAATTTTCCAAATCGGTTTATAAATGACAGAGTTCTGAGGCAACAACCATCAATAATAATAATAATAAAAAAACATAAAAAAATCACTGTTTTCGATTTTTATATGTATACACACACAATTACTAAGCTGGATGCCAAATTTCACCTTTCTAGGTCACCTGGAAGTGGGTTAGGTTTTTGATTACTAGTCAGTCAGTCAGTCAGTCAGTCAGTCAGTCAGTCAGTGATAAAAATACCGTTTTTTGGACTTTAATATCTCAATAACTATTTAACCTATATTAATGAAATTTGGGGTTCTACTTGTTCTAAAGGATCTTAATACATAAGCCAAATTTCATTTTTTTATGTTAAATAGATTTGGAGTTATTGGGGGGTCAAAAGTGGCTCCAAACGGTTCGTGTAATATAACACACGGCTGCTGCTCGCCAGTTCCTGCGGTGAACTTGGCTGGACACGCTGCCGCGTGTCTAGATATTTCAGCCATTAAAAAGATCCGTGAGGTCTACAGCTCACAGAGCCAATAATAGTATTTATTTTATAACTCTTTCCAGTCCATGCTGTGTGTGTGAGAACTGCATGACAGTATCCACATTAAACAAAGACACGTCTTAAATATGCTGACTTTGGGTCAGCCAACTGTAATTAATTATTTCTTTTTGTTTTCTTCTTTTTATTTTGTGGTGCACAATAAAGAATTATGTTTACCAAAGTTGGCAGCCCTGACATAATGCACAATCAACGCGGTTCGAGGCAAAGCGCACCTGAGCCGCGTCAGTAAACATCCCTGGGAAACATCTACCGACACCGCCTAGTCCGCCTAGTCAGTCTAGGCTCCCAGTTTCAACCAGCATAGCTCGGAGTAATCATAGAAAAACATGAATTAAGAAAAGAAACTTGTAGCCAATTTTGGGTTGCGTTTATAAATTTAACTAGCGAATTGCACCCGTGCGAAGCCGGATAAATTATTATAAGTACTTACATATAAACCTTCCTCTTAAATCACTCTATCTATTAAAAAAAAAACATTAAAATCCGTTGCGTAGTTTTAAAGAACTGAGCGATAGGGACAGACAGACAGACAGCAGGTAGCGACTTTGTTTTATATTATGTAGGGACGTTGCAACCAAAAATTAGCCACACGTTTGTGCGTATATCCATAAAAATCTTAATTCTTGTTATGCTATGATTAGTCTGAGCTAGATGAGTTAACTGGCATGCTTCTACTAGTGTAACCTTAGCTCTAGACTACTCGTGAAGTTGGGCGAATTTGATAGTGTGAGAGGCACTTTGCTGAAACTCATAGTTCGGTAGTTCGGCGTCGGTTTTCGCGATGTGTGGAGCCGCAATAAGAAATGTCAGGGCGATACATTTTCAGGTTTTAAAATAGAAAATAACTAAGTTAGTATTTCAAGACAAAGTCTACCGACACTTTTAAAGTTCGCTGAGTTACAGTCCGACCAAAAAGAGTAGAAATTAAAAAGTGTAGTGTCCTCCTTTTCTCAATATAAAGAAACGGGGACTTTTTCAGATTTTCTAAAAACTTGCAAAATTTTTTCGCTGCCTTGGATCGAGAATTCCCTAAGTATAACTTTTTTTTTAATTCGCTATTGAAGAAACGGAATAACTTGAATCTTGGGATTGTATTAAGATTAGGAGGCGGGAGGACACAAATGAAGGCGGTAGCGAGATTTACGCGCGAGTTCTGAAAATAAATTTCTAAATTAAATTTTCAATGGTTTTGGGAGTTGCGCGTAGTGTGAGATCTGTAGATTTTTCGAATAAATAAAGGTCTATACGCGTTCACAACGCCATTAGTATATGTGTACCTACATCATTTCCCTGCCCTTATCCCACTTATGTATGGTCGGCGCATGTTTTCTTCTTCCATTCATCTCTATTATTCGTCATTTCAGCGCTTACTCCTTTCTTACTCATGTCCTCTTTCACAAAATCCATCCATCGTTTTTTTGGCATCCTTATTATCGCTCTTCGTCCTTCAACATTCATCCCTAACATTCTTTTACCAATATGACGTTCATCCCTCCTCATTACATGCCCATACCACGCTAACCTACTGCTCCTCATTTTGTCCGTCACATGTGATGTGCTACTTTCAAACTTCCCCTTATATACTCATTCCTAATCCGATCTTTCCTCGTCACTCCACACATCCATCTCACGGCTGCGTGCATTCTTCTTTCATCCGTCACTTTTGTTGCCCAACACTCTGATCCATACATTACGACAGGTCTTATAATAATTTTATACATTTTCCCCTTAAGGTTAAGGGGCATTCGTGGATCACAAGCTGTTCCAGAGACCTACATATATATTATTATTAAATATGTGTACCTCTACATAATATATTAAGTATTGTGTTTTATATTATCTACGTCAAATCAGTAGTCGGGGCGTTCTCAATACATCACACAGAAAGCGAACCTTGTTAACAGCACAAATCAATTTAATACCAACAATATGACAATAACAAAATCGAACGTAACGACTACGGAGTGAAAGTTCGGTCATTGGTCGACGATCGCCTGCGTGCGCCGATACACGACAACCAACACAACTGCGCATGCGCTGTAGACTCCATTACGCTCACTTCTAATGGAACAAATGCCGTGCAACATAAAAAAGTCGCATGTTACTATGAAATTCAAGTAAAGATACGACTTTTTTACAGTACGGGAGAACTGTCAATCATCTAGTTGCGTCTCTTTTGGTTAGTATGTTGAAGGAGAGAGATGGTGAGATGTTTGCAAATACGACCATAGATAAGTCTTTAGTTGCCGTGATTTGACGGTAATTTTAAAGTGGTTGTACACTACCGTACTCCGCGTGCGTTGCAGATAATTGTGCTTTTGTTTACGTCTGTATAACGTAATTGGTTGTTTCTTTTAATTTAATAGGTTGTTTTCAGTCATTAGCAGATCGGCATCACTACGTCAGTGTTTTTCACGGATAACCTTGACAATGTTGGTTCAGCGGATGAATTTACGCGTTGTTTTGGTAACGTCGTTTTGAAGATAATATTTAGTACGTGGGTAAATTTCCGCATTAACTATAATAAGCTTTTCGAGGGGCCCGCGAACAAATCCGATAAATCGAAATAATTGAATTTTGAAATTAGAAATACTTTTATTTTATTATTCTGCATACTTCACATTAAAACGCGCGTTCGAAGCGCACTAACAAAAGCGTAAGGCGGAGCCATGTACCCGGTGCGTGCCAGTGCGTAAGCTAGTTAACCTCTCTTCTTATTTAAACAAACTCAAAAATCTAACGTATACTTTCATTGTATGTCTATACCCGTGTTATATCAGTTAAAAAGTAGCCTATGTTTAATCCAGGATACCTTCATTTTCATTTTATTAAAATTGTACATCCGTTCCAGCGTGAAGAAGTAACAAACATATAAAAACAATCACAAACTCTCGCCTCTATAATAGTGTGATAGTCGATAATATCTACAATCCCTGCATACATTTAGTATGTTTATATTTGCATTAGAGAGTATTCACACTGCTCTAATGACCGCCAAGTAACAACCAAAACATTCATGCCTTCACAATGAGTATAATTCTGTTATCAGATGCACGATACCCGAAATCATAACACGTACGAAGAAAACGCTTCGCTAAACTCTAGCGGAAAAACGCGTTCTCATTTACAACTAATGTAATAAACAATTACTCGTTTTCGATCTCGACATCACCGCCATGACCAGCCAGTTAGAGCAGATCATAAATTATAAATGTGGCAACACTGTACACGAAATGCAGAGAAAAAACATTTTTCGTAACAGCCGCCCGGGCAATCGGTATCGATTCTTGTGATTTTGTGTTGCCAGATTCGGTGCGTTTGTTGTTGTTTGTTTTTTTTTTCTTTCTGACGGAAAGGAATGAAACGTTTTGTATAATGTGTATATCTGTGAGTCTGTGCGTGGGAGTTCTTAAACTAATTAGGCTTATGTTTTAGGTATTTCTTGGACACATGACATTACCTATAAAAGTAGACACTACTATGAGTCACTGAATTTAAAAACATGTTTGACATTTTTTCTAAGTAGTTAAGTAAGGTAAGTTGGATGCCACAGTCCAATAACTAACGAACTGTTAGTCTTTAGCTCACCTTACCTTATGTAGATCATTCCCAGCTAGGGCTGCCATCTCTAAATTCGCCGAACCTGGAAAAAGACTTAAAACACCAGGACATTTGGCGTAAATCATTTTTTTTTCCCTGGACGTGTCCAAATAATATTATTAAAAAAACAATCGCTTTATTTTTTATTTGCGTAAGAGGCGTCCTTTACTTTTTGTAAACCCCCCCAGACGGCCACCGGACGGCCACCGGACGGCTTCCGGACGGCTTCCAAACTAGGAGAAATCAGGGGAAACCTGGACGGATGGCAGCCCTATTCCCAGCCAGCAATTTGGTTCAGTTCAGTAGGTGTATTTTGTGATAAGGTGTATACAATTACTAAACAATTGCAAAATACTGCCTAAACATAATTATAATACGATTTCGCTACACACCCTTTCGTCTGAAATTAAGTTTTCATTTACTTAAATACTCGTAGTACACTCCTTCAAAATTTTGAATAATAATAAGATAAAGAATTATGACACTACTTACTATTTTTTTACGTTGTATAGACATCATATATTTATATCCTCCGTCCCCCAGAAAATTTAATTAATAAACCCGTCTACTCTGCCCACTAGAGGGACATTTTGTGACAAAAATACTCCCCATACCTTCACACTCCATCACACAGTTCCCATCTTTGCCGTCCAGAAAACTGAGTGTAAAATGTAGTGAAATGAGTTGAGTATCGCACGAGGGTTGAAAACGGTCATTATTGACGACACCTCAAGTCCCAAGGGCAGAGTGGGTGTGTCGTGAGCAAAACGTTGTCACTAATTGTAAACGTTGTGTTAGGTGTCTGGTGTTCTTGTTTGTTATATGTTGTTTCATGTTAGCCGGAAAATAAGTAGAAGAAGCATCGTGTCATAGTCATCCACGTATCTGTATGAGTGTGGGTATTAAATATGTTAATATTTGTGTGTACAGTAAGTTTCAAAAGTAACTGTCAATTTTAGTATGCGATTTGACATAAGACAGTAGTAAAATTATCAGTTTATCGGCGGTTCCGGGCTCGAATACCAGGCGGGGCAAATATTTGTGTGATGAACTCGATTATTTGTGCTTGGGTCATGGTTGTTCTATGTATTTAAGTATATATTTATCTATATAAGTACGTATGTCGTCGCCTAGTACCCATAACACAAGCCTTCTTGAGCTTAATTTGGGACTAGATCGATTTGTGTGAGGTTGTCCGATATTTATTATTTATTATTAGTTACTTTTGGTGATGACCGTACAAGAGTATGGAAGTATTATTGTTTATATTAATAAGCTTTATCCAGGCTCAACTTATTAAAATAATATAACTTTAGTAAATAATATTATTACAATAATATACTCGTATTATCCACCTGTACCTACGTACATTTTCAAATAATTTAGAAACATAATCAAAGATTAAAATTAAAGTAAAGGAAGCATACTATCTCCTATCTTTGATTAAATAGTCTACTACGCCTATGCCTGTAACTTATCTATTATTAATCGGATCACTTCTTGTCTAACATACTGAATTATCTGAGTTTTGTTATTCATTGACATTTAAAATATCTCGAATTCCCCAAAATATCCCTTAAACACCCCTAAAAACGCCATAAGTCCCCGGAACCCCCCAAAGTTCCCCCGTAAATCATACTGAGCGTAGCACACTATCGCGCCCAGCAGAAACTGAGTTATCTGATGTGCTTTTTCAAGCCATTATCTGCCATAAATCCCCCACACCTCCATTTTTCCCCTAAAAATCTACACATAGGTTGGCAACACTGTTGCGCACCACTGAAGATGTGGCGCGTGCTCAATCAGGATGCGCGCGATCTCACGCAACGTGTACACGCACGGTGTTGCCACATGACACCAGTTCATTGGCGTCAATCACGCTGAATAGCTTTGCAATATACCTTTGAAGAGTTTAGCTTCTAAATCTATTATAAAATTTACGTTAATGAATATCACATTTTTTTTTCTTTCTTTCACTAATAGTAAAGCGCAAACTCGTTGATACGTGTCTTCTGCCATTTGTGCCCATTCAAACCTATGAAACACAAACATGAATGACCAAAAAGAGTTTTTTTTAAAGAACTTGAACTGTATCAGGGCTCGTTAGCCATCACTACCAGTAAAAGTCCGAATTGTAAGATTAAGCGTTAAAAGGATGGATTAAATATGGAACACCACGCCACGTTGCGATCCAAAACGCGTATTGCTGAGCTGACGTTGTTTAAATTTTTTGATACAGTGCTAATACCACAGAATAACCGAAATGGTAAGGGTATACTTTTTACACAGTCAAACATAAAAAGGGATTATATCATGCCTTTTTCCTTCGCGGACAAATCTCAGAATAACTATTAAACTCATACGCTCATGAAGACAAGTATATTTGTCGATCCGGGAGCATTTGAATACAATACGACGCGCACGCGACGCCTGTTGGAAAGTTTATCGGCTAAGAGGTAGTCGGACCACAATAACACTTCCAAGCAAATGAACTGTCAAACACATAAAAGCTAAGTATGGCAATATTAACCAAAGGGTAACCAACAATCTTAGAACTTGCAAATATTTATTTCAAAGTTACCCATACAAACTTTTAGTCCCCTTATAAACCCTTGAGTGACAATGTCAATAAACGCTGAAGTTACTGTTTTGAATTACAAAAGTCCTACGAAATATCTCAATGCTCATCGCGAAAATGGACGGGAAAAGGCCTCGTGGACGCAGCCTAAATACGTTGCTCCGATCTAGGGTTGTCATGTCTAAGACCTGGCTACCAGGACAAGAAACGTGAAACCCTCGGATTTTGGAGCTCAGAATCCGGATGGGCGGACATGTTAATTTTTTGTGCTTACTGAGTAAAATTAAAAATCAATCTTCATACAAGGAAGGAAAGAAGGAAAGTCTTTCATCATCTTAAAATCTTGTTCGGCTGTAGACAGATTGGGAGTCTTATGAAGATAAAAGTCGCCGTCCGCAAACGTGGTCCCGTATCACGAGCGACCTAATTTACGTCTCTCGACGTACTGTGCGTGAAAATGACAAACCCGGACTATGAATGAAACCCCGCCCGGACGCTCCCCGGACGCCCTCTGAACTACATAGAACAAATCCGGGGAAACCCAAACAGATGGCATCATACTCAGACCAGATCTGCACCGCTCTTGGCTCCACAGTTCACAACTCGGATAGAGACAGATGGCGGAAGATCGTATGAGAGAAAGTGATGCAGAAGGAAGGTCACGACTCTCAACACTGAGGAAAACGACGTAAGAAACAGGGGGGTAATTCGACCCATTTAAGAGAGACTACACTGAAAAAAATATTTTTCTACAATACTACAAGAACGTGTGGTTGTGAAATATGTAGTTATGGCAACTGAAATATAGTTGTATTAATCAAAAATATTTTAACGTGTATTATGTGGATTGTAATCGTCACTGCATTAATCTAGTTAAACGCAGTTTGGTACTATTTACAATTGCATTGTATAAATAAAGATCCAAGCGTAATAAATACAAAATGGTTTGTAATGCGAACATTTACAATGTATAAATAAAGATAGATAATGTAATAGAAACAGCATTTTTGTTATTTTTACAATGCGCATTTTTCTACAATTTTTTCTTACAATTGCATTGTATAAATAAAGATCCAAGCGTAATAAATACAAAATGGTTTGTAATGCGAACATTTACAATGTATAAATAAAGATAGATAATGTAATAGAAACAGAATTTTTGTAATTTTTACAATGCGCATTTTTCTACAATTTTTTCTTACAATTGCATTGTATAAATAAAGATCCAAGCGTAATAAATAAAAAATGGTTTGTAATGCTAACATTTACAATGTATAAATAAAGATAGATAATGTAATAGAAACAGAATTTTTGTTATTTTTACAATGCGCATTTTTCTACAATTTTTTCTTACAATTGCATTGTATAAATAAAGATCTAAGCGTAATAATAAATACAAAATGGTTTGTAATGCGAACATTTACAATGTAGAAATAAAGATAGATAATGTAATAGAAACAGAATTTTTGTTATTTTTACAATGCGCATTTTTCTACATTTTTTTCTTACAATTGCATTGTATAAATAAAGAGTCAAGCGTAATAAATACAAAATGGTTTTGTTATGTATAATAAGCATTGTAATGCGAACATTTACAATGTATAAATAAAGATAGATATGTAATAGAAACAAAATGTTTGTTATTTTTACAATGTGCATTGTAATGTGAACGCATCAACTAGTTGCGTGGGCGGCGAGGGAGGGGTAGGGGACGCTTAGATGCTTAACTTATCGCGTCATACGTCAACCGACCGTCACTCGGTAGTCTGTACTCTGTATCTGTATACGATAACAGGATGAATAATTGTGCAAGTGCTTATTTAAATGTGTCTACAATCATGGATGAGGAAGTGGCAAACCTACTGAAAACGTGGAATTCGGAAGAATACACGGAAGTCTTTGCAAGTAAGTGAATCTATTTCTTAAAATTAAGTCGAGTTTAAATCTAATAAAAGCATGGACGAAGCAATGAAATCAATGAAAGATAAATCTCAAGGTAACCATATTTCTTTGTATTGTTTCTATTTTCTCTTCACTGATTATTAGGGTTCCGTTCCCAAGGGTAAAAAACGAGACTCCGCTGTCGTCTATCTGTCTGTAATTTCACAGGTGATATATTTCTGTTGCCGCTTTAACAACAAATACTAAAAACAGAATAAAATAAATATTTAAGTGAGGCTCCCATACAACAAACGTGATCGGTTGCGTTAACTTTACATCTCATTTGTATGCGGCGCCATACATACCAGGTGCGAACGTAACTTAACCCGGCCAATTAAGATAGGAAGTGTTTGTACGGAACCCTCTACTCTCCCTGCGCGAGTCCGACGGCACTTGGCCGGTTTTTGATTAATCATCTATAAATCCGTCGTAGTAATCAGAGGCTAACCAAACTGCCTGCAGTGGGTAGATTGTAATGAAATGAAATCGTGCATTCATCACAATATGTATATCAAAGCAAGCCGTTTGCATGTTTGATAATGTGTTTATTTGGTTTTCAGGAGGCAATGCAGAAGAGGCTGAAAATAACGACGCCTTTTTTATGTTGTCATTACTAGTCGGTCAATCTTTGCTGAAGAAACCCAAGAAAAGATGCTGGAGGCCTTCAAAGTAAGAAAGAGGGCGAGTCGCGTAGCAGCACGAACAGCTGCCCCTCCCACTTCCTCATCCACGATTGTAGGTAGACACATTTAAATAAGCACGTGCTCGTGCACAATTATTAATCCTGTTATCGTATACAGAGTACAGACTGCCGATGCCGGTCGGTTGACGCAAATAAGTTATGCCCCAGTTTGTCTAAAATTACTTTGCATATTTATTCAGTTTGCCTAATATTCGTTTAGTCTAAAGTAATTTCGCTTAATGAATATTTTGCACAATCTTGTTTTGGCGAATTTTCATTATTGCCTAATTTTTGTATATATCATTTCATTTTATCTATTATTCAACTTATATAATTACATTTCCTAAAAACACTAGTTTGCCTACTACAATTTTTGTATCATTTCAGTTTGCCTACTTTGGACAGTACCTATAATATTATTCTACGTATACTTACTTTTCAATATCCACGCAGTAGAGAAGTTAAATTTGGGTCGCAGTTCAACCTAACACTCCTCCTCGCTTCGCTCGTCGTCGTACCTAACCTAAGCCAAGTCGGACCTGCCTTAAGGTTAAATGTTAGTGTTAATGTTATGTTCATAAAATGTTTTTTTTAGTTTAAATAACATGGCAATATAAGAATTAGTTAAACTAATACTAAACAAAACAAACTTTATTAAAAGTGATGATTAGACTAAACGAGTTTCGATAAAGTGATCATGTATTGAAACAATAATTATGAAAACTGAAATCAGGCAAACCGTTGGTTATACTAAAAGTTGTTAGGCAAACTGAAATTAGGCAAATAATTTTTGGCAAATGGGACTTTACCAGTAACGGCACAACACTCCTACCGCTACTTGAAGCTAGATGGCGGCTATTTATTTAATATTATATCGCTCCTATAATAATATCATTTTGCTGTTTAGTAGTTTAAGAATAATACCTATATTGCACTTTTGTAACTGAATTAGGCTGTGTTTACGGTGAATAAAATGTTCCTTTTGTGTACTATTTACCTACCTACCTGGTTGGAAATTAATTGTACCATTGTAGTTTGCAAGTTAGGGGCATTTTTTCATATATGAATCTGGTTTATATGAATAAAATGTACCTACTATACAATGAAAAAGTACTTTTTTTATAAGGATTCATGTGAAAAGATGTACCTAAAGAAAATTACATTCCTATCGCCATTGAAAAAATGTACACATCATATTTTTCCGCCGGGTCCGTCAGGCATATGCTCAGGTGTATGCTCTTTACCAATAGAATTAGTCTTCTTCTTTCCAGTTTTAATATAAAATAAATAGAGCATATTCCCTGGCAGGCCCGGCTGTAAAAATTATGTATACATTTTGTAATGACGATAGGAATGTACTTTTCTGTCATGTAATTAGGTACATCTTTTCACATGAATCCTTATAAGAAAAAAGAAACGCTTAATGTCCTTAACTGGTAAACTACAAAGGAATAATTAATTTTCAACTGGGTGCATAGCAGTACATAAAAGGTACATTTTATTCACTGTAATCAGTAATCACATCCTGGTTCAGACATGTGACCTGGCCAGTAAGCATTGCACCCTTAATAATTTGTTTTATTTGTTGAGTACATGATAATGAATGATGCAAAGAGCATTAACTTTTATTTAATTTTTTGAATATGTTTATACCAAGCGAAGGTGTGTTAAATAAAGTATTTAATTTTATTTTTTGAGTGTTATTTATTTGTAAATTATGTACCGTTTGTCAAGTATGAGTTTGAGAAACAAAGACTGTTCTCTATTTATGAAATTCGAGGTTCAGAAATACCCACAACATACCTTCATAAATAAATGTTTAGAGCTGCCTGAATCATGTATGTAATAAATTAATTATTTAGGTTATGTATGAGGCTCGGTATTTTGTTTTTTTTTTCTTTTTTTGTATATTATTCAGACCACGAAGGCATAAATAGAGACAGACTTCAACCCCATTAATAAATAAAAAAAAATAAAAAAATTAAAGATAGGTACCTAACTACCTGATGGTTTGTTTGTAATACTGATTATTAATATTGTTCACGTATCTAACAACAATGGATTGTAATGGTTACTATACCCTGTTTTTTTTAAACTGTAAAGTATTATGCCATACTATTTATGTGCAAGAACCAAATTAATGTACCGTTCTTTTTACTATCGCGCACTTTACAGTAAAAAAATACAGAGATACTTAGAACGAATTTTACTGAGTGCAGTAATTCTTATAACAGAGTTTTTTTTTTACAGCTTGTAACGAAATATCTATGCTCATATATTTACCCAGTCATTCTATTTATGATAACTGTTTATGTTTTACAGAAAAAGTTTCGTACAGGAAGTTTAAAAAGTATCAAAGTGAAAATTCCTCGAAAACAAGGTGTGGCCCGCCGCAGAATTTTTGGTTTTGCCGCGCTTTTAGAGGTTCATGATTCGCTTGCCAGACTTACTTTTAAATTAAACTTCCTGTACGAAACTTGTTCTGTAAAACATAAATAGTTATCATATTAACAAATAGAATGACTGGGTAAAGTTATGAGCACAGATTTTTGTTACACGCTGTATAAAAAAATATCTGTTACAAGAATTATTGCTCTCATTACAATCCGTTTTTGTAACGTGAACAATATTAATCAGTATTACAAACAAACTAGGTAATTACCTTTACTAAAAGCCTTGTACCCACTACGACACGATGGGTAAACAATACATTAAGATCTAGTTGCCATTACAATCCGTTCTTGTAACGTGAACAATATTAATCAGTATTACAAACAAATCAGGTAGTTACCTTTACTAAAAGCCTTGTACCCACTACGACACGATGAGTAAACAATACATTAAGATCTAGTTGCCATTACAATCTGTTCTTGTTACGTCAACAATATTAATCAGTAATACAAACAAATCAGGTAGTTACCTTTACTAAAACCCTTGTTCCCACTACGACACGATGGGTAAACAATACATTAAGATCTAGTTGCCATTACAATCTGTTCTTGTTACGTCAACAATATTAATCAGTAATACAAACAAATCAGGTAGTTACCTTTACTAAAACCCTTGTTCCCACTATGGCCTGATGTGTAAACATAACAATAACATCAAGTAACTATAAACATTTTTGCATTGTAGTCGTTACAATGTGTTTTATAGTTTTCACAATTTTGATTTAACTAGAACAGTCTGGTTATGTTTACAAAGAGTTTTGTCGTCACATATACAGCAAAACAGTCCTGTATAGATAACAGGATTCTGGTTACCAGTACGAGACTTTTTTTTCAGTGTATGGAGATTTCTCTATTACATCGCCATTCGTCACTTCTGACTTGTCCCTACTTGACAAGTGGCGATATCCCTAGAACATCGCAACTTCGCCAATCCGGTCGCGCTTCATTTGCGTCTCTTTTGTATGTGACGGCATAGATAACAGGCGCATACTTAACTTGACCGGGAAGTGTGTGAAATTAGTCAATTACGTTTCGTTTAGAACAGAAATTCATATGCATTAATAGCATTTTTGACAATCATTATCGCCTTCGTATTTCCAAAATTGAGATGGGATATCGTCGGGGATGGTGCGATACCGCGTAAGTAACAAGTGTAGATACGAATCAATATTCAAACAAATGCTAAGTATTTTATTGAAATGACAACTTTATCGACAGCTGTTATTTACGCGGTATTGCACTATCCCCGACAATATGTCACTTGAAGCTCATCACATTTTAATGACAGTTCAAAGGCAACATACAACATGTAAGGTATTGTTTTTTGTTAAATAAATTATTTTGTAATTATTTTGTATTTTTGTATTTGTAACATCACTGTTATCTAATAGAGATTTGACGTTTGTCGATCTCTCAAACGGCATTCTCGAATTAGGTCCTAGGTTACAGTCACGTGAGATTGTCAGAAAAGGCCTGAAATACTTCGAAGCCAGTGGCCGAGTTATCGCGCGACTGTTCTGGTCTGTTGGTTGTCCCCTCACTGAATTCTGACTATGCCTTGCCAAACCGGGAAATGTCAGTATGGTAGTACCGTGAATTTCCGGTACCATTTTGCTTTGGGGGCTAAATTCATCTAACTCGCACTAAATTCCCACCGATAATTAATTAATTACCAACATTGATAATTACGTTAATAATGCAAACATAACCAAGCAAGCCGACTATGTAATTGGTAAACCGGCCATTTTCCACTAGCTGCGTTTGCGCATAACACTACCAATTTACGTATACCCTTACTACCAACCACTTCACATACATTTATGAGTTCAAGGAAAACTAGTCGGCTTTCAATATCCATTATAATTTGAGCTTAGTGACTTATAAAATGCGACGCTACGAAAGGGTCTCGATGTGTTGGTAGTTTGTCGATGCAAATGTTATGCGCGGGAGTCGGTCGGTGATAATAGTCATGCTCTGTTGGGCTTCACCTGCTATTGAGTAACGATATTCACAGATCTGAGTTGCTTATGATGTTTGGTATTCACGTTTGAGACATTAGTTTTTGTATAAGAAAGAACAAAGTATTAAGAGGCCTTCTTATTCCTTTTATTTATTTTTCATAATTTTGAAAATTATACTTGATGACAATTATACTTCGAAGCCAGTGGCCGAGTTATCGCGCGACTGTTCTGGTCTGTTGGTTGTCCCCTCACTGAATTCTGACTATGCCTTGCCAAACCGGGAAATGTCAGTATGGTAGTACCGTGAATTTCCGGTACCATTTTGCTTTGGGGGCTAAATTCATCTAACCCGAAAGTCAGTGTGGGTTCCGGCCGAATAGGGGAACCATCGACTCCATCTTTGTCGTGAAGCAGCTACAAGAGAAGTGCCTTGAGCAACAGCAACCGCTATATCTTTGTTTTATAGATCTTGAAAAAGCCTTCGACCGTGTACCCCGCGAAGCTCTTTGGGAAGTCTTAAGGCGATCAGGCTGTCCCGCTAAATTCGTGAACATAGTTCGTCAATTTCACGATTCTATGCAGGCGAGGGTGCAGTTTGATGATAGCCTTTCTGAGGGTTTCCAGGTCACGTGCGGCGTAAAACAAGGCTCTGTGTACTGGCTCCAACATTGTTTGGCATTTTCTTCGGTGCGGTTATATCTGATGCTGTTCGATGCTGTCAGGACCCCATTTCTATTACCGTACGAACGGATAAAGGCGTGTTTGATTTATCAAGATTCCGAGCTAAGGGTAAATGCCAACAATTCAAGGTTCTTGAAGCACTATACGCGGACGACGCCTGCTTCATGGCCAATAGCCCCATTGCTCTCCAAACCTACATTAGTCATCTTCAAGCCTCCTGTTCAAAGTTTGGTTTAACCATCAGCAAATCCAAGACGCAAATAATGGTGCAAACTCCACGCGGAATCCAGCCTGTTAAGCCTGACATCTTTTTGGGTAACAGCGTTCTGGACGAGGTGTCCCGCTTCCGATACCTTGGCAGTGAAATAAGTAATGACAATCGTCTAGACGCGGAGATCTCAATACGCATCGCGAGGGCTGCGTCTGCGTTTGGCAAGCTAAATCAGCGGATTTGGAAGTCGCATGACCTTAAACTCGCTACTAAGCTGTCCGTGTACAAAGCCATTGTATTGCCAGTTTTGCTGTATGCTTCTGAGACATGGTGTCTCTATAGACGGGACATCAAGAAATTAGATTCCTTCCATATGAATTGTCTCCGCAACATCCTGAGGATAAAATGGGAGGATCGTGTGACAAACACGGACATCCTGAGACGTTCACATATGCACGGCATGGAGGCAATGCTGATGAAGAACCAACTGAGATGGTGTGGCCATATCGTCCGTATGGAGGATAACCGTCTGCCGAAAGCAATCTTCTACTCTCAACTTTCAGAAGACAATTATACTTATTGATAATTTCAACCAACTTTTTGAAGTGAATAATACTTTTCTCCGAGTTCTAGGTAGTAACATAGCTATTTCATACTTTCATGGCGTGCAGTCGAAAATAAGTTGAAAAAACAAATTTTACGCGTGGTTTCTGAAATACAAATTATCAATGAAAAATTCAAACTGTAGGTTTCAAATATATACCAATAAAGCCCAAATAGCCCTGTTCTGGGTAGTAACATCAATAATATGTTGAAAACATATTTGATCATAGAGAAAAATTACTAAAACAATCAGTGTTTTAAAAGGCCTCTTAATATCTAGATGGAGTCCGCAACGCGCAACTTAATCCCAGTAAAAAAAAAACTTTCCGTAGTCGGCTTAAAAGTATCCTATGCATAATATTTTAGAATTTTAATTGATTCGGCATGGTAACGCTTCGGGCTTCTTAATTTCGTCAATTTCGTTAAAATTATACTTTTAAAAACCTAGGTCATTGAACATTTAAGAAGTTTGTATATTTTTGGCTTGTAGGTCACGAAGACCGCAAAAGTAGTCATTTTTTATGGTGTTTCAATCAAATCTTCGCAGTAATAACTGAGAAATTGTAAGCACATAAAATTGTATGTCTTATTCTAATTCTCGGAGTTGCAAAATTAACATCTTTAGAGCCCTACCTAGTACAGTCAAGCGGTAAAATCTGGAGGAACTAAATCTGGAGGAACTAAATGTACTCCTTATCAAAATGTGCTTTCTACGTAGATGAAATCGCCAGAAATAATTAGTTATTTCTTCTGAGTGATAATGATGAGTACCTAAGCTTAAGTTTAAGCTATCACCACGTCGCATTTTTACATAAATTATCACTTTATTTATGTATTCAATATCGATATCAACCAAAAGAAGATACCCATCGTCAGTTTAGCATTATTGTCATGTCACGATGAATTATTTCGTGGTAATATGATAATTGATAGCTTAATCTTTTTGTTTACTTATCTGAACACTATTACCTATTACATTTTACTGGTGTCGAAGGGACTCATGTAACGTTATGTCACGTCCGACACGTCGAGCGGATTAAATAAACGGCGTTTTGAACGCGATTAAGTCCCGAAAAGCGGCCGCCATATTGGATTTTAAGAAATTGGAGGTAACTATTATATTTTAAAGCAAAAAAACAAAGTTTTCAGTAGCGCGCTCATTGCGATAGTAAATATTCTACGTATCGATACCGTTGATAGTAGGTAATAATTAACCCACGACAAAAAGAGGGGTGTTATGGTTTTAACGCGTGTATTTGTTATTTGAAAGTCCATCTGTGGCATCGCAGCTCCTAAATGGCTAAACTGCCAGCTAACCTAACACATTGAGTGAATAACAACATTTTGAAACCTACACAAATAAATAACAAACACCCATAAATCTCCCTTAACTCCCAAGGAAATGCAGTAGACGGATATCTTCTATACATATAGATCATTCTACTATTACATTACGTTAGTTCATCTACTGTTATGTATATATCTATACATCTAAACAGCAGAAAATCGCCTGAACTATTTATATATGTAAGTAACTCTATAGGCAAGTAGGTATATAACAGTGTACAAAATCAGCCTATTCTAAATAGTCGCCGCCCTCAACATTTCATCTCGCGAGACAAGGACGTAATATGGCAGCGAGATCAGAAGGTATTGCTAACGAGAGCTCTCCCTCACACCACGGTTTTCCAGCCGCCATATTTAATGAAAAGAAAATGGAGGCAAGTATTTCCGTACAGCCAATGCCTGGAATTTTCCTAATGCCTGGAAGCTCCATTTTGGACCACTCAAAAATTCTAGTTTTATTAGTTCGAAATATAAATATATACCTAATAAATAAACATTCAGGGTCAATCTTACATCACAAATCGAGCTAGTCCCAAACTAAGCAAAGCTTGTACTATGCGTACTAGGCGACGATATATATACTTATACATATACATTACATATTAGATAACATTCAATGATGCATTCCGAATTTTCATACACTAGTTATGGCCAACTAATGTATGAAACAACCAACCGACCAAGTGCGAGTCGGACTCGCGCACTGAGTGTTCCGTACAAACACTTCCCATCTTAACTGGCCAGGTTAAGTTAAATTTGCACCTGGTACGTATGGCGCCGGATGCAAATGAGGTGCAAAGTTAACGCCACCCATCACGTTTGTTGTATCTGCTGTGAAAATTTCAACTGTCAGCTATCACGGTTCATGAGTGCCTGCCTAGTGATAGACAGACAAAGACACGGACAGTCGAGTCTTAGTAATAGGGTCCCGTTTTTTATCCTTTTCATACGGAACCCTAAAAAAGTATAAATACATCCTAAACCGTTCTCTCTCCATCACATGGCAACACGGGCCGCGCGGGCGGGGCGGCCGCGTATTGATCGCGGAGAGAAGCCATTTCGTTAATCTGCTGTTATATCTAGTACATAGGTATCTGCGTGCTCTGATCTTCTAGCTATTGGGCGTATACTTTGCTTAGGAGGCCTTATTCCTTTTCAATTTTTTTTTCATATTGTGACAAATTTATTGATAATTTCAACGAGCTTTTCGAAATTAATAATACTTTTCCCTGGGTTCTAGAAAGTAACAAAGCTATATTTCATGCTAACCAGTTTTCTGCGTCAATTTTGTCACTTTCGAGTAGGTTTTGAAACAAAAATTATCAACGAAAAATTCTAACTGTACGAGTAGGTTTCAAATATATATAGTTACTAATAAACCGCAATAGCCCTGTTCTAAGTTGTAACATTGATATGTTAAGAAACATTTTTGATAATTTAGAGAAAAATGTTTAAAACTATTAGGATTTTTGAACGGATAAGGAGTCTTAAGATCATATGGATTCTTAAACCCAAATATAACGTTATGGGGGTCGATTGCATTTTTTTTTACATAGGGGCTTTAATTAAAACAAAATTAATTGATTCCTTTGTGTGACGAAAGTTACCCACACATTTTGTATGACTAACTTTCGTCACACAAAGGAACCGATCGTGATTTTTGTTAACTAAGCTTTTAACTATGTACAATTTTTTTGCAATCGACCCTTATGTAGATAATACTAAGATCATAAAATTATGTACTACGTATTTAAAAAATCTGAAATGGTATTGTATCGGCTCGGCTCGTGCTTTTTTCCCCAAATTGGTTGATTCGACGTCGACGTCGATTCCAGGGGGCCTATGATGGTTGCGTTTATCACGCGATAATTGATAAATAAGTGACAAAGCATCTGTCACTCACACTCGCAACTTGTCAAAACGTGACGGAACAGCCCTGGTAACTCATTTTGGTCACCGTGTTTGTGAGCTAACTACCTATAATAGGAGCTTTTATCGCAATTTCAACTTAAAATGTTTGCTGGGCAGTTTTCTATGAAGGGCTGGTCATTATTTTTGAAAAATCTTAATAGCGCGATGCAACAACGTGGCACCAGTCGTAGCACCAGCGACATCTGTTGGAAAAAATCTTTGTCCTCTCATCACGCCGGAACTGCCTAATAGAAGATGCCCGGAACTTCGTCCGTGTGAACCTCGTTTCATTACCGTAGTCGGGTAAGTTCTACAACGATATTTGGATGTCCAGCTATCCCTGTATCTGTAAATTTAGCATAAGTTTATAGGTTTTTATTAGTTTTTTTCTTTTTTGTCACTATTTATCTGCGTAATTGTGTTTGTCCCCGAATAAATGTTTTTCTTTCTTTCTTTCTTTCTAAATTGGTTAAAATCCGTTCACCCATTTTACTAACAGACTTCAATGAATTTTTTAAATTTTATCATCCATACTAATCCGTACTTATATAAATAAAATAAATAAATATTAAGGGACAATCATACACAAATCGACCTAGTCCCAAACTAAGCAAAGCTATGGGTACTAGACGACGATACTTACTACTTATTATTATAAATGCGAAAGTGTGTCTGTCTGTCTGTTACCTCTTCACGCTCAAACCGCTGAATCGATTTTGATGAAATTGGCATAGAGATAGTTTATGATCCGATCCGAGGAAGGACATAGGATAGTTTTCATCCTGGAAATTATACCTAAAAAGATTGAAAAGTGAGTGAACATTTCTGTTGGGGTGCGGTGACCCTGTAGGAAATGTAATTATTAGACAAAAAGCACAATTGCTCTTACATTTGCTTAGGCGCTTTTAATAATCCCTTTTATCAAGTTCCACGTGTACGTAGTCGCGGGCAAAAGCTAGTTTGTATATTATAGATAATGGGTATACTTAATACTTACGGATTTATTATTTATGCAGGTAGTCGGCCAGATAGATCATTAAATTTTATTTTACAAGCTTTTATTTACTTTCACCTGTCCCGTTGTAATGGAATTTTGCAAGTTAAATCTGACCCACTTTCCGGTTTCCGATTGAGCTGAAATTTCGCACGAATATGCAAATCGCGTGACAATGCAATAGTATGATGATGTGGAGCTGATCTGATGATGCAGCTGGAAGGTGGCCATAGGAACTCCGTAATAAATAAAGCAATCATATCTAGTTTGGGCTCTTTAGAATCGCCTCTGTGAGCAACTGATGGATGTTCAAAGAAAAGTACGGCTATAAAAGCTTGTCACGAAATGAAAATTTTGACAGAAACTTATTTAACGTTATAAGTTGACTTTTTTAAATCGGGTTATTTACGCTGGCTGGCTTTATTTTGAGGTCATTTTGAAGGTCCTCAGTTTGAGCCGTACATATTAAGTCTTAGTCTTGAAAGACTTGAGCTGATTTTGCCGTATTTTAGCAGAGTAATCGTGTTTTGAAACTATTCTCGATTGCAAACCAATTTTCGGTTTTCATCGACATAAAGGATCTGCGCACACTGCCCAGCTTACTCAATGATACATAAACGGGTATCATCACGAAATGTACTGAACCAGCGCAAAAAAGAGCAGTTATGCGTTGCGTTACATCCTGCGATGCCACGATCTAATAAGCATTGATTGTAACTGAATATAATTATTAACTGGCTGAGACCTGTTCTCAAACCTGTTGGATACTTTCAATCTTCTGGCTAGAATTTCTTCAGCATTTAAATTCAAAAGAGAGAACCTTCTGTCTCTTTTGATCCTCGTAAAACCCTCCTTAGAACTGTATTTTATTGGATGTTGTATAAACTGAGATGCGATGGTTCGCCCGCGTCAACTTTCTAATCCCTTCTGTGACGCGGAGACATTTTCAGGGTTTTCACTAACACACAAAGTCCGACTCACTGGTAGTAAGTGAGCCATGTCTAAGAAATTATGGTGTTTCAAGAGGGGAGTAAATTCGATACGTTCTTAAAAGGTCAGCAACGTGCGTGTGATGCTTCTGACATCGCAAGCGTCCATAGTCGGCGGTAACTGCTTAACATCAGGCGGGCCGCATGCTTGTTTGCCACCGTCATACTATAAAAAGAAAAAGAAAAATTGTCCAAGATAAAGAAATGTCGTTGAAATGAAATATTTAAAACGGAAAACGATAAAAGCAGCATTTTCAACTCCTTTCTGTTGACTCGAGTGACGTTGCCAGTCCTTTGTTAGAGCGACAAAGGGAATCGGGAAGCGTAGTAAAAGCTGTTCGAAATTCGAATATTAATTATGGCCGCCATCCTCGGTGGGCGGCGGTCGCGCCTGGCACCGAAATCCTGGTATAGTCCAAGAGCTGTAACTTTTTAATTTTAACCCTCGACGAAAAAATGGGGTTATAAGTTTAACATGTATATTGACATGTAACTTGGTGTTACCAATAAAGGATTTGTATTTGTATCTGTGTGTCTGTCTGTGGCATCATAGCTCTCAAACGGATGGACTAAGAGTGCTGTTTTTTAATCGATAGAATTGTCCGTCGAGATGTTTCTTAGCTATTTTTAAATGGTGGAAATAGGACCAAGACGTTCCAAAATATTCTCAGCCAATACCTATTGAAGCTAAGAATTCCAATTTTGAATTTATGTTCAGTTTTAGTAGCATTTTCTATATCACTCATTGAATGAAGGGCTTATGATGACTAAACTACTTGTGTAGGGGGTGTTTTAAATTTTCAATTTTCAAGCTCTGACTTAACTTGCTATTTTTGTAGTTACCCAGGTTATAGAATAATGATTGATTGGTCAATTCAATTCAGAACTCTAGCTTTATCCTAAAGGAAAGTTACAGAGGGTAGGAGAGGAAGTTGTCGAAAATATCTTGAATGGCTTCGAGAAACATGTACATGTGCCTTTTTTTCCAGACTTGCCAAGGGTGCCTCCAGATATACTAATTATCTGAGTAGAAAATGATTTCAATAGGTACGAATCTGTGAAAAACTAAGTATTAATCGCATTAATTTATAATCAAGTGATTATAAATTAATGCGAGTAAGATAAGTATCTACGTGAGTGCGCGAATATTTCAAGAAGTTATAACAATAATACTGATAGATACCTATATTAATCTGGCGATAAACAGTAAATCATAGCATAGCCTATATGATTTTCATGTGTTTCGATTATTATTATATAATTATATTTCTGTTTATCCGTAAAAGTTATTATTAGGGTGCATTTTTATTTATTTAAACTTTATTGCACAAAACAAAAAGTGTACAAATAGCGGACTTAATGCCATAAGGCTTTTCTCTACCAGTCAACCATTGGGCTAAACAGAAACATTTTGAGCATATTGCGCAATCATGGCAAATGTCAGGTGACAACGACAATTTCACGTGCATTTCGTGTTCAATATGGAATCAGGTAGTTATAAAGGGGCTAGTTTAATTGGTACTAAATACTTATGGGCCATATTTCCATAATATGTGGCTGTAATAATGCCCAATATTAGATCTGCATGAAGTGATATCGTCACAAGTTGTCATCGAAATTAATATTGCTACTGTTGTTTTATAGAATACTTGAATCACCAGGATTGTCCTATTATAAGGGTGTTGTGTTTCGGCAGATCCGGGGCAATCTGCCGAATCCTGCGCCAGATCAGACGACGACGCAACGGAGCCACGCTGTTACGTCGCCTAAATCCAACTAGATTTAAGTTTTTTTTATGATTTGATTTTGTAGTTCACAGTGCCTTAGTTTAATTACTGTAATGCTGTGTAACTAATTTGAATAAATAAATAAATTATAGTTGAGATCTGATGATTCTCATGTGAACGTACGCACTCTCTCCAAATGTTATAATCACTACTGTGGCGCGGAGATAATCCATTAGCGGGTTATACTCCCACACAAAGTCCGACTGGTAGTGAGGGCTAAACAGCCCTGATACAGTTCAAGTCATGTTAAAACAAACTCCATATGTTTGTGAGATTTAGATTAGTGTTAGAAACAAATTCTAATTCTTTTGATTTCGGTTTTTTGACATAAATATGATATTTTAGATCACGCCGCTGTTTGATAATGCTGTTTCCAAAGCGATATGTACCTATTATATATGTATCAGCCGTATATTCGTATAACCATCTAGTAGTCACGTCTTCGATCTAAAACCAGACAGGTTGCGTAGTCGTCCTGAATTCTGGCTTCCATCACAACTGGAGCAATTAACTCTGCTTGAGTGACCAATGGTTGCGAAACCGGCGCACGCATCGATTTCGTTATCTCGGTATCTCTGGTTTAACCCATTTTATGAGCATGCGTTGTCTGTCTATTACTTATAAGGATCCACGTCCTTTCGCCATATGTGATCATTACAAATGTTTATGAGGCCTTATACATTTTAAAATGTATTTTTTTCATATTACCTATGACAAATATTATTGATAATTTCAACCAACTTTTTAAAGCGAGTAAGACTTATCCCTGAGTTCTAGATAGTAACATAGCTATTGCGTGCAGTTGAAAATAAGTTAAAAATTTTGTCAATTTCAAGTGTCGAAACAAAAATTATCAATGAAAAGTTGAAACTGTAGGTTTCAAACATATACCAATAAATCGCAATAGCCCTGTTCTAACTCGTAACATAAGTATAAAACTTCCTATCTGTCTATCCCTGTGTATATCTGCGTAGATCTAAGCATACATAAGCATACTTACATATATGTGTATATTTTTACTTATAAGTGTGCGCTCACCGATTAAGATACCTAGTTGCATGTTAAATTATCATGTAAGTGAATATTCATGTATTCTTATGAGAAATAAAGATCTTTGAACCTAATAATACGGATAGAGTGATTCAAGAGGAAGGTTTATATGTATAATACATGCATAATTTATCAGCATTGCACCCGTGCGAAGCCGGGGCGGGTCGCTAGTTGAGAAAAATGTCTAAAACAAACAAATTTTTGAACGGATAAGGATCCTAAGGCGGTATATGTCTATTACGAAAGACTGTGCCGTTTCATAAAACCACCACGTTATATTGTCACATTATTACCTATAACTATACTATACTAATACCGCTAAAATATACATGTAATATTGCAGACAAATGTCACGTCGATTTTAGGATACGGTCTCTTAGCCTATAAGCGAGATTTTCCACAAAGGAGCCAACAAAGGTTCACGGAAAGAGTGGCGAGGCGTCGGCTGAATTAGTGTCGCTTCGCGTGCCGTAATGACGTATGTTCCTGCAAACCACCGTCGGTTACGACCTTTCGTAATGGTGGAGGACAAGGGGGGTTGTGGGTGGGGAGGAAGTGGGGTAGGTGGCTCAAGAGATGGCGTACGGAAGCTACAACGGTTTTATTTGTAGCCGAGTTGGTAAAAGGCGGGTTTCTGTCTTAGAGAGCTAAAGTGCCTGAGCCTCAGGCCCTGAGGGTAATATTATGTACCTAGGTAAAGATTCCGGGAGAATATTATTATACAATATATATATTGCAACCTAAGTACTTAAATTTATGTACAAGAACTCTAATGGGAGTAATGGGATGTAGTAAACAAAAAAATATCTAGTATTCGTAGGATAGTAATCCTATATACTTACTAGTTTTTTTTTCTTTCTAGTATGTAGTAATCAAATATAGAATGCATACCTACCTAGTATGTAGGATTACTTAGAGTTCAATAGATACAGTTATGTTATGTAAGTATAGAATACGCCAAGGATAAGGAAAGGAAAAATAGATGAAAACAAGTTGGGCGTTTTGATTTTTTTGTTTACTTTAATAATTATGAGGAATAGTTATTTGAAGAAATTGAGATTTTCAGTAGTTAAGCTATTTTCGTCGTTATTTTAGTCCAAAATCACCTTTTTAGTGATGATTCATTATTGTATTGTCATAGATCTACGTTTAAAATAAATAACTTACAAAATAAAGAAGCACACAGGTGCCTGACGAGACGATTATATTATAACATTTATAACGTCTAAGTAAATAACAGAGTAAATAGATAAAACTGTATACCTAACTAAACAGCTTCCTACGTATATACATATGACACAATAGGCATCAATCTCCCATCTCAGCCCTCCATACAATCTCAACCAATCCACATAACAGTCTTAAAATAATTCCTCTTGGAAAGATACTTCGGTACTCCCTGTACAACAGCATTCAAAAGGAAAACACAATAATTCCATTCACACAAGACTGATATTTTCATAGCAACCCTTGCAGTCGCTATCGACGTTTTTCGTCTGAAAAGAAAACGAGATCGATTCTCTTAAAAGGGACTCTCTAAAGCGAATACAAGCTTTATTTGCACTGAATATAGTTGATTCTCACTTGTTACTATAGAAAGGATACACCAATTTAAATATGGAACGATGCAAGATGGGTCTCTGGGGAAAACTCAGTACGCGCGCAAGCAGTTTTCACATTTATTTCCAACTTTTGTGGTCGGTATTGGGTTGGTTAGTTGGGAGAAAGGGCTCTTTGGTTGTAAGCGTGTTGGGTAGATCGATCTTCTCAGGGGAGAACGGGGCCGCGGCAGATATGGTGCGGGTAAAATGGTGAATGTGTATGTTATGCAGTAGCTTTTTCGTATTTTGAATGCAGATTTTCGGTATTTACTATATTGCTGTATCTGCGTATAGATATGATATATGATCAGGTAAATACGATGTTTTTTAATAAGAAACTATCCAATGTGTCGCCACTATATGTATACTTCAGCGATGTGCTTCATATGCGTAAAAAAAAAAATTACCGATGCCCGAACATATAAAATCAAACCATTGATACAAAGATCAAAGCTTAAAGAAATCCGTAACCTGGTGGAAGAGACCGGGAATCGAACCCGGTACCTAATATGGTCTAAAACTACAGTTTTCGTTTTCGCGGTACGCTGTCGGTTACACCCTGTATGTTGATGTCTATTGAATTTCTTTAGGTTTTATTGACCATTGGTTCTGTGAGCAGTTGTAGACCTCGATAACATTTTTCGAAATGGATGAAATATGTTTTTTTTTTTATATTTGGAACTCCTTCGCCGCATTTTGAAAAAAGAATTCGAACCTGAAATAAAACTAAATACATAATATATCAAACCTTCTTACAACATAAGAATCGGTTGAGAAATACGACTTGTCATACGAAAACATTTTTACCCAAGCTGAAAATAAGACGTCGATCGCTTCGCTCGATTAGCTAAATAATTGTTATTGCTAACGATCTTGATATATATAGTCCCTTGTACCAAAGGTTACATTCCGGTGATAAGGATAAATTCACTCAAAAACATATCTAATCGGCTAGGTATTTTCAGATTAACAGACAACCACTGAATAATTCAGTGAATAAAGGATTTTGACCTTACAAACGGTCCGGTAGTTTTGAATTTTTTATATGTTGTATAGGATGGTTAGTCAGTTTTAAAATGCAAAATGCACAATTCCCCCCCCTCCGCGCCCGCCGCCATATTGAAAAAACCGGCACTCTCTTCATATTTTTGCTCATATCTTCCTTTAGGAGCATTTTAGCTAGAAGAAAGCTTCGACAATGTTATAGAGAGTTAAATTTACTACATTTTCCATTTTATATTTTGTTTCTAGGACAGATAGTTACGGAGATATGCACATTTAAAAAAACTTAAGAAATTGCAATTTCCAACTCAAAAACTAACTTCTGGATTATATCTTCGTTTAGGAGCATTTTAGCTAGAACAGTGCTTGGGCAATTTTGTAGAGAATTAAATTTACTATAATTGACATTTCAAATTTTGCTGCTAGGACAGATAATTACGGAGATATGTAAAAAATAAAGTCACATTTTCCGAAAATGTATGTAAAAATGGACATGAGTTTTATAAGCAATTATATTTCCTACATGTTTTAATTTGTCCTAGACTAGTCCCTAACTGAATGACAGCGTTCTAAACCAAGAATTTTGAGATATTTTCGGAAAATTCGACTTTTCCTGTTTTTTAAATGTGCATATCTCCGTAACTAACCGTCCTTGAAACAAAATTTAAAATTTAAATTATAGTAAATTTAATTCTCTACAACATTGCCCATGCTTTGTTGTAGCTAAAATGCTCCTAAACGAAGATATAATCCAGAAGTTTGTTTTTCAGTAGGAAATTGCGATTTTTTACGTTTTTTTAAATGTGGATATCTCCGTAACTATCTGTCCTAGAAAAAAAAAATAAAATGGAGAATGTAGTAAATTTAACTCTCTATAATATTGTCGAAGCTATCTTCTAGCTAAAATGCTCCTAAAGGAAGATAT
This sequence comes from Apotomis capreana, assembly GCA_947623375.1. Lineage (NCBI taxonomy): Eukaryota > Metazoa > Arthropoda > Insecta > Lepidoptera > Tortricidae > Apotomis > Apotomis capreana. The sequence goes on from OX392518.1 coordinate 11,245,645, forward strand.
GAGCAAAAATATGAAGAAAGTGCCGGTTTTTTCAATATGGCGGCGGGCGCGGAGGGGGGGGGGGGAATTGTGCATTTTGCATTTTAAGCACTGGCTAACCATCCTAGACAACATATCAAAAATTCAAAACTACCGGACCGTTTGTAAGGTCACACATAGTACTTTAGTCTCTATTCACCGTATTAGAAGATGGGAATTATAAGTTGTGGACATTGGAAAATTTATCGAGCTAGCAAAGCTTCTCCGTTTCAGTTTGGCCCAAAATTTGTATGTTCAGACGGCCAGCTGTTCTTGCCCAGAGGTCGCATTTCTCAACGTCAAGTCAAGCTTTGACAACGGTAACTGTAAAGCTACCTATCGAAACGTCAGGGAGGGTCAAATAATTAATAGACGCGATATAATCCGTTTTAAATTGTTTTATTCAAATAATTTTAAAGTTGGGAGACAATAGTAAAGATGAGGTTTTATGATGTTTTCTCAACATGGTCTCAATGAAAAATCAGGTCGTGAAGTGCGTAGTTTATGGTCTGTCAAATCAAAAACCTTTCCGGCTCAGTTTGCTCAACAATAATGTTGTCTTTATTTGACGAGGTACAAACTCATAAGTTATAACGGCCATAAACGGCATAGGTGCTAAACAGCCAAAACAGTAGCTACGACTTATAGCGACTGAAATAGGATATGGCGTTTTCGGAAGAAAAATATACTATATTATTAAAAAATATAAATAGACAATGCAAGAATCCAATTTTGACTCATGTGGCTACTTATTGCGTTTTATTGCACCATTTTTGAGACCTATATTTGTCTCAGCAGGAAGGGCATTTGCTGGCTTTGTATTAAATTAAGCAGACTCCCAAGGTCATCCGATTTTTTTTTACTCTGCCAGCAATGGCCTACTTCTCTCGCTTCGACAATAATGTACTATATCTCTCCTTTAATTATTGGTGCTCAGCATTGTATCTATAAATATCGTATGCTATGTCCGTAACCTAGCAACACACATTCGCCATCTTGACTGCCGTAGGGCGCCGCCCGCCCCTCATCTGCTCTCGGGCGGGCCTTCCGCCTCCTTACGTGGCTATATGCCCTGTATAGATATAGGCCGCGTACATTTATAATGGAGGACGAAAATGGTGGGTGCTTTGCTTCGTAAATAATTTTGGATGTTTCGGTGTTTTGTTTTGCTGCAAGTTTCGATGAATATAGAAAATGAGCTACTGAACAGTGTGTACCTAATGTTACATAGGTCCCAAAATGTATAGTCAGTTACCAAGAAACTGTAATCAAATTGAAATGTCAGATAATACATTTATAAGTAACTAGCTTTTGCCCGCGACTACGTCCGCGTGGAACTTGGAAGTATGGAATATGGAAGCAACCTCGTACAACACGATAGATATCCACCTAATCACCTTTATAAATAAAAGGGATTATTAAAAGCGCCTAAGCAAATGTAAGAGCAATTGTGCTTTTGGTCTAATAATTACATTTCCTACAGGGTCATCAATGTCATCATGAATCACTTACTCACTTTTCAATCTTTTTAGGGATAATTTCCAGGATGAAAACTATCCTATGTCCTTCCTCGGATCTTAAACTATCTCCATGCCAAATTTCATCAAAATTGATTCAGCGGTTTGGGAGCGTTCAAGTATTACGTAACGCAATTTTTGAAGATTTTTGACCCTCCCTCCCCCCCTTGTAACGCACCGTAACGTTTTTCTGTACCCCCCCTCCCGCTCTCTAAACGTTACGTAACACCATAAGTGACACAAAAAGTTACCATTTTTACCCAAAAGTCACAAAAGATATGTTAAAATGATTAAAATGACGACCAGACCGTAAAATAAACGACAAGGGTTGCCAACTTGGGCGTTTTAAATCCCATTTTTTTTTATAAAAAAGAGAAACAATGTTACGTAACGTGTTGTAAGAAAGACCCCCTCCCGCCCCTGTAACGCATCGTAACGTTTTAAGAGACCCCCCTCCCCCCTAAATTGCGTTACGTAATACTTGAACGCCCCCTTTAAGCGTGAAGAGGTAACAGACAGACAGACACACTTTCGCATTTATAATATTAGTATGGATTTAAAGGAATTTTAATAGATAATGTGTTTTACTCAGTAGATGAATTTCTAGTCCATAGGTAATATCGTCGGTTGACTACAAAAACTGACTATGCAACAAATACTAACTCGAAACAAAACCCATATCTCCGTATCAATTTACTAACTAGATCGAAGTTTTGAAGAGCAGTGACAGAAATTTTAGTGACTTGGTTGTAACCAGGCGATATACAGCCTACCTGCATCTGACTATGGGCCTTTAAATGTAAAGTGCGATTCTACCTCTCTCAGTGCTGTCACATCTACTAACTTTTCAGTAGATCTACCTTTTTTGCCTCCGTTCTACCTATCTACCACACTCAGCATCAATCTACCTATTTTTCAAAATTGTACGATCGTAAACAATTCCCAACGCGTGGAACGAAAAGTTACTCACTTACTATTTGAATGTAGCCTGTAGTCCATAGAGCTAAAGCCTATCTTGTAATTTCATCACTTAAAACGGAGCGCTTTAAGTGAATCTGTGTGTGTGTGTGTGTGTGTGTGTGAGGTGTAGCTGACACTTACTTGATACTAACAGTGACAGCTGACAGTATATTTCGAGGCAATTTCTTTGTGGAGGCAAATAAATTGCCGCGATTTTAAACACAAACACTGTTTACGCATTGTTAATCATTAAAAACGTACTGAGCCAGAGTGGTGGTAGATCTACCAATTTTTCATTTCAAACTATCAATTTTTACTAATTTCTGCATCCTGTTCTATCATTTTGCCAAAATTGTATGTGACAACACTGACCTCACTTAACTGATCAAATTTAGTTTTGTGGCATTAAAAAAAAAACCGGCCAGGTGCGAGTCGGACTCGCGCACCGAGGGTTCCGTACAAACACTTTCCATCCCTAAGTGGTTAAGTTAAGTTTGCACCTGGTATGTATAGCGCCCCATATAAATTAGGTGCAAAGTTAGGTATTAAAAAAAAAATTATGGTTTTCGTAATTATTCCTTTATCTATGCTATAAGACGTTGCTTCGTACCAAATTTCAAGATTCTGAGTTCACGGGAAGCACCCTGTAGGTTTTGATTCCCTTGCAAGTGTCGAAAATTTGCGGCATAAACGGCTGTATCTTTTGATTGCGTTGGCTTAGAAGTTTGATTTTTTCACAGCTTCAAGGGACAGTAGACCTGAGTAATTGATATAAATTTCAGCTTCATACGTCCACGCGTTCCTGAGAAAAAGGGTCTTGACAGACGGACAGACGGACAACAAAGTGATCCTATAAGGGTTCCGTTTTTTCCTTTTGAGGTACGGAACCCTAAAAATGGATAAATCTGAAACTATTTACAGTGATGAAAGTCAAGTACGACGACGACGAGAACGAGAAAGGCGAGTAAGTTTTTTTTTCAATAGGATTCAGTATTTATTTCGCAAGAAGAACGACGGATATCCTGAATATCCGGATCTCACTCATCTTTGTTATTCACATATTATGTCAATAACTTCGTCACAATCGTTGCTGTAATCTTTCACTCTAGGTAAAGTACCACGTTTCCTGTAATCCTAGTCATATTGTTGATTTAAGGCGCGGCCATCTTCTAATCATAGGTAAAGTTACACTTACCGTTTGATAACGATTACGTCTTATAAGTAGAATATTACATCTAAATCGTCACAATTCGACGAGGCATTGCGGTGTCCCCATTTAGCTATATATGGCATATATATGGACTGTTTATTAAAGCTACATTAAATGACATTGAAAGAACTATGGGCTGCACAAATAAATGGTCCATTTATGATTGAATTTATTCATAAATGGGCCATGCAATTCTGTAACTCAGTGTACATATTATGGCATAATGAGATGAGGTATTTATGACACCATCTATTTCTAGTTTACGATGCGACATTTTGAAGTTAACGCTCATCTAAATATTGAAAAAAATACTTATCTCAATAAAAAAAGTAACTGTCGTTACGATGGTGGTCGATTTAGAAGTAAAATTGTCCACAAATAAAAACAGAAAATAAAAATCTAGCTTCTGAAAGTTAATATGGAGGTTCTTTGTATTCTACTTTTTTCTGTTCCAGGGACTTAGTGCCAACGCTCATATTTCCTGTAATCGTGGTGATACTGGTGATGTTGACACCAAAGCGACGCGCGCGCTTCTGACGTAGACACGACACTCATAGCTGATAAAGATAGGGTCAGTCTCATACTTTAGCGAGTAAGTAAGTATTTTTTTTAAATTTTATAATCTTCTTAATGCCCCTTGATAGCAAGAGAAAATGATTAATGATTATTGATACGAAGATCAAAGAACAAAGAAAAATTGAAATGCGTAACCTGACGGAAGAGACCGGGAATCGAACCCGGTACCTCTGTGTGGAAACCTTCCACCACCCCAACACCAATTAACCTTTCGAATAAAAATATGGTGTTCCCAAATTAAAAATAATGAGACATTACATGTTTCATAAATTTATAGTTTAAAGGATGTTGTGCAGTATTTGTGTCTAAATAAGACCAACAATGGTCACTTAGTTGCCCAATTTAGGTTACATTTTAGTTGACCTATGCTTTGTTTCCCCTTCGTCTAACTTTTTCCAGTAAACGGGCCATTCCTGACAATTACGTGATACGTGAGTTTAAAACGTTTGTATAATTATTAAAGATGGCTCACGGTAGTTTTAATAAAATATTATTTTCCGTAGCCTTTCCCTATAATAAGTAAGATAGATATTTCTAAAGTAACACTGCGACAGAGCCGCCCAACTGATAAGGTTGCTCACTCATGGCCGCGCCTGCGCGATGCGGGTTCCGGTGTTCCCGGGACTAGTTCACACTAAAAAGACAGAATATACCTTAGAGCTCCATATGAGTTACGACCTTCTTCCATTGGTCGATGGAAGAGTTGTTTACCTTACGTACATTACTGTTGTACTGTTATGGGGTAATTGCTGTGTGTGTTTATAAGTAACAGTTTGTTTTTTTGCGGAAACTGGTGACAAATTTTTTTCGTCGATAATGAATCTGTCCGTGTTTATAGGGAAATCATACTAATTATAATTACGCTACACAATATACAAATCTTAGTAAGTATAGCATACTTTTTATGTTTTCATTTGGGCTAATAATAAGTATTATAGGCGTAGGGATGTGACGACCCCATCGTCCGCTGGTATGACCAGCGCAATCAGTCACGCAGGGTAGCTTATGGCGAGCTGTTGGGGGGTAGCGCCCCACGTACCTGAGTGCTCCTGGGGGATCCTGACGGGGGGTGATGGGTCGGGGCCTCCGCCTCTGTCTTGCCTTAACCGGCCGGGCAGAGTGGAGTCGCGAGAGTTGCGGCTCGGGGGTGGATGTGGAAACGTAAGGGGTTAGTTGGCTTCGGTTTAAAGCCCAGTATTACACCTCTCCGCCCTTAGCCTTCCGCACTGGTGTTGCCCTTAGGCCACTCTATGTGTCGCTTTTTATGGGGGCCCATCTAGCAGGAGGCGAGTCATCGTCTACCAGTTTTTTTGCTATGAGACACTTTTCTTGGTAGACGTCCGGCTGTCTCAAACAATAGCCCAATTATACCCAGTCCTCCATTTCATCCCCATAACCCGATTTGTATTTAGATTCCATATATTCATAAATAGTTCTTGCACCAAGCGGGTGCTGTCTCTGTGTGTGTCCCATGACACGGATAGGGACAGCATCCGCTCGATGTACACATTACATTTCATTAAATTGTCGAAAGGGCCTCTACGCGTTGGCTTCGGTTCCGCGCACGCCTCCCGAAGGTCCGGGACACTATTGTCCCGTGAGCGGGTGCGACATACAGTATTATTTTAAAAAAGCTTTTATTTAACTTGCATTGTATGTATGTGTGTATGTATGTAAGTATGTTTGTTAGGGTGGAATCTTGCAACTCAATTTTGAAGCAGATATTGACAACCGATTGAGCTGAAATTTTGCATACTTACTTAACTTTGATGACAATACAATAATATGGTACCATGGGGCTGATCTGATGATGGAGCCGGAAGGTGGCTATAAAAACTCTACAATAAAAAAGCAATCGTACCGAGTTTGGGCTCTTTAGAATCGTCTCAGTGAGCATTTGATGGATATCCAAAGAAAATAACAGTTGGCTATAAAAGCTTATCACGAAAATGAATTTTTTGACAGAAACTTATTAACTAGATTTTTGAAAGTTGGTGTGCCAGAGTGGACGTTTTACACCTCTATAACACATATCAGTTAGGTGCCAATAAAAAAACGTCCAAAGGACTTATCCCATTGATTTAAGAGTCCGCAGCAAGGTCCGCTCAACTCCGCGTTGAGATCGCGCGCTTACGCTTTAAAATGTTGTTGTTTCACCTAGAGGAAGACAGGGCGCTAGCAGTAAAGCGAGAGCGCGCTAGCGGCGGGCGGTGCTTACCGCCGCCCCCCCGGACCGTTCCCCGCGCTAGAGTAATTCGCTGCAGTTTCGCAACAATTTTTTGTAATTTATTTTAAGGTTTTCGTAGTTACGCTCTCATTTTAAAACTACGAGATCAATTTTGATAAATCTTTTTTCTTATCAAACTGCATAGTTTAATCGACACCGGAAATAGGTTTTGACTTCAATCTAAACTATATTTTGGTCGTAGTATGCCGCCAAACTGAACAACTTTCTGGGGTCTAAAAATGCAAAACTTGTACTCGCTCTATTTTCTTTCTATTAACATTTCAAGAGTCATAAACTAGTTTTAGCCCTAGATATATCTTATCTTATTATATTTAGAGAATTTCATGATAATGTGACATGTTATATTAAAATAAGGACGTAACTACGTTTGTATGAAGAATCGAGCTTGCTGCGGACTCTTAAGCGTCTCAAATATTTTTAGTGAACATAGGAAGCTTATATTATAGTTCATGTAGATATCTGTCCACGGCGTATCTTTAATACCTAGCGAGCGAAGGCGTCTCAGTCTTAGCTTGGTCCAAAATTATTTCGTGTTTGGATGTCCAGATGCTTTGCAGCTGTTCTCGCATTTCTGAACCGGCTCTCATACATTTTTGTGAGTAGCTTCGATAAGTAGGTAAGTAATAAAATCCAGCCAGGTGACTGACCCTACGGCTAAGCCAAAGGGATTCGATCTCCCTCGTAAGCTCTGGTGTCGGCTGAACAGACTCAGAACAGGACACGGCCGCTGCAACTTTTTCCTACATGAGTGGGGATGGAAAGAGTCTCCACTCTGCGAGTGCGGTGAGGCAGAGCAGACCATTGAACGTATCATCCAACGATGCCCACTTCACTCATACGCTGGATCTTCTGAGGACCTGTATTTTATGTCTCCTGACGCAGCCACCTGGCTTAACAATCTGAAAGTCATTCTTTGATTGCTTGCATGAAACGATTAAATAAATAAATAAATATAATCTTCGCTTTTCAAAAATTTCAAAGTGGCGGAGATATCCTGGTTGAAAACGTAAATAATGACAAATTCAAACGAGTTGTTCAGCTCCCATAGCCGCTCTTAAACCAACCCATAACCCGTAGGTTTAAACTATTGACGTTTGTGTATAAGTACTTACTTATCTCTGAATTCTGAGGAAATTGGATTTGTAACTTACTATCAGAGCGTTTTGGTAATAGCCAATTTTGCAGTAATTTTCAGGTAGCAATTGCAGATATTGCTATCTCGAGTGACGCCCGTCTTCAAATATATCAAATGACATGTATCCGCGAACGGGGCCTATGCGGGCCTATGATGGTGACGAAGTATCCGTCACGTTTTGACAAAATGCGAGTGTGAGTGACAGATGCTTTGTCACTTATTTATCACGTGACTAGCTTTTGCCCGCGACTACGTACGCGTGGAACTTGATAAAAGGGATTATATAAAACACCGGTCAAGTGCGAGTCGGACTCGCGCACCGAGGGTTCCGTACAAACACTTTCCATCCTTAAGTGGTTAAGTTAAGTTTGCACCTGGTATGTTTAGGGCTCCATACAAATAAGGTGCAAAGTTAACCCAACCAATCTCGTTCTTTGTATGGGAGCCCCCCTTAAATATTTATTTTATTTTATTTTATTTTTATATTATTTATTGTTATAGCGGCAATAGAAATACATCATCTGTGAAAATTTCAACTGTCTAGCTATCACCGTTCTTGAGATACAGCCTGGTGACAGACGGACGGACGGACGGACGGACGGACGGACAGCGAAGTCTTTAATAGGGTCTCGTTTTTACCCTTTGGGTACGGAACCCAAAAAAAGCACCCAAGCAAATGTAAGATAAATTGTGCTTTTGGTCTAATAATTACGGTGATAGATTATGGGGATGTGTGCTACAGTAATGTAACCCAAGGACTTTTGGACAGACTAGACCGGCTCCTGAACAACTGTATCCGTTTTATTTTTGGGCTACGCAAATATGATCATGTCTCCGCGTATCGTCGACAGCTGCAGTGGCTTCCGATTCGCGAGCGTAGGTCGCTAAGGATTTTGTGTACTCTCTTCTCTATTCTTTATGACCCTGTGGCACCAGATTACCTCAGATCAAAGTTTCAGTTCGTAAGTGCCCGGCCAGGCGGCGAGCTCCGTACCTCCCGTAAACTACTACTCTCTGTTCCTCCCCATCGCTCTGGCGCCATGGGCAATTCGTTCACAGTGCAGGCAATTCATCTCTGGAATGCCCTTCCCCTCTGTATACGTCAAGCTGAGAACAAGCTCTCTTTCAAGCGCTTGGTGCGCAAGCACCTTTTGGAAAATCTTCAACATTAGGTAAATCTCGTCGTAGTCATTTAACAGCAGGTACCCTATATATATAATCCATATTCATATATATTCATACTCATATATATATATATATATATATAGTATAAATAAATATTATATATATTCCCTTAATTATGTATTTATCAACGTAACTAGTGTTTTTTTTTTTGTTTCGATATTTGCATCGTGTGTGAATGCCGCATGGCATTAAGTCCGCCATTTGTACTTTTACTTGTGCAATAAAGTTTAAATAAATAAATAAATAAATAAATAAATAAATTACATTTCTTACAGCGTCACTGGGTCACCGCACCCCAACAGAAATGTTCATTCAATTTTCAATCTTTTGAGGTATAATTTCTAGGATGAAAACTATCCTATGTCCTTCCTCGGATCTTAAACTATCTCTTTGCCAAATTTCATCAAAATCGATTCAGCGGTTTAAGCGTGAAGAGGTAACAGACAGACACACTTTCGCATTTATAATATTTGTACGGATGTCACGCGATGAGGCCCTTTGGACGTTAATTAGCGATATATGTATTATATAAAACACCGCTCCGCGGTAGGTATTATCCACGGGATGACCACGAGAACTTTAGGGTTCCGTATCTCAGAAGAAAAAAACGCGACCCTTATCACTTTGTTGTCCGTCCGTCTGTCAAAACGAACTGAGCTGAAACTGTTTTTAAATTAATGGATGGAAAAATAAAAATTTTTGGATGTCCACTGTATCCCTGTACCAAAATTAGTTAAAATCCGTAAGCTGTGTCGGTGATGAGAAGAAAAATAAATTAGTATGCACGTACGGCTGGTAATCCTGCATCGCGGTGGGCTGAAACTGTTAAGCTTTGTTGTTAAAATGTTTAATAGGTAGGTACTTATCTCTTAATTCTAAGAAAAGTGGATTTGTAACTCACTATCAGAGTGATTTGGTCGATTTCACAGCTATTTTCAGGTAGCGATGGCAGATAGGGCTATCTCGAGTGACGCCCGTCTTCGAAGATATCGCTACTCAAATGACATACATCCGCGAACGGGGCCTATTCTGTATGTTATCCAGCGGTAGGTATTAAAATACCTACGAAACGTCAACTCAAGTCGACATGTTTCGAATCACTTCGCGATTTATCATCAGGAGAACCGATCAGTCGCAGCGGCGTTCGTAGGTATTTTAATATGTCTGAGACGGTAATTTTCTATGTTATTCAGCGGTATTTGTGTATAAACTATAGCGGCGCCTCGCGGTGTTATCAGCTCATCGCACGCGATTTTTTCGGAATAAAAAGTTGTCTATGTGTGAATCCAGGGTTGGTTCAGCCGTTAGAGCGTGAATGACTAACAAACATACTAACACACGTACATTTTTGTTATTTCAGAAGCTGATTGGATCTGTTATCAAATACCGTATTATGCAATTCTTAAATAAAGGATTTGTCAAACACACCTCCCGGTTTCCTCTAATAACAACAGAAATTTTGGAAATGATGAACATTTTGTCATATACCTACTTTGTTCGTACATACGAACACTTACACAAACGTAGATGCCAACAGAGCCGTCAAAGCCTCAAAGGTTACTCCGAAGTTTGAAATTCAAATTTCGTAATTTCGTCGATCTCAATCTCGTGTCAAACAATATTTGAATGACCCGGACAGTGATGCGTATTTCGTTTTTCTCCCGTTTGGGACATTAAACCCTCCTATACCCGCGCCTGGCAACATGTGTCCCTAAGTTTCGATCACGTTAAATTTTTGAACCGTTTCTGTTAAATTACTATAGACGTAATTCACGTAATCAAAGCGCATGCGCGGCCGATCACGCAGCGATAAGTCTGTTTGCTCCAAATCATGCTAACTCTTTGAGTAGACCGATAAAGATGATCTAATTCCACAAAAATGCTTTATCTTCAAGTAGCAGGTTGATCATGTTTTGATTGCTGGTGTAAATGGGCATATAACTAGTAGAACTTACAGATACAGATGCAGCGGAAAGTTTATTGACTGGAGTCCACGGGCAGGAAGATTCAGCGTGGTCCTGGAGCGGACATCAAGATGAATAGATGTCGTGACGCCTATAAAAATATATATAGGTAGTAATATATATGTATTATAGAGACCTTCTATGTACATCTCTGAAAAATTCACTTTATTTTATATCATTATTACTGTAAACATTAATTTGGAAAATCTTGTACATCTCCTTGTTAGTTATAATATAAAATTGTAATAGTTTTAAGTGTAATTTACGAAAAAATTATTACTGTTGAGTTTTTCTCGGCTTTCTTCTCAACAGTGGTCTCGTCTTGTGAAATGCCGGTAGATTCAGATTCAGTCCGACATGTGAAAGTGCCCTTGCGGCCTACTTACAGACTAAACGTTTTGATTTTGATGACTCACCGGCAACCTATATGGATCATTTTGGTTGGTGGACGTCGAGCCGGCAAATCTGGCTTTGATTATTTACATAATCAGCTTTATATGACCCTCGCCTTTGCGGGCTCGGGCTGCAAAATAGCCTCGCGTTGTTGACCAATGTTGCACGTGTACTATTTTCTTCGTACATATATAATGTACATTCTAACGTATGGTGCTGCCCCCCATACTAACGTATAGTGCTCAAACCTGGTCATTGACTAAAAAAAAAAAAAGTCTAAAATGATGGTTCGCCAGAGGGTGATGGAGCGTATACTAGGTGTTCGGAGAACTGATCGAATCAGAAACATCGAACTAATCTCGCGCATGGAAAACTGGTATAGTGAATGTGGGTGTCAAGACCGCAAAACTGAAATGGGACTAGGCTGGACATGTCTGTCGCATGCACCCGGAAAGGTGGGCCACGATAGCAACCCAATGGATACCACAAGATGGATATCGGAACAGAGGCAGACCGAAAAGGAGATGGCGGGACGATCTGGAAGTGTTCTGCATAGAATGGCAGAGCTGCACTGGCAATAAGGTCGAGTGGAGAAAAGAAGGGAAGGCCTTTGCCCAGCAGTGGGACACCTTAACAGACTATTAAAAAAAAAAGAAATATATATAACGAATATCGAACGATACAGTGGAAAGTAAATAAATAGGTAAACTTCGGCCTCTCCAATACAAATTAGATTCTAACGTCCTATTTGGAGATAAGATTACGAGGAACTTGTGTGCCACGAGTGCAACACAAATAGAGACGCTCCAAACGAATTATTGAGACATTATCATTGTCTGATAACGGCATAACCTAGTTCTGACATAGCGGTGTTTGGTAGGTTTTAAGAGCAGATCATTTGTGTGATGAATGTTTGGTGAAGATTATGCGATTCTTGTTAAAACTCTGAGTCAAGGTTACATCTTAGAGCTTGAAATTGTCCCAATAGTCAATATTATTTGGTCACCATCAACCTTAATTGACAGCAATAAGTTTGACAGGCACCATGTATTATTATTATTAAAAGCGTTTACAGATGTAGTGAATAATAGTTTTCCATCGTATCTTATTGACGGTTGAGCTCGTTTTAATATTTCCATCTCAACTTTTTCACCCAAGTTGACAGCGAAAACATGCTAAAACAAACTTTTCCGAGAAATACGATGGAAAACTATATACATCTGTATTTAGTTTCAATTGTCCCTGTGTCTGTTTGCGGGCCTATGATGGTTGCTTTTATCACGCGATAAATAAGTGACAAAGCATCCGTCATGTTTTGACAAAATGCGAGTGTGAGTGACAGGTGCTTTGTCACTTATTTATCACGTGATAAGCGCAAAAATCATAGGCCCCTTAATCAAAGCCTGCAATTTGAATTTGACCTATTTCCCGATTTCCGACTGCGCTGAAATTTAGCATGCTAATGGCAATGGAATATTATTATGTCATATAAGAATTAGGAACTCTGCAATAACTGACACCCAATTCCCAATTATTTCTTAAATCTTACCATTACCTACGATAAAACCCATTTAGGACGTTTCTGAAGGGATCAGGCAAAAACGCCTCTTAACCGTGAAGGCGTAATAAGTGACAAGGACTTACATAGGTACTTGAATTAAATCGTATAAACGCAATCTTATTGAGCGGAAAGGACTCTTCCAAATTGTTATAGTCATCTATAAGAAGTTATAGACTCCGCACACAGCTTCGGTCACAGTGACATGCCTTCGCGGAAGACAACACAACCTACCACATTGAATTTAAGTCTTCGGATATAGGACTCTACCAAATTCGTATACTACTTATCACCTATAAGAAGTCATCGCAAACCCATTATAGACTCCGCACACAGCTCCGTTCACAGTGGCATAGCTTCGCGGAAGACGACAACCGAGATTTGAATGCAACACATCCTCCCAACCGACCAAACTACGTCAACCTCCCCTGCCCCGCTCCGTTTAATAAAGTCAGTACAACATCCAGTCCAGTGGACGGTCAAGAGAGGTCAGCAGATACTGGTGGGTGTTTTGATAGACCTGTGACCGTTATACCTGATCGAATGCGATGAATGAACGCTCCGTCCATTCAGAGGTTCGGAGAAATCGGGGATTGGCGTCGTGTAGATTCCATTGATCGATTAAGGTAGCTGTGATGTCATAGTAGTTTTCCTTAGTTTTCTTCGAGTTTTCCTTCGAGTGTGGAGAGCGAATAGAGGCACTAAGTATGACATCATTTATTTTTATCCTGCAAAAGGTAAATTTAAAAAAATATGATATATGGAGTCTGCCTCCGCCTCCACCGAAAACATTTTCATGTAAAATGATGCCAAGACGAGACCTGTCACTGCCAAAAAGTTATCAGATCTTATCCCAACTAGCACACAAGCGCTATAACAAGCCGTATAGAAGCCGGATAAAGGACTTTGATAACTCCTTACGCTCCTCAAATAAGCGCTATAGTGGTTCTATATCCAGATATAGAGCTCTTGAAGCCAAAAATCATTTGAAATAAGCCAGTAATCAAATTGACAGTTACTTTTGATGCTGACCGTACATTTTGTTTGTCAAAATTTTAAGAATTTTCCCAGATCACTAAATATATTTTGTTTTCTTTTTACAAAATTTTCCTTATAAATGCTTCCTTTCCCAATATTATAGTTCGTTACGAAAACAATATCTTTTTTTGAGCATTTCTCAAGTAATTTTATATCAATGTTATGGCTATGTTCGATAATTAAGGTTCTGTTAATGCTTTTATTTTTTTAATTATATATAATCTGATACCAATGTATTGGAAATCACAAAGAAAATTGGTAACAAAATAGGAAAATTCTATTGATTTTAATTTTCTGTTTTAATTGTGTACAAACTTTTCTCGAAATGCTTTTTACGACAAAGATGGAGCTGAAGAAAAAACATTGCGGTTGATACTAGTTCATGGTTGCGATTTCGTGTTTCTATTTAATTTAGTGGTTTTCTAAATGATAACTAACTTCGTATTATTTCTAAACTAAATACTGAATTATAACACCTACCTATGCTTCCCATTACCCATTACCATTATGCATTCCCATACATTTTAAATATTTATACGCAATTTTCACATTCTCTTGAAGACTACAATGTTGATATTGTAAAAAGAAACGCACCGCTTTTTTAACTTTTGAATACCTAGGTAGAATGCTTATAGTGTGAAATATTGTCGGCGAGGAACGTTCAAGTTTTACCCTAGTTCTAAACTACTCGTTGGCCGAAGTATGAGTTTCTGCAGCGAAGAGACTCTCCACCTAGTGGCAAGGGAATGACGGATTGAGATCAGGAAAAATTGTGCATTATTGCACGACGCCGGGAAGAAGGGCTTAAAAACATACACACGCCATGTTTAAAAAAAATTACTTCCTGACTTAAGTCTTCAATTTTGTATGAAATTCATTTACAGTTCTCTCGAGTTGTTCCGCCCGAGACGTGATACTTCGAAGCCTGTTATAACGCACGTTATGATGACATTTCATTGCATGTTTGAGAAAAAATACATAATCGTGGCAGACGCCAGTGTAAATACACACAGTGTGATACAGATACTCGTAGTGTTCATTGATAAATCGCGAGACACAATGGACAGTCACATGAAGCCAGGAATGTGCTACGGATATTCACACATGACTGAGATCTACCGATCTTTACTGAAGCAATCCTACGTATGTATATCACATCAAATACTATATTCTTCAAATTAAATAATTTGAATTTCACAAAAGCACACGCATTTCAATTGCGCTTTCTTAAACCTAGCACTTTTCTATTCTGCATCATTTCCTAGCGTTTTTTGCGGAGTTTTAAGAATATTGAACATTCAGTTATCTTTTTTTCAAAACTTGTTCATTGACATTGACATCGCTGTAATATGGCAATTATAAGTATACATTTATAGTCTTTTTGCTATTCGAGCTACAAAGTAATCGACACGTTAAAAATTAAAGGTCACTTAACAAACCGTTATTATGTCAGCGAAAGACGTCCATTGCTGGATCAAACAGTCTCCAAGAATATCCATGAATCACACCCAACAGGAGCGAGCTATGTTCCCTTTCCTTGTAATTAAAAATAATGGAATAAATAACCTTCACAAATGCGTTTTGGCAACTTCTACAGCAGCCTATCTATAAAATATAAAATACCCTTACCATTAATTTACAGAGATCGTTCTCCGAATGCGTTAACAATTTGTATGGAGAATTGTAGTTCTACAAAGTAAGTAAGCTTTAGGTACTATTCTCCATACAAATTTACATTCACGCAGTCGCTAGCGTGTGCGGTCACGTTAACTCATATGGTAAGGGATGGTATAAGAAAATAAGGTTTTCACCTCACCAGCTCAAACATGGCGATTTTGCTGTCAGATAACAGTGAACAAAATGCGATTTTGTTTCAAGCGTGAGTAGAAAGTAGCTTTTTAATTTTTTCAATATCTGACCACGAATGAATGACATTCTTCAGCCAAAGGTTAATTATAAAATTCTAATCATTTGAATCTCGATGCACTCTGTTTCTTTCATATGTATATAAAAGAGAGGGATGGAAACTTATCAATTTGAAATTCGATTTTCGAATCCGACCTCGATTGAGAACAGTTCGGATACGCGTTATACCAAAAAATTCATTAAAAACACCCGAAAAAGTTTTAATTGCAACGTATTTTTTTTTCTTTATTATTTTTTTATTTAACGACCAAACATTAAAATTATTGTGCCTTTTATATAAAACAATAGATCATTGCTCAAATAAAATAAGATTACAACTTATTACTTGTACCTTAAAAAATATCGAGTTCATATTGTAATTGTTATTTTCTTTTGCATTTATTATGTTTGGTGTTTTACGAGTAAAAATATTAATCAATTTTTATAAATTGATTAATATTTTAACTTTATTTATAAATACATTTTATATTACGAGATTTTGTTTATACGTCATGTATCTGCTAAATCTTCCAATTTGATCAAATAATGACAATGACCGTGTTGGTTGGTTGATTATAATTTCAATTAAATTATATTGTTATTCCTTTTTAAGCAGCACTTATCTATTTTCTGATTAATAATATTATTGAAATCAGCAACAAAGACTATAAACATACGTTGGAAGAAAAAGCACAAAATGTCGAATATGTTCTCGCTGATGAGGTGAAAAGTTGTGTGTGCTACACGAGAGCAAAGTTTTTTGCATCTCGTGCTTATGAGTCCCTCGCTACACTCAGGATTCTAACATAGAATCACTCGCTACGCTCGTGATTCAAACGTAGAATGCTTCGCTTGCTCGGGACTCAAAATCAGCACTCGTAACAAAAAACAACTTTGCTCTCTTGTTGCACAAATAACTAATACGAGTATATGGCACTCCGGATGACAGGCGAGACTTTTGACTTTATCACGCTATGATTGGTTGGTTGGTTTTGTCAATCCGCGACTGTGTTGCCAGTTGTACTCCCCGATTCTCTCGTTACCTGTATGAATCTTATAAAATCGTGAGAGTTTTAAATCAATTATTACGACAAAATAAAACTTAGTCAAAGAACATGACACCGTAATGAATAAAGGCATAATTTAAATTTTTTGTACGACTGGCGGCAAACATTTTTCTCCCTGTAATTATTTTGTTACCATAAAGCGGTAACTAATCAATCAGTGACGTAGAAAGTCTCACAAGCCGGAGTGCCATACCTTATTTTCTTTTATCATGTGGTAAGGGTACAGAGATCCTAGCCCGTCGTTGTTATGTTTAATACAAAAAATCCCGTGCTCCATCCGTGCCCGCGTCATCTCAGGAATAAGTGAGCGTATGCAAATGCTGATCTTGGTCGAAAGGAAGAAAAAACCAAAAGTGCGGAAGCGGCGATCGTTGGCCCGAGATGCGGCGCCCATACTGATGCCGATGGTAATGCCAGCTTCGGCTATTTTAGGATTAGAAACTGCGGTACTATGCTGCTATGATTGTACCTTACCTCTAAACATTGTGTTTGTAAGTTGATGTGCGATGAAAAAATAACTGTCAGCTAAATGTAAATTCTCTGTAAATGAAACGGCCTATGATGCCCCCGTTTAAATTGATTTATTTAAATGTGTGACAGTCGCGAAAATCGAAGAAAATATTATAAACAATAATAATGTAATGTCAGAAAGTTATAATTTTACCCACATGAGTTTACTTAGTCGTAAGAATAAGGATTTAACGGTTTATGCTTTACCGACCAGCCAGATAAACCCGCCCGTGATATTGACTGCTCTTAAACGCGATAACGATAACAGATGTATCATGTATGTACTCTGAATCAATATTGGCTGGAGATTTCAAGTTCCCAGGAAAATCGGTAACGGTCGTTCATGAATTAATTCCATGATTAATAATAAATAATCATACCTACTAATGCTAGTGGATCTGTGAGCTGACCTCGGGATCATGTTTCAAAATGGCTGAAATAAATGGGCATTTTTTGACATAACGATTGATTGTCATAACGTATTGTTTGTCATAAAATCGTTAGTCATAGCTCTGAAATAATTCACTTTACAAGAGTTTTGGGAGTAAAACATTATATTAGGCATTATAACAATCTTGAAAAGGTTTTTGTTTCAAAGAAAAGTAGAAATATCGACCCGAAATAAATATTTCCGACATTTCGAAGATTTTAGATAAACTAACTAAAAAAAATCTGTGTATTTATTCAGCCTGCTCACAGAATCGGTTGAGAAATGCGGCCTATAGGCGAGTACATCCGGAAATCCGGACAAGCGGACATACGAAAAATTTATTGGCCAAACTGGAATGAAGACGCTTCGCTCGCTCGGTAAATTATAAATGCGATATTTCGTATTAGGGGAGACCGGGTATGGAAGTCACATTTTATTTCTTTTGCATTTTTAGTACTATTGTTTTTAGTTGGGGATGATAAAAGATAATTTAAAGGATAGTGTATTTATTTGAGTTTAAAAATATATCAATACTTTTTCACTAACATTATGTACGGAGGAAATATTTTTATTTTTATGAAAAAAGAGAAATGTGACTTTTAACCCCGTGTCAGGGATGGTTGTCACAGGTGCTGGGGTACGTAATCACATAGTAAAATAAGAGGGATATACAATAATACACACATTTATATCAAACGAACTTTTTTCTTGTTGAAGATAAAAATGTTTTATGTAAGTTACTGTAACGGAAAATAACGAAATATGCGTAATTAATAGAAAAATCTCAAAAACATTTTTTTTTTCAGCTAGTAACTTATATTAAACTTAAATGATGTATGTAAGTCACTGTGACCAGGAAAGTAACGAAATACGTATTCATAATTAATAAAAACACCCAAAAACTAAATTCGCTTTCAGCTAATAAGGTAGTCACACGTGACTACCAGCCCCCGTCGACCTGAGACAACCTGCCACAAAACACGTTTTAGAAAATAATCTTACAATATAAATTCAAATGAATGTTTCCACTAAAAACCTTATAACAATATGATTATACACAAGTTCAACTTAACAATACACGAAGAAGCATATTAATATGCAAAATAAAAGTGTACCTACGAGATTTAACACAGATGCACAAAAAAATACTTTTTCTCAAAAATTGCATGTAATGTTGCCTTACCATCGCTAGATAGACTACAGTAAGTGGAATATACCGAAGACTTTTTAGAAGTGTCCAGTAAACAGCGAGATTTTAAATTTGGAATCAATATTTGTCCAGTAAGTAAGTATGTAATTCCTATTACGTATCAAGATATTTGAATATCGAAACACGATTTACATCGTCACCGACCTATAAAAAAACTAAGGATGTGAAGGCGATGAGGTCGTATATAAATGTAAAAAGGATGCATTCCACAAATTGTTTTAATTATAAGTACAGTGCGACAGCAAATTGTAGAAATTAAAAAGTGGCGTCCCTTTTTCATAGATTAAATAGAAAGAGACGACATTGCAGTATACACTTGCAATTTACACTAAGAGCAAATGTAAAATAAAAAGAGGTCTAGCACTATTGGCAGTATAAACGTAACTCAAGATGCATATTTAAAAAAAAAAAAGTAGCGACAAGGTTTAGTGCGGAAGTTTGTATGCAGCGTTTAGTTCATAATTGTGCTGTGTAAAATGACAATGATATTTCGGAATTCCTTCCTTTTTTGTGTCGTTTAGAAAAAACCTCGGAGTTAAAATTGAAGGTAAGCTTTATGATATGAAAATTAGTTAGAAAATACAACAATGTATAACAATAATTAAATTTTATCTTTAAGACTTAGATTTGTAAGACAGTGCAAATAATTAAACGCAGTATTTATAAAAAAAGAAATTAAGGCGGGATTTAAATTAAAAGACAAAAATTTCAAATTTGTTGGTGTGATCTATTACAATAATTCAGCAAAAATGAGTTCAGACGAGTCTGATTTCGAATAGACGGCACTCCTCCATACTTAAAAGCGGAGGCAGAGTTAGCTAAAATAATTTACTTCCGACTAAATCCAAGGAGATATAAAAAAATACAAGAGATTCATTAAATGGAAGGAAGAAAAGTTAACAATTGGTCAGATAATGTGTGATAAGATAAGGTCAGAATATTTCAACAATCTTTCTGAGACAATCGGATGGCTACAAAGGAAAGAAATCACAAATATTCAGCAGCAAAATATAGAAAAGTTCTTAAACCAATTTCTAGATGATAACCATTTTGGCGATGAAGGTAAATAAATGCTGCCACTATTTGATAACGATATAACTATATCTTTTATCCAAGTATAAACTCATAATTATTTTTGTTATAGGTTGTTATCATGGGAGTTAATGGTGCCTGCGACGACGAATATCACAATGTGTAATAATAAAGATGGGATATAACAAAAATATTCATTGGAAAATGGCGGAATATAAATGTCACCTACAAAATATAATTTTAATCTAATTTTCTTGTTTAATTTTTGAGAAAAGCACTATACCTACTTGCTTCGACCGTAAGAGCCATCCTGGCCTCGTATTATATCCGTCTAATTCCTACTCGGCCAGTATGGCTTACTTACTGGTCTCTGCCGTAATGTACTATTACTGGCGGAAAAAAGTAAACGAATGTGGCTCCGTCACAACATACCGGAGCCGACTGAGGTAAAGTACGGAGGGGGGTTTAGCTCTCGCGATCCTTGGACACCGGTCGGTAAACTGATTCGTGCCTTTAGTTGTCAGTTATGGCCGCTGTGACAACCAACCCGTGTGACTTCCATACCCGGTCTCCCCTACTCATTAGTACTTAAATCTTATTGAACTGGGTCTATCACGATATTTTGGATTTCCGTCATTGGCCGACGTTTCGACACGGTTTCAGATGAATCAGCGAGTTGTTACTGGAGATGTCAGCCAAATGTGTCACTTCGCGGACCGGAAGACGCAGCGTGGGAAGGTGTACCGACGACCTGCTAAGGATCGGGGGTAGAGATTGGATGAGGAATTGAGGACGGGGCAAGACCGATCGTTGTCGAGAACTTTGGAAAGGCCTTTGTCCAGCAGTGAACGTCTATCGGTTGATAATGTGGATATGATGATGATAATAATATTAATTCTTTATTGTGCACTACATGAAAAAGACTATAACAAAGAAATAAAGCAACGTTAAATAGGGTAACAACAAGTGCTCTTATCGCTAAAGAGCGATCTCTTCCAGACAACCTTTGAATGAATGAATAAATGAATGAAAACATTTATTTCAGGCAACTGTGGCCCATAGATAATTAGATACATACCTTTAAACTAACATACATATCAAATACAAAATAATAAAAATGTAACTAAACTACGAGTAGGTCACATTTTTCAACAGCAACGTGTTACGCGTGTTCGAAGTGTCAGGTAGCCGTCCACGGAAACGCCGGAACATGACAGCACGGAGGAATTAAAACTCACGTCAAGCACCTTTGGGTAGCAGAAAAAGTCGGAGGATACATTTCAAAAATGATGATTCTTTTGTCGCACAAACTTTAATTTCATAGCCGGGATTCGAACCAAGGAGCCACGAATGGAATGTCGAGTGACTGTACATTGTCATTGTCGATTCGACAGTAGATTGTACCGGTACAGTTGGATTTCACCGCGGATTCTGCGCACAAGATGAAACGCCATGCGCATACTAATGCGCAGAGATGGTGCGCGTTCGCTCAGGAATTTGAACCACATAGGTACTTAAACAATTGATACAAATAATATAAAATATAAAAAAAGGTGGTGGGGTACTAAGACATGGAAACAATTACTTAGTCATATCGCTTTTGTTCGATTTCACCGCAGATTCTGCGTACTGACTACTGACCAGATGAAGCGATACGACACGACCACGACCATACTAACACGAAAGAGATGGTGCCCGTTCGCTCAGGAATTTGAGGACAACAAGTGTAGTTAGTCCCATATAGACATTTAATCCCAATAAAAAATAGAAACGATTGCCATCTTAAAAAAAAAAATTGTCATGCCTCTTAGACATGGGAAACACTTACAATTAGTCATATCGCTTTGGTTCGATTTCACCGCAGATTCTGCGTACTGACCAGATGAAGCGACACGACACGACCATAAGCATACTAATGCGAAAGAGATGGTGCCCGTTCGCTCAGGAATTTGAGGACAACACATATCGATCAAGCTGGCTTGCTCACAGTTAATCACAACTATCACAATATGTACAGTTTCGGAATATGTAATGTAATCTGTCCACTGGCCCGTTGAATGTGATGGCGGGAGTCATGACGTTGATGTTTTCGAGGATAATGTTGGTGAATTTTGCAGGAAATGCCTCCATAGTTTAAATATTAGTATATTACTGCCGAGGCCGGGAAAAGTCAGTTCGCGGACGAGTATGATTTTGAAGGACGAGGCGTAGCCGAGTCCTTCAATAATACGAATCTGCGAACCGACATTCCCGCCGAGGCTTGTATAGTGCTTTTCTCCAAATATGCTTGGAAATAATCACCAATCTACATTTTAATTTAATATATCAGTACCATGAAGTTCATTTGGTACTTATTTTTTTTAGGAATAGGAATAAAATTTCGGGTCCGAATCATATGTTTGATTGAAAATATATGAATAAGAATTAAATATATATGAAAACACAATTACAAAGAATATGCACATAGGTGATTATAAATTTTAGTTAAATTAACAACTTCTAAACACACTGTTTTTTTTTAGAAACCATACCATATTTATCATTCGGAGAAGATCATAAGTTCAAAATAACTTTTATATTGATTTGGACACAATCATTTCTGTTTTATTTTTTATTTGGTTACGTTTGGTACACTTATTAATTTTCAACTCACTCATTAAATATCATCATATTATTAAAATTAAAACTTTCGTGAGAAATCTCTAATAAATAACTAAGAATCATGAAAATAAATTAACCGCATATAAGATTATTATTTAAATTGTTTGTCCGTTATTCGAAATTTGTCGACATTTCAAATACATTGACAGTAGCAGAGCAAAAAAAATTCAGTGCAGGAACTAAACGCAGAGAACAATTAAAAAGTTAATAATCGTTTTTATTTTTTAAATTTAGTGGACAATTGGCTGTATGGTGAATTATCAGTCTTTGAAAAAATTAAAAGTAAAAATGCAGTAACCGGCCGAATTAAGATTACCCTCATTTGTATGAGACGTTATAAACGGAAGGTGTGTTTTTTACTTAATCGTCTTATTTAAATAATATTGATTTCCCGGCTAAGGCCAATAATATATTTTTTTTTTTTTAATTTTTATTAACGCCTTCTAAATATAACGAACGATTTCGCGGTCCAGTTTTACTACATTAATGGGAACATTTCCAAGCAAGTTGGAGAAAAATAATTAAATATGTATGTGATTGATATTAATAGTTTAATTTCCTTTTTAGGGTTCCGTAGTCAACTAGGAACCCTTATAGGTACCTAGTTTCGCCATGTCCGTCTGTCCGTCCGCGGCTTAGCTCCGAGATCATTAGTACTAGAAAGCTGAAATTTGGTATCAGTATGTGTATGTATTACGCCGACAAAACGGTAAAATATTGAATTTTGTCTCATTTTAGGTTTTTAGCCACGGCTTTTTATGATCCTGCACCAACTGCTAGTTTCTGTTAGGCCCTATGGTTGACTGGTAGAGAATGCCTTATGGCATTAAGTCCGCCATTTGTACTCTTACTTTTGTATTTTGTGCAATAAAGTTTAAATAAATAAAAAATAAAATAAATAAAATAAAATAAAAACTAAAAAAATATTTTTTTTCGGGTACCTCCCGAACACCTTTCGTTTCAAAACTAGTGTGTGGGGTTTTGTTGAATAGGTCTTTAAAAAATATTAGGGGTTTACAAACAATATTTTTTGATAAAGTCAGCAGTTTTGTAAGTATTCGCTCCGAAAATAAGAATAAATAGTGTCCCCCCCTTCTAACTTTTTAACCAAGGGTCAAAAAAATATGGACAAATTCATGAAAGGCCTTATAAATTTTATAAATTTCATAATTGTCTTAAAAGAACGTAGGTAAGTTGAGTTCCAGAAGGTTATAATTACAGTCACTTTGGCGTTTACGACCTTTTTATAGAACTTGAAATCTTTCTCGCAACTTAAGTCTATTGTGAAGGATGAGCAACTACGGAACCCTACACTGAGCGTAGCCCGACATGCTCTTGGCCGGTTTTTATTGTAATAATTTAATTGTTTTGCTGTCATTTAATTGTATAGTACTTAGTTATTTTTAAATTTTCATTAATGACATGATATATTGTTCATTGTTACCAGATATTCATATTATTACTAGTTATTTTTTTTCTTATTTATAATGTATTAATCGCCTTTATTCTTTTTATATATTTGTTATGAGATTTTATGTAGGTACCTATAATGTATTTTTATGTTTTGATTTTTGTTTTTTTATGTTTTTTTGACGCCTTAAATATATGTAGGTAATATAATGGTCTCATGTAAACGATTTGGTTTTAACACTGTAAGATTATATTGAAATAAATAAATAAATCTAGAGTAATAAAAAATGTCCATGTGTTGGGCCATACCTTGTGTAGCATAGCAGCTGAAGTTTGCGTAGTTTTATTTTTTAGCCTTCTGCAACATTTCGTACCATTACGTGTACGATGTAGGTAGGATAACTCACGGACAATAGTTACGTTGGGAGATACAATTGGACCCTTGCGGCACCACATCTCGTCTGTGGACGTTTATCTACTCTAAACTGCCACTCCGTCTACAACCAAACCTTTCTCATAGTTTTTTTATAGGGAAATTGTCTTGTACGTTTTGGCTGGAACTTTTTTTGTATTAGTTTTGTCTGTGGCACAGCATGCAATTTTCAAAATAGGCAATGCCCGTGAACGTATTAACTAGTAAGCAAGTATATTTTCATCTCTCCTGTTCGGAAAGTGTCATTTTCATGAGTAGATAGCCGGGTGGAAAATAGCTTTTCCACCCCTAGGGTGGAAAGTATTTTTTTTTTCACGGAACTAAAGATAATTGCCATCTAGATGCACGTCGTGACCAACTCAATTAGGTACAATCTAGTCGGCCGTGGTAAGTGGCCATTGAAAAAAGGTCTCCAAAGGTTAGATATATGCAAGCTTAATTTATTTATATCTAATTATTGAATATAAATATGCATTATATTCATAATACATACCTACATAGAATTCTGTCCCTCATTTATTGATAGAATCGTACATTTATATAAAACATAAAATTGAAACCAGTGGATTTGTTTTTTTTTAATGTTGGTGGTACCTATATTTTAACTTTTTTTTATATTAAAAATAATAATAATGAAAGTTTGCAATAGAAGAAGCGGGAACACGAGATTTAATATATAAATACCGTGTCTTTTATTGATTATTGGTTAAAAATCATATGGGCATTAATTTAACTCACTCACATGTGCGTGTTGTATTTTATTTTCCTCGCAGTCGAAATGAAAAGTAGAGTGTTTAACTCGGGTGAATTACCCATTTCACCCTCGAACTATTAGCGCTCTCACTTCGTTCGAGCGCCTGAAATATCTCGGGTGCAATGGGTCACTTTCTACCCTTGGTTAACACTCTACTATTTCACCTAAAAGAAAAATCCAGGCTAAAGTAGGACTGGGCAGGCCAGGTAAGACATTGCATTATTTTCAATTTTAATAATACCTAGTATTGATAATATTAGAATAGAGCAAATTAGACGTACTTATTACTTCCGTCAGCTACTGACGTCCATAGTTCATAATAATAATGGAGTTGTTATGATGGGTTCTACCACAAATCAAACCACAACCACCAAAACATATACGCGTGATTTTTTGACAAAAACATTTTGTTATCCTGCTACATGATGTAACCTATTAAATACAAGTTGTTGTAGTCTGCTGTTGCTAATTAACTTTCTGGAACATTCAGAATGAAATGACAGTGGACGTGCAGGTATGGCATTTCAATTAAATAAATAAGTTAGATAGTCTCTTTCAGCAACAGACAAGATAAGGAAGTCGAAAGACGAGTCTCAAACGCCTGGAAGAGCTACTGGTCCATGCAAGCTATGATGAAGGGAACCCTCCCATTAACGCAAACTTTTACGACATGTGCATTCTGCCTATCATAACCTACGGTGCTCAGACAAGGTCACTCACGGAGAGTCAGAAGTCAAAGTTGAAGGTTTGCCAACGCGCAATGGAGCGCAGCATCCTAGGTGTTAAAAGGATGAATCGCATCCGGAACACCACGCTGCGCTCCAAAACACGTGTAGCTGATGTTGGAGCAAAAACCGCTAAACTCAAGTGGAACTGGGCTGGTCACGTTAGCTGCATGCACCCAGACAGGTGAGCTCATATAGTCACAAAGTGGGTGCCGCAAGATGGGCGGCGACGTCAAGGCAGACCGAGACGGAGATGGAGGGATCGGAAGCAACGTCTAACAGGGAGTTGTGGAGATCAAATAGAGAGGCCTTTGCCCAGCAGTGGGACACTAACTGGCTAATAAAGAAATAAAATAAAAATAAATAATAAATATTAAAGGACAATCTTACACAAATCGACCTAGTCCCAAACTAAGCAAAGCTTTTGCTATGGGTACTAGACGACGACATACTCGTATATAATAAATAAATACATATATAGATAACATCCATGACCTAGAAATAGGTCATCACACAAATATTTACCCTGGCCGGGATTCGAACCCAGGACCGCCGGCTCAGTAGGTAGGTGCACTACAAACTGCGGCTACCGCATCGCCCAATCAAATCAAATCAAATTGTCCATTATCTATTGTATTTTCAACCTTTTTCCGAATAATCTTCATCTTTGTTTAGTTAACTTCGACGTACACATCTTTTACAAAGAACGAGCTCTTAAAGATTCATAGGTAGGTACACTAAATCAAAAATACTTATGAATTTATTAAGAGAAAAGAATTACCTAATTCCAATATTTTTATTCCTGAACGTGCTATTTCCACATTCAAAAACCTCCCCTAATCAAAATGCTCCAGTGACGTCAACGTCCACGACAGCCGTCCAAATTCCAATAATCAATTGCAATTCAAACCGCTACCCGCTAGCTACAAGTATCTATTTTTCTATAAACTATTCTAATCGACGTGAATTGCCGCTTGGCATTCAAAAGGTTACAAACAGAACAGAACGACCTATATTATCTATACCTAATTACCTATAGATTTAACTAAGTAAATACCTGCCTTTTACGAAGTTCATTCGAATCGAAAGGGTCCTCACAAAAGTCTTAAATTAAAGAAACTGTGCTCCATCTTACATCTGAATGCATATATACACGCTCATTACGCGTATCGCCACATCGCCTTATCTAAATGAATCAGACGCATTCGAGCGACAAACTATGTATCCAAAGCCTCTCACTCATCTAATAATATATTCAATTCAACCATCTGAGCTGCCTCTGCGCAAGTTTCTCACGCATCCATACATACATCCATGTGTGCGCTATATCCATGTGTGCTAAAGGTTATGAAGTTATCCTCTCTGGCATTAACAAATACAACCTCCAATAAACTATACTTCGAGGATGTTAGAGTCGATAGTCGAGAAGTGGACAGTGAGGATGTTAAGCTGTTTCAAAGAGGGTTCCGTAAGTAATTTATTTCATTAGGAGAAGGCAGGATACATGTCCCTCGAGTCTTCACGCAAGAGTGCCCGGCTGGTCGAAGCATGTCCAGACGAGAAAAAACACATAATGACCCCATCTTATATTTATGCGAACTCGCGAACCATTTAACTCGATGGAAGAAACTGGTTGGTTTTATCTTTTGTTTAGTTGATTTCCGGTGGAATAAATTATGGCGCGACAATATACTGTCTGTGTCCTTAGGTTATATGCCTGGCCTCGATTAGGTTTTGTATAATTAACAGTATCTCTAAGAGAAGTCCTTTGTTTTTTTAGAAAAACCTGATATCTAAACGTATTTATCTAACGTTGTGTCTTCTGTTAATTTTTCAGGATTCATTGCATTGGTGCCGTTACCAGGATCGTTTATTAAAACTTCTATGTAATAACTCCAATATTAGGTATATGAAAGCCTACCTATAAATCGAAACCGAAATAGCGTGTTAAAATCGCATCTACAAAAGAAAACGAGAAGAAAGTCTGAGAAATTTTTCGTGTCGTTAAAATGTCACAATATTATATTATCCTCTGAATCCCGTTTATCACACGCTAAACAAAAACGCACCAATGACCCTTCGACATTTACATGACAGTAAGACTGACGTATACTTTGTGAATTATCTATGACACAATAATTGCGACCATCTAACCCCGCAGAAGCTTAAGATGACATTTGGAGGAGAAAAAATACACATTTATTACTTCATCGGAGCTTGGTGCCCTAGGGCAGTAAACCCACACAGTGTGACATCAGCCCAGCCATGAGAAACCTTTAAAACCCTCAGGCAAGATGCGTCTCAGCTGCTTCACGCTTCAGCAACCTCGACCCTTCAGAGTCATCGTCATCCACAAAATAAACACTTAAAGTTACAGCACTTGAGTTCCTTATACAACCACTAGTTCAATACAGCCAGGAGTCCAACAGAAACTCTTGAATAGTAGTACTTAAGCAGGCAGTATAAAGGTTTGGATCGCAATGAGCGAGGATGCTCGGTAAGAACAGTCACCTACATGAATGTCCTTATATAGGTCGAGGTATGTGTAAAAATTCAACGTTTTTGCACGATTTTGAGGCCGTTAAATTGGATACGGTTGTAGTAAATTAAATATAGTGGGAGAAATATAAAAGTGAGTAAATATTTATTAGTAAACGAAACACAAGTAAAAATTAACAGTACACAACTTAACCTAAATAAAATTAACTAACAAAACCGATGTCCCCCAGATCATGGCCCTGCGGCAGGGTACCCATGATGCCGGCTACATTCCCCCGTTGAATAGCCAAGCTAATCCTTTGGCCGAGGAATGAGCCGGCTCTGTGGTCCGAAGAACATTCGGAAAGTTTTTTTTTGATTAAAGAGTAAAGTTTGTGGGCGTCCGGACTCCACGGTCCGAGTGTCTCCACTGCGAACGCCGCAAATATGAAGTTATTAGAGAGCCCTACATATTTGCGGCGCTTTGCAGCCTCAGCGCAAACCGCTGCTCCGCCAGCTCTCAGCGACGCACTGGACAAATGGGACGGAGCCAGGGTGTCTACGCAAGTAGCGTCCCAGATGAGAGGCCGTCCCATTTGCCATGGAATGAGGGTCATTCCGTCGGGTCTCTTGCCATCGTCACGTGCGAGGCCAGGTGGTTCTAGTACAGCTGGCACGTTAACGCTGGCAAGGGCCCGACGGATTACATCGTTGAGACAAGCGTGGCGGGAAAAGCGGCCTGCGCTCTTCCTGCAGGAAAGGCCGTGGTGTCCAAAACAATCGACTGTGCTGCCGCAGGGACACCGGTGGGGGACAACAATTTTGGCGCCTAAACGGAGACCGACGGCCAGCCTCAGCGAATTGTTGTCTAATAAAGTTGCGCAATGAGCAGAAGGATACGCGTTAAGCCAGTAGCCTGATTCCCTTTGGGAGGACGAAAATAAATAAAATATTGAAACAGAAAGATATAGATATCGAAATGGGTTTTGTAGAACTGTTTAATCGGTAATTTAGAGGAGTGTAAACTCTGCCTTCACAGAAAAACTACCAAAAGCCGGTCCTCACATGAGTGGAGGTGTATACACATATTGATACAGGTAATTACATATTGATGTAATGTTCGTCTTATTGCCTCCGAAATTGACTAGAAAAGAATACCTTCAAACATTAAAGTGTATGTATGTATAACTTAATAAAGTTTATTTTCAGCCGAGGGACTGCTGCTGGATAAAGCCCCCCCGCTCGTCCGTCGCCCACATAAAACGGATTCCCGTGATCATAACCAGATCGTCGCTTCACCTTTTCGAGAGCCTTCGAGCTCTTCCTCATTTTCTGACTGAGTTTCCTATATTTACTTTCCATTTTTCTTTAAGCTATAGGCTTTATTCTGTGCTATAGAGCATGCTTCGTCATCAGACTCATCAGTCTATTGTACTATACTGCTGGGCATAGGCCTCTCCAGGTTTTAGTCACCTGCTACGCTGCGTGGGTCTCATTCAACTCTTGCCAGCCGTCCTGAATTCGCTTCGTAAGGTGGACCACCACGCTTGCCGATCCGCGGTCTCCAATCAAAAACGCCTTTAGGTACATCAATGGTTGTCAGTTCAAGTTCAAACATACTTCATCGTCACTGAATATCATGAGAGATTGTGAGCCAAAATCAATATCTATGTAGATCTAGAATAGGTATTCCAGAATAAAGATTGTAAAAAAAAATAGGTATGTTATAAATTAATTTACTTTCGTCGTCGACTGTACATGTTTAGCATAATGAACGCCATACGTTAACGCGCGTGGATAAATTTTGTCTACTTTCATATTCCGCGGCTGTCACGCAATATTTTTAGAGATCCGTAAGCGAAGGTTCATGACACTTCCTTGAGGCACGCAGCCTGTTGTTCACCAAATATGTACCTGACAATAAAATTTAAGATTAATCGACTATTAGAATTTTGACAATCCCTTAAGGAGATAATCTCATATTTTAACCACATTTGACCTTTATTGTGCACCACAAAGTAAGAATAAGAAATCAAAAGAAATAAAAAAAATGCATTACAAATGGTAACAACAGGCGGTCTTATCGCTAAAAAGCGATCTCTTCCAGACAACCTATTATGACATGTACCTACACTACAGTCAACTATTTTGATTCTAGGCGACTATAGAACCTTGTCATAATGACAATGATATGAGATTTCAAGCGGCTTTCATATTGACGTTCACTGTGACAAGGTACGAAACTTGAATGTGATTATGATGTCCGATATCAAACAGTTATTTGCTCAAGTCATGGAGTATATTATCATTTGACTACTACCATGGCAGATGGCGAGTACCTACTTAAATCGATCCTTAATAAATCTATTATGAGGATAATTGAGGAAAATATCTACCTTGGAAAGCTAGCATAACTCTGCCAAGCATTGCAAAGTTCAATATGTTATGCATATAGCCATAATAAATGCATAGCATAAAATATTTCATCGATATAAGGGCCTTTCACACTTGCCTTTGCATTTGCGAGCGAATTTTGTAAAAATTAAAAAAGAACGACTCAGTGAAGTAAATAAACTCATACCAATTTTTTTCAAAAATATAGGTATATCTTTGGTTTCGTTGACCCTCAAATACTCGTAATGTTACAACAAATATTTGAGTTCATCACACAAATATTTTCCCTGGCTGGGATTCGAACCCAGGACCGCCGGCTCAGTAAGGCAAGTGCACTACAAATTCAAACTGCGCTAACCGCGTCGTCAAAACAAAAAAAATCTTACACATATATATATACTAGCTGTTGCCCGCGACTTCGTCCGCGTGGAACCATTATCTTGAAAATTTTACATCTTTATTATTTTCAGATCTAAGTAAGTAATGTTGAAATTGCTAAACGTGCTTTTTTTGCAATTGTATACGAAATAGTAACGAACCCTTCGTACGCGAGTCCGACTCGCTCTTGGCCTTTTGATGAGTCAGTCAGTCAGTCAAATTTTCCAAAACGCTGAAATTACTTTTTTTGTATTTGATGACGTAAGCTTTCTACAAAGTTTCAAGTCTCTAGTTAAAAAAAAAAAGTTTCTCCCATATAAACCTTGCACCCCTTTTTAACCCCCTTAGAGGTGAAATTTTCCAAAACGCTGAAAGTACTTTTTGTGTTTTTGAATAAGTAATCTTTCTACAAAGTTTCAAGTCTCTAGCACTAAAAAGAAAGTTTCCCCCATACAAACTTTGCACCCCTATTTAACCCCCTTAGAGATTGAGTTTTTCAAAATCGCTTCTTATCTCTTGTACACTTTATAAATGCAACCTAGTGTGCAAATTTCAACTCTCTAGCATTTGTAGTTTCGGCTCTGCGTTGATGAGTCAGTCAGTCAGGACACTTGCCTTTATATATATAGATATAGATATAGATTAGCGGATTTCCCCATACAAACTTTGCACCCCTTTTTAACCCCCTTAGAGGTGAAATTTTCCAAAACACTGAAATTACTTTTTTTTTATTTGATTACGTAAGCTTTCTACAAAGTTACAAGTCTCTAGTTCAAAAAAAAAAGTTTCTCCCATATAAACCTTGCACCCTTTTTAACCCCCTTAGAGGTGAAATTTTCCAAAACGCTGAAAGTACTTTTTGTGTTTTTGAATAAGTAATCTTTCTACAAAGTTTCAAGTTTCTAGCTCTAAAAAAAAAGTTTCCCCCATACAAACTTTGCACCCCTATTTAACCCCCTTAGAGATTGATTTTTTCAAAATCGCTTCTTATCTCTTGTACACTTTATAAATGCAACCTAGTGTGCAAATTTCAACTCTCTAGCATTTGTAGTTTCGGCTCTGCGTTGATGAGTCAGTCAGTCAGGACACTTGCATTTATATATATAGATAATATACTTAATATAAATATTTCCAATCCAATTTTATAATATTTAAGTAGTATAGATTACGGAACCCTTCTAACGCATTAATGAGTACGCGTAGTAGTCGTTTCATCGCTATATTTTCACGAACGAAATGTTTGCTCTTATCATTTCCGGGGCAAATTCCTTTGTTGTTTTTGTTTTGACTTATTCTAAGCCACTTCTAAGCACATGACGAAGTGACTTGGAAACACTTATGGATTCGGTTTTCTCGCGTATTCCATAATAAGTAATATTTTCAACAGACTTCAAAAAAGCAGAAAGTTCCCAATTCAATTTTGATAATTATTTTCTTCCTATAGTAAAACTCTTCTTTTTGTCGTAGTATTTTTTTTTACTTTCTTAAGCCCGTCACACATGGAGCTATAATATATATTAACAGACAATACCTTACGATATATTACGATAGGTTTCGTACTATTTGACACAAAAATATCTTAAGATATTTCTGCTATAGTTTTGTGTGTGACGGACTTTATTTGGAAGGAAATTGTATAAATTGGTCCAACAAGATTATCCACAAGTTTCCAAAGTCAATACAAAAGGAAAACAAGATAAAAATTTCGAAAAAGCATAAAAAGGTGGCGGCCACCGATTGGTCAAAGCGACGTTGCCGCTCAGCCATCCCGTCGAGATGTGCATCTTTTGTCTCACTCCCACTAAGGTTTCTCCGCGATATCCTGTTTCTCTCTAATGTCCGCAGGATCGTCTCGCTTCAAGACGCAACTGAGATAATTTTATCTGAAAGCTTTGAACTTCGAACGTGACTTTTTTTTTAATGCAAGGGCCAATGGAATTCACGTACAGCCAGTGTTTATAAACTTCACTGGCTGGCTCTACACATGCGATAAGTAATTGCTTTTTAAGTAGTTATTTAATGTATTTCAGTATTTATATTCAAATACCTACCATTTTTGTAATCTCACCAGTTAACGCCAAAACATAGAACCCGCTCCAGACCTTCCGATCCGATCCGATCCTATTTATCGGAAGCAATCGGATAATGTGTAGTGCAGTTGTCCGATTTATCGGAAGAATTCGGATAATGTGTAGTGAAATTGTTAGGAAATTTCTTCCGATAAATCGGATCGGACCGGAAGGTCTGGGGTGGATTTAAATGAAATCAAACCTGTACATTGCATATGAATTTGTGCCTTATAATAAAGACATAAATATACACTTAATTAAACATTAAAACTAGTATGTTTGTCATACTGGTATAGCTAGGCATCCATGATTATAGGTTAAAGGATTTTTTTTATTTTTTACTTCTTTGGTCCTTGTCGTTTTGCAGTTACTAAGTACGAGTCTAAGTCAATCGTGAAGTCATCACAAAATGCATTACACGTAATGAGAAAAACGTATCTAATTGGCAAACGGATAAAATTATTATAAACTAGCTTTTGCCCGCGACTACGCGTGGAACTTGATAGAAGGGATTATTAAAAGCGCCTAAGCAAATGTAAGAGCAATTGAGTTTTTGGTCTAATAATTACATTTCCTGCAGGGTCACCGCACCCCAACGGAAATGTTCACTTACTTTTCAATCTTTTTAGGTATAATTTCCTGGATGAAAACTATCCTATGTCCTTCCTCGAATCTTAAACTATCTCTATGCCAAATTTCATCAAAATCGATTCAGCGGTTTAAGCGTGAAGAGGTAACAGACAGACATACACACTTTCGCATTTATACTATTAGTATGGATTAGTATCGTTTACGAAAGTACGAGTAACAAAAAATTAGGTATTACTTTTTGGTATACGTACTTATCCCAATTGGTTATTAATAGACGTAGTGCGTATACTTTATTTCATTACCAAGGCCTGATTCCATGTGAGGCGTTCTAACCCAAAGCAAAGTAATCCTATAAATAAATATTATAAGTAAATATCTACTATTAACGTTCTTATAAAGGCATTGTTGTAGAGTCTTCTACTTATAATAGCATTTAACAAGCTGTAACATACTCAAGAGCATTCATTTTTATATTTCGGTCTTATAGTGTGCTTTAAGACAAGCACCCAGGACGGTAATAAGATACTTATACTAATAGTAACATTTCGCAAGCGTAAATACTCTCAAGATCATTCGTTCCTATTGCACAGTCTTCTAGTTGGCTACGAGATTATCTTGAATGACACTTATAAGTATAAGTATCCTATAATTGTATGCACAGATATTAAATTGTCTTGAATAATATTTGATCCTACAGTAGTATTTTATAAGAGTATAAGATTTTATAATACACTAAGCTGAGGTTATTATAAGTTTGCATTCTTAGTAGTCTTCTTCAAGATTCATATAAGTGTAATTGTTCTGGTTAAGAGCGTTATTAGATTAAGCAACCTTATAAGCTACTCGAGTAATCACTTTACTAGTAAATACTTTGTATCTGTCATGATCAGCGTTGCCAGATGGTTACATTTGTTACATTTTTCGTAACTTTTGACCCTCTCATAACATGTAAGTAACTTTTGATTTCTGAGCACATATCGTAACTTTACAATGGTTTTTGTTAAAAATTCTGAAGTGAGAACATTAAAGTGTACAAAGATATTTCTGTTATATTTTTCCTGAGAGTATATACATGCTATTTGGACCCAAAATCTGCGTGTAGTTTATTTTTACGTCATATACTTTTCAAGATATAATTATTTTTAAACCTCAATGTGTAGTCCGAAGGCATACAACATTATTTTGGTCTATATATTAGTAAGGCAAATTTTTAACTCTACGCACAGCTTCACGTCATACCGCGTGCCGGAACACGCAGCATGGAAAGCCAACCTGGCGGATCGACCTGGTTAGGTTTGCGGGAGCAATTGGATGAGGGCGGCACATGACCAATCGTTGTGGAGAAATTTGTCCAGCAGTGGACGGCTGATATGATGAATATGACTTTATTCGTCTTTGGCCATATTTTTAAGAAGTGACGGCTTTTTTCTTGGTGTTACAAACTTATTTAGGATCACATTTGCTCGTAAAAGTTGTTATCACATGCAGGTGTACTGAAGGACAAAAGCCTTTATAATTCCTGCGGGAGTTATGGATTGCTATAACTTCCCACTTGATTCATTACATTATTTCAGACTAACAAGGTTTCAATCCAGCCAAGTTTTTTGTATTCAGTATTTTGTGCTTTCATAGCTGGTACCTTTGGCACCCTCAGTACGCGAATCGGACTCGCGCCGGTTTTTTTTTATTAAAATCAAAATAAACGTAACTTATGACACAATGGCTCTGGCAACACTGTCTTTTATTTTTCTCTATCTCGATTGAGTCCGCTTTAAGTGCAAATTTGCCTATAACTGTCGTATAACAACTCAATGAAGAGTAATTTAAAAACATGGCGAATGTTCATAATAATTGTTGAAATATTATGTCAACAATATTTATGATATGTGATGCTTTTCAAGGGGCATTGTGAAATTAAACTATTTTTGGTAGACATTTACAATAAAAATGACTTCCCCGGCGAGTTCACACACAATATTTTATAATAAAACCAATATACGATTTTCGATTAAGGAATAGTTTCTTTAAAAGGAAATAGTAGGAATACTTTAGTGTAGATATTTTTTTTATCACAATAAAACAAAACACTCTAACCGGCCGATACAACGAAGAGATATTTTTTATAAAAAGTACTTATAACCAATAACTAAGAACATTAGTAGTGCGTTATAAACAATATTACTCTAGTAATATGCTTATGTCAGAAACTAATAAGATTATTTGTGTTTAAAAATGTGTAGTCTCAGAACATTATAGAAGCAATTGCGCTTCTGCAAGTGTATTATAGGGCTTTCTGACATTCTGTGAGTTGATTATAAGAGCATTATAAGCAAATAATGCTCCTATAACTGCGCCCAAATCCCAGGCTTGTAGCAAACTACAAGTATCTTATAAAGTAGTCTTGAAGAATACAATAAGTACTGATTTTGCTAGTTGGGAAGGTAACAATGGAACAAAATATATAAGGTAATAAAAACGACACTGTGCCAATTTGAACTAGTTGACTACGGAACCCTAAAACTGAGATTATAAAGCAATTATTTCAAAAGAAGAAGGTTCCCATTGCGAAGTTTCAAGTAGAATTCGTTGTTTGAATTGGTATATGAACTTAACTATTACCTCTAGGTATTGACCACAAAAATCCTGTTGTTC
This sequence comes from Apotomis capreana, assembly GCA_947623375.1. Lineage (NCBI taxonomy): Eukaryota > Metazoa > Arthropoda > Insecta > Lepidoptera > Tortricidae > Apotomis > Apotomis capreana. The sequence goes on from OX392518.1 coordinate 11,282,146, forward strand.
ATATACAGATGCGCGGATGCTACGACTGCGTCTGGTCGAGGTCGCCCACTCCATTGTTCTCGATTTCACGAAACTGTACATACCCTTACCATGAGTTTGCAGTGACTGTACTTGCGAGCGACTGCGTTAACGATTTGTATGGAGAATTGTAGTTCTACAAAGTGACCACTAGTGGCGCTGTACTATTCTCCATACAAATCGTTAACGCTGTCGCTACCGAGTGCGGTCACGTTAACTCATGGTACTGGGAGCTTTTGGCCGCGAGATGACGCATTCAACCACCGATGTATCTCGAAGTAATGGCATCACAAAGAAGAACTTTAAACGTTGCAGAATGCACGGTGATTTTTAATTATTATTATTATAATTATAATATTTTTTAAATCGACTATATTTCCAAAATTTTGTGAGGCGACCTAGAGATGCCTACTCTCGAATAAAAAATATTTTTTGTATTCGGTTAATAAAATAAATTATGGAGTACTGAGGTAACAAAATACAATCGAATTTTATTTCAGTGTACTTTCAAATCGTCCATTGTATTTAAAGAAGCATTTTATTTATTTATAGAATATGCACAATTCATTATGACTAAAAATTAATACTAAAATACAGGTAATAAAGAAAGGAAGAAAGAAAAGAGGTAGTCGAATTAAGAACTTTTCCGTTTTAAATTTGATTGTGAGCCATAGTAGACGGGTATAACCTGCGACAGGTGCGTGCGCACGCGCCTACAGATCAATGGATCACTCCAGTGGTGGCTTCATTCGTGCTACCTGTGTCTTATTCAATTGTTTATTTTTTTAAGTATAAATTATTTATTTCATGTTTGTGCGTAAACCGTAAAGTAAGTTTGTATATTGAAGATACGCTCATGGAGAAATAATGCGGGTCATTAACTGTATGTTGTCCGATTACCCCAGAGCTAACAGGCTGTATAGGAGCTTATACAGCCATTTTATTTCTAATTTAACCCTTAAATGCATGAATAAAAGAAACACAATATTATTTTATTTCAAATAAATGTTTCTTGTTATCAACCAGTAATTCATTTTTGTTTATGTAAGCTGCATCTTACACCATGCATTTCAGGGTTAAGGTGCATAAAGGCTGTATAAGTGATTATATATGCAGGCTGTGTGCTACTCGACTGCAGGCTGCTGAGGTCCGTCAGCCCAAGTGTAAGTTTCTTTCGGCTTTCTTCTCAACAGTGGTCTCCTCTTGCGAAATGTCGGTAGATTCACAATCTGACTTGTAAAAGTGCCCTTATGGCCTTACTTACTGAATAAATTATTTCATTATTATTTCATTTCATTCCACGTAGCACAAATAGAAATAGTTTATTTGTTCAACATAGGTGCATGTGGGTACACAATACGGGTGTGACAATTTTATTTCAGTTCCACTATGCTGAGCCGTTAGGCATATAAATATTGTAAGTAATTAATAGAGTACAGGGAAGTTGTGCTCCATTAATTGTCTAACAAAAAATCACTTATTTTATAGTACTCTTTTTCTGCCAAGAAATTAAATAACTTATTTGCTACAGGCTGCTTAAGCGTTTATGCAGCTTATACGGCTTATTTCAGTTGTGTAAGGGCTGTAAAAGGTCTTATACAGCATGTGTGCTGCTTGGGAGGTGACTGACTGCGGACTACGGGCAGCTGTTTTTTTTTATTAATTGTAGTGATCCCAAAATATTTGTCCGTTGAAATTAAGTATTTTTCAAGGAGACTAAATTTGACACTGAAAAATAAATGTTTTGTGTGTTTGTATGTAGGTTGTGTGTGTGTTTGTGAGTTCATCACCAACTTCCACTATTTCCGGTACATTGTTCGGATCCGGTTAAGTACGCGGCCGAAGGGAAACTGTTAGCTACTTTACAAGTTGAAACCACTTTTCAAGTTCAACGTAGCTACTTTTCAAGTTCATCAGTCTTTGGAGAAGTATACAATAGTGTGATAATTTTTCTTATGTGCGGATGAAGGTACGGACACACTGTAGGAATTTTTTTATTCGCATTTTATGAGGGCTTAGTCCTTTTAACATGCTGATTGTTTAGTCATTTTTCTCTATGATCAAACATATCTCTTAACATTATTATCGATGTTACTACCTAGAACAGGGCTATTGAGATTTGTTCAAATATATACCATTTGAAACCTACAGTTTGAAGTTTTCATTGATAATTTTTGTTTCAAAAACAACTCGAAATTGACAAAATTAACACGAAAAATTAGTTATTTCAACTTATTTTCGACTGCACGCAATGAAAACATGAAATAGCTATGTTAACTAGAACTCGGGGAAAAAAATTATTCACTTCAAAAAGTTGGTTGAAATTCAATTTATTTGTCATAATATGAAAAAAAAAGGAGTAAGGCCTCTTAACAAGTTGCGCAAGACATAAATTCGTTATATTACGCAGCCCAGAGAGGCAGGTGCGCCCGCGCACGCAGGAGCGCTATCAGATTAATGGGGTGTAGGAACTATCGATTGACAGGCCGCCTTTTGCTGGCTCGATGTTCTTTGTGTAGGCCGAGCAGCACATGCGTCGGTAACTATCGTGCAATTGAACATGAAAGTATATAAATTTAAATTTAATGAAAATGTTTACCTACATATATATATATATATATTTGCTTAAGGGCTGCATCACTAAATTCGCCGAAACCAGACAAAGACTTAAAAAAATCCGGACATTTAGAGTAAATCGCATTTTTTGCCTGGACGTATCCGAAAATAATATTATTAAAAAAAACACGCTTTATTTTTCATTCACATTAAGTACAACGTGCCCGGATTTTCCCCGGACACTTTTTGAAATGCCCCCGGACGGCCTCCAAACTAGGACAAATCTGGGAAAACCTGGATGGATGGATGGCAGCCCTAGGTTAAGGGGATATTTTTTCATACAAATCGAAGTTTCATTCTCAACTGTTCCCTCCTCCAAACTTGGGAAAATTCTTGGAAAATTCGTATACTCGGCGTCTGTTTGGAGCGACATTTTGGCCAAAAGCAGACACTTAAGTGACACCTCGCTATCGCGTAATAGAACAAGGCCCGCAGATGTCAGTATATTCGGCTGTAAACACCTGCAGGTCGCATTTCTGAACCAAATTCGCTGGACATACAAATTAAAAAAATGGCCAAGTTGAAACGTAGACGCTTCGCTCGCTCGGTCAAGGCATCAAGTAGGACAATGCACCATAACATTAACCCGAAGATGACACACGAAGAATACAAATAGTATTTTCTGTGTCATATTAATAAGCGGTTTGTCGTGACTGCTGGCCGCATGCGAGCCGCGCATCCATCATCGGATGTAAGAAAGTTAATTGATAGGCTTCATGATCAATATATTTTGAATTAATTTGTACATAAACTTTACTAATATTCAATTTATTCATGAAAGTAACAACATTATAAAGTAACAACATAAAGTAATAAAAAGGATAAGTATTAAAACCTTAATCTAAATAAACTATAATATATAAAAAATACGGCCAAGTGCGAGTGGGACTCGCGCACGAAGGGTTTCGCACCATTATCTGTAAGTTTGTTGTATGGGAGCCCCCCTTAAATATTTATTTTATTTTATTTTTAGTATTTGTTGCTATAAAGGGTCCCGTTTTTGTCCTTTGGGTACGGAACCCTAATAAAAAACCAGCCAAGAGCATGTCGAGCCATGCTCAGTGTAGGGTTCCGTACTTGCCCATCCTTCAAAAATTTTCCATAATTTTTTGACCCGTGGTTGAAAAGTTAAACCAATTTTTTTGGATTTCCGGAGCGAATATTTACAAAACCCCTTTTTGGTTTGGAGACCCCTATTATTTTTAAAAAACCTATTCAACGACACCCCACACACTGTGTTGGAAGGAAAAAAAAATCATCCCCACTGTACGAGAGGTATCAAAAAAAAATTTTTTAGTGTTTATTTTACCGTTTTGTCGGCGTGATACATACACATACTGATACCAAATTTCAGCTATCTAGTACTAATGATCACGGAGCTAAGCCTCGGACGGACGGACAGACGGACATGGTGTAACTGCAAGGGTTCCTAATTGACTACGGAACCCTAAAAAGGGTCATAAAAAGAATACCCTATCTAAAAGGTCCGCCTGCGGCATGGTCCCCGTAGTATGCTGGCAGCGTTACCTCTTTGTATAGTCAGAGAGATCCTCTGGCAGAGGTACCAAGCTCTGGGGTCTCCCGAAGCGTCGATCAACCGTTTCGACAAGGCCTTCATGAACATTCTCATGTCAGCCGACCAAGAGCCCAATGTTTTGACTGCAAGCGCCGCAAATTCCTAGTTGTTAAGTACTCGAAACGACAAATTATTTGCGGCGCTTTAAATTTGGGCCGCCTGGTTGTGGGACTGCGCGAAAGTGTCGACACACGTGGCGTCCCACACCAGTGCCCTGCCCAGCTTCCACGGCACCAACATTGCTCCGTCGGGGCGCTTGCCATCGTCTCTTGCTACCCAAGGGTTCAAGGACCGCAGGCACAGAGGTGCATTAGTATATATGTATGTATGTATGTAAAAACTTTATTGTACACAAAAACAATTTACAAAACTTAAGAAAAAAAAAAGACATGTACAAAGGCGAACTTATCCCTATAAGGGATATCTTCCAGTTAACCTTTGAGCAAATCAGAAAATAATGGGATATCCAAGAAGATAGACAAACGAACAAGTTAGTATGTACAGATACACTAGGGACTAATGTCTTAATATAATAAAATATGTATATAATATCGATCGTTTGTATTTATGTACCTCATGTTTTAGATTTAATACAAACTCCTTCCACCATCCAAGATTGGGTTAGGTTAGGATATAGGTATCAATCAACTCAGCTGACTTCTTTAATATGAGAACCTTATATAATGATTATAATATTTTCACTCAATCGGCGCCGCCCCTCGAGGAAAAGAACAATTATTTCCCCTGTTGTTTAAAGAGAGCACGAGTCATTGTCAAAACAGCTCGTGCCACACTCATAATATTTGGTCTTACAGTCGTTCAATATTTTTTATTGCGTAAAGATATCTTTAAAGACTTGTCGCACTTGGGTGTATTGATTGATACACCCTGCTATAATAAGTATAGGTACAATCAGCTGCACAATTGAATGAATTCATTTATAAATGAGCCAATTTGTGTACCTAGCCCATAGTACCTTAAATGGCATGATTTAGGAAATAGTGATAGCTTGGAATTTTAGTAATATTTATTCAAAACTTTTTGCATGGCAATAATATTTAAAATACTTATTGGAATTATATTTTGAATTCATACACTTCATCACAACCTCTTTCCGAATTGACGTTGGATTGTAAAAAAATCACAAAGGTACAGATTTACCAGCAAAACTACCATACAACCACTTTCGTTATTATTTCATGAAATGTATACTTTACTTTAATATTTTATTATAAACACAATTATGTTCTTCTTAATGATTTTTAATGAAGGTAAATTAACAACACATTTATATTTTCAAACTTCCAAGGTTCAAATCTCGCAAAAAAAAAATTGCGCACCGAAACGACACAGTTATATATACTTATTTAGTTACCTAGCAACATGTATATTAATGCATGATTTTAATTAAAAAACAACGTATAAGTATTGATGATATCGTCTCACAATCATTCAGTGAAATTGAGCATTTGGTTATAACACAAAATCGAACATAATTCAAAGTGAGCTCACCCCATCTGCACCCCGGTCCCCAAGACATGCGCCCTGACTTCCTGGAGGGTCATATCCGGCCCTTCCTGTGTTGCGCAGGTCGCCATGACAACGGCACAGGTGATTGGGCATTGCGTATGAGATATTACGTACTAGCCATATAAAGTATCACCAAAACATGCGCCCTGGCTTCTTGCTGGGCCATATCTGGCCCTGTTTGCTAACGTAAACCAAATGTTTACAATGAAGCGAAAAATTTAAACATTTAATAGTTCAGGCAGGGTTCGATCCTGCGTTTCCAACGGCGTCCTACCTACTGGACCACTGAACCAGATGCGAGAGCCATTTATTTTTTCAACCGGTTGCTTCTGCATGCCTTAGGGTGGCATCGTAGCGCCATCTACTGTAAATATTCAGACTTTATGACCGGCACCATCGTGTCAAATTATGTTGAGACTTGAGTGGTCCAATAGGTAGGACGCCCATGTTGGGCCGGAAAGCCGTTGGAAATGCAGGTTGCCTGGCAGGCACCCTGCCTGGACCATTAAATGTTTCAATTTTTCGGTTCATTGGAAACATTTGCGTATGAGATTTAAGACGAGAGAGAGGCTAGTACGTAATACGGACTAGCCATATATAGTGAATATTGAGTATCTCCAAGACATGCGTTCTGGCTTCTTGAAGGGTCATACCTGGCTCACGACAGCACGGTGATTGGGCAACACTTTAGAGATATTGTGTACTAAAAGTACGTACTATACAGTATGTAATCGTTAAATGTGAGTAGGCGATAATTCTGTAACTATAACAGACATCAGAGCATTTTAAACTGGTATATGTAGAACGTAAGTAGTAAGTAACCCAATGAGTAGAAGTAGAATCACATCAAAAATATTTGGATAATTTCATCTTTTCTATTTTTATCTTCATATTTTGGGGCCATGACAATTTGTGTGTTTTCATAAAAAGAATTTCACGAATGCAAAGGGTCTGTAGATGTGTCTTAGTGTCTCTATGCATCAACATTAAAGTAAGTTTATTTAACTTAAGTTGAATGCACATGTAGAGTGTCAAAGTCAAGGTCTCAGGTCAAAACTTTAAGTTAGGAGATATTCATAATTGAACATTATGGCGTTCGTAAGTTATTTCTCTACTTACGTATGTATTCTGCATCAAAGTGTGGATAAACTATAACAGGTACGAGTAACAAACACAGAACCCTCTCTGCAGAAGGGTGGGGTGCGGCCGGAAGCCGGACGCAGTGGGGAGAATCGGGGAGATTGACTGGCGATTTTTATTTAAAACGTTCGTTCACTTTGTAGCCTTAGGAGTCAACACTAGGGGTAGTACAATACACTCTGTATATTGTTTTAAATCCTAAAATTGTATTGAAGGTAAATTTTCTATGGAAATGGGTAATTTTTTGATGCAGCATATGTGTATGCCATCTGTCATTAAAATTTTATTTCTTCGCCGAATTGGGTTTTTTTTTTACCAATTTTGGTACATTACACATATTTGTTATAACATTTTTCTATGTAGCCGTCAACTTCATGAGGTTGCTATAAAACAACCTGACCCAACCTCATGGTATCTTTACGATGACCCTCTTAAAAATCATGCAAAACTTACGGCTTCAAAAAAAAAGATACAACGAAATTAAAGAATTTAAGTATCATTGTCGTTGAATCTTACTTTCTTAAGAATACGATTCTTAAAAAAAATATTCTTTAGAAATACCTAGGCCTTGATAAATTAGGATTGTTTGTAGTTTAATTTGTAGTGATAATTAACGTATTTTCAACTGGAAAATTAGTTACGTTAATTTGCAAGGATCGTCACATTATTTCTACTTCTGTCAAAGTGGTAAATGGGTCAAAAGTGTCACGAAAGGAAACGCGTAAGTAATTAGCCCCCGCCATCCATCTTGTCACAAGTCGACACCCTCATTATAATTCATAAATTCATTATTCTATTAATATTATGCCGTTTACATATTAATTGTTTGTTTTAGTACAACTAAATTATATTGTATATTGTTAATATATATATATATCTAACTTATTGACTTTTGTCTCGTTTAATGTTTTTTGCCACTGCTTTTAATGATTCTGCACCAACTGCTAGTTTGGCTGGTGGTGACTGGTAGAGAATGCCTTATGGCATTAAGTCCGCCGTTTGTACTTTTACTTTTTTATTTAGTACAATAAAGTGTATATAAATAATTAAGTTTATCTACTGGTAAATTGTAATCAACAATCATTGACTAAAAATCAGATAATTGATATGGCAGTAGATATAACACAATGATCAAGCACAATATACAATTTAAGTAATATCTTGCCGGTCTTGAGAGGAAATACTACGACCCATCTTTCCCCGATCTTTCTGTTTACGTTAAGTTCACACCTAGTAATAGTAACTGTGGTGTTACATACAAATGAGGTCCAAACATAACGTTTCGTTCTGATCTGTTTGCTCCTCCAAACCTTAACCAATTTTTATGAACAAAGAATTTAAGAAACTTTAAATAACAGGTTATCATCGATCTCTTCCAGATAAACTTTGAAATGTCTACAAGTTTTACGTAAAGAAACTCCAAACCTAAAAAGACATTCGACAGCCAAGAAAGCCTGAATTATCGACCAAAGTGACATCTCGCGAAGACCTCCAACGTCCAAATCCAATAAGATGGCTCGATGAGAAACCTATCAAATTACAAAGCTATTTTACAGACAATCTCCGCTGAGCCTCTCCCCCGCGTGATTTGTTTTCTACATGCTTCTTAAATGGTTTACTTATTACAGTCTTATTAGGGCAGTCTTGCGAAATGTCAGTTATATGTCTCACGGCGGGTTGGGATGCGGGGAGGGATGAATCATTATACAACGACGGCATTACAAAGTTGTATAGCCCAATTGGGTGTTCAGTCAGCCTACGCCAAATTGTGGATTTTTAGTGGTAGTAATTTATTTTCCTGGCAACGACTCTTTTTTGGTAACTGTCGCTGAAAGTCTGTGAATGTCACTGATGTAAACAAAAAGGAAACAAGACTAAAGATTCCGCAACCCTCAAGTATTTTTTTGCATAATAAAGCCAAAGATAACCACAGTGATGAAAGTCAAATATTTTTTTTCATTAGGTATTTATATCGCAAGAAGAACGAAGGATTGAGTAACATTCGGGTAAACAATGTTTTGAATTTGGTTGATGACAAATCGCTATTGACGTTTAATAATCCAAAAATATGTATATGAAGACAAGTATGCTCATTATTTCCATATGAAAGCTGTTTGTAGCGCCACTATCCTTGGGCAGACCCGATAGTTTGTTAGGCTATACATATTACATACTTTTATAAGAACAGTCTTGCGAAAAGTCAGTTATATTTATATGTCTCATGTCTCATGGCGGAAAAAACGAAGGGATGAATCATGTTACAGCGACGTCATTACAAGGTTGTATAAATGGATTGCCTGACCAATCAGCACCATTCATATATGTAACCTCGTAAGGACGTCGCTGTTGCATGAAAATATTTATAGACATCATACGGTAGAAATTTGTATAACATATAACTAGAATACTATGAAGTGAATGAGCATTGTTCGTTATTTCCGGTAATATCCTTCAAAACTTCAGAAAGACGCGTTAAATTCCTAATATATTAAACTACAGAGCTATTATCATTTAAATAACATAATTATGTTTTATATACATAATTATATGAGATTATGAACGATATCGCATTAACATACATAAAGATTACACACTGTTTTCACCAAAAATAAACGCCACACCCATTTTCCAGCAACCCTCTATCGGTCATTCGTTTTTCTCCGCGGCTATCTGGCGGGGACTAATGTTGTGTGTATGTGTGTGTGTGTGTACGCGTGTGTGTGCTGTGTGTGTGTTTGTGTATGTGATGAGGTGACGTGGCTGCGGCAGATAAACAGAGCTGAACGCACACACTCACAACTGAGGTGTGAGGTGTACAAGGAGCAAGTGTCAGATAACTGTATATTACTGCACCTAGAAAGGTAAGTATAGACGGCCGACCGTAGGGAGGCCGGATAGTGATACGAAGACGGAAAGCCCTTTTCACGCATGTATAGTGGTTTTTTGTAACATATGCAATGAAATACACCACTCAAAAAAATATTATTCAGCTGTTTAGCCTGTTAATGAACACAGACGCCATGTTGGAAAAAATTACTTCCCGGCTTTAGGCCTTCAATTTTGTAAAAAAATCCTTTACAGTTATCTCGAGTTGTTCCGCTCGAAACGTGATACTTCAAAGCCTATTATAACGCACGTTATGGTGACATTTCATTGAATGTCTGAGAAAATATTATTTCTAATGTGCGGAAATGAATCATTTATACCACGTTACGCTACCATCAAAAGCCTGCTAAATGACACTTCCTTTTAGAGTTCTGCCGTTCTTGCGAATTTTGGGAAACTTTCACCAGATTTATACGAGACGTTTTCAAAAGCTTTCTCCTTACGCAAAGGGAGATCCCTCCAGTTGCCCTGAATACCACTCCAGCTACCTCCTCACACGCTGAATAAAGGCTGTTTCGGCGTTTATGCAGCCATTATTCAGCTTACACATACAACACCGGGAGCCCGCCCCGTGGGCACTGTGCTCGTAGCGAATTTTCGCCACATACACATTTCCCCATGTTATCGGCTACGCGCGTAGCGCTACGAAATCCTCGGTTGCGAAAGAGTTATTAGCGGTATAAGGGCTGTACAAACGCTTATACAGCTTGTGTGCTACTTGGGATAATTTCCTCTCATGGCACTACCGCCCTTAGAGTGTCGTATATCATTGTGTTGATGCGGCGCGTTACGAACGCGCGCTGATTTTATCCAAAAAGCTGTCATTCGAGCTTGGTACCCTGGGGGCCTATGATGATTGCCATTATCACGTGATAAATAAGTGATAAAGCATCTGTCATTCACACTTGCATTTTGTCAAAAGACGGATGCTTTGTCACTTATTTATAGCGTGATAAAAGCAGCCATCATGGGCCCGCTGGTTTGCTCAGATTCGTAGACTATTTAGTAGAGCTGTTAGTAAAACCTGCCCGTCTAGCACAACTTCGCTTCGCGTCTCTTGTCGCGCGACATAGCATCGCCCGTCACTCTCTAATAGTACAGCGAAGAAAGAGATAGGTAATATTTCTCGCGCCAGAAAGAGTCGTGTGTCACAGTTGTGCCAGAGGTGCAGCACACTGACTCGCACGACAAGCGTAGTCGCGGCAAGATATGCTAGCCCTTCTGGTGTGCTCTGATTACTATTTTAGTACACTTTTTAGTAAGAGATTAACACTCCTGCTATCTCCTAGACTGACATTAGTTCCTCTCGTTGTACCGCCACCCTTACAGGTCACCTGGATATTCACACGCGCACGCTGTGTTGATGCGGCGCGTTGCCATGGCAACGGGCGCGGCTTCCCAGAAGAGCTACCTAGGCTTTGTCCTCTGGAACATGACACGACGAGTTTTAGAAGTCAATAAGCGGACTTTTAGCTGTATATTTATAGCATCCTCTTGTTTATTAGAGTTGATAGTATAAACAACACACAAATAAATAACTAAAATAAAGGTCAGGGAGGCTCAAATAAGTAATATACGCGATATAATCCGTTTAATTTGTCAGTATTGCACCCGTGCGAACGCGGTTGGCACAGTTTGTAGAGACCTGCCTACTGAGCCGGCGGTCCCGGGTTTGAATCCCGGCCAGGGCAAATATTTGTGTGGTGAACTCGAATAGTTGTGCTTGGGTCATGGTTGTTCTATGTATTTAAGTGTATTATATTTATCTAAATAAGTATGTCTATCGTATTCTAGTACCCATAACACAAGCCTTCTTGAGCTTAATTTGGGTTTAGCTCGATTTGTGTGAGGTTGTTTGACATTTATTTATTTATAAGCTACGTTATAAAATCATGACGTCACCAAACCTCCCTCTGCGAACCCGGCGGACTATCTGTCACGGCCTAACTTCCTGGCACCTGGCAATCAATGTCGAACAATACCCGAATTTCCGAGCCGGTAAAAAATGATCTGTCAAACTGCTTTCCCGCCAATTTACCGGCGAGGGTGGCCCGCAATTAAAATGGGGTGATAAAGCGGAATATTTAGGTATCTACATCTATACTGTTATGAAATTCTAATTCTACATCACTATTAAGAAATGAAGTCTCGTAGTCTATCTGCTTAGTATGTTTCATCGCTGTATATATTTATTTATATTATATATGTATGTATATATTTACATGAATAGCATAAATTATGTTTAAGTATTATAGTTATGTTTTGTCGCCGCCTACAATTTGTCTGTTTTGCCCTAAGGTTGACTGGTAGAGAATGCATGGCATTAAGTCCAAAAAAACTGCTGTTTAGCCTGTTCATGAACATAGACGCCATGTTTAAAAAAATACTTCTCGGCTTAGGCCTTCAATTAAAAGTACAGTTCTCTCGAGTTGTTCCGCCCGAAACGTGATATTTCGAAGGCTGAACGCACGTTATGACGACATTTTATTATTTGTTTGAGAAAAAGAAATTCAATTTCAGTTTTATATGGAGAGGAGCCATTATTTCAGGAAAAATCTTAATCTTATCTGCATTTGTATGGGCGCGTGGCGCCAGCTGTGCAGCACTAAGTATCTGTTGTAAAAAAAAACTTCTCTTCACGCCGAAATGACTGGACAATTTTTAAATAATTTTAGTACAGAAATGGACATCCAAAGATGGTTATAGGATACTTTTTACCTGACTATGGTGAAGAACGGTTTTACGCATGTAAAGTTGAAGTCGAAGTTTATTTAGATACTAGAAGCTGTACTTCGTTCCAGTACCTAAACAAAGCATCGATCAGAAATTAGGTACCTACGTATAATATGTAGGAGTAAAACTACAGCTTCCACGGCTTCGTCACCTTAGAAATATTTCGGAACTTTAATGTTATAAGTATCTTATATCAAATATATCATAATGCAAGATATTCCTAACTGACACGAGACTCTTCATCGCGCTACAGATACAGTACCTGTCACTTTCCTTTTAATACCGTGCGAGAAAGACAACAGATGATACTGAGTCGCACGACAAGCGAAGTCGCGGTAAGATATGCTAGCCCTGTAGATTATAATTAATCTGTGCCTGTAGTTCAAACACATCTAAATCTGTTCAACGGTTTACGTGATATTTAGTAACAAACATCGAAATCGAAATGCCTGGATAAAATACGGCACTGGTAATATTTGTATCGTATTTGAAATAAACAAAATAAGGTCGGATTTTGGCCAAAACAATAACTGAATCAAAACCACACTCTATTCGGTTCTTGAGATTATCACTAATTTAAGTGAAGCGTAAAATAGTAGATAAGTACATAACAGAGAAGTACCTAAATAAACAGGTACGGTACCTACTATATGCAATGCAACCCGTTTCAATGTATTCTTTGAAATGAATCTAAATCAGTTAATTTGATTAGAAGCTAGCTTGCCACATGTTAAACCTCCCATCAAATTTTTCATCGGAGATTAAAAACAATCTAATAACAGTCGTTTAACATCATAAATTCTATCATCATTATCATGTCATTACTCTAAAATAGATTAGAACTCTCCCCGCGCAAATAGGTTATTAAAACAATTGACCTTTCATGATTGCCATTATTGTCCTGACCTTTCGACATCTTCGAGATAGCCCCCCGAGATGTGGCATTTGTGCCGCCATGGCGACGTGGCACAAACATCTGTGGGGGGACTGGCAAAGAATAATCGGTAGAAATGACACTGGGAGAGACTCATATAGAATAATGGGAAGAGGTGACACTTCTATCTGGGTATCTTTCAGCACAGATTTTAGTTGACATTAATTTTGTCATTTTGGAAAATATCCCGTCTAGAGGTTTCATTCTGTGGGGCAGACGGGCAAAGAATAATGGAAAGAAGCGGCACTTTCTTAGAGACCAGAAAATAATCTAATGGCAAGTAACTCGTTGTACATGTTTTATTTAACATTATCTGGACATCTAGCCACATACCTCTAGAGATGTGGCATTTGCACTGCCATGGCGACGTGGCCAAACACCTGAACCTGAATTTTAGGTGGCATTATATTTGTCATCTTGGCAAATACCTCTAAGCGTTTCATTCTGTGGGGTGGGGCAGACGGTCAAAGAATAATAGGAAGCGGCACTTTCTGAGCGGCCTGAATATTAAGACATAGCCTAGTGGCAAGTAACTTGTAGTACATTTTTTATTTGACATTATCTCGACATCTAGCCAGATACTTCTAGAAATATGGCATTTGTGCCACCATGGCGACGTGGCACAAACATCTGTGGGGGAGACTGACAAAGAATAATTGGAAGAAGGACACTGGGAGAGACTGATGTAGAATAATGGGAAGAGGGGACACTTTCTGAGGAACTTTAACAGAACATCGAGGCTACCAAGTATTTTTGCGTATTTTATTTTCCATTATTATCCTGACCGGTCGACATCTAAGAGATAGCCCCCCGAGATGTGGCATTTGCGGCTCCATGGCAACGGGGCGCAAACATCTGTGGCAGACTGGCAAATAATAATGGGAAGTAGCGACACTGCGAGAAACTGACAAAGAATAATTGAGAAGCGAAGTTTGCCCTGAACGGCCTGAACAACACACACACTTGAGGCAAGTACCTATATCCTATTGTTCATGTTTTTTTTTATATAATCCGCTAATCTCTCGACATCTTGCCAGATATTCCTAGAGATGTGGCATTTGCGCCACTACGGAATAAAACATTACCGTCAAAAAGTTGTTTCTTTTGACCGACTGAATGTACGCATAACGACTGGCTTAGAAAGCGCATCGTTTTAACAAATAAAAGCGGAAGGCACCGATCATCTTGGTTCAGTATTCTCCCACTAACCTAACCTACAAGTGTGGCAAATTTCACAATAACGTTTATTAGTAAGACGCATTTAAACATCTTCAAAATTTACTAGGTATTATATATATTGAATATTCTACTATATTACTGTTCTAGTATATACTTTATTAAAAGTTTACAATAGTATAGCGGTGCATATGAATTTGCCATTAAAATATAACCTATCAACAAAATCGGCAACAAGCAAAACAGATACACAATTAAATTAACCACTTATCTCAATAATCTCGTCAACATGGTACCTTTCCGGACACAATCAGCCAAAAAGTGCAATTGCTGGAAAACACACGACACACAACCCAATCCAAACGACATACGAATGAATTCAAAGTGACCTTTCCTAAAATTGTATGAAATCACGATCAAACAAAACTGAACTCTGAATATGAGGTATACTGGGATAGAATTCGGTTCATAGCGCGTTCATATTTTAGTTATGTTATAATAAAAGGGGAGGTTGGGGTTTAATTCCCATAAAACGCACCGTATCTCGGGGGAGAGCGGGCAAACATCGTTACGCTAGTGTGACGGAGGCGTGTTGATATTTGTCGTGTCAATACCAATAAGTGTATTGTTTTTCGGTTGTGAGGGTTTCTTTGGGATTTCCCACCCTTTGACATTCACATTAGTAATCCTATGAATCCTATCGCATATAATTCAAAGAATTTTAATGATCATCACATCATTTCAATTTTCCAGTAAAGAAACTAAGATGTGTATACCACGCTTTACTCAGCAATATTAGCGGCGAACCGAACGGTGGTGGATTTTTGTGGAGTGCGAGGGACGGTTCTGCGCATTCGTGCTCCCTACGCACCTAGTAATAGTTATAGTACCAAGGTATTAGGTATTTCTTATGAGCATTATGTCAATGAAGAAGCAAATGAGAGTGTTCTGATTATGTATGGGTATATTTCTACGAACTTTTTAAGCAACTAAGCAAGATGAACGTTGTTTCCAACTAACCAGATATACTTAGATACTTCCAGTGTGCATTCAAATTGAAGAAAAATCTCTGTGGAAAAAAATGATTTTAATCTTTTGCTGTGAATTACTTTGAAGTTTTTTGAAGTCTGTTGCTATATTTGTTTAATTTAGTAGTTAGGTAGTTAAGGTTTGTGATCTTTCTACTTGACAGGTATAGGATTGTTGATTAACTTCGAAAAATGCTGAAGGAATCCTAAGGAAACCAGCGTTAAAAAAACTAGTTTCATGTATGCAAGTATCAAAAATATTCCACAAATTGTACATATAACCAGAATACAGTCTAAACTAACAGATTAAAGTTATTAACTCTTCGTAGCTCCCCGCAATTTCATTTCATACCGTTTTAACGAAGCCTGTGTGTTCCACGAATTCGTCCATTTATGAAGTAGACGGTTCTTAGAAACGGCTATAGCATTAGGTTTTCCAAGAGCCATAGCAGAAAATACAGTTTTCACGTCGAGAACAGTTGTTGTAATGAGAAATGTCTCTAAATTTATTTGTTATTTTGTATAGTTTGTGTAAAAGTCAGTGATTTCATCCCCAATGGTAAAAAATCATACGACGCATCAGACGACGCGGTTGGCGCAGTGTTAACGCAGCTGCTTACTGAGCCGGCGGTCCTGGGTTCGAATCCCGGAAAGGGCAAATATTTGTGTGATGAACACGATGTAACGTTATGTAATAGAACATTCTAGGCCGTCTTGGCCAGGAAGTGAAATTTTCCCGCTTTCGGCCTAAGTTACTAGTCACCCTGGGTGACGGAAATCCCAATTCCCACTTACGGCCAAGCGTGATGTAAAATATTCTTTAATGTTTTATATTATTATTATATAATAATTTTTAATTGGCATTTAAAATGATAAACAAGTAAAAAACTATGATAACCGCTTTGTACTAAGTATTATTGATTGCCAAAAATAATACAATGACAGCATTACACACGAAAACATGTATGTTTTTATTATTAGGCGCCCTAACCTTATGACTCATCACTGCATACAAATTTAAAAGCTCAGTGAGTCATCTTGACTTGCGTGGACTGCTAAGCTTTGCGTGTAATATTAATAAAACATTCATCCCCTGAAACCCCCTTTATTATCTTGGTAGATCTATTATACTAATTTTAATCTGACTTGACCAGACGTTTCCACAGTTAAGTTAACGCAAGCAGATATACTACCTAAGTGGAAAAAGGGTCATCGTTTTGTGTTGGATAAGTTCACATTAAATTCATTTGCATAACAAAATACCGCGAAACATATTTAGAGAAAAAATTCAATACCAGGTAAACCGACAAAATATGATGGCAAGAACGCCAATACGGTATTTGAAGACTGGCTCAAATAAGCAACTTTCTATGAAGTCATTAAAATCAGCAGTCAAAACATGTCTTGTAATTAGTTTAAGTCTAATTAAAAATAGATTGATCTCCAATAGTAAGTGATAGCTTATTTGATTCGTTGCATTTTTAGGGTTCCGTACCTAAATCGGAATAAACGGAACCTTATAGGATTACTTTGTTGTCCGTCTGTCTATCTGTCAAGACTACTAATATTTCTCGAGAACGCGTGGAGGTATCAGTATATACTCAAGTCTACGGTTCCTTGAAGCTGTGAAAAATTCCAACTTCTACGTTAACGTGGAAAAAAGATACGGCCGTTTATGTCGCAAAAAACGTACATTTCGACATTCTCAAGGGAATCAAAATGATAGGGTAATTACTTCCCGATGACCTAGAACTATGAAATTTGGCAAGTAATATCGTCACATACTACAAATACTTATAAAAAACGGAAAACTATACATTTGTAATAAAATCATATAAAATATAGTCCTTTTCAGACATCATATTTGGAGTACTCGGTTGCGTTAAGTTTGTAAGCGGCGCCATACATTTCAGGTGCAAACTTAAGTCAACCAGGCCAATTAAGATGGGATAAGTGAAAATTTGTACGGAACCCTCGCTCGGTGCGCGAGTCAGACTCGCACTTGGCCGGTTATTTTAATTTATTTTCACTGTAGTGAAATGCCGAATTTTGTATACAGACATGTAACCACTATGTACCTACCCACAACATTACTCCTGTGGCGTGGAGATAATCCCATTAGCGGGTTATACTCCCACACAAAGTCCGACTCAGTGGTAGTGCGGGCTAACCAGCCCTTATCTATATATATAAATGCAAGTGTCCTGACTGACTGACTCATCAACGCAGAGCCGAAACTACAAATGCTAGTGTTAGGAATGCCTCGTCGGCCGGCTCCTCACATTGACATCTACGATAGCTCAGTAGTAGAACGATATAAAGAAACACAAGGGTAAACAAAAACGATATATATTTAACACAAAAACAAATTAACACAATTAAAGATCGGAGCGTAAACTAACACAGAAAATTAACACACAAATTAAACCGCGAATTTAAACTAAATCTTAACTAATGAAGTCCTTTATCTTTCACTACGCACTAATTAACTAACAAGATGGTATACACGTGAGTAAGAGACTGGGCGGAAGTACTAGCGGATCGTTGATCTACGCACTTGAGTAACAGAGTGATGACTCGATGTTGACTGAAGTTGTACTACTACGGAGTCGTAACTCTACGCAGGCTAAAGTTGTACTACAAATTTTGCGGAAAACGAGCGTCCTTTTATTTGATCTGTTCAAGGTTTGTTTACATGTCTAGAGGGACGCCCGCTCCGTTACATTTATTCATTTCTTGCTTATAATATAATTCTCATCTTAAATTCAACTTATAGTTAATATCAAGGCTCACTTATAGAACACAAATCTATATGTGGTTTTGATGTGAGAGCTCCCATTTAATCATAATTATATGAAATGTACATTATTTCTTTGTTCGGACTCAGAGTCCGTCTCGCTCACACGGGTCGAGATATACACCTTCCTAGTCCCTCTTATCGCGGCGCGCGCAGCGTGCCGTGTTATTTTCATGTCAGCCGTGCTCGCAGCAGGTTGCGGCCGGTATAATATTAAGAGAATTTACTTATATGTTCATAAGGAACATTACTAAGTACAAAGTTTCAGGATTTTCTAATATTTATCCTTAAGTTTTACATCCAATGTAAACAACATGACTCCTTTGTCTTAGACTGTGAGTGGAAAGTTACCAGGATGAGTCATACTTGTTTACTTTCAGACTCCGTGGTCTTTTAACTATTTTACTTAGTTGTATTTTGGGAACTCTCTTACAATAGTTTTTAGGAAAAATAAGTGTTATACACACATTATATGGCCGCTTTTTAGGGCATTAGGTAAATAGGAATATATTATTTATTTCGCCTTAATTGTAATACGCCTATCCGTTTACAAAATATATATTATTTATTTATTTATTCTAAATACGCCTAGCTGTCCGTAACAGCTAGAGAGTTGAAATTTGCACACTAGGTTGCATTTATAAAGTTTACAAGAGATAAGAAGCGATTTTGAAAAAATCAATCTCTAAGGGGGTTAAACAGGGGTGCAAAGTTTGTATGGGGGAAACTTTTTTTTAAGAGCTAGAAACTTGAAATTTTGTAGAAAGATTACTTTTTCAAAAACACAAAAAGTCCTTTCAGCGTTTTGGAAAATTTCTCCTCTAAGGGGGTTAAAAAGGGGTGCAAGGTTTATATGGGAGAAACTTTTTTTTTTGAACTAGAGACTTGAAACTTTGTAGAAAGCTTACGTAATCAAATACAAAAAAAGTGATTTCAGCGTTTTGGAAAATTTCACCTGTAAGGGGGTTAAAAAGGGGTGCAAAGTTTGTATGGGGAAATCCGCTAATCTTCTTCTATCTATCTATACACGATGATTTTTAATCGGTGATCAGGTTCCAACTTTTCTAACTCAGTAAATGATGGCGGTCACGTTGAAGTCGAAATTACATGAAAACAAACTTTTATTTTTCTTTTATAATTTTTATTTAAAATATCAATTTTGTCTTAAATTCCTTGTCACCCTACTAATCTGTATCTGTAAGCTTACAACCTTTTTAATAATTTAATGGCAATGACAATTTATGAGTAATAACTTGTCATTGTCATTGTCATTGCCTATACAAAGTCGTAGGAAATTTCGTAAAATTTCCCGCCAAAGCGATGACACTTGACGTAGGTAGGTATCGTACTTTTAATAAATTTATGTAGGATGACCGTGTATCTAGTGGTTGTTAGGTTTAATTATGTTTCAACTTTTAATTAAATAAACAGTGAGGTAATTGCATGAGACCTCGCCTATTAGGTTTAATTTTAGCTGGATATTAATATTTTTCTACTCCTGATCACCGATTAAAAATCATCGTGTATATATAAATGCAAGTGTCCTGACTGACTGACTCATCAACGCAGAGCCGAAACTAAAAATGCTAGAGAGTTGAAATTTGCACACTAGGTTGCATTTATAAAGTTTATAAGAGATAAGACGCGATTTTGGAAAATTCAATCTCTAAGGGGGTTAAATAGGGGTGCAAAGTTTGTATGGGGGAAACTTTTTTTTAGAGCTAGAAACTTGAAACTTTGTAGAAAGATTACTTTTTCAAAAACACAAAAAGTACTTTCAGCGTTTTGGAAAATTTCACCTCTAAGGGGGTTAAAAAGGGGTGCAAGGTTTATATGGGAGAAACTTTTTTTTTTGAACTAGAGACTTGAAACTTTGTAGAAAGCTTACGTAATCAAATACAAAAAAAGGCATTTCAGCGTTTTGGAAAATTTCACCTCTAAGGGGGTTAAAAAGGGGTGCAAAGTTTGTATGGGGAAATCCGCTAATCTACTTCTATCTATCTATCTATATATATAAATGCAAGTGTCCTGACTGACTGACTCATCAACGCAGAGCCGAAACTACAAATGCTAGAGAGTTGAAATTTGCACACTAGGTTGCATTTATAAAGTTTACAAGAGATAAGAAGCGATTTTGAAAAAATCAATCTCTAAGGGGGTTAAATAGGGGTGCAAAGTTTGTATGGGGGAAACTTTTTTTTAAGAGCTAGAAACTTGAAATTTTGTAGAAAGATTACTTATTCAAATACAAAAAAAGTTATTTCAGCGTTTTGGAAAATTTCACCTCTAAGGGGGTTAAAAAGGGGTGCAAAGTTTGTATGGGGAAATCCGCTAATCTTCTTCTATCTATCTATATATATATAAATGCAAGTGTCCTGACTGACTGACCCATCAACGCAGAGCCGAAACTAAAAATGCTAGAGAGTTGAAATTTGCACACTAGGTTACATTTATAAAGTTTACAAGAGATAAGAAGCGATTTTGGAAAATTCAATCTCTAAGGGGGTTAAATAGGGGTGCAAAGTTTGTATGGGGGAAACTTTTTTTTAGAGCTAGAAACTTGAAACTTAGTAGAAAGATTACTTTTTCAAAAACACAAAAAGTACTTTCAGCGTTTTGGAAAATTTCACCTCTAAGGGGGTTAAAAAGGGGTGCAAGTTTTATATGGGATAAACTTTTTTTTTTGAACTAGAGACTTGAAACTTTGTAGAAAGCTTACGTAATCAAATACAAAAAAAGTGATTTCAGCGTTTTGGAAAATTTCACCTCTAAGGGGGTTAAAAAGGGGTGCAAAGTTTGTATGGGGAAATCCGCTAATCTATATATATAAATGCAAGTGTCCTGACTGACTGACTCATCAAAAGGCCAAGAGCGAGTCGGACTCACGTACGAAGGGTTCGTTACTATTTCGTATACAATTGCAAAAAAAGCACGTTTAGCAATTTCAACATTACTTAGATCTGAAAATAATAAAGATGTAAAATTTTCAAGATAATGGTTCCACGCGGACGAAGTCGCGGGCAACAGCTAGTACACTATACAGTTCAAGGCATGTCTTAAAAAGTATATATACATTATATGTAGGTACATACACCCAGTCCTTTACTTTTTCATCCTTTCTACTCCAGCGGTCAATATGTATAAGGTTGCAGCTAAAACGTAACAAGGCAGATAAATAGGAATATAATGAATAGCATATTAAGGTTCGTAACGAGATAATAACCGCGTTAATGCGAGTTTGCGCGGATACCGTCGCCACGCTCGCACGCGCCTGCGCAGTGGACAAGCATACAGTAGGTGCGTATTCTTGAAAGACATGCTGTTTGTATAGGCACAGAAACAACACAGGTTGTATTTTGATTTTCGTAAAGAATTGTATTTTATAGTGCGTCGGTATCGGCGCCGAATAAAATACTAGAGATGGTTATCTGTTCAAATGTTTGTAAAAGTCGACTGTATTTAGTTGGTTGTTCGGTTCGGTTACGAACGCGCGCTGACGCAATGGCAATTGTAATGCATAAATGCATTTATTTTTGTACGGCTGGCGTCAAACATTTATTTCCTTATATTCATTTTGTTACTATAAAGCGGCAACTATTCAGTGACGTAACGAGTCACTAGCCGAAGTGTCATACCTTGTTTTCTTATACCATGGATTTACCTATATTAACGAGGCCTTAATACATTATAAAATGTATTTTTTCATATTATACAAATATATTGATAATTTTATTTTTAGAGTGAGTAATACTTTTCCCTGAGTTCTAGATAGTAACATCGCTATTTCTTGCTTTCATTGCTTGCAGTTGAAAATAAGTTGAAAAAAAAAACCGTTTTCTACAGGTATTAGTTTGTCAATCTAGAGAAGTATTTGAAACATGAAAAATTCAAACTGTAGGTTTTCAAATATATGCCAATAAATTGCAATAGCCCTAAAAAATATAAAAACCTTTTATTCAATGCAAAATTGTTACATCGAAGTAATTTCATTAAGCATTACTTACTTGCATTTATCAAAAAGTTATAATTGAATATTACAAATGTATCATTAATACCTAATGCAATAAACCTTTTCTTCTTGACATAATTAAAAGTGTACATTTTACATTCCATTGTTGATTACAAATAAGAATGTATTCAATCAATCAATATCATTTATTTTCAGGCAACTGTGGCCCATAGATAAATACCTTAAAACTAACATACATATAAAATAACAAAATAATATAAAATAATCATAAACACGTTAGTTCAGCGACGTGCGACGTAACTTCTGGGTGTCGGGTAACCGTCCGCGGTAACGCCGGAACACGACACCTTTCGGCCAGAATTCCTCCTGCAGGAAGGTCGACAGCTTGATAGTAGGCACACTCACCACAAATGAAGCGAAGTTCACATTGTGACGAGACTCTAACTGTTCGACCCTCAGGGTGAAGTTGGTCTTTACTCGCAAATACTCGACGATGCTATCTGCTTTCGTCGTGTAGTGCAGTCTGGACACATACAACAGTGTCGTCGGGGCCGCAGGCTGGAGTAGATGTTGCGATCCAGTCACTGCAGTTCCACACTGGTTGCGACGAGCCGGCTTCTTCTTTTTCTCCACCAAGGTGAAGCCATCACTATCGGAACTCTTCGGTTTAGACGATTGCTGCGATAACCGAGGAGCGATCGGTGGTTTCGCAGCTGCAGCAGCGTAGGCACGACAGGGTGTCGATACCTTAGCGCATGACGTCACGCCTACTGGAGCAGGCGGGGGGCCGGCAGGGCGCGGTGTAGATGCCTGCCGTGCGGCAGCGGTCGCAGAGTCAGCACTTTGTGACGCATCACGGTTCGCTGACCCAAAACTGCACACCGATGCACCACGCGCATCACGTTCGCGACACGGGGTCACGTTAGATGCCACATGTGACCTACTCACGGAGACGGTATCACGCAGCGACGCCATCTCAGCACGTAGCTCACTTACGGTGTTATTCGAGGCCTCTAACTTGGCCTGCATTTCTGCCAGACTCGCCTTCAGGAAAGTTATGTCCTTGAGCAGTCTGGTTACGTCGACATGATCAAAAGTTACGGGCGGCAGCTGATCCAGTCGCTTCGCAACAAAAGCAGGCACGTCGTCCGGGTCGGTCTCCTTCAAGAGTTTGATGATATCTTGGAGACTCTTGATACCTCCATCCCTCCGTCGAGATGGCATCTGATCGGCTTTTCCAAGCTTCTCGAAAAGTAGCGCCTTGCCACTGCAAATGTCGTCTTTGACATGAAGTTAGCACCGAGGCGCCCTCTGCCGCGCGGAATGCAGACAACTTCATGCAGTCGAGTCATTTCACGATGGAACAGCGCCGGGCACGTCACTTTTGGCTCAGGGCTCGGTGCGGAACGGTCGCGTGCGCTCATTGCTGTCTGTAGCTTGTGTTCAAATTTAACGTTTCGCATATAGAATTGTACTTAGATTAGGTTATTAAAATAAATTTGTGATTTAGTGTACTTGTTTTCTGATTTTCCCAAGATCAGAAAGTGGGATAGAATAAAATACGTGCTTATTGCTTTGCTATCTTGTTTATTGCGTTTAAAGTGTAATTTTAAAACACGTAAATTTTAAGTTTGTTGCGTTGCTAAATCTTAGTTTCTTAGCTTACAGTGCGTGATGTATAGACGTTGATACCTACCTACATTAAATCTTTCGATTTATGATTAGTGATTACGTTTGGTTTTGAAATAAACGGTCATGTTTTAACATTAAATACGCTTGATTTGCTTTCTTCCGCTTAAATATTGCGTTTGCTAATAATTAACTATCGGATTTAAAAAACGAATTGAGAGTTTTGTGTCTTTGACTTTGTGCAATTCGATAGTCATGCCACGTGATACTGATCGACGTAGCCGGAAAAGACATCATAGTAGACATAAACGACGATCAACACGGCGAGATAGGTCGGATAGTGCTGATCTCGGACGGCAGATGCGAAATATTTTAGACCGTTTGAATACGTTAGAGGATAGTCCCGTTCCGCCACCATCGCCCCTGCTGCCAGCCCCCCCTAGACAGGTGCTTGCGTCGGGAGCCTCGGGAGCCGCCACAGCGAGCACCACGCCACCATGCAGTCCGCCACCCGTCCAGCGCAGCCCATCGCGCGGCCACACGGGTTCGACAGTCGCATCGACGTTCGGCGTATGCGAGCAGTCCCTGAGGGCGACGCAGACCATCAGCGTGGACCAGTCATCGACGGAGGCTATTGTGAGCGCCATCCGGTCGATCAATAATACGGTGAGATCCAACCAATCTTACTATATTTCAAATTTTGACCCTGCCTTACACGATTTTACAGTCTGGGCTAAGGAAGTAGATCGTGCTAAAGCCACCAATAATTGGAGTGACAATGAATGTCTGTCTCGAATTGGTAATTGTCTGAAAGGGGATGCTCGAGTGTGGATCAATGAGTGGGTGACAAATGACCGCAGTTGGAGCAATTTCAAAAATGAATTTACACCATTGTGCCCAAAACGACACGACATTGCGAGCATTATTTCGAGGTAATGCAAACTGATTCTAATAATCATCCGACTTACGCCGATTATGCACGACATTCTTTGCTCCGCCTGCGTATGGTTTCAGGGCTTAGTGATGAACTAATTTCTGCTATAGTCATACGGGGAATAGTCGATCCGCATATTCGAGCTGCTGCAACCAACGCGAAGTTGATACCGAATGATTTAGTTAAATTCTTTTCTATATAATTATGTCAAACTCAGTTGTTTATCAGCGTATAATCTCTAATACGAGTACGTTGCGCCAATTGATTGGTAAAGTCCTCGTCTACATAGACGACGAACTTATCATGCAATACTTTGCGTGGCCACTCAGATTGCCCCGAACTGGTAGAACAGACTGTCAGACTTGTTGTTCCATTTGTTCCCAAAATTGCTCTCAGACCCCGAAACTGTAATCTCCTCGCTGTCCCGCTAACACGCACAGTAGCACACAGAAATTCCCCCATCGTTTTTGCTCTCAAACTTCTAAACGCGCTGCTGTCATCTGTACCAGAGATTGATTTGTTTGCGAGTCGATGGACGGATGTGTGTCGAATGCTCCTGAGGTATTGTGAGGCGATGGATGATTGTGGGATTTCCTGACTTTTAAGTTTTATTTATATTCTTTTGAATGTTTATAAATTGTACAGTGTATTGGTAATAACTGTAATGCTGTATAAATTTTGTTTGTAAATAAATAATAAATAATAAATAATAATAAATAATCATGAGCCATACCATCGATGAAGGTCTTACCATCTTGCGCGAAGTACTTACCACTTTGACTAACGCGGGGTTATCCAATATCCATCAACCTGAAGAAGTGTACCTGTCTATCCACGAAAATTTAGTATCTGGGTCGTACGATTAGCGAGGGTCAGGTACAGCCGAGCGTACATAAGGTGAAATCTCTACGTGAAGCTCCTGTGCCCAAAAACGTAAAACAGGTTCGCCAGTTCTTGGGTTTAGCTGGATATTTCCGCAGCTACATTGCTAGATTTGCATCAAAAATAGCGTGCATAGCAGATCTTACCAAGAAAGGCGTACCTTTTAGTTGGGGTACGGAGCACGAGAGTGCTAGGAAAGAGATTATTGACCATTTGAAGAGCGAGCTTGTGCTCTCTATTTACTACCCAAGATTACCAATAATAGAACACACACACAGATGTCAGCTCATGCTCAGCCATGGCAGGGAGAGTGGACTCTGAGCACACGTGCTGCCTTTTTCGATGGTGAGCCGTGGAGCTTTTCTTTTTCTGTACTGCATGTTGGTACATGTGAGCAGACCTCACCATCTTTCAGCGAGCAGACCTCGCATCTGAGCAGACCTCACCACCTTTTAGCGAGCAGACCTCGCATGTGAGCAGACCTCACCACCTTTTAGAGAGCAGACCTCGCATGTGAGCAGACCTCACCATCTTTCAGCGAGCAGACCTCGCATGTGAGCAGACCTCACCACCTTTTAGCGAGCAGACCTCGCACATTTTCATGACGAGCAGATCTCGCCTGTGAGCAGACCTCACACTATGTATTCGCCAGCAGACCTTGCCCGTAGACCTCGCATACTTACGTGAACTGAACTGTTTATATCGGTCATCAAGTCAGTCTGCTGCGACTAGTCGCAGTGGATATTTTAATTCGCAATCATTAATATGTTGTTCATCTTACGCAGGTGCAAATGACAAAAGCTGCGAGTCCACTTCTGCAGACCAGGGGTCAGCTGAAAATTGAAGTAACACCCGCTGTGTGCTGTCACCTGTCGAGAGATGTCAGAGGAGAACGGGGACGTCCTCCAGTCAGGAGAAGCCGTATTGACATGAAGTTAGCACCGAGGCGCCCTCTGCCGCGCGGAATGCAGACAACTTCATGCAGTCGAGTCATTTCACGATGGAACAGCGCCGGGCACGTCACTTTTGGCTCAGGGCTCGGTGCGGAACGGTCGCGTGCGCTCATTGCTGTCTGTAGCTTGTGTTCAAATTTAACGTTTTGCATATAGAATTGTACTTAGATTAGGTTATTAAAATAAATTTGTGATTTAGTGTACTTGTTTTCTGATTTCCCCAAGAAATGTTTAATTATAATTATCTATAAAAGTTGTTACAATCTTCTAAGTACATAGTAATATGCTAATATGTCAAGAAACATGTTCGATCATAGCCTGCCTAAAGCAATCAGCATTTTTGGACGGATATTGAGACGATTTAAAATAACCCCAGACGACGGGACGCAGATCGCGCAAAGGTTACATGCCAACATTAATCTAACTGATAGGCCTGCTGTATTCATAGCAACTACAATCGCTTAAGCAACTTCAACATTAGCAACTAATAAACAATTAGGCAAACTAATAAACTTAGAA
Source organism: Apotomis capreana (assembly GCA_947623375.1). Taxonomy (NCBI): domain Eukaryota; kingdom Metazoa; phylum Arthropoda; class Insecta; order Lepidoptera; family Tortricidae; genus Apotomis; species Apotomis capreana. The sequence continues at coordinate 11,309,467 of OX392518.1, forward strand.
GCATCTTAAGCAAGTAGGTCAATACGCAGGGACGTTGCAATGATTCTAATTAAAATATTATAATCCATACGGCCTTCGCCTTTTGCATGTGTTGACTTGTTGAGTTGAGTTTTGGAAAATAAAATGCAGTAACTTGTATGTAGACAGTAATTTGTTAATTCATTTTGCTTCTAGACAGTTTTATTAGGAATTTTAATAGGGGAAATGAATTTTAATGAGTGAAGCTGAATGAGTTGGTTATATTAAATACGACATTAAGAATATGTATTTATGTATGTATGTAACACTTTATTGTACACAACAACTGGTTATAAATACATTCATAACAAATATAGCATGTACAACAGCGAACTTATCCCTATTAGGGATCTCTTCCAGTTAATTTTTGAGCAATTTAAGGAATAACATAAGAATTCGAAGAAAATCGGCAAACTACACAGCGTACAAACGAGATACCTCTATACTTAATAAAACTATGAGCACATAAATTAAGTAATAATACACATAGGTACATTATACTATTTATATCATATAATATAAACTTACATATAATACCTACATATACATGTAAAAATAAATATAGTACCTATTCAATCAATTCGCAAGCCTTCGGATAGCCACAACTTTTTCAAGTTAATGTAGTACGGAACTCTTTGTGTGCGAGTTCGATTCGCAGTTGGGTTTTTGTCTAAACAGGAACATGATTCGATTGACATTGACTCTACCACTACTACTCGCTACCCTTAGTTTGTCTGGAAGAGATCGCTTTCTAGCAATAAGACCGCCTTTTGTTTACTGTATAGTTTGTTGTTATTTCTGTGCTTTCTTTCTTTTTTTTGTGGTGCCAGTAAAGAGTCCTATGGACCTGGCCACATCACCACGGCACGGCGCCGCCACCATGAAACGGCGCGGCGTCATGGATTTATATGGTGGTTTTATATGCGCTGACGCCGTAAAAATCAACGACGCCGCGCCGTTTCTTGGTGACGGCGCCTTGCCGCGGTGATGTGGCCAGGGGGGGTATTCGACCAATTTTGGAGAGATGATGGAGATCTCTCCATTTCATCGCCATCCGTCACCTTTGACGTGTGCCTACTTGACAAGTGGCGATATCCCTAGAACATCGCAACTTCGTCAATTCGGACTCGCTAAATTTTCGTTTCCTTTGTATGTGACGGCATAAATAACAGGCGCTTACTTTAAATTGACCGCGTAATGCGTGAATTTACGCTACGTTTCGTTAAAAACAGAAATTCATATGCATGAATAACATTTTTGACAATCATTATCACTTTCGTATTTCCAAAATTGAGATGAGATATGTCACTTTTAAGCTCATCGCATTTAAATGACAGTTCAATGGCGATATATAACTGTTATCTAATAGAGATTTGACGTTTGGCGATCACTCAAACGACATTCTCGAATTAGGTCCCAGGCCCTATTTATAATTATTATTAACGCGATGTATGACCCGAACATTCCAAAGACCTATGTGCATTATTTTTAGTCGGTTACAGTCAGTATCAAGACGAAGCTGACAATTTCACTACTGGCTTATATCAAACTAGCTGCGCCACGCGGTGTTACTCGCCCATCCCATGGGAACACTTTTTTTCGGGGCTGGATAAGTTAAGAAACATGTTTGATCGTAAAGAAAAATTACTAAAACAATCATCATTTTTTAATGGATAAGGAGCCGGAGTCTCGGTATGTGATAAGATGTAAACTAATTCTGCTCTAACTTAGGTACCCAGGTACGATCTTCGACACCACACGAAATGTAAACTTATCTCAATCGATAGATGTATTCTTGTCACATGCTCGCGTCACGATATGTCGTGTCGTGATGCACCGGCGTGATGCGGCGCACGCGCCGACGCCTATACAGTACCGGAGCTATTGAATATCGATTATTATAGTTAATTACTGACATGAACTCGACCTGAGTGACACGCGCGCGTATTTTGTGGTATCGCCTGCAAAATTAATATTAATTCAAGTTAAAAATGACAATATAAGTTTGATTAATATGAAAATTATACGAAAACCGGGTTAGGCTTGAGCGTTTTTAACCGCTCCACGACTTATGCTTTTCCAACTTCATTTTTTTTTGTGAGCTTACAACAGATCGCTTTTTACTGTAACGGACTTCAAAAGAAAGGTTCTATTTGTCAAAAATTCGTAACATAAAGGAAGACATGGTTAAAACGCTTACCATATATATATATATATATAAAAAAATATAATATTGATGCAAAGATCAAAGCTTAAAGAAATACTTAAATGAGGTAATGGTGGAAGAGCCCGGGAATCGAACCCGGAACCATGGAAACCATGTTTCATAAATTTATAAAAATCAAAGTGTTATTAAATTAATGACTACATAGGTAGATTATTTTTTAACCTAACTCCGGAAAAAAATCTTACTAGTGTTATATTATAATAATGGCATGACACGGCGAAGTCTCGATAAATCATATTCATTTACAAAGCAAATAAACATGATTAAATGCAATTACAGCATAATGGGATGGAAGTAAAACATCCACCCTCGACCTCATCTCGCGTCCCCTCTTTAATCCAAACGAATGCATGATGCCATTATAATTATAACATTTCCGATGTTTTACACATCATGAAACATCCCAGCTTCAATTGGTCGTTTATCCTATACATTACCGTAGAATATCTGACGTTTCAATTAGAGCAATTCACCCTCTAGAGTAACAAGCGTGGTAACGGAACCATCCCTTTTGATGGAGTCGGTTTAACGCGATCATCTGGCTCGTGTCAATTATGTGTAATAAATGGTATTTGGAGTTCGATTGGATTTGGTTCAGTTTTCATTGAGATTGACGAAGATTTAAAAGACTACTTCGATGAATTGTTTTTTTAAAGTGCCTCTCTACAGTTATTACAACAACAATACAACCTTTGGTGAGTAGTTCTCCACCACCCTAAGAAAAATTTAAACCCTAAGGTTGTCTATAGGAGATCGCCCTTTAGCGATAAGACAGCCGCCATTGTGACATGTGCAATTTTAGTACTTTCATTGTTGTTGTTGTTTTACAGTTTTTTTTTGTTGTCAGATTTTGAGTCCCGAACAAGCGAAGCACTCCATGATTGAATCACGAACGTAGCAACTATAGAGCATACACCTATACCCGTAAATTGTCAAAATAACAAGTAGAAGAATGCCAATAATATATGTTTGTAACTCAAACATATTAAAAAAAATACTTTCATTACATCGCCGTACCCTAAAAATACAAAAAGATGAACCCAATCTGCCCCTCACATGATCTGGCGTCATCCCGTTAATGAAACAGCTCATAGCCGCCACACCTTTATTTGTGGGGTCGGACACCATAATAGTCACTAATGAGATTGCGTTTTAGGGGGTTTTAACTCTGTATTTGATTGTTACAGATTTGATGAAGCTTCTCGCTACACTCTTGATTCAATAGTCAGTCAAACTTGTTGGATGTTGACGGCGCGGTTGGTGCAGTTTGTAGCGAACCTGCCTACCGAGCTGGCGGACATCGGTTCGAATTCCGGCCAGGGCAAATATTTGTGTGATGAACTCGAATATTTGGTCCTGGGTCATGGATGTTATCTATATATGTATTTATTTATTATGACATCGTCGTCTAGTACATAGTCAGAGTTGCCAGATGACATTTATGAAAATCTGTAGGGTGAGACAAAAAAATCTGTAGAATTTCGTCTCGTTTATGTCGTTATGGTGTTAAATAAAAGTAGTGTGAAATTCCGTAGGCTCACCAATAATTTCCGTAGGTCTGGGCACAAAACCTAAATTCCTTAGACCTACGGATTTTTCCGCAACTCTGACAAGCTTTGCTTAGTTTGGGACTTCATAGGTTATTTGTGTAAGACTGTTCCTTGATCCCTCAATCTTAATCCCTATCCGTGATGTATTTTCCAGTGAATCAAGAAGCTAGGAGTGATAGCGAGCTGCAAGCCGTCAGACTGAGCTGGAGCGAGGCTAAAGGAGTAGCTGAGGATGGGAAGGCTTAGTGTGAGCTTACGAAGGCTCGGGGGCCGGGGCACCTCCGGGGTGCCTTAGAACAGCAACATTAACAACAAGAACCAACCTCAAGCAAGGTGCCTCGTCGACTATCGCCTATCCTCCTATAGCAAAGTCCGGCCTGGGAGCCTATGATAATTACGCTTATCGCGTGATAAATAAGTGACAAAGCATCTGTCACTCACACTTGCATTTTGTCAAAACGTGACCCATGCTTTGTCACTTATTTATCTCGTGATAAAAGCAACCATCATAGGCCCCCTGGCAATCAATTTAGTCGATGACTTTCGTTCTCCTGCAGATCTCATTTCATTTGCAGGTATATTTGGGTCAAAACCTTTGTGTCATTTTATTCAATCGTATCAATATGACATTTAAAATAAACGGAGCGGACATGTTTATGGACCAATCACATTTCTCAGATTTAAATGTTCTTCATTCGAGCTTTACAAAAACACCGCCTGATTGGTTGTTTCTCCGTGCCACTTTAGTAGGCACACTTAGAGGCCTTAAATATTGCTAGGCTATTTGTCCAAATCAAAATGAGCACACTAAATAAGTCCTGATAGTGAAGCATAAGGCAATGCATAATTATCATACCAACGAGCTGCCTAACAATTTATACAACTACTTATGGCCTAGATTCTCTTCAACGTACATCGACACCTATTCCATTAACTTTTAGAACAATGTAATGTTCTACTTACCAACATAATTCTACAATAACTAAGCCTAATCCATTTTCTTATTGTCTAGAAAATAAGGTCTACTTTTTGTTTGAAGTTCGTTGTGCAAGTGCATGTTTGGTATGAATTAATGCGTTAGAAAAAAAATAGAACAAAGACGGTTGCCATTTTTGACAGTCGATATTTAGTCATAGAATAAATATGCGTGATGACACGATAAGAGCTGACCAAGAGCAAATTTATTGAGCGGCGTCTTTAGATGGACGAATGGAATAATGGAGAGCGGGAGCTGGTAGGTCATTTACATACCCCGAGCTTTTTGGGAATGATATAGCACTAGACCGACAGTAGTAAATCGTTTGTACACCGAAAACCCCGAGCTATGCTCATTTGTCTCCATCAATACCATAATATAAGCCCAGAGATGTCCTGGACATAAGCATCCCTCAAGATTCATCATGATGATCGGTCATGTGTTGCTCTCAGCCAACCTTTTCCTGTAATCATGATACAATTTTAGGCTCACCTTGTTGAAGATCTTTATTCTAGCTGTCTTCTGGTAGACGGTCGTCACTCAAGAACCTTCCTGCTCCAATCACCGGTTTTAGGAGCAAATACCCCACCCAATACATAGGCCATAAGAGGCTGGAAACTCTGCAAGGCCAAATTAAGGGGAGAGATGAAAAACTGGGTTTTCCGAGTCAAATTTATCACAAATCGGCCACAGAATTGGATCGCTCAGGAAACTCCTATTCCTTCCTTTCCTTGCCTGGAGTCGAATTAAAACCTATATTCTGTCCCGACTCCCGACCTAGACTCCTTAGTATTCAGGCCACACCAGCTAACTAAGCGAACTTCCACAAACGTACCGATAGCTCCAAAATTGAAACAACCCAAGCAACCTTAGCCCAAGGCAATGAGGCTGAAAATACAACGAAAACCAGCATCTAAACACTCCATTCCTTAAAATCATAAAGACCAGGTATTTGTCATGCGATTGAGACTGATTTTCTTTAGTATTAAGGTTGATAATGGGTTGTAAGCAACGCGAATTTAAGTATCTTTTGGTGTGAACTCGTCCAAATAATGCAGAGATGCGCGTCACTGCATTGGCGTTCATATTAACATTTCTTTTAGGCCAGGAGCAACGCACTTTCATAAGCGATCGATGTCAACCGATATCATCGATTAATGAGCTATTATGCTCGTGTCAATCAACTTAATGTTGTGTTTACGAATAAGTCGCACCAATTTACCTGTGCCGATGGCGATGGCGCCAAAACAAATGAAACACGTGAGTGTGTGTGAATAGTGATTTCAAAAGCAAGCATGTGAAGCATGTTTCATCCTATCATCTTGTTTTCATCGTTTCAGGCGATCCTTAAGTGACATGGAGTGTGTCAGGGGATTGAGATCGAGGGTAAAACATCAAATCTCGAAAAATTGCTAAACTTAAATGAAGATGAGCACATTGCTCTTAGAACGGCCGCTAGGGTTGACAAGTTCTTGAGTACACCACGCATTGGAAGACGCAATATCAACTGATGAGCTGATTACGCAAGGTAGACTGATGAGCGATGAAAGATACTGAAATCCATTGCATATGGGCAGAGAAGGGCAAGTCATGGTGTCGTTCTTTGTCCACCAGCAGACGTCTTTGGCAGATGATGATCACGATGATAATGACTGACGTCTGAGGTAGACATATAGCAAAACTTGAAGCGGAAAAATTAAAAACTACGAGTAGGTACTTATAATTTTCTCGCTTCACGTGGCCACTGTTGCGTAGGCGTTAAGAAATGTATGTTATTGTACACAAAACCAGGTTATAAATACAACAATAGCAAATATTACATGTACTTACAATGAGCTGCAGAATTGCATGGCCCATTTATGATTTCTGCAGCCCATAGTACAAGGCCAAACTTATCCCTATTAGGGATCTCTTTTCTTTCAGCAGTTGAGTGGATATTCGAAGGAAATAGGCAATACCCCTATGTAAAAACGAGATAAACTTAATGTTGTGTATTGTAAAATGACTTCTTGAATTCTTTGTAAAATGTAGCAAAAAATAATTTTATAATAATTAGTTCATCTTTCAGCCACTTGAATATTTAAATTTGTGGTGTTGGTTATACGCATATCAATCAATCTTAATACATCAAATGGACAATCGTATTTCACCTTTACCATATATGGGATGCGTTTGTCAGTATGTTCTGAGTCAGTTTTGCATGAATTAGATTTATTAAAACTTTCCATATAAGGTGTCAAATATAGCTCAGTGTAGCTAATGGTAATATAACTAAACGGTTCGTAAAATGCGAGCAAAATTAATTGAAGTACTGGTAGTCCTATTTCTTATGAAAAAAAGCCGCACTTTGTGATGGAAGCAACCCGTTTTGCACGGTGATGATATGGACCAAGGCGATTTCACTCGAGGATAAATTAGCTTGACCACTTAGGAACAGAGATACCGGTACCGTATGAGTAAGACAGATGACGCTGAGTATACTACGTGCTACGTATAGTACGTATGCTAGTCCTGGAGGGTATAGTTAGTCAGTCAGTCAGACAGTATTTTCTTACGTATTACTCTTTATTATTATGCGCTTTCCAGTTCAAGAAAGTGTCAAGAAGATCGGAAAATCGCGTCACTCCCCATCTCTCTCTACGCCTCTAGTTGCGATAAGGACAGTTACACAACTCGAGTGTTTCCTTGTTGACAATTCGGTTTGGAAGCACTGCGTTTATATTGAGTCCACGCTTCACTAACTATCGCAACCAACTTGGCTGGAGTTGAATTGTGTCAATAGATGACAGCAATTGCAAAACGCTACAGACTGTGTAATGGGCAGAGATCGGACAAATGTGCGTCATACACGGTGTCCTGTATTTAATCGACAACCTACTAACCTCCAGTATTAGTTTTAAGATTAACTAATAATTTCATTTGTTTTTTTTTACTAGTTAATAATTTTAGAGAAAAAGGGAAAATACATCATATTGATGCTAACTAGCGTGTATTAGAACTTCTTCAAACAGGTTATAGTTAAATTCGTTTTTTAAATAGTATGTATGTATGTATGTAAACGCTTTATTGTACACAACAACTAGTTATAAATACATTGATAACAAATGAAATATGTACAAAGGCGAACTTATCCCTATTAGGGATCTCTTCCAGTTAACCTTTGAGCAATTGAAGGAATGGGTATTCGAAGAAAATAGGCAAACTACACTGCGTACAACCAAGATATCTATATTATACTTAATAAACCTATAATATAACTATAATAGTGATGCTAACTATTCTGTATCGTCCGTATTTCATTTTTTTAATACTACGACGTTGGCAATTTCGCATGCGGCTCGCCTGATGTTACCGCTGTTACCACCGCCTATGGACGCTTGCGACGCCAGGAGCATCACACGCGCGTTGCCGACCTTTTAAGAACCTATTTATATTTAAGTTAAACAACTTCTGACCAAAGAAAATATGGATGGACTGTGTGAAAGAAGATATGAATAAGAAGGAAGTAAACGACGAGATGACGAGTAATAGGGAAGAATGGAGGAAGAAAACATCCTGCGACGACCCTAAATAAATTGAAAAAGGGCAAAGGAATGATGATGAGTATGCTCAAAATCGAATGTTAGGTACATTACGGCGAATGCTCCCGGTGGAGACCTTATCACATAAATGTCGTCCCTTTACGCATCGGCTGTGAATGCGGAATGAAGATCTCTGCGGGATGTATCTGTCGACGAGAGTGTCGTTTATCGGCGCCCGGAATGCTGTTATCAGGCATCAGGCACGCGCCATGCGTAGACTTAATAAAGTGTAGACCTCGGTTGCGTTACCTGGATAGATATACTATCATAAAATCTATATTTGTATTGAGAATCAGTTTGCTATGGAGAGAGGTCATGAGTTCAGGAAAAATGTTAATAGCGTGATGCAGGATCGTCATTTATTTTGTATGGGCGCGCGGCGCAGTGCCAACCTGGCGCTATCTGTCTTCAAATTTTCTTTGTCCTCGCATCACGCCAAAACGGCTGGACAAATTTTCACCTATTTTGGCACAGGGATATCTGGAGATCCAAAGATGGTTTTAGGATACTTTTTAAGTAAATTACCTTACTAATAATAACTTAACCTAACTAAGTAACCTCTTAGTAAATTTAAAATTTTCTACTACAAACTTTTCACCATACGGTTTAATAATAACTAAGAACTGAAGAAGAAAGAATAGGCTGCCAAGAATCATCGAAATTATCCCTTGATTTTATTTTGCAACTGCTGGATCACTGGCAGTGAAAAGCTACTTACATGCCTATTTTCAGAGTTCATTGAGAAATTTGAGATTATCTTAACGTCAGGATAGGAAGATCTCAGAATTGCGGATTGTCGGATTGTCATATATCAGGCCCTGTTGTGACAGGCATGTTAAGACTGGAATAGGATAAGTAGTGTAGGTATATTTTGGTTTGTCATTTGAGCGTTTGCCAAAAAAGTATACATGGACTCTTGAAAATTCTATTTATTTTTTGTTTATGTTACAAACAATCAATGACGCCGCGGTTGTCCCAGTTTGTAGTGCTTGCCGGTGGTCCTGGATTCGAATCCCGGTCAGGGCAAATATTTGTGTGATGAACTCGAATATTTGTTCCTGGGTCATGCATGTTATCTGTATATGTATTTATATATTGCTTTGCTTTGCTTAGTTTGGGACCAGATCGAGTTGTATAAGCTTGTCCCTCAACTTTTATTCATTTATATTTAATCGTTTATACATTTAAACCAGAAAAGAAGTTTCCTTTTATTATACTCATTTGACGACGAATTCGTTCACGTCGTGTCAAATAAAAAAAAGCCTTCGAATATTAGCGATTCTGAATATATGTAACTCTACAGGGATGTTGAATTCATCTCCTAAACCCACCGTCTTATCTCTCAGCTAAGCGACTGTCCAACAGAAGGCACACAGATTAGAACATACCTCAGTAAAACAAGGCCTCATCTGCCATCTACATCGTAACAAACGGTTGAGCTAACTTTGCACCCAGTGAGTATCACGTCTAATACAAATAAGGTGCAAAGATAATTCAAACAGATTTGGTCAGAAATCTGTCTGTGACTTTATTCTCCTCAAACGACTGTCCTCTTAAATTTGACCATTCCGATGTCTCAGTAAGTGCTTTTGTGTTGTGTTTAAATTGTTCGACTTTTTGCCGCCTACTGAATTTGTTTGGTTTCTTTGTTTAAGTAAAATGGGTTAATGAGTGTGGTTGGTCTCTAAAGTAGTTTAGATATTTTAATAGGTTAAGTTTTTGTTTGAAAACAAAGTCTGTTACTAACCGTATAAACGCCACAGTCGTCATATCATGACATAGGAAAATTGTGCGACTGACTTCAACGTCGCCTAGTCATGTCAAAGTTTCAATTATTAAAAACTTTGCGATTCAAAGCGCTACAAGTATTTTTCAGTCACTGTTGATTTCGGAACACTTACTGTATGTTTTTGCTGTGGCGTCAGGGGCACTGTGAATTGCTTCATCGCTTAGCGTTCAAAAGGATAACATTATACTGAAACATAAGAAATACTTACTTAATTTATCGTACAAATGCAAATATATCGATACAAAGGATGTGCCTATGATAGTTGTTGTTATCACGCGATAAATGAGTGACAAAGCATCCGTCACGTTTTGACAAAATGCGAATGTGAGTGACAAATGATTTGTCACTTATTTATCACGTGATAAACGCAACCATCATAGGGTTCTTAAGTTAGGATTAAAAAAGTGAAAGACAGAGCTAAGAAAAGCTTGACAACGTGGTTGGATTTGGTCCAAATCTCATGACAGCTTTGGATGATAATAGGTAATCGACCGAACGAGCAATCGGACGTAGCCGCTTTGTTTCAGCTTGGCCAAAAATTCTTTCGTATGTCCGGATAACTACCTACAGGTCGCATTTGTCAATCGAATGAAATTTTGTGAGTATGTTCGATAAATATTATAGTTATTTTTTGCCCGCCCTCTCCTTTTCGGTCTGCCTCTGTTTCGGTATCCATCTTGTGAGATCCATTGGGTTGCCATTGTGGACGCGCTCTGGAAAGAATGGCAGAAACGCATTGGCAATGGCACTTAGGGTCGAGTGTAGAAGAGAAGGAGAAGTCTTTGCCCAGCAGTGGGACACCTATTTAATTAAAAGGCTTTTTTTATTTCGAAACCAACTTGCTGGCATTGGCTAGCGAGTTCAACTTTTATTATTATTGACTCGCGAGTTTAGCTTGTACATATTGATGTACAAGCTAAACTCGCGAGTCAATAATAATAAAAGTTGAACGATATTCTTCCCCACGAACAGAGCTGCGAGCAACGAACACCTAAGTATATCGATATAAGTATATACTTATATCGATATACTTAGGTGTATAATAAAAACTTATAATATGTATATGTATCCAGTTGGTGAGGGCGAGTTATCGTGCTTATCTGCGTAGCTCCCCCGAGAGGCGCGTGCGTATGAAATATTAAGAGTTACCGCGCATATAGTCAGGTAGGGGCTCGTTGGCTACTTCAATTAATACAGTCAGGTATGGACTCATTGGCTACTTCTATTAATACCGTAAGGGGCGTAATACCAATTTTACAGAGATGATGAAGATCTCTGCGTTTCATCGCCATCCGTCACTTTTGACGTGTCCATACTTGACTAGTGGCGATATCCCTAGAACAACGCAACTTCGTCAATCCGGTCGCGCATAATTTGCGTTTCCTTTGTATGTGACGGCATAAACAACAGTCATGCGCCTTTAGCTTGACCGTGTAGTGCGTGAAATTAGACAGTTACGTTTCGTTCAAAACAGAAATTCATATGCATGTATAGCCTTTTTGACAATCATCGTCGCCTTCGTATTTCCAAAATTGAGATGAGATATGTCACTTGAAGCTCATCGCATTTTAATGACAGCTCAAAGGCGATATCACTGTTATCTAATAGAGTTTTAACGCTTTGCGATCTCTCAAACGGCATTTTCGAATTAGGTCCCAGGTAGGGACTCATTCGCTACTTCAATTAAGCCACATCAAGAACATGTTCTATTATATAATTCTTAAATAGTATTGAAAGTTAGTTTTCTATTGACATGGGTGATTACTTTTGGAAAAAAATTAAAGGCCGCCTGTCGACAGAAGCGCAACATTGGAGAACATTAACCAATAGGACCGCATCTTCTTCTTTCCAAAAGAAGAGCATTTCAATCTGAGGAATGTGATTGGGCGGTTTTTCACATCACATGTCAGAGGCAGCCTGACAGCGCGATGCAGAATTTGTATGGAGACGAGGCCCAGGTGTACACTATGCAGTTAGTATATTGATAAAATTATTTATATATATATACTATATAATATATAATTAACTAAACAACACAATATAATGATTTATGCCTTTGGGTCCTGATAAATTATGTAGAATAGATTAAAATAGCCCTGCCCTGCTACGATTAGATCTTTTATCAAGAAAGTCAAGAAGAATACGTAGAGCAAATAAAGAGCAAGGAGGGATAAAGAAACCTCAATGCTGTGCTCAGTGTAGCGACACCAAGAGGAACTCTTAAGTGAAAAAACAAATATGAGAAAATGTAGGGCTATGCACGCTACCAGACGAAAGTCGCGCCAAAAAAAGTAAAAAGCAGTGACCATTTCGCTCCAGCCCTCTCGCCGCCGGCGAGTCTGGCACGCACACATGCGCACAGCACACAGATACACTCAGATATAGTGACTCACCTCGCCTCACCTGAGGGACGAGGGTGTATGGGGCCGCCATTAGTTGGGAGGGTGGCCGGACAGTCTCTATTAGTATTCTTTCTGACATGTTCAGTTTCAATTGTCGTATCCACACGGTGGTGGAACAGTCTTCTGCAGTCTCTGAACAGTAAACATGTATACTAACATTTTATTCACTCGTATTCCAGTTAATGCTGATGGCAATGTATGGAAGCGTGATAGGCTGACAGCTTGAAAGCAATAATTCTTCATTTGCGTTCAAGTTTAATTAAAGAATATCGCTTTGGAACTGCCGTTGGCTAGTACCACACCTCGGACAATGGCGATCAAATGTATGAAAGAAACGCGTTGCTACGCACACAGTCTAAGCTCCTGTAGGTGAACGCGTACCATGCTTGTGTGAGTGCGATAAGACATGCTAGGGTTGCCGTCATTGCGAACGCACGAGTCGGGAACACAATGTGCAGCAATATGAGATGACCTTGTAATAGCGGCGTCAAATTAATTTTGTGTGCTTTAATTAAACTAATGTTAAACTACGATTTCTAATTCAAGACCAAAAAAACTACCCAAGGTTTCCACTACAGTATAAAATATTTTTACAATAGTAAAATTCTTCTCCTTTTTTAAACACAACAAGATAATCAATTTATTGGTAACTTTACCTCTATGTTTTAACAAAATATTTAGATTTTAGTTATTATTACATAAATACGAGAGGAGATAATAAACATCGGAGATGTTTGGTACAAAATCTTGTATTGTACTTGTAACACATCAGGTACCTATTCAAAACATTTGGTGCAATAATTTACAAGCTAAGAAACAAACAAACTTAGATGTCATTTAAATCTAGGTAAATATTTCACATGTAGCTAATCGATAAAATACTCAAACTTCGTTCTAAAAATATTTTGTAGAACTTTCTTTTAGTTTTGTCGTTTATAAAGCTTAAACAACCGTACACAGCACAACACACGCCCATTACAAAAGTATTTGTTTAATATTTGAATATTATACGTGGCCTCCGCTCTGCGCACCGCGTCGTCGCGTCCTTGCCAGCCGGTAACTGCGAGGTAACCGAGCGCGGGTGGGCGGCACTTTCGGCGGGAGGCAGGGAGTGTCCATACTGTACGTTAGTACTCTTTATTATACTGTGCTAGTACTGAACGCTAGAACCATTCAATTGCTGAGTAGAGACCGTTTCCGAAAATTTCTGGTTTGTATAGAAGCCGATGGGGATACAGAAAACGTGCGATCGTTACTTGTAGAATTATCAGGGGAAGCCTACGCTCAGCAGTGGACGTTTATAGGTTGGAACGATGACAACGATTATATTAATGATGTTATGATGTGTCTTAATACAGTTTCTTATTAATAAAATATTTGGTGAGACTGTCCTGACTATCTCCTGTAAGTTGGTGTCTGTAGTCGCTTGCATATCGATTGGCGACGAGACAGGGGCAGCTCTTTTTACGTGCACCTAAAACCGGATAAATGCGGTTTTCCGAGAGGGGTGTTCGGCTTTTTACTGAGAATGTCCTGGTTTTTTGATAGATACTGGGGACTTTATTAATAGCTATAAGTTTACGTTAAATTCTGTTTTTGTTTATTTGTTTTTTTAAGAAGTTTTCTAACGTCTAAATGATCCGATGCTTTGGTACCTATCATGAAGCGTGTATGAGAAATAATGTGAAGTTTTGTAAACTATAGTAGACATGCCACATCTCTTATTGTTTTTGTTCTTTTTAATCAAAAACTTGTATTATCTAATCTGTATCTTAGTGGTGCGACAAGAGGCAGAAACGACATCAAGGCGACCCTACATCAACAACGGCCAGTGTCTCTTGTCAGGTTTGCGGTCGGATATGCCGATCGCGTATCGGTCTTTTCAGCCACCAAAGACGGTGCTTCGTAGACCGACTACCTACCACAAATCGTCTGTGATCGACTGAAGGACATACTTTATTTTTGATACATGATCTTACTTTATTTTTTATACTCGCGTACTTTAATCTGTCAATTATAATTTCACAGACAAATTCACAATAACGCACTTTTTAATCCTGTAGCAAAATTCCATACTCCATAGAGTAACCAATTAGTACCCGCTACAGAACTTTAATATTGACAAGACATCTCTCTACTCAACTCCAATAATTTCAAAAGAGAACATTAGCGTATTTGATTAAAAAAAAAGCACGCTACTATTCACTGATTGGTTGAAATTACTTGTCAAAAATTTAACCTATCACGAGGCACCCGCCATGGCCATCGCGATCGCGGTCTTAAAATCTCGTACTCGGCAAGCCTTCGGTAAAAGCAGCCGTACTAGGCTTCCGGCTTCACAATGTAAAGAAAAACAAAAAAAAAAAGCCTCGTGACCTTAACGCGGTACCTACTCGACTTTAAGAACCTTCATTGTGCAACGATTGCATAAAATACTATTATTACATATAAATAATATTACAAGGTTTCATAATAAAGTACATGGGCAAGAATTACCAATTGTAGAGGTTCCGTGCGAAGCCGGGGCGGGTCGCTAGTAGGTACTATATTGTTACAGTAACTGTCACATCGAGCTAACCTATTTGGCTGGCCAATGAACCATCTTTTTCTGTTCTCATGGGCTCTGTCCGCACAAAAGAATGACAGTGCACGTTGACAGAAGATTTACGCAAAACGACCACGCTACTGCAGCGTTTTCCAGTGGTGCCGACACGGGACATCGACCGACAATGCGGATTGGATGAAATTAAAAAAATAAATCTTGAAAAAGTCGTTGGTTTTATAGTTAGGAGCAAGGAAAAAAATACAGATTTTTTTGTATAGATTTAGGATTTTTTTTAGATATGCCCTGTCGCAATAACATAGGCATCGAAAGTTAATGATAAACCTATCAAAGTATAGAAAATTATAGCTTTGGTTACGTTCCACATTTCATAAAAAGTAAGGGGCGCTAATTTCAGTCTCGAACCTATTGGCGCTCACTCAATCGAATTAGTATTCGAAAATATGACATCAAAAATGTATGCCTTACTTTAACTCCGCGTTACAGTCGATCGATAAAGTACAAAGCATTTTGTCAGTCTCCGACAGAAATGAGAGTTCAAGAGTGATAGATAATTTTTCATTTTACCTCAAGTTATAAAGGCAACTATCTACAGCTATCTACTATCTACAAAAGTAAGGCACTATTCTCAGACGTGATAAGTTTGGGGGCTTGAACTCAGATTCAGTAAGCGCCAACAGTTTGAGGTTAAAATTCCTCTACCGCTGCTTTACAAATATAAGGAATGTAGTCAAAGTCATACTTTTCTGTACTTAATTTGCCGAATGGTTATAAGACAAATTTACCAGACGACTTCTCAAAACAGGTGGTTCCCAAATCGACACGAGCACCTGTATATTTCTTTTATGTCTTGACTAGAACTTTATGGTTTATGAACCGATTTCGAAAATTATTTATTATCTTAAAACTTGATCCCCCAATACTAATTTTAGTCAAAGTTGAGAAGAGATAACGGGATCCATGAAAAAAAAACTTTAAAAATTAGTTATTATTATTAGTGTAAGTATAGTCGTCGCCAATGGAAAACAGCAAGCACTCTCGGCTGGTAGTGAAATCCTAGAATGTCGGATAATAGAATTAGAGGTATAGGAGACGAGAGGCGATTCAGTCGATCCCACGCATTATGACAACTGTACATGTATACATACTATACATACTTACCTACCTACTGCGAACTGTATTGCTTCACTAATGAAGTTATTGCTATAGTCTGATGAAATTACACTGAATATAACACAAAATTAATAAACGAAGCCGAATAATGGAACGCCTGATGGTAACAGGTAAAATTTAAGGTAAAAGACCTAGAGGTAGAAGTCCCAAAAGGTGATCAGACGAGATATCGGTAGAGCTGGACAAAGCAACGGAACGTAACTGATGGAATCTAGTTGACGGAATCAGAGGGAGTCACGATCCTCAGGAGTGACGGAACGTTTGAAGAGAGAGGGAATGATAACACAAAATAAGTCAAATATCTATGACTTTTTACAAACTAGGTCACGTTATTTGGGAAAGATTATTTTCAAATCGTTAGACAGAATAAATCAGAAAATTGCCTACTTACTACAAACATTCAATACAATACATCACGCGCCAAGAAGTTTGACAATTCTTTCATCTGCCGAAATATTAAAAAGTGAAACTCTTTGCCGGCGTGTGTTTCCTCCTTCTTACAATATGCCCCTTCAAAAGAAGCGTGAAGAAGCATCTCTCGCCCACCGTTGGTTTCTTGTCAGTTGCCATTGCGACTTTGACCTTTTTGCTTACCACCAAGTGGAGTGGAGTCACACTGTTACGTATTATAATAAGCGCAGAAATCCAAATGGTCCGACACAGAACATTTCTTCCCCTTCTGTTGCCAAAATTTCGTTACGATTAGTTTAGTTTTGGAGGACGAAACAGTCGAGAAACCTCAATTTGCATGGAAAAATTAAGTGATAGAACTCTTGAGGTTGTTTATAGCTCTAGGTGGCAGACATTAGGACTTTTGAACCGCAATCGATTAATTATTCACTAGATAGACGAGCTAAGCGCGATCGCGTCTAGACATTCTACACAAACAATGGAAATCAAATCGAAAATGTTGGTTAACACCGACTCACGCATGTCTCACAACTGCAAGACTAGCATTTCTTGATGCGACTTCGTTTGGGTCACCTGTCTTACTCGTACAGTATTGATAGGAAAGTGATAGGTAGTATTTGTCGCGCGTTAAAGAGTCACTTGTCACAGTTTTAAAATTTAAAAAATGCTTAAAAATGCATCTGTTACAGACACTTGAGTGATAAAGTTGTGTATTCAAAGTATCACTCAAGTGTTTAGCAATAAATAAAATTTGTTGAAATTATTATAGAGACTCACACCTGCAGACAAACTGTACAAACAGTTTTGCAGGGAACTGTATATATTTAAGTTGTATACTTTAATTAATAAACAACAATAATAATAAAAAAAAAAGTTACGCTAGACGTGTTACTAGCTTGTAAAAAAGCGACTAGCCCTCCGACTAGGACGCTCCTGGGTTCGAATTCCGGCAGGGGCAAATATTTGTGTGAAAATCTCGAATATTTGTTCCTGGGACATGGTTATTTTCTATATTTATCATAACACAAGCCTACTAAACCGTACTCATGCAGTACTGTAATATTAGATTGTGTGAGGTTGTCCGATATTTATTAATTATTATTACTATTATAAACTTTTTTATGTAGTATTTATAAATAGGGTTTGCCTACAGTTACCATTGAACCCTGTAAAGAGGCGTTGACCGTCTAGACCTAGACTTCTATAACGTCTGGAGCCAGGCTCGAACTGTTGTCAACCGAAGCAACATTAGCATAGTCATTGGAAGTTTCTAATGTCGACGAATTTGTCTATACTAATTTTTTTTTTTTACTAGCCTGTGTTTGTGTCCCACTGCTGGGCAAAAGCCTCTCCCTCAGACTTCCACAGGTCCCTGTTTAGTGCCTGTTCCGGCCAGGTTAATACTAATAAAAAATAATAAAAAATAAATAAAAAGTGTTTATTTCGGACTATCACAAATCCATATGTTGTTGTTAGTATGTTAACTTAAACTCTATGTTAGTCTATAACATATATGTAGCTCTAGTATCAAGCGTACATCTGCTTTAGCGCATATCGGGAGGGCCAGTAGTACTACTTTGCCTTCCCGATGACTACGTCTACCCAGTATCTCGTGAGGGGGCAGTCGAGACGATCGGCCAGTATTCTCAGCATGCTGTTGCTGCTACCGCGCACGCGTTGGAGAAGCGAGGCTATTCTCTTTATACCAATAATACTTGAACGAGCATTGACGATAATCTACAATACATAAACGATATACGCTAGGATTGTAATGGTTTTTTTTCTATATTTGTGCGTATGTGAGAGAGAGATTTTATTGCTTATACCGTTTTGGTCTAATAAATAATAATGATGGTAGCCTGTTATAGGATTACTACATAGACTTTTAGACTCTTAGATGGATTTAACAGTTGAGGGTGGTCGAGGCAGGTCCTGGAAAATCGTTAATATCCCACTTCATTCTTTGCACGTAGATACAAAAACCGCCACAGACGAATCATTTTTGACGTACCTAAGTATATAAACATATGCTACCAGGGAAACCACGAGACCACAAACGAAAAAACCTGCCAAGTGTGAGTCCGACTCGCTCACCGATGGTTCCGTACAAACACTTCCCATCTTAACTGGCCGGGTTAAGTTAAGGCGCCGCATACAAATCAGGAGCAAAGTTAACGCAACCGATCACGTTTGTTGGATGGGAGCCCCATTATTTTTATTCTGTTTTTAGTATTTGTTATTATGTTGGCAACAGAAATACGTCATCTGCGAAAATTTCAACTGTCTTGCTATCACGGTTCACGAGATACTACAGCCTGCACGTCTAGCATAACTTTGACACGCGACTCATATCGCGCGAGATAGCATCATCCGTCACTATCTCATAGTACTGTACAGATAGAGACAGGTAGTATGTCTCGCGCGAGAAAGAGTCGCGTGTCAAAGTTATGCTAGACGTGCTGGTGACAAACGGACAGACAGACAGACAGACGGACAGTGGAGTCTTAATAATAGGGTCCCGTTTTTTACCCTTTAGGTATGGAACCCTAAAAAATATAAAAAGAAACATGTTACAAGCACATAATTGATTACACTACAAGTAAGAATACGTAAACGATCTCATTAGAGCCTCAAGAGTGGGGCGTGCGAATGTTTCCCACAGAGATGCGCTTCTTACGAGGAAACCACGAGGCTGCGAGTTGTATGACGTTTTGTTGAGACGTAGGAAGATAGGAGTGAGCTTTTACGTATTATACTGAGACTAGCGACTCGCCCCGGCTTCACATGGGTGCAATGCTGATAAATTATGCATGTATTATACATATAAACGTTCCTCTTGAATCACTCTATCTATTTAAAAAAAAAACGCATGAATTTGTTGCGCAGTTTTAAGATATAAGCATACATAGGGACAGACAGGAGGAAGCGACTTTGTTTTATACTATGTAGTGAAGATAACTGCCTAGATAGAGTGATTCAAGAGGAAGGTTCATATGTATAATATATACATGCATAATTTATCAGCATTTCACTCGTGCGAAGCCGGGGTGGGTCACTAGTAATTAAATAAATAAACATTTGCCCCGACTAAGATGCTTACTCCAATGTTCCAAACATGAGACACTCATTTGTTCACGATTAGCATTATGTTTACGATGGAGAAGACGAACGCATGTGCATTGATTGGTAATTTTATTGCGTTCCCTGAGAATATGAGAGTTATGTATATTGTATCTCATTTTACGTGAACGAGAAACAGTAGTAACTCTATACGACGGTAGTATGCGCTTACTACCTTTTCACGCGTTAAGATTCAGATACAAACTCCAGTCCAAATTCGGTGAGGCATTGTAACATAGGTACCCTATATACTAAACTCTCAACCGTCTCAAACCCATATTATGGATCGAAGTTTGTTATTCGAGCTGGGTACAATGACATTGACAAATTGACATTTATTTAATATATTATAAGAAAAATATCGTCGTTATTTTAAATAAACTTTAAGAACGTAAGCGTAGCGGCATATAACTAAGGTCTTCCTTAAACAAAAAATAGATACGTATAAGTTTATTCCAAACTAGTTGCGCCGCGTAGTGTTACCCGCTCATCCCACGGGAACACTACATTTTTTCGGGATAAAAAGTAGCTTATGTTAATCCAGGGAGTCAGCTGCCTTGATACCAAAATTTATCAAAATTGGTCCAGCCGTTTGAGCGTGAAGAAGTATCAAACATACACATAAACACACAAACTTTCGCCTTTATAATATACTAGCGACCCGCCCCGGCTTCGCACGGGTGCAATGCTGATAAATTATGCATGTATTATACATATAAACCTTCCTCTTGAATCACTCTATCTATTGAAAAAAAACCGCATCAAAATCCGTTGCGTAGTTTTAAAGATTTAAGCATACAAAGGGACATAGGGACAGAGAAAGCGACTTTGTTTTATTAATTCAGTGAATAAAGGATTTTGACCTTACAAACGGTCCGGTAGTTTTGAATTTTTGATATGTTGTCTAGGATGGTTAGTCAGTGTTTAAAATGCAAAATGCACAATTCCCCCTCCTCCGCGCCCGCCGCCATATTGAAAAAACCGGCACTCTCTTCATATTTTTGCTCATATCTTCCTTTAGAAGCATTTTAGCTAGAAGAAAGTTTCGACAATGTTATAGAGAGTTAAATTTACTACATTTTTCAATTTATATTTTGTTTCTAGGACAGATAGTTACGGAGATATGCACATTTAAAAAAACTTAAGAAATTGCAATTTCCAACTCAAAAACCAACTTCTGGATTATATCTTCGTTTAGGAGCATTTTAGCTAGAACAGCGCTTGGGCAATTTTGTAGAGAATTAAATTTACTATAATTTACATTTCAAATTTTGTTTCTAGGACTGTTTTTTACGTTTTTTTAAATGTGGATATCTCCGTAACTATCTGTCCTAGAAAAAAAATATAAAATGAAGAATGTAGTAAATTTAACTCTCTATAACATTGTCGCCTTTTGTTCTAGCTAAAATGCTCCTAAAGGAAGATATGAGCAAAAATATGAAGAAAGTGCCGGTTTTTTCAATATGGCGGCGGGCGCGGAGGGGGGGAATTGTGCATTTTGCATTTTAAACACTGACTAACCATCCTAGACAACATATCAAAAATTCAAAACTACCGGACCGTTTGTAAGGTCACACATAGTACTTTAGTCTCTATTCACCGTATTATATACTATGTAGTGAAGTTTGATTGCTACAGTAGACATTAGTGGTGAGATCTCGGACATAGATAATTTGAAATGCCGAATTAAGCCTCTAGTACGTCGTTTATCATACACAGATGAGAGTTACGTAGGTACGTTTAGCGTTACATACATGATGTACTGCGTTGGAATGTGGCAGATTGTATGCTAATGTAGTTGACATAATGTCGGAATGATGATTTGATCTTAGGATTTATTGTGTTAGAATGTTGATGGAACAATGGGGATATGAGTGATATGAGTGAAATTGTACAGGATTGGTTGACTGTCTAGACGAGATTCCAATAACGTCACATTGCATTATGCAGAATAAACAGCGTTTGCAAGGCGTTTTTTCGTCATTTCCATTTCTGCAAATATTGTTAAAATATATGATTGTTGAAAGTCGATTTTTCATGTAGCACGATGCCACTCCCGAGTAGATATGAGCGCCGATGGCCAATTCCGCGGCGGCGGCGTGATAGGCAAAATTCCGCGGCGGCGGCGGCGTCGGCGGCGTGACCTTGAGCTTTAGATTTTTATGAGGGAACAATTTGAGAAAAAAAAACCTGGTTTTTGTGACTATTATTTATTTCAATAAAGGAACCAAGTATGTAAACAATCATATTTTTTTAATTGCACACAAATATAACTAATTCAACAAAAAATAACACTGAATGAAAATTCTCAGATTTATAATCGAAATAACATAAAAAGCATATAAAACCATCACAATCTTCACTTTAAAAACTTGTCTATGTTTTAATACAAGTCTTAATGTATTAATATAAATCAGTTAAAGATTACGTTTCCAGAAAAATAATCATATTAAAACTTAATATTTTCTTCGGTTTCCGCGACTGTCACACATTTAAATAAAACAATTTAAACGGATTATATCGCGTATATTAATTATTTGAGCCTCCCTGACGTTTCAGTACCTTTGCAGATACCGTTGTCAAAGGTTGACTGAGAAAAACATATTTTTTCTCTGTCAAAGTTACATTTGTGCAAACTACCCATTTTATAAATATTAATTTAAAAAATAAAGGTGTTCATACATGCCAGATGGGCCTAATGTGTAAAGACAGTTACACATGTGCCAGAAGGGCATTTATTATTTTATTTAAAATATCTACCAGCGGTTCACTATAAGGCTTACTGAGGAGAAAGAACCGCCAAAGAAAACTGGTCTGCAGTCTGCGAGCATGTCATGGACAAACCAAACCATTCAAATAAGTTTGATAGCACTTCAATCCTTGCCAGAGAGAAACGACATTCCGCCATTTGTATTGACTTTTGTTTTGTGCAATAAAGTTTAAATAAATAAATAAACGATATTTTCCCAGAATGTTGCGCGAGGCTATTGAAATCAAAAAATATCCCAATTTCAATAGAGAAGATGGTTTGTCATTACCACCGGCTTGGGATCCTGTTGTACATCTTATCAAGGATCAAGCAAGACACAAGACTGGAAACCTTGGGCCTCGAACGGTGTAAAACAAATTAGTGTTAAAAGTAGTATATGTAGAGTTTTGTTTAAAAGAATTTTATAGTAATAAGGCAATCTGGGAGTTTTCTTTGGCGGTTCTTTCTCCTCAGTAAGCCTTATAGTGAACCGCTGGTAGATATTTTAAATAAAATAATAAATACCCTTCTGGCACATGTGTAACTGTCTTTACACATTAGGCCCATCTGGCATGTATGAACACCTTTATTTTTTAAATTAATATTAATAAAATGGGTAGTTTGCACAAATGTAACTTTGACAGAGAAAAATTATGTTTTTCTCAGTCAACCATTGACAACGGTATCTGTAAAGGTACTGAAACGTCAGGGAGGCTCAAATAAATAATATGCGCGATCTAATCCGTTTGAATTGTTTTATTTAAATATTAAAACTTAACAAGCATATTCTTTAACATCACAAAAATTTTAATCACAATCTCTTAGTCACAACACAATCAATTTCAAAAGCTAGGTGGCGCCAGGTACGTTAAACACATTTTAAGAACTCATCATCGTGTCAGACTCATATTATGACGCGGCTCAAAAAAAAACAACACGCGTTCACTCGGCAAAATACCTACTTGACTCGATTGAAGCCATCGTGCGACCGAACGCGGACGCAGGTGGGATACGTTACGAGTGCGAGCGAGAAAGCAAATCGCAACTTGTTGCGCCGGCGCGCCGCGTATTTCACACGGCGGCGGCGCGCCGACTCGAATCCGCGGCGACGGCGGCGCGCCGGCGCGGCGCTCATATCTACTCCCGAGTGCGATCCTAGTTAGATCATAATTAAAACCCTGGCTCATCCGATGTGCTAATAATCTAATAACGACGTTAGAACCGCGCGGTTTGAACGCTAGTTGATTTACCCAGGACCACTGATGTGTTGACGGAAATAATCCAAAATTGCGAAAACTTTTCGCACAAAAATTTCTCAGACATACTGAATATTTTACACGAAATTACCACAATGAAATAAATCTTTAACTCTTGTGAAAGTTTCCAGATATTTCGGGAAAAATTCTCAGCTTTTTGTAAACTTTTCGTAATTTGCCCATCCGTATATGCAAGAAGAGCTAAAAGACGAATCTACGTCGGTTCACTATTATGTTGCATAAAATTGATACTCATACTCATATTTTCATTTTGCATAACAACCTTTGACAGAATCATCATTTCTCCGAATTTTATTTTGCATAATTTTTTTCTCATAATTTGATGTCACATATTTTTTTTTATCCGAATAGTTATTTCGAAGAAATTCATATCTCATAATATTTAGATTGCATAAAAATTGTTCGAAGCAGAAATAGTACATTACATCAGAGGCCGGGAAAATGAGGATTTCCGGCCAAGTAGGTAGCGTGGACCAATTTGAAATTTTCTCCATACAAATCGTTTTTTTTTTCGATATTTTCCGAATTTGACCGAATTTTCGGACAAGATTTCAGATTCATATTTTTGAGCCCCGAGAGCCCCCCGATACCGAGTTTTAGCCGCCTAGCACCAATTTGAAATTTTGAATCGTTTTTTTTTCGATATTTTCCGAATTTGACCGAATTTTCGGACAAGATTTCAGATTCATATTTTTGAGCCCCGAGAGCCCCCTGATACCGAGTTTTAGCCGCCTAACACCAATTTGAAATTTTAAATCGTTTTTTTTTCGATATTTTCCGAATTTGACCGAATTTTCGGACAAGATTTCAGATTCATATTTTTGACCCCCGAGAGCCCTCTGATACCGAGTTTTAGCCGCCTAGCACCAATTTAAAATTTTGAATCGTTTTTTTCGATATTTTCCGAATTTGACCGAATTTTGTGCAAAAAAAAAAAAAACATTAAGTTCGGTTCTAACCTAACCTTCTTTACTGGCAGCAGTTCAGTTCTGTTGTGGTCGCAGTTCTAACCTAACCTAACCCATTAAGTTCGGTTTTAACCTAACCTACTTTACTGGCAGCAGTTCGGCTCTGTTGTGGTCGCAGTTCTAACCTAACCTAACCCATTTTACTGGTATCAGTTTAGTAAATAAATTCGGCGATATTAATGTTCTGCCATATAAAATTATGAGAAATGAATAGTATGCCAACTGACAATTATGATACTAAATGATTATGATAAAGAATCATTCGGAGAAAAAAAATTCGGTGATAGCTGTTATGAGAAATGAAATTCGGAGAATCGATATTATGCAAGATAAAGCGAACCCATCTACGTCATTTCGAACGTTGCAATTACGTGAAACATTGATGACGTGGATAATTATGAATATGAAACCACGACTTTACACAAAGAACCGATAAAATACAGTTCTTAGGCTGTTTTTGCAAAGATCAAAAAAGAGAAGCTTCTATAGTATTTTATTCTGTGGTTAAGGTATAAAAGTCAATAGACGATACACAATTTAAAATCCAAGGTCAACCTAGTAACCTTGGTTGAGTGTGAATTTTTTAATAGATGTAACGAAGTAGATACTTACATATTTTTTTATAAAAAAATTATACTGACTGAATCCTGTCATATGATAAATACACTGATATAAAAATGAGACAAAATCTTATCATTACTTAAACTTTCTCGTCTTCATACTTAAAAATTTTCAAGCCAGTTTACTCCCCACGTACATTTAATCCGAATAAAAAAGCCAATATCTCCAAACAAAATAAAGCTTATTGTAAACACCCATAAACCGACACCTTTTCATTCAACCCATTCACAGCCGTTACACCTCTAATCTTAACCCTAAAATACTTACAAGGGGTCGCGGGGACAATAGTACCCAATTTGAGGGGTCAGTGTATCAAAAGACCAATAGGACTTTTTTTAAGGTCCAGCTTTGTCCAGTGGTTCAGATGACCCCTGGTCAAATTTCCATGTCCAAAGGGTCAAGTAGATTTAAATGAGTGGTCAGAAGGGTTCGGCCAATGGGTGAAATGTGAATGTTGTTATTTATGTGTAATTTTAGGGAGATGCTTCCGGTCATCATTTTCGTTGACCAAGGAATTCCTTTTATTAATTCACCGACGGTAATACATAAATTTAAATAAGTATGTACATATGCAAAAGAACGATAAAAGGATACATTCCCGAACCCAACGCTTTATTTTTAAAACAAAGAAGACAAAGTTTTCAACTACTATTTTTTTATACAACAAAAACCATCATCTTAAGATTAAGTCAGAGTTCTTCTTTAAAGAGTACCAACGTATACAACGAACTATTAAAGTACTCGTATTTTTATATTTCACTTTAAACAAGGAACAAATATTGTATGATTCTTGATAATCTGCATTGATCTTTAATTATTTAGCTGATTTTATTACAGACTATCCAAAAATCATGGACGCTCAAATTGTAGATTGCCATTGCCATCTTTTGATTCCCAGTATTTCCACTTATTAATAATTTAGTATCTACGTTCTTCTCCTGATCGGTTTGAAAGCGTTATTTTTCTACTTTCAAATCATCAAATTCCTTTTCCTTCTTTTTCTACTTTCAAATATCTTCTCTTGAGTCTTTAATCAATCACTTAACACAACATTGTTCTCTAACATTTTTCTCACTTTGTCATTTCTCAAATACTTTTTCTGTCTTTGCCTCAAATCACCAAAATTGTTCTCTTCCATAGTTTTAACAACTTTGAATCTTGGCTGCCCGAAAGTTGCAAATAATGGATAATCCACTCCTTCAATGTCAAGAAACTCAGCATCGTTCTCTTCAGATTCATAGGAATAGTCACTTTGAAGCATTATAATTCTGCTTGTAGTGGTTGGAGCAGGTATTACGTAAAGACACAATATAACAGAATGGACCGTCGAAAATACTAGCAATATTAACCATAACTTCATAACTGAGGTCGAGTTCGAAGTATTTTTTTATCGCTACAATTTTACGGATAGAAATTGATTTCAACAGTTAATTTTCTACTTGATAATAAGTGGAAGGTATAATTTTAAGTTGCCTGTTTGCCTGATAGGTAGGATTTCCACACGATCTTTTACCTTTTTTACGTAACTTGCCGGCAAGAACTCAATTCTGATACTTATCATCTCAATTCATCTTATAACCTAAAATCTTAGACACTAAAATTAACTATAAAATCTCCTACCACTCATTCTTGCTCATTCATTTCGTTTCATAACACATTTCTGATCCAAATATCATCCCTCAAGTCTAGAATCACCGGTTTAGAGTCTAGATTTATCTAGATTGTTCCTGTTACTTCTTGTTGATTGATGGTACTAAAAGCGAGCCTTAAAACCGTCTTTCAGGATAGTACCTAGTCAGAATTTACTCAATTGTATGTTGTCACTGCCATTTTTAACTTCATTCGGTTTATAAATATAATCATTACAACTTGTCTCATATCTTCCAAAGATTCTTAAGTTATAAATTTCCATATACCGTCTTCTAATGTCTTTTAATCTCCACTATCCAACGACCATTTCGTCCAGCTGCTGTCCAACAAAAGGCGATAAAGAAAAGGATTCGCAACCCGTTACCTGCGAAATTTAATTGCTCATATTTGCATAAACGAAGGGAATAGATAATAGAAGATTGATAGCCAGTTGTACGACCAGTCGAGGGGTTAAATCCGGAAGATGTCTTAGGTGTTGAGATTGGCGGGAAGAAACTGTTACCAGCAAAAACATATAAATAGCTAAAATTCAAATTTAATGAGTGAAATATATTTTCTGAAGCCAAGTCTGTTATTTAAACTAATATAGTAGCCCACATCCTACAAGAATATAATAATGAATGTTTAAACCAAGATAAAGCTGACAACGCGTCTCCTCTTGCTCAACTTGGAGCACAACATACATAATAGTTACATAATATGGCTTATAGTTCGGTAACGTTCTAAGAATAATGTTACTTACTGATAATGCAATGTCACTCAAAATCTGAAAATACCCTGCATTTCGTTAATATTTTATTTATTTTCGTTTTAAAAGGGGTCAAATTTGGTCAATCATATCTTTTTCTATTCCTATAATTTATCTCTAATTATATATTTTATGCAATCACTACCATATCCGTTGTATGCAAAATAATAGTTTAATTAAGCTTTTGTTTAAGCGGAAACTCTTTGTTTTCTATAAGTCTAATGAAACATTAAGGAACTGAGCTCAAAAAACATACATAATTTTAGATAATATTTAAGATAACGCCAGACAGAGAGTATCATATCTATAAATTTCTATTATAATGGTCCCAAAACACGGCCACTAATCCCATTGCGAAGACAGCATCCCCCCAAATCGCGCAAAAAAAACAATAAGGGGCCAAATTACCATAAACAACGCATTATAAGACGGCGGTTACCGGAAACCAGTTACAAACCGGTTATATGCGGAAATATGCAGATCTTTCAAACGCGCAAAGATAAAAATGCAATCAAGAAACGCATAGCAAAATCAAGTGGAAACCGATTCTAAAGTATTTGAGGCTTAGGTCGGTCTTTGGCCGGATGCATTAATAAGTTTGTGATGTTGTATAGTTTCTTGACACCATCAGACAATTGTTGCTTTGTCTATTTAAGCGTTGGTCCATTGGCCAGGGTGAGATTAGTGAGAACATACAGATGGACAAACATTGAGGGGTTTAATGCTTTTTGTTAGATAATTGCGGGATTCACGCTTGTTCCCATGAGATGTCGGAAGTCTGGTATGGTTAAGGATATTAGGGATATAAGTTTTGCAATATTTACTAGCTAATGGGAGATGAGATCTGATAGCCATGAAATAATAGCCATGTGCAAAAGCGTTAAATATGAATGTGAAAGGAAATAGAAGAAGAGGAAGATCAAAGAAAAGAAAATACCCCTATAAACTTATTTCGTCGAATGTTTCAACTTGCCCAAATCATTTCGCAGAATTTGTATTCCCCTGTATGTATACATTTTTCATAATTCTTGCAAATATCTTTGCAAAGAAAAATGCTTTCAACGAGATGATTGAACATTTTCAAATATTTCACGAAAATTAGTTCTAGAAGTGAACATAGAGCCGATATGGAGGAGAAGGAATTAATTGATGAGATTACGAATGATCGGGAAGAATGGAAGAAAAAAGCATTAAGCGGGAAAAGGGCAAGAGAATAATGATACAAGAACTCGAACTGAGGCGCATAGAGATGGAGAAATTGGAAGTATTTCAAATGTGGTTGAAGACGGATAGAAATGATTAGTTGGCCAGAGGAGTATTTAACGTGAGTTTTAAATAAATATAAGACTTAATTGAAGAAAGAACTTTGATTAAAAGAAGCCAGCGGTAGTTGTAATGCCACTGACATTACTAGCTTAGAGTTGTAATTATCTGAGAGTAATCCCCAGGAATATTTTTCAATTTTTTCGCGCGCAGATTCGTGCCTACTTAGTATAAAATGATAATCTATTTACAGTTTAATGACTTTTCAATGTCACCCAATGCAGCTTTAATAGCAACAATCTATTGATATTCACATATCAACAATGACAGGGCAATATCAATCGAATAAGATCCCTGAATACTATAAATTGTCCAAGCCTATATACATACATTAATTTAATACATTCTGTATATTTGCGTACGAATAGTGGTTACCATGGTAAACTATATTCACTTCGACAGTAATTATATTTTGTGTATATCTCAGATATTAAACAACAGTTACAAAACAAATAAAAGTGTTAAGAGTCAATAACGTAAAATTCGAGTTAAAAATCGATTGTGATGCATCTGCCAACTGAAGTCACCGATAAGCGCAGCTCTGATAAAGAACCGGTTGAAACCCTCACACCTGCTAATACTAACCTTACAACTTTGAGATACAGTCCACAAAACCAATGACAAAAACAACGGAATATGTCCATGTTAAGAAGAAACGGAAATCAAACGGTTTTTAACCGTGTGTGTAAAGCAGAAAAGGTGTATTTTCAGCACGTGTGGGTAATGTAGTATTTAGTTATCGAGGTCAACGTTTTGCACCTTTGAAGCTCGTTCTGTTATCGGTTGACAAGAAAATGTGGGGAGAAAATCGATTGCTCTTTGTTCGGCTTTTTAATAAAAATACGATTGTAACCGACTTCGAATAATGATGTTCATTTATTTATTACGAGTAGAGTAGAGGACGCCGGGGACAATGAACATCCGCAATGTAAAGATTTCGAATACGTTACCAATCATAATTATATCTCTCTTACGTTATCATGATTTGTTACATAGGTATGAACGGCTGATTACGCCTATCAATATACCGCCAATGCCCGTAACTTAGCATGTGCTTCCTATCATCGACTACCGAATATTTCTAAAGAAAGATTATTATGGTTTCATATAAATTAATTCGTGTAGTGTTATGTTATGCCTGTGTTTTTCTATAAATGTTTGGTAGGCAGTGAACGAATGTTGGTAGGTGAAGACACGAAGCACTGGCGAAGTTATGGGCGTTGTCGGGCGTTGGTAGACAAGGACCGTGTGGTGCCGTGAAGTGTGGTGGAATTGGGGAAAAGAATACTCATAAAATCTGAATAATTTGACAATTAATGTTCTTTTAATATGCTGTCAGTGTTTAAAGTAAGAATCTTGCCAACGCTGCTGAAATGTCTCATAGATAGGTCACGTTCTTCGTTACTAAACTGTCGTAACCATCTACAATAATTCTTCGTTTTAAAACTCACTCTCAAAAATAGCAAAATTTTAGTTATATTATATGTTTATTACTCTATAACTTCGTTGATCATAACCCGATATGAAGAATTCCTTTTTGTTATATGTAAGTTTTTAGCGGTAGCATCATGCCAAAACGGATAGGCAGATGATATTATTATGGTAGAGTTATTACCCGACTAACGACAAATCCAAAAAGATATATATGACTTCTTTTTCTTTCTCTAATGACCGATTACGCTCTACTTTATTATTTAATTACTAATCGATGAAGTTATGCTAACTTAAAAGTATGCCTTTTCAGGTCGATTTATGTAACTTGCATCTATTCATTAATTCTTAGTAGAACTAGTTCAATAATTCCACAAAGAAAGTCAAACTAGAATCCAGTTGGAAGCTAAATTTTTATGTACGTATATGTTTATATTATGTATGTATGTATGTAAACACTTTATTGTACACAAAAACAGAAATACATTAAAACAAAAGAAATACATGTACAAAGGCGAACTTATCCCTTTAAGGGATCTCTTCCAGTTAACCTTTGAGTAAATGAGTGCTAAAGACAAATGTAAACGGTAGACAGCCAAAGCAACATGTACAATACGAAGGAGGATAATTAAACAATAATACTTACACATGAAAATGCAAAAAAAAAAAAAAAAACAAAATAGAGAGAGATAGGCAAACAGTCAATATAATACATAATTCGTAATAAATATATATATATGTATCTATATATATATATATATAAATTCAACAGAAATAGTCATAATTACAACAAAAACACAGCAACCTATTATTCGTTTGACAGCCACAATACCTTCAACTTCCCCTTGAGCGATGCAACGGACTGCGTCTGCCTTAGGGCGGGAGACAACTTGTTCCATAATTTCACGGCGCGCACAGCAAAAGACATATCGTAGACATGCGATCTATGCGGTGGGATCGATAGAGCTAGATTCGCACTAGACCGCAGGCGATGGCCACTACCATCCGCCATGTAAGAGAACTTCTCTGCAAGGTAAGGAGGAGAAGAAGGAATAAAAAGGACATTATACAGAAGACAAAGAACATGTAAGTCTCTGCGCTGACGGATCGGAAGCCATTTAAGTTGGGCGCGGTATTGAGACACATGATCAAACTTGCGGAGACCAAATATGTACCTGATACAGACATTTTGTAGGCGCTCCAGCTTGTCAAGCAGCTCCCCCCGGAGATCCAGGAAAGCAACGTCACCGTAGTCGAGTAGTGGGAGCAAAAGAGAGCGGGCAAGCATGATCTTCGTATGAAGAGGAAGGAAATTCTGCAGACGCCTCAATGAATGAAGGGACGCAAAGAGTTTCCTGCTGATTATATTATTGTAATCATTCTACCGTAGATAAAAATAGATTCAGAATTAGCTTTTTATGAATATGCCTCACTCACTCTTTTGACCGAGTGCGCAAAACGTCTCCGTTTTAGCTTGGACCAAAATGCTTTCGTTTGTCCAGTCCAGATCCAGATGTTTGGATTTTACGTATTCATGTTCTAAGCCACGGATCAACAGTTGTTGTGAGCTATGTGGGCATGCTTACAACCTGCTTTTTTAGGTAGGTATATCTCCCGATATGATTG
Source organism: Apotomis capreana (assembly GCA_947623375.1). Classification (NCBI taxonomy): domain Eukaryota; kingdom Metazoa; phylum Arthropoda; class Insecta; order Lepidoptera; family Tortricidae; genus Apotomis; species Apotomis capreana. The sequence continues at coordinate 11,341,670 of OX392518.1, forward strand.
GACCCTATAGCCCAACTCGCACTTGGCCATCAGACCCACAACCTTTATAGACGGCTGTATCCGCTTGCATGTTCTAATTCGCTTAAAATTCTAATTTGACCAATATGTAAGCTCACCGCATCCGCACTGCAAGTACTCTGCAAATGTTCCCACTGCCCGATAAACCCAGTTTTTTTGCGTTTCAGCGCGCAATATAATAGTTTCCAAAATACACTAAGTACTATTTTTTTTTCCAAGTTTATCCTTATTTTTAATAAAATACATAAACTGTACAGTACAATCCAGTTTAATCACTTTTACTTACTTGCACTCCCAAATTAAAATCAACACAAATGAGATTTTACAATACAATAGCAAACAAACGTGTGCTGTAATAAACAGCAAGTACCTAATATTATCACTAAATTGCAATTTCTTCCAGATTGCAGAAGTGGTGCAATATAGTAATAATACGACCCATTTTTTTTAGTAATAAATAATTTACCAAAGCGCTTAATCTCACTTGCTTGTTTAATGTCCTTCCGGTCCAAAATCCTCTCACCTATAACACCTTAATATTCTTACCGTAGACATCGCCTCCCCTTTTTGCTTACCATCACGCGAAGTGGAGCCACTATATTGTACCAATATAAAAAAATCCTCCCAAGTACCAAATTCCAAAACAGCAATGACATAGCAGCATACTTCCCTGCACCTTGCACTTCCTTTCAACTATCACTTAGTCCAGTGCTACTCACAACGGCCCATTGTCAGTAACCATCTAATTTGCATAGCCTACACAAAGCGCAGTATCTCCTCGACTGACCCATTTCAATCAATGCCCTTCTCTGCAAATTTTCCCACTGGCCAACAAAGACCATCCTATCTTAACCCTTTTCGCTACAATTTTTATGGGAAACAATTCTCTATGCTCCATTTTTTGCATTGTCCAAGCGTCTTGAATAGACCAACGGATTCGCCAAAGGCGTTTGATCAATAATAATATGCACATAAGCATTCGTTGTTTAGCTTTTGTTGGTATGACCGTTACTGAACATAGAATGATTGTCTTTTAAATATATAGAGCAGCGAACTGGTTGACTGGGTCATTTTAACCGTTAAATACCTATATGTATAGAAATAAGGAATTTGACAGCTTCAAATAAGTGATGCCTCAGCTATAATGGAATGTCGGTTAGAAAAGACAAAAGGGAAAAGCAAATGCGCTAACATGCAATTTAACCAATTGTATAATTTCTAAACTGACCAGAATTTCAAGATTTAAGTAATGGCTTACAAATAGCCCCATAAAAGTATCTACTAAATCAAACATGAAAGCGAAAGGTTATCGCGATTTTCCAGATTTACCCGTTGCGTTCTCATTTTAATTGAATTCAGGGGATGGACACTGGCCGCCAGGTAGCCAACCCGTGCCCCGGGGTCAGTACAACCCTTTACGCCAATCTAAACACCCCAAAATCGGTGCAGCGTGAGCGATGGGGTCATCCAGTGACCCAACTGACCTTCCTTTACAATTCCACCCCTTTCTTACAAGGCATTATTTGTAATCCCTTTCGCGAATCTATTCCATTGTCCTCTATCTATTATATCCCGATAGTTTTGGACATGTGCGTCTATCGCTGAAATTTTTGCGTTCGTGAGAACGTTCTAGTTTCTTTGCAAAATCGTAACGTCCGTTGTGTTTGAGTGGGAAAGTTCGGTTCCTTTGGGTTGGAGACAAAGAGTGGTCTCTTTTTAATGATTGCCATTGTGCGTTTGATACAGTTTTTGTTCGGTCATCGGTGACCGTTGGCCAACGGATTTGCCGATGGTATTTAAGTCGCTGGTGACCGTTAACTGACGCAGAATTAGGTGGACATTGCTACAAGCCACCCCAGTAGATGCTTATGTTCACTATCTGTTGATGATCCTATTTCCTGGTGCATCAATAGGTTATAAATATCAAGAGATACAACGGAATACAGAAATTCATTTTTAGGATTTAATTATTTCAAGTTTCGGGAGTCACATCTGTCATCTCAGTACTTACATTGTAATCAAATTTAGGTTATAAAATGTACTGAGTTGACAGATGTCACACGGGCATAGCTGTATGAAATAAACTATTGAAGACTACAATAGTAGTAGCAAGATGTTCGTGAAAAACTTTCTCCAGAATGCCTACCTCAGTTCTACAATGTAGTTAATTGAAAGGACCACTGTAATTGGTTTCTGGCAATTAAACATATGTTCTGGCCATATCATGGACTTAATGCTAAGTAACATGGTCGTGATGTTTTGGACAGATGGCAAGAGAAAAGTCGAATCGCTTTTGAGAAGCCAATGGTAATCGATATTTTAAAATACTTTTTTAATTAGACCCCTTGGGCACTTGTGCCTACGTGTGTACGAAATCCTAGGTTTTGCTAATCCTTAGTAATTAAATTTGCTAAACATTTCTGAACATCACTTTAATAAGTAGCTGGATATGAGTACCATTATTGACTTAGCGAGCGGAGCGTCTCCGTTGCAGTTTGGCCTACAATTCCTTCTTAATTGTAAATTTTGTGAGTAGTGTCGATAAGTAGATAGAAAATTTTACCCTTAAATGGCTCCTTATCCGTTCAATAATGAGGACTGATTTAGTCATTTTTCTCCATGATCAAACATGTTTCTTAACGTATTGATAATATGTTAACTACATACTTAGAACAGGGGCATTGCGATTTATTGGTATAAATTTCAAACTTACAGTTTGATATTTTTCACTGATAATTTTTGTTTCATAACTGCTCAAAAATGATAAAATTCAAGCAGTTTTTCAACTTATTTTCGACTGCACGCAATTATGCAATCATAAATAGCGACGTTACAGGGAAAAGTATTATTCACTTCAAAAAGTTGGTTGAAATTATCAATATATTTGTCGTAATATGAAAAAAATACATTTTAAAAGGAATATAAGGTCTCTTAACCCTTTTTTTTGTCATTTAAAAAAAAATGCAATTTTGAAAAATACTCTCGAGGTCTAGAGCTTACAAAGCCTTTTACGTTGTGTAGACAATACACTTTTAATTCCAATTCCAATTTCAACTCGCCCGCACCCTCGTAAAACCGGCAACTTTCTTCAATAAAGAAGGAAAGGACATAAACGGTCAACGTCCACGTCCCCGGATGCAGCGGAAGTGGATTGGGGGGGGAGGGGGACAGTTGGCGCGTGCGCGCGCAGGTGCCTCTCCCGCGCAGGCGCCGGCAACCTTTGGAGACTTTTATTTAATTTAAGTGAATGTTGATATTTATTTTATATATGTAATTTTAATTCCAAGTAATATTTTTATCTGTGAAAGCTTAGGCAGTGTATTAGAAATAAAACAATATTTACAATAATAAAAACTATAGATAAATATAAAAGAAAGGATAATTGTATGTACAATGGCTTAAAGCTAATTAGAAAATAAAATAAAAAATATACATTTTCTATAAAAAGAATACCCCGTCCAGCAAGTCTGCCTGCGGCATGGTTCCCATTACGCTGGCGGCGTTACCTCTTTGGATCGCAAGAGCGATCCTCTGTGAGAGGTATGCGCCAGCTCTGGGGTCTCCTGAGACGCGAACCAACCGAGGCGACAGGGCCCTCATAAATGCCTTCATATCGGACGACCAGGGTCCTAATGTCTCTACCGCAAGTGCCGCAAATTCATAATCTTTAGACAAAGATGAGTATTTGCGGCGCTTGAGGATTTGAGCCTGGTCGGCAGCTGCGCCGGCTTGTGAACGAGTCGCCTGGATGTGGGACGCGGCGAACGTGTCGACACATGTTGCGTCCCACACCAGGACTCGCCCCAGCCTCCATGGTACCAAAGTGGCGCCATCCGGACGCTTGCCATCGTCTCTTGCCATACCCACGGGTTCCAAAATTGCAGGAACAGAGGCGGTAGCAAGCGAACGGCGGACCAAATCGTTTATGGCGCCGTGGCGGTATAGGCGGCCGGCGCTTCTGGGACATGAGAGGCCGTGTCGGCCCAGCTGATCCACGCCCTTGCCGCAGGAGCACGTGTGTGGGATGCATATTCTCGACCCAAGCCTCAGGCAAACTGCTATTCGCAGGCAGCCTGGGTCAAGAGTTCCCACGTTGTGGGAGGGCAGAGCGTGGAGCCAGTGACCTGATTCAGGCGCAGACACCGCCAAGATACGGGCGCGATCTGAGTCGTCAGAACTATTTTCGATGAGATTTGTATGGGATGCCTTGAGGCGAGGAGCGTCCCAGGCCCTCTGACAAGTTTTGGAGGATGGAATCTCGGCTCCCTTAGCTAAGCTTAGGCTATATTTATTGAATAAAATATTGAAAGTAAAAACAATTACATTTTATAATAAGTGTATTATGTTATAACGTGTCGTATTAGAAGATTAAGATAGACGAATAATACCTATTTACTTATTACGTTTCAGGAAACACATGTGCACTGTCTTATCGACTCAAGATTCGCTATCTTAAATTGTATTACTGTCAAAATAGATGTAAATGTCCTAATCGTTATTTCAAATAGACATCACTGTATATCTTTAGTGGCGAAATTTCGGACAACTGCCATTGATAAATAAATTAATACATATTAAGGGACGATCATATACAAATTGGCCTAGTCCCAAACTAAGCAAAGCTTGTACCTACTATGGGTAAGAGATGACTATAACATATAAATAACATCCATGACCCAGATATAAATAACAGATATTCGAGTTCATCATACTCGTATTTACCCTTGCCGGGATAAGAATCATCAAATTAAGCCCCGGTTTGACATCGCAGGTTAATAAGTCAAAAGGTTCTCCACCCCTGCAGGCTCTTCTCAACCGTCGCCGGCGCATGTGTTGATCCGTTGTTTGTTTTTTATTATTTTTTATCAAGATCAAAGACTACTGGAGCTTATAGAATAAGACTTGAAATAGGGTTTAAATGCATCGCATTCCTGCTCGCGTTAGTGTCAAATGCTATCGTGAGGATATGCACTTTATTCAGCCGCTGTGCCATTAAAGAATTAAAATAAACTGCAAAAAATACTAATAAGATAACGAGATGATATTATAGACTTACTGAAGGTGGTCGTTCGAAGAAGAAGAAAGTCATAACAGTCTTTTGCTAACCGTAGTCGGATGAGGAGTGAGTGGTAAATATCTACCTGTAATGTACCTAGTTGAATTCTTTGAAGCTATATAATAGTATACAAACGTGATCGGTTGCGTTAACTTTGCACCTCATTTAAATCCGGTGCCATACATATGTAGTCGCCATCAGACATATCGCAGCATATAAGTCGTTCATAAATATGTGAACATGTACTGTAATGCGCAGTCAATAAGAGTCGTGTTCAGATATTTATGAATACCTTACATGCTACGATATATCTGATGGCGACTGTACCAGGTGCAAACTTAGCTTATCACGGCCAGTTAAGATGGGAAGTGATTGTACGGAACCCTCGGTGCGCGAGTCCGACTCGCACTTGGCCGGCTTTCATTATATTGTGATGAGATCCGACAATCATACTCGTACGGCCGAGATGACCTATAGAAATCCTTCATACTATACATTTCTGAAGCAAATAAACCTTTTTTACATGTAAAAAAATATGTAATAGCCTAACAATTAGCAGGAAAGTCCATTAGTTGTCCGTGAAATTGGCCATTTTATGTAAATTACCGGCAATTATGTCGTATATTATATTATCTGGTCTGCATGCGAGGCGTACTCTGCGTGCAGGGTGCATTGTAATTGCGCTTTGTCGCAAACGATGATATATTCTTGTGTGCATGCCCTTTTAAAAAATAATAACTTTAAAATCGATTAAAACCTATAAACGGTTCAAATTATAACCGCAAAAAGGCTTCTTTACTGTGTGCAATTCAACAGCACAAACGGGGTATTAATTTAAACACACGCGATTTCATTTCATTCAATCTTTAGGTAGGTACTACACATTTACAAAAATATATTCCTTCATATTGTATTAACTTGATTTGATTGAAGGTGCGTCATAACATAATCAATGATCATAATTTTAATATCTTCCTAATTTATTGTTTTTCTAGCGGTATCAAAATAATTCAAAAAATTGCGATAACAATCCTCGCACTCAAAAGTAATGCAAGAATAATAAGATTAATTTTTCTCAGATTTTTTGATCGACGCTCCGCCCTAATAGCGCGGCCGGTATTTTACGTGACTGTAACCGCTTATTAATACAATAACCTTATACATTATTGAAATTTGTTAAAAATAGTCTATATCTTGGAAATAGGAGCCATAGCATTATTATAACATAAAAATGACACAATTTTAATTTGGGTACAACACTTTTATTTTTGATTTTTTATTTATTGGAGAACGAACAGAAACAAGTGTATACAAGTATAGGCTAAAATTAAATACTAAACATGTACTTATTTCCTAGATCGTTTTCAATAAGATAGTCGGTAAAATCTTATATAATTAAACGTATTGATTTAGGAAATATTTAAAGCTGTTTTGTTTGATATCCAAGAATGGGTGTGGGGTGCGATGCGGCTGCCGAAAAGCAGGAATTACCTGCTCCAGTGTCTGCGGTGTATGCTCCGGCTCATGCACTAGACGCATCTCCCATCGAAGTCACCGTCGATGACGATGATTATGATGATATTTTAGACTTAGAAGATAATTAGTAACTTTATATTTAGGAATATAAATGCCATGCTTAAAGAAATGTGATTATTTCTTTGTTGTCCATCGTCTTCTCTCCGTATCTTATGAAATATTTATCCGATAGGAAAAATGTTTATATTTTTCTTGTAGAGAATTTTATGTAGATTACTTATGTTTCAGAACATTTTTTGCTATATGCCACAGTTTACGAGTTATTTACGAAAAACTAAAAAAGGGACCTGTACACCCTCCCCGTTAGCTTCACCAACACCAGTACTTTTAGTATGTCGTTTATAACACCATTCCCTACAACTAGGCCAAAATTCGCTTATACACGAGTTTTTCCTCTGATTTTCGTTGGGTGTACTATTACGCGTTCCATTCGAAATTTACGGCTACAATCCAAACTGTTTTTTTAACTAAAAAAATAAACGAGTATCAAGACGGTTCTCCTGCGGCGGGCACAGGTGTCGCCCGCGCACCCTATCTGCGCCACTTCCTTTGTCCGGACCCGGACCGCCACCGCGCATGCGCTGAACTAGCTTCCGACCAATGCCCTCGACGTACAAACTAATGAACTGCGTTTTTTACTTTCCAAAGTTACTTGAACGTTTTCAACAATATACGAGTATTATTATACATAAGAAAAGGGTTTGGGCTTGTGCACAAATCACGCGAGGTTCGATAGAGAGGTCAAGAAAAAATCACGACAGATCACGTTGGGGGAGGGAGGGGTATAAGGAGACCTCATGTGTATTTTTCTAAGAAAAAAGTATACCACATGAGTAGATACTTTTGCTACCACTTTTACTAAATAAGCACGAATTTGGAGCCTAAGAAGAGTCAAGCCTTTTGTAACTTGACTTAAACAGAGGTTGTCTGGAAGAGATCGCTGGTTGATAAGACCGCCTTTTGTTTACCTCTGTTTGTTTTATTGTTAAATACCTTTTAATAATAAAATAGATACGGAATTCAAAACGGAAGGAAAAATTGAAAGCGAACGTACAGTGCGTCTCTGATCGAAAGGCTAAGAGGCCTTAATTCCTTTTAAAAATGTTTTTTTTTCATATTACCGTAAATATATTGATAACTTCAACCCACTTTTTGAAGTGAATAATACTTTTCCCGAGTTCTAGGTTACTAACATATAGCTATTTCATGCTTTTATTGCGTGCAGTCGAAAATAAGTTAAAAAAACTAATTTTCCGCGTGAATTTTGACAATTTCGGGTAGTTTTTGAAAGAAAAATTATCAATGAAAAATTCAAAATGTAGGCTTCAAATATATACCTACCAATAAATCCCAATAGCCCTGTTCTAGGCAGTAACATCAATAATATGTTAAGAAACATGTTTGATCATAGAGAAAAATGTCTAAAGCAATCAGCATTTGCAAAGGAATACGGCCTCTTAAGACGTTTGAGCGGTAATCCAAAAGTACCGGTGTGGACCACGTATGAGCGCAATTTAGTTTTTCTTTGGGTTTTGACGTTTGTATCTATATAGTAATTCGAATAACGAGGCTCAACTCTTTTGAGACTAATCGAAGTATAAATAACTAAGATATCAATTTGTACTTATGTATGTTTTCTATTCTATTTTTGATTCACTTACGATTTATGTACTATCAGCAAAAGCCAGAGTTAACCACTTTCAAAACCGTTTTGCTTACAAGGCTAGCAACCAATTACATTTCCCAACTGTTATTATGATTGGCAAAATGTTAACCAATGTTTTAACTGACTAACTATTGTGGCGCAGTGACCCAAAAAGGATCTTGGCCTCCGAAACAAGAGAACGCCACCGGTCCCGATCCTGTGCTACTTCTTGCCAGTCAACGGCTTGAAGCTGACACAGATCCGCCTCCACACTGTCACCCCAGCGATATCTGGGTCGGCCCACTGGACGACGACCAGTCGGTCGTCCCAAATATGCCCTCTTGACCGCCCAATCCTCATCCATCCTCAGAACGTGGCCAAACCAGCGAAGTCTGTGGGATTTAATCTCGCCGATGATATTTGGTTCGGCCACTAACTCCTCGATCTCAGCGTTCTTTCCGAATCCTCCAAGCCAATGTTTTGTAAAGCTAGAATATAATTTCTTTGTTTCTGAATCTCCAATACTAAATAAGACTGGAATAAAAGCCAATAAAAACTTAACTAGAAAACCAGAAGCGTGACTTGCTATAGTTGAAGCCGACTTGTTAAAGAACTAGTCCGTTAAACTTTCTTTGGAACACGTGCCTTGATAATTGCGCGTCAGGTGTGCGAGCGCCCTAAGACAGGCATAAGGGCGGACGTTAGAGCCGTTACTTTAAGCGGGAAGCCTCGAAATTCGAATTGAAAGGTTTGAGTGGTATGAATTTTTGAAATTGGAATGTCAATTTTTTTTTTATTACGGTAAGGGCTTAAGATGTTATGTGACCGTGTTCAGTAACAGTTCCCATTGTTCAGGATTCCACAAGGATGCTAAGAGGTTAAGCATAAGTATGGAAACTTTCTTCTCCGAGAGAGAGACATTTTAAATATTAAACATTGTCACATGATATGTTGGTTTAAACTTGAAATAAATATTTGAATATAGAGTAAGATTCTGTCTAGATTCTGTTCGAGTGCCAGAGTTTACTAACATCATCATCATCACCTTTTTTTCTCTTAGTTGTTTAGGGGCATTGAATCCTTATTGATTATGTCAGATCCACACCACATATTTACATTCTAAATTAATATGACACTAGCTATCCATAACCAGTCTAAGGGACTGATAAATAATACATAAAGATGGGGAGGGATTGAGCTTTCCGTAAATCAAGCGGTAACGCATTTCAGAACTGAATCGCTTGGCAGTAGGCGAAATAATTATTAAAAAATATAGGGGAAGGAATTGAAGCAAGAAGATAATTTTTAGAACACCGAACAGAAGAGGGCTCCATACCTGAAAAGGAAAAACGGAACCGTTATAGGATCACTTTGCAGTACATCCGTCCGTCTGTCTGTCTGTCAAAACCCCGGGAACGCGTGGAGGTATTGAGTTGAAATTCAACCCATATACTCTCCTCCACTACAATTCTTTCAAAAAAATAATGCAAAGATCGACACACGAAGCATAAGGAATAATTTGAAAGGGTGGTGGAGTTCGGGTAGCGAAGTGGTTAACGCACTGGACCGGAAATCCCTGTACCGGGTTCGATTCCCGGTCTCGTCCCCCAGGTAACTCATTTCAATTTTTCTTTTGAGCTTTGATATCTTTGGTATCAATAGTTAGAACTATGAAATTTGGCAATAAGTTAGTGTCGTCTTATATCTACTTCAATTATCTCGTGTGTGTTCAAGTCGAGAGTGAATAGGCATTTTCTAGGCAAGCATGCTCCATCTTAGGCCTTGTTGTCACTTAACATCAGGTGCAATCGAAACGAAATGCTTTTGCATGCTTGCTGAAAACTATACATTTGCAATTAAATAAAAAAATGTCTTTAAAACGTAAAACAGTTTTCCAACGGTAATGTTCAATTTGTCACTCAGTACAGTTTATTTTTTCGTCAGAATAGGCAGTGCTTTCAAATACTTCGTGCGGAAACGTCGGTGCACGAATCCGACTCGCACTTGACCGGCGTTTTATCTATACATTCACATGCAAACGAGATGCAATCTTAACCGCAAAATTAACCTCATAAGCTACAAGCACTTGTCCATCCAGGACAGTTACGTAACTCAATAATCAGCCAAAAAAGGGTAAAGGAGAAAAAAAAGCGGTAAACCGATACAAGTTGCGTAACGCTCCACCTGGGTGGCAGCTGGTCCGCGCGTGCCCTGGGCTTGCGCGTGCGTATAAAGGGCGTATGTTGTTGGATATACTGTGGCGGTTGCGTCGTTTTAGAAATGGGGTGTAGTGTATATCATGGGTCATACCTACTTAGGTGAAATGTTGATAAAAAGACATATTTTGCTGGATATACTAGTATGGCTGTCCTGTCGTTTTAGAATTGGTCTGTTTGAAGATAAAGTATTGTATATTATCATAGGATATACAGGGTGTGTAGAGTAGGTAAGATAGCCCCTAACGCTTAATATAGGTTAGGTACTTACTGCGATTTTTCCTGACCCAAACGTGCCTTCTGTATTTCGATCTCTTAAGAGGCCATATTCCTTTTAAAATATTTTTTTCATATTATGACAAATATATTGATAAAATCAACCAACTTTTTGAAGTGAATAATAATACCTACTTTTCCCTGAGTTGTAGAAATTAACACAGCTATTTCATGCATACATTGCGTGCAGTTGAAAATACGTTTAAAGAAAAACAGTTTCCTGTGTGAATTTTGTCAAATTCGAGTATTTTAGAAACAAAAAAAATCAATGAAAAATTTAAAACTGCAGTTTTCAAATATGGGTTTACTCGGGTAATTCCGAATGGCGGGTAATTCCGAAAATTACTGATATCTAATAAACGGGATAAGTAACATTTTTTGCGCTAGCAACACTTCCTCAGATACTATACACTTCTACAGTAAGCAGTGTTGCTAGCGCAAAAAATGTTACCCCGTTTATTAGATATCAGTAATTTTCGGAATTATCCGCCATTCGGAATTAGCCGAGTAGGTACACCTTACCAATAAATTGCAATGGCCCTGTTCTAGGTAGTAACATCAATAATATGTTAAGAAACATGTTTGTTCATAGAGAAAAACATGTCTAAAACAATCGACATTTTAAAAGGAATTAGGCCTCTTAACTTTTCATGTCTCTTTGCTTCATGTAGATCACATCGATAAAGTATCCATAAGCACAGATGTAATTAAAAACGTCATACCCCTGTAGAGGACTTTGGCTCGTGTCATATAGAAGCCTCCCAACTGCCGAAATAACTGTTACACGATCAGTCGATCACTCATACAAGATTTGCTTTCGTCTGCTTAGTATTCAGCCATAGCTTTATACATTCCAGTACAAAAGAAAGCCTATTGTTCCCTGCTAAAAACTCTCAATTATAGTCCGAGAGCGTATGCGGTCACTTTCACCAACTAGACCCTCAGCCTATAATAATTATGTAACCTTTTCTTATCCTCCCGCGTAGGTTATAAGATAACGCGGCTACTTGGGTTCGAGCTCACGTGGTTTTAAATCGACTTTGTTTTAAAGTAATCGAAACTTGTCGAGCGATATTTTACGAGTACTTATACGACGTAAGTAAACCCGTTTTGTATTTTAATATATCTGAGACTCATAGTTTGTATGTAAAAAAGTATTAAAAAAAAACATTATATTTTCTGGGATAGGTGCACTGTAGTCTGTGACACTTTACGGTAGGTTGTGCTATGTGATATTTACTACATTCTATCCATCTATGGATATCGAAGAAAGATCTGAATAAGAAACGCATTTTCTCATATTTACCTGTTTTGTAAATAACAATTTTCAAATCTGCTGACTAAATCTGATAAGAAAAATCAAATTGAAGTCAGTCTTCGTATATGAGAATTATGTCATTAAAATAGTTCCTAGATAAATAAGAACATGGATATATTTTTTTGCTGTCTCCATGAGGGTGAAAGGTACCAGAAGACACATCAAGACGGAACAGGAATTCTATACTAAGCAAGATTTTACAAACAACCCCCCACCCTCCGACCCACCTTTTTTTTGTTTTTCTCCCCCATGCCATCGTCACCCATGTTAGTACATTTTCTATATTTTATTTCTATCAATTTTATTCCTTTAAAAAAATGGATGTATTTTATATCTATCACCAAAAACGTATAATCAAGAAATAAATCCGTGTGTTTTTTTATGGTTTAAATTAATCCATGGATTGTTTTCATTTCAATATTATTTCTTTTTTTTTTTTCAGATAACGAGTGCTCAAGACTAAGTAGCCTTGTTACAAGCCCCCACGAGTCAGTCCCACGACACGACGAAGACGTTAGAGCCGCCGGAGCGCGACTTGCGCAGATGTCCCGCGCATCTGTGCTGTCACTGCGCAAGCGGACAGTGCCCGCGCACGCGCCTAGCGACGGTGTTTGACCCGCATGACAAGTATAGGTACATGTATGATCTATACATTATAAAATTGTATTGAAAATCTGTTTTCTGAGGGTCATTATTTCTTTTTCCCGAAATTAACAGCGCAATGCAGGATTTATATGGGCGCGTGGTGCCAGCCGTAGAGCGTCATCTGCTGGAAAAAAAATTGATCATCAAGGCGAAACTAATGAACGGATTTGAATTAACTTAGGTACAAGGATAGCTATGTGTTTATGTATACGATTGTTACTTTTTCACGCTCAAGCGGTTACACCAATTTTGATAAATTTGAGTATGTAGGTAGCTGACACCCTGTATTAACACATAGGCTACTTTTTATCCCGAAAAAAATTGAGTGTTCCCGTGGAAAAAGCGGGTAGCACCGCGCGGCGCAGCTTGTTTGAATAAAAAATGCATAAACTATCTTCATCCACATAAAAAAAAACGCTAAAATACTCTCCTGTTTCCAAGTAACCACATGTCAATTTATCTCATCCGCGGATGCTGCGGGCGACCGCAGCGCCCGATAGCCGGAGTTCCCATGCAACTATCGGAGTGCGTTATCAGTGATTTGACATTCACGCTGCAATGTCACCTTTGAGGCACCAAGGGCGCCCCTAACGGGAGGCAGACTGTCAGCTGGGGTTAAAATACATACGAGACGGTTATAATCACATCGTAGAAGTCGAATTACGCTCGACAAGTCGACATGTTTTGAGTCGCGTACCGATTCGAAACATGTCGAATATCGAAATTAGAGTCAGACCACGGTAACTCTTCCAAGCAAATGAACCTTCAAACTATACAAAGTGAGTCAGTTTGTATGGTTTGATAGATCATTTGCTTGGAAGCGTGGTCTGAGTCGTCATCAGAGTTTTAATGGAGATGGTTGATGGTCGGTACCCCCCAGCTGGAGAACGGTTTTGAATACTACGTGGGTGGTTAGTGCGGACGAGGCCTTAGCAAGTGCGTCCAATGGTTCTCTTTTCTTCACTGACGACAGTACACTAGTGTTTCTGTTGACAACTGTTTGGGAAGGTCATATCAGTCATGTCGACTGTTCCTGCCCCTAGATGTCGTTGTTAGAAAACATGCAAAAGCTGCATCGCGCGAACTTTGTGAATTTATTTTGCTTTTTGTCTGACCGATAATACAGAATTGGTTTCGTAATGGTTTACACTTGACTTTCCTTTTAAACCAGCTATGAACCTTGTATGAGTACAGTACTGAATACAGTCTCAGTACTAACTGAGTATCACGCATTTGTGACATCTACTCTAAGATATGGCATAATGTTTTGGGGAAATACATCAAATATATTTGCGAGTTTTTAGTTTGGATTTAAGCTCCACGCTCATACGGCAAGACACGCATCTGTATGTACTGTAGATGTATACCTACAAATACTACAAGGTACTGGAGAGTGGAAACGATGTGGCGGCGTAAGGCTTCTCATGCTCTCGGATTACTTTCCGGCCGGACATAGGGGACACGGTCGCTACACACCGCACACACTCACACATACTCACACACTGACAGGGCTCGAGATCATATGATTGAGTATACATATTTCTAACTCAATGATAAGTTAAAACGATAATTAAAGGGTATGCGGATCACATAAGGAACATAACTCTTCGTGCACGGGTTCGAATCACTCTTCGCCGTTTCTTAACTTATGATGGCCCTAAAGTTGACTAGTAGAGAATGTCTTAAGTCATTCAGGCAACATGCAAATTAGTTTTAATTTTCGTAAATACATTGGAAGCGTGTAAAATTTTGCAATTCGAAATTTCTTAACTTATGATGGCCCTAAAGTTGACTAGTAGAGAATGTCTTAAGTCATTCAGGCAACATGCAAATTAGTTTTAATTTTCGTAAATACATTGGAAGCGTGTAAAATTTTGCACTTCGAAATTTCTTAACTTATGATGGCCCTAAAGTTGACTAGTAGAGAATGTCTTAAGTCATTCAGGCAACATGCAAATTAGTTTTAACTTTCGTAAATACATTGAAAGCGTGTTAAATCTTTATTCAAATCTTGATATAATTGATTACAACTATAGCACAAGAAGTTGTCAGAGTAAACTTCTTGTGATACCTACAATTGCAAGTATAACAGTTAAATTACAGAGACACAATCCCCTTTCTTCACCTAACTTCCGGAAATCCTATTATAATTTCCTACCTGTCTTACCCTTTATTTTTTTGTTTTAACTGTACATCCTTCCAAATCCGTAATCAGAACATTCTATAACGGAACTCATTATTCAAATTCAAATTTAGAATCTCTGCTCAAATTGACCAGTGAAACATGACATCAGATGGCATAATGTTAGTTAGAGGCGAGGGACCAAGTTATAAAAGATAACCCTGTTGATCTCTTGACGAATCAAGAATGGGTCAAAAAAGGTGGCCATTCCAATTTCCGTTATTTGCGATGATTTTGTTTTGTTGAAGTTAAGCTTAGGAATGGTTTCATTATGAAGTTGCTTAAAATTTAAATTTACGTAAAGAGCGGATATGTTTTTGTTACCAATCTTTTTTGTAATTAGCTAAGAACAGAAAATAAAACATTCTTCAACGGAAATCCAAACAGCAACAACAATCTAAAACTGTCATATGGTAATATTAAATGTTAATGATGCCTAGTTAATGGTAAAAGAGCGAAATGTGGAACAGCTGATCACTGCCAATCATTGGTTTTTAAGGTTCCGTACCCAAAGGGTAAAAACGGGGACCCAATTACTAAGACGGAGTCCGTCCGTCTGCCTCACTGTCACCTGATTTTAGAACATTTAAAAATGTGGTAATTTTTTATCGTTTATTCGATTATACTGGGAAAATGGGTTACACTACTATTATAGTGTAACTCCGAAGTTTAATTTGTCCGAATGCAATGATGCATCATTCCGAATTTTCTTAATTCCAAAAACCATTTGGGATATCGTATAACCCTCACCTAACCCAATTATAGTATAATGATAATTGTATGTATAAAATAAACCCATCATTGAATATGTACAATTTTTAATAATACTAATATTATGAATGTTATTTGAATATTATTTTAAGCAAGTTTTATGTAGACAATGTTTTAAATACAAAGTTTAATTTTTAATGATTGTGTTAGCTATTGACGATGCAAAACGCCAAAGTGATACTTCTGATCCTATTTAATTAAATGTTCATTTATCTTTTATCTTTATCTTTATGCATGTGTGGAAAATAAATAAAATAAATAATGATCCATGGCAAAAATTACCGTTTCGCGTTATTTCACTTTAGGAATTATGACAATTTGGAATATTGATGGTTTCGAACTTAGAGTGATCCCTTAAAAATTAAATGGTATCAACTACGTTTAAACGAATCCCCGCACCGCAGTTTGCGTCATTACCATTTTAGGTTGCTCTCCACTCCACTAATTTTCCGCCTCAACCACTTGACATGCCCTTACCTTAACAATTTGCAGAACCCTGAACGCCTAAATCCAGTACTTGCTAGTCCACAAGAACAACATTTTACGCCGCAGTTTACGTTAGTACCATTTTAGGTTGCTCTCCACTAATTTGCCGCCTCGACCACTCGACATGCCCTTACCTTAACAATTTGCAAAACCCTGAACGCCTAAATCCAGTACTTGCTAGACCACGAGAGCAACATTTTACCCCGCAGTTTATGTCAGTACCGTTTTAGGTTGCTCTCCACTAATTTGCCGCCTCGACCACTCGACATGCCCTGACCTTAACCATCGGTAGAACCCTGAGCGCCTAAATCCAGTACTTGCTAGACCATGAGAATAACATTTCCCCCCGCAGTTTACGTCAGTACCGTTTTAGGTTGCTCTCCACTAATTTGCCGCCTCGACCACTCGACATGCGTGGACTCGCACGGCCGTGTCATCTTCGGCGTCTGCTAATGCGTAGGTCGGACTAAACCATCTAGAACGGCTGGATAACGGTCGGTTAACTAGAACTGCATTGATAGATTTAGTAAATAAGTACTTAAGTAAGAACGGTTATAATGACTTATAAGCAGGGATCGTAAAATTCGAGTAAAATCGGTTTGGAATTCCTTATGACAAGCAGTGACCGCCCTAGCAGATCATTAAATTTTGCTGCGGGCTTATGATGGTTGCTTTTATCACGCGATAAATAAGTGACAAAGCATCCTTCTCGTTTTGACATAATGCGAGTGTGAGTGACAGATGCTTCGTCACTTATCTATCAAGCGATAAACGATCCCATCATAGGCCCCCTGCTTATAAGTTATGATTGCTTATATCTCTCTTCGAGATCGAGCGGATACTTGAATATAGAGAAATAAGAATGTCGACAAAAAAAATAAACCATAATTTTATGTCAGTTGCCGGTCCTACACATAATTACATTTGCGTTTTTCCTGTGAACTATGTGTGTGAACTATCCCTTTTACAAAGTTGGATATTCCTGGGCCTAATCATTTTCTGATTAGACTCATATTCGCATTAAGGTGGCGTCTCTTCATGTAACCCTATGTGATAAATACATAGGGTTACATGAGGGTTGGGTTATGCTATGTTGCCGTCCCACGTAGCACACAGGCCACATAAGATCTTATATAGCCCTTAAACGACTTATTTCAGCTGTATTAGGGCTGTATAAGCTTCTCGCGGCTTTGGCGCGAAGTCTGAGAGACCGAGGCGTGGACTCCCGTTCCGACGAGTACTTGGCTCAAAAGATCTCCCTGTCGATGATACAGCGCGGAAACTCCGCTAGTATTCTAGGAACCTTTGAGCCAGGCACCTTCCGGAACAGTTCATAGAACCCTTTTAGTTTTGTAATCACTACATACTTACATAGTATAAAACAAAGTCGTTTCCTGCTGTCTGTCCCAAAGTATGCTTAAATCTTTACAACTACACAACGGATTTTGATGCGGTTTTTTTTAATAGATATTTATGTTTATAATACATGCATAATTTACCAGCATTGCACCCGTGCGAAGGGGGAGCGGGTCGCTAGTTAGTTTTATAAAATTAAAGAAGTGTAGGTATACCTTTAACGAAATAATTGAATAACTTACATAGGTACATGAAATGCTGTTAACGTTTGACCTCAGGAGAGGCGATTTTATTTACCAATGCTATGCTTACCATAATTTTTTAATTTAGTACTTTGTGACTGTTTACAACCGTACCCATATTCATTAGTCGGCCATTTGCATTTAACATGGACCGCGACCGTTCAAATGGCGACGACAAAGGAGCGGAAACGTGATTCAATCGGGGGTGCTTTAATAAAAACTAGGGTTGTTATACTGATTGGTTTGGCATTTTAATGAAATTGTGGGAAACCAAGTGTTATACAGAATGTGACAATGTTACAAGTGGTTGCCGTAAGTTTGGAACACAAGAGGATATTGGTAATAGTATCTTATGCAATCGTTATTGTAAAATAGTAAGTACAGCGTTTAGGCCACGAGGCTTGCGGAAAATATTATTAGAGTTGAGTAGAGAGTTATCGATCCTAACCAGGTCATCGGCCCACCTAGTTGGGGTAATTAAAATAAAAGTAAAATAATCAAAACATAGGTAAACAAACTTAGATATTTCCCCCAAAAAACATCACTTTATCATATTTTCTAAAACGACTTAACCCCCATACTCTGCCCATTAAGACGCATCTTATTATTTTACGAAGAATCCTTTACCAATTATTTACCAAAAGGTCATAACTACCTGACTTTCAATGTTAACATAAGTTCTTTTGGTACAGAACATAGCGCGAGTGCGTCGACTCCGCAGGTGCGCGAGCGCACACCTTGCGCCGCTTATGTGATTCTAATGAGATTATACCAATTGGAAGATGGCCTGGAATCACCCTACACTTACAATTTAAACTATGCGCATATTTAGTATGTAGTATGTATTTTATTTATTTAAGGGTGTGATATCAATGTCACTGTAACCACAGCTGTAGGTAACTATAATATAAACGTGTAGCGAACTTGGTAGGTATATCCCGTGGTTTGGCCTGCGTAGTTTTTAAGTTTTTGCATCTAATTTTTAGGGTTCCGTACCCAAAGGGTAAAAACGGGACCCTATTACTGAGACTTCGCTGTCCGTCCGTCCGTCCGTCCGTCTGTCACTAGGCTGTATCTCAAGAACGGTGATAGCTAGACAGTTGAAATTCAACTGTCTAGCAGTTGAAATTTTCACAGATGATGTATTTCTATTGCCGCTAAAACAACAAATACTAAAAATAAAATAAAATAAATATTTAAGGGGGGCTCCCATACAACAAACTCGTTATAGATTATGGTACGGAACCCTTCATGCGCGAGTCGGACTCGCACTTGCCCAATTTTTAATATAACGGCACAACATCACTTTGCCTGTTGGTAAATAAAAAGGGGAGCCCAAGTCGCAATGGCAACTGACTTAAAACTAACGGTGCCATGACAGTTGACACATGCCGTGCTGGCCCGTTTGAAGGGTCCCATATTATAAGAAGGAGGAAACACATGAGTTGGCAAAGAATTACAATAGTTAAAGTTTCATAGTTCGGCAGAAGGAAGGAATTGCCAAACTTCGTGGTAAGTGTGGTAATATTTTCCTAACTGTGGGAACTTGTTCCTAGCTTATTTCTTTCAACTTCCCTGGTTCCTTGCGTGTGAACGCGACCTTACTGACCGACTGAGCGTAGCGTCTACGTTTCAGCTTGGCCTAAAATTGGATAGTTGGATGTCCGGATTTTCGGCTATGATTTTCATGAAATTTTGTAATTAATTTCGATAATCATAGTAGATCTGTTTGTTCATTCAGCATTTCGGTTTTTTTGCGAGGTCTACCCACGGGTCACAGAGCTGCTGTACCCTTACCGTGAGTTTACAGGGAGGGTACTCGCTAGCGAGTCCGCAAACGATTTGTATGCCGAATTGTAGTTACTCGTAGTTCTACAAAGTAACCGCTTAGGGGTGTACTATTCTCAATACATAGTACATTACATCAGAGGCCGGGAATCCGTTTTCACGACGAGGCATGTATAGTGCTTTTCTCAAAAATACAATGAAATAAAAAAATATACTTCAAAGAACAACATTTTATTAATTGACAAATAGACAAACTAATAAGTACAAATAATTAACAATAGTAACCAACCTTTAAAAACAAAACCTTATTTTTGTCAAACCCGCCAGCTGTGTGAATGACCTTGTTGTTGAAACCAAAAAAAAGTTACTTTGCAGGCCTAGGCCAGAAAAGCAGTGATGAAATCCCTTTACAGTCCTCTCGAGTTGTTGCGCCCAAAAAGCGATACTTCCGAGCCTATTATAAGGAACGTAAAGACAATATTTCATTGCATGTTTGAGAAAAATCTTTTACATTGTCGGTAGCAAGTACGGTCACGTTAACTCATGGTAACGGTAAGGGTACGGTTCCGTTGTTTATCCGACTGCGGCTGGTCTATCAAAGGTCATGCCTGCAGATCTGCATGAGACCTTTTTAAATCGTAGCCAGTTAAGAGAAAAGAAAAGAGTCTCAAAATGAAAAATTGCTTGGGTCAGGATTTGAATGGTTGAATTTGAACCAACCAATATTTATTTATTTGATGCTGACTGTACCCGCACGTAGGGTCACCACATTGTGTAAGACCTGTCACATATCAAAGTGCGTCTATTTGCGTGCGCGTGAGTCACCGTCTGGAGCGAAATATCAAAGTATTCGAACTATCCAGTATGAGTGTGACACAGACAATATGAATCATTCAATCGAACAAAGAATATCGGTCAACTTTCGCTAACTAATTTTTATCTTTCATCAAGCGAGCAATGATGGGACCTTTGTTGACCGAGCCAGCGAAGTGTCTTCCTTTCATCTTGGCCTAAAATTATTTCGTATGTCCGTTAGTTTGGATGTCCGGATGTCCGTTTTGGCCGGATTTATGGCTGTTCTCGCCTAGAGGTCGCATTTTTTAACCAATTCTCACGAATACTCTCATACTAAAAATTCGTACCCGCTCTTCCTACGGGAACACTATATTTTTTTGGTATAAAAAGTAGCCTATGTGACAACCCAGTGTCAGCTACCTTAATACCAATTTTTTTTCAAAATTGGTCCAGCCGTTTGAGCGCGAAGAACTTTAGTACTTTAGCCTTCATAACTTTAGTGTGATTTTTTTGTCTTTTTCAATGCAGTTTTTCTTGTTTTTAGGGTTCCGAACCCAAAGGGTAAAAACGGGACCCTATTACTGAGACTTCGCTGTCCGTCCGTCCGTCAGTCTGTCACCAGGCTGTATCTCAATTTTAACAAATTTTCACAGATGATGTATTTCTATTGCCGCTATAACAACAAATACTAAAAATAAAATAAAATAAATATTTAAGATTTACTTTTATTCTGAGCTTTACCCTTTCAGGTAAAAATCATCAATTTTTTGTGCCAAAAATATTTTAAAACCTATGTAGCAGTTTTCATAATCTGTATATCGTTGTCAAACGGACAAAAATTTCGCATTTATACTATCATATTATGGCAAATAAAAACTACATTTCATACTAAACACAACAAAAATACAATGACTTACACAAGACATCGCATCGCATTAAACACACTCGGGATAAAAATCAACCAACACACAATCCAATCAACATACTAAGGCACTTAATAAATAAAATACATCCCCCCTCGGGTCAACGACCTCAAATACCTAAGATAGAGAGCAGGTGGGAGGCAGCTGGAGTGGCTCCTATCTATATCTATATACCCCTATATAAAGCAAATCTAGTTGCTATCCGCGCAAACGAAAACGTATGTTGTGGCAAAGTTGGTACCGATTGTAACAAATTATAGCTACGCAGCCATTTTGAGCATGGTTTAAGTGAAACACTCATGATTTTATGGGGTTTATACAGGTATAACAAGGGAATCGGGGAGTATTATGATACACCACTGGCAACACAGAAACGGATTGACAGAACCAACCAATCATAGCGCCATGATGTCGAAAGTCCGCTTGTCATTCCGGAGTGGCATAAGGAAAAAATCGAAAGGTTGCTTGGGAGTTACGGTGGTGGAAAGGTTGACGCGCTGGACTGGCAATCCGGTGTTACCGGGTTCGATTCCCAGTCTCTTCCACCAGTTCTCATTTCAAATTTTCTTTGAGCTTTGATTCAGTATATAATCAGAGATTAAAGATCTAATTGGATACTATGGACTGAATCTAGTTACCAATGGTTTATAGATACAATACCTTATAAATGTTTGTAGAGGGGTCAAAAATCCAATAATCCATCGATAAACAAATCATCGTGGATAAAAAAGAAAGCCGGCGATCAGCTGGGCGACAGGTTGGTGCCGAACAGATGCTGCGCGCATCTGTCGGCGCACGCGCCGGCTCGCCGCAACACTTGATACTTGACGGACCATACCTTAGAATAAATGGAAGTATAGTAGAGTAAGTATGTACACTTTGGCCGGCATATAAGCTTTTCATGAAGGCTGCGTTTCCAACTTTTCACCAGAGATGTGTACCGATGGATGTTTTTTTTTTTATAACGGCACAACATAGTGGCTCCACTTCGCCTGATGGTAAGCAAAAAGGGGAGCCCAAGTCACAATGGCAACTGACGCGAAACCAACGGTGCCATGTCAGTTGACACTGCCATGCTGGCCCGAGAGATGCTTCTTCACGCTTCGTTTGAAGGGTCCCAAGTTATAAGGAGGAAACACATGAGCCGTCAAAGAGTTCCATATTTTAATAGGTAGTTCGGCAGATGAAGGAATTGCTAAACTTTTTGGTACGTATGTTTTTGTTAACCAATGGAATAACTTCATTTACTTATCCTCGCTCAGTGCAGGTGATTCTATTGGTTAACTAAAACTCATCCCTCGCTACACATCTCTGGTGGAAACGCAGCCTAATATGAAAAAGTTAGTTCTTCAACCTAATCGAAGCAGATAAGCAAAATGACCACTAAACTTATGACTCGGGTTAAGAGATATATGCCGTTTCCAAAAATTTACGAAACTTTCCTCATTTTTTATGGGAAAGTATCCGGAAAAATTCAGAAACGAATTACTAGAAGTGACCGGTTTGTTCATTCAGCAATCATTGGGTACGAGAGCCGTTTCAGTTTAATAGTGAACTAGCGACCCGCCCCGGTTTCGCACGGGTTTATATGCATGTATTATACATATAAACTCTCCTCTGAGTCACTCCATCTATGAAAAAAACTCATCAAAATCCGTTGCGTAGTTTTAAAGATCTCAGCATACATAGAGACAGACAGACAGACAGCAGGAATATGTATAATAATATGTAGTGATATAATTTGAAAGTAAAGAACGGTCTCTCGCTAGATGGCAGGATCAAGCGTCAGATTCAGAAGGTATTGCTATTTTCTTCGCTGCCCTTAACCACAAAGAGCCCCGCTGTCGACAGATTACATACGCCTATGTACTGTGTTCATCGATCAGCCTACATTGCCTAACATAACTATGAATAGTGGGAGGGACATGAGTTCAGCGGTCAATAAAACGATCAGAAGTTTAAAATAAGCAGCGTGAAACGCCACTTCTATCAGCATAGAATCTGCATATTATAGCGATTATCAAAGATATCATCAAGTATCAAGACTGAAGACAATAAAAACCCAGCGTGGTCAGCTGCCGCGGCGCGCGCATCTCGCGCTGCGCTGTGTGCGTGCGCATCGCGACGGGCCTAAGACTTAAGCGTACAGCGGATTACCTTTTATTTTTATTTTTTTCCTCCCTGATGTGCAATCCGACCAAAAAGAGCACGAGTCGTAGAGTTAAGAGCACTAGTCAGTGAAGTAATTTCCAATTCATTCTATACTCCGCTTTTTTCACTTCCTTATATTGATAAAGCATGTATTTACTTTTCTTATTTTCAGTAATAATTTTATAAATATTTGGTTGTCTGTAAATTCGGTTACGGATGATAATTTTACGTGATAACGCATGCCGGCTGATGGAGTGGAAGACAGATAGATGCGTCACAAGCCGAACGCTAATGCCGATAATGCCTCGCTATCGCTCGTTCCACGCTCTCGCTTGCAGGCTTGCACGCTCGGCTCAGGCGGAACGAGACAATAAGTGATGCTTTTTCGTGCGTGCAGCCGGCGTTCATCGATTTATCAGACGTTATCACGTCAAAAGTTACATAGCGCACTCAATCGCTACCGCCTGTACCATAGACTTTAAAATCGAGAGCAAGCGACTGAGTCATCTGACATTGACCGTGTATTCGTGCGAATTTATTGTACAATTACGCGCGGGATGAGATGCGGTGTCAACGCACCGTTGCGTAATAGTTAATGATGTCAATAACATGAGCTACGTGCTGGTGAGGCGCTTATATAAGGTTCACTACACTTGCCTATTAATTGTATACATTATTTCGTCCAATTTTCCCGCAACCTTTACAAAGAACTATCCAAAAGGCTTGTAGAGACCACTGGGGACCGAAGAGCTGGCAGCTTCCTCGCACAACGTATCAGCATAGCTGTTCAGCGAGGAAATGCCAGCATTTTCGGTACCATCCCACAGGGGAGCAATTTTTTGAATTTATTTTAGTTTATTTTCATTTTAGCTTTTTTGTACATAGTTGTGGACAGTGTTTAAGTTTTTTATTTACTGTTTCTTTGAATTTCCTTTTTTCTTGTATTATCCGATTACCTCTATTGATCGTCCATCGTCGATGAACCTAACGGTTTCTGATGCCTAAGTTGGGGTCTCCATTAGAGTGCCACTTTCTCGAATTTAAGCACACGACCTTAGCCATGTACCTTGAGAAGCATTTATCCACAACTGGTATTGCGACTCCACACTACTGGCGAAGTTGGCCGAAGTATGGGTTTCCGCAGCGAAGTGCCTCTAGCACTATCATATTCGCCCAACCTCGGCCAACTTCGCGTGTAGTGTACGGCTGGGCTGGGGCTCAGGCTAGGGTTAGGCTTTCTACGATCTGTATACAAGGTGAAACCTAAGACGTGGTATCTATATGTTACTTTATCAGCATCCATATTGCTAAATTACTTTAACAAGTTCAGATACTATTACTTAGCAGAGACGGGGTTGAGGCATGTATTACCAAAATCAAAGAGACATAACAATATTTCCGGCGTGGTCACTTCGTTTATTCCTCAGCTCCACAGGAGGTGCTGCTAGTACTAAGTACTCTATATGAACATAAAAGTAAAAGTCCATATGAATATAATTAATGAATATGTGTGTGTAGATAAAGTACAAACGACGGCGCTTGTGTTAGGCTGTACCTGGCGTAGCCATATTATTTATTTTAAAGAAAGAATAGGTTGATACATAAGATTTTGTGCCAATCAATCTGATTGGCAATACTGGTCCATTTACAAATAAATATGTCTTGAGATGGTGAGACGGAGTCAAAGAGCTGCCAGGTTTAAGTGGCAGTGGTATGTCCTGGGTATTTTTCTTGTAGAGACGATGGATGTTGGCGCAGAAAGATTCATTACTGTTGACCACGTTTCTGAAGAGACAGCCGGCCTTCAACAAGGTACATCTGAGATCGCAGGAAACCGTTGCACAAAAGGCTAAGGAATCGACAGAATTTCTTATGGAAGACCAGCCAGCTGTAGATATCTTGGGGCTGATATGGTGATCTTGTCGTCGCCGCGCAGCTATTTGTCCGACAAACTTTGTTCCCCCCTTCATCCTCTTGGAACTATACCTTAATTATACGAGTAAAACTATTAAGATGATCTCCCGATTTGTTTCCTGTCTCTATATCCAGGGCTCGGTCACCGGAGCGGCACGGGACGCGCCACAGGATGTGATTGGAGCCAGTTTTTGTGCATTCTTTAATGAGGTTTTCAATTAGAACACAAAAACTGTTTGAAGTTGGTTAGGCGTCGATTTTGAACGGTGTAGCACGAGTCTAATAACTTTTTTGTTCCTTGTTTTATGTCACTGGATAAAATATGTCTATATCATCTAAAGAAACGAAGACTGCCTTCGCCAACTGAGATGAACTATACAAAATACAAATTGTATTCCGATTCTCACGAGTGGTCGCAAGTGGTCGAAATGTTTTCCGAAGGTTCTTACGTCTTTGATATTGGTCTCGAATGAACAATCGTACCGAAAAAATATATAATTTAAAGGCAAAACTGTTTTTCCTCTGGGATAGTGGCGGTACAAACAGGGTTCGTATAGTAATAATGTCCATTCGTCATATAGGTACATATATTAATATTAAAATGTAAATAACGAGTTGTCATCAACCAAATTCAAAACATGGTTTAGCAGAATGCAGCTCAATTCTTCATTCTTCTTCTGAAATAGATATTGAATCGTCTTAAAAAAAAGGACTTTCATATCTGTGGATAGTTTTGGGTTTATTATGCAAAAATCACTTTTAATTTGCGGAATATTTAGTCCTGTTTCCTCAGTTGTTTACATCAGTGACATTTACTGATTTTCAGCGTCAGTTACCAAACATTTATTTGTGCCAGTAAAAAAAATTAGTACCACTAAAAATCCGCAAGATGGCGTGGGCTTGATGGGCTATACTTTTGTAACGACCGTCCCCCTTACCTTTAATCTATATTTAGAGCCTCTAAAAGTACAAAAGGTAAGAGTTCAACCTGTCCGGTGCAATAAGAAAGCGACGAACGCCGACAAAAAAGGAGACGAAATTAATGGAACGGCAAAAACTGGCGACAGATGCCGCATGTACACTCGCGCGCAACGGCGCTCACCTTTGCCATTTGTATTACAGCACAGTTCGACAAGAAACTGTAGAAATTAAAAAGTGGTGAGGGTGTCGTCACAGAACAGTACAGAAGGCATACTGCTTTGATCTTTACAAAAGCCGCCTTTAAATTAGCCTTAACATTATGATTTATGGCCCTTGTAAAGTCGCCGACTCCAATTTTGTAAATTTATTTTCAATACAAAATTAAGGCTCTTATCCTTGTTCATAAATGCTGATTGTTTTAGACATGTTTCTTAACAAATTATCAATGGTAGTACTTAGAACATACGATGTAATATATTTGGAACCTACAGTTACAATTTTTTATTGATAATTTTTGTTTCAAAAACTGACAAAATTGACGCACAAAACTGGTTTTTACAATTTATTTTCGACTGCACGCAATGAAAGCATGAAATGTTACTATCTAGAAATCAGGGAAAATTATTATCCTGTTCAAAAAGTTGGTTGAAATTATCAATACCTATATTATTATATATTTACGTACGGTAGTACGGGCACACTTGACAAATCTAATGTTTTCTCGATGTAGATATTAACCTGACGACGCACCTAGCGTATGCGTCACAATCGACTTCATCGGATATATTTTATTATATTTATATGTAATT
The DNA here is from genome assembly GCA_947623375.1 of Apotomis capreana. Lineage (NCBI taxonomy): Eukaryota > Metazoa > Arthropoda > Insecta > Lepidoptera > Tortricidae > Apotomis > Apotomis capreana. Next base: position 11,368,718 of record OX392518.1, read on the forward strand.
TGAGTGCAATATAGGTGTACTCATCGGTAACGGTCTCTCATCTTTTACTTTGAATAATATACTACATACTCGTAAGTTCGCCTTTGTACATGCTTATTCCTTTGTAATGTGTTTTTCTTGTTTTTATGTACAATAAAGTGTTTACATACATACATACATACATACATACATACATTTGTATATGTAGGTAGGGTGGGCCATAACATTAACTATTACAACCTACATCTTTGGTCCTTCGAGCCGGATTGGATTTAATTCGTTGTGATTGTGCTTTTCTACGTAGCGAATCAGTTAACTGGCCTCCCATAAGCGAGTCTCACCCGTCTAATAGAGAAGAAACGCAACAATCGTGGAAAAGTGTACGGTTGCATAGAGCTAGATCTTACCAACTTAACATGATGGAGTCTTATCATCCTTGAAACCCTCAAGAAGATGAAGACCAACATTCAAAATAACTCCGCTAGTCGTTCAACAGCTGACTACATCGAGAAAACATTAGAAGCTCTTTGGGAAGAATTTAACTCAAAACATGAAGAGCTTGAACAAACGGAAGACAAGAAGATTTCAACCGACGATTTCGACAACCTGTGATAAGAGTTAATTCCTTGTACGATACATTTAAAATACAATTATAGACATTTGTGGTGACCAATTTTCGAACTTTCATCCGTTTGGTAAAAAGCATCAAAATTGATCAGATCTCTGAAAAATGGGAGATCCAAGACCAGCTACAAATGTTGCAGTCGAGGTGGAAGGTGATCGGAAATTAGATAACATGTTCATCGGCGCTGACGTAGACTACGAGCAGAATACCCAACATTAAACCCTCTACCTGGCCACCAAGAAACAACTGTATCATAAATTCAAAACCTCGGCTCATAACATGTATCAATCTGTCCCTAAAATCGAGACTCCAACCTTCTCGGGCAACTACTATCAGTTGGCAACATTTATGTTTCTATACTCCGAAGCAATCCATAATAACAACATGATACCTAAAGCGCAGAAAATGCAACATCTCAAGGGGAAGCTTCGTGGCGAAGCGGAGTGTATCGTCCAACATTTGTCAGTCTCAACGGACAACTACGACACCTGCTGGGAACTTCTCAACCACAGATACAAGAACTTACAATTACTTTTCACCATACAAATGCAAATATTCTTCAATCAGCTAACTCAACAACAACAAAGTTCTTCGAGATAAAACGACTTCACGATACTAGCCTGGAGGTTGTGCATGACATCCACAACCTTGGTATCGACACATCCTCCTGGGATCCTTTTTTGATACATATCCTTATGTTGGACTCAGATACCTATGCATCCTACGTGGAAGCAAGGAAAAAGCCACGTGAATTGCCACAATTTGACGAGTTCGTTGAATTTTTGGAAAACAAGTTTACGGCATTGGAACCGGTCATCAAAAGAAAACAAACAACAGCTTAACAAAGGCCGAGTCCAGGGCACATCAGAGAACTTCCTTCAACATCGCACAATATTGGACAATGGAAGGCAATGGAAAGTTTAAGTGATTGCAATTGTCCTATATACGAGTATGCCAAAGAAATCACATTTTACTATATTGCAAAACATTCCAGAACATGACACCGAATATGAAGAAAACAATAATGTCGCAATTGAACACTTGCGATAAATGCTTATTTTTAACCGACTTCAAAAAAGGAGGAGGGTTCTCAAGTCGTCAGTATTTTTTATGTTTGTTAGGTACCTCAGAACTTTTGACTGGGTGAACCGATTTTGATGATTTATTTTTTATTTGAAAATAAATATTTAAATAGGGCTCCCATACATCCGTGATATTTTCAATTTTGGTGAAGAACTAAAACGTACATCTGACTTTAAAACCTGTTCTTTTTCTTTTGTGCACGAGTGTACCGGAAGGTGTCGGCACGAGCTACGGACCGATACACCGTCCGATTGTCTCCGCGGCCGACGAACTGGGTGCCGGCTACCTTACCGGGGAATCATCAAAATACTATAACTAAGTGTAGCTATAGGTAGACGTAGACGTAGGTGCCAAGACCGCAAGGCTGAAGTGGGACTGAGCTGGACATGTCTGCCGCATGCATCCGGAACGATGGGCCAGAATAATCGCCGATTGGACACCGCAAGGTTACCGGAGCAGAGGCAGACCGAAAAGAAGATGGCGCGATGTGAACGAGCGGAGGGAGCATGCAGCCAATAGATGAATGGCGCTAGAGAGGGGAGGCCTTAAAAAAAAACTATAAAACATATCGATTAACATCGATGTAGAGCAAACTGTTGATGTAAACCTCATGTCTTTATTGCAGTAGCTCTCTTAATCTTCTACGGTAAAAGGTCGTATCTTTATACGGATGTCATAGTAAGGTACGTCCTATTACCGTAGCATGGCAGTCACACTAATATTATAAAAGCGAATGTTTGTGGGTGTGTTTTTATGCATGTTTGTTACTTCTTCACGCAACGGCTAGACCAATTTTGATAAATTTTTTCATGGAGGTAGCTGACATCCTAAATTAACACATAGGCTACTTTTTATCCGGAAATAATTTATTTATTATTTATTTTATTTACAAACAAAATCTATACAGCATTACAATACACTGTACAATTTATAAACATTCAAAAGAATATAAATAAAACTTAAAAGTTAGGAAATCCCACAATCATCCATCGCCTCACAATACCTCAGGAGCATTCGACACACATCCGTCCATCGACTCGCAAACAAATCAATCTCTGGTACAGATGACAGCAGCGCGTTTAGAAGTTTGAGAGCAAAAACGATGGGGGAATTTCTGTGTGCTACTGTGCGTGTTAGCGGGACAGCGAGGAGATTACAGTTTCGGGGTCTGAGAGCCTTTTTTGGAACAAATGGAACAACAAGTCTGACAGTCTGTTCTACCAGTTCGGGGCAATCTGAGTGGCCACGCAAAGTATTGCAAATCGTTAAAAGCAGCTTGTGGTTACGTCTCACTTGAAGAGAGTTAAATCCTAGTGTACCCAGTAAAAACTTTGTTGGATACATGAATGGGTATTGATGGAACAACTTTTTGTATAGAAATCTGAGGAACGCTTTTTGTACTTTTTCAAGTAGCAAGATATAAGTACTTTCAAACGGATTCCAAACAATGCTAGCAACCTCAAGTTTACTTCGGACGAGAGCCATATAGAGGATTTTGATTGCTCTCGAATCGTCAAAGTCACGTGCATTTCTCATTATAAATCCGAGCCTTTTGTAACAATCTGTAGCAAGTGTCTTAATGTGATCATGAAAAGTAAGACGCGTGTCGAAAAGAACACCAAGATCTTTTACAGTTGTTACTCTAGCTATGACTTCAGATCCGAGCAAGTATTGAGCATGTAGAGGCCTTAAAGAACGGCTATAGGACATAACACAACATTTGGAAACATTAAAGTGTAGTTTGTTTATGATGCTCCAACGTAACACAGAGTTTATGTCCTCTTGCAGTGCCTCACAGTCCGCTAGACGCTCTACTTTATAAATAAGTTTCAGATCGTCCGCATAAAGAAGGCATCTGGCATGCTTTAGCACAGACTCTAAGTCGTTGATCATGATCCCAAATAAAATTGGACCGAGAATAGAGCCTAGACTAACACCAGAACGAGTTGGGTAATCCGATGATATGAAACAACCATGCTTCACATATTGTTTCCTATCTCGCATGTAACTTGCGAACAATTTTAGAAGTCGCGGTGAGAAGCCCACATAACACAGCTTACTCAATAGCACATCGTTGTCTACTTGACCAAAGGCTTTTTTGAAATCGAAGTAGAGAACGTCGACTTATATACCCCTATCGAGGTGTTTAGAGATTATACTCGAGACAGTCAAAAGGTTGGTATCAATTGACCGATAATATAGTGTTCCCGACTCCCGTGGGATAAGCAGTAACAGCTCTAATATGTACCTAGAGGTATCATCATATCATCCGATGGTCTCTCACTGCTGGACAAAGTTCTCCACAACGATCGGTCTTGCGCCGCCCTCATCCAATTTCTGCCTCCTCATCCTAACCAGGTCGTCGGTCCACCTTCTTGGAGGTCTTCCCACGCTGCGTCTTCCGGTTCACAATCGCCACTTAAGAACATTTCTCCCCCAACGGCCATCGGTTCTACGAGCAATATGCGCCGCCCACTGCCACTTAAGTTTGGCGACTGTGTGAGCTACATCTACAACCTTGGTTCTCTTGCGTTACCCATCCGGAACACCCAAACATTCCGAAATTTCATTTATCCGAATTTTCATAACACCGAAAGCGCTACCACATCAAACGATGATATTTGCTGTGGATGGTATGTGACACAATAATAAGGTTAGGTTAGGGTTATATGTTATCCCAAAAAAAGTCAAAATATTTCACTAGAACACGGTTTTCGGAATTATGAAAATTCGGAATAGTGATGCATTCGGACAAATGAAATGTCGGAGTTTTGTAGTTCCCTTTCCCATCAGTTCGGGTTCGATTCCGCAAGGAAACTCCGAGCAAAGCAAGAGGTATCTTGCTATGTTACAGGGTAGGTAGAGTCCAACCAAAAAGACTGAAGACTGTAGTGTCGTCCCTTTCTAATCAATCTAAGAAAACTGGGACTACTACAGTATTGCCACTTTTTAATTACTACTCTTTTTGGCCGGACTGAACCTACTGCCTCGTCTCTTGGTAAAAAAATCTTTGTTCTTTCATCACGCCAAAACAGCTGGACGGATTAGAAGCCAATTTTGATACGGGGATAGGTGGATATCCAGTGATGGTTATAGGGTAGTGTTTACCCGATTATGGCTAAGAAAAAAGAAAGGTTACGCGGACAAAATGGCAGCTCCTAGATTATAAAAACGAATTGCGACTGTCACTGCGTTGGACCAGTTTATTTATTTTTAATTCCATTTGATGGTTCGGTTTTATAACTGTTATTTTATGGAAATTGATTCAGCGTTTAAAATCAGCTTAACTTGCATTATACAATTAATTATGGACAAGGTGTTTGCGATCTCAAGGTTTTAAACGAAAGTGCGCAGATGTGAACTTTCTCTGTCAACATTGGCACAGATAAACCTCTTAAAATACTCAATTACGCGTTTAAAAGAGAACCTTTGTACATCGTGAAAAAGAAATAAGTCTCTTGACATAACTGATGATGATAAGAGCTTGCTAAAAATAGCCATTGTGATGTCCTCAAAATACGTCAGTGTTAAAATGACATATGTTTTATTCAATTTCATATAGTTTATGTTGTTTCCATCGCAATGTGAAGTAGCGGGTGTGAATGCCGAAAAATGCAATTTTTTTATGTCATTCGCGGAGCGTGTTTGGTCAAAAACTGGTCAGTTTAGATAGTACCTTGTCGTAATACTACTTTAATACAATTTGAACTGCCTGAGTATTGCTACGTTAATGCGATAGAGTGCTAAGCTTAATAGCAATTTAAAGAGGTTAATAGTAGGTTTCTTTTTATGGTTACAAGTGACGAAAAATGCAAATAAAGACGTTTAAGTTGTTAATTTAAGAATTCAGTCAAGTCTTTGTCAATTTAACGGAACACATTTGGAGTGTGTGAGGTCTTCGGAAATAGTAATGATTTTAAAATGTATTTTTAAATTTTAGTGAAAATTGAAATTAATCGATTCAAACATAATGAAATAATACCCAAGTGGCAAAAATGTGTTAAAGCTTACCAAACAAACATTCATGTGTGTTGTGTACGTGCGTGTGGCTGACTTTGAAATGATAAAAAAACTGAATGAATTCGGATCAACACTTTAAGTACATTAACCCAGTTCAAAAACTAAAGACTATACTTTCCAAAGTTGCGACATAGCCAAATAGGTATAGAAAAAAAACCGGCCAAGTGCGAGTGGGAGTCGCGCACGAAGGGCTCCGTACCATTATCTGTAAGTTTGTTGTATGGGATCCCCCCTTAAATATTTATTTTATTTTATTTTTAGTATTTGTGGTTATAGCGGCCATAGATATACATCATCTGTGAAAATTTTAACTATCTAGCTATCACCGTTCTTGAGATACAGCCTGGTGACAGACGGACGGTCGGACTGACCAGCGAAGTCTCAGTAATAGGGTCCCATTTTTACCCTTTGGGTACGGAACCCTAAAAAACTAACATACAAGGTTTTGCATATGTGTACGTGACATAGACATCTCTGTCATCTCATTTACAAATGTATTATTAAACATGAATTACGTATGACTAAAATGACAGCCAGACGTCAGGGCACCGCTCCGTGGTTTCAATTTAGGCATTGTAAAAAACCATGTTCGTGAATCATAGAACATCCCAGAATCGCGACAACGGCACGTAAGACGGCACGTTTTCAGAAATAAACCACAAGGTCCATAAGTGTAAGTTTTGACCTAATATTCATAATTTGTCTATAAGGAAAAATTCTCTTCTTCGGTACACTCTTTAAGTCTTTACAGAGTGGTCGTGGCCATTATGCATTTGTAGAGTTCTGAGTGACCCGTTTGACGACACGTCGCCACTCGTCCCATACCATAGAGCCGCTTTCCGTGAGCATTCATTGACGGTAGCCGACACACTGGCTTTGATCTGGTCGGTCCATCTCATCGGTTATCTAAGGAAAAATTACGAAGTATAAAAATTTCGAAATACTAATTATTGTCAAGAAATAAAAATAAACAAAAGTAGGTATACTTAGATGACGAAGTATTAAACATAGGAGATGTAATAATGGTCTAAATGGTCTATCTATTAATGGTCTAAAAGTAAAAATGTCGAGTCTAGTAATTCTAAAAAAACCGGCCACGTGCGAGTCTGACTCGCGCACCGAGGGTTCCGTGCAAGTTTTCACTTATCCCATCTTAATTGGCCTGGTTGAGTTAAGTTGCACCTGAAATGTATGGCGCCGCATACAAACGAGGTGCAAACTTAATGCAACCGAGTTCTCCAAATGTGATGTTCGAAAAGGACTATATTTTTTATGATTTTATTACAAATGTATAGTTTTCAGATTTTTATAAGTATTTGTAGTATGTGACGATATTACTTGCCAAATTTCATAGTTCTAGGTCATCGGAATGTACCCTATCATTTTAGATTCCCTTGAGAGTGTCGAAATGTACGTTTTTTGCGACATAAACGACCGTATCTTTTTTTCACGTTGACGTAGAAGTTCAAAGCTCACAGCTTCAAAGGACCGTATAGACCTGAGTATATGGTGTTAATTTCAACTCGATACCTCCACGCGTTCTCGAGATAAAGGGTCTTGACAGACAGACAGCCGGACGGACAACAAAGTGATCCTATAAGGGTTCCGATTTTTCTGATTGAGGTATGGAACCCTAAAACTCCAAATATAGGTCCTAGGTTAGGTTCGTTAGTTATCTTGAGATGCCCGAAGCGCAAAATGCACAGAAAAAGGGCGAGACTCCGACAATTTTAAGGCAGAGTGAAATGAGTCATTTTAATACCTCGATTCAATTCTATTACGACATTTTTATTCCTCGACCTTATAATACTTTGTAATCTATATATATAAAACTCAAAGGTGACTGACTGACTGACATAGTGATCTATCAACGCACAGCCCAAACCACTAGACGGATCGGGCTGAAATTTGGCATGCAGGTAGATGTTATGACGTAAGCATCCGCTAAGAAAGGATTTTTCAAAACTCACCCCCTAAAGGGGTGAAATGGGGTTCCAAAGTTTGTATGGGGAAACAAGATTAGTTAGACTATTTTATTCGAAACTTCACAGGAGTATTCCTATCGATAAATGAGTAAACACGTGTTTCAGGTTTTTTGAAAATTCAACCCCTAAAATGGAGAAATGTGGTGACAAAGTCTGAAAATCAGCATGGGTATTGTTTTTATGGTTTATCGGGTCGCTGATTACGAAAAACGCAACGATTTTAAAATCCAACGTGGCGGACGTGAGTTACCATCTCCCCTGTTGGGGTGAAATGGGGTTGAAATGTCTAAATACTAAACCGCTGCTTCTAGAGAGTTCAAATTTGGCACGTAGGTTCCTTATAAGGTGTAGGGGTGTACTAAGAAAGGATTTTTGAAAATTTACCCCCTAAAGGGGTGAAATAGGGGTTCAAAGTTTGTATGAGGAAACAAGATTAGTTAGACTATTTTATTCGAAACTTTACAGGAGTATTTCTAACGATAAATGAGTAAACACATGTTTCGGGTGTTTTGAAAATGCAACCCCTGGATAAATGTGGTGACAAAGTCTGAAAATCCATTGGTAATGCTTTTATGGTTTATCGGGTCACTGATTACGAAAACCGCAACGATTTGTAAATCCAACGTGGCGGATGTAAATTAACATCTTCCCTGTTGGGGTGAAATGGGGTTGAAATGTCTAAATACTACACCGCTGGTTCTAGAGAGTCCATATTTGGAACCTACGTATCCTTATATTCCTTATAAAGTCTAGGGGTGCAATAATAAAAGAAGCATTTGTCAAAAGTCATGGTCATGGTTTGTTGGGACGTTAATTACGAAAATGCCACCGATTTTGAAATTTTATTTGTGGTCATGAAAATTCTTGAAAGCATTTGCGCCAAATTGCAATTTAATCGGTCCAGTTTTGCAGCAAAGCGGATGTAACAGACGGGCTGACAGACAGCTACACGTGATCCTATAAGGGGGTTCTGTTTTTGCTTTTGAGGTATGGATAGAGACCCGCGTTATCCTAATAGATTAAAAAAATAGTATTTGGTGGCATCTCGATCGTCGTCAATCGGTACCTATAGGCGGGCGGCGCGTTGGGACGGGAGGAGTAATGATCGGGAAACTTCCTGCATCCGTAATAAATACATTCAAGCTTTTCAATAATTATGTTAAGTCATTTCAGAATTCTGAATTACGTTTATCTGGCTCAGAATACATTTTTCATTCATCAACGAAGAGAACCTCAATATCTTACAATAGAACATGACGTAACTTAGAACATGGCTTAGAATCATTAAACCAATCTCGAATATCCCAAGTCGATAAGCGGAGGCTCGGGACATTATAAAAGCTTTATACAAATAAAATGCACACATATCCCGGTGTCTTAGCTTCACTTCGAGTTATGAATTTTTAAGTTAACTTTATTTGGTACAGTAAAAGCTGAGATCGCTTGATTTGTGAGTGCTTGAGTTTTCGGTTTGATTTGATAAAGTGGAGTTATGATAAAATAAAAAGTATTTTCCAGTAATATTAGAAAAGCGAAAGTCTGTGTATGTTTGGTTACTTCTTCACGCTAAAACGGCTGGACGGATATGCATGAGGGAAATGCAGATTATACCCTAACTTAACAAATAGCCTACTTTTAATCCTGAAAAAAAAGAGCATTGTTTCCGTAGGATGATGTATATTATATAGGCACGCGAGCGAAGCCGCGGGTTAATGCTAGTTTTTCCATATATTTATACCTCGTCATTTCTCCTTATAGACATTAGTATCCTAAAGGGTTTTGATCTGCTAAAACAAACTATTTAAGATTTTATTTTGTAGTCATACTCAATAATTAATATAATTATGCAAAAGGTATACCTAGAGTAGATACCAGTGTACCATATCACATTAGAGCGATATGTTCCAGGCAACCTTTAGACAATGCAGATATTAAGATTTGAAATACTAAAATGCTAAATAAACAAAGGTACGAGCATAAAACATAAACAGATAAAAATTTAAAATCCAATAGTTAATTAACCAATGATACAAACACGAGAGCACAAATATTTTTTTTATATGAAACAAACCCGGTACTTCTGGATTACCGGTGTAACGTGTCAGCCTCTCCACTACCCTAACACCAGAAAACCTTTCGAATTTTCCTTTTGTGTTGATATTTGCATTGCTTATTTGAATGGCTTATTAGCACCTTAGCTTTGATCCATTATATCTTTGTATCATTGTTTCAATATATAAAAAATGTGCTTCCATATTAAAATAATGAAATATTACATGTTTCACAAATAAACCATTTCATATTGTTCAGCATAGCAACTTATCATCTAACACCAGTATCTTAATCTAAACAAAAAAGAATACCTAACTTATATAAGATTGTCCCCTACGCAATCTGTCCCCTTTAGATTACGATATCCATTGGATGCTGCGCGTGATCAGGCCACGCCCCTAGCGGGAGATCGGCCAATCGCAGCGCGCGGTACAAGTTATTTATAAAGGAAAGATTATAGAGATGAAATTTTGCTCTCGATAGAGTAGGTATAGAGTGTATTGAAGTGTTTTCTAGATAGCAAGTGGTCTTTTATATTGAAACGTATGCATTGAAGTATATATTTTCAACTGATTTTTACAAACATTCTTATGATAGATTCTTATATGAAAATAGATGGGAAAAAGTTTCTTATATGAAGTTTTCTAAGTTAGTTACTTTGTACTAATTAGATAGATAGATATCAGACAACCTCACACAAATCGATCTAGTTCCACATGAAGCTCAAAAAGGCTTGTGTTATGGGTACCAGACGACTATATACATACTTATATATAGATAAATATATACTTAAATACATAGAACAACCATGACCCAAGCACAAATATTCGAGTTCATCACACAAATATTTGCCCTGGCCGGGATTCGAACCCAGGACCGCCGGCTCAGTAGGCAAGCGCTTACAAACTGAGCCAACCGCGTCGACTAATTAGGTGCATACGTGTGTAGGTACGTACGGGAAGGCCTATTTTAATAGTCACAAATTATAATATCCTACTTGACATTATAAAACGTTATTTCCGATATTTCCGATAAACGATATTTGGATATTTTTGTATTTGTCATTAAGTAGGGGAGCGTGGGGGAATTGGAGCCTACTAAGGCAAAAGTTCAATATAAGACAAATGTATGGGTATTTTTGGATCTTTTTAATAGAAACTAAATCCTTAGTTATTTGACTATCATTTAATTACAGCATCACCGTTACATTATCAGGCATTTGGCGACAGATAAACTTTTTTCAAAAAAACAGAATCGCTCCCATTACCCGACTTTGCGGGAAATGAGAGCCTATAGATACCCATATGTGTAATGGGAGCTACTTCATTATTGAGTCAGCCTCAAAACATTAACTGTCAGCCTAAAATCTCATATTCATATAAATATTAACATAAACGTATGCGTAAATTAATTAACTTTAAGGATCCAAACAATAATAGCCTAATAATGTAATAAGCTCTGATTACCCGACTACCACCATCTTGAAATTTCATAAAATAATATTCCGAATCTAGCTTGTAATGAAATGATATGAATAGATACTCAAAATTGATACCATTAGCTTTTAAATAAAACAGGTTTCATTATAACAAACATATTACTTCAACTTAAGCTGGCCGTTAAAATATCGTATTTTTTATAAGCGCGGAGCAAATAACCGATAACCGTCCGTGGTAACATAATGCGTGGCACTGGCGAGCTGAGCGAGCCAGGGGAACACGGCCGCACTGTGACGAAAATGCCCGCGCGGTAAATGAGTGAATATGAGCTATAGTTTTGTCTCTAGTCGCACCGCTCCTATTACCCGCCGGTCCCCATTACCCCAGGTTCCCCTAACACGTTCAAGAAGATTATCTACCTAATACTGCTCAGAAAATTTAAAAAAATAATTACGCTATAACAGTTGACGCTAAATTAATAATTGTTATAAATATCAGATTATAGCACTAAAATCTCCGTCTGGCTTCAATATGCGGTTATATCAAATATACACGCTGTATATTTACTCTTAGTCTAAAGCTGATTCAATATTTTTAATAACAAAACAAAATTAGCATCGTCACCAAGTTTTGGAATTAGGATTTACGATTGCGACACTTAATAGCCGCATTCATTTGTTCATCCTCCGGCCACTGGTACTTATGCTATCTTATTCAGAAAAATAGAGTCATTTTCATTGAATAACTTGAAAAAGTTAGTTGACAGGACTTGTATTGCAAGATTTCAGTATAATGGAGTGGCATATTCGCACTAGCGAAAAAACTCCTTAAATAAAGAGAGAGAAAAAATATTTCAAAATAATAATAGTTTTCCAAGAAAACTAGTACCTAGCGATTACAGTTTATGTAAAAATCTTATTAGAAATTCATCTCAAAGTAAAGCTACCTCGTGTACTTATTAACTACAGACATTGCCGATAGAGGCGCTGGTGTGCACAGACAGCCCGAAATCAATAACTGGCCAGGTAACATCCTGAATATCCTCTTTCTTTGTCCTTGAACAATTTCATGATTTCGTTCGTTTGTACTTATTTACTAAAATGCATTCATATCATTTGGCACATTTTATTTTCTACGAAGCATCCATCTACATCTCGCGTCTGGCTGGAATAGGTAAACATAGAATGACTACTGATAAACAAACGATATTTTCCAAATTGCCTCGTTTTATCACGATGCTAGTGAACTTGCCGTAGGTACCTAACTTTACTTTCTATGCTAGGTTGTTTTGTGTAAGACTTACCTTCTATACGAGATTCTAGATTATGTACGGAATAGGATCGCACACTATTTATTAGGTATATATCAATATATACAGGTAAAAATCGAACTTCGCTAGTGCATTTTCTGAACTACTGCTGCCATCTAGAGACCGTTTAATAAGGCTCATGTGTCAGCTTCGTGCAGCGTTCAGTACTGCTACTCGACACTAGAGGACGCTATTACACTTGAAAATAGCATGGCAACACTAATTCAATATTGTATGAAGTTGGTAGCATTGGAATTACGTAGTAAACAACAATAGATTCGACCAATCACAACCACGAATTGCAATGTATCCTTTGGTTTAAATTTTCGCGCTTTCCTTTTACTTTCGTTACAGTATATTTCCTTTTTTTCTTTTCCATATGAATCTAATATATTTTTCCCTTGTAAATAAATGGCATATTAATGGGATTAAGCTATTTTTATGCTTCATCTGTTTGATAAGTTGCTTTACAGATTTTAAAACATTAGTTTGACTATTTTGACTATTTCCTTCGGATTACCATGTAGGTTTGTGTGTAATAATTGTCAAAGAAAGTAAATAAACTAAACTTTGCATCCGCAACGCAACTTTAAACTTCTATACTTATTTACATACATGTTTGTGTCTTCATATGCATTTACAATACCGAAATCTTTCTAATTATGAGTGAAAACAGTAAAGCCATTTATATATGGAGTGTGGGCGACGTAGCTGTAGCGTGGTTGTCAAAGAAAACTTACGCTAAAGTTACTGTTGTAAAAGATAATCGAGGACTATTTCATGGTGATAAAGGTATGAATTAATAGCATTTATTTTTTATTCATTTATTGAACTTTTATAAATTAGAACTCCTAATCTATCACTTAATGCACAAAGTTAATTTGTAACGACGACACGAACCTCGTGTATTTTTTTTACCTATCGATACCTTAGTTCACACTATTATTGCAATGACTTTTTCCGAAAATTTAGTACAATTGTGCTCTAAGATATCGCTTTATTCTTTAATTTAAGATCTTGATTTCTAGATTATGATTTTCTTTGCACCTAAGTTTTAAAAACATTTATTTCTCATGTGCTCTCAAACTTGCTTTGCTTAGATACATTATAGAAGTAGTAACTACCTAAACAACTTTTCGAATACTTCCTCTAACATTGACACAAGCAATATAAAATATTTATTCTTAAATAAGTCTTTAAATGCTTGTCGACGCGGTTGGTGCAGCTGCCTACTGATACTGAGTCAGTGGTCCTGGGTTCGATCCCGGCAAGGGCACCGGCAATTCGTGTGATAAATTTGTTTACTTATTTGTTCCATGAAAACTTCCATGGGTCCTGAATACAGAAGTTACAGCCCTTAGATTGGAATATGGGTTTGGGTGAAATTGGAATATCTCAAGCAGATAAGAGCGAGAGAGGCAGGTATAAAACTCGAATCACATTCACATTCTCATGTTTAAAACACAAATCGGTAATTATGTACAGTGCGTGAGCTGTCAGAATGCGATTCGCGTTTTATTCCTGTTTTGCTTGCTCTTATGCTTTCTAGATAAGAACCTCTAAATTTTCACTCAAACCCCAGAGCTAGCGGACTGTATATTGTCATCTAGCACCCATAACACAAGCCTACTTGAGCATACTTAGTAACTATAATCAATTTGTGTGAGGTTTATCGACTTACCTATTAATCAATCATATAACCAGTCCTAGGCCTAATCGTGGAGAAAGATGGAACCGCTACAGCCAAAACGGAGCTCTGCTACTTTGTGGAGACATGGTGCACCAAGACACGGCTATGGGTACCATGGACTGCCTTGCGGCTGGCTGAACGGTGCCGACCATTCTACGGACCAAGAGACAGAGTGGTCAAACCGAATAAAGACTCCATATTGACCAAAAAGACAAGCCCAGGGCATACCAAGAAGGTAATATTTTAATTACTTGTAGCTTTAATACTTTGATTTCAATTATTGTCTATTTAACTCATTTTAATTTAACAATAACTTAGTTGCATGGCAGTGTTGTTAATGATAGATTATATCTATTATGATTTACAATTTGTTACCAAGCTAAGTATATAAATAAATAAAATAAATAAATAAATTACTGTGATCTCCAGGACTTTGGTTCACCATGTTGTAGCATCCCAATATTGCTGTTACATTACTTCACACTTGTACCAATGACAATTGTTGGCGCAACATAACAGTCATCGTACTACCGGCTCAGCAGTGACGTCACACATACGTCATATGGCCGCCGCCCTGCAGACTGCACCGCACAACCGTGGCGGCAACACCATTTTTATTTAATTTCTATTGTAACTGTCCTTGTATATAATTAAAACGAAGATTTGTACTATCCTGGTGTTCCTTCATTGACGATCCTGGGATTCCTGGTCTAGAGAGCTTAACTGAGGAGTACACCGAACAACAATTATTTTGCCAATGAAATGTAAACCACAGAGTTCTGCAGTTGTGCACCGACATCCAAATTGCAACTACTTTTTACTAAGTTAGTATGACTGTACTCTAAGGTATCGATATATGGCTTTGTATGCAGTAAAGTTCATGGATCATTGAACCAATGGCTGTTGAGAGGCGGCAATATGGCACATAATAATTTCAACCTTATTGACACGGGTCAAAGTTCAATCCTTTTAATTTATACATGCGGCAACGGGTCAAGCCTGGATTTTGAACTCACAAATTGTAGACAAACCTTTAACCTTTTGAACACCAAGTGGTGAAGCATTTCATTCCCCTAACTAACGCCACGGCAAAGAAAGGAAAATGTACTCCAAAAGGACTAACAACAGTATGAATTATGTTTCTGATCATTGAAATAATTGTTGCCACTAGATGGCGTCTGTGTCACAATTTTCCGATGTCGTAACTTACTGGGGAAATCTAATGGTTACTCCTCTATAACTATTGCAGACAAGGATGGATCCCCTACTGCCGTTCAACGTGAAGCCTGACCACTACAAAACACCGGAATTCAATGCGAAATACGATAATCAACATGTGCCATTGCAGCAGGGCAAGCATGAGAACTCCTTCAGAGAGTTTGTCCGAAGAGGGAAGGAGGTAAGATCAGCCTGATCAGATCAGATCGTCGTAATTTAAATTAAACTAATATTTCATTCCCTTCCCTTCCTTCCTTTATGTTTACATTTATTAGTCAACCTATTCCAGATTAGATATTGAGGTATAAAAAGGGACGAAAACCTGGAATAGGTTGGGTGAGGATGTTTTGCCTTAAATTGTTTTTAGTTGTTATTAGGGGGCGTTCAAGTATTACGTAACGCTATTTAGAGGGGAGGGTGGTCTCGTAAAACGTTACGATGCGTTACAGGGGCGGGAGGGGGTCTTTCTTACAACACGTTACGTAACATTGTTTTTTTTTTTATAAAAAAAGTTGGGATTTAAAAAGCCCAAGTTGGCAACCCTTGTCGTTTATTTTACGGGGAATCCCTCGATTGTATTGCTCTGGTCGTCATTTTAACATATCTTTTGTGACTTTTGGGTAAAAATGGTCACTTTTGTGTCACTTATGGTGTTAGGTAACGTTTAGAGAGCGGGAGGGGGGGGTACAGAAGCGCGTTACAAGGGGGGGAGGGAGGGTCAAAAATCTTCAAAAATTGCGTTACGTAATACTTGAACGCTCCCTTATAAATCTATAATTTAATCTTTATTCTAGGTATTCTTTGATACATTCTACATAAACCTCACCAAAGACCAAGACATCAACGACCAAGACACTCTAAACTACCTGAAATACGTGGACGCCAGTACAGAGGACAAATTCAACTTGGTGATCCGGGACATCATGACGGAGAGGGAGATTGAGGACTACTTGCATCAGTGCTGGAGGTACCACTTCGTGCATAAGCAGATGCCGGCTGGTGAGAAGGATGAAGAGGTAAGTCGATGTTTTCACACACACACACACACACACACACAAAAAAAGAAAGCATGGTCAATGCCGGAGGTGGGAAGATGACATAAACAAAATAGCAGCAACAACATGGATGAGAACAGCAAGAGACAGATTGGCTTGGAATAATCTTGGGGAGATCTATGCTGGAAAGCAAACAGGCTATGACTGTTCACAAAGGCTAAATAATAATAATAAAAGTAAGTAAATGTTTACAATGAAGCGAAAACTTTAATGGTTCAGGCAGGGTTCGAACCTGCGTCCCCTACGGCTTTCCGGGCCAACACGGGCGTACCTATTAGACCACTGAACCTGATACGAGACCCATTAATTTATCAGCCAGTTGCTTCTGCATCCCTTATTACGATGACAATTTTTCGCTTCATTGTAAGCATTTAGTATGTTTTAGCAGACTGCTTTAGTAAAAATAATTAAGAGGTAAGTAGGTATGTATGTCAAACTCTATGAAAGTACTGTGACTGGATGTGATATTGAAGACTTTAAAAGGTACCAGAGCAGAAATTGTAGTCAACATTATGAATTCTATTGAATAAAACGGACTAGTTAATAATACTCCTTACGAAACATCATGGCAATTTCAGAATTCGACTAATATGACACGCAAACTACGTGTAGGAAAATCCGATTGATACTAAATAAATAAATAAATAATAATGAATAATTGATAATGTTGTTATTATTATGGACACTTATGTTTATGGACAATGGACACTACTTATATTATGGTTAACCTGTGGACTGCCAAATTAAGGTAACCAAGCGTCCTGCTCTCCGTGCCACGCAAGACCAAAAATTAATAATCGACTAGGGAGTTCATAAATAAATAAATATTGGACAACCTCACACAAATCAATCTAGTCCCACAGTAAGCTCTAGTAGGCTTGTGTTATGGACACTAGACGACGATAAACATACTTATATAGATAAATACATACTTTAATACAAATAACATCCATGACCCAGTTACAAATATTCGAGCTCATTACACAAATATTTGCCCTTGCCGGGATTCGAACCCAGTACCGCTGGCTCAGTAGGCAATTGCTTAACCACTGCACCAACCGCGTCTTCATACTTTGCTGAGACTTATTTAACCACTGATCCAAATATCAAATTTCTTATTTGATTTTTATTTGAGCCTTATTTGTTTTGATGTATCAACACAGTCCTTTGTCGTATGCATCATATCACATTACTTTGATAATCTGATAATGAAACAGTTAAAGTGTGCTCATAGAACTCCTTGTAAAAACATCATGGCAATTTCAAAAAAATTCAAAATTCAAAAATGTTTATTGGGTTTTTTTACACGTTATAACAACATAAAAGGTTGGGACATTCCATTAAGCATAGTATGCTTGTAGCGGAACGACCCGCTCTTCCATCACTCAGAGATGTAACACAAAAAACCAAATAAATATCTAATTTCTTAAGTGCTAAGTATTACTATACTGTTACAACTAAATTAGCATGTGCATATATGTGTGTATGTGTAAGTGCTTTATATCTATAAATTTACTATACTAGTATTAACAACAAATCCATTATATTATACACAATTTGAAAACAAACAACAAATATTCGGTATCACATATGTTATACGTACTATATTATATTTACGATACATGTCTCAAAAGTGCTTCTGTTTCTTCATACTTTAAATTCTGAATCCACGCAATAACTACTTTCTTACAGTTACGAAACTGCATTGGATAAACGTTAAGATGGGCGTCAATACTTTTATATAAGTAGGCAGCTTGTGCAGCAAATTGTTTCCAGGCAAAACTAGAATTACAGACCGGGATGGGGGCCGCTTTGGCCTTTCTTCTGCGTGTTACAGTTTGTGGTACATAACTTAGAAAAATTTCAGGGTTCAGACACCGTGCCTCGCAAGATAGTCTCTATATCGTGGTGCCTGGTTTGCGGCGGCATGGAGGGCCGACTGAGGATCTGCCCGAAATGCCCTGCGACTTTCCATCTAGCCTGTCGTAAGGAGTGGCTCGTCAAGATCATACGTAAGTATATAGGGTGTCCCAAGACTATGGGACATCAAGGGAAAGTACCTTAACCTATTGACCGACAAGCGGTCTAGCAATTTACCGTGCCACTGACGCCAGAGTAAAAAAAAAAGATGTGCCCCAAAATCAACAGGGATTGAAAAATACTTGTAGCGGTTAGAATTACAAAGTTTTTGATCATTGAAATTTGGACGGCTGTGGCCGACGTGGCGTCAGGGGCACGATTTTTTGTTGACGGCCACAGCCGACTGTGGCGCTCAAAAGGTTAAATATCGTAGATAGGATATTTTGCTGAAAGAAGACTATGTTATTTTTCAAAGTTAGTAATTCTACATTTAAAGATTTTCTAAGAATTACTTGCTTAATTATTCGTCGTCGGCAATAAATAATTTTCTTGAAATTTGACTCAAATATTTTACGTTGTTCCTTTCTTTTAAGATACTATGTTACTTAGGACGAATTATTATTTTTTGTCCATTCTTTCGATTGGCATCATAAAAATAGGGGCGTTTTTTTTCCACATTTAAGTCGGTTCGATTCCCAGACGAAGCAAGTAATTCTTAGAAAATTAAATGCAGAATTACTAACTTTTAAAAATAACAAAGTCTTCTTTCAGCAAAATATCGTATCTACGATATTTAAGGTACTTTCCCTTGATGTCCCATAGTCTTGGGATGCTCTGTATATTAGTAAAGAGTTAGGAAGATAATCTCTGTATCATGAACTGAAGGCGAGTCTGCCGTAAGGTGTGGTTCATCAAAATCATACGTCAGTATATTAGAGTTATTGATTGATTTATTCAATAACAACATTGTGTTTGAAATTATGCTTATATCTAACGGGACTAGTTATGAAGATAATCTCGATATCTCAGTGTCTGTATGATTGATTCCCCATACATACTTCTTCCCCTCTTTTCAACCTTTTAAGGATAACTAGCATAACTGTGACTGACGACTTCACTTTCCTTTCAATACCGTGCGAGCAAGATTTTTTAAGGAGAAAATAAAACTAATGTAAACTAAAATAAGTAATATTAATATTATGTGCATGTAATTAAAATACAATAAATATATAATAATTGTAATGTGCTTATTAAGTCTGACTATATTGTAAATGACATGCTAAAACATTAAAGCTATGTGTATATAAATAATCATTATGAATGCATGCTATTTTTACCTAGAAAATAGTTGAGCAAATGTTCACACGCCATAAAGGCCGAATATATCAAGGATCAAATGTTTATATTATACCACCTTATTATGTAACTTACCATATATTCAGTGAATAAATTATCATTATCATTATCAAGACATGTCGCTGAGTCGCGCGACATGCCATGTCGCCGTAAGATATGCTAGCCCCGCTTGCCTGCACATTGCTCCAATGGTTCATTAAGGTCTTCCCAAACTCTATTTTGATGCCGCGTTTGGCGCAGTTTGCCTACCTGCCTACTTAACCGGCGGCCCCGGATTCGAATCCCGGCCAGGGCAAATATTTGTGTGATGAACTCGAATATTTGTGCTTGGGTCATGGTTGTTCTATGTATTCAAGTATATATTTATCTATATAAGTATGTATATCGTCGTCTGGTACCCATAACACGAGCCTTCTTGAGCTTAATTCGGGACTAGATCGATTTGTGTGAGGTTGTCCGATATTTATTATTATTATTTATTTATTTATTTATTGGAGTCTGACCGATCGGTGTCTCGAGCGGTTTCAATGGGAACCACATTATCGGAAATGCAATAAGAGGCCTTATTCCTTTTAAAATGCTGATTGTTTTAGTCATTTTTCTCAATGATTATACATGATCCTTAACATATTATTAGTGTTACTACCTAGAACAGGACTATTGGGATTTATTGGTATATATTAGAAACCTACAGTTTGAATTTTTCATTGATACTTTTTGTTTCAAAAACTACTCGATATTGACAAAATTCACGCGGAAAATTAGATTTTTCTACTTATTTTCGACTGCACGCAATAAAAGCATGAAATAGCTACGTTACTACCTAGAACTCGGGGAAAAGTGTTATTCACTTCAAAAAGTTGGTTGAAATTATCAATATATTGTTCATAATATGAAAAAAAATTTGTTTAAAAGGAATAAGGCCTTTTAAACGTGTTAAAAATGACTCATTTGTTTCCCAGACCGCAAGAACCCTCCAAAGAAGGCGCCTTACAAGGAAGCCCTGATCAAGTCCAAGATTCTATCGAGCACCCGGACGCTGGTCACCAGCACGAACGTCCTGAGCGACGTGGCGCCGTGCCCGAGCTGCATGTGGGGGCCCAGGCCTGGGTAAGCATCCATTTCCATTAGGGTGTTGCTTATTTTCTAACCCCGTACTCTCACCCTCTCATTCTGTTCTAGGACCCGAAAAAACATCACTGTTTTTTTTTTTTTTTTATTCAGTTTTAGGGGTCGCTACCGCCCATTAAAAATCCGAGATAAATGTTAATAAAACTCGGTTCACATAGTTTTCTTTTTAATTTTTTTGCAGTGATATTGTTTGAATAACCTAATGTATCTATCTAGTTATATATCAAGTGAATTATTCTGTGTATCAGAAAAAAAAATTGGTAGTTCATATTGAGCTAGATATTTTTTTTCTATATTTTTTTTAATACAATTATGTACGTTCTGTAAGTATTATGATACAAAGAAAAAAACTTTTTTTTTTCATGTCTTTTTCAGATTTTTTACTTGCCGGTAGCGACCCCTAAAACTGAATTAAAAAAATAAATAAAAAATCAGTCACGTTTTTTCGGGTCCTAGAACAGAATGAGGGGGTGAGAGTACGAATTTAGAAAATAAGCAACACCCTAATTTCCATCACATTCATCATTTCACGCAAGCTAAGGCAGTTGAAGAGGCCTCGGCTCCGGCTTATAACTGGAGCGATAACTAGACACGCTCTACTAAACAAGCAGGCACTTATTCACTATAGGTGGTATTGACAGACCTCTTTGCAGAGCCTACATATAGGCCGAAGAGACAGCCGCTTAGGTCATTCTCGAATGTCCTGGTCTGGCCAAATACCGGGCATATCACCTCGGGTCTCCGAAGTCCACAGACCACCCCCACTAGACGCACTAGACGCAGCATGTAAGGCACATGTAAGGCGACCCGCGCGCACCAACGATACGGTACGGCAGAACATTAAAGTACCAACACGGCGGCCACCGTTTAGTTGCGTCCATGTTTATGAGGTCTCTCTACACCACTTAACACTACAATTCACCATGTTATTTATTTAATTTCTTTTTTCATTGACGTACGCATGGATCATAAACAAGGACGCAACTAAACGGTGGCCGCCGTGTTCATACTTTAGTTCTGCCGTACCATGTCGTCGGTGCGCGCGGGTCGCCTTACATGCTCCGTCTAGTGGGGGTTGTCTGTGCCGAAGTCACTCCCAGAAGTCGTCAGCAGCATCAAGGGACTGCTTGGCTTTCTGGTAGAGTTGGGTTGGCAAGAGTGCCAGCAATCCTTCACGCAAAATAGGCGTATTGCAGGACGTCGAGTTGTGGAAAACCAGCCCGCGATAACCTATAACCTGTCCATTTCCATCCCGGCTAGGGCAAATACTTGACTGGGCATATAACTGACGTGACTCGAACATTTGTTCCAGGGCCAAATTATCTCCATGTCAAATTTCATCTGAATCGGTATCAGCGATTATTGATTCCCTATGTATAATTCTTCCCCCCTTTTCACCCTCTTAAGGGACAATTTCCGGGATAATAACTATCCTATGTCCTTCCCCAGGGGCTCAAACTATCTCCATATTAACTTTGGTTTAGCGTGAAGAGGACAGACACTCTTTCGTTTGTTAATAATATAAGTAGGGATCATACGCAGGGGTTTTTAGTTAAATCTTTCGTGCACCAAAAACCCCTGCGTATGGTAGGAATGCAGTTTGAATAATTTCAGTTTGCAATATGCAGCTCTAGCACAACTGACATGCGACTCTTTCTCGTCGAAAATATGCTACATATCTCTTTCTTTACAGTACTGTAAGATAGTGACAGGTGATACTATGTTGCGCGACAAAAATTGAAGAGGCCTTATTCCTTTTACATTTTTTTTTTTTCATGTTATGACGAATATATTGATAATTTCAACCAACTTTTTGAAGTGAATAACACTTTTACCCGAGTTCTAGGTAGTAACGTAGCTATTTCATGCGTTTATTGCGTACAATCGAAAATAAGTAGAAAAATTTATTTTTCCGCGTGAATTTTGTCAATATCGAGTAGTTTTTGAAACAAAAATTATCAATGAAAAATTCAAACTGTAGGTTTCTAATATATACCAATAAATCCCAATAGTCCTGTTCTAGGTAGTAACACTAATAATATGTTAAGGATCATGTATAATCATTGAGAAAAATGTCTAAAACAATCAGCATTTTAAAAGGAATAAGGCCTCTGAAGCATAGTTGTGCTAGGCGGGCTGTAGTGTAACCAAGCTTCTTGTCACGCAGATACGACGACGTGGTATGGCACAAGCTGGGCACGTGCGCGTGGTGGCCGGCGCGCGTGCTGACGCCCGGCGACACCCCGGCGTGTCTGCTGTCCCGCTCGCACGCGCCGCACGACTACCCGCTGCGGTACTACGGTACGTCGTGTTGTATCTGTGGCTACGCTAGCGAGCACATATCACATGCGACACCCCGGCGTGTCTGCTGTCCCGCTCGCACGCGCCGCACGACTACCCGCTGCGGTACTACGGTACGTCGTGTTGTATCTGTGGCTACGCTAGCGAGCACATATCACATGCGACACCCCGGCGTGTCTGCTGTCCCGCTCGCACGCGCCGCACGACTACCCGCTGCGGTACTACGGTACGTCGTGTTGTATCTGTGGCTACGCTAGCGAGCACATATCACATGCGACACCCCGGCGTGTCTGCTGTCCCGCTCGCACGCGCCGCACGACTACCCGCTGCGGTACTACGGTACGTCGTGTTGTATCTGTGGCTACGCTAGCGAGCACATATCACATGCGACACCCCGGCGTGTCTGCTGTCCCGCTCGCACGCGCCGCACGACTACCCGCTGCGGTACTACGGTACGTCATGTTGTATCTGTGGCTACGCTAGCGAGCACATATCACATGCGACACCCCGGCGTGTCTGCTGTCCCGCTCGCACGCGCCGCACGACTACCCGCTGCGGTACTACGGTACGTCATGTTGTATCTGTGGCTACGCTAGCGAGCACATATCACATGCGACACCCCGGCGTGTCTGCTGTCCCGCTCGCACGCGCCGCACGACTACCCGCTGCGGTACTACGGTACGTCATGTTGTATCTGTGGCTACGCTAGCGAGCACATATCACATGCGACACCCCGACGTGTCTGCTGTCCCGCTCGCACGCGCCGCACGACTACCCGCTGCGGTACTACGGTACGTCATGTTGTATCTGTGGCTACGCTAGCGAGCACATATCACATGCGACACGCCGGCGTGTCTGCTGTCCCGCTCGCACGCGCCGCACGACTACCCGCTGCGGTACTACGGTACGTCATGTTGTATCTGTGGCTACGCTAGCGAGCACATATCACATGCGACACGCCGGCGTGTCTGCTGTCCCGCTCGCACGCGCCGCACGACTACCCGCTGCGGTACTACGGTACGTCATGTTGTATCTGTGGCTACGCTAGCGAGCACATATCACATGCGACACCCCGGCGTGTCTGCTGTCCCGCTCGCACGCGCCGCACGACTACCCGCTGCGGTACTACGGTACGTCATGTTGTATCTGTGGCTACGCTAGCGAGCACATATCACATGCGACACCCCGGCGTGTCTGCTGTCCCGCTCGCACGCGCCGCACGACTGCCCGCTGCGGTACTACGGTACGTCATGTTGTATCTGTGGCTACGCTAGCGAGCACATATCACATGCGACACCCCGGCGTGTCTGCTGTCCCGCTCGCACGCGCCGCACGACTACCCGCTGCGGTACTACGGTACGTCATGTTGTATCTGTGGCTACGCTAGCGAGCACATATCACATGCGACACCCCGGCGTGTCTGCTGTCCCGCTCGCACGCGCCGCACGACTACCCGCTGCGGTACTACGGTACGTCATGTTGTATCTGTGGCTACGCTAGCGAGCACATATCACATGCGACACCCCGGCGTGTCTGCTGTCCCGCTCGCACGCGCCGCACGACTACCCGCTGCGGTACTACGGTACGTCATGTTGTATCTGTGGCTACGCTAGCGAGCACATATCACATGCGACACCCCGGCGTGTCTGCTGTCCCGCTCGCACGCGCCGCACGACTACCCGCTGCGGTACTACGGTACGTCATGTTGTATCTGTGGCTACGCTAGCGAGCACATATCACATGCGACACCCCGGCGTGTCTGCTGTCCCGCTCGCACGCGCCGCACGACTACCCGCTGCGGTACTACGGTACGTCATGTTGTATCTGTGGCTACGCTAGCGAGCACATATCACATGCGACACCCCGGCGTGTCTGCTGTCCCGCTCGCACGCGCCGCACGACTACCCGCTGCGGTACTACGGTACGTCATGTTGTATCTGTGGCTACGCTAGCGAGCACATATCACATGCGACACCCCGGCGTGTCTGCTGTCCCGCTCGCACGCGCCGCACGACTACCCGCTGCGGTACTACGGTACGTCATGTTGTATCTGTGGCTACGCTAGCGAGCACATATCACATGCGACACCCCGGCGTGTCTGCTGTCCCGCTCGCACGCGCCGCACGACTACCCGCTGCGGTACTACGGTACGTCATGTTGTATCTGTGGCTACGCTAGCGAGCACATATCACATGCGACACCCCGGCGTGTCTGCTGTCCCGCTCGCACGCGCCGCACGACTACCCGCTGCGGTACTACGGTACGTCATGTTGTATCTGTGGCTACGCTAGCGAGCACATATCACATGCGACACCCCGGCGTGTCTGCTGTCCCGCTCGCACGCGCCGCACGACTACCCGCTGCGGTACTACGGTACGTCATGTTGTATCTGTGGCTACGCTAGCGAGCACATATCACATGCGACACCCCGGCGTGTCTGCTGTCCCGCTCGCACGCGCCGCACGACTACCCGCTGCGGTACTACGGTACGTCATGTTGTATCTGTGGCTACGCTAGCGAGCACATATCACATGCGACACCCCGGCGTGTCTGCTGTCCCGCTCGCACGCGCCGCACGACTACCCGCTGCGGTACTACGGTACGTCATGTTGTATCTGTGGCTACGCTAGCGAGCACATATCACATGCGACACCCCGGCGTGTCTGCTGTCCCGCTCGCACGCGCCGCACGACTACCCGCTGCGGTACTACGGTACGTCATGTTGTATCTGTGGCTACGCTAGCGAGCACATATCACATGCGACACCCCGGCGTGTCTGCTGTCCCGCTCGCACGCGCCGCACGACTACCCGCTGCGGTACTACGGTACGTCATGTTGTATCTGTGGCTACGCTAGCGAGCACATATCACATACGACACCCCGGCGTGTCTGCTGTCCCGCTCGCACGCGCCGCACGACTACCCGCTGCGGTACTACGGTACGTCATGTTGTATCTGTGGCTACGCTAGCGAGCACATATCACATGCGACACCCCGGCGTGTCTGCTGTCCCGCTCGCACGCGCCGCACGACTACCCGCTGCGGTACTACGGTACGTCATGTTGTATCTGTGGCTACGCTAGCGAGCACATATCACATGCGACACCCCGGCGTGTCTGCTGTCCCGCTCGCACGCGCCGCACGACTACCCGCTGCGGTACTACGGTACGTCATGTTGTATCTGTGGCTACGCTAGCGAGCACATATCACATGCGACACCCCGGCGTGTCTGCTGTCCCGCTCGCACGCGCCGCACGACTACCCGCTGCGGTACTACGGTACGTCATGTTGTATCTGTGGCTACGCTAGCGAGCACATATCACATGCGACACCCCGGCGTGTCTGCTGTCCCGCTCGCACGCGCCGCACGACTACCCGCTGCGGTACTACGGTACGTCATGTTGTATCTGTGGCTACGCTAGCGAGCACATATCACATGCGACACCCCGGCGTGTCTGCTGTCCCGCTCGCACGCGCCGCACGACTACCCGCTGCGGTACTACGGTACGTCATGTTGTATCTGTGGCTACGCTAACGAGCACATATCACATGCGACACCCCGGCGTGTCTGCTGTCCCGCTCGCACGCGCCGCACGACTACCCGCTGCGGTACTACGGTACGTCATGTTGTATCTGTGGCTACGCTAGCGAGCACATATCACATGCGACACCCCGGCGTGTCTGCTGTCCCGCTCGCACGCGCCGCACGACTACCCGCTGCGGTACTACGGTACGTCATGTTGTATCTGTGGCTACGCTAGCGAGCACATATCACATGCGACACCCCGGCGTGTCTGCTGTCCCGCTCGCACGCGCCGCTCGACTACCCGCTGCGGTACTACGGTACGTCATGTTGTATCTGTGGTTACGCTAGCGAGCACATATCACATGCGACACCCCGGCGTGTCTGCTGTCCCGCTCGCACGCGCCGCACGACTACCCGCTGCGGTACTACGGTACGTCATGTTATATCTGTGGCTACGCTAGCGAGCACATATCACATACGACACCCCGGCGTGTCTGCTGTCCCGCTTGCACGCGCCGCACGACTACCCGCTGCGGTACTACGGTACGTCATGTTGTATCTGCGGCTACGCTAGCGAGCACATATCACATGCGACACCCCGGCGTGTCTGCTGTCCCGCTCGCACGCGCCGCACGACTGCCCGCTGCGGTACTACGGTACGTCATGTTGTATCTGTGGCTACGCTAGCGAGCACATATCACATGCGACACCCCGGCGTGTCTGCTGTCCCGCTCGCACGCGCCGCACGACTACCCGCTGCGGTACTACGGTACGTCATGTTGTATCTGTGGCTACGCTAGCGAGCACATATCACATGCGACACCCCGGCGTGTCTGCTGTCCCGCTCGCACGCGCCGCACGACTACCCGCTGCGGTACTACGGTACGTCATGTTGTATCTGTGGCTACGCTAGCGAGCACATATCACATGCGACACCCCGGCGTGTCTGCTGTCCCGCTCGCACGCGCCGCACGACTACCCGCTGCGGTACTACGGTACGTCATGTTGTATCTGTGGCTACGCTAGCGAGCACATATCACATGCGACACCCCGGCGTGTCTGCTGTCCCGCTCGCACGCGCCGCACGACTACCCGCTGCGGTACTACGGTACGTCATGTTGTATCTGTGGCTACGCTAGCGAGCACATATCACATGCGACACCCCGGCGTGTCTGCTGTCCCGCTCGCACGCGCCGCACGACTACCCGCTGCGGTACTACGGTACGTCATGTTGTATCTGTGGCTACGCTAGCGAGCACATATCACATGCGACACCCCGGCGTGTCTGCTGTCCCGCTCGCACGCGCCGCACGACTACCCGCTGCGGTACTACGGTACGTCATGTTGTATCTGTGGCTACGCTAGCGAGCACATATCACATGCGACACCCCGGCGTGTCTGCTGTCCCGCTCGCACGCGCCGCACGACTACCCGCTGCGGTACTACGGTACGTCATGTTGTATCTGTGGCTACGCTAGCGAGCACATATCACATGCGACACCCCGGCGTGTCTGCTGTCCCGCTCGCACGCGCCGCACGACTACCCGCTGCGGTACTACGGTACGTCATGTTGTATCTGTGGCTA
Organism: Apotomis capreana; assembly: GCA_947623375.1. NCBI lineage: Eukaryota > Metazoa > Arthropoda > Insecta > Lepidoptera > Tortricidae > Apotomis > Apotomis capreana. Next base: position 11,396,931 of record OX392518.1, read on the forward strand.
CGCTAGCGAGCACATATCACATGCGACACCCCGGCGTGTCTGCTGTCCCGCTCGCACGCGCCGCACGACTACCCGCTGCGGTACTACGGTACGTCATGTTGTATCTGTGGCTACGCTAGCGAGCACATATCACATGCGACACCCCGGCGTGTCTGCTGTCCCGCTCGCACGCGCCGCACGACTACCCGCTGCGGTACTACGGTACGTCATGTTGTATCTGTGGCTACGCTAGCGAGCACATATCACATGCGACGACATCTTTTTTATTTCTTCCGATTTTATTAAAACATACAAGTTTCCGATCTGTCCCAAGAAAACATTAAAGCTTCCTCGGAGTTACAAATACCTATAATGTATGTAATTACTCAATAGGAGTTTTCATACAAAGTCGGTAGGAACAATCGGGAAATTCATGTTTTACTTAGACAGAAGGATGAACACAGTGTACTTAATCGCTAAATGTCTCCAATATTGCTTTTATTTTTTCAAAATATAAATTGGCTCATAACACTACATCAATTAATATTCCTTCGTACGTAGGCAATGAAGTGCCGTTTCCGAAAATTTCCAGAAAGTTTCCTCATTTCCCATACAAAACGAGGAAAGTTTCCGGAAATTTACGGAAACAGCACATCTATTCGTAGGCACCCTGAACCACGCGTGGGGCCGCAGCAGCCAGATGGCGCTGTTCCTGCCGGCGCACACCGGCGCGCTGCAAGCCAGGGACCCGGTATTAAGGCAGGCAGTTATGGACGCCGCCGACGACTACATCGCCGTCTACCTAACTTAACCACTTGACCGTCCAGCCCGCGAGACTATTTTCCTGTCAACCGTCCGGGTTTTTTTAGCGACGCACGCCCCGCGCTGCGCATCCTCAACTTTCTACAAAACTAGCGTACACTGCCATCTATATTTTTTACAGCAAACTATTTGGTTAAGCTACGTTGTTGCATCAAGATAATTAGTAAATAATGCCGAAACATTCCACTAGATGCCACTATAATCAATGTCCCTTCTTCCACATTTTGGGATAGTAAGGTAGGTATCCGCGGACGGATAGGAGCATATTGGTTTTGGATACTATGCTATCGTCGGACGGTCAAGTGGTTAATGACGTGCCGACGGGAACTATACAAAATTTCGAAAAGTTCCGGAAATTTGAATTTCAAAAAAATCCTTGAGGAAAATCTCCCAAATAAAATATTCCTTTCAATACTTGTGAAAAATTCCAGAAATTTCCTGAAATAATCTCAGTTTTTTGTATTGATTATTTATTTTAATTTTTTTTTTCGAAATTTTATCTTATTCATGTATAGTCTACTAAAGTTTGCAGTATATTATACTATGGTTAGGTACCGATGTTTTATGAAGACTTATTGTTCGAGATGTTTGTTTTTATACTAGTCATTTAAAATTAAATATTACTAGAATAAGTTGTACTACTAGAAAATAGCAGGAAAGCATTGAAATAAATTTTCAATGCCTTCCTTTGGAGCGCAATGAGTCCCATTTTAAATTACGAAAAACGGTGAAAATTGTAAGTAAGCAAAGTTGATCTCTTAATATCTAGTGACTAAGCTTGTTATTTAAATTTTAGTCGTGAATAGTAATTTATCGAAATGAAACATTGTCATCTAAGATTTTTTAGTTACGCTAATTTTAATTAAAATTAAATTAAATTCGCATGTCTGATAATGTATAAAATGTTGATAGATGTGTAAGTAACATTATTGTATTCTTTATCTGTCTTACGTCTTTACCTATGAGATAGGTATGTACGGGAAGGCACTTCATATCCCCAAAGGATTTAAAATAATCCCTTAAGTTGTGATAAAATAAATTTCATTTTAGTGATAAAAAACCGTTTAAATATCGATCAATCATTTTTAGTCATCGTTTTATCATTTCTGTACGTTTATTATCACTCTGACGTGAGACTTTGCCAGTAGACATGCTTTATTTTGTGAAATTTAGTAACATTTTCAGCGTATCTACCTGAAGTTTGATGACCACATTTTGTTCATTGCTATAAAAGGTATTTCTTAATCATTTATCCTAACTTTCTAGGGTTATTTGTTGGGATGCCATGTCCTATAGTACCAGCGAGGTTGAATGGCGTGGCGTTTTAATACTAAGTTCGAATTACGTTTGAATAAGTAGTCAAAATGACTCTTCTCATTAACGTTATATTGTTTAAGTCTGTTGACAAGGAGAAAGATTTCTAATAGACTTGTTTTTATGCGATAGGTCGACGTAATTTTTTTGAAGTAAATAATAAGTTATCATTTCGAGGTGGTCTCATTTGATGACCTTCATAAGAAAAATGGGAATGACAATTTAAATTGCGTATATTTATATTAAATGTGAACATTGTACCTGTAAGGTATATATTTTTTATTTACTAGTTTGACTAGTGATCATTTATTTTACAATATTTATAAGGATTATCTTTTTGTTAACAGTTAATAAATCATAAGATCAAACTCTGCATTATTATGTTTTTATCTTATTTTATCTTGGAACGGATATTAAAATTGCATGTTGATAAAAAAATATCGTATTATTTGTATTATTATGAAAATAATAAAAAAGACAAGGTGCATTTAATATAATAATGCGACTACTGAGTATTTACGACTCTAAGGGCCTGTTCACACTTGAGCGATTTCTATACAAAACTCGAACGCGGCGATCTCGCCGCGATCGAATTTGTATAGAAATCGCTCAAGTGTGAACAGGCCCTTATTTACTGGTCGTTACAGTACATATTGTTCAGATATTTATGGATGCCTTCTATGCTGCGATATCTGATGGCGACTGTACAGAACTCTGCATTAAAATACTGATGAGATTCTATTATAACACTCGCATTTAATGCCGACGCGGTTTGTAGTGCACCTGTCTGAGCCGGCGGTCCCGGGTTTGGATCCCGGCCGGGGCAAATATTTGTATGATGAATATATTTGTGATTGGGTCATGGTCGTTCTATGTATTTAAGTATATATTTATCTATATAAATTAGTAAAAGTATATATATCGTCGTCTAGTGTCCATAACACAAGCCTTCTTGAGCTAAATTTGGGAATGGATCGATTTATGTGAGGTTGTCCGATATTTAATGCCTATCATTATGGCCCCGGATTTACCCTTACCATGAGTTGACGTGACTGAAATCGCTATCGACAGCGTAAACGTCTTTCTTTTAAACGTTTTGTATGGAGAATCGTGCAGCGCGCCTAGCGATTACTTTGTAGAACTACAATTCTCCATACAAACCATTTACGCAGTGGCTAGCGAGTACGCTCACTGGCTCATGGTAAAGGTACTGTTCCTATAGCATGCGGTATCTCCCGTACCCCGCAAGCGGGCTCTCGACCAATAAAATTGGGCCATAAGCCGTCTTGTTAAACTTTGGCATTACACAGGCTAATGAAAATTACAATCTTTGTATCAATGGTTTAGGTTGAAAGTTTTGCGTTTAAATAAAACAGGAGATTATATACAGCTATTTTATTTCAAATTTACATAAAAAATAATACTTTAAATAATTCAACATTTAGCAAAAGCATCAAACATGATAAGACGTTCACTTTTGTACTTATAAAAAATAAACTTAACTGGTATTAACAATATTTTACATACATACATTAGGTATCCCCTAGTAAAAGTACATGTATAGTAACAGCCGTTAATAAATAACAATACCTAGTTTTGTAAAATCGTTTGTTCGAAAAACTCGTCCGAAAGCTATTCTTCGCTGAAGGATAACTCCGAGGTAGATAATATTATGTCACAAAATTGTAAGCAGTATTACAGGTACAAGAAAACATTTTCATTCGGAATAATGTATTCGGACAAACGACTTTTCAAAATCAGGTAGGTACTGTGTCCGTTATTGCCGTAGTAATTTTGTCGGCCAAATGTAACCTAGAATGATGCTCGATTTCAATAATTTCTGACAATGTTTAGAACGAAGCGTAATTTTAATGGTTCAGGCGTTCAGTGGTCCAATAGGTAGGACGCCCGTGTTGGCCCAGATAGCCGTTAGAGACGCAAGTTCGAACCCCGCCTGAACCATTCAATTTTTCGCTTTAATCTAAACATTTGGATTACGATAGCAGACGTTACTGCATAAAAAATAATTTCTGACAATATTCGAAACTAGCACGCTAACTTCGGAGACATTTGTTACATATGTGATATTCGGTTCTCGCAAACTAGAGAGTAATCCCGCGTTATAGATGTAATGTCTGATCTTTTTACTCACTTATACCTTCCTAATGTGAGCCTACTTAACAACTGTGTTGGAGTTTGACAGGAACAAATGTCACACCATATGACTAGTCTAGTAGGTTGAGAAAAATAAAATATGATACACAAATTAAATTACATCACAGATAATTTCTACATAGACAAACACTCAGATATATACCGGCGATATTATAGTTAACTATAGTCGGCTGGGAACACTCCTAAATTCCGATAAACGATTTATTATTTGCATAAAAACGTTTATCCGAAAAACTTTTCCCCTAAATGAAAATTTGCGTTAGGTTAGAAGTGTAAAAAAACCGGAGACATGTTTTTCAGAAAAACTTCATTCGAAAAAATAAGATTTCGGATTTATTTTACGGAATACACGAGGTTTGCGATAGTCATGTTTATAAATAAATACTAATTAAACAAATTTAGGCTGGATTGAACCAACTGGAACAACACTTACCTACTCGGATATTAAGCGCCAAAATTGCATAAAACTTATTCATTCTAGGAATAAATCTTAATCCATGTTGGTAAAATCAAACACAAATCTTGTATACTGGCAACTGCTTACAGGCCAGACGCAGTCTCAGCCTGAAATTTGTCACAAAATGTTTTTTTTTTGCTAATTTTTACAACTTTTTTACTTTGACGTGCACAATTATTTTCACGTCCTCTGTGACCTTTGCCCCTCGGACTGCACCTCTTACAGAGACAGACATAGCGAGTCGCCGCAAATGATCATCCACACATATTACACATTACAGAGTTTCATTTCATATATCTTTATAGTTTCATAATCATCAATCAGTTTCAAAATCATAATTCATTTGAAGTGAAACACTTGTAATATTAAACTAGCGACGACTCTCGGCTTGCGGTGTGTCAATCGCGGCATTCTTTCCGGAAAATAATTGCAGCATTGAAATTGACATTTATTTGTTCAAATTAAGGTGCTTATAGTCGCCAATATATGGTCGAAATACATTGAGCCAATTAATGATGTGCCGACGGAAACTTTCCAAAATTTCGAAAATTTCCACATGGTAATTTCTTCGACATTTCCCAATCGAAATACTCTTTTAAATTCCAGAAATTTCCGGAAATATTCCAACTTGGCCACCTTATTTGCGTCTACTTTTCTAAATATGACAGCAAATTATTGGAACTCACTTTCGTCGAATATTGTGTTTTTTATTACCGTGTTCCATTAATTTTATTAAAACTTTCGTGAGACATATTTAATTATTGTATTCCATTGCCATGCGTGTTCCATTGGCAAAATATTAAACTAAATGTATCTAAATCACTTAGTCATTGATGACTATAATCATCTCAATAGGTTTTCAATTTCCCCGTACCTGTATTAACTATTGCACTACAAAACTATCTCATACGACACAGCGCCCAGATAATCAAAGCCGTCAAGGCACAATTTGAGACGTCTCTTACAGACACACATTACCCCGAGTGTACACATTCGCCGAAACCGGGCGAGACATGTACGACCTCCTTTTCTTTCTAATATTGTGTGAAGAGGACGGCAAGCGTGTGTCAGCAGGTCTCAGCGGGTGTGTATCCCCGGGGAACATTCATATATAAAATCTCACAGTTCGGCAGGCAGCTTAATATTATTAGTACATATCTTTACGGAATCGTCCTTATCAAGCCGGATTCACATTTGTCTGTCGCATCAGAACGATAATCGGTTTAATTAGGTTGCGTTCACATTTTTCTCATGCCGACGGCATCAGAAGGCATCAGAAAAATGTGAACGCAACCTAATTAAATGTATGAAACCGATTATCGTTCTGATGCGACACAACACAACACGACAGACAAATGTGAATCCGGCTTCAGTCTTATTTGGTAAATAACTCAAAACAGAATGAGTACTTAGTTACTTAAGCAAAATGTTGTTAATGTTGTCAATATGATTAATTGAGATTGTTTTTAATGAACCGTTATATTATAATATACTTTACTAAATAAGACAAATAAGGATAGATAGCCCGATAGTTAGGTAGGTACATAATTTTATAATTTCTATAAACTAGATCCCTATAGGGTAAACAATTCTATTGTCAATTTTTTCCAATTATAATTTATAAGTAATTTTAAGTTCCAAAAAAACATAAGAGGGGTGAGCGGTCAAACATAAGTCGAAAAACTTGGTCTTTCAAATAAGAACTTAATGCACAATACGCATAATTCTTATTTCCAAGATAAATTTTCAAGATTTATCGGGTTAGACCACGCAACCATCGCATTGGCCATATTGGCATCTCTTGGTTGCAATTAAAAAATGCATTGGCCATACTGGCATCTCTTGGTTGCCATTAAAAAAGTTGACACCCGTTGGGATCGTAGACAAAATTTTGACATTTAAGTTCATTAAAAACAGACGGACTTTATACAGTATAGCAGTATAGGTAACTGCATATCTGATACACGCTGTCCCAATATTTAAATCCTTTAGCGATTACGTCGCTATATTTTATATTTTGTGTGTCATACATAATTTATTTTATTTCTATAAATTAGATTGAAACCAAATTGCTTTTGATTTTATCAATGTACAAATTTAAATATAACAAAATATCATCCTATAGTATTACTTAAAATTTATAAAATGCATGCCATTGCCAGTACTGACAAAAAAATTATAAGTAGGAGCTGTGTGCCAAATTACACACTTACATATTTAACGTTTTAATTTTACAAGTCCTATTATGGTCGTAACAATAACCCGTCGCATATTAAACGGTTGGGGTCCAACATTCTGTCCATAAGTTTAGGTAGTCATTATTAAAGGTTATCGTACATATAACCGCCCGGCACCGCCTCCACTCGATTCGTTCAGTATTCTTAGTACCTATAACGTTCCAAACTGCTACGTTGTGTTTTCGGCATCGACTCGTCTCGAAACAAGATAACGTCGCGTGGAAAACACGGGGGAACTAGTTCTCTCACTTATAAAAAAAACAATTGCAAAAAGCGGACGTGCTTGCGTTTGGTTGACGTTCGGGTTGACGGCGAGCTAATTAAGACGCTGGTCCGGTGCCGAGGGATTAGGTGTGCGATAACCTTAAGATTACTTTCTAAAACTGCAGACTTTTTCTACGTATATAATCACTAGACAGATGTGAACTGTGATAATCCGCCCGCAAGCCTACGATTATCGCGTTTATATTGAAAATAAAATAAAACATCCCTCACTCTCGTATAGCCACTTATTAAGAAAGTGACGGGTGCTGTTAATTTATCTATTACAGGAGCAATACATTAAAACAGATTTTACGCTTCAAACTGAACAGCATTTATTTCACCAACTTAAAAAAAGACAGTTTACAGATGTTGTTTATTTCTAACAAATTAATATTATAACGTTGTCATCAGACTAACACTGGCTTTTTCAAGTATTTCTCAAGACATTGCTTCCTTGAATGAGCAATATTTTACAAAATATTAAAATAAGACAATCATTTTTTTAAAGATGCTAAACAACGAAAGTTGTCTAGTTTGAATGCTAGAATCTATGTTCTAAGTTATTGCTCCTGTCACAGGACACACACCGTATAGCGACCGTCGTAGGCGCACAGAGCGTATTCTAAGTGCAAAAGGAACTATACAGCGTACATATTGTCACTTACACGGTACAAAATTGTCCTAATCCGGCCCGATGAAGAGCGCGCTCACGGCGAAAAAGAGGAACACTATTCCACCGATTATTGTAACTGGAAATAAAGAAAATAATTTAAGAAAGATGTTCAATGTTTCATATCATTTTTAATGTTTCCAATGTAACTAGTATATAGGGAGGCAATTTTAAACGGCAGGACGATGCCTACATTTCGAAAAAAAATCCGTAGAATTCCTCAGATTACATTGGCATATGGGTCTATAATCGGCTAGAATATCGCTTGAATATGTGACGAGTTCAAATATGTCGCTTGCTGATTAATGACAGCCACGTGCACTTAAAAAAAATGCATATATGTGGGAAGCTTCAGGAACACTTAATTATAATATCAGTGCTACATGATCAGAAAGGGTAGCGTCAGCGTTTTACCTCGTCGCCAACTTATCTGTTGCTAATGCTAGAAGAGTTACTCATGACTGGCTTCTGACATTAAACTATAATAAGACTGAGGAGATCATGTAAGTTCCTCTTGATATCAAATGACATTTGCTTAACTTCTTTTTCCTCACCAATTTCAATCTGGCTACAAACATTGTCGTTTTCAATTTTGTTACATTATATAAATTGGTTGCCCAAGATACAGACTGCGCCTAGTTCGGGGACCCCTGACTAACTTATGCCGGTATTTTTCAGCTATGTGTCTATGCCACACTCCGCCAGAACCAAGTATGAGATAAGGCAAAAACTCAACCCACCATAGTAATTAAAAACACTCACCAGTCCTTACTGAAATCTTCTGCGCCACCATTCTTCCACCTATAACCGCTAAGCCCGTACACAGCGCGTGTCCCAGAGATCCTCCGACGACCACGCCGACAGCGTTTTCCCTCGTCGCCAAAACTACTGTCGCCAGCTGCGACCGGTCCCCCCACTCCGCCAGGAATGTGAGCGTGGCGGCTTGGAGCAACACTTTGATTACTGCGTTGCGTTTCCTCCGCCGGTTCTCGGCTTGACCCTGCTCTAACATGTCTAGGGTTTCTTCTTTTTCATCCTGAAATTAGATTTACGATTAGACGATGAGATATACCACAAGGATTTTATTCAAACATTTGCAATAGGTATTTTTGTAGCGGTGATAATTAACCATTGCACGTTTTAAAATAACGTAATAATTTTTCACGTAAATAAAGCAACCAAAGACAATATCTCGTCTCTTTTCTTTCTCAATCGTTTCTGACTAAAAGTGTTTATAGATAAGTTCTACTTGGAACAAGGATATATAGATAAAGTAAATAATAGTTTTAGCGTCACTTAAGACAATTTTAGTCTAGGATTGTTTAATTTACGAAAAAAAAAATTATTTTTAAAGAAAAAGGTGAGAAGTTTCGTTGTTGTATACATTATTTTACAGTATTACGAGCTAGCTAAAATATGTTATAAAATTCGTCGTAACAATACTACGTACGAATAGAGATTACATAAGATCAATAAATACTGTACTATATAGTATCTTGTCGACGTAGTACGTTATAAAACTAAAGACAACATTACATTATGTGACGGAATTTAGAGAAGTGTGATTACGTAACGAATTACATTACAACACATGCCAAGCATGAGATAAGTTATGATTTGCAAAAGGTATCTTTTGGTAAAAGTATTTTTCACAGATAGATAATAATTAAACAAAAGACAATGGAACCTCAAAAAATAAGGCAATCGCATAGTTCATGTGATTAAATTTAAAACTGCTGCAACCGTAATTAACAAATTATGTAGTAAAACAGTTTAGCCACCATAAGATACGTTTTTGCTAATGGGCATTTTTACAGTTTCAACCTGTTTCAACTGTGGTCAGATCATTGTCGGTAACTCCTGAAATATTGGTTATTACTTATTACGAATAATTTAGTATATTCTTTACAACACAAAGATGCCACGAAACGAGACGTTTCTAAAAGCGACCACTTAAATAAAGACCGTTGAAAAACACATAGAAATGCCCAAATATGATTCGAAATGTATATACAGGCTCAAAAGAAATGAGAGCAAACTTGATACATGATAGAACAACATGAACGTCAAATATTCGAACATAACAGCATACAAAGCGCGAGCTATCCACAAATGCTGAATTCCTTTGTTTCGATAACGCTAAGCTATGCTTTCCGAAAGTGTGAATGTGCTAAACGTAAAAAAGCTAGGCTAAAAAGAAAAAAAAACTAATGTGTCATTCGTACTGCCAGGCATAATGACGAGAGTTCACCGGTTGGGGGGCCGAGGGGCCAGCTATGGGCTCCTCGGGGCTCGCGGGCCCCCCGGGGCTCGGCGGCCTCTCCGAGGGCCCGGGGGACGACCGTCCAGACGCCTGAGATCCGGCGGGCGACCTCGCTCGCTCTCGCGGGGACTCCTGTTGCAAGTTTGATTCCAATTTTGTATTGAAATGTTCTGTCTTCATGATGACTAAGAAAGGAATTCAACATTTGTCCAATCTAAACATTTATTCCTATGGCGGAGATTCTAAACGACACTAGTGTCCCTGTGGACCATTCCTAATTTTTCTTCTTGTAAACATTGAAATGAAGAAACCTATCATGAGAATACGGTTCGATTAACCAGTATCAACATTCAATCTGGATTGAGAACTATTAGGTACAGTTATTTATTTGCTTGTCACATTATTATATTTGAATGCTTTTATAAGATTAAGCGAGAATCGCACTCGCGAAAAAAGTGTTAGGTACCTAAAAATGCTGAAAAAAACGTAATTTCTTCGTACCAATTAGAAAACTTATTTTATTTTTATTATTTGTTATTATAGCGACTATAGTAATACATATCTTATGAAAATCACAAGTTCAAGAGTACCGGGGAAGACAGCCTTTTGTAACCCTACAGGTAGGGAACTTTTAAAATGGTATCATTCAATTTCATTGACCGGAATACTTGCATTGCAAAACGGAGAGCTACAAATACAGTTCACACAAGCATAGCCTATATCTACATATAATATCCTCTAGATAATATCAAGATTTACTTTCAACCTATCACATCTTTTGTTTACGTAAAAACCTGACTTATGTCCGTCCTTTTACAATCGTAGATTTGGACAAGAGATTAATTGAATAAATCACGATAAACTCTCTTGTTTCGTACCGACACTGTTAAAAAGATTACAATTTAATCTTTTGTACATCTTGCCGATAGCATTTTTGCTAAATTAAAATTAAGTCCCATTAAAAATAGATTAAGTAGATTTTCTATTCCGATTAGGTAGGTAGATAGTGTATTCTTGTCATTCATTTGGTGACAAAAACATTAATTTAACGAAATATCTACATGGAAATAATTCCCTTCATCTTTTGTGTGTTTGTAGGTTATCTTTCATGCAACAAGCAGATAATCTATTGATCTAACACTATTTCCACACATTATTGTGACAAAACGAGTGTTTATTCCGTCCCTTCGATCACGTCCGAAAGGTCGAGGTACGAAATAAACTTTTTTTGAACGCGATGACATCCCGTTTTGTAATAATAAAGCAGGGGATCGACGTAATATTTCTAATTTCTAGGTACAGATAGAAAATAGGCTAAAATATCAGTTGAGACATTTGTATTGTATTCCAAAAGTTTGGAAGACCTAGTGTCTGAGCCAAATATTATTGGGGAGATAAAAGCAGCAAGACTCCAACATCGTGAGGAAACCACCTAAGCCCAATAAGGCCTAGTTTCCCCTCTGGGTTGGAAGGTCAGATGGCAGTCGCTTGCGTAAAACTAGTGCCTACGCCACATCTTGGGATTTAGGTAGCTGACCCCGATTGAGAATTCATTCTCTGCAAAGATATGGGACAAAGGCTAGGAGGATGATGATGAAAAGCAGCAAGACTCCGGTGGCTCGGGCATATAGAGAGAATGCCGAACGATAGGGCGGTAAAAAGGGCGTATGTTGGACAGCCTGTAGGTCGTCGACCGGTCGGCCGACCGAGGTACCGATGGAAGGACGAAGTTATGAAGGATCTACACGCTCTACAAGCAGGAAACTGGGAGGAGATTGCTCAAGACAGCGCCCACTGGCGACATTTCGTATCGGAGGCCACGATCCACTTCGGATCACTGCGCCAGCGGAGTAAGTAAGTAAGTAAGTATTCCAAAAGTTCTGTTATATCCAGTGTACGAAATAAAACACATTTCCTACAGGAGAATTCCTACAGGACAAATTCACGAAATTGACAATCTGATATTCGCGCTAAGATTTTGATCCTAAATCTACCCATCTAGCACAACTTGGCTTCGTAACTCTTATCGCGCGACATAGCATCGTCCGTCACTCTCTCACAGCATTGTGAAGACAGAGACAGGTAATATTTATCGCGCGAGAACGAGTCGCGTCACAGTTGTGCTAGAGGTGCTGAAAGTCAACTGTAGACAGTGGTGAAATAATAGGGCAGCAAGACGGGACTGAATGCCACGGGCCCCTGACTAAAGATCTGGTTTCCTAGGATTGCGGTTCCGTCAGTCTCAAGCGGCGGCCATAAGTGGAGGCACCCACCTGTTCGAGCGCGGTCTCGCTCTCTCTAATGGCTGCCGCTCGCCAATATCAGCACTTAAACCAGAGCTTATCCGGCTATTACAGTTTCCTAAATTAGTTACTGACGAGAGCGATGCAGCAATACGAAGGTGTGTGATGGGTTTGTCTCTATACGTGTCTCACATATTGCTGCATCACTGCAGGAAAGTGTGGCTGCATTAAAGGGGAGCACCGGCACGAGAGGACTGAACATATTGCGATTAAATATTTCTTCATCGAGGGACGGAGGGCCCAATCGTGAGATTTTGGCACGGGTTCCAATGGTGACAGTTTCGGTACCTACGCCACTAAATGTGCAGACATTCTATCGGACGTATTTTTAAGACAGAATTATGCCTAAACGATTTTGTAAAGCCAGAAAATTCTTCACAAACTTACAACTACCCGCACTCAAGCATACCAAAGCCAATTCCAACATAAAACAACAAACCTGATCCTCTCTCCTCTTCAATTCACTCTGCACCTCCTCCAACTCCTCTTGACCCTCGTTCGGGTCCATTTTCCATCCGTCCCTCAACATCTTGATGCCGAATATCGCGAACAACGCCGCGCTAATGTAGTAAGTGTATATCCTCGGTATATACGTCGCTATCCAGCCGAAGGCGGCTGATAATATCGTCATGAAGACCAGGGCTGATATGGCTCCGGCGAAGACGATGATTCTAGGGTGCTTCATTGCCATGATTGCGGCTATGAAGAAGGTTTTGTCGCCGAGCTCTGAGACTATAACCACGGAGAGGGACGCGAGGAAACCCTGCCAGAAACTGCCCGTGACCGCCGCCCGCTGGAAATAAAGAATTCTGTGTTATATTTTGATCATTAATCTATTACATTTTAAATTAAAAGCAAGACACATCGTAGTTCATATAGCTCTTTAAGTAAACGAATGATCCAACATTGATTTGAAATGACGACGCGGTTGGCACAGTTTGTAGAGCGTCTGCCTACTGAGCCGGCGGACCTGGGTTTGAATCCCGGCCGAAGCAAATATTTGTGTGATGAATGACAGTCCATGACCCATGGATGTTATCTATATATGTATTTGTATATTATGTATGTCGTCGTCTAGTACCCATAGTACAAGCTTTGCTTAGTTTGTGACTAGGTCGATTTGGCTTTAATAATATTTAATTCGTTTTTATTGGGGGTCGAACGGTGAACCAAAAAAATCGGTTCAGCCATTTGAAGACCCTCGTTCTTCTAGGTGTGTAGGTTTATATAATTTATAGTTAAAAAAATAAAAAAATATACATACTAATATCGGACAACCTCACACAAATCGATCGACAAAAAAATTTAATGCCTAAATATTGTCCAGCTTAATGATTATGCTAGCGTTAAACCTGAGAGTAAATTATGGCAGATCACGAAGGATGTAGGTTACGAAGACAGTTACAATCAACCAAAAGCACTTACTGTACTTTGTTCCTAAGTGTTAACAATTAATAATGCACGTGATATAACACGTTTTTTCCGTAAATAGTAACAAGACTTCAAATAACACAAATAAAGCGATTATAAAACTCTTGTTTTTCTTAAGATTTTGTTTTACGCGTTGGGTAGAATGTACGTCACTGTCGTAAATATTTACCTTCCAAATTACTAGAATGATGTCTCAATAAAGGCTACATATTGCTCTAGTCTCTACTACGCATTAGTCATGACTCATTACTAATGTAATAGATGGTTCACGCATGATGGGAAGGGGCGTGTCCTGCTGTTAACCAATTACAATACAATCAGATTTTCATAGGGTTGGCACTAAATTATATGCTTTGATAATCGTTTTTATTATTACTGTAAAATAAGCTATTATTCAATAAATATCGTAATTATCTATTGGTTGATTTTAACAGCAAATCTTATTGTTCACTGGAATGTTTAGCTCAAACGTAAATTTCTCATAAATATGAATCAAACGAGCCAAAATTTGCGGGCCGAAGCTCTATGCCATAGTAATAATAGGTATCTAATGCATTGTCATCCGATTTACATATGTATGCTAAATTTCCGCTCAATTGTAAACCGAGAAGTGGTACAGAATTAACCCTTGACGACATAACCTGCATAATCGCTATTTGACCGGAGTTCGAAAGGTTTAACCCTTGCGTGCAAGATTTTACTACAGAAAGATAGACGCCGGGGCAGGTGAAACTAAATACTGTCTTGGTGCCATTTCTGTAACGCATTTCAAAGGTTCAGCGAGGATCTAAACGACGGTTAAACTTTTGATACAAAGATCGCTTTAAACCTGGAATTGGGGTGGTAGGGTGGTTGACACGTTGGACCGATAATCCATAGGTGACGGGTTCTATTTCCGGTCTCCCGCCAGGTCACGAATTTTTATTTTGTGCTTTGTTAAAGTTGTGGTGTTTCCACATTAAAAAATAATGATATAACATATTGTTACAAATTGACGGTTACACTTAGAAAGTAGTTTATCATACATATCCGACCGGAGACAGCAAAAAGATAATATAATCTCATATAAACAAAGGAATCGTTGTAAAAGTCTACTCCGCAGATCTAAAGATGGTAAATGTAGGTTACCATCGAGATAAGTGGTTTAAGTACGTGTCATTGACAGATACAAACAAAAATAAAAATGTTTCTAAATAGGTACATAATATCTGCGCGTATCTTTGCCAGATGATCACAGATGTGTCAAAAATGACAAAATATCGCAGTATTGACATATCGCAGACTACTTCAGTGCTTTCCGTAGCCGTGGCGTGGCTTATCTTAAACAGACTTCAAATTCCTCATCTGCCGAACTGTTAAAAATAGGAACTCTTTGCCGGCACATGTGATGTGTTTCCTCCTTCTTACAACACAGGACCCTTCAAACGAAGCGTGAAGAAGCATCTCTCGGGCCAGCATGGCAGTGTCAACTGACAAGGCACCGTTGGCTTTGTCAGTTGCCATTGCGACTTGGGCTCCCCTTTTTGCTTACCATCAGGCGAAGCGGAGCCACTATGTTGCGCAAATTTAAAAAAGGAAGTTTTTAATTCGACTGGAAGGATTCATTTTTTTGTACGCGCTTATGCCACCAATTATGAATCGATTATGTATGATGTTCTTTTTTTTTCTTTGGTGGATCATACTTCAGAGGTGGTCCCAAATAATTTATCGATATTGATTTAAGATTTTATGGGGAAAATCAACTAAAAACATGTACCCACACACAATATGTACCCATTTCGCTCAGCGAAGTCGGTATGTTTTTGTTAAAAAGCGATTGTTCCTTTTCGTTTTCATTTAAATTTCAAATCTTTCTTTACCTGTCAAGAGACTCACGCTGAAAAAAAATCAGAGTCCCTGTTTCGTACAGAACTTGACGTTTTTCGGTTCATCCTACTCAGAATCTATAGCATTTTCAATGTGGAGAAAAAAAAAGTGTCCCAAATTTAGTTTCCAGTAACGCTCGTGCAATAAAAGTTCATATTCAAACGTGACGTAATGGAACGGACAAATTTAGGACACTTTTTAGGGTTCCGTAGTCAACTAGGAACCCTTGTAGTTTCACCATGTCCGTCTGTCTGTCCCTCCGCGGCTTAGCTCTGTGATCATAAGTACTAGAACGCTGAAATTTTATATGAGTATGTATCACGCCGAAAAAACGGTAAAATAATAAAAACTTTATTTCGGGTACTCCCGTAGACCTAAAGTGTAAGTGATTTTTTTTTTCGTTCCAGCACTAGTGTGTGGGGTGTCGTTGAATAGGCCTTTAGAAATAATTGGTCTTTAAACATCATTTTTAGGGTTCCGTACCTCAAAAGGAAAAAACGGAACCCTTATAGGATCACTTTGTTGTCCGTCTGTCCGTCCGTCCGTCCGTCTGTCAAGACCCTTTTTCTCAGGAACGCGTGGAGGTATGAAGCTGAAATTTATATCAATTACTCAGGTCTACTGTCCCTTGAAGCTGTGAAAAAATCAAACTTCTAAGCCAACGCAATCAAAAGATACAGCCGTTTATGCCGCAAATTTTCGACACTTGCAAGGGAATCAAAACCTACAGGGTGCTTCCCGTGAACTCAGAATCTTGAAATTTGGTACGAAGCAACGTCTTATAGCATAGATAAAGGAATAATTACGAAAACCATAATTTTTTTTTTAATACCTAACTTTGCACCTAATTTATATGGGGCGCTATACATACCAGGTGCAAACTTAACTTAACCACTTAGGGATGGAAAGTGTTTGTACGGAACCCTCGGTGCGCGAGTCCGACTCGCACTTGGCCGGTTTTTTTTTTATAAAGTCAGCAGTTTTGTAAATATTCGCTCCAGAAATCCAAAAAATAGCGTCCCCCTCTAAGGGCCGAAACACATAACCGCGTTGCGGCGTCGCGCCGCTAAAATTGGCGGTAGCGTCAGCCCGATTTGTATGAAAATCGGGCTGACGCTACCGCCAATTTTAGCGGCGCGATGCTGCAACGCGGTTATGTGTTTCGGCACTAACAAAAAATTATGGAAACATTCATAAAAAAGAGGCCTTATAAGCGGATTACTAATGTTAGGCAAAAAACGTTCCCCAAAGTATCACATCGCAAACTTTGTTTCCCAAATTTTCATTTGGCAATAACTCAATTGTCAAAACTACTTATCGCAAATTTTACAGTCGGCAAACCTCTTTTTTGGCAAATGATTCAATTCTTCAATTCGATTCGTGATACTTTTGAATAGATACAATGTCACATGAACATGACTCAATGCAGGTTTCGATAGCCGATTTCTTTGTAAGAGAAGACGAAGACAGATAATGTTGGAAAAGACACTACAAAACCTTTTCATCTTTGAACGAGACGCCTAAAAAAATATTTTTTCTACTCCAGTACTTTTTTCTGTCATTTATATACATAGTTACTAACTAAAAACAAATTATGCATTACTTAGTAGTACCACAGATTACAAAATAAACAGCTGCATTCACACAATTTGCAATTTAAAAAAAACTTAGGGTACTAATGAATTGCTGCCAACTTAAAAAAATAGTTTTAACCTCTGTGCATGAATGTATACTATAGTGAATGTATACCTTTAGGTATAAGTTCATATTTTTTTGACAATGGACGTCAATAAAAAAAAGTTTATCAGACTTATCAGACTATTTTATTTTTAATTTTGTTGGTTCCGAGCGGGAACTTGAAATTATTTTCTTTGTTTGCATTTTATTTATTAAAATGTCGAAAACGCTCGTGGCATCTTTCTTACGATGTTCGCTACGCTCACATCGTAACCCCTGCCACTCACGTTTTTTGCACCCTCTTATACAACTGTTGCATAAAATACTATTATAGGGGTAGTTTGTGTAAAATCTGATGCATTTGATCGTGGCGCGTGTGTTACTATACGAAGACCTATGAACTTATGCGGATTATACCTGAAGCACGCGAATAAAATCAAAATGCGAGGCACCATGGTGCCTTCCGGCGCGTACGATTTTAGCATAGTGAGTCAGTCTTAATAAATAAATAAATAAAAATAAAATAAAAATAATTTAACATTTTCTTCGGTTTCCGCGATTGTCACACATTTGAATAAAAAATTCAAACTGATTAAATCGCGTATATTCATTATTGGATCCCTGACGTTTGGGCAACTTTCCAGTTAGAGGAAAACTATTTTTTTCTCCGTTAGAGAACTCTTTTTTTCTCTGTAACATTTGTGCAAACTACCCATTTTATAAATATGAATAAAAAAATAAAGGTGTACGAGTACATACTTGCCAGATGGGCCTAATGTGTAAAGACAAGTTACACATGTGCCAGAAGGCATCAATTACTTTATTTAAAAATATCTATTACGATATGGCTTGCTGGGGAGAAAGAACGACCGAAAGAAAATTCCCTGACTGCCTTAGGTTATGCTTTTAAAACAAAGATACTACTTAAACTACTTTCAACACTATTTTTGTTTAGCACCGTCCGAAGAATGAACTAATGAACTAAATTAAATGAACATAATCTTGAAATTAATTTTGCTAAAACGAAACTCATAGAGTTTAGACCTCACCAAAAACGTAGTATGAATGTAAATTATAGCTTTGATGACATAAAATTAGAATGCGTAAATACCTTTTCACTTTTAGGAATACACATTGACTGCAAAATAAATTGGAAAGAACATATAAATCAAATATCAATGAAATTAAGTAGATTTACTTACGCCTTAAACGAATAAAAAAAATGTACCGACCTGAAAACCGCTATTTGTGCCTACTACGCTTACGCCCACGCCTGGCTCCAATACGGTATAGTACTATGGGGAAACAGTACAGACGTCGCACACCTATTCAAACTCCAAAAACGCTGCATAAGAATATTAGTAAATATAGATGACATGATAAGTTGCAAACCATATTTCATCAAACATGGTATCCTAACCCTGACATCTATATATATTCTGCAAGTAGGTATTTTTGTAAAAAATAACTCCGAACTTTTCCCACAATACTCACACGCGCCTAACTTGCGACCCTGAAATAGACTGGCTCTACCTGACTCAAAAATGAAAATGGTTCACTCTAATTCTCTTGGCATGTGCATCCAAATATATAATAAAATCCCTAAGGCAATCAAGGATCTTAATAACGTAAACCAATTTAAGAAAAATCTTAAAAAGCTCTTAACACACAAGGCTTACTACACTGTCCAAGAATTCCTTGATGAAAATGAAATTGACATAGAAAATGCTGACACATAAGACTAATTTAATGATCTCAAATTCAAATATTGTTGTTATTAAATGTATTCAATTATTATTATCTCACTATCTTAATTTTTTTTTTTTTTTTGTTTAAATCTTAATAATAATCAAGTTTGTAATTGACATAATGTTTGTAATTGATATTCTATTTTAGTTGTAAGATATTGCTGTGCCCGACAGGGCTCATGTTTTGAACCTACCTAGTATGTGCTAGTATTTAAGATCTTTTATGTACAACATGAATCGCAATAAACTGAATTTGAAATTTGAAGTCTAGGCAAGCTAA
Organism: Apotomis capreana; assembly: GCA_947623375.1. Classification (NCBI taxonomy): domain Eukaryota; kingdom Metazoa; phylum Arthropoda; class Insecta; order Lepidoptera; family Tortricidae; genus Apotomis; species Apotomis capreana. The sequence continues at coordinate 11,416,417 of OX392518.1, forward strand.
TAAAATGGGTAGTTTGTAACTTTGACAGAGAAAAAATGTATTTTTCCCAGTTTTCTTAGTTAACCTTTGACAACGGCAACTGGAAAGTTGCCGAAACGTCAGGGAGGCTCCAGTAACGAATATACGCAATATAATGTTAAAATAATTCTATTTAAAAAATATTTATTTGAACTAAAACGTGTCTACAGCACCTATTTTCCAACCATAGTAGACAACTAGACATGTTTCCTTGTTAGCGAAACTTAACATTTGCATACTCGCCTGCTGTTTACCAACAAACAAATCACAATATGCGATAATAATGCATCTAATCAAACATTCACTAAGCAATCGCAAAGGGTCAATGACCGTTAATACGACAGCATGGTGACATTGAAGCGCATGCGATTGGGAAATACAACAGCAAGTGGACCAACTATTAGTCCGTCTACCACAACTGTGACACGCGACTCTTTCTCACGCGAGATATACCTATTTCTTTCGGTACAGTACTGCGAGAGTGACGGGTGATGCTAAGTCGCGCGGCATGAGCCGCGATTTCGCGAACCATAGCTGCCCGTCATAGCATCGACACAACGTCGCCCGTCACTCTCTCACAGTAAACCGAAGAAAGAGAGGTAATATTTCTCGCGCGAGAAAGAGTCACGTGGCACAGTTTTGCTAGAGGTGCAGGGTGGTTGCCCTTAGGGCTTGTGCACAAATTACGCTAGGTTTTTTCGGCTACTTTTTGAAAGAACATATTATGACGCTGACGCTCGCTCTAGTAGCGTAGAATTATGGAATCAAAGATTTGGTGTGATTGAGGTAACGATCTAATAGCTCAGTTAGGAGAACACTACGCCGGAAACGTAGGGTCGCAGGTTCGAGTCCTGCTTACATAGTAGTAGATCACATTACATTTTTCTTTCATAATTTACCTGTATCAATATTTATAAAAATAAAAATATGGTATTTCCACATAAAAATATAGAATCGATAAAAAGATTATATAAAAACAAAGTAAAACTATTTGATTATTACTGACATTTTGTGACCTCGTATAAGAACCGGAATTAGAACAGCAAATTAAATAAAGCAACATAAGGCTCCACTGCGGACGTATCAAAATACAAGTACAATAGTTTCAACTAATATTTGAGTGTAAAGAGAGATTATTCATAAGCGTGTGCCGTACTCGGTACTAAAGTCGAGTTAACAAGGCCGTTTTAATGTCTATATATCTATCATAAAATAGTAAGAGATATGTGTCTGTGCATCCATACCTACATAAATATGAAAGGTTGATTGGTGTAGTGTGTAGGTTTATCCTGCCTTAAGGTGGTTGCAGAGATGTCACTTTCATACAAATCATTTGATCAATACACACTTAGGCAGTTATGGCTTTAGGTTATTAAACATTCTTAAAAAAATCTTTAAGCGATCTTATACTCGCCAAGGAAATCAGTTTTGCTATAAATCATACAATTACAAAGTTATTAAAGCTTTAAAACCCGTTGAAATATTGTCCATATATGTATGTGTGCGTTGCTTTTACACAACATACAAACGTAAGCGCACGTAAAGCTATTCATGAACAGTGCGTTCTGAAATATAATACTACTTAACTTATGATTTAGGATAATAAATTTAAATTGATGTTTCGATATGAATGCATAACAGTTTATTTTTAAATGATTACAGCTTTCATTAAACATGTAACAAATAATTGGAAACATTTGGATTTTAAAGATACCTATTGTGTTTATTTGCTCATAACAATAAAGTGGAACAGATTTCGAACGCACTAAATCTTGTGAATGAAATAATAAATTATGTCAATACTGTCATGTCAATTGTGGAAATTCGTATAAAATGAATCATGTTTGGTTTACAACTTTACATTTTTTTTGTTTCGTGAGTTTTTACTTTATGCAGTGTGAATAATGAAACGTGCATATAATAATAATAAACATGTGTACTCAGGACATAGTGATCCCTAAACGATATTGCGATATCATGGGTCAGAAATTGCGGGGAAAGTATTGTGTTTGAAAACATGACAAATCGAAGCGTCCTGCCGTGAAAGAGGTGTCTCGCGCTATTTTCTTTTTAGACGAAGACAAGCATGGCGTGATGACAACCGTAACCAACCACAAAAACTGAACGCAATCGCTCGCTTTGGGTGATGAAAAAAAAACAAATCTGTTCATAGTGGGTTCATATAGGTAGTTTCTTCTCTCTGACTGAATTGATACCAAGACCTAACCATGTTTTTCAATAGGTGTGGGAAACCAAATCCTTTTGGGAATTATCGATTCAGTGACTAAGTTTCCTCCTTGAAGGATACCTGTAATAACACTAATTACTCCCTGTAAGATAGGACATGCATACAACCGTTTCCATTGCCGGCACTTTTGTGGCGTAATAAATAATTTCATTACAGATTCAAGGCCAGCTTAGAGCTTCATCAAAAGGGATCACTGCAAGATGATTTCCTTCATTGAATTATCCACAAAAATAATGTCAATTAAAGTTCAAACAGATGAAGGCTTCATCCAAGAAAAGCTGCAGAAACTTATAATTTTCTACAAAACATGCGTGTTACCTAAAATAATATTACAACGTATACACCATTTCGAATTAAAGCGACGTCTACAACTCACGCAAACACTAGTATTATAATAAAACCTACACGTAACAAAAATTGTTTTATTTTATTTAGTGGTTGGTGGTTCTACAATCCATATATGTACATAATAACAATATATTGTCATATATTTTTATATGGCGCGAGCTAGCTCGGGGTCGTGGCGCAAACAACTGGTGCTGCGCTCAGTTAGTAGTAGTTCTAGTAGTTATATATTTTTAGACTGAACATTTTTACAATTAGAGACTCCATGGAACCACGATTTAGAACCACGAAAATCCCAACCCTAATCAGTACTGCAACTATACTTGATGTCGTTTTTTTGTATATCAGGTCAGAGTATAGCAAAAAGGGCCCGATCTTGTCATTAAGTAATAAAAAACAGAGGTATACTTGTGTTTTTTTTTCATCATAAATTTCTAAGTCCCAGCACAGAATGGATGATAGTACAAGTAGTCCCAGGCTACGTAGTAATTCTATGTTAATTTAGGACCACTCTAGTTCTTAAACGGGCAAGTTAATCAAACAATTGTAATTTATAAAAGATACTTATTTTAATGTATTCTTTAGTTCTAATCAAATAGTAAAAAAAATGAGAAAAATATTGTTCAACAAAATATGTGTCCTAAAATTGGGCCCTTTTTGCTGTACCCCAATCTAGTTATCATTCAGAAAAACTTAGGACAAACTCAATAACATCACAAATCAGAATCACAATATATCAGAACAGAAACCCAACAAATATACTCATTTAATTTCACCACATACTTAAAAAATATAGAACTGCCAAAGATTTGTAATTTCTTCGTATTATTTATTTTGACAATCCAGCCCGTCTAATACAACTAGGCTTCACGATTCTTGTCACGCGGCATAGCATCGCCCGTCAGTCTCCTACAGTACCGCAAAGAAAGAGATAGGAAATATTTTTCGCGCGAGAAAGAGTTGCGAGTCACAGTTGTGCTAGAGGTGCATCTTTACTTCATCGTCAAAATCAAATATCATGCCTGCTTATTTATTCAGCGCTTACTATCAAACTGACAGATGATACGCGACCCTTTAATGAATGAATCACCCGCACACAGTCACAATTAGTGTCTATTAGTGTGAGTACTTGCTGATTTTTCACAAATTGCCAACACATGGGAGAATAAGACAATTTATGACGTGCTACTAATACTACATGAATAAAAGACAAATACGCGGACTCGCCAAGATACAAATTTTACTTCAAACTAAAGTAACATACGAAATAATACACAAAAACTACAAATCTTGCTTTTCAGCGCCATCTAGCGTGGAATGTCTAGTTTTGTTTCCTCTGCAACCACCTTAAAGAATCAATGGAGCGAAGTTTTTTTTTCTTTTGCTAAGTTATAGTAGAGATGTAATATGCACGGAAGTGGCATCGGTTTAGGTATCTACATTATATTTATATGCCGACTGCTGCAACAATAAGCGATTCGCAAATAATTATAAGAAAAAATATTTTAGCAAGGAAACTGTGTCGCATGAAAAAAAGGTGTCTTACGAAATAAATTTCTTTATCATTTCATTTTCTTTGTCCACTGTATGTAATCTCATTGACTTTAGTAAGTATTATACTTAGTACATTACATACCTAGGGCAGTAAATTAGTGTATGTCCCAGAACGCAGGCGTTTGTGGCCGGAACCGAAGTTGTTTAAACTTTTAACCTTTTTTTTTTCATATCTTTTTCAGATTTTTTACTTACCGATAGCGACCCCTAAAACTGAATTAAAAAATAAATAAAAAATCAGTGACGTTTTTTCGGGTCCTAGAACAGAATGAGGGGGTGAGAGTACGAGGTTAGAAAATAAGCAACACCCTAAGTAGCGTGTTTTTTTAAATCAAATGTGCTGATGATCTCTTTCTGAAATTCATTTGAGTTAAGTACAAAGATGTCTTATGAATATTAAAGTTCTATAGCGGGTACCATAGAGTATATAATTTTTGTACAGGATTAAAAAGTACGTTGTTGTGATTTTGTCTGTGAAATTATAATTGACAGATTAAAGTTAGCGGGTATAAAAACCTTTTACGATTTTAAAAAGAGGCATCTTTCATATAAAATACACAGATATAGATCGATTCTATGCCGCTACTGTAAATTGACATTGAAATTTTACTTTAGAGGTAAATAGAGCATATATTGCTTAAGTAGACATCTCCGACATATCTTCAGGAGAATATAATTTTGCATCTATAAATAAGTTTTTTTATTCAAAATAATCTAACAGATGACAATATTGCGTTCACGGACAAAATAAAGGTCTAACTGTTTCACCCATATCACACCTGATATCTTGCACTCGGACATGCCTTGATTGCATTTACAATAACATGATATTGCAAAACCAGTGTACCGCACGATAAAAATACCTGGTACTACAAGATACGAGCTGCTACTTAGTGACGGTGTTAAAATGGAAGCATTTAATATCAAAATAAGGAAAAAACAAAGTTAAATACCTATTTTTTTTAAGACATGACTTGAACTGGGCTGGTTAGGTTAGCCCTCACTACCAGTAGTCGGACTTTGCGTGGGAGTATAACCTGCTAATGGGATTGTCTCCGCGCCACAGGGGTAATTTGGGTTGGGGTGACGCGGGCGCACTGGGCGCATGGACTGCGTCGTGAATAGACTGAACCGAATCAGTCTGTCTTAGAGCAGTCAATACCTAGCAAAAGCCGTGTACGAACGATCAAAAACATGGGTTATGTTCGTTAACAGTAGGATGGTTTTGAGCGCACTCCATATTGCGGATTGTCGGCCGACCTCGCTACCGCAATACATCGCTGATATCACGTTTTGCTAATTTTGTGAATACAGTAACAATAGCTTCAAATATATTCGTTTGTGGTGTGGTATTGGATGAGAGCTCGACCTACCTACGCCACTGTAACTGATAATTTTATCTCTCGATATCGAATATTGATACTAAATATAAGTACCTGGTAGATTCATTTGGTTTAGTAAGTGTCTGCCACGTGCGGACATCTTTTTTTTGAGGATGTTAATCGAATCTTTTTTTTTATTGGGATCAAATGTCTATATGGGACTACCTACACTTAGTCAGAAATGACCGTCAAAGTTGAACAACAGTTCTTGCAGAGGACTAAAAACGCTCCATACTAAAGGCCTACGTGCATATGTAGGGGGAAGTCCCCTAACGCCGGACGGCACCTAACGCCGGACACTCCAACTATCTCGGCAACTAGCAACGCGAGCGAATCAAGGAGAAGTGGAAGGTGCGCGGGGGTCCCCCGCGCACCTTCCACTTGCCGAGTTGCCGTTGCCGAGCTTCCAGTTGCCGAGATAGTTCGAGTGTCCGGCGTTAGGTGCCGTCCGGCGTTAGGGGACTTCCCCCTAGTCATCTGTGGATTGGGTACCAATATTTGTATGGAGAAAATAAATAATTTACCATTTTCACCGTGAAATAGTGCGTTTAAGTTCATGGTTGTCATACAATTATTGTTTTGTAAATTATGAGCATTCTAAAAACAATGTCAAAATTTCATTTGGGTTAAAAAAGAAATCATAAAATTTTCGTACCTTCAAACTCTTTAAAGACACGTATTTCAGAAAATATTTTTTTCTTTTTATTTTTTTTTCTTTGTATCAAGACATATTGGGCTAATTTGATTCATATAACTACACTGATGTTGTATAATTCAACATCAGTCGCATCCCCTATTGCAAGTTGCCTCTTGCATTTCATGTGATTTCCACATTTAATCACGTCAGGTGACAATGAAAATTTGTTAGTTGGATTTCATCCATATAATTCGAGGGTTGCGTGGTCAAACTCGATAAGTCGAAGAAAGTATATTTGTAATAAAAATTCTATGGACACTGCATATAGTTTTATTTCAAAGAAAATTTTTTTTACTTATCGGTCTGACCACGCAACTTTCGAATACTAACTTTCTAAAATTAGCGCAGACTGATTTCAACAATAATAAGGTGTGTAAGGGCTTGTGCACAAATCACGCGAGGTTGGGGGAGGGAGGGGCATAAGGTGATGTCACGTTTATTTTTCTACAGTGAACGAAGAAGAATCTACCACATGAGTAAATACTTTTTCTCGGTTTCGTTAAAAATAAATCTTCACTCTTCAAATTTGCGAGTCTATTTTACAAAATTTTGGCGAAAAAAAATAAATACACGTAGGTAAGGTTGTGAGGGAGGGAGGGGTAACAAAGAACCTCACCAAATGTCACCGGGGGGGGTCAAAAAGCAGCTGAAAAAAGCAGACACGCTGTGGACCTACGATACGCTGGTATATAAGAATCGCGTAGCGTCCCGGCATCAATGTTGGATGATATGTATATGACTTCTTTGGCACCTCTAGCACAACTGTGTCACACGACTCGATCGCGCGGGAAACATTGCCCGTCTCTTTCTTTACAATATTGTGCAAAGCGAAAAGGTCCGGGCTAATGTGCTAACCCTGCGGATCCATATCCGCGGGGCCCATATGTCTCAATCACACCATTCGCACGCCTTGCTCGCTTGTTTTGTTTGTACAATCGCGCACAGCCTAACAACTATCAGTCCAGCCTAGGGATAGTGGCGCTACAAACAACTTTCATATGGCAATAATGAGACGTATTAAACGTCATTCAGCGATTTATCACCAACCAAATTCGAAGCATTGTTTACCGGAATGCTGCTAAATCCTCGTTCTTCGTGCTAAATACTATAGGATAAAATACTTGACTTTCATCACTGTGCATATAATATTTAGTCTTGTTTCTATCAGCGACGTTCAACATTAGTTACCAAAAATGTGTCGTTGCCAGTAAAATAAATTAGTACCACTAAACATCCCCAATATGGCGTGGGTTGATAAACATCCTTTTGGGCTATAGACCTATAGTGCTATGTCATAAAATAGCACTTACTCTGCTTTTGCTTGAGGTACAGCCACACTTACAGTTTCTCAGTTACGGCAATGTATTCAAGTCCGGATAGCTGACATGTCTAGGACGCCTCATAGTTAGGTACAACATAAATATTTAAAAAATCTATACACTCATACTAGTCTAATAGCCTATTTCAAATCTTATTTCTTATCAAAATACAGCCAGAAGATCGTCAAATCAATGATAATCGCAGCTTCTGTTAATGTTTTCTTTATCGCCACCAACTGTACAGTGCGGCACAGCGGCCGCCGAATGCTAATGCGCGAATCGAGCACACAACCTTATGCGACTTAATTGCATCCTTGCGGTGTACTAGGCTACTTCACGCACTGTACTGTTATCGTACGATCTCGGTAAAAAAATATATATATATAAAAATATTGTGAAGGCTGACGAAAGTGGCAGAAACTAGAGATTTAATATCTAAATAGTATCGACTTAATTGGATGCTTGCGAACTACTAAGATACTGCTCTGCGCACTGAACTGCTACGGGATCACGGGATTTTTTAGTAAGTATGAACAAAAATCCCGGTATTGGAAGCCTTACTGCTATCGCACGAGCTCGGTTGCAGCAGATAAGTACAAGAATATTTTGTGAAGGCTGACGAAAGTGGCAGAGACAAGAGATTAATACCCCGTGTTAACTTAATTGTATCCTTGCGAACGAATGGGAATTTATTCACTGTACTGTTATCGTATGACTACGAACTTGGTTAGATAAACAGATTCTCGTCTTCTATCGTGAACGCTGAGGAATGTGTCAAATACATGCGATTTAAAACTCAGAAAAGTGGTTCTCCGGCCAAACTTTAGGTGGCAAATATGGCTGATTTTCCACCCCTCGTTCGGAGTACTCATCGCCGCATAAACAGTACCAGCGGTGTGGCGTGCACAAAACTCCTCCCCACCGGCTTGCTTACTTCAGGACGATTGAGCACTATTTCTGTAGTGATACTGAAGAAAATACAAGCGAAATCTACTTCGGCTTGCCCTGAGTATTTGATTGACGTCACACCACTCGAAGGCTGTTGGAAAAAAAAGTACCTACTAAAACATCGGATGATTGAGCACTATGTATTTCTCTAGTGATACTGAAAAAAATACAAGCGAAATCTACTTCGGCTTGAGTACCTATTTGTTTAACGTCACGCCACTCGAACGCTGTTGGTGAAAAAAGTACCTACTAAATCAGACATGTGAGATACATGTTTTACAATTTACTTCAGTCGAGCAAAAACACTCAAAATTGCTCACCACAATTTTCCAATTTTCTTTTTCAATTTTGATAGGCCACTTTGGAGGTATATCCTATTCCAACACAAAATACTTAAAAAATCGTTATCTAATAATCAAAACAACGCGTAATAAACATACAAATAATACACCAAGTGCGAGTGGGACTCGCGCACGAAGGGTTCCGTACCATTATCTGTAAGTTTGTTGTATGGGAGCCCCCCTTAAATATTTATTTCATTTTATTTTTAGTATTTGTTGTTATAGCGGTAATAGAAATACATCATCTGTGAAAATTTCAACTGTCTAGCTATCACCGTTCTTGAGATACAGCCTGGTGACAGACGGACGGACGGACGGACGGACGGACAGCGAAGTCTCAGTAACAGAGTCTCGTTTTTACCCTTTGGGTACGGAACCCTAAAAAATTAAGTACTTAACAACATACATTAGTCTGGAATACTTCCTTTAAGTATTTTGAAGTCAACATCGTTATGAATCAGAACTGTGATTACCTTGTTTACAGCTTAAAATTGTAAACATAAATAATGCAAAAGTTCATAATTTATCAAACCGAGAAAAACAGAGACGTTTTAAACCGTTCTATTAATGTCACATACGCAAAAAACGGAAGAAACGGACGTCAGAGTCCAGACTGCCAATCTTTTTTTAGGCAATAACGTCAAGTGCCAGAATAAATACGAAGGTGAAGAGCAAAAACCATCACGATATTAATTTTCCGATGTGGCAAAAGATAAAGACGTTTAGTAGGCGAGTCAATCGCGTTCATTCGGCAAATTAACCCTTACTTGTATTTTGTACAAGTATATCTATTTTCGATTGAAATAGTTGACAAAAACGAAAGCGAAATAAACGTCGTATTAATCACATTTGATAATATTCATTAGTAATGACCACTATTCAAACGGTAAAAGGAAAAGTCTTAGGGGGAAGTCCCCTAACGCCGGACGGCACCTATTAACGCCGGACACTCGAACTATCTCGGCAACTAGCAACGCGAGCGAATCAAGGAAAAGTGGAAGGGGCGCGGGTGTCCCCCGCGCCCCTTCCACTTGCCGAGTTGCCGTCGCCGAGCTTCCAGTTGCCGAGATAATTCGAGTGTCCGGCGTTAGGTGCCGTCCGGCGTTAGGGGACTTCCCCCTATACTCAAACACAAAACATACCTAGCCTACTTCGACGAGAAGAAATCGTATTTTCAAGAACAAATTAACAAGCAAGTATAACCGAAAATGTCAGATGTGCCTATAATACGAGTACTTTACCTATATGTAAGGACTTCCTTCGAGTCCCTATGGAACTCATCAAAATCAATTGGTTTTTTTTAAGGAAATCATTAAAAAAAGCCAATTTAATTCATAAATGACGGACTACGGAGTTCTATGGTAATAAAATAAAAATTAAATAGAAACAAATGGAGAACCTTTTTTTCAAGTTGGTTGAAAATATGGTTAAAGGAATCTTGAAATGACTGCACTACCTAATCATATACGTATTTAACAATGAGTGTTTTAAACCCTGAAAGATAACACAAGCCTTTAATACTTAAAACAATGTGGTCTCATTTAAATTACACTTATTCCCAGTGTTTGCAAATAACTCGAGTCTGGGAATGTTTTGCGAAATTTTACTTCAGTTACATAACAGATATATTTCGTAAAAAACAAGAACACTGATAAAAAAAGAACATAATCCCGTAATTGTAAGTTTTTTTTTAATAATGTACAGATAAAAAAAAGAGTCATATGTCACTATAAGGTACAATTATTTGAAAAATGCTAAAAGTATAAATCAGTAGATATTTAGTAATTGCATTATATGGACACGGGTAACGCTAAACTATCGCCATTTCTGTTTTTTTGTATATCTTTTAAACCAAATCTATTAAAAATCGAACAAACTGAATCGAAACAAAACTACACTTATCGAACCTATACCGAACCGAAAAAATAAATTAACAAGAATCGGAGGAAAACTGCGACCATCCGAACATACGGAATTCGGACATACGAAAGAATTTTTGGCCAAGATGAAACGGGGATACCCCGTTCGCTCGTTAAATAATCCTATTTGTTTACTCCGTTTATTAGTCTCGTCGGATACCCTTGAAATGTCGACAAACGTTTCACCGAATGAATCATTTCGTCGACAAATCAGACATTTTGTAAATTATAACCTTTAGATTAGGTTAGGTTAGGTTAGGTTTGTGTTATAACATTCAAAAATATTTTATGGTTTCAGAAAAAAATGGTTTCGATGAAATGAAAATTCGATGAAACGTTTGTCGACATTTCAAGGGTAAACCAGTCTCGTCAATGAAAGTATTAAAACTAATTAAATCGCCATTATTATTGAATATTGGAAGCGAAATAACTACATTTTATTTCAGTTTAACAATATCACAATAATAATAATAAATCATTCATTTCAAATAACTTTAACGGGCTCATAGAATAAAAAGCTATGCGACCAATTGTTGCTGAGCCGGCGTTCCCGGGTTCGAATCCCGGCCAGGGCAACTACTCGAATATTTGTTCTATTTAAGTATATATTATTTATCTATATAAGTATGTATGTAGGTACAGCACCCATAATGCAAGCATTCTTAAGCTTAATTTGGCACAAGATCGATTTGTTTGAGGTTGCCTGATATTTATTTTTATTTATTGTCATTACTAATCTAATAACATGGCTAGTATATAACTTTTTAATTTAATAACTTTAATCGACCAGAAAGATACAAATAAAAACATACTAATAATAATCATATAATCATTAATTTAAAAAAACCGACTTCAACGAAAACAAATCGTATTTCTGAAAGCAATACTGAACTAGTTGTTTTTTTTATTTCGGTACTCATTGAGTAATTTACAAGCATACATATAAAAATCGCCCAAATGCGAGTAATAACATCAAATAAAAAACCCGGCAAAAAATAACGTTTGTTGTACACTTAAATATTCTGTGAAAATTTCAACTGTGCAGCTACCACGGTTCATGCAATACAGCCTGGTGACAGATAGCCAGACTGACAGTGGAGTCATAGTAATAGTCCTGTGTTTACCCTTTGGGTACGGAACCCTAAAAAGCTAAAAACTCGACGAATTGAAATAATCCTTCTTTTTTAAAGTCGGTAAAAAAATACGACTTGCATCTATTCAATTGCAATAAGGTAAACAATTCAACAACAGCACAAATCATCACGTGGCTAATACAATTTCACAGTATGCAGTGAAACATTGTTTATAAAAACAATGGTTCTTTTTTATATTGTCACAAAACACACCTGCAGAAAAACATTTGTCAACCATGTTGTTATGTCCGAAGCCTCCGTGGTCGTCTCCGGCAGCATGGTCGTCGTCAACCAATCCTCCACGGTCGTGTTCATTTTTTTAATTCCTCACACACTTTCACTTTTAGTTTTCCAGCCGTACTGGATGAGAAACAAGACACAACTCACTTAAAACCGCGCTATCAGTATGGCTTTATCATTTTCACAGATCAGATAAACGTACGTAGATATTTTCAAACGCGTCCGTTGCGTGTGGGTGCGAACTGACACTAAATATGTGGTTTTGTAGGAAAACTCGCGTTTAGCAGTGCTGTGTGTACTGTACATGTGGAAAACTATTCATAGTGCATCTGGTTTATGATACGGGCGGGGTACCGGTTTGCAGTATTAGGTTTAATTATGCGGTTATACACAAAAAGTTAGTCGACAGTTTTTTGTTTAAGAGATACTACTAAGATTTGAAAGATAGATAACTTAGCCTATTATGGACGGAACAAAAAAAATGAATAAAACTTCTTATCCTAAAGAGATAACAAAGAAGAAAGTTTAAACTGTGCATATAATTTTTTTATGTAGTAAATATGATAAGATAATATGGTAAACTAACGGGCTGATTAAAAATATGGAGTTTTTTTATATATAATTAACACATACATTGATACATTTTTATAGTATCTTTATCCCTCTGAATTTTTAGTCGATATTTAACATTAAAAAAAATATTTTTTTGTTATTTATCGACTATAAAAATCCTTAGAAATATAAAATGTATCAATCATAAGGGTTCCTAAACTAAGACAAACTCGAATCAGTCTCCTTTTCATTAGTAGCCGGTTAATAGCAGTTGAGACAATGTAATACATAAATGCATCTGATATCTTATCTACATTGAAGGTCATTTGAAAACTTAGCTACTAACATCTTAGAGATATCTTTTTACCTACATTTATAACTATAGTTTTTACAATATTGTCTTCCCGTTCGTAATAGGAAATCGAGAATTACATCGAAAACTTGATAAGGTTCACTCAAAATTCAAAATAAACTTTTCCCAGGTGACTTCGTTTGATCTTTGACTTTCGGGTAAAGTCTACATATAGATATACCCTAACAACCTCATAGTATGAGGCTCATACACCGCCAATAAATGAATCTCCTAATATTGACAATTTTCAAAAAAAAAATCTCTTGTGTCAGTAGTAGTTTATGCAACTGTTGTTATATAATGAGAGGTCTTAAAACACGAGTGTGGTTTTATGAAACGAGCAGATGGCGAGTTTCATAATAAGATCTCACGAGTACATTCATCATGATATTTGATCATTTTAAGACGACCCCACTGGAGATATAATGTTATGAAATTCTCTGATTTTGGTCACTGCCCAGTAATGTTGGTTTTTTTCTCTATAGTATCTGACCTTATATTATGTCATAGTACCTAATTTAAGAATATATGCTTAGATAGAATACCTTTCTCCGTTTCTATCTGTAGCTACTATTAGTTGGGTATAGGTAGGTACGGCGGTGGTATCCATTTAAACTGTCCACAGGTTACGTGAAGATTGTTACAAGAAGAAAATTTGTTACGCATTGTTAGTATACACTTGTATACAGGTGCATTGCTGTACAGAAAAGCGAAAGTTGGAATTTCGTTCCGTAAAATTTAATAACAGACTTTTCCTTATCATTTAATAAACTCATATATATGTTTCATGCTGTGTCCTATACTATGATTCAGCAACGGTTTGTTTCGCCGTACCTAATTTTCATTTCTTTGCCAAGTTTTCCCCTGAAGTCAAATATGTTTCATAATTTTCGTAAATAATCATTCTATTGATTAGATTAGGTTTATTTTGTTTTATAAATCCTAAATATTTTACGGTTTCAGAGATAAATGCTTTCGATGAAATTATATGTCGATGAAACAATGGGATTTAGGATCCCTTCAACAACACATACGATGGATTGACGTTTTTTTTGCATAGAGTAATACAGGCCAAAGGTGCAGTATCCGGAATCATAAGCAAAAACGTAAAAAAACTAGACTAAGTTTGCGAAAAATAATAAAGGATTTAAGAAGAAGTGTACATATTATATTTTATTCGTATAATACAAATGGTCTCTCGGTCTGTCTGCAATAAACTCGAATATGACGCCATTTTTGTGTTTGATTTTTGACGATAATTTTATCATGTGTAGTTTTATAATTAAATGTGTTATGTCTGGTGATCTCATTTCACGTTAATGTTATCTTTAATCAGTTTACATTACAAATATTAAAACGCGATGCAAACCTAATAACCATAAATGCACATTCGCTCTAAAGCTAACACCGTTAACATACATTTTATTTTGTCGTCAATCTTAATACGAAACGTGCCTAAACATGAAAAAAAATATTACCTTATGCCTATTGAAAAATCTTTACATGCAGTTGTTTCATTTCTTGTAATAAAATTATGTTTCTTCAAATTCATGTTAAACCTCTAGAAACCAGTAACTTAACATTTTACGCAATAGTTGTAAGTAAGGTTAACTTATTAATTATCATATAGGAATGAAGATCGATAAATTATATTCTATGACAGTTACCGGTAATTTGTGTACAAAAATTTACCGGTTTGCATTATACTTATCAATATTTAACCAATGACTAGTCTAATAAATATTTCCTCCAGGTATTTTTATTATTACCGGTAATATCTATACAATAAATTACCGGTTTACATTCCCAACTTATTAACTGGTCTATTACAAATAGGATACATCACATTCCCCATCCATTTTCCGTCCATTTCGCAAACATCGTATGGAAGTGAAAACACTAGACTTTACCTAATAAATATGCGCTGGGCCAATGTTTATAAACATGTCCTTGTGCTATGCGATGCTATCTCGGTTCCTTCGCCGTAGTCGGGCAAATTTAGCTAACCTTGCGTGTATCGATTAAGTAATCTAACTGCGATGCGATCTATACGTAATATTCGTTTTTAAAGAATAGCAATTTTATGAGAAGAAGCTTATACTATTATAAAATTCGTACATAAAATCCAGTAGGCACTCTTGGATCTCATCATCATAAAAATCGCGCCAAGTTTGTCTTATTTTAGGCGTATTCATTTTATTTAAATTAAAGTAGCCAATCGGATACGAGTAGGCTAATTCCTTTGCAAAAGCGGAAAATGACAAAAGAGTGCGGCTTCTGTAGTGTCTTTATTCTGTGTCTATAGCAACTTATATATACGAAAAAGACGTCGCTCAAAAGGCTCAATTTAGGTAAATCGAATTACTAGCAGTAACAGTTTCAAGAACTAGCATGTCGATCAAACTAATGTAATGCCTAGGATGACCTCAGGTCTAAATTTACCCATTCCATTGTCATTTAGCTGCGTCTGATGGAGGTCACTCGTTCACGAAGGTAATTATGATAAAACGGGTCGATGAACGATAACGTGTTACGTCACGACAGTTCGAATTTCTTAGTTTGTCAATCGGTTATGTTTACTTTAATAACTTCCGCCTTATTTCGTTGGTTATTTATCGGGTTATCAGTAAGCTTTCGATGCGGTCAAGACAGTTCATTTTCACCCGCGTGAGTTGATGGTAGAACCGATGGCCGGTTGGGTAGAAAAGTTTTTTAAGCTTTTTAACGCCAAGTGAAACAATTCACCATGTGCCCTGACGCCACAAAAAAAAGAAGCGTTCCATAATCAACAGAGACTGAAAAAAACTAGTAGCGGTTTTAATACCGTATTTGACAATAGTGATAATAAATAAAATTGTATCATTGAAAAATAGGCCATGCAAAACAATTTACTGAAAATTCATCTGATTTCGAGGATAATATCCTGGGTGTTGCTTATTTTCTAACCCCGTACTCTCACCCCCTCATTCTGTTCTAGGATCCGAAAAAACATCACTGATTCTTTATTTATTTTTTTAATTTAGTTTTAGGGGTCGCTACCGCCCATTAAAAATCCGAGATAAATATTAATAAAACTCGGTTCACATAGTTTTCTTTTTAATTTTTTAGCAGTGATATTGTTTGAATAACCTAATGTATCAATCTAGTTATATATCAAGTGAATTATTCTGTGTATCAGAAAATAAAATTGGTAGTTCATATTAAACTAGATAATTTTTTTCTATATTTTTTTAATACAATTATGTACGTTCTGAAAGTATTATGATACAAAGAAAAAATTTTTTTTTTTTTATTTCTTTTTCAAAAAACCAATAAATTTATTCCGCTACCCCCTGAAACCTAGCTTGACCGATTAAACTTGCAAATGTACATGCTAGAAAAAATCTGCATTCCCTGTAGTCACGAGACTTTCTCGATGCTGATCCTCGCGACCCCCCTGGATATATGCCGCGATCCCCCTAGGGGTCGCGACCCACAGTTTGAAAAACACTGCCCTAGAGGATATAAGAAAAAAATCTGAAGTTTGGCATCACATGCCGGTTTACTTCACAAAAAGACTTTAAAAATACGGTTTCCGTGAGGGCAAGTCAACGGCGCATGCTTGCTTTGAACTTATTAAATACGTAACCGAAAGCATCAACAACGGTATTCCGGTTGCGTCTGTGTTCTTGGATATGTCTCAAGCGTTTGATTTTGTGAACCACTCGAAACTCATTCGTAAGCTTGAACGTCATGGTGTAAGAGGAAAAGCGCTTGATTGGATCAAGAGTTATTTAGAAGACAGGCTACAATGCACAGAGATTAGCAGATTTTCTGAGTCCAAGCATTCTATTTTAAAGTCAACTTATAGATCACAGTATAAAGTTAATCAGTCAGGGGTTCCACAAGGCAGCATCTTGGGACCACTCTTATTCTTACTTTACATTAACGATTTACCAAATGCAACGTCTCAGAAATGTATCATGTTTGCAGATGATACAACACTAGTTATTAAATGTAATAGTAAATTGACATTCGAACAGAACATAAATAATTCTTTAAATGACATTATTAATTGGTTAAATATGAACGATTTGAAAATAAATATTAATAAAACTAAATGTATGCAATTTACTTCTTATAATTCTAATTCTGCACCAATCTCAATCAAATATAATAATGATAATGTAAATGAAGTGGCTTCCTATGATTTTCTTGGTATTTTAATTGACAGACACCTGAATTGGAAAGACCATATAGAAAAGGTCTGCGGTAAGCTAAATCGTTTTGTGTTTGCTCTCAGAAGACTGAGAAATACTGTGTCAATGGAAGCGTCAAAAACAGCCTACCATGGCTATGTGTCATCTGTTCTTCACTATGGCCTAATTCTGTGGGGTAACTCTGTGGATGTGGATAGAGTTTTTAAAATCCAGAAAAAATGTGTCAGGGCGATTTGTAATGTGCGGGACGATAGCTGTGTGCCCTTATTTAAAACACTGCGCATACTCCCTCTACCGTGCCTTTATATAAGGGAAGTATGCGTTTTTGTTAGCACTCACCAATCATATTTTAAGAGAGGTGAAATTATACACAGGGAAACCAGAAAAAAAGTTATGAGCTTGATATACAAACCACGAGCAACCAAAGCTGTGTACCGCAAGAATGCTTTTAACATGTGCATAACTTTGTACAATAGCCTTCCTGAGGAGATCAAGCTACTTAAAGGAAATAGTTTTAAAAATAAACTCACCGCTTGGCTTCTAGAGCATTGCTTTTATAGTGTGAATAGCTATTTAAACCGTACCTGACTTTTAAAATTTAATTCTATTGTTATTTTGGCTTATTTATTATTATTTCCTTTATTAATTTGAATTATTATTATTATTTTCTGACATTGCATTTATTTTAATTTAATTTGATGTTACTTTTTGTTATAATTATTACCTATTTAATTTAATTTCAATTAATGGAGCGCGCTCAAATGTTTGCACGCCTGCTTGCAGGCAGAATACATGGCGGAGGAACGTTTCTACGTACTTAATATTAAGATCTGTTATGTGAAAACTGTGTTCATGCAAATAAACAATTTTGAATTTGAATTTGAATTTGAAAAGTTTTCCACAGACATATGTGGATGAAAAATGTCACAATGTCTGCGAATCGTTACCCTAATCGCTAGTTCTCAGATTGTTACTGAAATGGCGAATAATGGTGCATGATCACGCTGACGGTGAGGTAAGCATCACGTGCCGTATCTATCGTGGTAACTGCCATTAACTGTCGTTAAAATACAAAGGTACTAATGGTGTGAAATCCACAATCATACTCGTAACCGCACCTAAATAATGTTGCCAGATCAAAATATACTACTGGTCTATCAAGTACTACATAGCCAATTTGACATAAAACGAGACAGGGTGAGATTGTCAGGGACGGCCCGACATGTTTCGACCTCATATATGGAGCTCTTCATCAGGGGCGGTTGTCCGTGCTGCTACGCGACTCGCGGATCACTTTTACGACAGTTCTGTCAGTTTTACGTGAGTTTAAACCGTTTTTATAATTATTAATTAATAATAAAAAAAAAGTTAAACTGTTCTTTTCAGGAAAAAATTAGTAGTAATTATAATTACATATTTGCTTAGCTAATCTAAAGTCTCTAAAGATGTCTCTGAATATTTAGCATGCAAACACGCGTTTTCTGAATATTTAACTACGCTATGGGAGGTTTTATAAACAAAGGCGTTCGCAACTTCGTCACAGTCCATTCAGTTTTTAATTTTTAGGGTTCCGTACTTCAAAAGGAAAAAAACTAAACCCTTTTAAGATCATTTTGCTGTTCATCCGTCTGCCAAGACCCTTTATCTCGGGAACGCATGGAAGTATCGAGTTGAAATTTAAACCATATACTCAAGTCTACAAGTCCTTGAAGCTGTGAAAAAAACAAACTTAACGCAAAAAAAAGATACCGCCGTTTATTTGCCCGAAAGTTTTTTTTCCTGAAACCCGTATTATTTCAGGATTTTATAAACATCGTTTTAAAGAACCTATTGGGATATGTCGGTTAGTTTTGTTTTATAATAATTCTGAAAAATTACTTTCGGTTTTCGGACAAATGAAAATTTGCCAAAACATTGCAGATGGGAAACAAAAATTAGTGTTTCACATAGGTAACCCTAAGCAGGATATCCAAGTATTATAGTTGTAGGATAATCTTATAACATTTTCTTTTTGAAGTGAAACTTCTAATGCGACTTCCAACAAGGTTGCGTTAAACGTTTAACGCTAACGTGGAGGGGGTAGGAAAGCAATGCTGTTCTGTCAAGGTACGTCTCTTTTGAATATCAATTGATTGTTAGGTTTTCTCTTTTGAAATTACAATTTCTACCCCTTCCTATTTTCATTTCCACATTACGAAGTTTCACTTCTTCCGCGCGAAGGGCCTCCACGCACTATTTTTTGTGAACACGACGCACGTTCTATTGCTTAATATTCCTGATGTTTAATTATTCACGAAATCATTCAGAACCAGACAGATTGGTAGTTCGCGTTGCTTCTTAAAATATTTAGACCTACGTAACGACCTTTTACAGACACCTACACGAACTGGTGTACTCCTATGGGTTACTTATACGTGTGTTTTAGCCAAACAAGCGACTCCGTTGTATCTTTCCATCAACTATTCCTTAATTTGTTGACTTGCGTACACCGCATATACACCATAAGTATATGCGGTAAAAGGGGTCAAGGGTAAAGCTTGGTAACATGTCTTCAACATAGAAAATACTCCCTCTCTGTCATCCAAACTTTTATAACATACAACAGACGGAGAAGAGTTTATTTTTAGGAGCTATTTATGTTTATGATGATGATATCAATATGTAGTGGAAGAATGTAGTATGCGCCTATGAAAAGTATCGATTTATGTGATGTTAAGTAATGCAGCTGGTCGAAAAGCCATAGGCGCGCCTATATAATTAATTGGTAAACAGTAATCATTATAGCGAATTGCGTACATTGTTGTGGACATAAAGTAGGTGCAAAAATGTATTAAACGAAGGAAGGTATGACGCATAGATAGACTAGCATATAGCCGCGGGTTTGGTCGCATTACCGGGTTCGAATCCCAGCTCGAACATGTCATGTATAGGTCGGAACCTCTAAGAACAACTTATGTCTAACTAACGCAAGTGAGAAATTACCTCACTATTGTAATAAAGTGTTTTTTTACTGGTGTGGATTTGACATAATTCACTTACTTTCCACCTCATTTGTTTCCGGCGCCATACATACCAGGTGCAAACTTAACCCGGCCATCTAAGATGGGATAAGTGTTTTTACGGAACCCTCGGTGAGCGAGTCAGATTCGCACTTAGCCAGTTCTTTTTATCCACATTATCAAAGGACCGCTAAGTACCTACGCTTCTGCGGTTTTCCTCGAGGGGAAGAACACGAATAAATATGGAGTTGCGTCAGATTCTATTACGATAATTCTATTCAATTGCATGGCTGTCCGTTTAATTTAGATTATATAGATAATTAGAAATAAGGAGACTTCAAAATTGACTTTAACGAAAACACGTCGTAGTTTTACACTTACCTAAATCGGAAACAAAATCTGTACCTAATTGCAAAAACGTAATTATTTTATAATGTTACTACAAATTTACGGTTTTTGATTTCCTTGCTTGTACTACCTACATGACAATGCATGCCAAATTTCAGAATTCTAGGTCAACGGGAATAAGTCCTTTAAATATTTTGATTTCCTTGCAAACGTCAAAATATGCGTTATAAAAAGGAGCATAAACGGTTTTTTTTTTCAGATTGCGTGGGCATAAAAGTTTGACATTTTCACGACTCCAAAGGGCTTTTGATATTGCCAGACTGTTTCATATGTAGAGTTAGTCCCATATAGACATTAGATCCCAATAAAAAACGGATTCAATTGACATCAAGCCTATTACGGAGTTTTTAGGTAACAAACAGACTTTCAGCTTGTAGTTATGCTATAAAATAAATAAAAAACATTGACACAACGGTAAATTAGGTTAAGAAAAGCAGTAATACAGCGCCTTGTGCGTCATGTTTTGAGGGTTCCGTACCCAAAGGGTAAAAACGGGACCATATTACTGAGACTTCGCTGTCCGTCCGTCCGTCCGTCCGTCCGTCTGTCACCAGGCTGTATCTCAAGAACGGTGATAGCTAGACAGTTGAAATTTTCACAGATGATGTATTTCTATTGCCGCTATAACAACAAATACTAAAAATAAAATAAATATTTAGGGGGGGCTCCCATACAACAAACTTGTTATAGGTTATGGTACGGAACCCATCTTGCGCGAGTCGGACTCGCACTTGCCCAATTTGTATTAATGCTTAAGCACACTAGTCATACCCAAAAAATAACTAAATAAATTAAGAAATAAATCAAGTACATTTGAAGAAGCTCAAGTTAAGAAGTTAACGATCGACAGCTACAGAAATAAGTGACATAAGAAGTTTTTGCGTTTACCTATTAAGTTCCCAACGATCTTAAGTTATCTACATACTTAGTATAGGCAAGTGTTAAGTGTGAGTTTTTACTGTTTTTGCGAAGAATGATGTCATATCCTGTATGTTTATTGTACAAGTATCGTCTCGGGACAAAACCGTGTGCCACATCATACTTTTCTCTATAAATAGTTTGTTGTTGTGGAGGTAACTGTGAATCAGTAGTGCAATAACTCCACGTCCAAGTGTCACTTTTTTTAATCAAGCGCAACATAATTCTTGTATAAATTTTACCAGTGAAAAGTAGCGAAGTCAGATCATGAGCTCCAATTTATCTTTAAGTTATAAAAAATGAAGACCCCATTTTTTTATTGTAAAATATAGGCCCAAATCTTCAATTATTACGAAATTTATACACTTGTACGAAATACCTGTACATATATATTAGTGGTCAATATCATTTCGTTTGGAATACGTTTCTCATACAGCGAACGAATCTCATATAATTAGGAACAGACGCGGAGCGGAGCGGAGATAGTGTGGAATAGACCAATCGCAATCGCATTTCTCAGACGTAAAAAAAAAAGAAAAAAAAACTTAAATGCACTTCTTTTGGGATTCACGAAGACGCTTGATTGGTACATTTTCTTCGCTCCTCTTCAGAGGAAAGGTACCCTTATTTCCCAACTCACATTTTTCTCCGTAACAGATTTTATTCCGTAGTTTTAGAGGATATTTTTTATATATATTTTTTTTACATTACTGATAGACAGACACAGGGACAGTTGAAATTAAATAAAACCTTACATAGGGTGACGGCACCAGTAATGGGCAAGAATCAATTTTGGACTTTTTTTTTCGTCAGTCAGAAGATCTGTTTAAACTAACAATACTATGATCAGATAACTGATGGTCAAACATACCTAGTAAAGATCATAAATGGTGCGCTATAAAGCATTACCTACACCTTTGCTGTCCATTACTAGGTAAGTACTACTGTGCTTAACATGTCCTAATAAATTTCTCACAAATAAATTACCAACTTCATCGAGGAGAAATAGTATTTCTGAGAACAACTAATCGAGTTACCATAAAAACACTCTTTTCTGTTTTTTTTATGATAACTCTATGGTTTTTACTCTATGGCACATCTATATATGTAGATGTGCTTATAAATTTGAGGAATACCTATTATAAGTTATAGTTTCCACATGGATCGCGATATCACATCATCACCAAAATTATGGGACCAACGAGATGCCTAGTTACTCTCGAACAAAAAAAAAATCGGTTCATAACTGACGGAGTTCTGAGGTAACATTAAATAAAATAACCAATAATAAAAATTGGGCAATTGCGAGTCCGACTCGCGCATGAAGGGTTCCGTACCATAATCTATAACAAGTTTGCTGTATGGGAGCCCCCCTTAAATATTTATTTTATTTTATTCTTAGTATTTGTTCTTATAGCGGCAATAGAAATACATCATCTGTGAAAATTTCAACTGTCTAGCTATCACCGTTCTTGAGATACAGCCTGGTGACAGACGGACGGACGGACGGACAGCGAAGTCTCAGTAATAGGGTCCCGTTTTTACCCTTTGGGTACGGAACCCTAAAAAGGGCCTTATCACACTTGCGATTTGCGAGCGAATTTTGTATGAAGGCGAACATTCAGTGAGTTCGCCGCGACGCTTATTAGTATAGAAAACTCGCTCGCAAAACCCATCCATGAACCTCCATTATGAAGTCTTACTCACTTACTTTCATTCAATTTGACAAAACGCCTTACTGAGCGACCAGCGCCATCTATGAAAATTATCGCGAACTAGCTCGTCAATTAACAAGGTAAGAGGTTCTTCAGATTCACGTGGTGTAATTAAAACATACACACAGCGTGAACGTGACTCATTAGTCATTAGTATAGATAACAATTATCCTAGAGTGCGCTTACACTTTATTTATATTACGGATAATTACAGCTAGTAGAATAACAAACAAGATAAATAAGGATGAACCAATTCTGCCACCAGCCGGTAATACAAAAAACAAAATTTACGGTTTTATTGATGTATTATTTAATACGTGTCGACGCGTTTGGCTCGGTTTGTAGACACCTGCCTACTGAGCCGGCGGTCCCGGGTTCGAATCCCGGCCGGGGCAAATATTTGTGTGATGAATTCGAATTATTTGTGCTTGGGTCATGGTTGTTCTATGTATTTAAGTATATAGTTATCTATATAAGTACGTATATCGTTGTCTAGTACCCATAACACAAGCCTTCTTGAGCTTAATTTGGGACTAGATCGATTTGTGTGAGGTTGTCCGATATTTATTTATTTACAGAATAATGACAAATATACTCGTATAAGATACAAGCCTCTTTTTTGCTGAATCAGAATATACTCGCTCAACGCAGCAAGGAAATGATGCCAGCGTTTTCGGCAAACGGGTCCTACTTTTTAAGTCTTTTTAATATTTTTCTCTACTCTAGTTAAGTTCTTAATTGAATTTTAATTTCTAGATTAGTTATAATAGTTACATGTAAATAATATTTTTATCAAACGATAAAACTTTATAAAAATATATAAATATAGGGATAATCTTACACGAATCAACCTATAGTCCCAAACTAAGCAAAGCTATGGGTACTAGACGACGATATACATTATATATAAATACATACACACAACTTTAGAAGTTAAAAGTATCCTATAACTACCTCTTTTATCGTTCTACTACTCCTGTATTAAGAATTTTTAAATCTGTCCATCCGTTTTGTCACAACGATATTACGAACGATAGATAGCGTTATGATCGCGAATGCTGAGGCTCAGTACCAACTAAACTACGTAATATAAATGTTTATCAAAAGATATCTATACTATTATAAAATTGTAAAGAAAATCAATTTTCTTTAGAGATGGGCACAGACCACCCCCACTAGACGGAGCATGTAAGGCGACCCGTAGGCGACCCGCGCGCACCAACGATATGGTACGGCAGAACATTAAAGTATGAACACGGCGGCCACCGTTTAGTTGCGTTCATGTTTATGAGGTCTCTCTACACCACTTAACACTACAATTCACCATGTTATTTATTTAATTTCTTTTTTCGTTGACGTATCATAGCATGGATCATAAACAAGGACGCAACTAAACGGTGGCCGCCGTGTTGATACTTTAATGTTCTGCCGTACCATATCGTTGGTGCGCGCGGGTCGCCTTACATGCTCCGTCTAGTGGGGGTTGTCTGTGGAGATGGGTCATTATTTCAGAAAAATCTTAGCGCTGCAGAATTTGTATGGGCGATGCACCATCTATTGGTAAAAATTCATTTGTCTGCTCATCACACCGAAATGGGTGGAGTGTTTATACAGGACTGATATAACCAATGTTGTTACAGGGATAACTGGACATCCATAGATGGTTATAGAATACTTTTGACCTGAGTACGGTAAAGAAAATACAATAAGCGGACGTTACAGGCACGTTATAATTTGAATAAAAAAGTAAAGCATCACACACAGTATAAAGAAAATAAACATGGCAAATGCTAATGACTAAGTTGCATTATTATTATTATGACTTAAACCCTAAAGCGTGGATAATCAAGTTGTTACTCAAGTCATATACCGTTGAAGTGCCCTGATAAGCGATTTCACGGTTATAAATTGCATACTAAGAAATACATATTTATTTAGCCTTTTGTTAAACAATTTTTAATATATTTTCCAATGTTATTATTTGTATTTTTTTTATCAGTTTTTTTTTTTTATTCATATATATTCTTTTCATTCTTGTATGTTAAATTGCCAGGTGCCAAGGCCTCCTACAATCTTCTCCATTCTGGCCTTTCTATGGCCACTCACCCCATGTTATTAAAGTTTAAATGAATATTTTAAAATAATTGTTCATCTGTTAGATTTCTTCTTTCAGGCATGTCAATAGCCGCATTGTTTTCGAACCTGAAGTGTATCAGACTTCCACAATACAAGCTATGCCTAGTGTGGAAGTCACTGTTAAATTATGTTTAGACGTTTCTTTTGGTCAATAAAACTTATTCTAATATCTAAGAAATATGCACTTACTTCAGTAGCCGATGTGGAAGACGGACCCTGGGGCGCCTGCGGCGCCTCGTTGGCCGCGGCCAGCGCCCACGTCACCGCTAACGTTGCCGCCGCCATTATGTATGTCCACCGCCGCACCATGGTTACTGAGCTAAAAAATTTAACATATTAATCATCATCTCAGCTCATGAACATATGGTACTAAATATACGGCTTTGCTAAAGTTTTTAATAGTTGATATACATAAGGGTGATTCTACAGGCGTTCAAGTATGGTAAGAAGGAGGGTCTGGTGAAAGGGGCAAAGAGGAAAAGAAGGCCAAATTATTTTTCATTTAATGTTTTTTTTTTTGTTTCGTAGACTCGATTGTTATAAAACAAACCTAACCTAATAAGTAGTGACATTATGCCATGGTGTTTCAGATTTCTTTTAGAACATTTTTCTAAATAAAAAAATTTTTTAAAAGAAAGATATCACCAAGATTTTGAAATTACCCCAATGTGTGGCAAATCCAGGAATTACTATGTATTACAATTTCAAACAATACACTACTAAGAATTATTGATAGTTTTGCTCAAAATTTGTTACTAAATAAACACCTGATATTGCCTTGAGAGCTCTCATTATTCCGCACTGCTGAAAATTACACAAGTAACAATTTAACATTTACCGAAGTGATTAATTTATTTGTAGTGTGTGTACTTAATACTGAAGTGATGAATTTATTTGTAAAGCACTTAAAAATGAGCATAAAAGCAAAATTCATTGTCAATCAATAAGCTCTGTGTATGAGCTCAAATGCATTGTTTGATAACAATTGACACATTTAAGGGGCAGTTATTTCGAGTTAAATTGTATTCTTGTTATTACTTACATATCCAGTGAAGCTTGTGAAGCATGAATGTGGACGGATATAGAAGAAGAGGAAGGCCAAAGAAAAGATGGATGGATCATATGAAGGATGATATGAATTAAAAGGAAGTAAACGAAGAGATGACGAGTAATAGGGAAGAATGGAGGAAGAAACCATGCTGCGCCAACCCCAAATAAATGGGTTAAGAGCAAGCGAATGATGATGATCCAGTGAAGCTTGTATCAAGGTAGTTTGAAGGCCTAACTCATATTTCAAAATAAAATGACTGATACTTTGGCATGAATTATCAGTAAAACATGAGTCAAAAACGTACATTTTATTCGTATATCTGATAATACAATGAAATAAATTAAGCGTGTCTCAAATTATGATAGTTTAAATATGTATCACCTTGAGAATACAAGCGTAACTAATTTTACAAATTAGTAATGGAACCTGTTCTGGGATATTGAAAAACATTATACAGTAACATTATTAAGCTGATTTTAGAATAAAATTTGGTAGAAAGTTATAATATCTGTACTAAATTACGTTGAAACGTCACCGGTACCAAGTGAATGTAGCGAATGCCAACTTGCTTACCTTATTTGTAGAGTCTAACTACGTTACAGATCTCTTGCTTGATCGAAAAAACTTTATTTCTAAAACGCTTAAACTATCGTCACATTACGTGACAAATAAAAAAAGAATAACTTATTGGATATCACATGAAAACACACATTTTCAGCAGGAACACATCGCAAACGTCGAAACGTCGCAAACCCAAAATTGACAGATAGATCCGTTTTTTGTTGATGTTGGCATATCCGATCTGATTAAGGCTATCTCGCACGGTAGCAATACCAATGTCCGATTTTATTTAATTAAAATAACGCAAGATTACAGGAATTACCTTTTTAGAATAATTATATCCAGCTTGTAATTAATTAAACGTATTTTAAGTCAAAATATGCTGGAATATTTTTGATTATTTGCATATAGAAATATTCTATTAAGCTATCTAAAATTACTAAACAAAAATTATAAAACTGAGATGGAACTTTATTCATTGGAAGTAACTAAACGTAAGTTTCGAAACTGACGTCTGGTCTGTCTCTGTCTGTGATGTCTGTCAGTCACGTACAAGACAAAGCAAACTTGGGCAACTTGTATTATAACCTTAAATAAAACAAAATGCCTCTCGATTATCGTAGATTTAATGGCCCAGAAGACAGTATACCATATCAACGTTTCACAAAAGACTTTATCAAAACTTACGGCGAGTTATACAAAGATTTAACTAATGAAAAAGGATTACGGAAAGATGGGCGAAAGTTTGATGAAGCCCGAAGCATGTGTATGTTTTGTATGTGTTTACAATTTGAATACGTAAATGTTGAATGAAAAAGTGCTCAATTAATTACGAAGTTCTTTTACAGTTGCCAGGACAGACATGGTGTCACAAGCCAAAGGATCGGCATACGTAGAATTGAAGAATACTAAAGTTGTATGTTCCGTGTTTGATCCAAGAGAAATACCTCATCAGAATGAATTCAGGTTTGCAATCAATAATTTGTTAGCAACGGCTTGGCCAAGAGGTGGAGGGCCAGCAGCACCTAGATAGAAAAAAAATGGGTAGGCTAGAAAAGCTAGACTGTACCCAAAATTTAGTTTCCCCACTCATCACATGGCATTGATCCACCTTTGTGGGTAATATGGGCATGCCCACTAACTGGACTTAGGTTTATGTATATGTATGATATCTGTAGCCACTCAATTGCTTCGAATTTTGAGTTGGACTCTATTTATATAATAAAATAAGAGCGGTGACAGGTAGCCGTAGTTACCAAAAGCAATTTGACTTAAACATTTTTTTTAATAAATAATGCTGAACTTGCTGAATCAACTTAAAACAAAACACACCTGTAATTACCTTAAATATTTCCACAGTAACCTGGGGCAATTGTTTTGTGAGGTGAAATATGCTCCGTTTTCCTGCTCCCGCCAGCGGAGGCCTCATGCACCTGATACTGAAGAAAGGGCCCTGTCAACAGCATTGAGACAAGCCCTTGAGCCAGCTGTCTGCAGGCAGTTGTTTCCCAATTACCAGGTAATTTCGACTTAAGTGTAACCTGGTAATTTTTACCAATTTGAGTTCAATTTGTAGTGAAATGAAATTAGACTATGAACTATTGAGAAACATGAAATTTGTACCAATGGCCTCACAGTAGGTTGAACCTGTACATTAGAACACTGTATATCATTTGGCTGATGCACTGTAATAACATCATCAATGCGCATGATGTTCCTGGCATCGTAAGTGTCCATGAGGCAAATGGGCCTCATGCATGTTGTCACCATCATACTATAAAAATAATATTTGGACAATCCCTAGTTTTGCTATAGCAATTACCATGCTAACAATTCCCAAAGTCTGGAGTTTCTTACAGTGCTCTCTAGACATATATTTTACATATAATTTTGATCTACATATAAACATCCCTGTGTGGCCAATTTGCAAAAGCACTTTCACTGTTTGGGGTCAGTCATATTTATATACTTAGCTAGTTTTGTTTAAATAAAGTACAATAAAGTTCTATAGTACAACAAATGACTGCTTTATATTGCTATGGATGAAAAAAAAACATAATTGGCAATGATTTCTTTCAGATTGATGTCTTCATTTACATCCTAGAACATGATGGAACCTGTCTTGCTGCAGCCATAAATGCTGCGGGCTTGGCATTAGCAGACGCAGCAGTTCCCATGTATGATATTATCACTGCCAGTTCCCTTGCTGTGATTGGAGGAAAAATATTCATAGATCCCACTGAGGCAGAGGAACATTTAGCTGTCATGAGTCCAGAAAGTGATTGCAATCACGGAATTGTGACGATGTCTTTGTTAGCTGGCTTAAAACAAATATCTGACTTCTCCCAAACTGGCTCAATGGACGTAGAGTGTATCACAAAAGCTACAGAAGTATTGCAAACAGAATGTGAAAGAATTGTTCCAAATATTCAAAAGATACTTGTTACAAATGTTGTCATTCGTTTAAAACAACATAAAATTCTTCAAGAGGAGGCTAAGGAACGGGAAGCTGCTTTAAATGGGAAGATGGATGAGTGGAAATCATTATTAAATGCTGGATGAAATTTATATGTTGATTTATTTTATAAAACACCCTTATCATTATTGCTAGAGAGAATTTCCATTTTATTGTTATATCAGTTTTAACTAGAAAAACATTCAGAATTCAAATGGTCCCAGTTGA
This sequence comes from Apotomis capreana, assembly GCA_947623375.1. Taxonomy (NCBI): domain Eukaryota; kingdom Metazoa; phylum Arthropoda; class Insecta; order Lepidoptera; family Tortricidae; genus Apotomis; species Apotomis capreana. The sequence continues at coordinate 11,446,135 of OX392518.1, forward strand.
AAAGAAATGCAGTTAAAACCATTATCATAAATATGTTAAATACTACTTTACAAATTCATTGACGTATTGCTAGCTAATTATTACATTGCTAGATTTAACCTATTGAGCGCCACAGTCGGCTGTGGCCGTCAACAAAAAATCGTGCCCCTGACGCCACGTCGGCCACAGCCGTCCAAACTTCAATGATCAAAAACTTTGTAATTCTAACCGCTACAAGTATTTTTCAATCCCTGTTGATTTTGGGGCAGATCTTTTTTTTTTTACTCTGGCGTCAGTGGCACGGTAAATTGCTAGATCACTTGGCGGTCAATAGGTTAAGTACTTTTTGCACAACTAAGATGATTTCAAGACAACTATTAGAATTATGCAATGACTGGTATGAATGTGCGATTCTTATACTGCCGTGTTACGGTGAAATGAATTGTTTCTTTTGTTATCTGAAATAACATGCCATACGAATAATAATAATACGGTAAAATGTTGTATCTTTATACTGATGTCATAGTCTGATACATCCTTTTACCGTAGCATGGCAGTATACTGGGGCCACACTCACTGGAAATGCAGCAATTTCACAATTTAGCAACTAACATTTTCACCATTTTATCAGGTCCAAAAAATTAAATCAATGCCAGAAAACTACAGAGCCTGCTAGGTGGGCACAATCCCACCCCAGACACCGATAAGAGTCCACCTGATAGGTGCTTTTAGAGTACAATCTGCCCAACAAGCTGGTGCCGGCAGCTGAGTAAAAGTTATAGCCCCATCAGGTGGGTTGTTGGTCATGTCAGGTCATTGGGTTCTGTCAGTATCTGGGTAGTGTAATTTTTTTTCCTGTGCATGAAATTGTTAAGGACTTTAAATCATCATTCAATAACACATGGTTCTCGCATTTCTTGATCTGATTTATTTGTATGAGACCACTCAAGGTATGATAATAATAATAAGGCCCCAGTGGCGGATTATCCCTAAGGCAAAGTAGGCACGTGCCTAGGGGCGCAAGGCTGCAAAGGGGCGCAAAGGGCCGCAAAAGGGCGCAAAGAGGCGCAAAGGGCCGCAAAGGAGCGCAATGGGACGCCGATGGTGTTTTTGCCTAGGGCGCTCTCGACCCTTAATCCGCCACTGTAAGGCCCTCTAGGCAAAACGATTTAAGTCTGGTATAAACAGTAAAGCACTAGTATAGAATTTAAGAGACAATTTTATTTAAACTGAATTAAGTATGAATAGGTGTAATTAGTCCCAATGAATTAAAAATCACACACGCACAATTGGAACAGTCTTAAAATAACAGCCTTGCATAAACACTAGTCTTCAGGCTTCTCTGGCGGCGGGCCGCACGGCTGCAGCATTTTTTCCATTAAGTTAAACTTAACCCGAGCTTTCGACTCGTTTTCTACTATAGCAAAGTAACTCAGCAGATCTGGATGCCCCATGTAACTGCAACATGAATCTCTGTGCTGATGTGTTAACCACTCGTACTTGGTAGTATCGGCGTGCCCTGTACCGATGTATTTGCTTTGGAGATGCTCTAGCTGACTGTGAATATTGTATCTTTCACCCATTTTCGTTGTTGCAATTGAGGTAAAATTAGGTTATACAAACGATAAAAGAATATGAAGCAAACAAACACACTCGCTCGCTTCACCAGTGCTTTACCCAAACGTAGTGATTATATTCTCTTTGCTTAGTTGCTTTACCCAATCGGTCCAATGCAATGCCAATCCAATCCACAAATTCCACAATGTGTGACGTTGACGTATGTATCAATGTCAAACAGTAATTTGGATACCAGTATTTTAAGGCATAATTTTTTGCACGTTACACAAATGTACTATGGGCTGCACAAATGCATACTGATACTGATATTCACTACTAGATACTAGTATTGTACTTGTGTACTTGCTATTCTAGTTCCATGCAAATATATTATAGATTCTGGCAATACCAAAAATAACCACGGTAACCGCGCTATTTACAAAATGTTGAAACGAGCGACAGGCAAATGAGATGTTAATATTTCTGTCACGTAAAATATATAATATATTAACATGTTAAAACCTTTGAATTGTAAATCGAAGCTAACCGAATTAAAACTAAATGACGAGGAACTGCGTCAACAAGCTAAAAAGATTCTTCGTAAAAAGCAAGTAAATCAAAAGAGGATAACACATTTATTTTTGCATGAGAAAGGCCTTACCGAAATAGTAAGTTGTTATTAATTGTGTTTCAGATTAGACTGTTAGTCCTATTATTATTTTTATTTAATAAAGTTAAAAACTTATTGTCCATAGCCTGTACCGAAAACTCCAAATCACATTATATACGCATATTACCACAATAATCAACTAACATCTATTACAAATCTCGACCTTTTATATAACCTAACCCATTTACACCTTCAATGGAACAACATTACCAAAATCCAAGGTCTGGAGAAATTATGCAAATTGAAGAAGTTATACTTGAACAATAACAAAATTAGTGTGGTTGAGAATTTGGAAACTTTAAAGTATTTAGAGGAACTTCATATAGAAAAACAGGATATAAGTAGCGCTGATGGACTATGTTTCGATCCAAGAACTATGATAGCTATTGGGGTAAGTCTTATCATACCCATGGATATGGATATCGCAAACAATACGCACTCGAGGCGGCGGTAATTATTTTTCTTTTATGTTTCAGTCTTCGCTACGAATTTTGAACGTATCACAGAACAAAATAACAGATGTCGCATGGGCTAAACCTCTTCGTCGACTTGAAGTTTTGATAGCTAAGAAGAATAACTTACAGGATTTTTCTGTGAGTATTGCAGAAGAGCTGATGGTATATTGCATATATTTAATAAACTACGAGAACACGTTTTCCTTTCTTTAAAAAGGGATTTATTCACGTGAATGAAGTAGTTTTCAGTAGGCAATAGATCGATAGAAATATCCAGTGACATAAAACTTTATATGTACACTACCCTCATTTCAGCACAATGTTATATATATAATTTTCTCATCTCATTTAGGCGGTCGCAGATAGTCTCTGCACGTTGGTCTCTCTAGTAGATGCGAATTTCTCGGGTAATCCAATGACTAAGATACATCGGTATAAAGAAACAATAATAGCAAGATGTTCACAATTGCGTAAGTAATCTCTAGGTTTATCAATAGTACTAACATCATGTTCATGTACCTAACTGCAGCTTAGTTTTTAATGAACTTGAGAAACTAGGTTCTTACGACAATCCTGCCATTCCGTTTCAGGAGTTCTAGATGATGTAGTCCTTCACACTACATCCAAAACCTTCCTTCGAAGTTTTGACAAAGCCATACGCCTACGGCAAATGCACGAGAAAAATAAACTTAGTATGACAAAAGAAGGCGCTGATGAATTCTTTGAACTCAATATGTTACAAGGTCCTAGAGCACAAAGTGCTATTACCGTTTCGGAGTCAGAGGCAAACCGAAAACCAAATGGTTAGTCAATCTTAAAATAAGCATTTAAGCCAATTAATTCCGGAAAGAAAATGGTAACGAAAAACAATGTTAACTAAAATACATTAGGTACTTATTTCATTTCAGTAAACGTATTCGACGCCACCTACGACTTATTGCCGCGTGCCATTTGGAATATTAGACCACTGCCGTCTTCCAATGAAAAAATAGATCGTCCGACGTTATCACAACCCGAGGTTAAAGAAAAAGAACCTGCAGTGGATGCCTTCGGAGTACCAATTAAAGGGATATTGAAGAAACCTATGCCTATGAAATATATTTAAAATGTTCTGGTTCTGACACTTGCTGCAAGACGAATGACGCATGGACGTCTGTTTCACTTAAAGATTCTGTTTTCACAGGGTCATCTTAAAACCTAAAATCCTAAAGTTTCAGGAGAACACGTGCTGATAACGTAAAATATCACAAAATTAACAGTTTACTATCAAATGATCTTATTACCTTAGAAGTTTTTCTACCTTTTTAGTATCTAATATTTAATGTACGCATTACTTAACATTTATTTTTGGAAAGTTATATTAAACATTTTGTTACTTAATTTTATTCGTTTTGCCAAAGGTCAAAACTCAATAATTCAAACTAAAATAAAATAAAAAAAAGCATGTGTCACTGTCATTGTTCGTGAAATTGATTTATAGGTTATGTTTACAAAAAAATGTTCTGTGATGTATATTTTAGAAATAAATTGAGTGAAAAAAGTCATGAATAGTAATATTATTTCTGATGCGTTTGATGTACTTCATGAAGAGTCATCAGGTAACGAAAATTGTAGCAGACTTTATAATTAATTTAATTGAAAATTTATCATAATTCATAATATATCTTTGATATTTTGTAGATCTATATCTTGGTGAGAGCTTGCCCGAGACACGAGTATTAGAGCCTCTGCAATTCTTTAGAGATTATGTGTCAAAGAATATTCCCGTCATCATCCGAGGAGGCTGTGCTACATGGCCAGCCACTAACAAATGGAGTGCGGATTATTTTAGGTAAGATATTGTACATAGTTTGGTGAATAGAGACTAAAGTACTATGGGTGACCTTACAAACGGTCCGGTAGTTTTGAATTTTTGATATGTTGTCTAGGATGGTTAGTCAGTGTTTAAAATGCAAAATGCAAAATTCCAAAAATTCAAAACTACCGGACCATTTGTAAGGTCAAACTCCTTTATTAACTGGATTAACACGGCAAATGGCACTTTTAGCTTATATGGATATGTTCATTTATTTATATTAAAAACATAGTAAAAATATATTTATTACTATTAAATATATTTAGTAATATTTTTATTACATTTTATTTAGTTTCGTGCGTCTGTCACACATTTAAATAAAACAATTTAAAATTACTATATTGTATGTATTCATTATGTGAGCCTTCCTGAAGTTTTTGCAACCATCACAGTTTGTCAAAGGTTGACTGACAACCAACCTTACACTTTACCTTTATAGGTGATATAATCTGTAATATAATTCATTTGAAAAAATTTATTTAATATTATTATTATTAAAAAACCCTCCACATACAGTTCAACAATGCATATAGTTTACGGTGGTGTTGGGACTACCTAGGAGCTGGTTTGTCTACAGACAGTAAACTGTTATCGCTGAATCATTAGTAAATTAATTTTCCTTATGTTTTAGGCAAACAATACCAGACAAAAAGGTGACAGTAGCCGTCACCCCCAACGGGCTAGCCGATGGCATAACTACAGATGAGAAAGGTGTAGAGTACTTTGTGATGCCTTATGAAATGGAGATGACGATGGCTGAATTTTTACATTATTTAGAAGAAAAGAAGTGAGTCTGTCTGTACATTGAATATAGTTTACAAATAATTACTTAATAACAAAAATACTTAATTAACACAAATTATAGGGTCTATCGTGATGTTACTTATTTACCTTAATAATCAAACGTTTCGGCAGATTATGTGTGGGTAAGGCCGCGGAAAGTTACCAATTTGGACGTTTTAAATTTACCCAGCTGATTAAAAAAAAACGGTAATCCCTACAGTTTCAAAAATATTTTTATTATATGTAGGGATGGGAAATCTCGTGGTCGCAAGATAGATAATTGATATAAACCCCTTCAAAAAAAAACAAAAAATATATTTCCGTCCAAAACGTAACGAAAGTTGGTTAATTTTTTCGACCACGCATCATAAGTGCTCTGTTATGTTCATGATATTTTAACTTTCATGGTCATACTTTTGTTTTAAACTAAAATTTATGACATAGCGATAGTAATACCGATTACAGAATAAGTATGGTAATACAAATTTATTTTTTTATCTTACTTTACTTTAATGGTTCATGATTCCACACTTGTGTTACGAATACTTTCGTGACGCTTTATGTAGCTTGTTTTTAAATATTTTTTGGCGAAAATACGTTTACGTGCACTGGCAACTCATATTCTAGTAGGGCAACACCGATGAGCAAGTCCAAATCCGTCAGTTTGTCAACAAACGCAATTCAAAGTAGACACAGTCATAGTTTCGTGAAAGTACCCCCCAAAGTGTCGTGTGTGATTTTTAAGGTAAGGAGTGATTGTATTTAATCAGTTTTTTTTGTACAATAGCGTAACGGTTTTCAAGCAAGTGACACGTATTATTGTATTAAAAATGTCTTTATTTCACCATGAAAATCCACTTTTTTTTCAAAAATACGTTACACTTTCGTTGCGAATATGTTACATTTTTGCAAAATGTTACGTATTTTCTACGTAACATAACGAATAAATGTTGTAAAGGGAAGTGCACACAGAATATACTAACTTAAATGGGTTTTATTAGATTTTTAATGACCCGAAAATATACAAAGTCGAACAAAACTCCTGTACAATAATAAAATAAATAAAAACAACATCTTAATAAAAAAAACTGTTTTAAGAAGAAAAAAAATTATTTTCGACCTCAAGTCACAGTAGAATCATTGATTCTAAAGCTGTTTTATTGTTATACGGTCGTCTTGTTACTAGTATTGGGTACCAGCAGTGAACAAATAGTAATTACTGCCACCTGGTACAAAATGAGAGGCTTTAAAACACTAGAGCGGTTTGGGTTTCATTAGTTCCATCACACGCGTGTTTCATTATATTGATTTTAATGTGCCATGAAAATTTTGTTTACAGGCAGTAAAAACTAATAATTTTATAACTTGATTTTTTTTCTTAGCTACGTTATTTAATGGGAATATTTTCCAGTATGATCTAAGCTTTATAACGACTTATGTTACGTTTTATGATAACATAACGTAAATCTTTTTATGTTACTTCTATGTCACATTGGTAACTTTCCGCGGCCTTACCCGTGTACAAACCACGAGTATAAAGTGTCAGATTGCAAACGGGCAGGAACAATACTTAAAGAAAAAAGAAAGTTTAGCCATCCAAGTTTTTGAAAACATAAGTTTATAAATCGGATTATAAATAAATATAACAGAACTAAAGGCTGATTTAGACGAAGACAATTTTGAGACGCCTAAATTACGGCGCCTCGAAAAGGCACCGTATAAACACTTTCCGCGCCATTTTTTCGCGGCATGCCAGCGCTGGCGCGGAATAGAACACGGGCCTATTTTTTGGCGCCAGTGACCCCCCCTCCGCGTCTCTCGCTGCCACTAATGACTGGTACTGAAAAAAAGCACTGTGTAAACACGACTGGCGGCGAGATTTAGGCGGCTGAACATAGTCATTGTCTAAACGGTCGGAGGTGTGCTGTGCGGTAATCACTGGCGCCGTCATTTAGGCGTCTCAAAATTGTCTTCGTCTAAATCAGCCTTAATGGTGTTTTTCAGAGATAAGTTTATACCATACATTCAGAAACAAAACTCAAATCTGACGGAAGACTTCAAAGAGCTATTATGTGACGTGGAATTAGAGATAAAGTTTGCCAGCGAAGCATTCAACAAGTCCCCAGATGCTGTCAACTTCTGGATGGGAGATAACAGGGCGATCACATCCAGTGAGTAGAATTTTGCTGGTGTTGTTAGAAGATAAGGAAAACAACCCACAAATAAATATTATAAAATCATTATCATCAGCTAACATATCCACTGCTGGACCCCCAACCCTGGCTGGATCAGCAGCAGACTTTAGCAACCTTTCACAAGGTCATTAGTCCGCCTTAAGGTACCCCACACTGCGTCATCCGGTGGGTGGTCGGTGGTCAAAATTCAAGAACCATCATAATAACCAGGCATCGGATTTCTGAGAGCACGCTTGGACATTAGATAGCTATGGAGCGGATTATATTAATATAAAAATACAATTCGTACTCATACTCATTCATCTATTTTAATCCAAACTGCCTTTATGACTAAAATTATAAATAAAATAAAATTTGTACTATATAAACTCCTAAATTTAACTATATTAATTGACAATTTCATGCATTTTCTAATCATAACAAGATGGGCGAATTTTTATTTTGTCAGAAGAAGCAACTTTACCAACTCACCAAATTTTATTGAAAACTGAGAAAAAAAAAATCAACAACAAAATAAAAATTTGCCCAGATATTCAATTAATATAGAACCCAACCTACTCCAGGAAGCATGGGAAAAGTCGCAAATATTTACGAAATTCAAGATAAGGAAAGAAACAATACCTACACAAATCGGGTCTTCGTATATTGTTCCGACTTAGTCCTTGACTATAAAAGTATGTGCGAATTAAATATACTTATGAGTATGAGCATGAGTGTAAGTATGAGTATGAATTGTAGGTACTTTAATGTTAAAATAGGCTCCATAACTCTAAAGTCCTACCATGCTAATTAGAATTCCAATGCCTAGTAATAACTTTCTAAATAGATGCTCTTATTATAATAATCAGGGGTCGGACTTTCTTTCGCACGGTAGGACTAATGGAGAACTATGTAGCCGTTATTAACATTAAAATACAATTCATACTCATACTCATTCATCTATTTGATTCCAAACTGCCTTTGTGGTTATTATGGTTAACATTCCCAAGCATTAAATGACTAAAATTATGAATAAAATATATTTTTTTTACAATATTACAACCTCCTAATTTAACTCAATATATTGTCAATATCATGAACTTTCTAGAGATAAATGGATAATCGATCAATATAGAACCCAATTTACTCCAGAAAACATGGATAAAGTTGCAAATACACACATCAGGTCTTTGTATATTCTTCTGACTTTGTCCTTGACTATAAAATTAAAATTGCGAATGAAATACACTTATGAGTATGAGTATGAGTATTAATAGTATTTTAATGTGAATATCGGCTCCATAGCTCTCCATTAGTCCTACCGTGCGAACAAAAGTCCGACCCTGATAATAATAATAATCTCTTCAATTTCAGTGCACAAAGACCCCTACGAGAACATATACTGCGTCATCGACGGTGTGAAAGAGTTCATCCTCATTCCTCCCACGGACCTGCCCTTGGTGCCCTACCACCGATACCCGCAGGCCGAGTTCAAATATGAAGCCGGCAGTTGGAGGATAGAGCCTGTACCAGTAGAGGATAGTGAGGGGGAGACGGGGTTGCCGTGGATTTGTGTAGGTATGTATTTTAGCGGGATTCATCGGAAAGGAAAAAAATATTTTTTTTTTACTCTTAACCCCTAGGTACAACTGATTTATTCCACTAGAAAGCACATTATGCTACACGAGCTAGATTCCTATTGAGTTTCCGTAAATGTCTAAGTAGTAAAAGTTTGACAAGTGATGCTTCTGCGCTGTGTGTGATTGGCGTATTTTGACCTAGCGTTCCACCGCTGTTATTTTCCATTCTGATGGCTCTAATATTTTATTTGCAGTAAAATCCATTTCCACATATATACCTACTATTCCATTTTAAAAGTCATGAAAAGAGATAATTTTAGCACATTATTTTTCGACTAATATGATTACTAAACTTTATAATTGATTAAGTAATTTTAATAATTATCCCATTATATTAAATTTTGTACCTAACTCAAAATTTAAACACCTTATCATTAAATAATTAAACTCCTACTAAACATTTCAGACCCTCTTCAACCGGACTACACAAAGTACCCACAGTTCAAAAAGGCGCACAAATACAGGGTGCGCCTGGAGAAGGGGGACTGCCTGTACCTGCCCAGCCTGTGGTTCCACCACGTGACGCAGAGCCACGGCTGCGTCGCCGTCAACTACTGGTACGATATGGACTTCGATATCAAGTATTGTTATTTTAAGATGCTCGAGAAAATGTGCAAGTTTTAGGTAAGTCAAGCGCATCAACTGACAACACAAAAATAAACTGCTTTAAAATTGACAGACAAACGCAAACAGTATTTGAGTCTATAAATTTTTGTTGCTTGTTGCCATGGCGACGCCTCCTGGGTAGTGGCGCATGATGAATTATTAGAAACACTGAATTGATAATCGCAGTTTTAAAAGTTGCATTAAAACTACGATTACCAAGTGTCGTATTAACGTAAAATATTGTAATCATAACATTATTCTTACGGCTCATTTATATTTACGTAAGTAATCATATTTTAATTATGTTTTGTTATTTACGTTTTTGTTAATAAAATACTTGTTTTTAAGTTTTATCCTTTTATTTTACCATAGCAACACAACGACGTAGATAGTGAGTAGGGTTGATATTCGTATCCGGATTGCCGAAGAGCTCTTTTGTTTCTTACTTAGCGTGATTCTCTGAAAAAATAATAAAAAACGTTTAGCAGAGAAGAATGAACAAATTATCCTGTCAAATAGCATAATATGTATTATAACGGTTATCTGCAGAGACCGGATTTATCGTGGCACTTTTGAGCTGTCATAGAGACTTCTCGTTTATCGACTTCCCATATGTGTTATATCGATTAATACAAAATACAATACTTAAAATATGATTAAGAGTATAATTAAATAGTAGGTAGACTTATCGCGAAGGAGCGATCTCTTTGAGATAACCTTTGGATACCAACATATTGGATTTTTTTAATAGGAATTATACACTTGTAAGCACTAAAACAGACTTTTAACATGAAATTGATAAAATACTGAGCTGAACTAATTAAATGTGATGTGTGTGACCGCGTGATGTTTAAATATTTTACACCCTGTAGGTACCTATTGTAGAATTTGTAGTCCAGTTAGTCATGAGAAACTAAAATGGCGTCTATCAGACGGCATGTAAATTTCCGTGACTATCGTCCTAAAAAAGACGCTGATTTTATAGGAGATACTTATTGGGTTCTAAGAGATAAGATAGTGTGATTTTTTTTGACCTTCATTCGCCACAATTCAATAGGTGGTGAAAAAGGTAAGTACATACTCCATAATATTTGTTATGTTATTTTCTCGAACTCAAAGAAGAATATTAAAAAGTTGTCTAAAACAATCAGCGTTTTTGAACGGATAAGGAAACTTACTTCACCACTAGCTGTTTTGAGCGACAAAGGACGAAAAAACACGCCAAAGATCACGTCGACGGAAGATATGCCCCAGAAGTCACGTCATCAAATTTCCACGATCAAAAACTTCATAATTCGGGTAGATTAAATTTTTGAAGACAATTGAATCATATTGTTATCGATAGCATCTACAAACTGCAGCTCTTTAATTTCTCCTAACCATGGATTAAAAAAATCACATTTAAATTTTTCGGTTTGACAATTTTATTGGCTCCGTGCTTTTAAAGCCCACTACATACCAAAGGCTATCGGGAAAAGAAATAATCTTTAAAATATTCCGTAATAGGAATGATCTCGGTGGTTTCATTTCTTGCTGTGCCGTCAGGGGCACGGTGAAACGCCGCTTCACATTTAAATTCAAAAGCCTAGCTAGCTTCTGACCTCCTGATACTCCCTCTCATTTATTCCTGGCCCTATAAAGTTAAGGAATATTTCTAGAATTTTCCTAAAGTCAGACCACGCTAACTCTTTCAAGCAAATGAACTGTCAAACCATACAAACTCGAAGTCAGTTTGTTTGCGCTCTTCAAGGTATAAAAACTACAACAGCAAAGTTATCGCATAATATATTATACCTATACTATACAGTAGATACATTTTTTAACACTTTTATTACCTACTTAATAAATCATCATATCAGCTGAAACACTTCCCCGAGTGTCTCCACGACCGGATGTGCACCATCCAATAATTTCCTGCGATCGGTTGCCACTCAATAATCGTTTTGTCCCAGTTGTGAAAGTCTAAACTCTAAAGTTTATACATTATTCTCCAAAGAATATCTTGTATCCTCGCCCATCACTTCCCAATAGGATGGTGGCGCATCCCTAGCATAGTCTACTCTTGCACAGCAAGCAATGTCTTCCATTCCCCTCGACAAACAATTAATTATTTGAAACGGAATTTCTAGAGGCATATTTACATGTGGATCCGGCAACCTCACGAAAGTAACCACTGAGTAATCTCTAGACAAAAACTTGCAGTGATCAATCGAAACGCAATTTTTGGGAATAGGAATGTCTGTAGTAAACGTCGCAATTTCGCCGCCTGGTACGGCTTCATGTATAACACCTCCTACGCCTCCTATTTCTGTGTGAACTCTTATTTCGTCTCCCGCTGTTGTGGTATATTTGTCAACTTCGAACATCCTTACTTGTACATCTTTGATAGTTTTATTCGTGTCATTATTGATTTCGTAATCAAGTTTAACACACTCTCCTGGTCTGAGTACTGAGTTGACGATCGTTGCCTTTAAATTGACGATTCCTTTCTTGCTTGAGAACAAGGAACTTAATTGAAGTAAGTTTTTCTGTTCACCGTATATTAAAGGTTCCGTGGTCAATCGTGGTATTTGCTCGGAGATCACATCAAGTTCCTTATCGTATCGCTTGCTTGATTGAAACCAGCCTTTTCTCTCAAATTTAATACATATGTAATATCTAATATAGCTATGAACATAGTAATCATATGTGGTTTTCTCGAAATCCGTAGAAGGTGGAATATTGTAAGGTAGTTGGAAGCTGAATCGATGTTCATATTGACCTACGGAAAGTGGGCCTTCATCTTTGTCATATATAACATGGTTTACATCAACATATACTTCATCGTTAGTGTACTTATTGGAACGATGTCTCTTATTGATATTGTCTTCTATATAAAGATGTCCCAGACCTTTCAAAGAAACAGTTATAGCAGTAAAGTCATATTCCTCGTGTAGGGAATACCTTATTTCTCCGGATATTATGCTTCCTGGCTGGTATGTATATTTGCCGTCGGCCGGTCTGCACAAATTTATCTCACAAATTATATCCATTTAGATTCGTTAAAAGCGCCTAGTGTTTATTCCTTTTACATTTGTAAAAACACTGAATAATTTCAGAAAACAGATGCTTCACTGATAATAGTTTATCGTTTAATAACAATTCACTTTCCTTTTATATCTGTATCGCTTATCAATTTTATCAAGTATTTTAGATAGCTAGCCATGATCATTCCATAAATTCAAACATATTATATTACGTGCAGTAGAAGATGAGTTGAAAAAAACTTGTTTACTGCGTGAATTTTGTCACGAGTAGTTTTTGAAACAAATATATTATCAGTGAAAAATTCACTGTAGGTTACAAATATATACTAATAAATCACAATAACCCTGTTCAAAGTAGTAACATTGATAATATGTCAAGTAACATGTTTGATCATAGAGAAAAATGTTTAAAACAATCAGCATTTTTATTTATTTATTTATTTAATCTTTATTGCACAAAAGAAAACAGATCGTACAAAAGGCTTAATGCCATAGGGCATTCTCTACCAGTCAACCATCGGGCAAAGCAGATAAGTTGTGGGCGGTGCAACTAACTTAAATAGGTTTTAATAGATAAATACTTAGATAAATACATATATTTATTATATATACATTATATAAATATATATGGACTAAAAATCAAAACAGATATGCTAAGATTTTTGAACGGATTAAAGGAATAAGGCCTCGTAAGATTACCATGATGTAGACGTAGGAGCGCGGCCGGTCCGGCAGACAGATGCCCTGCGGCGAACAGCTAGGTGCCCACGACTCCTTTCGTCACACACCAACCGTCCACGGGCCTCGCTCAGATACTCGTCGGTCGCCTAAGATACCTACTCACACGGCAAGCTTCGCGGCTGCAGTAATGTACTATTAAAAGGAATAAGGCGTGATTACCAATGTTGTAGATATTGCTCAGACAGTCGCCAAACTTGTGTCAGTCGGCGGGGCACATTGCTCGTAGAATCGATGGCCGTTGAGGCAGAAAAAATCTTGAGTGGCGACTGCGGACTGGAAGACGCAACGTTGGAAGGCCGACGGTGGACCGACGACCTGATTTAGATCGCGGGTAGAAATTGGATGAGGGCGGCGCTAGATCGGTCATTGTGCAGATCTTTGTCCAGCAGTAGACTTCTATCGGCTGATATGATGATATGATGAAGATTACCATGATGTCAGGGTAGACGTTGGAGCGCGGCCGTTCCGGCAGACAGATGCCCTGCGGCGAACAAGTGCCGACGACGCCTTGTGTCACACACCAACCGTCCACGGTCCACGCTCGGATGATCGTCGGGGCACAGTCCTTGCATAGTTGTATCGTTAGATTTGCTGAAAAAAAAACATTAAGAGACAATCTTACACGAATTGACCTAGTCCCAAACGGCAAGCAAAGCTTGTACTTATGGGTACTAGAGACCACGATATACATCACTAAATACATAGTATAAAACAAAGTCGCTTCCTGTCTATCCCTATGTATGCTTAGATCTTTAACCCTTTGAACGCCAAGAGCCACTAAAGTGGTTGTGTGCTGTCGTGCCTACCACGCCAACGACCACTAAAGGAGTAACGGCGGACGCTGTCAAAGCAATTTTCCCGCTGACTGATAAGGTATATTGTCGCTCTTTCTTTTTTCAACTATTGGCGTAGGTATAAGCCACATGGGACGAAGAGCGTTCTAAAGGTTAGAATTACGCAACGGTTTGATGCGGTCTTTTCAAGATAGAGTGATTCAAGAGGAGGAAGAGGAAGGTTTATATGTATAATACATGCATAATTTATTTATGCTCACTTTGGTCTCTTTTAATGAAACGTTTGTCTGCTATATTTTTTTTCCAAATTAAAAAAATGTTCGTTCTCTCTCTCTCTCTCTCTCTCTCTCTCTTTTTCTCTCTCTCTAGCTAGGTATTAGAAGTAAAGTAGACCTTGCTCGATCTTGACTTTGTAACTCACGGCCTGAGTAGTCCAGTAACCATCTAGTCCGTTTTGTATTATTCATAGCTAGTGCTGCGAGCTCTGCCACCAGACATCTGTCTGTATCTAATATTGTCGCTCCCGGCACTAGACAGCACACGCCGCAGCTACGCGTTGCTTGCAGTCTCCCACCCTGGCGAGAAGAACACATGTCATAGAGGCTCTACACTACTCGCTCAGTTGGCCGAGGACGACTATGATAGTGTGGACGGGCTTGGCTGCGGAAACCTATACATCGGCAAACTACGCCGGGTGCGCTCAAAGTTATCATTATCACGACCAGACCAGAAACAAGTTGGAAATGTAACCGAGATGCGAAGCAAAATAAAAATACAAAAAGAAACGGGTACAGGATAACTGCATTGTGTAATGAATGTCGCTTGCGGTATTTCCGGACCGATACGACCTTCGAACCTTTAAGGCTGATTTAGACGATGCCAATTTTGAGACGCCTAAATTACGGCGCCTCGAAAAGGCACCGTATAAACACTTTCCGCGCCATTTTTTCGCCGCATGCCAGCGCTGGCGCGGAATAGAACACGAGCCTATTTTTCGGCGCCCCCCCCTCCGCGTCTCTCGCTGCCACTAATGACTGGTACTGAAAAAAAGCACCGTGTAAACACGACTGGCGGCGAGATTTAGGCGGCTGAACATAGTCATTGTGTAAACGGTCGGAGGTGTGCTGTGCGGTAATCACTGGCGCCGTAATTTAGGCGTCTCAAAATTGGCATCGTCTAAATCAGCCTTTATGAAAAAATGCGTACTCCCTGAAAGGCCGGCAACGCACTTGTGACTCCTCTGGTGTTGCAGGTGTCTATGGGCGACGGTAATCGCTTTCGCAGCGATCCGTTTGCGCGTGTGTCCCCTATAATACGGTGAATAGAGACTAAAGTACTATGTGTGACCTTACAAACGGTCCGGTAGTTTTGAATTTTTGATATGTTGTCTAGGATGGTTAGTCAGTGTTTAAAATGCAAAATGCACAATTTCCCCCCCCTCCGCGCCCGCCGCCATATTGAAAACACCGGCACTTTCTTCATATTTTTGCTCATATCTTCCTTTAGGAGCATTTTAGCTAGAAGAAAGCTTCGACAATGTTATAGAAAGTTAAATTTACTACATTTTCCATTTTATATTTTTTTTCTAGGACAGATAGTTACGGAGATAAGCTTTCTTCTAGCTAAAATGCTCCTAAAGGAAGATATGAGCAAAAATATGAAGAATGTGCCGGTTTTTTCAATATGGCGGCGGGCGCGGAGGGGGGGGGGGGGAATTGTGCATTTTGCATTTTAAACACTGACTAACCATCCTAGACAACATATCAAAAATTCAAAACTACCGGACCGTTTGTAAGGTCAATAGTAGTTTATGCAACTGATACATAATGAGAGGCATTAAAACACGAGTGTGGTTTTATGAAACGAGCGTCAGCGAGTTTCATAATAGGATCACACGAGTGTTTTAAGGCCTAATTATGTACAGTTGTATACACTACTTTATCTACACACATATCATAAGTACTCTAAGATGGGTTCAGAAGCCATAAGGAAGTGACCGGCACCACTAGTGCTACCTGTAAAATATCTAAAAACGACATATACTAATGCAGTAAGAAATAAATCTGAACAAATACATAAACAGATTATTTATTGTAATAGTTGTAATTTACATTTACATTGAAACAATATTTTCAACTAAAATGTGAATTACAATAAACTTTTCTCAATTCTACTTTCGTAACAGCAAAGAACCAACAAACAAATGACAACAATAATGGCGGCAATTCGGACCTCCGTCAAGACGAATGTTTTTTTTTTCTAAATCATATACCTACAAACGAATGTATCCATATTCTCATGTCACTCGAGATCAAATGTCGTGCGGTTTTTATAAAAAAACATACTGAATTGACGTTTCGTATCGATAACAATATTAATATCTATGGATACTAGAATAGAGACCTACTTCAGTTTTGACAGCTGTTCCAAATTTAAACTCATAACCTTACAAAAATTGATAGCGTTATAACATTACAGTACAAATTTTACCTAGTGCCACAGATAAGAAAGTTCTCATAGTAAAATTGGTTGTAGTAATGCTGGTCATTTCCTACGGTTTCTGAACGCATTTTGGAGCACTAATGATATGTGCGTAGATAAAATCCTTTATTCACTTAATTACTATGACATAAAAAAACTCCGGCATCAGTGTGTGCTACCGTGTGTTCGCATGCGCACTCTAGTAGCCCTTGCGCGGCGCACTCGGCGGCGTGGCAGCTGCCGTCGCCCAGGCAGCGCCCGCCGAGACCACATGTACATGTTGGATTGGGACACGAGCACTCTTGTCCCAGTGTAGAGCAATCCTGGAACAGAGTCATCAAACCTAAGAAGGAATGCTTTGTTGGTGGCTTTCCGGGATCTTCAATTGGCAATTCTTGAGATTATTTACAACTGTTCTGTTTGGCAAACAGTTCTTTTTAGAACAACTTTCTAGTCATTGTGGTCTTGTTGAATGCTTTTCGGGATCGTTAAGATTATTTACAACTGTTCTTTTCGGGACAAACAGTTCTATTTAGGACAACTGTCTAAAGGTCAAATAATCACCGATTCTAGTGAAACAAACAATGCCAATGAAGCTTACTAATGAAGTGGCTCACCGAACAATTCTTCCCGGTTTGGCAAAAATCATGACCCTGACTCCACACTATCCCGAAGTTGAACGAGGCAAAGTTGGCCGAAGTATGAGTTTCCATAAGGAAGTGCCTCTCCCTACAATCATATTCACCCAACTTCGGTCCACTTCTCGAGTAGTTTAGAGCAAGGGTCACATTTACAAATCAATGTCTGCCTCGCCAGAAATACGGCTTGCCCTACTTTTATAGACTAACGTTTCACTCTTTCACTTGATTAAAAGTTTTATTTCTCTAAAACCACATTTTTGTGGATGTTATAAAACAAAAACCTTTCCTAATATATTGGCTGACAATTTCAAGAGTTATGAATTTAGGTATGACTTCGGGAAACTAGCGGAACAGCGCGAGAATTGAACCCGGGGCTCGTCGGTGTCGGGGGCAATTGTGGTGTTTCAACAGTTAAAAATATGTAACGAAAATATGTTTCGTAAAAAATGTACAATATTACCTACTAGTTTGACACAACACACTTTATGTGCAATGATCCAGTACACAATAATTCGTATCATGATTGTCAGGCAATAGTAGTTTATGCAACTGATACATAATGAGAGGCATTAAAACACGAGTGTGGTTTTATGAAACGAGCGTCAGCGAGTTTCATAATAGGATCACACGAGTGTTTTAAGGCCTAATTATGTACAGTTGTATACACTACTTTATCTACACACATATCATAAGTACTCTAAGATGGGTTCAGAAGCCATAAGGAAATGACCGGCACCACTAGTGCTACCTGTAAAATATCTAAAAACGACATATACTGATGCAGTAAGAAATAAATCTGAACAAATACATAAACAGATTATTTATTGTAATAGTTGTAATTTACATTTACATTGAAACAATATTTTCAACTAAAATGTGAATTACAATAAACTTATCACAATTATACTTTCGTAACAGCTAAGAAAATGACAACAACAGTCAAGACGAATGTATTTTTTTTCTAAATCATATACTAACGAATGTATCCATATTCTCATGTCACTCGAGATCAAATGTCGTGCGGTTTTTATAAAAAAACATACTGAATTGACGTTTCGTATCGATAACAATATTAATATCTATGGATACTAGAATAGAGACCTACTTTAGTTTTGACAGCTGTTCCAAATTTAAACTCATAACCTTACAAAAATTGATACTGTTATAACATTACAGTACAGATTTTACCTACTGCCACAGATAAGAAAGTTCTCATAGTAAAATTGGTTGTAGTAATGCTGGTCATTTCCTACGGTTTATGAACGCATTTTAGAGCACTAATGATATGTGCGTAGATAAAAGAATATAACAAAATAGAACAATCTAAACAAAAATATAATTATAGTGATTTGAATGCGTACCTGGTCGGCTATAGTGACCCATGTACGGGGCACGGACTTGTGGAGATAGTTCGTCGTGACCCATGTATGGGGCACTGGACTGTGAACGTGTTAATAACTACAAACTGCGCGATAAATAAGACAGTTTTTTTTATGAATTGGCGAGCTACGACTACGTACTATGCCGAACTCCGTGAGGTTTGCGTGCTGACATTTCCTCGTACAACAAGGTCCCTGCGATGGGTGGCAGGCCGCAGTCGGAGCTACAGCACACCCTGCTTTGTGAAGTGTTCTGAAACAATTTATAACACGAAGTTTAGTGGCTGTTAAGTGTAAAAATATTGTATGTATAACTTCAGTATTACTACTACTCTGGGGTCTGTCTACTAATAGTACTAATCTATGATCCAGGTATTCTTTGATGTTGACTTTAAGCACACTGTCGCGGTCGACGCAGCGTATTGGCGCAGTCACATACCTCATCCTACTTTATAGTTTATATCTGTGAATATGAGATCGTTCTTTATCCCTCTTCATAGTGTTCTGCGGCGCCACGCCAGTGCAGTGCGCGTGCCCGCAGTACAGCACAAGTCGCGATCGACGCAGCGTATTGGCGCAGTCACATGCCTCGTCCTACTTTATAGTTTATATCAGTAAATACGGGAACGTTCTTACCCCTCTTGGTAGTGTTCCGCGGCGCCAGTGCGCGCAGTACAGCACAAGTCGCGCTCGACGCAGCGTACTGGCAGTCCGCAGTCACACGCCTCGTCCTCTTCCACTATACCTGTAATTTAAGCCCATCAGCATTTCTTCAGACTGTTTTGATAAGTTTGATCAGTTAATAGTACACGATTAAGATAGCTCAGTGTCATGGCTTCATAGGAGCCGATTAATACCGGCTTGGCTACTTATAGCACGTTCACGACCAACCACCGGCCTAGTGGGCGCCAGGCGAAGACATTTTGACAGTTCTCTACTAGTCTTGAAGAAAACATACGGCATAATTTACTCCGGCTTTACTAGGAACATGTTTGACGCCGCGCTGCTCTAGCTTCGAGAATATACATTGCTTGGGACTATCGACTATCCGCTAAAGATAAGTGCACATTGACATTGTGTGTGATGAGGGTAGATTCTCGCTTCCACCGGTGACCGGTGAATTGTCCGCAGTGTTCGATTGTCTGACGCTGCGACTGATCGGCTCTACTGATGATGGATCGCTGTATTCGAAACATGTCAAGTGATATTCGACTTCTACGACGTGAGTAAACCCGTTTCGTATGCATTTACAACATAGCTTACTATGGTTATTTTCACTCACTACTTGAATACGGCATTGACCTTTGGGGCAGCTTGCTACACAGTGTAAGACTGTCTGACTTGGAAAACTGCTGGGTTGGTTAATTTTTTCCACACTATACAGCACAGTTGCAAACTCATAAAATTTTGGTTGATATGATATATTACTATACTACTTATCATATATTACTTTTACTAACCATTCCCGCAGAACGGTCGCGCCTCTTCATACAAGCAGTAGCTCATAGTGGTAAGCGTAGCAGCTATAAGTCGCTTACTGCACAATGAGAACTCAAAGTGCGTCGGACTATCCGCTAAAGTCGACTGAGCTCCCATGAGGTAACCGCGGCACTCTGGGTTCGGGAAGTTGTCGTCATGGTGCGCCCCGAAACTGTGGCCTGAGGACAACATTTTTTTTTTTTATGTCATAGGGGCAAACGAGCAAACGTATCGCCTGATGGAAAGCGAATACCGTCGCCCATAAACACCTGCAACTCCAGAGGAGTCACAAGTGCTTGCATACCCGGAGGACGAAGATAGAATGCCTCTATGCTAGTAATTTCACCGGCATCGTTATGTTACCGCCTTATTAACCGCTCATATGCGATGTCAAGAATTTGCTAATCGACTTGAAACTAACTGATATTTTACGTTAATTTGAAATGCCCTGCACAGAATCTTAACCCTTACCCTACTTTTTAGGGTTCCGTACCCAAAGGGTCAAAACGGGACCCATGTAGGAGTCGGTTGGCTCATACACTTGCTTGTTGATGATGGAGTGCGTAGAAAGAACACTGATGTTAAGTTAAGGTTAAACTGGTTTATTTTCTGTTATTATAAAGATAGGTACAAGGTTTAGGTTAATTAGCTGTTCCTTCCGTTGATGTTTATCGTACGCGTGTTAAGTATGCACTCGTCTAGATATAATTCGATATTTTACAAGTAAACAACGTGACCCCAATTGGATCGCAACGTAAGCTAAACCTGCATGTACAGTCAGACTGTACATATTGGGCACCCCCAAAAGAAGGGAGAACGTAACTTTCAATAGAAGGAAAAGCTATTACAAGAAACAAATAATAAAATATTAATCGAAGTTGAACGCGACGTTGTCGTTGGTCGCGCTGGGTGGCCGCGGGCGCTGCTCTCGGCTGCTCGTCGGCCTGCTCGTTCCTTGCTGGAGATTTCTTTCTTTCGGTATGGGTTGAAGCTCGATGTCCTCGTAGTGGGGCTTCACTGATCGAAGGGAGCATTCTTTGCGTTTCAATTTTGGGCAGAGTGAAGGATATCTCCTTCCCACTCCCCACAGGATGACAGCAACGATTGCTGCAGTTAAGAGGAAATAACTGATGGCGTATTGGTGAATATCGTGATTGCTTATGACAGATGGCAATCGTTGTTCGCTCTTCTTCAGGCGATTTATTTTTCCATCGACCTCTTCTATATCTTGATCTGCTTCCGTGGGCAGGTAAAGGTGCGGTATGTTGTGGTAAGTTATGTTTGCGATTTGGTTAATTGACGATGTTAACGTAGGTGCGTTGACGTTGTAATCAATCTTCATCTTGCTGTTGTATTGGCTGAGCGAATGAATAGTTAAGTATTCGGATTGCAGCATGCATCCCTGGGGTAAAGTTATAATTCCAGACGACATCATAGTGTGTGACGTAATATCATCTTCACATATGACTCGCAGTGGGCATGTATTACAACAAACCGCTAGCCAAGCGTTCGGCGAATGCAACTCAATCCAAGCGTCCTAGCAAACTGATTCATCACGACATCCGGTTCGCCGTTTCCAGCGCCGATTCAATCTTCGCATTGTTAATGTTTGTTTGATTCATAAAATTTTCTATGACGTCACATTGCCGCTTGATGTTTGCTTCATTTTTCTTCAAAATCTTGTTTTCTAGTTCTACAACGGATGTTTGATTTTTAATAAGCTCAAGTAAATAGTTCTCATTGTTCTGGATGGCCTTGATGTCGCTTTTGTATTTGTCTGCAAAGCGTTGATCCAAAATGCCGAATAGGCTGTTCGCTAGGTATCCCACTCCGTCTATTAGTGCTCGTTTTTTTTTGTTGGATAGATGTTTGTGCGGGGCGAGTAAAATGGCGTTGTAGTACTGCAATAGTTCCATTTCGTGACGAAGTTGGTCCAGAGTAGTTTTACAGTACCTGGGGGGGGGTCCGTTTTCTGACACCAGATGTTTACAACTTGAATATAATTAGTGATACGATTTGTTCCCTCCCAGTAGTCAGTTAAGTTATAATACATAAGCAATGTCCATTTGTCATGTATTACTTGTATCTTGCCCATTGTATCGTAGTAAATCGGAGGCTCGCCTTCCAAGCTTGTAATGAGAGCCGTAGCCGGCACGGCGCCGGCGGCCTGCGACCCCGGCACCAATGCGCATATAGTTATTGATAATGTCAACAGACTATGTGACATATAACCTTTTTTTCGCGTGGCTCGTGCAGGTTTCTTCACGATTGTTTGTTGGTTTTTGAGTTCTGACGATTGGTTTTCTTCAGTTTCTTTATCTGTCGTTTCTAGTGGGAGCGGCGATAGTTTGATCACGGGACGTTTGAGAGTCCCAGTTTGAGTTTTGATCGTTGTTACACGGACATAACCGTCGGCTCCCGGGTGGACCTCCATTACACGGCCCAGGGCCCATTTTCCTGGCGGCAAGTTGTCTTCCTTAACTAGTACAATGTCGTCGATCTTTATGTTTTTTGTAGGTTTGTTCCACTTGCTTCGACGCTGCAGTTGAGATAAATAGTAACTAGACCAAGTTTTCCAGAATCGTTGCGTCATATGTTCTATAAGTTGCCATCGACGACGTATGTCAATGTTTTTGATATCACCATGATCCGCATGAGGCATAGACATCGTGGGTGATCCAGTCAAGAAGTGTCCCGGAGTAAGGCAGTTGTAGAATTCATCTGGATTTTCTGTCAAAGCGCACAGTGGCCTCGAGTTGAGACAGGCTTCGATTTTGGTCAATAGTGTTGTGAATTCTTCAAAGGTTAGTTTTTGTTCGCCAAGGACTCTTCGTAAATGGTATTTCAAGGACTTGACCGCAGCCTCCCAGATGCCCCCTCCGGTGGGCCATGCGGGGGCGTTGAAGTGCCATTCCACCTCCTTTTTGCCAATTTCATCGAAAAAGGTTGAGTTGTTTAACATTTGCTTGAATTGTTCGTATTCTTCGCGCAGGACCTTTGATGAACGTATAAAGTTGGTGCCACAGTCAGAATACATGTGCCTAGGTGTGCCTCGTCTCGCACAGAAACGTTCGAAAGCCGCCAGGAATGTTTCGGCACTCATATCTGAGGTGAGTTCTATGTGTACAGCCTTCGTGACTAGGCACACGAATACAACTATGTAGCCTTTCGAAGTTTTGACACCCCTGCCTTTGTTTATCTTGATTTCAACGTTTCCAGTGAAGTCAACACCGGAATGCGTGAATGGCCTCGACGGAATTGTTCTTTGCGGTGGTAGGTCCGCCATCAGTTGATGATGGTCGCACGGCTTGAAGCGATGACAGCGAACGCAGTGTTGAAGTTTACTTTTGACAGCCCTGTTACCTCCGATAATCCAGTAACGCTGTCTTATGTAGTTTAGGGCTTCGCGGGCTCCACCGTGTAATGTTGACATGTGACCGTGGTGAATCACTAGGTCAGTCATTCGCCCTTTTCTGGGAAGTATTGTGGGATTCTTCATGCCAGGAGGTAAGTTGGAGTGGTTTAGTCGCCCACCTACACGAATGATTCCCTTTTTATCCAGGAAGGGCATTAGCCTGTACATACAGCTATTTGTAGTTACAAGTTTGTTCTTAAGTAATAAGTTATACTCGTTAGAAAATGCCGTTTTCTGAGTGCATTTAATTATGAGTTCATTTGCCGCTTGTAGTTCGCGTGCAGTTAGGTAGCGAGTGTCAGGTGTCTGCTTGCGACGCAACTTTGCCGTGGCTCGTAATATCCACGCTGTGACCCTGATTACTCGTGTTAATGTACTGTATTTTTCTAACAACTCGTCAATGAAGTTGTTATTTTGTTTCACAGCTAGGGTTGCCTCTTCCTTTTTTATGGTTCCGATGTTAGTAGTAAAGTGACAATTTCTCGACATTTCTTCATTTTCGTTAGGTTCAGGAAGTGATGATAATGACGGTCCTTGCCACCAGAGGTCGTGATGAATCAGTTTGCTAGGATGCATCCCCCTTGAAGCACAGTCGGCTGGATTCTGCTCCGATTTGATGTACCGCCATTTTCCAGCTGGTATTATTTGTTTGATTTTTGCTACTCGGTTGGTCACGTATTTTTCCCACCGAGATGCATCTCCTTGCAGCCACGCTAAGACAACCTGAGAGTCACAGTATGCTTCTATATTAATTTCATAATCTTTGTAGACATCCATAACCTTCTGCATGAGCTGTGATAGTAGTAGCGCGCCGCATAGTTCTAGTTTGGGTAAAGTTGTTTTTTGAGATAACGCGGCAACCCTAGTTTTTGCCGTCAACAATGTTGTTATCGGCTTTCCTTTGTCATCCTTTATGCGAGTGTAGATGACACAAGCGTATGCCTTTTTACTTGCATCTGAGTAGCCCAATAGTTCAATTTTCTTAGTTATTCCACCAATCCATCGTTGGAGTTTGATGTTTTTTATTAACGGGAGCTCGCTTTTAAGTTTTCGCCATTCTTCTTGGATGTTGTTTGGAAGTTCTTCATCCCAGTTGAGTTGTTTGTTGCTCCAGACCTTTTGAAATATTAGTTTGGCTGTCACAGTGATTGCGCTGAACCAGCCTAAGGGGTCATATAGGCGTGAAATTTCTGACAGCAAACCTCTTTTTGTCAGAGGGTTTTTCTTATTGTTCACGTTCCAGTTAAATACGAAGTTGTCAGTATTACAATTCCAGCCTAGCCCCAGAGTTTTTTGGGATTCTTCCTGCTTGAAGTCAAATATGTTCTTCGTTGAGACTTGATCTTCAGTTAGGTTTTCTAGTAGTGCTTGATGACTTGCTGACCATTTTCTAAGATTCATGCCGCCACCACGAAGTAACTGAATTAGTGCGTTTTGGAGTTGTTTTGCTGCTTCAATGGAGTCGTGGCCGCTGATGAGGTCATCAACGTAGAATTCGGTTTTCAGTGTTTCAGCAGCTTCCGGATATTTGTGTCCGTCATCAATGGCTAGTTGTTTAAGGGTGCGCATAGCGAGCCATGGCGCGCACTTAAGACCATACGTTATGGTGCAAAGTTGATACTCCTGAAGTCTTTCAGAGGGCGAGTTTCGCCATATAATCTTCTGAAGGCGTTGTTGATCTTCTGAAATCCAGATGCATCGGTACATCTTCTCTACATCGGCTGTGAAGGCATATTTGTAAGTTCTCCATTTTAGGATTAAAGCCTGTATATCCTTTTGTAGGTTAGGCCCTTTTGCTTGTAGACTGTTTAAACTACAGCCGCTGGTAGTTTTCTGAGATGCGTTGAAAACGACTCGTAGTCTTGTGCTGGTAGCGTTCTCCCTCAGGACCCCATGATGAGGCAGAAAACAGTCGGAAGTTGACGTTGAAGTTGCAAGTTTCATATGTTGGAGATCCGAATATTCTTTTATAAAATCTTTGTACATTTCTGCGAGCTTAGTTTGTCTCTCCAGCCTCTTTTCAAGTTGAATAAATTGTGAAATGGCGATCTGTTTAGAACTTCCCAGGTTATCTTCGAAGTTGTTAGACATCGGCATTTTCACGATGTATTTTCCGTCCGATGCTCGTTGAACAGTTTTACAGTAGAATTCTTCACATTCGTCATTTTTGGAGATATCTTCGCTATTTTGGGTGATGTCCTCGTTTTCCCAAAATTTGGTAAGTTCGTTCATGTCGATTAAAGTTATGTGGCAGTTGAAAGTTTTTAATTTCCCGCAAAGGATGTATCCTAAGCGAGTTTGTTGAGCGACAGGAGCCTGTTTATCCCCTTTTAGGACCCCGTCCATGATGATATCGGCGTAAACGTCCGCTCCGAGAAGGAGATCCACGGGGCGCGACACGTTAAAGTCAGGGTCGGCAAGTTTCAAGTTTTTCAAGTGAGACCATTTAATGTTGTTGAATGTAGCGTTGGGCAGATTGTTCGTTATTTTGTTAAGGATTAATGCTTCCGTTTTGAATGTATATTCAGAGTATAAGGACTTGCAAGTTATTTCCGTTTTTCCTTTGCAGTTACCGGATAATTCTCCTATACCCGATACAGTTGCATGTAGTCTCGTCTCGTCCTTGGTAGGTTAAGCAGTTGTGCGGCGTTTTCACTCAAGATGTTTACTTGGGATCCCTGGTCGAGTAAAGCGCGTAGGACAATAAAGTTTCCGTCATGAGCTTGGATTTTAAGTTGAACCGTTGTTAGTAGGGCTTCCATGTCCTTTGTAGATAAATGATGGTTAGAAACATGTTGATTTGAAGTTGAAGGACGAGGCTCGTAGTTATTTTTTGAAGTTGTTATTTGTTTCTTCATATTATTGTGCAATAATGAATGATGTTTTAAATTACACTCTTTGCACGTTTTGCTAGATTTGCATTCCTTGTCGCCGTGGCTAAACAAGCAATTCTTGCATATTTGTAGTTTCGCAACAGTATTATTCCGTTGCGATGCGTCGAGGTCAATGAATTTCTGACATTGCATCAACACGTGTGAGCCGTCGCAAAGCGGGCATTTCCCGTATGCCGTATGATATGTTTTAGGGATCGTTTTGTTGTAGTTATAGTTGAAGTTGGGTTTCTTGATTGAATATTCTTTGTTAAAGGGCTTTACGTGTGTCGATTTCTGTGGAACGACAGAGTCCTTTTTGGTGCGTTTCATGGCCTCGTAAGCCATAAATTTGCTTTCCAAAAAATATAGGAAGTCATGTAGGGTCGGAATTTCTCTGTGGTCTTGAAGATCCTTCACGTAATCACTATGCGTGGCGGTGTCAAGTTTTTGCGTCATTAGGTATACAATCATCGGATCCCAAGTTGAGGTGTCTAAACCGATGTTTGTTAAACCGCTTAAACATTCGGTTATGACGTCATGCATTTTCTTTAAGTTGTAGGCGTCCGGTTGTTGAATAAGAGGAAGATGCATCATAGTGTTCATGAATGAGATGAATTGGATACGTCGATTGTCGTACCGCTGTGTCAGTATATCCCAGCAGGATTTATAGTTATCGGCGTTGACGGTTAAATGCTGGACTAATCTTTCCGCTTCACCTCGGAGTTTAGTTTTGAGATGCTGCATCTTCTGGGCGTTGTTGATTGTTGGGTTGTTGTGAATAGTTTCAATAAACAGATCTTTGAAAGAAATCCATTGATTAAAACTTCCAGAAAATTCCGGGATTTGGATTCTCGGCGCTGATTGTTGGTAGTGCACCGTCGACCAAATCTTGTTGCTAAGCTCCTTGCGCAGATAATCGTACTTCGATTCGATGTTGATAAAAGTTGTATAATATGTTTGTTGAGAGCCTTTTAGGAGGCTATCAATTTCCCAGTGCAGCTTGTCTATATCGGACCACTTTGATTTTAATATGCTCAAATTATTTTCCAGTTCCCATTTTTCGTTGCATGACGTTATATCAATTTTTGACATAGCTCGGTCAATAGCTTTGAAGTTACATTCTTGTTTGTTGAGTAGAGAAATCACGCCATCGCTGATATCTTCGTCTAATAGTCCTGTCAAGTCGAATTTGACGGTCGTTTTTTCTTCCGATAGTGAGTGCAGCCGGTTAATTATGTCGGCCTTAGTTGCCTCGAACATGGTTTTTGTTTTTCCGTAGATATCTTCCAGGAAATAGTTGATGTTCTTGTCCTCGACTTCAGTCTCAAGGACAGAATGTATGTTTTCAAAATCACCCCATAAGGCATCAAGAGACGTTAGTCGTTTGTTTAGATAGTCCGCAGTTTTTCTGGTCGTGCCATCCTTCTTGTAGTTAACGCACAGAGTTTTGATGTTCTCAAAACAGGATTGCTGTTTGGGAAGTTTATCCATTATTAGTTGTAGTTAAGTTAGTTCTTGATAAAAGAGTTTAAGTTTAAGTAAAGTTGAAGTGCGTAGTTGAAGTGCGTAGTTGAAGTTTGTTTGTAGTTGAGGCTCGTAGTTGAAGTTTGTAGTTGTAGCTTGAAGTTGTAGTTTATAGTTGTAGCTTGTAGTTAAAGTTTGACGTTGTCTCTTGTAGTTAGTTAAAGTTCGTAGTTGTATCTTATAGTTGAAGTTTGCAGTTGAAGTTTGTAGTAAGTTAATAATTTCAGTTTCACTGGTTGGCGGCCATTCTCGTCCGGGATTACCTCCGCTAGTAGTCGCTGGTGTAAGAGCTCCGGGCCGGGACGGTCGCTTTGGGTAATCCGTGTAGTTGCACTCTAAGAACGGTATGTGCGCCTTCTCAATTCACTGGTGGAACCCGCTTGTGGGAAGCCAGCAAACCGATTCGCTACCGAAATAAAGCACAAAAACACAAAATTACCTTTTTCGTTCGAAGGACCATTTAATGTAGGAGTCAGTTGGCTCATACACTTGCTTGTTGATGATGGAGTGCGTAGAAAGAACACTGATGTTAAGTTAAGGTTAAACTGGTTTATTTTCTGTTATTATAAAGATAGGTACAAGGTTTAGGTTAATTAGCTGTTCCTTCCGTTGATGTTTATCGTACGCGTGTTAAGTATGCACTCGTCTAGATATAATTCGATATTTTACAAGTAAACAACGTGACCCCAATTGGATCGCAACGTAAGCTAAACCTGCATGTACAGTCAGACTGTACAACCCTATTACTGAGACTTCGCTGTCCGTCAGTCCGTCCGTCCGTCCGTCCGTCTGTCACCAGGCTGTATCTCAAGAACTGTGATAGCTAGACAGTTGAAATTTTCACAGATGATGTATTTCTATTGCCGCTATAACAACAAATACTAAAAATAAAATAAATATTTAAGGGGGGCTCCCATACAAAAAACGTTATGGTTGCGTTAACTTTGCACCTCATTTGTATGGGGCGCTAGGCGCTATACATCATCATCATCATCATTTCAGCCATAGGACGTCCACTGCTGGACACAGGCCTCCTCAATTTACTTCCACATGGGCCGGATAGAAGCGACCCGCATCCAGCGAGTCCCCGCAACCCTGACCAGGTCGTCCGACCACCTTGCGGGTGGCCGTCCTACGCTGCGCTTGCCGGTACGTGGTCTCCACTCGAGAACCTTTCTGCCCCAACGGCCATCGGTTCTTCGAGCTATGTGCCCTGCCCATTGCCACTTCAGTTTGCTAACCCTATACATACCAGGTGCAAACTTAACTTAACCACTGAAGGATGGAAAGTGTTTGTACGGAACCCTCGGTGCGCGAGTCTGACTCGCACTTGACCGTTTTTTTTGTTTAATTGTTTCTTTATTGTATTAGTTTTCATGTGGTCCATAATAAAGAATATTATTACCTACTAGGTACCTACTACTCCTACTTTTGAACGCCACAGGCGGCCATGGCTGACAGTGTAAGATTGGAGGGGTGACGACTGCTGTTAAATTCCTAATAGGTATATCTCCTATCTCAACTCCGCAACTTTGTTTCCCATTTGTAACGTTTCGCGAATATTTCATTTGTCCAAAAGTTTTTTTTTTCTGAGACCTGTAATATTTTCAGGATTAAACAGGGTTAGGTTAGGTTAGGTTCGTTTTATAATTTTTCTGAATAATTTACAGTTTTGGAAAAAAATGCCTTGACAAATATACATTTGGCGATACAATTCAGATGCAAAAAAAAACAATAGTGTTTCAGATAGGTAGCTGGAGTAGGATCATACAGTCGTGAAAAAATTAAATAAACAAGACAACAATCAATAAGCTAAATATTTATAATGTATTAATAGTAGGTACACTACACACACATTATATTGTAATAGTAGGTACACATATATAAATAAATAAAAATACCTAAGGTTATCAAAGTTATCAAGAGAACGCTAAAATAGAAATATTAAATATATTAAGAATGGCGACACTGCAATACGAAATACGGGGAAATCACGGCTACTTACTACGCAGTTAGACATGCGCCTGCGCGCTTGGCCTTTATCGGGAGACTCGACGATGATGTCATTCGTACCCAAATCAATAGTGATTCAGACAGATTGGCGAATGAAGCGCTTTACGGCTTTCATGCGAGGAATATGGCTGTATTTAGAAATTATAAAAACGGTTTAAACTCACGTA
This sequence comes from Apotomis capreana, assembly GCA_947623375.1. Taxonomy (NCBI): domain Eukaryota; kingdom Metazoa; phylum Arthropoda; class Insecta; order Lepidoptera; family Tortricidae; genus Apotomis; species Apotomis capreana. Next base: position 11,476,387 of record OX392518.1, read on the forward strand.
AAAATTGACAGACAGCCCGATATATTTCGAACTTATATAAAGCTCTTCATCAAATCATCAGGGACAGCCATTCGTACTGCTACGGGACTCGCGGCCAACGTTCCGTGAGTTTAAAACGTTTTTATAATTATTAAGGATGTCTCACGATAGTTTTAATAATATATTTAGAGTTTAATCAGCCAGTGATATAACTTTTTTTTTGTTTATTTTTAGGGTTCCTTACCTCAATCAGCAAAAACGGAACCGTCATATAGGATCGATTGTTGTCCGTCTGTCTGTTATTAATTATTATTTTATCAATCATAGCATCTTGCGCACGAAAAAAAATATTTAAAAAACTTTACCATTGTACCCAACGACCATTTACAACGGACTATGTAAACATTTTTGAAGACATTTTTTTTCGATAGCCCTTGCTATAAAGATATACAAAAACTGGAGCTCTTTATAATTTTTCTTTACCATGAATTTACCAAAATATTTTATTTTTATTTTTGGTGCGACAACAATTATTTTCGTGGCTAAATGTGCCAGACCCGGTCATGGGGCTTTGGTAGACCTGTCGAGCACTGGGCTTTTTAGCTGATGGTGGTCATTGGTCATGATGTAATAAACAGCAGAATATAAATAAATGCGTTGTAGAGGAAAGTAGGTGTTTTAATATAATTTTCATTTATTTATTTAATCTTTATTGCACAAAAGAAAATTATCGTACCAAAGGTGGACTTATAAATAATTCACCGTCTTAAAAAAAGGAGGTACCTACTCAAATTGGACAGCACGTAGTACATGTTTTATAAGTTCTAACTTCAGAACTTGGACTTTTATGATACGTTTTTGTCAATCATTTTTCTTTCAAATATTTAAGATTGATAATTTTATATTACATTTATGGAATTTTACTATCTCTTTTTTAATTCACCGTAATCGGATAAAAAAGCGCTAAGGCGGCTGAATGACTATTCGACAATTATTGTCACATTGCGTAAGTGAGTAAAAACTGTAAAAAGGTAGTAACTATTTGTAGATTACATATGCACTTATGTCGTTTATCTTTTGATTGGCAACTTAATATTTCCCGTAACCCGTTTATGTTTTATCATTCTGCCGATTCCACTTTATTATAAATAGTAGTCTCTGAGTATTGCAGAAAGGATAACATACTTTATTACAATAATTGAGTTTTTAAACTAAATCGTTTTGCTTTAAGTGTTTTAAGTACGGGGGGCTGGAACACTTTTGTGCTTAATTTGTTTCGTGATAAAGTAAGTACTTTTGTATATTATGTTTATTTTAGTTATTCTTTTTCGTTATTTAATCTGATACCGTGTTATTGTCTTTTAATATTGATAAGAGATAAACAAACTAGCTACTTAAGATTGCAGCTACATAAAGTATTACTGATAGGAAAAAAGTGTTTTCATTTTCTACTTTTTGTTTACACCGGAAGCATTTTTTTTTAATCATATCGAAACACAACTTTAAGTCCGCTGTAGAACTTGCTATATCGGTGCGCAAAAATACTAGTTTTTTTATTACCCTGTCGTTACATAACGTCTATACCTATAGATGCGTGTTAATATGCGGAAATCGCGAGGCTGGAATAATAATGTAGCGTTATAATATAAATAGATAAGCCAAAAAGTTAAAGTCATTCTTAGCACAAAAATGACTAAAACCGCCTGTTGTTTACCTCTAATTGCTTTGTATTTCTCCTGTATGTTTTATGAAGTGTGCAATAAAGAGTACCTACTTGTATAGACTTGTAAAAATGTTTTTACACAGTACAAGAGCTATTTGAGGTCAGTCGTTAAAGATTGTTTAAATTCGCATTTTTTTTTTTGTAATTTTAGTTACGTTCATTAGAATTTAGTGAACAGCTGTATCAATTTTAAATAGATTTTTTGTAAACCTAAGATGTCCGCTTAAGGCTTAGTTTTAAGATTTTGCAATACACTTGCAGGGTCTATTACAGTCGCCATCACATATATCGCAGCATATAAGGCGTTCATAAATATCTGAACACGACTTATTGACTGGGCGTTACAGTACATGATCAGATATTTATGAACGCCTTATATGCTTTTAAATAAAACAATTTAATTTTAATTAAATTTTTCAAATGTTGACAGTGGTATCTGTAAAGCTACCGAAACGTTAGGGAGGCTCAAATAATTAATATACGCGATATATCCGTTGAAATTGTTTTTTTAAATGCATGTGTGACAGTCGCGGAAAACGATGAAAAGCCTTATGCTGCGATATATCTGATGGCGACTGTACATATGTATATTTTTTTAAGAACTTTTGTAATTACCATGGTATACAATCACTACATAGTATAAAACATAGTCGCTTCCCGCTGTCTGTCTGTCTGTCCCTATGCATGCTTAGATCTTTAAAACTACGCAACGGATTTTAATGCGATTTTTTTAATAGATAGAGTGATTCAAGCGGAAGGTGTATATGTATAAAACATGCATAATATATCAGCATTGCACCCGTACGAAGCCGGGGCGGGTCGCTAGTAAAGAATATGAATATTCATTATTTTAATTAAAGCAGTAACGTCTGCTAACGTAAACCAAATGTTTACAATGAAGCGAAAACATGAAAAAAAAATCTTTATTTATTTTATTTAGTCTCCAAACGGCTTGTGGGTGGGTGGCATCGTAGCGCGTAGCGTGAAAAATTCAATGGCTCTGGCATCAGGTTCGGTGGTCCAATAGGTAGGACGCCCGTGTTGGCCCGGAAAGCCGGTGGAGACACAGGATCAAACCCTGCCTGAACCGTTTTTTTTTTTATTTTATTTCTGCTTCGTTGTAAACAATATGAATATGAACATATCAACTTGTGTGTTTTCAGCTATCACACAAACATGGAGCCGTCTAATAAAATGGACACTGCTGAGCCAAGCAACAGGCAAAATCGAATTATGTCAGCAGATCTACCAGACGACGAACAGATAAAAGAAGCGATACAACAGAGACAGGGAATAGCAACAAGCAATGAGAGTGAAAGTGACGACTATACTTCAAGCGATTGCGACTCTGATGTCGAAGGCATGGAGAATCTATGGGATGCCCTCTTCCGAACAGCTGAACCTTACAATAACAGCATAGAACACTTAAAGAAACTTCTAGAACAATTACCCAAAAGACTCAGTACGCGGGAGCATAAGTTGTACTTAAAATACGGAGAAGAAAATTACGATAAGAAATATTTAGCGGCAATGGATAAGATGTTTAAATCGCGTTTAGTGGATCCGGATATAGACCAAGAGATTTTAATGGAGAATTTGCAGCGAATGAGAGTACGCATTAAGAGTATAATCAAGAAGAAGGAAAGAATGGCGCAACATCACCCTGTTACGTAAAATTAGTTTTCCCTAATGCTGATTGATTTAAAAAAAATGTTACAGATTATCAATGTTACTATCTAGAACTGGGCCATTGCTATTTATTGGTACTTATACATATTTAAAACCTACAGTTTGAATTTTTCATAGATAATTTTTGTTTCAATAACTACTCGAATTTGACAAAATTCACGCAGAAAACTGTTTTTTTTACTTACTTTCGACTGCACGCAATGAAAGTATAAAATAGCTAGGTTACTTTCTAGAACTCAGGGAAAAGGATTATTCACTTGAAAAAGTTGGTTCATATAATCAATTAGTGGATTATTATTCGTCATAAATTATGACGAATAATATGAAAAAATAAATTTTAAAAGGAATAAGGCTAAGCCTCTTAAGTAATAATGATACTTTGCTTTCCCCGCTACCCAAAGGTTGTCTGGAAGAGATCGCCCTTTAGCGATAAGACCGCCTATTGTCTACCATTGTTTAATTTAAGATTTCTCATGTAATTTTTTTCTTGTTGGTGTGCAATAAAGTATTGTTTGTATTGTATTGTATACTGATAACAAAAAGGAGGAATAGAACACTCTTCCTGCGTACGTTTTCCCTCAGTATAAGAGTGAATAAACATCTTCTAGGCAAGCATGCTCCACCTCAGGCCTTATTTTTACTTAACATCAGGTGCAATCGAGGCCAAATGCTTGTACCTAACACTAAAATCTCACCATCAGCAATGAGATTTTTTAAACGATTTTTAAGACGATATCAGTAACCAATGATAAAGATGTTGGAACGTGTGATGCATTCTTATATATTGTTTATGTCTACTTTACTTTTGTAATCTGTGACTCTAAAAACTTAATGTCTGTCTATCTATGGTCTCTACTTCCTCCATTGGACGTCGCTTGCAAAGATGTCACGCGTTTCTAGTATATAAAAATTACTTTATTATATCCTGACCGGATTTATATGTTTCTGTGTATTATTGGACAATACGTAACGTAAATCCCTCCTGAAGACGTTTGTTTCATTCCTGTCGACGACACACATACCCACCAGCTTCACCAGTTTCCACTCGCACGTGAGGACTTATCCGCTAGTTACATCAAAAGATAGCAAATGTATGTTTCATTTAGTACAATGATATTTGTTGTATTTGGCATTGTTATAATTATAAATAACCTTAAGAAATTATATATACTTCAAATGTTCTGCTTTATTATTTTACCCATTTTGTATTCATTCTTATCATTTTGTATATGTAATATGTATAGGTTCACTGTTTGGGCATCGTACCTACTACCTTTTTGCGAAAAACGATTTTGTAACTTGTGTTAGAGATAGCATTAGGGTTTAGTTGATTTGTGGCTTCTTAACTACTCAGCACGTATATTTTTCTAACCGTAGGTAACTAGCAAATTTCGTACTGATCCTTTAGTGGGCTTGTAGTACATTTTGAGTAGTGCCCTCTGAGCTCTTTCTAATTCCAGAAACTTGGTTTTGGAACCACCGCCCCAGACTATGTGACATGTGAAATAAAATTACAAAACATTTTATAGAAGAATATATATGAGTACCTTCAAACCTTCAAGAAAAGAGTGTACCTACTCTCACCTGAAAGGCCGGCAGCGCACTTGTGACTCCTCTGGTATTGCAGGCGACAGGGCGACGATAATTGCTTTCCATCAGGCGATCCGGTTGCTCGTTTGCCCCCTATGACATATAAAAAAAGAGTTTGACGTAGCTCACCCATCTCGTGCGCAAGCGTGAGGGCAGCAATCCGCTCTGGCACCCTTTCATCTTTGCTTGTCGCGTGAGCGATGGCGAGAGTGTTGAACGAGCGTCCAAACACGCGTCGGTCGCACACCCCGCCCGCGGCCACACCGAGGCCGCCGCCCAGGGATGTGAAGCTGGAATCACGACAAAACATTAAAACAGTGTGGCGCGGAGATAATCCCATTTGCGGTTATACCCTACACAAAGTCAGACTCTCTGGTATAAGTGAGGGCTAAACAGCCAAGCCTGATACAGTCAAGTCATGTTTAAAAAAAAAGAGACAAAACACTATTTAAATATACGTGCACAACGAGAGTTCTGGAGTGGAGGCCACGAAACAGTAAACGAAGTAGGGCGCCCTGTAACAAGGTGGAGCGACGACATTCGTAGGACAGCGGTTGATGGTATAGTGGAGGAGAAGCTGAAAATAGAGCTCAGTGGCGTGCCATGAGAGAGGCCTATGACCAGCAAACTGATGATTATGGTATGGTGATGATGACAACGAGGGTGCTGCCAACTGGTGCCGCTCTCCGCAATCTTTTTACCTTATAAATAAAGGAAGTTAGTTGTCAAGCGGAACTACGTAAACATCCGCTCGAATAGCGCGAACCATCCTATATCCAGTTTTACATAGAAACCTACCGTGAGTGTTAAATTTAGTTTTCCTCAGACGTGTTAAAATACAAAACGGGTTTGATCACGTCATAGAAGTCGAATATCGCTTGACATGTTTCGAATCGGTACGCGATTCATCAGGAGAGCCGATCAGCCGCGACTGCGGCCAACCGAGCACCGATTCGAAACATAGCGATATTCGACTTCTACGACTTCTGCAGTGTCAGTTTTAAAACCTTAAAATTTTAAGTAAAGAATTGAAATTCGGTGCTTCGAAACTTTACTCGATGTATTTAGTCTTACTTCGAGATATACCAACCTTAACCCAAGCGTCCTATTTTGGAAGGAGTGTCCAGAGAAGGCGACGCCGAGGCAGACCTCGCTCAGCCGACGAAGCCGAGCGAACCGCATCAAGTAACTCTTGCCGTCCACCGTCCCGTCTGATTGGGCCAGGTCGCCGAAGACACGTGCGTTCGTTTCTGGTGTCGCCAGTACCAGGATGAACTTCACAGAAAAACCTGGAATGATCATGTTTTTTATAGTACTGTTCCTTCCTCCTTCTCCTAGACCAGTAGTCTCATTTACTTGGGGTCATCCGTCGTCCGCATCCTCCACTGAGCACGATTTTGTGATTTTGTGTAATACTGTTATCCTTAGTATAATTTACAAAAAAATTACTGATTGTTGTGTTTCTTTCGGCGATTCTCCTCAACAGTGATCTTTTGTGAAATGCTGGTAGACTCAGACAAAAAAACACAAAAGGGTATTATAGAATAAAGTTCATTATATAGGTACAACTCTTTTGGGTGATCCACTACCTTAACCTAACACTACTCTACCCAGTTTACTATAACTAATCAGAATCTGTCATGTTTTTACTTAAGTAGTTGTAGTAACCGTATAGTATTCGGAACTAAGTATTTAATACAAGTGAAACCAAAAAGTGTTTTTCGCGATAATTGTTAAAAATAAAGAAAATTTGTTCACGTACTACCATTGAAGCCTGTCGCAATACCGTGACTTAGCAGTTAGTACGTAGTATCCTCGAGTTTAACTGACGATATGATCGTCATTTGTTTTTTTTTTGTGTAAGACTCGAAAATCCCAGGATTTGTAAATCCTACTGACTAAAAGAAAGTTCTGTTTCTATAATGACTTGAGAACATTTCTGCTAGTCATAAATCTTACAGTTACAGTTTCATACAAGGTAAGAGTCAGACCACACTAACTCTTCCAATCAAATGAACTGCCAAACCAAACAAACTGACTCACTATTTGTATGGTTTGACAGTTCATTTGCTTGGAAGTTAGACTCACCAATATTATCAGGCACCCCATCTTCATCAAAGTCCGCATTCCTGAATATAATATCCGCTTGAGTGATAGCATGGACCATCCTTCGCACCACCAGCCCCAGGCTCCCATTGCCGTCTCTCCGGAAGAACTCACGATCCGCCAACAGAAGCAGGTCGCAAATACGGGCTTGGGCTGATCGCGATGTTTCTTCGTCGTCCAGAGATACTTTCTTGATATAGCTGGTTATCAGGTTCCTTGGGGTTTATATATAAATTATTGGTCACATTGAGAAGAAGGAGATAAGTACATTTATTTTGCATCATAAATGAGGATATTGGGGATACTATATATAAATGGGAAAATACTATAGAGTCATAACAAATCTACTGACAAAACAAAAACTTAAACACAAATAACAAAAAAACGGCCAAGAGCATGTCGGGCCACGCTCAGTGTAGGGTTCCGTAGTTGCCCATCTTTCACAAAGACGAAAATTACGAGAAAGATTTCAAGCTCTATAAAAAGGTCGTAAACGCCAAAGCAACTATAATTACTTATTACCTTCTGGAATTTATTGATTATACGCACCAGATTGAGCAAAATGTTTTAATGCAGTATGGCATTTAACTAGAAGTATAAGAACACCGCGCGGCACTTACGTCATTTTAAAGAAAATTATGAAATTTTGCGATAACTCAAAAACAGCTCAACCGATTTTATTCAATATAGTTTTCATGAAAAGTACTAATAAGGCCTTATTTTCACGAATTTTCCCATAATTTTTTGACCCGTGGTTGAGAAGTTAGGGGGGCACTATTTTTTGGATTTCCCGAGCGAATATATACAAAACTGCTGTTTTTATCAAAAAAATATGTTTGAAGACCCCTATTGTTTTTAAAATACCTATTCAACGACACCCCAACGAAAAAAAAAAACACCCCCACTTTAGGTGTACGAGAGGTACCCGAATTTTTTTTTTTTTAAGATTTTTTTTAGTTTTTATTTTACCGTTTTGTCGGCGTGTTACATACACATACTCATACCAAATTTCAGCTTTCTAGTACTAATGATCACGGAGCTAAGCCGCGGACGGACAGACGGACATAGCGAAACTATAAGGGTTCCTAGACTCGCTCGGGAGATCGCTTTTTAGCGATAAGATGGCCTATTGTTTGCCTCTATTGTAATGTTAAGTGTCATCTGTATTTGTATATTTCTTTCTTCTTGAGGTGTGCAATAAAGAGTATTCTATTCTATTCTATTCTTAGTTGACTACGGAACCCTAAAAAAGAAAGCTAGGCTAAAACCGTCCCGCGTCCTAATGCAAGGGTGCCCATTACGCTCGCCGCGTTGCCACGTTGAATCGCGATACCTTTTCATTTAGAAGGACTTGGAATGAGGGTCGAGACATTAGGTCCAGCAGTTAACGGCTGATGTTCTGACTGGTGATGATGATGAGTGATGACAGAATTGACAATTCACCTGTTCACCTGTGCAAAATGGCGTCGCCTTCGAGGGGGGGTTATGAAGCTGCCGTCTTCGAAAGGCCCAAAGTGTTTGGTCAGGTCGTCCTTGTTGTATGGATCTGCGTACAAGGTGTGGTTGCCTGAAAATACCATTAGATACTGTTGAGAAATGCACCACTTACATTCCTCTATCTAGTGTTCGTAGTAACTCACATATTCAACTAGTACCACCGCAGTGATTGTTGTCATACTGTGTGGTAAAATAAAATAGAATAGAAAAGGTTGTGTCTCCGTATTAAAATTCTAAATATATTAAGGTTTAGTAAAATAAAAGATAAAAAGTGCATCAGTTGTATATTTATAAACAAAGTCCTCGTCCCAAATATATATTTCAAGAGTTATGGGACCAGAAGAAGTTTTTGCTGCGAAATAACCTCAAAATCACGTGAGTTGTATTTGTATGAAAAGAAAAGTTGAAAAAAAAAATGGCGGAGAATAAAGACTCTGGAAGATTTAATAATTATACCACAATTCGAAGGAGAAGGATTTAACAATTGGGCGTTTCGAATCAAAAGTGTGCTCAAAGAATATGGTTGTTCGGAGGCAATTCAATCGGAAGATTTTCATAAGAAAAATGATAAAGACAACACAAAGACGGAGGCGCGAGCACAATCCATATTAATATCCGCCATAGCTGACAGTCATTTAGAGTACGTGAGAAAAGATTCCGCATATTTGATGTTTAAGAATTTAGAGGACAGTTTTAAAGAAAAAGGGACCAGAAGTAAACTTTTTTTTAAGACGACAACTCAGTGAAATTAAGTACTTATCATGAAAAAACACCTTTGAAAGAACATTTCGTAAAAATTCAAGAGATATGTACACATATTGACAGAAGCAGGAACAGTTTTATCGGAGGAGGAAAAAGTAAATTACATTCTATTGTCAATGCCAAAAAGCTACGAATCAATAATAACAGCACTGGAAACTATGGGAAATTTAGAGGTTAACACAGTAATGGATAGATTGTTGGCAGAGGAGGAAAAGAAGAAAAAATTTATGAAAGGAATGATAACTACACAACGAATGCATTCAACTGTTTCCAATGTGGCAAGGCAGGCCATAAGAAATTTGAATGCCGACAGAGTTTCAACAGAGGGCAAAGTTTCTACAGAGGACAAAGTTTCAACAGAGGACAAGGTTTCAACAGAGGACAAAGTTTCAACAGAGGACAAGGTTTCAATAGAGGTCGAAGTTTCAACACAGGACAAGATTTTAACATGGCACGGGGACAACAATACCAATCAGGACAAGGACGACGATTTAATAATACAGGACATGGATTTTATGCAGCCCAAGGAGGTCGATGGAGCCAAGGACGAGGACATGGGAGTACCAACTATGCGGAGGAGAACGAGTATGAGTCGAGTGCATTTATTAACGGACCATCAAATCAAGTGAGTGAACATTCGGTTATAGACTTTTGTGTAGATTCAGGCTGTTCAGATCATTTAATAAATACAAAGGAACATTTTGTAGATTATGTTGAGTTAAAAACACCCAGAAAAATTGCTGCCGCCAAAAATGATGTTTGTTTGCAAGCGGTAGGCATTGGTAATATAGAGGTAATATTTAGAGTGGGCAGAAAAGAAAACAAATGTACTATTAAAAATGTATATTATGTTCCAGATTTAAGAAAAAATTTACTGTCTGTATCGAGAATGGAAAATGTGGGTTTCAGAGTTGAATTCTGTCTAGGAAAGGTAAGAGTATATAAGCACAATTTTCTGTTAATGATTGGAAATAATACAGGCACTCTTTACAATGTCAAATGTGAAAGTTATGTAAACTCATGCAATTTTACTCACAAAAGTGATTCTGATTTGTGGCACAGACGTTTTGGTCATTTGGGATCAAACAATTTAAACTTACTGGTGAGAAGTAATATGGTAAATGGTTTGTCAGATTTAAAAAATAAAAAAATTGATAATGATTTGTGTGAACCGTGTAGTAAAAGTAAAAAAAGTAGTAAACAACCATTCAGTAAACTGGGAATTAGAGCGAGTAAACCATTAGAGATTGTACATACAGATGTCTGTGGGGGGATTTCACCTGTCACATGGGATGGAAATAATTATTTTGTAACATTTATTGATGATTATACACATTTTACGATGGTATATCTAATACAAAACAAATCAGAGGTTTTCAAAAAATTTCAACTGTATTACAATTTAGTAACAAGACACTTCAACACTAATTTGCTAAAATTAAGAATGGATAATGGTGGAGAATATATTTCAGATGAGTTTAGACATTTTTGTTATCAGAGAGGGATTGTCATGCACCATACAGTACCATATAATCCACAAATGAATGGAGTGGCAGAAAGAATGAACAGGACATTAATGGATATGGCCAGGACAATACTAATAGATTCAGGAATGGAAAAGAAATTTTGGGGAGAAGCCGTTCTATTTGCCACATATGTAACTAACCGAAGTCCAGTTACAGGAAGAGATAAAACACCAAGTGAACTATGGGAAGGAAGAAAGCCGGATGTATCAAATTTGAGAGTTTTTGGATGTATAGCGTACAATCATATACCAAAAGAATTGACAACATTTCATATTTATAACAGGTGGAAATTAATATAGAGATCGACAGGGCTTTATGTCGTGTACCTTGAAAAAAAATCTTGGAATTTATTCTTCTGTATTTAAGGAAATATAAGAAAATACATCAAATAACTGCAATCTAAGACAATACGGGCTGAATAGGGTTGTTGTCTAAACCAAAGAGCGAAAACATAGATTTTTTTTTTATTTGACGTTGACAGATGACAGATGCATACCCAGTTTTATTAAGTTTTTTTTAATAAGAAAACTGACTAAAGTAACCGTTCCATTAAGTTCTGGTTTTGGTGTTGCCACATTTTAAAATGAGCATGTTTTTATAAATTAATAATAAAATAAATAATCATCGCAGAAAATAAATAAAAACAGAGATTACTTCATCTTTTTAAGCAGAATTGAGAAAAGTAATAAAATGATAGTCTTAAAAATATGAAATGTTGTCAATTAAGACGGAAGTTAGATGACAAAGGGAAGAAAATGATAATGATAGGATACAAATCAAATTGCGTTTACGAAGCTACCAACAAAAAGCGTTCCGTTCCGCACAAAACAACAATAACAAAATGGACAAACAAATGGAACTTTGGCTCGAAAAAATAAAAGAAGAGATGAAAAAGCAAACGGAAGAAATTAAAACGTCTCTAACAAACATATTAGAAGAAAAAATATCAACAATGAGAGAGGAAAATCAAGAACTAAAAGACACGGTCGAAAAATTAAACAGTAAAGTAGTGAAATTGGAAAAAGAAGCTAGAAAAAACAACTTAATTATGCATGGGGTAAATGAAACTGAAAAAAACCCGTCGCAACTAGCAAGTCTGGTTACTAACGTGTTCAAGAGTATGGGTATAACCATCAAATTAAATCAAATAAGCAATCTATACAGAATGGGCAAATATAGCGATAAAAAGAAAAGACCCATATTAATTACCCTGACCACAACTTGGAAGAAAACTGAAATCCTGAGAAAAAAGAATAAAAAAACCCTACCAAATAAAATATATGTCACCGAGGACTTCCCAAAGGAGATCCTGATTAAAAGAAAGGAGCTGCAGCCTCAACTCCAAGAAGAGAGGAAAAAGGGAAATGTTGTATATATTAACTACGACCAACTAGTAATAAAAGAAAATAAACAAGAAAAAAGGAAAAGAACAGAGACCACGTCTCCAAGGACAGAAGAGGAGGAAAACTGCAACAACCCACATAAAATAAATAAAATAAACGCTTTTACTCTCATGTCACCAATGAACACTCCTTCCCACAAAGCTGCATCTAAGGGGAGTAACACAGAGGCAAGGAAGAAGATGCCCTCAAGCAGTTCAGAGACCCCAAAAAACTACAACCCAGCAACAACACCAACACCGGAAACATCAAAACAATCAATATAAAAGAAAATAAAAAGAAACAACAAACACTGTTTGCCCCCCAAGCCGGCTTGTCACCGTGGGGGAAAGCGACTGCCACCCTCTAGAGAATAATAACACCGAAAGACAACAGCAAGTAAACAAACCCAAAATTTACATAGCAACATACAACACAAGAACACTATCCACCCATGAAAGACTAATAGAATTGACAAAAGCACTGGAAACAGTTAAACGATGGGCAGATGATGTTGTCCAGTTAGCAGGTCCTAACTGGATATGGAAGGCACAGGACAGAATTGTATGGAGATCTCTGGAGGAGGCCTTTACCTTATAGAGGGTTCTAGTGTGGTGTTATAGTGAATTATTTAAAAAAAAAAGAAAAAAAAAGAAAAAAATTTCATTGTATTATATTAATTTAGTCATTTAAGAAAAGTTTCTAAACTTAGTTTTATACTTAGCATTTATTGTCTAAATTTGTAGCAATGTTCATCACCCTACTAGAAATAAAAGGCTTTTATATTTATTTACAACATAGGAGGATACAAACTTTTTGATGTAGAAAAACAGAAAGCAGTTACAGCGAGAAATGTGATCTTTGATGAGCAATCTACAAGAAAGGAAAAGACAGCATATATACCAGATTATGACACTTCTGACGAGACAGATCAGGAACAGAAAAATGATAACTTGAAAATGGAATTAACAGAAAAGGATAACACTGAAAAAGAAATAATAATAGAAGAATTAAAAGACCAGACAGAAGAAGAGACATGCAATGAAAAAGAAAGAGAAAGCAGTGAAAGAGGAAGAGAAAAAAGAAAGATAAGTAAGCCAAAATGGCAAGAAGATTATGTGATGAATCTTGAAGAGGATGATGAAGCTCTATTTTCACTTCTAAGTAGTAACTATGAAGATGTACCACTTTTATATGATGACATTAAAGAGAGAGAAGACAGAAGAGATTGGGAGAAGGCAGTAGATGAAGAGCTGAAAGTATTAAAAGAAAGTGAGACTTTTGAGATAGTGCCGGAGCCAGATAAAAAAAAGGTATTAGATGGAAAATGGGTTTTTACAAGGAAAGAAATGGAAAGTGGAAGTTTATGTAAGGCAAGACTAGTAGTACGAGGTTTTCAACAGGAAGAGAAATTTGAAGATGTGTACTCACCTGTTTTAAGATTGCAAACGCTTAGGACGCTGTTATCAGTAGCCGCAAGGAAGGATTATCATATAAATCAAATGGATGTCAAGGGAGCATTTCTGTATGGAAAAATAGATGAGGAGGTATATCTCAAACCTCCAGAAGGGATGACAATACAAGAAGGCTATGTGTTAAAGTTAAAGAAATCCTTATATGGACTGAAGAAATCACCGAAGTACTGGTACGAAAAATTCAATGATACGATCAAGTCATATGGCTTTAAACGCTCTGATAATGATTATTGTCTATTCAGTAAGGGGAATATATATCTACTATTATATGTTGATGATCTCTTAATTTTAAGTTCAAATTTAAAGGAAATAGAGTCAGTTAAAGATTTTTTGAAAACCAAATTCCGTATGAAAGACATGGGGTACAAATGATTTGATGTATTTAGGTATTTCACAGAAAACGTCAGAAGGCATCTCAATTAATCAGTCGAAATACTTACAAAATGTTTTAAATAAGTTCAACATGCAAGATTGTAATGGTTGTGATACACCTATGGATAGTAATTTTAAATTTGATGAAAACTTACCTGTTGACATGTCTTTTGAATATCAGTGTAGGTCACTGATAGGCTCACTTATGTACGCAACTGTAGGATCTAGACCTGACTTAGCTGCCTCTGTATATAATTTAAGTCGTTTCCAGTCTAAGCCTAATGTAGAATTATGGAGGGCGTTGAAACGATTGTTAAGATATGTGAAGAACACTGTAAACTTCTCATTATTATATACTAAGGATGTCTCTAGTAAGCCTTTGTTGGGATATGCAGATGCAGACTATGCTCGGACAGATGATAGAAAGTCTACATCTGGATATTTATTTAAAGTCTTTAACAACACTGTTGTGTGGAGGTCTAAGAAACAAAATGCAATTGCCTTAAGCACCACTGAAGCTGAATATGTAGCATTATGTGAGAGTATAATGGAGGCTTGCTGGATGTTAAAACTTTTATTAGATTTAAATATTGAAATGGATAGTGTAACTATTTTTGAAGACAACCAGAGCACAATTAAATCAATTAAAAATCCAGACCAAAAGAGACTAAAGCATATAGATATTAAATATAATTATATAAAGCAAAAGGTGGAGGAAAATATTGTCAGTGTCAAGTATATTAGTACAAAAGAGCAATTAGCAGATATTTTCACAAAGCCTTTGAGTAAAAATGTTTTTGTCAATATTGTACAACAGTTAGGTCTTACGAAGAGGAATGTATGTGCTGAGGAAGAGTGTTGAGAAATGCACCACTTACATTCCTCTATCTAGTGTTCGTAGTAACTCACATATTCAACTAGTACCACCGCAGTGATTGTTGTCATACTGTGTGGTAAAATAAAATAGAATAGAAAAGGTTGTGTCTCCGTATTAAAATTCTAAATATATTATTAAGGTTTAGTAAAATAAAAGATAAAAAGTGCATCAGTTGTATATTTATAAACAAAGTCCTCGTCCCAAATATGTATTTCAAGAGATACTAGTATAAGAACTTCCCTTTTGAGCCGGTTTCAAAAAAGGGGGAGGTTCTTAGTTTGTCTTGAAGTTTTTTGACGTGATAACGACATGATAAACGCCGGCTGCACGGACGAAAAATTTATGACACACGTTCCGAGAGAGAGCGCGGAACATGCGATGATACTCGCGATAGAGAGGCACGATCAGCCTAAGCGTTCGGCTTGTGACGCACCTATCTCTCTTCCACTCCATCGGCCGGCATACGTGATCACGTAAAATTATCGTCCGTAAACCGACTTTACAAACAATTATTTTTTTATATTAGTGTGTGTTCCCAGTACATTTGGAAGGGTATTTTGAAAATATAGTTGGTCCCATTGACATCTCATCAAAACTGTTGATGGGATCCTGGAGATATCAACGAAACTCTTTAATTATCATAAGCATACCTGATTAGAGTATTTTTAGTAACTTGTTCAGATGTTCTCGGAAATACGATTTTCTTTGGTTCAGACTCGCAGTAACATGTCATAAGATCTTACCCATATGCAGAACCCCGTAAAATTGTCCATCATCCCCGATGTAGCCCTCCGCAGAGCCGGTAGAGGGCGCTTCTAGCGGAAACCCAGACGCCATCGTCACGTCGTGGAGCGAGAACTCCTTGCTCGTTTTATTGTCGTCCAAGTCAGGGTCCAGGTGGATGTACTTGAGCCTTGTCAGATGATGGTACGATCCTAGAAGTTGTAGGAGTTATTATAGGCCGACGAAGATATTGGGATGAACAATCAGATAGTTAACTGAGCCGAGGCAAGAAGCAGTACGTGCCGCAAGCCTCGTTAAGTGGCCGACGCACTAGTATGAACAGACGGTATGCCCGTTAGAGACAAATGGCGTTTCAACGTCCCTATAAAGCAGGTATTGACCTCCAGCATTACGTTTACCTGAGACTAGTACAGAGTATAAGATAGTTTTGGGCAGCCTGGTGGGCTCCATACGTACAAGGTGGCCGCACCAACGCAGTTGACTCAGCAAATTACCACATACGCCAAACGCCAACTCCGTTATACTCGGCCCAAGCCCTCCTATCACTACACCTAACACAGATGGGGACATTGGGGACCTATGCTGTGCTACATGCTGCCGAACTTTCAAAACCAAATTCGGGTTTGCTAGTCATGCCCGCGCTCACGCCTGTAGGCAAACGTAAATTTATACGTTCTTGTTAATAGGGAGTCGCCGTCAACGGATATGTCTGGGAGGACAACATCATCATCATCATCATGAACCACTGGGGCGAACCGGGGTGTTCAACCCCGCTATGCACCTTTGAATGTCCAAAGGCCACACCCCTGGGTGGGACGGTCAAGTCTAGTTTTTCGTTAGGGAGAGAAGGATTATTGGACTAGCTGCGCCGCGTGGTGTTACCCGCTCATCCCACGGGCACACTGCATTTTTTCGGGTTAAAAAGTAACCTATGTGTTATTCCATGGTGTCAGCTACCTTCATACAAAAAATTATCAAAATTGGTCTAGCCGTTTGAGCGTGAAGAAGTAACAAACATGCACATAAGCTCACGTGATTTACCTCTGCTTACCTATAGGAAGCATTTTCAGACACAGCAGGTATTCTTTCGTCCCAAATTTTGCTGTCACAATAGAAGAGCCCGGCAAATTACACATATAATTATGATGCTCGGTACAGATTTCGTAGGCCAATGCACTGATGATAACTAAACCTAGCGTAAAGGACACGCACATGGCAAGATTTTGAATTGATTATTTAAAACGAAATCATCTGATCCCAGACGTCATTGCAGTAAATGACAGGTTTTTTTTTCTTAATTATTCTCATCAGAATGTCACTTCACGGTCTGAGGAAGGTTGGAGGAAGGTTCTTAACTTAGCTCTATGGCAGGTTGAACTATTATCTTGGCTGTAAATGTGAGCTCCTCGTCATAATGTTGTCTGAAGGGCTACTCCGATGTTCGATATTTTACCGTCGCATAGTGCCATTCCACTCACTCAAATATACTTTGACAGTAGATTCGTCAGTCAATTTACGAACATCGGAGTTGCCCTTCTGATGTGTGTCTGATGTAGTCGTCGACATAGAGTATATTGAATGTTTTATAGTCGTCGATCTCTAACTATTCAACCGCCATAACTCCGCCATTTTGAAAAAAATCTTAAATCCAATTATAAGATCTCCCCTCTTGAAGAACCACATACGGTAGCCCCCGGGGTAAACCTCGGCATGGGAACTCAGGGAGAATTGGTTGAAAAATGTGACCTGTGTGCGAGAACAGCCGGAAATCTGGACAACTGGATAATTGTATAGGTATCCGGAATTTGGATATACGCAAGCATTTTGGGGCAAGCTGAAACAGATTTGCCTTCTCCGGCATATCGCAGAGACACTACAGTTCATACAATGCCTCGTACTTACACGGCATGGTAGTGACATAAGATTCTTGGTAGTGACTGACTCGGATTGTCGTCCACCGAAGCGGCCCGGCCTTTCAACCGCGTTTTTCTTTTACAAATCTGATAAAGGCACTTGCAGACGACCAAATTGCAATTTTTTATACGATCGCGCTTAAGTGGTCCGATCGTCTATAAGTCTTAAAGTATTTATTTACAAGTATTGTAAAAAAAATATTACATGCGGTCTATGGTATGATGCGTCGAACGTCGAATCGAACTGTCACTGTCATGTCGAATTGAAGCTATGTTGGAGTTATTATTTTTATTTCTCGTTTATTTATTTACAAGTTTACCTTAAACAGTAAGACTAATCATTAATTAGTGTCAATTTAAATAAATTCTGACACCGCTAAAGAAAAATGTATAAAAACGAAAATGTGTTTGTTTATACCATAATTTCATAATCCAACTATACAAAAAGCTTGGTGTTGGTGCTTTTGGAGTTGTGCACCTGTGCCGGCTAAAAATTACTTAGCCATGTCCGACCGTACGTCATTGGACTCGCAAAATATATTTTCAGACAGTCAAGGTGAGTTTGAAAATACCAGTATTCCATATTATATTTATTATTTGATAACTTCATTCATCAATCATTAATTTTTATGCGACGCCTAGATACTAATTCCAAACTTATAGCAAATGGATTGTAAGAGAACTTGGCAGCTTCTGCATAGTTAAATAATACTCTATAAATGTATCACATGTTTTTATAATGAATTTAAGAAAATGCTAGTCTGAAAATGGTTGTGCCACACTCTATTGGGATCGATCTATCATCAACGATAGGCCTGATATCGTGCTGGTTGATCTATCTAATAAGACATCACAACAATATCTATCTTTAGCCCAATGGTTGAATAGTAGAGAATGCCTTATGGATTTCTGTCCATCATTTTGTACACTTGTATGCAATAAAATAATTTTTAAATGAGTTTATTAATTTATTGCTTGGATTTAGTGTTTTTTTTTACAAGAACTTGTCTCTTTTACAGTGTCTATTAACATAGAAACAGTGTACATAAAAGAGGAGGTGAAAGAGGACACAGAGGACTTGGGAAAAGAGGCTGAGAGTTTAAAGGATGAGCCGGAATGGGAAGACGGTAACAATTCGAATGATGTTGAGTATCCACGAGTTGGCACGTGTGAGGTTAACCTGGTGTTGCCGGAGCCATTGCAGACACGTATCTGGCCCTCAGACCAACTGCAAACACCAACAGACACCTGGCCCACAGACCAAGGTGAGTTGAGTTAACCTCCTACCTACTGGCATCCATAAGTAGTCAGTTTGATTCAAGCCTTGTTTAATAGACAGAAATTGACTTTTCTTAAACGTTTCTTAATGTATCATAATTAAATAAATAATAAAAATAAATATTAGACAACCTCACACAAATTGATCTAGTCCCAAATTAAGCTCAAGAAGGCTTGTGTTATGGGCACAAGACGACGATATACCCCTTCGGCCGTTAAGGACACCGAAGTAGGAAACTAGTTTCCTCAATGCCTTTTTTAGGGTTCCGTAGTCAACTAGGAACCCTTTATAGTTTCGCCATTATTTTTTTCGTTCCGACACTAGTGTGTGGGATGTCATTGAATATTATCTCCAAACATTATTTTTTGATAAAGTCAGCAGTTTTGTAAATATTCGCTCTGAAAATAAAACAAGTAGTGTCCCCCCCCTCTAAATTTTCAACCACGGGTCATAAAAATTATGGAAAAATTCATGAAAATGAGGCCTGTTAAGAACTTTCAATGAAAACTATATTGAATCAATTCGGTCAAGCTGTTTTTGAGTTATCGCAAAATTTCATAAATTTCTTTAAAATGACGTAAGTGCTGTAAGTACTTTGGCGTTTACGACCTTTTTTATAGAGCTTTAAATCTTTCTCGTAATTTAAACCTCGGACTTAAAATCGCGGTTTTAAACCCGTCTATTGAGAAGGATGGGCAACTACGGAACCCTACACTGAGCGTGGCCCAACATGCTCTTGGCCGGTTTTTATACCTCTACGTAACTGGTTTCCTATAGGGCTTTTTTTATACTTCTACGTAGCTGGTTTCCTACTATGTTTCTGTTATTTCAGCCACGAAACTATAACTGGATTTACCCTCAATTCAGTACCCTTCGGCCGTTAAAGTAATAACTAAGTATATGACATTAAGAACGTACTGGCTGCATACGTGCCTACTAGACTAATGAGTTTCTTATTATTCTTGAATAGATAGGTAATGGTAATACTTATTAAGAGGCCTTATTCCTTTTAAAATTTATTTTTTTCATATTATGACGTATATATTGATAATTTCAACCAACTTTTTGAAGTGAATAATATTTCTTCCCGAGTTCTAGGTAGTAACGTAGCTATTTCATGCTTTCATTGCGTGCAGTCGAAAAGAAGTTGAAAAAACGAATTTTCCTCGTGAATTTTGTCAATTTCGAGTAGTTTTTCGAACAAAAATTATCAATGAAAAATTCAAACTGTAGGTTTCAAATATATACTAATAAATCCCAATAGCCCTGTTCTAGGTAGTAACATCAATAATATGTTAAGAAACATGTTTGATAATAGAGAAAAATGTCTAAACAATCAGCATTTTAAAAGGAATAAGGCCTCTTAATGTCATATAATTAGTTATAACTTTAACGGCCGAAGGGTACTGGATAGAGGGTAAATCCAGTTATAGTTTCATAGGTGGCTGAAATAACAGAAACATAGTACTTTCAGGAAACCAGAGCTACGTAGAAGTATAAAAAAAGGCGTTTAGGAAACTAGTTTCCTAACTTCGGTTTCCTTAACGGCCGAAGGGCGATATACATACTTATATAGATAAATATATACTTAAATACATAGAACAACCATGACCCGAGCACAAATATTCGAGTTCATCACACAAATATTTGCCCTGGCCGGGATTCGAACCCGGGATCGCCGGCTCAGTAGGCAGGTGTTTACAAACCGAGCCAAACGTGTCGTCATTATTAATTATAATTATCATTGGTAATATAAATTATAGAAATTAGTTTGTCTCATCTCATAACAAATACTAACAAAAAATAAAAAAAAACCAATAGATTTTATAATTTTGAATTAATGCAATTGTTGACACTTTACTGCAAATGCAGTTCACTTTCATGAGCGCGATTTTTTGTTGCTATGAATCGATAATTATCCATGTGTTATTATCACGATAATTATCATGATGATTATCATCTAACCCTGCTAGTAATACACTAAACAGAAACGAGTGGTAAGTAATAGAATAGGCCTTTGCCAAAGTTGGGCAAAGACACCTGATTCTCGGTGTCACAGACTCACTAGACTGTTTGGAATAAGATCAAAAACTGTAATTTTAAGCTAACAAAATTTTTGTCTTTGTTTTTTATTTCTGTTACTAAGCACTATGAGGTTCTATCTAAATAAATAAAGAATTTATTATGGTTATTATGAAAACACGCTTTTAGCGTAACATCATAAAAAAAACATGTCATAATGACCCATACCCATCGATATTTTTCTAAGCCCCCGGCCTCTGCAATGATCACAGTATGTTGACGGAAAATATGGTGCTCTAGAAGGCGGGTCAAGTAATAAAATAAAATCCACTGGATAGCAGCAGCAAATAAATTAAACGTACAGGGAATAAAATAAAGTACCACTTGGACATTAATACTTTTTTTTATCTAGCCTGTGCGTGTGTATGTCCCACTGCTGGGCAAAGGCCTCCCCTCTTTCTCGCCACTCGTCCCGCTGAAGAGCAAGTTCCTCCCGAACATTCTCGAATGCGTACAGGTCATCCCGCCATCTCCTGAGATAGATTATACTTAGTTAAACAAAAATTAAAAAGAGGGCTTATTTATGGCAACATTAATTACTTTTATCCTATCATTTGAAAAGCATTCCTTTAGGAATTTAGTTTGCCATTTGTACTTTAGTCATTTAGCAAATTTTACCCGTTATCCTATCAAATACCGTACACATAAGGTGACCCTCTTTCTTCCTTCTTGAACTCCCTGTTGCATCTACTTTGTTAATCTGTCTTTAAAGCAAGCTATGTAAAAATATGTTCTTTTTATTTCAGTTCCATTGCAAACAAGTGCAAGCATCGTCGAGCCGACCATCCCAGCGGATATTCGTGAGCAACTAAAGAAAGCAATTATTAAAAGTGTTCAGAGTGGGTCAAAAGGACACAAAGTCCGTGCAAAGAAGACATACATCTGTGACACGTGTAACAAAGAATTCAAACAATCAGGCCACTTACAAAAACACATACGAATACACACCGGAGTCAAACCGTTTTCCTGTGAGACTTGCAGTAAAGTGTTCACACAACCAGGACACTTGGAAATTCACAAGCGAATTCACACGGGAGTTAAACCTTATTCCTGTGACCTGTGCGATAAGAAGTTCACGCAAAAATGCCATCTCAAAGTGCATATACGAATACACACGGGCGAGAAACCTTATAAATGTGAATTATGTGAAAAATCATTCATACAACTTAGCAACTTGAAGATTCACAGAGAGACTCACACAGGGGAAAAGTCGTTCGTCTGTGAACTGTGTAATAAGGACTTCACGGGTTTAACCGATTTAAAAAGACACAAACAAATCCACATGTCAGACAGACCTTACTGTTGTGAAGTGTGTAATGAGAGATTTAAGCAACTATGTCATTTAAAAACACACAGCCGCATCCATACAGGGGAAAGACCGTTTTCCTGTGAAGTGTGCTTGAGAAAGTTCTCAGAGTCGCATATCTTGAAGAGGCACATGGCTACCCACACTGGAGTTAAGCCTTATTCGTGTGAGATTTGCCAGAAGAAGTTCACACAATTGGGGAATTTAAAGAGGCATGTCAATCAAACTCATACGTAGAGGAGCGCTTACGCAAATGGATTCTGAAAATCGAGTTTAAAGTATTATGGCATTCTATAACAATACAATGCCAATGTAATTATGAGCGTTTCGCAATTAACCCGCATTATAATAAGGGATTTAATGTCCTTTGATAATGTTAATGGTAATGATTCTAGATTCGGAAACGGAAACGAAATCGTTCCTGTATAATTCTCCTCGTATTTTTTTTATGAAAAAGTATAATTTTTTAAATTACGTATGCAATTTATTAATAATGTGTCGCGGCCCTAGCATGATCTACAGGAGAAGCGGGGGCGAGACGGGCCTAACCAGTTCCGATAACCCTTTCACGGCCGCTGCCGCGCCGCCACCGCCGAGCTCCCTTCTCTTGCTTCACCGACCGCGCATGCGACACACGCTGCGCACATACCATTTTTTATTATTTAATTTAATCCAACCATTGTGGAACCTCGAATTACAAGAATGTAACGAACATCACGCCTTCTTTATTTTTCTACTGAGACCCCGAGTCTTAACATAATGAAATACCAATTGCATGATATCTAGGTTAAGCGATAATGTTATAAATCAGGGTTATTAAAAATGTTTCAACATTTTAATAGTTTACAACTTTTCCAACCTAATGCGCCACCTTTTTTTTTATACTACGACGGTGGCAAACAAGCATGCGGCCTGTCTGATGTTAAGCAGTTACCGCCGCCTATGAACGCTTGCAACGCCAGGAGCATCACACGCACGCTGCCGACCCTTTAAGAACCTATTTACTCCCCTCTTGAAGAACCGCATACTGTAGCCCCCGGGGAAAACCTTAACGGCCCGGCCTCGACTTCGAGCGACTAAAATATTATAGCGACTATTATAGCGTAGCGGAGAGCGGCGACCATAGGAGTAAGCGAGATACAGCACTCGCAGCTTCCGCTCGCACCTAAGGTCGCCGCTCGCGCGAAGTCCTGGCCGAGCCGTGTGCTTACCTTAAAAATTGAAAATGTACAAATACTTACTTACATCCTTAATAGGCTAGTTATAAATAAATAAATAAATATTAAGGGACAATCATACACAAATCGACCTAGTCCCAAACTAAGCAATGCTTGTACTATGGGTACTAGACGACGATATACATAATATATAAATACATATATAGATAGCATCCATGACCCAAGAACAAATATTTGCACAAATATTTGCCCCGGCCGGGATTCGAACCCGGGACCGCCGACTCAGTAGGCAGGTGTCTACAAACCGAGCCAAACGCGTCGTCAAAGTTGTCTCATGTCAAATTGTAATAAACTAATGTTTATTCCGTATACTATTTAGCAAATTTGTCAGTTGACTCATGTCAAATTGTAATAAACTAATGTTTATTCCGTATACTATTTAGCAAAGGAAACCTAAATATATATTTTTTAATCCATAAAAGTGAAAGATGGGCGAATCAATGTTAATTTAAAAATATGGGTTTTAATCTGTATTTTGAAATGCTTAAAACGCTGTCCGCCATTTTCGCTTATGATACGTCATCGGTCCTGTAAAGAAAACTGAAAGTGTACTTTGACTTCGATTAGTCCTTCTCGATCTTCTGTCAAAGTATATTGAAGGGAGCGGAATGGCACTATACGACGGTCGAATTTCGAATATTAACGGGTAATTCTACGTCACGCCACAGATTAGCAAAAGGCAAAAATGGCGGACGGCGTTTTTGACTGTTCATGAAATTTCTAATTTTCAATTGATAAAATGTAGCTTTCTAGCTTTTACAAAAATACAAGATATTTTTTTTAGAGCTAGTAAGATCATTATTAACCATTTAAAATATATTTCAAAACTGGGTCTATTAGCCTATTATTATACAGTGCATCAAACGATAGTACAGAAAAAAAAGGAAAAAGTTTTAATCGCCCCATACCGTATAATCTCCATACGGTATACCCAGTTTTTCAATTCTTAGAGCTGTCAGTTACTCGATTGATTCCTTTTTCGTCATATTCCTGATTGGACACATTCTTGTTTCGCCACATTCCTGTTTACAAAACGGAATACGGCTAAACAGTAGGTATAACAGGAATGTGCTGAAACAAGAATGTGTCCAATCAGGAATTCGACGAAAAAGGAATCAATCGGTTACTCTGGTTCTTCTACATCCGTTAATTCCTGATTCGATATTGCAGGGGATTTTATCCATATTTAAATGAGGGCATCAGGGAATTTCCACGGTCACCAATACCTACACAAAATTGAGCTCATTTCGTATGGTTTGCTTAGACCTTTGCGTCGCCCTCGTGGGGCTGTCTTCAAAAGGTCGCTGGAATACGAATTTGTATAGGCATTGTTTACTCTTAATGTTAAGAGGCCTTATTCCTTTTAAAAAATATTTTTTTCATATTATAACAAATCTATTGATAATTTCAACCAACTTTTTAAAATGAATAATACTTTTCCCCGAGTTCTAGGTAGTAACATAGCTATTTCATGCTTTCATTGCGTGCAGTCGAAAATAAGTTGTAAAAACTAATTTTCCGCGTGAATTTTGTCAATTTCGAGTAGTTTTTGAAACCAAAGTTCTCAATGAAAAATTCAAACTGTAGGTTTCAAATACATACCAATACATCCCAATAGCCCTGTTCTAGGTAGTAACATCAATAATATGTTAAGAGAAATGTTTGATCGTAGACAAAATGTCTAAAACAATCAGCATTTTAAAAGGAATAAGGCCCCCTAAGCTTAAAAAATATCTAAATAAAACCTATAGAAAATGTAAGTCAACTTTTATTAATTGAACTCGCGTTTAATAACAAATGTGAACAGACCATACAAACCAAACTTTTACATTTTAAATAATATTTGGATAAAAAAGGGAGCATTGGTTTATCTTTCAGAAGTTTGGTTCTTTTCTGATCTAGTCTTTCCTGACGACTAAAGCGTAGTTTTAGCACGGACCTGCTTCATAGGTCCGATCGTCTATTAATTGTCGTGACTCCCCGCTATCCTCACGACGTCATCCGTCCATCTAGTCGGGGCCGAACCACGCTGCGCTTTCCTATACGTGGTCGCCACTCCAGGGCTTTGCTGCCCCATCGGACGCTTTCCTTCTCTCTGTACCTATGAAATATTGTCAAAAACAGTCCTGCTGTTTTGGCGTGATGGCCCAAATAGAGTGGCGAGTCGCGTCCGCTATCAATGCTCATGTTGTAAATCCTATTTCGCGATTAAGAATTTATTTGAAATCATGATCGCGTTAAGACATGGATTATATAGTTTTATAACAGAATAGATTATGTGTTTATGTAACGCTTCTCATGTGAGCTCTTTTATGCCTATTCCAATTAGTCGACTGTGTGAACTTCTTTTCACAAATATCGCACGAATACGGCTTCAGACCAGTGTGAGTACGCTCGTGTATCCTCAAATAGGTTAACATCGTGAACTTTTTATCACAAAGTTCACAAGAGAAAGGTTTAACTCCCGAGTGAATTCTTTCATGTAATTTTAATTTATACGGTTGCATGAACTTTTTGTTACATACTTGGCATGTATAAGGCTTTATACCGGTATGAGTCAACGCATGTCTTTTCAAAGCACTAGTTCCTCTGAATTCCTTTTTACAAATTTCACACGAATATTTTTTTACTCCCGAATGTATTAATTCATGCATTCTCAAATTACACAATTGTCTGAACTTTTTTTCACATACTGGGCATGAATAACGCTTCGTGTCCTCGTGGATTAATCTATGCGTTTTCAAATTGCTTATTTGCGTGAACTCTCTTTGACAAATGTCGCAGACGTAAAGTTTGTTTCCCTCGTGAATTCGTTTATGTGTTCGCAAATTGCTTAAAACTGTGAACTTTTTGTCACATATATCACATTGGTAAGGTTTTTCACCGGTGTGAAGAACTTTGTGTGTTTTTAAACTGCTGGATTTTGTGAACGTCTTTTTGCATATTTCGCACTGATTTTTCAATGTTTGTTCGTTCTTAGCACTGTAATCTTTTGAGGACTTGGTTGTGCTCTTGGTTGACTTCCTGTTGCTAGGCTGCTCGCAGGTAATGTTTGCCTCATTTAATGCTGCTGGAACACCTGGAACAAAAAAAAATGCTTAAACTTGGTAAAACAAAATACGATCGACGGAACGGACCCATGAGCAACGGAAAGGAGATAAAACATGTATAAAGATTATGATTTTTTATTTAGAAGCATGGTGTGTAGGGACTGATGCAATGCAGCCCTCAAATTAATCCTAGTGGCACTCATGAATGACACAGAACACAAAAAGACAGTAGTTAACTACAACTGCATATTTATTCCCCAAACCCCAAGTCCCCTTTCGCTCAGTGACTTAAACTGGCTGACGCCGAGCCGCCTTTGATAATGCTCTGGGAATACTTAAATAGAAGAATACTTAACCTTTTAGCCGCCAAAAACGGTTGTGGCCGGCAGCGGAAAATTGCTCCATTGACGCCAACGTCACAAGTATTTTTCAATTCCTTTTGATTTTGGAGCAATTTTTGCTATGACGTCAGGGGCACGCTGAATTATTTCCAAATCATAGGCCATAAGTGGGAGCGAGAGACTGTGTTCCAATTCTCAACTGATAAATAAGTCACAGAGCATCCATCACGTTTTGTCAAAATGCGAGAATGAGTGACAGATGCTTTGTCACTTCTTTATCACGTGAGAAACACATCCATCATAGGCCCCATGCATGCCCTGATGTCATGATCGGACCTTTACTGCAATTTACACTCACCATGTGGCAATGGCAAGGTCTCGTGATCGCACGAGCCCTCATTTTCCGATTCTGGCTCCTCTTTCACTCCTCTCTCCTCCAACTTCACTTGTACTACTTCTACTTGCCCATCCTCCAACTTCACTCCCTCTCGTGTTATAGGATTTTCCCCTAACTCAATTTCTATCTTGATGAACACTGCAAGTAGGAGATAAACTGCTGGTTATGTAAATTTTAAACTAAATCAAGTTTATATTGAATTAGTAGAAGAAGATGCCTGCAACTTTGTAATTTTTATTCTTTACCATAGTCAGATAAAAAGTATTTTTATTTATTTAAAATTTATTGCAGAGATCAAGCTAGTACAAATGGCGGGCTTAATGCCACAAGGCATTCTCTACCAGTCAACCATAGGGCTAAACAGAAACATTGAGTTGGTGCAGGGTCTATGAGTATAACGTTCGGAGACTATAAAAAAAACACACAAATTTAAATAAAATATAATATACATACTTAAACTTACACAAATACATAATTATAATATACTACATACATATAGATTCATGTACCCAGTGATAACATCATACCAATAATAATTCATCTTGAAACAATTGTTTTAGACAGATATATCAGAAAGATGCTTGCGTAGCATGCGCTTAAAAATAGGTTTGCTTTGTGCTTGCCTGATGGGGAGTGGAAGATCATTCCAGAGTCGTATTGCCTGGACGGTAAAAGAATTTGACAAAAACCCGGTGCGATGGGGAGGGACGATGAGCGTGAGGGTACGAGAAATGCGGAGAGTACAGCCTGGTCGAGCAGTAACAAAGTGAAATCTGGTTCTGAGATAATCAGGAGCGGCTGGATCGAATAAGATGGAATAAAGCGTGCATAAGACTCGTAACGACCTACGTTCTCGAATCGGGAGCCAATTAAGTTGACGGCGAAAATCAGAAATATCAGAAATCAGAAGTATCTTTGGATGTCCTAAATTGGTTAAAATGCGTCAGCTGTTTCGGTGTGATGAGCAGACAAATAGATTTTTATATGTTGCGCGCCCATACATATCCTGCATCGAGCAGATCGTCCTGTTAAGAGTTTTCAGGGAAACTGAATAAAGTTTAGAAGTTTATAAATTCATAATAATATAGATATCTTATTTTGTGGCAAGCTTTTGTTGCCAATTGTGCTTGTTTACTTTTTTTTTTCGCAGAGCTTTTTTAAAAGTTTACATAGTTTAAATCACAAGTAAGCATGATGGCTTCTCAATGGGCGGACCATACTTTTATTGTTGTTATTCTGTCCCATGTCCTGGAGGACTCGACTTCTCTGCCATGGTAAGCTAAAACACCGTAGGCAGTTCTTAGGCAAATGTTGATAATTTCTATATTGGTATTGTTGGGAGATAGACTACTTAAGAATGGTAAGTATAATTGTAGCAATTAAAAACTGTTTAGTAAGTATAACCACAAAAACCGTAGTTTTTAATATTGACCCAGGCAACATCACCATAGCAATGAGCAAATGAGGGTTTAATTTGTTTTACCTACAGTCGCCATCAGATATATCGTAGCATATAAGGCATTCATAAATATCGGAACATGTACTGTAACGCCCAGTCAATAAGAGTCGTGTTCAGATATTTATGAACGCCTTATATGCTGCGATATATCTGATGGCGACTGTACAAAGGAAATAGGTTTATAAGTTTGTATTGCCAACTACATATGCAGTATGCAGGGATATTACCTGCATAATCATAACATTTAAATATTGTCAAACATTTTTGGTAGTACTTGGCCAATAGTATATGTCGACTATGGTGTTAAATAATAATGAGAAGGTTAAAGGTTTATTGTACACATGTGTGTGAAAGAAAATAATAATAATTATTTTCTAATTACATACCCTTGTCCGGCTCAAAATCTGGAGCGAGTGCCATTCTAGGGATCGATTAATCCTAAATTTATATGGTAGCCAGCAATTTAACAGTCGAAGAAAAATGCGATTATTATTAAATCTGTAATAAATAAATGTAAATATTCAGCACAATAGAATAGTACAGTTTTCCCAGTGACAGTGACAGTAACACACAGACAACCCCCACCAGTAACATGACGTTACTAACTTAACTAATTATAAAAGGTGCGCACGCACTACGCAACAACGGAGCAACACGATGCTACCAATGATTATTTGCATTAAATTAAAATTGCAGACAATTTCTATATTCAATGATGATCCGTCATAGATATAGTATAGTGATCCGTCTGATTATTCCAAAGGATTATTGTCTCTTTTTTTAAACGTCAAACGAACGAATGGTGAATGGAACGGAACGCGGCAGAGATTTTTGATTTGACACTTTGTTTAGTTCATAAAGGTGCGTCCACACTTGTATCATTTCGCCGATCCGATCCCCGTTGCGTATCTCCACCGCGTATCGTGCTGTTTGGACGCTCACTGCGGGCACTCCGTATCATTTGCGCCGTCTCGCGAAGAAACGCGTCCACACTTGCCGTATCGTATCCTCGTCGCGTATCGCCGCACCGATCATTTCGGCGTGCAGTAGTTTGGACGCTATCCGTATCGTAGCACCGTATCACCGCCCCGATCATTTTGGCATTTCGTTTTCGCCGAACATTTCATTTCGTTTGTGATCGTTGTTCAGTGCGGAGTTGCGTCCCATTTAAAAATGTCGCCCGCTGAGATCGCTCACTGAACCTTGACAGAAATATTCTTGAGTGGGGGCCGTGTACCGGAAGTCGCAGCGAGGAAGGCCTTCATTTAGGTCATCTGCTCATGGAGATTTAGCACATGACTGTGCTCGTTTTATAATACGTAATGCGGTAGAAAGGTTCTCGAGTGGAAACCGCGTCCTGGAAGACGCCGCGTGGGGAGGCCTTCGATTAAGGCACCCGCTCACGGAGACATGGCCTTCGTATGACTGTGTTTGTTTTATGGCATGCGGCAGAAAGGTTCTCGAGTGGAAACCGCGTGCCGGAAGACGCCGCATGGAAAGGCCTAACAAAGTAGACAGTTCATCAGTGGTATATGGTATTTTTTAATTATCGTAAAGATTAAGGATTAAAAACCAATGACCGCAGCATGGATCGATGACTCAAATAGCGCCTTTGATGATCGGGCAAAAACCCAGTCGAGATGGATCACGGCCGATCCTCACCCCGTATCTTCACCGCGTATCATGAACGAAAGTGTGGACGTCACGCCGTCGCGATCATGCAATGCTTTCGTGATCGCGAGTGTGCGGGGTACTGAAGATACGCGTATCAACATGGATTTCGCGCGAGCGTTGCATGATCGCGACGGCGCGACGTCCACACTTACCGTTCATGATACGCGGTGAAGATACGCGACGGGGATCGGATCGGCGAAATGATACAAGTGTGGACGGAGCCTTAGTTTGTTTATTATCTTTTGGTCTTGTCTATGTCTAGTCTAGTCTTAAAACCCGCTCCAGACCTTCCGATCCGATCCGATTTATCGGAAGAAATCGGATAATGTGTAGTGTTTTAGGTCCTAACTATTGCACTCATTGCACTACACATTATCCGATTTCCTAACAAATACGCTACACATTATCCGATAAGTAGGATGGGATCGGGTAGATCGGAAGGTCTGGAGCGGGTTTCAGTCTTGACTTGACCTCGTTTTGACATGATTGCATTTCTGTTTTGTGTTAAAGTTTGTGTGTAAAGAATATAAATATTAAGGAAAACTTAAAGAACGGCTTGGATAACTAGTTTTTTTGGTTAAGTATGTGTATAATATGGGTGTTGAGTTCAGTTTGCGAGGTTTGCGTGCATTGTATTCTATGTCTTGTATTAATTGAAACTATGTTTACAAATATGATTTTTCAGGAAATCGATCACTGAAAAACTCTAATTTAACTTTTAGACCTAGTATCATATATAATTGAGCATAACTTGCCTTTGCTGCAGCTGATTATTTGCCCAAAGTTATAACTATTATGTAAGTTATAGCTCAATTAGAAAGTCACATAATATTATGTTCTGATACAGAAGCAGCCTAAAATATATCCATGTCCCTACCCTAAGAACACTAAAGCAACTTTCATAACTAAAAATGTTTTGGACAAATACTGCAGCGGAATTCGGACAAATGATATGCTAAAAAAACTGAATGATTATTCCATGGACAGATAAAGGAGACACCAAACATATGCTTGTTAATCAGAAATTAGATCAAAAATTATGTCTGCACTTATTATAATTTATTACAAATGCAATGGACATGGGCAAATTACTTAAACTCAAACTTTTCATTGCATGCATATATTTATAACATTACAATAAATATGATAATATGCACCCTGCAAGGGTAATGCAATTGACTTAATTCTAAATACTTGCATTATTTTAATAATTTAAGTACCTATTTATTTATCCTAAATTAATCCGCTATATTACAATGTAAGAGCTTTATCTCACTCCATCATGGAAGCTAACTAGAGCAACGCACTCTGATTTCTTATATTTTTTATTGTTTCTTTAACTGTATTATTTCTTTGCATAAGTCCAAATTGTTTTAAACAGGAAGATATAGTGGCTTTGGGCTTGGATTGCACACATAATTTAACCCCTTGTAGGCGATTTCAAAATTAAAAAAAATTGTCATCTAATCGAGACTATACAGCAAATTTTCGTTCACAGATAGGAATATAGAAATTGTGGAGCTGCAGCCAACAGAACCTCACCCTTACGCGCAAGGTCAGGAAACAAAACAAATTTGACAAATTTTATCTCTAATAAATAGTACAGAGGCCGGGAAAATGAGGATTTCCGGCCAAGTAGGTATATACCGGATAGTGATACGAGGCCGGGAATCCGTTTTCACGACGAGGCATCTATAATGCTTTTCTCAAACATACAATGAAATAAAAAAATATACTTCAAAGAACAACATTTTATTAATTGACAAATAGGACATTTTAGTCTAACAACCAACCTTTAAAAACAAAACCTGCTTTTTGTCAAACCAGCCAGCTGTGTGAATGACCTTGTTGTTGAAACCAAAAAAAAGTTACTTTGCAGGCCTAGGCCTGAAAAGCAGTATGAAATCCCTTTACAGTCCTCTCGAGTTGTTGCGCCCAAAAAGCGATACTTCCAAACCTATTATAAGGAACGTAAAGACAATATTTCATTGCATGTTTGAGAAAATTACATTTTCAATACCTTTGATAGTTGCGCGTTCTGTGAGATCTGTAGATTTTTTTTTTTTTTTCAAAATTGGGTTTTTAAGGCAGAGAGCCCTTCAGACGAAAATCTTAAAAATTATTATAGAAATCCATACTTACTACTACGATGGCTCAGCGACCCGAAGCGAATCTTGGCCTCCAACACGAGATCACGCCACTCTTCTAGATCCTGCGCCAGCTCTTTCCAGTTGGAGGCTTAGAGATAGAAATCCATGAAGCAATCCTTATAGCAAGTACTATTGGAAAAAATAAAATTTAACTGCAATCTAAGCTTGACCTATGGGAATTGGGCTGAATGAACGTAATCAAGCGATCGACAGCCCGCCTGTCTCCGGCCGGGCGTCCCTACACCAAAAAGCGTGACCTACCCTATGGCTCAGTTTTTTTTTTAATAGAAGGACATTTACCAACATTTCTTAACATTTACCTCATCATCATATCAGCCGAAAGACGTCCACTGCTGGACAAAGTCCTCCCCCAAAGTTCTCCACAACAATGTCTTGCGCCGCCTTCATACAATCTCTGCCTGCGATCCTAATCAGGTCGTCGGTTCATTTTCTTAGGGGCCTTCCCACGCTACGTCTTCCGGCACACAAACGAACCCGTTAAGTATTTGCCTATATTTACAAAATACCTTCATAAATACTGTATAATGTTGACAACATTTTATTACCTCTGTAGGAGCATCATGACGTATTTTTAGGGTTCCGTACCTCAAAAGGAAAAAACGGAACCCTTATAGGATCACTTTGTTGTCCGTCTGTCCGTCCGTCCGTCCGTCTGTCAAGACCCTTTTTCTCAGGAACGCGTGGAGGTATGAAGCTGAAATTTATATCAATTACTCAGGTCTACTGTCCCTTGAAGCTGTGAAAAAATCAAACTTCTAAGCCAACGCAATCAAAAGATACAGCCGTTTATGCCGCAAATTTTCGACACTTGCAAGGGAATCAAAACCTACAGGGTGCTTCCCGTGAACTCAGAATCTTGAAATTTGGTACGAAGCAACGTCTTATAGCATAGATAAAGGAATAATTACGAAAACCATAAAATTTTTTTTAATACCTAACTTTGCACCTAATTTATATGGGGCGCTATACATACCAGGTGCAAACTTAACTTAACCACTTAGGGATGGAAAGTGTTTGTACGGAACCCTCGGTGCGCGAGTCCGACTCGCACTTGGCCGGTTTTTTTTATGTAATACGAATACACATACATAGAGTATGTATGATTAAAACCGTTATAATTTATAATAGCCTTATATCAGATAAATTAAAATACATAAGTGGGCAGGAACCGCTATAATAAGAAATACCAAATAAAAGAAAAAGCTAATATTTAAGGGGGGTCGCTATGTAAAAAACGGGTTTTATTCTTTAATTTGATGCTACGGAACATCGGAACCCTTCGTACGCTAGTCCGACAAGCACGCGGCCGGTTTTCTGACTGCCCAATGTTAAGAATGACCGTAACAATATATTTTTATGACCACCATTTTTGTTATAGGTCGGAGTTTGCAGCGCTATTCTACGTCAATATGAGTCGGCCCATAGGCAGGACTATTGGACCTCAAGCCAGACAAATTGTGTATAATTTATATAGTTATTTGAAGAAACGCAAGCAAGATCCGACTTCCGAGGAATATCAGAATGATGTTAATTTGGCGAATTTAGTGTCTGAAATTACACGTTTGTCAAACACTACCGTCAGGAATATCATTCGCCAGGGAAAATCACTAAGTAAAAAGGATGGTGATGTTGTATTCAAACCCCCAAAGGTAAAGAAGCCACCAAAGAAGCGAATCGCAATGGATTCTTTTACGGAGGAAGTCGTTCTGCGGAAAGCAAAACAATTTTATACCGAAAATAAGGAACCGAACATTAGAAAATTCAATGACGAATTAAGGCAAGAGGGGATATTAACCTGTTCCCGTGAGTACTTAAGGGCTACTTTAATTAGACTAGGATTTAAATTTGATAACATTCCGCCTAAGAGAAAAATTGTCGACCGTGCTGATGTAAATAAAAATAATGTTGCATCATTAAGGCGGCAATACATTCTAGCTATAAAAAAATATCGAGATGAGGGTAGGCCTATATTCCATATTGACGGGACATATGTTAACCAGTCGCATACTGCAAATGAAGGACTTGGATTAATTATCGTGCATGCTGGTGGTCAAACTGGATTCGTTAAGAACGGCCTGTTGATATTCAAATCTCATTCCAAAACCGGGGACTATCACAAAGACTTGAACTCGGACAATTTCAAAAACTGGATCAAAGAACAACTACTTCCTAACGTTCCGAACGATTCCGTGATAGTCATTGCTGCGCACTCTGAACCAATTGATCGAAAACCTTCAACTGTTGCTCCCAAAAAGGCAATGCAAGATTGGCTAATGAGGCATAACGTTTCGTTTGAGCAGAGCATGCGAAGATGTGATTTAATATCGTTGATTAAGAGCCAAAAACTGCCAAAAGAGTATACTGTTGATGTAATATTAAGTCAGAGCGGACATACAGTGCTTCGTTTGCCCCCAGACCATCCAGAACTCAATCCGATGGAGATGGTTTGGGGTGATATCAAAGCAAAGTTGGCGAAAAATTACCTCGACTCGAATTTAGATGAGATCAAACAAGTCCTTACTACCTTCTTCGCTAATTATAGTACTGAAAAATGGAAAAGATGTTACGATCACTTAATTAGAAAAGAGGAGAAGTATTGTAAAGAGGATCGTTTATGTGACCAAGAAATTGATAGGAGTGATGTATCTCTTAGTGACGATTCTAATAACCCTATTCATGACAGTGAAGAGAGTTCTGAAAGCGATGATGCTATGGCATATGAGGACAGCAATGTTAACATTTTACAAGTCTTTGTTGAATGTGAATAAATGTGGTAAATTGTAAGGGTCTCTTCTTTTTCATTCCTTTAATAATGCCTTCTCTTTACGAAAGCCCTAGTATGTAAACATAAAATTTTATTAAAATATACTGCGATCTGGGACATAAATATTTATAGCAGCTGTCATTTTAGTGTAGGTGCCGTATCCTCTCGTAAAAAAATGACTAAAATTAACCGTTTTCAAACATATTGTTCTTCTGCGTTCCATTTCGACCGGCACCGGCGACTGGCACCGATTTCAAAAGGTGATTCAAATGTAATCTGTACATGAATGGGTTATTTTTGGCTTTTTAGTTTATTTTGAAGTCGGTTCTTTTTCTGTTCATTACTTTAGTGATTTAAATAAAATACATAAAGCGGGGCGATCGGAGAGGTCTTGTTAGTATGCATCTCGTTTGAATTATCCCTTAACTCCTAACCGTTAAGGAGTTATACATTCCATCATCAGCTCAGCATAGGGAGATGATGAGTGATGACGTACTTTTCGTACTTTGGGAAAGCCAAGCATGTGACCTCGATCGCGCCTGATGGTTGAGTGAAAATAAGGCCTAAGATGGAGCATGCTTGCTTAAAAGATGCCTATTCAGTCTCGACTTGAAGAGATGTAAGTATATTGTAAGTTGTATAGTTGAGTTCCAATCTTTGCAGTCCTGGTAATTTTGATAGACGGTATTAGCTGTGTGTTGTATAACTTGTATATATTATCAGCATTCAGCATGTTGGTAGTTGGAAGTTGGAGAAACTGGGTGCTCGGGTGCCCACACCACACCCCACCCCAGTCTAGTTCGATTGTGATCACGTTCTGATAAGGAAGCTAGCACACGTACGTAACATTCCAGCGACGAGTATAAGTATAAAATAATAATTGGGTTTTAAACATGGTGTTTGAATGTTTAAAAGCATTGACGTAATACCTCAATGTTTAAAAGTGATATATTTACCTACTTATCACTTATTACCTACTTACTGTACAGTGATGTGTGTATGCATTAAATCGATGAAATATCGGTGAAATTCTGTGAATTTAAAATAGACTAGGACACCTAGGAAAATTATGTGGATTGGTTAGAAGTTTGCTTAGTTGCAACTATTAATTAATAACAATTACATTAATAACCAATTACTTATTTTAATCATTCATGATCATGGACAAAAAGATGTGTTGTAAAAAAAGTAAGAGATTAAAGTAACGATACCTGTGGTAGTGTGGTATGACCATAAACAAAAGTATTTTATTTACGAAGTTTACGAACTGTCAATCCTGTTTTGTCAGAAGCGTAAATAGGGTTATATTTACAATTTTTGATTATTATTTTGATCCGTTTACTTCGTAATATCGCCTGTGCCTGCCCGCCACATTTAAGCGTAAATTATCTTAATATACTAAATCATAAATTATCATCTTACTGCGTACTGACCATAACTTTGTATAATTCGATTTGTTTTTACTTTGTATTGTGTGCAATAAGTTTGTTAATCTCGTGCTCTGACTTCTCTAAGCTGCCTAAAGGCAAGAGCCTTCATAAACTATTGAGTTCAGAGTGCTTAATGTCGTTGACCTTTTGGCTGTAGCAGAATTAAGATAAGGAAGTGTCTAAGGGACCAAAAAACCCTGACATTATGTCTCTAGATTCGCATGTGCTGCTTGAGAATCATGGTGAGTTGTAAGTTTGTAAGACAACCTATAATTAGTGAAGCTTGTGTGTGAGAAGTAGTCAAGTTGTAAGTCAGTCAATGGTATAGTTTCATGTTTTTATTCTGAAATCCGTTAAGAGTGTTTGTTGATATAATTCAGCTGTTTATTAGTTTATCAAGATATTGCTCGTCTTTTATTTGATAAAATGATAAACAAAAATAGAAAAGCCATATTTTTCCTTTTTCCACATTTCAAAAAAAGTTACATTCAGAGTTAAATAAGTACTAAACAAAATTATATATGTACTTTAGTAATTAATCATTAAACATGAAACAATAATAAAAGACATTGCTCAAGAACCCCTTTTAGTTAAGGGCAAAGGCCTCTTCCGGGGATGCCCAGTAGTCTATCTTGAATGTTTTCTATTTACTGTTTGCTAACACTTTTTATTAAATTTATACTGTGTTTAATGAATTTAGTACGATATTAATAAAAAATAGCTGATGCTATTTTCTAAGGAAAGTGAATGTTATTTTTGTAATTGTTTAGCCAATGTATTTATTATTTTTTCATATAATTTTTATAAATTGTAAAGTAGGTAATACCTAATTATTTAATATTGTGCATTATTATTACAAGGCTAATTCAACGAATCCTACTTGATTAAATGATTTCTTATCTTATAATTCTATCTATGTATGAGGATTTAAATTAGCGATGTTTTTCTTTTGCTTACAGTGACCATTGAGGTAGAAGTAGAAGTAGAAGCTATAAAGGAGGAAGTATTCAATATAAAGGAGGAGGTATTAGACGTAAAGGAAGAGCCAGATTTGGATGAGACAGAGTATGAGCTAGAACTAACTTCTAATCCACTGCAGACCCCTGACTGCCCATCATTGCCCACAGGTATGGCTAAATGTTTTGAATATTTAATAACCTTTTGACCTGATGATAAAGTTGTGGTCCAAAATCAGCATGGCTTGAAAACACACTTGTAGCGGTTTAAATGACAAAGTTGTGGATCATTGAAATGTCATCCCCTAAAGTCATTGGCGACCGACAGTGGCACTACTTTCTGATATGACATATCACAACATCATAAAATTTCAAAAACTGGGGAGTCCGCACGGTTAAATTTTCCCTAAAGATAATCTGCCAGAATGTGTTAATGTCTAAGTTATGTGGTATCATTTAGTGGTATATTTGGATGTTACACCATTGTTGCAATCCAAGTGTGGTTTCTTTTCTATAGAGCGAGTACCAGGTGTCGCAGAAATCAAGCAAGAGGCCGAGTGTTCTTCCAATGCAGAACAAACATGGGACAGTGCCGACCATGACTCCACCCTCGACGATGACGAGCAGTTCCATGACTCTACCCGCAACCACGGTGCGTTTTAAGTTATAATCGTTATCTGGCATCAGGTGTCACAGACTAAGCAAAAGATTGCCGAACATGCTTCCTACAGAGAATAAACATAGCAAAGAGAGGGAGAGCAGTAGGGGTTCATTGGGGTCACCCCCCTGGAATCTCTGAATGCCTGACTAAGACATTGTGTCATCAGTGAGTGGCTCTCCCTCTCGACTTAACATCATAATGTTTAGATTTCAAACAGTTTTGAGACAAGGCTAAGAAATATCCTTATCCTTATATTCGAAATGAAAATAAAATTAATAAACGAAACATATATTGTTCCAGTGGAGTTCAACAGAGGAAGCTCAAGCACAAGCTGTGAGGATCCGAACACTGCTGCTGATACACTGAGCCAACAGTCAAAGGATCGAACACGTGTATTAACGAAACAAAAACATCCCAACATAAAGAAAATCTCCACAACAGATGCAAAAACTTACCCTTGCGATATCTGTGGCAAAGAACTCAAAGGAAAAATATATTTACGGAGACACAAAAGGATTCACGGAAACATTAAACCCTATTCGTGTGACATCTGTCACAAAGAGTTCACGCAAAAAGGCAACTTGAATTCACACAAACGAATTCACACGGGCGAAAAACCGTATCCTTGTGATTCTTGTGAAAAAGTGTTCACGGAGTTAGGACATTTGAAAAGACATATACGTACTCACACTGGCGCCAAGCCTTATGTATGTGAAATCTGTGATAAGAAATTTAAGCAAACGGCTCATTTGAATAGGCATAAATTGATACACACCGGCGATCGGCCGTACGCCTGTGATCTGTGTGATAAAACATTCGCAAGGTCATTTCATTTACAGAGACACGCACAACTTCATTCAGAAGTCAGTTTTTCTTGTGATTCTTGTCCCAAGAAGTTCACACAGTTAACCCGTTTGAATGTACATAAAAAAGTTCACAGCAAAGTCAGTGAACAACGTATTTACACATGTGAAACGTGTGATAAGAAGTTTTCGCGATCATCTCATTTAAAAACTCATGCACTAATTCACAAAGGCGAAAAACCTTATAAATGTGACTTGTGTGACAAAAAGTTCTTGCGGCCAGGACATTTAAAGGCTCACAAACAATGCCATACGGGCGCCAAACCGTACATCTGTGATATATGTAAAATAAAGTTCACGCAATTAGGGAATTTGAAGAGACATATCAAACGAGCTCACAATCAGAAGGAAATCCTTCCTCCCACAAAATTGCCACAATAAACATACATCTTTTTTGAAACCCGGCTTTTTCGATGAAATTAAATAGAGGATAATAAATTAATATTCGAGATTATATGTTCATTTTATTGTAAATGAAAACCCATTACATAAGTTCCCCACTCAGATAGCATTGGATGTTGTTCGCAAGTTTAGCAACATAAAGTGGAATGTAAGGCATTTGATGATTGAGACGTCTACTTTAGCAGAGCGAACCTGAAACCTAAAAACATTTTAAGACGTATAGCCTCATAAGGTCAAGGGTTATCTTTCTATTTATTATGTGTTTACTTTTTATTTTATTGCGTGTTCTTATAGTTTTTGTTATATGTATAATTAAAGCATAGATGTTTAATTAATATCTTTTTATTGCCTCTTGTTTCACAAATATTTCATGCCTTGTTGACCAGTTTCTTGAAAAACTGTTATAACACATTGGGAACATCTAAGGGGAACCTACCTACCCTATCCTAGCATATTTTATGGACTAGAGAGACTCTACTTGCTAAGTCGCACTGCACGACTAAGTACAAGGGCAAAGGTTACTGAAGTCCAAAGCAGTGCTCCCCATGTGTACCGTGGGAACCGAGAAAGATACCTACACATCGCGCATCGCGGTCGACGCGCTCAGCCAGTCGGTTGCCACACGCGCTCACGGCCGGACGCCGCCGGTCGCGCTATAAAATCATCAAAAAAATGGCTTCGTCGCGAATGAGACCAACGCGCTGCAGTGTTGCGGGGTGTAGAAACATAAAAGCAACAGACATTTATCCTTTTTTTCTTTGCCGACAGACGATGAAATGTTACTAAAAATTCTTAGAACTTAATAAGCACCTATACCTAAACGCATTGCATACACTGTTATAATAGATACCTACATGTAATGTTGAATAAATAAACCTACCTACTTAATATACTTAAATTCATAGAAAAAATCCACTACCTATATCAACAAGTGACAATAATTTACTCACTAAGATTTACCAAATCAGTTTAGTGCGTGTGGCGGGAGAGTGCATTGCACGGCCTTAAAAGGGCGTAAAAGTCGGCGTTGTTCTTGACACTTAAGACCTTTTGCAAGGAATGCATTCGCAAAGATGAAACGCGTGATCAGATTATTATAAAACAACTTGTACCTAGTGACTGTTTCGAAGCCTGTAATGCTAGTATTATACAATATGTAACACATTATATATAGGCACCTACCAAACTTTATTTAGTAAGTACCTACTGTCATCGGGATATGTTTAGGTTACTTATAGGTACCTACACAGAGAGTTGTTTTTGTTTCAGGTTTCTGGTATGTTCAGATATAATAGGTAGGTAAGATTCCGATATACCTACTCGGAAATTTAAACGATTTTGATTGTGTGCCGCAGTGCATGTGAATACCTATTTCTAGTAGGTACCTAATGATAATTAAATTTGACTAATAAATTTAAATAAATCTATCGTATTTTCATTTATATTGACTTTTTATAAAATCATTTCTAAGCGGTGTCAACCCTAGCCTCGTTTTGCCGGCACGTGCGGCCAACGACCCACGCGTTCAAGGTCGCTCCATTGTTAAATTGAGTAGGCATGAAAAGCGGTAGGTATTTGCCTTTTTATTCAGACATGGGTATCTGTTCGAAGAACTATTATATTAATCTGTGTCCAAAGTGCGACATGTCACACTCATTCACACTTCGGCGCGTGCACCATGCGCGTGCCTCACGTCTCCCTGATGTCATGTGATTGACACAGAAAACAGAATAACAATTGAACCATTGATACTTTAATGCTTTAAGTAAGCTATCGATTATTATAGGCCCTAAGTATGTAGTTCCCAGCCAACCCAATAGAGGGCGCTGAAACTAATTGTACCTGTCTTAGATAATATAGTCTAGTGTCTAGTGTGGCTGTGTAGAAAAGAAAAAGCTAGAAAAAAAGTTAAGGAGTTTCCAATAAACAATGCAAAGATCGATACGCACAGCATAAGGAAAATGTCCAGAGGTACCGAAAGAGGCACGCATTTCAATTTTTCTTTGTGCTTTGATTTTAATTTTGAGTTGGGTCACACTGTGTAGGTACGTCACTGTCAATGTCATTATCATCCATTGATCGTTTGGTTTTGTTTTGGTTCATGATTGTTGTTTTTATGCTACGTTTGCTTTATCGATCTATTTACGAATTTATTCAACCAATTTACGTGCGTAACTACTAAAATACTATAACTTACGTCGTGTTTGAGTGTCCTTGCAAATGAAACTTATAAAGGTATTGAAAGACGAGGATAATATAAGATGAGAAGAAAAGAAAAAAGATCGTGTACTTGTAGTTCGATGCAAGACGTGATGTTGGAATAGGAAACTCTTGCTTTGAAGGTGCCAGCGTCGCGAAAGAGAAGAAAAAAAGACAAGTTTAAACAGTGAAAGAGCTTATAGCCAATAGCAGAATGTCACTGGAAGTGCGTGTGAAAGAAGAACCCCTGTGGGAGAAGGACAGCACGTGTGGAGTGAGTGAGGCAGCTGCTCAGGCTGGTCTGTACGTCAATCATAAAGTTAAAGATGAACTTGTGCTTGGCCCTGAAGAGATACGACTTCCCAATGTCCATGGTGAGTTCAGCTATATGATATACTTATCTTAGTTTTTAGAGTTCCCTACTCAAAGGGTGCTAACAGGATTACTGGCTCCGCCTTCTGTCCTGTCCAATGGCGTAGCTTGGTAATTAAGTAATTAATTAATGCCCCGGGGCAAATGACATTGGGGCCCCAGTGGCAGTAATGTTTTTCTTGATGGTATGGGACCGTCCGTGTGTGTCTGATTCATACTTGGCAGTTTTTGTATGCATGTTTATGGTATTAACTGGGTCAATCAACTATTTTTCGCCATGGTGATACCCCTGGGTCACTTTTTAAAACTAAGGTTTTCCGTGGTTATATTTAGCAAAAGCTTTGTAATTTAAGCAGTTATAAGCCCATTCTTATGTACACTATCTCCTGACAATACCAGTAATATCAATTATCAACACTCTTCTTAGAAATTTAATCACTATTATCCCCTGGGTTACGGACAGAATAACAGCAAGAAAAAGTTGATCCGCCCAAGTACTTTTTAGTTTATTTCCTACATATCACCTTATAATTGCCCAATATATAAATCAACATGTTTGGATGACAGTTGGTACTGTTTGTAGTGCACCTGCCTATAAAGCTGACGGTCCAGGGTTCGAATTCAGTCCAGGGCAAATATTTGTGTGATGAACTCAAATATATGTTGTTGGATCATAGATGTTATCATATGTATTTATATATCATGTATATCATCGTTTAGTACCCATGTTACAATCAAATCTTCTATGTACCTGGACTAGGTTGATTTGTGTAAGATTGTCCTTTCAATATTAATAATACTTGACATGTTTCTTGCCAGTGTACATTAAGGAGGAACGAGATTATTCAGACACGGTGGAACAAATCAAGCAAGAAAAGTCGCCCAAAAAGGAGCCAGGATGGGAAATTGACTCAAGTTCGCACAACAGTCAGGCAGAGGCACTGGCATGGGAGTCTAAGGTCACAGCTGAGCTTGGCCCCAAATTGCAACCATTTGACAGAACTGCCTCACTCCTAAGTAAGTTTATTGTGTATTCCCTGAGAAATATAACTTAGATCTCTTCAAGTTGAGAGTGAATAGGCACCTTCTAGACGAGCAAGCTTCATCTGAGGCCTCGTTGTTACTTAACATCAGGTATGTTCGAGGTCAAATGTGTGTCTATCGTACATAAAAAAACAAACTTGGTTTTCCAAAGGCTATTAAAGGTGCAGTGTAAAATTAAAAAACATTGCACAAATAATTCAGGATGTATTGAATTTTTAATGCTTATAATACTTAATCGACCAAGCAAACAAACTGCCTCTGTTTCAGTTTGGCC
Source organism: Apotomis capreana (assembly GCA_947623375.1). Lineage (NCBI taxonomy): Eukaryota > Metazoa > Arthropoda > Insecta > Lepidoptera > Tortricidae > Apotomis > Apotomis capreana. Next base: position 11,519,981 of record OX392518.1, read on the forward strand.
AAAGTATATGTGTGTCCTTTAATTGAACTTTGAATGTTGGGATGTCTAGCTATGAATTCGTATTATCACTCTTTGTTTAAGCAATTTGTGTCCTTCAACCACTCCAATTTTTTCTAATATATCAAAGACACTGTTAATAGTATTGAGTCCGACTCGCGCATGAAGGGTTCCGTACCATAATCTATAACAAGATTGTTGTATGGGAGCCCCCCTTAAATATTTATTTTATTTTAGTAGATATTTGTTGTTATAGCGGCAATAGAAATACATCATTTGTGAAAATTTCAACTGTTAGCTATCACCGTTCTCGAGATACAGCCTGGTGACAGACGGACGGACTGACGGACAGCGAAGTCTCAGTAATAGGGTCCCGTTTTTACCCTTTGTGTACGGAACCCTAATAAAAACCAGCAGTCTGTGAGCCAATTTGATTTTTTTATTAAACTGTATCACCTATAAAATTCTAAGTATATACTTATCGAACCCGCTCAGACAATTTCGTGAGATTCAGTTAAAAAATACGTGTAATCATCCGGACACACAAAAGAATTTTAGGCCAGGCTGAAACAGTGACGATTCGGTCGGTCAGTCAATTATTGTAAAATTTAACACGTATGATCCCTCCCTAATCATTAAATATGCATTCCAGCTTCAAACAAAGCAAGCGGGTCCAAAAACACCCCTGTCGTGACCACGCACGAAGAATCTCCACAGGGACCCAGAAAGAAGAAAATTCCGAAGAAGCATTTTTGTGAAATATGTAAAATTGAATTCACAAAATGGAGTTCTCTAAACAGACATAAACGAAGGCACACTAACACATTTCACGCTTGCAAATTGTGTAAAAAAGAATTCACTAGACTGGACCATTTAGAGCATCATATGCGAACTCACACAGGATTGAAACCTTACTCTTGCGGCTCTTGCGAGAAAAAGTTCACGCAGTTGAGCAATTTGAAGAGACATGAGCGATTGCACAAGGGAGTAAAAGCTTTTTTGTGCGACGTCTGTAAAAAGGAGTTTACGTTGTTGAGTCATTTGAACGATCATAAACTGTTGCACTTAGGGGTGAAAAAACATTTATGTGAGGTGTGTAAAAAGAGATTCACGTTATTAAGTGATTTAAAGAGACACAAGAAACTTCATTGTCTTAAAAAGGCTACTTAATGCTGCCATAATAGACGTTGGGTTTTATCTTGTGAATATGCAGGCGTCTAATATGCTTCGCCCGATGTTATACATACATTGTTTAATATTATACTTGGGAGGAATACAAATAATTTTACCAGCGTTTTTAAAGATTAAAATGTTGTATATACTTGGCTGGATTTGGCTTGATTTCCGATTGGCTATGTGCGTGTTACGGTGCATAATGTACTTTTCTCAAACATGCAATGATATGTCGTCATAACGTGCGATATAACAGGCTTTGAAGGATCACGTTCCGGGCGGAACAACTCGAGAGTACTGTAAAGGAGTTTCATAGACAATTAAAGGCCCGGACCGGGATTTTTTTTTTTACACGGCGTCTGTGTTCATGAACAGGCTAAACCAGTGGTTGGTAATCTTTCTACATGGGGGGCCAGAAGATTAAGGAAATTTCTCAGGGGGGCCAGAATTGCAGTAAAAATGTATTTTGATTTGGCTGGACCATCAAAAATTTAGATTTTGACTAAATGTAATTATCGCGGGCCATACTAATCATTTCGAAGGATGGGTGTCGGGCCGGATAAAGTCCCGAGCTGGCCCGCGAATGGACTTTGCCCACCACTGGGCTAAACAGCTAAATTATATTTTTCTGTGAGGTGTAGTTTTTTATTTCATTGCATATGTTTGAGAAAATAACTATACATGCCTTAGCCGTGAAAAGGGCTGGCCGGCGTCGTGTCACTACCCGTCTGTACCTACTCACCCGGCAAGCTCTTCTTTCGCGGCGTCTGCAGTAATGTACTATTTGCTAACGTTGCCACTTTGTAGTCAAGTCTTGGGAGAGCCTTGGCGTAGTCAATTTGCCTTTAAAATTGTCAAGCCCGTTGGTATCAGGTTTTGTGAAAGTCACTGCTATTTTGTCGAATTTATTGTAAAAGTAAATATTTAAAGTGGGTCAAGTGTGAACTCGTGCAACAACGTGCTGAATGAAACAAATGCTTATATCTTCCTTTTGAACGCCGCAGTCGGCCGTGGCTAAGAACTAAGACCGAGTCGGCCATAGGTAAACTATAAGAGATAAGGAAATCTGTTAAAGAACCATGGCGTAGATTTTAGATTTAATAGAAACTGCATTATTTGTTGCAATAATTGTAACAAATATCTTATAGGTACCTGAAATCATGGTTGTTTTATTAAACTATTGATACAAAGATCAAATAAAACTGAAATGAGTTAACTTGTGGAAGGGTCCGGGAATCGAACCCGGTACATTTGGATTGCTGGTCCAGCGCGTTAACATTTCTGCCACCCTAACTCCCAAGCAACCTTTCGAATTTTTCGTAATGGTTTGTGTGTCGACCTTTGCATTGTTTATTTGAAAGGTTTAACACCTTAGACTTTACACTTTTCAATTTTACTTTGAGCTTTGATCTTTGTATCAATGGTTTAATATAAAAACTGTGAGTTGTACCCACATTAAAAAAATGAGACAGTTCATGTTTCACAAATGTATGCTTGTTTAATATTACGATGGTAAAAAAATGTTTATAGGCAACCATTTTTCAATAACCCCTTGGGGTTCCAAATTCGGTATTGCATTTTGTTATATCTAGACACTTCAGTGTCCCACACTTGACTGATTATTTTAACTGTGTGTTTTTATTGCTTATTCATATTAAAAAATCAAAGTTCTAAGTAATTTATTCTAAAATAATTTATTAAATACATTTCGTGAAAGTCGTGACCCACTGATATTTATTTTATATAAACTGATATACTTAAGTAATTTATTTTTTTATTATGGCGGTGAAAAAATGAATGAACACATAAAAAAACCGGCCAAGTGCGAGTCGGACTCGCGCACCGAGGGTTCCGTACAAACACTTTCCATCCCTTAGTGTTTAAGTTAAGTTTGCACCTGGTATGTATAGCGCCCCATATAAATTAGGTGCAAAGTTAGGTATTTGGTATTTAAAAAAAAACTACCTACTAGATCTCGTTCAAAACAATTTTCGTTGGTAGTTTTTATAGTAATGTACATCATATGTTTTTTTTAGATTTTTCATTTTCTTATTTTAGAAGTTAGAGGGGGGGGGGACCAACTTTTTTCCACTTTGGAAGCGTCTGTCACGCAAACTATTCGGTTTAGAAAAAAAATGTTTTAGAAACCTCGATATCATTTTTGAGGGTGCGTCCCATGAGATATAACTACATAATATATAATTTCATATTAATAACGTTCACAAGATATAATAAACTTTTGCTATAACATCAAAATCAATATTTTTATTAGGTATAACGGTCAATTAGCATAATACTCATGTTGTAGAATGATTTTTTATATAACACTCAAATACTCTAAATTCAGTTGATATAACATACATAACGTATATCGATCATAGTATATACTTTCTTTTAGTATAATGATTAGAAAATATAATAGCGTATGATATACTAAATAGGTTATAACTGCTACCCCTATGCCCCTAACTACATTAAAATTTAACAGCGAACTATTGCATACGTATATGGTCACAATTGATAATGGCAGATGAAATTCTGGCAAGTAAGAGTATACCGTTTGGAAGAACTGCGATAAAATGGAATATGGGTTAAAAAACGAAAACTGTAGGTTAGGTTAGGTTTGTTTTATGACCATGGATAGCGGAGCGAGCGAAGCGAGCGGAGCGTCAAAATGCTTGCTTGCATGGAGGTATATTAAAATTTAACAGCGAACTATTGCATACGTATGTTCACAATTGATAATGGCAGATGAAATTCTGGCAAGTAAGAGTATACCGTTTGGAAGAACTGCGACAAAATGGAATATGGGTCAAAAACCGAAAACTGTAGGTTAGGTTAGGTTTGTTTTATGACCATGGATAGCGGAGCGAGCAAAGCGAGCGGAGCGTCAAAATGCTTGCTTGCATGGAGGTATATTAAAATTTAAAAGCGAACTATTGCATACGTATGTTCACAATTAATAATGGCAGCTGAAATTCTGGCAAATACGAGTATACCGTTTGGAAGAACTGCGACAAAATGGAATATGGGTCAAAAACCGAAAACTGTAGGTTAGGTTAGGTTTGTTTTATGACCATGGATAGCGGAGCGAGCGTAGCGAGCGGAGCGTCAAAATGCTTGCTTGCATGGAGGTACATATATTAAAATTTTACAGCAAACTATTGCATAAGTATGTACCTACACAATTGATGTGCAGACGGTTATTCTATACGAGCATTATGCATTTTGGTGTTAGATGTATTGAGTAATATACATTATAAATCTGAGATATTATGAACGTTATACGTTATGATCGTTATATACAATGATATTATACTTAAATAACGTTTATACTTAACAAAAATAGATATTTTGATGTTATATCTAACGTTCGTTATACACCTTGAACGGTATACAAAACAAGCTTATACAATATGAGCGTATATAATATGAATATTATAGTATAAGTTCTTATATCTTATATTACTTACCCCATTTTTGAAGACCTATCCATAGATACCCCACACGTATGTGTTTGATGAAAAAAAAATTTTTGAGTTTCAGTTCTAAGTATGGGGAGCCCCCAATATTTATTATTATTTTTTTATTTTTGAATCAAAATCTTAATGCGGTTCACAGAATACATCTACCTACCAAGTTTCAACAGTATAGCTCTTATAGTTTCGGAAAAAAATGGCTGTGACATACGGACGGACAGACGGACAGACGGACAGACAGACAGACAGACAGACATGACGAATCTATAAGGGTTCCGTTTTTTGCCATTTGGCTACGGAACCCTAAAAAGGAAATAAAATAATTTAGAAATTAAAATACTTTTATTTCTATTCGTCCGCAGTGAGAATGTAAATACATCGATTTAAAAATAAACGCTTAACAATATTTTTATTATGGAGGACATAACTTCTGGAAAAATCGCGATCTGTTGGTAAAAATGCCTTTGTCCGCTGCGGCTGAACGGATTTTAACCAATTTTGTCACAGCAAGTCTATCATAAATGTGACAACGTCACTGTCGTGCGACAATTACCACCGGTCACTTCCCTTTCAATACCGTGCGAGCAAGACAGGTGATGCTGTGTCGCGCGACAGGCGATGTCGAGACAAGATATGCTAAGCCTGCTTGGATAGATGGGCATCCGTAAATTGTCATAGCATACCTACTTTTTGCCCGACTACGGCTAAGAAAGAAGGTTTACACGGACGAAGCACCTTCTAGTTATAAACTTATAAACAATAAATACCGTAAGGTCGGGTTACTTTAGCCCTGGGGGGGTAACATTGTCCACCCATTTCAATTACTAGGAAAACTTTTAATAACAGCAACAGAGATCACTCAAAAGTGGATATCGTCGGGGATAGTGCAATACCGCGTAAGTAACAAGTGTAGATACGAATCAATATTCAAACAAATTCTAAGCATTTTATTGAAGTGAGAAATTTATCGACAGCTGTTATTTACGCGATATTGCACTATCCCCGACGATATGTCATAAGATATAGTTTTTCAGAATTTACTTATTGAATAAAGTTGGTTCTAACGGTGGTAGCCTAGTGGTTAGGGCATGCGACTTTCAATCCGGAGGTCGCGGGTTCAAACCCGGCCCGTACCAAAGAGTTTTTCGGAACTTATGTACGGAATGTCATTTGATATTTACCACTCGCTTTTCGAAACCACCTAAGCCCAATAAGGCCTAGTTTCCCCTCTGGGTTGGAAGGTCAGATGGCAGTCGCTTGCGTAAAAACTAGTGCCTACGCCACATCTTGGGATTTAGGTAGCCGACCCCGATTGAGAATTCATTCTCTACAAAGATATGGGACAAAGGCTAAGAGGATGATGATGAATAAAGTTGGTTCTAGGGTGGGCAATGTTACCCCCAGGGCTAAAGTAACCCGACCTTACGGTAACTGATAATGTATGTTATACTTAATGAATACTCAGTAAACATATTATTTATCCGGAAAAACTGGAGGAGCGTTGATTTTAAAGTTTGACGTCTCTATATTGAACTACCCTCACCTATCGTCGAATATACTTATTATTTTACTTATCTACATCATATCAGTGACTATCAAAACATGAAATATTCTGGATGTCCTGTGCGCTGGACAAAGGCCTCCCTAAGCATCTCCACAATGCACGGTCGTGTACTGTTCTCATCTTGACCAGATCGTCGGTCCACCTTTTAGGATGCCTCAGGGGCCTGTTGTTGTACCAACTTTGTTACTTCTAGTCACTGTGCCAATTTTTTAGGGTTCCGTAGTCAACTAGGAACCCTTATAGTTTCGCCATGTCCGTCTGTCCGTCTGTCCGTCCGCGGCTTAGCTCCGTGATCATTAGTACTAGAAAGCTAAAATTTGGTATGAGTATGTGTATGTATAACGCCGACAGAACGGTAAAATAAAAATTAAAAAATTTTTTTTTTTCGGGTACCTCTAGAACACCTAAAGTGGGGGTGAATTTTTTTTTCTTTTCAACACTGGTTTGTGGGGTGTCGTTGAATAGTCTTGTAAAAATAATAGGGGTCTTTTAACATTATTTTTTTAAAAAGTCAGCAGTTTTGTAAATATTCGCTCCGAAAAAAAAAAATGTGTCCCCCCCCCTCTAACTTTTCAACCGCGGGTCAAAAAAAATTCGGGAAAATTCATGTATATAAGGCCTTATAAGTACTTTCAATGAAAACTATATTGAACAAAATCGGTCGAGCCGTTTTTGAGTTATCGCCAAATTTCATATTTTTCTTTAAAAGGACGTAAGTTGACTTCCAGAAGGTCAAATTACTGTAATAAGTGATTACAGTTTCTAGGACGTTTACAACCTTTTTATAGCGCTTAAAATCTTTCTTAACTTAAACCTCGGGCTTAAAACTGCAGTTTATTGTGAAGGATGAGCACTACGGAACCCTACACTGAGCGTGGCCCGACATGCTCTTGGCCGGTTTTTTATAAAATGTTTAATTAATGCTATTATGAAATAAGTACCTTCTTTATAACCTACATTCATAAAGGCTTCGTAGGTAAGAGCATAAATCTTAAAAATTACGCCCCACCTTACTTCCCCTACCACGAGGAATTTAGTTTTTTATCACAGCATCTCTAGGAATCCTTATTAAAATATAAAAATTGCATTAACAATTTTTTCTTTATGATTTCGACGTTCATATCGATTCACTCTTTTTCTTGCACTGCACGACTGTGATGAGTCTCTTGGCTTGTGGCAAATATCCACCCTTTTCCGATTAGTAAGTACCGTCCGAGACGGCTGATGTCGGTTTTACAAGCGAATTTATTGGTGACCACAATCAGGCGTTTATGAACGATAGAATTTCGAAGAAAACCGCTTCAGCAGGCCACGCCTACTTCGAATCAGCCGTCGGCCGCGCCCACCGGCGGCCATCTTTAATCCTCTGCACGAACATCTCCTCGATGACGTAGGGGTTCATGCCTTTCGTCTCAGGCATGAGGTAGTAGGTGCACAACGTGCAGGCGAAGGCGCAGCCGGCGAACACGAAGAAAACTACATGAAGCCCGATGAACTCAACCGCTGGGACGAAGACCAGTAGGAGGATGAAGTTGACGATGTAGAGCCACAGCATCATGATGGATTGGGAGAAGCCTTTTACCTGTGAAAGGGTTTGAAAATTAGAGAACGTCTTTGATGGGTAGTTGAGGTTTGAATGAGTTCTCGGCGAGTCAGAACGAAGAGTCGGGTGTACAGAAACAAAGAAGCAACACAAATAAGTTTGAAGGAGACACCGACATGATTGTAGCGAAATCAGAACTCAGGGGAACTTAAATATTCTTCTAGAAGCGCGTATAGAAATAGGCCACTGAAAATGTCAGGTCAATATAATGGCAGGTCTGGTGTCACATGCGCGCACAATAAGAACATTTTTCACTATCACCTGATGAGAAGGGCTTACCTCAGGTACGAATACTTCAGCCAGCAGCACATAGGGTACCATGCCGCCGCCCAGGTTGAAGATGAAGCAGAAGACCAGGATGACGGTGGGTATCAGCCACTCCGGACCCCAGGACCAGCCCACCATGACGCCGAGCAGCACCATGCAGAGGCCGTTCACCGTGGCGGCTGACATTAGAAGAAACTGCAAGTTTCAAAAACACTTTACTTCCTTGTTCCTTTTTAATGGTGATGTTTTTCTTTGCATGGGTGATCTCTGGCTAGTGGAGACTAATATGCTAAAAAGAAGACGCCTTTCACTGGATATATGTATACGGTTCACCCTTGTTTTATAAACAAACGGTTCATCGAATATTCATTTCATAGAAATTTCATTTCATCGAAGGCGTTTGGTACATGAAGCTGAAGCTTTTTGAGAACAAAACAAAAATCTTTAGGAATTTTGTCTAGTCTAAATAGAAGGAACGCTGGAAGGATTTGGTTGTTTATTCTGTTGTTTATTTGGTTTGGTCTGCAGGATTGTTGGGTTGGAAACAGTTCGGTATTGCAGACTATGGTTAGCAGAGAACATACACTGTTTAAATGTAAGTATTTAAAGACGTGTTACTTCACAAAAACCCACCCGTCTACCAAACAAATCCGTGAAAGCTGCTCCGCAAATGGCTCCTGCCATCAAGATGGAAGCCAGCAGTACAGCACACAAATCTGCCGAGAGAGACGGCGTGGCCTTCACGAAGAGAGTACCACCGTACACCTGGATGGCTACGACTCCAGTGAAGATCGACAGAGTCAAGAGTACGGCGACGACAAAGAAGGACCAACGCGCTGCCGGCGAGATACCTGGAAATAAACATACTTATTTACATATGGATTCTTCCAACAGTTACATATGGATGTCAATGTTGGCCTCTCACCGCAACCATTACTCACAAGTTAAGAACATTTCAAAGATCTACGGAGAGGTCAATGTTGAACATCAGGTTAAAATACCATATAAGATGTACTGACATAAGGAAAATAACAAAAGTAACAGATATAGTACAAACAGTTTGTAAACTGAAGTGGAGATGGGCGGGACACGTTGCCAGATTAAAGGACGGACGCTGGAGCGAGAGGGTCATACAATGGTATCCTAGAGATGGAAAGAGAGCAAGAGGCAGACCAAAAAAGCGTTGGAGCGATGACATTATCATAACCGCTGGTGGAGACTGGCAGAGGCATGCAAGGGATCGGCGCACGTGGCACAAGATGGAGGAGGCCTATGCCCAGCAATGGGCGCCCAAACAACTAGAAAACTTTCAGGACAGTGGCTTATGAAAGATTATTTTCATTTATTGTCTGAATTATATAGAAGTAATTTAATTGTTTAATTGTAGCAATGTTTGGAATAAAGAGGCTTTATTATTATTATTATTATTATTATTATAAACATACTTATATAAGTTTTTTTTACAAACACAAATAAAGAGTTAAAGATATATTAGGCTCAGTAATCAGACATGATCTCTGTTAATGCTAGGATCAGTCAGGCCGTCTTTTATTTAGTCAGGATTGCTCTTAAATAGAGATGTGCTGTTCTCGCGAACGTTTCTCGATTTGTATGGAGAGACAACGTTCTCGAGAACATTTCCCATACAAAATGAGGAAACCTTTGAAATTCTAGGAAACGGCACACAACTCTTACAGCCATATAGACATGATGGCATTTTTTTTTGAGGATGTCAATTGATCATATGTTTCATTGGGATGTCTGTATGTGACTAAACTATAGTTAAACAATGTTTGATCTTTGGTTAAACCACGCTTACTCTTCCAAGCAAATGAACTATCAAACCATACAAACTGACTCACTTCGTATGGTTTGGCAGTTCATTTGCTGGGAAAAGTAAGCGCGGTTTGAGTCTACAATAAGACTGGTCTAAAAGCCAGAAATGACCGTTAAAGTTTGACATTCCTATCGAGTGCTGAAAACGCTCCATAAATGGCGTCCAAGCCGTGACGTCATCGTTGAGTAATGAGTATGGGTGCCCATATTTGAATGGAAAATTAACAAATCAAAAAAAAAGTGCGTTAATTAACTATTGTTTTTTTTTAAACTTTTTCTCTGGTGTCTGTCTGGTGCATTGATTATGTTAGTTGTTTTATTTAAATTAGTTCTATTACACTTAGTTTGTAGTCACACGTAGTTGCGATGTTGTGCATTGTGCGTGCACTTTATTTTTGTATAAAATGTCACTACCGGTGGGAACCTGTAATTGGCTTTCCATGAACTATTTCTAAGAGAAATGTATTGATGTAGCTGTTGGTTCTCCTAATAAATAATAAATAAATAAAATCACGAGTATTCTGAAAACGATTTCAAGTATGCTTTTGAATAAAAAAAAAACATCGAAATTGCGTACTGATTTGCTCCGCTACAGAGGACAGGAATCCTTAGATATCAATATGTCTTGCTAGTATTTTAAATAGCTTAAAGGTCTTACGGAAATACTGCAACGCTGATAGTTTGGCAGGAGGAACGAACTCCTGATTCGCCAGATTTTGTTTTTCGGGATCCTGTGTCACGGGTTCTGAAAAAAAAAAATCGTGGAAAATTGTACATAAGGATACTTGCTGTGTAATATGAGGACATTTACCTAAATCACTAACTAACTAACTAACTGCGCTGGCTCAGCGACCCAAAATGAGCCTTGGCCTCCGACACAAGAGCTCGCCATTTTATCCGATCCTACATAAATCACTACATAGTATAAAATAAAGTCGCTTCCTGGTGTGTGTCTGTCTGTTTCTCTGTCTCTATGTGTGCTAAGATCTTTAAAACTATTACGCAACGGATTTTAATGCGGATTTTCAATAGATAGAGTGATTCAAGAGGAAGCTTGAAGGTTTATGTATAATGTATGATACATGCATAATTTATCAGTTATCAGCATTGCACCCGTGCGAAGTTGGGGCGGGTCGCTAGTATCAGATAATTTACACAATTTTAAAGTACTTAGGTAACTATATAGAAGCACTATATCTAGCATAGTTGTTCCCGAATTATGTACACATTCTGCCCTGCAGACTTAGTATACATGAAGAGGGCATTATTTATTAATTAGCTCGTAGCTCGATGCAAAGGAACATTCAGAACGGGTATCAACTCTGCTCTTAACACTTCCACAACCAACAACGCGCCTGGTGGGCGCTTGTAACTTTTACTCAGGGTCCAACTCGCCAGGCGGGTGAGCACCCAGCGGGCTCTGTCGGTTTCTGGGTTGGGGTCGCATTGCGCCAACCTAGCGGGCTTTTTCTGTGTTTCTGGAGGGGAGTTACATTTTTTGTATGGTCACGAGTGTTAAAGGATCACATTGCCTCACGGCCCACGGGAAGTCGGGTGGAAAGTTCACTGACAATCTAGACTTGTAATTAAATTTACCTTCAGTAGGCACTAAAGCGACGGATTTTTGTTTGTTGTCTTGATTTTTCTTGATCTCTGCCATTTCATCGAGCACAGCTTTATTCTTGATATTTGACGCGCGGTAAAACGCCAAAGATTTGAGCGCTGCCTGTCGGAGAAAAATCCAAAAAAATTGCTTGGTTGTTGGAAAGCGCAGGGGGCGTTTAATAGACCGAAAGTATTCCGCATATCTACTCATGAAAGTACCGCTAACCGACTTCGAAAAAAGGAGGAGGTTCTATGTTTTACTGTAAGGTTTCATGTTTTATTTTTTCTATGCGTGTTCACCGATATCTTCGCCAATTGCGGACAGATTTTCAAAATTCTTTTTTGTATTAATTTTGTTAATGAATCTGCAATGTCGTTCCAAAATCACGTTTATCAAATAGTGTGAAAAGATATTTAGGGCATTATACTGAATTTTGAAAGTAGCCCATTAAAATACAAGAATTTTTAGTACTTCATATAATATCTAATTTTATAATTACTAAAAAGGAACCGTTTGACTCCTCATATGGTATCACTACATAGTATTTAAACAAAGTCGCTTTCTCTGTCCCTATGTCCCTTTGTATGCTTAAATCTTTAAAACTACGCAACGGATTTTGATGCGGTTTTTTTTTAATAGATAGAGTGATTCAAGAGGAAGGTTTATATGTATAAAACATGCATAATTTATCAGCATTGCACCTGTGCGAAGCCGGGGCGGGTCGCTAGTAAGATTATAAAAGAGGATGCAGGACGCCTACCATCCGATCAGATAAAACAATATTTTTCAAACCCCTCATCTCATCAACAGTCGCGTGGCGTCAAAGAAATCTCAGGGTAAACCAGAACAGGATTGGCTTACTTCTTCTAAAATCATTCCGGGGCACCAAAGCCTTGGTATAAACTCAGGGGCCCAGCTCGTGTTTTAACTGACATGATGCGGTCCCAATATTTTATGATCAAGAGTCTACAGCGGAGTACTCTCTTACAACGAAAGCCTCAAGCAAACGGACATACATGGCTTTACTTACATCATGTTTCCCAATCAAACACAAGTAAACAGGGCTCTCCGGCAGCATCCACATCACGAAGATGTTGGCGACCGACAGACCGAAGTTAATATACGCCACGTTGAGGTACGTCGTCACCCAGCCAAGGATGATGGATACCAGGGCTCCGAGAGCGTACATCACTGATGGCAAGGACGACATGAAGCCTCGGCACGCGTCTTCGGATACTTCTGCTGTGAATGACCAGGCGACCTGCCGGAAAAATCTTGGTTGGTTATGCTGCTCTGGTAGATATCACCATCACTACATAGTATAAAACAAATTCATTTCTTGTTGTCTGTCTGTCCCTATGTATGCTTAGATCTTTAAAATTATGCAACGATTTTGATGCGGTTTTTTTAATAGATAGGTAGTGATTCAAGAGGAAGGTTTATAGGTATGTATAGAACATGCATAATTTATCAGCATTGCACCCGAGCGAAGGGGCGGGCCGGGGCGGCGGCGGAAGTTTTGTTTTTGAAACAACTACCTACTCGACTTAGAAGCAATTACGCGAAATTGGTAAAATTCACGTACAAAACTTTTTCAACTGCACGCAATGAAATCATGAAATAGCTATGTTACTATCTAGAACTCAGGGGAAAGTATTATTCACTTCAAAAAGTTGGTTGAAACTATCAATATTACATTTATACGAAAAAAATAAATTTTAAAAGGATAAGCCCAAAAACATTTTTGAACGGATGAGGAGTCTTAATAAAAAAAATACTAGTAAGGGTTTGATTTTGTACGAACAGTAATGTATTTATTGTTTTAATGTTACCTGCATAAGTAATCCGCCGCTCACTCCGAACAAGCATCTTCCGACGAGAAGCACAGGCGCAGTGGTCCCGTAGATGACGAACACCCAAGATACCTTAAATAAATAAATAAAAAATAATTATCGGGCAGCCGTAGGCTTGTGGGTAGGGCCATCTGCCATCTCTTAATTTCAGTCGCTTCGCCCGCGCGGTTGAGTGCGTACGTGCGCGAGAGTAAATATTCTCGTTGTGAAGATGTCGTCCACGATTAAGTGTGCGTCTTGTAATATCGTGATAAATGAAGTGTTGGCATTTTTGAGAAATAAAATGGAAGTCATGGACAGTGAAAGCTTAATAAGAATATGTAGTACGGGATTTCGTGCCGAAGAAATAGGAAAGGCTAAGTGTCTACTGTTCGAATCTATTGGTGATGAAAATAATAAAATGATCTCGAGAAGAAAAGAAAAAGAAAAACGTGACCTGGAGGACATGATTACTTTGCTGCAAAATACGAATGCGGAGAAGATCCCGATATTCGTCGCTAAAGATCTACATCTTCTACCCCCGGTTCATTTTGATCACCTGGATGCAACTAGAATTTTAAAGGATATACTAGTTTTACAATCGCAAGTGCGGAATATCAATGAGACGTTTGTCACCAAAGATCAGCTTAGTGTACTTCGAGAGGAGATGCTAAAGCCGGATAAACAGCGTAATTCATTACATGGGATCGATAATTCCGTTGTAAGTACGCCGACTGCCATGCCATATTCGAATGCGAAGGTTAACATGAGAAGAGGTGCATATTTTGGTTGCCCAAAATTAAAAACAACGGATCTACTTGACAGCGGCCCAATGGGATTGACATTCAATAGCATAGCGGGGTCAACGATCGAGGGTGAGCGAGCGGTCGACGACCGGCATCGATCCGTCTCTCCCTCACCAACTTCGCGATCGACGCATCTAGCCGTCTCGCCTCCGTCCCATAGCGCACAACAGCCGGCGCATAAGCAGCTGGGAGATAACGAACCGGTTACTAGTGCAGATAGCGTAATGGAGCGAAACTCGACGCTAATAAATGAAGATAATGCACCAGCTTATAGGCCAATAATCGATGATAAAAAGGAGAATAAAGTGTCATATGCAAATACACTGCGAAAGGAGGGGATTTGGAAAACAAATGACGATAAGGATGAATGGAAACTTGTGCAAAGAAAACGTTTTAATAATAAGTTTATTGGCGCCACGGGCAGTGCAGTTACATCGAAAGAGGCTAAGTTTAAGGCGGCGGAGGTCAAAGTCCCTTTGTTTATTTCGTACGTGCATACGGATGTAACTGATAACGATGTTATGAACTACATTTATGAAAAAACGAAGGAGAGAGTGTCACTGTCTAAAATAAGGATGAAGAAAGATAAGGGCTACAACTCGTATAAGGTTTACGTAAACAAATCTAAGTTAGGTATTTACCTGAGCGACCATTTGTGGCCTGAAGGGATAACATTTAGGCGATTTGTTTACATGAAAGCAGCTGACAGTATAGCTGGGAAACCGAGTGATCAAGGTCTTACTAACAACTTAAAATAATGGCTAATGTCTGCAAAATGGTAAGCTTTAACTGTAGGTCGCTAAAGAGAGCTATGGAGGGAGTGAGAAAGCTATGTGAAAGCGCGGATATTTTGTTTCTCTCCGAAACGTGGCTATGCCCATTTGACCTTCCATTGCTTGGTACAGTCGACAGCGAATTTGGCTGGACGGGAAAGTCGGCGGTGGACGTTTCGTCGGGCCCCTTGATCGGAAGACCGTATGGAGGGGTTGGTGTATTGTACAGAAGATCTGCGTTTGAGCTGGCTACAGTAGTGGAGTGTAAAAGTGATCGAGTGTCGGGTGTGAAATTGACGTCGCGCGGAAAGTCGTTTTTAGCGTTCAGTGTGTACATGCCTACAGACTCTAAGGACAACGTTACGGAGTTCACGGATAGCCTGAGTGCATTATCGTCAGCTATTCTTGAAAATGGTGATGTTCAAGCGATATACGTTATGGGCGATTTTAATGCACATCCGGGTGAGCCGTTTTACAATGAGCTAATAGCCTTTTGCTCGGAACAAAGTTGGATATGTGCTGATATTGAGAAATTGGGGCTAAAATCCGATACCTACACGTATATTAGTGATAGTCATGGCTGCAAAAGATGGCTGGACCACTGTGTAGTGTCAGTGTGTGGTTGGGACACAATTAAAAATGTATCGGTAATGCATGATGTGTTCTGGTCAGACCATTTCCCCATATGTGTAGAGTGCGATATAGATATTTTAAAACCGGTTTGTAATGTACCTTTTATAAATGTAAATAGTCAAATAATGTGGGGTGATCGCAACCAAGAGCAAATTAATGAATATAGCGAAATATGTAACGAAAAGCTGAAAGAGTTGGATTTTCCTCCTCAGTTGAGAGAATGTTGTGATGGAGTTTGCCAAAATAAAGACCACCTCGCTATATTAGAGGATATGTATTCTAGAATAATAAATATTTTAAGTGAAGCGTCTAGAATGACTTATAGAAAAAAGAAATGTAGAAAGGGAGGATATATAGCGGGGTGGAACAAATATGTGTCAGAGGCTCACAGGGAGGCGCGGCTGCGTTTTCAGATGTGGGAGCTTGTAGGAAAACCCTGCCAAGGTGAGGCTTTCGAACGTATGTCACTGACGAAGAAGATTTTCAAGTCAAGGCTAAAGTGGTGCCAGGATAGGCAAGACCAATTGCGAATGGACAGCCTAGCCTCGGCGCACAGTGACCTTGACTTCAAAACCTTTTGGAAAGGCACGCGCAGTCTGAACGTAAAGCCGGGCCTGCCTGTGAGTGTTGACAACAAATGTGAGCCCTATGACATTGCTGAACTCTTTAGGGAACATTTCGAGGTCAAGTCGCTTCTAGGCGCTGGTTCTTGTGCTTCAGACAATACTGAGACGGTGGCGGCTGGGAGAAGTTTTAGTTTCACTGCAAAGATGACGGCTGCTGCCATTAATAAAATGCAGAGAGGAAAGTCGCCCGGCCTCGACGGTCTCAGTATCGAGCATTTTAAGTATGCAGGTATGCACTTACCGAGAGTATTAGCCATGCTTTTTAATTTCTGTCTTTGTCACTCATACTTACCGAACCAGTTAATGAAAACAGTCATTGTTCCAATTGTGAAGAATAAAACAGGTGACCTCTCGGATAAGACTAATTATCGGCCGATCTCACTTGCGACGACAGCTGCGAAAGTGCTCGATAGTATGCTTGACTCTCTTCTGGAGAAGCACCTAAATATCCATGACGCGCAGTTCGGTTTTAGGGCGGGGCTGTCGACCGAGAGTGCAATACTTAGTCTGAAGCATACTGTCGGGTACTACACAGCCAGAAAAACGCCTGTTTATGCCTGTTTTCTTGATTTATCCAAGGCGTTCGATCGCGTGGACTATAATATTCTTTGGAGGAAACTCGGGAAAACAGGCATGCCCGGTGAGTGTGTAAATATACTCAAATACTGGTACACAAATCAGTCTAATCAGGTGAGATGGGCCGATGCACTGTCTAGTGAATATCGGCTGGAGTGTGGTGTTAGGCAGGGTGGGCTAACGTCTCCCAAACTGTTCAACTTATATGTGAACGAGCTAATAGTTGGCCTTAGCAGCATCCATGCGGGATGCTATATAGACGGCATGGCTGTCAATAACATAAGCTATGCCGACGACATGGTGCTGCTGGCGCCATCTGTTAGCGCGCTTACGAAACTGTTGAGCCTTTGTGAGACGTATGCCCGGTCCCATGGCCTACAGTATAATGCCAAGAAGAGTGAGGTGATGGTGTTTAGTGCCGGGAAAATTAAGCCTTACCACGTTCCACCTATTTCGCTGGATGGTGAGCCGTTGACGCGTGTAGAGAAATTTAAGTATCTCGGTCACATTATTACGAGTGACTTAAATGATGACCTAGATATTGAACGAGAACGAAGAGCGCTGTCGGTTCGTAGCAACATGCTGGCCCGGAGGTTTGCTCGTTGCTCTACGGAAGTGAAAGTCACTCTATTTAAGGCATACTGCCAATCCTTTTACTCGAGTAGCCTATGGACCAGGTACACGAAGCGAGCCTACAGCGTCCTCAGAGTTCAGTACAACAATGCATTCAGAATGTTGTTGGGCCTGCCGCGCAGGTGTAGTGCGTCCGGCATGTTCTGCGAGATGCGCACTGACGGCTTCCAGGCCATCATGCGCAAGAAGATTGTGTCTCTCCTAGGACGGGTAAGGCAGAGCACCAACAGTATTCTGAATGCAATTGCTGACAAATATGATTGCCCAATATTAATATACTGGATTGGGCAAGTCAAACCGGTGGCTCGCACTATCTATTAATTCTCAATTTATTTAATTATACAATTTTAATTTTAATTTTTAATTTTAATTTTAATTTTACAATTTTAATTTGACAATTTTATTTTATTTCCTTTATTTCATTTTATTAGTTATGCAATTTTAATTTTACAATTTTAATCTTTTTATACAATTTTAGTTTGACAATTTTTTTTTTTTTTTTTTTTTTTTTTTTTTTTATTTCATTTTATTAGATTTTAAATTCATTACTTATAAATTTTGTTCTTGTGTTTGTACTCTGACATTTTATTTTAATTGGAATTTTGATGGAATTTTATTGGAGATTTGTTTTAATGTATTAACGTAAGTATTTATTATTATTTTTAAACTAACATAGGTATAAGTATTTTTTACTAAAAACTAATGTATGGATCATAGTTATCTGGAAATAAAGAATTATTATTATTATTATATTATTATTAATTTGCGGAACCCAGACAAAGACTTAAAAAACCCGGACATTTGGCGTAAATCGCATTTTTCTCCGGACGTGTCCGAAAATAATATAATTAAAAAAAAAACATTTTTTTTTTAATTCCCGTAAAAAGTGGATGGCCGGTTGGCTCCCGGACGGCCTCCAACCAAACTAGAACCAATCCGGGGAAACCTGGACAGATGGCGGCCCTACTTGTGGGTATCACACATCTGTAATGCCGGCTCCACATGCGGAAACGGAACTACGCCGTGCTCACTATAACATTTAACTGCGTCCTGTAGGTTTGCGGTTATTTGCCAAACATGTGGAGCCGGCATAACGTTTCGCCAAAAAGGACTTCTTTATTTTTTCGTTGTGGCGTCAGGGGTAAGTTACAGGGGTACGGTAGGTACTCTGAATTGCTTCACCGCTTGGCGTTCAAAAGGTTGAGTTATAATTCAATGGTCCACAATAGAGTATATAGTTAAAGTAGACATACCTACTCGCATTAGTAATATTTTGGATAGATGTCTCTAGAAAAGTTAAATTAGTATATACATTTATTAAATTGTTCAACTCGTTTTGAATTGGTTTGAAGGTTTGAGAGTAGAAAAAAATCGGCAAGTGCGAGTCCGACTCGCACGTGAAGGGTTCCGTACCATAATCTATAACAAGTTTCTTGTATGGGATGGGAGCCCCCCATAAATATTTATTTTATTTATTATTAGTATTTGTTGTTATAGCGGCAATAGAAATACATCATCTGTGAAATTTTCAACTGTCTAGCTATCACCGTTCTTGAGATACAGCCTGGTGACAGACGGACGGACGGACGGATGGACGGACGGACAGCGAAGTCTCAGTAATAGGGTCCCGTTTTTACCCTTTGGGTACGGAACCCTTAAAAACAATACTCAACAAAAAAGTTTGTAGGTGCACAGGAATATAAAATAGTGTCCTATATAAAAACTTCTTCACGTAGCAGGTAAGTACTGAGCGAACACGTAAAATGAAAAAACTCTTTTGTATCTAAAATTTCCTGGTCGCGAGTATGAAAATATTTTCCATTCAAACAAATAATGACTATGTAGCTTTTTTATCGATATCGATAATAATACGTTTATTATGGTTAATATAACAAGATAAAGATTGTTATATTGCTCTTTTATCGTAATGGAATAATCTCGACAGGAGGTGGTCCTTGACGTTTTGCAAAAAAACATACATGTGTACTACTACGTTTATTGTATGATAGCTACTTATCATGCAATAAACGTACATAAAATTGCGTTTGATATTGAATAGCACCATACATTGGGAATGAATCATATTAGGTATGTTTAATATTTTCGTCGTTTTCCGCGACTGTGACACATTTAAATAAAACAATTTAAACGGATTATATCGCGTATATTAATTATTTGGCCGTTGTCAAAGGTTGACTGAGAAAAACACATTTTTACTCTGTCAAAGTTACATTTGTGCAAACTAGCCATTTTATAAAATATGAATTAAAATAAAGGTTGCCAGATGGGCCTAATGTGTATAGACAGTTTATGTGCATTAATTCTTTTATTTAAAAATATTTACCAACACTATAAGGCTTACTGACGAGAGAATACCGCCGAAAGAAAACTCCCAGATTGCCTTATTACTAGGATATACTTTTAAAACAAATACTCTACATACACTTTTAACATTATTTTTGTTTTACACCTGTCGGAGCCCAGGGTTTCCAGTTTTATTTATGTCTTGCTTGATCCTTGATAAAATGTACAACAGGATCTGCTTGATCCTTGATAAAATGTACAACAGGATCCCAAGCCGGTTGTAATGACAAACCGCCTTCTGTATTTGAAATCAGGATATTTTTTTTATTTCAATAGCCTCGCGTAACATTCTGGGAAAATATCGTTTTCGTAACTGTAAAGCTACTTCAGTTCCGAGCGAGCGTGTGAATGAACGTTTGTTCAAAATCAAAACAGAACACTTAGTAAAAACGCGCCCTAGGACTGCAGATATAAACAACAGCCATGATAATATACTTGGTAGCCGCTCGTGCAGGGTAACAATAATGACAAAGAATAATTAAGGTCGACATGTAAAATGCACAGTCGCTTTTCCGAAAATGTGTCTGCGATTCAGTTACGGACTAGTCTAGGGAAACAAGTATCAAAATAAAACTTGTAGGAAATTTAATTGCTTGTAAAACGCATGTACATTTTTTACATACATTTCCGGAAAATGTGACTTTATTTTTTACATATCTCCGTAATTAATTGTCCTCGAAACAAAATTTTTAATGTAAATTATAATAAATTTAATGCTCTACGATATTGTCTAAGCTTTTTTTTTTAGCTAAAATGCTCATAAACAAAGATATAGGTAAGCAAGAAGTTTGTTAAATTTCTGGAAATAGCGATTTTACTTTTTTTTAATGTCCATATCTCCGTAGCAACAAAATTAAAAATGTAAACTATAGTAAATTTAAATCTCTACAACATTCTCTAAGCTTCATTCTAGCTAAAATGCTCCTAAACGAAGTTATAAGCAAAAATCTGCAGAAATTGGCAGTTTTTCCAATATGACTTCGGGCGCGGAGGAGGGAGAATTGTACATTTTACATTTTAAACACTCACTAACTATCCTAGACAACATATCAAAAATTCAAAACTACCGGACACCGTTTGTAAGGTAAAACCCCTTTATTCACTAGATTATTTGCCGAATGTATAAAAATCTGCAAATATGGGACTTCTATTTACCCATAATGAACCTCTCTTCGAAGAAATTATACTGACAAGGTTGGAGAACCAGGGATGCTGCGTTAAGATCGGCCATTTCGTAACAAAATTTCGTTACGTACACTTATTTGGAGCTTTACCTATACTTGATTGATACAGCTTTTAACAAAACTAACGTTAAATGGCTCTGGCATCTAACGTTACGTTACGCAAATACATACAATTTGTGGTATAGTTATTATATCAATTTAATGGTTCCGCCTGACTCGATCCTAGTGCCATAAATATGTGTATAATGCACAATAAACTCAACGAAGCATTCATTGTGGTTGTAGACTTGTAGATTGAATACTACTCACCGCCACGATGGAACACGTAAGTATTCCACTCCATCTTCGTCCCAGCTTGTCCACGATGACTCCACCGAAGGGTGACATGAAGATACTGGAGACATAAGGCAGACTACCCATGAGGGCTTCCTCGAGGAGGCTGATTGGACCAGCGAGTGGAGAGGCAGCGCTCTGTAGGATGAGGACTGCGTATGAGGGCCACACCGTTCCGGAGCCCAGGAGGAACTTCGGGAACGACACTGAAATGAAAGGTAAATAGATTTTTATAACCAACTTCCAGAAAAGGTGGAGGTTCTTTGTTTCACTGTATGTATTCTTTTATGTAAGTATGTCCACCGATTCTCAAAATTATTTTCATTTGAAAGTAGTCCCATTGTCACTATTGTCAGAATGTCGGGATCTGATGATGGGATCTCAGGGATATCGAGAAGAACTCTCAACTGTCATTAAGCACTAACAATGTTTTTCATGTATTTTATGAAGTTCAATCATCTCATGATGCTGAGCTGATGACGGAAAGTATAACCTAGGAATTATTGCATCTCGCTTGTTTTTTTAAATATTTTTTTTTTTCATATTTTATTTCTAATAATGTGTGTATATTACGAGTTGGCTGAAACTAGTGACCGACCGAAGTTTCGGTTTCGGTTTCGGTTTCGGCCAGTTTCGGCCTAAAAATCATGTTTCGGCCAAAGGTTCGGTTTCGGCCAAAAAACAGCCGAACCTTTCGGCCGCGCCGAAACTTACAACATCGTACTGTCGGGTCGCGTTCGGCTAACGTCGGTTGCGCTCGGCAGTCGGCACGGCTGGCAATATGGCGTCGCTCGCCTGACTCCGCCA
The DNA here is from genome assembly GCA_947623375.1 of Apotomis capreana. Lineage (NCBI taxonomy): Eukaryota > Metazoa > Arthropoda > Insecta > Lepidoptera > Tortricidae > Apotomis > Apotomis capreana. Next base: position 11,542,073 of record OX392518.1, read on the forward strand.
GCCGCTGAATCACTTTGCTCAGTGAGGTGACGTTTGTGTTTGTTCCCCGAATAATGTTAAGTAACTGACCGAGCGAGCAAAGCATTTCCGTTTCAGCATGGCCCAAAATTCTTTCGTATGCCCGGATGTTTGGATGTCCATGCGCACAGCCGGTAACTAGCTGTTGCCTTGCCTTAATGTCGTATTTCTCATCCGATTCTCATGAAATTTTGTGAGTATGTTCGATAAGTATTATAGTATTTTTTCGTCGATTCAGTTTTTCGAAATTTTCAAAATAGCGGAGACTTGCGGTTAATAAATTACATTTACTTTAAATTTACTTAATTTAGATTTTGTTATGAATTTATCAACTTATAGTGTAATTCTTAACGCATATTTTCTTAATTTACAAACAAATTGACGGCGATATTGGTTAGGATAAAAGTGAAGAGGTTTACTTATCTCAATAAACGACTTTAGGATTCGTCATTGTTGCGTGTATGTAATAAAATTAGTACCTACGTTTGAATTAGCGTTACAAGGCTGCCTGATTGCAATTATAAAAAGTAAAACTCAATCAATTATTTTGTTGCTAGGTTTTTAAACTTGTTTCATTTTAAACCTACAATTAACAGATCGCTGCCTCAGTACAGTATTACAGCTGTTAATGCTTTTCACTTCTTGGGTATTTTAATTTTGACCCAGTGTCAATGTTTAAATATCAATTCAACAAAAGTGAAACGTGAGTAGGTATGTTGTGTAATTGCTGAATTTTGTATTTTTTTTACTTTGTCTACCCCCACCCCACTCTTTATACATCTGCACTTTTTTTTTATTTCTCTAATCGACAAAAATAATCTAATGACCTACATACTTATCAAACCTACTCACAAAACTTCATGTGCATCGGTTAAGAAATACGACTTCCAGGCGAGAACAGAAAAGCATCCAATCGTTCGTACATACGAAATAATTTTGGACCAAACTGAAACTGAAACACTGAGCTCCATCGGTCAACGAAATTTTTCATTGTATTCATTATTAGATCTAGAAAGAACGGCCCGCTGACATTTTATACAACGTTTTAATCACGTTTTTGAAAAGGTTCGGTTTCGGTTTCGGTTTCGGCCGAAACTGTAATCAAAACCGAACCTTCGGTTTCGGTTTCGGTTTCGGCAGAAAAACTTGTTTCGGTCGGACACTAGCTGAAACCCTCTGTGATTAAGAATCTGCGTCGGACGTGTCATAATTACATTATTCAAAACAATAATTTATATATGGACCGCATGGAACAGGCTTTTCATGGACATGGAAATAGAAGCGATGAAATAATTCTGTGAAGTAAAGGGTGGCCACAATCTTTAGACACAACACAAAAACGCAGAGACAATGACAACAGCATGACAGTCGCTTTAGTCAGACCACGGTAACTCTTCCAAGGAAATAAACTGTCAAACCATACAAAGTGTGTCTTTTCACAGATAAATTGGTCGCACTTTACATGCTAATGAAAGGACATTTTAATTTAAAATAATGTAGAAAATTTTCGTTTTTTACACAAAAAGCCTCATTTGAAAACTCATTAAGTTGTTATCTCTTCGGCAGCTATTTTCGTGTCATAAAACTCATAATCACAACATCATGTCGAAAATTTCATTGTAGTGGTCCATTTTTAACTTCAACATGCTGTGTTATTATGATAACGATAGCAAAATATGTACTTATTATAGTGAAATTACGGACTAAATTCCCCATTTTTTAGGGTTCCGTACCCAATGGGTAAAAACGGGACCCTATTACTGAGACTTCGCTGTCCGTCCGTCCGTCCGTCCGTCTGTCACCAGGCTGTATCGCAAGAACGGTGATAGCTAGACAGTTGAAATTTTCACAGATGATGTATTTCTATTGCCTCTATAACAAAAAATACTAAAAATAAAATAAAAGAAATATTTGAGGGGGGCTCCCATACAACAAACGGGATTGGTTGCGTTAACTTTGCACCTCATTTGTATGGAGCGCTATACCTACATACCAGGTGCAAACTTAAGTTAACCACTTAAGGATGGAAAGTGTTTAAAGTACGGAACCCTCGGTACGCGAGTCCGACTCACACTTGTCCGGTTTTTTATATTGCTTTACATTGTCCGAGATATACAACCTTCAGAAATTGCTAAATTGCTGCATTAGGTAATCTTCAGAAATTAACTTGTCAAATGTCATCTTAATTCAGCTCGGATAACATAAACCGGCCAAGTGCAAGTCGGACTCGCGCACCGAGGGTTCCGTACAAACACTCATCCCATCTTAACAGGCCGGGTTAAATTAAAGTTGCACCAATGTATGGCGCCGGATACATACGAGGTGCAAAGTTAACGCAACCAATCACGTCTGTTGTATTAGAACCCCCTTAAATATTTAATATACATCATCTGTGAAAATTTCAACTGTCTAACTATCACGGTTCTTGGGATACAGCCTGGTGACAGCCGTACAGACAGACAGACGGACGGACAGCGGAGTCTTAGTAATAGGGTTCCGTTTTCTACCCTTTGGGTACGGAACCCTAAAAATCAATATACGTTAATGCCTCCTCTTTGTAGGGCGCAATGTGCTGATGTCATAGTTTTCATTCGCATATATAAATAGATAGACCTCAAGGCCAATACCTACATATTTCGTGTTAGAGGATGGTCCATGTCCATGATAGGTTAACGGTGTCCTATCGTTTGACCAAAAAACGTTTGACCAAAAAACGTTTGACCAAACAACGTTTCACCAAAATAACGTTTCACCAAAATAACGTTTCGCCAAATGATCATTTTACAAACGGTTCATTTCACCAAATAATCATTTGACCAAATTATCATTTAGCAACTGAGTCATTTGACCAAATTTGAGGTGAATCAATCACCTTTCAGAGCAGATCCGACCCGGCCGGGTTAGGTTAGGTTAGTTTTTTTTTATATCCATAGAGGACAGGACAGGACAGGACAGGACGGGACGGGACGGGACGGGACGGGACGGGACGGGACGGGACGGGACGGACGGGACGGGACGGGACGGACGGGACGGGACGGGACGGGACGGGACGGGACGGGACGGGACAGGACGGGACGGGACGGGACGGGACGGGACAGGACAGGACAAGATAAAGATAAGATAAAGATAGGATAAAGATACAGATAAGATAGAGATACATTTATTTTCATCTTCATCTTCATCTTCGTCTTCATCCTCATCCTCATCCTCATCCTCATCCTCATCCTCGTCCTCGTCCTCGTCCTCATCCTCATCTTCATCTTGAAATAACGTTTGGTTAAATGATCATTTGGTCAAATTATTATTTGGTGAAACGTTGTTTGGTCAAGTGATCATTTGGTCAAATGATACTTTTGTAAAATGATCATTTGGCGAAACGTTATTTTGGTGAAACGTTGTTTGGTCAAGTGATCATTTGGTCAAACGTTTTTTGGTCAAACATTAGTGAACCATCTTAGGGCTTCACTAATGTTTTTTTTTTGATTTGATGTCTGGTTTTCTAGCTTAGCTAGCCAGCGTTTTTGTCTAAGTGTTAGGTTAATTTTTTGCAAGTATCTAAAGTCGTATTTTTAATTAGCCGGAGTAAACTAACGCAATTATTACGAGCGCAATTTGATTAAGTTTAATTTGGTTTCAACATATCATTTTTATCAATAAAAGTCAATCTAATATCAGCAATTACATGTTTTCTCATGCATTAAGAAATAATTGCTGAATAACAAAAATATAAATAACTACTCGTAACATAATTTTATAAGTACACAAATATTGCACGGCAGAATGATAGTTTAATACAAAATTAGTAAAAAAAAGAAATACTCACTTATAATCGCCCCCAGGCACTGACTCAAAAAACTCGTGATCCTCATTTTGTTTTGTTTTTGTCTACACTAAAAAAAGAACTAAAAACTAAACTAAACTACCGTAACAAGTACCAGGGGCACATAAACGTTACGGAGTCGTGCGATTCCTTCGACGCACCTCGTGGTATTGCCAAAACGACAGAGCATTAGCTACTTCCTCAGCGTTATCAAAGGATTTAGCTGTCATGGTATTTATAATAACTGTAATATTTATAATCTCACTAAGACATATGAGTATAATCTTTATGGTTCTACGATTAGTAAGTTAAACACTTAATGTATCCGTTGTGGCACTAGTATTGTTTTAAAGTGTTTGCGATTTAAAACACGTGCCTCGCTATTCACAAACTAAGCTATTTGTTTCTAATACCGTTTTATTATGATTGGCAAGCAATAACACTTGAACGATTATTAATTTTATGATGCAGGAGTGTTGCTTATTGGTGTCACATTTTCAACCGATTAAAAAAAAAAACGAGGGAGTTATTATTCGTTTGTATAGCTTTTTAATGTTTGTTACCTTAGAACTCTGTCATTATAGATTGATTTGTATTTTTTTTTGTACGTACGAAGGCATTTTCTATTTGGTCCTGCTAAATTTTGGTGAAGATCTGATCTGATCTGAGATAAATGAAGAATCGACATAACTCCTCAAGTGGTATGCACACAATGAAAATGAAATAATAAATATAGAAATAAAATTATGTAAAGACCATGATTGCAATAGTTGCATAGCAATGCAACCAACCTTCACAAATCTTCCTGTCGCTGAGGTCGGTTACACTTGAAGGAAATTACCAAATGAAACCATTTATTGAATTAATCATAGTAGTCTTGAAGTAAGGTTATACTTATAGGAAAGTAATGTACATTTACGCCACTATAAGAGTGCTTTTCTACCAACAAGGCGAAGAGAAACGAGGTAGATTGAAAATCGAAATCGCGCCTAATCTCATTCTATGTATTAAATTCCTAACACAGGGGGCCTATGATGCGTTTATCACGTGATAAATAAGTGACAAAGTATCTGTCACTCACACTCGCATTTCGTCAAAACGTGACGGATGCTTTGTCACTTATTTATCGCGAAATAAAAGCAACCATCATAGCCCCAGGGGCAATTTCACGAAGCTACATGTTACAAATTACAAGCGGAAGTCTCTTTCTGATATTCTGATATAAGATGTTGAAAAGGGACTTCCGTTTGTAATGTGTAGCTTTGTAAAATGGGAACTAAAGGGAATAGTACCCCCTTGGTTTACAAATGACGGAGTTCTGAGGCAATAACTTTAAAAAAACTCTTTTTCGATAACGATTTAAAATGATATAGGTACGCTTTATGGAACGATACATGTTACGGAAAGCCAAGATGAATATTTATAATTGAGAATTGACATTATTAATCGAATAGTTTTAGAAAACACATGTGCCCCAAAACTAACATACTATGATAATATTGTAAAAAATTGCTATTTACTTGACTATTTACTGAATATAACTTTGAAAACGAACATATAAAATAACTATTAAATAAACTACATTATAAATTTAGTACAAGTGACATATATAATGTATTTGTGCATTATGAATAAATGAGTATGAGTATGTATTGTATAATTGAGGTATACCATTTTTTGCAATACCGATAATTCGAATATGACTGACGAGCAGTAAGTTTTCTGGAATTATTTTATAAAAAAAATGTAATTAAATGACTACAGATTTTTTACTTAGCCTTCTATTCTATTTTTTATATAAAAAAAAAATGGCGTCTGTCCATTGGAACAATTTTGCCAATGTCAAGGTTGTAAGAACGTTGTACGGTGACTTGAGCTTTTTGTAAAGTGATAGCGATTTACAAAAAACCACACGGACTATCGGGCCTTGACCCAGGAAGGGCTATGAACGCTTCAAGTTGAATTCTTCATTAGCTATTCACTCATACGATAGAACACTGCACAATACGCTATCAATACTACACATTGAACAACAAAAATGAATAAATAATGAAGAGCGAAACTGAAACGCATGCGGCCATCTTAAGTCACGAACCGGAAGCCCTTACTTAGCCTTCAAATACCGGGCTTTTGATATGTCACCGGAATCTGGAAAGGTCTCAGTGGTGTTATCTGCGGTTACCACATTACCTGGTCCAAATTATACCGATTGATAAAATTATTTTTATTATTTTACTACAGCTATACTGCCTTTTAATAATCATTATAAATATTAAATATTATAATATGTAGGTTATCAGTTATTATTCAAATAATTTAATAAATACATGAATGCACTGACAATTAAATCTAAATTGGACACACCATGGTGGCAGATTTTATGTTTGGACCGGTAAACATTTTGTCAGTTCAAGTTTGACAGTAACAATGACAACTATTTATTTACATTTATAATATTTATTGGACTTCCGGTTCATGACTTAAGATGGCCGCATGCGTTTAGGTTTCGTTGTCCATTATTTATTCATTTTCGTTGTTCAATGTGTAGTATTGATAGCGTATTGTGCAGTGATCTAACGTAGGAGTGAATAGCTAATGAAGAATTCAACTTGAAGCGTTCATAGCCCTTCCTGGGTCAAGGACCGATAGTCCGCGTGGTTTTTTGTAAATCGCTATCACTTTACAAAAAGCACGATTTTCTCAACTCACCGTACAACGTGGTATCAGTCCTCTATCTAGTCGCCTAGTGCGATTGGCAACGAGACATTGGCAGTAATGGTCGCTTAACTGTGACCGGTTGCCATTAAAAAAAAAAATAGAATAGAAATAGAATAATATTTATATCGTCTCGTAATTCGTAAGTATAACTTACGTTTAACACGAGAAAGAGTTTAATTGAACACTTACGAGACGATGAGTGGATATAAAAATATTATCGGTTATAAACAATTAGGATGCACACTAAAATCTCGAGGAAGACTTCAAGCGATTGTACCTATCTTAATTGTTTTAAATGTTTCGTGCCAAGTACCTAACTGCGATTAATGAAATAATGAATAATAATAATGAAATATGTTATGAACTTTATTCTGCAAGTAGGCCACAAGGGCCCTTTTACATGTCTGAATAAACCAATAACCTATCAACGCGTCCATATGGTAATAACAAAGTCGTACCTTTTGCTTGATAATATCACATATAAAGATTATTTACTTTTAATAATAAACGTGTTATAATATCATGAGTTTTATTTTTTCTTTAACATTATACATTATCTAAAGTTACAGCACATAAAACACCCGAAAAACACTTTACTTGCTATTGGAATGATATGAAACTATGTTGTAGGTAATTCACAGTTTGATATTTGTACATTTTTGTCAATCCAATTATCCGGATCCGTTTACTTGCAAATTCTCTGTCTTTAATATTGTTTAGCCGATGCGATTTTCCCTTCGGGAAAGTAGGAATCTCGACAGCAATATTGTCGTCCACAAACATAATTTTGCATAGTGAATCCTTTGACTGTAGTATGAGCAATAAACTGGTCTATGAAGCTTGTTGGGTTGTTGGTTTTAGGACTGTTATTTCCATCCTTTCTAGTATCACACTAATACTTTTATCGTATTTCTTGAACTGTTGATTCATGTAACCATATGTAACTAGTATTGGATTTGTTGGTACGATCAAAGCATAGCCATGGAGACTAGCATAGCGTGAAAATTAAATCTAAAAATGAAGAAGATTCAGCAGACAGAGCTATCGAAAAGCAGCACATTTAACTTATAGTAAAATAATGAAAACAATTTTTTGTTGGTTATAAACTGTCAGCTGACAGTTCTTAGACAAGTTGGAATTTTTTATTTTTTTGGGAATATGGCCAGTGGTCAGTTTGACAATTTCAGAAATGCGTAGGGTCAAAATTATACAAATAAGGGTGGGGTCAATAGCATTTTTTTATTATCCTCAAACACACGCGGAACTGTCTGACGTCATATTGTGAGCTTCTTCTAAAAAATTGGGCAAGTCGGACTCGCGCATGAAGGGTTCCGTACCATAATCTATAAGAAGTTTGTTGTATGGGAGCCCCCCTTAAATATTTATTTTATTTTATTTTTAGTATTTGTTGTTATAGCGGCAATAGAAATACATCATCAATGAAAATTTCAACTGTCTAGCTATCACCGTTCTTGAGATACAGCCTGGTGACAGACGGACGGACGGACAGCGAAGTCTCAGTAATAGGGTCCCGTTTTTACCCTTTGGGTACGGAACCCTAAAAAACAAATTCTTATGAAAGATTAATGAAATCGGTATCATAAAATGACCTATTTGATCGAATAAAAATATAAAAATTGGGCAAGTGCGAGTCCGACTCGCGCATGAAGGGTTCCGTACCTATACATATATATAATCTATAACAAGTTTGTTGTATGGGAGCCCCCCTTAAATATTTATTTTATTTTATTTTTAATATTTGTTGTTATAGCGGCAATAGAAATACATCATCTGTGAAAATTTCAACTGTCTAGCTATCACCGTTGTTGAAATACAGCCTGGTGACAGACGGACGGACGGACGGACGGACGGACGGACAGCGAAGTCTCAGTAATAGGGTCCCGTTTTTACCCTTTGGGTACGGAACCCTAATAAAAATGGGCAAGTGCGAGCCCGACTCGCGCATGAAGGGTTCCGTACCTATCCATATATATAATAAATAAATAAATAAATAAATAAATAAATAAATATTAAGGGACAATCTTACACAAATCGACCTAGTCCCGACATAACAAGTTTGTTTAAATATTTTTTTTATTTTATTTTTAGTATTTGTTGTTATAGCGGCAATAGAAATACATCATATGTGAAAATTTCAACTGTCTAGCTATCACCGTTGTTGAGATACAGCCTGGTGACGGACGGATGGACGGACGGACGGACGGACAGCGAGGTCTCAGTAATAGGGTCCCGTTTTTACCCTTTGGGTACGGAACCCTAAAAAGGGGGGTTGTGTTCATTGTGTACAAACCGAGTGTAATAAAGTCGACTCTAGAAATTTTGTTCTCAAGGATTGAACTTGTGACTTCTTTGTCGTCAGGCACTCCGCAGTAATTGAGGACACAAATAAACATCACGTGCAGTTATTCTTAGCAATAATGCGTCAAACACTCGTTAGTTGCTCGAATACGGGACACATGTCGGACTAAAGTATCACGCGATGTCTCATAGAAATGGGACAGAAATATTATAATTATGTAGAGCAAGTTCAATGTTATTGTTCTCTGCGTTGTTGTTAGCTTCGTCGATAAAAATAATTAGACCTAAAATTAGGACTTTATGTAGAACTGAGTTAAGTACTAACGCCACTACACTTGTTTAATCTTGGGCCTACGATGGTTGCGTTTATCACGTGATAAATAAATGATAAAGCATCTGTCACTCACACTAGCTCATTGACAAAACGTGACGGATGCTTTGTCACTTATTTATCGCGAGATAAAAGCAACCATTATAAGCTTTCAGATACTATAGTTAAAGACCAAAAGACCTACATTACTTGGCGGCGACAAAAATCAGAGATGTTATTTCATAACATATAACGATATCTCCGGTGGGGTCGTCTTAAGATAGTCAAGTAAGATGACTAGGTGATCGCGCCGGCACCGGACAGGCGTCCGGATTAAGCCGGACATATTATTTTTGATCGCGTGTCCGGCCAAAATATACGGTGTCCGGCTTTTGTTAGGCTTTTACCTTTCGCAAACGAGCGAGCGCCGAGATTGGCGTGATTTTACATTATTTTTTTGTCGTACCTATTAATACAAAATCCGCAAAATCCTCAATAATGTAGGGAGTCCAGGCTCATTACCCAAATGTCCGGCCAAACTGGCTATTAAGGTGCGTCTTTACCGGAGACGTGCGGAATAGACCAATCTTCTTCTTAAGTCGGTCCCTCATTCCCGAGGATCGTGATCACAAGGTATCGTATTCTTGATCAGGTGTCTCCATCGGTGTCGATCCATTGTTGCTCTCACAGCTTGATCAAGCGCCGAATCGCAATGGCTAAAGACGCTATGACACGCCTTCAAGTTATCTGGAGAAACCGTAGCATAAGTTTTCACACAAAAACCCGCTTGGTCAGAGCTTTGGTCTTCCCCATTTTTATGTATGGAGTGGAGACGTGGACGATACTGGCAAGAGAAAGACAGCGAATTGACGCATTCGAAACGTGGTGCTGGAGGCGAATGCTTAGGATACCCTGGACGGCCAAGCGCACAAATGTCAATTCTTTCCCAACTAGGCGTCAAAACTCGTCTATCTTCTATCTGCCGACAACGGTTGCTTTCATACTTTGGCCATGTGATGCGAAGAGGAGCTGAGAGCCTCGAAAAACTGGTCGTGATTGGTGGAGTGGAAGGTAAGAGAGGCCGCGGCCGCTCGCCAACTAGATGGACTGACCAGGTGAAAGAAGCTACTTCCTCAAAGAAATAGACCAATCACCTGAATTGAAATCTGTATCTCTGCTCCGCTGCGCTTTTGTGATTGGTCGAGTCCGCACGTCTCTGCTCCGCTTCAGGAGACGCATCCTTAGGTCTCGCGACCTGCCCGTCTAGCACAACTGTGCTTCGTACTGTTTTCGAGCGACATAGCGTCACCCGTCACTCTCTCACAGTACTGTACAGAAAGAGATAGGTACTAAAAACGCTCCCAGTAATCGGGCACTGTCGCTCTTGAATGAACTGCCCTTACCATGAGTTTACAGTGACTGAAACCGCAAAACGCCTATTGAACGCGTGAAAAAAACCGCTTCACGCGTTCGATAGGCGTTTTGTTGATCGTTACCGCTGCCGTTTATGTCTTGATTTTCTTTTTTAGGGTCCTTTCGTCCATCCGTACTATCTCACACACACTCTTAGTACTAATACTAAGCTGTAATTTGGCTGGTGTATATAGTATGTTATTCACGGAAAAATGTGGTAGAATATAATTTTCATCAAACTTTCTTGTGAACAAAGGTTTACATGCTAGAAAAGCGGGCGGTAAGTCGTAAATTACGCCCTAGGGCGGTAAGTAATTTCTATCACACTTTAAGGGATTACATGCTAGAAACCCGGGCGGTAGATCGTACCTATATTACGCCCTAGGGCGGTAAGTCGTATATTACGCCCTAGGGCGGTAAGTAATTTTGGTATTGACTACTATTACTATTCTCGCCCCGCCACGCCCCGCCTCTCCCGCCAGTGGAAAACCACCTTCATCATGGTAAGGATACTGGCTATCCAAAGCCCTGAGATCGACATCTTTCACGCCTCACCTGGCTCTTTTGTCAGAGTTCTATGTATGTTTTTAAATAACATTATTTAAATAGTGATATTATACTTATATATGTATTCTTTTGTATGCCCGACCCAAACAATTTGAAGGTTCTATAATATTTCTTTCTACACAAATCGACCTAGCCCCAAACTAAGCAATTGTATTACGGGTACTAGTTAGACTACATATGTATATAGATAAACCATGACCCAGGAACAAATATGAGAGTTCATCTCAAAAATATTTGCCCTGGCCGGGATTCTAACCCAGGACCGCCGGCTCAGCAGGAGCACAACAAACTGCACCAACCGCGAAGTCAAATGATAATAATGATTAATGTGTTATTTTTTTTTTTTTTTTTTTTTTTATGTCATAGGGGGCAAACGAGCAAACGTATCGCCTGATTTCTAGCTAGATGTTTGTATGTCAGCCTGCTTTGATAAGCACTCGCTCAATTGAAGAACCGCAGTATCATTTAAGCAGTGTTGGTCTCGTGTATGGCCTTATTAAACGACGTTTAAAACAGAATTATGATATGTCTGGCCTTGTGGTTGACTGGTAGAGAATAACCATATTTCCAAGATAACCTCTCAAGTGGAATTCGGACAGCTTAAAGAAACAACTATACTGCGTGGACCCCATTCAGTTATCACCACATAGTATAAAACAAAGTCGCTGCTGTCTATGTATGCTTAGATCTTTAAAACTACGCACTGGATTTTGATGCGGTTTTTTTAATAGATAGAGCGATCCAAGAGGAAGGTTTATATGTATAATACATGCATAATTTATCAGCATTGCACCCGACCCGTGCGAAGCCATATAAAGATTTGCGTCTGCACCATTGTTTGGTACACGTGCCCAATATCGCATTGGAATATCATATTTGTTTACAAGAAATGCTAGGCTATCTGTACAGGGGGCTATGATGGTTGCTTTTATCACGCGATAAATAAGTGACAAAGCATCCGTCACGTTTTGACAAAGTGCGAATGTGAGTGACAGATGCATTGTCACTGATTTAACACGTGATAAACGCAACCATCATAAGCCCCCAGATGTAGATAAGCTATGTTGGGGTTTTATTGCCCATGCTTGGTGATAAAGAATTGATACAGGTGGTTGGTAATTCAGTGGGATTATCCTATCTTGCTGGGTTCTTAGTTTGATATTTCTGAGGAAGCGTTTAACGAAGATTAAATGCAGGCTGGTGGTGGTGGACAGGAAAGTATACCTAATAAATAATAACAAATAAATAATAGTATTTTATGCAACAGTTGTATAGGAGGGGGCAAAAAACGCGAGTGGCTTGGGTTACGATGTGAGCGTAGCGAACATCGTAAGAAAGATGCCACGAGCTTGACCTACTTATACAACGTTGCACACAATACTTTTTCTACGACTCGACATTTAAATAAAATACAAATAAACAAAAAAGAAAATAATTACATGTTCCCGCTCGGTACCAACAAAAAAAAATAGTCTGATATTTTTTTTTATTGACGTCCATCTGTCAAAAAAACCTAAAGGTATACGTTCACTATACTATACATCCATGCACAGAGGATAAAACTATTTTTTTAAGTTGGCAGCAATGCATTGGTACAATATATATATTTTTTTAATTGCAAATTGTGTGAATGCAGCTGTTTATTTTGTAATCTGTGGTACTAAGTAATGCTTTTTTGGCGACATTATAACATCGTTTAGCAGTGTTTTTTTGGGCAGTAGAGTATAGACTTTAACAGATTTTCATAATTTATGTCTTTAAATTAGAGTTAGTAACTATATAAATGACAGAAAAAAGTACTGGAGTAGAAAAAATATAAATAATAAACATCAGATAACCTGACACAAATCGATCTAGTCCCAAATTAAGCTCAAGAAGGCTTGTGTTATGGGTATTACTAGCCGACGATATATATAAATATATACTTAATACATGGAGCAACCATGACCCAAGCACAAATATTCGAGTTCATCACACAAATATTTGCCCTGGCCAGGATTCGAACCCGGGACCGCCGGCTCAGTAGGCAGGTGCTTACTAACTGCGCCAACCGCCTCGTCAAAAGTAAGTTTATTACTTACACCGTACTACTTTACATCTACATAAAAGAAAATATATGATATGATGATGAGGATGTAGATAAAATATACAACTGAACATAATAAGGGCTTAAAACACTCGTGTGATCATATTATGAAACTCGCCTCCGGCTCGTTAGTGAAAACATACTCGTGTATTAAGTCCTCTCATTATGTTACTGTTGCATAAAATACTATGCCCCCATGGTGTGTTGTATCGTTGCATTTTATAATTGTCTGCCTAAAGTCACAGTCGTTTCTTAGGCTGTAAGAGGAAGAGAAACGAGACACTTTAGTGCCTAGTAAAAGAACTACGTGATTTGAACACTTTGTAATTTATTTGTTACATTCATGACATACAAACATGCAAAAATTACACACATATATATAATATCAATCCTCTTTTGAACTCTAGGGCCTCATATCAAAACTAAAACTTGTATGCTACCTGTAGGGCTAGCATGTCTTCGCGACTTCGCTACATCTGTCTTGCTCGCACGTTATTAAAAGGAAAAAGACAGGTAGTATTTGTCGCGCGACAAAAATCACGTGTCACAGTAATGCTAAATGTACTGCCCGTTTAGCACAACTACGTTTCGCGAGTCTTGTCGCGCGACATAGCATCACCCGTCACTCTCTCACAATACTGTACAGAAAGAGATAAAGAGTCACAGTTGCTAGAGGTGCCGATTTGATTGTTCAGGCTAAATCTCAGTCAAGTTCAACATAAAGGTTAACAACCGGCACCGGCTCAACTCGAGTCGTATTCATTGTATGATATTTCAAACAGCAACGCACACCTATCGAATCCGTAAAGCATCGACTTGCTTCGACACTCGCTAACGGGCGCATGGACAACATGTCACCGCGTTTACGTCAACTGCCCATCTAGTACAACTTGGCTTCGCCACTTTTAGCATCGCCCGTCACTCTCCCACAGTACTGTGAAGACAGAGATAGGTAATATTTCTCGTGCGAGACAGTCGCATGTCACAGTGCTAGAGGTGCTGTACGTTTACGGAGATGCCGTGACTTTGAGCGGCCAGCGGCGCGGCGAGCGGCCATACGAGAGAGCGAGACACACGTACGGCGCACCGCTACCGCTGCCGCTGTCGCGCAAGGTCGTAGCACTTCTGTTAAGCCATGCCAATTTGCTAATAGGCCCTAGAGTCAAATCGAGCGCTCGAAACGTAAGTTAATACAGCTGCCGGCAAACTTCTTTAGTATGACCTTGACTGCGCAGTAGCCGATTTACGTACAAATGTACATGCGCAGATCCGCCATTTTTGTTCTAAAAGTTTGCCGGCAACTATACTTGAATTATCAAAAATTAATTGAAAATTTTGGGATAGAGAAACAATTCTTCAAGTAACATTAACTTTCTGTATCGATCTCTCAATTTTATTTGATTAAATAATATGATAATCTTTTGACTTTTGGTCAACCTTTTTCTTTAAATAATATCCTCAACAATTCCTGATAAATTGACTTTTAGTCGGCACAGCGTTCAATATAACGTGAGAGTCAGAATGGCGGGTGTACCATCACGGATTTGTAAAACAATTATACCAAAAAAATTTACTCAAAATGTACTATTTTGTACCTACTTTAAAAAAAAATGTACCTCTCGGTACAAAAAGTTATTACAATATTTAGGTACACCCACCGTTCTGACTGTCAGGATGGCGGGTGTATCGCAGTTTACCATGAAGCCCTTGATTAAAGTATCCTATAACCCTCTTTGAATGTCCAGCTATCCCTGTTTCAAAATTGGTTAAAATTCGTCCAGCCGTTTCGGCGTGATGAGAGGACAAAGGAAATTATGATCAACAGATGGCGCCAGGCTGGCACGGCGCCGCGCGCCCTACAAAACATATGACGATCCTGCATTACGCCATTAAGATTTGTCCGAAATCATGACCCCTCTCCATTTGAAAAAGTATTTTCAATACCTACTTTAGAATTTTATAATAGTTTAGATATAATTATAATAATAATAATAATAATACTCTTTATTGTGCACCACTAAATATAAATAAAGATTACACAAAGAAATTGCAAAAAATAAATCAGTAGGTAACAACAGGCGGTCTTATCGCTAAAAAGCGATTTTAATTTATATTCAGTTAAATGTAATTTAGTTTAAAATTATATTTATCGTATATTTATAATATATTTGCCTTATATGCGCATTTTTATAAATGAATAATAAACGTATTAAAACAAGTTATATCAAACGCTAGTTGCCTCCAACCCCAACCCTAACCCTAGAACAATGAGCAATATTAAAATACGTTCTAACTACTTATTTAAATTACAGATGCCCTAAAAGGAGAGTTTGGCTAACATATACTTTTACAACCTAAAAAGTCTAGTAAGTGGTATTAACATACAGGGTGGAATATTTCTAAAGACTGGGCTGACAGGATAGTGTCATCTGAGTGATCTACAATCGACCTCTTATAATTGTAAAGCTGGATTTAAAAATGCAAAACGTCATCAAAATGAAATATTTTAATATCAGTGACAACCCTACTAACTCAAAGGTTTTATTTACATTTTAAATTGGCACCTGTCTTTAACTTAAGCGATGTTCAAAAGATGCTAGGGTTGAAACGTGCAGATTTTTACACTAATGTTTAACAAACTGTATCTCTAAAATGGATAGGAATATTTACATAGTTCAGTGGTGAAAAATAAAGTACTCAGTCTGAACTATTCCCTGTTTGCTTAAAAGTCCCTCGATCTGTTCCATCCTGTATATTAGAGTAAGTGAGAGGTATTGTACATAAATAATCACACTAACATTATAAAGACGAAAGTTTGTTTGTGTGTTTGTTTGTTACTTCTTCACGTCTTTACCTCTATTGACATGTTTGAGATAAGAGATAACGCCATTGCGAAAATTATTCTTCTACGTGCCATAATTGTACCTAAAGTTACAGTCCGACCAAAGAGTAGAAATTAAAAAGTGGCAATACTGTAGGGTCGTCCCCGTTTTCTTAGATTGATTAAACGTTAAATTACAAAAAAAAAAACATTATGAGCCTGTTTTTTTATAAATTTTATAATAATGGAACGTCGTAAAAAAATTGAAAACCCCGCAAAATATAGAAGAGTTAGATTAGATTTTAATTTGACATATCGAAACTTATAAATAAAAAAGAATTCACTTAATTATTTATTGTCATTATTTGGTTAAATAATTAATAAGAGGTACATCTGTAATTTAGTTTTAAAACATAATGTTCATTTCATAAGACCCGATTCCAATTGAGACAACATAATGAGAATCATAATGTTTATCGTTTGCTTTATGATCTCAGCTTGGCAAATTTGGAGCGTGTCGTTTTTAATTAATCAATTTCATAACCTTAGGTATCTTTGTCGTTATCTTTTGTTCCATTGTTACCGCCTAACGACGTTCCATAGCGGGATCGGGCCTTGGTATATGAAATGAACTATACCTAGTTTTACAATGGCATACAATTATAATGACTATCTACTTAACAGTATTAAACATCGAAAGCGATAATTTTCATTAAAAAATATAGAACAATCACATCTGATATATTAATATTTGGCTCTTGATTAACTAATTCATCAATATCTTACTAATTTGGTATATTCACTTAAGTAATTAAACTTTTCCATACATAGATCTATTCATTTTGCCGGCTGCCATGCACACGCGTTACAAATTTAATGTGTGCGTGTATACCCGTGTGTGTAGCGTACCCCCAAGATAAAACAAATACGGCAATATTATGTTTCATTCATCGTCCTTAGATAGTGTAGGCGTAGTTAGTCGTATTACTTTATACACAAATAATCAATATGTCCATCTATTTTCCACCAGCAAACATAATTCTCTTTCAAGGACCTCTTTACAAATAATACCTCTAATTCTAATTTTAAAATATGGCTTCCATCAAAGTTAATGATGATTTCGCCAATTTCGAGTTTGCTCGTAGAGCATGCCGTTGTTCGGTGAGGTTTTGCTTTTTGTAAAGTGATAACGATTTACAAAAAACCACGCGGACTATCGGGCCTTGACCCAGGAAGGGCTATGAACGCTTCAAGTTGAATTCTTCATTAGCTATTCACTCATACGTTAGATCACCGCACAATACGCTATCAATACTACACATTGAATAACAAAAATGAATAAATAACGAACAACAAAACTTAAACGCATGCGGCCATCTTGAGTCACGGACCGGAAGCCAAATAATACCTCGATCTTAGACATCCGCTACACGCACATTCTGTCGTCAGTTCAGTCCATCATTCTGAACTGTCAGTTTACTGTCATTCATTCATTTGCGTTAGTCCGGTCCGTCAGTCCGTCAGTCCGAGAGGGTACACGGGCCAAATTGTCTTGTAACCGCTGTCTTAGTTTCACCAAGTACCATTTCGGTTTCAAATCGGTCTTACCCATTTACGTCTACATTTGCAGTGCATTCTACTATTAAAGGTCTAAGTTTCTTCATTATCTAAATCACTTGTATTGTGCGGATCCTTTACTCTTAACATTAAACGCTTACATATTGTACATAAAACTGCTTCAATGACTACAATAATAATCGAAAAAATAATACTCCTCCATCTCTTTACGTTGATATGCTGTATATCTTGCTAAATATTTAGAACTGACTAACTGACATTGACTTAATTAACATGGTAACACTTCAAATCGCTAGTTCCTGATTATATCTCCTGCCTTTCTAACAGGCTCTTGATAAATGTTGTGGGCATCAGCGAAATCAACTTTGCGAGGCTTTTGTGAGGGCCTTGTTCCTTTCCAGCCAATTTCGACCGCATTTTTTTGTAATCTGGATAGGCTGTCTGTGGTCGCGGACGCCTCTCATGTGCCGCTACAGCTTTCTAGTTTAGGTACTTGTATATTAAAACATTTTTCACTTATGTTATGCTTCTGAGACCACTTCAAAACACCGAAACTCGACTTTCGGTTAAATCCGAAGATCAAGTCTCATTAGTCTTCCGTTTTCTCTTCAGATGTACGAGGAGCGGACCGTTGAGGAGGTCGTCGATTTGCTTCTGATTCTTTCCTCTGGTCTCAGGCAACATGAAGTAGATGTACCCGGAGGACAGTAGGGTGATGAAGGCACCGACGTAGTAGGTCCCGTGAAGACCGAGGGTGATGGCCAAGGAACCGAAGTAGCGGAGCGTGGTGAAACTACACAGCCACATCCAGGATATGAGCAAGCTTGATGCGAGGCTGCGAACCTGGTAGAAAAAGTGTAGAAAAATTGCGTTTATTTTTTCACTAAGATCTTGGACAACTCTTACGGAACAACTAATAAATTGAGATTATCTTGAAATAACCACCTGGATAAAAAAACAGTTGGAGCCAACTGGGCAATGATTTACTTTAAAAAAAGTTTTCTAAATTTTGAGTTCCGGGTAAGATGCGGAGGCTATTATTTTCAGGAGCCACGAACGAAAAGAGCAAAAAACATAAGTATTTTTTTTTTTTACTGTATATCTCTCATGTTCTGTATCCCTGTGTATTTGAGGTGTGCAATAAAGTGGATTTGTTGTTGTTGTTGTTGTATTTTGCGGTCCAAAGTATGAAAACAAAAAAGGATCCATGACATTAGGTCTAATTTAGTTAAATGTCGGTACTCCCAAAGCTTGCACGTACGTTATTTGGAGGGACAGAGATATCTACATTTACTGTCGTAATATTAACGTATTATGTTATACTCACATTAATTGAGAATAATTCCGATATCAACACATAAGGCACGGATCCCAAACCTATGTTGTATAAAAACAATACTATTGACAGTAGTATCACAGACGCCCAAATTGAATCCTCTTCACCCTTCCTAGTTGCATAATGATCAAATTCTACAGATTCTCCTCTAGTGTTGTTGGCTTTTTCCGTTTTTAGCATTTCAATGGACAATTCTGATGCATCAGCATTTTCGATTTTATAAGGTTTATTACTCAGATTTCGCAAACTTTCTTTTGGTGTATCGACTGTAAAATTGAGGATCTTCTCTTTAATGGCGCTGGTTTTTCTATAAGGCCACAGTTGGTGCGTGTACCAGGAGTACATATGCGCACGAGGGTCGCAGTACAGGCCGAGGATGGCAAGGCTGAACGCTATGCCTATGCAGGATATCAGTAGTAGCACCTGAAACAAATGACACTATTATTAAAATGTGAGGTGGAAGTTGGCCAATTTAAGATATATAATATACTAAAGAATGCTTTGTAACACTGAATTATGGGGCTACTCGAAAACTCATAACAATTTTTGCATGATATTGAACATTTTATCCAGTCTTTGATTCAGAGAAGAATAGATAATTCTTAACTTCCCAATTCTGGATAGCTGGAGTAATGCACTACTCCAAGATCGTACAAATGTGGTGGGAATAGATCATACAAAAGTGCAATATATACTCTGATTAAGACCTATAAGAATATAATTTTGACATAAGAAACGCTGTTCTCTAATACCAATTTAGGGTGAAGCCATACGAGCGTAATTTCGGTCGCGCCATACTTAGTGTGACGTGATCACGTGACATGATCTATAGCGCGACCGAAATTACGCGACTCAAATTACGCTCGTCTGGATTCATCCATAATGTTTGTGCGCACACTTGGGAAACTATAGTAAGTTTCCATAGTGTGTAGTTCTACAGTGACCGATAGTACTGATTAGTCGACCAGTACCTTTCGACCAAATCTGTCAACAGTGACAGTGGCGACGGCAGCTCCCAGTACGAGGGCCGTGCCACAGAGCACTGAACCAGTCTCCGATGTCTCCCGCCATCCGCGCGATACTGTCCTGGACAAAGTAAATAGACCGTGTGAGTCATTATTCCTTATCTTATTTACTTAGGGTAGCGCACCATGTATCTTTTAAATCTCTTTATCGTATTCTTTGGCTTTATTGGTCGTCTAACCTCTTTTATATTTTAATACCTTTAACTCGTCTTATCACTATGTTCATGTCACACGTTCGCAAAATCCTTGGATTGAGTGAGAGCTATACATTTCATAAGTTGACTGAACATAGCACATAGTAAAGCCACAGCGCAGAAACCAAAAATCAATGATCTGACCACTAATTGTGGATTGTCTTTCACAGTGTCTTCCTGTTCTCATATGAAGACTTAAACGATAGTCTTTATACATACATACATACATAAAATCACGCCTTTTTCCCAACGGGGTAGGCAGAGACCACATCTTTCCACTTGCTACGGTCCTGACATACATCTTTCGCTTCATCAACATTCATTAATCTCCTCATGCATGCTCGTCGGTTTAAAGTACTCTTGACTTGCCCTTTTTTCAGAACATCTCCAATCTGATCAAGAAACGTTCGTCTAGGCCTTCCTTTTCCAACATTTCCATTTACATTCGCCTTGTAGATTACTTTCGTGAATCTTCTTTCATGCATCCTCTCTACATGCCCAAACCAACTAAGCATCCCTTTTTCAATTCTAGTGACTACATCGTCATTCACACCACAACGTTCCCTTATTTCACTATTTCTTATCCTGTCGCACAGCTTTACACCAATCATGCTTCTCAATGCTCTCATTTCTACTGCATTTATTCTACTTTCGGGCTTCTTTTGCCACACCCAACTCTCACTTCCATACATGAGTGCTGGAACCAATACACCTCTATGCACTTATACAACAGATTTTCGAAGGATAAAGCCGGTTTTGGGTTTATGTGTACGAACCAATCATAGAGTTGGTTTGCTTGCAATATTGACGTTGTGACAGATGCTTACACTGACGAAACTGAGCCCGTGACAGGCCGTGGCTCACTTAAACTGGCTTCACTTTTAAGCGCTGACTAGGTTTCTAGGTGTAGTTATTCTAAGAATGAAGAGGTGATAATGAGTAAGTGCAGTTGATACTAAGATATTGAAAATTACAGAAGTTGTAGGAAGGAAGTAATACATCGTCTTACACCAGACAAGTAAGCAAGACAGTGATTTTGTTGTTATTGTAGTATTTTGACTATACTACTCTGGTTTAATTTGTAAATAGGACATGATATATACATAATTTATTTAACATGATATAATGATTAAGTGTAATACTCACTAATTATTTATGATTGAATGTAGCACTTAATTGAACATAATAGGTAATTATTGCAGATTACCTTAGCTTTAGATAGGACATGTCTTATTTTAATTCTTATGATTGCAATTGTAATATTGACTGCTGTACATAATTCACACGTCGCGCCAGCGGCATAATATATGAAACATTTATTATGTAACATCTGCTATACCATCATCATTCCCTTGCCCTGATCCAATTTATTTGGGGTCAGCGCAGCATGTTATCTTCCTCCACTCTTCCCTATTACTTACTCGTCATTTCGTTGTTTATTTCCTTCTTATTCATATCATCTTTCACACAATCCATCCATCTTTCTTTAACCTTTCTCTTCTTCTATATCCATCCACATTCATGCTTAACGCTTTTCACACCATACCATATTTTATATAAATAAATAAATCATTCATCATCATTCATTCAATAGTTAATGCGGGCAGCGCATGCCAGGAGTAAGCACGGCAGTGGCAAAACTGTTGAGGGCGCCGGCGCCACTGCCAGCGGCAGAAAAGAGCAGATGACAGCAGGAGCAGCGTCCTTCGGGAGCGGGTAATGCCCAGAGCAAGTGACAGCGATGGTATTGCTGTATTACCAAGATAAGATAGATGTGAAAGGCACTCACCCGTTGTACACAGTAAAGTTGTAGGCAGTAATATTCAATGTGGGCAGCGCATGCCCGGAGTGAGTAAGCACAGCTGTGGCAAAACTGTTGACGGCGCCGGCGCCGCTGCCAGCGGCTGCGGTGAGCAGTAGGCAGCAGGAGAACAGTGCCCGTCGGGAGCGGCGGTGCCGAACTGAAATAAATCAAACCACAGATTATATACAAGTTGTACATTGAATCGAACGCGTCAAACGCAAGGAATATAAATGCAACGAGCGAGCATTTTACGCTCCTGCGTAGTTACTGCTTATGTTACTATATGAACCTACATCGTGTTCATCGACTGTTCTACTAAAGGTTTTCGTACAAATCACTCGTATAATTAACCCTTTGACCGCCAAAGACGGCAAATCACGTCATCGGGAATTCGTGCCACTGACGCCAACGTCGCCAACGACGCCTATTGACGTCAAAAATGTCAATGATCAAAAACATGCTAATTCAAACCACTATCTGTGTATTTCAATCTCTGTTGATTTTGGAGCACTTTTTTTTTTTTTGGTTTGGCGTCAGTGGCACGGTGAATTGCTTTGCCGCTTGGCGCTCAAAGGGTTAATCTGTGCGGCGTTTGATAGTTGATACAAGTTCGAGTGGAAGACATTTGACCACGTGACGGAGTGGATGATATGAACGTAACAGCCAAAAAAGCGCTATGTTCAACAATGGAAGTTTTCGGATTGAACCAGCCAAAATTTAAGCCTCGATTCTGCACCAGTTCTTGTTAAATGTTAAATTATAATTATGTGTATATCTAAGTAACATCTTTTAATCCATCTAAAAGAGTCCGATGTTCAACATTGATCCCCAAGAAAGTCTTCCAAAATGCTGAAATGCATCCAAGTTTCACACGTCTTCATCGTGGATGACGAATCAAAAGCAAGATTCATACAGGATAAAAGTGGGATAGTCGCCCTAGGAGGATAGTTGCCCCATGTTTAAAAACTCCAACTTGCAAAGCTAACTCCGCCGCAAATAATACTTAAAACGATAGGTGGCCCCCCTTCCGCCTCCAGTCTGCAAGTGGCAGTCGTAGGCAACAGACGTGGAGTGTGTAGTGAACAAAGTTCGATGACCCCTACTAATGATAGTCTTCTGAAGATAATGTCAATGTCTTACAGAGATCCCAGCACACTGAGTTCTCCTTTCCCTCGCTGGTGCCCTCGCTGCGGCTGCGCCTCAGCATGGGCTGGAGGGCATCAGACCCTCGCCTGGCTGGCTCCGTGCGGATCATCACCTCCTGCTGCTCGATGGCATCTGTAAGGTCCTCGCGGAAGTCGGAGCCATCCAGCCAGCAGATCACTTTGGCTGCATCCTGGAAATATAGTTAGATGGCTAACAATTTTACAGTCTTATGGCCGTTATAAGTAATCCACGATTCCTCCAACCTTCCTCCAACAGAAGGAGACATATTTCGGCATGCAGCTTGGAATGGCCTGGTCAAGATTGTTACGTGATGTCACGGCTTTGCGCGACCAGCGACGCGGCGAGCGGTTGAATGAGAAATCCGAGCGCGGCGCCCATACGAGTGAGCAGGACACACGTACCTACGGTGCACCGCTGTCGCGCAGTCGGGGGTGACTTTTGTCAACGTTTTTTAAATCACTTCTGTGACGCAGAGATAATCCCATCAGCGGGTTATACTCCCACACACAAAGTCCGACTCACTGGTAGTGCAGTGAGGGCTAAAATGCCCTAAAACAGTTCGTCATGTTTAAAAAAAAATCTGATCGCGTTAGTTAATAAAAATGTAATAGCTGTTTTCTGAATGATTTGTAGTCATTTTCTGAAACGCATACGAAAGATTTTATCTTAAAAAAAACTAAATGTTAATATTACTAAAGCAAAACTTCAAGAAAATGTTTCGAGCGTGATTCGAATACACTCCCTTAGGCGTATTAAAATTAGCATAATACGGGTAGGTACTATAGTTGAATTTTTTTAAGAAGTCCGAATGGTCATAAATATATCTTGTGAACATGACCCTAGAAAGCCATTGTCTGAAGACAAATGGAAGCAAAGTAACAATGAAGTCGGTTAAAAAACTCAAACAAATTCTAAGTCACAAGGTTGAAATTGGAATATAGCTCCTGGGAAGCGGAACTCAGGTAAATTTACGAGCCTGATAACTTTAGTCATCTTCTTTCAATGAGTTAGGGTATTGCAATTTCAACCTTGTGATTTAGAAAAGACATTTGAAACAAAAACCTACTTGTATGCGTTTTTTTGACCTGCTTCCATTTGTCCCAATGTGACTTCTATACAGGAGTAAAACAATGGCTTTGAATTTTTTAAGGTGGAATACGGCCACCTTAATTTTTTTTAACTATAATTTCGATAGCCAAGTCGGTAAAGCACCTGTGTCTGCCCGGAGAGTCGTTAAGGCTAATTTAGACGTGAATGGCCAGCGTTGGCGCCAATTGGCAAAGGCAGGCATTGGATATGCCTATATTAGGGTAATTCTACAAGCGTTTCAACCGCCGTTAGCCCGCTGTCATAAATATCAAAGCAATAGGCCGTAATATGCTTTTAAATTGATTAATTATGGTAAGAAGTACGGTTACAGTATATCATTGTGTGAAAGTTAGCAGCTTGGTGTAGCTTATACCTACTTTCAATATTTTTGACAGCGGACTGATGGCGGTCAAAATACCTGTAGAATCACCCATTAGTTGGAGATGTGGGTTTAAATCCCACAGAAATTAAAATGCATATGAAACGGGTCTACTTATGTCGTATAAGCCGAATAACGTTCGACATAGTTTGAGTCGGTTTGCGATTCATCATCAGGAGCGCCGATGTTCGATTGGCCGACTTTCGACTATACGATGGGAGTAAACCCGTTTCATACGCTTTTTTAATACTTATTGATTAAATCGTACACGATTTTCACACACTATTATAAAAAAACGGGACTTCAAGTTCGAAACGTCGATTTTATTAAATAAACACTTTTCTAAAGTTATTAAATAATGCATTTTAATATGTCCCAGACCCACAGACGTTATACAATTTTTCGCTTTAGTGAAAACTTAGATTTTGTAGAGACTTTTCAACTTTAACACAATTTTGTACCCTTGTGTAATCCTCCCTTGACATTGGTCCCCGATCGATTCGCGCTTAAAATGCCTGTTTTATGCTGTCGTCGCAACCTGATCAGATCACATGTGGATAACGTGTGAGCTGTCACGAACCTTAAACGGTTTTAGGGATCCTTGATACTCGTATATGATAATCCACGCATTGCCTTTACTTTCAATAGATTAATATCTTAGAATACCAGCAATTATTGGTATCCGTCTTTCTGAACCTGCAGAATAAAAATCAAAGATCGGTGATCGTTGGGTAGCTATTCTATTAGCTATTCAGGGAACTTCCAGGTTACGTCAAAAAGTAGTTAACATCTGTTAAATTCCCTGAAACATTCCATCGTAGTAAAAAAGTCAATCTCGCGTTTGGCTTCGGTTTAGGTAGCATGAAAAATATAAAGTAACATACTCGTAAAAATAAAAAGTTCATTCTAAGAAATTCGACTGTGCTTTATTGGCCGGGTGCATGACGTTAGCGCCACCTAGCGTTCACAACTTTGGAGGGGGTCTGTCAAAAGTGTTAAATAATGGAAGCAATAAATTTAAGGTAAAAAATTGAAAATATTGATTGTAGAGCACCTAACAAGTGCAAAATCTGTTTGTTTTTATGTGAAACACATTTGGTTCTTAGCTTTATTGAAGAAAGTAATTATTAGGTATATTATGTGTTTGGTATTATTATGTCAATTTACTTCTTTGTTGTTTCCTTACAAATTAAAAGAAAAAAATAATGTTTTATTATGTTTGTTTTCAGATAATTTAAAAATTACTACTATTTTCAAAACTGGCTTCCAAAGCATCGGTCAGAACATAAGGTTTCAGCCTCAAACCGAGAGTAAAGGGAAGCTGTTAGTTTTGGCACATTAATAAACAAACAATAACATTTACAAATTATAAGTAATTTTACATTTCATATTTTTGAAACATTGTAATAATTCTATCATAATATTATTATTGCACTAAATAGATAAAAATATGTTCAGTTTAATACACTTACTTTATTTTTCTAGCAACAGCGATCCAAGTCATTTTCTGATCTTGTTTCCAACACGGTGTAGGAAAGCATACCATTTGCAATTGCTATTTCGTCCTGTATTATTGCAGTTTACCACACAACACCTATCGTGACCAATTTTACTTATTTCAGTTTATTATTTTATAGTACAAAACGTAAGCATTATAACTGAAAAGTATGACATTTGACAGAAAGAGAGGCCAAAGTTACCACTTTTGGCCACATCAAGCGCTGCGATCATTTTCGCATTCCCTACGCGACCTCTGCACCCGGCCAATATACATACATGTATAAGGATTCCCTAAACATTTTATAAACGTAATTTTGAATGTACAGGTTCACATTTAAGGTTCTTAGAAGCGTGAAAAGCCAAGCTGCTAGTGTTCATAAGGACAGCCTAAATACCATTAGAGTGATCAAGTTTACAGATATTTCATGTGGCTCCAATAGTCCAAGTATAGTGAGGCCCAAGAAAAGGGAAATAATTTACTGTAAGAACTTCTTCGAGTTGTTAGACACACAAGGGTTACCTGCATGCGGCCAACACTGATGAGGAAAGATGGCGTCTCTGGCAGCCAGACGAGTGACACCAGGAGCACAGTGGGAGGCGCTGCCATGTACAGTGACAGCGCGTGTGCGGAGAGAACACCGCCTGCTACGAAAGCGAAGAGGACGCCGCAACTGAAATAAGGAAGCTCAAGAATTAAGAAATAGAAGACCCATTAAAGACACCGCTTATTCTTCAATTATCTTATTGCTACGTGATAAACTCTGTGGGTGTACAGTTAACTGTGTCTTCGTTACCAGGAGCTAATAAGTCACCAGTTAGTTTACTCGGTAAAAGAAGAGGCATGGCTGGCTGGTAGCTAACACCTTTCATCTTGACCAATGCATGCAGAAAGCGTCCTAGCGTTCGTGATAAAAATTGATGTTTATTGGGTATATGAACATACTTAGATCGTTTGTCCAACAAAGAAATAAAGCACTCTTGTTGCAGTATTCGATTTTCATGGGGCAAACGTATGTATGAACCACCAAACCACCAACGCAAAGATGTTATATGGTAGCTCAGCAGGTATTGTAGCCGGCATAACTAACAAACCCGTAATATTTCCATGCACTCAAGAGTCAAACTAATATCTACCAGGAGAGAAGAAGTCACAAGGTGGCTTACCTCATAGCCAACGTCGGCATGGCCGCTAGCCCCTTGGTCTTCGGTGAGATTTCTGCGCAGTATAGCGGGGCTAGTGCGAGTGCTCCGGCGCCCCCTGCGCCTGCGGCCACCCGAGCCGCCCATACGCCGCGTGGCCCGCACCATGCCGCCAGGGACCAGCTCAACTGCAAAGATAAAGAATACGGGGATCGCAGAAACCGGTGGCCGAACTCAATATCATTGGCGCAACACTTTTGTTGCGCCAATGATATTGAGTTGATGCTTTCATCGTCTTCGCTGGATTGGCCACATTTTGAGACTGGAGAACGATCGACAGGTCAAGAGAGCATATTTGGGTTGGCCACTGGAGTTAGAGAGTGAACGTCCTATCGTCTTGTCCGTCGTATTACATACTATTGTTGCCCCAAGTATTGCTGGATGGATATGGTTGGGGAATATTTGTGTGAGCTGGCAGGAAGTGAAAGTGACACAAGATCGGACAAGACGGCCTGCTGTTGTGTTGGAGGCCAAAACTCATTTTGCTAAAGCAGTTAGTTTAGTTACTTAAAGAGTTGAAACGGATTTGTAGAAAGAAAATCTATATTGGAACTCCAACTTTTGTAATTAAAGTCTTAAGCGTTGGGGACAGTCAAGGGACAAAGTAAATCCAATTTAAGGGAATTAGATTAACTTAGTTCAAAAACCCTAATGCAAGATATACAGCGCCCAAGCTTTCTTTTCTTTCGTATCAGCGAGAAAAGCAAATAATTGTGCCGTTGGTAATATAAACAGGCATGGTTAGGCTACCAGCCTGCCCTGACACTTGTCATCGTCTAGCACCCTAATAGTACTGTACTCAATCTACTCCAATTTCAGTAAGATACACAGCGCTCCTGCCTTTCTTCCATTCGCATCAGACAAGAATGGGAAAAACAGTATCGTTAGTAACGCCACCAGCATGGTAAAGCAGCCGCCAGGTACCTCCTATCGATGTCTCGCGTCCTAGTCGGTACTCCTGTGCTAATTCTCTCTTCTCTCTCTTCTTCTCTTCTGAACATATATGCGTCCACTGCTGGACATATGCCTATTGCATAGATTTCCAAGCTGATCTTCATGCGGCGATCCTACTCCAGGTCGGCCCAGCCGTCTTTTTAATGTCGTCCGACCATCTGGCTTGCGGTCTTCCAACGATTCTGCCACCCGTTTGCGGCCTCCAGTGTAGCGCTCGCTGACTCCATCTGTCATCGTCTCTGCGACATATATGACCAGCCCATTGCCGGTAACTTTCTATTGCTAATTCTATTCGCAATAAATTCAGCAATTTTACAGAAAAGTTTACTCACTATGAAAGCGAAGAATGGCGCCGGTAATGCTGTAATGCTTAGGAGCTACCTAAGTACTTTAACTCTAAAGATATCCTGAGTCACGGGACCACCAATCGTAATGTCTACTAAGCCCTAACTGCTAAATAAACAAATCCTGGGAACGCGCGCCAACTGAAATGTATCTACGCCCTAAACTAAAAGTACAAGTCCTACGCCTGCGTCACCCTCGACTCCATACTCCATTCCTACAACGAAGCCCTAAGAAAGCCCTACTACAATTACCTAAAAAATATCTTAACAGCATCTCCTAGTCTACCACAACCTACAACTAAACAAACCTAGATATGAAAGGATCTTTATAACAATTGAGCTGAACATTTCTTATAACTAATGGCCAAAAATGTGATCGGTATAACCGTGTGAAAGTCTAGATTATGTAGGACCCAACGTTGTTGTAGTAATTCAGTTTCTTTTAAAGAGATATGTAGCCGTGATGTGCCGTTAAGTACCTTCAAACCTATACTGTGCTATACTATTATGTACTTTTGTTAAATAAACTAAATAAATGTGTATTCAATTATTTATTTAATGCTTGTTTCCCCTATCATACTGCTACCTTGGTTCTTCATATTAATTAAATTTCTAACTTAATTTAATGTTATTTATCCTTAAAATATAACCTTATTCCTTCCTATGTAGTCTAGCCCTCAAAACTATCCCTAATTCCTATAGTATGATTCAGTATGGGATATTCTACTCTTATTAAATATTATTTATATTATTTCTATATGAAATATAAACTCATTCAGTCCACAAGTAAGTTATAGATATATTAGATTACTCTATGTAACAATAAAGATAAATATATGAATCAAAACCAAATATTATTAGAATTCTAAGATGAAAGCCAATTTAGACTGTTTTCTTGGAATTGCATGTCTGGTCCAGGAATGTTTAGTAGACAAGTAATTTTGTACTTTATGAAACTACACTTCATAACCAATTTATAAGTAGATTGAAGTTACTGAAAATATAAAGTTTTATTACAAATTTAATGAATCTTAAGTTTTCATGTTCGACTAAATTAAATAATTTTATTCTGATAATTTGATATGGAATAAAGGTAGGGAATTCATACTTTTAGTAAGTTTTAGTATGATATTTCTAAAGTAGATTCTGGATCTAAACAAGAGGTAATTGTTTGGTGAATAGAATTCTGAGTATTATTGAAATCCTTCGACCGCATACCAAATATTATCATTTGACTGTGGTATACCAGTATTGCTTTCATCTAATTATCCCAAAAACAATTAGTTTTGTTTAAAATAACGGCGGCTACCATCATGTCTAATGACATGGGCAATCGGGTAAAAAACATGGTTACTTCATGTGTACATATTGAGGGAAAATCGTTCCTCAGAAAAATAAAACTAATTTCTGTTAAATCTGTTTGGTGTGTTATTTTAAATATCACCAAACCCATGTTCTCTGGATGCCGTATGATTGCCAGATTTGATCTTTTAATGGCCTTCGGGCTCTTTTAGGGTAAAGATCTCTCCCGGATCTATCTAGAATCTATGAATCTTTACTATCTATATTTGTTATTAAACAACACGAATTTTCTTCACTCGTGAACTAAATTGAATTCTCACTTCATTCATTACAAACAATAGATTTGTATAACTTGGGTTTTCGTTTAACTATACTCAAAAACATGTCATTCAACCTTGAAACATAATAACTCATTGTTATCAATTCGAAGTCTCTTTCAACTCGCGAACTTGACTCATTCTGATAAGGGAATTTACTCTCAACCCTTGTGATATTAATTAATTAAGTTCTGAGATCTGAAATGTATAAACTAGGTCAAACAACTTTCATTTTTGTTGCTTAAAAGTCCTAGGCCATTCTTAGCAGTCTACACTCCAGACTCCAAATCCAGCAATAGGAATGATTTGTTTTCCATTTCTAGACATACTACACAACAATCTACCATGGAATTTCCTTATCAAAATTTATAACAAAATTTAAATTTATTTCTGTTCATTGAAGAGGGCTAATGTCATTTCTCAGCTGATTTGATTTATCTTCAGTGTTGCCATCTTAACACTATCGATGTCTGTTATAAGTACATTACTTTACCAAATCTTACATAATAATCGATAAAAATAAATTTAACTAAATGTTTCTACAAATCTCGATGTAAAATTAATGGTTTTAAACA
Organism: Apotomis capreana; assembly: GCA_947623375.1. Classification (NCBI taxonomy): domain Eukaryota; kingdom Metazoa; phylum Arthropoda; class Insecta; order Lepidoptera; family Tortricidae; genus Apotomis; species Apotomis capreana. The sequence continues at coordinate 11,572,909 of OX392518.1, forward strand.
TCAGATTGCTCTATTCCCATTCTTTATAAACTGTTACAAGATTTTATTTTCACTACTGACACCCCGAGTCATAGACACTAAAGTAAGCAAGAAATCAGCTGTTTGTATTTATTATACCAGACAAGATTAAAATAATTTGAATAAATGTTATGTTAGTCAATGATGAATGGCCGATTGCTCGGAAAATAAAGAACCCCATCCTAACATTCCTATTAAAGTGTACCTATCACTAAACCCTGTTCCCTAGCTAGTACAAAAACACTAGAGGCCTAAACCTCATATTTACATTTAAACGTGTATGGAACCTAGGTAAGCTAAACTATAAATTCGGGAGATTAACCCGAGGTTGGACTAAAATCAGTGTAAGTGGGCCCCCCCTTGCGTGGATAAAACACCGGAAACGCAGAGTAACCCGCCCTAATATGTGTAGATATTGCAAATATATAAATATATACGTTTATGAGACCAAACCTGGAGGTCCATCTGATTTCAACAAGTGTGGAAATCCCACATGCCCAACCTGTGGACCTTGAATTCACCAGATAGATTACTCTAGATCTGTAGGCAATTCACTGCACTTATATATGGCTAGTGTCCGAGATGCCTAGCTCGGATAAAATTAGAAGAGTCTGAAAGATATTTGTTTAACAGCCGCAAGGTTAAATATCTTTCATTTGGCAACCATGTACCAAAACACTATTTCTGGCATGTAATTAAGCTTGATAGCCATAAAACAACAAAATCCCACAACATTTCAATAAATAATTATAGATCAGAAAAATAATGTAATCCCAACAGAAATTCCCCTTAGAATTAAATTTAATACCTTATTGCCAAACAACAGTGTTACCCAGTCGAAGTCGCAAGTAAAAATGAATCCCATCCTTCAATTCCCCTCCGTATTTATACTTAGCAGTGGACAAAGTGGACAAAGTGGACAAAGTGGACAAAGTGGACAAAGTGGACAAAGTGGACAAAGTGGACAAAGTGGACAAAGTGGACAAAGTGGACAAAGTGGACAAAGTGGACAAAGTGGACAAAGTGGACAAAGTGGACAAAGTGGACAAAGTGGACAAAGTGGACAAAGTAGACAAAGTAGACAAAGTGGACAAAGTAGACAAAGTGGACAAAGTGGACAAAGTGGACATTCTCACAATTTTGATCCTTACACAGTATAAATAAAGCTCAATTCTTCCGTTGGTAATTTTTGTGAATAGTAATTTGCTATTTTTAAAAAGGTAGGATGCTTAGTTATTGGAATATTTTTACTTACTTTCGTAAACATTAATACTGTTACTTCTTTTAGGCATTTGTATTGTATTATAACTATTAAATGATGATTTTAGTATTAGCTGGCGAATTATGATGCTAGTGTCGGGAACTTGATGATGACGACGATGATGTGAGTCTTACGATGGTGATATATGATTATAATATGATGGCGAGACACATGACGAGAACATGTGAATCGCTACAACCGCCCCCCTGCGAAAGTTTGAAGTGGATTGACATTGTCAAATAACGTAGAACTTCGCATTCCCCTACTAAAATGCAAAACAAACTAAAAAAAAATTATATATATAAGACAAATTATTCGTTAAGCAAATAACATTTTGTGATAATGTTGGATTTTCTAAATCCGTCAGTATTCGAACCCTTAAATGTGTGTGTATTTAAACCAATACTTGGAAAGTCACTTGTGTATTAAATCAGAATTCAAACCATAGAATAATATCATTGAATCGTGAATATATTTCTCCAAATCTCGACCACATCGTAAGAAGTGTTTGGTTGTGAGTCAAACAAGCCCTATTAGCTCGGTTTTGCCTAAACACCTCAAACTTGACCTGCCCATTGCTCAGCCTCATTTGCGAATTCACATTGTACGAATTCTTTGATGAATTGACAAAACTCTCCTCAGACAACATAGCAAGATCTTTGGTATAGATACTGAATATTCATCCTTACTTCAATTCAATAACTGATTCCGATTTCAAATTCTTCTCCAAAATCACATGCGGCTCTCCTTTTTTGGTGCGTGTATCACATCAAGAATAAACAAGCCAATTTCAACTCTGTAATCATACAATTGTGTTTTTTTTTTTTCTTGTAAGACTATAGACTTACTAGTAGAATTGTGAAAAAAAAAAATTGTTTCATTTCAAAATTATGCTCTGACATATTATTATACCAGAAGTTCATACAAATATACCAATTTAGTTTTATCCTGCCTTTTCGGATAAACTAATCCACAATTCTTTGTCTTTAAAAATATACAGTTGGCCAATCTAATCATTGACATGGGTGTGTGTGAAACCTGCACGTTCTTGCTCGTGCTTGAAGGTTAGCCCGTAGGCACTGTAGAGTATTGTTTCGCACAAACTACCGCACATCGGTCTTAAATCGAAACTTCGATTTACTAAGCCTAACTTCTAAGTATGTGCAAACCAATTGATGTCTTTAGAAAATACTCCCGTTCGTACCTCTAAAGATAGAAGACCCCCCCGTTTTCGGATACGAATACTTTCGAACTTAGCTTGAATACATACAGACAACATCCAACTCAAAAAGTCCACTCATTCTCCCTCTCATACATCGCGCTACAGGCTCCTACATTCATTTTTCCGCATCGACTTAGTCAGAAGAACATCACCCATTGTGTATTCAAAATCCATACTACTTTACCTCTCTAAAATATCCCAAGTTTCCCTTTACTTCTTTCATTAAAATCAAAATAAAGACTTTCTCTAATATAAATAATCATAACGTCTATCCACTTCACACATTTCGTTTTTTTTTTTTTTATATTCTAATAAAATTCATAATTATTTTATCCACCCAATTCAATTTACCTCCCACTACCCTTTTGAAACTTTTCAAATTTCAACTTATTAAAGGAACTCAAAATACGTATTAATGGAATCGAACCATTACGTAATCATCCAATGAAATATACTACTAGCGACCTCTAGTGAAATTTCCTACAAACTCATTCGTTTCTTATACTGTTGCAATACTTTTACTGCGGTACAACGTGTATTGTGACATCACTATTGTTCTTTAAAAATTTTCGTCTGTAATCGATTCCTTAATCGATCTTATCCTGATATCCCTATTGAATATTAGATTTTAATTAATAAATTACTGAAATACTAGTGCGTTGTCTAATTAGGTAATATATAATTAAAAAAATATATTTCCCTATTTTCTAAAAATGCTTAACGTATACCTTAGGAACTAGGTAAGTGAATCCATACCCTAGTAACGGTTTACTATTTATGTGATATTTCTTTAGTCTAGCAATACTGTCTTAATATTTGTCAGATGCTTTCATTTTACCGCGCGATTCCGTACACTATGAATATGAATCCGTTTGAAAAGATCCTTATAGATTTTCCCATCCTTTGGGATAAGGATGATTTTAATCATAAAGACAAGGTCGCTCGAAAATTTGCAAAATCAGAACTATTAAGGTTGTGTAACTTGGAGTCGAAAGCCTTATTGACTTCGAAGGATATCGAACGAAAACTAAAAAGCTTTTATAAGAAACTATATCGCCACAATATCAAAGTAAGTATATTTTCCCCTTTTGTTTAGGTATAATATCATCTTAAAGTACTTGGTATCAAATGAGAATCGTTTAAAGATCCATAATTCCCGTCGTACATATTGGGCACTATAGTTGTACAACTTATTCTTTAAATAGTTCCCTATTGGTGTCTTCATTGTGTTTATTTCTTCTTTTCCTTTTCCCGTGGTTGAAAAATACCTATCCTCCTAACCCACTTTTATTTTTATTACTATTACTAATATTATTATTATTATTTTTTCAGCAAAAAGCAACCAGACCATTAACATCAACCCCGGGGCCTGCTGCACTTCCACGTGAAATGACACTAAACCATAGCAATATATCGCCCTTACTATCCGTCCCAATGTTCTCACCGTTTGTCAACTCCCCTTCAGAATTGTTGCAAGTTGAACCAGTAAGATTCCTTTATGAACTGAATTTTATTTTCTTATAAGTTCAACAATTTTAATCCCTTATAATGTTTTTTCAGTTCAATCCAAACACAGTTGACACTGACCATCCCCCTGTAAGTTAACCATTTTACAACCTTTTATTTAAATTGCATTGCATGCCCAAAATATGCTTGTTCGAGTGAAATCTTGCAACTCAATCTTGAAGCAGATATTGTCAACCGATTGAGCTGAAATTTTGTATATTTACTTAAATTTGATGACAATACAATAATATGGTACCATGGGGCTGATCTGATGATGGAACCGGAAGGTGGCCATAGGAACTCTATAATAGAAAAAGCAATCCTACCGAGCTTGGGCTCTTTAAAATCGTCTCAGTGAGCATTTGATGGATATCCAAAGAAAGGTACAGTCAGCTACAAAAGCTTGCAATCAAAATGTCATCTTTGACCGAAACTTATTCTCAATATACTTTCAATATTGAATATTACTAATTATTTATTAATAATTATTATAAATCCTTACCCTTTTCTCTTTATTTCTTTAAATCACCGATTTGTAATACAGTAACCTTTGTTCTATCTTAACAGTTCCAACCTGAAGCCCCTGTTGATGACTTGGAAGATTTCTCCTAATAAGAACATTCTTGTATTTCATTATATTTTCTTTAATACATCACATTATTACCATATCACCTTGGTCTTTACTGAAATCCTTCGATGATATTGTTTTAAATTTAACCCTTAAATGCATGGTGTAAGATGCAGTTTACAAAAATGGAGTACTGGTTGAAAACAAGTTACATTTATTTAAAATAAAATAGTATTTTATAATATTGTTTTTTTTTTTTTTTTGTTTATTTTTTTTTTTTTATTCATTTAAGGGATAAATTATCAATACCCCCTTTTCTTTTTCCAAATCAAAATCTATCTCTTGATTAATACTTTCTTACTCCCACTGGAAATGGACTGATATGATTACTTACTTCCAAAATCGATTGAATGATGTAAGTATACATACACACACATACATATACAAAAAAAAGTTTGGAGGGTTGCGAAAATGCCGCCACACGCCCCTCCATGTATGATCAACTACCCTTTGATGTCATATTTTTCAAAAATTAAAACTATATTTAATTTACTAATTTTAGTCTCTCCCTATTTATATTGAGGGAATTATTTTAATAATTTTAAAAGTTTAACTTTAATATGACTCCCAGGTTAGCTGATTTAACATAGGCATTTTCCCTTACCTCCGTTTAAGCCCTCCAAACCTTTTATATTTTTTTTCACATAAATTAGTCTTTATTGAAACAAATGCAATCATAGGAATAGCTATTATATTTATTAAATTAATCCAACTTATTCTATTATTTAAACATAAATGGCAAGAATCATATTAACATCAAATAATGAGATTAAAACTACAATAAACAATAACTAAACTAACGTACTCTTATCAATCAAATATAAATGGCGGCAAAATTTAAAATCAATTTATTTACAATAATAACTAAGCTATTATATTTATTAAGCAATATTTATCAGCAATAACCAACATTTAAAATTAACTTACAACTAATCTGACTTATTCTATCAATTAAACATAAATGGAAGCAAAATGTAAATTCAATTTATTTACAATAATCCCGAATCAGCCTTGTTCACTGGGGACACTGGGGCGCATGATAATATCTAGATAAATGAATAGTGTTAAACTTGCCACGAACCTCTTTCGTCGTTGGGTTTATAAGTATATGGACATTAGGATAAGGAATCGCGGCTATTATGTATGGTCCTTCGTAAATCGATTCAAATTTCTTAGTTATTTTTAATTCCGCGACTGATTTATTAACTTTCTTTATTTTTACCCAATCCCCTATTTCAAACCTTGTTAACCTAAAGTTTTGATTAAATTTTGCTTGACGTTCTTCTGCTGATTTTGCAAGATTCTTTCTAGTGTTTTCTCGTATCTTTTCAATATTTAATTCGATGTTGCGTTTTATTTCCTTATCAAAAGACAACTCAGTGGGACGTCCATACATAACTTCACACGGCGTATATCTGGTGCTCGTATGAAATGTGTTATTATATAAGTTCTCTATTTTTGGCAATACATCAACCCAACTTCTATGATTCTTTCCACAATATGTTCTAAATAGTCGTCCTAATTCTCGATTTACTCGTTCTACAGTATTCGGTCGGGGGTTGCGCACTGTGGTGTAGATGGTTTTGACCCCCATTTCTTTCATATATTTTTTCCATAATCCTGATATAAATTGACTACCGTTATCAGTCATACAAGCCTTCGGGTGTATAATTTTAAAGAAATGCTTCATTTTCCCTACCACAGCAGATGCAGTAGCTTTTCTCAATGCATATAACTTGACGAATTTACTGAAAGAATCTTGTATCACCAGTATATAACTTAATCCAAATTTCCCCGCAGGTAATGGCCCGTATAAGTCCGCCATGATTAAATCTCCTATATTTTTGGTGACTATCGATTGGCACGATCCCACATTCTTAAAATTATCATTTTTGGCCATTTGACATATATGACACACCTTAATCAATTGTTTTATGTCTCTTGACATCCCTTTCCAATAGAATCTATCTTTTATATATTTCTTTACCTTATAAACCCCTTGATGGCCCATTTCTAAGTGTACCTGTTTAATAACATCTCCCACTAGGGATTGGGGTAGAAAAATGACTTTGTTCTCTGGCCCATTTGTTGTGAAGTACAAAATGTCATTTTCAATGGTACATCGTTGTGTGATCCGACTTTGTTTATCATCACCCTTATTTTTACCCATTTCTTTTTTTAGATTCTCAATAACAGGATCTTCATTCTGGTACTTAATTATTTCTTTTAACTTGTCAATTAACCTTTTATTTCTACTTGTTTCAGTATAAAGTATCTCCGGTAATTTGACTTTATCTTCTTGCAACAACTCGCTCTGAGGTGGATAACGTGATAAAATGTCGGCTCCGATATTTTCTTTACCTTTTATGTGTTGTATGTCGTATTGAAATTGTTCGAGATAATTTATCCAGCGCGTTACTCGAGCATTATATAGTTTCCAGTTTTTAACAAATGTCAAAGCTTTATTATCGGATTGTATTATCACCTTGGCTCCCCTTAAATAAGTTTCGAATTTTTGCAGACAGCAAATTACCGCATAGAATTCTAACTCAGTGACTTTCCAGTTTAATTGGGGCCCCTTCAGCATTTTACTATGAAATCCTAGGACTTTCATGTTCTGGTCATCATCTAGTTGATATAAGACTCCTGCCAATCCAACACCTGAGCTATCTGTTTGCAAAAAATACGGTTTGGTGACATCAGGGTGCTGGAGTTCAATGACATTAACAAATTGTGCTTTTATTTTATCAAACGCTGTTTGCTCCTTTATTCCCCAATGCCATCTCACCCCTTTCCTTAATAAACTACACAATGGGTCTATATACATGCTATATTCGGGAATGAATCTTCTGTAGAAATTGCACAAACCCAAGAAAGCTCTTACTTGTTTAACCTTTTTAGGTACTGGGAAGTCTTGGATAGATTTTAATTTTTCCGGGTCACTTCTCAAGCCTTCCGTGGAAATAATAAATCCAAGCATTTGGATCTCTTTGCAAAGGAATTCACATTTTAGTAGATTACATGTCATTCCGGCTGTGCGCAATTTTCCTAAAATTATATCTATATGGTTTATATGATCCTTAAGCGTTCCCTTTGTAATAATGGCTAGATCGTCTAAGTAATTCACACAAAATTCTCTAACTTCATGTCCCAATATGATGTCCATTGCTCTGCTGAAGGAACCCACAGATGTTTTTAAGCCTTGGGGCAAAACATTATAAACATATGATTTTCCGTTAAAAGTGAACCCTGTATATTTTTTACTTTCTTCTGTTAAAGGAATTTGGAAATAAGCATTATTTAGATCGATGATACTTATATAGTTAGCTCCATGGAATGAATTTAATACGTCTAGTTGCAACGATGGTTTTTCAGTTTCTGCGATCATATATTTATTTATCTCCCTCGCGTCCAATAAAACTCGTATTGTATTGTCGCGTTTTAAAGTAAATGTTAGTGGGCTACAATATTCAGTTTGAGAACGACTTATTATTTTCAAATCTTCCAATTCCTTTAGTTTTTCAGTAATTCTTTCCCGATATACGTATGGTATAGGATAAGTCCGCTTTACTATTGGTGTATGTTCTGACATTTTGATTGTATGTTCATAGCAATTTGCTCTACCTAATTTTGAAGTAAATAGTTCACTATATTTTCCTATAAGTTGTTGCAATGTATGTCGTTCTGTTTCTTGTAGAGGAATTCCTACTTTGTAAGGTATGGTATTTTCTTGTTGATCCTCTTGTAAAGCCTCTACATGACTTTGTTCATGCCAATTTATTTCGTCGTTATAAGTAAAGAACTTAGTTCTTGCCGTTTTTCCCTTATACTGAAATCTTATTTCTCTGCTATCTTTATTAAGATCCAATACGACTTCGTTTTGTTTTAGCCAATCAAATCCTAGTATTAAAGGTACACTTAAATCAGGCATAACCACGAAAGCCACGTCTATTGTGATTTGATCAATTCTTATTGGTAACAACACCATGATCTTTATTTCCTTGCTTTTATGTCCCGCCGCTGTTTTTACTTGAAATGGCTTTACCGGCATTACTGGTGTACTTGGATATTTAATCTTCATTTCATTCCAAAATTCTTCACTTATGCAAGTTAAGTCGGATCCAGAGTCAATTAATGCAATCACATCATAATCATTCATTCTTATTACTATTTCTGATTTAAATCTCTCAACTTTCTCTTTTTCAACTTCTTCTTCGAATACTGTCATAATTGCTGTGTCTAAATCATCTAAATGAACCTGTTCCCCTTTAAGCTTTAACACGGAGACTATATCGTTTAAATCAACACTTTCGTTATAGCAGTCTTCATACCCTAACCCTACATTATTTACATATTTACCTAACTTAATTTCTAGAGGTGCGCGTAATCCCTTCCCATTAATTCCCAATAATTGACCAGGCTCCCAATTCATTATTTTCATCATTCGATATATTTTGACCCCAATGTCCAAGGCTGATCCGGGAACAATTTCGATAGCCTGATTTAGTTTCCCGAAAGATCTACGTCTTCTAGCTCAACGGCTTGAACTGCAGGCCCGTTTCTACCGCTGCCAGATGTCTCAACAGCTGGCCTCTTCCAATTCTGCTGATATGTTTGTTGAAGGCTCTTCTTCCTTTTTTCAGCTGTTTCCTTATTGTCCCTGCTTTCGTTCTTGGTTCTTTGCTTGTTGATGTCGTCCATTGAACGCAGGAACTCAGCTGTCTCCAGAATGCTAGTTATTTTTGCCGTTGCGAAGGACTGCTGAATATATCGCGGGTAATGTCGTATAATATCGGATACTAATTGGTCCTCGGGAATAGGGTGATTCAGCATCTTAGCCCTGCCAACGATGCGTAGGAAGTAAGCGAGCATAGACGGCGACTCCTTCCAGTCCCACGTCCCATGGGTTATATTTCTCCTCAATTCGTTTTGTTCGAAACTTCCCCAGTATGCTGACAAGAAATCCCTTTTGAAGTCTTCCAGGGTAGCCCAGCGATCTCTATATATGCGGGCCCAGTCCCTTACTTCTCCTTCCAAACATTCTTGGATGGTGTCTATTTCTTGGCCCGTTTTAGTTGTTTTCTTTAGATATACGTTTAAATCCTCTATAAATGTGACGGGATGACTCGGCGTTTTCCCGAATTTGGGCTTGTCCACGTTTACATTTTTGATATTATAAATTATGGTTTTTTGCTGCTCCGCAGATATTTCATTATCTTCTATTATATTTCCAGAACTATGGTTATGATCTGTGGCTGATTCAGAATGCTCCATGTCACTTTGTGCTGGGGATAATACTACTTGTAACTCTTTACGTAAATCCCCTAGTTCTTTGGTCATTTTGTTTTCAGTTCTCCTTAATAAATTGTAAAAGAAGCCTCTTTTCTCTTTCCTAGTTTCAGTGGGTTGTAGTAAACCTCTCCCTACCCTCTGTCCTCTGACTACTTTCCTTCTAGGAGCCTCTTCTGAAGATTCTTTAGTTGTCCTATTGGTCGACTCAATCCTTAATGATTCATTATTAGTTCTGTTACCCCGTGTTGAATCTTCTCGGAGCCTTGAAGGGACCAATTTTTTCCTAGAGGGTCGTTCCATTTTACTAATAGGCTGTTTAAAATCGTCCAATAGCTTATTATTACTATTTTATTTACTCCTGAAAATGCCAATCAGAATTAATTTAAAATCAATTTTATTTTGAGGTATAAACATACCCGTGTTGCCTACAACCTTTTATTTTGAAAAAAAACATTTCATTTGTATTTTACTTCCCTGTTTATTTATTATTTTGTGTACCTATCTAACAATAAGTGTTATTATTATTTTTTTTTCCAGGATTAATAAAATTGCTCAAGAGTATAATGAGCTAACATATCTAAGAAACATGAAGACTATGTAGATTAAATTAAACTAGGTAAGTTTTAATCTGCTATTATAACTGCTTAGATTACACCCTTAATGTTGAAACAAATGGATAATAAAATCCTCTAACAATGTTAACGCTTCACTTTTTTTTTGTTTTATTTATTGTTGTATGAGACTACTATATTTTACTCCAATCAATAAATGCAAAGTAGGTTTTCTACCTTTGTTTTGTAATTAGTAACGTTAAACTAACTTGATTCAATAATTTTTTATTTTATGTTCCAGATTTTTGGACTTCAACGACAAGCTTCGGACAAAATTTACTATAGACCTAAAATGTAACCTGAGTATCATGAACCAATATGAAATAAGAATCTGACTGAAGATATTTCTACTTATTTATAAGGATATTTGACAAAACTGAATACCGTAATAAAATCTGATGGCAACAATACCGACATACTTACTTCGCTTCAAAAATAAATTAAATATATGTCAATTGGTTTTCTTGTCTGGTTCTATGATTATACTCTTATACTACATGTGAACATATATGTAAGTCATTCTATTGATAAACTATAAGCCACAAATGTACCAAAATTATTGTAATAAAATTACTTTCATTTCATTTGTTTCATTATGTGTTAAAAGAAAATTCAAAGGAGATCGCCCCCCGAGATATGAAATCACTAACCCTTCTACTTTCCTTATAACTGCTATATTTAATATTTCCAACAAGTCTTATAATAAGCTAAAAGGTTAATAACTTAATATTGTAGCTAGAAGCCTTATACAAAGGTTAACATTGGTCATGTTTATCAGATCCTATTCCAACCATTTCCTAGATTGAACTAGAGCCTATAAATAAATCTACGCCCCCCGAAATAATAAGTCCTTAGTAACCTCATAACTTATTTTTAGTTTCACAACTAATTTTCAACACAACTTGAACTAAAGTAGATAAAATCTCCACAAACTCATTTATTCTGTAGTCAAGAACAATGAAATCTCTATTCTACCTTACTTATTCAATTTCCTACAACATTCCGACTTCATAACTAAACTAAAATTAAATTTATTTAAATAATCATTCCATCTCGATATCATAATCATTTACTGATAAGATAAGCGATGACACCTGTCACTTGTCAAATCAACCAACTCGAGGACGTTTCTCTTCACTCTGCCTTGCTTACATTTTTAATTTAAAAATGAATTACCTATTATTATTTTTCCCAATTATGTAAATTATGCATAAATAATATTAAATGTATCCTTAAATATCTAAATCTTATGTTATATTAATAATATGAACATATTGAGTAAAGTTGTCTACGTATCTGATTGAAACTAAAGTAAATATATTATTACTTGATATTATTATTTTATGTAACGTAAATAATTATCTAAAACTTAAATAACACACCTATTTCATTATTAATCAAAATTAAAAATTAGCTTTTTGTAAAGCCTTTACACTAACGTAACGCATTTAATTGTATCTCAAACAATCCACTATTGAACTATAGATAAAAAAACAAAATGGCTGAATGCCCTGTCAATTAATTATTGTTTGCAAAATATTGAATGATAAAAAATATCACGTTGTTCTAATAGAAATCTTTTGTTTCAGGTACTATTACTATGTGAAATAAGAAAAATATAGTGTGTTATATCAAGAAGCTACTCTATTCACTGTAGTTTGTGTATAAATATGCAACAAAATGTGTTTCTTGGCGATGTGCACAAACACGACTCATCACGACCAATCTCTTTTCCACTCTCACGTCAGCAATTGTGCCCGTAAAGGCAACTAGTTCAAAGCTCAAGTGTTCAAAGATCCCTTCAATAAAACCGCCACCAACAACTCCACTAAAATTCCAAAACGAATAACAATTGTCGATCTACAAAACGCAAGAAGACAGCAAAACATGGAACCACACGACGAACAGCAATGCGACGAATATTCTGGCCATGCCAGCAATTGAACAGATCCTCGGTCACCGGCACTAATTGTAACATGCATGATCATGGCAGCAATTGGAATAATCCCTGGTCAACGGCATCACCAATTGTAATGCTTATCAGCTACCTAAGTACTTTAACTCTAAAGATATCCTGAGTCACGGGACCACCAATCGTAATGTCTACTAAGCCCTAACTGCTAAATAAACAAATCCTGGGAACGCGCGCCAACTGAAATGTATCTACGCCCTAAACTAAAAGTACAAGTCCTACGCCTGCGTCACCCTCGACTCCATACTCCATTCCTACAACGAAGCCCTAAGAAAGCCCTACTACAATTACCTAAAAAATATCTTAACAGCATCTCCTAGTCTACCACAACCTACAACTAAACAAACCTAGATATGAAAGGATCTTTATAACAATTGAGCTGAACATTTCTTATAACTAATGGCCAAAAATGTGATCGGTATAACCGTGTGAAAGTCTAGATTATGTAGGACCCAACGTTGTTGTAGTAATTCAGTTTCTTTTAAAGAGATATGTAGCCGTGATGTGCCGTTAAGTACCTTCAAACCTATACTGTGCTATACTATTATGTACTTTTGTTAAATAAACTAAATAAATGTGTATTCAATTATTTATTTAATGCTTGTTTCCCCTATCATACTGCTACCTTGGTTCTTCATATTAATTAAATTTCTAACTTAATTTAATGTTATTTATCCTTAAAATATAACCTTATTCCTTCCTATGTAGTCTAGCCCTCAAAACTATCCCTAATTCCTATAGTATGATTCAGTATGGGATATTCTACTCTTATTAAATATTATTTATATTATTTCTATATGAAATATAAACTCATTCAGTCCACAAGTAAGTTATAGATATATTAGATTACTCTATGTAACAATAAAGATAAATATATGAATCAAAACCAAATATTATTAGAATTCTAAGATGAAAGCCAATTTAGACTGTTTTCTTGGAATTGCATGTCTGGTCCAGGAATGTTTAGTAGACAAGTAATTTTGTACTTTATGAAACTACACTTCATAACCAATTTATAAGTAGATTGAAGTTACTGAAAATATAAAGTTTTATTACAAATTTAATGAATCTTAAGTTTTCATGTTCGACTAAATTAAATAATTTTATTCTGATAATTTGATATGGAATAAAGGTAGGGAATTCATACTTTTAGTAAGTTTTAGTATGATATTTCTAAAGTAGATTCTGGATCTAAACAAGAGGTAATTGTTTGGTGAATAGAATTCTGAGTATTATTGAAATCCTTCGACCGCATACCAAATATTATCATTTGACTGTGGTATACCAGTATTGCTTTCATCTAATTATCCCAAAAACAATTAGTTTTGTTTAAAATAACGGCGGCTACCATCATGTCTAATGACATGGGCAATCGGGTAAAAAACATGGTTACTTCATGTGTACATATTGAGGGAAAATCGTTCCTCAGAAAAATAAAACTAATTTCTGTTAAATCTGTTTGGTGTGTTATTTTAAATATCACCAAACCCATGTTCTCTGGATGCCGTATGATTGCCAGATTTGATCTTTTAATGGCCTTCGGGCTCTTTTAGGGTAAAGATCTCTCCCGGATCTATCTAGAATCTATGAATCTTTACTATCTATATTTGTTATTAAACAACACGAATTTTCTTCACTCGTGAACTAAATTGAATTCTCACTTCATTCATTACAAACAATAGATTTGTATAACTTGGGTTTTCGTTTAACTATACTCAAAAACATGTCATTCAACCTTGAAACATAATAACTCATTGTTATCAATTCGAAGTCTCTTTCAACTCGCGAACTTGACTCATTCTGATAAGGGAATTTACTCTCAACCCTTGTGATATTAATTAATTAAGTTCTGAGATCTGAAATGTATAAACTAGGTCAAACAACTTTCATTTTTGTTGCTTAAAAGTCCTAGGCCATTCTTAGCAGTCTACACTCCAGACTCCAAATCCAGCAATAGGAATGATTTGTTTTCCATTTCTAGACATACTACACAACAATCTACCATGGAATTTCCTTATCAAAATTTATAACAAAATTTAAATTTATTTCTGTTCATTGAAGAGGGCTAATGTCATTTCTCAGCTGATTTGATTTATCTTCAGTGTTGCCATCTTAACACTATCGATGTCTGTTATAAGTACATTACTTTACCAAATCTTACATAATAATCGATAAAAATAAATTTAACTAAATGTTTCTACAAATCTCGATGTAAAATTAATGGTTTTAAACATCAGATTGCTCTATTCCCATTCTTTATAAACTGTTACAAGATTTTATTTTCACTACTGACACCCCGAGTCATAGACACTAAAGTAAGCAAGAAATCAGCTGTTTGTATTTATTATACCAGACAAGATTAAAATAATTTGAATAAATGTTATGTTAGTCAATGATGAATGGCCGATTGCTCGGAAAATAAAGAACCCCATCCTAACATTCCTATTAAAGTGTACCTATCACTAAACCCTGTTCCCTAGCTAGTACAAAAACACTAGAGGCCTAAACCTCATATTTACATTTAAACGTGTATGGAACCTAGGTAAGCTAAACTATAAATTCGGGAGATTAACCCGAGGTTGGACTAAAATCAGTGTAAGTGGGCCCCCCCTTGCGTGGATAAAACACCGGAAACGCAGAGTAACCCGCCCTAATATGTGTAGATATTGCAAATATATAAATATATACGTTTATGAGACCAAACCTGGAGGTCCATCTGATTTCAACAAGTGTGGAAATCCCACATGCCCAACCTGTGGACCTTGAATTCACCAGATAGATTACTCTAGATCTGTAGGCAATTCACTGCACTTATATATGGCTAGTGTCCGAGATGCCTAGCTCGGATAAAATTAGAAGAGTCTGAAAGATATTTGTTTAACAGCCGCAAGGTTAAATATCTTTCATTTGGCAACCATGTACCAAAACACTATTTCTGGCATGTAATTAAGCTTGATAGCCATAAAACAACAAAATCCCACAACATTTCAATAAATAATTATAGATCAGAAAAATAATGTAATCCCAACAGAAATTCCCCTTAGAATTAAATTTAATACCTTATTGCCAAACAACAGTGTTACCCAGTCGAAGTCGCAAGTAAAAATGAATCCCATCCTTCAATTCCCCTCCGTATTTATACTTAGCAGTGGACAAAGTGGACAAAGTGGACAAAGTGGACAAAGTGGACAAAGTGGACAAAGTGGACAAAGTGGACAAAGTGGACAAAGTGGACAAAGTGGACAAAGTGGACAAAGTGGACAAAGTGGACAAAGTGGACAAAGTGGACAAAGTGGACAAAGTGGACAAAGTGGACAAAGTGGACAAAGTAGACAAAGTAGACAAAGTGGACAAAGTAGACAAAGTGGACAAAGTGGACAAAGTGGACATTCTCACAATTTTGATCCTTACACAGTATAAATAAAGCTCAATTCTTCCGTTGGTAATTTTTGTGAATAGTAATTTGCTATTTTTAAAAAGGTAGGATGCTTAGTTATTGGAATATTTTTACTTACTTTCGTAAACATTAATACTGTTACTTCTTTTAGGCATTTGTATTGTATTATAACTATTAAATGATGATTTTAGTATTAGCTGGCGAATTATGATGCTAGTGTCGGGAACTTGATGATGACGACGATGATGTGAGTCTTACGATGGTGATATATGATTATAATATGATGGCGAGACACATGACGAGAACATGTGAATCGCTACAACGCCATTAGGCTTGGTAAGGCAACGCGCCATGCACCTCCTGTCAACGCCTCCATCCCTAGTAATCCTGTCTCCATCACGCTCACACTTAAGTCTAGCAATTTCCTCAAACTAGATCTACTCACAATGAAACTGAAGCAGATACATAAAGCTCCAGCCTTTCTCCCCTTGGCATCAGCGAGGAATGCAAAGAACGGTGCCGCCGGTAATGCCACCAGGCATGGTAACGCGGCTAGCCAGGCACCTCCTGTCAACGCCTCCCGGCCTAGTACTCCAGAGACCCAGCCGGTGCTGCAGCCGTGTGTGAAGCATGATAAGTTAACTGTGGAGAGAGTAGAACATATAATTCAAGTAGTTGCCCGTAATCTCGATTGTGTTACAAATTTACAATACGATTAAAATCAGTTAACGATTCGGTTTTTCTCGGGTATCATCGCCTAAATCCGGAGACGGAAATGACACGAAATACATTACCGCGATTTCTTTTAGGTAGCATTCAATTTGAAGTATCATAAACGAAATGTATAGCACCTGCCAAGATGACATTACTAACCGGTAGACCTAAGAAATTTATTATGCAGAAGCGACATGAATTTGAACATTCATTAGGTATTTATTAAAGCTATACTTGTATACAATATATAATAAAATACATATATAAGTCAATATTTTACTGTTTAATGTAAGTAACATAAATGTATCATTGTACGTCAAACTGTTTTTATTGACACTAAGAAGGCAGACCAAGTAATACACTCTAATCTATGAGGCAGACTGTCAAAATAGTCAATAATTTTTCTTATTTCAATATAAAGGTTGTGTTAGTTTTGAGCTACAAAGGAGGTTTTGTTGCTCATATCGTTATTCTTGTATATTTTTATATTAGTAGAGTTGCTAATATGAAATGTTGTCAATTTGACAACATTTCATATTTATAACAGGTGGAAATTAATATAGAGATCGACAGGGCTTTATGTCGTGTACCTTAAAAAAAAATCTTGGAATTTATTCTTCTGTATTTAAGGAAATATAAGAAAATACATCAAATAACTGCAATCTAAGACAATACGGGCTGAATAGGGTTGTTGTCTAAACCAAAGAGCGAAAACATAGATTTTTTTTTTATTTGACGTTGACAGATGACAGATGCATACCGAGTTTTATTAAGTTTTTTTTTAATAAGAAAACCGACTAAAGTAACCGTTCCATTAAGTTCTGGTTTTGGTGTTGCCACATTTTAAAATGAGTATGTTTTTATAAATTAATAATAAAATAAATAATCATCTCAGAAAATAAATAAAAACAGAGATTACTTCATCTTTTTAAGCAGAATTCAGAAAAGTAATAAAATGATAGTCTTAAAAATATGAAATGTTGTCAATTGTGCGCATCGGGTTACAAGCATGAAATTTCTACCACACATAGAGCGTTCCACGGTGATTATTTTCAGATGTGGAGGGAAGTCAGATTCGTCCCCTGTGTGGTGGGAGAGCGGGGTGAAGAGGACCAAGTACTGTTCTTTTTCTTTTTTTTATTACTGATCAGTTAAGGCTATTAGGGCTTGCGCGACATCGTTTTCGTGTAAAATAGATATCAGCTATTAATTTTTTATGTTATTTAAGAATAGTTTCATATAAAAATTTGGGTTTATTGCCGAAAAGGTAAAAATCACAACAAGTTTTTTTATTCAGAACGATAAATTAGTTATCTATCCTTTACAATTTAAAAAAATATAACTAAACAGCAAATTTAATGTTGTTTTTAAAAATGTATACATATTGGGCACATCTCATACAAAAAGTACCTTGAAAAAAATGTTGATGTTAAGCTTAACCTGCGTGTTCTAGTACATTTTGCTAAGTCGCGAAATTGTGTACATCGGGATACAATCACGAAATTTCTACCACAGATAGAGTCAGATTCGTCTCCTGTGCGGCGGGAAAGTGGGGTGAATAGGACAAAAGAGTCCTCTTTTTCTTTTTTATATTACTGATCAGGTAACGCTAGTAGGACTTGTGTCGTGTCATTTTCGTGTAAAACCGATATTAGGAATTTATTTTTCATGTTATTTATTCATAGTACCATTTAAAAATATGGTTATATTTCCGAAATTGTAAAAATCACAACAAGTTTTTTTTATTCAGGGAGATAAATTAGTTATATTTCCTGAATATTTACAACAAAGAAAAATATTGCAAAATAGCAAATTTAATCTAGTTTCTAAAAATATATAAATATTGGACACTTTTCATACAAACAGTAACTTAAATAAATTGTTGATGTTGAGATTAGCCCGTGTGCTCGTGATACATTAGCAAAAAAATATTTTGTTTTAATTACATTAATTTGTTTTTCTAGGACGTATATAGTAAATATTATATGTAAAAGCATGTTAAAAATCATTATTGAATGTATTTAATGAAGCGAAATAGGATGCGTTCGGAGATTTACGTTGGTTACGCCGACGTAAAGATATATTTTAAGCTACTGTTTGTATGAGAAGTGCCCAACATGCATATATTTATATTTTTAATAACTAGATTAAATGAGCTTTTAAAAATATTAATAATAATTTGAAAATGTTCACGAAATTGAACTAATTTACCTCACTGAATAAAAAAACTTGTTGTGATTTTTACCTTTTCGGCCATTACACCCATATTTTTATATAGAACTATACAAAAATAACATAAAAAATGAATTTCTGATATTTGTTTTACACGGAAACGATACCAAACACGTCCTGGTAGACTTAACTGACCAGCAATAAAGAAAGAAAAGAGGGATACTTGGCCGTATTCACTCCGCTCTCCCGCCTCACAGGGGACGAATCTGACTTCCCTCCACATCTGAAAATAATCACCGTGAAACACTCTATCTGTGGTAGAAATTTCATGCTTGTAACCCGATGCGCACAATTATGTTAGAAAACAGCGGACTAACAACTCTACTATATAACCATCTTTGGATGTCTAGGTATACCCGTGTCAAAATTGGTTCAAATCCTTCCAGCCAGCCAGTGTTGGCGTTATGAGAGGACAAAGACTGATTTATCATCATATGCCAATAGACACTGATGGACAGTTCTCCACAAATATGGGTCTTACGCTTACGCCGCCCTCATCCAGGGAATTCTAGTTCAGGCGCGTGTAATTTTTTGCCTAGTAGAATGTCTTAGGCTATAGTTATTATTATTATTACAGTAAAATAAGTTATTATTCAATAAATATCTTATCTTATACTAGCTGTGCCCCGCGGTGTTACCCGCTCATCCCATGGGAACACTAAATTTATTCGGGATGAAAAGTATCCTATCCCTAGTAGCATTTAGCGTTGGGGTGTCCTAGCCAACGGTTGGCAATATGAAGGGACGTGGTAGTGGACAAAGTCACCAAAGCCCCAACAATGGACCAAGGGTGTTGAATTCTCGTTGATTTTCCCACGAACTTATATAATTGGGTCTCAAACTATCTCCATACCAAATTTCATCTAAGTTGGTTCAGCGGTTTAAGCGTGAAGAGGTAACAGATAGATAGACAGACAGACAGACAGACACACTTTCGCATTTATAATATTAGTATGGATAATCTTAATCAATTTCTGCCCGCGATCCTAACCAGGTCGTCGATCCGCTTTGTTGGGGGCCTTGGACGCTGCGTCTTCCAGTCCGCGGTCGCGACCTAAGAACCTGTCTGCCCCACAGCCATCGGTTCTACGAGCAATGTGCCCCGCCCGCGACTGTCTGAGCTATATACATACATATACAAACTTGGTTTTTAGATGGCGCCAAACTGCATGGCATGGCGCCATATAAAACAGAAGGCGATCCTGCATCGCGCTATTAAGATTTTTCCAGAAATCATAACCCCTCACCATTCAAAACTGATTCTCAATAAAAATCTAGAATTGTATAATAGTAAAGATATTGGTAATGCCATTTGCTTTTATTTAGTAACACATTTCATTCGTTAGTGAGATGCAAGTTTCCGTGGTTTCACAGCAGCTATAGAAGAAACTAGACTAGACTTAACGTGTACATGACTTATGCTAAAAGTTGGACGTTGGATGCACAGTAGAAACCACAAGCTTTTGTTTCTGCGAACTAATGCTACCGACTTAAATGTTATACAGAATTTGTGAAACGACCGTTTTAAACGTGTTACGACTTGATAATGTATCCGTTGTATTCAGTAACTCAGCAACTTCTATATTATTTAATTTCTTCGTGGTTGAGTAAGTAGATTAGCAACTAATAGTAATGAGTGTCTTCTGAAATCAAAAACACAGTCAAAAGCAGAATGTATATACTATGGACTGCATAAATGTATGGCCCATTTGTGAATGACTTCAATCATAAATGGGTCATGATATTCTGCAGCTCATTGTACGTAACCTACTTGTGCACGTAGTAGGTTCCAGTACCGCTACAATACACAATAATTTATTTAATGTAAGCGAATAAATAAATTTGCAAGTGTAGGTACAATTAAATTATTACTACGGGTTCGAATCCCGGCCAGGGCAAATATTTGTGTACTCGAATATTTGTGCTTGGGTCATTGTTGTTAAGCTACGTTAGCTATGTATTTAAGTATATATCTATCTATATAAGTATGTATATCGTCATCTAGTACCCATAACACAAGCCTTTATGAGTTTAATTTGGGACTAGATATATTTGTGTGAGGTTGTCTGATATTTATTTATTTTATTTAGCGTTAAATTTTCACTGGGTATGGCATCGGCTACAAATGAAATGAAAACTTTTACGTAACCGTTACGGTAACGTAGGTGTGCCGGAGACAGACAAACAGACAACAATGGGATGTTAAAGGTCTTTCATTCTCTCCGATATAAGCACGGGACCATGATCTACGATGTCCAACTGTTTTTCTGTAGTCAAATTGTGAACTCGTCACTGAATTGCTGAATTACAACCAAGATAGGATATGTGCAAAATTACAAAGTGAATTTGCACAGTCAAGTTATAATACTATGTAGGTAGCCCTGGCCGTGATCCAATGATCCAAAAGGCCCAATTATTTTGACAAAGTCTTCACAACACTAAGCCATCTTTCACCAAAGGTGTGCTAATTAAGGGAGAAAAATCAAGTATAATTTACAACCGAGTAAAATGAACGCTACATAAGTTTTCAAAAGTAAAACGTGTTTTAGGTGTTCAAGGAATTTGTCGAGATTAACGAGCATCTCGTCGCGTTGAAGTACCTACTTATAGTTATGATGTTTTTATTTTAAGGTGTATAGGTAAGGTAGTGCTTGGTGGTTTGGTTTTGAGTGATTTTACTAATGAGCTTATAGCTAGGGCTTATAGACGGCGGCTGAGGCGACCCGCCGCATCGAATTAGACTTTTTTAGGTGTTGTAGCATAACTGTGACACGCGACGCTTTGTCGCCACAAATACTTCCTGTCACTTTCCTTTCAATACCGTGCAAGCAAGACAGGTGATGCTAATTCACGCGACAAGCAAAGTCACGGCAAGATGCTGCTAGCCGCAAACTTACAGACGTCAATTGAAAACCATCAACAAAGGTGGGCTCATTAAGGAAGGAACTCATGAAAAACTCTCATATCCGAGCACCAGGCTGGCATAAATCAGACGAAGCAATAACAGGCAAATGAGCTTACAAGCGGCGCCGGCGGTCGAACCGACCCGTCGCGTCGTATTAAGCCAGTGTTTTAAGAGTACTTTTACGTTTGTACGAGTATTTTACTGTCACTACTCGCGGAATTGACCGAAGTTGGGCGAATACGTCAATGTGGAGGGTCACTTCGCTGCGGAAACCCATACTTCGGCCAACTTCGCCTCGGCCAACTTTGGTCAACTTCGCGTGTAGTGTGGAGCGTGTGTTCCTCCCTGGCCGGATCCCGGAGCCTGATGAGGTTATAATTGCAGTAATAATATGTACCAATTATGTACCTTATGTACCAGGTCGGAAATCGTATGTACCTCCGTAGTTTTGAAGATATTGGTCATTGAAGGTGGCCCGGCTGCAGGCTGTGTAGAGTACACTCCGCGCCTATGAGAATATAATAGCAACGTATATGGCGTTTCACTAGTGTGCGCATATATTGCTATTAGTTAGTCACAGGCACTTATACGCAAAAAGTTTAATTTAATGATTATAATAATTTGTGAAGCCACATTTTACAAAAAAAAGGTTCATTTGGAAGGTACATGAATCTGTTATCGACATCATATCTTAAAGCGGTGGATATCAGCGGCTCCGGGCGGGATCCGGCTGCTGAGTGTACTATGCAGCCGGACCACCTTTAATGACCAATATCCTCAAAACTACGGAGGTACATACGATTTCCGACCTGGTACATAAGGTACATAATTGGTACATATTATTACTGCAATTATAACCTAATTAGGCTCCGGGATCCGGCCAGGGTGGAACACACGTGTAGAGCTAGGGTAAATAAAGGGTAGCAGCGGAAGTGTTGTGTGCGGAGCTGGGAGGAGCGGAGAGAAACGGACCGTAAGTTAACCGCCGCATCGCAGTGCCCCAAATTTCCACTCCACGTCGGTGAAAACGGAACAGACCAGAGCTGATCACATACTTTGAAATATCGGGCTCCGCTCAATTCCTCGTCATCGTCAGTGAAAAGTGAAAATACATGTCACTTTTCACAGCTTTTTATCGCTGAATTCCAGTAGAAACGCACCTTTCGCTATCGACAAAAGGCGTGTTAATTTGGAAAGGAAAATAATCCCGAAGTCATGAAAACTCTCATATCCGGGTACCAGGCTGGCAGAAATCGGAAGGAAGCAATAATGAGCTTACAGACGGCGGCCGAGACGACCCGCCGCATCGAGCCCCTCCATCGCTTCGAAGCCGTCCTCTCGATACGATTCCTGGAACAAAACTTCGGAATTAGCCTCATTTGTTTAATGACTCTTGGTCGCTCATGATTTTCGTGTAATTCCGCTCGAGTTATTATAATATTGAGTTTTCAAGAATTAGCATGGCGCTCGTTTTAATTTTTGAAGAAGAATTCGAGTTTAAAGCTGAAAATACGATCCCACCAAAAACATTTCATGTAAAATTGACGGCCAAGACTCACATTCTCATAACGCTTTCGCTGTAAAAAAGTTATCAGATCCCAGGAAAAGCCAAGCCCCTAAGCCCCGACTTTACTAACCCCACCACCTTGGTTTAAAAAGTATGGCATCAACTGGCTTCAAGCCCCTAAACCCGGAGTTTACTAACCCTACACCTTTGTTTCAAAAGTATGGCTTGGCCGTTTCATAGAGTACCGTAAATAAGTCCAACGGACCGTCTGGCCCATATGGTATCAAGAAACTAAGTTTATGTCTTTGATAATATAAACTTATAAACTTAATTCCTTACGATATAGGCCGGACAGTCTGCTAGACTTATTTACGGTAGTCTATGAAACGGCCAAGCCATACTTTTGAAACAAAGGTGTAGGGTTAGTAAACTCCGGGTTTAGGGGCTTGAAGCCAGTTGATGCCATACTTTTTAAACCAAGGTGGTGGGGTTAGTAAAGTCGGGGCTTAGGGGCTTGGCTTTTCCTGGGATCTGATAACTTTTTTACAGCGAAAGCGTTATGAGAATGTGAGTCTTGGCCGTCAATTTTACATGAAATGTTTTTGGTGGGATCTCATTTCTTTTTGTAAGGTGCTTTAGTTTTTTTAATTTTTTTGGGCTGTAGGGTTTCTTGAGCGTCAACTGAAGTAGACAATTGTGTATTTAAGAAATACTTAAGTTTAGCCCCATATATATATACACTTTTATCCCCTATTATGGGAAACCCATACAAACTTCCATCCCCTTATTTAAAGGGTGGGGGGTGATTTTTTAAAAGTCCTACAATATGTATTTGATTTATAACAATGAGTCCCTATAGGTTTAAATTTTCAGACCTCTAGTATCAAAATTTGCGGAAGTTTCATACAAACTTCCATCCCCTAGTTTAAGGGGTTGGGGGGTAAAAGTTCCAAGTTTTAGAATTATTTTGTTGTTTGTGTACTAATACTAGCTTACATACCAAATTTCAGCTTTCTAGGTCATCGGGAAGTACCCCAGAGGTTTTGATACGTCAGTGAGTGAGTGGCAAAATCGGCGTATTTTAGGTACCTATAAAACCTAAAGTATAAAAGCTAGATCAATTAAATTTTGTACATTTTATATGTTTGCTAACTGCATCTTAACCTGAGAATTTGGGCGCTCTAGTGTTAACTGGGACGAAACTATGAGGGTTTGAATATGAGACGAAACGGTTCGAGAAAAGGTAGGTAGTGCCCCCTTCTTTTTTGTTCGTCTTGGCGGGGGCACTACCGTGCCCCCAGATGTCTATTTTGAATAATGATGGTGGAAGATAATGAGAATTGGTTATAAAATACAGAACTCATTAAAATACATACTCAACTCATACACGGTGCTATTGACTAGTTAAAGCTTTCTTAAGTTATATTTCTCAATAATCTCTTAAGTTTCGTAGTAGTAAGGTAGGATTCATAGTCGGGACAAGTGCACAAACGGGGCAAACGCAACGCACGTATCGTATTGAAATACCGAAAAGTACCTACAGATATTATACTACTAAGACCATTTTAAAACCACTCAACTGAGTTACTTGGCAAAAGATAGATGGCGTCAGTACTTTTCGATATGGTAGATGCTTATTCAACAAAACGGGACTTCGCATTCAAACAGTGCTTATTTAATTCCCCCTCCCCTACCTTCAAAGAGAGTCCCTTCGAGACTATGAACGTTCGGAACGTCGAGTGTGAAAATCGTGTAAATCAATATTTATGGTAGGTGCTTGTCTGGCGTACTTGTTGGGAATTTATATCCCATGCACTTATACGGCCTTTATATATAAGACTTATGTTCATTAAAGGCTGTATAATCTTATACAGCATGTATGCTAATCGGAACTTTGACGGGACAAGAAACGAAACGAAGTCCGATACTACTCTTGTGTAATATTCCAAAATGACCTACAGACCATTGTAGATTGTATCCACGCTACGTTATACAACCGTCAACCCACAAGGGACCAAACTTCTGCACTTATCCCGACACTATCGCACTCACCGAACTTCAGCCGAATATTTTATACTTTACTGCCAACTCTGTGTCGTTAAATATAAAGTTGATGTTGACATCGCAAAAATGCGACATTCAGTTGTTATTTCCGATGTCTCTAAGGATCGTGTTGTTTCGAACATAAGTTTTCTCGATCATTTATTCAATTGACACATGGCTTAGGGTTGTCCGTATGCCCGTCTGATATATGTATGTATACAGTGTGGAGAAATGTATGGGCCGTGGGACTGCCTTAAATCGTTAAGCTCATTTTACTAAAAGGAAATACTTATTAAATTTTTTTATCTACAAAGCTGCACTCGAATATTTTAGAAAATTCGCTTGTATCACTCGGTCACCGAACCAGTTATAATAATAAAGAAAAAATAAAATAAATTCTCTCTGATCTCGTCAACTACACTAAATCATTATCCTGCGATCCAGGATTCTGGAACCAACTAGGAGAGGCCCCCTCTCGCACAAAAAAAGCATTTTCCAAATTGGTTTATAAATTACGGAGTTCTGAGGTAGTATTTAAAAGAGACCGGCCGAAAGAATCTGACTCGCGCACCGAGGGTGCCATACAAACACTTATCCTACCTTAACTAGCCGGGTTAAGTTTCCACCTTGTATGTACGACGCCAGATACAAATCAGGTGCAAAGTTAACGCAACTGATCACGTTTGTTATATGAGACTCACTTAAATATTTATTTTATTCTGTTTTTAGTATTTATTTTTATAGCAACCGAAATACATCATCTGTGAATATTTCAACTGTAGCTATCACGTTACATGAGATACAGTCTGGTGACAGACTGACAGACGAACGGACAGTAGAGTCTTAGTACTAAGAAATCCTAATAAAATACAACTGAATTGAGAACCTCCTCATTTAGGAAGTCGGTTGAAAACTTTCATATCACGATGTCTCTCAAAACAGCCCCAAATATATTCGATGCAAATGAGCCGCCTGAAAATGCACCCGCTTGCATTTTCGCCGGATTTCCTCCATGGACTATGACCTCAGTTCTTGTGCCGAAAAGTTAGTTCGGTTGTTTTTTAGGGCAGTTAGTTTAGTTTAATGGCCCTGTGAGCTCTAGACCTCGCGAGTTTGTATCCTAATGGCTGAAATTTGAAATTGATATGTTTTCAATCCTCATATTTCCACCATCTTGAAATTTTTCGAAATACTTAATTGTCAAAAAATCACATTAATATTACAAAGCTGAAAGTTTGTGAGTGAGTTTATGTGTATGTTTGCTGTTCTTGTTCCTTTGTTCGCGCTCAAACGGCTGGATCAATTTTGGTAAATTTTGGCACTAAAGTAGGTGACACCCTGTATTAACACATAGGCTACTTTTTATCCTTAAAAATGCAGTGTTTCCGTAGGATGAGCGGTATAACATTTATTAAAAATACTCACACAATTTCATGGGAATCGGTTGAGAAATGATTAAGTTAGATCGTTATTATGGATATAGTACATCTATGATATGTTTTTTTTTCGAAATGTATACAGGATGACTTTAAATTGGTGATACGAAAGTAATGTAGATGAACTTAGTTCAATCTACGAGATGCTGCAGACAAAATCCAATAACACCTAAAGCAAGCTATTTTATTCGTTATTCAGTGCTCACCACTAAAACAGTTGAACAACGCCGTTTGCGTGCAAACTACTAAGTGCTCGCCACCCACTTTACTGAGTTCTAAATGCGAGCTACCAGGATGCCATAACTACCCAAGCAGTACGCTACAAGCGTTTTCAGTGTTGTGGAGCGCAATAAAGTGAGTAACATTTTCTAACTGTTTAAAAAAGTTCGTAGTTTTTCAGACAATAACATTTAATCGATCGAAGGAAGAGGTCTTAGTCCGTCGGAATCTTTGTTATCTGGGTGGATCTTTTTCTTGCTGTTATTCTGTTCCGTGACCCAGGTGACAATATTGATTACACTTCTAAAAAAAAGTGTTGATAATTTATATTGCTGGTATTGTCAGGAGATAGTCTACATAAGAATGGGCTTATAACTGCTTAAATTACAAAGCTTTTGCTAAATATAACCACGGAAAATCGTAGTTTTAAACAGTGACCCAGGGGACATCACCATGGCAACGAGTGGCAGAAAATAGTTAATTGACCCATCTGTGTTCCTCGATTACTCGTTTGTAAAGTACTTATATTGTTGTTTTGGAAAGAAAATTAGAAGAACAACAGCCAATAGAGCAAGGAGGCTTTCGCAAAGATTACTCAGTACTAGACCATATTCATGTAGTAAGGCAGATCCTGGAAAAATATGCAGAATATAACCTCACATACTACATAGCATTTATTTACAGTAAAGCCTTTGATTCACTAACACACACGAAGATCTGGGAAGCGCTAGAACAACAAGGGATAGAACACAACTGTATAAGGATATTAAGGAATATTTATAGACACAGCTCAGCTTGTATTCAGTTGGAAAAGAAAGGCGAGGTGTTCAAAATTCTAAAAAGGAGTGAGACAAGGAGACCCCCTCTCTCCAAAACTTTTCCTAGCTGTCCTAGAAATGATCTTCAGAAACCTAGATTAGCGAAACCTAGGTCTAAACATTGATGGTCGAACCTTAACTCACTTACGCTTCGCTGACGATATCGTATTATTCGCAAAAACGTCAAAAGACCTGAATACGATGGTAAATGAACTAGCGTCAGAGAGCGAGAAAGTGGGGCTAAAGCTCAACCCAGAAAAAACGAAAATAATAACAAATGGCATTAAAAATCCGATACTGATAGGTGAATCACACATCAATTATGTAGACGAATACATATATCTTGGGCAGCTGATGGCTCCAAATAACACAATAACCAAGGAAATTGAAAGAAGGATAGCAAGCGGATGGAAGAGATACTGGAGTCTGAAAGAAGTAATGAAGGACAAACATCTCCACACATCTACAAAGGGCAAACTGTTCAACACCAGCATTCTACCAGTCTTGGTATATGGAAGCGAAACATGGTCATTAACAAAAAATATAGTTAGTAATCTTACCATATGCCAGCACATTATGGAAAGAAGCATGACAGGATTGAAAAGAACAGGAAGAACAAGAAACAGTATCATCAGGAAAAAGACTAAGGTTCAGGACATAACACTAAAAATAAGGAGGCAGAAATGAAAATGGGCTGGCCATATGATAAGGGGACGGGGAAAATGGAGCAAAATCGTCACACAATGGTACCCAAGAGAAGGGAAAAGGAGAAGGGGAAGGCCTCATAAAAGGTGGGATGACGACATCAGACAGGTAGCAGGAACAACGTGGGGCAGAGTGGCCATCGATAGGCTAGTGGAGAAGATTGGAGGAGGCCTTTGCCAATTGGCAAACAGATATACAAAAGTGGAAAAAAACAAATATATGAATAGTAATTGGTTAAAATGTAATTTACACTTTATGTTGTCTGAATAAAGGGCTATTATTATTATTATTATATATTTTTGTATAAATATCAACTGGTAGTGGATACCAATCTAACGAGACTAAATTTTATATGTCTGCGTTCAGTTGACCGAAGATCCTAACCTTTTGTGCCCATTATCAGACCAGCTCAATGAATCCATTAAACATTACATTGTTACGAAAATTACATAAATGTGCCAAGGTTTAGTTCAATAGAATACCAAGCGGAAAAGCAAGCGGTTGAAAAATTATTGACTTGGATGAAAATTTCCTCGTTTTTTGAAGTTCGGTTCCTTCGATCCCTGGAGGAAAACTGAAGGGTTCAAAATACTACCTATTACTATGATATTTGTGGGACTCCTGTGGTTACTGTTGGGACAGCAAATTTATTAAAACAAATTGTCAGTTTCTTCGGCACTACGAAAATAAGGTTTCCGATTCCTGTGAAATATACTTTTAACTGACTTAAAAAGAAGCACCTGTCAAGTTTACAGTTCACTGAAATACTTGTTAGGGTTCCGTAGCCAAATGGCAAAAAACGGAACCCTTATAGATTCGTCATGTCTGTCTGTCCGTCTGTCCGTCTGTCCGTCTGTCCGTCTGTCTGTCCGTCCGTATGTCACAGCCATTTTTTTCCGAAACTATAAGAGTTATAGTGTTCAAACTTGGTAGGTAGATGTATTCTGTGAACCGCATTAAGATTTTGATGCAAAAATAAAAAAATAATAATAAATATTGGGGGCTCCCCATACTTAGAACTGAAACTCAAAAATTTTTTTTTCATCTAACACATACGTGTGGGGTATCTATGGATAGGTCTTCAAAAATGATATCGAGGTTTCTAAAATTTTTTTTTTCTAAACCGTATAGTTTGCATGACAGACGCCTCCAAAGTGGAAAAAAGTTGGTCCCCCCCCCTCTAACTTCTAAAATAAGAAAATGAAAAATCTAAAAAAAACATATGATGTACATTACTATAAAAACTACCAACGAAAATTGTTTTGAACGAGATCTAGTAAGTAGTTTTTTTAATACCTAACTTTGCACCTAATTTATATGGGGCGCTATACATACCAGGTGCAAACTTAACTTAACCACTTAGGGATGGAGAGTGTTTGTACGGAACCCTCGGTGCGCGAGTCCAACTCGCACTTGGCCGGTTTTTTTTTTATATTTTATATCCACTGTGCATGTCCATAGATAGAGCAGTAAAGTTAAGCTAAATAATCGATTGTAAAATTCAAGTTAATCCATTGGTAAGTGGTAGCGTGAAAAAATTATTGAAATACAATTTCGTATGTATACAGGGTGTACAAAAATAAAACGTGTCGACAAGCGCAGAAACCAGAATTCAGAGCTCTGTAATAGACAGATTTATTTAATCGTATGGCGTTTAGTACAATAAAATATAGGCATTTTCTTCAAATTACAATATCACAAAATTAAACTAAAATGACAGACAGATGAACAGACAAGACTAATGGATTGATACTTAATATGTTTAAGTAATTCCTTTGGGTACAAACACTCTAATATAGTTACTTCTATGTAGTAAACATTTTAAATTTATCTTGGACTTATTTTCATATTTCACACATAACATAAGACTGTTTCTGTTTGGTTACCTGACGATAATGCCTTATGGAATTAAGTCCCCAAAATATACACTTTTTTTGTGGAATAATGTTTAAATAAATAAAATACCAGGGCGCCAAAACAACCAAAGAGCTACATTTATACAAACATTCCACTTGTCCAAATGTCTTATTTGAGTTGTCTATAAAGAATTACTATGGTATCGACCGCGCGCGCGGCGATTACTAATTCACTACCACCTGGTGGAACATAACAGCCTTGTACTTAGCGATAAATGACTACCTTGCGTAAAGGCGAGGTTCAGTTTACTTAAGTTTTCAGTGGATTTTTCAATAGACGTCGCGTGGCGTGACACGTTTATATTATCTTCAAGATAAGTAAAAATTTTCTCTGACTCTCCCCATACAATCATCAACATCATACGTACCTACTTACGTGATGGCGTCATCAAATCTTGTTAAAGGTTTATTTGTGATTTTACTCAATCCAAAAATATAAGTCTAATCGGATAAAAAGCCGATCGAATCAGTAAATGAGGATTTGCAACGGATATTTTCTTAGCGATGGCGATAAGTGTTCTAGCGTGCTTAGCCCATTTATAAGTTACACCCTGTATACAACTTGACAAATATCCCAATATAAATAAACTGAATGAGTCTAATTCCTAAACGAACTCGACGGAATATCGAATATAAACAAAAGATCATCAAAATTGACAAAGGAACCTTTAAATTTCAATACCTTCACGCATCCCTTGGCTGAATCTGGGAGTATTTTGTTTTGTACAATCAACATCATAAATAGCTGGCAATCTTAGTATGCCAGTAGTAAAATAACCGTAACGGCCTTATCACACTTGCGATTTGCGAGCGACTTTTGTATGAAGGCGATCACGCAGCGAGCTCGCTGCGTCGCTTATTTGTATAGAAAACTCGCTCGCAAATCGCAAGTGTGATAAGGCCGTTAATAATGCTTTACAAGCTGTTTTCATGGAGTTAGATTTCAATTAGAATCACGCCTGTGGCGCGGAGATAATCCCATTAGCGGGTTATACTCCACACAAAGACCGACTCACTAGTACCTAGTGAGGGCTAAACAGCCCTGATACAGTTCAAGTCATGTTTAAAAAAGGAGTTATATTCAACTTTTATAATGACATGAGTCGTAGTTTGCAGTACCACACATTAGCTACTTTAGCAATATGCTCTATTATAATTAACAGTTTTAAAGTTTTATGTCTTTTCAAGGTGAGTATTCTCTATTTTAATAGGCGTAAAATCCAACATGCAGCTAAATTCCAAATGACAGCCAAGTGCAATATATCCAACTTTCCACCCGCCTCGGCTTCGCACAGGTGCAATTCTGCATGTATTATACACATCCTCTTGAATCACTCTATCTATAAAAAAAACGCATCAAATTTCGTTGCGTAGTTTTAAAGATCTAAGCATACATAGGGACAGACAGACAGACAGTCAGACAGCAGGACTTCGTTTTATACTATGTAGTGATTCCGATTTATGAATCTGTATTCTCCGTTAAAAATAAATTGAACTTATAATAATTAGTAGTATGTAGATATACGCGATCCTGCATTTCGCTTTTAATATTTTTACTGCTACAATAGATAGAGGCCATAAGAATACCGAAAAATTTCTAAATTGACATCGCAAAGCCCGCCCTGCCGAATTAATGGGGTCCGTGGTGGATCAAATACATTTTCGTTCCACTCGGGTTGATCCCTCCGTGCTCTCTGAGAGTTATCGCTTACCCCGGTTAATTATGAGATCCTGATAGATATTTTACGAACTATGTCAAGGGTATAAAATAATTCTCCAATAAACTAGAATTTTGCAATAGTATAGATAATACGTAGCTAAAATCGATGTACACAGCCATAAAAAAACATAAATAAACGGAATATTTCACATCTAAATTGGCATCGCAAAGCCCTGTCGAATTAATGGGGTCCGTGGTGGATCAAATACGCTTTCGTTCCACTCGGGTTGATCCCTCCGTGCTCTCTGAGAGTTATCGCTTACTCCGGTTAGTTATGAGATCTTGGTAGATATTAAGAACCACAAACTACATAAACTACGTAAAGGTTGTCGGGCAGTTAGTGTAGGATTACGTATCCAAAGGGAACCCTTATAATGTCAGTTCTTCCATAAATCCGCCATAATGGGTCTCTCTTTGTCACTTATACGTGTGCCCTAGTAGGTTCCCGCTGTGAAACGTTACCGTAATCGGGTAAAAAGTATCCTATAACCATCTTTGTATGTCCAGATATCCCTGTATCAAAATTGGTTAAAATGTATAATACCTAATAATAAATAATAATAATAACTAGAGACCCGTTGCGGCGTCGAACCGCCGCTAGAATATGGAAATCCGGTAGTGTTACAGAAAATAACTACTTTATCGATAAGAAGTTTTTGGGGAATGAAGAATAAATTAATACTGTAAAAAAACACATTAAAATTATGTTTTAAAAACGTTAAAACATGCCAGGCTAGAGGCAGGCCTGATAGCCAACTGCCAGCTTCATCGTGACAATTTATTCAACTCTTTTGTAAAAATAACTTGTGCATGACATGTGATCTGCTGATCTGTTTCACAAATAAAATGCATATTATTCGATTTATGGAAAAATATATTCATGACAATAGTCCCATATCTTAAAAATATAATTGACATATTTTCATAGGGCCGAACATAAGATTGGTAGAATTTTAATTTGTTGTTCTTTCTTCAGGACATAAATTTATCGATTTGATCGATTTCTATCAAATTCCAGAAATAGCACATGAATCGAAACGACAGATTTGAGGAAACAGGAAATCATGGAGTGCGTAACTGTTTATGTATTCATTTATAATCGTAAATATTTCACAATATTAATAATAAAAAATGTTACAAAAACTCAATTGTATGAAATAGAGAGTAAAAAACGTTTATAGATACACGAAAAACCACTATTATCAATGCTTGTTTTTTTTTATGAAATTCATTAGATCGTGCAAGTTTTCTTAATATGGGTGCTGCCATGTCATCATCATCAATCATTTATTCAATAACAATTACACATTGTGTTTGAAATTCTTACGCTAGTTATACTTAATCAAACCCTACTTACTAATCTAAATAAATTACTGACCAACAATACTCCACCATAAAAAAAAGAATGTGTCAAATATGTGTAATAAGAAAAAACAATATATAAAACAGCTAAACATGTTTGAAAAAAGAATAATTCAAACTTTCGTGTCTTTCCTCTCATTGAAATTGTGTCTGACAGAAGAGTGAGGGAGATGCTAAAGACTCTCAAGCCTATAATATAAACCTAATTTTAGGGTTCCTTACCATATTCGGTAAAAACGGAAACCTTATAAAATCAATTTGTTTTGTTGACCGCAGAATTTGTCAATTTTTATTTTGAATGAGAATAAGAATGATCAGCCAGACGTCATTAATTCAAATATGATTTATTCTTGAGCGCGTCGATTTTTTGAAATTTGCATCATATGTAGGTTATTTCTCCATCAAGTTTCGCATGTTAGCGTAACATGTTAATTATTCCACATTGCCAACTCGTCCACAATGTCAGCTCGTCTATATTCCCATCTGGGTCACAATGCCAACTTGTCCATACACCCAACACGTCTACATTGCCAACTCGTTCATACACCCAACTCATCTGCATTGCAAACTCGTCTATATTACCAATTCGTCTCCATTGGCAACTCGTCCATATTCCCAATTCGTCCATAATGCCACCTCGTCCATATTACCAACTCGTCCACAATTCCAACGCGTCCATATTGCTTACTCGTCGACAATGCCAACTCGTCCACAAATACAACTCGTCCACATTCTCAACTCGTACACAATGCCAAATCGTTCATATTGCCCACTCGCCCATACACCCAACTCATCTACATTGCCAACTCGTTCATATTACCAACTCGTCTTTATTGCCAACTCATCTATATTCCCAACTCGTCCACAATGCCAACTCATCCATATTGCTAACTCGTCCACATTTCCAACTCGTCCATACACCCAACTCGTCTACAATACCAACTCGTCCTTATTATTAACTCATCTTTATTGCCAATCTCGTCCATATTATTAACTCGTCCGTATTAGCAACTCGTCTTCATTGCCAACTCGTTTATATTCCCAACTCATCCACAATGCCAACGCGTCCATATTACTTGCTCGTCCACAATGCCAACTCGTCCACAAATACAACTCGTCCACATTTCCAACTCGTCCATATTCCCACCTCGTCCACAATTCCAAGTCGTCCACATTGCCAACTCATCCACATTTCTAACTCGTCCATATTCCCAACTCGATGATACACCCAACTCGTCTACAATACAAACTCGTCCTTATTATCAGCTCGTCTTTATTGCCAACTCGTCCATATTCCCAACTTGTTCATTTTGCCAACTCATCCACATTTCCAACTCGTCCATATTCTTAACTTGTCCACGTTGACAACTCGTCCGTATTACCAAGTCGTCTTCATTGCCCACTCGTCCGTGTTCCCAACTTGTTCATGCCAACTCATCCACATTCCCAACTCGTCCATATTCACAACTCGTCCATAATACCAACTTGTCCGTATTACCAACTCGTCTTCATTGCCAACTCGTCCATAATACGAACTCGTCCACATTGCCCCCTTGTCCATGTTCTCAACTTGTCAATTTTACCAACTCATTCATATTGCCAACTCATCCACATTTCCAACTCGTCCATATTCCCAACTCGACGATACACCCAACTTGTCTACAATACCAACTTGTCCTTATTATCAGCTCGTCTTTATTGCCAAATCTTCCATATCACCAACTCGTCCGTATTACCAAGTCGTCTTCATTGCCAACTTATCCGTATTACCAACTCGTCTTCACTGCCAACTCGTCCATAATGCGAACTCGTCCATAGTGCCCACTTGTCCATTTTCCCAACTTGTCAATTTTACCAACTCATCCACATTGCCAATTCATCCCCATTTCCAACTCGTCCATATTCCCAACTCGACGATACACCCAACTCGTCTACAATACCAACTTGTCCTTTTTATCAGCTCGTCTTTATTGCGAAATCTTCCATATCTACAACTCGTCCGTATTACCAAGTCGTCTTCATTGCCAACTCGTCCATATTCTCAACTCGTCCACATTGCCCACTCGTCCGTGTTCCCAACTTGTTTATTTTGCCAACTCATCCACATTTCCAACTCGTCCACATTGCCCACTCGTCCGTATTCCCAACTTGTTTACTTTGCCCACTCATCCACATTCCCAACTCGTCCATATTCCCAACTCGTCCATATTCCCAACTCGTCCACATTTCCAACTCGTCCATTTTACCAACTCATCCATATTACCAATGAAGATACATTCCCAACTTATCTACATTGTCAAGTCGTCCATATTCTCAACTCGGCCACATTTCCCATCCCGTCGACATGCAAGCGGAAGGACTAAGTTTCTTCTTGTAAAATACCATTTAATTTACCATAACTCATGCCATTTTCCTTGGAATTATTTTTTTGATGGACTTATATATTCATATTTATAATAATCTACCATAAATTTACATATTTGAATGACGTTTAAATTAGTTTTACTATTTTTTTTCTGCTTTGATTTAGATTTAGTAAAACTCGCCTATAGAAATAATCTATTCTTGAATGACGGTCAGTTTTTCTAGTCTTTCGAGCACCAGTCCAACTCACACTTGACCGGCTTTTTTCTCCACATTTTTAACAGGTATGCGAAATAAGTTTCCATATCAACATTTAAAAAAAAAAAACAACCTGGCAATTTAGAGCATTGACATAATAGCCCCCAATAAAAAAGACATTAAAAGTTGTCAGAATATGGCTACTGTCATTCATTGTCAACAAACTGTAAAATTATTTTTGCATATTTGTACATGTTTTAAGTGTTGCGGATATTATGTTGCCGACTCAAAAATAATATTTCATCATGCTGAACAACTTACTACAGGTTTGTGAGCAAATCATGCTTATTATTATTTGGTCATCTTATGTCAAAATAGGGATCACAGGTCACGTGGTCAAAGTCACGTGGTTAGCGCACAGTAGTTTTTTCAAATCCATTTTTCAGTACCTTTTCAGGAAAAAATTAAAATTCCAAGAGTTTTATGCACCTCTCCAGCATGAGACGAATCTAATGACATATCATTTATCAAAATCGGACCATAACTGTAGATCTGATGGGATGTACAAAAATCGGCCTCGCGTAATATATATATAGATCAGCCTCACACAAATTAATCTAGTCCCAAATTAAGCTCAAGGCCTCTGTTATGGGTACTAGACGACGATAAACGTACTTATATAGATAAATATATACTTAAATACATAGGCACAATCATGAATGACCCAAGCACAAAGATTCGATAATTTCAATAACCTTTTATAAACACATGTTGCTACACGGACACGGCTAACGAAGCGCGGCCATACAAATCATGCATCGCGCTGAAAATGAAAATATAACGCTATGTTGGAGCAATGGACCAACGTTTTTTTTACAAGCTGTTATTTAGCTTGCACTATTTGTATGTGTATGTATGATCCCATCAAAAACATAAATGTAAAATGAGAGCCAAGTTCAATATCGCGTGCACTTCGCCGACAAAAGAATTGAGATCTGCCAGGGCGCCAAGTTCTTTGCTCTAAAATTTTTAGATACAAGGACATGCGACATACTCAATGCATTTATTTTACTTGGGGAGTAATTCAATATCAAGATTTGACTTGGCTAGTTTTCACAAACTAACTAAATTTTATAAAAGTAACATAGTCATAGTGATAGTTCATTATCAAGCTAACAGTATAAGTAACAAGACGTACACTAACTTGCGTACTTACCTTTACGAAAATAGGTTAATGATTTGATTGATTTTGATTTATAATATAAATTTATATTTTAAAACTAGCCAAGTCACGTCTTGATATTGAATTACTCCCCAAGTAAAATAAATGCATTGAGTATGTCGCATGTCCTTGTATCTAAAAATTTTAGAGCAAAGAACTTGGCGCCCTGGCAGATCTCAATTCTTTTGTCGGCGAAGTGCACGCGATATTGAACTTGGCTCTCATTTTACATTTATGTTTTTGATGGGATATCATTACTTTTTGTACAGAAATTATTATGATGTGTAAATTACTTAATTATTATTTGTTAATTAGTTCTGTGTGCTATTCTAGTACATATTTTGAAAGTTTTGAACAAACAAAGAATTTTCCAAAACGGTTAGTACGTATTGGATTTTTATGTGCATGTATGTGTAAGTGTGTGCGTGTGAGTGTATATGCTATTCTAGTATATCTTTCAAACAAAAAAAGAATTTTCCAAATCGGTTTATAAATGACAGAGTTCTGAGGCAACAACCATCAATAATAATAATAATAAAAAAACATAAAAAAATCACTGTTTTAGATTTTTATATGTATACACACACAATTACTAAGCTGGATGCCAAATTTCACCTTTCTAGGTCACCTGGAAGTGGGTTAGGTTTTTGATTACTAGTGAGTCAGTCAGTCAGTCAGTCAGTGATAAAAATACCGTTTTTTGGACTTTAATATCTCAATAACTATTTAACCTATATTAATGAAATTTGGGGTTCTACTTGTTCTAAAGGATCTTAATACATAAGCCAAATTTCATTTTTTTATGTTAAATAGATTTGGAGTTATTGGGGGGTCAAAAGTGGCTCCAAACGGTTCGTGTAATATAACACACGGCTGCTGCTCGCCAGTTCCTGCGGTGAACTTGGCTGGACACGCTGCCGCGTGTCTAGATAATTCGATTTTTTGTGGGAATTCTAGGGATGTTGCGAAAACACGGATGATAAAACAATAGTGATCCTAGGTTAGGTTCCTCCAGGTATCTTCAAAATCCCGAAGGCCAAACCGGCAAGAAATAGAAGCCGGATTGCGGTTCCTTGGATTTAGTGAAAAAAAAAAAAACTACTTTTGACGGAAAAAGTTAGTCAAAAATATTTTTGATCAGCTTTATTTTTAACCCCCGATAAAAAAAGACGGGTGTTATAAGTTTAACATGTGTATTTGTGCATCTGTGTGTCTGTCTGTGGCATCATAGCTCCCAAACGGATGAAACAATTTGAGTGGGGTTTTTATTAATTGAAAGACTTATCGATCAAGATGGTTTTTAGATAAATTTAATGGAAATAAGTCCAGTAGTTTCCAAGATATTGAGCTTCAATTGGAACAAGTTTAGTGACAAGATCTCAGCCAGTATTGTTGCTAAGAATTCCTTTTTTTTCAGTTTAGTTATTTTCAACCTCTGTCTAATTATCCTGGGATTGTTTAACAAAATCTGATTTATTTAATCATCTATCTATTTTTATAGCTACCTAGAAACGTACGTACTTATGTATTTTGTTTACGGTAAAAGGACAATGCTATATAGCATTGAAAAGTGGAATGAAAGCTTTGTATAAACCCCAATCAATACGACCACTATGATAACCCTATTGCTCAAATTAATGCGTTCCACGCGACAGAAGCAAGACAAACAACACAACACCCACACAAAATGCTAACACTGTCCTATCACAATTCAAAACTCCATACATTTCGACCCTATTCCTCTTCCAACTAGTCGATTTTGCAACATCACATGTGCACAAAATACGGTTTTCCGACCATTTTCGTAGTGGAAAATTAGCATTTGTGAAGCACTGTGTGCATTGCGTGACTGTGTATACTGACTGTATTGTACAAACCGTATTTTACTAGTGATGTCCAAAGTTGCGCTCAAAACTCGACGGAAACTCGTATTTTCGTCCTATGCATTTATATATTATGTATATCGTCGTCTAGTACCCATAGTACAATAATTGCTTAATCTGAGACTAGTTCGATTTGTGTAAGATTGTTCCCTAATATTTTTTTATTTATTTGACTGTATTATTCGCGCTATTGTTTCGAATGTCTTCGGTTAGGCTCAATTTGATGGTTTCGCGACTTCAGTATTAATTTATCTAGGATCAAAGACGGAAACTTGGTTTCGGTTTCTGTTTCGGCTAAAAATATAGTTACAATAGCAAACTAGTCCATGTTACATGTTGCATGCTGAAATTGCATGTTCGCATTTCCTATTGTTCTGACCTAGGGCGTTATTGCCAACCTTGAAGCCTAAATCTGCATTTGTTAATCAATTCTAAAACGTCGTATGTAATACGGGGCTTACAGACCTATAGGACGTTTAATGTTTTTGCGGTAGGTAAACGTATATTCGCGTTTCAAGATAGTAAGTTTCGGATTAATTAGGCTTCCGTGGCAAAAGGCTAGAGGCAAGTCGAATAATTTGCATACTAGGGTTCCATAGCCAATACGAAACTCACTTATATTATTTGGACTTG
The DNA here is from genome assembly GCA_947623375.1 of Apotomis capreana. NCBI lineage: Eukaryota > Metazoa > Arthropoda > Insecta > Lepidoptera > Tortricidae > Apotomis > Apotomis capreana. Next base: position 11,612,693 of record OX392518.1, read on the forward strand.
TCGTTCTGTCCTATTTGACATCTGTGTGGTAATCAGTTTTTCTGTGATATTTATGTTAGACTTAGATGAACAACTTAATTAAACAAATTTAAATAAAAATATATAAAATCATTGATAGAAATGAATGTGTTTTGTTTTGGACCATAGTTGGCTAGTTTTACGCTTCCTCATTTTTTAAATTGGCTCATAAATAACAGTTCTAAGTTCTAAGACTTCTAAGGCAACAACGGTAAAAGCATTCCCGTCGACTCGAATCCTTTCTCCTATTTGATATCGGTTGGAAAAGCATCACTACAATCAATTTTATGATTTTTAGGGTTCCGTACCCAAAGGGTAAAAACGGGACCCTATTACTGAGACTTCGCTGTCCGTCCGTCCGTCTGTCACCAGCCCAGCCTGTATCTCAAGAACGGTGATAGCAAGACAGTTGAAATTTTCACAAATGATGTATTTCTATTGTTGTTATAGCAACAAATACTAAAAATAAAATAAAATCAATATTTAGGGGGGCTCCCATACAACAAACGGGATTGGTTGCGTTAACTTCGCACCTCATTTGTATGGAGCGCTATACATACCAGGTGCAAACGTAACTTAACCACTTAAGGAGGGAAAGTGTTTGTACGGAACCCTCGGTGCGCGAGTCCGACTCGCACTTGACCGGTTTTTATTTGCATTTTCCACCGATTGCCGATTAGAAACTACAAACGCCCAACTTCGGTCAACGTCGTGAGTATTAGACGCAATTATAATCCGCACAGCAGTAACAAATCATTCCGTCGAGCAGTAAATATGCGCAGTATCGACAACTTTATTAGCACATGCAGTAGACGCGCGGCTGAATATTTATCGTGTAAGGGTGCGGCTCCACTGAAGCGGAGGCGCAACTCTGAATAACGAAATTCGAAAATTTCGTTGTCAAATGATATTCCCATCTCTTTCACTCCATATTAGAAAGACAGAGACGGGTATACTGTTTGACAACGAAATTTTCGAATTTCGTTTTTCGCAGTAACTCAGTAGCCCCAGAGTCACCTCAAGGGATTGGTCGATTCCGCAAGTTTCCGCTCAGCTCTGTTTTAGTGGAGACGCGCCATAATGGTCCGGCCATGACTGGCGGAGCGGTAAGCGACGGCTATATGAGTGAGTGAGACACTACGCTCGCAAACTTCATCCAAGGCTCGCAACTTCCGCTCCCACCTATGATGCTGAGTCGCGCGACAAGCGAAGTCGCGGCAAAGTATGATAGCCACGTCGACTGTCTTCTTCGCAAGGAAAGTGACAGTTAGGTATTTGTCGCGCAACATAGTCGCGTGCCACGGTTATAGTAGAACGACGTGTTATATACCTAGGTAGGTAAATTAGGTAATTTTATGTAACAACATTACCTAATTTACCTACCTATACCGTATAAGTATACAAGCAGCAGAATCGACAATTTTATTAGCACACGCGCGAGACGTGGGGCCGCACCGGAATATTAATCATCTAAATAGGACGCTAAAAGGGTCCGGAGAGAAAGAAAGACGATTTTTCCGTACCTCGTTATTAGGGTTCCGTACCTCAAAAAGGAAATTCGTTTAATTCTGTCCGTCCGGCTGTCAAGACCCTTCATCGAGGTATCGAGAAATTTAAACAATATATACAGAGAGAAGAGGGCAGTCCCTTGAAGCTGTAAAAAAAATCAAACTTCTAGGTAAACGTAAAAACACGATAGGTACGGCTGTTTGCCGCTTGTAAACGCATATATTTCGACACTCTCAAGGGAATCACTATTTATGGGGTATTTTCCGTTGTCCTAGAACTATGAAATTTAATTAAGCTAGTAGGTAAACCGTCTTATACTACGAATGTAGGGAAAAATCTGAAGACTATGCATTATTAATTAAATCATAAAAAAACTCATGTTTGAAGAACCTGGCTGCGTTCACTTTGCACCTCATTTGTTTCTGGCGCCAAATGGCGCTAATATACATACCAGGTGCAAACTTAACTCGGCCAGTTGAGATGGGTGCCCGAGTCATACTCGCACTTGGCCGGCTTTTTTTAAGTTGCGGAAAACACAGAGGTGGCGGAAAACGATACGAGGGTGTTATATTTTGAATGTGTACTCGGATACCAGTATGTCTGTGTTTCTAGATGTCTGTTGTAGCTTCTAAACGGATCGATTATTTTCATAGTGATAGGCGTTAATATAGTGTAACATTTGTAATTCCTTATAGCACAGAGTAAAAGGCGCAATGTTTGCTCTAAAAATATACGTAGGAGTCACTTCTTTTTAGATTTTGTGCGTTGCGGGGTCCTCTCCTTTAGATAATTTTGTTGTTCTTTATGTACCTAGTCATTCAGATTGAATATTAATGTATCCGATTATAACTTATCAAATGATTTAATAACTTAATTATTGTATAGTGTATATGATGGTTTATTTAAATAAATGTTGATAAGTTAGTCCTTTTTATGCCTGACACAAGGAATCCTAGTTCAGGCACGCGTCATATTTTGTCAAAAAGTAGCCTAATGAACCCTTGCTTGACGACGGAACCCTAAAATCATGTAATCCGAAAGGGTCTAAGCTAGCGGTAGCCGTAAACATGTTTAAAGTTAATATCGATCGAACGAAGCCCAAAGTTTCGAATACAAAGTTTGAGAAGGGTGTTATGTATGTAAACACTTTACCACAGAGAAGTAGTGTTATCACAGAGTAGTACAGCGATGACACTATGTTGTACACTTTTACTTAGTTTTACTTGTCCTAGTATGTCTGTATTAAAATCATCTATACCTACTATTGTAAAATTCTAGATTTGTAGGTATTGAAAATCAGTTTTCTATGGAAAGGGGTCATGAGCCCCTCTGAAGAAGTTAGAGGGTTTGGTCAATTTTCAGTACTTTGAAAGACAATTTGTCCTAACAGGTTGAATTTGTGCAGCTAAAAAAAATACGTGTCTGCTAGATATTTTAGACTACTCTATAACATATATCAAAATTAATCGAATCGCAGTCGGACAGTTGGGTTGGGACAGTTTCCTTGTAAGTATGTTGTTGTTGTCCTAAGGCACCCCGGAGGTGCAGAGGGCCTTCATCTCGCGCCACGCCTTTCTATCCTCAGCAACTTCTTTGGCCTCGCTCCAGCTCATTCCAACGGCTCGCAGCTCGCTCTCCACGGTGCGCCGCCATGAGTGTACAGGACGTCCGCGTCTGCGCCTTCCGTCCGGCGGCTTCCACTCGAAAGCAATGCTTGCGTTGTTCGCTCTTCCACGCTGAAAGGTGTGGCCTATCCATCTCCATTTTCGCGTCGCGATGTCCACACTTGGGTGACTGGTGGCATATCCTCCACAGGTCGTAGTTACGCATCGTCCTCGGCCAGAATACGCGGAGAATAGACCTCAGGGACTTGTTTACGGTGACTTGCAGCTTGTTCGTCAGGCCTTTAGTCACCCTCCACGTCTCACAGCCAAACAACAATACGGACGGATCTTGTAAGTATGACTATGACGTAATCGATTGAACAAGCCGTTCATATTTACTCTATCGTCGATCGCGCTGCTCGTGCCATCAATTTCCATTTAAATTGTGAATTAGTTTATAATTTTAACTCGATTAAGTGCTAACAACTTGTTCCTAGTTTGACAGGGATTGGCTATCTATATGTATTAGGGTGCTTCTTCACCGCGAACATTCGCCTGTAATGATCACTTAAAATACCACTTACTACCTACTATTTCATTTGCTAAAAACCAGTTAGAGATAGGGGGGCCCCAAATGCCAAGTGCCTAGGGGCCCTGACCCTCTTATGGTCGGGCCTGAGCATGATATAGTTATTACTATGATATAACTACAGGAAAATAGATATATACAAGATAATTACGTCTCTCCTAGCTAGGTAATTGTGAGTATTCAATTTCATGTATGCTTGCGCAACTTACGACGTAAAGTTACGAACTTGCTCAGATTAATTTCAACTCAAAGCTACCATCCCACTAGAGCATCATAACACAAAGCCTATTCAAGCAAACCCTCTCGTACGTCAAGATCGAACACTGAATAGGCGCAACCCTTTGCGGACATCTCAAGCTCTGTAGCGTTCCTGAGAGCCTGGTAGCTCGCCAAGACGAGGGCAAAATCAAAGCCGTATAATCATAATCAAGCTTAATTCGTCAAGATGGCTCACTATGTGGCGGTAACCGCGATAAAGTTTCACATACTTGTACTAGTACGAAGTATGGACCGCTATATGACGGCACCGCTATCCTAGGAAACCTGACCTTAACAGCCAACACGCCAGTGCGTATCAAGATCCTCAACTCCATTTTCCGCCTTTGTTTGGGGGTAAATCAGCGCGCGTTCATTGCTTCTTCTCCACGCAGCAATCATGTCGTTATGCCATTTAACGCAAACAACCAATAAAATAACGTTTTTAGGCGGCTTTTGCAAAAATTAAAGATAGTGTTTTTAGGGTTCCGTAGCCAAATGGCAAAAAACGGAACCCTTATAGATTCGTCATGTCTGTCTGTCTGTCCGTCTGTCTGTCCGTCCGTATGTCACAGCCATTTTTTTCCGAAACTATAAGAGCTATACTGTTGAAACTTGGTAGGTGTATTCTGTGAACCGCTTTAAGATTTTGATGCAAAAATAAAAAAATAATAATAAATAATGGGGGCTCCCCATACTTAGAACTGAAACTCAAAAAATTTTTTTTCATCAAACACATACGTGTGGGGTATCTATATTCATATTCATTTATTGCAAAAACATAATATTACAAGATTTACAAGTAATAGTATGCACCCCGTAAGGGATAGGTCTTCAAAAATGATGTCGAGGTTTCTAAAATATTTTTTTTCTAAACCGAATAGTTTGCGTGACAGACGCTTCCAAAGTGGAAAAAAGTTGGTCCCCCCCCTCTAACTTCTAAAATAAGGAAATGAAAAATCTAAGAAAAACATATGATGTACATTACTATAAAAACTACCAACGAAAATTGTTTTGAACGAGATCTAGTAAGTAGTTTTTTTTTAATACCTAACTTTGCAAGTTTGCACCTAATTTATATGGGGCGCTATACATACCAGGTGCAAACTTAACTTAAACACTTAGGGATGGAAAGTGTTTGTACGGAACCCTCGGTGCGCGAGTCCGACTCGCACTTGGCTGGTTTTTTTTTATTCAATGATCGACCATCATATCATAAATCTAAAGCAACTCCTCGTAAGTTAAGATCGAATACTGATTAGCTTAGGGCTGCCATCTCTAAATTCGCCGTACCCGGAAAATAATATTATTAAGAAAACAATCGCTCTATTTTTCATTCGCACAAAAAGTGTCCGGATTTTCTGACATCTTGACATGGGACGAAACCCCACCGGATGGCCTCTAAACCAGGACAAATCCGGGGAAACCCTGATGGATGGCAGCTCTAGATTAGCTGCAACCATTTGCGGACATGTCAAGCTCCACAGCGTTTCTGAGTGCCTGGTACTTCAAGACAAAATCTCATCGATGCCTTTGCGACGATTCTGCGGCGGACATCAAACGAATGAAGCGATAACAATTTCCCCTTCTTCCGTTTCCTTTCTTTCGTACTGTTGTTAGGGTTCCGTAGCCAAATGGCAAAAAACGGAACCCTTATAGATTCGTCATGTCTGTCTGTCTGTCCGTCTGTCCGTCTGTCCGTCCGTATGTCACAGCCATTTTTTTCCGAAACTATAAGAGCTATACTGTTGAAACTTGGTAGGTAGATGTATTCTGTGAACCGCATTAAGATTTTGATGCAAAAATAAAAAAATAATAATAAATATTGGGGGCTCCCCATACTTAGAACTGAAACTCAAAATTTTTTTTTTCATCAAACACATACGTGTGGGGTATCTATGGATAGGTCTTCAAAAATGATATCGAGGTTTCTAAAACATTTTTTTTCTAAACCGAATAGTTTGCGTGACAGACGCTTCCAAAGTGGAAAAAAGTTGGTCCCCCCCCCCTCTAACTTCTAAAATAAGAAAATGAAAAATCTAATAAAAACATATGATGTACATTACTATAAAAACTACCAACGAAAATTGTTTTGAACGAGATCTAGTAAGTAGTTTTTTTTTAATACCTAACTTTGCAAGTTTGCACCTAATTTATATGGGGCGCTATACATACCAGGTGCAGACTTAACTTAAACACTTAGGGATGGAAAGTGTTTGTACGGAACCCTCGGTGCGCGAGTCCGACTTGCACTTGGCCGGTTTTTTACGAGTAAATTGCATTTTGTTACTTATTTGCGCAAACGTTTGGCAATTTTGTTGTGCCGTTTGTTTTTGAATTGCAGAGTTATACGGATAAGGAAACAAGACGTTAACATTAATAAGGAAGTTTCAGGGAGTTGGATAAAGTATGTAAACACATTATTGTCCATAAAAGCAATTAAACAAAACTACCTACTGAAAGCCTAATAAGCCTAATCTAGAGGTACCGGGTTCGATTCCCGATCTCTTCCACCATGTTACGCATTAAAGAAAATCTTTGTATAAATGGTTTAAAACTACGTAAGTAAACGTATAGTGGTGATGTATCGGGCCATTATGTCATTAGATACGACTAATTAAGTCTTAGGAAGTATTTATGGTTCAATTTAACACACATACCACTACGATAGGGTGGCCATAAAATGGGAACGTCGACCGGGATAAATCGCACGCAGCGCAGGACGGACCGCCCCGACCGGGGCAAAGTACTGAAATAGGCGAATCCGTCGCTCGGTTTAGACATGTCCCGGGCCTGTCGGGATATAGCGATCCTACAGGCCTACACAAAAATCTACAGATCTCATACTATGCGACTATGAAAGTCATTGAAAATGTAATTTAGAATAAAGCACATGGAAAAAAAATGATTTCTTACCGTGCGCGTAAGGGACCCGCAATATCACCTACATTTTTTGTCCGCCCGCCCCCTAAGACGGCTCAAATTGTAGTAATTCAATCCCGAGAAAAAGAACCGTTTCTTAGCGAGCTCAAAAATTGTTGGAAAATTCTCGATCATTCAGCGAAAAAATTTTGAAATGTAAAATTTTAGAAAATCTCGAATAGTTACCGACCGATTTTAGTCATTCAAATTGCACTTTGAAGCCCCCCGGCAGACGCATTTTTTTACATATAGCACATTCGCGTAACTCTCATAGTTGCAAAACTACAGGCAAATGTCACAATTTCATAAATCGAGGCACTATACTCGATCAGGAAAACAAATGTTAAAACCGTTTATGTCAAGCTTGCACGCTTCAGCTTATACAGCTATCTGGGGGCACGGTAGTGCCCCCGCCAAGACGAACAAAAAAGAGGCGAGGCACTACCTACCTTTTCTCGAACCGTTTCGTCTCATTTTCAAACCCTCATAGTTTCGTCCCAGTAAACACCAGAGCGCCCAAATTCACAGGTTAAGATGCAGTTATGGAACATATGAAATGTACAAAATTTCATTGATCAAGCTTTTATACTTTAGGTTTTATTGGTACCTAAAATACGCCGATTTTGCCACTCACTTATACACTGACGTATCAAAACCTCTGGGGTACTTCCCGATGACCTAGAAAGCTGAAATTTGGTATGTAAGCTAGTATTACTACACAAACAACAAAATAATTTAAAAAATTGAAACTTTTACCCCCCAACCCCTTAAACAAGGGGATGGAAGTTTGTATGAGACTTCTGCAAATTTTGATACTAGAGGTCTGAAAATTAATATGGGGACTCCTTGTTATAAATAAAACACATAATATTCTAGGATTTTTAGAAAATCACCCCACCTTTTAAATAAGGGGATGGAAGTTTGTGTGGAGTTCCCATAATAGGGGATAAAAGTGTATATTATATATGGGGCTAAACGTAAGTATTTCTTAAATACACAATTATTACTACTTCTAGTACTTCTGTATATCTACACTTTGACTTCGTATTTTAAATATTTCTTTATAGACCTACCAAAATGCAATAATAAATTCAGTGCAATTAACACGCGGAATTTAATATTTTTGATTGTTGAATCAATGATTTTTATATCCATCTTAAGCAGATTTAAGCGTAAGATGAATGCGTAAGAGGAAATTATATCAACAAGAAAAATAGGCAAAGATAGAGCTCTGAAGAATGATGCTCAAGAAATGCTACAGCCCAAAAAAAAAAAAAAATAGGGCACCTTACAAAAAGAAATGAGATCCCACCAAAACATTTCATGTAAAATTGGCGGCCAAGACTCACATGCTCATAACGCTTTTGCTCTAAAAAGTTATCAGATCCCAGGAAAAGCCAAGCCCCTAAGCCCTGACTTTACTAACACTGCACCTTGGTTTCAAAAGTATGGCTTGGCCGTTTCATAGTACCGTAAATAAGTCCAACGGACCGTCTGGCCCATTACGGTTTATATTTACGGTAACCTATGAAACAGCCAAGCCATACTTTTTAAACCAAGGTGCAGGGTTAGTAAAGTCAGGGCTTAGGGGCTTGGCTTTTCCTGGGATCTGATAACTTTTTAGAGCAAAAGCGTTATGAGCATGTGAGTCTTGGCCGCCAATTTTACATGAAATGTTTTGGTGGGATTACACTTTCCTAAATTAGTCACTGACGAGAGGGATGCAGTTATACGAAGGAGTGAGATAGAGTTATCTTCATACGTGTTTCACATATTGCTGCATCCCTGTCGTCGGTGACTTATTTAGGAAAGTGTAAGTCGCATTAGGCAGCCTGTCCGTAGAAGCGGAGCTAAAATGGACCAATCACGTTACTCCGATTCAATTGTTAGACGACGCGTTTGGCTCGGTTTGTAGACACCTGCCTACTGAGCCGGCGGTCCCGGGTTCGAATCCCGGCCAGGGCAAATATTTGTGTGATGAACTTGAATATTTGTGCTTGGGTCATGGTTGTTATATGTATTTAAGTATATATTTATCTATAATAAGTACGTATATCGTCGTCTAGTACCCATAACACAAGCCTTCTTGAGCTTAATTTGGGACTAGATCGATTTGTGTGAGGTTGTCCGATATTTATTATTATTATTATTTATTATAATTGCTTTTCTTTCGGGCTTCATAAAGACGCAGCCCAAGTAGAACAAAGGTTCTGAATAACAGACTTTTAACAGAACACCTTGGATCCACTAGCAGCTAAAAACTGCTGTTTTACAGTCTTTTACAGCAATATGTGCGCATATAATGCTAATATAACTCTAATTTGAGCACAAATTACGTGGCACATTGCTGTACAATTGAATCATAACAGCGTTATAACATTAATAACGGTAACAACAAATACAAGTGCTGAACAGTGCCTGAATAACAAGGCACGTGGTACTTATTATATTTGATGTGCAGCCATTCTCATACTCATCCGCAAAATTGGGATAAGTGTGGACATACTAAACGCTTTAACGAAGCTAAAAGTAAATTATCAGTGGAATTGAGGTACTTATGCAGAAACGCATTTTTTTCTAGCTTTTATTTACTTTCACCTGTCCCGTTGGTTGTAATGGAATTTTGCAAGTTAAATTTGACCCACTTTCCGGTTTCCGATTGAGTTGAAATTTTGCACGAATATGCAAATCGCGTGACAATGCAATATTATGATGACATGGAGCTGATCTGATGATCGAGCTGGAAGGTGCCCATAGGAACTCCGTTATAAAATAAAGCAATCATATCGAGTTTTGGGCTCTTTAGAATCGTCCCTGTGAACAATTGATGGATGTTCAAAGAAAAGTACAGTTGGCTATAAAAGCTTGTCACAAAAATGAAAATTTTGACAGAAACTTTTAAATTTAATCATCAGTACGAAGACGATAATGGTGAAGGGTCTACGTGCAAAGCCTGATTGTTTAATTTCCGTTTCAGTATACAGATAGCCATTAAACATAATCCTAACCGCGGGTGATTTGTGAAGCTAAATCATGCTCGAATGAATGTGTAATGTGGGTATTGTACGCAAGTCATAACTATAAATAATCAAACGAATAATTAATTCATACGACCTGACTGTAATGCTATTTGCATTGGATTACAGTTAATATTCGATTTTATGATCCAGTCGGAATCGCGCATGAAGTATTCGCGGAACACTATTCGAAAGGAACATGTATTATGGCCAAGAAGGTGCCCGTAATTTCGTCTGTGTAAAACTTTTTGATAGTAGTTAGTTGGGTTAAAAGTATCCTATAGCTATATTTGGATGTCCAGCTATATCTGTACCAAAATTGGTTAAAATCCGTTCAGCCGTTTCGGCGTGAAGAGCGGACAAAGACATTTTTTACCAACAAATGGTGTTGTACGACTGACGCTACGCGACCAAATCCTGCTGAATGAAAACTGATTTTCAATACAATTTTATATAATAGTAGGTATAGATAAAGAGTTGATCTAATGATGGAATCGGAAGCTGAGCCGAATTCTCATATTAAGTTACGCCATGCCATCAAATTTGAGCCCGGCTAATTTGGGTTAAGAGGCCTTATTCCTTTTATTATAATTTTAGATATTATGACATTTGCTTTACTTATTTTCGACTGCATATAATGAAAGCATGAAATACCTTAATGTTACTTTCCAGAACTCGGGGAAAAGTATTATTTACTTCAAAAAGTTGATTAAAATTATTAATATATATAATATACATATTTGTACGTATATGATTTTTTTTAAAGGAATAAAGCCTTTTAACATGTCCATGACTAGCGCTGTCACCCTTATAGTTGTTGCTCGTAATTTTTCGTCATTTGTTCCCATTTCAGTAAATAGTAGTGACGTCAGCAAAGAGAAAAACATCGCCTCTGTAATTTTCTGTGAAAGGCTTGTTGATAACATCGCGAGGCAAATAATAGCTCAAATCGTGGCAATCACAGCTTGGGAACTACGTCCGATGCACTGCACAGTAACGACCGCGGGCCTATGATGTTGGTTTTATCACGCGATAAATAAGTGACAAAGCATCCGTCATGTATTTTGTTAAAACATGCGAGTGTGAGTGATAGATGTTTTGTCACTTATTTATCACGTAACCCAACATAGGCCCCCACGCTAATTCGAGAGTACTTTCAGATATCACCAAATAAGTTATGTCAACGGTATGTCCCAGGTATATCACCGTTAACTGGCATTAAAACGCGATTTTTGGGTTTCGAGTTGCATAAAATATTTTACCTTACTACCCGCTCAAGTTAAGTTTGCGCCTCATATATTACATTGTAGCATTTTACCCGACCGGACAAGGAAAGAAGTTTACGCGGTCGAAGTTGCTAAGTATAATATAATTAATATATACTACAAATCAGCAGTGCCCTATACAGGGTTTCATAGCGAATAAGTGTAATGTGTACCATCTTGTAATATACCTATGAAGGCAATAAATAAACTGATAACCATTTCGTTCACGGTCAAAATATGCGCACTCACAACACTTTCATCCCCTGTTTTGCCAATTTATGGTGTGAATTACTTACGCAAACTTTATTGTGGGCATAAGAATTTAATTGTGGCAACAACAAATTTCACCCCTAATTTCCCCTCTGAGTTCAAATGATATAATCCGTCATTGAATTGTATCTCAAAACATGCAGATGAAAATTTAAATTGAGACGGGATTGGATGGAAACAACAACATTCCGTTCGAAATTGGTTTCGAACTAGTTTCTCTTCCAGTTTCTAATATTCAGCCAACAATGCCGTCTGCAGAACGGTCGGAGCGGATAGGGCCATTCCAATTAAAGAGAGGTATTTTAGTATTTTAGGTTTCCGTACCTCAATCGGCAAAAAGGGAACCCTTTTTTAGGATTACTTTGTTATCCGTCTATCAAAACCTTTTTCCCAAGAACGCGTGGAGTTATCAAAGTGAAATGAATACTCTCCAAAAACATTCTCATGTAAAATGATGCCAAGAGAGATGATATGGTGTTACTCGTTTTGTAATCTCATTATTCCGACGATATTATAACATAATCATCCGATGAATCATCTGAATGTCGTACTGTCAAAAAGTTATCAGATCTTATGTAGAGCCAAGCTTCTGACTATTTCAATTCAATTCAAAGCATTTATTTCAGACCATATCCATATTGTTAATTACATAAAACTTATATACCTAAAAAACATCGTACACACCGCCTCTCGATTCCATATGGATAGCTAGTATTCCAGTGCTTCCACGCAGCGCTAGCAGGATACTCCGACACTAGGCACAGGAGGGTGATGTTTACACGCTCTAAATTTCCAAGGCCTATCTTCACAAACTTTACACCTTAGTCAAAATAATTGGCTTGGCCATTTCGCTACATTCATATGGGCGTAAGGTAAAATAAAATATTGACTGTTCATTACTTTTCCGTTATACGAAACAATAGTTCGAGGAGCTTAACCCTTGGTATGTCGAAGCACTGATCGGTGTAAAGCATTTAAACCCTATGAAAACGTATCATTGAACTTCAATTTAATTACCAAATTTTTGACATTACATGCGTATAGTAATTCTCGTATTTAGTAACGAAACGGCAACTACACAACCACATACATCGCAAGTGTCCATATAGCCGGTAAATGCTTAACAGGCGGGCCGCATGCTTGTTTCTCACCGTTCATAGTAAAAAAAAATCAATCCATCCGCTCAAGAGATGCATCGCGAGATTGGTTTTATGAAATGTCAATATCACCTCTGCAATATTGAAAAGAATTGCCTGGATCGGTCGAGACGGAGTTTCAACTTCGAGTGATCCGTATTTTATTTACATTCAAGACATCCCGGGTAGCAAACAGGAATATTAAGTAACTACAAAGGATCTGGAAGCGTAAAAAACAGGTACAGTCGCCTCGAGAGCGCTTTTTTATTAGGTTGCGTGACTGAGAAGAATAGCACCTCCGATGTGTAATACTATTAAGTATTATGTACCTCCGCAGTAAGCCAGTAACACATCACACACACACACACAAAATTTGAATGAGTATCTACTAGAAAACTGTGTTCGTAGTGTTAAAGAATTTACAGATTATAGGAAACAACATGAACTATCTTCGGAATAAGTACATCAAATACAATGTTCTCCTTATGAACTAGCATAATATTTGCACGTCGTTTAATTATACGATTAAATAACTACTGTACCTACTATAAACTACAATAAACACCCTATAACTAGAGATAAAGTATCCTTGCAAATAAAGATATGCTATTCTATACTACGTTTTTAGCTTTTCGTGCAGTCGAATTTATAATCATTGAATTTTAGAAGAAGAAGAAGATACGTCTCTTTTGAACACCAATTGCATTTAGTTAGTGATACTTAATGTATTTATAGTATAGCTATAAGCTAAATAGTATCTAGGCTGCAAAAATGGAATCCACTCAGCATACGTCATAATACTTGTGAGCACCACGACGCTGATCTTCGGTGGATCCAGATCAGGATATGTGTACATATAGTGATCTAGTGTATACCAACCCCCACAGGGTGTTTTTCAACTCACACGTAATAACAAATTTTTGGTAGTTGACGTTGAAAGTCGGTGAATATCAGTGATGTAAACAAAGAGGAAACAGCACTAAATATTCCGCAATCAAGTATTTTTGCATAATAGGTAAAGCCCAAACTATCCACACTGATGAAAGTAGATACCTAAGTTTTTAAAAGCTTTTATTTAATTTGCAATGTATGTATGTATATGTAAGTATGTTTTCTTAAAAATTGCTTGTAATATTGCCTTACCATCGCTAGATAGACTACAGTAAGTGGAACACACCGAAGACTTTTTAGAAGTGTCCAGTAAACAACGAGATTTTAAATTTGGAATCAATATTTGTCCAGTAAGTAAGTATGTAATTCCTATTACGTATCAAGATATTTGAATATCGAAACACGATTTACATCGTCACCGACCTATAAAAAAACTAAGGATGTGAAGGCGATGAGGTCGTATATAAATGTAAAAAGGATGCATTCCACAAATTGTTTTAATTACAAGTACAGTGCGACAGCGAATTGTAGAAATTAAAAAGTGGCGTCCCTTTTTCATAGACTAAATAGAAAGAGACGACATTGCAGTATACACTTGCAATTTACACTAAGAGCAAATGTAAAATAAAAAGAGGTTAGCACTATTGGCAGTATAAACGTAACTCAAGATGCATATTAAAAAAAAAAGTAGCGACAAGGTTTAGTGCAGAAGTTTGTTATGCAGCGTTTAGTTCATAATTGTGCTGTGTAAAAATGACAATGATATTTCGGAATTCCTTCCTTTTTTGTGTCGTTTAGAAAAAACCTCAGAGTTAAAATTGAAGGTGCTTTTTATGATATGAAAATTAGTTAGAAAATACAACAATGTATAACAATAATTAAATTTTATCTTTATGACTTAGATTTGTAAGACAGTGCAAATAATTAAACGCAGTATTTATAAAAAAAGAAATTAAGGCGGGATTTAAATTAAAAGACAAAAATTTCAAATTTGTTTGTGTGATCTATTACAATAATTCAGCAAAAATGAGTTCAGACGAGTCTGATTCCGAACAGACGGCACTCCTCCATACTTAAAAGCGGAGGCAGAGTTAGCTAAAATAATTTACTTCCGACTAAATCCAAGGAGATATAAAAAAATACAAGAGATTCATTAAATTGAAGGAAGAAAAGTTAATAATTGGTCAGATAATGTGTGATAAGGTCAGAATATTTCAACAATCTTTTTGAGACAATCGGAAGGCTACAAAGGAAAGAAATAACAAATATTCAGCAGCAAAATATATAAAAGTTCTTAAATCAAGCTCTAGATGATAAACATTTTGGCGATGAAGGTAAATAAATGCTGCCACTATTTGATAACGATATAACTATATCTGTTATCCAAGTATAAACTCATAATTATTTTTGTTATAGGTTGTTATCATGGGAGTTAATCTTTGAGTATTTATTAATACTCAAAGGAGTTAATGGTGCCTGCGACGATGAATATCACAATGTGTAATAATAAAAACCGGCCAAGTGCGTGTCGGACTCGCGCACCGAGGGTTCCGTACAAACACTTTCCATCCCTAAGTGGTTAAGTTAAGTTTGCACCTGGTATGTATAGCGCCCCATATAAATTAGGTGCAAAGTTAGGTATTAATAGGTATTAAAAAAAAACTACTTACTAGATCTCGTTCAAAACAATTTTCGTTGGTAGTTTTTATAGTAATGTACATCATATGTTTTTTTTAGATTTTTCATTTTCTTATTTTAGAAGTTAGAGGGGGGGGGACCAACTTTTTTCCACTTTGGAAGCGTCTGTCACGCAAACTATTCGGTTTAGAAAAAAAATGTTTTAGAAACCTCGATATCATTTTTGAAGACCTATCCATAGATACCTCACACGTATGTGTTTGATGAAAAAAAAATTTTTGCGTTTCAGTTCTAAGTATGGGGAGCCCCCAATATTTATTATTATTTTTTTATTTTTGCATCAAAATCTTAATGCGGTTCACAGAATACATCTACCTACCAAGTTTCAACAGTATAGCTCTTATAGTTTCGGAAAAAAATGGCTGTGACATACGGACGGACAGACAGACAGACAGACATGACGAATCTATAAGGGTTCCGTTTTTTGCCATTTGGCTACGGAACCCTAAAAATGGGATATAACAAAAATATTCATTGGAAAATGGCCGAATATGAATGTCACCTACAAAATATAATTTTTATCTAATTTTTGAGAAAAGCACTATACTTGCTTCGACCGTAAGAGCCATCCTGGCCTCGTATTATATCCGGACCTCGCCTACGGCTCGGTCCGTCTAATTCCTACTCGGCCAGTATGGCTTACTTACTGGTCTCTGCCGTAATGTACTATTGTTCGGGTGTGTAGAAAATACACCAGTTTAGTAATATATATGTATTAAAACACGGAGAACGTGACCTATTTCCGAGACATTTCGGCGTTGACACACATAACAACTGACAGAACATTCATAGACCAGAACATTAAATAAGGCTGGAGTTTGTATTCCAACACTCCCTCTAAATTTCAGCCTTCTAACACAATACAACAATAATTACACGCCATGAGTAAAAAATAAGTTAGCTATAGAATATACAAAACAAACTGTTAAATTAGAAATTAAACCTCAGCTCAGAGAAGATGGACATAATCCAAGGAACAAAAATAGCATTACGTAACATAAGCAACATTTCTACAAAAACATGAAAATTCAACATTTCAATACATTAACCACAAATGGAAACAAAATTATTCCGAAATTTACTTTAAAATATTTGGGTTTTCAACAACTCCCAATTTACCCCTGAAATGTTGAAATTTGGGTTTAGCCAGAGCTTTCGTAAAAATATCTGCTATTTGACAATCAGTACTAACATATTTAAGATCTATAAGTTTTTCATAATACTTCTCTTTCACAAAATTGTACTTAATGTCTATGTGCTTACATCTTTTGTGAAAGTCAGAGTTCTTAATTAAACATATAGCACTTTGATTGTCCATATTAACTACAATAGAATCTTGTTGAAACTCACCAACGTCCAGCATTAATTGTCTCACCCATAATGCCTCTTTGGTGGCGCAACACGATGCCATGAACTCGGCTTCAGTAGTCGACAGCGCGACCGTGGGTTGTCGCTGAGTGCTCCATGTCACTGCGGCTCCATTTTTCATGAAAACATACCCTGTAACGGACCGTCTCGTCAAGGAGTCATTTGCATAGTCGGCATCTGAAAAACACTCCAGGGTAGCACTCTGATTTGATTTGAAACAGAGTCCATATGACATCGTTTCCTTTAAGTATTTGAAGATCCGCTTGACTGCATTCCAATGCGTATTGTTAAAGCTGTTGAGATAACGACTTGCCTTGCAGACTGCATACATTATATCTGGTCTCGTAACTATGGCTGCAAATATAAGAGATCCTACCGCTTCTCTGTATGGTATCCGCTTATCATTTTCCGGCACACTACTTTTCTCTAGCGTGGCATGTGGATCACACGGTATGCTAATCGGGTTGACATTACACATGTCAAATCTCGTAAGCATTTGTTCAATATACTTTCGCTGATGTATAAAGATATAATCGTCACATTGCTCAATCTGCATTCCTATAAAGTTCGATGATTTGCAAATCTTCACGCTGAATTCTTTTTGAAAATCACTCAATACTTCTGTCAGTATATTAGGATCCGTAGAGAACAACAATCCATCATCCACATATAATAATAAATACACTTTTGCTGCTCTACTATTGCTCACATAGACACATCTGTCAGCATGACTGTTTTCAAATCCATATTTCTTTAAAACCGAGTCAAATTTTGCATTCCAACACCTTGGCGCTTGCTTTAATCCATACAATGACTTTATAAGCTTGCATACTAAATTCCCTTCAACATTGAGCCCTTCTGGCGGTTTCATAAATATTTCTTCTTGTAATTCACCGTACAAGAAAGCAGTCTTTATATCAAATTGCATCATATTTAAACGTTTCTCAGCTGCCGTAGATAACAGAAGACGGATGGAGTCATATCTAACTGTTGGTGCGAATGTTTCCGTATAATCGATACCATTTTTCTGAGCGTAGCCTTTCGCACAGAGCCTTGATTTATACCTTGGTCCCGTCGGTTCGTCCTTCAGTCGGAATACCCACTTACATCCTAAGAGCCTGGCACCATCTGGTTTCTCAACTAGCTGCCATGTGCCGTTATCCTCATGAGCCTTTAGCTCCTCCTTTATTGACTCGATCCATAACTTCGAGTCTTTGGATGACAGCGCTTCAGCATACGTCTCTGGAACCAGGCAGGACGATGCATCAGTATTAGTACACAGACAAATCTCAGGTTCGGGCATTGTATCTATCTTATTACGAGGACGAAGTGTCATAGTTAACTTCGGGGGAGGATCAATTGGTTGCTGAGGTATAAATTCATCGTCATCTAAGGCTTCACTAGTCTCGACTGCTGTATGAGTGGACAAATCCGTACTGCAATCGTCATCTGATTGGCTACCATCACTTACTTGATGACTTTCAGGACCTGATAAGGAAACTGGTACCATATCTCTCTTAACAGAGTTTTCAAGGAACACTACATCTCGACTTTTTATTGCCTTTTTTGTATTAGGGTCAAAAAATCGGTACCCCTTTGTATTTTCGCAATAGCCAATAAAAATCATCTTACGTGACCTCGGATCCCATTTTTTGTTTTTTTCTTTAGGTACGTGCACCATCGCCTCACAGCCGAAGACTCTCATGTGGCTCAAGTCTGGTTTGCAGCCACTCCATCTCTCCTCAGGTGTTTGATAGTCCAGGACGCGTGTCGGTGACCGGTTTACTACGTATGCAGATGTTAAAACTGCCTCAGCCCACAGCTCTTTCTGTAAATTTGCATTAATTAACATACACCGTGTTCTTTCGAGTAAAGTCCGGTTCATACGTTCTGACAAACCATTTTGTTGAGGCGTATATGGTGTTGACGTCTGATGTTGTATACCTGACAACTTTAAAAAATCAGTAAAGTTTTTACTGGTGTACTCAGTCCCATTATCAGTTCTTAAAATTTTAATTTTATTGCTTATTTGATTTTCAACAAGACTTTTATATTCCTTAAATTTATCTAGGCATTCTGACTTCGACTTGAGTGTATAAACTACTACTTTTCTAGAATAATCATCAATAAAGGTGAGAAAATACCTTGCACCTCCAAATGATTTCACCTCCATTGGCCCGACTATATCAGAATGAATAACTGCTAGACTTTGACTTGCCCGGGAGCCTTCATTGTAGAACGGAAGCCTTGCCTGTTTACCCTTAAGACAAGGAACGCAGGTGACCTTGGTGCTCGGAGATATTTTCACGCCTTCTGTATGATCTTCAAGCTTCTTTAAGTCGGAGAAGTTGAGATGACCAAGTCTTTGATGCCATAGATAACTGTCATCGGTAGCACTTCCGGAGCAAAAAGCTTGAACGGAGGCAGTATTAAGCCTATACATATTATTCACAAGCTTTGCTGTTGCTACTTCTTTCTTATGTTTGTTGAAAATTCGACAACCATTGCTGTTAAACTTTATACCGCATTTGTTTTTAATCATCTGACTGACGGAGAGAAGATTCGTTGACAGCTCAGGCACATAAAGAACATCAGTCACTTGTATTGTGCTTTTCGATCCGTTCTGTAGCACGTCGATGTTTACTTTGCCGCTGCACTCAACTCGGAGTTCCTTATTGTTCGCTACTCTGATCGTTTTGATTGGAGGTGGTTTTTTTTTGTCATAAATCCAGTCCTTGCACATCGTCATATGCATAGCCGATCCACTATCTATTAGCCATCCGGAATCATAGCTGGTTGTGGTAGAAAAGATGGCAACAAACGAGTTATCATTTTTCTCAACGCTCTTCACATTACAGTCTTTGCTAACATGTCCAAGTTTATTGCAAGAAAAACATCTTGGAATTCGGTGACCTTTATACGGAGGCCCCTGCTTTGACCGTGTTTTAGCATAAAACACGCTTGTATCATTACTGTCATTAGTCTTGACTTCCTGTAACAGTTTCGTCTTTACGAAATCGGCTGTTATAGCGACACCGGAGCTTTCCATGGCCATAAGCATGGGCTTGTATTGATCAGGGAGACCGGCAAGTAACAAGGTCCCTAGCCATTCGTCATCGACTTTAAAACCGATGTTTCGGAGCTTGTGCGCTGTAGTCAAAATTTTATTCACATACTCTTCGATATTTTGACAGCCGTCAAGTCGTTGTTATAAGATCCCGTAACAATCCCACTCGACGGGTGAGGCCGGAGTCATCAAAGGCTTTACAGAGGTTGGACCACACTTCTTTTGCGGTTTTAGCCTCCTGCACGTGGATGTAGTTTATCGGATCCACTAAAAGCACTATTTTTGACTTTGCCATAATATCCTTTTTCGGGTCAACGGTCGTACCGGCGGCGACGGAGCCTGTGACGACGTCCCAAAGGTCTTCATGCTCTAAGTACGTTTGTACGGCAAACTTCCAACTCGCAAAATTTTCTCTGCCTTGCAGTTTTTCGATCAATGGCATATTATTAACGGATGACATTTTACTGCACGTTTTTCGTCAATATATCATCAACGAAAATTTGGCATACCGTTGCGAAGCGAAGTACGTTCTTTTGTTTTATGAAATTTACTGAAAATATGTTTTGAACTAGAAATTGGCGTATTTATATTATTTAAGCGTAAATTTTAGCGTAAAGGGCCGCATAACCTGTAGAAAATACACCAGTTTAGTAATATATATGTATTAAAACACGGAGAACGTGACCTATTTCCGAGACATTTCGGCGTTGACACACATAACAACTGACAGAACATTCATAGACCAGAACATTAAATAAGGCTGGAGTTTGTATTCCAACAGGGTGAAATCTTTGAAAGGTGTGTGCTCGTCCATACTAATTGTATAGAAAGAAGAATTTCCGGAATTCATAATCTTAATATTCATATTCTGAATTCAAAACGCACGTCAGCATTCATAAATTCATAATTTGAATTTGAATAAATCAGAATGTGTGTGGGGAATAGTTAAATTGTATGCAATTCCATGCGTTCTGAATTAATAATTCCGATTCGGATTCAGACTGTGTAAAGCCGGCCTTAAAGAAACGTTTCAAACGTAACCATTTAATATGAGGGATTTTGAATGCCGTAAATACACGGATAATGGAATGGTAGAATCCTCTTACGATTCAATGCTTTCCTGCATAAATTATGTGTTATTTGTTCGTTTCCGAACGTAAACGTTAGGTATTATGATAAACATAATTATACATACACTACACTCAAAAATACCTGTCTGCCTGTTGTTTAACTCTGTTTATTATGTTCATCACACTTGGTCGAAAACAAGGGTTTACATGCTAGAAAAGCGGGCGGTAAATCGTAAATTACGCCCTAGGGCGGTAAGTCATTTTTGTCACACTAAGGGTTTACATGCTAGAAAGCCGGGCGGTAAATCGTATACTACGCCCTAGGGCGGTATTAAGTAATTTTGGTATTGACCACGTATTGACTATTACTACTTTTGTTTTATTTCCTCCAAAGTGTGATGAAAAACGTCGTACGTGACTCTGGTGGTTAAGAAATTCCAAACTCGTGTCATTAAAGCCCTCGCCTTCGGCTTCGGGCTTCTAATAGACACTCGTTTGTAATTCCTAGTTTACCACCCTTGTTACGTAATGTACTACCTACTATTACGTCATCCTAGGCCGTAAGTGGTTTTTACTGCCCGCTACGCGGGAAGAAAATCTCACTTCCTGCCCAAGACGTAAAACTTTAGACAAACCACGGGCGGTGATTAGTAAAGCCCCAGACCGCATATGTATGACCCTCACCTTCAGTTCGGGTCACAAACACCTGCGAACTAATAATTCACCGCCCTTGTTATGTAATGTAGTATTACTAATATATTTCTCATGTTTAGTGTCCGTGTGTATTTAACGTGTGAAATAAAGAGGATTTGTATACGATACCCCTCGTGGCGAACGACGATCCCTATGACACCTGTCATGTCAGTAGGTACATTTTTCCGATTATCCATACTATAATCCATACTATATACTGTATCCATCCATACTAATATTATAAATGCGAAAGTGTGTCTGTCTGTCTGTCTGTCTGTTACCTCTTCACTCTTAAACCGCTGAACCGATTTAGATGAAATCTGGTATATAGATAGTTTCAGTCCCGGGGAAGGACATAGGATACTTTTCATCCCGAATAAATTTAGTGTTCCCACGGGATGAGCGGGTTACACCGCGGGGCACAGCTAGTACTATATATACTATATCCATACTAATATTATAAATGCGAAAGTGTGTCTGTCTGTCTGTCTGTCTGTCTGTCTGTCTGTCTGTTACCTCTTCACGCTTAAACCGCTGAATCGATTTTGATGAAATTTGACATGGAGATAGATTAAGATCCGAGGAAGGACATAGGATAGTTTTCATCCTGGAAATTATCCCTAAAAAGATTGAAAAGTGAGTGAACAGTATAGTAGTGACATTGATGACCCTGTAGAATTTGTTATGTCATTATTAGACCAAGAGCACAATTGCTCTTAAATTTGCTTAGGCACTTTTAATAATCCCTTTTATTAATTAAGGTGATTAGGTGGATATCTATCGTGTTGTACGAGGTTGTTGATAAATACGGAACAAATACGAAATACTCTCTGTCTGCCTGTCTCTCTGTTACATTTTCACGCCTAAACTTCTGACCCGGTAAAGATAAAATTTGATGTGGTGTTATAGACCCCGAGAAGGACAAATAATGTTACTGCAGTTTTAAGGTGAAAAACTTACATGTAAATGGAGGCGGTTCGAATAGGCCTTTTTTTTCTTTCTGTTACACATTTTAAAAACCTATGTAATATTTAAATAAAACACTTTAAACGGATTATATCGCGTATATTAATTATTTGAGCCTCCCTGACGTTTCAATACCTGATGTCTCAATACCTGAGGCCCGTGAAGTGCAGCATCCCTCTGCAGAGTGCTGGTGTTTACAAGCTGGACTGCGAGTGTGGTCTATCATACATTGGCCAAACGAAACGTAGTATAGCTACACGGGTTAAGGAGCATGTAGCTGATGTCAAGCACCGTCGTTGCAACAGGTCTGCAGTCTGCGAGCATGTCATGGACAAACCAAACCATTCAATTAATTTTGATAATACTTCAATCCTTGGCAGAGAGAAACGATATTTTCCCAGAATGTTGCGCGAGGCTATTGAAATCAAAAAATATCCCAATTTCAATAGAGAAGATGGTTTGTCATTACCACCGGCTTGGGATCCTGTTGTACATCTTATCAAGGATCAAGCAAGACACAAGACTGGAAACCTTGGGCCTCGAACGGTGTAAAACAAATTAATGTTAAAAGTATAGTCAGTCAACCTTTGACAACGGTATCTGTAAAGGTACTGAACCGTCAGGGAGGCTCAAATAATATACGCGATATAATCCGTATGAATTGTTTTATTTAAATGTGTGACAGTCGCGGAAACCGAAGAAAATACTATGTAATATTTATTCAAACAGGTTACTACTAGGGGTTTTACTTATGTTTCTTTAAACCTACCTATCTCGCAGTTACCAATAATTTATTGACCTTATCACTTAAATTCTGGTCTTACACATCCGTCCATACTTCTAAGTTCCACGTGGACGTAGTCGCGGGCAAATCCATACTATACTTACTATATCCATCCATACTAATATTATAAATGCAAAAGTGTGTCTGTCTGTCTGTTACCTCTTCACGCTTAAACCGCTGAATCGATTTTGATGAAATTTGGCATGGAGATAGTTTAAGATCCGAGGAAGGACATAGGATAGCTTTCATCCTGGAAATTCTCCCTAAAAATATTGAACCTGTAGGAAATGTAATGATTAGACCAAAAGCACAATTGCTCTTACATTTGCTTAGGCGCTTTTAATAATCCCTTTTATTAATTAAGGTGATAAGGTGGATATCTATCGTGTTGTACGAGGTTGCTTCCGTACTGCCAAGTTCCACGCGGACGTAGTCGCGGGCAAAAGCTAGTAATATTATAAATGCGAAAGTGTGTCTGTCTGTCTGTTACCTCTTCACGCTTAAACTTCTGAATCGATTTTGATGAAATTTGGCATAGATATAGTTTAAGTTCCGAGGAAGGACATAGGATAGTTTCATCCTGGAAATTATACCTAAAAAGATTAAAAAGTGAGTGAACATTCTGTTGGGGTGCGGTGACCCTGTAGGAAAAGTAATTATTACACCAAAAGCACAATTGCTCTTACATTTGCTTAGGCGCTTTTAACCCTTTAACCGCCATCAATTTTTCATCAAACTTGCTCGTGTCGCCGCCGATACATATATTATATAGATATTTGTCTTATTTATCAGACTGTGGCGAAATGAGCTGGAAATGTCATACTTTCTTGTAGTTTCTATATTTCATTCTTAAACGTTTGCTTATTTATATCTTAGAATACACTTTTAATATGTTTTCTTCGAGAACTACGTATAGTTAAGTTCATATTACTGTAATAGTTAAGTACTTATCCTTTATGAAAAAATGACTGACTGTTGAGTTTCTTTCGGCGTTTCTTCTCAACAGTGGTCTCCTCTTGTGAAATGCCGGTAGACTCAGACATGTAAAAGTGCCCTTGTGGCCTACTTGCAGAATAAAGTTCATTATTTCATTATTATTATTTCATTATTATTTCATTATTAATGTTATGTCTTATATATCAGCCTACGGCGGTTAAAAGGTTAATAATCCCTTTTATCAAGTTCCACGCGTACTTAGTCGCGGGAAAAAGCTAGTAGGTTATAAAATGTACTGAAATGACAGGTGTCATAGGGATCATCGTCCACCGCGCGGTGTATAGGTATTGTATTCTAATGTAACATATATTAGTACCTACGGCAAAAATTTGCACACTCAGAATCTCAGTTCTTATGTTTTCAACACTTCTAAAAGACTTTCAATAATCAACATATAGGTACAATTTTTATATATTGCTAGTATTGTCAGGATTCAAATCCAAGATCGCTAGTTTTCTACGAAAATTTTAACACTGTTACTGACCAGTTTGTCGAGAGACATAAATTAAGTCCGTCGTGATACTACACCACGTCTGAACGGGACGCGTCACTTTTATCTTCGCAAAACTGCCTCTCTGTCTACAACTGATCATTTCCCATAGTTAGGTCAATGTGGGTAAGTCCGTCTATAAGGTAAGCCCGTCTACACGGCATACCTCTTGTATTTGTATTTGCGCGCCACTTAGAACTCGGTTGGTAAAGCAGGGTTTTGCCCTAGTTCTTTTACTCTAGGATAGATGTCGCTATGACGGAGACAACGGTCGCAACTCGACTGTTAAGTTCAGTTGTGTGTCAATCTTAAAAAATGAGTGCAACGTGCTTCCGTCAATAAATGAAAAAAAATAGAAAAAGCCGAAGTATTTGTTAATGAAGTAAGTAATAATGTTGTTTGATAATTGTTTTACATGTTTCATGATTATAATGTAGCCATAACGCATTAATTTTGTGGATTTTGGTACCGAATGTATATAACCTTAAAAAATATCTAGTTGGAAAGACCGTCTAAAATTTTCAAGGGAAGACCGTCATGTGCCGGTCTTGCCTTGAACCAGATGTTACCAACCTTTAGCAATGAAATTAATAATCTCGTTTCATATACCTACAACTACACTCTCCGTCGCGTGATAGTGCTATCTTTATCGCCCGCGAGACTCGCCGTTAACGTCTGTCGAGCTATAGATTCGGGGGTGGAATTCTGGGTTTCGTTGACCCCTCATTGTACGCAAAGTGCAGCACAGAAATCAATGATATTTTGCATTTAGGATATTCATGACTTTTTCTATGCCGGGTAACAATTACCTAGTCTGTAATTCCTGTGCAAAGTTGTAAAATTTTTTTCTCGACTTTTGAGATCATGTCAATTCTCACATTACAAATTTATACGAAAATCTGAAAAACCAGAGGCATAGATAATTACGTCCAGTTCATACTTACCAAATTTCATCTACGTCTGTCTAGTTTTGGTCGTTATCGGGGGTCAACGCCGTCAATAATCATTAAATTATCTAAAACAATATTTTACACGTACTTGGTAGCAACATACACTACAACATCATACAGTTAACAGTATAAGTTTATGATATCGCAACTACATACTTATTTCAAAAGAAACTGTCGTAGTCTGACTAACCAAATGTTTATTATTTCAGGCAGCAAAAATGGTCAGTAATTATATAAGAAAAACCAACAGAGGTTCTTACAGCAAAGAATCACTACAAGACGCAGTGCGTGCGGTAAAAAATGGCACACTCAGTGGGTATCAAGCTGCTAAAGCATATGGCATACCACGTATGACCATTATGGATCATGTTAATAATAAAAGAATTAAATCCAAAACTCTTGGGAGACAAACAGCTTTAAGCCCAAAGGTGGAAATGAATTTAGCTTCACTGCTGCATATCATGGAGAGAAATGGGTTTGGCATGACTAAAAATGAAGTGTTAGAAATGGTTGCTGACTATGTACGACAAAATCGTATAGACACACCATTCAAAAGAGGTATGCCAGGCTCCGCGTGGTTTACTTCTTTTAAAGACAGGTACAACTTATCCGTCAAAAAACCTCAAGCGGTGGAATATGCGAGAAAGAAAGCCGTGGACCCATTTATCGTCTGCCCATATTTCAACTTACTATGGGAAACAATGAGTTATTTAAAAATCACCAACAAACCGTCCGCCATCTGGAACGTAGACGAAACGAGTTTCTCGAAAGACCCTCAAAAGACAAAACTGGTTGGTGCGAAAGGGCATGCATCAACAAGAACTATTTCTTCTCCGGGTCGGGATAACACTACCGTTTTACTCGGCGGAAACGCCAATGGGGACAAACTGCCACCGCTCATAATATACAAAGGGAAGAACGTTTGGGATGCGTGGGTAAGTGAAAATGCATATCCCGGAACTACATACGCAGCTACTCAAAACGGGTGGATGGAGACCGAAGTATTCGAAAGATATTTCAAACAAGTGTTTTTACCTGCTGTTGGTGACCAAAGACCCGTTCTTCTAATTTATGATGGACACTCAACCCATGTCGGTCTTAACATAATACGTGAAGCTCGTAAAGAAGGCATTACAATCCTTAAACTACCAGCGCATACTAGCCATCTACTGCAACCTCTTGATATAGCAGTAATGAAGTCCTTCAAAGATCGGTGGGACTTAATGTTAGTAAAATGGCAGCGGTTGCATGTGGGTATTACTTTGCCAAAAAATGAGTTTGCACGATTGATCGGAGAAGTGTGGAATCAAATTGAGGGTCAAATTTTGAGAAATGGATTCCGTAAGGCGGGAATTTACCCATGGGATCCTAGTCAAATTTCAGATAGCAAGTTCGACCAACTACAATATCAGAGGTGGAAATCTCAACAAAAAGAGGCTGTGAGAATGAAAGAACCACAAAACCTGTTGGCACTAGCATTAAATTGCGTCAATGCCTCAATTTCAACAAGAAATGTCGCACAAGAAACAGAGTCACAAGAAAAACATGTACCAGAAACAGAGAAACCAAATAAAATTACGATATTGGAAGAAAAGAGAATCACTTTCGAAGAGCTCCTTCTTCTACAAATTAAACCCGGAAATAACATCAAAACAAAACGAAAAAAAGTAGCATCAGGAGCGGAAGTGATCACCCATGAAGAAGTGGAGAAACGGAAAATAAGGGAAATTCTCGCGAAAAATATAAAAACAGGAGCTCAAGCAAGGAAAACCAAAATAGAGATTGTACCTAACAAAGACAAAACTTCAAAAAAGAAAGCAAAAGTAACTACCAAAGCAACCGCTATTTTGGAACACGAAAGTGACAAAGAGAACTGTATCTTGAAAACACATACTTCAAGGCAAATAACCGAAAATTCCGACATATTGTATGATGGTCCCTCTACATCGACTGGTATAAGACCCAAAAAATGCGAAAACATATTGCCAAAGATTAAAAAAGAAAAAAATAAGTGTACAGAAAACGAAACAATAATACCAAAAATTAAAAAAGAAAAAAATAAATCTTCAGTAAACGAACACACAATACCAAAAATTAAAAAAGAAAAAATTAAATCTACAGGAAACGAAAACACAATATCAAAAATTAAAAAAGAAAAAAATAAATCTTCAGTAAACGAAAACACAATACCAAAAATTAAAAAAGAAAAAATTAAATCTACAGGAAACGAAAACACAATACCAAAAATTAAAAAAGAAAAAATTAAATCTACAGGAAACGAAAACACAATACCAAAAATTAAAAAAGAAAAAATTAAATCTACAGGAAACGAAAACACAATATCAAAAATTAAAAAAGAAAAAAATAAATCTACCGTAAAAAAGAGGGTTCGAGTCATATCCATGGATTCTACAAGTGTGTCCGATTGCATGAGCATCCATAGCGACTCCGATATATTTGAATTTGATCATCACAATGTATTCGAAAGGTACAATATTGGTGATCACGTGCTGGTCCGATATTACAAGAGAAAGACATGGAAGCATTATGTTGGCTTTGTAGAAGATATGAAAGAAGAGGAATATTATACAGTGAGATTTTATAAAACGATAAAAAAAACTGCTAAAACCAATTTAAAGTTTGTTTTAGCCCAAAAAGTCGACCGCGATAATGTTCCAAGGCCATCTATGGTAAAAAAAATTGAAATGAGAAAAGACCCACTCAATTCTAAAAATCTTCTTTTGTGTAATGATGATGATAGCGTTTATTTCTCTTAATTTTTATTGTCAATATTGAGTGATAAAACTTTATAATGTTGATGAGCGTTTTTCAAAAAAAGTGTTCATGGCAAATTTTGAATGTCCCACACGTTCAACGTGTTTTTTTTTTACTTTACCTTTAGTGTTTGGGTATATGAGTGGTATCGTTTGATTCTGTAGATGTGAGGCATTCATGTTATATTTATAAAACGATTATATTATATTTATTACTAGATTTATTACAAAATAAAGATATGAAAAGTGCTAAAATAGGTATGTCCCACGTCGACTCAGTCATGTTCAGAGGCTTGCAGAAACTCGAAATATTTTTTTATGAATATTGAATGTGGTCACACAGATAAAGTAATGAGTCTCGATTTTAATCGTGTGCTTTATTTATAAAAAAATACGGTTTATAATGCCGAAAAACTACTTTTTCCACTGTCCAAAGAAATCGACAGACCGGAACTTCAGACAGAGGTATAGAGAACGTTTGAAATCAGAAAACCCCAAAAAATATTAAAAAGGGTTAAAAAAATAGAAAAAGAATAGCTGAATTAACTGAAGATGAAAAAAGTTATCAAAGAAAAAAATGGAGAACTTAATAATATATGTGGTATAATATTTACTATTACTAGTTTATACATGTATTATTATTACATATATAAACTAGTAATAATATATATTATACCATTTTGATTCCGTTGGAATAAATACGATTCATAACATATTATTATTGTGATTTTCTTTCAATATATTCAATCTATGTACATTATTCCTTACATTTTCCACTTAGTCACATGAGATTCCGTTTAGTTACTGTCCCAAGATTTCGGATGTTCAAAATAATTATTTCTGGCTGCTGCAGTGCAACAATTCACATATTTAAGCGTTAACATTACTAAATGAATATTCCTCAATGTAATAAAAAATATTATTCTTTGATTTGTCGCATTTTAATGCAAGAAAATACATGTTTTAGCAGTCATTTGGAGGCAATTGTGACGAACTGGACCTTTATTTTATCCTCAATGCTTGCTCGTTCCATTAATTTTATAAATTAATTGCCCGTTTTAAATAGTTCATTGTCTTTATTTTCAATGTGTAAACTAAAACTAGTCCATAAAATACTACAATCAATTTATAATGATTTTTATATTTGTGACTATCCGGAACTAGTTTCACCACAATCTGAATTTAAAATGTCGATATTTTTTTTTTTTTAATATTTTTATGCCATTTTCTCAAATAATACACTATAACTTATGGCTTATGGGGAATTGAATAATCCAAGAAAATTTAAAATCGGTGTTTTAAAATAAATCGTTTTCCAGTTCGTCACGTGTACACTTTTTTGAAAAACGCTCTGATTTTATGAAAAACTAGGACTGAAGAGAGATTAGTTTATTACAAATAACGTACCTACCTAATTTTTTTTTTAAACACTGTGGTATATATCATTTAATAACTCTAATAATGTAAACCCGGATCGTTCAATTTACATTTAATTTATATAAGTTCAATTACTTATACCTATTTTTGTGATCTCTTAAATAAAATTGACGTTCAATTAATAAGTAATGGCTATGAATATTTTAAGTTTATTATAACTCTAATGTGAGAGCACCGTTAAAAATGTTCATAATTGGTCAACTTACTTACATTTAATTTATAAGTACCTAAATAATACAAAGTACTTACTACTTTAATTACTTATAACTATTTTTTGTGATCTCTTAAATAATTGGTGTTCAATTAATAAGTAAATGCTGTGAATATTTTAAGTTTTTTTCGTTATAAAATAACGAATTGTCATTTTTATTAAATGTTTGCGCTTATTTTGCTGTTTTACTTTGAACTTTAAAAAAGGTTGACAATCTCTTTTTACACCCATATGCCGATCTTGCCTTAAAAACAGAAAAATATGGATAAAATGAAATTGCAACTCCTTTTCCCAGAACTTTAAACACATTTTGCAATTGGCATAAAAAAAAAACTCACAAGGTCATTTACATGCCTTTCCGCTTATAAATATGGCGGCAATGTGTAGTAGACGGTCTTACCTTATTTAACTAGGGAAGACCGTCTACTAGCCAAGTTTTAAAAAAACCTCTTTTTGCACAAAAGTTATGCTTTTTTGGCCAATTTGTTTTAACGGCAGTATAATATATTATATTTTTCATCATATAAAACTAAGCCGATTATCCTGAAAGAAATAATAACCCTATACAGACTGATCAAAATTTATTTTAAATGAGATATGCCGGTCTTGCCCACATTGACCTTTTATATATAAAGGCAAATGTCTTGTGCCGATTTCAGCTACAACTTTTCTGTATGAGCTGCAGCACGCAGTTTTCAAAATGGTCTTATGCCCGTGAACGTGTTAAGTTAAAAGCCTCCTTTGAAATTGGTTAAAATTCCACACCAAAACCACTAACTACCACTACTATGTAGGAGCCAAAATCTACGTGAGCTGACTAAAAACTCACATTAATTCTATTTGTCGCCGTAAATTCCGAGGAGCATGATTTATGAAATTACGAGACATTTTTACGAGAGCCGCAAATATTTTACCTTTACGCTGTTCATATTCTCCTGGTAGGTACTTTGACGGAAAATGTCACGGATCTTTCTGAAATTTTATCCCTTGGGAAAGTAGGTAATGGAATAGCGCTCAGTTTTAGGTCAAAGCAAAAAAAATGCCTAAAGAAGGTTTCGAAAACGACGCTTGGGAACTATACCATATTTTATGAATAAACAACCATTAAAATTATAATTCTCAAAATCAAAATAAGGAACATACATAAAATTGGAAATCATAATCCGTACAGTTAGAGTTTGGCTAGCCAAATAATGTTGACAGAATTTCCTTGCGGTATCACCAATTGTCTATGAGGGCAAATTTTTATTTTGTTGTCGATTTCTTTTTTTTCTCAGACTTCAATGAAATTTGGTGAGTTAGTAAAGTTGCTTCTTCTGACCATGGTAAGCCCAATTTCACGATATGTCCTACAAATTTATCTCCGCCGCAGATTTTTTAACTACCCGCGAAAACTTCGAGTAATTTCATTAGTCAGACTATACCACTTCTTATACGCTAAATTAACTTTTCATAAAATAAATCGCTGAGTAGGGAGAAAATTAAAACTATGAGAGTTAGGAAATCTGTTCTTAGGAACCATGCCGCCGATTTGTATTTAATTGAAACTGCATTTTTTTTAAGTACATAACCGAACCGGGATTTTAACCAGGTTAAAGCTCTGTAAGTAATTGGATGTCGTATCGTAATATACTTTACACTGGTTTTGACCAGGTTATGTATGAAATAATGTATAAGATTTATAAAACAATGCAGGTTTTATTAAATCTAAAATCGGTGCCATGGTTCCTAAGAACAGATTGCCCTATCACTTATAGTTTGTGACTTCTCCCCTACTGACCCATTTGAATTGATCACCCGGTATATCCTTTATTAGACTATTATTATTATTATTATTTTATGAAAAACAGGGATACATTTATTATGGGTCAAAAATAAAATATACAAATAACAAATTTATGGAATTAAAACTAAAAATTAAACTAAGATTAAAATCTATATATATAAATGCAAGTGTCCTGACTGACTGACTCATCAACGCAGAGCCGAAACTACAAATGCTAGAGAGTTGAAATTTGCACACTAGGTTGCATTTATAAAGTTTACAAGAGATAAGAAGCGATTTTGAAAAAATCAATCTCTAAAGGGGTTAAATAACGGTGCAAAGTTTGTATGGGGGAAACTTTTTTTTTAGTGCTAGAGACTTGAAACTTTGTAGAAAGATTAATTATTCAAAAACACAAAAAGTACTTTCAGCGTTTTGGAAAATTTCACCTCTAAGGGGGTTAAAAAGGGGTGCAAGGTTTATATGGGAGAAACATTTTTTTTTGAACTAGAGACTTGAAACTTTGTAGAAAGCTTACGTAATCAAATACAAAAAAAAGTAATTTCAGCGTTTTGGAAAATTTCACCTCTAAGGGGGTTAAAAAGGGGTGCAAAGTTTGTATGGGGAAATCCGCTAATCTATCTATCTTCTATATATATAAATGCAAGTGTCCTGACTGACTGACTGACTCATCAACGCAGAGCCGAAACTACAAATGCTAGAGAGTTGAAATTTGCACACTAGGTTGCATTTATAAAGTGTACAAGAGATAAGAAGCGATTTTGAAAAAATCAATCTCTAAGGGGGTTAAATAGGGGTGCAAAGTTTGTATGGGGGAAACTTCTTTTTAGAGCTAGAGACTTGAAACTTTGTAGAAAGATTATTTATTCAAAAACACAAAAAGTACTTTCAGCGCCCATTTTTTCTAAAGTTATTGAAAGGGTCATCCACAGTGGTATTTATGACTATTTTGAGAAAAATAACCTTTTTGCCCCAGAACAAATGGGATTTCGCAAGGGCAAATCCATCAACATGGCTATCTTTAATTTAATGCACATAGTTTTAACAAATGTAGATAAAAGAGTCCCAGTTTCAGCTCTATACATGGATATGTCTAAAGCCTTCGATTTTGTTGACCATTGCATACTTTTAGATAAATTATACAAATACGGTGTTAGAGGTAATGTACACAGCTTATTAAAATCATACTTAAGTAACCGTAAGCAGTTAACACAAATAAATAGAATATGTGTTAAAACTAAAACTGAAGTCACCTACTCATCGGAAATAAGACAAATTCAGTGTGGCGTACCCCAAGGAAGTGTTTTAGGTCCTTTATTGTTTATCATCTATATAAATGACTTACCGAAAGCTATTGATCACCCTACTGTTCTCTTTGCAGATGATAGTACCATACTTTTTGCTTCCAAACATTTAGAATCATACGAGGATAACATAAACAAGACATTAGAAATTGTAATTAATTGGCTTGAAAATAATAATTTAAAAATCAATATAGATAAGACTAAAATCATGACATTTAAGCAAAGATCAAATAACACACATACTCTAAACATATCCTACAAGGGTCAAAAAATTGACGAAACTGATGTGACTAAATTTTTAGGATTAAGTGTAGATAATAAGTTGACATGGAGAAACCAAATTGACGCTATATGTAAAAAACTTAATCAATTCTCATATGCACTGTATAATTTAAGAAAAATTGTCAATGAATCAGTAGTTTTAACAGCCTACCAAGCGTATGTAACATCGACTCTTAGGTACGGCATCATTTTCTGGGCGAATTCAGTTGACAGAGAAATAGCTTTCAAAGCACAGAAGAGATGTATTCGATCTTTATGTGGCTTAAATCAACTTGACTCTTGTAAACCATATTTTCAGAAATTAAAAATATTGACACTCCCGTGCTTGTATATATTTGAAGTTGCAATTTTCGCAAGATCTAATCTGCATTTATTTAATAGTTTTAGGAGTGCCCGACTTAGGAATAAAATTAATGGAATGTCCTCGAAAACCGCTCTTTTTCAGAAAAGTATACTCGGAATGGTCCCTAAACTTTATAATAAAATCCCAACAGATATTGTAAATGTAGAAAATATAGTAGAATACAAAAATAAGTTATTTAATTTCTTGGCAGAAAAAGCGTACTATAAAATAAGTGATTTTTTGTTAGACAATAATTAATGGAGCACAACTTCCCTGTTATGTACTCTATTAATTACTTATAATATTTGTATGCCTAACGGCTCAGCATAGTGGAACTGAAATAAAATTGTCACACCTGTATTATGTACATATGCACCTATGTTGAACAAATAAACGATTTGTATTTGTATTTGTATTCAGCGTTTTAAAAAATTTCACCCCTAAGGGGGTTAAAAAGGGGTGCAAGGTTTATATGGGAGAAACTTTTTTTTTTGAACTAGAGACTTGAAAGTTTGTAGAAAGCTTACGTAATCAAATACAAAAAAAGTAATTTCAGCGTTTTGGAAAATTTCACCCCTAAGGGGGTTAAAAAGGAGTGCAGTTTGTATGGGGAAATCCGCTAATCTATCTATCTATATCTTATATATATAAATGCAAGTGTCCTGACTGACTGACTGACTCATCAACGCAGAGCCGAAACTACAAATGCTAGAGAGTTGAAATTTGCACACTAGGTTGCATTTATAAAGTGTACAAGAGATAAGAAGCGATTTTGAAAAAATCAATCTCTAAGGGGGTTAAATAGGGGTGCAAAGTTTGTATGGGGGAAACTTTCTTTTTAGTGCTAGAGACTTGAAACTTTGTAGAAAGATTACTTATTCAAAAACACAAAAAGTACTTTCAGCGTTTTGGAAAATTTCACCTTTAAGGGGGTTAAAAAGGGGTGCAAGTTTTATATGGGAGAAACATCTTTTTTTGAACTAGAGACTTGAAACTTTGTAGAAAGCTTACGTAATCAAATACAAAAAAAGTAATTTCAGCGTTTTGGAAAATTTCACCTCTAAGGGGGTTAAAAAGGGGTGCAAAGTTTGTATGGGGAAATCCGCTAATCTATCTATCTATATATATAAATGCAAGTGTCCTGACTGACTGACTCATCAACGCAGAGCCGAAACTACAAATGCTAGAGAGTTGAAATTTGCACACTAGGTTGCATTTATAAAGTGTACAAGAGATAATAAGCGATTTTGAAAAGATCAATCTCTAAAGGGGTTAAATAACGGTGCAAAGTTTGTATAGGGGAAACTTTTTTTTTAGTGCTAGAGACTTGAAACTTTGTAAAAAGATTAATTATTCAAAAACACAAAAAGTACTTTCAGCGTTTTGGAAAATTTCACCTCTAAGGGGGTTAAAAAGGGGTGCAAGGTTTATATGGGAGAAACTTTTTTTTTTTTAACTAGAGACTTGAAACTTTGTAGAAAGCTTACGTAATTAAATACAAAAAAGTAATTTCAGCGTTTTGGAAAATTTCACCTCTAAGGGGGTTAAAAAGGGGTGCAAAGTTTGTATGGGGAAATCCGCTAATCTATAATAATCTATATATATAAATGCAAGTGTCCTGACTGACTGACTCATCAACGCAGAGCCGAAACTACAAATGCTAGAGAGTTGAAATTTGCACACTAGGTTGCATTTATAAAGTTTACAAGAGATAAGAAGCGATTTTGAAAAAATCAATCTCTAAAGGGGTTAAATAACGGTGCAAAGTTTGTATGGGGAAACTTTTTTTTTAGTGCTAGAGACTTGAAACTTTGTAGAAAGATTAATTATTCAAAAACACAAAAAGTACTTTCAGCGTTTTGGAAAATTTCACCTCTAAGGGGGTTAAAAAGGGGTGCAAGGTTTATATGGGAGAAACTTTTTTTTTTGAACTAGAGACTTGAATCTTTGTAGAAAGCTTACGTAATTAAATACAAAAAAAGTCATTTCAGCGTTTTAGAAAATTTCACCTCTAAGGGGGTTAAAAAGGGGTGCAAAGTTTGTATGGGGAAATCCGCTAATCTGTAATATATATAAATGCAAGTGTCCTGACTGACTGACTCATCAAAAGGCCAAGAGCGAGTCGGACTCGCGTACGAAGGGTTCGTTACTATTTCGTATACAATTGCAAAAAAAGCACGTTTAGCAATTTCAACATTACTTAGATCTGAAAATAATAAAGATGTAAAATTTTCAAGATAATGGTTCCACGGGGACGAAGTCGCGGGCAACAGCTAGTATATTTATAAAACTAAGACCTTTCGGTAGGGTGCCCATGACGCAGGCAGCATTCCCACGCTGTATGGCTATGGAAAGCCTTTGCGCGAGAAAACTGCGACTATTATTGTATATCTACTATATTTATACACATATACATACTAAACACATTATAACGAGAATATACAACAGAAATATTATTAAAATATCACAAAAAAAGGATATAATAGTGAAATGGCTGGGATTCGACGACGGTGCTGCTCCCCACACATCGACTGAATTTTATTTTTTTATGACTTATTTTTTGTACTTATTTGTATTGTATCCACTTTATTGAATAAATTAAATGCTTTTGATCTAAAATTGAATAAAAAAAAGGATATAATACAGGCAACACAACACAAGTGACACCTTTACCTCTTCGTCACTTTGACTCCCATTTCTGTAGTTTTCAGTGAGTTTAGAACCGAACGTACGTGTATAATATTTATGTATGTTGTATCGACTCGTCCAAATGCGGAGTGGGTGATGTTCCTTCAATAATTCAGTGTGGTTCGATCGGCATGGTTCACGGTGCGATCCTACTTATCTCGCTCAATACTTCAAAGTGACCCAGCTACCTTATTGAGCACTTTGAAGGTAATACTATATTAGGGGCTTTCGAGCAAAGGTTTCAAAAACCGGCCAAGTGCGAGTTGGACTCGCGCACCGAGGGTTCCGTACAAACACTTATCCCATCTTAACTAGCCGGGTTAAGATAAGTTTGCTCCTGGTACGTATGGTGCCGGATTCAAATGAGGTGCAACGCAACCGATCAAGTTTGTTGTATGGGAGCCCCCTTAAATATTTATTATATTCTGTTTTTTAGTATTTGTTGTTATAGCGGCAAAAGAAATACATCCTTCTACTTCTATCACGGTTCATGAGATACAACCTGGTGACAGACGGACAGACTGACAGACAGACAGAAGAACAGCGGAGTCTTAGTAATAGGGTACCGTTTTTTACCCTTTGGATACGGAACCCTAAAAAATAGTTTTTTCTATTCCGTGAAGGACGCTTACGTCGACGATTTCATGTTTAATGCGTTGAAAGGTCTCCTATAAAATATTGGCCAAGCGTGTCGAGCAATGCTTGATGTATGGTTCCGTCGCTATTATGAATGTCGTTGCTTGGCGCTCTAATGCCAATGCAAGTTTTGCTACAGAATATAACAGTACAGAACAGAAGGTATATTTCGATATTCGCAAAAGCTGAAACTGAAACCTGTATTTTATTGGCTGTTTGTGTAAAATGCGATGCAGTTGGTCGTGGGACGTCAATGTCTGTACTTTATCAAATGTTATAAGTTAAAGACACTTCTCGGTTATACATTGATCTGTTTTGCAAATATACGTAAAAGGGATGGCAATACAGTATTATTATTATCGCACTAATATATTTAATGTGTTTATGTGTTTGTGACTTCTTCACGCTCAAACGGCTGGACTGATTCTGATAAATTTTGGTAATAATGTAGCACCTTACAAAGCTGCAACAACCTGAAAAAGGGCTATATAAGCGCTTTTACAGCAATATGCTACCTGGGTTGGTTGTCTAAAAAAAAACGTTTAGGTATAAAAACTTGACTTTACTTGACGAATGAAATGAAATAATTTATTCAGGTAAGTAGGCCACAGGGGCACTTTTACAAGTCAGATCGTGAATCTACCGGCATTTCGCAAGAGGAGACCGCTGTTGATAAGAAAGCCGAAAGAAACTCAACAGTAACTAATTTTTTCGTAAATAATACTTAAAACAATTACATGATACATTTGTGTTATAATATAACTAATTACACTGGTACACGTAAAGGAGATGTATAGATACTCCAAATCAATGTTAAGTAATAGGAACATTAAAATATTTTTTTTATGATAAATATACGCCAGAGATGTATAAAGTCTCTGGGTGTCACAACATGCAATAAATTATAATGACTTAATTAATTTAATTCCACAGATTGAATGATTTGATGCCTACCGTCGGCCTAGCTAGTGATTGTGTTCTGGTGACTGACTACGGAACCCTAAACATGGCTTCCTGACTACTTTTTTCTACATTAGTCCTGTGCTCCTGGTGGATAGGTTTACGACTATGTTTACGATCCTCTGTTGGGGATGGATGGAGACATTATAGGTATATGTTTCATTTTATCACGCCGGTTTATAGCTGAGGATGATAGTTATTTTGCTATTTCGCGTAAAATTGTTGACCAATTGTGGTTAGTGGTTCTCTGACCGAGTGGTTTTTGAAATGGCTGAAATATGTTATATGTATTTTAAGTTTTCAACTCTAATGTCCCCGCCATTTTGAATAATAAATCTGAATCGACTAAAAAAATGCTACATACTTAAAGAACTTACTCACAACATTTCATGAGAACTGCCGGAAATCCGGACATAAAATTGCGGGCCAAGGTGGGACGGAGACGCTTCGCTTCGTCAGTCATAAAACTGAAACTTACTGATAATTCAAGTCCCAGTACGATCGAAATATCCCCTGAAATTTGGGTCAAACCAAAATGTGGTTAAAAGACAAAGTCGGCTATACCCCACATCACAAAGCACTATGAGCCATATCCACTACGCTACTCATAGTATACCCGGCTTAAAAACACAGTTCATTTTCGTTCGGATTTCGAATGTGGCAAACAAAGGAGAGCGGCACAAAGGCATCTTTGAAATGGCTCGTGACATTACGCGGTGATTTTCCGGTTTCGGGAATGGAACTAAAGTACTTATGAGCCCCAAAATCTGCCAAAGGCGTAAAACCAATATTTTTTTTTTTTACAAAACAATAACCGACGCCAACGAGAACAAATTGTTTCCGACTAACCGAGTTACTATAAAAGCGGCCAAGAGGCTTTTTTAGGTTTATTTTAACCGTTTTGTCGGCTTGATACATACACATATGTACCTACTCATACCAAATTTCAGCTTTCTAGTACCGAAGAAAAAAAAATCAGATTCGATTCATAAATTATACGGAGTTCTGAATCTGAACTTCATTCAGAGGTAGCAAACATAAAATCAGCGATCGTTACGAAATTACACCCAAAACATGGCGCCAGATTACCATAGCGCCGCGCGCCCATTCAAAACAAAAGACTATCCTGCATCACGCTATTAAGATTTTTCCTAAAATCATGATCCCTCAATAGAGAACTGATTTTCAATACAAATATAGAATTTTATAATAATATAGATGTATCATACAAACACGCTACAACAATGTAACAACCCGAAACCTACTTAATCTAAATCGCAAATGACCCAAAAACCGAAGTAGTATTTCAACAAAACTCCTTCGTTCGCGTCACCAGAATCTCACTTAATCCCTGAGCCGGTTAACGAAACTAGACTCAAAGCTTTCATACAAAAAGTTCAAATTAATTCAACTTTGAACTTTAGAGATTATTCTTTAATCCATTTCCTTCCGATTAAATTTTAAATTGAAGCGTCACGTTCGGTTTTAAATCAGAAAAGGCGTAAGTTCAATAAGGCTATACAGGGTGAAATTTAAGACGGGAATCCATTTGTATGTATAACAGTAAGTCCTTGCATGCATAGCAGGTTGCTTTTAGTTGTGGGTGGTAAGTGATTTAAATAGTCAATACACTGTCTTGTGATATACTGCTCGTAAATGTTTTTTGTGAAATCACTTTTCACGTCTCATGACATACATACGTCAGGTACTATAGTCATACACATAAGACAGTAAAGACAAATTAAATACACTTAAAGATATGAAATATACAAAGCCTTTAATTAACAAGATAGACTGTATTTGTTTAAGCATTTTAAGCGTAATTTGTTCTTATTTTGGCGCTTATAATCGCTTCTTGCAAAATATGTTAAGCGAGATTCAAAACGTTGGTACTTACTTAAAAATAGACTTTACGGGCTTTAATTACTTCATCACTAGGTACGTCTAGCATAACTTTGACACGCGACTCTTTGTCGCGTGAGAAATATTACCTGTCACTTTCCTTTCAATACCGTGCGAGCAAGACAGTAGATACTGACTCGCGCGACAAGGGAAGTGAAGTCGCGGCTAGATATGGTAGATTTAGATTTAGATTTATTTATTTCATAATAACAAATTACATTATAAATTATCCTAAGTTAATTTACATGAATCTTGATATTATGATCGTCAAAATTAGATAATAATCATTCAATTAAGTCAAATACACCATCATAATATAACTACAACAATAATAATAGAATCATAAAATGCAATGTCAGATAAAACAGAAAATATATGTCACTATGAGTAAAAAACTAGCTTACACAACTCTCCCATATCTCCCATGGGATCGTCAGAAAAACATTAAATAACTAAATAAACAAATGTCATTTTATAATTTCATGTCCATGTACTCACTAACAGAATAAAATGGATTTCTCAATAAAAAGTAGTCCTGTAGGTAGTCCTGCAGTTTACAAATCCCCGGAATAACATGTTCCCGAGTTAGAATCCAACCTGTATACCTACATTTAACAGTACCAAACAACTTCCACCCTTTTAGATGTAAGTATCACTTTCCTTTACAAATGGAGAGGGTCGTAAGTTAACGAGTTTCTCGAAAGAAATGTGGCTTTTTGATTTAGAGTGCAATTTTCCTTCTCGCGGCTTTAATTTAAGAGTGGAATCGTTTAGGTACTATTAAGGTTGCTTGAGCGTAAAATTACGTACCCTAAGTACGCACAGTCGCACATATGTATTTTCAACCGATTTTGATAAAAGAGGACGTTATGAAATCGAAGCATGTCTTAAAAAATATTACCTTAGATTTTTAATATTCTCAAAATGGTCAACCCGATCATCCTGAATGCAATAAAATGCACACCTAACCGATGGACTATATACTTTCGTAGGAGATATTATACTACTCGATATTGCAATGAATTAACGTGACCTAACTCGCTAGCAGCGACAGCGTAAACAATTTGTAAAGAGAATAATGAGCTAACGATGAGTTAACGTGATCGTACTCGCTAGCGATTTGTATTGAAAATAGTAGGTACAGTGCCCCCAGCGCCTACTTTGTAGAACTACAGTTCTCCATATGCAACTCTTTTGCTTTAAAAAATAAAACATTTTTTTCCCCTACTGACCCATTTGCATTGATCACCCTGTATACACACCACTGCTGGCATTTTATAAGGAAATGAAATATATGAAGAGACGTGGTTCTCAAAATAGATTATATTCGACTTTTATTAATTTCTCTATTAAGAGAAGAATTTATGTCATAACGGTTTCATGGAATAAAGCCCATCGCTAAAACGTAGACATTTAGTAGCGAGATCTCGGGGATTATCCACATATTACGTCACACCGTAAGAGGGGGGGGGGGGGGGGGGGGGGGGGTCATACCAAAGGGGGCTCAAAGTCGACATTTTGCGTGACGTAATATGTGGACGACCCCTCGGTTATATGCCACATGAAACGTTGACTTAAGTCCCCTACGTAAGGGTATGAAATTGCGAAATGCATGCAAATCGTTTTATTCCCACCGAGTTTGCACTGAAATGGAATCCGTTTGTGGTACGATTAAACTCTCTGACGTATAATGATACCTAAAGCTGCATACATACTGTACAGAATCGCCCCTAGCGGTTACTTTGTAGAACTACAATTCTCCATACAAACCGTTTACGCAGTTGCTAGCGAGTACGGTCATATTAACTCATGGTGACGGTACAGCTGTCTACTGAGCCAGTGTTCCTGGGTTCAAATCCCGGCAAGGTCAAAATGCTTGTGTGAAATAGTCCAATATTTGTTCCTGGGTCGTGAATGTTTATGTATTTAAGTATATATTTATGTGTGTTCCTCCCTGGCCGGACCCCTGAGCCTGATTAGGTTATAATTGCAGTAATAATATGTAACAATTGTGTACCTTATATACCAGGTCGAAAATCGTATGTACCTCCGTAGTTTTGAAGATATTGGTCATTGAAGGTGGCCCGGCTGCAGAGTACACTCCGCAGCCGGACCCCGCCCGGAGCCGCTGATATCCACCGCTTTAAGATATGATGTCGATAACAGATTAATGTACCTATCATGTACCTTCCGAATAAACCTTTTGTTGTAAAATGTGGCTTCACAAATTGTTATAATGATTAAATTAAACTTTTTGCGTATAAGTGCCTGTGACAAACTAATAGCAATATATGCGCACACTAGTGAAACGCCATATACGTTGCTATTATATTCTCATAGGCGCGGAGTGTACTCTACAGCCTGCAGCCGGGCCACCTTTAATGACCAATATTTTCAAAACTACGGAGGTACATAAGATTTCCGACCTGGTACATAAGGTACATAATTGGTACATATTTACTGCAATTATAACCTAATCAGGCTCCGGGGTCCGGCCAGGGAGGAACAACTATATCTGTGTGTCAAGTTCTTGAGGTTTTCGTAAAGTAATAGATTAAAGTTCGTGTTTTAACACTTATAATAGATTTTGAAATGTGACGTCACGAAATTTAGGACCCCTCCTACCCCCTTGTCACACAATGCCACACTTCGTCGACCCCCTCCCACCCCCTTAACGTGTGACGTAATTTATGGATGGCCCCTAACTCAACAACTCTCGCCAAAGTCCCTGAAATCTCTCAAGACCGCGGCACCCCAGCGATATGTAAGCCACGTTACGGTATGATAAAGTATTCTTACATAGCATATTAAGTTGCGTATTACATCGCATTAGTGTGTACGCGGCTTAAGTTCTACTAATACAGGGTGAAAAGTTAAATGGGTCAATGACGTCAGGCAATCCATAAATAAATAATACATAAATAAATAGCAGATTTAAAAGACATCAACATCTTAGAGATAACTCTAACCGAGTGAGCGTAGTGTGTCTTCATTTCGGCCTGGCAAAAAGTCTTTCGTATGCCCGAATTCCGGCTGTTCGGGTGTCCAGGTGTTCTCGCTTACAGGTCGCATAGACCTTGCTCAGACAGGCTTTCATCCGATCTCACCACAGTAGTAAGAAAATTAAGTTTTTTTCTAGATATATCAAGGGTTTTCATTGTTATAGGGTTTTTTCTTTTCCATATGTAGGTATAGCCCTGTGGTATGTATAGCCTAACAAATGTCCGGCCCAGGGATAGTGGCGTTACAAACAGCTTTCATGTGGCAATAATGTGTAATGTGGCATACGTCAGATGTCATATATTTGCTTTATTAAGCGTTAGTAGTGCCATTCTCGGCTTAATAATAATAAGCGTTAGTAGTGATTTGTCAAGGATTTGTCATCGACCAAATTCAAAACCGAAATGCTGGAATCCTATTGAAAAAAAACTTGACTTATCACTGTGGATAGTTTTGCTTTTAGTATCCAAAAATACTTGAATTTTTCGAAATATTTAGTACTGTTTCCTCTTTGTTTACATCAGTGACATGCACAGACTTTCAACGTCAGTGATCAAAGATCAAAATTTGTCGTTGCCAGTAAAATAAATTAGTACCACTAAAATCCGCAATATGGCGTGGGTTCTTTACATCAGTGCTCCGATAATCTTTATTTTTCTCATTTCCCTATCTTTTCACTTCTAATTTTATCCTTATTCCTACCTTTTTGTACCAGGGTAACATAAAGCGTGGCAGCCATACAAGTCACTTCTCGGAACTAAATGCCAGGGCTGTCGCTGCGATACGAACCCTAATTAAGATAGTAGGGACGCTGGGGCTATTCAATGAACTTGACAAAAGATCAGGGTTGCACCGGGACGGGTGACATACTCGTATATGAATTAAAACCAAAGTAATTCGCAAAATATCTCCACACCGCCATGAGGTTTTTTAATCCTTTAAAGATAAACAAAAAACTCAGTTTCAAAAACGGTATATTTTTTGTAATTATAAAAATTTCAAGTCTTGATTTTTTTAAGCCATACAAGTCACTTCTCGGAACTAAATGCCAGGGCTGTCAGTGTGATACGAACCCTAATTAAGATAGTAGGGACGCTGGTGCTATTCAATGAACTTGACAAAAGATCAGGGGTGCAATCGGGACGGGGAACACACATACCTATGAATTAAAACGAAAGTATTTTTAAGAGGCCTTATTCCTTTTAAAAAACTTTTTCATAGATATAACAAATATATTGATAAGTTCAAACAAGTTTTTGAAGTATATAATACTCATTCCTGAGTTCTAGATAGTAACATATTTATTTCATGCTTTCATTGCATGCGGGCCGTCGAAAATAAGTTGAAAAAAAAAAAAAACAGTTTTCTGCGTGGATTTTGTCAATTTCGAGTAGTTTTTGAAACAAAAATTATCAATGCAAATTCAAACTGTAGGTTTCATATATATGTGACGTTTTCAATGAAAAGGGCCCACTTTGTCGCTTACCATAAGGACGAAATTTGTTTGCATCTTTATACCAATAACCCTTCAAACACGTCCTAATGGTAAGCGACAAAGTGGGCCCTTTTCATTGAAAACGTCACATATATACCAATAAATCGGTGTCCTATCGTTTGACCAAAAAACGTTTGACCAAACAACGTTTGACCAAACAACGTTTCACCAAAATAACGTTTCACCAAAATAACGTTTCGCCAAATGATCATTTGACCAAATGGTTCATTTCACCAAATAATCATTTGACCAAATGATCATTTCACCAAATAATCATTTGACCAAACTTGAGGTGAATCAATCACCTTTCAGAGCAGATCCGACCCGGCCGGGTTAGGTTAGGTTAGTTTTTTTTTTTATATCCATAGAGGACAGGACAGGACAGGACAGGACAGGACCTCAGACCTCAGACCTCAGACCTCAGACCTCAGACCTCAGACCTCAGACCTCAGACCTCAGACCCCAGACCCC
The DNA here is from genome assembly GCA_947623375.1 of Apotomis capreana. Taxonomy (NCBI): domain Eukaryota; kingdom Metazoa; phylum Arthropoda; class Insecta; order Lepidoptera; family Tortricidae; genus Apotomis; species Apotomis capreana. The sequence goes on from OX392518.1 coordinate 11,657,540, forward strand.
AGACCTCAGACCTCAGACCTCAGACCTCAGACCTCAGACCTCAGACCTCAGACCTCAGACCTCAGACCTCAGACCTCAGACCTCAGACCTCAGACCTCAGACCTCAGACCTCAGACCTCAGACCTCAGACCTCAGACCTCAGACCTCAGACCTCAGACCTCAGACCTCAGACCTCAGACCTCAGACCTCAGACCTCAGACCTCAGACCTCAGACCTCAGACCTCAGACCTCAGACCTCAGACCTCAGACCTCAGACCTCAGACCTCAGACCTCAGACCTCAGACCTCAGACCTCAGACCTCAGACCTCAGACCTCAGACCTCATCCTCTTCCTCTTCCTCTTCCTCTTCCTCATCCTCATCCTCATCCTCATCCTCATCCTCATCCTCATCCTCATCCTCATCCTCATCCTCATCCTCATCCTCATCCTCATCCTCATCCTCATCCTCATCCTCATCCTCATCCTCATCCTCATCCTCATCCTCATCCTCATCCTCATCCTCATCCTCATCCTCATCCTCATCCTCATCCTCATCCTCATCCTCATCCTCATCCTCATCCTCATCCTCATCCTCATCCTCATCCTCATCCTCATCCTCATCCTCATCCTCTTCCTCTTCCTCTTCCTCTTCCTCTTCCTCTTCCTCATCCTCATCTTGAAATAACGTTTGGTTAAATGATCATTTGGTCAAATGATTATTTGGTGAAATGATCATTTGGTCAAATGATTATTTGGTGAAATGATCATTTGGTCAAATGATCATTTGGCGAAACGTTATTTTGGTGAAACGTTGTTTGGTCAAGTGATCATTTGGTCAAACGTTTTTTGGTCAAACATTAGTGAACCCAATAAATCGCAATAGTCCGTTGCATCGCAATAGTTCTAAGTATTAATATATGTTAAGAAACATGTTTGATTAGATAAAAACGTCTAAAGCAATCAGCATTTTTGAACGGATAAGGAGCCTTTTAAACCTTTAAAGATAAACAAAAACGAACTCAATTGCAAAATCGTAAGTAGGTACATAGTCCGTCTTTTATGGATTTTTGTTTTAATTTCTTTGCCGACATTTTAGGTACTTACTTATTTTAAGTCCGTTAAAAATCATAGCCTTTCCATGCCATAAAACATTTATCCAAGCTATTTGGGCTGTGAAAAGTAGACATAGACATTCATAGATTCATACACGCACACGAAAAACATAATAACATAACCCTTTCTGACGTTGTCGTCGGGTAAAAATAGACGAATTGAGATGTCCTGTCAGCCGTAGGTACAGTCCGACACGAAAGGGTAAAATTTAAAAAGTGGCAATACTGTAGCGTCGTCCCGTTTTCTTAGATTGATTAAAAAGGGACGACACTATAATATTGCCAGTTTTTAATTTCTACTCTTTTATGTTGTACAGTCGCCATCAGATATATCGCAGCATATAAGGCGTTCATAAATATGTGAACACTTATTGACTGGGCGTTACAGTACATGTTCATATATTTATGAACGCCTTATATGCTGCGATATGTCTGATGGTGACTGTACTTTACAGCTACAGTACTAGTATAGTACAAATAATAATGAGTTTGCTCGGTAGCGCCAAGTCTCCAGTTTTTGGCAACTTTTCAAATTGGCACCTTTGAGTTCTAAGAAAACACCTACCTTTGGATTCGTAATTAAATCTATGAGTAAGTAATAAGTGTAAGTGAATTCTCGAGACTAACACAGATGCGATCGATAATTAGGGCGGCCATCCGTCCGGGTTTCCCTGGACTTGTCCTAGTTTTGCGGCCGTCCGGGGGCCGTCTGGGGTGTTTTCAAATAGTGTCCGGGGAAACTCCGGACAGTTTTTATGTGACGCACTAGCTTCATTCAGCGTAACACGACGTTAACAGCGTGACAGCGTAAAGCGATTCATTTTTTATATTATTTTGAGACACGCCTGGGATAAAAATGGGATTTTATATTAAACCGTTGGTACAAAGATTTGATTTGATACTGCGCTGAACCAATAATCCAGTTCTCGGGTCCGATTCTCTTCCACCAGTTTACGCATTAACATTTTTCTTTGAGATTTGATCTTTGTATCAATAGTTTAGTAGTATTTCTTCTTAAAAGACGTTGACGCACCGTAACTTTCACTTTAATTTTTTTTTTTTTTTTAACTTTATTGCACAAAATACAGAAGTACAACTACTAATGGCTTAATGCCATGAGACATTCTCTACCAGTCCACCACAAAGCCAAACAGAGACATTAGTGGTGCGGGGTGGATTTAATCTTCTTCGCCGGCGAAATATTTCTAGTGCATATACTATTTTCGTCGACTGTACTGAGGAATGGTGATATCAATAGTCAGAAGCAGTTTTAATTACGCGCGTAATTATCTATTCTCTCGTGGTAATATCTCTCCGCTCGTTCTTTTATTTTCGTAGCTCTCTTTTGTTCGCGATTTGTTTGTAGTAGGTAGTAGAAAATTTAAAGTATTCTTTTTGGAAATTAATTATAACACCAACGCCATAAAGAGGCCTTATTCCTTTTAAAATTTGTTTTTTCCATATTATGACAAATAATTATTATAAATATTGATAATTTCAACCTACTTTTTGAAGTGAATAATACTTTTCCACGAGTTCTAGGTTAACATAGCGATTTCATGCTTTTATCACGTGCAGTCGAAAATAAGTTGAAAATAGTTATTTGTTATGCAAGGCTGCAAAGTTGTTATTTGGCGCGAGTGTTGAAATTGAAAGCTGAGCGAGCGAAGGTATCTAAGATTGAACCATGAGCGAAGCGAATGGTTCAAAGATAGATTCCTGAGCGTAGCGAAGCTTTCAAGACACGAGAAGCTAAATAATTTTGCAGCCATGCGGAACACACAACTTTTCACCTCACTACAGCGAGGAAAATGCAAGATTCAAGAAAAACAATTAAAACATAAAAATAATCATATTTAATTTTGCCTTCTATTTAACACATCTAATTTAAAACATAACACACTCAAATCCAAACCAAATAAATACGAGAGAAGCACACATATTCAAAATTAAAAGTAATATGGCCGTAATTTGTATTTCGGCTTTATCTTCTTTAAAAACGCCTATAGTTTCGGTAAAATGACTTATCGTCTCCAAATATTTATAACAAATCCTTTTTCGTTTTAATGCAGGCTTTTAGCATTGAATAAATACTCCAAATTGGGCTTAACTTTCTTGTTTTCCATATTTCTATAAAGTAAGACAACAGTATGTATTCTCCACAGAACCAATTTACGTTGTTTACGTGAATTGTGAAAACTTCCAACTTTTTAATTATTTATTTTTTTCTCGGGTGCGTTCAGAAATTACACTCTTATGTTCCAACTTTTATAACAAATAAATATTAAAATTTGTGATGTATTTAATATATTTACAAGTCAAAATATTTAAATGAAACTGAAATACTTACTATTAATATAATATAAACATATTCAACATAAAATAAAGTGTAGAAAAAATAAAAACTTAAAAATCTGTAACCACAAACCAGGTTTCTGGACGTGATATTATAGGTGTATTTTTATTTAAAAGAAGTATTCAAACGTAGGTACACATATGATTTTAGCCGGCCAGATCAGATCGCCATTTATTAGCGTGCGTTGATTGGTTATTCGAAGATTTATCGACTATCAGTCAATAATCAGTCACGCGTTGAAGGAGTCTTAAATATAAAAAAGTTACATGCAACACAGATAATAAAAAAATCGTCGTGTTCGAAATTCAAATGACTTTTGCACGCTAGCGGATAAAATAGACTTTTGCACGCAGATTTCGCCCTATAAACGGAGGTTTTCCGAGCGAGTGAGGTGAAATAGTTATTTGTTATGCAAGGCTGCAAAGTTGTTATTTGGCGCGAGTGTTGAAATTGAAAGCTGAGCGAGCGAAGGAATCTAAGATTGAACCATGAGCGAAGCGAATGGTTCAAAGATAGATTCCTGAGCGTAGCGAGGCTTTCAAGACACGAGAAGCTAAATAATTTTGCAGCCATGCGGAACACACAATTTTTCACCTCACTACAGCGAGGAAAATGCAAGATTCAAGAAAAACAATTAAAGCATAAAAATAATCATATTTAATTTTGCCTTCTATTTATCAAATTTAAAACATAACACACTCAAATCCAAACCAAATAAATACGAGAGAAGCACACATATTAAAAATTAAAAGTAATATGGCCGTAATTTGTATTATCGTCGTGTAGGTATATTTTATCGTTGAGTTTTTCTTAAGCACTGTTATATTATATTTGTATTTGAAACTACTTGACACATTCGTTGTGAATGTGGGAGAATGGCATTCTGGGAAGGATTAGTTGGCCACTCGGAAGTATTTTCCATAACACTTGCTTTATATTGGACGATGGGATCCGAACAAGATTATTTCGGCTTTATCTTCCTTAAAGCGCCAATAGTTTCGGTAAATTACTTATCGTCTCCAAATATTTATAACAAATCCTTTTTCGTTTTAATGCAGGCATTGAATAAATAGGTACTCCAAATTGGGCTTAACTTTCTTGTTTTCGATATTTCTATAAAGTGAGACAACAGTATGTATTCTCCACAGAACAAATTTACGTTGTTTACGTTTTACGTGAATTGTGAAAACTTCCAACTTTTTAATTAAGTATTTATTTTTTTCTCGGGTGCGTTCAGAAATTACACTCTTATGTTCCAACTTTTATAACAAATAAATATTAAAATTTGTGTTGTATTTAATATATTTACTAGTCAAAATATGTAAATGAAACTGAAATAATTACTATTAATATATATAAACATATTCAACATAAAATAAAGTGTAGAAAAAATAATAACTTAAAATCTGTAACCACAAACCAGGTGGACGTGATATTGTAGGTGTTTTTTTTTTTAAAGAAGTATTCAAACGTACATATGATTTTAGCCGGCCTGACCAGATTGCCCTTTATTAGCGTGCGTTGATTGGTTATTCGAAGATTTATCGACTGATGAAATCAGTCACGCGTTGACTGAGTCTTAAATATAAAAAAGTTACATGCACCACAGAGAATCAAAATCGTCGTGTTCGAAATTCAAATGACTTTTGCACGCTAGCGGATAAAATAGACTTTTGCACGCAGATTTCGCCCTATAAACGGAGGTTTTCCGAGCGAGTGAGGTGAAAAACTAATTTTCCGCGTGAATTTTGTCAATTTCGAGTAGTTTTTGAAACATAAATTATCAATGAAAAATTCAAACTGTAGGTTTCAAATATATACCAATAAATCCCAATAGCCCAGTTCTAGGTAGTAACATCAATAATATGTTAAGAAACATGTTTGATCATAGACAAAAATATCTAAAAAAATCAGCATTTTAAAAGGAATAAGGCCTCTTAACACAATCGAAGGGAATGGAAGAGATCGCTTTTTGGCGATAAGACCGCCTGTTGTTACCAACTGTAACGTATTTTTATTTATTTTTGTTTTCTTCCTTTTATTTTGTGGTGCACAATAAGGAGTATTATTTCCTTTAATTATTTTAATTCTTAAGTTAATGACTAAATTATAACGAGTCTATCGCGGTGTTACTTATGTACTTTCATAATCTAACGTTTCGGCGGGGTTGCACAAGCCGCGCCGTGGTGGTCCTTTTCAAAAATCATACTTGGAGAACCCGGTTGCGTTAACTTTGCACCTCATTTGTATCCGATGCCAAACATACCAGGTGCATAACCCGGCCAGTTAAGATGGGATAAGTATTTGTACGGAACCCTCGGTGCGCGAGTCGGACTCGCACTTGGCCGGTTTTTTTACATTGCTTTGTTCCATTATGATTAGAATCCATTAAAAAATAATTGCTCTGCCATGGTGATACTTGGAAACATGACCTTCAAAGCACAGGCATTATGAAACACTTAACCACAGCAGTGAGAGTACCGTCACCACGGCATGTGACTCCCCTGGGACGTGTACCCTGTTACGTGTACCGCCCTACGTGTCACTCGCGTACCTACTGAATACAATATAATCACTATGTTGTGAAACCGGCCAAGTGCGATTCGGACTCGTGCATAACGCATTCGCTACCGCGTAGCGCTACGGGCTACGCTTGTAGCCGATAACATGGGAAAAACCGTATGTAGCGAAAACTTACTACGAGCAGAGCGCCCGGCTACCGGGTTGTTGGCGTCGAAAGTGTATTATCTTTATGCGTCCCGTTCCCGTACCATTTTTTTATATTTGTATTTAATAATAATAATAGGATATCGCTTTTAGCTATAAGACCGCTTGTTGTCTACCGTTATTCATAAATTGTGTTTGTCTTGTTTCCTTTTCTAAACTTTTATTGGTGTGCATTAAAGTATTGTTGTATTGTATTGTATAGGATAAATATTTGTACGGAACCCTCGGTGCGCGAGTCAGACTCGCACTTGGCCGGTCATTACATTGCTTTGTTTGATAAAGATTAGAATCCATTTTAGTTGTTCAGACATGGTAATACTTGGAAACATTGTAACACTTAACCACATCAGTGAGAGTACCGTTACCTTGGCACGTGTACCCTGTGCTTACGTGTACCGCCGCTCGTGTCACTGCGTATAGTCGGTAGGTTTTATTATACCGGGTGGAATTTTTCCATGGGCCCTGGAGGGGAACTACCTTAAATCCTTTAGTTAGCTCATTTTACTGAAAGGAAACATTCCTTTATTTTTAAAGAGAAACAAAACTGCATTCAAATATTTTCCAAAAATTGCTTGCCTGCTAGCTCGCTGAGCAACTTGGAATTTGTGGACGAGGCCTTTTGTTAGTGTCCACGTCTCGGCCCCATAAATAAGGACCGGAAGGACGCACTGGTCGAGGCGTGACCTCAGACCTCACTATCTGATCTTACTCGTTCACTGATGTAATGAAGTGCGGTAAGATGTGAATATTAACGTGTTCACATAGAGGTAAGGTGTAAAGCCTTTTAAGTAAATAATGGCGAAATCAAAGCATATAAGGAAAAAAATCGAGTGGTCACCTGGCGTTGGGGTGGTGGAGTGAATTCCCGGTCTCTTCCTCCATTATTTTTTTCTTTTCGCTTTGATCTTTGTATCAATGGTTCAGTTAATAGACGGTTCAAGTAATAAATGGTTCAAGCAATAAATGATATTTGATTTCTGAAATATTTTGATTTCATAACTTTCAAATCGAGGATGGAGGATGTTTCATTTAATGTTGTTATTTTTTTATAAACTTCTTTTTTTATTCATAAGCTTGAACCCGCGAATTCAGACATGAGATTTGTTGATGGCATCTACGAAAAATCGAGGGAACTCTTGAATTAATTAATAATAAAAAATGGATTTGCACACAAAATGTGTGGAAATAGAATTTTCGTTAAGGATTTTGTTTTAATATTTACATTCAAACTCCACACAAACGTTATGAAACCCTTCAACCTTTGTAAGAGTATCATTACCCTGGCACGTGACTCCCTGGGGAAGTATCCGCCTTCATTGCGCAATTAAATTGACGTGACAACCCTAATACGCCAGTCCTCTGTACCCTTAACCATGAGTTAACGGGACTGTACTCGCCAGCGACACACAGTGATCCGCGTAGAACAAGCTAGCTGGACAAAATTATTTTTTTGCATTTCTCACTTCATTTGTTTTTATTGTGGTTTATTACATGTATTAATATTAATATTTATACAATAAACTGGTTTAAAGTGGAAAAAATAAAAATCGTCATAAAATATGTATGAAAACAGGTGAAATTTATTTACATGACAAGGAAAAAATAATAATTTAGCTTAACTAATTAGTATATTCCTATTTACAAATTATTCTAATATTATAATAAAATATTCTATCATTATTTACAATTAATTCTAATCTTATAGCTTATTATTCTAACCTACAGACTATTCACCTGATGATGAAGTTAATGATCATTAACTAATTACTCATCCACCTCATCAGGTGAATCGTCTGTTGAATAGTCATGATCAGCAGTGACAACAGTACTATTAGTAATTACATTATTTACGATATTGCTAGGGGAAATTAACAAATCTAAGACTTCTACGGGTAAACTTCCTGTTTTTTTCCTGTGGGACCTTCCTTCTAGACTTCCCAACATTATACATAGATGGAAATACTTTAGATTTTTTTTTAATGCATACCTTCCGAATCAGCTTGTATGTAGACGATGTGGATTTCGAGTCAATGTAGTAGGCCAAGGCTTCGTCGCTGCTCATTTTGTCACTGTGGTCTTCTTCTGCTTTTGTGGACTTCGGTTCGCTGATATTTTTTATAGCCTGTGCAATATTTCTACTGCCTAAACATCGAGCAGATACTTCAACAGCGTATAAGCTCCTCAGTGCTCCTGCACTCAATCAAATCGTCGACTCTTGACTCTTTGTTTTTAGGCTGGATTTCAAAAACTCCTTCTTTGGTCTACGAGGTCCGGGATCTTGTAGGCTTTCTGCAGATGACGATGGGACAGATGGTTCTATTGAGACTTCAAATGTAAATTCCGCACCTTGCAGCCACTCTGAATACTTTTTAAGGAAGTATTCTCTCTTCTTCCCTGCAAGTTCCCATCGTTCGTTAAATTTCGCTGAGAACCTTCTAATATTCGCTCTTAGGGCCTTCAGGGAATCTCCTGTTGCACCGCTCGAATCATGATTTGACAATAAAAAACTAAATAATTCTTCGATTTTGCTTCTTTCGGAATGTCTGAGCCCTTTTTCAAAAAAAAACATTCTTGACACGACAATCTTGCCAAGTGGAAAAAAATATATAAAAAAATTAGCGACGATTTCCGAGGGTTAAACAGCATTTATCTAAAACTACAATAGCATAGGCTTAACATATAAAAAAATTACATTGGAGCAACTTGGGGCAATATGTTTTCATGACTATTCAATTTCAAAATGATGGTAAAAAGTTTAACTCCTACAAATGAGGTACATTTTAAATATTACATGTTAAGTTTAATTCAGTGGCAACAACCAAAATAAATAGCCCTTACCTTCTTGTTCCAATGCCATCATATAAAAAAAACCGGCCAAGTGCGAGTCGGACTCGCGCACCGAGGGTTCCGCACAAACACTTTCCATCCCTAAGTGGTTAAGTTAAGTTTGCACCTGGTATGTATAGCGCCCCATATAAATTAGGTGCAAAGTTAGGTATTAAAAAAAAAATTTATGGTTTTCGTAATTATTCCTTTATCTATGCTATAAGACGTTGCTTCGTACCAAATTTCAAGATTCTGAGTTCACGGGAAGCACCCTGTAGGTTTTGATTCCCTTGCAAGTGTCGAAAATTTGCAAATTAGGTGCAAAGTTAGGTATTAAAAAAAAAATTTATGGTTTTCGTAATTATTCCTTTATCTATGCTATAAGACGTTGCTTCGTACCAAATTTCAAGATTCTGAGTTCACGGGAAGCACCCTGTAGGTTTTGATTCCCTTGCAAGTGTCGAAAATTTGCGGCATAAACGGCTGTATCTTTTGATTGCGTTGGCTTAGAAGTTTGATTTTTTCACAGCTTCAAGGGACAGTAGACCTGAGTAATTGATATAAATTTCAGCTTCATACGTCCACGCGTTCCTGAGAAAAAGGGTCTTGACAGACGGACGGACAGACGGACAACAAAGTGATCCTATAAGGGTTCCGTTTTTTCCTTTTGAGGTACGGAACCCTAAAAATCACTTGGTTTAGTAAACAAGCACAGTAAGTGAACAGCTAGAATGCAATTTTGGTAATGAATGTATGAAATTTTGGCCTTACCTTATATTCCCATGCTAATCACTCCTCATTAGACACTTATAATGAAAAATAATTAATGTATTTCTTTATGATCACATGTTGTTAACATAACGTGATAAGAATTTCAAGGAAATTCAATAAGCCTTTTTGTCTAGCTAGCTTGTACTACGCGGATCACTGTGACAGCGTAAATGATTTATATGGAGAACTAGCTTTTGCCCGCGACTACGTACGCGTGGAACTTGGAAGTATGGAAGCAACCTCGTACAACACGATAGATATCCACCTAATCACCTTAATTAATAAAAGGGATTATTAAAAGCGCCTAAGCAAATGTAAGAGCAATTGTGCTTTTGCTCTATTTATTACATTTCCTACAGGGTCATCAATGTCATCATGAATTACTTACTGATTTTTCAATCTTTTTAGGGATAATTTCCAGGATGAAAACTATCCTATGTCCTTCCTCGGATCTTAAACTATCTCCATGCCAAAGGGTATAGCAGGATAGCCTAAGAAAAAGTGCCCCCAGCGTTTTTGGGTCGAAACTATAATCAAACGATGCCTTTTAAGGAGGTAATACCCTGCACAAAGTTTCATCCCTCTGTTACCCCCGAAGTTAGAGGGCGGACGCTATTTTTTGGATTTCTATAGCGAATATTTACAAAACTTCTGACTTTATAAAAAAATGATGTTCAAAGACCCCTATTATTTTTAAAATACCTATTCAACGAAACCCCACACACTAGTTGAAACGAAAAAAAAAATCACCCCCACTTTAGGGGTAAAAGCGGTACCCGAAAAAAAGTTTTTTTTTATTTTACCGTTTTGTCGGCGTTTTACATACACATACTCATATCAAATTAGAGCTTTCTAGTACTTTAATGTAATGATAACGGAGCTAAGCCGCGGACAGATAGACAGACAGACAGACAGACAGACGGACATGGCGAAACTATAAGGGTTCCTAGTTGACTACGGAACCCTAAAAAACACTGCCCACGGCCGCGTCACTGCCCGCGTTCGATTTTCAAATTTTTTAATCGGACACAAACAGGTGGTCTGATCGCAGGCCATTGTTTATTAATAAAAAATAATGCAAGGCTCTTAGTAGGAGTTAAATGAATAGTAGGTAGGCACCAAAGAGCCGATTCATATTAATTTCGTAATGTTCCTTCTGGGCTAGGTCGATGAAACTTTTGTATGATGTAGAATATAAATTGATTCATATTTGGAAAAAAATGGTGTGTGTACCAAGAGCCAAACTTGTTATACAGGGTGATTATTTTTATTTTTTACTTTTTTTACAAGAATTTAAATGGTTAGGAGGGTCATATTTTTTTCAAATATAGCTTTTAGTGTCATTAATATTTGTACAAAATTTGAAATTCGTCACTTTCATAGTTTAGGAAAAAATAAATAAAACAGTTTTGGGGTTAATCGGGTGTTTTTCACCCCCAGGGGGTAACAGAGGGATGAAACTTTGTGCAGGGTATTACCTCCTTAAAAGGCATCGTTTGATTATAGTTTCGACCCAAAAACGCTGGGGGCACTTTTTCTTAGGCTATCCTGCTATACCCTTTCATCAAAATCGATTCAGCGGTTTAAGCGTGAAGAGGTAACAGACAGACACACTTTCGCAATTTTCGCATTTATAATATAAAGTATGGATACTACAGCGCCTCTAGCGGTTTCTTTGTAGAACTACAATTTATTTATTTATTTATTTATTGGTATTCAGGATAACAACAGCCGTAAATATACATATGATATAAAGTTAGTTACATAACAGAGGGCCAATAACAGTTATCCATTGGTTACATAAAAAATAAGATTTAAAACTAAGTAGAATCAGACACAGTCAACATGTCCGTTCCAAACAGATGTTCAATATTGGTAATACATTTGAAATAGGAGTCAGTCACAACTATTTTCATATTAATACATTAACAGACCGCTGCATCATATATTTTGCAGGGCCAGACACTAAAGAGACTGTCTACTCCTAAAACTCGAGTTACACATATTATGCATGCATCCGTGCACACACTATAAACAAAAAAAAATGCGTACTAATTTATCACGAAGCGATATGAGTATAGCATTAAACATCATAATAGTAATAAGAGTACTCAACAAAACAAAACGCTCACAATGTACTCGCAAATTCGATCGCATCCAATTCTCATACCTAGTACCATACCCTACCAGTGGCGTGGCGTCACAAAAAGAAAGAAAGTCAGGCGAAGCCGGGGTAGATTCTACATATAGACAGGGCAAGCCGGTGGGAATCAGCTTCTATGGACGCCAAGCCACTGACGCCCACCCATAAACAAGTACCTAGATCCTTATTTTAATTTATATGTTTATATTAATTATTAATTATTTATTTATTTATTCATAATCTATTAACCATCTTGCTGCTTCACATATTTTATACGAGATGAGTCGAAACAAGGTCATCAAGTGTAGTAACAAAAGATAACGATGGGATACTTTTTTTTTTTACAGTTTACTTTTATGTTCTACTAGAACCTTAGAAATGAACCTTAGAAATTCTCTATACAAATCGTTTATGGAGTCGCTAGCGAGTACTGTCACTGTAATCTCATGGTAAGGTAGGTTTGTAGACACCTGCCTACTGAGCCCGCGGCCCCGGGTTCGAATCCCCCCCAAGGCAAATATTTGTGCATGGGTCATGGTTGTTCCTATTGTATTTAAGTATTTACCTGTATAAGTATGTATATCGTCGTCTAATACCCATTACACAAGCCTTCTTCCGCTTAATTTGGGACTAGATTGATTTGTGTGAGGCTGTCTGATATCTGATATTGTCTGATAACGGCATAACATAAGTAGTGGCTCCACTTCGCCTGATGGTAAGCAAAAGCTTTCTGGCTCAACGTATTAGCGTTGCTATTCAGCGAGGAAATGCTGCCAGTTTCTTCGGGAACATGCTAAAGGGGTCCGATTTTTTAAAGTATTTTTTAATATTAAGTTTACTCCGTTTTAATTCATTTACAACATGAAACTTTGCTTACATTTTTTTTACTAAACTAAGTAATGTATCGATTAAGTTTCGTTTTGTTATACTAAACCGTGTAAGTTTACTTAGTATAATGAATAATAATAATAATCTTTATTAATAAAAAACATAAGAATAACAATTAGCATAAAAAGTCTTACATCTACACAGAACATACTTAATACTTGTGCCTGAACTAGGAAAATCCTGATTCTCAGGCTTTGAGAGAGCTCATTTTAATTACCAAAATTCTTAGTTAATAAATCTTACAAAGAAATAGATAAAAACGCGTACAAATTATATTCTAAGTGTCGAAGTAATTGTTTACAATATTTATTCCATAAAGCTATTATACTATTTAAATATACAATGTTTTTTTTTAAATCACCTAAAATAGATTACGTGTAATTAGGTACCTACGACATTACATTGTCAGCGTCAGCATAATAAGAAACTCGGTTAGCTCATAGTAGATAGATACTGCGTAATAATTCAGTGAATAAAGGATTTTGACCTTACTAACGGTCCGGTAGTTTTGAATTTTTGATATGTTGTCTAGGATGGTTAGTCAGTGCTTAAAATGCAAAATGCACAATTCCCCCCCCCCCCCTCCGCGCCCGCCGCCATTTTGAAAAAACCGGCACTCTTCATATTTTTGCTCATATCTTCCTTTAGGAGCATTTTGGCTAGAAGAAAGCTTCGACAATATTATAGAAAGTTAAATTTACTACATTTTTCATTTTATATTTTGTTTCTAGGACAGATAGTTACGGAGATATGCACATTTAAAAAAACTTAAGAAATTGCAGTTTCCAACTCAAAAACAAACTTCTGGATTATATCTTCGTTTAGGAGCATTTTAGCTAGAACAGTGCTTCGGCAATTTTGTAGAGAATTAAATTTACTATAATTTACATTTCAAATTTTGTTTCTAGGACAGATAATTACGGAGATATGTAAAAAATAAAGTCACGTTTTCCGAAAATGTATGTAAAAATGGACATGAGTTTTATAAGCAATTATATTTCCTACATGTTTTAATTTGTCCTAGACTAGTCCATAACTGAATGACAGCGTTCTAAACCAAGAATTTTAAGAAATTTTCGGAAAATTCGACTTTTCCTGTTTTTTAAATGTGCATATCTCCGTAACTAACCGTCCTTGAAACAAAATTTGAAGTGTTAATTATAGTAAATTTAATTCTCTACAACATTGCCCAAGCTTTGTTGTAGCTAAAATGCTTCTAAACGAAGATATAATCCAGAAGTTTGTTTTTCAGTAAGAAATTGCGATTTTTTACGTTTTTTTTAACGTGGATATCTCCGTAACTATCTGTCCTAGAAAAAAAATATAAAATGGAGAATGTAGTAAATTTAACTCTCTATAACATTGTCGAAGCTTTCTTCTAGCTAAAATGCTCCTAAAGGAAGATATGAGCAAAAATATGAAGTGCCGGTTTTTTCAAAATGGCGGCGGGCGCGGAGGGGGGGGAATTGTGCATTTTGCATTTTAAGCACTGACTAACCATCCTAGACAACATATCAAAAATTCAAAACTACCGGACCGTTTGTAAGGTCACACATAGTACTTTAGTCTCTATTCACCGTATTATAAATCGTCGCCTCTGTAGTTTAACATATTACCTATATCACGAATTATTAGTATAAAAGAAGCTTGTCTCAAAAATTGTTTTGCTGATATAAACTCGTTAATTTAGGTGTTATTTTGTACACAGGTATTATTGTATATCTAGTCATTCATCTTGGGTGACAGTAGCGAGCAGTATTTTCCCCCGAAAACTCCATTAGTCGTAATAAAATTGCTCTGTAAACAACTCTCCTCTAATTGGGCTTGTTCATACATCAATTAGGGACGGACTAACTCGTTTTGTACAATTTAAGTTACAAATTAATTTGTTTTATGTTGTGTGTGACGGTAAATAATAAGTTTCTGTGGTTCGCCTGGAGATTCGTCTGTTTAAGCTCCTTTTTATTAATTTCTAATGACCTCTGTCCTTAATAATATTTAAGTATATAGAAGCTTTATTGCAGAAAAGAAAAGTCAGTACGAATAGCGGACTAATGCCAAATGGCATTCTTTAACAGTCAAACATAGGGCCAAACCGAGATGTTCAAGTGGATGAAGAGTAGAAATTTAATAGTTCTAAGTGAGTTCACTTTCGTAAGGCATATTTGATTATTGTATTAAGCGGTTTACATTCACGTTGATGTGACAAAGTTGCCGCGCCGGTGTACGGATAGCAATCCCTGATGAAGAGCTCCATACCAATTCGAAACATGTCCTGACAATTTCAAGTGTAAACTGCTTAATACAAAAATGAAAATGAAATGAAAATTTATTTTGCTAGAGACATGGTAAACAATAAAGATCTTAGTTACATATGGTAGTGGATCAGCAGCATATCTCGCCAACTACTTGGGCATACAATAATTAGACTAGTTAGTTATGTTCCACGAATTTGCGGAAACAGAGAACGCGTTTTGTATGCGTTTTTTTTTTCGAGAACGTTCTTACTCCCTATAAATTGGGATTCTTCTAGAAAATGGGTCATCTCTATTCTTGACAGAATAATAGATATGTCATCAGCACCACTATATAATATACAATCTATCTATCTTAGTGAATCATAAATTTTATTGTTGTTTCATACCAGTATTGTGGGTATTAATTCATACAAATGGAGACCGATCGATCATAATTTAATTGAGTTGTGTAGGGCTAGTCTCGATTACGTATCCTGAATCATCCTGTGTTATTATCAGCCGATCCACGTTTACGACGGTGGCAAACAAACATGCGGCCCGTTTCTTTGCGCTTCGTTTGAAGAATGAGGAAACACATGAGCTGACAATGAGTTCCATATTTTAATAGTTCGGCAGAAGGTAGGTACTCGTATGTAGGTACCTATCATGTTGATTGGATTTCATAAATTGATAATGCGATTAAACGGTTGGTTGATGACATTTGATTTGCATTTCCATTTCCGCAGTACGCCGTACAGTACATATAGATAGACAAATGAGACTTGAACGTGGGATATCTGAGCGAGTATAGGGAGACCGAGGGGTTTTGAAACAGTTGTTGAAATAACGTCAAATTCTCGGTATCTAAATCCGTTCGCAAGCCAGCAAGAACGCTATTTAGACGCGTTCGCCCGCGGGCCCCTCAGTCAGCGTTCTTGCTTTGGTATCAAAATTCCTCCATTTCAGGACTAGCAGTGCACTTCTAGCACAACTGTGGTGCACAAGTCTTTCTCGCGTAAGATATTTATCTATCTCTTTCTGTGTAGTACTGTGAGAGAGTCACAAGTGACGATATGCCGCGCGACTTGTTTTACAACAAACCCAACAGTCCCGAATAGTTTGCGGTTTCAGTGGAATGAAACATTCCACGAAAAATAATTCGGTAAAAAGGCAGTGAGAACCCACATTTTATAACCTAAATTTGATTAAAACGAACTGAGATGACACATGTTACATAGCTATTTGAAATAGACTATATAAATAATCTAATAGCGACCCGCCCCGGCTTTGCACGGGTGCCTTGCAGATACTTAATATTCCATGCATGTATTATACATACATATAAACCTTCTCTTGAATCACTATATATATTTAAAAAAAACCGTATCAAAATCCGTTGCGTAGTTTTAAAGATCTAAGCATACATAGGGACAGTCAGACACCAGGAAGCGACTTTGTTTTATAAGTGATAGAGACAAAATACAGTCGAAGACATGCTCGTAAATTCAGCATCAATCCGTACACCAACTGTGTTCTATCATTTAGTTATCTACTCGTACAGGTCGATTCTCGAGAGCTGGTATGAATGAATTGACCGAAAGTAATGTCACTTTGTCACTGTGAGTGGCAGTGTGAATCATCATCATCATCATCATCAGCCAAAAGACGTCCACTGCTGGACATAGGCCTCCCCCAGAGAACGCGTTATTCCAGTGTGAATACGTTTTCGTTATTCAAGAAAAAAATAATTTTATTATATTACTAGCGACCCGCCCCGGCTTCGCACGGGTGCAATGCTGATAAATTATGCATGTATTATACATATAAACCTTCCTCTTAAATCACTATCTATTAAAAAAAATCTCATCAAAATCCGTTGCGTAGTTTTAAAGATTTAAGTATACAAAGGGACATAGGGACAGAGAAAGCGACTTTGTTTTATACTATGTAGTGATTATAATCTGCACCAAGTAGCATGTGAATTGTTTTAGTAATTATTATTAGTCCTTTGTAAATAAAACGTATACTTATTCTTCTGACTTACACATTTTATTCATGATCAAAGCTGTACACGTAATACTAGGGTGTTGCTTATTTTCTAACCCCGTACTCTGTCCCCCTCATTCTGTTCTAGGACCCGAAAAAACGTCACTGATTTTTTATTTATTTTTTTAGTTCAGTTTTAGGGGTCGCTACCGGCAAGTAAAAAATCTAAAAAAGATATGAGAAAAAAAAAGTTTTTTGCTTTGTATCATTATACTTACAGAACGTAATTATAATACGTACGAATAATTTAGATAATTGTATTTAAAAAAATATAGAAATAAAATATCTTGTTCAATATGAACTACCTATTTTTTTTCTGATACACAGAATAATTCCCTTGATATATATATAACTAGATTGATACATTAGGTTATTCAAACAATATCACTGCAAAAAAATTAAAAATAAAACTTTGTGAACCGAGTTTTATTAACATTTATCTCGGATTTTTAATGGGCAGTAGCGACCCCTAAAACTGAATAAAAAAATAAAAAATCAGTGACGTTTTTTCGGGTCCTAGAACAGAATGAGGGGGTGAGAGTACGGGGTTAGAAAATAAGCAACACCCTAACACGTACCTTAGCTAAGATATCTTCAGGGATCGTTGGCGTGGTAGGCACGGCAGTATACTTTAGGTGTTCTTGGCGTCCAAAGGTTTCATATTTTGGCGAGTATGCTAGATTCTCTAAACCAATAATCATAATTACTTTTTGCATCAACCTGTATTTAATAATTATGTGATGCACACATAGACATTATCATTCACTCGTTCAATTCATTCGTGCCAGCTCTCGTGAGTCGGCCTGTACGTTTCATCTACGTCATTCTATTTAATTTGGTTTCGATTTTCTAGACCTTTTTCGCGGTTGGGTTTCTCTCTTTATTGCAGAGCTTCATCACTAAGTGAATGTGTCAGCTCAGCTAGAAGTGATCACTTTAGATTATTTACGTCATCCAAAGCCGCAAGTAGGATTTTCTGCCCGCTACGCGGCTACGCGGGATAACCTCACTTCCTGGCCAAGGAAAGACGTAAAACTTTAGACAAATCACGGGCGGTAGTTCGTAAATCCCCTGATCGCATAATTATGGCCCTCACCTTCGGTTCGGGCTACAAACACCTGCGATCTGGTACATAACGTTTTTATCGTCCTAGGTATAGTAGGTATGGAAATATAACATTAGATGTGTGTTGGTTTGTAATGTTTATTATATAAATGATAGTAAATCGTAAATTATATTTATATTAAGTAACTATTAAAAGCCAGAAACATACCGAGCGAAATAAGGGTTAAAAATAGGTTTTTGTAGTGAAAGAAGTAGTTGATCCAAAAATCACTATTTTGTGGGATTCTCATTAACATAAAATGGGAGTTAAGTAGATATCTGAAAGTTGTGACAGTGTAGGTACATGTATTTGTTTTCCGATTTTGTCAAAAGTATAGTGTTATGATTTTCGAGCATAATAATATGCCTACTAGATTTTATGATTTTTTACATAATATAGTACTTATGAATGAGATGTCGTTAGATTAAATTAGTAGCGAGATTGACATGAGTTACTATTAGAAGAAAACGTTAAATGATGAAAATTAAATCCAACATGGAATCCAACGAGAGCAGAAAATAAATGTAACCATTTTGTTCTGTAAATTCGTTTCAAGTTTAGTTTTTTTGATGCAATTAGAATAAATAATGACTGCAATGAAATTTCCATTCAAAATAGCTATTATGTAAGTGTTAACCAAGCGAAGTTGAATTATAATAACTGCTAAATTATAACACACTAAAAAAAACCTCACAAATATAAAAAAAAAAACAGTGTTTTCGTACGTAAAATGCCCTTCAGAAAATATCCAAGCACCAAGATCCCATAAAACACAGGACACTCGAATAAACATTGAGTCAAAGGAGACAAATAGGCCAAACAAGGTGAAAGGGCACTTAATACGGGCCAATTCCGAAAGACGTCAATCGCGATGTCCTTACGAATCCTGTGAGCCTGGTACTTTTTTTATAACGCCTGTCATTAATGAGAGGTGATTTAGGTGATGAGGTTAGTTTTTTAAGCGCGTATTAATATTATTTGTCTTTTTCCTACCTGTGCATTTCCCGCGCGTAGGAGGGTGACAGCGGCGCGTCCCGTCGCCGAGCCGGTCGGGGGAAAACTGAAGCCTGTTGGTTGTGAGGGGCGGTTTTCGGATGTACATAGAGTTGTCGAAACGGTATGGGATACAAGAAAATTGTTCTGACATTTGAATAACCATGATGATGTTATTGAATACAGATGGTCAAAAAGAGGAGAATTTGGAGTCAATGAAGAAGAAAGCCGAAAGAAACTCAACAGTAAGTAATTTTTTCGTAAATAATACTTAAAACAATTACATGATACATTTGTTATAACTAATTACACTGATACACGTAATGGAGATGTATAGATAACTCCAAATCAATGTTAAGTAGTTAGGAACATTAAAATAAAAATTTAATAGATTTAAAATATTAAATATACCCAGAGATGTATAAAGTCTCTGGGTGTCACAACATGCAATAAAATATAATTACTTAATTAATTTAATTCCATAGAGATGTATAAGGTCTCTAGGCGTCAACGTGAATAATTTAGAAAATAATTATTAAACCTAAATTTCTTAGAGATGTATATGGTCTCTAGGCGTCATAACATGCAATAAAATATTTTAAAATTATTTAATTTCTTCAGAGATGTATAAAGTCTCTGAGTGTCATACTACACTAAGCTGTTTCTTAGAGATGTATACAGTCTCTAAGAGTTCAAAAAGTTAAAATCAACATTGAATAACTTCAATCGAGTACAGGATGAAGTTTCTCACGTTTGCTTAATTTAACACTAGTATGCGGTTGCTACATATTTAATTTGGCCCTTGCTAGCATGAACAGACCGGACCCCAAAAACGGCACCCGTTCACGAGTATGACGCATATCTCAGCCATCGCCTCCCTCAACCATATTATAGGGAAGGCTGCGACCCGATCAACGACGCCACCGTAAGCAAAGACCTTTAAGCGAGCATGACATGCTCAAGCTGCCGGGCATACTTGACTAATACTATTACTACTACTACTTAAGAAGTAAATTCTGAAAGATTAATAATCCAATTTTGTTTAATTATTCTGACATGTTATATAATTATAATTAGTCACTGTATTATAATAAGTTGATAGAATAGAAGGTAAGCTTAATGTGTGTACACCTGAAAAGGTAGGATTTAGTGGAACTATTATGAAATTGTATTTTACTCATCTTGTACTTGACCTGAATTCCTCACACAATAAATGATTATTATTGATTAAACCTGTCCTCTCAATACACATATAGGTACTTTCCATCGTGGCAATACAAATTGACGCGCTGTATTAATCTTCTTGATGGGTAAACAAGTGTAAGCGGTGTTACCAGCTATATATAATTCCTGGACAAAGACAGCCCGGCAACCCAGCAACAGTTGCTAACTGTATTGCCATCGGAAAAAACTAATTACGACCACTAAGGGGTTAAGTAAATTAAAACCCGCTGGTTAGTTTACTAAGCTTAGTTTAGCTAATGAATATTTAAACTGATCCTCCGATGGTAATTGTCTACTGGGAGATGCCAACATCCTGCGACTCCGTTGGCCAGACCACTATATCACGCGATAAATAAGTGACAAAGCATCCGTCACGTTGACAGAATGCGAGTGTGAGTGACAGATGTCTTGTCACTTATTTATCAAGTGATAAACGCAACCATAGTTGGCCCCCTAGAGAGGATGGGAGTGGAAAAGTGGAGACGAGTGGAAAAGTCCGGGCCCGAAAGATAAACATTTTATAAACATTTTATAGACAGAGTTGTTAGTTTTTAGGTGTGGAAGAGGTCCGGACAGGGTGCCTCAAGTTTTCTTAAATGGAGAAGCGGTTCGGATTGCGAAGTCGGTCAGATATCTGGGGCATATTGTTTCCGAGGACCTAAGCGATAACCTGGATATAGAGCGGGAAAGAAGGGCGCTGTCCGTCCGAAGCAACATGTTGGCACGTAAATTTGGCCGTTGCTCTGATGATGTTAAAATAACATTGTTCAAGCCATATTGTCAGACCTTTTATACGTGTCAACTATGGACACGATATACGAGGCGAGCATACAGTAGCATCAGAGTGCAATATAATGACGCATATCGTATTCTGATGAGAATGCCGAGATACAGCAGCGCCTCGAATATGTTCGCGGAGGCTAGAGTACCCGACTTTTTTGCGATCATGAGATCCAGAGTAGCGTCCTTTTGGGATAACATCAGAAATTCAAAAAATGAAATTTTAAAGACCATTCATGATAACCCAGACAGTCATATTTTTAGGCATTGGCTGGCTGTGCATCATAACGAAAACAGGAAATAGCGAGTAGGTATACCATGACTTATATTTCCGGTTGATGTATTTTACTTTTTAAACTATTTAAGCTAGCTGTAAGACTTATATGGGATTTTTTATGCCTGCAATAAAACGATTATTATTATTATCTCCTTCATTAATCTTTCTTCTTAGGCTAGGTTTTTAACAATAAATTTATATAAAAAGTAAAATACAATAAAGAAATTACAAAATATATAAACACATTATAAAAAACCTAACCTAGGGTGCCGCCGGCAGCGGGGCAGGGCCCAGGCTACCGGTGGTTAGGGCTGCAGAGAGAGGAACCTCCTGACAATGCGCGCCGTGTCCAGGAGTACCGCCTTCTGTATCTGGCCCTTGATCCAGCCATCTAGCGAGAGTCTCTTAAGATGTTTGTCGAGACTCTTCGCTATAAGACCGTTCGCCGAAACGACTATCGGGACCATGGTCGTCGAGTCAACATCCCACATGGCAGTCACCTCGTGAGCCAATCAAGGTACTTGCTGAGTTTGTCCTTCTCGGCTTTCACGAGGTTCTCGTCATGTGGGATGGTGAAGTCGACGAGCACTGCCTGGCGCTTGGATCGATCTACCAACACGACATCAGGCTTATTGGCTACAATAGTCCTGTCCGTGATGATAGATCGATCCCAATAGAGCGTGGCACGACCATTCTCGAGAACTGGCATCGGTGCGTACTTATAGTACGGCACCTCAGACCCCACAAGACCGTATCGAAGAGCAAGTTGCTGGTGAATGATCCTGGCTACTTGGTTATGTCTGTGCAAGTACTCGCCGTTAGCAAGATGAGAACAACCGGAGATTATATGCCTGAGTGACTCGCCGGGACGGCGGCATGCCCGACAAAT
This sequence comes from Apotomis capreana, assembly GCA_947623375.1. Lineage (NCBI taxonomy): Eukaryota > Metazoa > Arthropoda > Insecta > Lepidoptera > Tortricidae > Apotomis > Apotomis capreana. The sequence continues at coordinate 11,679,893 of OX392518.1, forward strand.
GTCGACCGTACCGTCCTTCAGGATATATCTCCGGTAATTGTTCGTCATCATTACTTCGTCCGCAATTGCACAGACAAAACCTTCGGTTTCCCCGAAGAGATCCCCGAAGCGTAGCCAGTTCACTTATTATTATTATTATTATATAAATAAATGAGTATGATACCGCTGGAAAGACGAGGTGCAGATTTATCTGCGCGCCCTCCATATACCCAATGACAACATTATTTTTTTTTAAATAGTGTTAAATTTAATCTAATTTTATTACTTTATTACCACAAAACTCAAAATGTAAAGGTATTATTTTTATTTGGTTATACGCACTAGTTTTGTAAATATAAACAAAATTGGGCAAGTGCGAGTCGGACTCGCGCACCGAGGGTTCCGTACAAACACTTTTCATCCTTAAGTGGTTAAGTTAAGTTTTCACCTGGTATGTATAGCGCCCCATACAAATGAGGTGCAAAGTTAACGCAACCAACCCGTTTGTTGTATGGGAGCCCCCCTTAAATATTTATTTTATTTTATTTTTAGTATTTGTTGTTATAGCGGCAATAGAAATACATCATCTGTGAAAATTTCAACTGTCTAGCTATCACCGTTCTTGAGATACAGCCTGGTGACGGACGGACGGACGGACAGCGAAGTCTGAGTATAGGTAATAGGAAGTAATAGGGTCCCGTTTTTACCCTTTGGGTACGGAACCCTAAAAACAGTGGTACAATATCCATACTAAAACTGTCTTAGTAATAGTTCGACTAAGATTTTCTGCTCTGAGACCAATTACAGTCCGACCAAAAAGAGTAGAAATTAAAAATTGGCAATACTGTAGTGTCCTCCCTTTCTAATCAATATAAGAAAACGGGGAGGACACTACAGTATTGCCACTTTTTAATTTCTACTCTTTTTGGTCGGACTGTACTTGTCGCTTACGCTCTTTTAGAATGAGGAGCTTAACAAATGGATTTCTTAAACATAAATTTCGATATTTTCAAAAATGTAAATATGGCGTATTATTTAATTTTTAAAAGCTTTTATTTAACTTGCAATGTATGTATGTAAATATGTATGTATGTATATAAGTATGTTTGTTCGGGTGAAATCTTGCAACTCAATTTTGAAGCAGATATCGTCAACCGATTGAGCTGAAATTTTGCATACTTACTTAACTTTGATGACAATACAATAATATAGTAACATGGGGCTGATCTGATGATGGAGTCGGAAGGTGGCCATAGGAACTCTATAATAGAAAAAGCAATCCTACCGAGCTTGGGCTCTTTAGAATCGTCTCAGTGAGCATTTGATGGATATCCAAAGAAAAGTACAGTCGGCTATAAAAGCTTGCCACTAAAATGTCATTTTTGACAGAAACTTATTTATCCTTTATTTGATTAGGTATATCGGAAATAGCCCTGACAAAAAAATTAAAAGTTGTCAATTGGCGGGAAGTGGTCTAAGATAGAGAAGAATAAAAGAATGGTGTTCTCTGGATACAAGAGGCAAAGTTTCTCCCTGGGTCACTACAACCTTTGACAACAGTAACTGGAAAGTTACCGAAACGTCAGGGAGGCTCAAATAATAAGTAAATATACCTACGCGATATAATCCATTTAGATTGTTTTATTTAAATATGTGATAGTCGCGGAAATCGAAGAAAATATTATATACATATCATATTTTTTCCAGGGTGTACTTCCTTTTCGCCGAATTATGTTTCGTTATGTTTGATCTATGGTTTCGTCAAACGTTTCATTTCGTCAAGTGTTTCATTTCGCCAAAAGCATTTTTCACTGAAACTGTAAACTATTTCGGATTGTTGTAAATATCATCCTTTAGATCAGGTTAGGTTTGTTTTATAACAATCCGAATAGTTTACAGTTTCAGTGAAAAATGCTTTTGGCGAAATGAAACATTTGATGAAATGAAACGTTTGACGAAACATAATTCGGCGAAAAGGCAGAGAACCCATACTTAGTAGGTAAGTATATGGATTCAGAATCTACGATTAGTTTATTTTAATGTCGTATAGTTTTTTAGATATAAATTTTTTAAACGTCGATGTTATGTATGTATTTATTTCTGTAGGTTTTTTTTTTAAGAAATAATAAACTTTATGCTGTAAGTAGACCAAAATGGCACTTTTACGGTATTAGCTTTATTCGTCCCATTCGCTTTTCGTTCAATTCTTATTTCGTCTCATTCTGCATTCGTTACTCATTCCTGTTTCGTCGTGTTCGCTATCTGTCCCTATCTTTCTAAGTACAAATCAGTAACTTGTCTCATTCTTATTAAGTCTTATTCGTTGTTCGTCACCGTCTTCCTTGGACTCATTCTTCATTCTTTCTTTTAGACTTTCATCTAATTCACTTATTTGCCTCAATTTTTCCGGAACGTTCGATGCTAGTCACATTTGTTATTATTAGTCTCTTTCGTTTTTAGTCCAATTCTAAGTTCGTTACTTTCGTTTTTCGTCACCATCGATATTTTTTATCTTAGCGAATAAAACGTGTATCTTACGAGACGAGTAGCGAACGTACCCAAAAAAGAACAAGACGATTTGCTAGTAACGCCAAAATAAGAGAGAGACGAATAACGAATGTGACTAAAAAGATAAAGTGTGAATGATACTAAAAACGTAAGGGACAAACAACAACATAGTCCTAGGAATATCGAATAAGACTTAATATAGCTGGGGTGTTAGTGCACGACACCTTGCACTTCGTGACTATGCGCTGAAACTTGGCACAGTTGATCCTAAGGTGGTCTTGAGTGAATTCAGACCGGTAGACATCGATAGACACCGCGCGTTTAGTGGGGGGGGGGGGAGGGGGGGAAGTTCGACGCTGCCACGCTTTAATTAATGCAACATTTCTCTAAAACTATACATAATATGGCATGTGATATATCATTTTCGAATAAATTAAGGATGAGGAATCTATTTTTTGGACAAAAATAATGCACTTTCTAACAAAAAAAATTTAAAAAGTAGAAAAAACTGAAAAACGTCATTTGTGTTTTTTCATATAATTGCCAATTATTTTAAAAGTATAACAGTAATCTCAAAACAAAAAATAAAGTCGTAAAGTTAGACTTATGTAGTTTTTAAAAATATATAGTTTATTATATATATTTGTTGATCCATGGGAGATAATAAATAATATCAAGCGTAAGTCAGGGCGATCTCAATGCATGATCGTCCGTGAAGTAGGGTTTAGGTACTGTGTTAAGCAACATTTCTCTAAAACTATACATAATAGGGCATGTGATTTATAATTTTCGGTTAAATGAAGGACGAGGAATCAATTTTCTTAACAAAAATAATGCACTTTCTTAAAAAAAAGATATTAAAAAGTGGGCTAAACTGAAAAATGACATTTATGTTTTTTACATAATTTCCAATCATTTTAAAAGTATAACAGAAATCTCAAAACAAAAAATATTAACATAAAGCTAAACTTATGTGGTTTCTAAAAATATATAGTTTATTATATATATCTGTTAATACATGGGAGATAATAAATACTATTGAGCGTAGGTCAGGGTGATCTCAATGCATGATCGTCCGTGACGTAGTGTTTAGTTAATGTTTTAAACACACAAAAAGTGCATATATTTTATTGTTTATGTCTCTTAGTATTTTAAATGAAACTACGCAATGTAAATTAATTTATTGTATATATTGCAGGATCCCCTGCACTGACAGAGGTATGAACATTTAAGCTGCCTTTTTGCACCAGCCAATTTGCACCTAAAAATTTCCAGACATTACATGTTCCTGCAGCAACAGGCAAGTCTGTCCATATAGGCTCCCAGTTGTTGTTGACCTTCGTCCAACCCCAAGTAGTTACCCCAAGTGCGTGATAACTGACCCCCAAACGCCCACCTCTTGATAAATGCTGATACAAAGTGGCTTTGTTCGGTGGGAGGTGTTCTATCTGCTGGTCTATCTTGGTAAAAATATATATATGGGGCTCATTCACTGAAGTACATGAAGCTGATCTGATTTTTTTTTTTTTTTAATAATAATAATAATATCGATCTATCATCACGGACAGGACTATTGTAGCCAATAAGCCTGATATCGTGTTGGTAGATCGGTCCAAGCGCCAGGCAGTGCTCGTCGACATCACCATCCCCCATGATGAGAACCTTGTGAAGGCCGAGAAGGACAAACTCAGCAAGTACCTTGACTTGGCTCACGAGGTAACCGCCATGTGGGATGTTGATTCGACGATCATTGTCCCGATAGTCGTTTCAGCGAACGGTCTCATAGCGAAGAGTCTCGACAAACATCTTAAGAGACTCTCGCTAGATGGCTGGATCAAGGGTCAGATTCAGAAGGCGGTACTCCTGGACACGGCGCGCATTGTCAGGAGGTTCCTCTCTCTGTAGCCCTAACCACCGGTAGCCTGGGCCCTGCCCCGCTGCCGGCGGCACCCTAGGTTAGGTTTTTTTATAATATGTTTATATATTTTGTAATTTCTTTATTGTATTTTATTTTTTATATACAGATATTGTAAAAACCTAGCCTAAGAATTAAAATAAATAAAGGACATAATAATAATATCGTTTATTGCATATCACATAGCTATAAAGGTAGGTACAATATAGGGCAGTTCTACATGTGATACCCTGCATAGGGCGCAGCAATATGAGAGGGCATCTACAGCTTAATAGCTATTATTTTTAAGTAAGTTATACATACAAATTTTTAAGACTTCAGATTCTACACCTTATCATTAAAGAAATCGTCTATATTATAGTAGCATTTATGTACTAAATAAGCTTTTAATTTTGTACAGAACGATTTTAGTTCGGTCTCATTTTTTATAAAATTAGGTAAGTGGTTATAAATTTTTATTGTCATATAGTGCGGGCTAGATGTAACTAACTTTAATTTTGAAAAAGGTAATCTTAGTTTATTTAAATTTCGGTCATTTCTTTTGTTTTGCGTTATCTGTGAATATAAATCTATATGTTTTCTAACAAATTTACTCGACTCCAAAATGAGTAATTAGATCTTTTCCCCGAAATCGTTAATTCCGAGTAGCAAACTTTCCATTCGCATTTTTCCCCACTCGAACTTCTACCCGCCACTTTTTTTTCTTATTTGCTTGCTTCCTCATTCTCAAATATGGCCAAACGACATTTATCACAATATTTCTAATTCTTAAACGATATTTTTTCTATAGCAAAAGTTTCCCAGTCGCTTCTTTTTGCAATAGTTTTGTTTCTTACGCGATATTTTTCCTAAACTGAAAGATTCCATGTCATTTTTTTTTTTCAATAAATTGACACTGACTTGCACACTAATTATCCTCGCACTGCACACTAAGATCCGACTCGGCCGGGTTAGGTTAGGTTAGTTTTTTTTTTTTTATATCCAGTAAAACAGTTTTGCAAATACCTTTAAATAGTATATTGAATTCGCATTATTTAGTGTGCATAATTAGTGCGCAAGTCAGTATTTTTGGTGAAACTTTCAAATATTTTGATCGAAAAAAGGGAATATACAGATATCGATTTAAATACATGCCATAGGAAATTATGATTCTGGTAATATTCGCGAATGCTAAACAAAACGAACGGATAGGTACGCTATTAGGAAATTATGAGTATGGTAATATTCGCGAATGCTAAACAAAACGATCGGATAGGTACGCTATTAGGAAATTATGAGTATGGTAATATTTATGAATGATAAAAAAGGAGAATGGGTAAAAGTTCGAGTGGGGAAAAATGCGAATGGAAAGTTTGCTACTCGGAATTAACGATTTCGGGGAAAAGATCTAATTTCTCTCCAAAATGTACATGGACGTCACAGTCAATATTTTGTATTTTATGAAAAATATGTAATTATGATATACAATATTCTTTTTTAAGTTTGAGATCCTATTATTCTTCTTCGACGACGCGTTTGGCTCGGTTTGTAGACACCTGCTTACTGAGTCGACGGTCCCGGGTTCGAATCCCGGCCGGGGCAAATATTTGTGCAAATATTTGTGCTTGGGTCATGGATGTTATCTATATATGTATATATATATATTATGTATATCGTCGTCTAGTACCCATAGTACAAGATTTGCTTAGTTTGGGACTAGGTCGATTTGTGTATGATTGTCCCTTAATATTTATTTATTTATTATTTATTCTATTATATTAGTTTCAAAAGCAGAAAAACTGACCTATCATATGATGTTAAGACCTATTTTTCGATGGAAGCCATTACCTCCTCAATGCGTCGCTTGATCGCTAACTCGAAACCTACAGTAGGCCAGGAAAGGCTTACATGCTTGAAAAGCACTTCTCTTTCCTTTACCATTGAACCAAGATACCGTATCACATCCTGTGAATGCGTGAAAGAGGGGTAATACGGTATCTTCGTTCAATGGTAAAGGAAAGAGAAGTGCTTTTGAAGCTTGGGAAACCTTTCCTCCATGACCTTTTCTTCTTCGCTGGTTTCACTCTCGGCAGAGTGGTCGTGGTCATCATTTCAGATATTGGTGATAAGCTTCACAAGTTCACAACACGCCGCCATTCTTACCTGATAACCGCCTTCCTCGTGCATTCGTGTAGTAACGATGATGCATTTATTGCAGCTTTTATTTAGTTTTTCCATAACATAGGTGATCTTCTTCGTGGCCTGTTACCCTCAATCTTTCCGTGGACCTGAAGCACTCAATAGCCTCCACCCCCCCGCGGTATACGTGGCCAAAGAATGTGAAGGTACGAGACTGTACTAAAGACGATAAACGCTGCTTGATGCCAAGTTTTCGAAGTATAGAATCGTTGGTACGGAATTCAGTCCATACTACTCCAAGCATTCTCGTCCAACACCACATCTCTAGGGCGTCTATCTTCTTCTCCTCAACTTCCTGCAGGGTCGACGTTTCTGCGGCGTACAGAAATATGGAGAATACAAGTGCCCAAACGAGCTAGTTTTTTGTGTCTCCGTGTTTGTTGCGATTCCTTCATATAGTATGAATATGTAATTTTTTTGTTGTTAATTGTGCGATTGAAATAATCTTATCTATCTTATACATACATTCCTGACCTAACTGTAGGTTTCGAGTCAGCAATCGAGGGCCGTATTGCGGAGGTAATAGCTGTTATCAAAAAATACGTCGTAACATTATATGATAGGTCAGCTTTTCTGCTTTTGAAAATAGTATAATAGGATCTCAAAACCAGAATATTGTATATAAACCAGAATATTGTATATCGTTATTATTATTTCAGATCAGCTTTGTGTACTCCAGTGAATGAGTGCCTTATATATCTTTTTAATAAAGAAGACCAGCAGATAGAACACCTTCCACCGACCAAAGCCGCTTTATATCAGCATTTCTAAAGAGCTATTGTATATCAAGGGGTGCACGTTTGAGGTCAGTTAGCACTGGCTCAAAAACTACCCTGTCTATCTACTTGGGGTTGGTCATCAATAACTGGGAGCCTACATGGACGGAATTGCCTGTTGCTGCAGAAGCATTTATTGTCTGAAGGTTATTAGGTGCAAATGCAAGAAAAGGCAGCTTAAATGTTCAGACCTCTGTCAGTGCAGTGGATCCTACAATATATACAATAAATTAATTAACATTGCGTAGTTTCATTTAGAATACTGAGAGACATAAACAATAAAATATATGCACTTTTTGTGTGTTTAAAACATTAACTAAACCCTACGTCATGGACGATCATGCATTGAGATCACCCTGACCTACGCTCAATATTATTTATTATCTCCCATGTATCAACAGATATATATAATAAACTATATATTTTTAGAAACCACATAAGTTTAGCTTTATGTTTATATTTTTTGTTTTAAGATTTCTGTTATACTTTTAAAATGATTGGAAATTATGTAAAAAACACAAATGTCATTTTTCAGTTTAGCCCAATATTTAATACCTTTTTTGTTAAAAAAGTGCATTAGTTTTGTTAAAAAAATTGATTCCTCGTCCTTCATTTAACCGAAAATTATAAATCACATGCCCTATCATGTATAGTTTTAGAGAAATGTTGCTTAACACAGTACCTAAACCCTACTTCACGGACGATCATGCATTGAGATCGCCCTGACTTACGCTTGATATTATTTATTATCTCCCATGGATCAACAGATATATATAATAAACTTATATTTTTTATATTTTTATGTTTATATTTTTAGAAACTACATAAGTCTAACTTTACGACTTTATTTTTTGTTTTGCGATTGCTGTAATACTTTTAAAATAATTGGCAATTATATGAAAAAACACAAATTACGTTTTTCAGTTTTTTCTACTTTTTAAATTTTTTTTGCTAGAAAGTGCATTATTTTTGTCCAAAAAATAGATTCCTCATCCTTAATTTATTCGAAAATGATATATCACATGCCATATTATGTATAGTTTTAGAGAAATGTTGCATTAATTAAAGCGCGGCAGCGTCGAAATTCCCCCCCTCCCCCCACTAAACGCGCGGTGGCTGTCGATGTCTACCGGTCTGAATTCACTCAAGACCACCTAAGAATCAACTGTGCCAAGTTTCAGCGCATAGTCACAAAGTGCAAGGTTCCCATACAACAGCGTGCATTATCAACCCAGCTAATAAGAATGAGATAAGAACAGGAAGATAGGAACAGATGGCGAACACGACGAATAAAGAATGAGTGACGAATGCAGAATGAGACGAAATAAGAGATGAACGAAAAGCGAATGGGACGAATAAAGCTGATACCACTTTTACATGTCTGATGCTAGTATGTGTATGTACCTACGTATATTTTACATTCTTTAAAAAAGAGAAATAATAAATCCGGCCGCAAGTTTATTTTTTGGCCACTTGGTCGAACTTCTCATTTAATAACTAAGCATCGGGAATATGAGATAGCCTCTAATAAACTAATTCATCTTCTTTACAACGCCAACTAAAAATGTTAAAGAAAGCATCAAGTCATATTCAACAATTATTATTACTTATCCTTCTGATTTATACATTGCCATCTAATTTACTAACTCAGCCACGGAATTTGCAACTCATCATCATTTTTCGTTTTACAGCTTCAATACAAGCTCCTCAAAAATTATATATTCGAGCTTCAATAGACAGCATCATATATTATAACTTAACATCTAAAATAATACTTCATATTCTTTTATCATGAAAATAGCCACTGTAGGAACGATTTGGCGCGAGTGCGCGCCATGACAGCCACGGCCATTTGCACCAATCAGAGAGCGCCATTCGATTCTTGAACCGAACGACCCGCCATGTTTGTTTATTGTCATTCGTTCGTCCATATTGCAATAGGTTAATCTGCGTTCTCTCTAATCTAGTTCTAAGGCAGGTCCGACTTGGCTTAGGTTAGGTACGACGACGAGCGAAGCGAGGAGGAGTGTTAGGTTCAACTGCGACCCTAACCAGGCGGGGCGCACTCCGCGATTAACGTTTCCCGCTACAAGTACATGCCGGTGGCCTCATGCATGATGCCTATTCAGTGGCTGCCACGCACTGTCTCGGAACGCACGTTCACGAAATTCGCGCGCACGCTCTTCCGATTTATGTACGTCGCAAGTGAACGTTCCTCATTCATCTGTTGATACCAGTGTTATATTATAAAATAAAGTGTTTAAATGAGTAAAAAGACAGGGAAAAGACATTGTATCGCAGCGGGTTGTAGGAACAATGATCGAAATTGGAATCACGCGTTTTTCGTTCTCCCAACACGTCCGAAGGATGCCGATAGGTAAGAAAATTAACATAATATATAATAAGTAGTTACTGAATAATAATAAAAAACATATTGCAGGTGTATCTACTTCCATATTTAACACTGGTTACTCAGATCAATTTTAATTGTTAAGTACTTATGTAACTTTGAATTGATTATTTGCTGATATTTGTCAATTTAAATTCTAGTAAAATAAGTATGTCTACTACTAAATCAACAATCATAGAGGTTTTTATAATAACATTTGATATCAAGTTTGTAAAATTACTTGTAAGTAATGAATAAACGATTGAGTGATAGTTTGATAGGTAAGTATATAAAATATAAAAATAAAGAGTTAAAAGAAATGTATTGGAAGAGATTACTTAAAAGGGATAAGTTCGCCTTTATACATGTTTTATTTGTAACTAGCGACCCGTCCCGGCTTCGCACGGTGCGTCCGTGCGTATTTTTAAAGATCTAAGCATACCTACATAGGGGCAGACAGACAGACAGCAGGAAACGACTTTGTTTTATACTAGGTGTGTAGAGTGATGAATATATATGAACAAATAAATAAATATCGGACAACTAAGCAAAAACAAAATGAAGCTCAAGAATTTAATTGCATGTTAAGGTAACGCATTCGTTGCATTATTTTATTATCTTATACGTATTAAAATGTTTAAAAATAAAGCTAAAATGTTTTGCGGCCTGGTGGTGGATTCAATTCGTCCAAATTCTGTGATTGATTATTTTATAGTTAAATAATGAAATAATAAATATGTATAATGTATGAAGAATATAAACATATTACTCTCTATATTGAATGCAAGAAATAAATGGGAAATACATTTTTATTTTTAGTCGTTGACAGCCCTCGCTCTCGGCGACGCGGCAAGCGAGCCAATTCATTTTTACCGTTGGCACGCAGCTTTAACGTTCCGTTTGGCTTGCGCTGGGGACGACGACTTTAGAAGGGCCATAAATCATATTTTTTCGGCTAAAAAAAGCGGCTTTTGTAAAGATCAAAGTAGTGTGCCTTCTGTACTTGTACTATTATCTATTCTGTGCCCTAACCTAAAATGAGATTTAAGTATTTTGTTTTGTTCTCTCCTCAATAGTTCATATGTAATAATAGTGGCTTTAATATACTATTTGATGACAATTTTAGGTACATTTTACGATCGATTAATGTAGGATGACTTACATTTTAAACATACTAAGTTATAAAATTAGAAGCTAATAGAGTTACTATTTTGGTGTCATATAATAATATTTTAGAAGTTTGCTATTTGAATGCATGCCTCAAATTTAGATGCTAAAAAATAATCACCATGCTAAGTTACAATTACAGTGGCTTACAAAGAAGATAACTAGTGGCTGAGATATTATTATTCAGACGCGCGTTGGTTGTGGCTGACTTAGTAATTTAGAAGGTAACTTATATTTTCTGAGGCGAATAATGCTAATAAAAAGAAGCCTGTTTAAATAGTACCCTTTAAAAAATAACAAAAACGACATTAAATCTCAACTCTGGCAACTTTCGCAACCCGACCGATTGAAATAGATAACTCGCGTCACAAAAACTGCAGTCATAACGAAAAAGGGCACATCTAGCATTTTTTGTGAAATTGAGTTACGATATATATTCGGAAAGAGGAAAAAAAGGCGCATCTGACTATAATATTTTTTTTTAAATTTTCACAAAAAATGTTACATGTGCCCTTTTTCGTTATGACGGCAGAAAATTGTCCAAAAGTCTGACCCTAGTACACTACTCGCGAACTTGACCGAAGTTGGACGAATATGATAGTCTGGAGAGCAACTTCGCTGCGGAAACTCATACCTACATCGCGGCCAACTTCGCCTCTGCCGACTTTGCAAATAGTGTTGAGTTGGCTTAACGTCCTTTCCAATTCGGGAGCATAATAATAATAATACTGCCGTCATACCGAAATAGGGCGCTTCTACATAAACTTGAAAACGGAGAAAAAAAATATTTTGTAAATTTGAAATTAAAAAATTCGCTGCGTGAAAGAAAATAAAAAATGTGATACTTTTTTAATGCAAAAACGTGTAAAAGCATTTGAGCTATAGGGGTTGATATGCAAAATCCAATTTGGATAACATTTAATAATAAATAAATGATATTTTACCTTTTCTCTTAGTAAAAAAAATACAAATAAATACTTTTATACTACAGTAAAAAGACGTGTCTGGCTAGAAACGTCTTTTCAGCGTAGTAATTTATTAAAACGTGTTTTTTACTTAGTAATAATACGCATAGCGCATTTAAGTTAGCGAAATAAAAAGGACGCATTTAGCCATTTACTGCTTTTTAACGTAGGTTGTAAGTAAAACATCGACCTACTTAAAAATAAAAAAGCAGATACGTCTGTAACGCATTTTGATTTTTGATTTTTGACCAGCCCTAATACTTGGTACATTATTGTTGAAGTGAAGGAAGTAGGCAATTGCTTTTTTTTTGTAACGTTACCTACAAATAAGTTTTAGTTTTACCGCTTTATAAATGTCAAAACGGAATTCTTGCACTGACGTCTTTTTATTTGTTTTAATAAAAAAGTACAAGTGTATTTTTTCCGAAAACGTCAAATGCCATTTGAAGCAACTGATTTTAGCTTATGTACCTATACATTTTCTATATGGCCGTTTTTAGGGTTCCGTACCCAAAGGGTAAAAACGGGACCCTATTACTGAGACTTGGCTGTCCGTCCGTCCGTCCGTCCGTCCGTCTGTCACCAAGCTGTATCTCAAGAACGGTGATAGTATTTCTATTACCGCTATAACAACAAATACTAAAAATAAAATAAAATAAATATTTAAGGGGGCTTCCATACAACAAACTTTTTAAAGATTATGGTACGGAACCGTTCATGCGCGAGTCGGACTCGCACTTGCCCAATTTTTTTTAATAATTGTACCTGTCCCCTTTGAAGAAAATGTACCTATATTTTAAAACGACAACCCTTTAAATTTAAAGAAAAGCAAACTAATATATTTATGTATATTTATTACTTACAGCAGACTCAAAATGTACACCAGACATCAAAGCAAGAATAGGTTTAGCAAACGTGGCTGTTAAAAATAAAAATAATTTAATGACTGCAAATATATCCCAGAAAATAAAAAAATAACAAACGAAAACTTTTTATGGGGTGCATAGTTTTCTATGGGTGTGAAAATCGATCATGACGCAAAGGTACAGGAAGGCACTGAAAGCCTTCGAAATGTGGTGTTGGCGAAGCATTTAACAGTAAATGGTTGAACACCATATGTCCGGTCCGGTCCAGGGATAGTGGCGCTACAAACAGCTTTCATATGGCAATAATGTGCATACGTTATATTATTAAACGTCAGTAGCGATTTATCACTGACAAAACTGAAAACATTGTTTACCGGAATGCTGCTCAATCCTTCGTTCTTCTTGCGAAATAATTACTGAATTCTATTGAAAAAACTTGACTTTTATCACTATGAACAGTTTTGGCTTTATTATTAAAAATACTAAAATCATTGACGTATTAATTACATGGACACACAATCCGACGGAAAAAATGGCACCCTCCCAACTAATGCAAAATCACAAATCGCATTAGTTGGGCGATCAGTCTCGTTTAGACCATGACACGTGACGGGTCTCAAAAATGACTTAAAAATGCAGAAATAACAGCTATAAAATAAAGAAAAAGGTCGGAATATTCTTTTTTACGCAGATTGTATTGATTAATTAACGAATCCTATGTAAAATCATAGCATATTTTAGATTAGAATTATTAACTTTGTCCCTACAAAATGCACCTCATCACAGAACAAAAATCTAAGGAGTCGCTATAGTTTTATATTTTATAAATTAATAAAGGAGTGCAATAAATAATTATCCTATTTTTTTATTAAAGATTCCCACGCGATCCTAAACAACGTGAGAAATTGAGGTCACGTTTAGTAAGAGACAGACGTCAAGAATAATTTCAGCCAAATAATTCGTCTCTCGTGTGTTCGTTCGGCATGATCATATATGTTTTTTTTATGTTTAATCAAAAGAAGCGTAAAAGTCTTTCACTCAACACAGCTTGAATATCTCAATAAAAACGTAAAAAAATGACAATGTATACAAAAGAAGCGTAAAATGGTGATGTAGTGTTTGTGGTAGTAGGTATCTATACATAAATAGATATACACTGTCTCAGGCGCACGTCATATAGGATGCTGCGTTTAGTTACACGCGAGCCGAGGGCGAGAGTAGACGCATGACATTGCTATGTGTGCGGCGGCGAGTGAGCCAGTGTTATGAACATATGCCTTTTACAGGCAGATCCTACAGGTTACATTAATAAACTAATAAAAAAATTGCTCTGTTGTCATTGTTTTATTTTGTCTCAGAGTCTAGACACTGTCAGTTTAAACCTTTGAACGCCAAGAACACCTAAAGAATGTATGCTGCCGTGCATACTACGCCACCGACTTTCACGCCACGCCATCAAACTTTCAAGGGTTAAAAATGTTAATATCTTGCACTTGCCATACTCTTATTTCACATACTAGAACAAGATGAGTTGAGAAATCATAATGTCATTATTACTGTTCCCTTCTATGCAGTGTCGGGACCCTTTTATGCAGTTGTTAAATAAAAACGTAACTTAATTTGTTATTAACAATTTACGAGTTTATTTAGTTCAAACAACAAATATATTTTAATACCTAAATAAAATAATAATGAAAATATTTTTAGTATGTAAAACTATTAAAATCTGCTCCATTCGTGCCATGTTCCAAGTTTGACAAGAGACATGAGTCAGAATACGCTAAAAAAGTTAATTTAATCGTAAAATATTTGTGGTAATAAGTACGTAAGCCAATTTGACACTTAAACGTTTGAGTAAAGAGTTATTTTGTACGAAGTAATTATGTTGTCGTAAATTATAAATAAGCGTTATTGGCATCTACTTGAACATGACAGCAGTGCCACTTTTTTCGACAATTTTGTTCGGGTCTGTGGCTCTATTATAAATAATACCTCAATGACTAAAATGGAATATCTAGTCCTGTTTCCTCTTTGTTTACATCAGTGACATTCACTGACTTTCAACGATAGTTACCAAAAATGTGTCGTTGCCAGTAAAGTAGTACCACTAAAAATCCGCATTATGGCGTGGGTTAAAAAACACCCTGTTAGAGTATACAGAACATACTATATCAGCTACACCGACAGGAGTTTGAGTCTTAAATTTATGATGATAATTTAAAGAAAACCTTAAAATTTCCTTCAACTGCCTGGACGCATCTGATTGAATTGATATCCAACCGCGAGCCCCCTTTACCCCGCACGCTTAACTATACTACGTAGAAAAGACGGTACTGGCACTTGCGCCTGACTTATTGTGACTTAAATGGTGATTTCACTAAGATGAAAAGGCGCAACTACGCAGAACCGTCTTTTCTTCATATTATCGTGTAGAAGTGCCATTTCTTTTTATGAAAATGTCCATATTTTTCTAAAATAATAAAACGCTTTTGCTTAGATGTGTCTTTTTATTTTAGCATACATCAGAAATGCCTTTTCTCATTCGTTTTATACGCGGTATCCCGCAGATACGTCCTTCTTGATTGTAGGTTTCACAGGGTTCTGTTCATCTTTAGTCAAATTTAAAAATACTGGTAGATCCGTCTTTTTTTGCTGATTCCGAATATGTATAGAACTCATTTTTGACAAAAATGTTAGATGCGCCCTTTTTCGATATGACGGCAGAATAATTCTCTATTTCAGAATAAAATTCCATAGTATGTTAATAATGCCGGCTACACACTCGCTGAGACCGGAACGTCGGGACTAGGGTGGTCCAAAAAAAATATTTGAATATTATTTCTCCACAGGGTTCTGTTTTGTCCAAAACCCACTAAAATGATACTCACCATTTTTCAAATCAATCCCATAACATTTAGAGGTCGCCCAAAATGTAGCAATTTTCGTATAGAAAATAGTATAGAAAAACTTACAACAAGCTTTATATGTGGGCAAAGGACATTGAAAAGTTATAAAATTGTCACTATCGTCAACTATCGCAAGCGATTAAGAGATAAAATAACAGTCTTTATTTTCATCTTTCGGTTTTGTTTTTAAAATGCAATTTATATGAACATCAGAAATTTGTCTCACGTTTGGGCGACCAGTAAATCATTTCCAAATTAATTTCAATTTGGTACAATGATTATTTCTTGATAGCAAAACAAAATTAGCCATGTGGAGCTAAGATTGAATGTCTTTTTTTTTCTCCATACAACTGTGGACCACCCTAGTCGGGACACTTTCCATACTGATAAGATTCAAAATATAAGCGAATTAAAGGGCATTTGATTGTGTCACAACAGTAAGTAACTATAGTACTTATTATTTATTTTAATTTATTCGTTTAGCATAATACTTTCTAATAGTTTTAGCCGCCTTTTTGTATAAGTTTATTTGTATTTTTAATGTTTTCTTGCAATACAATTTTTCCCATTATGTAGTCATTTATACACGATGACTCTTAATCGGTGATCAGGAGTAGAAAAAGTAATATCTAGCTAAAATTAAACTTAATAGGCGAGGTCTCACGCAATTACCCGACTGTGTAATAATTAAAAGTTAAAAACATAATTAAAACTAATAACCACTAGATACATGGTCATCCTACATACATTATTGAAGTACGATACAGACTTCAAGTGACATCGCTTTGGCGGGAAATTTAACGAAATGTTCTACGACTTTGTTTACGTAATGACAAGGACAATGACAAGTTATTACTCATAAATTGTCATTGCCATTAAATTAATAAAGAGGTTGTAAGCTCACAGAAACAGATTAGTAGGGTGACAAGGAATTTAAGACAAAATTGGTTCCGAAATAAAAATTCTCCTACAAAAATAAAAGTTTGTTTTCATGTAATTACGACTTCAACGTGACCGCCATCAATTGCCGAGTTAGAAAAGTTGGTACCTGATCGATCACCGATTAAAAATCATCGTGTATACAATTATAAGTTAAATTCAAGATCTTTTATCCAATGAATTGAGTCGTTACTGAGGACAAACTAGTCTGCAGGGTCACCGTTACTGTGAGTCTCCCCAACCACATTTGTAGAGGAAGTCTCGGGATCGCCCACTCCCAGTTCTGAGCCTGTTGATCTGGCACCATTGTTTTCGAGGCAGAATGAAGCCAGGAGGAGGTTTTGGGATTTATACTTGCATCTCTAAGTCGGGTGATTTGAGTTATCGGGCTAATCACCCGAATTTCAGTTGTGTGCGTGTGGATTGAGTGAGCACCCTTCAAAAATGAAAAAAAAAATGTGCTGATCATTTAGTAAAAGTTCTAAAACAATTGTAAAACTAATTGATGAATTTGTAAAACGATAAACAAAAAGAATACATTCATTAACGTATGCTCACTCAGTTCTCACAAACAACCAACGAAATCTGTGAATGTGTTTATTTAACATATAATATTTATATCCTATTTTTTTGTAAAAATTATGCTTAAGGTAGGTAATAATTTGTAGATCACCTGGTTACGTATTTAAAGTTTTACAAATAATTTCGTATGCTCACTCAATCCGCACACATTTGAGAACCCAATTTCTGATAGAAAAACTGCAGATTGAAACTTCTATATACGAGGGGCGTTCAATAAAAAGTGAGAATGAGTATGTTATAAACAACTTTTATTAAATGTCATTTTATTTTTCGACATAGTCACCTTTTAGCATAATACATTAAGTATATCTTTTTTCTAAACTTAAAATTTCATTTTTAAAAAAGGTCTCATCTTGAGTACTTAAAAAATCTTGTACTGCAGCGACTACCGCGTCGTCGTCTTCAAATTTCTGGCCTCTCAGGTATTCTTTCAATCTCGGAAATAGGTAGAAATCACTGGGGGCGAGATCCGGTGAATACGGAGTATGCTTAAGGATATCGAACCCAGCATTACGAATTGCAGCCATTGCAACGGCGGACTTGTGTGCCGGGGCATTGTCCTGCTGGAACAGCACAACTTTCGAGAGTTTACCTCGCCATGTTTCGCGGATTTTATTGCGCAATGTTGCTATTTGTTTAGCATATAAAGTGCCCGTAATAGTGGCTCCATGCACGAGATACTCAATCATTACTACCCCTTTATCATCCCAAAAAACAGAGCCCATGCAGCACCGGCAGATGGGCCCACCTTGAATTTCTTCGGAGTTGGAGATGATGGCCTTTTCCATGTCATAGACTGCAGTTTCGTTTCAGGGTCGTAATGGTGAAGCCATGTCTCGTCCATTGTTATAAATCGCGACAGAAAAAGTTTCCGGTCTAGCTTTATCAGGTCCAAAGCTTCTTGACAAATCTCGACTCTAGTTTGTTTTTGCGTGTCAGTAAGCATTCTTGGTACCCAACGCGCAGATACCTTTTTCATACCCAAGCGTTCATGTAAAATACTATGCACGCTCCCCGTCGAAATCTTTACATTTTCAGCAATAAAACGAACCGTGACACGACGATCCGCCAAAACTAAGTTTTCGAATTTTTTTAACAATTTCTTCAGTTACTGCTGTAGTAGGGCGTCCGGAGCGGGGGTCGTCCATGGTCGATGTTCTTCCACATCTAAATTCGCCGAACCAACGTGCGAGTGTCGAATACGGAGGAGCATTAGATCCTAAAGTGTCCCGCAAACCTAAATTGAACTAAATTGGTCCGTAGATTTTTTTTTCAAAAACAAGTATTTGATAACGGCGCGAAGTTTAATTTACTCCATTTTCGCTAACGTACTCTATAGCATTGCAAAGAAATGGCCGTATTTTTTTTTTAAGCAAAAAGCAGTTGGATTTTTTTTTCATAGCAATGAGCTAGATCTTGATTAACTTTACCAGCCAGTAGGTATTTAATTTCCTAATATTGAAAGAGTTTGCATCTCATTCTCACTTTTTATTGAACGCCCCTCGTATGTGTATAGTTTAGTAAAACTCATAAGGGAATTTGTAAAATACAAAACAAACCGCTAACGTGACAGATTTTTGAATAATAAATGTTTGTAAGTGCTCACTCAGTCCACACATTATTCGTAAGTTAAAAATGTAAATATCTTAATATTTGTAGTATCTAGGAAACTATAAAGTAGTTCAACTTTTAGTAAAAAAATTACTAAATATCCACCATCTAAAATGTCATATTCGATGTCTGCTTTTAAAGATATTCAAATTTAATTTTAAAATACAATCTAAGATACAGTCCACATTTTAGATCACACTACTTCTTAAAATACAATCTAAAATGTGGACTGTATCTTAGATTGTATTTTAAAATTAAAGAACCCCGCACAAAATGATCGGTAAAAGCCGTTCGGTCGATTTGGCTGAAATTTTGTGAAAATATAGCCTCTAATACTCTGATCAGCTGTGTGAAGTTGCAACTTTAATTAATGACTAGTTTTTAAGATATGAATATTTTTATGTTCAATATTTTTTACTTACATGTAATTCTTATTAGTTAACGTACACTGTAGCAACATGGCTTATTATTTTTCCGTGGCAATATCGGAATGAAAAACATCATTCGAGGGTTCAAACTATCTTCACGCCGAATTTCGTCAAACTCATAGGTATGTAGCTAATACATTACGATGCTAAACTGTACTAAGTATGATTAATTGATATTTGATTGGTTTTATACAAGGCTACCTTTGTACATTCACTGTTTTAAGTATGGTATAAAGCGTTCTTAGCGATGATACTTCACATTTTCTTCGTATCGGGCAAAACCTAAAAACCTTAAGATTGATGTAATGTGACCTGCCAAGTCAGTTGACACTGCCATGCTGGCCCGAGAGATGCTTATTTACGCTTCGTTTTAAGGGCCCCAAGTTATAAGAAGAAGGAAACACATGAGCCGGCAAGGAGTTCCATATTTTAATAGTTCGGCAGATGAAGGAATTGCCAAACTTCTTGGTGCGTGTGGGAATATTCTCCACGGTGAGGCGATGACATCGCAAACTGGCACGTGTGGTTCTATGACGGAAAGGGGAGGGTGGGATAAGAGAAAATAACTCTTCAGAACACTCGCCATGGTATAGGCGATAGAAAGCGCTCAGCGACCCAATGTCCCTTCGTAATTGAAGGGGTTCGAGGAATCTGGTACTTTTCTCGTCACCTATGATGCGGACCGCCCGACGCTGCAATCTGTCAAGAGCATCGAGTATATGTGTGTCTGATTCTACTTAGTTTAAAATCTTATTTTTTTATGTAACCAATGGATAACTGTTATTGGCCCTCTGTTATGTAACTAACTTTATATCATATGTATATTTACGGCTGTTGTTATGCTGAATACCAATAAATAAATAAATAAATATCCCAGATGCGAGCAGTACTCAACGCACGACCGAACTTGAGTCTTATAAAGAAGGCAAAGCTGGTCCGGCGTGAAGAACCGTCGCACCCTGTTCAGGATCCCCAGTTTTTTGGAAGCTGTGGTAATCAGTGACTCGATGTATTCGTTTTGGCTAAGATTGCCGCGCATATCCATGCCTAGCATATTCAGGCTATCACGCAAACCAAGAGGAGTGCTCTGGAGACTAGGGGTAGGGAGAAACGTAGACGTCTTGGTTGAGAACGCACACACCTGGGTTTTCTTGGCGTTGAACTCAATCAGGTCAACAGAACCCCATTTGCTAATGAGGTCCAGAACCTGGTCCAGTTCAACGACAAGATTCTCACGTTTCGCGCCGATTTCCGCCCTACAAGCTCCCGGCCGACCAATATAATATCGACCATGGACCGTACTCCACGCTCTCGCTCGGACGGAACTGGACGAAATTCGGCGTGAACATAGTTTGAACCCTCGAATGATGTTTTTCATCCCGATATTGCCACGGAAAAAATAATAAGCCATGTTGCTACAGTGTACGTTAACTAAATAAGAATTACATCTAAGTAAAAAATATTGAACATAAAAATATTCATATCTTAAAAACTAGTCATTAATTAAAGTTGCAACTTCACACAGCTGATCAGAGTATTAGAGGCTATATTTTCACAAAATTTCAGCCAAATCGACCGAACGGCTTTTACCGATCATTTTGTGCGGGGTTCTTTGAATATCTTTAAAAGAAGACAACGAATATGACATTTTACATGGTGGATATTAAGTAATTTTTTTTACTGAAAGTTGAACTACTTTATAGTTTCCTAGAAAGGTAAACGAAACGGACGAAAACGAAAACGCAAACTAAAAATCAACGGTATATATTTACATAGAAAATTTACAATTAAACAAAATAACAATGGATCGGAAACACTTAAATTTACACTTAATTAATTATAGTCTCTGTCTATGAATTTACACTAAATCGCGGACCGATGGTACTACGCTATACTAACAAACTAACTCGCGGACCGATGGTACTACGCTACACTGTTACAAGATGGTTACGTACAATAACTGACTGTTGACTCAACTGAATACATGGAAAAATGGCTGTCCTTTTATACAATTCTGTTTAAAACTCAGGGGGACGCCCGCCCTGTTTTAAGAAATCAAATTACAGGAGTTGTATATAACTTAGCCTACATATGACTTATATTATAGATTGACGTCTATACAATGCACAAAATATGAGCGTGTTTTGTTTACGCTGTGGGAGCTCCCGTCAGGCTGTGAGATGAAAAATACCTATCGTTTCTTTGTCCCCGGCAAGAGGCGGTCTCGCTCGCACCGTCCGAGATATATACACCTGCCTTATCTCTCTTATGGCGTTGCGCGCCGCGCGTCCGTTTATTTTCGGCGTTGTGGTGCTCTCGGACGGTTGCGGCCGGTACAAATTAAATGAATTTACTTAATTTAAACATAATTAATGATTTTAGCTAAGTCCTGAATTTATATAAAAGTTTTCCTTAAATTTTGCATCGAATGTAAACAAAGATGACTAGTCTGTTTTCGACTAGGAATGGAAAGGTTTCGATGAGTCACCTTTGATTTGATTCTGTCTTTACTAAGACTTGACGGAAGCTCTACAAGAAAATAATTAACTTACACGTGGGAAATAAATTAATTTCAGCCGCTTGTACGGGCAACGATCTTATATCTCAGTTATGTGAATCATTTATTTATTTACTTGAAATTAAACGCTTTGCAGAGCTGTCCGTAACAACACGTTTAAGTGTAAATATGAGGTTTAGGCCTCTAGTATTTTTGTACTAGCTAGGGCAAACAGGGATAGTGATAGGTACACTTTATTAGGAATATTACGGGGTTTTTTATCCTCCGAGCAATCGGCCATGCGTCATTAACTAACATAACATCTATTCAAATTATTTTAATCTCGTTTGGTATAGTATATGCAGAAAGCTGACCTACTGTTTTACTAATGTTTATGATTCGGGATGTCAGTAGTGAAAAACAAAATCTTGTAACAGTGTACAAAGGATGGGAATAGAGAAACCTGTTATTTAGACCAATCCGATATTTAGAACCTTTAGTTTAACATCGATATTTGTAGAAACAACCTCGTACGCGCATGTCGGCGTACGAGGCGCGCCGCCGCGCCAGCGAGACGCCGGAACAGCGCGCGCTACGGCTCAAGCCCAAGAGCGAGTATGCAGCGCGGCGCCTGGCTCATGAGAGCGCTAAGCAGCGAGCACGGCGCATGTCGGCGAACGAGGCGCGCCGCCGAGACGCCAGCGCAGTCGCGCGCATGCGAGAGAACGAGGTGCGCCGCCACGCCGCTGAAACGCCAGCGCAGTACCGCACGCGCCTCGCGCGAATGCGAGAGAACGAGGTGCGCCGCCGCGCCGCTGAAACGCCGGAGCAGTACCGCACGCGCCTCGCGCGAATGCGAGAGAACGAGGTGCGCCGCCGCGCCGCCGAGACGCCAGCGCAGTACCACACGCGCCTCGCGCGAATGCGAGAGAACGAGGTGCGCCGCCGCGCCGCCGAGACGCCAGCGCAGTACCACACGCGCCTCGCGCGAATGCGAGAGAACGAGGTGCGCCGCCGCGCCGCTGAAACGCCGGAGCAGTACCGCACGCGCCTCGCGCGAATGCGAGAGAACGAGGTGCGCCGCCGCGCCACCGAGACGCCAGCGCAGTACCGCGCGCGCCTCGCGCGAATGCGAGAGAACGAGGTGCGCCGCCGCGCCGAAGAGACGCCAGCGCAGTACCGCACGCGCCTCGCGCGAATGCGAGAGAACGAGGTGCGCCGCCGCGCAAACGAAATACCACACGCGCCTCGCGCGAATGCGAGAGAACAAGGTGCGCCAGCCGCGCCGCCGAGACGCCAGCGCAGTACCGCACGCGCCTCGCGCGAATGTGAGAGAACGAGGTGCGCCGCCGCGCCGCTGAAACGCCGGAGCAGTACCGCACGCGCCTCGCGCGAATGCGAGAGAACGAGGTGCGCCGCCTCGCCACCGAGACGCCAGCGCCGTACCGCGCGCGCCTCGCAAGAATGCGAGAGAACGAGGTGCGCCGCCGCGCCAGTGAGACGCCAGCGCAGTACCGCACGCGCCTCGCGCGAATGCGAGAGAACGAGGTGCGCCGCCGCGCCGCTGAAACGCCGGAGCAGTACCGCACGCGCCTCGCGCGAATGCGAGAGAACGAGGTGCGCCGCCGCGCCGCCGAGACGCCAGCGCAGTACCGCACGCGCCTCGCGCGAATGCGAGAGAACGAGGTGCGCCGCCGCGCCGCTGAAACGCCGAAGCAGTACCGCACGCGCCTCGCGCGAATGCGAGAGAACGAGGTGCGCCGCCGCGCCGCCGAGACGCCAGCGCAGTACCGCGCGCGCCTCGCAAGAATGCGAGAGAACGAGGTGCGCCGCCGCGACGCCAGCGCAGTACCGTGCGCGCCTCGCAAGAATGCGAGAGAACGAGGTGCGCCAGCCGCGCCGCCGAGACGCCAGCGCAGTACCGCACGCGCCTCGCGCGAATGTGAGAGAACGAGGTGCGCCGCCGCGCCGCTGAAACGCCGGAGCAGTACCGCACGCGCCTCGCGCGAATGCGAGAGAACGAGGTGCGCCGCCGCGCCGCCGAGACGCCAGCGCAGTACCGCACGCGCCTCGCGCGAATGCGAGAGAACGAGGTGCGCCGCCGCGCCGCTGAAACGCCGAAGCAGTACCGCACGCGCCTCGCGCGAATGCGAGAGAACGAGGTGCGCCGCCGCGCCGCCGAGACGCCAGCGCAGTACCGCGCGCGCCTCGCAAGAATGCGAGAGAACGAGGTGCGCCGCCGCGACGCCAGCGCAGTACCGTGCGCGCCTCGCAAGAATGCGAGAGAACGAGGTGCGCCGCCGCGCAAACGAAACGCCGGAGCAGCGCCGCGCGCGGCTCGCTCGCATGTCGGCGTACGAGGTGCGCCGCCGCGCCAATGAGACGCCGGAGCAGCGCGCGCTATGGCTCAATTACTTTAGTGTTGCCATCCCAACACTACGACGAGGTGCCGCCGAGACGCCAGCGCAGTACCGCGCGCGCCTCGCAAGAATGCGAGAGAACGAGGTGCGCCGCCGCGCAAACGAAACGCCGGAGCAATACCGACTTTGTAGAAACCCAAATTGGTTCAGTAGAATCCTGGGCACACCATTAAAATTTCGATGCGCACTTTTGCTCGGGGATGGGCCCAATCAATTCAAGATAAAGGAAATAATCAACGCACGCGCCTCGCGCGAATGCGAGAGAACGAGGTGCGCCGCCGCGCCGCTGAAACGCCGAAGCAGTACCGCACGCGCCTCGCGCGAATGCGAGAGAACGAGGTGCGCCGCCGCGCCGCCGAGACGCCAGCGCAGTACCGCACGCGCCTCGCGCGAATGCTAGAGAACGAAATGCGCCGCCGCGCCGCCGAGACGCCAGCGCAGTACCGCACGCGCCTCGCGCGAATGCGAGAGAACGAGGTGCGCCGCCGCGCCGCCGAGACGCCAGCGCAGTACCGCACGCGCCTCGCGCGAATGCGAGAGAACGAGGTGCGCCGCCGCGCCGCCGAGACGCCAGCGCAGTACCGCGCGCGCCTCGCAAGAATGCGAGAGAACGAGGTGCGCCGCCGCCATCAGAATGACGTCAATGAGGCTGTCGAATTTATTTGTAGATCGCGACTTTGTAGAAACCCTAATTGGTTCAGTAGAATCCTGGGCACACCATTAAAATTTCGATGCGCACTTTTGCTCGGGGATGGGCCCAATCAATTCAAGATAAAGGAAATAATCTACGCACGCGCCTCGCGCGAATGCGAGAGAACGAGGTGCGCCGCCGCGCCGCCGAGACGCCAGCGCAGTACCGCACGCGCCTCGCGCGAATGCGAGAGAACGAGGTGCGCCGCCGCGCCGCTGAAACGCCGAAGCAGTACCGCACGCGCCTCGCGCGAATGCGAGAGAACGAGGTGCGCCGCCGCGCCGCCGAGACGCCAGCGCAGTACCGCGCGCACCTCGCAAGAATGCGAGAGAACGAGGTGCGCCGCCGCGCCGCCGAGACGCCAGCGCAGTACCGCGCGCGCCTCGCAAGAATGCGAGAGAACGAGGTGCGCCGCCGCGCAAACGAAACGCCGGAGCAGCGCCGCGCGCGGCTCGCTCGCATGTCGGCGTACGAGGTGCGCCGCCGCGCCAATGAGACGCCGGAGCAGCGCGCGCTATGGCTCAATTACTTTAGTGTTGCCATCCCAACACTACGACGAGGTGCCGCCGAGACGCCAGCGCAGTACCGCGCGCGCCTCGCAAGAATGCGAGAGAACGAGGTGCGCCGCCGCGCAAACGAAACGCCGGAGCAGTACCGACTTTGTAGAAACCCTAATTGGTTCAGTAGAATCCTGGGCACACCATTAAAATTTCGATGCGCTCTTTTGCTCGGGGATGGGCCCAATCAATTCAAGATAAAGGAAATAATCTACGCACGCGCCTCGCGCGAATGCGAGAGAACGAGGTGCACCAGCCGCGCCGCCGAGACGCCAGCGCAGTACCGCACGCGCCTCGCGCGAATGCGAGAGAACGAGGTGCGCCAGCCGCGCCGCCGAGACGCCAGCGCAGTACCGCGCGCGCCTCGCAAGAATGCGAGAGAACGAGGTGCGCCGCCGCGCAAACGAAACGCCAGAGCAGTACCGACTTTGTAGAAACCCTAATTGGTTCAGTAGAATCCTGGGCACACCATTAAAATTTCGATGCGCACTTTTGCTCGGGGATGGGCCCAATCAATTCAAGATAAAGGAAATAATCTACGCACGCGCCTCGCGCGAATGCGAGAGAACGAGGTGTGCCACCGCGCCGCTGAAACGCCGAAGCAGTACCGCACGCGCCTCGCGCGAATGCGAGAGAACGAGGTGCGCCGCCGCGCCGCCGAGACGCCAGCGCAGTACCGCAAGCGCCTCGCGCGAATGCGAGAGAACGAGGTGCGCCGCCGCGCCGCCGAGACGCCAGCGCAGTACCGCGCGCGCCTCGCAAGAATGCGAGAGAACGAGGTGCGCCGCCGCCATCAGAATGACGTCAATGAGGCTGTCGAATTTATTTGTAGATCGCGACTTTGTAGAAACCCTAATTGGTTCAGTAGAATCCTGGGCACACCATTAAAATTTCGATGCGCACTTTTGCTCGGGGATGGGCCCAATCAATTCAAGATAAAGGAAATAATCTACGCACGCGCCTCGCGCGAATGCGAGAGAACGAGGTGCGCCGCCACGCCGCCGAGACGCCAGCGCAGTACCGCACGCGCCTCGCGCGAATGCGAGAGAACGAGGTGCGCCGCCGCGCCGCTGAAACGCCGAAGCAGTACCGCACGCGCCTCGCGCGAATGCGAGAGAACGAGGTGCGCCGCCGCGCCGCCGAGACGCCAGCGCAGTACCGCGCGCGCCTCGCAAGAATGCGAGAGAACGAGGTGCGCCGCCGCGCAAACGAAACGCCGGAGCAGCGCCGCGCGCGGCTCGCTCGCATGTCGGCGTACGAGGTGCGCCGCCGCGCCAATGAGACGCCGGAGCAGCGCGCGCTATGGCTCAATTACTTTAGTGTTGCCATCCCAACACTACGACGAGGTGCCGCCGAGACGCCAGCGCAGTACCGCGCGCGCCTCGCAAGAATGCGAGAGAACGAGGTGCGCCGCCGCGCAAACGAAACGCCGGAGCAGTACCGACTTTGTAGAAACCCTAATTGGTTCAGTAGAATCCTGGGCACACCATTAAAATTTCGATGCGCACTTTTGCTCGGGGATGGGCCCAATCAATTCAAGATAAAGGAAATAATCTACGCACGCGCCTCGCGCGAATGCGAGAGAACGAGGTGCACCAGCCGCGCCGCCGAGACGCCAGCGCAGTACCGCACGCGCCTCGCGCGAATGCGAGAGAACGAGGTGCGCCAGCCGCGCCGCCGAGACGCCAGCGCAGTACCGCGCGCGCCTCGCAAGAATGCGAGAGAACGAGGTGCGCCGCCGCGCAAACGAAACGCCGGAGCAGTACCGACTTTGTAGAAACCCTAATTGGTTCAGTAGAATCCTGGGCACACCATTAAAATTTCGATGCGCACTTTTGCTCGGGGATGGGCCCAATCAATTCAAGATAAAGGAAATAATCTACGCACGCGCCTCGCGCGAATGCGAGAGAACGAGGTGCGCCGCCGCGCCGCCGAGACGCCAGCGCAGTACCGCACGCGCCTCGCGCGAATGCGAGAGAACGAGGTGCGCCGCCGCGCCGCTGAAACGCCGAAGCAGTACCGCACGCGCCTCGCGCGAATGCGAGAGAACGAGGTGCGCCGCCGCGCCGCCGAGACGCCAGCGCAGTACCGCGCGCACCTCGCAAGAATGCGAGAGAACGAGGTGCGCCGCCGCGCCGCCGAGACGCCAGCGCAGTACCGCGCGCGCCTCGCAAGAATGCGAGAGAACGAGGTGCGCCGCCGCGCAAACGAAACGCCGGAGCAGCGCCGCGCGCGGCTCGCTCGCATGTCGGCGTACGAGGTGCGCCGCCGCGCCAATGAGACGCCGGAGCAGCGCGCGCTATGGCTCAATTACTTTAGTGTTGCCATCCCAACACTACGACGAGGTGCCGCCGAGACGCCAGCGCAGTACCGCGCGCGCCTCGCAAGAATGCGAGAGAACGAGGTGCGCCGCCGCGCAAACGAAACGCCGGAGCAGTACCGACTTTGTAGAAACCCTAATTGGTTCAGTAGAATCCTGGGCACACCATTAAAATTTCGATGCGCTCTTTTGCTCGGGGATGGGCCCAATCAATTCAAGATAAAGGAAATAATCTACGCACGCGCCTCGCGCGAATGCGAGAGAACGAGGTGCACCAGCCGCGCCGCCGAGACGCCAGCGCAGTACCGCACGCGCCTCGCGCGAATGCGAGAGAACGAGGTGCGCCAGCCGCGCCGCCGAGACGCCAGCGCAGTACCGCGCGCGCCTCGCAAGAATGCGAGAGAACGAGGTGCGCCGCCGCGCAAACGAAACGCCAGAGCAGTACCGACTTTGTAGAAACCCTAATTGGTTCAGTAGAATCCTGGGCACACCATTAAAATTTCGATGCGCACTTTTGCTCGGGGATGGGCCCAATCAATTCAAGATAAAGGAAATAATCTACGCACGCGCCTCGCGCGAATGCGAGAGAACGAGGTGCGCCGCCGCGCCGCCGAGACGCCAGCGCAGTACCGCACGCGCCTCGCGCGAATGCGAGAGAACGAGGTGCGCCGCCGCGCCGCCGAGACGCCAGCGCAGTACCGCACGCGCCTCGCGCGAATGCGAGAGAACGAGGTGCGCCGCCGCGCCGCCGAGACGCCAGCGCAGTACCGCGCGCGCCTCGCAAGAATGCGAGAGAACGAGGTGCGCCGCCGCCATCAGAATGACGTCAATGAGGCTGTCGAATTTATTTGTAGATCGCGACTTTGTAGAAACCCTAATTGGTTCAGTAGAATCCTGGGCACACCATTAAAATTTCGATGCGCACTTTTGCTCGGGGATGGGCCCAATCAATTCAAGATAAAGGAAATAATCTACGCACGCGCCTCGCGCGAATGCGAGAGAACGAGGTGCGCCGCCGCGCCGCCGAGACGCCAGCGCAGTACCGCACGCGCCTCGCGCGAATGCGAGAGAACGAGGTGCGCCGCCGCGCCGCTGAAACGCCGAAGCAGTACCGCACGCGCCTCGCGCGAATGCGAGAGAACGAGGTGCGCCGCCGCGCCGCCGAGACGCCAGCGCAGTACCGCGCGCGCCTCGCAAGAATGCGAGAGAACGAGGTGCGCCGCCGCGCAAACGAAACGCCGGAGCAGCGCCGCGCGCGGCTCGCTCGCATGTCGGCGTACGAGGTGCGCCGCCGCGCCAATGAGACGCCGGAGCAGCGCGCGCTATAACACTACAGCTATCTATTATTAGTACATTACTTTACCAAATTTTTAAATCATAATCGGTAAAAATTCACTAATTGTTTCTACAAATATCGATGTTAAATTAAAGGTTCTAAATATCTGATTGGTCTAAATAACAGGTTTCTGTATTCCCATCCTTTATAAACTGTTACAAGATTTTGTTTTTCACTACTGACATCCCGAATCATAAACATTAGTAAAACAGTAGGTCAGCTTTCTGCATTTACTATACCAAACGAGATTAAAATAATTTGAATAGATGTTATGTTAGTTAATGACGCATGGCCGATTGCTCGGAGGATAAAGAACTCCGTCCTAATATTCCTAATAAAGTGTACCTATCACTACCCCTGTTTGCCCTAGCTAGTACAAAAATACTAGAGGCCTAAACCTCATATTTACATTTAAACGTGTTGTTACGGACAGCTCTGCAAAGCGTTTAATTTTAAGTAAATAAATAAATAAATGATTCACATAACTTAGATTTAAGATCGTTGACGTGTGTCTGTC
Source organism: Apotomis capreana (assembly GCA_947623375.1). Classification (NCBI taxonomy): domain Eukaryota; kingdom Metazoa; phylum Arthropoda; class Insecta; order Lepidoptera; family Tortricidae; genus Apotomis; species Apotomis capreana. The sequence goes on from OX392518.1 coordinate 11,709,440, forward strand.
GGTCGTCACTTCAAAGAATTTAATTTACTTCTTGCCAAATTTTATGATTATAATATGTCAAGGGAAAGTACCCTTATAGGTTATGTTATGATTCGACAAAAATTTAAGACAAATTTGTATTTTTAAAGCAGCAAACCAGGTACCTGAGTTTCTGATTTAGATACAAAATTAACCACCGTCTATGCTCCCTGTTTACCATTGTAAATCTTTTCACCTTTGACTTAGAGACGCATTTTATGTGAAACTTGTTTCCACTTATGATGCATTTAATTTGAAGTAGCAGTCTGTGGCCACACTGCATAATGGTATAAAGGCTATTATTGTCAGTTACAAAGGTAAATAGACTCGGCCTTCAAAAATTATTCCTACTATAAGAGTGGTCGCCACTCAAGAACTCGATGGCCCCAGCGGCGATGTTGATTGGCGGTTTTGGCTGATGATGATGATATGATGATAAGAGTGACTCACGTAGTTGAAGTTATCGTCTGTCTCGTGCAGGGCGTCCTTGTGGTTCTTCATGCGCTCGACAAGGCTCTTGTAGAACCCGTGGCAGTAGAAGTCGTTGCGCGTGATCAGGGGTTCCTCAACTGGAATAAAGATTAACAGTTAGAACAGATAAACAGTAGCGATGGTGATCTATAGTTATGATATGTGATACTACTTGTCACTGGATATACACTCGGGTGCAAAGAAATCGGACCACCCCAGCATTTTTAGCAGTTTTCCATTTTCTATTAAAACTGTAAGCTCGACCGTAACAATTTAAATACCACGTGATAGACAATTTTCTGCCCTATCAAATGACACCAATATTCAAGGGCGGGAATGGATATTGTGCAAAATGTGGGCGTGGAAATCACCCCCCTCCAACTGCCTCGTTAACGCATGCACTAATTGGCCACTTACCATTAGGCATAAAACCAGTGATTATCATTGTTTATGCATCATTCGTAATTGATACGTTTTCCTGAACATAACTGTAGATAGTTAACTCATACTATTTATGCGCCAATGACTTGAGGGTAAGGCTCAGGAGAGTTGTGAAAGCCCCTGGACTTATGTTATGTTTTCAACTTTTCACGATTAAATAACATTATTTTTGCAAAAAAAAATTGGTGAGCTCATAACAGAGCGAAACCAAAAAATAAGATTATATTCATTTTTTTTTTTATTAAAGCAGTAACGTCTTGCTTTAATAAAAAAAATATTAATTCGGGTGTAGCACATCGTTACTATTGATTCTCACCAAATTTGAGAATTGCAATTTCTTAAGTTTTTTTAAATGTGCATATCTCCGTAACTGTCTGTCTTAGAAACAAAATATAAAATGGAAAATGTAGTAAATTTAACTCTCTATAATATTGTCGCAGCTTTCTTCTAGCTAAAATGCTCCTCAAGGAAGATATGAGCAAAAATATGAAGAGAGTGCCGGTTTTTTCAATATGGCGGCGGGCGCGGAGGGGGGGGAATTGTGCATTTTGCATTTTAAGCACTGACTAAGCATCCTAGACAACATATCAAAAATTCAAAACTACCAGACCGTTTGTAAGGTCAAAATCCTTTATTCACTGAATTAAAAACCGATTTTTTAGATTTAGTTTTTCGAATGGGGAAATAATACAAATGAATATGAAACTTAGCGTTTTGTATAGCTTTTTGGATGCTATTTTTAATAAATAAATATTTTTTTGAAATTAATAAAAAAAACATGTACCTATAAAACCGGAAGTGAAATTTTCAAAGTATTTTTTTATCACTTCGACCATTTTTATTTTGAATTTTTTACACTGAAATATGTATAGCCAAAGGTATATTTATAATACACTATGAGTTTCATAGTGGAATGCCCATTACTTAGAGAGATAGGTAAATTAATGTACATGCATGTCGCACTGAGCTTTCATACCTACTAGAGGTATAAATAACCCGCATATGAACAAATTTCCTGATCTCACTTTTTTTACCTGTCCGCTTCATATGAAATGCCCCTTTAGTCTTATTTTTTTCTCTCTTTAAAATACATCCATTGGTCGATAGACCCCGCACGTGGAGTGCGGGAGACTTCCATATCACATGCCATGCCCCGCACGCGGTGCTAGCTTTTTAGAATGCACGCCATAGGGCCCGAAATATCTAACGTGTCATAAGCCCGTCTGCGGGAAGTCACCAGGCTAACGTTCCATACGAAAACACGAAAGAAAATAATGCACCGTCCGACCATGATGGTACTTTAAAAAAGAACAGACTTCAGTAAAACTAAAAAGCCAAAAATAACCCGTTCAAGTACAGATTACATTTGGCTCACCCTTCGAAGTCGATCCCAAACCACTCAGTTCTTATATTTATATATTATAGTTTACGCGAGGTTTGGCACCGACAGACTTTTTTTTTTGCTTTTTAGTGATTCATATAAAAGTTCTAGTGGCCATCTGTGGTGTTCATCATCAGTTTCCTTACACCAAATTCTATTAAATTCTTGACTATCAATAAATTACCGAAAGCGCCGTACATGTCCCTATAACATTTGAAGAGTTCCCTCGATTTCTCCAAGATTCCATCATCAGATCCCGACTTAGTGCCAACGGGAACAACTCGGAGTTATACCCATTCCATTAAAAAAAAAAAATTGAAAATCGGTTCACGGTTCTCGGAGATATCGAGTAACATACATCCAAAAAATAAAAAAAAAATTTCGAATTGAGAACCTCCTCCTTTTTTAGAAGTCGGTTAAAAATAGACAAGAACCTAATTTGTGTCTGGTTTAGTGATAGTGACACCCTACTTGAGTGAACACTGAATCCAACATATGCTTTACAACACAGGATCGGCTTACGCAATAGTACATTACATCAGAGGCCGGGAAAATGAGGATTTCCGGCCAAGTAGGTATATACCGCCGGGAATCCGTTTTCACGACGAGGCATGTATAGTGCTTTTCTCAAACATACAAATAAAAAAATATACTTCAAAGAACAACATTTTATTAATTGACAAATAGGACATTTTAGTCTAACAACCAACCTTTAAAAACAAAACCTGTTTTTTGTCAAACCAGCCAGCTGTGTGAATGACCTTGTTGTTGAAACAAAAAAAAGTTACTTTGCAGGCCTAGGCCTGAAAAGCAGTATGAAATCCCTTTAGGTACAGTCCTCTCGAGTTGTTGCGCCCAAAAAGCGATACTTCCGAGCCTATTATAAGGAACGTAAAGACAATATTTCATTGCATGTTTGAGAAATAGTACATTACATACCTAGGCCAGTGACTTTGTGATTGTCTCAGATCGCAGCTGTGTGAATGTGCCATAAATGTGCGATCTAGGGCTATTAGAATTAGTCCTCCCCGTGCAGCGCGTAGCGGGCAGAAAATCCCACTTACGGTCAAGGATGCCGTAATAGTAAATTGCGTAACAAGGGTGGTAAATGAGGAATAACAAACGAGTGTCTATTAGAAGCCCGAAACCGAAGGCGAGCCGCCGCGCAAATGTAAAAAAAGTGTACCTATCACTACCCTACCCCTGTTTGCCCTAGCTAGTACAAAAATACTAGAGGCCTAAACCTCATATTTACATTTAAACGTGTTGTTACGGACAGCTCTGCAAAGCGTTTAATTTTAAGTAAATAAATGATTCACATAACTTAGATATAAGATCGTTGACGTGTGTCTGTGTGTATCTACTATGACTATGTAGTACCTGTAGCTCCGGAGGCAGGAACACGCGCGTGTTGACGAAGCACTCGTTCTGCATTATACACTGCGGAAGTACATGGTGGGGATGCGCGCGTCGGACGGGAGGTCGCGCATATGCATATAGCTGTAGTACGAGTGCGGTACGTAATGTTGACGTGTGTCTGTGTGTATGTACTATGTAGTACCTGTAGCTCCGGAGGCAGGAACACGCGCGTGCTGACGAAGTACTCGTTCTGCGGTACACTGCGGAAGTACATGGTGGGGATGCGCGCGTCGGACGGGAGGTCGCGCATATGCATATAGCTGTAGTACGAGTGCGGTACGTAATGTTGACGTGTGTCTGTGTGTATGTACTATGTAGTACCTGTAGCTCCGGAGGCAGGAACACGCGCGTGTTGACGAAGCACTCGTTCTGCGGTACACTGCGGAAGTACATGGTGGGGATGCGCGCGTCGGACGGGAGGTCGCGCATCTCGAAACTCGCCGAGCGCGCCCAGGTCACGGACATCGCCAGGTCGCAGATCGCCCACATTTTCTGTGACAACATACGATAAATATCAATATCATCCCTCAAAATTTAGCAACATTTTAAATTATCAAGTAATTATCTAAGGGTAGTATTTAAACGCACATCAAAAAAAAACCTTTTACTATGCAAAAATAATCAAAAGTTATATCAAAATTACTGAGTACACAACAAATATTGCACTCAAAATGTTACTAAATATACTACAATTTATATTTGTGGCGTGCATCTATTTATTTAAAAGTAAAGCATATTAAAGTAATGCATAGCTAATAATGACTACCGCACATTATGGAGCGTTTTTTAGGGATATAAAAAAAAACTAACCTAACCTAACCCGGCCGAGTCGGATCTGCTCTGAAAGGTGATTAGGATTAGATGGTTACCTATCTGAAACACTAATTTTTGTTTCCTATCTGTAACGTTTCGCCAAATTTTCATTTGTCCGAAAGCAATTTTTTTCAAAAACTGTTTATTTTTCAGAATAATTATGAAACAAACCTAACCTAACCTACTGGGTTCTTTAAAAAGATGAAAGTAATGTCGTGCTGATGTGTATTTTCTAATAATCTGCAGTACAATTTTTGCTAGGCATTTATTTTATTTGCTGTGCAATAATTAATTTGATGTAAAAAGTATATAATTGATGAAAATAAATTGATAGGCGATTATTTGTTTGCTGTGCCATTAATAATATCCCATTATCTAATCACAAACCACTCATTTATTTTTTCTTATAAACGAAATGTTTATATTCACTCGAGTCGAATTCGTATTGAATTTAATAATGTTCCCCTCTGGCCACGTGGTCCTACTGCCTTTGTTTTACCGATCGTACCACATGAACTTTTTTTTCCGGATGGCTCGATTAACTAATCGGACTATTGAAACTATCATTTTTTTAGACCACGTGGTCCCGCCGATCGAACCACGTGAACTTTTGATTTCCTGTTGGTTCGATTAACTGGTCGGACTAAAGAAACTGTCGTTTTCTTAGACCACGTGGTCCCACCAATCGGACCACGCGTTCTACATGAGTAACGCGAACCTGCATACTGCGTAGAGCGTATTAGGTAGCTTCTCAAGAAATAATATAAAGACACTGTCGAATGTTAATGTTAATAGATATCCGTCACTGACATTATTCCTGCGTTTCTTGAGAGAGATTGATTATCATTATCAATACTAGGAGGTGCCCGCAGCGTATTTTTTTCTTTACCGCAGGCGAATAAAAATATTCTATAATCAATTAATCATTTTTGGATGTCCAGCTATCTCTGTACCAAAATCGGTTATTTGCCTAGCCGATTTGGCGTGATGCGAGGACAAAGGAAATGATGAAAACAGATGGCGCCAGGTTGGCATGCATCACGCTATTAAGATTGTTCCTGATATCATGACCTCTCTCCATAGAAAAAAATATTTTCAAAACAAATCTAGAATTTTATAGTAGAGATTACAATTTAATGTCTGGTCGGACCAAGCAGTCTGACTACGGATCCAGATAAAAATTAACCAGAATTATTTATACTTAAAACGCAAAGGTGGCTTGGTTGTTGTTCTAATAAAATGATTAACTTTTGAGAGGTGAGAAATTGAATAATAGGTACCATTAAAAATCAGTTCATATGGTGCGATCGGTAGGACGAAGCGGATTTACAATTCCTAGTAGTTAGATTAATCGGACTAATTGGAAAAAAAAAGTTCATGTGGTCCGATCGGTAGGACAGAGCGGAATTACAATTCCTGGTAGTCCACTTAGTCGAACCATCCGGAAAAAAAAGTTCATGTGGTCCGGTCGGTAGGACAAAGGCAGTAAGACCACGTGGCCAGAGGGCGTGATACAGACCCATTCTCATACCAAATTTCAGCTTTCTAGTACTAATGATCACGGAGCTAAGCCGCGGACGGACAGACGGACATGGCGAAACTATAAGGGTTCCTAGTTGACTACGGAACCCTAAAAAAGATGGCCGCAACTAAGGCCAAAAGTCACACTGTGCAGTGTGACCACAAACTGCTACTATAAACCAAAAAGTATGATAATTTCAAACACATGTTAGAACAAATGCATCTTTATGTCGAATGAAATAGGGTTAACATTGAAAAAACAATTTGTATGTTTAAAACAGCAAAAGGATGGGAATAGAGAAATCTGTTATTAAGACCAATCAGATATTTAGAACCCTTAATTTAATATATACGATATTTGTAGAAACAATTAGTTAATTATTACCGATAAAGATTTAAAAATTTGGTAAAGTAATGTACTAATAATAGATAGCTGTAGTGTTGGGATGGCAACACTAAAGTAAGAAAAGTCAAATCAAATGATTTTCGTCCCTTCAATAAACAGAAATGAATTTTAAATATGCTCCCGTTTAGATGAGGAAATTCTATTGCGGATTGTTGTGTATGTTTAGAGATGGGTGATAGATCATTCCTATTGTTGGATTTGGTGTCTGAACTGGTGTAGATTGCTATGAATGGCCACGGACATTAAAAACAACAATGATCAAAATTTGCTTGTCCCTGATTAAATATCTCAGATCTTAATTAGGTTATATCACAAAGGTTAGCTCACCTTATTTCGTTATGCGGGCTCGGCGGGCGGGGGCACGCGCGGCTCGCGCAGGCGCAGCGCGCCCTGGAGCGGCATCATACATTTATATATTGCAGCTCCATCATCAGCATCAGCCTGGCCCTCTCCGCCACCCCCTGCCTTGCGGTGGCGAACCGAACCCTTTTGGTGTAGGGACGCCCGGTCGGAAACAGGCGGGCTGTCGATCGCTTGACTGCGTTCATTCAGCCCAAACCGAACCCTTAATTGCTGCAGCTCACGCCGCAGCACCACGCCCTCGAACCGATCTGTTGAAAAGAGAGTGGCTGTAGATAGTTCTTATAATTACATCGCCTAACCCGGACATTTGGCGTAAAACAATTTTTTTCCCCAGACGTGTCTGAAAATTATATTATTGAAAAGACAATCGCTTTATTTTTCATTCACATAAAGTGGTTTACCCCGGGGACACTGAAAAACCTGGACGGCCTCCAAACTAGGACATATCGGGGAAACCCGGACATATGGCAGCCCTATTTAAAATCACAGTCCCGCCTAGAGCGCTCCCATAAATAATTTTCGCTTACATGCAAGCCTGACAAATTTTAGCAATTATCAAACTCACCTGGTAGGCTCTGTCGTTGTCTGTCGTCTGTCTGGGGTAGTGTTAAATTGTTAAGTGTGAAATTTATAAGATCCTCATAATCGCCAACCAGGTCATCCAGATCCATATTGTCTCCGTTAGCCATTAAATCCTGCCGCCTGGCGCCTGCAACAAAATAACCACAAAATATTAACGCGAACATGGTGGTAAATAGGTTTAGAAATAGTTATACTTATAGTCAGTTAGTTAGTGCCACAGTTATAAAATAATTAAGGACAAATCAATTAGATAAAAATATAATAAACCATAATTTAATCAGAATAAAATAGATGTAAATGTATTAAGTTTTATTTTATTATATGAGTACTTACGTTTCAGTTTTATTATTATCAAGCAGAGAATTAAACAAGCGCAGCGTGAGGCTTTTGCCAATGTCGGTTGTGACAGTAATTTCAAACAAACTGGAATTTAAAAAATTCAAAATTTTATATACGGCCAAGGAGCTTATATGTAAAAGACAATATTTTTATTGCTCGAAGAAAAAGGATTTGTTTTTTTACCTAGTGGTATGCTTAGGCTTAGTAATATAAACTTAATAAATTAAAGATTTCCTCTAAGCTTTGTAAAACAAAAATAATTAAAGTGAAATAAAATAAACAGCTGTTTTTTTTTCTGGCAATGACGAAAACCTATAGACGATCGAACAATCCGGCGAACTGATAGAGACGCTGCTATCTGTCAGAATGAGATAGTAATATACGTCTCACAGATAGCAGCAAAGAATATAAGTACTCAAGATCAAGATAGATTCTATCGGTCCGCCGGATTGTTCGATCATCTGTAAGGGTTTAAGCCATAAAGTTCCAAAAAAATCTGATGGCTGTCAGCCTGTTACATAGACTACAATGTAACATAGGCCTGTTATTTTAATTTACGTCAACGAACGGCCAATTTCAAATTGTTTCGCGATTTATTTCGAAAATATCATCATGTCTTCAAATGCATATAGAAAATGTGGTTTGTTATTTTTCTTGAATGTGCTTAACGCGCCACAGGGAAGATGCAGATATCGCCCCCTGCCTGTTATACGGCCACATCTCAAAAAAACATTTTTTTGAGAAATCGCTTGTTAAAGTTTTGGCAGCGTAGTGCGTGGTAGTAAAACGGGGCTTACTCCTTGAGTTTTGGGCCAATTCATTTTTGATTTAGTTTTTTTACTCAAGATTATATAATGCTTCTAATGAATACATTTTTTGTATAAAACATGTATATTTTTTAAGATACAAGGCCTTTAAGTTTGGTACTTAGAGTTGTGGCCGTATAGCACTCATTTTGTTGAAATTTTGAGATGCTTCTAAAACAGCACAAGAAAATTATGGGAAATTGGTTACATGAAAATATAAATATACCCACCAAAATAGTTAAAATACCTATAAAGGTATGTTAACTACTAATCAACTTTTGATACAGTAACATCACTGTCAAGCGATAATCAATTCATCCAGCTTTTCTACTTTTAGGTTCAGGAATACTGGACGAATACTGGTTCGATTCAGTAGCAATTTATGTGAGTCGGTACGGTATTTACTCACAGTTCTATTCTGGCATAGTCACGAATAATAGAATTCCACCTAAATTCAACCGCTCCAAAATAATAGCCACACTGGAACCAGGTAAACCAGGCGACGACGCAAAGTTACAATAGTCTGGAGAGGCTAATCTACATCGAATCGAACCTATTGCAGGCTGGATTCCTTAGTGGCCGGGACTGCTTGGATCAGGTAATGTAGCTCACAATCACAACACACATATAGAGGCTGGGTCAGAGGAAAGAGAAAACCGTGGCAGTCCTTATCAACCTCTCAGCTGCATTCGATACCGTATGGAGACAGTGACTTATCTATAAGCTCACGACCGTGGTGCCCTGTAGAAAGATTGTGAGACTAATTAACTCTATGCTCAGCAATAAGGGAATTCATCGCCTACCTTGAAGCACTCCAAGCAAAGTCAGAAACCTGAACAATAGACTACCGCAGGAATCGGTCCTGGCCCTGCTCCTGTCCAACCTACAACTCGCGATCTGGAATATCTTAGGCAATATTTATAAAAATGGCGACTGCAGTCCGTTGCTAGTAAAACAAAAGTTGCGACATTCCATCTTTGCAACTAAGAAGCAAATTATGGGCCAAAACTCGGCTTCGGAGAGACGGCGATGAAATTAAATCCTACACCAAAGTACTTGGGTGTAACTCTAGACCGCAGTCTCACCTATGCGCCACATATTAGTGAGGGAAAAAGCTACAGACGCGGAATAACATACTCCACAGACTAGCGGGAACTACTTGGGGAGCAACAGCTGATGTGCTACGCACTACCGGTTTTAGCCAAGTTTACTCTACGGCAGAGTATTGCGCGCCAGTTTGGCTCAACAGCGCACATGTGCATTGGATAGAAGTATAGCTGAACCACGAACCAAACCAGGGCTATGCCAGTCCAACTCCCAAAACAGCCGATGTGGCGCCACCATCGCGTCTCGTCCTCTCCCCGCCGCCTCAGCTCTTCCCCCCGGCAGCCATTATACATTTGAAAAGTTTTGACGTTTACATTAGGGGTCTGACAGCTTAGTTCCAAATTTTGCGTAGTAGCGCTGTAGGCGTACCTACTTTTCCGAATCTGTGGTTCAGGTGCTGTCAAACTCAAAATTTTCAATTTGACATTTTGTTTAGCCAAGCTAATAAACATATGACCCATCCATGGTAGTCACATCATAAACGCACCTTATTACTTTTAATATATTTTGTCAATTGTTGATTGGTAAAGATTAAATTTATTTTTGTAAATTTGCTAGCGTTTTGCTTGTTTCAATAGTGGTTTGTAGGGTTCCGTACCCAAAGTGCAATAATTTATTTATTAATCGGGACCCTATTACGAAGACTCCGCTGTCTGTCCGTCCGTCTGTGTGTCTGTCTGTTTGTCTGTCCGCCTGTTTGTCTGTCCGTCCGTCTGTCTGTCCGCCTGTTTGTCTGTCCGTCTGTTTGTCTGTCCATCTGTTTGTCTGTCTGTCTGTCCGTCCGTCTGTCACCAGGCTGTATATCATGAACCGTGATAGCCAGACAGATGAAATTTGCAGATGATGGTATTTCTGTTACTGCTATAACAACAAATACTTAAAACCGAATAAAATAATTATTTAAGTGGGGCTCCGATACAACAAACGTGATCGGTTGCGTTAACTTTGCACCTCATTTGTATGCGGCGCCATACATACCAGGTGCAAACTTAACATAACTGTTTATTTTATTTTATTTGTAATGTTGGCAAATCTTAGTGCATTTCACGCATAATCATTTTTCAACAGCTTGTGTGACTCATTTGAAGGCCATTGAATATAAAGTAACATTCAGCTGATTTCATGTTGCAGGTTTATAAGCAAGGACTAGGAAAGCATTTTTATTCATAGATAGGGTTATTAAATTAACAATATGTCCTTCTTAATATTTATTTATTATTTATTTACTTATTTAAGTTTAAGCAAATCCCGTTTTCTAGCTTGGATAATGTTTTAAATATAGAATAACTTAGCAGGTGATGTTCATCTACAAGAACGTCTATATACACTACAGCCCCTGTAACAAATCAGCCAGCTAGTTATTCTGGACCTAATGTAGAAAGTAAGTGTTCAATCTGTTGCCTTATAAATATGCCTCATACATACATTTTAAAAACTAGATAATTTGTTGTCCACTGTATTAATTTTAAATTGTAATTATTCATGTATTGATTGCTTATTTGCACAAAGGCGAGTCTATCCCTGTAACAAGTCTCTTCCAGCTAACTATTGAGTAAATGAGTTTTACAAAAAGATAAGGAGGTTGCCGTTATACTGTGCGTATAGAAAGAAATACACTCTGTAAATAGTGTGTGTGTAGTGTAAGAAATTAGAAGAAGAACTGTCTGGTCCATGCAACATACTACAAAAAAAGAACTTCATGAAGCTTTTGCTCGCGTTTTAACCTGGTTGCGTTATAACCCCTCTCCCCCGAAAAACTATATGACTACTAGCTGTTACCCGTAGCTTCGCCCGCGTGGTTAAAGGGAATTACTTAACACCATAATTAATGAGTCTTCCCATGGGCATGAGATGTTTTATCGCGGTGAAAAGTTATCCAGTTCAGCCACAACTATCTCCACACACACAAACCATACCATAATATAACGTTGCGATGTGAAAGAAGGACAAACGAACAAATCACTAACCAAATAAGTTACAAATACAACATGAAAAAAGCATTTACTGTCCAAAAGCGGGCTATTAGTTAGAATAATGGTACGTATCCCACAGTGGGAGTCGTGTATAAAGATCATTTTACCAACCTTAAGATCCTTACGGTACCGAGTCTTTATATCTTAATACTGGTGACGGATCTAGTAAAATTTCTGGCAAATAACGAAACGGAGACTGCTAGAAATACACGGCTTGCCACAAGGACTAAAAACCTCAACCTCCCTTTCTGTCCTAGACTTAAGTTAGCAGAATACTGTGCAGACTTCCCAAGCTGTAAAAGTTTTTAACAAGCTGCCAAGAGATCTCAAATGTGTTTCTAGTCCTGATATATTTAAAAATAAAATTAGACATTTTATTTTGCAAAACTGCTTTTATAGTATAGAAGAATTCTTTCATCGTGACATAAATTGATAATAATTAATGTATAGTTTTTATAAAATAAAATGTAGTTAGCATTATTTAAGCACATCGTTTTTATTTAAATAAGATATGATAAAAATATATTGTCAAAACTGGGAATAGTTAACATGTTAAAACTATAATAATTTAAGTGTAATATGTATCTTAGCTAGTAAGTTTTTCAAACACAATGTATAGTGTTACTGAATAAATTGAATTGAATTGAAGTACAATTTCGCAATTCTCGGATGCCGATTGTAGGTACTGTGAATCATTTCAAGGCACGATATAATACAAATATTCTTAATTGCAGTTACAATAAAAAACCGGCCAAGTGCGAGTCAGACTCGCGCACTGAGGGTTCCGTACATACACTTATCCCATCTTAACTGGCCAGGATAAGTTAAGTTTGCACCTGGTATGTACGGTACTGCATACAAATAGTGCAAAGTTAACGCAACCGATCACGTTTGTTGTATGGGAGCCCCAGTTAAATGTTTTTTTCTATTTCATTCGGTTTTTTGTATTTTGTTGTTATAGTGGCAACAGAAATACATCATCTTTGAAAATTTAAATTGTCTTGCTATCACGGTTCATCAGATACAGCCTGGTGACAGACGGACAGACAGACAGACAGACGGATGGTTTGCGGAGTCTTAGTAATAGGGTCCCGTTTTTTACCGTTTGGGTACGGAGTCTTAAAAAATCAGGCAAGTGCGAGTCCGACTCGCGCATGAAGGGCTCCGTACCATAAAACAAGTTTGTTGTATGGGAGCCCCCCTTAAATATTTATTTTATTTTATTTTTAGTATTTGTTGTTATAAAGGCAATAGAAATACATCATCTGAGAAAATTTATCACTATCACCGTTCTTAAAATACAGCCTGGTGACGGACGGACGGACGGACGGACAGCGAAGTCTCAGTAATAGGGTCCCGTTTTTACCCTTTGGGTACGAAACTCTAAAACCCAATAATAATTATGTTTTTTTTTATGTCATAGGGGGCAAACGAGCAAACGAATCGCCTGATGGAAAGCGATTACCGTCGCCCATAGACACCTAGGCATAGACTGTAGGCAGAGATAGATAGCTGACTACTATTAGCGTTCATAATTTGTCAGTGTTTGTTTGCAAATAGACAGAAAGTTAAATATTTATTGAAGTTTTATATTCTCTGTGTAGGACACTGGGACTCAATACGATAGGCAAAAGGCACCATGCATTAACTATTATGTTCTTTTTCAGAATTCTCTGTACTATTAAAGCTGGTGGAGAATACTTGAGTTGATAGTATGTGCTCAAATATCCATGGTCATCAACAGTGCTCGATGCCTCACTCAACTTCCTCAAAAGGTATTTAACTTATGTTCTCTATAATGTGGACAAAAATTGTGCTTACAACAAATAATCCTATTTAAACCATTATATTTTTGAAGAAACTTACGGCACTGACCTTTTTTAGTCCAGATATTTTGATAGCGATCTCAAAAGCGTTAAACGTGTACAGGTCGAAACAATTTTCGTTGAAAGTATTTATTATTAAGCGATTGGCCATGTTTATTCTTCATACTTTTTGGTTGCACGTATTACATGTCATGAAAAATATCTAATTCTGAACTATCAGATAAATGACACATTCTGAACAATGGAGAGGTAGCAGAAACATTATGAGTAATACGTCGTTGGAGACTAAAAAGTTTTTGTTTCTTGGTAACCCTCAAGTTTACATGACTTTAAAGATCCTCATCCAGATTATCACTTATCTCCAGTCCTGGTCCGTATCTTCAGTACCAAGTGATAAAATGGCAACCATAATAAGCCCGCTGGGTTCAGGTTCTGTACCTTATGTACAGAAAGGCTGCACAATTGCAAGGCCTATTTATGAATATTTTTCAACTATGCCAGTCGTGTTCTTAGGGTTCCGTACCTCTAAAGGAAAAAAACGGAACCCTTATAAGATCACTTCGTTGTCCGTCTGTCTGTCAAGATCCTTTATCTTGGGAAAGCGTAGAGGTATCGAGTTGAAATTAAAACTGATTACTGATTACTCATGGATGCGGTCCCTTGCAGCTGTGAAAAAATCAAACATCTAAATTAACGTAAAAAAAGATACGGTCGTTTATGTCGCGTATGTTTAGGTATGCCGCAAAAACGCATATTTCGATATTCTCAAGGGAATCAAAATTTATTGGGTATTTTCCATTGACCTAGAATTATGAAATTTGGCAAGTATTATGATATAAGTAGGTATAGGGAAAACTCTAAAAACTATACATTTGTGATTAAATCATAAAAATATAGTCATTATTTATTTAAAGTACCTACGTAAAACAGTTTTCCAAAGGTAAAGTTAAGTTTGTCGCTCAGTACAGTTTAGCTTTTCGTTAGAGCGATATACAGTGTTTTCATAGTTTGTACGGAATCCTTGATGCGCGAGACCGACTCGCACTTGACTGGCTTTTTTTATAATGGTCACTCAGGTTTTAACTCATATAATATAATTACTAAAACCTACCACATCGTGTTCTAAGCATAGCGTCGTTTGATATTATGTACCTGCTATTACAGGAGTAACGGTTACAACATTAAGGAAGAAGAAAATAACACAAAATGACATGAACAACATGTATCAAGTCCACAACATCTACTGCAAAAGGTATACAAAATCAACTGATTTATTTAATAAAGAGTTAACTAGTATTTGGTATGGTTTTCATAGAGATTACTACAACAACGAATGTAACACCGGAAGATCAGCGCTAGCTCTCGAGCTAGCATCTTACTGAGGTGAAGAAACCTTTTCGTGGCACAGCCATAATAATAGTTGCTAATTGTTTTATTTTATTTTCTTATCATTTCTGTCACATCCTTTATGTAATTATGGTTTATGGTCACGTCACGAATAAATGTGTTTCTTTCTTTCTTTCTAAAAAGATATTTATTTAAGTATTTCTCATTTCTTTTCTTATTTTAACCCAATTTTTTTTTATTTTGATTTTGAAACACTTGTCATTGGCAGGCTAGGTATATGTTTGAGTTGACATACCAGTCTTATTTATCACTACCTGGAGGATAAAGAATTCCTTTTCTCCTAAATCCTCCTTGATTTTTTTTTTTTTTGCGGTGCACGTTACTTGCGCCTTTTCAGACGCGATATGCTTAAATTTTTTGGACTGTAATTTCGGTTCAGAGCTGTACCTAGACTAATGATACTTCAGCATGTAACCACTTAAACACATACAGGAATGGGCCTGCTATTGGATTAGAGAAGTACGACGTATAGCAAGCCGTTGGAAAGGAAACTCATGCACTGACCTGAAGAAACTCCTTGTGGTGTGCTACGGAGACCAGCTCGCACACGTGCCTTGAAGAATTTGGGGGCCCCCTTTGCACTATCACTCCACCAGAGACCAAGGTCCTTCTGCTTGATGCTAACACTTATTCACACACACATTTCGCAAAAAATAGTGAATTAAAAACCGAGATTAAAATGGATTTATTACAGGCGTTTGCGCAGGGTGTCCGCCATCAACCGGCGGTTTTGTCTATCTAAGTTTTTCCCACAGAGGGCGCGGCGCAAGCGCATATTGCACTCTGGGTGCGACAGAGCGCACACGATACATGAGTTGTGCATGAAGAAATAGGACAGAAGGAGGGATCGTTAAGTGGTTACATTGCATCAAATTTTAATTTAATAATGAAAGAAACGGAACATAAAAATAAACGAAATCCAACATCCCCCCGGGCTTGAAGGATTCCCTTCAAAAAAAAAAGGAAGAAAAACTAAATTTAATCTAACAAGAAGCAAATAAGACTATCTGGGGGCACGGTAGTGCCCCCGCCAAGACGAAAAAAAAAAGAGGCGGGGCACTACCTACCTTTTCTCGAACCGTTTCGTCTCATTTTCAAACCCTCATAGTTTCGTCCCAGTCCCGTCCAGAGCGCCCAAATTCACAGGTTAAGATGCAGTTAGGGAACATATGAAATGTACTAAATTTCATTGATCTAGCTTTTATACTTTAGGTTTTATTGGTACCTAAAATACGCCGATTTTGCCACTCACTCACTTATGTATCAAAACCTCTGGGGTACTTCCCGATGACCTAGAAAGCTGAAATTTGGTATGTAAGCTAGTATTAGTACACAAACAACAAAATAATTCTAAAACTTGGAACTTTTACCCCCCAACCCCTTAAACTAGGGGATGGAAGTGTGTATGAAACTTCCGCAAATTTTGATACTAGAGGTCTGAAAATTGAAACCTATAGGGACTCATTGTTATAAATCAATTACGTATTGTAGGACTTTTAAAAAATCACCCCCACCCTTTAAATAAGGGGATGGAAGTTTGTATGGGTTTCCCATAATAGGGGATAAAAGTGTATATATATATGGGGCTAAACTTAAGTATTTCTTAAATACACAATTGTCTACTTCAGTTGACGCTCAAGAAACCCTACAGCCCAAAAAAATTAAAAAAACTAAAGCACCTTACAAAAAGAAATGAGATCCCACCAAAAACATTTCATGTAAAATTGACGGCCAAGACTCACATTCTCATAACGCTTTCGCTGTAAAAAAGTTATCAGATCCCAGGAAAAGCCAAGCCCCTAAGCCCCGACTTTACTAACCCCACCACCTTGGTTTAAAAAGTATGGCATCAACTGGCTTCAAGCCCCTAAACCCGGAGTTTACTAACCCTACACCTTTGTTTCAAAAGTATGGCTTGGCCGTTTCATAGACTACCGTAAATAAGTCTAGCGGACTGTCCGGCCTATATCGTAAGGAATTAAGTTTATAAGTATATATTATCAAAGACATAAACTTAGTTTCTTGATACCATATGGGCCAGACGGTCCGTTGGACTTATTTACGGTACTCTATGAAACGGCCAAGCCATACTTTTGAAACAAAGGTGTAGGGTTAGTAAACTCCGGGTTTAGGGGCTTGAAGCCAGTTGATGCCATACTTTTTAAACCAAGGTGGTGGGGTTAGTAAAGTCGGGGCTTAGGGGCTTGGCTTTTCCTGGGATCTGATAACTTTTTTACAGCGAAAGCGTTATGAGAATGTGAGTCTTGGCCGTCAATTTTACATGAAATGTTTTTGGTGGGATCATTAAGTACTTTATGCTTGATATATTTAACTTAAACTTATAGGAATAAATATTAAACTAGTTAGTAGCAACTCTACTGCGTAGGCAGCGGGCATAGCCGTACAACGGGTCGTTGCAGCTTGCCGCTGCGCGTCTGAACCTCCGCAACGCGTACAACTCCGTCACGTCCAGGAAAAATAGCAGTGACAACACCGAGCGGCCACTGAAGAGGCGGCGCATTGTCTACCTTTATCAGAACTACAGTTCCTGGAGCTAGCGGGTTGGAGGGTGTATTCCATTTTTCTCGACTTTGCAAAGTATGGAGATACTCTGTTCGAAAGCGCTTCCAAAAGGATTGAACGAGCGAGTCCAACAAAGAGAACCGAGATAACATATTAGTTCGTTCGTGACTTAAATCGGCCGCGGGCAAAAGTGGCAAGGGTACGGTTGATATGAAATGAGCAGGTGTAAGCGCGGCCGGTTCCGCCGGATCAGAACTCAATGCGTAAAGCGGGCGGCTGTTGAGGATTGCCTCAATCTGATTGAGCACTGTAAGTAACTCTTCATATGTTAGAATTTGTTTTCCTATAATAATAAAAATGTAAAAGCGAACCCAGAACTCTTCAAGACATATCGAGACGTATCAAATTTCAATACAAGGTACCCTGATAGGCTAGTAATGCCTTACAAAAGAACAGCTTTGTATGGCAAGAACACTTTCTGTATGAGTATTAAAATATATAATAGGCTTGATCAGGAAATAAAAGAATTACCTTTGAAAACTTTTAAAATAAAACTAAAAGCATGGCTTGTGGAAAAGACTTTTTACTCTGTAGCTGAATATTTTACCTCCTTTGATAGGCGTTGATTGTTAGTTATAAGTTGTAAAATTTTGCATGCCAGATGCTGGTGAAATATGTATTGTGCTATATTATTGTCTGACCAACTTATGTACCATATTTCAAGCAAAATAAAGACATTTGTATTTGTATTTTATTTACTATGACACGATGAAGATGAGTCTTGAATGATTTAATATTACCCTCCCAGATTCCCCCAAAATGTGGCGCGTTAGGAGGATTCAACTTCCAAGTTATACGGTTTTTCAAGAGTTCTTCTTGGAATGTTTTAAAATAATCTTCGGTCCGAAGAAAAGAGTGAAGCTCGTTTAAATAAGCTTTAGAAGCTACAAAGTTAGTACCCTGATCGCTATAAAGAACCTTAACCGGACCACGTCGTGCAATAAACCGCTTGAATGCGTTTAAAAACGATTCGGAACTCAAAGACGAAGCGAGCTCGGTATGAACGGCTTTGGTCACCAGACAGATAAATACACATAACCAAGTTTTTTGGCTGTGTGCTCCTCGTTTTCTGACCATGGTGATGTGGAACGGACCGGCATAATCGACGCCAGTGTGTGTGAAGGCTTTACTTTGCTCAACACGACATTCTGGAAGGTCAGCCATTGCAGGAAAAGTACCAACTGGTTTAGCGCGGAAACAATCATTGCATTTATGAAAGCGCTGCCGTATAATTCGGCGCGCGGAAAGGATCCAATATTTTTCCCTCAGAATTGACAGCAAGAGTTGGGGGCCGGCGTGTAAGTTTTCACGATGAGAAAAGTCGATTAAAAGTTCAACTATGTGCCCATTTTTGGGTAGTAGTGCAGGATGTTTGTTACAGAAGCTAAGAGACGAATTTCCTAGCCGGCCTCCTACTCGCAGGACGTTGTCAACAATAAAGGGGAATAGTTTGCGTAAAGAGGGTGAGCAAACCCTTCCGCATTGGATATTGCGAATATCGTCAGCAAACGCGACTTGCTGAACAATCTTGACCACCAGCAACTCAGCTGTATCGAGGTCCGCAGCAGTAATTTCACGGGAGCGAGGAATTTTATTAAGAAACTTCAAAACAATCGCGACGGTTTTGAGAAATCGATGCCATGACGAGAACCTCTTGCTCAACTCTAAGAGCCAGTGCTCATTGCTACTGTTATTAGCAGTGACAAGAGCTGTGGATTTTTCCTCTGGCAGCTTCGCAGACGACGAAGGCGAGAAATTGGTTACAGGCCAGTCCTTAATCGGTAACGACGCCCAAGGAGGACCTTGGAACCAGAGATCATGATCCTTTAAGCGAGAAGGTAAGAGCCCACGCGAAAGACTGTCAGCGGGGTTCTGAGACCCAGGTACATGATAGAAATGTTCTGAGGCGAAATTGTTCTGACACTGAGCTATACGATTAGCCACAAAGGTATCGAACTTGTGAGGTGACGAATGCACCCAGCAAAGCGCGACCTCAGAGTCAGAGAAAGCGTAAATATTGTCCACTGGATGGCGTTGTGAGAGAGAGTCGTGAACGACACGAAGCAGGTTCGACATTAAAACGATGGCGCAGAGTTCAAGCCTGGCCACAGTCACCGTCTTCACTGGTGCGACCTTGGATTTGGAGCAAATTAAGCGAACGATAGGATCGCGATTATCGTTTGTGACGTGCGCGTAAATAACGCAGCCGTAGGTTTTCTCGCTAGCGTCAGCAAAAGCTAAAAGCGTTAGCTTTGAATTTGCTTCAACACCCAAGTGCCGCGGAAACCTGAAAGTCGAAATCAAAGGAAGCTCGCTTACCAACTGGTGCCACAAGTTTAAAATGTGAGGGGGCGGCAGAACGTCCCAGTCCAATTGCAACAGCCACAGTTCCTTGATTAGAAGCTTAGAGTAGAGTACGACCGGGCCTACAAGACCGAGTACGTCATACAAGCGGGCGGTGGCAGAAAGAATAGCACGCTTTGTGCCAATAAGCTGCGGAGGTGAGACGGTGAAAACAAACTCGTCAGAGCTAGGAAGCCATTTGAGGCCTAAGATCTTTAGAGAGTCGCCGTCATTGAAAGAGATGGAGTCTGACTGGCGGTGCGTTGTGGGAATGTGCTCTAGCAGCTGCGGGGAGTTGCTAGTCCATTTCACTAAATCGAACCCACCAGCCTTGAAGAGGCTGATTAACTGGGTCGCTGTCGTAACTGCTTCCTCGGATGAAGAAGCAGAAGAAGCTAAATCGTCCATGTAAACGTCTCTTTCAATAACGGCGGCAGCGAGGGGGTACCTTTCGCGCTCGTCATCGGCGAGCTGGCGAAGCGTGCGCAATGCAAGAAAAGCTGAAGACCTGAGGCCAAACGCAACGCGGTTAAAGCAATATGCGTCCAAGGAGTCCTCAGGAGAGAAGCGGTATAAAATTCGTTGAAAGGAACGGTGCGAGGGATGTACTTCTATGCACAAGTACATCTGACGAACGTCAGCGAAAAAACATATGCGGAAAATGCGAACATTTAAAAGAATGTGAAAAATGTCTGACTGCAAATTACACCCTGTATGAAGGATGTCATTAAGAGATAGACCGTTGTCAGTTTTGCAACTCGCATCCAGAACAATACGCAACTTTGTCGAAGACTTGTCGTTGCGAATGACAGGATGATGCGGCAGGTAAAAACCTGGAGCGTGGTGTTCTTTAGGTGGAACGAGAGAAATAATGCCTTTCTGTAGGTAGTCACGAATGACTTCGTCATAACTTTCGCGAAGCTGCGGGTTTTTCGATAATTTACTTTCAAGCATAAGGAATCTCTTTTTCGCGGTTAAGAAAGAATTTCCTAAAGTGTCAGGACTTTGTTTAAACGGCAGGTCAACTGCGTAAGAACCATTATCGTTACGCGTCGTAGTTGACGTAAATATCTGCTCACACTCCTGATCGTCAGGGCTCAAAAACTTTTTTGAAGGAAGTTCTTCCAAGTTCCAAAATTTTTGCAAACTTATATTTAACGGTTCGTGGGTGAACGCACAGAACGCGCGCGTAGTTTTAGGTGGGGCGGCTATATTA
The DNA here is from genome assembly GCA_947623375.1 of Apotomis capreana. NCBI lineage: Eukaryota > Metazoa > Arthropoda > Insecta > Lepidoptera > Tortricidae > Apotomis > Apotomis capreana. The sequence continues at coordinate 11,730,455 of OX392518.1, forward strand.
ACGTCTCCCAATATTATATATCCGAGCGTTGTTTTTAAAGCCCAAGGCGAGTCGGCATATCGAATTTTGTCAGAACATAAAATTTCGCAGAAAAGATTGACACCTAGGAGCATGTCAATCGACCCAGGCTCATTAAAACTATCGTCTGCCAGATGTAAGTTTTTAAAGCAGTCTAACTCGGCCAAATCAACGCGCGCGTCAGGTAAGTTTGACGTAATATTTTCAACGACAAACGGCTGAATGGAGTAAATATCGTTATTACTTTCGTCAAAACGAGAAACAAATTTAGCCGAAGATATTCCGCGTATTTTTTGCGTAACGCCTCCAATTCCTTGAACTTGTGTAAAACGATGTTGCTTAATAATCGGCAGCGACAACCGTTTGCAACACGCAAGAGTAATGTAGTCACTTTGCGATCCCGGGTCAACAAGTACACGAACGTCATGATATTTACCGCTAATATCGCAAAGTTTAATTTTTGCAGTACCTAACAATGTTGTTTTATTATGAGTAGAATCATTCAAAACATTCCCGGCAGAAAGATGATTTAATGTTGAAGTAGGCTGCAAATAGCTATTAACCTGTCTCGACGACGCGGCGTTATCAGTTTCTTTTGTTAAGTTTAGGGCGCGGTTTGGTTCACAAGCGGGAGCGGAAATCTCATTATTAGTCTCGGTAGTGACGTAATTATGCGATTTATTACCTTGTTTATGTTGAGAATCGAAATGCAATAAAGTATGGTGTCGTGCGGCACAAATATTGCAATTCCGCTGCGAAGTGCAGGCGGAAAATTTGTGTTTAAAACTAAGGCAGTTATTACAAATTGAATTTGTTTTCACAAAATTAAATCTTTCATGAGGAGTCATCTTGGAGAACATTGAACATTGATATAAATGTTCGTGTTTATTAGTTTTACACAACAAACAATTAGCCGTGGATACAGGCTGCGTATTAACAAAGGTTTTTGTTGGATTATTTTTTGGAGTAGGTAAATTTTTAATAGTACTAGGACTAGGTTTGTTCTGATATGAAGACAAAGTTACCTTTGTGGTTGAACGCGATACTACTTTGGTTTGTTCCTTTATAAACTCGATAAAATTAGCGTAAGTGGGACAACTTTCTTTGCGATAAAACATTTCGAATAATTTGACTGTTTCGGAATCTAATTTTTGTAGCGCTATATGCAAAAACAAGAAATCCGCTAAATCTTCTAACTTTAACGCCTTCAACGCATTTACTGCAGCATCAAAATTACACAAAAACGAATCTAAGTTCACAGACGTGCCTGCTATGATCGGCTTAAAGTCCAATAGCTGATTAGCGTATCCCGCGGCTAGGGCGCGTTTATCCTCATATTTATCTACGAGCGCTTGCCATATGATTTCATAGTTTTCTCCCGTAGCCGGTAAGCCCGCGCAAATTGACCGCGCCTTATCCGTCAATTTGCCCACTAAAAATTGAACGCGTTCGCTATTCGTTAAGCGCGGATTGTTGTGTATGACACTCTTAAATTGTTCATAAAACAAAGGCCAATTACGAATTTGACCATCAAACGAAATCAATTCGAAAGATGGTAGTTTATGGTTTAACGTATACTGTTGCTCTGGGCGCTGTGAATCGCGAGCCCTTGCTGTTAATTCTGATTGAACTCGTTTTATTTGACAATACATCTCTTCAAATGATATCCAAGGTTGATAATTAACCGTGGCATTTGGTTTTAATTGTATTACGCGTGCATTGTATGAATCCAAAACGCGTTCGAAATCTGACCTTAATTGGTCAATATTTGCGACATTGTTAAAAAACGTTTCACGTTGTGATTCATCCTCACGCGCCTTAAGAGATAAGGTATATATATTTTGTAAACGCGTAAATAACGCATTACGCTTAGCTTCCAAGACAACTAGATCACTACGACTGGGTTCGCCTTGTGCTTCTTCCTTTGTGTCATTTTTCGACATCGTTAATTAAATGTGCGTTACGTATAAATATATGAATAACTCACAATAGAAGAGTACCTACTCGTACTGTTTAAATAATCAAGTGCAAATATAACGGCGGTGTAAAAATAACTGTTCGTCGACAAAGTCGGTTAAGAGATAGACAACTGCGCGCGGTTGGCGGACAAGCGAATATGTTATTAAATAAGTAAGCGGGTAGCCCGATATAAAGATACGGGCGCTGAAATGCAAGCGAGAAAAATGAAATAATATGTCGATAATTATGTTTATCACTTTAGATATTCGTCAGTATGAAACCACTTAATGCCGATTAGCGGGAAAGAAAGAAAGGATAAATTAGTTGACTGCGTAGCGGGGCGGAAAGATAAATAATGAAATCAAACTAATTTAAGTATAATAATCAAGCATAAGTTACTTTGTTCTAAATTTCATACAGAGAATGAAATGTATGTGAATTTATGTTATGAAATGTTGTTTAAGAATGTTTAGCAGCTATTTAAATACCAATAACTAGGTTGTAAATTGAATTTAATTGTAATAACTAGAACTATTGAGTGCGAAATGAAGTAAAATACTATGAATCCGGTTCGAAGGACCATAAATGGAGGATAAAGAACTCCTTTTCTCCTAAATCCTCCTTGATTTTTTTTTTTTTTGCGGTGCACGTTACTTGCGCCTTTTCAGACGCGATATGCTTAAATTTTTTGGACTGTAATTTCGGTTCAGAGCTGTACCTAGACTAATGATACTTCAGCATGTAACCACTTAAACACATACAGGAATGGGCCTGCTATTGGATTAGAGAAGTACGACGTATAGCAAGCCGTTGGAAAGGAAACTCATGCACTGACCTGAAGAAACTCCTTGTGGTGTGCTACGGAGACCAGCTCGCACACGTGCCTTGAAGAATTTGGGGGCCCCCTTTGCACTATCACTCCACCAGAGACCAAGGTCCTTCTGCTTGATGCTAACACTTATTCACACACACATTTCGCAAAAAATAGTGAATTAAAAACCGAGATTAAAATGGATTTATTACAGGCGTTTGCGCAGGGTGTCCGCCATCAACCGGCGGTTTTGTCTATCTAAGTTTTTCCCACAGAGGGCGCGGCGCAAGCGCATATTGCACTCTGGGTGCGACAGAGCGCACACGATACATGAGTTGTGCATGAAGAAATAGGACAGAAGGAGGGATCGTTAAGTGGTTACATTGCATCAAATTTTAATTTAATAATGAAAGAAACGGAACATAAAAATAAACGAAATCCAACACTACCAATATTATGACCTGAAAGTCCAAAAGTTTGAAGTTATTGCAACCTGTTCACTTGTTAACAATTCTTTTTATTTTATTCCAACGTTCCAATTATATGCACTTGGCGCAGTGGTAAAGCAGCTGCCTACTGAGCCAACAGTCCTGGGTTCAAATCTCGACAAGGGCAAATATTTGTGTGATGAACATGAATATTTGTACCTGGGTCATGGATGTTATTTGTATTTAAGTATGTATTTAAATAAAAATTTCGATCATGTTGTCTGATATAAAAAACTTTGAATTTATCTATAAAACTATGTATATTGTCGTCTAGTGTCCATAACACAAGCCTATTCAAGCTTACTGAGAGACTAGTTTGATTTGTGGGGGGTTGTCCGACCAAACCTGCCAAACGGCAGGTTCAAACCTCACTAACCTAACCTAACCTAGCAGTTTGGTTCGCGGCCAGCCGTGTTATAAAGTGTTTTTTTTTGGAATCTGTTAAATAGAAAATACCACAACTACCGGGTAAAACGTATCTAACACTATCAATAAAGGGTACTTAATAAATTATAAAAATCGATAAACCCAATAAAAAGAATATAATACATTCCAAAATTATAACGCAATCTGATATATAAAATACTAGCGCCCCGCCCCGGCTTCGTCCGGGTGCGATGCTGATAAATTATGCATGTATTATACATATAACACTTCCTCTTGAATCACTCTATCTATTAAAAAAACCGCATCAAAATCCGTTGCGTAGTTTTAAAGATCTAAGCATACATAGGGACAGACAGACAACAATAAGTGAATTTGTTTTATACTATGTAGTGATATCTATCAGAGCAGCATAACCAACCAAGATTTTCCCGGCAGGTCGCCTGGTCATTCACCGCAGAAGTATCCGAAGACGCGTGCCGAGGCTTCATGTCGTCCTTGCCATCAGTGATGTACGCTCTCGGAGCCCTGGTATCCATCATCCTTGGCTGGGTGACGACGTACCTCAACGTGGTGTATATTAACTTCAGTCTGTCGGTCGCCAACATCTTCGCGATGTGGATGCTGCCGGAGAGCCCTGTTTACTTGCGTTTGATTGGGAAACATGATGTAAGTATAGCCATGTATGTCCGTTTGATTGAGGCTTTCGTTGTAAGAGAAGTGCGGGAATATGGAAAGTAGTACTCCGCTGTAGACTCTTGATCATAAAATATTGGGACCGCATCATGTCAGTTAAAACACGAGTTGGGCCCCTGAGTTGTTTATACCAAGGCTTTGGTGCCCCGGAATGATTTTAGAAGAAGTAAGCCAATCCTGTTCTGGCTTACCCTGCGATTTCTTTGACGCCACGCGACTGATGGTGAGATGAGGGGTTTGAAAAATATTCTTTTATCTGATTGGGTGGTAGGCGTCCTGCTTGGTTCACTATTATCTTGTAGAAACTTTTTGACTTATATTGGTTTTGCATAACGATACTTGGCAGAAGTAACGTTTGGCAGAAATATCTTACGCAGAGTATGCTTTGGCATAAATCATTTCGCAGATTTTTATAATACCGAATCTTATATTGGCATAATGTTGATGAGCATAACAGTCTTCTAAACGAATAGTACTTTCGCAGATATTTTTTGTGCATAATTTTTAGGCGGCACAAAGTTATCAAGCCGAATTTATGCATTACAAATTGTTGTGACTATATATTTTGTACATGGAGTGGTATGGTAATGGTAGCCGGACGTTGCCACGCGGCTCGCTCGTTCGCTCGCTCGTTAGGGTCTCAGTTCAACCTAACACTCCTCCTCGCTTCGCTCGTCGTCGTACCTAACCTAACCCAAGTCGGACCTGCCCTAAGGTGCAATCAGTACCTAATTTATGCATTAAACATTGTTGTGATTACACATTTTGTCCATGGAGTGGTATGGTAGCTAGCCGATGCCGCGCGGCTCGCTCGCTCGTTAGGGTCTCAGTTCAACCTAACACTCCTCCTCTCTTCGCTCGTCGTCGTACCTAACCTAACCCAATTCGGACCTGCCCTAAGGTGCAATCAGTACCTAATTTAATAAATTAAATTTATGCATTAAAAATTGTTGTGATTACACATTTTGTCCATGGAGTGGTATGGTAGCCGGCCGATGCCGCGCGGCTCGCTCGCTCGTTAGGGTCTCTGTTCAACCTAACACTCCTCCTCGCTTCGCTCGTCGTCGTACCTAACCGAATCCAAGTCGGACCTGCCCTGATGTGGAATCAGGACCTAATTTATGCATTACAATTGTTGTGATTAAAAATTTAGAGGCAGTTGCCCCGCGGCGGCAAGATACCTAACACTGCTCCTCGAACCGCTCGTCGTCGTACCTAACGCTACTTACATTCTACTACGTAAAGTTTACTTAACGCACTTTTCTGCTAGTAGAAAATAATTATGCTATTGTAATCGTATGCTATAAGATTATTATGGTACATAAAATTATGCTAAACCAAAGTCGGCCAAAGAGATATTCTACAAAACAATGTGCTGCAAAATGTGTCGTATGCGAGGTAGTAGTAATGCCAACTATACATTTATGCCATCTTACTGATATGAATAAACATTATCGTTAAATTAATAAAATTATGTTTATTTTATAGACATTGACAAGACTGGAAAAAATGACAAGACAGAGAGTCGATATGATATATGGAAAGTATTAAAGAGGTTTGCGAAGTGCCAAATGAGTTTGTAACATTCGTCTGCCTTTCTAAGACTCAATTTTCCATTTCGTCTATTAAGCGTCGGGGTGGTCTAACGATACGCTTGCTGCGACGTGGAGCCATAGGTGTAGTCGGTGTGTTGGCCGCGTTCTGCGGTGATCGTGATGTAGCAGCTTCTGGAACAGCTTCAGATGCGTTTTCTGGCACTTGAGACGCTCTAGGTATTTGTGCAGTTTCTAGTATTGGGGTCGAAGATGCGACTGGCGTAAGATGAGTGTGAGATGTCCGTCCAGAGGAACCTTCGTCGTCACCAGTGAGTCGGGGACGTATATGGTCCGCGTGATACCTCCTTTCCACACCCACTGGAGTGTTGATGACATATGAGTATCGATGAGTCCGTCGTGATACTGTGGCTGGTTCCCATCGTGATTGATCTCTAGCACGTACATACACAGTATCACCGGGTCCATAATTCGGCGTCTGGTCATCGGAGTTCACGTTAGCTTGTATTTGCTTGTATTGTAATGACCTTTTGGCACTTGGTCGGGCATTATCAAAGACGCAAGCTATCTGACGCCCAAACATCAGCTGGCTCGGCGCCTTGCCAGTGGTGCTGTGGGGAGTGATGCGATATGCAAAAAGGAAATGTTCAAGTCGTTTCTTTAGACTCTCTGTGCTTGAGGACATTCTGGTTTTGAAAGTCCTTACGAGACGTTCTGCTAACCCATTTGTTCTTGGATGGTAAGGTGATGATTTAATATGTTTAATTCCGTTATCTTTGCAGTAACTCTGGAACTCCTGAGAGGTAAACTGCGGCCCATTATCGGAGACTAAAAACTGAGGAAGGCCAAAGGTAGCAAAAATCGTGTCCAGTTCATCACACAGTTTAGTAGTTGTAATCTTTGTCATCGGTTTGACCTCAATCCATTTGGAAAATGCGTCTGCGAGGACCAACCAATATAAACCCTCAAAAGGTCCAGCGAAATCGACGTGAATCCTTTCCCAAGTTTGATCTGGCAGGGACCAAGAGAAAATAGGCAACTCTGGGTTATTAAGACGGTTCTCCTGACACTTGCGACAACTTTTCACGTGTGTGTCAATATCTTCCTCAATGGTTGGCCACCATACGTAAAAACGTGCCAGTGCTCTCATTGCTGATATGCCTGGGTGTCCACGATGCAGATACGTTAAGGTCGTTTTCCTTAGTGTGTCGGGAATTATAATTCGACCTTGCCACATTATAATCTTATTTTCTAGCGAAAGTTCACCGCGTTTGCGAGCGTATGGTTTTATATCGCTTGAGTATTGCTGTTCACGCCAGCCGGTTTTAATGTGCTGTGATACGTGTCTGAGTGTGGTATCCTTTTTTGATTCTTCTTTTAAGATCTCCTCCGAAAGCGCGAGATCGGTAAGTCTAACTGACTGCAGGTGTGACACAATCTTGTGGACTGCGAGTTCAGCTTTGGAAGGTAGCTCTTCCGGATTGGGCATTCGTGATAAATAGTCGGCAATCAGATTGTTACCACCTTTTGTGTATACGATGTCGTAATCATAGCTCCCTATTATCAAAGCCCACCGCACTAGGCGGTTATTAGCAAGTTTCGGTAAGTTGCGTTGAGCCCCCAGGATGTGTATGAGAGGCTTATGATCGGTAACCAGCGTGAATTTGATACCACGAAGATATTGATCGAACTTCCGGACAGCAAAAAAAATTGCAAGAGCTTCGCGGTCTATGACAGAGTATTTGGATTCCGCAGGACGAAGTTTCCTTGACGCAAAAGCGATTGGTTGTTCAACGTTGTTCTTCTTATGGAAAAGTATCGCTCCGACGCCTTTTTCTGATGCATCACAGGCTAAGAACAGAGGGCGATTGTCATCGAAGGCTACAAGAGGCTTGGAGCGTACAATCAAAGACTTTGCATGTTCAAAAGCCTTAATTTCTGTGTCTGTCCATCGCCATTTCAATCGGCTTCCTGTTAGTGCGTGGAGGTCGGCACAGACACTGTGTAAATGTGGTATGAAACGCTCGTAAAAGTTGACTAATCCAAGAAATGACCGCAGCTCCTTGGCGTTTGTTGGAGGGGAAGCTTTGGCGATTGCTTCAATTTTCGATCTTGTAGGACGAACTCCATTTTTGTCAATTGTGTGACCAAGGTACTCCACTTCAGATTGTAGGAAGGTGCATTTCTTCAAATTAACTTTTAATCCGGCTTGTTCGAGTCTTTCGAAAACGATTCGTAGTGTTTGGAGGTGGTTTTTGTCATCCTTGCCTGTTATTGCAATGTCATCGAAGTAGACTGCCACGTTCGGTATTCCTTCTAGGAGTTTGTCAAGGTAATGCTGAAATATTGATGGAGCAGTGGAAATCCCAAATGGCATTCGATTGTAGGTATAGTAACCTTTGTGCGTCGATATTGTTAGGAATTGCTTTGAATCAGGACTTATTTCGAATTGAAGGTAAGCGTCTTTTAGGTCAATTTTAGAAAATTTCTCTCCATTTGCGAGGTTCTGCCGTAACTGGTCGAATAATGGAATTGGATGTGCGTGTGTGATCAGTACGGGATTGATTGTGCTGCGGAAATCACCGCATATTCTGATCTGACCGTTGGATTTGACTACGTTGACTGTTGGTGTTGCCCATTGAACTGGTGTGACGTTTGGATCTACTTGTGTTATAATGCCTTCTTCAACTAGACGTTCTAGCTCAACTTCTATATTCTTCTTCATCGAAAATTTGATCGACCTTGCTGGAATGTGTTTCGGCTCAGCTTGAGGTTTGATGTGTATGTTTACTTGGTAATTTTTGACTTTTCCAAGTTTACCATCGAAAAGAGCAGCGTGTTTGTTTAAGACCTCCTTTAGGGTATTAGATTCGTGTCGGGTGTTTTTGATAGAGTAGACTGGTTTGGGAAAGTCCATGTGGAACATTTCACTCCACTGTAGGCCGAATAACATTGGTTCTGCTGACTTCATGACGACGACAGGTAGTGTTTTTTCCTCCCCTTGCATCTGTACTGTAACGTCTGTAAGGCCCTTTGGTTTGAGTTTGATGTTGCCGTAGGCGCGTAATCCTGGAGCCTTCGTGAGAGGGGGTGCCCCGATACGCCTCCAGAACTTGGTGCTGATAATTGAATAGACGGAGCCGGGGTCCCAATCTAACGTACAATGAACGCCATTGATTATGACGTCTATCCGCTTGCTGTCTTTGCTTTTTGTAAGGTTGATTTGACAAACAGTATCTGTGTCGTCGTCATTGTCATCTGAGTCAGATGTTTGTGAAGAGTCGTTATAGCTTCCGTTATGTTTCAGCTTGTACAATTTGTTTCTTTTAGTAAAAGTCCTTGATGTGTTGTCGTTTCGATTAGGTAGACATGCTTTGCCTGACTTGATGCAACAGTCTTCGAAATGACCCTGTATATGACACTCTTTACATGTATGAGCTTTGGCTGCGCATTGATTTAGTGGATGTCTTTCTGCCTGGCCGCATCTGAGACATTGATGAGTTCGTAGTCTGCGTGGCGATGAATGTGTTGATGGCTGATGAGGTCTATTATTTCTTTTAACTTTGTTGACTTTGACGTATCCATCTTCATCGCCTTCTGCTCGTTCACGTGACTGTGCAACGCTGAAGATTTGTGCAAACGTGACTTCTTTAATTTTTCCGTCTAAAAGTTCTTGTAAGTCAGGCCATTTTTGTTTCAGATCGATCTGCAACTGTTGGTGGTTGAGGCCGGTGGCAAAACGGTCACGTAGTTGTCGCTCTAATAGATTGTCGTTATAGCCGCAATCTTTGCTTATTTCTTTAAGTCTGTTAGCGTAGTGTTCCATTGATTCATTTTCAGCGCGTATGCAGTTCCAGAAGTCTGTAAGTGCTCTGTATCTTGTGCGCTTTATTCTGTACAGGTCGAGAAGCTTTGTTCGGATGTCTGCATATGTACTGGTTTCAAAATGTGGTGTCAGAGCAACTTTTATGTCGTGAAAAGTTTCAGGAGTGAGGCAGGCGAACAGAAGCTCTTTCTGAATTTTTCGTGCGTCTTCTTCCCAAAGTCCGCATTTTGTTTCGAAATAGTCAATAAAGTTTTCGATCGTTGTGTCATCAGGATTGAATTTGTCACCTTTAAAACTGTTGTAAATGGGTAAGGCCGCGGAAAGTTACCAATTTGGACGTTTAAAATTTACCCAGCTGATTAAAAAAAATTGGTAACCCCTACTGTTTCAAAAATATTTTTATCATATGTAGATATAGGAATTCTCATGGTCGCAAGTAAGATAATTAATATAAACCCCTTTATAAAAATACTAAAAATATATTTCCGTCCAAAACGTAACGAAAGTTAGTTAAATTTTTCGACCACGACTACTAAAAGCTCTGTTATTTTTATGATATTTCAACTTTCATGGGCATACTTTTGTTTTAAACTAAAATTTATGATATAAGGATAGTTCTACTGATTACGGAATAATGATAATATAATCATTTTAATTTTTTATCTTACATTATTTTAATGGACCAGCATTCCACACTTATGTTACAATACTTTCGTGACGCTTTATGTAGCTTGTTTTTAAATATTTTTTGGCGAAAATACGTTAACGTGCACTGGCAACTCATATTCTAGTAGGGCAACACCGATGAGCAAGTCCAAATCCGTCAGTTTGTCAACAAACGCAATTCAAAGTAGACACAGTCATAGTTTCGTGAAAGTACCCCCAAAGTGTCGTGTGTGATTTTAAAGGTAAGGAGCGATTGTATTTAATCAGTTTTTTTTTGTACAATAGCGTAACGGTTTTCAAGCAAGTGACACGTATTATTGTATTAAAAATGTCTTTATTTCACCATGAAAATCCACTTTTTTTCAAAAATACGTTACACTTTCGTTACGAATATGTTACATTTTTGCAAAATGTTACGTATTTTCTACGTAACATAACGAATAAATGTTGTAAAGGGAAGTGCACACAGATTATACTAACTTAAATTAGTTTTATTAGATTTTTAATGACCCGAAAATATACAAAGTCGATCAAAACAGCTGTACAATAATAAAATAAATAAAAACAACATCTTAATAAAAAAAACTGTTTTAAGAAGAAAATAATTTATTTTCGACCTCAAGTCACAGTAGAATCATTGATTCTAAAGCTGTTTTATTGTTTTACGGTCGTCTTGTTACTAGTATTGGGTACCAGCAGTGAACAAATAGTAATTACTGCCACCTGGTACAAAATGAGAGGCTTTAAAACACTAGAGCGGTTTGGGTTTCATTAGTTCCATTACTCGCGTGTTTCATTATATTGATTTTAATGTGCCATGAAAATTTTGTTTACGGGCAATATAAATCTAATAATTTTATAACTTGATTTTTTTTCTTAGCTACGTTATTTAATGGGAATATTTTCCAGTATGATCTAAGCTTTATAACGACTTGTGTTACGTTTTATGATAACATAACGTATATCTTTTTATGTTACTTCTATGTCACATTGGTAACTTTCCGCGGCCTTACCCAAATGGTGTTTCTGCTGGTAGAGCTAGATGACTCCGTGCCGTTTGTCGTGTTCGGTGTGGAAGTCACTTCAGCCGCTTTGTGTTGTTGTGATAGTAACAATTGTAAAATGTCCGATATTTGTTTCTGTTGTGCTGCCTGCAATTGCAAGAATTTGTCAAATTGTTCGCTGTTCATTTTGTCTTTTAATTCTCGTCGCCACTGATATGAATAAACATTATCGTTAAATTAATAAAATTATGTTTATTTTATAGACATTGACAAGACTGGAAAAAATGACAAGACAGAGAGTCGATATGATATATGGAAAGTATTAAAGAGGTTTGCGAAGTGCCAAATGAGTTTGTAACACTTACCATTCGACCGAAAGTGTTTCTGCGAAATGTGTTATGCGAAGTGTATTTCTGACCAATATTATACTGCCAGATGAGGGTAACCCATCCTGCTTGTCTCTTATAATCTTATACCATATGAGGAGTCAAACGGTTCCTTTATAGTAATTATAAAATTAGATACTATACGAAGTACTAAAAATTCTTGTATTTTAATGGGCTACTTTCAAAATTCAGTATAATGCCCTAAATATCTTTTCACACTATTTAATAAACGTGATTTTGGAACGACATTTCAGTTTCATTAACAAAATCAACACAAAAAAGAATTATGAAAATCGGTCCGCAATTGGCGAAGATATCGGTGAACACGCATAGAAAAAATAAAACATGAAACCATACAGTAAAACATAGAACCTCCTCCTTTTTTCGAAATCGGTTAGCGGTACTTTCATGAGTAGATGCGGAATACTTTCGGTCTATTGAACGCCCCCTGCGCTTTCCAACAACCAAGACAATTGTTTCGTTTTTTCTCCGACAGGAAGCGCTCAAATCTCTGGCGTTTTACTGCGCGTCAAATATCAAGAACAAAGCTGTGCTCGATGAAATGGCAGAGATCAAGAACAATCAAGACAACAAACAAAAATCCGTCGCTGCCCACTGAAGGTAAATTTAACTGTCTAGATAATTAATGAACTTTCCGCCCGACTTCCCGTGGGCCGTGAGACAATTTGTGATCCTTTAACTCTTTCGTGATCATACAAACAAATTAACTCCACCCCAGAAACACCGAAAAAGCTCGCTAGCATCGCAACCCCAACCCCTCACGTAGCACACATACTGCGTAAGAGCTTATACAGCCGTTATTCAGCTTGTTAAAGAAACCGACAGAGCCCGCTAGTAGGTGCTTACCCGCCTGGCGAGTTGGACCCTGAGTAAAAGTTACGAGCGCCCAACAGGCGAGTTGTTGGTCGTGGAAATGTTAACAGCAGAGTTGATACACTTCAAAGGATAGCTCGTAACTGTTTAATCTTTCTTTTACTTTTCCACTCAGGAAAAAATGCGGTGGCATTACCTCTTATTAAGAGTTCGAATATCAAGGACAGACGAATCAAGCAGTTAAAATACTAATGCCAGTAGCCGCCTAGTTTGGGCACCAGTTTCATCCGCATCGTATTAAAAATAATTAGTCTTCAAGAATTTTACTGTAAAAAAATGTAAACTTTGTGGTGGAGACAATAAATACTTTTAACTTTTTTTTTCCTTTTAATTTCACGGTAATTGGTTGTCGAATTCCACCTTGCGGCGAGACCATCCCAACAATTCGACATCCGGAATTCGGACATACGAAGAATGGCCAAGCTGAAACTTCGCTCGCTCAGTCGATAAATATTACTTAATCTACGGTGACGCACTAGGACGAAAGGACTTTCTAATTTTTCAACGTGCCCCGTTCTTGGCTCAAGGATTTGGAGCATGTGGTCATCAAACCTATTCATATCGCTTGGAAACTTCTCGATTCGGAACGCGCCAAGGGACCCCAGTATCCTTACCACGAGTTTACAGTGACAGTGCTCGCTAGCGACAGCGTAAACAATTTATATGACTAACTAACTAACTATTTTGGCTCAGTGACCCAAATGGGATCTTAGCCTCCGAAACGAGAGTACGCCACTTGTCCCGATCCTGCGCAGTTTCTTGCCTGTTTTCGGCTTGGAGCTTACGCAGATCCACCCCCACCGCGTCTCCCCAGCGGTACCTGGGACGACCAACCGGACGTCGACCGGTTGGTTGCCCCAAGTATGCTCTTTTTAAAATACTTAAACGGGTTTACTCACGTCGTAGAAGTCGAATAACGCTCGACATGTATTTTAATATGTCTGAGACTCACGATAGTTTTCTATGTAAAATATGCTCTTTTTGCAAAAAAAAACAATTTGTATGGATAATTACTATTCTCCAGCGCCCATAGCGGTGACTTTGTAAACGACAATTCTCCATACAAAACGTTTACGCTGTCGCTAGGGAGTACGGTCACTGTAAACTTACGGTAAGGACACAGAAACCTTGATATTAATCGCAAACAACACTAGGGACAGGCAAGCCTACGTAATGGCTAGCTTCCATTTTATGACATCCTGGGCCCTAATTCCATATAATATCTCTCTGATATGTTGGAAATATCTAGTAGGTAAGTACGGCAAATCGTCAATTATTGGCCACCGTTCAATAACTGACCACCTAAAACAAAAAATTAACTCTGTTCACCTACAAACTGAATTCATTTTAATATAACGTGGCCAGTTATTAAAGGCCACCGTTTAGTAATTAACACCTTATACTGAAATGAATTATGTTTATAGGCGAGCAGTTAATTTTTAGTATATGGTGATTTACCCTATATCGCCACTTCGTTAACCCGGTCGCCTTAAGTTTGCGTCTCATTTATATGAGACGCCATATCAGCCGCAAATTTAACTTGACCGGGTAGAAACGTAAAATGTTATTATAAACAGCAGGATACTTTAAGAAGTATGCGATGTTTTATATAATGTCACTTAATCTATTTTTGGTTTGATATACCATTACTTTATATAATTTAACGAATGATATAATGTTTTAGATAACTTTCAAATGATATAAAGTAACAAGACATATAATGAGTTAGGTGCTAAAACGGATAAGCAAGCTGAAGTGGCAGTGGGCTGGTCATATCTGCCGTAGAGCCGATGACCACTGCGGCAAACGAATCCTGGAGTGGAGGCCACGAATCGGTAAACGTAGTGTAGGGCGACCTGTAACAAGGTGGAGCGACGACATTAAGGGTAGTAACTGGAGGACAGAGCTGAAAATCAAGCTCAGTGGCGTGCCATGGGAGAGGCTTATACATGTCCTTAATATGTCCTGCAGTGGACTGAAACAGGCTGATGATGATGATGATGAGGTGCTAAAGAGATAGTTTTTTTAGGTTAGGTTCGTTAGGTACCTACCTTATGCGACCTTCAGAACAGAAATAGAAGGCCTAGTATATTGTTATAATGTTAAATAACTTGCTCCCGTTATTTAACATTAAAACAGTATACTAGTCAATAATTAGAGTATAACAAATTAAAACAATAAATCGTTATATCAAACCGTACGACGACGACAACGACTTTATGTAAATTTATTGTATATCAAGTGTATGTATCAAGTTTATGTCAGTTTTCCGAAATAATATATACAGCCTGTTACCGGCATGCGGGCATTTACTAAAACTGATAATAATATGATCCATTAGTAATTGTTTGCATGTATTAGCTAATCATAATTATGTGAATAAACTGCACAATTAAATTTCTTAAATCCGCACATTCAATGTAGTGGGTGTACAGCGTAATTGTCGTTACTCATATCACGCTGTCATTTAACACTCACTTATCAATTTATTTACTGTACATTACTGGCAATTAAAATTTTGTTAGAAAGTTAATAAAGCCTGAATTTAAGTTAATTAATTAAATTAAGGTCATGGATACGGTAAAGATTTATGTTACTCTACTCTACTTTAAGAAAAGCCTACTTGGCGGTAACACATTGTATAACCTAATATAAACCACTAGCTGTTGCCCGCGACTTCGTCCGCGTGGAATCTTATCTTGAACAGTACATCTTTATTATTTTATTTTCAGATCTAAACAATGTTGAAATTACTTTTCTTTTTTAGTAAGTTGATGTTTTGGATGTTGGTTACTGTAATTCAACAAAAAATAAATAATAATAAATATTGAAGTGCTGCTCCCATACAACAAACGTGTTTTTTTTTTTTGCCATTTTATACGTAATGGTGTCGAACTTCGTACGCGAGTTCGACTCGCTCTTGGCCTCTTTTTAGTTTCTTTTTCGGCTAAATTGCTCTAATTACGCGGAATCATTATGAACTCAGGATTCAAGTCTCGCACTCAAAATAAATATTTGATCTTCAAACAAATTTTCAACCCCTTTTTCACCACCTTCTGGGCTGAATTTTCAAAAACGAATTCACTTTTCTTGTATTCTGATAATAGATATGCCCTTATACAAAGTTTCAAGTCCCGCGCTCAAAAAAATGTTTGATCTCAATACAAACTATCAACCTCCTTTTTACCGCCTCAGGGGTTGAATTTTCAAAAACGCTGAAATTACTTTTTTGATTTCTAATTATATGCTTTTATACAAAGTTTCAAGTCTCGCGCTCAAAAAAATGATTGATCTCCAAACAAACTTTAAGCCCCTTTTTTACCCTTTTAGGGGTCGAATTTTTGAAAACGCTGAAATTACTTTTCTTGTATTTTAATTATATGCACTACTATAAAGTTTAAACTCCCGCGCTCAGAAAAAGGTTTGATCTCCATACAAACTTTCAACCCCTTTTTAACCCTTTTAGGGGACGAATTTTTGAAAACGCTGAAATTAGTTTTCTTTTATTTTATTTTAATATCTTTTAACAAAGTTTCAAGTTCCTAGCTTTAAAAAAAACTTGTATCCCATACAAACTTTGCACCCCTTTTTAACACCCTTAGGGATTGAATTTTTCAAAATCGCTTCTTATCTCTAGCCCACGTTATAAAAGTAACCTACTGTGCAAAAATCAACTCTCTAACATTGGTAGTTTCGGCTGTGCGTTGATGAGTCAGTCAGGACTTCTTCTTTTATATATATATAAACCATTAAGGATCCAGCTTGGATCGCGTTTTGATGACAGGTAAAGGCGACGTGAGATATAACTGGGAGATCGCTTATTTGGCGATATCTCAACGTACATTCGAATTAGCGCCCTGGTACCGGCAGTTCATTCTTGTGAGTGGATTTGCGACAATTAATTTCATTAGTGTTAATAACAGTACTCGCTGATTACGCAGCTGTTAAAGTAATTCCTGTGGGGCTTGCATGACTTGCCGCGAGTTCGCTTGTCAGGTCACCTGTCTCGCTCGCATGGTATTGACAAGAAAGTGACAGGTAGTATTTCTCGCGCTTCAGTAGCGAGTCACAGTTCTCTTTTGAGTCAGGGTTTTGTAATATTTCTTTTATACTCGCGTACTTTAATCTGTCAATAATAACTTCACAGACAAAATCACAATAACGCACTTTTTAATCCTGTACCTAAATTCTATACTCTATGGTACCCGCTACAGAACTTTAATATTCATAAGATATCTCTCTACTCAACTCTCATAGTTTCAAAAAGAGAACATCAGCATATTTGATTTAAAAAAAAAAACACGCTACTGTTCACTGATTGGTTTAATTACTTGTCAAAAAATTTAACCAATCATGAGGCACCCGCCATGGTCATCGCGATCATGTTTTTTTTTTAATACTTAGGTCTGTTTTAGTTGAACGAAAAAGGTTACATCAAAAGTAAAAAATTGGGCAAGTGCGAGTCCGACTCGCGCATGAAGGGTTCCGTACATATATATATAATCTATAACAAGTTTGTTGTATGGGAGCCCCCCTTAAATATTTATTTTCACCTCACTCGCTCGGAAAACCTCCGATTATAGGGCGAAATCTGCGTGCAAATGTCTATTTTATCCGCTAGCGTGCAAAAGTCATTTGAATTTCGAACACGACGATTTTGATTCTCTGTGGTGCATGTAACTTTTTTATATTTAAGACTCCTTCAACGCGTGACTGATTTCATCAGTAAATCTTCGAATAACCAATCAACGCACGCTAATAAAGGGCGATCTGGTCAGGACGGCTAAAATCATATGTACGTTTGAATACTTCTTTTTCAAAAAAATACACCTACAATATCACGTCCAGAAACCTGGTTTGTGGTTACAGATTTTTTTATTTTTATTTTTTCTACACTTTATTTTATGTTGACATTGACGTATTAATTACATGGACACACAATCCGACGGAAAAAATGGCACCCTCCCAACTAATGCAAAATCACAAATCGCATTAGTTGGGCGATCAGTCTCGTTTAGACCATGACACGTGACGGGTCTCAAAAATGACTTAATTTTCAGTGAAAAATTGCAGAAATAACAGCTATAAAATAAAGAAAATGGTCGGAATATTCTTTTTTACGCAGATTCTATTGATTAATTAACGAATCCTATGTAAAATCATAGCATATTTTAGATTAGAATTATTAACTTTGTCCCTACAAAATGCACCTCATCACAGAACAAAAATCTAAGGAGTCGCTATAGTTTAATATTTTATAAATTAATAAAGGAGTGCAATAAATAATTATCCTAATTTTTTATAAAAGGTTCCCACGCGATCCTAAACAACGTGAGAAATTGAGGTCACGTTTAGTAAGAGACAGACGTCAAGAATAATTTCAGCCAAATAATTCGTCTCTCGTGTGTTCGTTCGGCATGATCATATATGTTTTCTTTTTATGTTTAATCAAAAGAAGCGTAAAAGTCTTTCACTCAACACAGCTTTAATATCTCAATAAAAACGTAAAAAAATGACAATGTATACAAAAGAAGCGTAAAATGGTGATGTAGTGTTTGTGGTAGTAGTCTCAGGCGCACGTCATATAGGATGCTGCGTTTAGTTACACGCGAGCCGAGGGCGAGAGTGGACGCATGACATTGCTATGTGAGCGGCGGCGAGTGAGTCAGTGTTATGAACATATGCCTTTTACAGGCAGATCCTACAGGTTACATTAATAAATTAATAAAAAAATTGACGACGCGTTTGGCTCGGTTGGTAGACACCTGCCTACTGAGTCGGCGGTCCCGGGTTCGAATCCCGGCCGGGGCAAATATTTGTGCAAAATATTTGTTCTTGGGTCATGGATGTTATCTATATATGTATGTATATATTATGTATATCGTCGTCTAGTACCCATAGTACAAGCTTTGCTTAGTTTGGGACTAGGTCGATTTGTGTATGATTGTCCCTTAATATTTATTTATTATTATTATTATTATTATTGCTCTGTTGTCATTGTTTTATTTTGTCTCAGAGTCTAGACACTGTCAGTTTAAACCTTTGAACGCCAAGAACACCTAAAGAATGTGTCCTGCCGTGCATACTACGCCACCGACTTTCACGCCACGCTATCAAACTTTAAAGACATACTCTCATTTCACATACTAGAACAAGATGAGTTGAGAAATCATAATGTCATTATTACTGTTCCCTTCTATGCAGTGTCGGGACCCTTTTATGCAGTTGTTAAATAAAAACGTAACTTACTTTGATATTAACAATTTACGAGTTTATTTAGTTCAAACAACAAATATATTTTAATACCTAAATAAAATAATAATTAAAATATTTTTAGTATGTAAAACTATTAAAATCTGCTCCATTCGTGCCATGTTCCAAGTTTGACAAGAGACATGAGTCAGAATACGCTAAAAAAGTTAATTTACTCGAAAAATATTTGTGGTAATAAGTACGTAAGCCAATTTGACATTTAAACGTTTGTGTAAAGAGTTATTTTGTACGAAGTAATTATGTTGTTGTAAATTATAAATAAGCGTTATTGGCATCTACTTGAACATGACAGCAGTGCCACTTTTTTCGTCAATTTTGTTCGGGTCTGTGGCTCTATTATAAATAATACCTCAATGTATGTTGAATATGTTTAATATATATTAATAGTAAGTATTTCAGTTTCATTTACATATTTTGAATAGTAAATATATTAAATACAACACAACTTTTAATATTTATTTGTTATAAAAGTTGGAACATAAGAGTGTAATTTCTGAACGCACCCGAGAAAAAATAAATAATTAAAAAGTTGGAAATTTACACAATTCATGTAAACAACGTAAATTTGTTTTGTGGAGTATACATACGTTCTCTTACTTTATAGAAATATCGAAAACAAGAAAGTTAAGCCCAATTTGGATTATTTATTCAATGCTCCTGCAGTAAAACGAAAAAGGATTTGTTATAAATATTTGGAGACGATAAGTAATTTACCAAAACTATTGGCGTTTTTAAAGAAGATAAAGCCGAAATAATCTTGTTCGGATCCCATCGTGCAAT
This sequence comes from Apotomis capreana, assembly GCA_947623375.1. Taxonomy (NCBI): domain Eukaryota; kingdom Metazoa; phylum Arthropoda; class Insecta; order Lepidoptera; family Tortricidae; genus Apotomis; species Apotomis capreana. Next base: position 11,750,193 of record OX392518.1, read on the forward strand.
AACTTCCAAAGCAAGTGTTATGGAAAATACTTTCAAGTGGCCAACTAATCCTTCCCAGAATGCCATTCTCCCACATTCACAACGAATGTGTCAAGTACCTACGTATAGTTTCAAATACAATAGGTAACAGTGCTTAAGAAAAACTCAACGATAAAATATACACGACGATAATACAAATTACGGCCATATTATTTTTAATATGTGTGCTTCTCTCGTATTTATTTGGTTTAGATTTGAGTGTGTTATGTTTTAAATTTGATGTTTAAATTAAATATGATTATTTTAATGTTTTAATTGTTTTTCTTGAATCTTGCATTTTCCTCGCTGTAGTGAGGTGAAAAGTTGTGTGTTCGGCATGGCTGCAAAATTATTTAGCTTCTCGTGTCTTGAAAGCCTCGCTACGCTCAGCTTTCAATTTCAACACTCGCGCCAAATAACAACTTTGCAGCCTTGCATAACAAATAACTATTTATTTTATTTTTAGTATTTGTTGTTATAGCGGCAATAGAAATACATCATCTGTGAAAATTACTATCACCGTTCTTAAGATACAGCCTGGTGACAGACGGACGGACGGATGGACGGACGGAAGGACAGCGAAGTCTCGGTAATAGGGTCCCGTTTTTACGCTTTGGGTACGGAACCCTAAAAATCATAGTGGGGAATGACGATTAAAGTATGTTTTTCTGTGTTTTAATCGTATAAAAGTATTGTATGCAACAGTTACACAATTAGTTCTTAAAATCTCGTGCCTTACTTAGGCTCCTCGGCAAGCCTCGTGACCTAAATGCGGTACTCGACTTTAAGAACCTTCATTGTGCAACGATTGCATAAAATACTATTATGCATGTTAAATCTTCCATGCCATATCTACGCTACGTATCGTCAGCCTATATTCGTCAAGTGTTCAAAATTATACGCACATGAACTCTATTGTCAAGAGGATAGGAGTTAGTACAGATCATTGTGAGTGTGTTATTCTGTTTAGCTACTTCTGTTGCTAACTGTTCTATTATGGGTAAGTATGCTATGTCGCGCGACAAGAGTGGAAGCCTAGTTGTGTTAGACGGGCTGCAGGCGATATTGTCTAGTCAGATCTTTGAGACTATTAAGAGGCTTTATTCCTTTAATTTTTTTTTTTTCATATTATGACAAATATATTGATTATTTCAACCAAATTTTTGAAGTGAATATTACTTTTCCCCGAGTTCTAGGTAGTAACATAGCTATTTCATGCTTTCATTGCGTGCAGTCGAAAATAAGTTGAAAAACTAATTTTCCGCGTGAATTTCGAGTAGTTTTCGAAACAAAAATTATCAATTAAAAATTGAAACTGCAGGTTTCAAATATAAATCAATAAATTCCAATAGCCCTGTTTTAGGTAGTAACATCAATAATATGTTAATAAATATTTTTGATCATGGAGAAAAATGTGTAAAACAATCAGCATTTTAAAAGGAATAAGGCCTCTTAAGCAACTTGTCACGTTTTCGCACCACAGTCATTAAGAGGATCATTCCTGAGGCAATTATCGAGACAGAAGCTAATGTTCTTAAGCAATATTCATGAAATGGTCGTTAAGTAGAGCATTGCAGCGTAAACAGAATGCTAAGTGACGTTTAGGTGTTTAAGGGCGTGCACACAGGGTGCGTTTGTGTGACGTATAGGTTGTAAAGTATGGATTTCTATTAGAGATGTCACACTGCTTGCGTGTCGTACACATGAGCTCGCAAGCATCTCTTATGATGCCTATTTTGTTCTAGGCCTTAAGAGATAATGACATTTCTATTTTTTCCTTACTGTTTCTTTACGAACTTACCATTAAAGACAGCGTTTAAGGATTTTATAATAGCAAAGATATTAGCAAATATGTGAAACATGTAATGTTTCAATATTTGTATAGAATCTTTTTATCGATTCATATTTTTTTATGCGGTAATACCGTAAATGCGGCTAATGCGCATAAGCATTTCAAAAACATATATGACACAGAGGGCGCTCCAGTAGCGTAAAGAATTAAGGGATGAAAGATTTCGTGCGATTGACGTAGCGGTTGGATAGCTCAGTTGGAAGAGCAATGCGCCGGAAACGCAGAGGTCGCGGGTTCAAATCCCGCTTCGATTGCAGTGGATCGCATTCAATTTTTCTTTCTTAATTTACCTTTGTGTCATTATTTATAAAAATGTAATGTTTCATTATTTTTAATGTGGAAACGCCACAATTTTTTGATTCATTGATACAAGGATGAAATCATTTTAATTGATTTGTAACAACTGCTCAAAATAAAGCATTTCCAATAAACAATCCAAAAGACCAACACACAAAGCATACGGGAAAAAATCGAAAAGTATTCTGGCGTTGGGGTGGTGGAGTAGCTGACACGTTGGACCGGTCATCCAGAGGTACCGGGTTCGATTCCCGGTCTCTTCCGCCAGGTTAAGCATTTCGATTTTTCTTTACCATGCTGTGATCTTTGTATCAATATGGTTCAGTACAGCAGACTAATGATATTATTAAATAGGTATAGATTGAAAAAAAAACCCGGTCAAGTGCGAGTCGGACGCGCGCACCGAGGGTTCCGTACAAAGTTCCATCCTTAAGTGGTTAAGTTTGCACCTGGTATGTATAGCGCCCCATACAAATGAGGTGCAAAGTTAACGCAACCAATCCCGTTTGTTGTATGGGAGCCCCCCTTAAATATTTATTTTATTTTATTTTTAGTATTTGTTGTTATAGCGGCAATAGAAATACATCATCTGTGAAAATTTCAACTGTCTAGCTATCACCGTTCTTGAGATACAGCCTGGTGACAGACGGACGGACAGCGAAGTCTCAGTAATAGTAATAATAATAGGGTCCCGTTTTAACCCTTTGGGTACGGAACCCTAAAAAACTACGGTATGCTACTGAAAGTCCTAACCGTAAAAATAACATTGAAACATCGTGACATTGATCACTCTATATTATAATCCATAAAGCACAATAACTACCATGAATAAAATTAAAAAACTTAACGCCTTTAGTGCCAGGACCGTGAAAGTTTCAGGACATGACACATAAGACTTTATTTCAAATGCCTCGTCTAAATTTTTCATTATTTCTTCAGAATGGTTGCGGACGTATCTCTGTACTCCATTCCAGAAATAAATCATGGAACATTCGAGGAACACTAGCACAACCGGAATCTGGAACAAAATTTTGTTTTTACATTTTTTTTATAAAATAAATAAATCGCCTGGTGACAACAAAAACTCTCAAAAAAATCTGTCAGTAGTCTTAAAAACCTCGTATCTAGTTTGTAAATTGATACTGAGATACGAGCTTTCATTTAATTGGGTATTTGATACTTAGTGCGTTTTGGTTGTCAACAGTCGAAATATTAAAGGTTTATATGGCTACTAGACGACCTATACATATTATATACAAGTACATACATGATATAGATAACATCCATGTTCCTGAACAAATATTCGAGTTATCACACAAACATTTGCCCTGGCCGGGAGTCGAACCCAGGACCACCGGCTCAGCAGGCAGGTGCAAATGGTGCAATACAAACTGCGCCATCCGCGTCGTCGTATTTAGTTTCTCTACGTGATAGAATCAGGGACGAGTTTATTTGCAGAAGAGCCAAAGTAACCGATATAGCTCACATGATTGCACGGTTGAAGCATAAAACAGATAGGTATAGAGATCAGTCTACATACAAGCGCGCTCGAGCAAACGCACTCATAGACATTACTCACGGACACGTGAAGCGGATGGCATTCGCGCTCGCACTGGTCTGAACTGGTCCGAGATATCGTGTCCGTGAGCAAGTCTATGTGTGCGTTTGCTCGAGCGCGCTTGTATGTAGATTGATTTCTGTACCTATCTGTTTTGTGGTTGAAGTGGCAATGGGCGGGCCGTGTAGCCCGAAGAACTTTGGGGCAGCAAAGTCCTGGGGTGGCGACCACGTATAGGAAAGCGCAGCCTGGCCTTCGACTATGGATGACCTCGTTAGGGTAGCAAGGAGTCGATGGATCGCAGGTCGCGGTCTGCGCAGGGTCGCATCTTGTGATGAGCTAGGTGGTTGTGGTTGACAGATACAGTCAACCAATTTGATTTTTAGGCCACTATAGAACCTTGTCACAATGACAACGAAGAGATTTCAAGCGGCTTTAATATTGACGTTCACTGTGACAAGGTACGAAATGGCCTAGGAATCAAATTGGTTGACTGTATAAACATTGATATAGTTTCATCTGTTCCGGTATCTTATCTGTAATTGAATCTTACTAGTTAAAAGTTATCACACCAATATTATAGCGGCGAAAGTTTGTGAGTGTGTTTGTATGCTTGTTACTTTTTTACGGTCAAACTACTGGATCAATTTTGATATATTTATGTATGGCGGTAGCTGACACTCCGGATTGACAAAAAAATGTCTGTGTTACTGTGGGATGAGCGAGAAACGCCTGGGGGTACAGCTATATAATAATAGAAAAAGTGCGCTTTCGAAAAAAATTTTGCGCGACCGATATGGTAGCAGAACTGTGAATTCTTAGCTTATCTAGTTAGGTTGTTTCATCTGTTTTTATTTACAGGTATATACATGTACATATATATTATATGAATATGTATTTATCTGAGTATGTATCTATTAAAACTTGCTTAAGTCAGTTGCGCCACCCATACTTACCTATAATCTTATTAAAACTTTCGTGGGACATAAATAAGTAATTTAATTTGATTTTTAGATTAAGTTCGATATAATCTTAGAAAACTTAAGACTAAAATTTAAAATGTCTGCTTTTAAAAGAAATAAAGAGTATTGTTTTCTTTTTAATATTTAATGATTGCGTTGTATTAAAACTTTTCTCAACAATACAACGCAAGGTACGCGAAGTAGGTAATCAAAATTGGACGGCAGCCGAATTATAATATAGACGGTGGTTAGGCTTTACCTCCAGCATTGAAGCCTGTGCTTTAGGGCGGGGCGTTGATGAAAAAAATAGTGACAAAGTTACCGCGCGGCTGTATGGGTAGCAGTTCCTGATAAAGAGCTCTAATACGAGTTCGAAACATGTCGGGCCGTTCCTGACAATTTCACATGGTTATAAACCGCTTAGTGCAATAATTTACCCACAATATTACCTATATAAGAATAAGTTTATGAGTGAAGCGAAACGTACATTCTCACAAACTCTCACGTTTAATAATTACTATATAAATACGAGTAAGATTACTTGCCTCAAAAAATATTACAACATGAGGAGGTGTCTCCCTAAAGAAGAAGAGGCTGATTCTCTTGAGCAACAGACAATTACTGAACAGGTACACTAGGTTCGATGGCAAATAGTCAGTGGAAAAAAGAATGCCCGCTGAAAGCAGAAATACAATAATATTAGGTACAATAAGACCGGCCACACGCAATCTGAATTCCGGTCTTGAATTTTTGAGACATCGCCATACGACAGACAGAGACAGAGACACTTTCTGACGTCATCTACTCGGAAATCGGACCGGAATTCAGACTATCTGAAGCCGGTCTAAGAGTGGGTAGGTCTAAACTAGACTAGGGTTTGTGGCGTCACATCTGCGGCTGTGGCATTTTCTATGGGGCGTCTTTAACGTTCAGTCGGCATGTTTCACTTTGACTCCTATTTCTGAAGTTGCGTTTCTAATTTGTACAAAGATATAGAAATGTGTCATTCTCGAGAACGTTTTCCGCTCTGTATGGATAGAGAACGTTTCCGAGAACCATACAAAATGCGGAAAATTTATGGATTTCATTGGAAACGGCTCATCATTATAAGTACCTAAATGTTTCTCGTAGTACCTTACCCTCGGTCCTCGACAGCAAAGATATCTCGTTCAACATAAATGCAACGCTAATGATCAGGGCTGTGGAGCTCGTCATGACGACATATCGTTGATGGATACACTCCTAAATTTGCACGGAATAAATAAACCGCAAAAGATGTCATAAGTCTGTCATCCCGTGATGGATGGCGATGGTATGGTGTTGCCTGGGAAATGGATGTGTGTACAAGGTACAAAAAGATCTAGTGAGTATAGAGTTTTTATATGTATATCTATTTCAACTTGGTCACCGTAGTTAAGAGGAAATACCACGGCTATTTTTAGGGTTCCGTACCACAATCGGAAAAAACGGAACCCTTAAAGAATCACTTTGTTGTCCGTCCGTCCGTCTGTCTGTCTGTCAAGACCCTTCATTTCGAGAACGGGTGGAGGTATCAAGTTGAAATTAACACCAATATACTCATACTCAAGTCTACGGTCTCTTGAAAAATCAAACTTCTACGTTCACGTGAAAGAAAGATACGGCCGTTTAAGTCGCAAAAAACGTACATTTCGACACTCTCAAGGGAATCAAAATTATAGTGTACTTCCCGATGACCTAGAACTATAAAATTTGGCAAGTAATATCGTCACATACTACAAATATTTATAAACATAATAAAACTATACATTTGCAATAAAATCATAAAAAATATAGTCCTTTTGAAACATCGTATTTGGAGAACTCGGTTGCGTTATGTTGCATCTCGTTTGTATGCGGCGTCATACATTTCAGATGCAAACTTAACTCTACCAGGCCACATAATTAAAGCTTATTGAACCGGTACTATCGCGATATTTTGATTTACCTTCATTGCCTGACGTTTCAACACGGTTTCACGTGCCGTGGTCCCAGGCGTTCACTTATCCCATCTTAATTGGTCTACCAGGCCAATTAAGATGGGATAAGTGAAAGTTTGTACGGAACCCTCGGTGCGCGAGTCAGACTCGCACTTGGCCGGTTTTTTTATCATACAAATCGAGATTTCGTTTTTGTCTGTCAAAAACAGACGCCTAATAGTACCCATATTTCGAAGACCAAATCTAAACAAATCTTTACGAAATTGTAGGAACTAAATGCGAAGAAAATATTCTGTGTCAGGCCATTTCGATTTTGCGCTTATCATTATACAATTTCGGTACTACGCGTCTGTTTTTGGCCAAAATTCAGCCACAAACGGACGCCTAGTGCACAAATTCGCAGTACATTATTTGCGCAAAATCAAACCGGTTCGATACAAACATTTCCTTAACTTTCAGTTCCTAAAATTTCATAATAATTGGTCAAGTTTTGAAGGAGGGCGGCCAACAGGACGTTTTTCAGCCCACGCCATATTGCAGATTTTTAGGGTTCCGTACCCAAAGGGTAAAAACGGGACCCTATTACTGAGACTTCGGTGTCCGTCCGTCCGTCCGTCCGTCCGTCTGTCACTAGGCTGTATCTCAAGAACGGTGTAAGCTAGACAGTTGAATTTTTCACAGATGATGTACATATTTCTATTGCCGCTATAACAACAAATACTAAAAATAAAATAAAATAAATATTTAAGGGGGGCTCCCATACACCAAACTTGTTATAGATTATGGTACGGAACCCTTCATGCTAACTGACTAGCACTTGCCCAATTATTTAATTTATTTTACTGGTAACAACAACTTTTTGGTAACTGACGTTAAAAGTTAGTGAATGTCACTGATGTAAACAAAGAGGAAAGGGGAATAATATTCCGCAAATTTCAAGCAATTTTTGAATAATAAAGCCAAAACTATCCACAGTGATGAAAGTCAAGTTTGTTCAATAGGATTCAGTATTCATTTCGCAAGAAGATCGAAGTATGGAGCAGCATTCCGGTAAACAATGTTATTATTATTAGGCCGAGAATGGCAGCTTGAGGCTTTTGCCAATGTCAGTTATGCAGAGGCGCGTTTTAATTCTGCTTGATGCCAAGTTTTGAAAAAAGCAAGAATATTAATTTATATAAGTAAACAAAACAAAACGGCCAATAGGTAAACAAATCAGAATGCTGTTACATACAACGTAATGAATCAATTATATACAAAATAAACGAGACAAACGGGAAACTAAAGATGAATACTATTATTTTTCATAAAGTCACTTAAAATAGAGATAAATGGTGTGAAAACTAAATGAAGAAGAGACTTGAAATTTACAGGGCGAGGGATGAATGGAGGAAGTAAACAATGTTTTGAATTTGGTTAAATGACAAATTCATGACAAACCGCTGTTGACGTTTAATAATGCAACATATGACGTATGCTCATTATAGCCATATGAAAGCTGTTTGTAGCGCCACTATCCCTGGGCCGGACCACAGATGAGGGCCGGACCAACAATTGTTAGGCTTTACTAAAAATCTACAGTATGGCGAGGGTTAAATAACAAACTGTCGGGTTAAACGTATTGAGAAGACTTTTATGAAGCGGTCCCCACGCGTAAATGAAGTCGACCCTTGTGAAGATAAAACGGAAATTGGTTCTTAAACGAATGCTTTTATATCGCTACACTAGGGTGTCCTCCCAGTACCTACTCTTTTCCTATACAAATTCATGATAAAAGAAAGCAAGGAATAACATCCCGGCTAGTGATACTTTCTACGGCACTGAGTTGCCGCTTTGTGGTAACAAAATAATTGTGAGGAAATAAATGATTGCCGTGCCGCCACAGTCTTACAAAAAAATCATTTTCTCAAACATGCAATGAAATATTGATGTTATGTTCCTTATAAAAGGCTGCGAAGTATGACGTTTCCGATGCAGCTTGACGAGAGGTCGTTAATGCCTAGGCCTAGGCCGGCAACATGCTCTTTTTTAATTTCTATTCCACATAAGTTTGTGAAATGGCATTGTCGATCAGCCATTAAAAAAAAACAAAGCAACATTTGCTTTTTGGTTAACTATGACATTCTGCCACCATGCTTATAAAAAAAACAATTAGCGATTTGGTATCTTTTGATCAACTTAAGAAATAACACATAATTAACTAATCCTATTAATTTTTAAAATATAAATTGAAAATATTTCATTTAAATATTAGCGATAAAATCAAACCATAAAAAACGCGTAGGCATTTTTTTAATAATTTCGGAGAGAAACTTGAAATATTTTAATTTTTTTTTTGTACCTACCATTTGTATGGAGCGGTTTTACTGCTCTGTAGGAATGTTGAATTCTGACGGTCATTTCTGACTTTTAGAGCAGTCTAAGCGTAGGTAGTCCCAAATAGACATTTGATCCCAATAAAAAATAGAAAGTAAAGTAAAGTAAAGTACTCATTTATTGTGAACTGTGTATAAAGGATGGTATACAGTAAAGTGCAGAGTATCAACAGCCGCCCGTTTCGGGCATACAATTTTTGTTCTTATGACTACAGAACAGTACATAATATAACATATTCGCATATTCGCATACATTTAATTCATGTTACATTTATTGAAGAATTCGTTAAAATTATAAGAATCGATTGATATCCTCAAAAAAAAATGTCCGCATGCCTATTGTCATGTTCACTGATTAAATTTCATTTGAATATGGGAAATCTTTACAAAAGTGTGCTCGTCTTCCTAGCTCGCAGTATGGTGGGGTAAGACTATCAAAGGGCGAAAACTGCCACAGTCCAATAACTAACTAACTGTTAGACTAACAGTTATTACCCCCCCTCACCTTAAACTTGCCTTAAACTAATAAAAAAAAACACATTGCCGAATGTATATTTATAAGAACAATCGAATGAGTTCAAACACGATAGCTACATAACTGTTCAGGAGTTCCTATGACCACCTTCCGTCTCCATCAGTAGATCAGCTCCAAGATCAAGATACCAATGATTCTATTGCGACTTGAACTACATATATCTACGTCACAGAAAGTCACATTTGGATGCAATAAATAATAATTAGAATTAAGTTAAAATTTACTTCTAATACTATATACAATCAAACTTAGTTACAAGTGAAGCCAATACAAGCGTGTTAAGAAATGCTTAACAAAAATGCAATAAAAAATGCTTTTGTTGGGGTCACTTTAGGTAAATTTTCCTGAAGAAAATAGGAACTGCACTGCAGCTCTAGCACAACTGTGACACGCGACTCTTTCTCGCGCGAGATATACCTACTACCTATCTCTTTCTGTACAGTACTGTAAGAGAGTGAAGGGTGAAACAAAATATGTCGCGCGACAAGAGTCGCGAAGCCAAGTTCTGCTAGACGGGCTGAGCGAAATGCCAAGCCGTGCGTTCCAGCATAGAGAAAGGAATGTTTGATCTATGGTTCCAGGGACACAACTCTATGTCGAATTGACTCTTTCAGTTTCTCTTCTAAAAAATTGGGCAAGTGCGAGTCCGACTCGCGCATGAACGGTTGCCTACCATAATCTATAACAAGTTTGTTGTATGGGAGCCCCCCTTAAATATTTATTTTATTTTACTTTTAGTATTTGTTGTTATAGCAAATAGAAATACATCATCTGTGAAAATTTCGACTGTCTAGCCATCACCGTTCTTGAGGTAGGTACAGCCTGGTGACAGATGGACGGACGGACGGATAGACAGCGAACTCTCAGTAATAGGGTCCCGTTTTTACCCTTTGGGTACGGAACCCTAAAAAGTAGCGAAAAGCCCGACTATAAACATACTGATTTTTACGCCATCTAGCCGTCACCATGAATTGCTATCATTGCGCACTAACGCCGTCTGGACGTCAGCATGAATTAGCTTGGCGTATTTTAATGTATGGAGTGTCTACATCTGTATACTGTTTGATCTATGCTATAAATAAAAAATATATTATTCTCAATGTTTGTGCACAGCGCCATCTATGCAATGATAGCGGAGCTATGAAGACGACATGTACTCGATGCTTGCCGTGATGTATACAGCGTAGCTTCCCCTACCGGCCGCTAGATGTCGTAAACAGTCTAAATGTAGGTGGAATCGGAACATGATATAAAAACCGGCCAAGTGCGAGTCGGACTCGCGCACCAAGGGTTCCGTACAAACACTTTCCATCCCTAAGTGGTTAAGTTAAGTTTGCACCTGGTATGTATAGCGCCCCATATAAATTAGGTGCAAAGTTAGGTAAGTATTAAGAAAACTACTTACTAGATCTCGTTCAAAACAATTTTCGTTGGTAGTTTTTATAGTAATGTACATCATATGTTTTTTTTAGATTTTTCATTTTCTTATTTTAGAAGTTAGAGGGGGGGGGACCAACTTTTTTCCACTTTGGAAGCGTCTGTCACGCAAACTATTCGGTTTAGAAAAAAAATATTTTAGAAACCTCGATATCATTTTTGAAGACCTATCCATAGATACCCCACACGTATGTGTTTGATGAAAAAAAAATTTTTGAGTTTCATTTCTAAGTATGGGGAGCCCCCAATATTTATTATATTTTTTTTATTTTTGCATCAAAATCTTAATGCGGTTCACAGAATACATCTACCTACCAAGTTTCAACAGTATAGCTCTTATAGTTTCGGAAAAAAATGGCTGTGACATACGGACGGACAGACAGACGGACAGACGGACAGACGGACAGACAGACATGACGAATCTATAAGGGTTCCGTTTTTTGCCATTTGGCTACGGAACCCTAAAAAGTATACAAGAAGATTTTATCACAAACATATTTTTGTGCAAATGTGAAATATTTTTACGCAAACCTCAATGGCTCGTTAAGGTGACTTAAACGAGCCCAAACTCGAAGGTGCTGTGTTATTCTATCAGTTTCCATGACCACCATGACTGAAAATTGAAATATCGAGTCTCGTTCTTGGAAAGGACTACTTTTATTTTTACAACAGCACAACATAGTGGCTCCACTTAGCCTGGTCTTAAGCAAAAAGGGGAGCTCAAGTCGCAATGGCAACTGACAAGAAACCAACGGTGCCATGTCAGTTAACACTGCCATGCTGGCCCGAGAGATGCCTCTTCACGCTTCATTTGAAGGGTCCGTTAAGGGGGGGAAGGGGAAGTTATAAGAAGGAGGAAACACATGAGCCGGCAAAGAAATCGATATTTTAATAGTTCGGCAGAAGACACTTTTTATTAAAATATAAATTACACGATGGTGTAACTCTTAACCGTCAATTTCGCTCTCCTGGCAATCTATCTCTTTTCATCCCTTCTCACCGTACAGGTTTTATGTCCAACCCTTTTACCGTTCAAGTGGCCCGCCTCTGGAACCGCCTTCACGTCAAGATCAAGTAAGCCCCGAACAAGTAAATAAAAAAAAAACTTGCGTGACCTACCTATTCATTGTCAGAAAGGAGACATCTACGCATATCGATTTTGCTTCTCTCTTGTCAGTATCTATTTTTGTATGTATATATTTTAATATATTTATCTACGTATTTATAAAGTCTTTATCTATTAAAACCTATTTAAGTTAGTTGCACCGCCCACAACTTATCTGCTTTGCCCAATGGTTGACTGGTAAAGAAAGCCCAATGGCATTAAGTCCACCTTTTTTATTGTTTTTCATTTATGCAATAAAGATTAAATAAATAAATGATAGGTATGCCAGCTAAAAAATCCCAGCCAATTCTAAACTGTCGATCAGTCATAAAATGCAAGAATGACTATAAAGTCACGCATATCTGCACATTTAATTACTTTCTCCCATTAAAGTTGACGCGCCCTTTCAAAAAATTGTTTTTTTTATGTTGTACCTAAAACAATGAAAACAAACTCCAGATTTATACTTTTATTTTTATTTTACAGTAGAAGTGTATTAAGCGGTGATGCTGGTAGGGGGGAGAAAAGTTTTTATGTTGAATATGTTTTGCCCTCAAAGGCTGGAAATGAGGAGGATAGCAAAGTGGAGCCGATATTGAAAATGACACGTCGGGAAGATATTAAGGCAATGCTGGAAGAAAATTCTAGATTTAAGAGCAATGCGACAGCAACGAGATTCGCTATTGCTACAGAAAATAAGAAGCGTAAGTTGCTATACATACTACAGTGAAACCTGGATAACTGGGACTTGAAGGGACCAGCAAATTTGTCTCACTTAAAGAGGTATTCCACTTACCCAGTGTCTCAGATATACAGGTATAGATTAATGTCTGTCCCATTTAGATAGGGTTCCATTAATAGAGGTAAAAAAGAGGATATTCCAGTTATAGAGGTGCGATTATTAAATAAAATAGGTAGGTAGGTGGTGTATTTCTTAATGATTATACATGAATTATAATCGTTGGCAGAAATAAAAAGGTACCTCATAAACAAGAAATATTAACACTTTTTTATAAACAGTACAAAAATACAAATTAAATAAATCTGACATTTTATATTGTCCTTTTTTAGGGGTCAGCTATTAAGATATTATTTTTAATTAATATGAATTTAATCTTAGGTATAATGTTGATATTTCAACATTGGTGTGCAAAAGAATAGTGCTTTTACTGTCTCGCGTTTTGAAATAAAAAGAAGTCCCAGTTAGAGAGGTAATGGATTGACATTATCGCAGTTATAGAGGTCGAAATCTTTAAATTCAAAGATAACCATTTATTAAAAGTATTTAACTTAAAATTTAGTCTCAATAATAGAGGTTAAATACGCCCGCTGTCTCAGTTATGGAGGTAATTATGAAGACATAATCGAAACCCAACAACGAATCCCAGTTATAGAGGTCTGTTTTGTCCCACTAACAGAGGTAATTCAGTGGTAAAGTGTGGGGACAGCAGATGAGTTCCAGCTATGGAGGTTTCTCACTTATCCAGGTCCCACTTATACAAGTTTCACTGTATAAGGGTGCCCTCTCACCGCGAGCATTCGTCTGTAATGTAACAAAAAATATATGAAAAACCAATTTGTTTTTGTGCGAATGCTTGTGATGAGGAAGCACCTTAAAATGGAATATTATTATGTGCTTTACGCTCTACAAACATCCTTAATAAATAAAAATAATAACACAGTCTAAAAAATCAAGATCAACTAAGAGTAGTTTTCTCTTAGTTGACACTAAGTTAATTACACTAATTAAGATCCTATATAAATCAAAGAAAGCTGATCACTTAAAACAATAAGTGTATCTGTTATTAAACTAATAAGGTAAGTATGTTATTAATCCAAACAATTGTATACGTTGCGGTACTATTAATTTGTTGGCATAATTATGTAACGTAGGTTGACTCGATTTACGTATCTTGGTTGATCTTGCTAGGATCAAGTAGTTAGCATAATTAATTTTCATGTAAATATTGAACAATATCTTAATTGGTTCAGTTACATAGCAATAGTAAGAGCAATCAGTATTGCCTTATTTAATGTGTCAGTCCTTGTTAGGCGCGTATGGAATCATGATGCTTGATTACGACTATCAAGATATTGATAGGATCAACTAATTTTTTTTTGAGTGCAGAAAACCTCACGCAAATCAACCTAGTCCCAAATGAAGCTCTGGTAGGCATGTCTTATGGGTACTAGACGACGATATATTAAATAAATATATACTTAAATACATAAGTAGAACACATCCATGGTCCAGGTACAAAATTCCAGCTCATCAGTCATCACACAAATATGTGCCCTTGCCGGAATTCGAGACCCAGAACCGCCGGATCGGAAGTCAGCTGCACTACCACTGCCAACTGCGTCTTCTATCATGACATGAGTGACTAAGTGTCGAATATCATAATATTTTCTTCTCAGATCCTTTATGGGCGATTCTTCGAGCCGAGCTAGGCTGTAAGGCTCATGTCATGACTCTTGCCGCGAAACGCGAGAGGAGACACTCAAATAAGAGGAGAGTCGTTTCACCAACCCAATCATCAAACGACCCCCTATTGAAATGTCAATCTTGCGCTGGTCACTGTCACTCCCGTAGTCATTTCAAACAATGCCACAAAAAACCATTTATTTCAAGTAACATAACATAATTTACACAGTAGATTTAAATGAAAATACATTAATATTTTAAATTACAATACTATTTAAATCATTGATGCATCAACGGTTAACACATATTCGATAAGGTCGTACACTCGCGTTCTATATCAGCATTGCCCTTGAGATCGGTATTTGTACTGGTATACCTACATGACCCAGGTATTTGTACTGGTACACCCTTTCTAGGGCAACCAAAACGGTTCATAAAGTCATCTGATAAAGATGTAAAGGTGTAAAATGTTGTGCAAAAAGCTCTGAACAAACTGTACTCTCTATCGAGCACCGAGCAAATCGGCACGCAAACATCGCACTGATCGATAGGGCATAGGGCCCTACGTTCGAGTTCTATATCAGCATCGTCCTGAAATCGGCTGTAACTATATGACCCAGGTAATTGTACTGGTGTACCCTTACCAGGGCAACCAAAACGCTGCATAAAATCATCTGATAAAGATGTAAAGGCCTAATGATGATTATTTTTATTAAAGCAGTAACGTCTGCTAACGTAAACCAAATGTTTACAATGAAGCGAAAAATTGAAAAATTTCTCGGTTCAGGCAGCATTCGAACCTCGGAACGGGTGTCCTACCAACTGGACCACCGCACCTGATGCCAGAGCAATTGAATTTTTCAATTAGATGCTTCTACATGCCTTAGGGTGGCGCTACGATAACATTTTCAATTTTTCGCTTCATTGTAAACACCTGATGATGATATTTCAGAACCGTTAGATGACGAGGGTGGAATTTTCCGGACATACGCAGTCCGTCGCATTGTCGGCGGGATGGAGACCAGCATCAGCATGTATCCATACAACGTAGCGATCTGCCGGAACGGGCGCCATTGGTGCGGGGGCTCCATCATCGATGAACAGTGGGTGTTGACGGCTGGACACTGTTTCGAATCGTAAGTACTATTTTAAAATATCGTGAGACATATTGAATAATATGGTAAAAGGTTTAAACCCATTAAACCATTGATACAAAGATCAAGCTCAAAGACAAAATTGAAATTTGTGACATAAAATAAACAATGCAAAGAACGACACTCAAAGAATAAGGAAAAATTCGAAAGGTTGCTTTAGCGTTAAGGTGGCGGAAAGGATAACGCGTTGGAATGGCAATCCAGAGGTATCGGGTTCGATTCCCGGTCTCTTCAACCAGGTTACGCGTTTCAATTTTTCTTTAAGCATTAATCTTTGTATCAAGGGTTTAATATAAAAATTGTGTGTACCCACATTAAAAAAATGAGACATTACATGTTTCATAAATTTATAATGTTAGGTTTGTTATAAACATATCAATCTTATTATAAATCACACAATCTTGAAGCTTTCAAATAAAATATTTTTGACAGAGCGTACGATGGTGACAGGAAGAAATTGTTGGCATTTATAATTCGCGCTGGGAGCTCATTCCATGATAGAGGAGGATACCAGGCCAGGGTTAACAGGGTAAGTTTACACATTTAGATACGTCAGCAAAGACGGTGAATGAGCTGCTATGTCAATGACGAAAATAATCACCTAAATTCAAAATTAGTCCATTGAATAAAAAGTTCTAGAGTGCGTGAGTTAGTAACGTAAGATGTTTCTTCGGAAACATGTCAAGAGTCCCTAGGTAATAAACATACTAAAACCCCGGGACACTAGGAGGAGCCCCGGAGTGGGGGGAGGGGGGGAAAGGGTCCAATTTTTCATTTTTCGCTTAAATCTCAAAAACGGTACATGTTAGAGAAAAACTTTCAAGCAAAAGTTGAAAGGCCATAAAATTATCTACAAGTTGTACCTAAATATTTTTTTCCTATATCCTACCGTTTCTGAGTTACACGCAGTAAAAAATGATTTTGGCTCTGTGACGTCCAGGGTTTCAGGGCGGGAATAGGTTCAATGAAACACGTAAACGAGATTATCGTCGACACGAACTGCCCGCTCCCGTTGACGTCTGTCTTCGTAATGGCGGCAGCGGGCAGGTGGTGGCAACCCTTTATTTCATAAAGGTGTCTATACACCACACCATCCTCTTTTGATAAATTTGAAATAGTTTTATTGATAGCTTACTTATTGCTAGTTATTAATATCTCATATCGAGATTGCATTACATGTACATTTTATTTATTCCTGGAATCTAGATTGATTTATATTATCAGTAATTACAAACCCTTAGCGGATTCGCTCACTGCTCCGTCCGAGTGAATTGAACTAAATTCGAGGCCTACATCCAGACGCCCCACACCAGCCAACCACGCCAAACACCAAGGCGTGAAGCATTTGCTCAGACTCAGGGTTCAGCTGAGCACGGTTATTGTGGCGCATCGCGTACATTCAGCACCTTCGCTGAGACAGCGAAGATGATAATTCCACCATTAATGTGGATTGATTTCGCGTCGGCGGCGCAGTGAGCAGACCAGCCAACAATATTTCAAAGTAACGGGTATGCGCAACAATAGCAATATCCCGGTCACTAGACTGTAGTTAAAAATGTAATATTTTCTAATTTAATTCTCAATCATGAATTTGAATGTACATTGAAATATAACACTAGTTTAATCTTATCAACAACTGTATTGTAAGTTTGTAATAAATGTGTCATAAAGAATTATGTTTTTGTTTTGTTTTTATTCACTTTATTGTCCGTTTGAGACAAGGCTTTTAATCATAAATCTATGCATATAAAAAGTTAATTTTAGTGAGGACTTATTATTTTAGTAGTTTCAAGTTCAATAATTTGTCTTCACTTTTACGTCACTAAACAACTCTCACGTTTCCGTTTTCTTCTCTTTTCATTTGTTTTTTTTTCCATAATCATGGTGCACTAAGAAAATAGTGTCAATTACTTATTATTAATAGGAGAACGGAATGTATTAATGCAATTATTAAATACTTTGTATTTGGTGTTGTCACAGTTATTATTATTTTAATTCCCTTGGCAATCGTAACATTAAGTTATATTTATTTACTCGTGAATCTACTGCAGAGCAATTATTTTCTAAAATTTAGGAATCTACCAGCGCTTCCAACTAAGGCCTCCGTGAGAAAGAAGCGCCGCAAGAAAACTCACAGTTTGCCTTTTTCAATGAAATTTTCCAATTTTTGGTATGAATTTAAAAATCTTCTCATGAAATGTAAGTATTTTAGAATACTAAACCGGCGTTTATAAGTCAGCGTTTGAAATGAAAAATGTTTTTTTTTTTTTTTATATATATATCTTTATGAATTTTATTGATTGGTATATCGACCATAATTTCAAATACCGTAGTAACTTTACAAGAAATCACGAATTCCTGCTGCATTATTGAAATTTACATTGAAAGATACAAATGAGTATACCTCAAGGAGAATAGATAGGTAGGTATATACGCTGCCTACGTCTCTTATGAGGGCTCATGAATATTATAAACGCTGCATGTCTTAATGTAAAACAAAGTCTTCAATTTGGAAAACCCTCGTCTAACCCGAAGTTTATTTCACTTTACCATTTGATTCAGGGACAGCACCGTTTTAATGCATGTATGATTATGAAGACGCGTTTATCATAAGTAGAGGTACTACTCACATTCGGTGCGACCTTACAGTACAGTCTTACTGTTAGTGGTGCCAATTAACGTTAAAACATCAGTTTATTGCGATATTCGTTAACTTTATATTGTATATCAGTTGATTACCAATTCCTTGTTTGTAACTGTATTTTAATATTATTATTTTTTAAGTATCATCTGAATGTGCACATTCCAAGTACTACTGAAACATATATATATATATATATGCTACGCAGTTTACTTCTGGTTTTTTTTTTAGTGCCTGTCATCACAGACTTACTACTAAATTTCAATAGAATAGTCTATTGTTTTGCTCGACGTTAGTACCAGTCTTTCCAGACTTACTACTTTTGTCGTTGTTAGTACCAGTCTTTCCAGACTTACTAATTGTTAGTACCAGTCTTCACAGACTTTCCAATTGTTAGTACCAGTCTTCACAGACTTACTACTTGTTAGTACCAGTCTTTCCAGACTTACTTCTTTTCTCGTTGTTAGTACCAGTCTTCAGAGACTTACTACTTAGCCCATTAGAGTAGATCTTTTATTTACTTGTTGTTAGTACCAGTCAATTTCGACTTAAGTACTACTCGGTCCATTAAGAAATAGATCGGGGGGCACGGCAGTGCCCCCGCCAAGTCGAGCGCGAAGCAAACACTGCCGTACCATCCTTTACTGGAACCATTTCGCCGCATTTTCAGGCCCCTATTTGAGCACCTCTGGATAAGACCAGAACGCAGAAATTTTTGTCATCCAGTAAGCTATAATCACATACTTAAAATCCAAAATTTCAAGTCTGTAGGTCATTTAGTTCCGAAGTTAAGCGAAAGCAAAGTTTCGCATTTACGACACTCACTCACTCATGATCATCAGTAAAGAAGTAGTACTTCCCATAAATTCAGAGAGCTGAAATTTGGTACAGAGTTAGGGTTTAATGGCCACATAAAGCGAAAACTATAAAATTGGCCAAGTGCGAGTCCGACTCGCGCATGAAGGGTTCCGTACCATAAAACAAGTTCGTTGTATGGGAGCCCCCCATAAATATTTATTTTATTTTATTTTTAGTATTTGTTGTTATAGCGGCAATAGAAATAGATCATCTGTGAAAATTTCAACTGCCTAGCTATCACCGTTCTTGATATACAGCCTGGTGGCAGACGGACGGACGGACGGACGGACGGACGGACGGACGGACGGACGGACGGACGGACGGGCGGACGGACAGCGAAGTCTCAGTAATAGGGTCTCGTTTTTACCCTTTGGGTACGGAACCCTAAAAACTAGGATAATCGAAGATCTGGAGTACTCTGATTAGAAAACACAAGAGCCCAACCAAACTATTAGAGATCGACATACCGCCTTTACAAAAATATTCAACTTGTTGTGTTCGGTTGGCCGCCGTCGCGACTGATCGTCTCTCCTGATGATGGATCGCGTACCGATTCGAAACATGTCGAGCGTTATTCGATTTCTACGACGTGAGTAAGTTTGGCTCGGTTTGTAAACACCTGCCTACTGAGCCGGCGGTCTTGGGTTCGAGTCCCGGCCGGGGCAAATATTTGTGTGATGAACTCGAATATTTGTGCTTGGGTCATGGTTGTTCTATTTATTTAAGCTATCTTTATCTATATAAGTATGTCTATCGTCGTCTAGTACCCATAACACAAGTCTTCTAGAGCTTAATTTGGGACTAGATCGATTTGTGTGAGGTTGTCCGATATTTATTTATTTATTATTTATTTGATGAAGAACCCTCAGCTGGTCTCAGCTGTATTAGAGATATGGTAATGCCCCCTTCTACTATTGGTACATAAAAAAATCGACTGTCATTGCAAAAATCCAGCGTAGTGTGATACATCTAATTTAATCTAGCCTATAGCGTCCCACAGCTGGGCGGGTTACGTATTAAAATCCCGAAACTTCATAATACCTACAGTTGAAATACCGACGTTCAAAAATCCGATATTCGATAAACCGAAGCTCAAATTACCTATTTTCAGAAAATCGAAAGTTGAAAATCTCGAAATTTCATAATCCCAAAATTTTTAATATCTCGAAATTTTATAATCCCGTCAATGAGCACTTTAAAAGTGTCAGGACACTAACTAATCTGACTTTTCCGTGGAACCGATCTGCTCCGGTGCTGCGGGATGTTCAGCCCCTCCGCCCTAGCGTAAGAAAGTGCGGCACCTACGCTCGCCTCCGCAGCTTCGGCTTTTTGGTCACCTTCGGCGACCAGCCCCAGCCGCTGCGCCTCGCTTGATGCCCGCACTTTCTTACGGCGGCCGGGGGCTGCCATCCCTCCGCGCCTCCGGGCTTTTATATACACTCTAGGGGTAGGGCAGACAAGACCACGTGGAATCGGGGTTGACAGCTTCGGTTCTGTGGCAACGCTCGCCTCCGCAGCTTCGGCTTTTTAGTCACCTTCGGCGACCAGCCTCAGCCGCTGCGACTCGCTTGATGCCCGCACTTTCTTACGCTAGGGCCACAGTATAATAAAGAGTACTAACGTACTAGGGCGGAGGGGCTGCACATCCCACAGCGCCGGAGCAGATCGGTTCCACAGAAGAGTTCACTTATAAATAGTAAGTATAGTAGTAGGCAAGTAGGTTACGTAATTTAGGTTAATATTCTTTGTATAAAATAAACATTAGAATCTGTAAGACAACAGAAATACGAGATAATTCTCGAGAGTTTAAATAATATTCCGGATTACAACCTTCAGGCAGGATCATAGTCTTCGGGATCATAATCTTCGGGATTACAGTCTTCGGGATTACATTCTTCGGGATTACAGTCTTCGGGATTATAATATTCGGTATTTCATCCTTTCAGTCAAACGTTCTTTCGGGATGTTAAACTTTCGGTCAAATAAACATTCGACATTTTTTAATTTTCGGCCTTCCGTCCATAGGTCTTATGATATTCGGTATTTTGAACTTCGGCATTGTAATACGTACCCGTTGGGTGAATGCCTCCCCTTCCGCTTTTAATACGCATATAAATAAAATTAAAGGAAAACTCTGGACAAGACTAGACTGGCTTTTATACTAATACTTACAAGTTTACAAGAAGAAATAGTCAAACGATTAACTTTATTCTACTCGAACATTACACAAATTAAATAAACAAATTACACCAAAATATTAATTTCGCTCAAAATTTGTTCAAAATATAATGCATTGGACTAAGAGTGGCGGTGATACCCGCACACGTCGCTAGATGGCGCTGACTGTATTTTAAAACGCGCCGTCGTTTGTTTTTCCGATAATCTTATATGGCGAAGTGGCAACCGGCCGCGTTACAGTCGTTTACGACATTCTTCTACTGCGCTTGGAAACGTTTGCTAGGGATTAGGAGGGATTATTATTTGCATTTCGTTGATTTCGCTTATTATTTCGTGAGGTTTGCTAAAGTTAATTAGCAGGTTGTTATAAAACAATATGCCCACGTTTCTACAAAAAGAAGTGAAATCCCACCAAAAACATTCTGTAAAAAATTAGCCAAGTCTCGATGGAGCTGCTTGTTTATCTCTAAAAAGTAATGAAATCTAGACAAAGTCATACCAAGTCTAAGGTTCCTTACTGCGATTTCTTTATTATTATAGTTAATGTTGTGTGACTTGGCCGTTGAAGGGTACACAAGGGTACAAAACCAGGTGCTCCATGACACCATTGCACCAATCTGTGTCTGTCAGAACCGCTATAAGTCAATTTTGTTTACACGTAATGTTATATCTGTTGTAACTACCTATGTTTGTTAAGCGAGATAATAGCCCATACTGGTGTACCCTTCAACGGCCTAGTCACACAGCATTAACTATAATAATAAAGAAATCGCAGTAAGGAACCTTAGACTTGGTATGACTTTGTCTAGATTTCATTACTTTTTAGAGATAAACAAGCAGCTCCATCGAGACTTGGCTAATTTTTTACAGAATGTTTTTGGTGGGATGTGATTATCAGTATCTACACCTAGGTATTTTTTAACGTAGTGTTGACGTGTCTACTACACTACCCAGCGAACACTACGAGTATCTAGAACAATTGCATGGCGTATATGCATAGACTAATACGACGTTATATTAATATCGATACAATCCCATAGAAATGCATGCCATTTATAATGCGAGTAGATTTTAGTTTGTAAAACCTGTTTGAAATTGGTGTAGTTAAAAACCCATAATTTTTTTTTCATACAAAGGATACATACAATTTCGCGCATGTGAAATCCAAGTGTGACTCGAACACACGACCTCTGTTTAACCGGAACATTGCTCTAATGCACACTTAGCGTTTGTACCTCACGCAATGTTTTCCCGTGACATCCGAAAAATCATTCATATTGCGCTTTTTTATTTTTAAATATTGGTTTTCCTTTTTAGTTCTCACTTAATCTTTTACCGAATAATGATCTTCTCAATATGCAATATGTTCGATTGAACTATAAATTATCGTAATTTGGAATTTCAGCCACCAGGTTGATGATTTCAATTTAACATCGAATTTAAGTCTTACTTATGTATTATAAATATATTTTCTTTTAGTATTTTGGACTTGGTTGAAAGACGTAGTAATTGTCGTTTATATGAAACTATTTCCTTATAATTTAGGAACATATCAATATTATTTTATTACACAGGAAAAGTTTACTGAATTCTACTATTTTCTAGTTTTCGCGTAATATTTACTTTATATCATCCAGTCCAGACAATACCGTGCGATTTCTCTGGCTGTACAAGTTGCCCTGTAGCGCATTTGGTTCCCTATGCAAAGTTAAATGTTACTTTTGTTTTTACATTGCTTCTAACCCTGCAAAATCAAACTAAAATGGAAATTCACTTTCAACCCGCTATTAAGATAAACAATTGACCAACTTTCAGAATATGAGAATTTAAAAGGGTTGTCATTATATTTAATATTCAGATTTAGCATTAAATGCCTAAAAAGACAAGAACAACACTCTACTTAAAGGTTGTCTGAAAGATATCGCTCTTTAGCTATTAGACTGCATGTTGTTTACCTCCATTGTAATTCTAATTTTACTTGTTATCCATGTTTATGTGTGCAATAAAGAATATTCAATCTATTCTATCAACTGTCAAATTGCTTTTATCAATTGCTCATGGAATAAAATTACCTATACTCATACTAGTTAATTCACAATGCGTAATAAATGTCAAATTATTCACAATTACTAGTATAATTTACCTATTCCAGAGAACTATGCCATTCAAGTCAAATCGACTCAATTTCTAAGCGAAGATTTGCTTTAACCGTCACAAACTGGACAATTCGTTTTAAAATGTCATTACCATAATACCCATGTTTTACTCGTAATCGTTTATTTATAATGCACGAATACTTTAAATGACAAATAAGTCGTTATTTCTAGTATATATATATTTTTTTTGTTATATACTTTATTCTATAGTGAACTCAAATCAGTCAAATCGTTTCAACTTCTAGACAACGATTTATTTAATAGAGTATAATATATATAACACTTATTTTCGATTTAGTTCCAGTGCAGATAAATCAATACCATGTTTTATTTGTTAATCAATTTCGCAATAATCCCTCTACGACATGAATTACTGTAGTATCATTCAACTTTCGAATTTGACACGGTGTCACTTAAAGTCATACAATTATAACGGCCATAAATGGCTTCGTGTGCAGTAAAGGGTGCAGAGATGTCATCTGCGCAACACTCACTTGACAGTTCAGCCTCTCGAATGAGACCTCCAGTAAATAGGGTCTAATGCGCTTGTCATAGTTTGAGAGCGTATTTTATTACTCGCACCCCCTTTACGGCCATTTATCAGTCATACAATTTAAAATTTAGAAAACTATTTTCTCGGCCTGTCATTGCCAACGCACGACAGCTTGTTTGGTAGTTAATTTCCGTACCTTTACGGGCTACTCTAAGGGCTGATACGAGATCTTTCCGCCTGTCATTGCCAACCAATGACAGCTTGTTTTGTAGTTGTTCACCGCTGATACAGCTGAACCGATTTTATTTTGATACCCTAATAGGGTTTTGTTTTCCTCAAATCCTGTTGGTTTTGCCTCCCATATCCCTATATTTTAATTACGTTCCCAGTTCCTTTATTTGCTACTAGGTATCCAAATGTTTGGGTAGTTTATTTAAACTAATTGCATTAAGAATATTTGAATTTCCGATGCTTTGCAGCATCTACATGGCTAGCACAATATTTTGCCGCGACCCCACCCGTGGCGCAACACAGCACCACCCGTCTAGCTCGCACGGCATTGAAATGAAAGTGACAGACACCCTGTACTCAAGGAGTAAACAGTTGACGGGCTAGTTAAAATGTAATTCTATTTAGGTGCCAATACGGTATTTGATGACAGCTCAAATCAGCTATTCTTAATGAAATGTCAAAACGGTATGTTAGTACGAGGAACCGATTTATGCACATACCTTACTCTCGATGTCACTACTTCATAAATATATTGGCAATTAGTTACGTTAATTTTGTACATTCAATTTGTTACTGGGATGGATATATGGGACTGGGCTGGACATGTCTGTCGCATGCATCCGGAAAGGTGGGCCACAATAGCAACCCAATGGATCCCACAAAATGGATATCGGAACCGAGGCAGGCCGAAAAGGAGATGGCGGGACGATCTGGACGCGTTCTGCAAAGAATGGCAGAACCGCACTGGCAATAGGACCGAATGGAGAAAAGAAGGGGAGGCCTTTGCCCAGCAGTGGGACACCTAAACGGCTATTAAAAAAAAAAAAAAAAAAAAATTTGTTACTACCAAATATCGGTCGATTCTTCGGTTGGCTTGGCCAAGGGAAACGTACGAGTACTTGTATGGGGGGCAAAACGAACAGTACCCAGGATTAGACCTTGATTTGCATTTTTTGTTACCCGGATTATTCATTTACAAAGAAACTCGAAGAGTTTTCTTGATTGCTACATAATATAAAATACAAATAATTGCATATTATTTTTTCCAAACATAAGATAATATTCGCAATACGTAGTAGTTATTGCAGACACTTTAGTCACACTTAGGTAATAATGAAATAATGCACTTTATCCTGCAAGTAGGCCTCAAAGGGCACCTTTACATGCCTGAGTCTACCGGCATTTCAGGTATATGTATTATACTCATACATAAATATTGATTACGTCTTCGGTACGGTTGTACGAGCTGTGCGACTAGGTAAGTACATACATCTTCTCTATTATAAAGTGATTACGACGCCAATTACCATATAGCATATACAATGTGTTACCGCCAAGTAGGCTTTTCTTGAAGTAGAGTAAAGTAACATAGATCTTTAACGTATCCATGACCTTAATTTGATTAATTTACTTAAATCCAGGCTTTATTAACTTTCTAACAAAATTTTAATTGCCAGTGATGTACAGTGAATAAATTGACAAGTGAGTGTTAAATGACAGCGTGATACGAGTAACGACAATTACGCTGTACGCCCACTACATTGAATGTACGGATTTAAGAAATTTAATTGTGCAGTTAATTCACATAATTATGATTAGCTAATACATGCAAACAATTACTAATGGATAATATAATACCCGCATGCCGGTAACAGGCTGTATAATGTATAAACTAGTTTAATTTTGGAAATTTCGGACCTAGTGTCACGTTTAGTCAAACCTGTGGAGTAAATAAGGCCAGGAGCGTACCGATTATCACTAATTTAATTGCTCATTGCAATATATATTATACTGAGTAATTATGACCTAGTTTGTAAGACTTTTCTAGTAACTAAGCCAATCCAAAAATATGAAATAAATGTTTGCTACGCCCTGACAGGGCCTTGTACCTAGCTTTAAGTACTTGGTCGCAATAAATTATTATTGTTATTATTTAGATGGCTATATTTGATAACGAAAATGTATTAATGAAAAACATAGAGGATATACCCGATATAGTCGGTTAAGTTACATTGTCTCACCTGTGTTAGTAGGCCAAGTGACCGTCAAATATATTAAAATCTATTGTTCTTACAATAACATGTTTTGACCGTGTCACAATTTATGGGTAAATAAAACAGATTATACCGGGGCTAGATTGTCTAGCTTGATAAATAATAGTTATCACTTATGTTTTGACGCCTTTGTTGACGATATCAACATCAATTTCCAATAAGTAGATCCTCTTACTACGGCTAATTCCTCTGCTTATTTTTTTGACATAAGTGCACAAAGTACTGGTCAGAATGCTATGCGACTTTTGTTGTACTTTAATATTCTAAACCACTATACCCACTTTTTCCTTTTCTTTTCCTTTTACAGAAATTAAATAACAGGATTCCACTGATTATTATTATCGGTTATTTGTACACTTCCTTGTTCCGTTTTTAATCCTCGTCGCCATTGTGACGTCCAGGGTTTCAGGGCGGGAATAGGTTCAATGAAACACGTAAACGAGATTATCGTCGACACGAACTGCCCGCTCCCGTTGACGTCTGTCTTCGTAATGGCGGCGGCGGGCAGGTGGTGGCAACCCTTTATTTCATAAAGGTGTCTATACACCACAGGCTCAAACAATTTCCCCATACTACATACCCATGTTTATCACATCAATCGATCAAAAAATATTTCTTTCTTCCAAAAAACTCAAATGTGCAACTTGTGACCGGTACTGATAGATTGCTCTTAATTAGGTCTATGATTGGTAAAGTAAACACATTCCTCCATGGAAGCCTTTAGGAGGAATGGATTGTCAAAATATTATATTAGGGTAGTTTGAGTTACTGAACTTGATCTTTTTATTTGTTCTTCCAAAAAAACTCAAAAGTGCAACTTGTGACCGGTACAGATAGATTGCTCATAATTAGGTCTATCATTGATAAAAATACCAGATTCCACCACGGAGGCGTTTACGGGGAATTGAATTTTATTAGGGTAGTTACGATACTTGAACTTTTTATTTTTTTTTCTTCCAAAAAGCTCAAAAGTGCAACTTGTGACCGGTACTGATAGATTGCTCTTAATTAGGTCAATCATTGGTAAAAAAAACACATTCCTCCATGGAAGCCTTTAGGAGGAATTGATTGTCAAAATATTATATTAGGGTAGTTACGCAACTTGACCTTTTTATTTTTTTTCTTCCAAAAAGCTCAAAAGTGCAACTTGTGACCGGTACTGATAGATTGCTCTTAATTAGGTCTATAATTGGTAAAAAAAACACATTCCTCCATGGAAGCCTTTAGGAGGAATCGATTGTCAAAATATTATATAAGGGTAGTTTTCGAATTTTTCACCTTTCATGGGATGTAGCTCGAAAACGGCTGCGAATAGAAAAAAAATATTTAGGTAAAACTTGTAGATAATTTTATGGCCTTTCAACTTTTCCTTGAAAGTTTTTCTCTAACATGTACCGTTTTTGAGATTTAAGCGAAAAATGAAAAAATGGACCCTTTCCCCCCCTCCCCCCACTCCGGGGCTCCTCCTAGTGTCCCGGGGTTTTAGTATGTTTATTACCTAGGGACTCTTGACATGTTTCCGAAGAAACATCTTACGTTACTAACTCACGCACTCTAGACCCCCCTTGGAGGGACTCATTCAATGGACTAAATCCCTGACATCGTTGCTGCTCATCATGATAATAAGTCCTTCATTTAGTGAGTGGTAGAAAAATCCTACTGAGCCTGAAAAAAAACCACAAAATGTTGAATTCTTAGCTTCAATATTGGCTGAGATCCTGTCACTTATTCCAAGCAACGCGAAATATCTTGAAAACAGACAAAAGATGATGAGATTAGATGAGCCAATAGACATCCACCGCTGGACCAAGGCTTTCTCCAAAGTTCTCTAAAACGATCGGTCTTGCGCCGCCCTCATCCAATTTCTGCCCGCAATCCTAATCCTAACCAGTTGGTCGGTCCACTTAGTTAGGGGCCTCCCAAGCTGCGCCTTCCAGTTCGCAGTCGCTACTCAAACTGACAAATACTGATGTTGAACTTATAAAACCCCTCTTTTTTGTCGAGGGTTAAGAATGGCCACAATAACGCTTAATCATCACCATTAAATAAATAAAATAAATATTAAGGGACAATTATACACAAATCGACCTAGTCCCAAACTAAGCAAAGCTTGTACTATGGGTACTAGACGACTATATATATAAATACATATATAGATAACATCCATGACCCAAACACAAATATTTTGCACAAATATTTGCCCCGGCCGGGATTCGAACCCGGGACCGCCGACTCAGTAGGCAGGTGTCTACAAACCGAGCCAAACGCGTCGTCGTCATTCAAATGAACAGTAACATTATTAACAATCTTCCAATATTTCAGGCGTTCTTCCCAAATAAATACAGTCCAGGGAACGCAGACTACGATTTCAGCCTGATCCGCTTAGACCGGCCGATGCCCATCGGTCGAAACATCGCAGTTCTCAACCTGCCCGCCAAGGACTACGTCATTAAGCCTGATGACATGCTCATAGTTACTGGGTGGGGCAGTACTGATGTAAGTAGCTCCTAAACCAATGAGTATGTACTTCATTTATGGCTTGGAATACAAAGGCTAGTCGGGAAATAATTCAAACGTTACAAAGAGGGAGATAGTTGGCCAGTCTCGGTTTCGTAAAGCGGAACTCGCTAATCGCTAACCGAGAGGGGTTGCTAATGAATAAGGCGAAAAGGTGAAGAAAAGACGACTTGATATTGTCCACCAATTTGGCTTGATATTTATTTGAGTCAATTCACTTTAATCTTATTAAAACCTTCGTGAGAAATAATTATTGTATTGAGCAGTTTACACTCACGTGAAATTCTCAGGACCGGCCCGACATGTTTGAAACTAAGTAATGGAGCTCTTCATCAGGGACTGCTACCTGTACACTGGCGTGGAAATCAGTGACAAGTTGCCGCGCCGAGTTTGAAACATGTCGGGCCGTTCCTGACAATTTTACGTGAGTATAAACCGTTGAATACGATAATCAATTAACTTTTATCAGTTGCTCGTTACTCACTCCTTATAACTACGATTTTCTACGGTTATATTAACCAAAAGCTGCATGTAATTGCAACAGTTATACGCTAATTCAAATGCAGACTATCTCTTAACAACACCAGTAATAAAAAGTATTTTTTTCTGAATAGTTTCATCATTATTGTCCCCTGGGCCTCAGGACAGAATAACAACAATAAAAAGTTGTACCCATTTATTGCCAGACCCCGTAATTTCAACATTTTCCTTCGGATTTGTTCTTCTTTGTTACACCTCGTTTCCATCATGTTACTGTTTCCAGGAGACAGGTGCAGGCCACATCCCGGATCGTCTCCGTTTCGTCCCCGTGCCGGCTATGCGGCTGTCTGAGTGCCAGGCCGCCTACCGCTTCTACATAACTCCTCGGATGATGTGCGCCGGGTATGCCACTGGTGGGAAGGATGCTTGCAACGTACGTTCCTTTTAGCTCATAAAGTTAGTTGGCATGAAAATATTGTAGCTAATTTAGGTATCTATTGACCTACACCGAGAGAAATATCGTTAAGTATAAGCGGTAAATACATAATTATCTGTCGCTTCTGGAGTTTGCATGCTTCATATCAATCAGGATTTTCGTGGCATGAATAGGATTTATATGGTTGTAGGCTATTCTAGCACGACATTGCATCCATTGGCCTAAATTGAGAAAAATACCTTTAAGCTCGTAATGTCTTTGAAAGCGGTCTAAAATAACTTGAACAGTTGGTTCAAAAACAGTGATCAATATTTTGTGTGCCCAATCTTGTAAGGTGACGTCACACACTGTTGATATTGTCACAGAGTTTAGAAAAATATAAAAGTATATCTGCGTTGACATTGGTATATGCTTATGCATATATTAAACTCTGACGTGTAGTTTGCATCATGATTTATAAATGCTACATTGTGTATTAAGAGCGGTAATTCAGGAACTACTTTAATTAACTATATCTGTCATCTTGAAAAAATTTGGATGCCATTCTCGAAATCTGGCCCCTCAAAAACGTAGAAAAAAACGCATGTACGACCGATACGATGCATGAACGACTCACAGCCGATTTCATATGCCATGACGGTCATCTATTCGTCTCTCAAACCCGTGTTTAATATTGTATGAAAATCCATTATTCTCGTGGGCACAATGTTCAATACAACTACCGTTATCGCCCACGTGTAATGCCAAATACGAGCCAGTGTGATCAACAACATTTTGATCGATCCTTTATTTATTTTATTTATTTAAACTTTATTGCACAAAACAAAAGTCAGTACAAATGGCGAACTTAATGCCTAATGGCATTCTCTACCAGTCAACCATAGGGCCAAACAGAGATGCTTCAAGTGGGTGCAGAGTTGAAAATTAATCATTCGGAAAGCATCTAAGATACAAGTGAACCTTTGACATCTTTGGTTCACAGCACGATTCAGGAGGCCCCGCCGTGCGAGACGGAGTACTTCTCGGAATAGTGTCCTTCGGCGGCAAGCATTGTGGCGACCCCCGCTCCCCGGGCGTGTACAGCAGGGTCTCAGAAGTGACGTGGTGGGTCGAGAACACCGTCACTGACAACGAGGCGAGCACAGTGCCGGAACTGCAGGAGAAAATCAAGAAGGCGAGAGAACGCGAGAGGAGTTTGCAAAGGTAGGAGTACTTGGGAATCATGGCAAGACATGGGTAGGTGGATAGAGTGATGCAGTAGTACGAGTAAGTACAGGGTATTGAAATGACGTAGTGGGTCGAAAATACGATGCGAGACAAGTCTCCAAAGGCAAGAGTACTAGGGAATCATGGCACGACATGGGTAGGTGGATAGAGTGATACAGTAGTAAGTGTATAGGGTGATAAAAGTGACGCGGGGGGTCGAGAATACAGTCACAGGTAACAAGGCGAGCACAGTGCCGGAGCTGCAGGAGAAAATCAAGAAGGCGAGAGAACGCGAGAGGAGTTTGCAAAGGCGAGAGTAATCAAATATTATTTTGTTCACTTTTCGTCTCAGAATTTAGGTGCATTAGTGCATTCTTGTCAAATACACACACAATACACAACTCAGCGTAACACGGATTGACCCTGTCACGCATAGCCTTTAATTTTTGGGCCCTTTTATGTTTTTTTACGAATATTAATATGGAGGTTAAATAACAATCCAGTCAAAGCGATCTCTGTATCGTTTCTTGTTTTTTATTTAATGCTCCGTGCAATCACCATACTTCTAGGTGGTGTCTTAACGCAGCATCTCCCGTTTATTGCTTTTCCAGCAAATGTGAGGATCGCGAGAGCCTTTGATCTTTTCTGACCTCTAAAACAGTATTAGTAAAGCTTTTATCTCAAATATTTCAGATTCAAAGCACGAGTGGAAGACAAGAAGAATAAAATAAAGGACTGGCTACGAGAAACTCTGCAATCGCCCAAATTTATGGAACTAGCTAAGAGGAAGTTGATGGAGGCCAAAGCAATGCGGCGAAGTTTCTCAGACTCACTCATCGAGCCTCAGAATATGACAGATTTGGACGACACGGCTATAGATGATATAAATTTATCAAATCTAATACACGATACGATACTGAAAGTAGATGATGATAACGAAGATGAGAATATGCTGAGAACTCTAGCTCTCAAGGATATTATGATTAATGAGAGTAAAGGGGAACACGCTAAAGATAGTTTTGACGAATTGCTTGCTTTTGTAGAAAGAGACGACCCTGCGCCTCCTACATTATGAACTGTTATATTTAATTGCATATCAGTGGTGTGGCGTTTAATAACAATCTTGGGCGAGCCAAAGCAGATATGTCCTAATGTTTATCTTTCTTCAAGACGTAAGGGCAAGTTCACTTCTAGCCTAAGATAAGGTACACAATAATGAGCAAGGAGACAAGACTCAGGTTTTATATCGCCGATACGCCACTGTTACAGATATAATTGTGCGTATGAAACTTGCGATGGTGTTTTACTTACGCTAAGTGATTTATATTCTGTAATAAATTATTACGTCTGACGTAAAAAGATGATCTAATCATTCATTTTTTGTCGATCTGTGTCAGTACATTTGTCAAACTTTAAATATTTAAAGTATTTGTGAAAAGTTGGGAAGATCTTCAACACATGACCATTTTACCCACAAGTTAATGTTTCGCCGCAACTGTCTCGTTTTTGGCCAACATTTCGCTGCAAACATATACCTAGTACATACACTCTATAATAAAAAATGCCAAAATCGAAACAGTCCAACACAGATTTCTTTCAAAGAACGAAACGTCGATTTTTATAACCCGGTTACGTTAAAGGACCTTATTTGTATCCAACGCCCAGGTGCAAAGTTAGGTAACGTGGAAAAAATAGGAGTTGTAAAAATAGGATTTCCTCTTACTAATCTAGATACCTACCTAATAATAATAAGGTACGTACCAAGATACTACGCGTTATCGGAATCATTTCTTGAAAGTGTTGTTGCGATGCAATGCTGAGAGTAGAGATATAATAAAGCGTGAGATTGCGCGCATGCGGAAAACAGTTTCTTTAGATATTTATCTTGAGAAATTGGCCTTCAGGATTTTGATTGTATAAGGACGGCAGTATCTTACAAGGCAACAATTGATGCAAAATAATTGGTGTCTTTCAATGGGCGTCCACGGGTCATGCTATATATTTGCGAGTGTGGCGGTTGCCAACGCGTTGTACGCATATATGAAAGTACCTGAGACCAAAGGGCTGGGCAGCACTGAAATACAGGCGATATGTTTCCTAAATAAATGCTCTCACAGTGACATTGGTTCGTTATATATATATATGTATATATATATGTATCTCTCTAAATTACAACTAGTCAATGACGACGTCCAATTATTTTTGTTAGTTTTGCAGAAACATTTATTATCTTTTGCTGTTACATATATCGACATGTGAGCACATAGGTACATAATATACATTTGAATGCATTAGAAAGGGATACACAACTATAGATTTCAAACTAGAACAATTGTAACTGATTCTCTCTGCAAGTTTTAGTCATAGATGTGTGTGAACTGGATGACGACGATCAGGTGGGTGGTACAGATGGAGAGAATAGTAGTGGGTAGATGTAATCCCAGCGGAAGTAGGCGCCAGGCGGGTGGAAGTGGCGATCTTGCATCCACATATCCTGCTCGCTGATTTAGTGAGGTGCGTGTTTTCTCATCTGAAATATAACTGTCGCATTAGAAACATGAATGAGAAAGAGGGAGCGGCTTTCTCATAGTGAAAGGTAGCTCAAAGAGTATTCAAGTTTGGTGTTGGGTGCATTTTGAGTTCAATTGGTACTTGGCCCCGCACCGGTAAGAAGTTAATCATGACACTTGTCATCTCAATAATTAAATCGACTTTTGGTTTCAGGATTGACTTCTTACTGGCACTAATAAAATTGTGCATACCTTCTTAAGTGCACAATTTCTACTTATTAATTAAATATCTCGTAGTGCCTTGAGATGGCAGTCAGAATAGTACCAAAATGGCTTTCTTTCGGGAGCCCAATGGTATGAGGAAGCTGCCTGTAGCGGTTCTTGATGCTAATGACGTCATTGTCTCCAGACCTGGACTAAAGGGCAAGGCCCCTAGGTAGATGTAGTACAATTTTACAAAGAAAATGTACCGTTTTCGTGCAGCATCTTTTCGTGTGCGATGACGCGCAGCGCGTTGCCCTGAGCGTGCACGAATTCCGCACAGACGGCCGGCAGACAGGTCTGCATCGTGAAGTGAAGCCAGTAAAGACCATTGCAGGCTTGTGACGTCCAAGACTGTACAGATGCACCGAATATTCGGTTACTATCCGGTATCCGGCCCTTATTTTAATATGCGGCTGGATACCGGATAATATACGTAATATCCGGATACCTAGCTGATAGTAAACTGCTACGTTTGAAAAACTATTCGAAATTGAAAATTCAAGCACAAAACTGGTTTTTGCAACTTATTTTCGACTGCACGAAATGAAAGCGTGAAATAGCTACGAGTATGTTACTTTCTAGAACTCAGGGAAAAGTCACTAAAAAGTTGGTTGAAATTGTTAATATATTTTTCCTAATATAAAAATAAAATAAAAAATTAGAGGAATATGGTTTCTTAACAACCTTAACTTACCGCATCGGTTTTAAAAAGAATGAGCTGGGTCCAAACAATGAACTTAGGGCAAATTGTAGGCAAAAAATTGTTTATATATTTTTTCTACTCCAGTACTTTTTTCTGTCATTTATATAGTTACTAACTCTAACATAAAGACATAAATTATGAAAGTCTGTAAAAGTCTATACTCTATGATACATTTAAACGACAGAACCTTAGGAAACAAGGCTTTAATCAGCATAAAACATTAGTTAGATATTATAGAATATTTCACGACAAGACAGATCTGACATGACAATACATGTCATTCACCCCCTCCTAGAGACTACAGCTGGTAGTCCTGCAGGTGTTGAGGCAGGCGGCGCTCTCGCCCAGATCTACGCGGCATCTCTGGCGCAGGCTCAGCCTCAAGCTCCTGTGAACCGACAGAAGGTGTTGATTCGGCATCGAGCATCTCCAGCTCGTCGTCTTCAGAAACTGATTCCTGAAACTCAGGTTCGGGAACTGGGAGTGGTGCAAGCTGTCTATTTGAAATAGTAGTTTCTCGGCCCTCTTGTGTTCTTATAAAAGAATAGTTAGGGTTACTTTGAAGAAGTTCCACTTCTTCAACATAGGGATCAGTTTTATTGCGTACATTTTTCTTCATAAGGATTGGGCCTGGCACGAGCCACGTGGGTAAAGACTCTCCATTTGAAGATCGACGCGGGTGCAAGAATAGCCTCTCATGAGGCGTTGCATTAGTTGACGTACAAAGGAGCGATCGTATGGCATGTAAAGATACTGTTAGAACTTGCTCCCAATTCTCAGTAAGTAGGGCTCTAGAACGCAAAGATAATTGTATGGTCTTCCACAGGGTGCCATTGAGACGTTCTACTTGCCCGTTACCTTCCGGATTGTAAGGCGTCGTACGACTGCAAGCAACGCCAAGAGACGCTAAGAATTGTCGTAATTCTTCGGACATGAATGAGCTACCTCTATCACTATGTATATAAAGCGGCGTGCCAAATATGTAAAATAAATCTTTCAAACAATTGATTACCGTAGCGGAAGTCATATCTTTACACGCATATGCGAATGGAAATCGACTGTATTCATCGATTATTGTCAACAGGTACTTTTTGCCCGTGTTACTTGGTAAGGGCCCTTTGAAATCAATATTCAACCTCTCAAATGGTATAGTAGATTTTATCAGGTGCCCTTTTGTTCGCATAAAACGAGGTTTTATTTCGGCACAAACTCGACAGGACGCAGTCATTGTTTTAATGTCATTCAAAGAATATGGTAAATTCTTCATACGAACCCAGTGCGCCATTCTTACGATACCGGGATGGCAAAGAGATTCATGTAGTTCTTTTAGCTTGTTATGATTAAGGTACATGCATACTCTCGACAGAGCATCTGCTACAATATTTTCCTTCCCGGGTCGATAAACGATGTCATATTTGTAACATGACATTTCAAGGCGCCAGCGCTCTATTTTTTCATTTTTAATTTTGTTTTTATGTTTTTGATTGAACATAAATCCGACCGATTGTTGATCAGTAACAAGCAAAAAATGTTTACCAATAAGATAATGTCTCCACTTTCGTAAGCTTTCTACAATGGCACAGGCTTCTTTTTCAACCGACGATTGTTTACGTTCGGATTCGGATAACGTGCGTGAGAAAAAGGCGACAGGATGGCCCTTCTGAGAGAGACTAGCGGCTATTGCGAACTCAGAAGCGTCTGTTTCCACTATAAAGGTCTCATTGGGATCGATAGCCACAAGACACGCTTTAGCAATATCTGACTTTAATTCCTTGAAAGAAGTCTCAGCCGAATCGCTTAAGGGGAAAGTTGAAACACCAATTAATGGTTGTAATTTTTCGGAAAATTTAGTAATCCACTTAGCGTAGTGGGCAAACAATCCCAAAGCTCGCTTGAGTTCACTTGCGTTAGTGGGCAGAGGTAAGTCTAGCAGTGGTTTCAGCCTCTCGCGATCTGGCTCTATCGAGTTATTCTTTATTGTGTATCCGAGAAGACTAATAGTATCTACACCAAAGGTACATTTCTTCTCGTTCAGAGTTAATTTGTATTTATTTACAGCTGTCATGAATTTATTGAGATTCTTATCATGATCTTCTCTGTTTTGGCCACACACAGTGACGTCATCCAAATATGCGAAAGTACCTTGTAATTTTTCTGTTTTGATTATGAAGTCCAGGGTTCTTTGAAACGCAGCCACGCCATTAGTCACGCCAAATGGAATTCGGATAAATTGATACAGATTTCCACCCGCTTCAAATGCTGTATATAGTTTTTCTCTCTCTAAAATCGGAATCTGGTGATAAGCGCTTTTGAGATCAATTTGACTGAAGTAATTGAACTTTGCAACATTGGATACGATATTTTCTATATTGGGTAATGGGTAGGCGTCCAACAATGTATATTTGTTGATTGTTTGAGAGTAGTCTATTACGAGACGTTTGCGATGTGTCCCACCACCTGCAACTAGTACTTGAGCCCTCCAAGGGGATACGCTAGGCTCTATTACGCCGTCCTCCAAGAGTTTTGAAATTTCTTGATCTATAAAGTCTCTGTCCTTTTCAGAATAGTGCCTTGATTTGACAGCTATCGGTTTAATTTCAGGTGACAAGTTTGTAAAGACTGATGCTGGCGGGACAGAGGCTTCCATGACGTTGCAAATCTGCAGGGGATCTTTATTACCACCAAAACGCAGTTCTAGACTAGAGTGGTCTTTGAGAATGTCATGACCGACAATTATATCTGCACATAGATTATTTACTATTAATAGCGGTCTTTGCTTGTAAGTGTGTTGTTTGAGCTTAATGGTCGCGAAGCACATTCCTTCTACAAAAGACACGTAATTGAGAGAAGCCAATGTAATTGTTTGCTTGCAAGGTTTTTGCCTCAGATTCATAACATTGACTAAATCTTTATTAATAAAGCTGATTGAGCTCCCCGTGTCAATCAAAGCATCAGCGCGTATTTCGTTTATAGTCACTGGAACAGTTGCTTTGATAAGACTGGATGGTGAAGCGGCAGAGATCGCAGTCAAACTCGCAATAGTACCGGGCGGTTGAGCCGGTCTTGAGGGCAAGTCAGCTATGACTGAATTGATCGGTAAAGGCTTACCGCTCCTGCAAACGTTCGCAAAGTGGCCTTTTCTACCACAAAGTTGGCAAGTAGCGTGAAATGCGGGGCATTTTATTCTTTGATGTACAGTCAGCAAAGAAAGTGGTCTACCACTTTTGGACTCTATTACATGTAAAATAGAGTCGAAAAGTGGTAGACCACATTTTTGGTTGACTGTACGCTACCACCACAAAAGAAACATTTCCTACGCTGTTGCGGACTTGTTGCAGCAAGACTTGACTGAACTGGAATATTATCACTTGATTCCACAGTTACGGGAAGCGCGTTAAGTACTGTGTCCGAATTATTTGCTATTATTTTTGAGCTACGCTCAGCTGCTTCGAGCGACGTAGCTTGGTTAAGTGTTTCTTCTAAAGTAATAGTCAAGTTTTCTAAGAGACGCTCCCTTATTTTCTGAGACGTGATTCCCGCGATGAATGCACCTCTTATGCTTTGATCCTCATGTTCTTGTGCGGATACTTGTTCGAATTTGCATTCATGAGCAAGAAGTTTTAGCGCGCGGGAATAGTCGGAAATCGATTCGTCCGGGCGCTGCTTTCTAGTCATAAGTAGATGGCGTGAAAGAATAATATTCTTAGGCTTAACATATACTTTTTCAAGCTGACATACCGCTTGACAGTAAGTAGAACAGTCACGAATAAATGAGTATACTGTTGGTGACAGGTGATTGATGAGAATCTTCAAACGGGCCGGTTCCGTTATTGTTTGATCCTCTTCTAGAAAATTTTTAAACGTAGCAAACCAGTGTAACCATTTGATATCAGCGGCAGTTGTATTAGGCTCGACATCGAACCGGTCGGGCCGTAAGTAGCGAGTCATGGAGATATTCTGAGTTGGCACAAGACTGGAACCACATGTCGGAGATTTTATTTCTTTGTCAGTCATTTTAAATTATGCTGATTAAATTGATACATTTAAACGACAGAACCTTAGGAAACAAGGCTTTAATCAGCATAAAACATTAGTTAGATATTATAGAATATTTCACGACAAGACAGATCTGACATGACAATACATGTCACTCTATTTCCCAAAAAAACACTGCTATACGATGTTATAATGTCGCCAAAAAAGCATCACTTAGTACCACAGATTACAAGATAAACAGCTGCATTCACACAATTTGCAATTAAAAAAAAAAACTTATTGTACTAAGGCATTGCTGCCAACTTAAAAAAAAAGTTTTATCTTCAGTGCATGGATGTTTAGTATAGTGAGAGTATACCTTTATGTATAAGTTCATATTTTTTACAGATAGTGAACGTATACCTTTATGTATAAGTTTATATTTATTTGACAGATGGACGTCAATAAAAAAAAAGTTTATCAGAGACTATTTTTTTTTTTAATTTTGTTGATTCCGAGCGGGAACATGTCATTATTTTCTTTGTTGTTTATTTGCATTTTATTTATGAAATGTCGATTCGTAGAAAAACTATTGTATGCAACGTTGTATAAGTAGGTCAAAAAACGCTCGTGGCATCTTTCTTACGATGTTCGCTACGCTCACATCGTAACCCATGCCACTCGCGTTTTTTGCCCCCTCTTATACAACGGTTGCATAAAATACTATTTCCTAATATAAAAAATAAAATAAAAAATTAAAGGAATATGGTTTCTTAACAACCTTAACTTACCGCATCGGTTTTAAAAAGAATGAGCTGGGTCCAAACAATAACTATGAACTTAGGGCAGTCGGCGAAAAATCCCAATATCATCTGCAAACACAAATAAAGGGGTTTGATAATGATAATTTTTATTCACTGAATATATGGTAAGTTACATAATAAGGTGGTATAATATAAACATTTGATCCTTAATATATTCGGCCTTTATGGCGTGTGAACATTTGCTCAACTATTTTCTAGGTAAAAATAGTTTGAGACCTAATATTACTATACACTGTGAGTTATTATATCAATGGCCGGTTTCACCTTTCAATATAGATCATTTGATAATCACAATTAGATGTTTACAACTAAAACGGCATAGTGGAATTGAGCCCCTATTTCTAAAAAAAACAAGAATTATCCTAAACGGATAATGTTGCCTATAAGGAGCGGTAGGCGCTAGTTTTTTTGTTTTTGTAATAGGAGCCTCCTTTGTTCGTTCAATTATGTAATGGAGTGCGGTAAGATTTAAATTAACGTGTTTACATAGAGGTTGTTGAGGTGTTAAGCCTTTAAAATAAACAAATCAACCCACAAAGCATATTAAGAAAAAATCCGAAAGGTCTTCTGGCGTTGGCGTGGTGCGGTGTTTGACACGTTAGACCAGAAATCCAGAGAAATCTTTGATTCGCAGTCTCATCCGCTAGATAATGCATTAAAAAAAATCTTTGTTCATTGTTCTTTTCATCAATGGTTTAATAAAAATTGCGGTGTTTCCACATAAAAAAATTATGACACATTACATGTTTCACAAATAAATACGTACCAAATTGTCAGTGGTCCATGTGATTTTGTCTGATAAATCCATAATATTCTTGTATCGATCTAGCACTTCAAATACGCTGGTCTTGGCATTTCGAAAACCCAGTT
The DNA here is from genome assembly GCA_947623375.1 of Apotomis capreana. Taxonomy (NCBI): domain Eukaryota; kingdom Metazoa; phylum Arthropoda; class Insecta; order Lepidoptera; family Tortricidae; genus Apotomis; species Apotomis capreana. The sequence goes on from OX392518.1 coordinate 11,790,265, forward strand.
TTAAATATTTCAGTTTGGCATAAATGTAGTAAAATACCAAAAAGTTGTCAATTGGAATTCCATCCAACGCTAATATTGGTATCATTGTGATCAGACGGACAATGAAGGGGATCTCATTGTCCAATTCCAAGATATACAAAATACCGATTAGGAACTTAAAAACGAACATAAATAACGCATACAACCAAGTAATAATACCAATTCTGTCGGTGATCGGGTCGTGACTAGGGTTACCATACGTCCGGATTTGTCCGGACATGTCCGGACTTTTCGACTCTTGTCCGGACTTTGTCCGGCGCTTTAATTTGTCCGGCCTTTTTCAAATAAGTTGGATTAATGAGTAATAAAACTACAACTACTCGAGCAAACCCAGCCCGCACCCCGCACCAACCCCCTCGCAAATCTCGCAATGCGAGCGTCTACTACTACCATGCCTACCTATTTTGGTGACTAAAAAGTCCGGACTTTTTTTGATTCATCCGGCTTTATGCCAGGACTTTTCAAATTCCTAAATGGTAACCCTAGTCGTGACCAATCTTTGTCTTCACAGCCGTCAAATCCAACAGAAACTCGTATAAAGTATAGCTACTAGTTATCAAAACTAAAAAGGTCACAATATACTGAATGGAATAAATCATCAACATAAAATTAAAAATACAGTTATAAGCCATATATCCAGACATGACAAATCCCATCGTCATTGATAAGATTTGAGCGGCCATTTTGTAGTCACTGCTCATTTGTTTCACGAAGCCGAAATTGAAACCGAATAACAATTGCGCTGAAGTCAGAAACACTACTATAGAACGGGATACATTTGCAGTTTTTGTGTTTTTTATATCAAACACAAAAGCTTGCTTTAGCCTCTGCGAAGGCATGATGGACCTCTAGGTTTTAAGAATGAGTTTAAACGGCGAAAGTTTCACACTTAATGAATTGTGTTTCAATGATGTGCAGACGTTATTGCAATAAATGTAATGGCGTTTTGTTGGCTTTCACTATAATAAAGTGTCACTCTCGAACTCCAATGTTGACATTATAGCATTAAGTCAGCAATATTGAGTTTAGTGGACTATCATTCCTTAGTCCTTAACTCATGCCCATACCACGACGCTAGCTAGCTAGCTAGGACCTTACATCTTATTGGTGCTACTGCTACTTTCAGACTATCTCTTACTCATTCCTTATTTTTCCTGTGTAGTCATGCCATGCCACATCATATCCATCGTAGCATTCTCATTTCTGTCACATTCAATCTCATTTCGTCCGCTCGTTTTATAGCCCCACAGTCTGATCCAAACGGCCATTACTTTTGTTAATTCTGACCTTGACCCAAATCGTCATCTTGCACGTCTAGCATAACTTTGCTACGCGACTCAGTTGCTTGACAAATACTACCTGTCACTTTTCTCTCAATACGGTGCGAACAAGACAGGTGATGACGCTGTGGCGCGCGACAAGAGAAGTCGCGGTAAGATATGCTAGCCTCGCTGGGGGCGCATGTTGTTCTGTAGGTAGCTCTAGCATAACTGTCTCAAAGAACTTTCTGGTCAACAGTGTAATTTTAAGAGAAGCTTTGAATATAAACTGCTTTTTTTTAGATCAGTGGCTTTCTATCATTTCTATCATCATCTATTACATTATTTAAACACATACATATTATAGTATTGGAAGCTGATACTAAATTTCAAACTATCTATATAGCATAACTAAGCCTCACTGCCAGTTAAAGTTGAATCGTTACGTTACGATACGTAATCTTACTGACGCCAATGTGGTATAAATTATGGCACGGACGGAGAGTATGGTAGAGTAGGCAGAGGTAGTCCTACGGAGAGTATGGTAGAGTAGGCAGAGGTAGTCCTACGGAGAGTATGGTAGAGTAGGCAGAGGTAGTCCTACGGAGAGTATGGTAGAGTATTAGGCAGAGGTAGTCCTACGGAGAGTATGGTAGAGTAGGCAGAGGTAGTCCTACGGAGAGTATGGTAGAGTAGGCAGAGGTAGTCCTACGGAGAGTATGGTAGAGTAGGCAGAGGTAGTCCTACGGAGAGTATGGTAGAGTAGGCAGAGGTAGTCCTACGGAGAGTATGGTAGAGTAGGCAGAGGTAGTCCTACGGAGAGTATGGTAGAGTAGGCAGAGGTAGTCCTACGGAGAGTATGGTAGAGTAGGCAGAGGTAGTCCTACGGAGAGTATGGTAGAGTAAGTAAGGGAGTAGGAAGAATAATAAAACGATCGCCAGAACTCTCTTTTTACATGATTTTATTTCGTTATTATTACTAATTAATAGTTTTTATATAGGAACATTAAAAAAAATGTTACATGTGAAAATTTAAAGTACCTACACTGAAGTCACACCTCAAACCTGCATGATAAAACTGGTAAGTTTCCTTGAAAAATCCATTTCCTGTTAATAAAAATATTATGGATGAAACATATGGATCTCCAAATCTGTCCGGTTAACCTACAAAATGTTTGACGCCACGCGATTTAAGTCTACGAAATCATTAAGCCTTACGGAGATGCCAAGACTTTGTGCGACCAGCAGTTAGGCAAGCGGTTGAGCGAGAGATCCGAGCGTGGTGGCATAACGAGTGAGTGAGACACCCGTACATACACCGCTGCCGCTGCCATTGTCGCGCCAAGTCGTGCCATCTCCGATGGACGTCCCCTGAATTGAGTGTGGGAAAAGATCCGGCAGCTAGTCGTACAGATGGGTGAACTGGATGACGACGATGAGGTAAGTAGCACAGATGGATATAATAGTAGTGGGTAGACGAAGTCCCAGTGGCAGTAGGCGCCATGCGGGTGGCAGTGGCGGTCTCGCTTGTACATAACCCGCCAGCTGGACTAGGGAGTTACGTGTTTTCTCATCTGGAATATAGATATATCATCAGAAACCTAAATATGAGTGAAGTTCTCATTTGCCACCAAAAGAGGATGTATCGAAAAAATTACAAGTTCCTTCAGCTTGTTGAATGTGTAAGTGGGTCAAACTTAAGCATCAAGATTTTGTTTTGACAAAGTACCTATACATAAAGCGTTTAGTGTAAAAACAGTTATTTGTGACACGAAGGATCAAAATTATGTAGGTACCTATAATCGGCGAGCGCGTACATTTTAATCAAGAAAGAAGCGAAGGGTAGGCTCTGATAGAAATTTGAGTGAAGCAAGGGATTCTAGAGTAGAATCCTGAGCGTAGGGAAGCATCAAGTGTAACGCCGAAGATCAATAAAATAATAAAAACCGGAAATCAAAAGTATGTAGGTACTCCTACGAGAGAAGAAAAGGCCTTTTTACGAATAGGAGGTATATAATATATATATATATATATACATATATCAGACAACCTCACACAAATCAACCTTGTCCCAAATTAAGCTCAAAAAGGCTTGTGTTATAGGTACTAGGCGACGATAATACATACTTATATAGATAAATAAATACTTAAATACATAGAACATCCATGACCCAGGCACAAATATTCGTGTTCATCACACAAATATTTGCCCTTGCCGGGATTCGAACCCGGGACCGGTGAAAATATATTAATATTTACTGTTTTCATGCAGCATCTTTTCGTGCGCGATGACGCGCAGCGCGTCGCCCTGAGCGTGCACGAACTCCGCGAAGACAGCGGGCACGCAGATCTGCATTGCGAGGTGAAGCATGAATAAGCCACCGACCGTTTGTGTCCTCCAAGTCTGCAAATGAATGGATGCTATTTTTGAAATCTTGCTTACAAAAACCTAGACGACTCCCGATTTTGGTGCCATTTCGGGACCCTAAAAAGGTTATTGTATTAAGCGGTTTACATTCACGTGAAATTGTCAGGAACGGCCCGACATGTTTCGAACTCGTATGGAGCTTTTCATCCGTACTACCATCGAGGCAACTTTGGGTGACTAAAAAAAGGTACCTCTAAAGGACAAAACCGTTATAGCATCACTTTGTTGTCCGTCCGCTAGTCCGTGTGTCTGTCAAGACCGTTTATCTCGGGAACGCATGGACGTATCGAGTCTACAGTAGCTTCATGCTATAAAAAATCTAACTTTGAAGTTAACGTAAATAAATAAGCGGCCGCAAAAAACGTATATTTCGACACTCTCCAGGGAATCAAAATGTATCGGATATTTTCTGTTGACCTGAAACTATGTTTGGCAAGTAATACCGTCTTATAATACAAGTATAAACGAAAATGTCAAAATCTCACACTTGTAATTAAATCCTAAATAATAGTCTTTATCTACATGTAATCATCAATTTTTATGGAACCCTCGATGGGCGAGTCCGACTCGCAGTTGTCTAGTTTAAATAAAAAACCAGTCAAGTGCGAGTCGGACTCGCGCACCGAGGGTTCCGTACAAACACTTTCCATCCTTAAGTGGTTAAGTTAAGTTTGCACCTGGTATGTATAGCGCTCCATACAAATGAGGTGCAAAGTTAACGCAACCAATCCCTTTGTTGTATGGGAGCCCCCCTTAAATATTTATTTTATTTTATTTTTAGTATTTGTTGTTATAGCGGCCATAGAAATAAATCATCTGTGAAAATTTCAACTGTCTAGCTATCACCGTTCTTGAGATACAGCCTGGCGACAGACGGACGGACGGACAGCGAAGTCTCAGTAATAGGGTCCCGTTTTTACCCTTTGGGTACGGAACCCTAAAAACAGTGATGACTCCAGATTTTTGTGCGTAAGGAAAAGCCTAACAGCTGTAATTTAGATGTAGTAAATCGCACATCGCTGAAGTTAACACAAAATGACAACATTTTGAACAACGATCGTAAGAAATCGAATTTTTCCTCTGTTCACCCAGAAATGTTAAATAAACCAGATCATTCTTGAACCTAATCTTTTATACGGTAGTAGCTTAATGCAATCTTTTCACTTACCACATCAGTTTTGTAAAGAACGAGCTGGTTCCAAATAGAAGCTATGAACTTAGGGCAGTCGGCGACAAATCCCAATATCAACTGCAAACATAAATAAAGGAAGCCTGAGGCCCAATGTTATCATACTTAGTGAGTTATGAACAGCTTGTTTCTCCTTTCATATCTAGACTATTTTGACGATGGTAGTCAACTAGCTGGTTATAACTAAATAAAAAGTGTACAGTGAAGTTGAGGCTCATCTCTTAAAAAACTATAATTAGTTGTATGAAACATGTAATGTCCCATTTAAATGTGGGTACACACCACAATTTTTATTAATTAAACCATTAATAGAAAGATCAAAGCTCAGATTTTTTTTTTAATGCGATGTTCGATTCCGAGCCTTTGCCACTAGGTTACGCATTTTAGGGTTCCGTAGTCAACTAGGAACCCTTATAGTTTCGCCATGTCCGTCTGTCCGTCTGTCCGTCTGTCCGTCCGTCCGTCCGCGGCTTAGCTCCGTGATCATAAGTGCTAGAAAGCTGAAATTTGGTATGAGTATGTGTATGTACCACGCCGACATAACGGTAAAATAAAAACTAAAAAAAAAACTTTTCTTCGGGTACCTCCCATACACCTAAAGTGGGGGTGAATTTTTTTTTTCGTTCCAACACTAGCGTGTGGGGTGTTGTTGAATAGGTCTTTTAAAAACAATAGGGGTCTTCAAAGACCATTTTTTGATAAAGTCAGCAGTTTTGGAAATATTCGCTCGGGAAATCCAAAAAGTAGTGTCCGCCCCCCTCTAACTTCTCAACCACGGGTTAAAAAATTATGGAAAAAATCATGAAAATACGGCCTTATTAGAACTTTTAATGAAAACTACATTGAATAAAATCGGTCTCGCCGTTTTTGAGTTATCGCAAAATTTCATAATTTTCTTAAAATGACGTAAGTGCCGCGCGGTGTTCTTATACTTCGAACGTTACACATATTAGTTAAGTGCCATACAGCATTAAAACATTTCGCTCAATCTGGTGCGTATAATCGATAACTTCCAGAAGGTAATAAGTAATTACAGTTACTTTGGCGTTTACGACCTTTTTATAGAGCTTGAAATCTTTCTCGTAATTTAAATTCGATTTTATTGTCTATTGTGAAGGATGGGCAACTACGGAACCCTACACTGAGCGTGGCCCGACATGCTCTTGGCCGGTTTTTCTTTTAGCTTTGATCTTTGTATCAATGGTTTAACTACAATTAGCTTAACCGAATAATATTGCCGAAATGAATTAGTAGGCGCTTAAACGAAATTAATTATTTTTGTACGTAAACATTATATTTTATAAGTGAAACAACGTTAGCTAGTTCGATTTCATTAGTGAACGCGTAACTGGTTTCAAGACATCCGTTTATTTTTAAGAGAGCTTTTTTCACCATATAATTAATGTTCATTTTCACCCAGTTCTTTCGTTCGATTCGACTTAATATATTGAATGTAAAATACGTACCAAAGTGTCGGTAGTCCGTGTAATTTTGTCTGATAAATCCATAATAGTCTTGTATCCATCTTGCACTTCAAATACGCTGGCCTTGCCATTTAAAAAACCCAGTTTTAAAATTTTAAGTTTAGCATATATATGGTAAAATACCAAAAAGATGGCTGTGGGTATCCCATCTAACGCCAAAATCGGTAGCATCATGAGCAGTCGAATGATAAAAGGGACTTCGAATTCCAATTCCAAGTGATACAGCACACTGATGAGGAATTTAAAGACAAACATAAAGGTTCCATATAACCAAGTAATGGTACCAATATTATCGTTGATTGGGTCGTGACATATCTCTGTTTTGACATTCCTCAAATCCAACAGAAACTCATAAAATGTATAGCTACTAGTCATCAAAATTAAAAAGGTCCCGATATATTGAATGGAATACATCATCCACATTGCAAATAATGTACACGTGTAAACCATAAATACAGATATGATTAGTCCCATCGCCACTGACAAGGATTGTGCGACCATTTTGTAATCGTTGCTCATTTGTTTCACGAAGCCGAAGTTGAAACCGAATATTAATTGTGCTGAGGCAAGAAACGCTATTAAAGATTTGGATATATTTTCAGTTGGTGTGTTTTTTATGTAATATACGAAAGCTTGTTGTACCCTCTGTGAAGGCATGATGATGACGAACTAAAAGTATAGATTCAGAAAAATGGGCTGAAGTGATAAAAATGGACTTAATGAAATATTTCAATAAGTCTAATTGCAATAAATGTAATGGTTTTTTATTGGTTTTCACTGTAATGCCATGTCACTCTAGTCAAACAAATTATATCATGGTACCATCAACTGATTATAGTTCATATTATATAGATACCAAAGCCCGATTCCACTTGGGACTAATACTGTTTGTCTTTTGTTGACTTATTGCTCTTTGATCTCATGTTTATAAATAGGCGACGTTATTACCAAACAATAAAAAAAATTAAGAACCCACATCTTTATCGTTATCTTTGTTCCATTGTTACCGCCTGATGACTTTTTGAAGTGGAATCAGGCCTTGGTATATGAAATGCACTATAAAATATTTAAGGTGTCCCCTTCACACAATATCACATAATTTATAATTAGTATTATAGTAATTACAAAACACGAAAATTTAAATATCTGCAACTACATTGGTTATCCATACTAATATTATAAATGCGAAAGTGTGTCTTGTCTTGTCTGTCTGTTACCTCTTCACGCTTAAACCGCTGAACCGACTTAGATGAAATTTGGTATGGAGATAGTTTGAGACCCGGGAAAGGACATAGGATACTTTTCATCCCGAATAAATTTAGTGTTCCCGTGGGATGAGCGGGTAGCACCGCGGGGCACAGCGAGTATTTTACTAAATCTAGCTGACCTGACCGATGTGGTTCTTAGAAGCTAAACAGTTTGTTATTTATCGGGAAAAGAAAAGTGGGGTTTTAATTTTTTCGCGAAGGCTTTTCCCTGCTTGCTTTTGTCTAAGACCCGGTTAGATTTAGTGCGTCTGCGTAGGTAAGTACATAAAAAGGAAGCAAAACAGCTTTTTTGGTGGTTAAACCACTTTTAAATTTACGAGCCCGTATATAAATTAATGGAAACACTTGAAGAGCGAAAGTGGAACTGTTAAAGTCCTTTTCGCTTTCTGTCAAAACTGTTTGTAATTGAAAATTGTTGTACTTGAACTTGAATGATACGAGTTACTATTAGTATTACACACTTATCTATCTAATTCTTCTTCTTCATGTAAAGGGGTCACAAATATTTCCTTAGCCTAAGTTTTATTTTGCCAATGCGAGGTTGCGTGTGGCAAAGTGGCAACTTTGACTCCTCAAGGGGTCTCTTTTTACTGTACATAATTATTATTTTTATGACTTTTTACTCTAACGCCGCCGGACAAACTATACCTTTCTCTCAGAACTCCTTAATTTATGAATATATTTTGAATTTTATTTATTTATTTGTAATATTTATTTTTGACCAACTAATTCCTTGTCAGAATGGAGATGTGATGACACGACGAATCAACAGAACTGCGGCAGATTTTTAGACGTGTCTGGTGAGATGAAGGAACCTTTGGAAAGAAAAAAAAAACCTTCTCCTCAAGAAGTTTTTTTTGGTAGTTCCCTAAAGTAACATTATTAAAAACTTCAGCCTTTATAAAATGGCGATTTAAGGGTGCCTGTTATAGGGTTGCAACCGCACTGTATTCGTCAATATCCGTCCGTGATTTTTAATTTTGCCACGAACAAAATATATAAAAACAAGCTTTTATATCACATATACCGCATTTAAGGTCCAATTTGCCCATCTTTACCGAGCTTCACCACGAACCAAATTCTATACTTATTTGCGGATAACCAAACTTTATTGGTACTTTAACCAAAATCTGGCAGCCACTGGCTCTTACGGATATGTCACGACTTTCAACGGCAAGCAGAGCGGTTAAGCGAGAGATCCGAGCGCGACGGCCATACGAGTGGGCGAGACAAACGTACCGCGCACCGCTGCCGCTCGCCGCTAAGACCCGACTCGTGACCGGGCAGTTAGGCTATACACCCATGTTCAATTGTTCATCGCCGCTATCGCTTGTTAACTGGAGTTAGGGCTGCCTCTCTAAACTCGCCGTACCCGGACAAAGACCTAGAAAACCCGGACATTTGGCGCAAATCGCATTTTTACCCCGGACGTGTCCGAAAAAAATATTATAAAAAAAAACAATCGCTTTATTTTTCATTCACATAAAATGAGTCCATTTTCCCCGGACACTTCTTGAAAACCTCCCCGGACGGCCTCCAAACTAGGAAAAATCCGGAGACACCCGGACGGATGGCAGCCCTAACTGGAGTCCGTTCTAGCGCGCTTAACTAATATAATTCACCGGCATACAACTCCGTAGCATGTATCGTTGTTTGGTTAACTTTAATTGAATTACGTTGAGTTCAACCGCCCGCGGCCGCTGCGAAATTGGATGAAGTTTCAACTGAATAGTTCGCAAAGCTCGATTAGTTTCTGCTTTCTGGTGCCCTGGTGCCGAGGTTGTCGGTTATTTACTTTGTTTTGATTCTGGCTATCAAGGATACTTCAAGTGCACGTATTTCTCATTGAAATCGTTCGTAACAAGTAACAACATGTGCTTCAATAAAATATTACTACCAGACTTTAATTTGTTAGGTTTTTTTTTGGAAAAATTCTAATCTAACGAAATTGTGATAAATGCATCAAAAAAAATTATCACTTTTAGACCTTAACCTATAATTATAACGCCCGGAAGGATTGAAAAAAATGCGTTCATTTTTCACTTTGTCCATATACGTACGAGACTACGAGTATATTAATATTACACTTATAACAGTTACTGTTATAACTACTGAAACGTCCGGAAAGCTTAAATAATGAATATACGCTATATAATCCGTTTTAATTGTTTTATTGCTTCATTTATAGCAAGCGTGTCCAATGTCCAATCATGCATGGAGTACTGTTGCTATCTTTGGGATGACTCTGCCGAATACGTACTGGGCGCCTTGGATTCAATACATAAACGTGCGAAGAAGCTCCTTGGCTACCCTGCTTGGGTTCAGAAAAAGCTGCAGAACCTCGAGCACCGCAGCAAAGTCGCTGGTTCGGATTTTTACAGTATACACTTCGGTGAGTGTGCACTAGGATGCTGATTCCACCTTCTTCAGTCTAACATCACAATACTCGACGCGGACTTGGGCTCCACCCTTATGTTGTCTGTATATAATCCAGTGAATAAAGGGGTTTTACCTTACAAACCGTCCGGTAGTTTTGATTTTTTTATATGTTGTGTTCAAAGTTCAAAGTTCTTTTATTTGCTAGAATCATGGTACATGCGGATGACAAATTTTACAAAAGAACAACACAATTCACCATAGCAATGGCATGCAAATTTAAAAATAATTAATTGTGTAGGATGGTTAATGAGTGTTACCCCTAGTACTTTCGTCTCTATTCACCGAACTAATACCACTGATTCGTGCGAAACGCTTTGCGTCTTCTTTTATTATCAGGGCAGCAAAAGAGTAGTAGCGCAAATTTTACCTGAAAAATATAACGGATCTCTACAAGTCGAGAGTGAATAAGCATTTTCCAGGCATTTTCTATGCAAGCTTGCTCCATGCCTTATTGTCACTTCATATCGGGTGCAATGGAGGCCACATGCTTGGAAATCTTAAAAAAAAAACAAAAATTTTTGGTCAAATGTAAACAGTCCATAGTAAATGCTTCACAAGAGAAAAAAACCATTAACAGTATAGCGTCTCATGTATGCTTAAATAATATTCTTATAAGTAATTAAACTTATTTTAAATAAGGATGTATCGCACGGAGCGATGATAAACAAACTACCGTAACAATCAATCTTTAAAAATTGCATATGAATGGGCCCAGATTTTTTCGAGTCTACATACATATATGTCTAGATAGATGCATCCAATTACTTTCCCGTACAAATATATACAAGTTTAGACGTCAGAAGTTCGAACGAGGAACATATAAAAAAAACTCGCGAAGCACATACTCATACCAGGAGCGCATAACAACACAGAAACTCTCCAAATCAACGACAAAATAGTGGCAACCGTTACCACATACGAGCACTTCTACCACAGGTGTCAAACATTTTGGTCGGACCACAACACTCGGCACCCACAGCGCGTCAATTCGAAAACGCTTAGAAAACAGCGAACGCTGAGTCCTCATTAACCCAGAAAATGGTAACCAACAGGCAACGGGCTGCCCGCATCGGTGAAATTTATGGTGAAATGGCTCGTTGGGGAGACGCTGGTACTATCGTTGCACCAGTGAAAGACGAAAGAAACTAGTATGCGAGATATATTAGTCGGGCCGTTGGGTGCGCGGCCAGTGGCTTTAAATCCGCCGTCGGCGCCGCACGTACGTTCGCGCGTGAAACTTGCGTTCGATTTTCGAAAAAAATTCGAGTGCTGTGGTTTTTTGGAGGCCAGTGATTTTGGAACTGTTTCGAGTAAGTTTTTATTTTTTTATGTAAAAAAGTTTTTATTTCAGATATTGAGATTTTAACTCGGGATAAACCTAGGTTTTCAAGTTATCTAGGTTGAACTACATTTGACCACTTTTTTGACAATATTATTCATTTAAATTGATGTCTAGACTGAAGAGATTTTATTTTTAGTTCAAGTTTATATTTGTTCTGGATTAAGATAAAACTAGTTAACTTAATGCCAAACCGGCCTCAATACATATATCAGTACTGTCGCAGTTACTGAGCTTATTAAAGTTACAGTTAACTATAAAATCAAATCCCATTTTAAACATCCGGCTATTTACATAATGAAAGCTTTTTAATTACAGCGGCTCTTTGTAAACAAGACTATAATTAAGTATAGGCCCTGATTGTATGAGTTTAATGGCCAATTTGCAGGACATTATTGATAGGAACAAAAAGTCAGATGAACCAATAAAAAAAAAACATGCCTTCAATGTGTTTACATCATTATAAGCAAGGGTAATTATAAGATAAATAGAAAACAGAATAAAAATTTAGTTCATAAAATCATTTGGAAGACATTTTGTTTCCTAAATGTATTACCAGTTATCGCTATAAACAGTTCAATCTAAGAAATTCTAAATATAATCAAGTTAACGTCTAAATCAAGTAATTTGGAAAAAAATAACCCGTCAATTTTTCATTATCTATGCTCTCATCCTTCAGTCTTCAACAAAAAAAAAACACACAACTGCAGCAGCAAATAGATGCAGCCGATACAAAAATCCTCACTAGCTTTATGGCAACCGTTAAAACATTTAGACAAGTAAAAGTCAACATTTGGTTAATAAAAATGTAGACCAAGAACCAAGAATATAAGTTTAATACATTTTTTTTTGATAGGTACCTAAGCGAATGCAAGATGTTATAAGAATAAGGCTCAAAATGGTATAATCCTAACAAAAGCAATGTGACCGGTTGCCATTAATTAAAAAAATACAATAAATCCTAACAAAAGAGGTCTATTGATTCCTCATGAATGCCATATTCAGGGTTTAATACTAACTAGAAAACTTATAGAAGAACGATAAGAATAAATTGAAATTAAAAGATATAATTTATTCAGTAGTCCTCAACGGATCTTACAAGTCGGATTGTGAATCTACTGGCAATACTAGCATTCCCCAAGAGGAGACCGCTGTTGAGAAGACAGCCGAAAGAAACTCAACAGTAAGTATTTTTTTCGTAAATCATACTTAAAAACAATCAATTACATTTATGTTACAACTAATTACATTTATGTTATAACTAATTACGTTGATTGAGAGATTCCTCTGACCGTGTGAGATCCGTATAATTTTACAAAGCAAACAAACAATATTAGTAACTACATTCTGGGAGCAAAATCTACAAGCAGTTTTGAGAAAAAAAAAACAAAACTTAATAGGTAGGTGTTTTAAACGACAGCACAAAAGTTTTTTGTAAAAAAATTTTTTACAATATTTCATTTAGTTTTTGTTTATTTATTCTGTTTTTTTTTCATTCATATCCATTCATACCTACGAGTAGTTCTTAAATGATAGCTTCAACATTCCAATAAACTGAAAATGTTTGTCTAACAACTGATGTTTCTGATCACATAAAGCGATTAAGTTAGCACCATGTAGCTTGAGTAGCAGTCAAAGTTGACAAATATATCGAAAAACATTCTGTTTTTACTTTATTTACCATGAAATTAAAGTAAAAAATTCTAAACTGCCCGAATGGTCAGAGCTTCTTTTGTAAACATAGCTTCACAATACCTTTGTCTTACTCATGTAGAAACAAGTCAAGCAAGTAAAAAAAGCATTAACACTATGACCTACGAGCATTTGGTCTTGAAAAATCTGGGGGCACGGTAGTGCCCCCGCCAAGACGAACAAAAAAGAAGCGGGGCACTACCTACCTTTTCTCGAACCGTTTCGTCTCAATTTCAAACCAACATAGCTTCGTTCCAGTTAACTCCAGAGTGCCCAAATTCACAGCTTAAAATTCAGTTAGGGAACATATGAAATGAACTAAATTTAATTGATTTAGCTTTTATACTTTAGGTTTTATTGGTACCTGAAATATGCCGAGTTTGCCACTCACTTATACACTGACGTATCAAAACCTCTGGGGTACCTACTTCCCGATTACCTAGAAAGCCCGGAGTTTACTAACCCTACACCTTGGTTTCAAAAGTATGGCTTGGCCGTTTCATAGAGTACTGTAAACAAGTCCAACGGACCGTCTGGCCCATATGGTATTAAGAAATTAAGTTTATGTCTTCATGATAATATATATAATTCCTTACCATATGGGCCGGACAGTCCACTAGACTTATTTACGGTATTCTACGAAACGGCGAAGCCATACTTTTGAAACCAAGGTGTAGGGTAGGTAAACTCCGGGATAGGGGCTTGAAGCCAGTTGATGCCATACTTTTTAAACCAAGGTGGTGGGGTTTGTAAAGTCAGGGCTTGGCTTTTCCTGGGATCTGATATCTTTTTTTACAGTGAAAGCGTTATGAGCATGTGAGTCTTGGCTGCCAATTTTACATTAATATTTTTTGTTGGGATTTACCTATAGGTACTATAAAGGGGATCCCCTTGAAATCTCGAAATCTTGAAATCTTGCTTCATTTCGTACTATAAAGATCTGTTCCCATACATTTGTCTTCATTAGTCGCCAGTATTAAATGCTGACCGAACAAGACAAATCGCAAGATACTGCGAAGAAAATTAATAAAACATATGTGATCAATGCTAATTTTGATAATGATATTTAAATTTTAATGGTAATTGGTCTGTATTAACAGCGGGACATAGCATTAAGCAGCGGAATACATTATGCGAGCTGCGTGTAATATTATAAATTCTTGTGTGTTTTCTCAATCAACTTTAAATTTCTTACATTAGTAGTCCTAATATGGTTCTTATACTTTTTTCAATGCACAATGTCTTAGTTTATAATTATATACAATATTTTCGCTAATTAGAATTAGTCCTTCAGATTCTATGAGCACCACTAAGCGGCTATTTTATTATTTATATGCCAAAAGAAGATTCTCTAATTCCTTGAGCGTGCATTACGATCTGACTAAGAAACATCATGCTGGATCAAGTTAAGGGTAAATGCATCAGAGGACGAATCCCATCAAGGGGGTCACATACAATGAAGCGTGATGTGATCTGAGTCAATCTTTTCACGGCTTAGCACTGTTCTTAGAGTCCATGACACGTTTTGACATGAGCCGTGTGCTTTAAAATGGATCAGCCAGTCAGTTAAGAGCATCAGAATGTCTGGTATAAATTACGTTGAATATAACGTTTTCGTACTTCTAGACCATGAGGGTTTCTATCTCAATAAGAATGATATGCCTCTCGCTCCATTTTAAACTATATTTTCTTGGTTCGCAATACTCCAGACATTTGCACCTCTGTTGACCTACGCAACTTTAATATTTTTACAAGCTTTTATTAAAAGCTTTTATTTAACTTGCAGTGTAAGTATGTATGTATGTATCTAAGTATATATGTTTGTTCGGGTGAAATCTTGCAACTCAATTTTGAAGCAGATATCGTCAACCGATTGAGCTGAAATTTTGCATACTTACTTGACTTTGATGACAATACAATAATATGTTACCATGGGGCTGATCTGATGATGGAGCCGGAAGGTGGCCATAGGAACTCTATAATAGAAAAAGCAACCCTACCGAGCTTGGGCTCTTTAGAATCGTCTCAATGAGCATTTGATGAATATCCAAAGAAAAGTACAGTCGGCTATAAAAGCTTGCCACTAAAATGTCATTTTTGACAGAAACTTATTTAACTTGCATTGTAACTATGTAGGTATGTTTGTTCGGGTGGAATATTGCAACTCAATTTTGAAGCAGATTTCGTCAACCAATTGAGCTGAAATTTTGCATACTTACATAACTTCGCTGACAATACAATAATATGGTACCATGGGGCTGATCTGATGATGGAGCCGGAAGGTGGCCATAGAAACTCTATAATAGAAAAGGCAATCCTACCGAGTTTGGGCTCTTTAGAATCGTCTCAGAGAGCATTTGATGGATATCTAAAGAAAAGTACAATCGGCTATAAAAGCTTGTCACTAAAATTAAATTTTTGACAGAAACTTATTTAGGCTAGAGTGAACAATCTCCTAACTAAGTGTGTCTCATAGGCTGCCTTCAGATTTCATCGGGTGAGACAAAGGTCAAACTGCCATTGTCCATAAAAGAATGATCGGGTTAAACACACCTCCCTAGTTATCGATGTCGGTTAACGTCAGTCTCCGATCAGACATGTCGTTTTAATGTGATTAGATTACCTTTCGCCGGAATAAGGTTACATCTCACAATAGCACCGTGGCAGGAGGGCATTCAATACAAACGGTGTCAGACTCAGAGGATGACTGGCATTAGTTATTGATAAACTTGTTTAATTGAATGATACATACAATTTCTTTTTTTCTTTTTGTGGTGGTTTTTCCAAAATTGTTTGAATTCCGGCAATATAAGAGGAATGTTATTAGTTTAACGTGTGGTCTCTGTGGCTTTATAGCTTGGGGGTGATCCCATTTTGATTCCTGTTTGAAAAGTGAATCGACAAACGAGAGTAGAATAGTATTTTATGCAACCGTTGTATAAGAGGGGGCAAAAAACGCGAGTGGCATGGGTTACGATGTGAGCGTAAGCGAACATCGTAAGAAAGATGCCACGAGTGTTTTTTGACCTACTTATACAACGTTGCATACAATACTTTTTCTACGACTCGACATTTCATAAATAAAATGCAAATAAACAACAAAGAAAATAATTACATGTACCCGCTCGGAATCAACAAAATTAAAAAAAAAAATTGTCTGATAAACTTTTTTTTATTGACGTCCATCTGTCAAAAAAATATTAACTTATACATAAAGGTATACGTTCACTATACTAAACATCTGTCAAAAAAATTAAACATATATAAAGGTATACGTTCAGTATACTAAACATCCATGCACTGAAGATAAAACTTTTTTTTTTAAGTTGGCAGCAATGCCTTAGTACAATAAGTTTTTTTTTAATTTGCAAATTTTGTGAATGCAACTGCATGTGCATCTTGTAATCTGTGATCACTTTTTTGGCGACATTATGACATCGGTTAGCAGTGTGTTTTTGGGCAGTAGAGTATAGACTTTTACAGACTTTCATAATTTATGTCTTTATATTAGAGTTAGTAACTATATAAATGACAGAAAAAAGTACTGGAGTAGAAAAATATAAATTCAATTTATAACAACCTTTATTATTGACTATTTTTAATAGCGGAATCAGGTCTTTATTTTCTAAATAATTCTAAAAGCAGGAGCAATTTATTTATCGGTCAAAAGATAATGCGGATTAAAGACATTCGGGATACTCTGGAAATACTAGGACCGCATAAGTATCTAAGTGCCAACCTAACGGCCCGTGGCCGATGGCGGATAACAATACAATCACAACTGTTCGACTAAATCATTCATAACCCATCCTTTTGCGACAGTCTGCTGAAGATTGGATTTCTGGAGGAGATTCAGGATCAGGATACTCTGTCTAATCTTTTTGCATTATTCGGTTAAAGATTAACACTTTTTAAACACTACCCATCCACAGTATTCTGAAAGTAGACTGGCAAATCATAACACTTATTTCCATTAGCCGCAGTCGGATAAAAGTTGACGTGGTAGGACCATACATAGCAGTCATTAAGACTGCTAAACCATAACTATTCCTATTGCTGAAGTCAGCTAAAGAATCTCGGGATGCCCTGAAAATACTAGGACCACATAGGTTGCTAAGTACCATTGTAACGGTCCGTCCGTGGCCGATAGCAGATAGGAACACAATCAAAACTGTTGTTGGCGTTGGACTCCATTGTCATTTTCATCTTAATGGGATCTCGATAGGATTTATAAGCTGCGATATTAATATTGATATGTATTTATTTTGCTTTTCCTGTTAACTGTTTTGAGGTATAATTTCATAATGTCGTTTATAAAGCTTGTTTTGTATCTAAACGTGGAGAAATTGATTGAATCTATTAGTAAAAGTTACGTCAGGCCAATATTAGGCCTGATTCGAATGATAGCTGCTTAAGAGCGATATATTGCGCGTATAACAAAGGTAATTAGCAATTCGGTAGAGTTATTTATGTCGCCGTGCGGTTGTCATGTAGTACATAGAAAATACGGATAGAAGTAACATAAGCGTGATAGGCAGACATAAATTGTCAGACACCAATAGCGTTATCAATCCAAATTGCAACTTATACCGTCTCATACGTATAGTATATCTTTTAGTAACACCAACAGAAACTGGGTGCAAGTAGTCGTGACCTTAATCCCAGTATCGGGGTCAACTAAGGTAATTGGCTACATTGACTCGTTAGGAATTAATTTAAATGGTTATTGGTACCAATCGGACGAAAGTGACAGTCATTAGTGAGTTCGGCGCAAGTGTTGACACTTTCACGGTTTTTTGTGGCGTGACTGCAAGTTTTTTGGATTGATTGAGATGATCGTGTTTTTAATTGAATCCAATGAAATTGTAGGTGAGATTTTTTGTACGTTATGTGATATCTTCTGTAAGTACAATTACTTATTCGGTTTTTTTATATCAAAAACGGGGAGAGTATATTTGGGTGGATCAACTTTTTCTTATTGTTATTCTGTCCCGTCACCCTGGGGACACTGGTGATTAAACTTCTTAGAAAAGTGTTGATAATTTATACGAGTAATTTCGTATTTCATTTATACATATAGGTACGAGTAATATGGGTATTTTCAAGAGATAGTCTAAATAAGATTGGACCTATAACTGCTGCAATTACAAAGTTTTTGGTCAAAATTGCCGCCGAAAATCTTAGTTTTTTAGAGTGACCCGGGGGACATCACCATTGCAACAAGCAACAGAGAAACATTCATTGGCCCATTTACTTTTTTTTTACGAAATTTACGCCGCTGTACGCTCCATACGAGTTCGAAATATGTCGTGCCGTCTTGACAATTTAACGTAAGTGTAACCGCTTCATACAGTAATAAATATCTTTAATCTTTTATAAAAAAGTATATTATATGTGATTATATACATAATATATGTCTTCGATATCCTAGAAAATGACTATTAGGTATAACGCGCTTTTATTATCTCCATTTGTAACTTAGTTTTTAACTTATAATCGAATCTTAGAAGTAAATTTTAGAAGCAAGTTAACGAAATTAAACTTTGTGTTGTAAGTAAGTACATGAAGTTCACGCGACAATACAATAATTTGATATCTTGGAGCTGATCTGATGATGGAGACGCAAGGCCATACGAACTCCTTAACAACACAAGATAAAGCCCATCGTGTTTGAACTCATTTGATAATTCTCGATGAGCAATTAACGTTTGTATGAGAAAGTACAATCAGCAATAAACGGCTTAATGCCGAATCCTGAATCTTCACCATTTAATATCTTAGCATGAAAATAGTATAAATTTATCTATCTCTCTGTCTATCACCATTAGAAACGGTAGTAGACTTGCAGAATAGAAAAAGGCAAATACTTTTTTTTCATTTTTTCTATTGCTTGTAAACCACATTAGCGGAAAAAAGCCATTTAAGTATATATGTAGAGCGTGGAAATCAAATAACTTATTCTTTACAACAATAAAATTACGTCGCTTCGCTCTAATGCATTCCAACGACGATACGCTGCATTGGGAGCTCTGACCCTTACCATGAGTATACAGTGATAGTACTCGATAGCGACAGTGTGATCGAATTGACAACATTTCATATTTATAACAGGTGGAAATTAATATAGAGATCGACAGGGCTTTATGTCGTGTACCTCCAAAAAAAATCTTTGAATTTATTCTTCTGTATTTAAAGAAATATAAGAAAATACATCAAATAACTGCAATCTAAGACAATACGGGCTGAATAGGGTTGTTGTCTAAACCAAAGAGCGAAAAAATATATATTTGTTTTATTTAACGTTGACAGATGACAGATGCATACCGAGTTTTGTTAAGTTTTTTTAAATAAGAAAACCGACTAAAGCAGCCGTTCCATTAAGTTCTGGTTTTGGTGTTGCCACATTTTAAAATGAGTATGTTTTTATAAATTAATAATAAAATAAATAATCATCTCAGTAAATAAATAAAAACAGAGATTACTACATCTTTTTAAGCAGAATTCAGAAAAGTAATAAAATGATAGTCTTAAAAATATGAAATGTTGTCAATTCTATGAAGAATTGTAGTTCTACAAAGTATCCGTTAGTGGCGCCGTACTATTCTCCATAGAAAGCGTTTACGCTGTCGCTTAGCGAGTAAGGGCACGTCAACTCATGATAAAGGTACGTGTGCTTCTGCTTATGAGTTACTAGCTTTTGCCCACGACTACGTCCGCGTGGAACTTGATAAAAGGGATTATTAAAAGCGCCTAAGCAAATGTAAGAGCAATTGTGCTTTTGGTCTAATAATTACACTTTCTAAAGGGTCATCAAAGTCATTATGATTCATTCACTCACTTTTCAATCTTTTTAGGGATAATTTCCAGGATGAAAACTATCCTATGTCCTTCCTCGGATTTTAAACTATCTCCATGCCAAATTTCATCAAAATCGATTCAGCGGTTTAAGCGTGAAGAGGTAACAGACAGACAGACACACTTTCGCGTTTATATTAATAATTATAAGTATGGATTGTGACCGTACTTACTAGCGACCGCGTAAACAGGTTTGTATAGTTATTTTTTAGGGTTCCGTACCCAAAGGGTAAAAAACGGGACCCTATTACTGAGACTTCGCTGTCCGTCCGTCCGTCTGTCACCAGGCTGTATCTCAAGAACGGTGATACCTAGACAGTTGAAATTTTCACAGATGATGTATTTCTATTGCCGCTATAATCTTAAACATGACTTGAACTGTATCAGGGCTGTCTAGGCCTCATTTGTAGTGAGTCTGACTTTGTGTGATTATCTCTGCGCCACAGGATTAATTTGATTTGTACGGAGAATAGTACGGCGCCTAGCGGTTACTTTATAGAACTACAATTCTCCATATCATGAGTGAGAGTCATGTAGACCGTTATTCAGGAAGCTCAACCTATTAACTCTTACAGGGTTGTATATCTTGGAAATAGGCATTTTTGTATGGGCAAATCCCAATTTATATACGACATCAGTAGCTAATCCGAAACTTCGACCAAGAGATCCTGCAAAATTAATGGCTCCGCGATATAAAACCGCGCTGCAGAGAAACAATTGTCACGCAATAACCATAAAAATATATAACCACATCCCACTAGCAATTAGACAACTGCCAAGTTTAGCGAAATTCAGACGAGTGTTAGGTCAGTGGTTGAAAGAAAAATGTTTCTATACATTCAATGAATTTCTAGAGTGTAAGTCATTGTAAAATAATGGAAAATGAGTAGCACAATAATAAATTAATAATTAATAATAATAATATTTGAAATTTTTCCATGCTGTGATAAGCTAAGTGTATGATCTAAAAACAAGCCATTTACTATGTCAGCCAAATGTAACTACACTTAAAGCAAATAAAGATTTTCATTTCATTTTCATTTCATACAAATCGTTTGCGCCGTCGCTAACGAGTACAGTCACTGTAAACTCATGGTAAGGGTTATCAATAGTCAGTTTCATCCAGACTCAATCAAGCCCACATTACTAATACTATAACTACAACTACCGGTTCCTGATGTGTTTGTTGGTCTCTGTGTGGCGTTTATGTCCCTGAAATCCATAGTGATAAATATTTCGAGGTGTATAACACTTAAAAAGGCACCCCGAACTCCCCGAAGTAAGTTCGCGAAGGGACAAAAGAAGTAGAAAACCGTCGTTGTTTAAAATAGTCGAGCAAAAAGTATTCTATAACCATCTATGGATATGTTGTTACCAGTGCACCATAAATTACATTGGTGAATCAACTTTCAAGTGCACCTTGTTGCTATGGTTACGCAAAATTTGTCCCTCGGACAACCTAAGCATTTTTCTATGAAACAGTATGAAGATGTCACTTGGACAACGGGGACGGAGTAAACATCACGGAAAAGTTGATTCACCCACATACGTATATATAATCAATTACAAATGTGTGAAACGTGTTTAGAATTATCTCAAATTGAGGGTTAAAATAAACCCAGATGTAATCACGAGCGAAACGAGCGCGAAATTATTCGTTAGCAATAATGCAAATTGATTTTCCGCACTTGCATCAAAATTCAATCCGTTTTGATGCAATTGCCATAAATCACGAGTCACAAGGGACCGAGAATCTTGCCACTAGCCGAAGATCGACTCGACGCGACAAGTATAGACTGGAGGCTGCCCAATAGACCTAGAGTCAGACCACGCTAACTGTTCCAAGCGAATGAACTGTCAAACCATAGAAACTGACTCACTTTGTATGACTCTACGTTAAAATCACAAAGCTTCATCAACCGAGCGAGTGAAGCATCTTCGTTACAACTTGGCGAAACATTCTTTCGTATGTCCGGGTGCTTGGATGTTTAGTTGTCCAGATTTCGGGCTGCTTTCGCTTACCGGTCGCTTCACCGATTTTCATGAAATTTAGGGCGCAGCTGGCCCCCTACTGCCCCTCCTTGGCGACGCCCATACAAGAACACGTTGAATGAAATAATAATGTCCAATAACATTATTGACATAGGGTTTACTCGGATAATTCCGAATGGCGGGTAATTCCGAAAATTACTGATATCTAATAAACGGGGTAACATTTTTTGCGCTAGCAAAACTTCCTCAGATACTATACACTTCTACAGTAAGAAGTGTTGCTCGCGCAAAAAATGTTACCCCGTTTATTAGATATCAGTAATTTTCGGAATTACCCGCCATTCGGAATTACCCAAGTACACCTTATATGACACGCACCTCTCTCATTATGACGTCAAAATCTCACGGCAATGTTATGTTTATGTCTTTAAATATGTTTTCCTTACAAACCAAAAATACCTTTTGTGTCTACCTCGAGCACGCCTAAGACAAACCCCTCGAAGTCCTTATTTTATGTGTGTTAAGATATTTAATAAAATTCCAAATGAAATAAAATGTCTCCCCTTAACACACTTTAAAAAGAAACTGCACTTATGGCTGTGTGAATTATGCGTGTACTCCGTTAACGAATTTCTTAGTTTAAATTTTCAATCTAGTGATAGGTAATTAATTTCTATTTAAGTACATGTCAACGGTACAAGTCACGGTAACAATATTTAGATTTAATATTTGCATGCTTTTAAGTAGAGTATGGTGATTCTTATAATTTGTAAATTATACCAGCTTATGTAACCCATATTCCGTAAATAAATAATCATTTCAGTTCAACCTTACGTGACAGTTGCATCTTCAGGTTTTTCTCCGATCAGGGCCAATGACAGTAAAAAAGCCGCTGGCGGTTTTTGCACGGGGTCGTTGACCTGTGAAACAAAGGTACAAGAAACGGGTAGTGGCTGCAGTCATTTAGTGGTCATTTAAGAGCAATGTGGGCGAAGGTAACTACGAGATATTCATCGTTCTGTTACCATCAGGTAGTACATATAGGGACAAAAGCCAAAACACAATTACATACAGTCAGTTAAGAAAATGGTCTACCAGTTTTGGAACTGTTCAAAAGTGGTAGATTTATTTTTTGGCTTAATGTATACAGGGTGTGTCTGAACGTGAGCCTTAAAGGAAATGTTTAATTATGCTCTCAAAACTGGGTATTTTTTGTTCTGCAAGTTTAAAAAAATATCTTCTGTATTTTATTTTTCATACAAGTTAAATGTTATTTTCATTGTACGCAATACGTTAAATTGACAGCATACTGATATTAAACGTTTTCTTTAAGATATGTCAAATGTGAAATGAACAATAGCCATTTACAAAGCAAATTTACAATTAAGATTAGATCAGTTAAGTAAGTAGAATCAAATTTAACTTTTGAAGCCCCATAGTCAGGGGCAAGCTGTATTTAAATAAATAAATATATAAATAAATAAATAAATATCAGACAACTTCACACAAATCGATCTAGTCCCAAATTAAGCTCAAGAAGGCTTGTGTTATGGGTACTAGACGACGATATACATACTTATATAGATTAAATATATACTTATATACATAGAAAAACCATGACCCAAGCACAAATATTCGAGTTCATCACACAAATATTTGCCCTGGCCGGAATTCGAACCCATTATCATTAGTATTTGACATGATAGCTACATTAAGATTCTTTAGTTTAGTCGGTAGCGTAACTGCCGAGAAAAGTTGAAGGTTGAAGCCCAGCTAGCCGTTTTGGCGTAATGAGACTGTAAACACACATGTAAAAATCCAAAACTGCAATCATTTTTCGATTTAGAGACCTCCAAATAACCTATTTCTTTATTTAGGTACCTTATTATTTTTTATAGATTAAAAAAAAAAGGAAGATGTTCTTAATTCGGATCGAAGTTTCAGTAGATATTTCCTACTTATAGCTTTACAATGTACTCGTATGTTACCTTTATTTAAAAACTGCAGTCTGAGTCAAATTATGATACGAGTAAGTGCCAAAAGCAAATTGGGCAGAGATTATCGCATCATCATTGCGTGCACGTCTCGTGTTCCGTTGTAGCTCGCGAACCGCTGGACGTATTTACTTTGAGCAGGCACACGGTTTTATTGATTTACCTGTGCCAAATCTCACATTGACGCTAAATACGTGATGTAAAAGGTAACATGTTTTTTACGAGCTTATCCTATCATTTCTGTGGCCCTAGTAAAAAGGGGGTATAAGTATAAGTCAGGTTTAACTTACGAGCAAAGGAGCTTAAGCCTCGCAATACGGTATGCATCTTTTGTATCTGGTTAATTTAATATGTGACTTATACCTACGCCATTTCAGTAGAGGACCGCAGATTTATTTTTGCGGTAAAATGGATAAGTATTATTGGTATGAAATTATGAACAGAGGGCCTGTGACGGTTGCCTTTATCACACGATAAATAAGTGAGTAAGCATCCGTTACGTTTTACAATATGCGAGTGTGGGTGACAGATGCTTTGTCACTTATTTATCACGTGATAAACGCAACCATTATAGGCCGCCTGATGTAGTGAGTAAAGTTTGGCTATCGTATTTGGCGCGATATGTCGTTTGATTTTTTTTCCCGAGAGTTAAAAGCATGCTAAACCGAACTTTTCCGAGTAAATGCGATCGCAAATAATTAAGTCCCCACCGAACTCTCTGTCTGTACTGTACGTCTAGTAACCTATAAGTCGCTCGGTTCTATGTCTGGAATCTATTAAATTATGAAAAAAAACTGCGTAATAACCAATTCTAAAGTCATACAATAGTGATTTCATTTTAGTTGCTATCTTTATGATTTCACTCTTTAGCGACATTTCTTCACTTGAGTGACAATGTCACTTTTATTTCAACTCATCAGTTATGATGAATTTTCCTCACGAGAAAACTCCGATTTCTACAGTAATTTGATATTCAGCGCCACAATGTTTACAATTTCGCTCTCTAGTAAAACACATGTACAAATTGATGACCAAACACACGTGTGCAAACAACGACTGACCCACTTCGGAAGCCCTTTGAGTACCTATATTTACATAGGTACCTATTAGTATCCAACAGAGCAAATATTGCGCACTAAAAAGAGAAATAATAATTGGTTCGCGTAAGTTCCGTATCTGTCATTTTATGTGGCACAACTGTGACATTCAAATCTTTCTTGTGCGAGAAATATTACCTATCTCTTTCTATGCAATAATGTGAGATAGTGACGGGTGACGCTATGTCGCGTGACAAGTAGCATAGTTGTGCTGGGCCAAGATGGGCTCCCTAAGTGCCTGGGGTTACACCGATGTTCGAAATAGGAACTTCGAATCGTGTTGTGCTGCTCATGCGAATATTGTTTGATGCGCTGTCCGCTTACGTAAAGTTTGCTCCTGGTCCTGGTACTAAGGCATACAAATGAGAATATGGACACTTTTTTCTTGTACGCGGTTCAAACAATGTACGAAGATTCTGAGTCAGGAGAGCCTAGCCTGAGTTTCTTTCGGCTTTCTTCTCAACAGCCTCCTCTTGTGATATGCCAGTAGATTCAGATTCAGACTTGTAATCGTGCCCACAAGGCCTACTTACAGAATAAACTTTTTGATTTTGACTTCGTAGTCGACAAAATTCAAAATTAGAACTCAAGGTAAAAACTTTAAATAAACATAAATAAATATCGGATAACCTCACACAAATCAATCGAGTCCCACAGTAAGCTCTAGTAGGCTTGTGTTATGGACACTAGACGACGATAAACATACTTATATAGATAAACACAAGCTTAAATACATCAATGACCCAGGCACAAATATGCGAGTTCATCACACAAATATTTGCTCTTGCCGGGATTCGAACCCAGGACCGCCGGCTCAGTAGTCAGCTGCTTAACCACTGCAACTACCACGTCGTCAATAAACCACGCACTTTTCAAGTAAACCTTACGCGGAAGTAAATGTTATAACTTTTTTGCTTACCCATTTAAAAGGCCTTATTCATTTTAAATTTTTTTTTTTTCATATTATGACAAATATATTTATAACTTCAACCAGCTTTTTCAAGTGAATAATACTTTTCCCCGAGTTATAGGTAGTAACATAGCTATTTCATGCTT
This sequence comes from Apotomis capreana, assembly GCA_947623375.1. Taxonomy (NCBI): domain Eukaryota; kingdom Metazoa; phylum Arthropoda; class Insecta; order Lepidoptera; family Tortricidae; genus Apotomis; species Apotomis capreana. Next base: position 11,816,396 of record OX392518.1, read on the forward strand.
TTATTGCGTGCAGTCGAAAATAAGTTGAAAAAACAAATTTTCCGCGTGAATTTTGTCATATTCGAGTAGGTAGTTTTTGAAAAAAAAATTATCAATGAAAAATTCAAAGTTTAGGTTTCAAATATATACCAATAAATCCTAATAGCCCTGTTCTAGGTAGTAACATCAATAATATGTTAAGAAACATGTTCAATCATAGAGTAAGACTAAGGCCGCACTTCAAACTATTACATTATACGTATATAATTTAAAATATCAATTTTCTCTTGTTATATGGAAAAACACTTCACGGAATGCTTTATTTGATTGAATTTTCATTTCATAGACAAAGTTCTCTCCGAAAGTCATAAATTTTTCAGAAATCTTGAAAATTTCAACGTATTGGGTTAGGTTAGGTTCGTGTTATAACATTCCAAAATATTTTATGGTTCAGAAAAAAAATATTTCGATGGAACAAATTTTCGGTGAAACGCTTGTCTTTAAAACAAGGGTAAACCGTAAAAGATCTTGGGTGTCACGGAACCCTAAAACGCGGTAAATAGACCAAAAGTGCGCAATAAGTGTACCAATTAAAGGCGATTCGCAATCCGGCCTGGGTGCAGTGCGGTCGTTGACCCCGGGTAATTGATTCAAGCACAAAGTTATCGAAGCGCTAAATCGTACCGTACTATCGCCAACGCCCACTGGTTGGTTGCCCGCTGTTCTGCCCTTTTGGATGCAAATACAATTATATTTATAGTATTATAATTTATAATACTGTAAAGGCTATATGACTACATATGTATATATGTATATATATGTATGTATGTATTAATAGTTGCCATGTGTAATTATTAGTAGTCTTATTATTTTTAATACCTTTTTGTACATACATTAGTTTGACTATCTTCTTCTCGTACTCACTCAATTGCTCAAAGGTTAACTGGAAGAGATCCCTTATAGGGATAAGTTCGCCTTTGTACCTTGTTATTTGTAATAGATGTATTTTTTAACTGTTTTGTGTACAATAAAGTGGTTACTTACTTAATTACATGGTTTTCATAAAACAATGGAAAAAAACCATTTAAAACGTACTAAACCAAAATAAAGTACTTGCGGCTTTTACAACAATTTTATATTCATAGTCCATAATAGATGGTTATATTATGATCCTTTTTATTACACTACGGAGAATTAATGACTTTTTCTTCCGAGCGTAAGATGTAGTAGGGACTATGACTGTTATTAACGCTTTTTGATTGAATACGTTTTTGACAACATTTGTTTAATAATTGATTCAGGCACAAAGTTATCGGAGCGCTAAGTCGTACCGTACTATCGCCAACGCCCACTGCTGGGTTGCACGCTGTTCTGCCCTTTTGGATGCAAACGAAATGGTTCATGGTTTATTAAGATAAGGAAAGTATAAACTGACATATGTACACTACAATAAATTAGTAACTAATTATGGTTTTATAATACTAATCATTTTTATGAAAGCAATAACAACTGTTAGCGTAAACCAAACGTAAAGCGTAAAAAATGTATGTGTACTACTGTAAAAAACTATATCACTATACACAATACACATAGTTTTTCATAAAACAATGAATTAAACCAACATAAAAATTCTAAAATAAATCTACATATAGTAATTCCTTGCGGCTTTTTCAAAAATTTTAGACTGATTGTACGCAGATGGTTATACATATTATGACCCATTTTATTAGACTTCGGAGAATTAAAAAGAGGATTTTGACTTTTTCTTCTGAGCGTACGATGTTGTAGGCATTCTGTTAAATACACTTTTTGATCGAATACGTTTTTGTCAATATTTGTTTAATAATTGATTCAAGCACAAAGTTATCGAAGTGCTAAATCGTACAAATCGTACCGTACTATCGTTAACGCCCACCGCTCGGTTGTACGATGTTCTGCCCTTTTGGATGCGGATATAATATTGAAAAAGTTGTTCGTAAAATAAAGGAATATTTGGAGCCGAACCAAAATAATACGTGTCTTTGTGGCCGAATGACGCTTTAAACGGTTATTTTTCAACAGTTTTACACATTTATCAAGGCATCTATAGATGGTTATATGATATTACTAGCTGCGTCGCACGGTGTTACCCGCTCAAGCTCATTCCACGGGATTGTTATATCTATATTTTTTTTTTCGGGATAAAAAGCCTATGTGTTAGTCCAGGGTGTCAGCTACCTTCATACCAAAATTTATCGAAGTTAGTCCAGCTGTTTGAGCGAGAAGAAGTACCAAATATAGGTACAAACACAAAAACCTACTCACAAACTTTCGCCTTTATAATATTAGTGTAATTTACTGAACTACGGAAAAGCAGAAAGAGAGTTATGAATTTTTCTTCCACGCGCACAATATAACGTTGAAGGCGCTATTAATAAAGGATTTTTGATTGAATAGATTTTGGTAATTTTTTTTTATTCATTGATTCAAGCACAAAATCGAAGCGCTAAATCGTACCGTACTATCGCCAACGCCCACCGCTTGGTTGCCCGCTGTTCTGCCCTTTTGGATGCAAATACATTATATTTATGGCATTATAATACTGTAAAAACTATATTACTGTCAACATGGTCTTCATAACATGGAAACTTACTATACCCCGCGCGGCGAACGATTATATCCCTATGACACCTGTCATCACAGTACATTTTATAACCTGTAATCGGAAAAACGTACTGAGATGCCAGGTGTCATAGGGATCATTGTTCGCCGCGCAAGATATTAGAGTAGTCCTTGCGGCATTTTAATTTTTTTTACACTCATAGTTCGCAGATTATATATGTATTTGCACTATGCACCGTTGGCACCAGGTCGTCCGACCACCTTGCCGTCCTGCGCTGCGCTTGCCAGTACGTGGTCTCCACTCGAGAACCTTTCTGCCCCAACGGCCATCGGTTCTTCGAGCTATGTGCCCTGCCCATTGCCACTTCAGTTTGCTAACCCTGTTTGCTATGTCGGTGCGGTGACATTAGTTCGTCTACGAATCTCATCATTTCTGATTTCGGGTTGCGGGGACTCGCTGGATGCGGGTCGCTTCTATCCGGCCCATGTTGGAAGTCAATTGAGGAGGCCTGTGTCCAGCAGTGGACGTCCTATGGCTGAAATGATGATGATGATGATGATATTTAGTGCCAACGCACTAAATATGTTAAATGCACTTTTTGATTGAATACGTTTTGACTGGTCTCTTCTTGTGCCCTTTGTGATCTACTTGCAGAATAAAGTTCATTATTTCATTAAAACCATTGGTTCTCTGGTTGCGTATGTGGAAAATACAGTAATTTTAGCAAGGATACTAGATCTAGTTCAAAGTTGTGTGGCGACTGAATTTAAAATGTGCTGCTGCTCTCGTTGGCCTAGAACACGCACTTTCTATAGTCAATCTAGAATCGTTTCAAAGTATATTAAGGCTTTAAAAAAATACTGGTGTACTTCTTTTATGCTATTGTCTCTGGGAGCTGAAGACCTCGCGATATTATATCGAAATGGTTGAAATTTGTAATTTTTACGTCCAACCGCCGTATCTTGCCATTTTGAAAAATGTCGAAATACTTTATCATTTAAAGTAACAATCTATTTAAGAGGGCGCCGAGCGTTAGCGACTGAACCATAGAGCGCGGGGAATGCGTATTCAGATCGGCGCGCGGCCGCCATAGTAAAAATGTATGGAGAATTAAAAGCGCTTTTTAATAAATCTGGACCTTTAATACCAAACAATAATTGAAATATTTGATGCGGACAAATTGTAATGTAAGCATTCATCTTTTTATTGAACTGAAAATCAGAATAGATTTCCATTATTAAAGTATAAAAAAACACTTAACACCTGCTTACGATTTTACAATTTTCGTCCAACTTTACTTAGTTCTCTAGGGTAAAATATTAATAATCTTATTATTTTTCTACGGAGAAGTTGTCAACACACTCTTCGAAGTGCTAAATATATAGTTTCGAAATGGATTAAACAACTAGTGTTGACGTTATCTACTTGACAGCAAATGCCTATTTTTTCACATTTCGCTCGGTGCAGTCTTAATTAACGAATCACAAAATTGCATAAGAATCGGTTGTGAAATGAGATCTCTTAACGCCATCTCTTATCAAAATTCTTTGCGGCTTTCTTCAGCCCAAAACGGCAGGAAGGAGTTTAACCAATTTAGATACAGGGACAGCTGAACATTTTACCTTTTGAACGCCACAGTCATCGTATGACGACATCGGGAAATTGTTCCAACAACGAATACCGTCCTTTCAATGATCAAAACCTTTATAATTGAAGCCGCTACAAGTATTTTTCAATCCCTATTGATTTTGCTGCAACCTTTTTTTTGCGGTGGCGTCATGAGCGCTGCAAATTGCTCGATCGCTTCGCTTGCCGTTCAAAAGGTCAAAGATGGTGATAAAATATTTCTGACCACCTGAAAATACTTTTACTAACATTCACCTAAAGACCTTGGCGATTCTCCCAACGTTCTTTAAAATACTCGGCTTCAACTGGTTTTGAATTGGATCAGATGATGCGGCGATCCATCCGCCATTTTTACTAAATTACCATTGAATTGTGTTCTTATTGCCGCCTCTTAGCTCCATTGTGCAGTTTAATAGACTGATTTGCAACTTGCATTGTGCAGGCAGTAGACACCTACTTAGTAGAAGCTTCTAGAATACGAAGTTTATTCGGTATTAATTTTTCTCAAACATGCAATGAAATGTTGTCATAACGTGCGTAATGACAGGCTTCGAAGTGTCACGTTTCGGTCGGAACAACTCAAGAGAACTGTAAAGGAATTTCATACATAAGCTCCCCGGCTTTTAGTTTTTTTTTGACGTGGCGCCTGTGTTCGTGGACAGGCTTAACAGGTGAATTATATTTTTTTTTAGTGGTGTTTTTTTTATTTCATTGCATATGTTCGAGAAAAGCACTATACATGCCTTACCCGTGAAAAGGGTTTGCCGGCTCTACTCAAGTCATATTAACCCACACAATAAACAATCTCCCTAAGAATCCCGTCAACTCGGAACGTTTCTCAATATCCTACGGCACTTATTCCCATCCAGTCTTAAAAGAACTCTCAGGCGCATCTATTGTGATAAAAGTAGGGGATGCTCATGGGTCTAGGTATGCTGGTGTATTTGATGCAGTGCCAGTAGATTGTACGACGATATGAAATAGTTGGCGCATTGTCGACATGACTAAGCGAATATCGACTACGAAAAAGAAAAACCGGCCAAGAGCATGTCGGGCCTCGCTCAGTATAGGGTTCCGTAGTTGCTCGTCCTTCACAATAAACTGCTGGTTTAAGTTAAGAAAGAATTTAAGCTCTATAAATAGGTCGTAAACGCCCTAGAAACTGTAATCACTTATTACCTTCTGGAAGTCAACTTACGACCTTTTAATTCTTTAAATATGAAATTTGGCGATAACTCAAAAACGGCTCGACCGATTTCGTTCAATATAGTTTTCATTGAAATTACTTATAAGGCCTCATTAACATGAATTTTTCCGATTTTTTTTGACCCGTGGTTGAAAAGTTAGAGGGGGGGGACACTATATTTTTTGTTTTTGGAGCGAATATTTACAAAACTGCTGACTTTATCAAAAAATAATGTTCCAAGACCCCTATTATTTTTACAAGACCTATTCAACGACACCCCACACACCAGTGCTAAAAAGAAAAAAAAAATCACCCCCACTTTAGGCACAGATTATATACAAGTTACTACTTTAGGTGTTCGAGAGGTACCCGAAAAAAAAAATTTTAATTTTTATTTTACCGTTCTGTCGGCGTTATACATACACATACTCATACCAAATTTCAGCTTTCTAGTACTAATGATCACGGAGCTAAGCCGCGGACGGACGGACGGACAGACGGACAGACGGGCAGACGGACATGGCGAAACTATAAGGGTTCCTACCTAGTTGACTACGGAACCCTAAAAAAGGGATGTGGGGATATGATTATGGGGTGATAAATGATATGATATGATATGATATGATATGATATGATATGATATGATATGATATGATATGATATGATATGATATGATATGATATGATATGATATGATATGATATGATATGATATGATATGATATGATATATTAGACAAACCCCAAGCAAGGTAGCGTTCAAGCAAATGTTGCTCAAGCATCTGCTGAAACCAGACCTCATTGAAGCATCAGTATATCATTGAATGACTTTAATTTCTGCTCTGCACCAATTCAACTATCTCGGTTAAGCCCTAGCCCTAGATTGACTGGTAGAGAATAGCGTTTGGCATTATGTCCGCCATTTGTACCGACTTTATTGCAAAAAATAAATAAATATTAGTGTGTGTTTTAAGTTGACTTCATGTTGATACTTTTTGCATCACCTACTCATATTAATTTCTAAAGTTCGTTAAAAATATCCACTATCTAAAGATTGTCCGGAAAAGATCGTTCTTTAGCGATAAACCCGCCTATTGTCTACCTCTATAGTCATCAAAGGTTTGTTTGTGGTTGTATTTCTTTCTTGTCGATGTTTGCAATCAAGTGTAGGTATTCTATTTTATTGTATATGCATGCTTCCTCTACTGAATGGTTATTTTGCCTTTGGTTTCTAGCAATGATATATGTGAACTTTGGATCTTGTTTTCACTTGGAACTTGTTAATACTTTCATTCACCTTATTTTTTTTGAGAAATAATAAATCCGGCCGCAATTTTATTTTTTGGCCACTTGGTCGAACTTCTCTTTTAATAACTAAGCATCGGGAATATGAGATAGCCTCTAATAAACTAATTCATCTTCTTTACAACGCCAACTAAAAATGTTAAAGAAAGCATCAAGTCATAATCAACAATTATTATTACTTGTCCTCCTGATTTATACATTGCCATCTAATTTACTAACTCAGCCACGAAATTTGTAACTCATCATCATTTTTCGTTTTACAGCTTCAATACAAGCTCCTCAAAAATTATATATTCGAGCTTCAATATACAGCATCATATATTATAACTTAACATCTAAAATAATACTTCATATTCTTTTATCATGAAAATAGCCACTGTAGGAACGATTTGGCGCGAGTGCGCGCCATGACAGCCACGGCCATTTGCACCAATCAGAGAGCGCCATTCGATTCTTGTACCGAACGACCCGCCATGTTTGTTTATTGTCATTCGTTCGTTCATATTGCGATAGGTGCATGTGTAATTAATTAAAGTTTTCGAAAACTAATTATCCTCGCACTGCACACTAAGGTCCGACTCGGCCGGGTTAGGTTAGGTTAGTTTTTTTTTTATATTCAGTAAAACAGTTTTGCAAATACCTTTAAATAGTATATTGAATTCGCATTATGTGTGCATAAAAAAAAAAAAAAAAAGGTATGTAACCCACAACAATCTAGTTCTAAGGCAGGTCCGACTTGGCTTAGGTTAGGTACGACGACGAGCGAAGCGAGGAGGAGTGTTAGGTTGAACTGCGACCCTAACCTAAAATGAGATTTAAGTATTTTGTTTTGTTCTCTCCTCAATAGTTCATATGTAATAATAGTGGCTTTAATATACTATTTGATGACAATTTTAGGTAAATTTTACGATCGATTAATGTAGGATGACTTACATTTTAAACATACTAAGTTATAAAATTAGAAGCTAATAGAGTTACTATTTTGGTGTCATATAATAATATTTTAGAAGTTTGCTATTTGAATGTATGCCTCAAATTTAGATGCTAAAAAATAATCACCATGCTAAGTTACAATTACAGTGGCTTACAAAGAAGATAACTAGTGGCTGAGATATTAGAATAGAATAGAATAGAATAGAATAGAACATTTATTGCATATCACATTACAGACATAGGTGGATTTATAAATAAGTCAAGGGATACATGTGACGCCCTGCAAGGGCACAAGCAACATCAGTAGGCTAATTTTAATAAAACTACAATTACTTAAGATTAACATACTCAGCTGAATACACATTAATTCAACAAGGCCAATAAATTTATATTACATACTTTCGTTGTCCTTAAAGAACTCGTCTAAACTGTAAAAGCATCTCGTAATTAAGAACGATTTTAACTGTTTGTTAAACAATCTTGGGTTATCTATGTTTTTCAAGGAGTTTGGGATATGATTATAAATTTTAATGGTCATGTAATGGGGGCTGCGTGTGACGAGTTTTAATTTTGAGAAGGGCATTTTAAGTTGGTTGAGATGGCGATCATTTCTTTTAGGTTTAGTCGTTGGTTTAGGTGAGTATAAATTAAAATGTTTTCTAATAAATTTACATGATTCAAAAATGTACATGGAAGTTACGGTTAATATTTGGTGTTTAATGAAATAAGGTTTACATGACTCCATTCGATCTATGTTAACTAAGATTCGAATACATTTCTTTTGTAAGATGAAAATTTTATTAATATCACTGCAGTTTCCCCATAGGACTAAACCGTATGATATTCTCGAGTAAGCATACGAGTAGTATGCTGCTAGAGCTGTTTTAAAATCAGTTTCGCGCTTAAGGTGCTGGAGGGCATAGATAAAGGACGATAACTTTTTAGTTAATTTTCGGATGTGGTTTGTCCAGCTCATATTGGAATCTAAATCAATGCCTAATAGAGTGGCAGTGCTCACGGTATCTAGTTTTGTATTATTATATTCATAATCTATTAGCAATGGTACTTTTTGGTAAGGTTTAAACTGAATTATTTTTGATTTGTTTACATTGAGTAGAAGGTTATGGGGATGCAGCCAGCTTGTAATTGTATGTAACGTTGAATTTAATTTATTTTTTATTTCGGTAACACTAGTACAAGCAAACAATACAGATATGTCGTCGGCAAAAAGCATACTATGCTCTTCCAATATGTTAGGGAGATCATTTATATATAGAAGGAATAGTATGCATCCTAAAACACTACCCTGGGGGATAGAACCCTTTACGGGTACTCTATCAGATCTAATGTGTTCCATTTTACCTGAATCGAAGTCTGCATTTTCTATTTCTACATACTGGAAGCGATCTTTTAGATAAGACCTAAACCACTCCAGGGCAGTACCTCTAATTCCAATGTTATACAACTTGTCTAATAGGGTTATATAACAGACTCTATCATAGGCCTTACTCATGTCGAGCAGGAGGCCTACAGCATACTTTTTTGTGTTTATAATATTGAGTATCTGTTGTACATATTTATATATTGCTAGGGTAGTTGAGTGGTTCTTCCTAAAGCCGTTTTGATTTTGATGAAAGATGTTATATTTTTCGCAAAAACTATAAAGACGTTTTACCATTGCAGTTTCGAAAATCTTTGCTGATGTCGGTAATAGTGCAATTGGACGGTAATTATTTATGTCGAAATTATCTCCTTTTTTGTGGATAGGTTTTATTATCGAAACTTTCAATGCGTCTGGGAAGATGCCCTGAGAAAATGACTGGTTTACAAGTTGTGTATAGGGAATTGTGAGGAACTCCGCACAGGATTTGACTAAAGTAGGAGGGATTTCGTCTATGCCGAAAGAGGACTTATTTTTAAGGTTTTTTATAATAGTACTTATTTCTTTAGGTTCAGTCGGCTTTAAGAAAAAAGAGTTAGTTACAGAGTTTAGTAAAGGTAATCTATTAACGGGGATGGGTTGACTATTTCCAATGGAGGAGAAGAAAATATTAAAAATGTTAGCTATATTTTTTGGGTCGTTAATTATTCCATCATCTGGTGTCTTAATTTTGAAGTTTACTTTATTTTTTGAATGGCTTTTATTTGTTACTCTATTTATTATTTGCCACATTGATTTGGTTTTATTACTGGCTTTTGCGAATTGATTTTTATTATATATTTTATTGGAATGATTCACTGCTTTTTTTAGTATTTTACAATATGTTCTATAATGATTTTGTAGGATTTTGTTTCTGGTCTGTGACGCCAGTAGTCTGAGAAGTCGTTTATTACGACACGATACTTTTAATCCGGGTGTTAGATGTGAAGTTTTGGGTTTTATGGTCAAAGTTTTTACTGGGATGCATTTATTCAATATGTTTTTTAGTGTATTAGCGAATGAATTATAATTTTTATTTATATTTTTATCATTTTTAATTATACTATCCCATTTTATTTTTCCAAGTTCTTTTTTGTAATTTTCTAAATTTTTGTGGCTAAAGATTCTTTTCCTAATAACCCAGGATTGTACTGTAGGTGAGGAAATGGGTGTACTGATCAAAACACCTTTATGATCAGAGAACCCGAGTTCTTTTACAGTCAATTTTGATGCCTTAAAGTTAAAATTTGTAAAACATAAGTCAATACACGTAGAGCTATAACGTGTAACCCGCGTAGCTTCCTGAACTCTTTGCTGGAAATTATGTGAAAGCATCAAGTTACATAATCTGGCCTTCTCGTTACTTTCCAGTAAAAAGTCTGTATTTAGGTCTCCTCCAATTATAATTTGTTTATTTTTATCTTTCCGAGCAATCAATTTTAATAATTTGTTAAGACACGAGTAAAAGTTTTCAGTTTCTCTTTTACTATTCGGCCAGTATATATTAATAATTAACAGGGGCCTAATTCGAGTGTCGATCGCCAAACGTCAGATCACCGTTAGATAACAGTCATCTCTCCGTGATCTCGCCTTTGAACTGTCATTAAAACGCGATGAGCTTAAAAGTGACATATCTCATCTCAATTTCTGAAATACGAAGGCGATAATGATTGTCAAAAATGTTATTCATGTATATAAATTTCTGTTTTGAACGAAACGTAACGGACTAATTTCACGTACTACGCGGTCAATTTAAAGTATGCACCTGTTATTTATGCCGTCACATACAAAGGAAACGAAAATTTGCGCGTCCGAATTGACGAAGTTGCGATGTTCTAGAGATATCGCCACTTGTCAAGTAGGCACACGTCAAAAGTGACGGATGGCGATGAAAAGGAGAGATCTCCATTATATCTCTAAAATTGGTCGAATACCCCCCCAGGTTTAATTTAGGCAAATCTACAGCACATATTTCAAAGGTCATTTCCAAAGATATACATGAAATATCAGGTCTCTCATAACATTCAATGCCATTTTTTATTAAAATAAATACTCCGCCACCTTCATGATATTGCCGGCAGAAGCAAGAACAAATATTATAATTATTAATTTTAAGTAAGTCTTTCTTTTCCTTGTTTAGCCAAGACTCGGAGACACATACTGCATGTACTTGTGGATAATCTTCTAAGAATGCTTTTAGCACGTGGACCTTGTTCCATATACTTTGCATGTTTTGATAAAGAATATTTAGATTAGCCTCGAAAAAAAGGATGTTCACTTGTCAATATTGAGTTATCTACTTGAGACTCAGAAATATCATTTGTAATATGGTTGGTTGGTATTGATGACAAGAGTATTATTAAGTCGTTAAGGATAGTTTCAAACCCGCGCCGATTTACATTGCCAAAACGGGAAAACATGTCGCTATTATATGTCAGATTTAAGTTTGTGTCTAGAATGTAACTGTATTCGTGTTCCTGGTTGCTCTTGTATAACAAATTATTAAACATTTCAACACGTTTGTTAAACAGATTCGAGTAATTACTAATTTTAAAAGTAGGCAAACAGATGATAATGTTTGTATGTTGCACTTCACTTAATTGTTTATGTATATATCCAACCAAACTATTATATTTCATGCTATATTTAAAATCTTTATCGCCAATATATACAATACAGTAATCGTTCGAAGTAAAATTACGCAGTTTGTGTCCAAGGCCACTGAAAAGTTCCCGTGTTCCTCCTCCAGGTGTAAGATAAGTACACGTATTTTCACACATGTCCCTTACCCGTTGCAGCGTGGAGTTAGTGTGATTACTAATTATGCATAATTTCGCCTTCAGTAGGGATGTCATTTCATTTTTCAGAGTCGAGAGTGCATAGGGACAGTGTGAATTATCAGTCCCGTTTTCTTCAATCCGTGTATTGCAAGGCTGGGGTATTTTCCGCGAAAGCTGTTCCACTTGTGCGCGTAAGTCGGAGATTTGTTTTTCGTATTTTTTCAGCTCTTCGTTTAAAGTCTCTATACGATCGGTTAAACGAAGTATCTCTGCCGCACAATTCGGATCGGCGCAGCCTTGTGTTTTACCTTTGACGACGGAAGATGGCGTAGACGTAAAGTTTAATGAGGTAAAGGCCAGACGTTTGTTATTTTGAATAGAATGCCTCTTATTTTTGTCGAATGCAGTTGAGCTATTGAAGTAAGATGAGTTGCATAATTTTTTTAGTGTTTCATTTTCTCTGTGTAATTTGTCAATAGTTCGTTTTAATCCGTTATTTTCAATGCTCACCTCTTCTAACTGGTTCTGAGTAGAGGCAAGCTCTAAGGAGAGTTTATTTATTTCCGCTTTCATCTCTAGTCCAGTTATCATATCGTTTACCGAAAAGTCAACGCTTTTTGACCGTTTTTCTGGTGATCTTGTCGAGATCGCAGATAACTCACATTCAGCACTAGTTTGTGAATCTAAGGATAATGCAGTATCGGCTTGTCCCAAGTGCGACTCCAGCGACTGATCCAAGGGTGTGAGTGTCAGCGAGTTTGTTTCAGTCGGTGTTGTACGTATTACGGATGCGGGAGAGTTAGGCTCAATACTTTGTTCTGCTGGTATAATATTTAAAGTTTCAGCTCTTGGTTCATTCGTCGTGTTATTCTTTTTGTTAATTTTCCGAAGCGTTACGTGGGAAGTCGGCGTAATTTGTTTGTTTAAAGGGCAGGTTGGTTTAGGTTTTCTTATGCACGATTTACATTGCCACTTTTCTCTTTTTTGAGGTTCCATTAGCCTGTAAACTTTCTCTGGGTAACCGTCGCAGTCCAGGTGATATGTCATATTACACCCTGAACATAATGCGCTTTTCCCTACCTCTGCAGTTAATTTACATTTATGACAATAAATTCCCACAGTTTTACGGTATGTGGGTGTAGTAGTGGTTTTGGCGCCTGTTGCTGCTATTTGTGCCATCTTACTCCTGCAGGCGGCCTTTGTGTTGTTTGCTACTTACTGAACTTGATTATACTTATATAAAATGAGCGCTTCAATCGCTGCAAGGGTGCCGCGCAGTCCTGTCAAGTGTCGAAAATGATAAGCGCTGCAGGCGCTGACCGCTGGCGGCCGCCACTGACCACTGCACCGACCGCGGCAGGTAATGCTAGCGCTTTAAGCGCTGCAGCTCCGTCGCACCGTCCACTTAGCCATTGAGATAATCAGCGCTGTAGGCGCTGACCGCCGTATCCACTTGTTAACGCACAGCACAGTCCGCGATAAGAATTGCAAATTTTAACGATCACTTAAATTTTAATATTGTCAATACTTCTAAACGGTAAGTCCGTTAAGAAAACCAATTTCACTTTTGAATTGCTTGAGTGTTCAGCTTCGTGGTAATATATATCGATAGTTAAAAATCACTTGTATTCTATTTTAAATGATTATTAAGCGTAGAGCACTGACTATATAAGCGTTTTCGTCGCGGTAGCTCGCGGGTATCTTCTTATTTATTATATCTTACATTATTATTCAGACGCGCGTTGGTTGTGGCTGACTTAGTAATTTAGAAGGTAACTTATATTTTCTGAAGCGAATAATGCTATTAAAAAGAAGCTTGTTTAATTAGTAGGGGAAGTCCGGGAGAGGTGAACCCCAATTTCATTAAAGATGCTTAAAATTTTATGTATTAGTCGTAGCGTCTTGTAATTGGGCTCATGTATGTCTCATCTTGTTAGGTATAATTTGATAATATTAGATTGTTGATAAAGTCAACATATATTTTTTATTTCATATTTTTTGAAAACGGAAAAATGGATCAAATCTCCCATCCCTACGGGTGAGTTGACCAGGGCTTGAGGGAGAATTGACCATAAATTTGTCTAGAAGGAAAAAAAATAAAAAACTATTATTTTGTTATTAATATTTCACGAAAAACACTGCCATAATTAGAAACGAGACTTACTTACAGAAACAATCAACATTTAACATTATTAAGCTAGTTTTTGACTTGTAAATCATACAAACAAGATTTTCATTTCCTAACAGAAAACTGATCAATTATAAACACTAATGGCACATCAATTATCACATATGATTATGCACATTAATAAATAAGCTTTAAATCCAAAATTATACATGAGTTTTTCTTACAAATAATCAATAGTTAACGACATGAGGCCGTTTTTTGTAAATTTTGAAGAAAATAAATTATGATCTTACTTCTAACAGAAAACTAGGCACCTCAGGAACATCAGGAATCACGTAAGATTATACACATTAATTAACCATAATAATTATTGTGAGTTTTTCTTAGAAGAAATTATATTTAACAACATTTTAGACATTTTTTTCCTACATATTACAAAAACTGAACTATAATTTCAAGTTTTAAACAATAATCATCAGGAATCACAAACCCGAAAATATAAACGAGTTTCTCTTACAAATGATCAACATTTAATAATATAATAATAAAATAATAATCAACTAAAGAGCAGAGCGGGACATTTGAACCACTGATCATGTCTCCCACCGACAGAGTGGTCAAGTCTCCCGCTACCCCCTTGCCTTACAAAAGTGATGTTTCCTCTAAACAATTGCAACGGACGATTCCACACACATTAACTCAAAAATACTACATTAAACAAAGAAAACGATGTGATAATAAAACAGATCTTACCTCTAAAACTGTTGAAATTGCATAAGAAAACAAAAAAATATTTTTATTCAGTTTTAAAACGCAAGAACACGTTTTTCTCGCTCAAAGCCGAACCGTACTAATGGCGGCCGATATGGCACACTCGCAGCCACCGCCTTTATGCAAGTGTCTTTCGAGCTATCAACGGCGCCGATGGTGCGAAATTTGAATGAAATATTTGAGATGGTTCAAGTCTCCTACCTGGTCAGATCTCCCGGTTTTCCCCTACCCATTTTTTTTCTGTTGCTCTTTGCCCTGGTGATATTCCTTGGCGCACTCTTATAACTACAATATTCAGCGTTTATGTTGGCTATCACTTTGTAATTGCCACAAATATAAGCCCATTATTATAATAGGTATATATCTACCTATAATACCCAAGTAGCACAACTGGGTCTAAATAGCTCGTATATCATATCTAATTAGATGCTTAAGTGAAATTTACCACCATGACTAAGTGCTATATAGGTGGCAAGAACCCTTATGCCACCAGTATAGAACCAAAAGGAGAAAAATTGCAGCCTATTTTTGGTGCTAAATAGAATCCATAAGAGATCTCACAATTACCTTAAGTGGTAATTAGAACTATGGGTGAAAGTTATGCGCAGTGAACGAATGAAAACATTTCAGTTCGGTCAATGAGTGATAAATGAGTGGCCAAAATTATCTTTGAGTGGCGAGGCAACTGTCAAATTGTGTTTTATTAAAAGTAATACGTGATCTGCCATATTCATTTTGGATTTATATGTCTGTTTGATTGTGATTAAAACTTTACGTTATACAAGCATTGAAATAAGCACGAAATTCTTGCGATTTTTTTTTACTGTGAAACTATAGTATGTTTTCTTTGTAAATTTCGACGCGCCCTTCATTTGATCAGGAATATTAAAAAAGAGAGTGCTAAATTAAATAAGGAGTAGATACTGATAAGAAATAAAACTGTTAAAAACCTGACCTAATGATTGTAGGTTACGTACAATGTTAAAGTAACATCGTCACAACTATCAAAAGTGATTATGCGTGAGTGTGATAAAATTCTGGTTAAAATAATCAATTTTCATAGGCTTCCATTTGTAAACATGGCGAAACAAAAAAGATCCTACAGTGTTTATTTTCACTTATTTGTTCCTTATTTGGAACTATCAAGTCTAATAATCACTTATTTATATCTTGCGAGTGGCAAAGCAGTGAATGATATTACCAATAGTAATTATTTGCTCTTTTGTAGACTATTAAACAAGCAAGACTATTAAATATATTTTGGCAAGGTGCAAATAGGAACAATAATACTCGTAGAACTTTTAGTTCGTTAGGGGTTTGAAATAAGTGAAAATAACTGCTTTTGGTTCCAAGAACCTCCTACTGAGACCTATTTATGCGTTGGAGTGGCAATAAGGTACTTCTTAGGCCTTAACGTTGCAATATTTTTTGGTTCCAAAAGAGCCGTAAAATTATCCCTTTAGCCACTATTGGTGATATAATTCGCTATTGTACTAGTCATTTGGAACTTTTAGTTCCAAATAAGGGTATGTTCCCACTTATATGTAAAAGTTGCTTATAAGTGATTTTAAGGTCTTATATACTCGTAGCACTATTGCTTCTTATTGAGTGACAATTTGAACCTGCATGCAACTTTAAGTAGCAAAATCGACTTTATCCCACCATAAGTAATAAAGTAGAAACAAAAAACGTTCCTATGCAACTACAAGTGATAGGATGAACTCATATACAGTTTTGAGTTGTGTTTAAAGCTATAAGTTGTATCAAACACTGTTAAACCACTCATTTAGAACTGAAAGCTATTAGATAAGCTGCAAAATTCACTAATGTGCTGCTTGGGTAGGTAGACTATCTCTATAAATGCAAAAGTAGGTCTGTCTGTCTGTTACCTCTTATTAGGAGTTTGAATGCCTCATTTTCATCTCAGAAATCATCTTTTAAAGGGGTGACATGAGGGTTGAAAGTTATGCACTATAAACCGCTGAACAAAGTCGGTAAAGCAGTGCCCGTGTAGGTACTTATGTACTACAAAGATAGCGCTGTGAGTTCTTTATACTATTTACTATACATGATATATACTAGGAAGCAGATTGGTAAAAAAGTAGATTACATAAAAAATAAAACCCAAATTACTCATTGCGGATGAAGTGGCGGCAAAAGCTAGTACTTTCATAAGAAGATTAAACCACAATTGTCCCCTGGTTCACAGAATAACAACAAACATGATCCACCCATTAATACTATATCATTCATAAAGGCTATAGTCACATGGTCGTTATGTGGTAAACGCAATGCGGTCGACGCGCACTATTTAACCTGCCAACAATAGAGGGGTTATGTTTTATTTTTTCCTGCTTGTTACCTAATAAATTCTCCAGCTGTCAATGGCTTAACTAAAACAAAATGTTTTATATAAAACGAAAGATTTTCTTTTTTGCAATTTTTGGTAGTTAAAAAATAAATTAAGTTTTTTTTTATTTAACTGACCAAGTGAGCGCTGCGTTTCCATTTTAATTTGGGCATAAATTCTATCGTAAGTTACTTTAAAATTTTCAACCGATTCTTGTGATGCGAGCATATTCTATAATAAATATAGAATTTATGTCAATTCAGTTTTTTTTTCTAAATTGCGTGGATGAAAACATAAAAATAATACATTCCAGCCATTTCGAAACAATGATGATAATAAATAAATAAATAACTATAGGTAGAACAACCTCACTCAAAACGATCTAGTCCCAAACCTCAAGATGCTTCTGTTATGGGTACTAGAGGACGATATACATACTTATATAGAAAAATACATAGAAAAACTTCCATAACCCAGGAACTAATATTCAAGTACATCACTCAATTATTTGCCCTTATTTTGTTACAAATGTAGATCTTTGCATTGCCATTTTAGGGACTGTAGGTATGCAATCAACATTCCAGCAAAAAACATGGCGGAAAGCCACGTAAAACCGCGCTTCACTCCTGATTATGCAGTGCATTTGAAGTCGATCGCAATTTACACTGCTTCCTCTATTTTTATTGTTTGATTGATGTGCCTGAGTTTACGGTACACCAGTTCCAAGGCAGAAGCGAAAGCGGTTTCCTTTGGGTTATAAACTGATACTACATTATTAATATAGCAAGTCTTACAAAGTATTACAGAGATACAGATTTCACATGGCCACCTTCCGGATCGGATCGATATTAAATAGCCAGCCCTTGAGGAGACTATTCTAACTATTTCAATCCGGGACAATATTTTCGTTTGCCCGCCCCGCAGATCGCACAGCCACTAAGGCCGCTTTCACAAATGAACGCAAGCTTCCTGTGCGCACGCTCTTCACTCGCTGCTTGCATGCCCCGCTGAACGCTCTGCTTCAAGCGTCCGTCCATCCATATACTTAAACAAATGCAATCGATGCAAGCGTCCTAAGTGCCCGCTGTTCACTCGCAGTTTGCCCGCCTCGCTACCCGCCCCGGCAAATGCACCGCTTCGAGCGTCCGCTCAGGCCGTACGCTTGTGCCTTACGCCAGCCCCACAGGAGACTAGTCTGGGCTATTTCGGTCCGGCTATTTACGGCTACGTAATTGTGGCCCGTACGACCGGTGCTTATGCTAAATTTTATTTTCCTTTACGCGATAAAACTTAATTGTGCTACTGTAAAAGTACACAAAGTACGGACATTTTTATAAGTTTTTTTAATTAGAAATTATAATTACTAGCCAACGTTGGTGGGCTAAGGAGGCCCGTCAAGCTGTGTATAACAAAAAAGTCATAACCCTTTTTCTTTACCACAGGTAGAACAAAAAATTTGATGATCATCCCTATGCCTATGTCAAAAAAATTCTCGTTTGAAAAGTGGTCAAGTGGCTAGAAAAATGCGCAAGTAATCAAAAACGTTAAAACAATCTATTTTCAGTCATTTTCGTCGAAATATATTAATATGCTTTCATACTATATTTAAGTATACAACTTGACCATAGTACAGTCGCCATGAGATATATCGCAGCATATAAGGCGTTCATAAATATCTGAACATGTACTGTAACGCCCAGTCAATAAGAGTCGTGTTGAGATATTTATGAACGCCTTATATGCTGCGATATATCTGATGGCGACTATACATACCTTACACACATAATCCAATATTCTTCTATGTAGGTATATGATATTATTCAGATACGGTTTGCTTTTCAACTTTACCTTCCATAAAGATTTTTTTTGATAAATTGCGACATTTGACAACCTATGGATATCTAACAAAAATCCGATTAAACCTGAGCATCTCTTAAGTCGGTTAACAATCGATTTTTAATTATCTGTCGTCGTTCAGTTTATACGCGATTATCGGATACGATAAAACGGCGATAAAAGAAAAATAAACGACCAAACGCCTCCGTAGATCCCCCACAACTATAAAACAATTCTCTGTTCTCATTACTAGCGACCAGTTCCATTAAAAAAACAACACAAAGGTTTACGGTCTGCCTCTATCATTGTCCTTCCTTCCTCTCATTGTCTGTGGTATTACTTTTTTAATTTTTTCCGCGGGTCTCTGTCATTAAACTACTTTTTTTTGCCCAGCCGACATTTTTGGCCAAAGAATGTGGCGTGGAATAACTGTTTAATGTTTACTTGAAAAATTATTTTGTCCCAGCTGTATTTTGTTTGGAAGCCTCGTTTACACCGACAAACAATTTTGTTTTCATTGAAAAAGATCTGTTTTGTCTGTTCAGTTTACACAACTGCTGTAAACTAGTGCGGTAAAATGGAAATATTAACGTATTTACATAGAGGTCGCTAAGGTGAAAAACCTTTCAAATAAACAATGCAAAGATCGACACACAACGCATAAGGGAAAAAATCGAAAGGTTGCTTGGGAGTTAGGGTGGCGGAAAGGTTAACGCCCTGGACCGGCAATCCGGAGGTACCGGGTTCGATACCCGGTCTCTTCCACTTCGTAACGTATTTATATTTTTCTCTCCCTCCCTCCCGATCACCTCTATGTCTCCTGCTCATGACTCTTGAATCACCCTGTATAATATAATTATGACTGTGCTTAGTTTTGGAATAGGTCGATTTGTGTAAGATTTTCCCTTCATATTTATTATAATATATTTTTATTATTAACATGCGGTGTGACAGTGCGCAGGGACCGACGCGCGCATCGCATGTCTCTGCGCATCAGGATTGATAATTTCGATAATAATTGCGTAACCACTCCCAGCCCTAATGTCAGTGTTGGAACCACTGAGCGGTTCCGTGGCATTTAATGCGGATACGTATGTATTTACTGACATAATTTCTCTGGCTATAATTTTCTAGATCCGCTTTTTATAGGTACTCATGAAAGATTCATTCAATCATTCATTTCATCGACAATCTTTTCACCTGCAGATAATTAAAAAAAAATATATATTATTATCCTGTAGATTACGTTAGGTTTAGGTTTGATTTATAACAATCTGAAATATTTCATAGTTTCAGAGAAAATGGTTTCGATGAAATGATAATGCAAAATTTAATGAAAATTCTATGAAATGTTTGTCTACAAAATCAGGGTAAGCCATATTTTTTACTCATAATAATTTTAATTGAATTAGTATTTACTCAGGATTTCTAAGATTCCGTATTGTGCAATGTTATGAACATATCTGTGCTAACTCAGGGCACGGTCTAGCAATTTGATATCGATAAAAAGGTGTCGATATATATTAATATATGTCTCATTGAAAGTTCTCGATTACTATTATAAAACGGTGCGATATCATGTCTAATGAAATGGATATTTTCATCAACACAGCAATCTTTAATACCGACGAATATGAAAATAAAATTGATTGTATACTTACTATGGAAATTATTTGAAATAGGTAAACAAATAAATACACGCTATAATTTATTTATTGTTTTTATTCTGAAATAAAGAAAAAAATATATATTATACAGTAGCGTCGATATATTTATTTGTCGATAAAATATTTTGCTACATTACTTTAGTATCGGTGCCCCGAGTTAGCACAGGTATGGTTATGATAAGTTGGATTAAGTTTCCTCAAAGTTAAATGGCTTGCAAAAGCATTAGAAAGCGTTACTTACATTGTAAGTAAAAGTGATTTTGTGTACGGTAAAAAAGTAAGTTTAGCATTACTCTCATAACGCAATTCTGCAAAATCACGAATTTGCAGATAATCGACAGTAAATCGGTCAAGAATTCTAGACGGTCCATCGATCGAGACGATCCAACGGTCAAGATCTTAGTATTGTGGACTTCTTATTTTATTATTCTTCTTTGTGCTCTTCCATAAAAGAAACACGTACCTTAACCTTACCTTACGTTTACTCATTACTTAACATTAGATACCAATTTATTTTATTGCATTATTAAGAATACGGCAGGCATCCACGAATAATACTATTACTTAGACTGCTTTTTATTGGACTAAGGCTAAAGGTTCGATCCGACCAACATGTGGAATGGTATATTATTCTTATAATTTATGTAAAATGATAAATTTCCATGTAATTTTTGACAATTAGGCTGCATTCAACCGAACTTTTATTCCGAGAAAAACGCATACTCTCATCGTAAATGTCAAATTAATGCCGGTTTCACACGAGGGCCGAACAGTGGACACACAGTACTGCTACTGTTTTAACGCACAGAACAGTACTGTTTTGACAGTAACCAAGGCAGAACAGTTAAAGCTTGCGGGTCTATTTTTTCGGGGCAGTTTGCCCACCACCTTTCTCTCTCGCCTGTCTTGTTGTTGGACTCGTGTGAATGTTAGGGCAAGCCAGTGTAAAGAGCCAGGACAGGGTGTGCACGTGCCGAATCGTTTTATGCGGACTTTACTGTCCTATTTTTAAACGCCAATGTCCCTCCAAACTGGTATGTCCTACTGGTCTCCCTTACCTGTCTGCCCTAGTGTAAAACCGGCATACTACGGGGTTTTGACGGTACTATCCGAAAATAAGCATTATTCTTGGGATAAAAGTTTAGTTGAATCCAGCCTTAGTCCCCGAGTAGCCGTATTCCAATTTGGTCAAATCGCGGGTTACTTTTTTGTCACTGGACAAAGCTGCGGCCATCATCCTCGGGTTCCACACTACTCGCGAAGTTGACTGAGGTTGGGCATGATCCGGCCTCCCAGCCAATGCGCCGCAAGCGCGTGTGGCGACGGCGGCTGGCCTACTCGTACGACCACCGACTACCCCCATAAGGGTACCTGTGGGTGGCAGACACAGGACGTCTGTCGCCTACATGAAGGTCCCCGAGCGGTAGGCGGCCGTATATCGGCACACCTATGACGAGGGAGGGGTTGAGCAGTGCTCCCCAGAGACGGGTCCAAACTTCGGACGACCGCTGGCAAGGTTGCGGGAGTGTGCGAAGAGCGTTTCCTGCGACCTTGCCTATAGCTCAGAGGCGGCAAATGAAGGGGTTGCCCCTCCATTTGACGCCTCATAGGCCTCATTAGCCAACATGGGAGTCCGTCCCCGTACCCTGGTGGTATGCGTAATGCAGTTTTCTCCTCCTAAAAAAAAAATCGAAGTTGGACGAAGTATGGATTTCCGCAGCGAAGTGCCCCTCTAAACGATCGTATTCGCCCAACTTTGATCAACTTGCGAGTGGTGTGGAACTGCAATCCCGCTTCATACGTAAAGTCCTTGGTACTCAATTATTAAGCGGTTTACACTCACGAGAAATTGTCAGGAACGGCCCGACATGTGACAAAGACCGATATATGTACAGGTAGCAGTCCCTGATAAAAAGCTCCACCGTTCCTGACAATTTCACGTGAGTATAAAGCGCTTTTAATAAGATCCTTGGTAATCGTATCAAGTAACCCTAAAACCGTTTTCGTCTCATGATAAACACGTGTAATTTGACGCACACATTAAACGGCGGCGATTCGACGGTAATGCAGCGGTATTCAGCTTAATGTGTTCGTTTTAAAAATAAATTATCTAGCAATTTCTTTAATGGCTTCATCGGACGGGACGTTGCGTTTTAAAAACTAGTGCAGTTCTGTTTTTAATGCGAGAACGTCTCGGATGCGGTTGTGATAATATTTATACTACAAGAAGGTGCCCGGTGAACTTCAGCGCATAAAAAGCGCGTTATGATTTTTTTTGCTTATCCGTAGTTGAGTGGAGGCCCAACTACTCGTGTACCAACATATTTTGAAATCGGTCCAGCCAAGCGAGCTAAGTGACTTTGTTTCTGATTCGCCAAAATTTCTTTCGTATGTCCGGATGTCCAGCTGTTCTCGCCTACAGGCCACATGTTTCAACCGATTCTCATGAAATTTTGTGCTTAAGTTTGATAAATATTAAAGATTTTACGTCACCTTAGGCCGTAAGTGGGATTTTCTGCCCACGGGAGAAAATCTCACTTCCTGGCCAAGGCAAGACGTAAAACTTTACCTAGACTAACCACAGACGGTGCTTCGTAAAGACCCATATGGCATATTTATGGACCTTAGGTTCGTTAATTATATACATAGAATGTTTTTGTTGATTCAGTTTAGGAATAGTATTTTTGACAATCATTATCGCCTTCGTATTTCCAAAACTGAGATGACATGTGTTATTCACTTGAAGCTCATTGCATTTTAATGACAGTTCAATGGCGATATCACTGTTATCTAATAGAGTTTTGACGTTTTGCGATCTCTTAAACGGCATTCTCGAATTAGGTCCCTGGTTTTCGAAAAATTTAAAAATGGCGCACGGTTAGGCACAGCTAGTTTTCGGAAACGTTAGCTATCATTTTACTTAACGAGGAGAGTTAGATACCCAGGGGCCATATGATGGTTGCGTTTAACACGTGATAATAATATATTAAGTGACAAAGCATCTGCCACTCACACTCGTATTTTGTCAAAACGCGACGGATGCTATGACACTTATTTATCGCGTGATGAAAGCACCCATCACAGGCCCACTCTGCCATGCTACGGTAAAAGGACGTATCTTACTATGACATCCGTACAAAGATACGACTGTATCTAGCCTAGCATGACATTGACACGCAACTCTTTTTCACGCGAGACATACTTTTTTTTTTTTTCCTTGCGGGCCCGAGGGACCCTTTGCATTGGTGCAACTGACATGTCTCGTCTTTGGGACGAGCCACCGAGAGCGAGAAACACCGCCTGTCAGTTTCATTTCAATACCGTGCGAGTAAGACAAGAGATGCTGACTCGCGCGACAAGCCAAGTCGCATCAAGATATGCTAGCCCTGCTGGATTTGGGGGATGAAAACGTAGAAAATTAAAAATTTCAACCATTTCGAAACAATTCACGAGGTCTACATCTTACAGAGCCTATAGTGTAGGTATATATTATACGCACATACAGTAGCGTATGCAAAGCTGCCAGCAGTCTAGTAATCGAACGAAATCGAAAGCTAAGCAGCCGTCACTTTCACCCGTCATTTAACAATGGGCTGTCAAAACAATCGTTAGTGAGACGGACGTCTGATTCGCTTTAATATCACGTGTCTATATACATAGAGACACACGTGCAGAGCCGATGGAGAGCACACCGATACAGATCAAACAAAGTAGAGTGTACATATTCGCCAACAAACTGTTATGCAGTTTGGCGAAATTTAAATGTAATAAAACGCTGTGTATACTTACATTTTATTAATAATAAAAAAAAAAGATAATGCAGTCTTAATAAAAAAAAATGCCTTTTAGTTTCGCAATCGCTTGCAAATACAATTAACATTTATCACAATCGCTTGCAAATATAATAAATAGTAATAAATTAAGTTAGATCTGGAATATATTTTAATTTTTTGATTACCTATACAATTTAATATATACTTAGCAATAAAAGAATAATATAAGATGATATCTTTGCATAACACATTGACATAATTAAGTTCTGATTAATTTAAATTATTTTATTATAAAATATTAATATTAAAACTTAATTTTAAATTAAAAACGCAATACAAATCAATAGTGGCGATGGTAGCCCCTCAGTCTAAATGTATGAATGTACAATTTAACAAATCATAATAATAACTAGTAGCGCTGTGAGCTGTGCACCTCGCCAGTTAGTTTCGAAACGGTTGAAATTGTTTTTTTTTTTTACTCACCCATTTTGATCAGTGTCGGAAAGGAGAGCCATTATTTATTTCTTTCTTAAAGGGCCTATAATGGCCCTCCACTATTTATTTATTTATTAAAGGGCTTCATGAGCCGATTTCAGATAATAATGCAGTTTATAATTATACTGCATTATTACATCAGTTGTGATTTCCATTAGTTATTTACGTGTGACATGTTGGGCATTACTCGTACACTACACACTAAGGTAGTCAGCAAGTAATAAAAATAAAAAATGAATTTTTAGTTTTGAAAAAGAGAGAAAATACCAAACATCACATACTAAATTAGGACTCGTGATACAGTATATGGAGAGTGATTTTTTGAACTCTGTCTACAGTCGATGATTTTTCATAGATTATAAATAAAGGCAATGCCTTGTGCCGCAGCTATTTTCAAAATAGTCCTGTCCTTGAGCGTGTTTTTGCTTATGATCTGTCAGTATCTGTAATTTATTCGCTTATGTCAGTGTCTGTAATGTATTTGCTTACCGCACGTCGCGCCCGTGTGTCCGCGCGAAATGAAAGCCTCCGCCGCCTCGCTGTGCTTTTGTGGCGCTTTTTTTCCGCAACAAGTACCCCATTCATAGCTTTCCCATTAGCCGGAGCTTCAGCGAGCTTGCAAATAAGCTGCGATTATGAAGCGGCTATTTAGATACGATGACTTGCCTCGTATCCTGGCGGGTTATTGTTTTGATAACTGTTTACTGTGGACAATATGATTGTGCGAGCGAACGAAAATACGTCTCCGCTTGCACCGAAATTCTTTCGTTGTTTTAGGTGAGTGGATTCGCTAATTGTATAGAATTTTAGTGCCGGTTCAGTTGTTAGTAATTTTTCAAAATGGCGGAGGAGACGTAAAAAATAAAAACTCTGATGCAAACTCGCGAAGTTTACCGCTCAGAGAGCCACTAATAGTACTTATAATTGTTTTTGATTCTGTATGTAAGAAAAACACTAATACTAATTAAAAAAAAAACGAACAACAGTATTGATGGTAACTAATAAGTTGATTAACCAAAATTTATTGTATTTGCAAACTATTAGTTCATGTTCTAGGTAATTCCGTGAATATGTAACTCAAGTTACCGTTTCAGAATGAGTTTCAGTATTCTTTTATTTATAATGCAATTGTAAATGTGAATTTGACTCTAGATAATATTTAAGATTAAATAGGTAAGATTTTTTTTTATTGACACTTTTTGTTTGTTTGTTTGCGTCATAAATGTTTGTTTGCGACATAAATAATAAAGCACCCAATTTTAACGGTAACTTGCGTTACTCTCTATCGTGGTAGTACCATATTCCTATTTGAAAACTTTTCAGTGCAAGAATAGGATATCCTTGGTGTGGGTTTTTAATTAAAAGTTATGATAGTCAATACATTCAACCTTAAATACAAATATATATCGTTAACTCTGAAAAGAAAGTCAGGTACAAAGTAGCAAAGGCAATTTTAAACAATTTTAAGACACTTATCCGTGTCCCATCATATTCGCATTACTGGCCACCCCGCGCGTTACGGGATGTAATAAGCGTCTCAGTGCAACTGTAAATTATTGTCACCGCATTTCAGCAATAAGAAAAAAAAACGGTTAAGTGCGAGTCGGACTCGCGCACAGAGGGTTCCGTACAAACAGTTACCATCTTAATTGGCCGGGTTAAGTTAAGTTTGCACCTGGTATGTGTGGCGCCGGATATAAATGAGTTGCAAAGTTGATATAAAGATCCGATTACGTTTGTTGTATGGGAGCCCCACTGAAATATTTATTTTATTATGTTTTTAGTATTTGTTGTTACAGCGGCAACAGAAATACACCATTTGTGACAATTTTAACTAGCTATCTATCACGGTTCATGAGATACAGCCTAGTGACCGACGGACAGACGGACAGACAGACAGACAGACAGACGGACAGCGAAGTTTTAGTAATAGGGTCCCGTTTTTAGGGTTCCGTACCCAAAGGGTAAAAACGGGACCCTATTACTGAGACTTCGCTGTCCGTTCGTCCGTCCGTCCGTCCGTCCATCCGTCCGTTCGTCTGTCACCAGGCTGTATCTCAAGAACGGTGATAGCTAGCCGTAGAAGGCCGGCAACGCACTTGTAACTCTAGCCACTCTATGCTCTAGCACAGCTGTGACGCGACTCTTTCTCACGCGAGAAGTATTACCTCTTTCTTCGCAGTACTGTGTAACAGTATGTCGCGCGTCAAGTCGCGAAGCCCAGTTGTACTAGACGGGCTGGTGACAATGGCGACGGTATTCGGTTGCAGTCAAGCGAACTGTCTACAAATTCCATCGAGACGGGTTTACCCACGTAGCAGAACAAGTAAATAAATAAATAAAGGCTTAGGTTTAAACGCCTACCAAATAAGATTAAACGCCTACCAAATATATTGATAAATTACTACCAATAAATTCATAATGCTCACCAAAACGGATGAATGCTCACCAAATAGTGTACCCCAAACTATTCTATAAATAAAACAAATAATTTTAAACGCCTACCAAATATGATTAAACGCCTACCAAATATATTGATAAATTACTACCAATAAATTCTTAATGCTCACCAAAATGGATGTTTTGCTCACCAAAACAGATGAATGCTCACCAAATAGTGTACCCCAAACTATTCTATAAATAAAGCAAATAATTCTTTTTCTTACATCCTATAAAATCATCGTTTTTTAGGGATATAAAAAAAAAAAACTAACCTAACCTAACCCGGCCGAGTCGGATCTGCTCTGAAAGGTGATCAGGATTAGATGGTTACCTAGCTGAAACACTAATTTATGAAAACAATATTTGGTGAGCAAAACATCCATTTTGGTGAGCAAAACATCCATTTTGGTGAGCAAAACATCCATTTTGGGAAGCAAAAAGATATTTTTTGGGGAGCACTGTTTAGAGAGAATTTATATTAAATGGAAGCAATTCAATTTATTTGGTATTTAGTTTTGGGGGTATAAATCTTTTTTGGTGAGCATTTAAATTGTACCCATAAATAAATATCAGACAAACCCACACAAATCGATCTAGTCCCAAATTAAGCTCAAGGAGCCTTGTGTTAAGGGTACTAGACGACGATATACATAATTATATAGATAAATATATACTTAAATAGGTACATAGAACAACCATGACCCAAGCACAAATATTCGAGTTCATCACACAAATATTTGCCATTCGAACCCGGGACTGCCGGCTCAGTAGGCAGGTGCTTACCAACTGCGCCAACGAAGTCGAATATCGCTCGAAATGTTTCGATATTCGAAATATCGGGCTATATTCGACTCGGAGTGGTTAGCAAGCGATGCATTTCGCTTTCGCATCGCCAAACTGTGCAAAGTAAATTATTTTTACAGTTCCAAGTAATTCGTAAAGCTACTTTATGTCGACCGTTAGCTAACGGTGGACTAATGATGTTACGTTAATTATTAATTGTTTACCTGCTTATTTCCAGTCATAGTGTTTCTTAGCTCCGGGAATACAGCAAATGCAGGAATACATCTATTACAGACCTAGAATATACGGAATTCAGTGGGAACGGTATTCTAGTGTTATATATGTTATTGTTAATGAACTAGAGATGTCTTTGTTAAGAGTTAGTTAAAACCCCCGATAAAAAGAGGGTATTTGTGTATCTATATGTGTGTCTCCCAAACGGATGGTTCGATTTGAATGCGTTTTTTAGGGTTCCGTACCCAAAGGGTAAAAACGGGACCCTATTACTGAGACTTCGCTGTCCGTCCGTCCGTCTGTCACCAGGCTGTATCTCAAGAACCGTGATAGCTAGACAGTTGAAATTTTCAAAGATGATGTATTTCTATTACCGATATAGTTAGTTAGTTAGTTGCGCTGGGCATTTTCCGCAAGTCGACATCCAAACGTGCCTATTTTGCGTGAAAAGGGGGTAGCGCTACTCCAACCACCCCAACTCCTCGACAAACCTTATCAAAGCTTTAATGTTGCTTGTGGCGTCGTGTACGGTACTTGGGGATCCTAGGTACTTCGTCCTGTATACTTCTACCTGTTTGCAATCTAGTAGAATATGTTTGGTGGTTTCTTCTGCTTCCATGCATGCCCTGCATAGAGGGCTATCTGTTATCCTTAAATTGAAAAGGTGTTTGTTCAGAGTATTATGTCCCGTTATTATTCCTACTATTTTGCGTAGTTGGTTCCTGTGGATTCTCAGTAAGATTGTGGTGAGTTTGTGGTTCCTATTCGGAAGAATTTCTTTCGTCTGTCTACACGTTCCTATGTCTTCCCAGTATTTTTGGTGTTGGTATATTGAATATTGGTTTATTGTATTGTATATGTAAGATTGTGGTAGGGGTATTATTGGCTCTGGTCCGCATGTTGATGTCTCTGATCCTTTACGGGCCAGTTCGTCCGCTGCATCATTGCCTCTCGAGCCACTGTGTCCCTTTATCCACTGTAATGTTACCTTATTTTTGTCATTGCACACCTCTGTGATGCTGCGATGACATTCGTCTATTAGAGCAGAGGTACATTTATCACTGTCTAGTGCTTGTAGTACGGATTTGCTGTCTGATAGTATACGTAAGTTTGTGTTTTGAACCTGGCGTCTTTTTATAGCGTTGCAGGCTTCTATTATTCCTACGCATAACCGATATAACAACAAATACTAATAATAAAATAAAATAAATATTTAAGGGGGGCTCCTATACAACAAACTTGTTATAGAAATAGATTATGGTACGGAACCCTTCATGCGCGAGTCGGACTCGCACTTGCCCAATTTTTTTAAAAAGCCTTGTCTGACGTGTTGGTGACCAACTGTGATGTGACTTAATGAAAGTGGCTTACGATAGTGATGGGAACTATGCTCATAATGCGACTTAAGCGAAACCCGCAGTTGTTGGAAATGCACAGGTGCCGCCCGCATGAACGGATAATATTTCGCATGCAAAAAAAATGTACATTATAATAATCTTTTTTTGGTTTACCAGAAAGCGTTAATTTAACACTAAGTGCTCCCCTATGTGATTTTATCAAGACAGGGGGCCTATGATGGTTGCTTTTATCACGTGATAAATAAGTGACAAAGGATCTGTCCCTCACACTCTTATCTTGTCAAAACGTGACGAATGCTTTGTCACTTATTTATCGCGTGATAAAAGCAACCATCATAGGCCCCCAGGACACATGGCATCGGTAGTCGCACTTGGAGTGCATTGGTACTGATTTTGCTTTTATTTGCGCTATTCGACTAGATAAAATACTAAACCTGTGTAAGTATGAATAAGTATTTGTCAAAAACAAACATTTTGTGACAAGCTTTTATAGCAGACAGTAATTTTCTTCAAACACCCATCAATTGCTCAGAGATACGATTCCAAGGATTGCTTTAATCTATTAGGGAGTTCCTAGGACCACCTCCCGGTTCCATCATCAGACCAACCCCATCGTACCATATTATTGTATTGTCGTCAAAGTTGATTAGGTATGCAAAATTTCAGCTCAATCGGTTGAAGACATCTGCATCAAAATTGAGTGGCAAGATTCCACCCGAACAAACATAGTCACATTTAATATATATTACAAGTTATGTAAAGTCTACACTAAAAAAATCCCGCTATCCTCTACCTTGGGTAAAAACTGTTTTATCCCGGTGAGAGGAAAGCTAGTAGCTTACAACGCATAAAACCTCCATAAGGCTCCAAAGAAGCGAAGAAAACATAAACTAATTAGGCTGAGATTTTTGAAGCCGAAAAGAAGTGCATTTAAATATCATCATCAGCATCATCAGCCCATTCTTGTCCGTTGCTGGACATAAGCCTCTTCAACTGCACGCCATTGTGAACGATCCTCGGCTACTCTCATCCAGCTCTTACCAGCCACCCTGCAAAGATCATCGCTCCACCTAGTCTTAGGGCGTCCCACACTACGCTTGCCGATCCGAGGTAGAACACGTTATACGTTATGCGTTATGTTAAATATGAGGAATGTGAAGTGGTCCATTTTGTATCCGCTCCGCGCCTTAATCTTCGACAGTCCAATCACTCACTCTCAGTGCGACATAGTTACAACTGAGTGCAAAACAGGTTTTTACTTGAAACCATATCGCAAAAAGTTAACCGTTAGCAAAGCGTCTCTTATTTAATATATTACGGAAATCGGACAAATTGTTCGACAATGATCATTTTTTGCGGTACGGTAAAAAGTGGGGTTAGAAGAAAAAGGTGATATGATTGTATGAAGTCCATACATATTTATAATTTTATTGTTTTGAATGATCAGAGTCCGTAACACTAACTAAGTAACCGTAGCTAAGCGGGATAGAGGCTACTGTTGTGTTTAATGAGAAGTGAGTTAGACACTGACACTTTGTGATAAATGAAAAGAAGGTTCATAGGGAACTTGTGTACAGTTATAACGAAACTTTTGAATGGTTTGATTTCAAAGATCTGCTCACAGACAAGAGACCTAGGTCTAGCATAACTGTGACAGTTGGCTCTTTAACGCTCGACAAATACTACCTGTCACCTTCCTTTCAATACCGTGCGAGCAAGATGGGTGGTGCAGTGTCGCACGACAAGCGAAGTAGCGGCAAGATATGGCCTGCTGTTGGGAGTCTGTGAGAAAATCGTCGACAAATCAAACCATTTAAGTTTGATGATGAGCGATATCTTTTCCAAAGAAAAAATGTAAACTTGTGCTCCAGAATCAAACAATAAAACGTGAACAGAGTTTAATTTTAATTGCGACAGAGGGACCAAAAATGTTGAAATTGTGTACGTGTTGGATGGAGCTTAATTAGAAATTTTGAAAAGATAATCGTAAACTATTTTGCAATTAAACTAGTTTTTTTAATGTTACATTGTTGCTTTTATATTAGTATTCACGGGAACACACAGGCTATCTAAAAATAGGTTTATTTTTATCTGTATGTTTTGGGTCAGCCGGTCCGAACCACACTTAATGACAATGGCCATATGATTGCTTGACGACCCGTGCGAAATTGTTTCAACATTATTACAGGAAATGGAACCATTTCACCCTAATTAGGTTAATTTGTTTGTAAAAGGATTCAAATTTTCGTTTCTCTTTTGAATTTTGGGCAGGAAATTGGAAAATTACGTTTTGATAACTTTGTGTCATTTGTTAAATTATCTTCGATCTTTTTGGTCGTATTGTACCCACTATGATGAGATTTCAGTTGCGTTGTCGTATTTTATTATACGCAAATAAATTTTCATTTTAAATAACTGTACAAATGAATGTTTTTCGTAATTTCTCGTATAATGTAATCAATTAATTTGTCAAATGTCGGTGTTAGTGACCACATTAATTTAAGACGTAAATTTTATGTTTTTGGTCACTTATTATAGCTGATGTTTACGGCATTTTTATGGCTTTATTCCTTACGAATTTTATATTTGACATTTACGATGATCTGAATCGGTTTAGCGATATTACGACCAGTGTTGATGTCTTCTTTTGTGTCTTTATTTACGGTGCTATATATTAAAGTCGCGATAGGTTAGGTGGTTATCACACTGCCGTTGCGTAAGCTGCGAATTATGAACTGTGCTTTTTAATTTTTACGGGTGAGTAACTGACGATTTCGATGTAGAGGCCTACTTGCGTTTGCGTTGACTTGCGTTTTGATGTGGCGACAGTGTAACAAGGGAATTATTGTTGTTGATATGAGCGACATCAAACGTGGTGCTTATACAGCTATTTTAATCTGGAAAGCTTGCATTTTGAGAAGTAGCGGCTTCATATTGTAATTTGAGAAGACATTAATTCCATAGATTAGATTAGATTGTCTATGGAGAGGGTTAGTTTAGGAAAAAAATTAACAGCGCGATGAAGCAGCTTAGTGCTAGCCGTAAAGCGCCATCTGATGGTAAAATATCTTTGTCTTCTCTCCATGGAGAAACAATTGGACGGGATTTAACTAATCTTAGTAATAAGATAGCGGGACATCCAAAGGTGGTTATAATGTAAAGAAAAAAAATACACCCTAAATAAAAGGGATACGGTTTGTCATTGTACTGACTGTTATGAATACCCTACTTCAGCTTCTGTACAATAGTTTAAAAAATGGCGGATGTAAGTCAACAGAACCTGCAGATTCCACAAACTTAATATTATAAAGGCGAAACTTTGTGAGCGTATTTGTGTGTATGTTTGTTACTTCTTCATGCTAAAACGGGTGAACCAATTTCGATAAATTTGGTATGGTGGTAGCTAACAATTTGGATTAACACATAGGCTATTTCTTCCGTAAAAATGTAGTGTTCCCGTCGGATGGGCGGGTAACACCGCGGGGCACAGCTAGTTTAAAAGTAAATACCATGCAATTTATAAGTAACAGTATAGAATGATGTTTTTGCTTCGAATACCTACAGTCTTATTGAAGTGCAACATTGCATTCTGCGTTCTATGTACCAGGCGCACAGATGCCGCGAGAAAGTCCGAGTCTACTTTCCTCGTCGTGCCGCACTCTTCCGGGTCACAAGGTCACGCCCATAAAGCGGGCTCAAGGTTGCGCGACGCGACCTCTTTCAATCCATGGTGCCCTAGTAGTTCGGCTGGCTGCTGGGAGGTCAAAGGTCATTCATTGGATACAAAGAGCATCAAATAATAGACTACGAAGTATCTTATCCTAGTTGTAACACTTAGTTACCAATATCTTAGTTGTGTGACAAGTCGTTTTTATTTCGGTGACAGTTAATAATGCAATAAAACTAATGAATGGTTATTCGCATTTCGTACACATATCAGACAAGTGAAAATTGAGTATCTTTAAAAAACCCACGCCGATTAACGTCATTCATCGAAAAAAGCTTTGAAGCATCAATCGTCCTGGTCGTTGCAGCGTCTCATGATAGTCTGATGTCGTGAAATATATCTAAGAATCTGCTTTAAATTATAGCAGTTTATTGCAAAAAGAGCAATTCAGGAGATTCAAGAAAATGGTAACAGACACACACAAACAACCTCTAGTTCTTCGTGGGTAGAATAAACGATAAGCAATCAAAGAACGAAGGAAAAAAATGGTCGTTAGCTGATATTTATACAGTATTTTGACACATCCATGACAGCAGAATTAATGAAATGAGCTACAGCCCGTGCACCTTCATATTGCGATTCGAGTTTGGGTGGGAAATGAGAGGTTCTTATCTGAATCGCGCAAGAGCGAGTGAGACCGATATAAAAAGTAAATCGTTCCTATATTTATTAGCCCACATTCGAGTAGCCATTCAAATATCTTTTGTTTTTACCAAAGTGATTCACCAAATCAGTACAACTGTAAACACCTAATATGGGTCACAGAACCAACAGAGCTCGGTCACGATTGGTTTTTTCTGCAATCATGATAATAAGTGGGTACATGCTTATAGTTTGACAGCTAATCTGCCAAGGATGGACGGATGAAAAAGTTGAAGTAACGGTGTGCCAAATGGAGGGTTACCTACATACTTAACGGTAGTGCACCGGGGTGAGTCTCCGAGTGCTGGAATTGCGAGGTTTTAATGTCATTGTATCATGATTATTGGTAGGAAAATAGTGAGGAAATTAGGGATTGCCTCGTGGAGCTGTTTTCTTCTGATGCACTGGTTCGTAGTATTACGTAGAAAATTCAGGATCTAGCACAATCCACACAGAGAAATCACAGTAACGAGCTGGATTAAGCAGTTTAGAGGTATTTGAGTACAAGTTAATTAAGTAATTAGCGAGAGAGAAGCGCGTGCGCGTTATGGTGGATTTAAGTGTTTTTTTCTCACTAGTGTTGTGTTGACACTCAACCTGTTGCCAGCGTGAAATTCGAGGTAAGAGATGCGTTTGCGGAAGTACAGTATAGTTTCTTGAAATACATAGATCTGGGAAATGTCATTCAGTGACTGATTTGTGATGCAGAAGTGGACCAAGCTATCCCCCGATTTACCTGTCACATCATAAGCATTATGATTTATTTGCCTGTAAACAATAAAGTACCAGGCAAACATAAAGCAACAGGCTATCAAAGATGAAAGTCTGTAAGAAGGTCAGTGAAAACGAAACAATTACCATAGTCTACCATAGGCACGGGACGCGCAGACAATGCGAAATGAGGGTGGGCTAGGCTTAAGAGGAAATACTAAATCGAGGTTTAGTTCTCGTCTGTTTACTCTTCTAAAACTTAACCAATCTTTATGAAATTTTAGGAGCTGAATAGGAAGAAAATTTTCTTTATCGGACCGTTTTGATTATGTGCTAATTATTTATACGATTTGTGTACGAGTACGTCTGTTTTTGGCCAACATTCCGCGGCAAATACATACCTAGTTATAAGTACACAAAAGCCTATAATTCGTGCAAAAATCGAAACGGTCAAAGTCTGATTCAAAATATCCTATTCTTATTCAGTCTAAACGACTCAGTCTTTCTTTCGGTGTTTCTTCTCAACAGTGATCTCTTGTGAAATGCCGGTAGACTCAGACATGTAAAAGTGCCCTTGTGGCCTAGGTACTTACAGAATACAATTCATAAATTCATTATTTCAGTGTCCAAAATTTTGTTACAATTGCCATAGCCTCGTAAGGCCCAAGGCAGTTTTCGTGTTACCAAAATTAGATCTATACTGTCATTTTGAGAATGTAAAATGGCTTTGGAATTTGTACATTGTAGTGTACAGTGGGCCTTACGGAGATAGGCACGAAGAAAGCTTGGTACAATTGGTCAAGCTTTGGAGGAAGAAACCTCGATTTGTATAACCCTGTTACGTTAAATTTGGACCTCATTTGTATCCGATACTATAGATACCAGGGTGTAAACTTCACGTAAACTGATATTATGAAAATATAAGTGGTGTGTCCGCTTAACTCACATTAGGGTTTCCCACGGTCTAAGAGAATAGAATTGTAAAATTTGACCTTGAATTGACCGCCTTACGCAGCCTACAAAGCTTCACAAATCTGGGTTTACAGTAGACATAAACCTAATATAACCATTTTGCATGGTTTGTGAGACATTGAATGTGTTTCTCGATAGTACAACAATGTTGTTATTGTTTAATCTATGTCGAAGAACTATTATATTAATCTGTGTCTATGTACCTATTTTATTTTTTTACTGTGGCAATAAATGTACCTTTCTTTCTTTCTTTCTTACATTTATATACACTCCGTTTTTCTGTAGGTATTTATATATTTTAGTTATATAGGTAAATATTTGACATGTGACTTAGTTTAAACTGGTTTTTTTTAAATTGTGTTGTAGGTACATATATATTGTAAGTCCCTTTTGAAGAACTAAATTATATTCATAGAAATAAGAAAAATTGAGAGAATTCAATGGAACTAGTAGTCAAAACTTTTTATTACGTTTAGTCACGAACTAAAACTCCTTAACTAGAGTATAGTATTATATAATCTGTGACTAGGTAAACAACAAGCGGAGTTATCTATAGAAAGCGATCGCATCCTGATAAAGTTAAGCGTCTTGTAAATCCCGTTACATTAAATGTCAGACCAAATGTCATGTCTCGTCAACGGGTTTTTGACATTATTGGTGTCATTTTTGACATGATAACTTTTAGTGTTTTCTTCGTGGAATAAATAAAGATTATGGACAGTATGTTTCAAGACAATTTAATTATAAAGTCTCTACTCTTCAGAGGATATATATCACTATGCATTTACGATGCGTCGTCGAATACAAATGTGGTCCAAACTTAACGTAAATGGGTTATACATACCGATTCGTACTCGTCGGTTTCATCTTCCAAAATTTTACCAATCTACGAATCACATTAGAATTTTTGATCAGTGGGCCACAGAAAGGGGGGTATTCGACCAATTTTAGAGATATAATGGAGATCTCTCCTTTTCATCGCCATCCGTCACTTTTGACGTGTGCCTACTTGACAAGTGGCGATATCCCTAGAACATCGCAACTTCGTCAATTCGGACGCGCAAAATTTTCGTTTCTTTTGTATGTGACGTCATAAATAACAGGCGCATACTTTAAATTGACCGCGTAGTACGCGAAATTAGTCCGTTACGTTTCGTTCAAAACAGAAATTTATATACATGAATAACATTTTTGACAATCATTATCTCCTTCGTATTTCCAAAATTGAGATGAGATATGTCACTTTTAAGCCCATCGCATTTAAATGACAGTTCAATGGCATGTATGTAAATTTCTGTTTTGAACGAAACGTAACGGACTAATTTCACGTACCTACTACGCGGTCAATTTAGAGTAGCCTGTTATTTATGCCGTCACATACAAAGGAAAAGAAAATTTTGCGCGTCCGAATTGACGAAGTTGCGATGTTCTGGGGATATCGCCACTTGTCAAGTAGGCACACGTCAAGAGTGACGGATGGCGATGAAAAGGAGAGATCTCCATTATATCTCTAAAATTGGTCGAATACCCCCCCTGGACCTAGTTAATAATTGGACGGTAAAGGTTTAAGTGGCAAACAGGTAAAAGTCAAATAAGTAAATCCTTTTTATAATTTTCATTTCATTGTTTTTCATACACGTATATTATGTTGTTACGCACCGCATAAGTCACATGAAAGTTGTTATTTAAAGGTAAAAAATCACAATGCTTAAAAGCTTTGGGTACCTATATTAAATGGTATTGAAACGTCATTTTTTGCCCCTGGGAGTGGCTAAAAATGACTAGCCTTTGAAGCTTCATACAGCAACGGACACACGCATTCACTAAAACTTTGCCATTTACATTCAAAATGATACCCCGTTTTAACAAGTCAGTTAAAAATGAAACTACAATAACTCGTTATGCCAGCTGACCCGAGTAGGGTAACTGTACCCATTGTCGTCCTGGAACGGTTCCTCGAAGCGGTCTGCGGTGAGGTATAACTGCGGGCAATAAACGGTGACTTCGCCCGCTGCGATCGCTGTATTTGTACGCTGTTTTAACAGTCTGTGGCCGGCCTTAGCGAATATGGAGTGTAAAAGGAAGGAGCGGCGTTTTGATATCTGTAGCCCTAGTATAAAGGAGTATAAATCAGATTTAACCTAGAAGCAAAGGAGCTTAAGTCTCAATCTCTCAATAAAATTATGACTTTGTTTCTGGTTAATAGTAAGATATTGGTTAATAATTTTTTTGTTGTTTTTGGATATACATTTCATCATACATTTTATCATACATCATTTATACATTTTATCCGAAACCGTCAATATTCGGAATTTTCAAAATTTCCAAAATGAAGTATAGCGTAACGATTTTTTTCCATGTATGTTACATACTATAATAAGGTTGGGTTATGGTTAATGTGATATCCTAAAAATACTGAATATTTTATCAGAACATGGTTTTTGGAATTATGAAAATTCGAAATGAAGAGATGGGCAAAAGTTAAGCGATTAACGATTAAGATTAACTTACTTAATCGCGATTAACGATTAAAAGTGACGATTAGTTAATCTAATCGTACGAGTTCCGATTAATTTAATCTTTATTAAGTTAATCGTAGATTAATATCCAGCGATGCAATTTTTAATCGATTAATTATTTTTATTCGATTAACTATTAATATTAGAAAGAAATAAGATATTTTTTTGTAAGTCTAAGTCCCTACCTACGAGATCTTAGAGTACTGCACTGTAAAAAAACCACCTTGTATTACTGTAACAAGTTTATTTCACATCGCGCACTAGAATGTTTTTTCAAGTTTACACATGACAAGACATACCTACTGTATGTTTGTAAAATGCACAAATGAAAGTGTTCCAACTTTTAATCGTAAATTAATCGTGAAATTTAATCGATTAAATTAATCGCCATTAATTTTGACGATTAATTTTTTAATCAATTAATGCCCATCTCTGATTCGAACAAATGAAACTTCGGATTATTGTACTGATATTTTCAAATAAGTAACCCCACTGGACTGTACTTCTCAAATTATTCACAAAACAATGGCCGTCAAAGACTTACACCTCCATCTCTCTAACCCTACAACTAATTGCTATCATTCTAGAACGTTCACCAAAGTGAATAGTTTGCATAGCTCCCATAGTCTAGACCAGGCTGTGAAAGGCAAGTAAAAGGGAAAACAGGAGAAAGCTGTCGAGATTGTTGTCTTAATTCTGCAACCCGTAAATACCGGTGAATTTATGCGAGTTGGATAGCGGTATTCATTTTAACCAACTCCGAAATATGTAGTGCGGTTGGCAGAACGTTAACAGTTAAATTTTTAGCCGTCTTCATTAAAGTAGAAGGTTTCTAAGTTCGTCTGGATGATTGTTCCTCGATTGAAGAAGCACCTCGAAGGCTTAAACGATAAAAGCACCGGTATAACTGTCATACGCGACTGATGATGAATAATTACCTGTCTCCTTCTATGTAGTAATGTGAGAGAGTGACGGGTAGCGAAGACAAGAGTAGCGAAGCATAATTGTACAAGGCAGGAAGAAATCCTTTTTTGTCTTTGCTTCAGTTTCGTCAAAATTTATCTCGTCTACAGGCCACATTTCTTAGAATTCTAATTAAATTCGAAAAGTGACCTATAGATATTTTTAGTCAATTCCGATTTTTGAAATTTTCGAGGTCTATCTCGTTGATCCCATTGTCATGAGGTCAGAATTTTGATATTTTTCTATATTATAATTAACAAGTTATCACGCACTTTCTGCTAGAAAAATATTTTTATCACAGCAGTGGGTTATTTGTCAAAACGTGATTTTAAAACACAAAGAAGTCCACACCATTTTAATCAAGAAGCTTCTTCGCACAAAATAAACTCGCCAGAGCCTTAGCTTATTCTACTGCATTTAATTTGCTAGAAAGTTAGATCTTTCATTCACCGGGGATCTAAAAACTGAATCAATCAACGTGTTAAATCAAACGTCCGATCAATCAATACAGTTTATCGCGCGTAAACTGAGAAGCGTGGGAGTTCGCACTAGACGTATAATTTAAACTTGATAAAAAAAAACCGGTTATGTTTGTATCGGACCGGCGCACCGAGGGTTCCGGACTAAAACCGTACCTGAGCAGCATAACACT
Organism: Apotomis capreana; assembly: GCA_947623375.1. NCBI lineage: Eukaryota > Metazoa > Arthropoda > Insecta > Lepidoptera > Tortricidae > Apotomis > Apotomis capreana. Next base: position 11,856,247 of record OX392518.1, read on the forward strand.
GTGCCTTAGTATTCTCCTTTTGGCAGTTGGCATTGTGTACTTAAGCAAAACAATACTATTTTGTGGTTTTACAACTCATTATCGTACGTCATAAAGAGAAGCGTGTTAAGTAGATAACGCCTTCGTGCATTGTGATGAACAACTACAAGGTCACAAATATAAATACACATATTAAGAGACAATCTTATCCCAAACTAAACAAAGCTTGTACTATGGCCATGGGTACTATCCGACGATATACATAATAGTATATAAATACATGAATAGATAACCTCCAATATGACCCAGGTCCATGGAGATGTCTCCATTTCATCGCCATCCGTCACTTTTGACGTGTGCCTACTTGAAAAGTGGCGATATCCCTAGAAAATCTCAACTTCGTCAATTCGGACGCGCTAAATTTGCGTTTCTTTGTATATGACGGCATAAATAACAGGCGCATACTTTAAATTGACCGCGACTACGCGGTCAATTTAAATTTCACGCACTAGCGTGAAATTAGTCCGTTACGTTTCGTGCAAAACAGAAATTCATATGCATGAATAAAATTTTTGACAATCATTATCGCCTTTGAGATGAGATATGTCACTTGAAGCTCATCGCATTTTAATAACAGTTCAATGGCGATATCACTGTTATCTAATAGAGATTTCACGTTTGGCGATCACTCAAATGGCATTCTCGAATTAGGTCCTGAGTCAACAAGTTTAAAACCTACATGATTTTACCTGTTTCTTGCAGCAATAAAAACTGTCACTTAACAATAAATCTCCAACGATTAGCATCATTCAAGCGCATTGCATTGTCAGAAGTAAATCCACACAGAGCAGAATATTGTCTCCATAACAAACCAGTCAAAAGGGCTATACTTTGAAGCTTGAAATGTCGCGACAACACGGTACGATAATCGACCACGTCCTAGCACGTCAAGAACAACTGTGATGTGCAACCCTATGTCTTTTTTAGGGTTCCGTACCCAAAGGGTAAAAAAGGAACCCTATTACTGAGACTTCGCTGTCCGTCCGTCCGTCTGTCACCAGGCTGTATCTCAAGAACAGTGATAAATAGACAGTTGAAATTTTCACAGATTATGTATTTCTATTTCTGCTATAACAACAAATACTAAAAATAAAATAAAATAAATATTTAAGGGGGCTCCCGTACAACAAACTTGTTTTATGGTACGGAACACTTCATGCGCGAGTCGGACTTGCACTTGCCCAATTTTTTAAGACATGACTGTATCAGAGCTGGTTAGCCCTCACTACCAGTAGTCGGACTTTGTGTGGGAGTATAACCATCTAATGGGATTGTCTCCGCGCCACAGGGATAATTTAGGTTGGGGTAGCGCGGGCGCACTGGGCGCATGGACTGCGTCGTGAATAGACTGCACCGAATCAGTCTGTCTTAGGGCGGAAGGAGAGAGGAAAGAGAATCAGGTTATGATTTCGATCGGGTTATGATGCGACCCTTTATCGCAAGACCTGTCACTTTTTGGTCAATAACTTGAGATCGAGGCAAGTGACTGAGTCGTGAGACTAGCGGAGTCACAGCAAGTTATGCTAGCCATGTAGATCTCATAAAAATAGTAATGACAACGCGGCTGGTGCAATGGTAATGTAGCTGATTACTGAGACGGTCGAGTCCCGGCAAGAGTAAATATTGTTCTTGGCTCATGGATGTTATCTATACATTATGAATCTTGTCGTCTAGTACCCATAGCACAGATTAATATAATAGTTGCCCATAGTATAAGTATTGCTTAGTTTAGAACTAGGACGATTTGTGTAAGAATTGTGGTCCATTACCAAAAAAAAGAGAGAGATGGCATGATACGGTGTTTAAATTTCGAACATCGGAGTAACCCTCATGATACTTAAAGATGCAACTTCACGTAGTGCTGGTCGTTAGTGCATTTTGAAAAAACTTCGCACATCTTAGGAATCGATAAACGGTGGGGTATGCGCTTGGAATTATGCATCGGGATTCGAAAGTTTAGCGATTGTAGAGATTGACTTAACATGACTCAAGCGAAAACCGAAAGCTTTAAGAGGGCCGTAAAAATAATAAAATAATTGGAAACTTTTTTCTTAAAATACTAGTCTACTGTACGTAACATCTCTGAAAAGTATATAGAAAGTACAATTTTTATATATTATGTACCTTAACGTGAATGGCTTTGGGAAATTCAGACATTATTCATTTAAAATTAGGATTATTTTGGTAAACAAGTATGAAATTACAAATAATATAGTTATAAGAGGGGTTATTGACAATGGTGCCGTGACCAGGATTGAAATAATTGAAATGGAACGTGAAAACCATTTGTTACTTAGTTTTACATTTGCTGCGTGTCTCATCATATGGTTTCCTTTTTTACCCGTTTTTTACGGAACCCTTAAAATATTATCTTGAGCGCGACTGAAAATGTATAACATCCCACCAATATTTGACTAGCAAGGTCCGCGTAAACCTGTTTTTACCGTAGACGGGTAAAAAGTATCAGCTCTAACCATGTTTGGATGTCCATTGTACAGCTATCCCTGTACCAAAATTGGTTAAAATCCATCCAGTCGCTTCGGTGTGATAAGACGACAACAGGTGGCGCTGTGTGGTTGATGCCGCGCGCACATTCATATACTGCATCTTTGTTTAAAAAAATCCTGAAATCTCTCTTCATCTCTTCATGGAAAAATGATTTCCATTCCAATTCTTTAATTTTAAAATGTATAGTGTATTAGATCAAGCATTTTATTAACAAAGTATTCGTTTGTTTCAGAATCCAACATGGACGACTGAGTGCCCGAAAAGAGTGGATTAAATAAGTGATAAAAGACTCATAGTGATACTTTATTTAATTGAAAACGTGAAATTCAGAATGGCGTCCGCAGCACATCTCTTAGCGACGGCGGCCTTCGTCATTATCGGTGAGTGTTAGTGTTCTTACCAGAGTCAGGAGGTAATGAAACGAATGAGATTGAGTTCTTTGGTTATTTTTAGTTATTATTCACTCGTTTATTCACGTTTCGGAAGGAATTTTTTATTTTTTTATTTTTAGCCACAAATATAAAGTAAAATATAAAACGACATTACAAATACAAATTATAACATAAACAAAATCTGTTACAAAATAAACAAATGAAAAAATAAATATACAAAAAAAACAAAAAAAATATATTATTGTATTAAGCGGTTTACACTCACGTGAAATTGTCAGGAACCGCCTGACATGTTTTGAACTCGTATGGAGCTCTCAGAGGAGCTCTCTATGGAGAATCAGTGACGAGGTTGCCGCGGCGGTGTACGGGCAGCCGTCCCTGATGAAGAGATCCATACGAGTTCGTAACATGTCGGGCCGTTCCTGACAATTTCACGTGAGTGTAAACCGCTTAATACAATAATTAAATATGTCTCACGCAAGTTTTAATAAGATTAAAAAAAAATATTAGTTATTATCTCAGTCATTTGGTCCTACGATAGTATACAATATTCTGGGGATAATTGATGAATTTGAGTTGTTTGGTTATTTAGTTATTATTATTATTCATATAATTCATTTCATATCTTGTCTAATTATTGGCTCGTTCTTTTATAACCGCGTAAGCGTTTTTATAAATAAATTATTTATCACAAATCGTAACACAAACAACGCTTCACTTATGATACCATAATAATATCATTAAAGACATTCACTTTTTGCTCACAAAAGAATGAGTTCAATAGCTGTCGTTAAAATTTTATCTCTTAATGAGACGTGGTGACAATAATTGGAGCTTTCACCCTGTTTATTTTAAATCAGAAACGTGTAGTGAAGCAATTTTGTAATAAAAAAAAACTTTAAACCATTAATACAAAGATCAAAGCTTAAAGAAAAATTGAAAAAGGAGCTACCTGGTGGAAGGGACCGGGAATCGAACCCGGTACCTCTGCATTACCGGTCTAGCGCGTTAACCTTTTCGCCACCCTAACTCCCAAGCAACCTCATGAATTTTTCCTTATGCTTTGTGTTGATGTGATGACTACATGTCTTCAAAGAACCGTAGGATGAGATTGGATTTAGAATAATAGAGGGTGCAAAAAGCGTTCGAAAAGAAAATAAATACGAAAATTTTAATCCAAGCGTCGATTTCATACGCATTTTTTACAGTAACATGGAAAAATATTGCAGTCAGTAAAATGTAGATGTGAATTCGAATAAAATCCAACTTTTTAAGCCCTGAAAAAAAGGAGTGTTAACATAGGTTTAACATGTGTCATATCTGTGTCTGTTTATCTGAATGCCTGTCTGTGGTTTGTGGGATCGTAGCCCCCAAACGGATAGTTTGATTTAAATGTGGTATTTTTAATCCAAAAGCCTTGTCTGCCAACATGGTTTTTAGCTGTTTGGTTGACTCGTGGGTTTTTTTTGGGTTTTTTGGCCATTAATTGGTTGCCTCTTGTTAACAGTGGAGATGCACTTAGAGTGGGAGTAAAAACGTGTTAACAGTAACAGAAATGTGATTACTACAGGAGTGAGTGAACAAAAAACAACCGCGAAACCCTCTTAAACTAGCAGAACTAGATTTACAGCATTAATAGCATGATTCTCATACGTGATGACCGTTTTCTTAAATAGGTAGTAGATTGGAATTCTCAAGGAAAGTGAGAAAGTGTTCATTCCAAACACAGCCCAAGACAGGGTGGAACATTTCTAAAGACTGGGGTGACGGGATAGTGTCATTGTAGATCACTATCTACAATCGACCTAAGTATTATAATTGTAAAGCTGGATTTAAAAGCAAAAAAAAAAACATCAAATAAAATATTTTAATATCAGTGACAACCTTACTTATTTGAAGTTTTATTTACATTTTAATTTGACACCTGTCTTTACCTTAAGCACTGTTCAAAAGTTGTTAGGGTTGATGCGTGTAGATTTTTACACTAACATTTAACAGACTGTATCTCAAACGGATAGAAATATTTATATAGTTTACTAGCTGTGCCCCGCGGTGTTACCCGCTCATCCCACGGGAACACTAAATTTATTCGGGATGAAAAGTATCCTATGTCCTTCCCCGGGACTGAAACTATCTATATACCAAATTTCATCTACATCGGTACAGCGGTTTAAGCGTGAAGAAGTAACAGACGGACAGACACACTTTCGCATTTATAATACGTATGGATGGATCGGTGTTTTATTAAAGTACTCAGCCTGGACAATTTCCTGTTTGCTTAAAAGTCCCTCGATGTGTTCCACCCTGTGTATATGACGCTGTAGGTAGAGATAGGGAAGGTTTTGAGTGAAATCAAAATTGTACCCTTACCAAAGTGAATCGTACTAGCTAGTGAACAGCGTAAACAATTGGTATGGAGAATTGTAGTTCTACAAAGTGACCGCTAGGGGGCGCTGTACTAATTCTCCATACGAATCGTTTACGCAGTCGCTACGAGTACGGTCAGTCGGTCATGTCAACTCATGGCAAGGATACTGGACGGGATGGAAATGCCCACTTTCCTTTTGATGACGTGTTGACGTTTTGGTCCCGGGTTCGAATCCCGGCCCGGGTAAATATTTGTGTGATGAACTCGAATATTTGTGCTTGGGTCATGGTTGTTCTATGTATTTAAGTATATATTTATCTATATAAGTACGTATATCGTCGTCTTAGTACCCTTAACACAAGCCTTCTGGAGCTTAATTTGGGACTAGATATCAATGGGTTGATCATGCCTCATTTTTAGCTCCTGACGAAAAAGACGGGTGTTATAAGTTTAACATGTGTATCTTTGTATTTGTGTATCTGGGTGTTTGTCTGTGGCATCATAGCTCCCGAACGGATGGATCAATTTTAGTGCAGTTTTTTGAAGTCAAAAGACTTGTCCGGCGAGTTTTTTTAGCTTTCTTTTGTGGGAATAGGACCAGTAGTTTCGATATAGATATTCAGTTTTAATTGGAACAAGTGATAAAATCTAATAAAATCTCAGCTAATATTGAAGCAAAAAAAAAACATATTTTGTACTTCTGTTCAGTTTTAGTAGCATTTTCTATATCATTCACTGAATGAGGGTCTCATGATGCGCAGCTAATTGTGTCGGGGGTGTATTAATTTTTTATTTATGTTTTTAGAGAGTGACTATAATCCGCAAATTTGTCTGCGTAACCTTCGTATTTTCACTGTCGTAGTTTTATCCTAAAACCATTAAAACTAGATTTTAAATTAACCCATTGACAATACATTTGATTGAGATCAAAGCACAAAGAAAAAATGAAATACCTTGCGGAAGAGACCGGGAATCGAACCCGGTACCTCCGGATTACTGGTCCGGCGTGTTAAGGGGCTCCCCGCTCTCAATGACCTTCGATCTGTTGCGATAGGTTTTCCCATATTATAAATAGCTAATCATAATAACATAGTTTTTCCACAACAAAATACCGTATCAAGTACCTTTCACATGTCACTGACTTTGAGATACAGGCCGTCAAAGTTTACGATTTTTTCGGGGAAAAAGTTGTGGAAACGGTTTTTTGCGTTTTTCTCGAAAAGTATTGAGAAAAATAGAAAAAGCTTCACAACAAATTTTGTGGAATATGGTTTAGAACAATAAAATGTAAGATATTTTCTACATATACACCGGGGATAAAAGTAGAAACGAGATTAGTGTATTTTTGGTCCTTCACCGAATATTTTTTTATAAAATACACAGTCGTTAAATCAAAATTCGGGTCACTACAAAGTGTTAAGCATAGACCATACTACAATATATATTAAATAGGACATTATAACTCTATAATCCACAAACTAGATACGATGTAAAAATCATCAAATGGGCTGATTTCTGTAGGGAGCCCCTTAACCTCTTCACCGCCCTAACGCCTTTACCTTTTGATTTTTTCCTTATGCTTCGTGAGTTGATCGATAATTGTGGTGTAACTATATTAAAAAACATTTTAATTCAATGAATAAGCTTTTAAATGTATTCATTTTTTATAGTACTATCAAATTATCTGGCTTCGTAGCTACATCGTACAAAATTTAATTCTCACTCATTCATAGGTACATAACCTTCTTACACCTTTATAATAAAAGCTAATGTAATTATTATAAAGTTCGCCGTTTACGATTCATATTCTTAATGCGACCGACAAAGCGCAAACTTGTGCATTATCATTCTTGTGCTGAAAATTACGTTTAATCTCTTTACATTCGCTTTTTTTTTCGAATAACACGTCGAGGAATGAGGTCTTCCTTGAGGTTTACTTACGATACGATATTTTATAGGGTTCTTTAAAAAGTAAGTAAATACGTAAATACACAATTAAAAGGCTTCAACGGAATGAATGAAAATAAAAACCGCGTTTTAAAGTTCCGTTGATTCTTCGTGGTTCCTGAAGTATTCAGAATTTTATAAACATTGTTTTAAAAGAACCCATTAGGTAAGGTTAGGTCTGTTTTATAATTATTCCGAAAAGTTCACAGTTTAGGAAAAAAATGCCTTCCGGTCAAATGACATTTTGGCGAAACTTTACTAATGGGAAACAAACATTAGTGTTTCAGCTGGGTAACCCATAATAAAAAAAAACAATGTCTACAGCTTTAAGTTTTGTGTAACGAAACCCTCACTTAGTGCCATCAACTCATTCTTATCAGTTTTTTCTCCGAATCCCCATTATGGCGTTCATTAACAATATTAATTGCGGACCGGTTTTGTGTGATTGTGGAAGTCGGCGCCAGCTTCAATCTTACGGTTAGGTGTTACAATCTGACGAACCAGTTGGGTGGTTCTACGAAGCAATTTTAATCTTTCCAGCTTGGCCCCGCGGTGTTAAAAATTGCTGATTATTATAGACATTTTTCTCTATGATCAACGTGCTTCTTAACATATTATCTATGTTACTACTTCGAACAGGGCTATTTATTGGTGATTTATTGGTATATATTTGAAACCTACACTTTAAATTTTTCATTGATAACTTTTGTTTCAAAAACTACTCGAAATTGACAAAATTCACGCAGAAAATTAGTGTTTTCAACTGCTGTTTTCGACTGCACGCAATGAAAGCATAAAATAGCTATGTTACTTCCTAGCACTCGGGGAAAAGTATTATTCACTTCAAAAAGTTGGTTAAAATTATCAAATTTGTCATAATATAAAAAAAAAAAAAACTATTAACCTCACAATTCAAAACTGTTTTTGTCGGACGGAATCGCTATTTAGGTCATGTTAATTCCTTATTTGCTTAAAAGCGACTGAAATAAATCACCATAAGAGTATAACGCGTATCTCTAGATCTTTATCGCGCTAATGATCTATGGATCAATGATTGATGCGGCGCGTGCCGTCAATTACCGTTAACGTGACAACTTTGATTAATTATGATAATATAGTGTTTGGTTTAACACCCACTATACTTTAAGGTTCCGTATCTTACACAATAATTAATTGAAATACAGCAGCAACACAAAAAAAAATAGGGATCCACGAGTCACAGACAGGTTATGGGCCTTTGATGCCTGAAATAAATAAATAATATTTTTTTTTTGTAATGGATGGAATGTGTCGTATCTCCGCCTATACTGCCGAAAAATAAAAAAACGGTATTGGCAAAAAATTATGTCATTATCGTACTTGGTCACATTTCACGGGAATCGGTACAGAAATGCGACCTGTAGCAATAAATATGGCGTCTGTGGACATGATCAGGCTAATCAACTGAATTATATTTTTATTAAGTGGTTTCTTTATTTCATTGCATTATGTTTGAGAATAGCATTAAGTAGGTATACATTCCTAGCCGTGAAAATACCTACCTACTCATCCTGCCAGCCCTTCTTTCCCCGAGTGTAGAGTAATGTATTATTCCTGTATTGATGAACCCCATAGAAAATTGATCAATACAATTTTAGAATCTTATTATAGAATATAGAGGTTTATTGAATCCTTATTAAGTACTAATTAGCAGACCACACCAGGTGCGTCTAGTTGATTTTATGGCTTAACGGTAATAGAACCAGGTGAAACGTATACTTACATTAATTTACAGAATGCCCTCTAACCACACTGCTCACAGATAGGGCTGCCATCCGTCTGGGTTTCTTCGGATTTGGCCTTTGAAGGCCGTCCGGTTTTCAAAAAGTGTCCCGGACACTTTATGTGAGGAAATACCTTATTGAATTAATTATTTACCGGGATTATTGTGTACAAAGTAGGTACCGTAATATCACTATCACTACATAATAGGTACCTACATAGTATAAAAACAATAAAACGAAGTCGCTTCCTGATGAGGTCGGTCTATCTGTCCCTATGTAGATATTTAAAACTACGCAACGGATTTTGATGCGTTTTTTTATAGTGTGATTCAAGAGGAAGGTTTACATGTATAATACATGCGCAATTTATCAGCATTGCACCGGGTCGCTAGTAAACAATAAAAAAGCGCAATTAAAGTTCTAGCATTTAACCGCATAACAGCGTAAAGCGATTGTTTTTAAAAGCTTTAAGTATGTTTGTTCGGTTGGAATTTTTGAACACAATTTTGAAGTAGCTATCTTCAACCGATTGAGCTGAAATTTTCTATACACGTTTAGTTTGGATGACAATGCACGATATGGTGTGTGACATTGACATCATTTTTTAATAATATTATTTTCAGACACGTCCGGGAAAAAAAATTATGCGATTTACGCAAAATGTCCGGGTTATTTTAAGTCTTTGTCCGGGTTAGGCTAACTTAGAGATGGCAGCCCTATCAGGTATGCTCTTTTCTAATAAGTAATAAATAATTTGTCTCGGATGTGTTTACAATGCTTGTTAATCGGTAAACTAATTAAAATTTAATAAATGTTATACTCGTACATAGCCGTTTTATGTATGAACCAAGTATTCTACCACCATTTTTATTGGACCATTCATAAAAAGTAAAAACACAAAAAATGCATAACCTGGTGAAAGAGACCGGGAATCGAACAAGGTAACTCTGGATTACCAGTCTTACAAGTCAACCACTCCACCATCTGAACGCTAGGAGAGCTCTCGAATTTTTCCTTTATGCTTTGTGTTTTAATCTTTGGTTTGCTTATATGAAAGGCTTTTACAACATTGCGACCTCCAATTTTGCAGGATTTTCTTTGTGTTTCATCTTTGTATTAATGGTTCAAATTCGAAAATAAAAGTAAATGTAGGATATGATGATGACTATGAGTAAAGATGAAATAGTGTCATAAGTGTAAACAACTGAAAATAATTAGGCCTAAAAACACTCATATCATCTTATTCTAAAATGAGTCAAAGATCCGTTTCTAAGGCCTCTTATTATATAACAGTCATATAAACTACTATCAATTTATAACAGGCATTAAAAGCTATACGGAATCCTATTTGCTATAGTTTGAACTCAGCTCAACAAATTACCGTTTATTTATTCATGTCGCATATAACACATTGATTGTTTAATGAATAGCTTCATTATAAAAACTGTCATGTTATTCCGTGATACCAGAAGTATCGTAATAATATGTTTTCACAGCTCGATGTGAATAATAGTTTGTTTATTAATTGCAATATGGCTCTTGAATAAGTTAGTAAAATTTCCGCAAAATATGTTTATTTACACAACTTATTTGTGATATGAATATGCGTGTGATAAAAGCTTATTTAAATCCAATTTAGTTTCAGGGCGACTATTTGAGCATTTAAAGCGTTTCATTAATGTGTTTGCATTCTTGACTATTGTATAGTCATCAGAGTCACGTGGTTTGCTAAATTTCAGCTTAATCGAGAAGTAGGTCAATTTTCACTTGCAAGAGATTATTACTGACACACAGACAGGTGAAACTAAAAAAAAGCTTTTAAGACTAATGAAGTAATGACCCTGTAAGTTGTACTGTATGTCTCGCGAGTTTCTTTCGAAATTTGTAATTTATTTACGTTACCATCCCCCATAACCCCCCCTTTTTGAAAAAATCGAAAATCTGTATCTTCAAAAATAATCATTAAATTTCAAGAAAATCTGTTGAGAAATATGATCTCTAGGCCAGAACAGCCGGAAAGCGTCTGGACATCCAAACATGTTAACTTAGGTACCAAAGAATATAATTAACATACTACCATGCTTGTTTGCCACCGTCGTAGCATAAAAAAAAAAATTTGGGCCTCGCCGGAGGAGACTGAACTCACTGTATCAAAACGAGCATTCTGAAGTCAGCTATACAGCGTGTATATTTGATATTACCGCAAACTTTACGGGGTGTGAGTATAGGCATTTATTAATACAGCACCGTAACGTCCGTAACTTATTAAAAAAAATCAAACTTTTTTTTTCCATATAAAATAATTAAGCACGCAATGTATTTGTTTGTTGACACTTAACATCGTGTACACACTAGTAATAGATACGCCATACATTGCTGCTCAGAAAATTTTCAAAAATTAATTCTATAGCAGTTAACGCTAAATTAATAATTGTTATAAATATCAGATTATAACACTATAATCTCTGTCTGGTTTCAATTTGCGGTTGTATCAAATATACACGCTGTATAATTTCTGAATATTTTTATTGTTTGATTATCTTAGCCAATTACACATACGGACGCTAACTACAGCGTTTCAGTCATACGTGGTGTGAATAGTAACCATTACTCTTATTAAATTGGCAGTATTCGTGGTCTAGTTAACAAATACCGAGGCAAGGCGGACTGACTAATCCTGACTTCTCAATTCGCCAGCGGAACTGATCGGCAGCTATTTACATTTACACTTTTCATTTTCGTAACTCCATCTCAGAGACCGTTATTTATGAACCAATTTTGAACTGGTATCTGCCCGTGACTTTGTCCAAATAACCTTTATTTTTCCTTTGCCGTCATTGGCTAAAAAGTATCATATAACCATCTTTGGATGTCCAGCTGTGCCTTCATCAAAATTAGTTTTTGTTCAGCCGTTTTGGCGTAATGAGAGGCCAAAGAAATTATTGCCAACAGAATACACTGTACGGCTGGCACCACACGCCCTTGCAAATCCTGTATCGCGCTGTTAGGCTGGTTTTAGTGTCACGCGGACCGCACGCGGACCGTCCGCGCGGATCACGTACGATGTATTAAGCTTAAGGGAGCGTTTTAGAGTAATGCAGACGGGTCCGCGCGTACGCGCCATACATATTGCTCCGCCGCGCGACGGTCCGCGTGACACTAAAACCAGCCTTAATGAATGAATAATGAATAGTACTAACCTTCTTATCCCTATACCAAAATTCGTTGAAATTTGTCCAGCCGTTTTGGCGCGATGCGAGGACAAAGAAAATTATGAAAACAGATGGCGCCACCCCTCTCCATACAAAACTTATTTTCAATACAAATATAGAATTTTATAATACTTGGACTTACAAAATGATCTCATTCGGGTTAGAATTAAGATTGACGAAACTACTCTGTAAAGTAACCACAAGTTTTGACGTTATTCTTATAAAATATCTTAGAATTATATAATTTTACTTCTATTATTTATTGATAATAAAACCGACACCTATGAATTAAAAAAAATCCACCACATGCTTCGTCAATTTAAAAATAATGCATGCAATTCACAATGTATATCCGCAACAAGTTTCGTCAGAATGAAATGACAAAATAAATCCGCAACACGCCTCGTCAAGAAAAACTTAATCTATTAAATCCTATCTCAGGGCCATATTCGGTCCAAAAGTCCCCATTATGCTAGCAGCATTGCCCCGCTGAATGGAAATGGAGACTTGCTGAACCAACCATGACCCAGAACAAGGATCGTTGCCCCTCTCTCTCAATCGCCGCCCTAAATCCCTAAAAAGCTCGCGAGCCTCACTACCCCAAGGTCCAGCCGTTTCTTAGAATTTGCTTCCCGAGCGTGAAATTATTTTTCTTATCGTCGATTGTTTTATTGTGAAAGACATAATGAAATAACGAATTATGGAATGAAGAACTTTACTCTGTAAGTAGGTCACAAGGGCACAGCACAGGGCACTTTTACATGACTGGGTTTACCGTCATTTCGCATCACTGTTGGGAAGAAACGCTGAAAGAAACTCAACAGTCAATGATACTCACAAAAGGTGATTATAAGTTTGTCTTTTTTAATTTCTTTTTTTTTTGTTTTCATGCTACGTTTGGTCGGCACGTCATATCTTCTCCAATCAGTATACTTACAAAAAAGTAACAGCCTGTAATTATTAAGTATTAGGGTCATTGTCAGTTCAAAAAACAAAAGTCATCCCTCCTGTGTTGCTATTAAATCGGATTATAGAACGTTCTTTACTCTCATACGAGTTTTATCAGAAACAATAAGACTAAATAAGACTAAATCCGACAATGACCCATTAGTGAAAAAAAATCGTATTATTGTTTTGTATGTGCACCCATTCCGCGGCAGTGTTACACTGAACTTTGTTTTTTGCCCGCTTAGCGGTAAATCCACGTACAGGATGCTTCCATAATAGGGTTGCTATTAGAGAATAAATAAGTAATACTGTTTGTTTTATTTGTCGTTTTTCTAAAGCTATGTCATCGCGAATTGCAATCTTAAATTCTTTCTTAGTTGTTGTTATAGCAGCGATAGAAATACATCGTCTGTGAACATTTGAACTGTCTACGTATCATGGTTCATAAGATACAGCCTGGTGACAAAGGGAGAAAGAGAGACAGACACACTGACAGACAGACAGACAATTAGACAAACTTACGGACAGTCACACAGACACACTTTTATTATTTTAATAGGCACCCAATATAATAAATAGCCAACACTCATGATGTATAACCCGTCTGGTTAGCGCCGGTCCACATTTTTTACATGCGCCTCGATTCGCGGCCTTGTGGATCAACCGCTTACGCATTGTAGTTCATAGGGTTCCGTAGGCAACTATAAGCGGAGGTTTTCCTAGGTCAAGGTTCGACTTACCGGTTTTTATAACCGACCAAAATACCGGTTCATTTTTTGATAGCATTTGTTTCTTGACATCACGATTAAAGAAAATAGAAACATCAATATAACTTACGGGCACACTACAAAACTCCGACATTTAATTTGTCCGAATGCATCACTGTTCCGAATTTCCATTATTCCGAAAACCAAGTTTAGATGAATTATCTGTATAATATGTTTTAAAAGTTAGACCATAGGAATCGAGAGCATAGCTCAGCACTGAGTCCACCATGTGGTGTATATGTCGGCGGCCGATCGTAAAATCCGGCAGTTCACGAAATTCCTAGGCATATCGTAAAAATATCCTAATTTCAATAGAGAAGACGGTTTATTATTACCACCAGCTTGGGATCCCATTGTACATCTTATTAAAGATCAAACAAGACACAAGACTGGAAACCCTGGACGTGGAACGGAATAAAACAAAAATTATATTCACTCAGATAATACAGATTTTTTCACTCCTGCCCTGTATAGAGCTAGGAATATCGACGAATGTATTGCTCTAATCGATCTGCCCCATATCATATGCCTGGTCAACTTTTTTCCAAATCCTAAAATGGCGGCGTTTCACGATATGCCTAGAATTTCGTGATCTGGCGGATTTTACGATCGGCCGCCGACATATATATTATGTATATCGTCGTCTAGTACTCATATTACATGCTTTGCTTAGTTTTGGACTAGGTCAATAAGATTGTCCCTTAATATTTATTAAAAAAAGTTACATATCCCGACGAACAGAGAACCTCCTCCATTTTTTTGTAGTCCGTTAATAATATGTCGCAATACGGAACCTATGTGTCTCGCATTCCTTCACGCGTTGCTCGTACGCAGCACTTTTTACGGAGCGTTCGCGCCATTTTTTGCGGTTACACCGGCCAGAGCTGTCATTCACAGAGTATGTAAATTGCGGATTAATGTGACAAAAGGATAAAAAACGCGGAGCGTTTAACAGTAAATGGGTTTATTTACTTTTTATGGTTTAACCTACTAGGTATACTCCTTTACATGTAACAATGTAATTAGTTATAAAATAAATGTAATTGTTTGTTTAAAGTATTTACGAAAAAAACCACTTACTGTTGAGTTTCTTTCGGCTTTCTTCTCAACAGCCGTGCCCTCTTGGGAAGTGAGAACCTATCGTTGTGGAGAACTTTGGGGGAGGCCTTTGCCCAGCAGTGGTAGTCTATCGGCTGATATGACGGTGATGAGAAAAGCGACATTTTATATTTAAACTAGGTGCCCGCAACTTTGTACGCGTTTTTTTTACCGTAGTTAGGCAAATAGTATCCTATAACCATCTTTGTATGTCCAGCTATCCCTGTACCAGAATTGGTTAAAATTTGTCCAGCCGTTTCGGCGTGATGCGAGGACAAAGGAAATTATGAAAACAGATGGCGCCAGGCTGGCCGGAGCCGCGCGCCTATACAAAAGAAATGACGATCCTGCATCACGTAATTAAGATTTTTCCTGAAATGCCCTTCTCAATAGAAAACAGATTTTTAATACAAACTTAGAATTTTGTATTAGATTATTTTCCGGTCGATAGATATAGATTGCGTAGTAGTCGAGTCCGAGTTAAGATATGTACCTACATTAGTATATATAGGTACAAACTTTCGCCTTTATAATATTAGTCTGATGATTTATTCTTCCAACTCGGATGCGATACATAAAATTAATTAATTTGATCTGATTTGCATGAAATGGGCACATTAGTAAACCAGTTTTTAATGTGTCGATGATTATTCTTTAACACTGAATTAAGCGTATCAATAATATATCGATGTATAAATTAATGTACATATCCATAGATTTACATTCAATGACTTAAAAAAAATTACATTCGTCTTTCTTTAGTCGGGAAAAAGTATCACAGAATAGAATAGAATATTCTTCATTGCTCGCCTCAACCGAAAGTGAATACAAACAAACACAGATTACACGTAAAATTCAATAGAAGTAAACAACAGGCGGTCTTATCGCTAAAAGCGATCTCTTCCAGACAACCTATAGGTAGTTAATTTTAAATAAAAACTTCAGACATGAGTTGCCGATGCAAAAATAATCTAATTATTTAACCATATCTTGATATCCAGCTATCCTTGTACCAAAATTTGGTTACCCAATATCTGTCTAGGCGTTTTGGCTTGATTACACCGGAGTTATATTTGGTAGATGGCGTTGTATCAAAATATTTGGGCTTGGGTCAGGTATTTAATAAGTATATATCTATCTATATAAGTATGTATATCGTCGTCTAGTCATAACACAAGCCTTCTTGAGCTTAATTCAGGACTAGATCGATTTGTGTGAGGTTGTCTGATATTTATATTTACAATTATATTAAATTTCCTGTAATATTTTATTCTGTGTTCAAAGTCAGACTGCACAAGTAGCACACAGAGTGCAAAATAAGCGCTTATAGAACCTTTACACAGCTCGAATTAGAGTTACAATGGCTGTATAAGCCCTTATACAGCCTGTTGGCTAAATGGGAGTAGCAGGCTGTATTAGGGCTTGTGCATAAATCACGCGAGGTTTTTTCGGCTACTTTTTGAAACCCCCTCCCCCCTGGTGATATTTGGTGAAGTTCTTTGTTACCCCCCTCCCCCTGACAACCTCACACCTGTATTTTTTTCGTCAGTATTTCATTCATAATAAATTCGTGTATTTTATGTGTGTACAATATACATCGATGGTGTACAAAGTTCTTACAATAATAGTTTAGGTTCTTCCATATCCTGCCTCACAGAGGCGTGCAATACTGAACTTAATATCTAGGTATATCATAACATGTTTCTCAATTCTTATTATTCGTAAAATATACTCGCTATTTTGAAGTATTTAACAAGTAAAGTGATTTATTCTTACCGAAAGCGAGAAAGGGTCCACTCATGTGGTAGATTTTTTTCTTAGTTCGTTCCAAGTTCGTTCACTGTAGAAAAATACATGTGAGGTCTCCTTATACCCCTTCCTCACCCGACGTGATCTGTTGTGATTTTTTCGCGACCCCCCTCCCCCCTATAGAACCTCACGTGGTTTGTGCACAAGCCCTTAGCGCTTATACAATGCAACTTAAATTAGCTGTACAAGGGCTGTATTTAAAGTGTAGTGCGCCGCGCTTCGTAGTGTTAATAAACAGCTTAGAAACACTATCTAGCTTTGATATCCCAATTAATTATAATTTGTTTTAAATAATTACTTAACTAATTTTCTAAGTTATGTATTGTCTAGAACACGCTTACATTGTTTTGCTTGTTTAGGCTCAAAATTTTATCAAATATCTGTTTTTGTATACCAAACAAGAAATCTGTAAATACTAAATTTGTACCTATTGGCATTAAGAGTATGCTATGTATCACTCATTTAAAGTAAACACAAATGTAATTGCTTATTGTTGAGTTTCTTTCGGATTTCTTCTCAACAGCGGTCTCCTCTTGCGAAATTCCGGTAGATTCACTATCTGACTTGTAAAAGTGCCCTTGTGGCCGACTTATTGAATAAAATATTTCATTTCATTCCGGGTTGGGAGCCTGGAGATCTGTATTACAGGTTTATACCTAGTTCGGACTCCAGTCTCTCACAAAGGATATCTAATTTTTAGTAGACAGTAATTTTGTCAAGGTTTATATTTTTGTGTCCCGTTATCCTTTGTGAGGTGAAAATAAAAGCATAGTTATTATTATTATTTTATTAATCATAACACGGATCTTCGACACAAACAAATTAAATATTTATGGGAAACATAAAATATGATTCGAACTCATTCTGTAACTGGCCACATGTCGTAAATAACATAACAGAGCAAATGATCTTGTATTAGAAAGTGGCAATTTCAGCTTTCTAAGGCCCGATTGAGGATTTATAGCGAGGCGAGGATTATCCTATGAGCCGTATAATTTCAAAATTGTGCTTCCACGAAGGAGTTCTTAGCAAAATTAAACCGAATTTGGGCTAAGTTTTGTGAGTGTGTTCGTGTGTATTTGTTACTTCTTCGCGCTCAAAAGGCTGGTCGAATTTAAATAAATTTTGGTATGTAGGTAGCTGACACCCTAAATTAACACACAGGCTACTTTTCATCTCGAAAAAATCTAGTGTTCCCGTGGGATAAGTGGATAGCGCGGATAGCACGCGACGCAGCTAGTTTAGAATAACGGAAAGTAAAGTTATATACAAATAAGATACACTGGCTACATACAAAAGCACACGTATTGCACAGAAACACGTAAACATGATGTCCACAGCACGTTGTCGGCTAGCAAAGTCGGGTAAAACAATGTCTATAGTGGGGCCAAAAATCTACAATAAAGTACCCGTCAATATCAAAGATATTGAAAATAATGTAACGTTCTTCAATGTATTAAAGAAATGGCTAACAACCAATGCTTTTTATAACATGGACGAATTTTACGAATTTAATAATAAAATAATATAATAATTAATATTACTAATAATGTAACTACCTATTTCAATTTTTATTTAATAATTACTTAACGTTTTTCTTATAATAATTTGTATTTTGAAATTTAATAGAACTTTTATAATGTATTGACTTGTAAAATGTTGACATTTTATTAATAAATGAGTATGAGTATGAGTATGATAGGTAAGTACCAGGTACCGTACCTACTACAGCCGGAAATCCGAACCACCGAACATCCTAACATCAGGACATACGATAGAATGTTAGCCAAGCTTAAACAGAGGCGCTTTGCTCGCTCGATCAACAAGTACCTACACTACCTACGAATTTCCTCAAAGGTACCTACTTTCATTACATAGTAGCCCAACAGGGTTTTTTACAACTTGCGCCATATTGCGATTTTTTTGTGGTACTAATTTATTCTACTGGCAACGACAATTTTTTGGTTACGTGACGTTGAAAATCGGTGATGTAAACAAAGTGGAAACTTACACTAATATTCCGCAAATTTCAAGTAAGTTATTTTTGCATAAGGCAAAAACTACCCACGGTGATGAAAATCAAGTTTTTTTTTAATATTATTCAGTATTTATTAGCGCAAGAAGAACGAAGGATTCAGCAGCATTCTGGCAAACAATGTTTTTGAATTTGGTTAATGACAAATTGCTACTGACGTATAATAATGCAAACATATGACGTATGCTCATACTGCCATATGAAAGCTGTTTATAGCGCCACTATCCCTGGGCCGGACCGACCCTTGATAGGCTATACCTAGTTTCGTTACATAGTAAGATAGTTCATTATGTGTGGTCGCAGCATGCGCTTAAACGTAAACTTGTACCTAAGTGGCCCTTTTATCGCCTCTCAAGACTAGACTGGTCGAAACGTCGTATAGACTTAGACTTTAGTTAACACATAAGCCCTTTATATAATAGCCAGCTGTCAAGTTTTCTTGAAGATTGATACAGTTAAGGTTTAAAGCGTGTTTAACATACGTTATTTGCTGCCGGCGGTGTTTATTTAAAATTGACTCTACTGGGAATCGAATCTGGTACATACTAACGGGACTTTATGATTGTATTACTACTATTACTAGGCTTATAGGTAGGTAACTAGAATTTGCCCGCAACTTTGTCCGAGTAACTTTTTTGTATCGTAGTCGGGTAAAAAATAACCTATTTTACCATCTTTGGATATATAAGGATACATAGCCAGCCATTCCTGTACTAAAATTAGTTAAACGCCATCCAGCCTTTTCGTCGTGATGATGATTTCTCGTCAGCTTACTTAAGATATGTATTACTTTTCGATTTTGGATATTTTTACACCTCGACATAGCTGTTTAATGCTTAAAACGCCATTAAAATTTGTCCAGTAGTTTTCCAGGAACATATTAACAGACGTATACAAAGATTCAAGCAGCGTGTAACCCCGAACGAATATACCGCCTTCTTTTTTATTCCGTTCGTAAGTATTTTTGTCAAAAATATTCACTTTCCAAAATTGAGACGTTTGCTGCCAAATTTCCCAAAGCTTTTTTCTTATTTTGTTACTATTTTTCCACATAATAAGTATTACACAGAAAAAGGAAGGTTTCATTTAAATATGTAAAAAGAGCTCTTTTGATTCCGAGTAGAATTAATATAAACATTTCATATAGTCACAATAAAATAATTAGCAATAAAAAATGCTCTCGTAGTGGCGTGGGGTAAAAAATACCCAGCAGTTAAATACCGTTCGCACATTATCCTCAACATAGTGTTAAGTGTAGCGACAGACAGACAAATTAAAACGATCGCAATTCTGGACTTCCAGGAAACCGCTGATTGGTTACCGCCATGGGAACGGATATCAATCGATAATGGCCGCCATTACTGTTTGATTTATTTGACCCACTACTGTTTATGTCTTAAAATTTCGCGCTTGTCTTGAAATTATACATTGATACAGCCGTTTATTAGAGTTCCGTATCCAAAGACTCAACGTAATCCTGGAATACGTTTTTTTTATCCAAGTTCGCTCAGTAGGTAGTCAGTCGAATAACCTCGTTCCCTTTATCGACCGGTCATGTGCTATCCTCACCTCAACCAACGGCTTCTCGCAATCTTGGCTAGATCATCAATCCATCTTGTTGGGGGTACGCTGTCGACCCTCAAGAGCCTTATTGTCACAAAAGCCATCGGTTCTACGAGTCATCATTGCCACTAAGCTCTCTGAGCTACAGTCGATGACTTTGTTTCTCCTATTTAATTTCTGGTTCGATCGCGCAAGAAAACTCCGAGCATAGCTCGCTCTATACCCCTTGAATAAATTTGAGCCTTCTTCCATTTGTAAGTGACCATGTCTTTAGTGCTAATTGCAACACCTGTCTACCTTTGTGTCTATCTATAGTTTAATAAGTTAGTAAGATTTTCTAACCACATTTAGTGCGTTTCGCGCATAATGCACTTTCCTCAAACCCGTGGATTTCACCGACCTAGCACTAAAAGCACAATACCGGTAATTGGCTTTGTGAATTTTATAGTCAGTTCCAAGCGCTAAACGGTAGAAGTCACTTCTTGCTAACGATGTAATAATATATACACTGTTATATTATAAAATCTAATTGCTACAAGGTCATGATTTCTAGACTAAATCTGACAGGTCAATTTATTATTAATACTAGTTGCTCTGTGACCTGTAGACCTTGCGAGTTTGTGCTGATAAGACTGAAACTGTTTTTTTTTTATATTTTCAACTTACATATCTCCGCAATTTTAATCTTAATTATTTTTTTGAAAATGAAAATGAAAAAGTATGTATGTACGTATGTAAACTCTTTACTGTACATTAATATATATATAAATATATAACAAGGACATTAAACAATTGATATGTACAAAAGCGAACTTATCCCTGTCAGGGATTTCTTCCAGTTAACCTTTGAGCAAATGAGAATGAAGAGAGAACAGAAAACATCCAAGAAGATAGGCAAACATATCTTAATAATATATGCACAGAGACACTAAGTTTATTAGGTTATAGAATAGGTATTTAAAAATGGCAAAGGTTGGAGCCTCCTATTAAGCAAGTAATTTTGCTTCAGTCATATAAAATATGTACCTAATTATCGAACTTACTCCCAAAATTTCATGAGAATCGCTTGAAAAATGCGAGTTATAGCGAGACTCTTAAGCCGGAAATCATCTGGACATCCGGACATACTTACGAAAGTATTTTAGGCCAAGCTGAGTCACAGACGCGTTGCTCGCACGGTCAATAAAATGTACCTATGAGAAATGATCCGGATATCGTTACGACCTTATCTCGTCAAAACGAAACGACGTATTTTGACAATCTTAAATATAAATGTATACAAAGGTTGGTTGGTGACCCGATGATAGAGTAGAGGTGATCATGGATACTCGACCGTAATAAAATGACACACCAAAATCAAATTATAGCTCGTATGTAAAAAAAAAATGGGTTTAAAAGCGTGTCTCCAAAAAATTTTTTTGAAACTTGTCTCTAATACATTTTAGGCAATCACAGCGTTTTGCAATCTTCAAGTTTTTCAGATTATAACATACTTACTCGGGATATTCGTAAGACAACAGACAATTGCTTGAATTAAAATGCATCAGGTTTACGGCATAACTGGGTCAGCCCGACCCAGTCCGTTACATTATATTGATTTATTGAAGAAAGGTACTAAAAGTACTAAATGAAAGTAATTTATTCCAAAAGTAATAAACGCGCATTAACATGAACTCGTGAATTGCGGGCCCTCCTGGTAGCTTGGTTTCCAATGACGTACTGGGCCAAAGACCACGTGAACCTTTCTAAAAGAAATTGCACGGAGTCGCTGTTTGAAAATATTTCAAAATCAAAGTCAAAGTCTAAAAATATATGACGATGTAAGGTGTTGTTACATCGTCACTGAATACAGCTTAATTAATTTTAATAGTAAAAAATAAAACATTTTGAAAACTACCGTAAAGAGCATTTTTTATTCCAATTACTTACTCTAAACGAATTTTCGCTGCCAAAACATGGCCAAAACCCGTAATATTTCGACGTACTCTTTACGGCACGGTAGGTGATAAAAAAATACAATTAAAGAAGTTTAGTAACGACGAAACAGCATAAATCGTGATGTCTAAAATATCGTCATACATTTTGAAACATGGACTGACTTAGAATTAGCGAGTAACTTTGCTAGCAAAAGTCCTAATCCTAGTTATGATAATGATATAACTTTGTCTCCTTTGCGGACAAATTGTCTTCTATACTAAATGGATTCGCGAATAAACCGCAGTGCCGCCATATTGTGCGCGTGCTTCAAATGGCAACCCTCAGCTACACTCGGGGGTTCCACTTCTGTGGCACAGTAAATATGTTATAGCTTAAACAGTAAGTCAACTAGAGACAGATAATGCAACATATAATACTAAAGAAATTAAAATACTGACTCCTAAGACGTTTCTTCTACGCTCTTATTGGCAATAGAATGTACCAGTTTTGATATGGTAAAATTGAGCAAATTTCCCAGTCACAAAAACACCATGATTAATTATACCAATACCACTAAAGCTCAGGATATTGGTATGTCATGGGTTTGGATGTCCACTAGATTCGTACATTAATCCTTAATTCGATTAGCGCAACTTGGCATCTCCTTTTACAGACAAAGTGAAAACGTTTCATAGAATTTTCAACTCATAGAAAATGTTTTCACAGAAGTATTTTTTTTTTTCAAAAATATTGAAATAAGCTAAGATTAGGTTTGGTTTGTTTTATAACAACCCAAAACATTTGATGAAATGAAACGTGCTATAAAATGCTTGTTATGATTTTAGAGAAATTATTTCGATTCAATAATGAAAGGCTACTCTATAAACGAGGGTCAACCACGCAAGTTGTACTGTCGTTATATAGTACATTTCGGTTTATCAATGTCCAGAGCTAAACACAGGCCATTAAAATAAAACCGAATGTAAACAGGCCTATTTCCACAGCCATTAAGGCGGCGGACACACCGCCGGCGGGGGTCAGTGGGGCCCTGAATTATCTAGATGTCCGTCCGTCTGTACATAGATCGATTTGTGCAAATTACTGTTTTTAAACACACTTTAATTAAATTTTATTTCATATATTTAACATTTTCGGATTGAACTCTTTATTTCGGGACAAGGGACTGGCTCTTTAGGAACTAGGGGTCGCATGGTCACGCCTAAATAACGCCAGATTGCTTGACGCCAAATAGTTACCAAACATTATTTTTACTAAAATATTTTACTTTATCATTACACCTAGAGATTTTCCTAGCACGAACGACGTGTTGTTAGTGCTTGACAAAATAAAAACATCGACAATCCTGTTATCGATAACACCACTTCAACATTATAGAGGAAAATCACAGACCTAAATTGGTAGACGCCGCAAACACATCCACTTCGCGTGCCAGCGATTATGTTCAAATAGACATAATTCGTAAATTTTTGGTCCTCCTATTTTTTTTTCTAACTTGCGGTATATGGTTGTTATTATGGAGCAGTCTAAATGAAACAACTTTCAGTTTGTTTGTTTATATAGTGCGTATTTCTTTATAACGTTGACGTGGTGGTTATCGATAACATGTTAGTCGATATCATTATTATGTAAGCACTAACGACCGGTGGTTCCTGCTAGAAAAATATCTAGGTGTATTTATCATGGAGTGAAATTTATTTCACTAGTCAGAGCCTGCATGGCTAGAAAATCTTGCCGCGACTTCGCTTGTAACGCGACTCAGCATCACGCGTCTTGTTCGCACGGTATTGAAAGGAAAGTGACAGGTAGTATGTGTTGCGCCTGCGCGACATAGAGCCATTTGTCACAGTTATGCTAGACAAAAGTTCCGGACAAAATGTTAGCAACCTTTTTAGGGTTCCGAACCCTAAGGTTAAAACCGGCCAAGTGCGAGTCGGACTCGCGCACCGAGGGTTCCGTACAAACACTTTCCATCCCTAAGTGGTTAAGTTAAGTTTGCACCTGGTATGTATAGCGCCCCATATAAATCAGGTGCAAAGTTAGGTATTAAAATATAAAAAAAAAACTACTTACTAGATCTCGTTCAAAACAATTTTCGTTGGTAGTTTTTATAGTAATGTACATCATATGTTTTTTTTAGATTTTTGATTTTCTTATTTTAGAAGTTAGAGGGGGGGGGGGGGACCAACTTTTTTCCACTTTGGAAGCGTCTGTCACGCAAACTATTTGGTTTAGAAAAAAAATATTTTAGAAACCTCGATATCATTTTTGAAGACCTATAGATACCCCACACGTATGTGTTTGATGAAAAAAAATTTTTTTGAGTTTCAGTTCTAAGTATGGGGAGCCCCCAATATTTATTATTATTTTTTTATTTTTGCATCAAAATCTTAATGCGGTTTACAGAATACATCTACCTACCAAGTTTCAACAGTATAGCTCTTATAGTTTCGGAAAAAATGGCTGTGACATACGGACGGACAGACGGACAGACAGACAGACATGACGAATCTATAAGGGTTCCGTTTTTTGCAATTTGGCTACGGAACCCTAAAAACGGGATTCTATCTCTAAGACTCCACTGTCCGTCTGTCTGTCACCAGTGTATCTCATAAAAAGTGATATTGCCGCTATAACAAAAATACTCAAAACAAAATAAAATAAAAATTGAAGTGGAGCTCCCATACAACAAACGTGATTTAATTCACCGTTTTTTTATTTGATGGTACGGAACCTTACGTACGTGAGTCCGATTCGCACTTGGCCGGTCTTTAAAACGATATTTTGTAAACAGTATTTTGTAACCGATTACAAAGAAAGAGGAGGTTCTCTATGTTTCTCGGTATGTATGTTTTTCCCAGAATGCTTCGCCCCAGATTTAGTGTGACACGCGCCTTACCATTGTTTGTAGATTCCCGGACATCGCAATGACACATTGCCGGGACAACGAATTAAGATAATGGCGAGATAGGGCCACCATTTGTATTCCGAGCGGCCGGCGAGTTCTATGAATATTTAATAACGTGACCAGAATGTGGATATAATTAAAATTTGAATTTCCAGCTGCGGTCAACATGATTCTTGGGGTTAAATGTTTTTTGCTTCCCATTCCCACAAAATATCGCTCATTTTCTAACTACCCACTTATGATACACAATAAGTAGTTAAACTTAACAATATAATTGTTTGAACGTTGTTCATTTTATTTATTTAATATTTATTCCACGAAAGAAAACTTATCGTAATCTCATATCGTCAACCTTAGGGCAAAGCTGGAAAAATCTATTTTACAAGGTAACCGACATAGCTCACAGGATTGCACGGTTGAATTGAAGTGGCAATGGGCAGGCCATGTAGCCTGGAGAATGGACGGCCGTTGGGGCGGCAAAGTCCTAGAGTGGCGACCACGTATAGGAAAGTGCAGTGTGGGTCGGCCCCCGACTGGATGGACGGATGACCTCGTGAGGAAAGCGGGGAATCAATGGATGCAGTCTGCACGGGATCGCACTTTGTGGCGAGTCATGGGATAGGCCTATGTTCCGCAGTGGAAGTCTGTGGCTGATAGGTTAGATGTTCATTTTACAGCCTTTTATTTTAGTTTCAGCTGTCCCGGTGCCTGTCTGTATACAATTAAATTATTCTTAGTCCTGTCTGTGATCAAATGTTGCAAGCTAAATCAGTAAAGAAACGAGGCAACCCCATCGAGTTTGTGTTCATTTGATTCGTACTGACGAGCCGTTGACGTTCCTAAGAAAAGGTAAAAAAGGTAATACAGTTTTATCACACAATAACATACATTTTGGAGCATGAATACAAACCGGGTACCGGGTTCGATTCCCGGTCCCTTCCACCAGGTAGCTCCTTTTTTCAATTCTTCTTTAAGCTTTGATCTTTGTATTCATGCTTTAAATAAAAATTGTGGTGTACCCACATTAAAAATGAGACATTACATATGTTTCTTAAAAAATAATTATACATACATTTTGGAGTTCTGTCTCTAATTGATTTTTTTATTTTTTTTTTCTACTAAACTATTGATATAACGATGGAAAAGACCGAGAATTGAACCCGTTACACCGGTAATCTAGAAGTACCGAGTTCGATTCCCAATCTCTTCCTCGTGAGTTATTTCAATTCTCCTTTGTGCGTCTAATAAACTGCGGCATTTACGATTAAGGCTAGATAGCCCGATACGAGAGCGACAGCCGTGGCCGCATAATTGTTTTTGGAGTTTACTCCTTAAGAATCGATTTTCATATATAAGCCCGGGGTATGAAAAATATGGGGTATAAAATCGAACGTTTCTGCCGTGCTAATTTAAAAAGTCGTATCTCAGTATACGATCGGAGTAAAAATACGACTTCTTAATTTAGCAGGTTATGCGTTACGCGTTATAGGCTAAGATCCCGATATAAAATGACCTTCACCGAGATGTTTATTTTATGAAATGTATTTTATAATCAATTTAATATGTCAATAAATATATTGCATATGGGTTGCCTAACAAATTTTAGTCCAGGGTATGTTTAATTAATAATAAAAAAAATGTTTTAAACATTTCACCGGTTTGATTAATATTAGATAAATTCTATACCAATCGAAAGTATGAAGCCCATAGAATATGCAAACGTTAGGTTACCTATTCTTTTCCCGTCACAACTATCGGGTAGCCAGGTATAAACAGGTAAATCTATACCTACTAGCATTTTGCAACGGTCTGATTATTGAATTGAAACTGAATAAAATTAAAGATTATTTAATTATGAATTTATCTAATAGTATATTTATATAATATTAAAAAAATACATATATATTTTTATTTTTTACTAAACATACCCTGGACTAAAAATTGTTAGGCAACCCATATGCAATATATTTATTGACATATTAAACTAAATATAAAATACATTCATCAAATAAACATCTCGGTGAAGGTCGTTTTATATCGGGATCTTAGTCTATAACGCTTAACGCATAACCTGCTAAATTAAGAAGTCGTATTTTTACCCCGATCGTATACTGACATACGACTTTTTAAACTACCATTATGTTCACATAAACAAACTATAAAATTGTCAATGTCAACTTCATG
This sequence comes from Apotomis capreana, assembly GCA_947623375.1. Taxonomy (NCBI): domain Eukaryota; kingdom Metazoa; phylum Arthropoda; class Insecta; order Lepidoptera; family Tortricidae; genus Apotomis; species Apotomis capreana. The sequence goes on from OX392518.1 coordinate 11,883,723, forward strand.
TCGAGTGTCAACAAAATTTTATAAATAAAATAAAATTTAATCAAATCTACGCTTAACGGGTAAAATGTGCTGCTTTTGAAACAATAGCGCCCGTCACACAATCGGCTAAAAGATACGTGTTCGTTTCAGCTCCCAAACAAACCTAACGAATTTTTGTGATATCCAAGATTACAACTTTTATAACGTGCAATGCAAAGACCGTGTTTTCTTGGTGTTTAAGACGTGCTTGTATGGTGCTAAGATCGAAGAAGACGTCTTGCTGTAGAGAGAGAGACCGATTTAATTGTGACTCAGCTTTAAGCTTAGAAATAGAGAAGGCGTGAATACTTTTCCATCACCACTGCTCTCATTTTCCTGCCGCAGAATGGTTTTGATTTCGTGAAACTTTCCAGGATAAATACATACATAAATCAAGGATCCAACACAACCGAGCCATTCATTTTCTAGACGGGAGTCTTGCCGACCGACAAGAAGCTATGAAGTTTAAATCGAAATTGTTATGTTTTTGATGTTGGCTTTTAAATTGTATCTTTTTTTATTATAATTGCTTGTATTTTTACTTTTATTTGTAAGTGTTAGTTATAAATATGAGTGATCCTTCTTCATCCTTGCGCTGTCCCCATTGTCCCAACTCAACTCGAACTTTTACCCCTCATGGACTTAAAGTGCATATAGGGCACATGCATAAACATTTTCCCCAAGTCATCCCCTCCAACCCTAGACTGTCGGTTTCACAGCAAGCTCATGGTAACAACCCCATTTATCTAGATTTTGGTGATCTAGCTACGTTAAAGCAGTCAGTAGGTACGTGTGTTACAGCATATCCCCAAAGGGGCGCGAAACTTGGCAGCGGCCAAATTGAGCGACCTCATTGATAAGTGTATCGACTCCAATGGCACTCTCGAATGGTTTAGTTTACTGTCTTGCCTATTCCGCACTCAAATCGCCTGAAGCGTCGGCCACGGGCAATTTAACCACGAAAGTTAAGATAAATATTAAAACTCTGCTTCTTTTGATATCAGTGGGAACATCGGTGCAGTGACCACGCCTTTGAGATCACACTCCATACTGAAGACAATTGAGCGTAAAGTACATGAAGGGTATCTCTGGTGCAGAGCGAGTGCTTATGTTGGATGAGGGCGTGGCGCCGTCGAGCCCTGAGACTTTAGCTACGCTGCAGTCGAAGCATCCAGCCCCGTCCCGGCCGCTGGTACTTCCACCGGAACCTGACATATCTATTTCTGCCTTAACTGTTAAGCCGGAGGAAGTGGTGCAGGCACTCAGCTCTTTCAACAATAGTTCGGCCGCCGGTTTGGATGGTATCCGCCCTGTTCATCTTAAGGAGCTTACGTCTGCATCTGCGGGAGACGCCGATTTTCGGCTCCTGGAACATCTGGCCAAGCTTTGAAATTTTTTGCTCAGTGGTCAATTAAACCCTGAAGTTTGCTCCTATATTTATGGTGCTTCCTTATGTGCGCTGTCAAAAAAAGACGGTGGTATAAGACCCATTGCCATAGGCAGCGCTTTCTGCCGCTTAACGGCAAAGCTAGGATGCCGTGCAGTGAGAGAAGAAATGGCAGCTTATCTGCAACCTTGCCAATTAGGGTTTGGCACAAGATTGGGCTGCGAGGCTGCAATTCACGCTACGCGGGCTTTTTCGGTAGATAGCAAAAACTTAGAATCCGTTTTAATACGTATAGTTAAGTTCATATCATTGTAATAGTTAAGTACTTACGCTTTCTGAAAAAATGACTGACTGTTGAGTTTCTTTCGGCGTTTCTTCTCAACAGTGGTCTCCTCTTGTGAAATGCCGGTAGACTCAGACATGTAAAAGTGCCCTTGTGGCCTACTTGCAGAATAAAGTTCATTATTTCATTATTATTATTATTAATTAAAATTGATTTAAAAAAACGCGTTTAACTCATTGGGCGTGATGTTTTACTGTCCGAAGTGAAGGATAAAGTGCCATCACTCTACCCCTTCATTTTCCAAGTATATTCTTCCGCTTCTAATCTTTTCTACAATGGTCCTCTTGTTCTTTCCCAAGTTGGTGCACAGCAGGGGGATCCGCTAGGCCCTTTAGTTTTCTGTCTGGCCATACAAAAGGTAATTTCAGAGGTTAAATCCCCATTGAATATCTGGTACCTAGATGACGGTACCCTAGGTGGTAAACCAGAAGAAGTGGAACAAGACTTGCTCATGCTCCTGCCTCGTTTAAAAGCTCTGGGTTTAGATATTAATTTCAGCAAATGCGAATTTTTCCCCTGCAGTACCAACTCACACGATTCTTTCCCCTTATTCAGTGCTCTGCTCCCCGGACTGAAAGTGTTGTCAGCGAGATCTTTCAACCTCTTGGGGTCCCCAATATTCCCAGAAGCCATTCCTGAAGCCTTCGAGGAGAGAAAGCTGCTTCTGCTGATGGCTGCGCAGAGGTTGAATGAACTTTCGGCTCACGTAGCCCTCGTTATGTTGCGAGTTTGCTTTGCCGTGCCTAAGCTGACATATTTCTTGTGCACCGTGCCAGCCTGGCTGCACCCTGTCCAGACAGACTCCTTTGACTTCGTGTTGAAGGAGAGTTTGGAAAAGGTGCTGAACGTCTCCCTTAACCAAGGTCAATGGGACCAGGTTTCTCTGCCGATTCGAACTGGTGGTTTGGGCGTGCGTCGCGCGCGAGATGTGAGCCTCCCGGCCTTCCTGGCTTCGGCGTGTGGGGTGGTGGACCTTGTCACTCAAATTTTATCTTTTGATGGTGACAAGGCTATCATTCCTTACGCCTCCGATGCTTTGACGGCCTGGACGGCTCTTATACCGGCGTAGCCATACCCGTAGAATTGTTCCGTCAGCGTCTATGGGTTTATTTATATGAGAGTGCGCGCACCACGATTTTCATAAACCCATAAGTAAGCTTATTTCTGCGACAAAATTATCGCGCGACTAAAAAAAATCGTGGTGCGCGCCTGGCCTGAAGAGTAAACTCCAGTCGTGCGTCGGAGTTTTTTAAACTGTGTTGTTTAAACATTTAAAAAAATCATAAATGTAATAGAACATTCATGTTTCACTTTTTTTTAATCATTTAAGAGTGTGAGAATGGTTGCTTCATCATTGATCTATCATGTGACAATAGTGAATATCATGTATATGATTATATCAAGTCGATACTGCACAAATATATACCTAAAACATAATATTCCAAAGACATCCAGGCTCGTTCACGATACATGTAAATGGCGTCGTAACTAGAACAGAAAGGCTATTCCATAATTCACATTCCTAAGTAACCTGCTGCCTCTCTCACTCTGCTATAAAACAATATAAGGGCAAGCGAGACGGGATGACATAGACTTCGAAGTAGGCCTAAAAGACTGCGTTTGCAAACCCGGAACATTTCAACGCAATCTGATTGTCTATGGTATAAACAATTCTCTTGTGAATGTAACCTTTATGTTCGAGACAGTAGAGTTCCGCTGTAAACGCTGTGCTTTGAATTAAATAGGTTTATTTATATGATACGGCGACGATGCGACTATTTCCAATATGATACGCCTAACAATTCCAAAAGTGCTGATGATCGAGGATTTGGTGACTGAATCCTGATTTCTGAAGCTTAGATGGTTCAGGTTCAGTAACTTTGGCAATAAATCTACCTATGTGTACCTATATGGCCTGTGTAGCGTTAGATCTGTCAAACTTAGGACACTGAAGCAGAGCGGAAATCAAAAAATAGAATCAGGCTGCTAACGAAGTGCATTTAAATCTGGGGAATATGATTGTTCTATTCTGCGCAGCTCTACTCCACTTACTTCTTAATGTAGGTAAAAATAAAATATTTTTTTGATCTTATCTTAGCAAAAGACGCCTGCGAACTTTATTTCATCAGTCGAAGTTTTTTGTGAAAAATGCGACGCAATTGTTAGAAGGCCATCGATACGGTGTCGCATGTCTAGCAAAGAACACGCTCTAAATTCCCTGAACCAAAACGAATAGCGGAGCACCGCACCTATGCCACATGGTGCCGCATCGAGGTTTAAGCGCAACTCGAGGCGCGTAGTAAGCCCCCTCTTGACGTATCGTGAAGTCGTGTCCGTGTCGTATCCGCCCCCTCTAAAGGCAATCTAAACAAACAATTGCAAACTGGCCGAATGGCGTAAATTACCATTTCGCCGACAATGAACAGGTCGCTAACCCGGCGCGTGCGACACATTCAAAATGGCGGTGCTGCATTGGATCTAAACCTAGTAATCTATACCATTATAAATTCTAGATTTTTATTGAAAATCTGTTTTCTATTGAGGTATCAGGATTTCAGGGGAAATCTTAATAGCGTGATGCAGGATCGTCGTTTTCTTTTTCACGACGAAATAGCTGGACTAATTTTAACCTTCTTTGGTACAGGGATAGCTGAACATCCAAAGATGGTTATAGAATACTTTTTGCCTAAATACGAAAAAAAATACGCGTACGACGTTGCGAGCACCTCCTAGTTTAAATATAAAATGTCGTTTTTCTTATAGCCGTTGGTCATAATTTCCATTGTCTTCTCATCACCCCCAAACGGCTGGACACATTTTAACCAATTTTGGTGCGGACAGCTGGACTTCCAAAGATGGTAGTAGGATATTCTTTATCCGTCTACATACTAAGACTATATCGCTGAACAAGGTAAAGCTTGGAGAGGCAATCCAGTGAACGCCTGTCGAATGATGATGATGAAGAAATTAAAATCACCGCCGTTTTACTAGTCATCCAACGCTTTAAGCGTCGTACCGTACATAAACTATTGATTTAGTTGTAAAGTAAACATGAAATGCACTTGCTTTCCCTTGTATAGTAGAAATCGTTGTCAAGTGTTGCACTCAACATTCGAGTTTCACTTTCCGTACACATGTCACAAGTTAATTTGCTTGCAAGCAACATGACAATTAGCATTGCAATTACATGTACTTATTAGTAGTCGTAAAGTGCATACTGCAGTTAGTTGATTATTTTCCGTTTTCCCACGTTATCTATATATTTATATGGGTATAATAAAATCGTAAACCCGGTTCTCGTGAAGTCGAACTCCCCCCACTGAAGTGCCTCTACCATCATATTTGCCTAATATCAGTCTTCGCGATTAGTGTCGAGCTGGCATAAGGCTTCCTGGGTGCATAGTGCGACCATCTTATCTGTGATACGGCGAAATTAAGAACTATGACTGAGACAATCTTATTAAAGCACGTCGGGCCGTTCCTGAAAATTTCACGTGAGTGTAAAATGTATTTCATGATCATAGGCCTTTCCATCTTTATCAGATGATTTTATGCAGCGTTTTTGAGGAAAGTCAGCTCCTGATAGCAGAACGCAAAGTGCTTCGGAAGATCCTGGGGCCTACTAAGAGGAATGATGGTACGTGGCGGATTCGAGCTAACGCCGAGATTGGTGGCCGAGCCGAACATTATCGGAAAGACAAAGCCCCATAGACTTCGTAGGCTCGGTCACCTACAAAGAATGGAAGAGGATCGCGCGGTAAAAAGAGCATACTTGGGGCAACCAACCGGTCGACGACCGGTTGGTCATCCCAGGTACCGCTGGGGAGACATGGTGGAGGTGGATCTGCGTAAGCTTCTAGCGGAAAACTGGCAAGAAACTGCGCAGGATCGGGACAAGTGACGTACTCTCGTTTCGGAGGCTAAGATCCTGTTTGGGTCACTGAGCCAAAATAGTTAGTTTTGTGTCAGTCTTTGAAATGACTACACAGTCTGACGCGGGAGCGACAATGACGTCCGCAAGATTGACATCTCATTAGTGGGTCGTTTGATGATGTAGAAAAATGTATTTAGTAGGTCGATTTGTGTAAGATTGTCGCTTAATATTTATTTATTTATTATGAAGGCTGTAATACAAGGAGCACTAGCTAGAGATTTCCAGTATTAAGAGTATAGATAAGATAGAGTATGCAGAAAATAATAATTACAATGCATAATTTCAACCAATTTTGGTACAGGAATACCTGGACATTCAAAGTTAGTTATAGGATAATTTTAGGCAGCTACGTTATTAAAAAAAACATTGCCGGAAGAAGTTGTACCCATTTCCTTATAACTATTTTCTTCTTTAAAGTACGCGTTTTTGCAGTCAGGTGTGTGTAATTGTTTTAGCTGATTGCACACAATTAGTCTGCCTTGTTATTATAAACAATAAATCGTTTTTATGACATACTATTGAAATTATAGCAGTTATTACTCAGCCCTATGTAAGTACGCAGATAGTTTAAATGTCTTAGTAATGAATACGTGGAGTACTTAGATTCCTTTTTGAGTCTCTTTCGTTCGGTATGTTAAAGAAAGAGTCCGCAAGATGAGAATATGACGAATAAGTCGACTTTTGTAATATTTCTGTATTGTAACCTGCAATTACATACGTAATTGGTATTTGTACAAAGACACATATTTATATCATTATTATGTCAGTTTACAACTATTGTATAAATAATAAAATAATTATAATTCAACTTTTAATGGCCATGCCGGCTTTTATTTCAACCTTACTTTTATTGTCTTAGGTCTCCGTCATTTATAAAAGATATTTCGACCGATTGACCGATTTATCTGCTTATCCCAAAGGTTGACTGGTAGAGAATGCCTATGGCATTATTTCCGCTTTTTGTACGATAAGGTCTTTGTGCAATAAAGACTAAATAAATAAATAGACAATTTCGACAATTAAATAATTTTGTAGAATTTTTATTCCTCTGTAGTCAAACATTTTTCATGATTCTTTCAAATACCATCCCATTGACAATTGATTAGGTTAGGTTGAGTTAGGTTTATTTTATACCTAACAATCTCAAATAAATATTGACACAAAGGTAAATTATGAAAGAAAAATTTAATGTGATCCACTACAATGTAAGCAGGACTCGAACCTGCAACCCTACGTTTTTGGGCGTAGTACTCTCCCAACTGAGCACGTCAATCACACCAAATTATTGATTACATAATTCTACGCTACTGGAGCGCCCTCTCAAATAATTTACAGTTGCAAAGAAAGATGCTTTCTATGAAATGATCGTTCGGCGAAATAAGACATTTTTGACGAAAAATTGGTCTAGGACTCAATATATTGTAAGTTTCTCTTTTGGTATAATGTTGATAGTTGACAGGCCCTGCACCATAAAATGTTTCTGTTTAGCCCAATGGTTGACTGGTAGGGAATGCCTTATGGCATTAAGTCCGCCCACGGAGTATTCTTATGGTCTGTGAGTCCGCCATTTGTACACTTTTTGTTTTGTGCAATAAAGATTAAATAAATAAATAAATATAGACCCCGGGACAAACGCTCCTAGCATATCGAAAAGTACAGATGTTATCTTATTTTTGCCAACTGACTATAGTTGTTTAGTAAGATGGCGTTAGTAGAATAACATCTGTATTATTGGTAGGTGCGCTTGTTGCACTTATCCCGACTTGCTGAACAAGCTGTCACATAATACGTAGGTACCTATCATATTACCTATAATATACGAGCCGCACCGGGTATTGCCCGCTCATCCCACGGCAACACTATTTCTTTTTTCGGGATAAAAAGTAGCCTATGTATTAATCCAGAGTGGCAGCTACCAATAGTTATCACAATTGTTTAGCCGTTTGAGCGTGAAGAAGTAACAAAGAAACACACAGACTTTCGCCTTTATAAAACTAGTGTGATGTACTTACTTATGAATTTCTTATTGTTACCAGTATACGGTTATTCTTTATGTATGGTCTAGTGCCCACCCGAGGATTTTGGGTTACCGATAGAAATTCATGGCTTCAGTCGACTCAACATCACTAGTCGTTACAACCTCGGACAGCCAGGCGAGGGGAGCAATTTCACCCTTATGTTGTCAGTTTACCACTCATTCGCACAAAGCGATTTGCTTCATCATTTCTAATGCGAACCGCTAAGGAATGGAACTCGCTCCCATCGTGTGTATTTCCAAAAAATATAATTTAAGTATCTTCAAGGTAAGAGTGAATGGGCTCTTACTGAACCAGCGAGCTACATCCTCGATCCCGTAGTCACTTTCCATCAGGTGATACTGAGGTCAATCGCCGGTCAGTCTGTGAATAAAAAAAAAAATTATACTTGAAACGTAAACACATAGACGATTTGCTTTGTAAACTTACACTAGAGGTTCAGTAAGCCAGTAAACAGGGCATCAGTCGTCACCTGCCCGGATCTGGGTCACATCCCAATTGCGTTTGATCTTGGTCGCATTGTTGCATCGTAATGCACCGATCACATGCCTAGGAGTGGCCTTATGTGGAACATTCCAGATGTTATACAATGATATTATGTAGGTACTATCCTAACAAGTCTCGGTCCGGGCCAGGGATAGTGGCGTTATTACTGACGTTTAATAATGCAAATAAATGACGTATGCACATTATTGCCAAATGAAAGCTATTTGCAGCGCCACCATCCCTGGCCCGGACCGACACTTGTTAGGCCACACATGATATATGTTTTTGGTAGGATTTTGTAGCGATGTGTCAAGGATTTGTCATTAAACAAATTCCAAACATTGTTTACCGGAATGCTGCTCAAGTTCTTCTTGCGAAATAAATACTGAATCCTAGAGCATGTTGGGCCACGCTCAGTGTAGGGTTCCGTAGTTGCCCATCCTTCACAATAGATGGGCTTAAATTAGATACGAGAAAGATTTCAAGCTCTATAAAAAAGGTCATAAACGCTAACTAATAAGTGTAACGTTCGAAGTATAAGGACACCGCGCGGCACTTACGTCATTTTAAAGAAAATTATGAAATTTTGCGATAACTCAAAAACGGCTCGACCGATTTTATTCAATATAGTTTTCATTGAACGTACTTATAAGGCCTCATTTTCATGAATTTTTCCATAATTTTTTGACTCGAGGTTTAAAAGTTAGAGGGGGGGGACCATATTTTTTTTATTTTCGGAGCGAATATTTACACAACTGCTGACTTTATCAAAAAAATATGTCACAAAACCCCTATTATTTTTAAAAGACCTATTCAACGACACCCCACACACTAGTGTTGAAACGTAAAAAAAAGTCCACCCCCACTTTAGGTGTTCGAGAGGTACCCGAAAAAAAGTTTTTTTTTTTAGTTTTTACTTTACCGTTTTGTCGACGTCATACATACACATACCTACTCAAACCAAATTTCAGCTTTCTAGTACTAGTGGTCACGGAGCTAAGCCGCGGACGGCCAGACGGACAGACGGACAGACGGACAGACGGACAGACGGACAGACGGACAGACGGACATAGCGAAACTATAAGGGTTCCTAGTTGACTACGGAACTCTAAAAACTTGACTGTCATCACTGTGGATAGTTTTTGCTTTATTATGCAAAAATACTTGAAATATGCGGTATATTTAATACTGTTTCCTCTTTGTTTACATCAGTGACATTCACAGAATTTCAACGTCAGCTATCAAAGATTTGTCGTTTCCAGTAAAATAGATTATATAGTACCACTAAAAATCCGCAATATGGCGTGGGTTGCATTGCATTGGGACCTCCTTTTTGAAGTTGGTATAAACGCTCTCAGTGCTTTGTGAAATCCTGCCATATTATATTAAAAAGTCTTATGTTACTATGAAGTCCATAAACATACGACCTTTTGCCGTAGTACAGCAGAATTGTGTTCTTATTTCACAAGCTACAGTTAATGGACTTTCCTGGTCGTCGGTCGTGGGTCGGACTGATTCGGGCTTGACCACAGTCATCCTTTATAACTTTACTAAAAGGTGCCCGCAACTTCGTCGGCGTAATAGTAGTTTATACAACTGTTACATAATGAGAGATCTTAAAACATGAGTGTGGTCTTACGCAATGAGCCGAAGGCGAGTTTCATAATAGAGTCACTAGTGTTTTAAGGCCTAATTATGTACAGTTGCATAAACTACTTTATCTACACACATATTCATCATCACATCAATAAATAAGTAAAAGGCTGTTAAGGTTTTTTCCTTAAATAAATGGCCCCTCGCCATAGAAAACTGACTTCTAAAATAATTTTAGAATTTTATAATAATTATGTAGTACTTATAAAAATTATTATCTTCGTTTGTCGTTAGCAGTTGGGAATAAAAAAACGATAATTATCAAATTTGTATTGATTCTGTAAACAACTTATTTGCTCTTGGGTGTTTTTTTTTTATCGCTGGACGCTCTATGTTGTAAGCTTGTTCATGTTAAATGATAGCTGTACATGTTTGTAACGTATGCAATATACGTTTCTATTCTATCTATCGTATTTTCGTACTACTCGTTATCACTTATTACTTTATTACAATAGCTAGTTTTAGCACCTTTAAACAATCGACTTTCATCCCTTTTCTGCTAAAAGTAAATAATCGTTTGTCCTTTCGTCGAGTTAATGGAAGTTTCTAGTCGCAATACAACCCGACGCTGGCCGTAGCGATAAGGCAGTTGGCAAGATAACAGTAGGCCTACTGAGATGAGGTATGTTATGTGTAAATTAATTTTCTATGATAGTCACGGTGTTAAAAGGACGGATCTAGTCCGGAACAGCACGCTGCGCTCGAAAATGCGTATTGCTGACGTTAGAGAAAAAACACCCAGGTTAAAGAGGGACTGGGCTAGTGGGCTTGCCAAGTATCCCGCATGCACCCTGATAGATGGGCTAATCGAGCCACGAAGTGGGTGTCGGATGATGGGCAGCGACGACGTGGCAGGCTGAGACGCAGATGGTCCGACGACACACACACGTTCCTAATTAGTTGGATTCAAATAGCACCAAACAGGGAGTTGTGGCAATCGAGGGGACAGGCCTTTACCCAGCAGTGGGACACAAATACTAAAATAAGCTAAAAAATATATAGTCATGCCACGACTTTCGGCAGCAAGTGGCACAGCGAGCGGATGAGCGAGTTATTCGAGCGCGGCAGCCATACGAGAGAGCGAGACACACGTACCGAGCACCGTTGCCGCTGCCGCTCGCCGCTAAGACCGAATGATTGTGTGGTTGGAGCATCACCCTGAATCAAATAGTTTATTTTGTTAGCAGGTTACAAGGTATATTGTATATTTTTCTCACTGAAAACTACAATATGTAGAGATCTGTATTTATTGTCCTGCGAAATATAAATGGGATCCGATATCCTAATATCGTTGTGTGTAGTTGTCTTTCTTGTCTATCTGTGGTAAATATAAATAACTTTTTCCTTACAACAACTCTCCATTGGAGCATGTTATTTAAGAAGTACAGTCGGCTATAAAAGCTTGTCTCAACAATATATTTTTGACAAACACTTATTCTGGCTGGACTCATTTCGCTCGGGTATTGTATAAATAATCTGTTGAGTTAAGGCCCTGTGTTAAATGTTCTAACGGTATCTCTTGTGTTACTTCTCTTAAAATCCCGTAATACTTTTTTTTCATTAAAATATTTATTCACGACAATGTCTTTGTTTGTACGTTTATCTTTATTTATAGGTACTTTCCTCTTGCCGTGTCATAAAACTGCATCGTGAGGGTCAAGTAAACAATCGCCGGGCAAAAAATGCAACTCAGAAGACTCAATCCTTTGCAGTTCGGAGTCTTAAAGTTCGTTTTGCATCGTCCAACAACTTTGCATTAATTGTTTCCTAATAAGTTAATTACCAAGAAAGTGATAACATTTTTTTATTTCTCTGTAATCTAGAAAAAAATCTCTTTGGAGCTACCCCTGTATCAATAAAAATTGGATACAATAATTATACATTTAGCCATTTAGGTGTGATGAACCGGCAAACAGACAATATTCGTACGTACGTGCAAACGTAATAGTACATAAATAGGGCGGTGAAATGTCCAAGATCGCAGATATAGACCATCCAACGGTTGTTCTACTGTAGTCCTATATCCATTATTTAACCCTGTATATCCAGATGGTAATCTCAAGTTTCACTTTATCGGCGATACATAGTATTGTGATAATGTATACCGCTACATCCCTTTAAAAACCTAGTGCAGACACTTTTAGTTTCGCTGTAGCGCGCTGACAGGTCGTATATCTCGGATGAGATAAAATAAGATACTTTGTTGCAAACTCAAAATAGGTTGAGGCGGAAAATAAATAGTGCAGAATAAATCAGAGGTGGTAAGTACAGAGAGCTCACTTTGTGTCTGTGTATTTCCGTTTACTACAATATCGTAATTCGATTATTAGCCCGGGTTCGACCAATTTCTTATCATTTTGTGGCTACTTAATTCTAACAGTTTTTTTTATCCTCCGCCACCCAAAATTAGTCTAGATAAGTATAGCTTTTTTTAGCGATAAACCGCCTGTTGTTTGTTTTTTATTCTATCTCTCCTGTTTTGTTTGATGAGATGACGCGAATTTAAGCTGTGCAATAAAAAGTATTTGTTTATTTGTTTTTCCAATACTTTATGCAATCCACTGAAAGTCCAAAGTTTACAGTACGACACAAAAGAGTAGAAATTAAAAAGTGGCAATACTGTAGTGTCGTCCCTAAGTAGTGCATACAATATTAACTTCATAATTAACCGTATGTATTTATTATTGAGTGTTATGAATGAATAACAATATTAATCTCAGCCACGCTGTTTCGAGTAAGGCTTCCAATCCCGATTTTTTGGAAAACCCCGTAATCTCGGGAATCCTCATACAAAATATACCGGGACTGAACTACTTAGTTTCGAGTGGTCGCTCTGTTGTGTAAGCTGTGGCTCTCGTCTAGAATTTATTGTCATGTTCGCTGAGCACGGTTTGATGTGGAAGATATAGGGTTTCTAAGAAAGCAGCGAATAATTAGGCTTTTGGTTCATTTTTTGTATTCTGAATAACGTTGTATCTATGCATTAGTAATATAATAAATAAATATTAAGTGTCAATCTTAAACAAATTAATCTAGTCCTAAACGAAGCAATGCTTGTACTATGGGTTCTGTAATGACGGTATACATAATAAGCCTTTGTACATGTTTATAATTTTGAAGTTTTGTTACTTGTTTTTATGTACAATAATGTGTAATGATACATACATACATATATAGGTAACATCCATGACCCAGGAACAATATTCGAGTTAATCTCACAAATATTTGTCCTAGCCGGGATTCGAGCCCGGGAACGTCAGTAGGCAGGTGCACTACAAACCGTGCCAGCCGCGTCAAATTTATAATAATGAACTTCAAAATAGAAGCGGTTTTAATTGTTTTTTTCTCATGTCTCAAACCTCAAACCTCCGTAATCTATCATTGGGTTAAAAAATATCAGCATAAGTAGGTGTCGGGCCGGGTTTATGATGGTCGTGTTTCGAGCGATAAATGGCATAAATTCTTCCATTACTCTTGTATTTACTTGTTTGTGAGAGAGACAGTTGCTGTATTATTTATCTACCCCGCGATAAATTATGGTCGAATAACAGACTTGGATCGTGGTTTGGCCCAACAGAGTTTTTTTTACAACCCACGCCATCTTGCGGATTTTTAGTGGTACCTACTGATTTATTTTACTGGCAACGACAAATTTTTGGTAACTGACGTTGATAGTCGGTGAATGTCACTGATGTAAACAAAGAGGAAACAGGTTCTTGGTCTGAGGAAACAGGACTAAATATTCCGCAAATTTCAAGTATTTTTTGCGTCATAAATTTGAAACTATCCACAGTGATGAAAGTCAATTTTTTTTCAATCGGATTCAGTATTTATTTCGCAAGAAGAACGAAGGATTGAGCAGCATTCCGGTAAACAATTTTTTGAATTTGGCTAATGACAAACCCTTGACAAATAGCTATTGACGTTTAATAATGCAAATATAATGACGTATGCGTAATATTATTGCCATTATGAAAGCTGTTTGTAGCGCCACTATCCCTGGGTCGGACCGACGCTTGCTAGGCTATAGTCATAATATATTAAGAATCATGTTTGACCATAGAGAACAATGTCTAAAACAATCAGCATTTTTGAATGGATAAATACCATTTATGACAAATCCTTGACAAATCCATATCCATCCATCCATACTAATATTATAAATGCGAAAGTGTATCTGTCTGTCTGTCTGTTACCTCTTCACGCTTAAACCGCTGAACCGATTTAGATGAAATATGGCATGGAGATAGTTTAAGATCCGAGGAAGGACATAGGATAGTATTCATCCTGGAAATTATCCCTAAAAATATTGAAAAGTGAGTAAGTAATTCATGATGACATTGATGACCCTGTAGGAAATGTAATTATTAGACCAAAAGCACAATTGCTCTTACATTTGCTTAGGCGCTCTTAATAATCCCTTTTATTAATTAAGGTGATTACGCGGATATCTATCGTGTTGTACGAGGTTGCTTCCACACTTCCAACTTCCACGCGGACGTAGTCGCGGGCAAAAGCTAATCTAATATATGTCGTATGCACAATTGCACATTATTGCCATATGAAAGCTGTTTGTAGCGCCACTATCCCTGGGCCGGACCGACACTTGATAGGCCATATATTTTATTAAAGCTAATACATATCCTGCCTATTAACTATGACCGTGTTATTTTTATACTTTATGCCTTCAATTACTTTGATGTCAAATTATCTTAGAGTTTTAATGGTTTACTTTATGCTTTCTTAATTACTTAGACTTCATAGAGCAACGCTTGTAAAGATAGAGTTAATTATTTAGCTTTGTAATGAGGCGGTACTAGTTTTCTGAAGTTTTATGAGTGTTTTAGTACTCTTTGAGACATATTTAACCGTAAAATAGAATTATCATATAAGTTATGGCATAAAACTCTTTATAAATACATTTTTTTTTAAACTGAACTACTTAATACTGATTGCTACTACTACTACTGTGCCAAATAAAAACACTTTGAAATTAAGTCGTTCTTTATTTTGACGACCTTTTAATTAAGATAAAATAGACAGACTTTTTTAGCCAATTGCAGGTTTAATTCAAAGTATGAGAGGACATGCCCTATTGAATAAGCCTAATTCAATTAAATTCGGCTAAATTTGATATTTCTCATGAGAAAACATATTTCTCATGACTGAAATATCTCCACTAAATGTATTAAGCTATAAGCTTCGACACATAAATGAATACTTATAGTTGTCAAAGAAGCCAAGTTTGGCAGTTTATCCCTATTATAAGTTATAACTTTACTTGTCTGATCTTAGAAATTTGATACCTAGATGTGTTTCTTAATATAATATACAATAAATAAACTGATAAACTTATTATTTATTTGTTACCAAGGTCACATAATGTACAATTACTACCTTTAGCCAGGATGGCTTTAATACTATACAATACACTACCTATAGTATTTTTTTTTATAATATTGCATTCCAACAAGAAAAATGTTACAATTGAAACCTATCCTAACCCTACGTATGTCCAATCAAAATCGCTTGTCAATGTATCATAAACACTAAAAATTCCTTTTTTTTGTTCACAGCATCATCTTGGATCGAGGCCGCTCGCGATGCGTCGTGTCCGAGAATTTGCGGGCCAGCGCTTCAAGGCGAACCTGTATGTGCCACTGATGGCTACATCTATCCATCCCTCTGTGAGATGAGGAAGAAGACCTGTGGGAAAGGTATGACTTTGCTAAACTTACTGTTGAATTGGCGTAAAGCCTCTCGCGATGCGTCGTGTCCAAGAAATTGCGGCCACCTTTACGGGGAGGTTGTCTGCACCACCGATAGACATCATTCCCTCAGCTGTGAGATGAGAAAGAAGGCCCGCAGGCAGGATACCAAACTTCATTATTTAAGGAGCAATAGATAAAAGTCCGTCAGCATCAAAAACTTCAGGATAAATAACTGCAATGCCACGAATATCAGTATCTACTCCACTCTGAGAGTTCAGTAAGAAAACTTGCAGGAATCATGCCTTTCTTTCTTAATATACAGATTTTTCCGTCTGCAAGAAAAAAGGCTTGTGGGTTTAACATGCTGGCTATAGTGCAGCAGTGATTCAGAAAGAACTAGTTTGTATCACGACAATTACATGTGTCCCTTTCTCTAGATATGGAACAAGACCTTCGTAAAAAGTAAACAATTTCATCATGTAAAGACCTTTGACTTTATCTCTAACCCCTGCATCTACCTGCTCTGGGAATTCATAAACAAAGCCTGAAAGAAGCGTAACATTTTCTGTTTATAAATGCAGTCATAGATTCCTTTGAATTGCACCTTAGTCATCTAGTAACAATAGGATTCTTATTAACAAAATTTACTTTCTTAAATTTTATCCCAACCATTTCCAGGTGTCAGATTAGCGCCAGAGCAGGGATCATGTTCCCGAGCCCAGGGCTCCAAGTGCGATCATCGCTGCACCTCCGAGCGAGACCCTGTGTGTGGAACTGACGGCAGGACCTACTTGAACAGATGCATGCTGCAGGTTGAGATATGCAGGTAAATCTTTTTTCTTTCTAAGGCATTGGGTTTTTTCTACCTCAAGTTTTCATTCAACCATCGCTCCATTTGCCCATATCCTATTTGACACTGGATGCCTCAAAGAAAATTCATTATTCAGCTTGCAATTTCGTAAAAAGTAAATATACACACTTTAATTGAACATGGCGATGAATTTAGGTAATCTTATAATCATAATAACTACATATAATATATCTATTATGATGCTTAATCTTCTATGCAGCATAAAAGACCGCTTGACTAAATTGTAATCAAGTGAACGAAAAAGTAGGCACTTTGTTGTATCAGAAGAGCAAGAAATTAACAAGGAATAGGGAAGAGAGGCGATTATTCCACTGACAAGAACGAAGCTTTTAAAGAATGAATGAATGTCTAAATTTTAGTTTCAATTGACTCTCAGTTGTACCTTAATGTAGATCAAGATGAACACATCAGACAAGGAGAGCCGACACGAGAGACACGACGAGAGATAATGGGATAAGGTTAAGGAGAAGAAGAAGATACCTATTAATCTATTGCAACAAGGCAAAAAAGTATTTTTGCAAATTAATTATTTGTTTAAATATTGTTCTTAAATCTCCCTATCTGTTTACCTTTCAGGGTGGGCACCGGCCTCTCTCACTTAGGCGCCTGCAACAACATCAGCGCTCATCGCGAAAACTGTCCCGTTGACTGCTCTCAGGCGCCGCTCGATGGACCTATCTGTGGCTCCGATGGCAATGTCTACAAAAGCACGTGTCAGATGAAACTGCTGACTTGTGGGTAAGTTCTCATTGACTTGGATGGTTAGGGTGAGCATTTGGGGCCCCCTCCCCTACCTCAAAATAGTTTTCAGCAAATTAAATAGTAGGTAGTAGTATTTTAAGTGATAAATAAGGAGAACATACGTATAGCGCATGTCCTGCTTCTGGGACTGGGGTCACTAGGCCCGGGTCTTAAATAAAAAAAATAAAAATCATTTATTTCAGACCAATTTACGATCCATATTTTGTTAGACAATTTTAAAACCTTACCATTAAGTTAGTTATTTATTCTAAAATAAATAACTCCTAAAGCAAAAATAAACAGCATTAAATTTAAGTAGGTACATCGTGGTTGTGGGAACGTAAATAGCGAAATGTGCGCTTTACTTGATCCTGCCTATAGCCACTTCGACCCAGTATTTCATGAATGGGCAGTCTAGGCGTTCTGCTAATATCCCTAGCATGCTGTTGCTGCTGCCGCGCACCCGAGCTATCAACGAAGCAATTCTTTTCCGCCTGATGGCATAAAAGTCGTCTGTACGCGCATCGGCGAACATGCCTGATGCACTGCAGTGCCTCGGCAGCCTCAGCAGCATCCTAAGGATATTATTGTATTGGACACGCAAAGTGTTGTATGCCCTTTTTGTAAACTTCACCCACAGGCTGCACGTGTAGAACGATTGACAGTATGCTTTAAAAAAGTGTCAGCTTAACTTGTTCATTACATCGTGCAAACCTGCGGGCGAGCATCTTAGTGGCTTAGTGGTAAATACGGCACTGGTGGCCTGAATATAAGGTGAAGAGAAAGTCTGCCATTGACTTTTTATTTACAAGGTAAATGGTACCTAATTGGGGAATTCTGTCGAATAGTTTTGGTACATAAAACCAAGATAAAATCAAGCTCTTGACAATTACATACTAAAATAAATGGCTCGAAATTGTTTTCATATAAAAATGACTTCTTCTTTTATTATTATAGCCAAACTAGAAATCGCTCTTTCAACAACAAACTCTATCTTTTATATCTCTCGTTCAATAAAAATCATAAAATATGTCAACACAAAAATATTCGAATACAAAACCTTCTTTTAGACGTTGGCTAAAAAAGAAGCACAATCCACAGACTAAATTTAACCAAGCAAAACATAACGCTTAATGTAATGATTTAACAACTGTAAGTAGCAGCAAAACTCGAACAATGATTAAATTTAATACGCTGCGAAGTGTTCACGCACCGATGCTCAGAACACTTCATTTTTAGCACTAGAGCGGTAAGGTTCACATTCTGTATTCACTGGACTGCAAAAGATTGAGCACCATGACTGGGAGGTAGCGCATTTGTAGAATTATGACTCGGTTTATTATTGAACCAGACACTCGCAATTATCATGGGGAAGTTAATGATCTTTGATGCGGGGTCTTATATTTCATACATATTTTAAAACGATATAGCGCGATATTCATAAATCGGAATGCGTCTAACGGATCGTGATTACTACGAAACTACCATCATGCAATAATAAATAATGGTTATCTTTTATTTTTGTATTTTGTCCGTCACGTATTGACAAAATGCGAGTGTGAGTGACAGATGCTTTGTCACTTATTTATCACGTGATAAACGCAACCTTCATAGGCCCACTGGTGTACTATCTTATTATGATTACTTATGAAGTTATTAAGATAACATCACTGGTCTTAAAAAGACCATTGGATGCAGCCGGCGAAAGGACTTTTAGGTCACGTTCAGAACAGGTGTAGTTTTTTGGGGGGTTAGGTCGTCCTTTCCTGATGATGATGATACTATAGTTATTAATTATGAAGAATTTGATGCCCAAGGTATTGTGATAGACGATGTTTCTGACGATGTGTTTGTTGTTTAAAGTGAAGACGAATAAAGTGGTAATGATACTGGTGATGATTTGGTTGATGTTATCATCATTTATGACACTACTGATGATGTTAATTATATTTTCTCAGACAAGGAGTGGTGCGAACAAGCAAGAAACACTGCCAAACGACCCGACACTGCCGCGAATCCTGCTGGCGTGTCGCGAGGCCGACCTGCGGTTCGGACGGGAAACTCTACGCTAACGCCTGTAGAATGAAGGCCACTAACTGCGGGTGAGTACCTTCGCGGCTTCTGTTTGCTTAGTAGTGTTGTTGATATTCATGAATTTCATGTATAGCAAATTCCTCGTTTCAAATCAATTAGACGAGATAAAAAATACGTAATACCTAATCGGTAATATACGAATGAAGAAATTAGCACGTGTCACTGTACCTGTGCATGATATATGTATCCACAGCGAGAATATGTAAAATTGCTACTCCACAATGACGCAATATGTAATTTTATTTTAACCCTTATCTTTGTTGAGAAATGCGTTAACAAAAGTACGCTGTCGGATATAGACTGAATCCTTTATTTCATTACTTACCCTCATGCATATAACACTATATTAAAACTACCCACAACCCCCTTTTTTATTTTATGCAATATACATATGAAACCTTTAGAACGGAAAGTAAATCATGACAATCATGACATTATTCCCATAACTGTATTTGGTGTTGTAGCCCTTAGTGTATATATAGTATATATTAACGCATTCGGCCACCTCCGTCTCAAACCTGGTATAACGTATATAATCTGTGAAACTTTCATCCCCGATTTCTTGATTCCAGCAAGCACGTGTTCGAAGTGCCAATGGCGTTCTGCGTGTCTCAAGAACGGACGTCGGGCGGTGAGGCCTGTGCCACCGACTGCTCGGGGCAGAAGGAGAAGGTGGTCTGCGGGTCTGATGAAAATGTTTACCGGAACGAGTGTGAGATGAAAATGCTGAACTGTGGGTAGGTTTATCTGTTGGTACACTTTAAGATATCTGTTGT
Organism: Apotomis capreana; assembly: GCA_947623375.1. Taxonomy (NCBI): domain Eukaryota; kingdom Metazoa; phylum Arthropoda; class Insecta; order Lepidoptera; family Tortricidae; genus Apotomis; species Apotomis capreana. The sequence continues at coordinate 11,903,773 of OX392518.1, forward strand.
ACTTAAGGTTGATCAAGCCAGTGGACAATTCTTGGCAACTCCATTGAGTAGGTCATCTAATCAAAAGAGTTTGCTTACATGAGAAACGCTGAAAGCAACTACCTAAAGCGCAAATTAAGTTAGCTTTCTGTGGTACCATGATGGTCATGTTTATCACGTGATATATCATTAATAAAGCATCTGCGACTCTCCTACTCAAAATAATTAGCGAATGCTTTATTATCACATATCTATCGAGTGAGAAACGCAACGCTGGTGTCAGTGTAAAATCGTATACTATTAAGTTCGTTTCATGCCACCTCAGTCCCTTATCCTTGTTCAGAAATTGTACTCTTGACACAGGATGATATAGAATAAAAAATTCTTTCGTTCACGTTGCCGCCATTTACCTACTTGCTGCGCCAGCATCGAGAACTGTGTCCCGCCGAAAATCGCCTCTTGTACCTCTTAAACTCGCTCTTAGAATCGGCACCAAACTGTGATGTGTTTGCAGGTGGATGGTTGGTTCTGTGAGATGATAGATGAACGGCCTTCGTCAGTATATTTCTAATTATTCATTGTTGTTATGTTTGTATAAAATCTGTATGTATTTAATCTTAGTTCCACAGTGCTTTGGTTTTACTGTTATGCTGTGAAATAGAATGAATTAAATAAATAAATGACACTAACGCGTTTACGTTCTCTTCAAGTTTAAAACCAATCTTACCTAATCCACAGAGTAAGCAACAGGAAGATAGTGAAGAAGGTCGACATGGAGAAATGCCGCGCGAAGATGAACAAATGCCAGAAGGTGAAATGCCCGAGCGAGCCCGACCCGGTCTGCGGAACCGATGCGAATGTGTACACTAATCCCTGCCATCTCAAGGTTGCTACGTGCCTGTAAGTAGTCAGCTAGTCATCGAATAACTTGGCAATAAAAACCGGCATTTAGAAAATAATGATTATCCAAGTAGAGATATCCTTGTGTTGTGTAAGACGCGTCTTCTCCGAAAGGTCTCAATGTCAAAGTGTCTGAAGATTATATTAACACGTTCACTGTCTGTGCCCCACATGGGGTCACGGCAAACCTCTACTGCAGAGATGTAAGGTTCACATGTGAAACTGGGACAGCGAACGTATCAACAGCCCATTGTACTGTAATAGTATTTTACTGCACTTCTACTATAAACCGATTAACTATACATATAATAGTCTTTTACGCGTCACCCTAGGCCGTAAGTGGTTATGTCACTTCCTGGCCAAGGCAACACGTAAAACTTTAGATAAACCACGAGCGGTAATTGAGAAAGCCCCAGATCGCATATTTATGGCACTCACCTTCAGTTCGGGCCACAAACACCTGCGATCTGGGGCATTCAGGAATTCACCGCCCTAGGTATGTAATTAAAACTTTACTTGGTCTGACTTTGCGTAACAGGCACTGCAAACATTTCCTGAACAATGCTAGGTCAGCTGTTCCACGAATCGCATCAAAAACTCCTATCAGGAACGTCGTTAGTTCCACTTCCACCAAACTTGAGCAACCCTTTAAAGTGGCATTTAATAAACCAACTCACCCATCTCACTCCTGTGGCGCGGAGATAATCCCATTAGCGGGTTATACTCCCACAAAAAGTCCGACTCACTGGTAGTGAGGGTTAAACAACCCTGATACAGTTCAAGTCATGTCTCAAAAAAAAAACTCTCTAAGCGAATGTTCCTTTCCCACAGCAAAGGAGTGCAGCTGGCGCACTTCGGTAACTGCACGCTGTTGCCACGACTCGAAATTGACTGCCCAGAGAGCTGTGATAACGCTGTCGAGCAACCTGTATGTGGTTCCGACGGAAATGTATATAAGTAAGTCTTTTACACCTATACAATACACCTACATAAGTATCTACTTTTGATACGAATTTATACATTCTTTTTTTATGATGATCATCATCATCAGCCTATTTCCGTCCACTGTGGAACATAAGAAGCTGTCCCAAAATGACTACTAAATTCTTACTAAACTTTACTTTTTAACTTTTTCCAGGTCGGAATGTGAGCTCCGCCGTCTGACATGCGGTCAGCACGTCGTCACAGTCTCAGCGTCCCACTGTCGAACCACAGCGCTGTGCCATGAGTCATGCCCTGACACCCCCGCCTTTGTTTGCGGGTCCGATAACCGATTCTACAAGAACGAGTGTCTCATGATGAAGGAAAACTGCGGGTTAGTATAGCAGTGTCATTGGTGTAGATGTTAAGAACCGTAAGGAGAGGCGACCGAGTAGGGCTGTTGCTGTGACTTCGCTTGTCGCTCGACTCAGCATCACCTGTCTTGCTCGCACGGCATAGAAAGGAATGAGACAGGTAGTATATGTCGCGCGACAAAGAGTCGCGTGTCACAGTTATGAGGTCAAGTCAAGTCAACGTCAATCAGTTGACGTGCAGAAAGGGGACAAATCCCTCTGAAATTCCGGCTTTTCTCAGTTCCCAGCTCGTAGTGGAAATACCTATGTAGCACTCGATATTGCCGACACAGAATAACAGTTGAATAACACAAGTCGCCCCTAGCGTTACTTGCATTTCCTATGTTAACTACTAAGTACTAGGTGTTACAACCACGGGTATGGGCTTTAGCCTGGTCTAGCAAACCTCTCCAGTCCTATCTATTTGTGACTTTCCTTCTCCAACTTATCACCCCTAAGATCTTGCTATCCTGTTCGACGCCGTCCAACCAACTGACTTTTGCGATCCTAAATAACGTTTGGCATGGATGTACTGGCATTGTACCGTTTGGAAAACTACATTTTGTAGTATTAGGGTGGTCGAATATAGTTGTGACTAGGAGCTCATAATGGTATTATTTCCCCACAGCAAACACGTGTTTGTAGTCCCACTGAAGCGCTGCCTGGCCCGCTTCCAGTACTCCGGCTGTGCACGCGTGTGCCCGGCCGAATACGACCCCGTCTGCGGAACTGACGACAAGACTTACTCCAACAAATGCTTCCTGGAGATGGAGAACTGTCGGTCTAGGTACGTCTTCAATTCATTATACCCTAGTATTTATTGGACTCGTGTACCCGCCTGAACACGTCCCCTTTGCGGAACTGATGATAAGACTTGCTCCAAAAAGTGATTCTCGTAGCTGGAAAACTGACGATCTAAATTTTTTATTGCACAATAGAAATACTTAATGTACATAAAGTCATTAGGCATTTTCCATCATCTATGATTCAAAACAAAAAAAAATATCCATCCGAGTACAAGCGACCCCGCTGTGAAACTGACGATAAGTCTTACTCTAACAAATGCTCTCTGGCAATAGAGAAATGCCGGTCTAGGTACGCTTTTTGTTTATGATAGCCTGGTATTTATTGAATGCATATATTACCTGATATACCTGCGGAACTGACAACAAGACTTACTCCAAAGAAGCACTTCTTGGAGATGGAAAATTGCCGATGTAGGTACGCCTTTAGCCTATGTTAGCCTAGTACAGAGATAGGTACTGGGTGTTCGTCTGAGTATGAATATGATCCTGGAACTGTCGATAACAGTGGACAGTAATGTAGCTCTTATTCTGACTTGTCATTAATCCATAATAATTATCTTCCAGGAGTTTGGTGTCACTGAAATATCTGGGAACGTGCAGTGATCCGATCGCCGAGGAACCGAAGAACTATCTCTATCGATAGGATATATCGACTATCGATAATCACCAGTCATATCGACATTTCACTTCCATATCGTTACGTATTGGGATGTATTCCATTTTACATTAGTGCCAACTCTTTTTATAATAAGTAAGAAATCTTACCCTGGGAAAGAGATGTATCTATTAAACCATGGGTAATAAATAAAAGTACGTTAGTGAAGTTTGGAAGTTGTATGGCTCTCAGTAGGGTCAGGTCAGGCAAATTTAGAGAAGTATATACGATCAAATAAGAGATGTCATTTGAGCCAAAGGACTAGTGGGCGTTAGTCATCTAAAGCCGAAATTGATAAATGATAACTGCCAAGAGCTCAAGACAATTTCGCCATGTCCTGTCAAAGTTATTAACAAAGTATTATTTTACACGTGTTAGTGTTACGGTCAACAACCGTTTAACAAGCATGATTAATGTGATTATCATACCTAGGATAACTCGGGGCACGTTCTAGGGATAGGATATCGATAAAAAAGATGTCGATATAATTAAATGAATATATGTGCTCAATGAACATTCTGGATTACTATAAAGAGGTTCGATGTCATATCTGATCTGATATCGAGCCTCTTAAATTAAGATAATAATAGTATGAGGATGCCATTTCAATGAAAATGTCAATTTACGTATATTAGATTTAGATTAGATTTAGATTTATTTATTTCATAATATAAAATGTCAGTATAAATTACGCTAAGACAATTTACATGCATTTATACTATGATCGTCATAAAGATAAAAATGAGATAATATAATAATAGTCAAAAACATAACAATTGATTGTAACAAAAGATATTTACATGTCATAATCATAATGCAGCTAAATGTGGTTACAATATAAGAATATCTCCTTAAGGGATTGTCAAAAACTCTAAAAAATACCAACTACCAGCAATATTTATACACGGTGCTAAATACAAACATTATTATTATTATATATTACTATGTCAAATAATTTGAAATTAAATATGTCAAAGGTGTCTCCTTGGAGGATTGTCAACAATGTACTACAAGAAACCAAAAACAATATAAAATGAAATATAAATTATTTATCCATGTACTCATTTACTGAGTATAATGGATTATCCAATAAAAAGTTTCTCAATTGATGTTTGAACTTCTCGTCTGACGCTTCAGTTCGCAACTCGTCGGGTAGATGTTCATAGAACGTTGGGCCGATGACGCGTGGGTTTTTTTTTTGCCAGTGCCATGCGACGCGGGACTGTCCTAAGTCTCCCCGTAGAACGTATTAGTTTGCCCGATACCTCGACACGTGCAAACATTGACAAATTATTTCGTACATACATTAATACCTCGAATATATAAAGTGAGTAGTGAGTCATAATGCGGTACTTTATGAAGAGATCCCTGCAAGAATACCTGGGTTCTACTCCGGCCAGTATTCGAAGTGCTCGTTTTTGGAGTGTCAAAATTCGCTGAGCATCAGTGGAATTTCCCCAAAAAACAGTACCGTATGACATAATAGAATGAAAATGTGCGAAATATACAGACTTTAATGCATTACTTGATATTAACGGTTTTAATTTCTTTAAAGCAAAGACAGCACTACTCAACTTGTCGCACAGCATGTCTACATGGCACTTCCAGTTCAAGTTGGAGTCAAGCATGAATCCAAGAAACCTGCATTCACTACACAATGGCATCGGGACGGCTTTAATGCATGGGGGCATTGCGATGTCCCGGCCCGAGAATACCATGACATTAGACTTTGATACGTTTAATAATAAGCCATTCGACGAAAACCATTTCTGCAGTTGGACACAAGCTTCATGAATTTTACCGGCAAGCTGTTCGTATGTTTTTGCGCTGACTATGACTGTGGTATCATCTGCGAAGAGCACCGATAGGCCATTCTTGATTGCCGAGGGTAGATCGTTAACGAATAACGTGAATAAGACATTTCCAAGGGCTGATCCTTGAGGGATACCCAGCCTTACGCAGGCGACATCTGAAATTAACATTTTGCCATTGGAAGACACTTTTACAACCTGTTTACGAAATTATGAAAATTATTTTAAAATAAACATGTAAATACACGTTTTAATATGTTTATTTTTTCATTTGAAAATGTGGAGAAATAAAGTAATATTTAATTATGTCGATGACATCTAGATGTTGACAGTAACATCGATATATTTTTTTGTCGATAAAATATTTTGCTACGTCACTTTCGTATAGGTGCCCCGAGGTATCCTAGGTATGGTGATTATCCATTAATAAGTAACTGAGCAGGGCAGGAACTTAGTCCCCTGGCTCACTCTCTAAAACTAAATTTTTTGAGGATTATATTTGCCAAAAATATTAAAATTGGCAGCCCTGGTAACAAACAGGCTCAAATTTAAGCTGTATCAGTGCTTATGCAGGCTAATGCTACTTTAGAGTCGCTACATTCATGTAGGCTATCGTGACAAAGACAATAAAAAAATCGTAAGTTTTCTAAGAAATTTAATCACTATTATACTATAACTGTCCCCTGGTTCACGGCACAGAATAACAACGAAGAAAAGTCCACCCAAGTAGTTCCATACAACTTCTGAATCCCACTAAACATAGTGACCAACTCAATGAAATTCGTCTTCCAATGTTGTATTCAATGTTATCTTTACAATTCAATATAAAATAAATAAGTACAAATATAACGTTGCTAACTTCCGTCATGTGACGTCACGAAACTGACGCAATAATGGCTGATTATTTACAAAAGATTTACATTTTACATCTAAATTGCTTATCAGTTTTTAGGGTTTCGTACCCAAAAAGCCGAAAGGAAACCCCAGTGTTTGTCCGTCTGTCACAGGACTGTACCTTTCGAACTGCAATAGGCCAAGTAGTAAACAGGCTATATAAAAAGCCTGTAGAACCATTATAACTCTAAATTACGCTGTGTAAGGGATGTATAAATGGTTTAAAGTTTTCGCATAATGACGTGCCTTACCATGGCCGCTACAAAAGAAATACAGTCCGACCAAAAAGAGTAGAAATTAAAAAGTGGCAATATTCTAGTGTCGTCCCCGTTTTCTTATATTCATTAGAAAGGGAGGACACTACAGTATTGCCACTACTTTTTGGTCGGACTGTACTTAAGGCAAAACATATTTTATTTCTTACCTTGTTTGCTCTAACGGTTTAATGGTAATAGAAAGAAACTTATTGCATAGAGTATTATGGCCACTATAACAACATAAACTTAAAAGTTGAAATAAACTTTTTTTATTATTCTATGGTACGGAACCCTACGTTCGCGAGTCCGTCTCGCACTTGACCGGTTTTTATCTATTAAGTAACGACGTTAAGAACTAAGTTTTGACTGTTTAATTTATTTTCTATTTATTGTCTAACCTTAGTTTAAGATTTTGTAAATATTTAGTGAATTCTTTAACATCTATTTATTTTATTTGTAACTAAGATTATTTTATTAGAACACTGCATTTAAATGGAAAAGACTTGTATTTAATTAAAATTAACTTACGCAATTCATTAAACTTCAAAAATATTGAAATAAATATTACTGTCAATAGATTCTTAAGATTTGATAAATATTTTCACGAAAGGAAGTCCAGTTAAAAAGCGGTTACATTACGTAACAAGGGTGGTAAACGAGGAATTACAAACGAGTGTCTATTAGAAGGCGATGGATTTAATGACACGAGTTTGGAGTTCCTTTACACCAGAGTCACGTACAACGTTTTCCATCACACTTTTGAGGAAATAAAACAAAAATAATAAATAGTATTTGTATAGAATCTTTTTATCGATTCTATATTTTTTATGTGGTAATACCACATTTTTATTTTTATAAATAATGACACAAAGGTAAATTAAGAAAGAAAAATTGAATGCGATCTACTACACCCCGCTTCGATTGTAGTAGATCGTATTAAATTTTTCTTTCTTAATTTACCTTTGTGTCATTATTTATAATAAATAGTAGTCAATACCAAAATTACTTACCACCCGGTTTTCTAGCATGTTAATTCTTTATTTACGAGCAAGTGTGGGAAAAAATACTTACCGCCCTAGAGCGTAATTTACGACTAACCGCTCGGTTTTCTAGCATGTAAACCCTTGATTTACGAGCAAATGTGATGAAAAAAACATTACGAGTAAGTGCAAAATTAAGTCGTTCACAAAAAATACTAGGTACTGGACATCATTTTGTGTAATTTAACGTCTATTGATTTTCATCCCTAATATTTCTATCTAAAGTATAAAATCACAGCCACTGCCTATTGCCGCCATACTTGTTGGCTGCAAAAAAGTTAAATGTTTTGTTGTTGTAAAGTTTTGCTTGTTTGCTGAAGCGAGCGGACAAAATGAACCAATCAGATTCCGTATTTTTGAAGTCCAAAAGAAGTGCGTTTAATACTGAGGAATGTGATTGGTCCATATTACACAGCTCCGCTCCAGTGGAGCCTTAATCTGGAGTAAAATTGTATGTATTTGACAGTTATTCCTTCCATACATACTTCAAAAGGTGTATGAAATGACAGTTACTCAGATCACTTGTCATCATGGTTTGACCCTACCTCCACACTATTTGCGAAGTTGACCGAAGTTGGCCGAGGCAAAGTTGCCCGAAGTGGTTTCCGAAATGAAGTGCAGTCCTCACTATCATATTCGCCCAACTTCGCTAGTAGTGTTGAGCTGGGGGGTAGTATCACATCGCTTTGTTTAATCTGTTCAAAGTAAATATACAGTTAAAAGTGTGAAAGTTAGCATTGTTTACTATGAAATAATAACTATTAGTGGTTGTATTAAATGCTTATCTTAATAATACTCTGTATACGCTCAAGTGTTTTACTATTTTAAATAACAAACCGATTATTAAATTAAAACAATTTTCTACTTTGTTTCATTGAAATTACACGATTGTCATCACATCCCGGGGTTTTGGATGCACGAATGATTTCACACTATAGTGGGTAAGGACCAAATGCTTTGCAAAAACTGTCATACATTAATGTCCACCTCATCTCAAACTAAAAATAGAACATTTATCGTTAATTTGTAGAGTAGAAAAACACGCCAAATAACAGTTCCTATTAACCCAATCATCAATAAACGAATTGATTTTCAGAATAGTTAATAAAAAAAATATTCAGAAATATACTTTTTTATCTTTATTATATTTCCCATACAAAATGAATATGTCCGTACTCTGCTTTCTCGAGAATTATATTGATTTTGTTTTACAGTACGAACGCCTTAACCATTTAACTTATACAGTGTATTTGTATATATAGTCTTAGGTTTTGTTAAGACGCAGGTATAGTTTAATATTCGATATCCTTCATCATTTTAAATTTTGCGGCTATTTTATGCATGTCCCAAATTGTGCCTGACGCACCTATGACTGGTTTGTTTACGTTGGACTGACGGGTACAGCACAGCGTTGGATTGACGAACAACGCTGTACTGACGGGCAGGGATTTTAGTAATAAAAACTTCTTGCTGATCTTCACACCGGGGAGAGAGTTGGGCAGGGATTTCTTCTTGTAACTTGTAGCTTGCTGGATCGAATAACTGCCGGTACGGCGCAATGTATCGCCTTTTATTTCAATCCGTGCCTCCCCCTCTCCTGCCACAACACTTTATTATTATTAATTTTGTTTACATTTTACAATCTCGGTACAAACATTACTTATTTTAACTTATCTCTATACAATAATAATTATACCTTATACCTAATACTATTCTAATGAGATTCCAATTGGTAAACACTAAATAAACACTAGATTAGATCCTAATTTCGACTAGGAAACGACATGCGCAGGCGTCAGCGGGGCGCGGGTGGGAGCGGGGCGTGGCTTCCTCGCCTCCCGACCCTTTTCGGCGCTACCTCCCCTCTGACGCCCGTCAGTCTGCGGGATGTCGTCGTGCTGTTAGGATCTAATCGTTATAACTTAGTACTTATACAAATACTAAGCTATACTATGGGGGAATGGAATGCAATCAGGATAATTATTTATTTCCTTAGCCTATCCTACTTAACCTACACGTTTATTCACTTATTATACTACTAAAGCGTCATATTTCTTATAGCTAACAAACAACAACAAAAACGTAATATTTATTGAACATAAGATAACAAAACAAAACATAACTTCTTAATTAAATTGCCATCGTTGGGTTAGCCGGGCTGCACACAAATATTCTTCCATTGTGCAACCTCCAGTTGTGCGACGACATTACACGGAACTTACAACGCTATTCCCAGTAGATTCTTCAATTATTTTAATGGAACACTGACTCCGAACTTGCAAGCTTGACTTCGATAGTGCTGCCATGTTGTTTTTACTGACAGTCGAGCATCGTGTTGGTGGAAGCTCCGCGTACAGTTAAAATTCTGTGACTTCTTATGTAATTTTTTTGTTTTCCATCACGCTTTCTCTGCTTGCGAACGATTAACTGCAAACTATAATAGTATATTGCTGCTACACATCAAAGTTCACTAGTAATACTCGTTTATTTTATTGAGTGTGAAACATTTCTGGTTAGGTCGTGAAGTATTTTGCCTCCATTGTGCGACGAGTGACAGAACATTGTGCGACGAGTGACACAACATTGTGCTACGTGTCACAACGGAAATTCGTCGAAACGAAGACAACGTTACCAATTGTGCTTATTACAAGCTTTTATTTAGTTTCACCTGTCCCGATGTTTATTTATTATTCATCTTCAAACCTTGTACACGTACATTCACAATTTTACTGTGCTACTTTTTTCCGGTGTGACACATTCCATTGTGATTTCCGTTGTCCAACGACGCAAAGAATTTGGTACTAGTCTGTTTTATAGACTTTTAGGTATTTTTTTTTTAAACAACCCATCAGATAAGCCTCGCTGACCTCCTGGAGCACCATGACGGCAGAGCTCTGGACACGCAGGTCGGTCTTGAAGTCCTGGGCGATCTCACGGACCAGACGCTGGAAGGGAAGCTTGCGGATCAGGAGCTCCGTGATCTTCTGGTAACGACGGATCTCACGAACAGCGATTCCGGGCCTGTAACGATGGGGCTTCTTGACACCACAGGTGGCGGGCGCGCTCTTGCGGGCCGCCTTGGTGGCGAGCTGCTTGCGGGGAGCCTTCCCACCGGTTGATTTACGAGCGGTCTGCTTGGTACGAGCCATCGCGTAATAGAATTACAAACGTCCGGTCACGAGTATTATATATATATTAATCCAGGAATGGCAGCTCTCAGCTTTTGCCAATGTCAGTTTTTAGTAAACTTTATAAAGAATAATAAACCATGATTCTATATATTCGTATCAAAAAAATACACCATAGCAAAATAACATTAACGAGCGAGAATAACGTGACCGTTAACCGGAGAGTCTTTGACCGGAGCTGTCAAATTGACAGCAAGCAATAGCGAATGTCAAACCGACAAAGTTAAGAATCAAGTAAGGTAGGTTATCAAAATGGTACATTAACAGCCTAAAAAGAGCATAAATATTCAATTGAATGCGGTCGATACTAATTGATAATAGAGTCTGTCTAATGAAAGCTGAACCTGCGAAAAAGCGGCAAATTTAAAAAATCATTACATGGTATTACCTATCAAAGTAGGAATAAACGATTTTGATACTTTTCTTTATTTTGGTGGGTACTAAGGGAGAGGAAACGCCTAATATTTTATGAACATTTATTTATGTATTTGATTTTATGGCACAAAATAATAAACTTATCGTACAAATGGCGGACTTAATGCCGTAAGGCATTCTCTAACCTCTCAACCTTTGAACTAAGCAGATAAATTATGTGCATTACAACAAACTTAAAAACAAGTTTCACTAGATATATACTTAAATAAATAAAAACATAGTCTTATAATGTATACATGTTATACACACACATACACACTTTTTTTGTCGGGGTTAAAATAAAAAGTCATAAACTAAAGTTAAAAGTTTTATTTATTTTAAGAAATATAATCAAAATCGGTTTCTAAAAACTCTACTTCCATTGATTCATCTGAACTACTGTCAGACTCATCATCATGCACGCTTATAATAAATGATTCCAGGTTTTCGGTTATTCCATCCCTGGCTTTGTACTGAGCTTCAATATTAAGCACATGATCAGTCATTTTCTTCCAATGCTCTGATGTTATGCTCTTAAAAGCCTCTTTAATATTTTTTTCCATTTCAGCTGCTGATCCAGCAATATTTTTACTTGCAATTTTTCTCTTCGCCGAACTCCATATTAATTCGATTGGGTTCAGATCACAATGATAGGGCGGAAGTCGCAAGACCTCATGACCATGCTTTCTTAGAATTTCGTCTGCTTCGTAGATTGGGTCCGGTTTGTGTTTCTGTACCAATACAAGAAGTTCTGCAAAGGTATGATATTCCTCGTAGTGAATTTGATTCACACGAAGCCACTCTTTTATTTCTGCTTTGCGGGTGTTGGTATTTGGAGGCTTATTAATTTGCACCGTATGGTAGCTGGCATTGTCCATGACAATCACGCTCGGTTTAGTCAAGTTCGGAATAAGTTTCTCATGTAACCACTTATTAAAATTTGTGGCGTTCATATCATGGTGGTAGTCGGCTTTAATTGATTTTGTGCTAAATGTTAATAACGCATTAGGCACAAAACCATTTTCTGATCCAGCGTGAACAATAATATATCGTTTACCGGACGAGATATTGTCAACTAGACCTTTGGTGGAAGGCCCTTGCCATGATCGTTTTAATTTGTAATTCTGGTGTACGTAAGTCTCGTCCAGGTATATTATTTGTTTACCTTCAGCACGTTTTGTTGCAATAGTCCGTAAGTAACGGTGTCGCCAAGCTGCAATGTCAAAGCGCTCAATAAGAACTGAGCGTTGATTAATATTTTGTTTAAATTCGTATCCCGTCGCATGTAATATTCGGCGTAAAGTTTCAAGGCATCCGGTAAAATTGATGCTTTCTCTCAACTCTGCCAATAAGCACCGGAGTGTAGGCACTTGCTTCTTTACGATATAAAATTCGTTGATTTTATTTCGGATGGCTTGGATGTCAAAGCTATCTAAATTAGATACTGTGGCCTTATGAGGTCGCTTTTTTCCTGGGGTACTGAAGACACCACTGTTTACTTTTCCTTCATTCGTTTATTCTCTTCAAAGTTGAAACACTGAGATCAGTTATTGACGATATTTCCTCTAAATACTTGTTTTGACTTAGCAATTCGTTTTGCTCCAACTCTTTCAGCTTCCCAAGATTATCCAAAAGGAGTTGTTTTTCTTCAGAGTCGTCAAGTTTATCTGAAATGAATACATCATTTATGAAAAAATTAAAAAGAAATATCAATTCAAAAAGATAGTTTGGACGGGAAAAGATATATTGTGAATCTTTGGATTGAAGATAATTATAGAAATAATAAGTATCAAAATTAATATGCCTTACTAACCTACAAATGCAGTCACCACATTTAAACACTCTTTTTTCTGTTTGAACAAGGCTTCCCTCTCCTCTTGTTTTTGTTTGCTTTTGCTTATCATAGTAAAAATTATCTGACGCACACTGTCGTCCCTCCTATGCAATATCAGTATGAAATGCTAATTGCTGGGTTCACATATACAAATGGGCGACATGAAAGTATATAAAGTAGGTACACACTTATTATCATTAGAATGGAAAGATGAGTCGACCAATTTTATTCCACTCTTAACTCAATTATGTGTATCCGAATAATATTTATTTTATTTTTTATTTTTATTTTATTCAACAAACAAATTACACAGCATTACAGCATTATGCTAGGCACTGTGAATTTAATAATAATACCTAAAATAACAATTAACACAGATAATAACAAACTTTCACGAATCACTAGGAGGACGTTCATCCATCGCCTCACAGAACTTCAGACATTCATCACATATAACCTTCCAGCTACTTGCAAAAACATCGCAATCAGGTGCTGATGCGAGAAGCGCATTCAGATCTCGCAAAGCACGGACCGATGGTGATTTTCTGTGGGATACCGTGCGCGCCCTCGGAACTTCCAGCAAGTGACGAGCACGTGCTCGGAGATTAAAGTTGGATTTAGACAGTGAGGGCACAAGCAAGCATACAAATTGCGAAACCAATTCCGGACAATCCGAATCACCTCGTAAGATACGGCACGCAGTGGTCAGAAGGCTATGATTTCGCCGCACCTCAAGGGAATTAAACCCTAACATGCCCAGCAGGAATTTAGTTGGGTACAAAAATGGATAGTACCCGTAAGTTTTCCTGTACAAGAAACGCAAAAAAGCTTTTTGGACTTTCTCCAGAAGCAGGGCGTAAGTGACCTCATGAGGGTTCCAGACAACAGAAGCTGCCTCCAGTTTGCTTCTGACTAACGAGGTGTAAATGAGTTTAATCGCCATGGGATTATCAAAGTCACGGGCATTTCGAATTACGAATCCCAACTTTCGATAGCAGCTGGCAGCTAATGTCCTCATATGCTCATGAAAGTTGAGATGCACGTCGAACATTATGCCTAAGTCCTTAACAGAGTCGACACGCGTAATGGGTTCAAGGCCTAACTGATATTGTGCATGTACAGGGTCATGCGCGCGGCTGAAAGTCATCACTGAGCACTTTCCAGTATTAAAAAGAAGCTTGTTTTCAATGCTCCATTGATAAACCCGGTTGATGTCTTCCTGAAGTGATTCGCAATCGGACAACTGTTGCACACCATAAATGAGCTTCAAGTCATCAGCGTAGAGTAAGCATCTGGCATATGTAGTGACTGTTGCCAAGTCATTTATCATGACTCCGAATAAAAGTGGCCCTAAGATCGAACCCTGGCTGACTCCAGAACGTGTGTGATAGGATTCGGAAACAAAGCATCCATGTTGCACAAACTGCAGCCTGTCGCGCAGATAGCTTGCAAAGAACCGTAGTAATGTCGGTGAGAAACCTAGATTACATAATTTACTCAGAAGCAAGTCGTTATCCACGCGATCAAAAGCTTTTTTAAAGTCAAAGTACAACACATCAACTTGTATCCCTTTATCCAAATGTTCAGAGATGTAGTCAACCAGGGTTAGCAGATTCGTCTCGACCGATCGCCTAGGCCTAAACCCGTGTTGCGAGTCTGAAAGGAAAGGTTTTAATTGAGGGGAAACGAGTCTGCTAATGATCGATTCGAACAGCTTTGCAGTTGAGGAAAGAATAGCTATTGGTCGGTAATTTTCAACCATGGTCGTGTCGTTGGTCTTGGGAATAGGGCGCACCCGAGTGACCTTCCACTGACGCGGGTACTCGCCAGTGCGCAGTGCCAGGTTAAAAATGTGAAGTAATGGCGGTGTTAACCATTCCTTGCAGCCTTTTAGGATAAAAGCAGGGAGACCGTCAGGCCCAGGGGAGCTTTGGGGCTTTAAATGTTTTATGCCAACCTCCACCTCCTCGGCTGTAACTTTATCAATGTGTATATAATTGGCCGTACACGTCAGATCGTCGCGGATGATCTTTTCATAGTTAAGGTGGGGGATATTAGGAAGGAAGACATTTGAGAAGAAATTAGAGAACGCTTGGGCCGCCTCAATGCCTTCATATACCTGCCCTTCGTAAGCCACCTGAGCCTCAAAACCACCCTTCGATCTCATGCTGTTTACATGCTGCCAAAATGCCCGAGGATTTGAAGTGATTTTAGATTGAACACCGCTAACGTATTCGTCATACGCCTTTGATGTTCTACGCTTGATGTCTGCCCTGAGACAGGAAAAGTCGGCATATACAGCACGATCACCAGAACGTTTCCATTCGCGATGTAAAACTGCTTTCCGCTCAATATCTTTTATTAAATCCGCGGTGAACCAAACTGGGTAGCGTCTGCAGGGTTTATTAGACCTTATCTTCTTGGGTATGCATTCATCAAAAATGCGGTAAATTTTTTCATAAAAGATCTCGACAGCAATGTCGACATTAGACGCCTGCAAGACTTCCGTCCAAGACTCTTCGGATACCAATTGGTAAAGAAGTTCAGCACACTTGGTAGTCGTGCCTCACTCCTGTGGCTGTGCCACACACATACAAGATTCGGTTTTACCTGGTGCCTTTCCATATCTAAATTGCCTCTGTGTGGTTGCTAACCCACTTACACTGCAGAGGAACTCTCATGATAATCAATGGCTATGCACCTCCAGTTGGGCAACGGTCGACTTGCTCCGGTCTAGTCAGGGTACAATCCTGGTGACTCCAATCATACTTTGCTCATTAGTCACTTAGCCGGACGGGGAGGCTTTGCCTCCCCGGAGACCTCCACCTTCCCCATAGTCTCGCCTCGGTTGCTCCAACTCAGTCGACCGTGCCAGTGTGTTCCCGGACACACCTCACATGCATGGGAGCTCCAGGCTTCCCTGTCCAATGTCCTTGACTACCAAGTGTGCTGTGCACTGCAAGATTGGACTAATACTAACAGAAAGAACGATATGCTTTAACCGTCTCCTCATCTTTCCACCTTATGATGCACTTTTAGGTCGACATAATGATATGGCAAAGTAAACACTCACCTGGTGTTCTCTATGGGACATAGGCCTCCTAGAAGCTCGTAGCTTCTAACTCGTCTTACGACCACGATTCCTGCTCCACTCTTCCTCGTGTTCACGGCAGCTACACTCCCGCCATCTTTCTACCACAGTACCAACATGCAAAAAGTTAGTCAAAGCCAAGCATGGTGTTACCACACTACAAAATATAGATTGACATTACTAGTGTTGATACATACCGATTATTACATGGCGAATCGCGCTGCGCGCGACACACACCACTTTTAATTGTTTTACCCATGTTTCAGCAGTAAACTTTCGAAAGATCTCTTCTATTTGACACTCGAATGCAACCTCAAACTAACCTCAACAACAACGACTTTGCTAGTCAATGTCAAAATGACATTTTAATAGTGTTGCCGCTCAAATAATCGATGGGTTCAGCTTTCGTTAGACAGACTCTAATAATATGGTACGGGACCCCGCATTCAGCCGCTGATTTTTGACCATTAATAGTTGCTATTTGCAATATGTCATTTTAAGTTTTATGCCGGAATTACTGGATCGGAAAGTAAAGATTGCGTTACCATCTACGTAGTAAGAAACCTTCATTTTGGCATCTTCGCCGCGGTCCAGCAGCCACTGCCCGCCTGCGCCCGGCCGAAAATAAAGAAAAAAAATGAAAAAAAAGGTTCACGTGCGCCCGGGGCTGCGCCCTGTAACGAGTGACAGTTGACTTTGAAGTTTCTAGTGTTTATTATTATTATTATTATTATTATTTATTAGAACCATTAAATGAGTAACATTACAGATTTCTCCATTGCGTTACATCGATTCTTAATCTAGGCTAACACTAATATTTAAAACTAACACAAACACAAATCCATGCTAACGTCCTTCTATCACTCTCTTCCACTCGATCATCAGTCGCGCTATCGCTGTCACAAACACATCGCACTGCGGTGACGCTGCGAGTACCGAGTTGAGCAGAGCGGTCGCGCGGGGGATGGGCGAGTGGTGGTACCATAGATATATATATTCGATATCATTGGGTGGTACAGGTTTGTACGTGAGGGAGCTACTGCTAGAAGTGGCACTTCCCGCCGCCTGTTGCGGTAGTCGTCGGGCACTCTTAGCTTAAGTACCCTCTCCAGAAGACTTACACTGTCGATCTTATTCCTTAAAATGCTCAATATAAATAAGAGCAGGCTTATAGATCTACGCATCTCTAAGGATTCGAAACCTAGATATCCTAATAGGTACCGCGTCGGATATAGGTAGGGATAGTACTTATACAGTTTTTTGTACAGATCTCTAAGAAATCTTTTTTGGACTTGTTCCAGCATGAGACAATATTTGGCCTCATGTGGAGCCCAGACCACTGCATTCGTTTCTAAAATGCTACGCACCAGAGAAATATACAATGTACGCGTCGCCGTCGCAGTCAGTGGTGCGGCGTTACGTAACACGAACCCTAATCTCTGATACGCAGACTTAGTAATAAGGCGTATATGAGGACGAAAAGTGAGACACGTGTCGAAGGTAACCCCTAGATCGCGCACCTCGCTCACCCGTGCTATCGCCGCTCCTGCCATGATATATTCGTAATTGAGGGGCGCCGCGGAGCGCGCGAACGACATTATCTCACACTTGTCCTTGTTAAACAAGAGTTTGTTCGTGATGCTCCACTTGCTAACCGCATCTATATCCTTCTGCAAGGCATGACAGTCCCGGATGGATTTAACGGGCATGACCAACTTTACGTCATCAGCAAATAGCAGTATTGTGGCGCTGCTAACCACCTCAGGGAGGTCATTTATGAGTATCAAGAAAAGGAATGGCCCTAAATTTGAACCTTGACTTACCCCAGAACGAGTCTGATACGGCTGTGACTGGTAGGGGCCATACCTCACGAACTGTTTTCTATCCCCGAGGTAGCTAGCAAACAACCGTAAGAGCCGGGGACCAAAACCAATCATGCTCAGCTTTTCCAGCAAGATGTCGTTGTCAACTCGATCAAAAGCCTTTTGGAAGTCGAGATAGACCACATCCACCTGGTTTCGTGCGTCCAGCTCTCTCGAGATGATATCCACCAGCTCGACTAGATTAGTGGCTACTGATCTCTTAGGTAGAAAGCCATGTTGGGAGCTAGTAAGATACGGTGAGCATTGGGGCAGCAGGCAACTATGCAGGACCATCTCGAATACCTTGGCCAGGGCAGACAGTATGGCTATCGGCCGATAGTTCTCTATCCTCAACTTAGACCCTTTCTTTGGTATTGGGGTCACACGTGACGTTTTCCAAATTTGCGGATATTCCCCGGTTGAAAGTATTAAGTTGAAGATAAAGACCAGCGGATCGACCAAGTGCTCTATGCATCCCTTAATGACAAACGCTGGAACGCCATCCGGACCTGCCGATGCATCGGCTTTAAGGCGCTTAACAGCACGGTACACAGCATCTATGCTGATCGACCTGACATCGACATCTCGCCCTGCCGACAAGTTCTTCGAATCCACTCGCGTGGGGTCGAGAGTCGGCGAACTCGGTAAGAACACCGATTCGAAATGTGCGGCAAACGCATCAGCCGCACCAGCTCCACTGTACTCGGTTTCACCTCTTGTGACAGTGGGTTCGATACCACCTCGTACGCGTAACGTATTGACGTATTGCCAGAACTGCGACGGTTTTTTAGTGAGATTCCGAGATACGTCATTGACATAGTTATTATAGGCTACTTTAATGTTGCTTTTTATTTTAGAGCGCAAAACTTGAAATTCCCGGTAATCATTATCATTTTTGGATCGTTTCCACATCCGATGGAGATGGGCTTTCATCTTAATGTCACGGATAATTGCCTTCGTATAGTAGACGGGATATGTGCGACCACACGTTGGCTTCCGTATTTTCCTGGGAATGCAGCGATCGAATATACTATATATAGTGGCATAAAATTGATCAATACTAACACTGACATTTTCTGTAGCATAAAAATCGGTCCAGTCATGATCCCTGAATAAACAGTATAAGCAAGTGAAATCAGCCTTAGCAAAATTCCAGTCTCTGGAAGTATCTATATTCGAAGGGTCGGCTAATGTTACCTTAGAATGAAAGTCGTACTTTGCGTGTACAACGAGCGGCGGGTGGTGCGGGTCGATGTTCACGAGCTCCTCCCCCGGGGCCGCGCACCGCACACTGAGGGCACTGTCCATCTCGGCGCTCGCCAGCACCACATCTAGCATCCTTTCATTCTTATTATTCACACAGTTATAATGTGACAAATTACACAAAGACAAGAAACAACAATACAGGTTACAAACTATTTGGCTTGCACTATACAAATTCAGATCCCCCAGAATTAATACCTTTGCTTTAGGGTTATGCTTACAAAAGTTCTCTACACAATTAAACCATTCAGTGTACACTTCATCTGCTGCTCTAGGAGGGATATAGATAACACCAATGTAGATACAATTAGATTCTATATTACACTTCACCCAAAGATCTTCGCCGCGGGGTGATTCGTACTGCGACATGCGCTCTAGGCGAACGGGTAGCTGGGCTGCTAATAGAACTCCGCCGCCCGAGCGATCACCGCCACGGTCTCGCCGAAGCATTGTCCAATTGCCACAGCACAGTTCAGCATCCGCAACAGAGTCATCGAGGTTCGTCTCGGTGGCAGCTACAAGTGATAGGTAATCGGACAGCAGAAGGTTGGTTCTCCAATCATGTAACTTAGATTTCAGCCACCGTACATTTTGGTAATAGAGTTTTATGTCAAACTGCTTGGCTTTCGCGTCGGGGCTCGTATATTTACCTCTCGGGGCTCTCCCAATTTGTGGGTATTCACGATTACTAGTTCTGGCCGCTTCGGGCTCGAAATGACTGCCGCCATGGCTTGACAGCAATACCCTCCGCCCAATTACAGGGGTCCAAGACCCTTTCAAATAACCGCGATGGCGTGGCGATTTTGAAAGATGCGTAGTTACCTCTGGCTTGTAGTGCTTCAATTGTGCAGGTATTCTCGCCACATATTGCTTCAAGGTGAGTACGAACCATTTCCATCGTTGTTCCAATCTTAAGGTGATACACATGAATATACTTTGTTCTCTCCGATGCTTCAAGCTGAGTGGCACCGGGCGCGGCGGTGCCCCGCCTGACGCCCAGGGAATTACGTCGACGTTTGACCTCAGTCCAGACGCTAACATCGGGACGTGTACTAGCATCCACATCACTAGCACTGGACGTTTGCCTATTTTTTTCGTGACGGTCGAGTGAGGTATCGGCGTTTTCAGGCTTGGTGATTGATAACAGCGCCGCAGCCTGTACTGGTCCTGACGGGACAGGCTGTGGTGCTGATGGGCCCGGCTTAGATGGTACAATTTTCGATGGACCCGATTTAGTAGATACAATTTTCGGTGGGTCAGGGTTATAAATATTTTGCTTAAGTGGTCCGGCCTTCGTTTTCTTTGACTGCATGGTGTTCGGTGGATTGCCATCATTACACTCTAAATTTCTCGACGTATTTTCTTTAATTGATAATTCCAATTTAGCTTCAAGCTCTGATAGCCTGCTATTTAGCCGCGCTACTGCGTCGATTATAGTAGCAAACTGCTCTTTAATAGTATTGCTAACAACATCCATCAGGCGCCCGTTGAGCGCCTGCTGCAACTCATCTCGAATAATCTCTCTTATGCTGCTTGAACATAGCGAGTTGTCTTCTTCGATGTGGCAGGATACAGCATCAGAACCAGTCCTAATTGACTGATGCCGACGAAGCGTGATATTATCTACAGGAATCCCGCTCGATTTAAACATAGGTGAACTGATATTAATTGAATCGTCACAATTTTGATCTAGCGGGGGCCTTAAGTTGACGCCGGCTTCGACCAAACGTACCGGTGTATTAGTATTATCGACTCTCGGCTGCTTGCATACACATTGTAGACATTTCCAGCTGCTCGTGTCTGTCATTTTATCAGAAGATTCTTCACGAACGTTTGCGCACTGCAAATCGTATGCATCAGTACAAATAGAACAGATCCGGTACTTTCCCTTTATGTTTGTTTATGTTTTGTGTTCATTTTTGTTAAGTTTTTTCTTATTTATTTGTTACTTAGCGTAAGTTTACCCACTTCTACATTTGCGTATGCAATCCATAGCGCCTTCCGCAGACAGCACGTCGAGCCATTCCTGCCATCTCTGTCATAAGTCATTTTTATCAGTACGTGGCTTGCACATACATATATCAAAAGCCCATAAAACATCAAGCGCCTCAAATTCAACATTATCACCTTCTACCAATCCCCAACCTAGTACTTCATCGTCAGCCCAGCATCATAATGTAAGTCAGTTTCATCTCCATCTCAGTCATCTCAAGAATTCAGTAGCCGCTGTAAAAAGAATTCCGCGAGGAGCGAGAATCGCAGTAGCCACGCGCCTTACCGAAATCATCAATAAGTGCGTTGACCTAAATACTCCAGATTCATGGCAAAACTTTCTAACTTTTTCATTTTCTACACTTCATGCCAAAATAGACAATAGCCAATTAACCTTGACGCAAAAAATAAAAAATAACTGTTTAAATCCAACTGTCTTCTCATACCCCATCTCCATTAATCCTTCAACCATTAATCGCCCCAGAAGCTTTGACCTTAATAAAGTTGTCGAGAGTAAAGTAAGCGACGGCGACCTCAAAGGCGCCGCCCGGCTTCTTTTTTCCAGCGACGTGCTGTCTCCGGACTCTGCTGAAACCCTCTCAGCCTTACGGTCCAAACATCCCCCAGCTCCAACAACACCACCCTTTTTCGATTCTCCAACGGGTCATGATATCTGTCTCCAGGTGCAAGATCAAGACACATTGCTTGCAATTTTTTCATTTAAAACGGGTTCGGCAGCGGGTCTTGATGGGATTTCTCCTCAACACCTAAAGGACCTCACCTCACACTGTGTTGGCGATGCAGGCAAACGACTCTTAGTCGCCTTAACAAAACTAATTAACTTCATGCTTTCTGGAAATATACATCCCGCATTGGTCCCCATAGTTTACGGAGCGAACCTGATTGCCTTAACGAAAAAAGACGGAGGAATCAGGCCTATCGCTGTCGGCTCTACTTTTCGACGCCTAGCATCAAAAATATCTGTACGACACATCTGTTGAAGATCGCCGCCACCTTGCTGCCCATGACGCGCGATGACCGAGGAGGACAAGCTGCGCGTCTAACTATAAGTTTGATTTGTATCGAATCATTTAATTGTAAATTGATCTCATAGATAATAAGTTTCGATCCAAAAAAGCGATCTTAGGTACAATTATTAAGTTTTGATCCAAAAAGAGATCCTAGATATAATTTATTGAGTTATGATCCGTGAATGTAATTTGTACTATCTGATCCATAAAAGAGATCGCCTAGCAAGATAACCATTAACATTATAACGGATATTTTTCTATAAATAGACAGAGCATGTCGAGCTCAACCTTGTTGTTAAGTTTGAAAACAAACGGTCTATAAAAACGACCCAAAAGCAGGTAAAAACCCAGTTCATTGTGCTCTGACACACTGACCGAACCCATTGTAATTGCTCTAATTGCGCAACTGAGGCGCTGACCCACTAACCGAGTAGATAAGACCCTAGGCCATAAATTCCTGCACACAATGAGATGGCGCCGGCGCCGCGTAGCGGCTTATCTGCTCGGCAGCGGACAATAGACTGGCGCCGCCATAAAAATGTTAGCGACTATATACGGCGCCCTTACCTGCGCGCCGAGCCGAGTTTTATTGGTCACGCGATTAAATTGATATCGCAATTATCAGATGATAATAGATCCTAATAAAAGTATTGTCAAAAAATAGCTTGAACCGAACCCTATCGAAATATGTAACTTTTATTAAAATTGAACGTAAACTTTAAATGTAGTCGTAAAAATTGTGAATCCATTAGTAGAAATTTGCCAAAGTTGGATATTAATTCTGTGATAACTTATTTGTTATATAACTTATATGTTTTGAAGTTATATAATCTAGAACCTAGGGACGAACCTTACAATGTATAAGAATCCTATTGCAATCCCATTGAGCCTGAATTTTATAGAAATGTGTGAAGGTGATTTTCGAAGTGAAAATTAGCCGGAAAATTGTAACAAGCCAAAAGTGGTCAACCAATCAGAACCAATGATTTATGTAAGGGACTTCCGATCCTGCTCTCGCCAAATAACGGCCAAAAACGGTCTAAAGTTTCTTTGTTCTCCTAGATACGTGTTCTTATTGGACGAAAGTGTGAAATTCTACGGCTTGTTGATTAGTACACTAAGTTTAGCGATAGGAAATGCTTATTAGACGTAAGAAATCGAGCCAAATATACAGTACAGTTCCAGATCTCAAGCGAAGAAGTTTTATTACGTGATCCAAGTATATCCCAGTTACCTTCCTACCCAGTAACCTTATTTCTTAAGTTCAGTATAAGTTGTGTTACGTCGTCATAATTAGTTTAGGCAGTTTATTTGTAGGTTGCGAGGCAGATCCCCTATATCTAGTCCTCAGTAAATTCGTTAGTTTTATCAGTTAATTATCGTCAGTATTTCGTGTTAATTAGTTTTCAATGGTCCTTCGAGTATAAGTTAGGCTACGTGTTAGGTTATTTAGGTTACGTAGTTTAGCTAGGTTTACCTACGTTGATTTTTGAGCCGATCCGATCAGAACTTTTACAGAACGTTGAGCTATCGTAGGAGACCGCGTTGATGAAGGCTGTCGTTTTCATTGTTTGGTCCTAGCTCGAGCCGGATTTAAAATCAGTGCGCGAACGAACCGATCCCGATCCGAACCGAACCGAACTGTACTGTCGCGACAATGGTTAACACGCGCAACCAGAGTCGCCACGGCAGCGCCGCCGAGAACCCCGAACCGTCGTCACAGCCAGAACCCACGAACCCGAACCCGAACCCGAACCCGGCAGTGAGACCCGAGCAGAGCGGCGCCGTCCATTTCTACGACCCGAGGCTGGACATCACCAGAACCGAGTTCCGCGACCCGCCGAGGTCGCCCACGGACACAACAGGCTGGCAGGGCTCGCTCGACGCCCAACTGCGACACGAGCAAGTGGACGTAACGATCGCCGCCGCGGCGATGAGGTCAGCAGGTGACAGGGCAGAGGCGCTACTATCCACGATGAACAAACGTGAGTACACTCAGGGGCGCTCGGCGGACCGTGAGGTCATGTTCGCCGATAGCGTACCCGCGCCGCCCGCATCAGTCCGTTCCCGAGCCAGCAGCACGACCGAGGCCCGTAAGAGGCAGGCCGAGTTGGAGGCGGCCGAGAAGTTGGCGGAGATCCGCAAAAAAGAGCTGCAGATCGAGCAAGAGCTTATCAACAAGCGCCTGGCAGCTACGATCAACCGCATCGAGGAGGAGGGTTCCCGAGCCGGAGGGTCCGTCGTCGACGGACGCGAAAAGGTTAAAAATTGGCTCGACAACTCCCGGCGTACTGAAGAGCGAGGGACGTCACCACATCGTCGCGGAGCCCCGTCGCCTTCAGCCGCCGACCGAACCGCACACTCGACGCCGAGAGACAGGTCGGCCAGCAGATCCCGAGGTATAGAACGGCTGGCCGAGAGTTTGGAGACTATGATGCGGCCGCCACCGCGGCAAGTGTACGAGCTCCCCAAATTCAGCGGCGATATCGGCGAGTGGCAGACGTTTTATCACGCATACACGCAGTCAACTACAAGGTACAAATTCTCTAACTACGAGAACGTAGCTCGGCTGCGTCAAGCCCTGAGCGGCGAAGCACAACAATGCGTAAAGCACTTAGTTGCTACGTCGACGCGGCCGGACATGATCATGCGCATACTACACAAAAATTTCGGTCGCACGGATCTCCTTATCGACCGTGCCATCGAGGACCTCCGACGTCTGCCACCCGTGGGGCCCAGTGCGACGGACCTGAACGCGTTCCCCATCAAAATCGTGAATATAGTGTCGACATTAGTGGACTTAGATAAAAACAGTTACGCAACGAACCCCCTACTGATCCGCGAGATAACTGAGCGGCTAAGTCCACATCTCCGATCCCGCTGGTGTTCGTACGCGAAGGCCAACCGACTCTCCAGCAATGAACTAATGTTGATGGCCGAATTTTTGCTGGACGAGTCGGACCAAGAACTACAATATTCCCATGCACGTGCCCCTACTAAAAGAACCTTTTCAGAACCAAAGAACCCACCCCGCCGACCGGAGCCGCGTAACAATTACGCGGCTGGAGCCCCCGCCGGCGGCGGGGCGATCCGCCGACCACAGCCGAACCGTTACCAGACCTACGCAACAGATCGCGGAGAGGCCTGCTTATGCTGTGGCGGCATGCACCGAACCCCCGCTTGCAACAAGCTACAGGGCATGCGAGTGAGCGCCCGTTGGACATGGGCCAAGGAGAATCGGGTGTGTTTCAAGTGTCTCAACAGCAAGCATCGCCGCGAGCTGTGCAAGACGCAGGCTTGCGGCATCGACGGCTGCCCACACTCGCACCACCGAATGCTTCACGAAACGGCACAGAGCGTGCCTGCGAACGGCGCGGTGGACCGGCAGGTACTAACCCACGCGGTCGCGCGCCGGCCAAGTCATGCGGCCGCTCCCGCCCCGCTACCCGCGCCTGCCGCGCATGCGCCCGGCGGCGCCGAACCGAACCAGTCTCACGCGCCTGCGCAGATGCGCGAGTTTACATCAAACACAGGAACGTCAGGCAGATCCGAAGTAATACTCAAGGTACTTCCAATTATTTTAGGCGGCCCCAAAGGAGAAATAGTGACGTTCTGCCTCTTGGACGAGGGCAGCACTATTAGCCTAATCGACAGAGATTTGGCAGAACAGATCGGAGCAACGGGGCCGGAGGCGGCCCTCTGCATACAAGGCGTGGGAGACATGGAAACAACCCGGCCGTCTCGAAAGGTAAATGCAACCGTGCGCGGTTGCGACGGAGGGTCGCCTCACGAAGTTAGCTTCCGAACCGTCGAGCAACTGAACCTAAGAAGACAACGTATGAACCGTGAGCAGGTACTGAAGCATAGACACTTAGCTGACCTATCGAACGCGTGCTACAGTCTAGCAGAACCTAAAGTACTAATTGGCGCGGATCAGTGGCATTTAATGCTGCCACAGGAAATGCGATTGGGAGGTCGAAATGAACCCGCCGCTGTCTGCACCGCCATCGGATGGGCTATTTTCGGATCCGCACCACGAACCGTAAGAACGAACGAGGTAACGATGCACTGTTACGAACCGAACGATGCGTTTCATCAGCTTATAAAAAAGCATTTCGACGTCGACGCGCTCGGCATCAAGCTGCAAGATAACGTCTGTCCGGCGGAGCAGCGGGCGGAGCGGATATTTCAAGAAACAGTAAGAAAGATCCCCGGACCGCGATTTGAGGTAGGACAGTTATGGGCCACAGACGATCCCGAGTTCCCGGCATCATACGGCATGGCGTTGAACCGACTCCGCGGCATCGAACGAAAAATGGACCGCGACGCGGAATTTGCCGCGGAGTACGGTAAGCAGATCGATAACCTATTAGAAAAAGGATACGCCCACAAATTAGACGAGCCGATGCCGGGAAAGCAGTGGTACCTGCCTCACTTCGCGGTGAGAAACATAAACAAGCCGGACAAGAAAATAAGAGTTGTATTCGACTGCGCAGCAAAGGCGGGCCGTCAGAGCCTGAACGATTTTATTTTAGACGGACCCGACCTACTGCAATCCCTGCCCGGGATCTTATTTAGATTTCGCGAAGGCGCCTACGCGATGACGAGCGACATCAAGGAGATGTTTCTTCAGGTGAAAATAAGAGAGCAAGATCAGCCTTCGCAGATGTTTCTGTGGCGTGCGATGGACCGGTCGGGACCGCCGCAGGTCTATGTAATGTCGAGTATGTCGTTCGGGGTGCGCAGCTCGCCATTTCTAGCCCACAGCGTCCGCAACAAGAACGCCGAACTGAACCGGGACGCTTACGGCAGAGCGGAAATCGAGATCAAGAACAATATGTATATGGATGACTACGTAAGTAGCGTGGACTCGGAGCAGGAGGCGATGCAGCTAGCCACAGAGGTCGCGGCTAGCAACAAAGAAGCAGGCTTCGAGCTGCGCGCGTGGGCTAGCAATTCGCGCCGCTTGCTAGCCCAGATCCCGCAGGAACACCGCTCTAACGCTGACACACCGTTAGGCGACAAAGATAATAAAATATTAGGTATGTACTGGAACGCCGAGTCTGATACCATCGGCTTCAACACGTCGATGCTGCGGGTCCCTGCGGCGGTACGGGACATGGCGCGCGCTCCCACGAAGCGGGAGGCGCTGAGCGCCATTATGTCCGTGTATGACCCGCTCGGCATGTTATCGCACTACACGGTCTCGGCGAAAATACAGATGCAGCGCGTGTGGGCGGCGGCGATAGGTTGGGACGAGCCTTTACCCGACGACGAGGCCGCCGCGTTCGCCGAGTGGATGAACGCGCTGCAACACGTCGCACGACTGCGAATACCGAGGCACTATTTTCCCGCGACCCGAACCCGATTAACTCTGCACATATTTGCGGACGCAAGCACACAGGCCTTCTCGGCGGTAGCCTATTGGCGCACAGAAGGCCCCGATGGAGTGGAGGTCAGCTTGGTCGCGGGAAAAAGCAAGGTAAGCCCTCTCAAGCCTCTCAGCGTGCCCCGCCACGAGCTGCAAGCCGCATTAATCGCGACGAGGTTAATGACCGCGATAAGGAGCGGTCATCGAGTGCAGCCCGAACAAGTCACCCTGTGGACGGACAGCAAAACCGTTCTGCAGTGGGTGCGAACCGACGCAAGAAGGTATAATGCATATGTTTCACATCGTCTCGCGGAAATAGCTGAAACGACAGACGTGACGATGTGGCGTTGGGTGCCGACGCACGAAAATTCCGCCGACGAAGGGACACGAGCCGATCCAACAAGAAAAGTCGACATAGCGGGCAGGTGGTATACGGGTCCAGATTTTTTAAAATTAGATCCCGAACGATGGCCGAGAGAACCCGATACGCCTGCCCCCGAGCCAGCCGAACTGGAGGAGAAGTCTGAGAAAGCGGCGTGCCGAGCAACGACAGAAAAACACGCGCCGCTGCCCGACATTCAGCGCTTCTCTAATTATGATCGCCTTATAGGCGCCACAGCGCGAATGTTACTGTTTATTGACATCGTGAAAAGTAAGACCAAAAAGAACATCAACATTGAACATATTCTTGCTGCTGAAAATTTGTGGTTACAGTGGGCCCAACGCCATGATTTCCCGGAGGAGCTGCGGCAGCTCTCACGGAGGGAGCCACTAGACCACGGGAGCCGCCTGTTCAAGCTCGACCCAGTGCTGGGCGAGGACGGCGTGCTGCGGCTGCGCGGGCGGATTGACGCCACGCCCGCGGCCATCAACAAGCGGCCGCCGATCTTGGACGGGCGCAACCCCTTTGTGCGCCTCCTGCTGCAACGGGCGCACAAGCGGGCACATCACGCCAGCAACGAGCGCGTGATCAACGATATGAAGCAAGAATACTGGATCCTGCGCCTGCGGCCAACGGTGCGCGCAATCGCGCACAGCTGCCGCCTCTGCGCACTACGCCGAGCCAAGCCGAACACGCCGCCAATGGGGAACCTGCCGCTGTCTCGAATTGAGCCACACACAAGGCCGTTCGAAAACTGCGGGCTCGACTACTACGGGCCCGTCACAGTCACCATTGGTCGACGCCATGAAAAGCGATGGGTGGCATTGTATACATGCATGTCAACCCGAGCAATTCATTTGGAGCTGGTACACACTCTAACTACCAGCTCCGCCCTAATGAGCCTACGTCGTATGGCCGCGCGACGCGGGTGGCCCCGAGTCATGTGGTCCGACAACGCAACGTGCTTCAAGGGCGGCGACGTCGAGCTGCGCGCCGCCTACACCGAGTGGCTGCCCGAGCTGCGCGAGTACGGGCTGCAACACAAAATGGCGTGGCGGTTCATTCCGCCGCTATCTCCGAACATGGGTGGCGCCTGGGAGCGCCTCATACGCTCTGTGAAGAACGCCCTGGCCGTCACCCTCAAGTCGCGAGCGCCCAAGGAAGAGGTGCTTGCGACTCTCCTCGCCGAGGCCGAATACAGTGTCAACGCTCGCCCATTGACCCACATCTCGGTCGATCCGCGAGATGACGAAGCGCTGACACCGAACCATTTTCTGCTGGGCGGTCCGGCGTGCGTCCCTTTCACTGGACGCTGTGACGACGCCGACCGCAGCACCTGGCGCGCTAGCCAGGCACTTGCGGACCACTTCTGGTCCAGATGGGTGCGGGAGTACCTACCAACTCTCGCGCCCCGCGGATCCTCTGCGGGCCATGGCCGGCCCATTGCTGTGGACGACTACGTGTTGGTCGTCGACCC
Source organism: Apotomis capreana (assembly GCA_947623375.1). Taxonomy (NCBI): domain Eukaryota; kingdom Metazoa; phylum Arthropoda; class Insecta; order Lepidoptera; family Tortricidae; genus Apotomis; species Apotomis capreana. Next base: position 11,933,354 of record OX392518.1, read on the forward strand.
CGCCGCGCCACGCAACACGTGGCCGCGAGGTGTCGTCGCACGAGTCTTCCCGGGACCAGACGGCGGCATCCGCAGCGCCGACGTCCGCACCAAGGGCGGACTGATGCGGCGCCCCGTCAGCAAGTTGGCGATCTTGCCGATCCAGCCTGCTGTCGCCGACGCAACAGCGGGGGGAGGATGTTGAAGATCGCCGCCACCTTGCTGCCCATGACGCGCGATGACCGAGGAGGACAAGCTGCGCGTCTAACTATAAGTTTGATTTGTATCGAATCATTTAATTGTAAATTGATCTCATAGATAATAAGTTTCGATCCAAAAAAGCGATCTTAGGTACAATTATTAAGTTTTGATCCAAAAAGAGATCCTAGATATAATTTATTGAGTTATGATCCGTGAATGTAATTTGTACTATCTGATCCATAAAAGAGATCGCCTAGCAAGATAACCATTAACATTATAACGGATATTTTTCTATAAATAGACAGATCATGTCGAGCTCAACCTTGTTGTTAAGTTTGAAAACAAACGGTCTATAAAAACGACCCAAAAGCAGGTAAAAACCCAGTTCATTGTGCTCTGACACACTGACCGAACCCATTGTAATTGCTCTAATTGCGCAACTGAGGCGCTGACCCACTAACCGAGTAGATAAGACCCTAGGCCATAAATTCCTGCACACAATGAGATGGCGCCGGCGCCGCGTAGCGGCTTATCTGCTCGGCAGCGGACAATAGACTGGCGCCGCCATAAAAATGTTAGCGACTATATACGGCGCCCTTACCTGCGCGCCGAGCCGAGTTTTATTGGTCACGCGATTAAATTGATATCGCAATTATCAGATGATAATAGATCCTAATAAAAGTATTGTCAAAAAATAGCTTGAACCGAACCCTATCGAAATATGTAACTTTTATTAAAATTGAACGTAAACTTTAAATGTAGTCGTAAAAATTGTGAATCCATTAGTAGAAATTTGCCAAAGTTGGATATTAATTCTGTGATAACTTATTTGTTATATAACTTATATGTTTTGAAGTTATATAATCTAGAACCTAGGGACGAACCTTACAATGTATAAGAATCCTATTGCAATCCCATTGAGCCTGAATTTTATAGAAATGTGTGAAGGTGATTTTCGAAGTGAAAATTAGCCGGAAAATTGTAACAAGCCAAAAGTGGTCAACCAATCAGAACCAATGATTTATGTAAGGGACTTCCGATCCTGCTCTCGCCAAATAACGGCCAAAAACGGTCTAAAGTTTCTTTGTTCTCCTAGATACGTGTTCTTATTGGACGAAAGTGTGAAATTCTACGGCTTGTTGATTAGTACACTAAGTTTAGCGATAGGAAATGCTTATTAGACGTAAGAAATCGAGCCAAATATACAGTACAGTTCCAGATCTCAAGCGAAGAAGTTTTATTACGTGATCCAAGTATATCCCAGTTACCTTCCTACCCAGTAACCTTATTTCTTAAGTTCAGTATAAGTTGTGTTACGTCGTCATAATTAGTTTAGGCAGTTTATTTGTAGGTTGCGAGGCAGATCCCCTATATCTAGTCCTCAGTAAATTCGTTAGTTTTATCAGTTAATTATCGTCAGTATTTCGTGTTAATTAGTTTTCAATGGTCCTTCGAGTATAAGTTAGGCTACGTGTTAGGTTATTTAGGTTACGTAGTTTAGCTAGGTTTACGTTGATTTTTGAGCCGATCCGATCAGAACTTTTACAGAACGTTGAGCTATCGTAGGAGACCGCGTTGATGAAGGCTGTCGTTTTCAACATCGTAGATAAACTTGAAAAACAATTTCAACCGATTCAATTAGGCTTTGGAATTAAAGGAGGATGCGAAGCAGCGGTACATGCCTTGCGAACCTGCCTAATCAACGACCAGTGTGAGGTGTTGCTCAAAATTGATGTGAAAAACGCTTTTAATTCGGTTAATAGGGACGCCGTGCTTTCAGAAGTCAGAAACCACATCCTGGAAATTTACAACTATCTTCTACATTGCTATGGAGACCCTTCAAAATTAATGTATAAAAACAATGAACTTTCTTCCGAAGTGGGCTGCCAGCAGGGCGACCCCCTCGGACCCGCCATCTTCAGCCTTGCCGTAAACCCTATTATTCAAAATTTACGGTCAAAATTCAACGTATGGTACTTAGACGACGGAACCCTAGGAGGTGACGCAAATTCAGTATTGTCAGATCTTTTAGAAATCAAGGATAAGTTTAAACTTATAGGTTTAGAATTAAATTTCAATAAATGCGAACTCTTTTTGAGCCGCGACCTTCCGGAGGTGGTTCAAAAATTTAATACCATCTGTCCAAGTATAAAAATTTTAGACAAAACGACCCTAAACCTCCTAGGGTCTCCAATATTCGATGAGGCCATTCCGGACGTCATCACTCTTGCAATTTCTAAATTCCGATATAGCGCTGATCGCCTGCTCGAGATTAATTCGCATTATGCTTGAACAATCCTTAAATTCTGTCTTTTCGTTCCCAAATTTACATATCTGCTCCGTTGCTGTCCATTCTGGAAACAACAAAACAGTTTAGTTTCGGTCGATCATATTATAAAGTCTAGCCTTGAAGCTATTCTAAATATTCAGCTTAAGGAGCAATCTTGGAACCAAGCATCCCTACCTATCAGATACGGTGGGTTAGGGACGCGCAAAATTTCTAGTGTCGCGTTGCCAGCCTTTCTTTCATACGTTCACGGCTCTGCCGTTCTCGTAGGAAAAATTCTGAGGGCATTCCCTTCAAACTACGAAACGGCGGGTCTGTCAGATGCTAGAGAGGCTTGGCAATTGGCTTGTCCGGGGCAAAATTTTCCCACAAGCCTCAATAGTCAACGGAGCTGGGATGACGCTTATTCAAAATTACTCCTCAACAATTCCATAGACTCCAGTTCCGGTTCCACACGCGCGCGGCTGTTGGCAGCTGCCCAGTGGGAAGCCGGACAATGGCTGCACGCGTACCCCTCCCCTACTACCGGCACTTTCATGGAACCTTAAGGTTAGCCGTAAGTCTGAGGCTAGGCGTTATGGTGTGTACACCACACAAATGCCCCTGTGGGACATTCGTCGATGAGCTGGGACACCACGGGTTATCTTGTAAACACAGCGCTGGCCGCCTGTCCAGACATGCCTCCCTCAACGACATTATCCGCCGAGCTCTTGCCACCGTCAACGTTCCCGCGATCCTAGGACCAAATGGTGTCTCGAGAGACGATGGCAAGAGGCCTGATGACGGAATGACCCTGGTCCCGTGGAAGATGGGTCGCGTGCTGGTGTGGGACGCAACATGCGTCGATACCCTAGCACCGTCACACCTCCCACGGACCTCGATCCGGGCCTGCGGGGCGGCGGAGACGGCTGAAAACCGCAAAATACAGAAATACCAGGGTCTCGGCTCTCAATACCACTTCACCGCATTTGGTGTCGAGACCCTGGGCCCGTGGGGTCCAAGCGCTAGAATTATTTTTAAAGAGCTTGCGAAACGGCTCATCGACACCACTGGTGACCAAAGGGCTGGCAGCTTCCTCGCTCAGCGTCTTAGTATAGCAATACAGCGAGGTAATGCTGCCAGCGTCTTTGGTACAATGCCACGGGGGCCATTTTTAGACTTAGTTTAGATTGAGTTTTAGTTTTAGATTTAGATAGACTTATTTTAATTGGTTATTGTTTATTTTGTTCTGTTATATTTTGAATAAATGACTATTAAACAAAGTAAGGTACGAGTAGGTGTTGCTTCTTTAAACCTGTGACTTTCTATTTTAGTCGTGTTACTTCCAGCATAATACAACCTTGCGTTTTAAACCTCTGCAAATTTGGGTACTTTTTATTGACGATTTACTGAGAAAAAGAATATTTATTTAATGTGATAAAAATATGTTTGTATTCGTGAATTTGTAGGTATACAGGGTGTAACCGACAGCGTACCGAAAACGAAAACCGTAGTTTTAGACCATAATCACGAACTGAAAACGAGTGTTCAAACATACCGTTACGCCAATGCGCATCGAATGACATGAATGAATGCAACCATAAAAACAACGCAACCACAGATCACAACTAGTGTACTACCTAACACCAATAACAACTGACCGATAAATTAAAACAGTCTAACAAGATTTCAAGCAAGCAAATAAAATGTGCGGGTAGGTAAACATTAATCCGACATGCGTCCGACCGCAGCGGCCTGCGCGGGCACACTGGCCTGGCGGATCAATGACCGGCCAGTACCATTATCTGCCCCACTCCACACGGGCTCCGTGTTGTACCGTTAAGCTTACATAATACTGTTTGTGATACATTGTGTGTTTTGCGAAAAATGCTATTTTCATGCGATTTTTCATGAAAAATTGTTACTGGTAGTTCGAATAACGGATAAATAAAGAAAAAATTAAAACTCGCGAGGAAAATTTGTGAATTTTCTCAAAGAAATTTCCACGATTTTCCAGCCCAGAATAATGGTCTGAAGCCATGGTTTCAGTTTTCGGTACACTGTCGGTTACACCCGTATAATCGGTAAAATTAAGCGAAAACACATGTCATTTAAACGGACTGCAGTAGTGAGGTCAATTATTTAATATTAAAAAAAAGAATAACATGAACCAAACGTTATCTTATAAATAACCCTTTTAATCATAGATATAGTATAGTAGTTACTTTTAATAGTTTGTCTACATTATGTATATCGTCGTCTAGTACTCATAGTACTAGCCACAGAGTACCTTTGTATATAGGGTAGTACTAGCTTTGCTTAGTTTGGGACTAGGTCGCTTTGTGTATGATTGTCCCATAATATTTATTTACTAGCTTTTGCCCGCGACTACGTCCGCGTGGAACTTGGAAGTATGGAAGCAACCTCGTACAACACGATAGATATCCATATCCACCTAATAACCTTAATTAATAAAAGGGATTATTAAAAGCGTATGAGCAATTGTGCTTTTGGTCTAATAATTAGATTTCCACAGGGTCATAAATGTCATCATAAATTACTTACTCACTTTTCAATCTTTTTAGGGATACTTTCCAGGATGAAAACTATCCTATGTCCTCCCTCGGATCTTAAACTATCTCCATGCCAAATTTCATCAAAATCGATTCAGCGGTTTAAGCGTGAAGAGGTAACAGACAGACAGATACACTTTCGCATTTATAATATTACTAGCGACCCGCCCCGGCTTCGCACGGGTGCAATGCTGATAAATTATGCATGTATTATACATATAAACCTTCCTCTTGAATCACACTATCTATTAAAAATTCCGCATCAAAATCCATTGTGTAGTTTTAAAGATTTAAGACTACAGTATAGCTTCGCGATCCTAACGAAATAGGTATTTACGAAAACGCATGCTGTCGCTCGAGAGCGGGCACCCCCCGGCATCGCGCACAACACATACAAATCGCCTCACGCACACATCGAAGCATGACACAGCGCTCTGCTACCTGCTGCTAGGCTAGTTTGACGATCGGATTGACAAGCGATTGCGATATTTGCGATAAATAAAGGTGGACTGTTTTGTTTTCTTGCGTATCTACGGATAGTGAATTGTTGTGGTGTGACTGAAATTCCGATATTATAAAGAAGTATTTTATTTATTTATGTAATTGTTAGTAACGAGTATGTACCTACAAGCTAAATTAATTTTTGATAAATCAGTTTGTTCCCGATGTACCGGTAGGATGTAAATGACTGACATTTTTTATTGTAATATTATTTAGGTATTTCAAAGGTATTTATATATAATGAGTTACTGATATTTACGAAACAAAACATTTTTTATTTGACTTTGTTATTGTGTACGAAAGTACATAATTATTATACTTACTTATAATGTGTACATGATATCGGAGTTACTATGTCTTTCTAGGGTTCCGTAGTCAACTAGGAATACTTTTTGACACAATTTTTGTGGTATATGTTTCTAGTGCCTTAGCAATAATTGATTGTGTGGGAATTGTGTGCAAGACGTGTTAAAGGTTTCCTTTTTAAAATATAAAGTTAAATTGGAAGTAAATAATACGGATATTTTTAAAATATATTTTTTTTTGTGTTTTTTTTGGTACTTAATTTGAAAGTCACCAAAATTGCTTGATGCCACCAGAATTGTTAATTTTGTATAATTATAACAAGCTGTCGGTGAGGGTAATCTTAGCTTAGATATTATGCTGGTAGCGGATTTTATAGCTCCTATCCTTTCCTATATTACTATTTTTTCTTTCTCCTCTGGCACGTTTCCTACAATTTGGAAATGCGCCCATGTGATTCCTCTCCCTAAAACCCCTAATCCGTCGTACTTTTCGCAGTATCGTCCTATGTCCATTCTTCCCGTCTTATCTAAAATCATTGAATCCTTTGTAAATCGACGTCTCTCATCACATCTAAATAGACTTAACTTGTTTAATTCTTTAGCACAACCACCGCATTGGTTAAGATCACCGACGACGTTCGTCTTAATAAATATAGAATATAGAAAAGTGACTATATTGGTGCTCCTTGATTTTAGTAGTCCTTTTAACACTGTTGATATACTTCTCAGTTTACTTAGTACTTTAAGTATATCTTCAACTTCACTGTCCTGGTTTCGTGATTACCTCTGTTCCCAGTGGGTTCGAGTTGATGACCGATTTTCTAGCTGGTGTGAACCGTCTGCTGGTGTCCCCCAAGAGGGCATACTCTCTCCATCGGAATCACCAAGTCACTCTCCTCCTCGTTCCATCTCTATGCAGACGATTTGCGGCGACCAACATTGAGGATTTTGGCTCCTTGGTTTCGCAAATCAATTCAGACCTAGAATCAATCCGTGCTTGGGCTTGATCCTTTGGTTTGGTGAAGAATGCTAAGAAGTCGCAGGCTATTGTCGTTGGAAGCCCACATTTTATTTCCAAGCTTTCAGATCAAGCTAAGCCAGTTATTTTCTTTGATGGTACGCCTATACCTTGCTCTTCTACTGTAAACAAATTTGGCATTACCATGGATCAAACTTTGTCATTTTCTTTGGATCTGAGATCAGTGGGAAACTTTTCGCGTCCCTTCATTCATTGAGGTGTCTGCAGAATTTCCTTCCTCTTCATACGAAGATCATGCTTGCCCGCTCACTTTTGCTTTGGTCTCCACAAGTTTGATCATGTGTCTCAATACCGCGCTCAACTTAAATGGCTCCCGATCCGTCAGCGCAGATACTATGTTCTTTGTCTTTTGTATAATGTCCTTGTCATTCCTTCTTCTCCTCCTAACCTTGCAGAGAAGTTCTTTTACATGGCGGATGGTAGTGGCCATCGCCTGCGGTCAAGTGCAAATCTGGATCTATCTATCCCACTGCATAGATCTCATGTTTACGATGTGTTTTTTGCTGTGCGCGCCGTGAAATTATGGAATAAATTGTCTCCCGCCCTAAGGTACACGCAGTTCGTAGCATCACTCAGGGGGAAGTTACAGAAATTGTGGCTGTCAAACAAATGCTTACTTGATTAGGTTGCTGTTTTTGTTATAATTATGATTATATTTATGTTATATGTATTTATATAGATATTACGTAATATGTATTACATTGACTGTTTGCCTATCTCTCTCTCATTTGGTTTTTGCATTTTCATTTGTACTATTGTAAAGTTATCGTATTGTACATGTTGCTTGGTTTGTCTACCATTTACTTGTGTTTAATACTCATTCACTTGAAGGTTAATTGGAAGAAATCCCTTAGAGGGATAGGTTCGCTTTTGTACATGCTTATTTTTTGCAATGTATTTCTTGCTATTGTGTACAATAAAGTGTTTAGATACATTACATGCAAACAATTAATCTAAATTATTACTTTTGCTATTCATAATTTATTTATTTTTAAGGATGGCTAATCGCAATAAAAAAACAATCAAGAGAAGAAGTCCTCGAAAAGAAAAAAATATATTGTTGTTACAAACGAGATAGTGATTGTATTTTCAGATATTTTGGTATAACTAAAATGATTAATAAAACATTTACTTTCTTTTAATTTCCAGTAGGCAATTTCATCAACAATTTTTGACGACGCGTTTGGCTCGGTTTGTAGACACCTGCCTACTGAGCGGGCGGTCCCGGGTTCGAATCCCGGCCAGGGCAAATATTTGTGTGATGAACTCGAATATTTGTGCTTGGGTCATGGTTGTTCTATGTATTTAAGTATATATTGATCTATATAAGTACGTATATCATCGTCTAGTACCCATAACACAAGCCTTCTTGAGCTTAATTTGGGAGTAGATCGATTTGTGTGAGGTTGTCCGATATTTATTATTTTATTTATTATAAATATTAATTTTTAGCACAAGTAACTAATTTTGGTGTAGATGTACAATTTTGGTGGCCAAAAAATCTAAATGGCAGTCTAAGTGGCAGGCAAATTACTAAAATAATAATAACTTTATAACTATTATGTATAACAAAGGGCCATTACTACACAATATTGGTTATGACTTTATTCGTGTATTATTGATATGTATATAATTTTGACTCTAAATTAAAAATAAAAAAAGCCACCAAAATTAGGTAATTTTTAAGCTTGTTGCTATTCACCCTGAAACTATACATTTGTAATATAATCATAAAAAATATAGTCCTTTTCAAATATCATGTTTGGTGAACCTGGTTATATTAAGTTTGCACCTCATTTGTATACGGCGCCATACGCATCAGGTGCAAACTTAACCAGGCCAGTTAAGATGGCATAAGTGAAAATTTGTACGGAACCCTCGGTGCGTGGGTGGCTCACACTTGGCCGATTTTTTAAATTAAATTGTAATATAATGATAATCAACCGATCTATCTTTTTCTTGAAACCCAACTAGTGTTAGTAGAAGTTCCTACTCTACTCCCATCATTTTTGAAACAGATTTAGATATCGATTACGCGGGCTAGGATCCTTTTTACTTTTTCATTAACATCCTTGTAAATACGTGATACTTTACTTCCTCCCCCGACCCGCAATCGTGCGATAGAGAGCGTTGCAGCTTGCGACTGACAATAGGTACTTTTTTGATGAAATTTGCGTTACGGGAGAAAACGTTTTCCACTAACTAAATCTTAGCAAATCAGTTCGATTTTGATGTCGATCGCTTCAGCATAATATAATCTAGGTTTATAGGTTTCGCTTTTTTTAAAAAAGTGCATTGTTTTAATAATACAAACGGTTTCATTCAACAACGTTTTAATCACAAAAATTAGGTTTTTCAACTACCTTTAAATTAGAATCTATAGCAAATTTTGAAAAAAGGAAAACCTATAAACCTAGTTTGTCACTGTGTCAATAACATACAAAAAAATGATGGAGATTGGAAAATATTTAAAAGTGGAAAAACGTTCTCTTTTTGTATGGACGAGTGCGTACTATACTTCCCTCTTAAGCATACAAAGGGACAATAGGGACGGAGAAAGTGACTTTGTTTTATACTATGTAGTGATGTATAGTGAAGTATGGATATGGATTTATTCTTTTAAATACCTAAAAGTACAGGCTAGGCTGACCGTAGGCGTCAAATCATCCGATCGAAACCCCCGGGATTTATGATTATCACGCATTATAATTATAACAAAATGGGACTTAATGGCATTCAAAAAAAGGTGTTTATTTAATTACCTCGACGTTTCGGACGTGATGTTGCGTCCATGGTCTCTCAAATTTTATTATTTTTCTAAGTACGCCATTATGTCCTGTTTTGTTATAATAATAAATACCCTATTAGATATTATTCCCACTTTACTCTCGGAATAAACTTATTGAAACATGTAATGTCTCATTATTTTTGATATGAATACACCACATTTTTTTTATTGTGCCATTGATACAAAGATCAAAGTACAAATAAAAGTTTAAATAGGTATATAAAGAAAAAACGAAAACGTAACCTGACGCCAGGTTACGCATTTCGTTTTTAGGGTTCCGTACCCAAAGGGTAAAAACGGGACCCTATTACTGAGACTTCGCTGTCCGTCCGTCCGACCATCTATCACCAGGCTGTATCTCAAGAACGGTGATAACTAGACAGTTGAAATTTTCACAGATGATGTATTTTTGTTGCCGCTATAGCAACAAATACTATTCATGATAAAACAATAATAATTAAGGGGGCTCCCATACAAAAATAGGGCTTTTTGCACGATATTTCGTTCAACGGGCATTTTCTCATGAACCGTTATAGGTAGACAGTTGAAATTTTCACAGAATATATATTTTTGCTTCCGCTATAACAACAAATAATAAAAATAGAAAATAAGTAAAAATTAAAGGACCCCATACAAAGAACGTGTTTTTTGTTCAATATTGGTACGGAAACGGAACCCTTCGTGCGCGAGTCCGGCGCGCACTTGGCCCGGTTTTATTATTTATTTATTTACTTTTACTCTATCAGGTATGGTTACCAACCCTCGTACCTCACTCTATAAGCTTGTCAAACAAAGCTATCTAGTTATCTCATCGAAAATTATGCCATTTTGATCTCTTACGACATTTCTAATTTGTTAAATAAACTACATCGTAGAGCTAATTTTAGTTTGCTATACGAATCTCTCCGTTAAATTAAATTTCTAATTCATGTATGATATGAAACAAATATTGGAATATCCAGTTACGTTAGTCAAAAGAAAAACAAAGACGAGTAAATATATTTCTAATTAAACGTATTTTTTAAATAAAATGAGCCAAGTTCTTATGTGACACCAAATTGGAACTAGTTGTGTTATATAAAATTTTTAATATTAGAATATTGTCATTTTGAAGTTTTGCTTAAACATGTAGGTATTGTGTGGTGATATACCTACATACTCGTATTATATTTGTCAGTCAAACCAAGTTATATGTAAAAACCATTACATTTTTGTTTAAAATTTTCATTAAATAGCATTTAGTTGTGTCAGTGCTCTTACAAAAAATTTGTGTCATGGTTTTTGGTGTACAAATGATTTGACACTAGGCCACCAGTAGGGCCCAACCAGTAGACCCCAGGGTATGATCATTACAAAGGTAGGCCGTAGAAGAGCAAGCCAGTCATTGTGGAAGTTATCCCATATCCAAGCGCTAAAAGCCGGCGCTGAAGATTATCAAGCGCCTTGGACCCGTGGTAAGCTGACATGACATGTTCATGCATGCCGAGTCGAAACAGCTAATCGACGCTTCGGGAGACACCAGAGCTGGCACTTACCTCTGCCAGAGAATCTCTCTACGAAGACTATATACGAAGAGGTAACACCGGCGTCATACTGGGGATCATGCCGCAGGCGGAGCACTTTTTTTTTTTTTTTTTTTCGTATCTTTGGAAAGCCGGAAGCCTAGTATGGCTGCATCCGAATGTCTATTAATAGCAGGGGGCGGGGCTAGCCGGCCGCACCTGAGGCGGAGCACTCAGAGGCGGTATTCTTTTTATGACCCTTTTTCAAATATATTACAGGCTAGCTAAGGCTTACCTAAATAAGGTGTTTTATGAAGGTATTAATCAATTGTTATTGGTTTCCAATTAAATAAATAAATCTATGCAGGTTATTGTGTCGTCTATAACCGTCAGTCCTAACTGTCCTCAGTTTGGCAGAATATAATTGTTGCATACCACCTAAGTTCCTTGATGATAAAAAAAAACATAATGATCACAATATTATAATGTCCAAGTTTTCTCCGAACTTGGCCGGACACACTTACCTACTGAATGTAACAGCTTCCTGTATAAGATTATGATATGTCTTATCTCACTGAAGAGTGACTGTGTAAACAAGTTGCCATGTGATTTTCTTGAGGTTGTATCTATTTGGATTCCACAGTGGACGGGGGGGCACGTACGGAAGACGCGGCGTGGGGAAACCCCAACAACACCGACAAGTCTGGTAGCGTACGGTTCAGTTTATCATGTATGTGAGTAGCGAAGTCACGTTTTAATAGGTATGGGATTGTGATAGCAGTGAGAGAGACAGATGCTCTATTGACCCAGCGAGCGAGCGAGCTGGCTAAACCAAACATGCTTAAATTAAACCATTGATACAAAAAAAAATTAAATGCGTAACCTCTAGCATAACTGTTATACGCGACTATTTCTCGCGCGAGATAATTACCCGTCTCTTTCTGTGGAGTTTGTTAGAAAGTGACGGATAGCGCTACGTCGCGCGACAAAATTCGCGAAGCGTAGTTGTGCTAAGGAAGGGCAAAGGATAGTTTTTTATTCCTAAAATTATGGTGGAATAAATGATTTAAACTTACATGACTAAACGGGACTCAATCGCATTCGAAAAGTGTTTATTTAATTACCTCGATGTTTCGAACGTGATGTTTGTTACGTTCATGGTTGGTCGAAAGACCATGAGTCCCTTCGGGACTATGGACGTAAATAAACATTTTTGAACGCGATTGTCCCGTTTAGTTATAATAATTATTTTGGAAGTTCTTATAACGAAATATACATTTTTATACAGACGAAGTCACGGGCAAATACTATATTTAATGATAAGTCGTTTCATAAAAAATAAACCTGAGAAGACACATATTTTAAGTCTATGGCCATATTTGTCTCGAAATGTCGTAGTTCGTTCGCAAATCGGGAGTTTTAATAAGGGTCGGTGGGTATTGGCCAAGTTGGGACTGTCTGACAATACAGATTGTAGAATGTGTGGCGAGGAGGCAAAGACAATGAAGCACATACTGTGTGGATGTCATGCCCTCGCCAGACTCAGAATGAAGGAATTCGGTATTGGTTACCCAGAACCGAAGGAATTCCAGGCACTACCAACTGGTTCCATCATCCGATATATGAAGGTGGTGGAACAATCCTTTGAGTAGGCACGATGGGGGTAACTACACAAAAGATCCCATTGGGTCGAAGTGTATCCGCAAGGACCCCTTCCTAATAAGATAAGATAAGATAAGGGTCGGTGGCAGGTAAAATATTTGAAGCGACAATTCGTTCATCCTGTAAAATTGGATGAAGTAACTGAATATACGTTGTGAGATTTCAAATGTATTAGTTATTTAGCATCCACAGAGCAACTGACAAATGGCAATGTAGTTTTACAAGTGTGATTACGTAAGTATTATTTATGAAGACAAAACGTTCAAGTGCCAGAGCTTTTATAATAATGAAACTTTGACTGCTGTACAAAGACAATCCCCGTGACTTGCGTGTTTTACTCCTATTGCACCACACGGCCGTGTAAAGCCATATTATTAATTCTCTAGTGGTTATCACAAGTATTCAGAGAACATTTTTATTCTTCATAAATACTACGTTCCATAAAAAATAAAAGCGTACTTTCAAGCCTTTATAAGTAATTGTTTCTGACGTATCACAATAAATAGTGCCGTAATATGACAGATAATATCTTTCTGCGTTTATATCATAGTATTTTCTAAATATATTCCTGACCCAAATAAAGATCAAAGTTCAGTTTGAAACAGTATATTCCTCTCTAAATTATAGTTAATGAAATACCTCGTCAAGTTTACGCTCTCCTTCCTCTGTATGAAAACTCGTCAAAGGATTATCAAAACGGTTTATATAATCTCAACGATGTCCACATAGAGCGGAGGGCGGATAATACTGTACAAGTAAAATAGTGCACAGATCGATGCGTCAACACAAATCCACAAAGATTTATATATATCCAATTCGAGCCTATGTTTTTCAAAGACAACCGTGTTTGAAATAGTTTTTCGTGATAAGTATCTGCGATTTTGGCATAAAATACGGTATTCATTGTTTTATCACTACATAGTATAAAACAAAACCGCTTCCTACTGTCTGTCTGTCTGTCTATCCCTATGTATGGTTAGATCTTTAAAACTACGCAATGGATTTTAAATCTGTTTTTTTAATAGATATAGTGATTCAAGAGGAAGGTTTATATGTATAACACATGCATAGTTTATCACCATTGCACCCGTGCGAAGCCGGAGCAGGTCTCTAGTTATATTGTAATTTGGATATAATCTTCTGTTATATTAGATGATGTTACATTTTTAAGCGTTAGGTACATGTATTTTGACGAGTAGATTTAGGACTACTTGATTTATTAGTTTATTACTGGTTAAAATATTCGGCACCATTCGTAGCCGATTCCAAGATGAACAGTCACTAGTCGAACCTTTTTTTTTTAGAAACGCAATATTCTGCTTCTGTGGAATTGATTAGGTAATGTATACAATCCCAATACCTACATACATACCAGTTAAACAGGCCGATACCTTTTTCCATAACTGAGCTGCGAACGTAATAAAAGTCTAACGAACGTAACAAGCGAAGTTTGCACATTATATCAGTGCCTCCAGTGAAGAACGGACTAACTCGAGTTATTCCCTTTGGTTTTTATTGCACCATTGGAATCAGCTCGTTAAACTACATAACATATCAAAAGGACATATCTCTAGCTGACTCCTAACCTAGTTTTTAAAGGGTATAAGTTGAGGTTCATAAAGGTATAAGTTACTCTTATTCTGCATTGCAGACGTTTACAAGGGAACAAATGATCTTGTGTCAAAATTACGCACGAACCCAAAGAAATAATTACAGTTATATTTTTGAATTTTGACATAAACACATTTATACCATTATTATGCCATTTTGATCGTTTTTTTGTTCAATATTGGTACGGAAACGGAACCCTTCGTGCGCGAGTCCGGCGCGCACTTGGCCCGGTTTTATTATTTATTTATTTACTTTTACTCTATCAGGTATGGTTACCAACCCTCGTACCTCACTCTATAAGCTTGTCAAACAAAGCTATCTAGTTATCTCATCGAAAATTATGCCATTTTGATCTCTTACGACATTTGTAATTTGTTAAATAAACTACATCGTAGAGCTAATTTTAGTTTGCTATACTATATGTATTCGGACCCATATGTGCTAAAGTGTGGGGTGAGGCAAGGGGGCTTAACCTCACCAAGACTGTTTAATCTATACGTGAATGAACTGATTGTGAGGCTCAGCAGCATTAATGCTGGATGTAAAATTGATAACGTTTGTGTAAATAATATTAGTTATGCGGACGATATGGTGTTGCTGAGCCCATCAGTGTCAGGGCTAAAAAAGCTACTTGATACCTGTGAGACCTATGCACGTCAGCATGGTTTGAAGTACAACGCTAGCAAAAGTGAGTTTATGCTTTTCAAAGGCAAAATTAAGTGTCCAGCCTACTCACCCAAAATAATGTTAAACGGAATACCCCTGAAGCGCGGTACACATTTTAAATATCTAGGTCATATTGTGAGCGAGGATTTGAAAGACGATTTGGATATAGAGCGGGAGCGTAGGGCATTGGCGGTCCGAGGCGGGATGCTGGCGCATAGATTCGCACGGTGCAGTGCTCAAGTAAAGCTGACTTTATTTAGAGCTTACTGTCAAAGCTTCTATACGTGCGGCCTGTGGGCCAGTTTCAGGCTGAAGACCTACAGTGCCCTACGAATCCAATATAATAATATTTTCAGGATGCTGTTTAGGCTCCCTCGATTCTGCAGCGCATCCGGGATGTTTGCTGAGGCCAGTGTGGAGGATTTTTATGCCATACTCCGAAAAAAGACGGCCTCTGTGATGATACAGTTGAGAGGGTGCACAAATAGCATCCTGAAAATGATAGCAGGGAGGTGGGATTCGGATATTCTTCGCCGATATACCGACCTTCATGTTATACGGTAATTACATGCAACCTTTTACAATTAATGTAGGTACTAACATAGTTTTATAAGGTAATTAACTAACAAGCTATGGATCTGTGTAATCTGATAATAAATGATTTTTATTTTATTTTATTTATTTTATACGAATCTCTCCGTTAAATTAAATTTCTAATTCATGTATGATATGAAACAAATATTGGAATATCCAGTTACGTTAGTCAAAAGAAAAACAAAGACGAGTAAATATATTTCTAATTAAACGTATTTTTTAAATAAAATGAGCCAAGTTCTTATGTGACACCAAATTGGAACTAGTTGTGTTATATAAAATTTTTAATATTAGAATATTGTCATTTTGAAGTTTTGCTTAAACATGTAGGTATTGTGTGGTGATATACCTACATACTCGTATTATATTTGTCAGTCAAACCAAGTTATATGTAAAAACCATTACATTTTTGTTTAAAATTTTCATTAAATAGCATTTAGTTGTGTCAGTGCTCTTACAAAAAATTTGTGTCATGGTTTTTGGTGTACGAATGATTTGACACTAGGCCACCAGTAGGGCCCAACCAGTAGACCCCAGGGTATGATCATTACAAAGGTAGGCCGTAGAAGAGCAAGCCAGTCATTGTGGAAGTTATCCCATATCCAAGCGCTAAAAGCCGGCGCTGAAGATTATCAAGCGCCTTGGACCCGTGGTAAGCTGACATGACATGTTCATGCATGCCGAGTCGAAACAGCTAATCGACGCTTCGGGAGACACCAGAGCTGGCACTTACCTCTGCCAGAGAATCTCTCTACGAAGACTATATACGAAGAGGTAACACCGGCGTCATACTGGGGATCATTTTTTTTTTTTTCGTATCTTTGGAAAGCCGGAAGCCTAGTATGGCTGCATCCGAATGTCTATTAATAGCAGGGGGCGGGGCTAGCCGGCCGCACCTGAGGCGGAGCACTCAGAGGCGGTATTCTTTTTATGACCCTTTTTCAAATATATTACAGGCTAGCTAAGGCTTACCTAAATAAGGTGTTTTATGAAGGTATTAATCAATTGTTATTGGTTTCCAATTAAATAAATAAATCTATGCAGGTTATTGTGTCGTCTATAACCGTCAGTCCTAACTGTCCTCAGTTTGGCAGAATATAATTGTTAGTAGTAGGGATTCGTGGGGACTGGATCAACCCCTAGGGTGGTTGGCGGGTTGATTTACCCCAAAAATCGTGGTTTTTCTCTTGACGACCTTTTTTTAGGAAACGACGCCCCCCACTCCTGTCACCCACTGCCTTAATTAGGCGTCGGCGTCGGCCACGCCCCTTGTCCGCCTACTCCTCCCCTTTTCCTGATATGTCCCTCTCCTATTGGCTGCTTCAGGCAGCTCATTACTAATGACTTCATATTGGCTCCTCCCCCTTTATGCTTACAGCTCTCCTATTGGCTGATTCAGGACCTCATTACTAATGACTTCATATTGGCTCCTCCCCCTTATGCTTACAGCTCTCCTATTGGTTGATTGTTTTAATCATTACGTGCATCATTACGTAATGACTTCGATGACTCCTCCCACTTCAAGATCGAGGTCTCCTATTGGTTGGATTCAACGACGCCAGCACTAAGCCGATGCTCATTGCTAACGACGCTTACATTGCATTGGTGGATGCTTGAGTGTGTCGCGACGCCACCATTAAGATGACGCTGATTACTAACGATGACTGTAATACCAACATTTGATTGGTCTACTAGGCTATGATTATCGAACATCGCCGATGATGTTATTGTTAGCATGGCTTCTATTATTAGTCATGCATAGTGCTACAGTTTATTTAGATACTACTGTGTCGTTTTTGCTCGAACTCTTCTACGTATGAAAGTATTTTAAGTACGTTATAAAACAAAAATCTAACCTATGTTCCGTCTAACAAACATAACATAAGTACATATCACGCTATGGAATAAACTACTTTTTAGATACCGTTGCATACAGTAACTCTATGCATTGACAATTGCACCTCTGTGTTGAAATAAAGGAAACTACAAATTGATGGAAATAATGTTGAAACATTACTTGTTTTTAATGTGATTATAATATACGCGGGTTTTTTAAATTACTTAATATGTCTAGTTGCTTAATTTCTAATATAACGAGGTTTTAATTAGCAAAAGCCGTATAAAAGGTCTCCTTCGTTCACGGACCAGTATTATTCGTATTTGAACTGTTGCTTTAGTTGTTGTCGCCAATATGACCGTGAGTATGCTTTCTTTTAATTAATTGTGTACATTAATATTATAATACCGTGTCTGAGACGTTTATGTAAACGTTAGATCTCTAAAAATTTATTTTGTGTGCATTGTCTGTTACAGAGCTCTCCAGTCAATCTCATCGATGATCAAGAATACACCTTCAAAAACTACTATTATCCTCTGTCGGATGGAGATGACAGTTTACCGTCTGGTAAAGATGAACTAACCAAAAGAAAATCAAGTGTGGCATCAAATATCGACTGCTTTTTTGAACAACCAAGACCGAAAAAGAAGAAAAACGTATCTTCTACTGTGGGCCAAAGCTGTAAAACAGGCGGAATCTCCTTCATTTCAACTAATAGGGAAGACTCTGCAAATGCGACACATTTGATAAAAATTGAAATATTTGATTTAAAGAAACTAGCAAAAGTTCCCCAAGTAAGCGAACAATGGAAGCATGCAGATGTGCGCGTAAAGTATTACGCTAGTGATAAAGATCAAAATAAGAACAACCATCTCCAGCAAGCAAAAGAAGTCATTTATAAAATCACTAAAGAAATTGCTGAATCGGAAGAATGCAAAAAGTACCATTTTAATTCGTAACTTACGTGTCTCTGTGTTATGTTAATTACAAAGTACTTTAAGTACTAAATATGTAGAAAGGTGATTGTTATTAATAAGTTTATCTTATCAATAAAGGTATGAATCTAGCAAAGGTTGGTTTTATTTCACTTATAATTTTAGAAATAATAGCTTCAAAACATAATTATGAATATATTTATTTAATCAAATATAACATTAAACATATCAGATATAACATAATCGTTACTTAATGTATCTACAGAAAACATATTAACAAAATCATTAAAATTCACATTTTTCATTTTAAAATAAAGATAAACTAGACAATATTTTCCACACACGGAGGTAAAGTAATTCTGTAGTTGGGTAAAATTATAATACCATTTTTTAGAATTTCGATTTAAAAACATTCTATGGTAACCTTCTGGTTTTCGACCGAAAGAATCAAAATATTCTCCAACTCCGTTAGCGTCGATGTAAATAGCTACCCAATGGGATCCAGGTTTAAAATCAGGGTCCAAATTGCTTATTATATATACAGGCAGCTGAGCAAACATGGGTAATTTGTTGGCTGCAAAAACATTTGATTTAAAACTAGGATTTATTTTATTCATACAAAATTGTATTTCGTTTGTATCCATATTAAAACCATAACGTTTTACAATTTTATGTTGCTGTTAACAACGTTAATGGTTAAATGATATAACTAAATGAAAAACATAGTACTTATGTTTATATTAGCTGTTATAATCT
Source organism: Apotomis capreana (assembly GCA_947623375.1). Taxonomy (NCBI): domain Eukaryota; kingdom Metazoa; phylum Arthropoda; class Insecta; order Lepidoptera; family Tortricidae; genus Apotomis; species Apotomis capreana. Next base: position 11,952,569 of record OX392518.1, read on the forward strand.
ACAGTTACATCACGATTTTTGTTTATTTCAATAACATTATCAAATTCAGCGTATACAATACAGTTCACAGTTAAACTTAGAGAACTTTCGAAACGAACCTCAATTCGAACACTCCCATGTCGAATAAGATTCCAATGCGAAGTTGAACTCGCAGATAAATCAGGTGTTAAGTCAAAACATAATAAACAATATCCATCTCCGTAGTTTGTTCTGCTTATTGCATTACCTTCATTGTGAAAATGAATACCGGTTCCGGAAAATAAAGTGTGATACGATGATGCTATTAAACCAGAACTAAATGATGGTTGTAATGTTCTAGAAGGAATTTCATGTCCATCTACATACAAACTAAATGAATTCATATTGTAATGTTGGAAATTAAACGGGTTCATAGCTAAATTACCGTTAAACCCTGCGTTTGAAACAAACCCAATAATACATCTTTTGGGCACTTGACCTAGAAAAATATTGTCTAATGTTTTGCCTTGTACACCTGCTGGTATTGTAAGAACCTTCACTTCGGCTCTTGTTATAGGATATTTCGCAGTTGTTGAAGCTAATACTTTTTGATGAGCTAACAAGACACTAGGATTGATTTTAGTTCTTCTTATAATAAGGCTAGCATCAGTTATCTGTACTTTAAACTTTTTGTCTTGATGACAGATTAAATTGAACGATTCTTTCGAGCGTACTAACTTAACACGCATTTCTACACCATTTATTAAAAACTTTTCTTGGTTAAACATGTCACCATGCAAGTGTCCAATCATTTCAACTTCCTTACTTTCTTTTGTAAATTCCAGTCTTTTGTGAAAGCCTTTGTTCGACGCATCAATAGAATCCATGTGATGAGCAGTATCTTCATACCATAAACCACAAGTAAGATGTGATTCTTTAGCCGCTGGTCCATAGTTAAGAAGATTTTCTAAGTATGCTCGATAGGCATACGTGTTATTTGGAGGTGAAATGAGTTTTTGATTTAAGTATACATCCAGTTGGTTAAAAAGTGAATGCATCCAATTATTAGCAGGTGCAACTTGAGTATCCGGTTTCAGCTTCGTACCATCCTGATTTAATATTTTAGCATTAATATGCAATAATGTATGTGAGAGGTCAACATAGTCATCACCTGATCCTGGTACTTGAAATTCAATTGGGCCATCATCACTTAAAGATGAAATTGGTTTATAGTGAACCCACTGTCCACTTTCAATGCTAGTTTGAGTTGATGGGAGGGCAAATATATCTAATTCAGATTTTGCACATTCACACGAGTGATTATGTAGGAACGACATTATTTAATTTGAAAATATATCAACGATATTATTGTTTTTACTCTTTTTACCACCGCTTCGTTGTGATCTTTTCAAAGCAATGAGAGCCTCACGCCTTTTAGCTGACATTTTATACCCAGACCCAGACATAAGAGTATCAATTTTCTCATCCGCCTTTCTTTTTAGGTTCGCACTTGCTTCTTTGAATCGAGACTTAATTGAGCTATCCATAGGGCGTGAATTTACCATATCAGATAATAAACCGACTCCTGCATCTAAAGCTTCTTTCCCCACAGTCTTAAAACCACTAGATAACAACGGAATTACAGACCTAAATAACCCACCCAAGAAACTTCCAATCCCATGTCCTCGTTGAAATGGTACACCTTTATAGACGATACCAATGCCAGAACCAGCTTGATGTGAATAATAATGCTGGTATGGACAAGGGGTGGATAATTGCGTGTGTCTCATTTTACTCGTCGAAAGTGTAGCTTCACACAAGAAGACCCAAACTGGAATGGGATTCTCGTACCAGTAGTAGCTCTTATATCTATTTCTATAGTATCAAATTCTCTACGTAAGACTGGAACATAATGAGCAGGTGAGAAGATATGCATTTTGTAAGCACCATAGCTGAATTTTGTTGGATCTAGTGGAATGATTCTTAGTAACGATGTTATTACATCACCTACAACTTGTGGTTCAATGATATCTGTGTACACAAATATTTGGGACGGTAAACCTAAATACAAATTAGCTGGATTTTTCCCGACCGAAACTTGTTTTAAATTTGTTTTTGGTTTGAAACCCAGCTGTAAACTCAATATTGGCGTCGTTATGACTGAGATTATATCATCAGCCGTGGTCACTACCACCATTTTTGATATTTTATCATACCTTAATTTCACTTTGTCTTTTAACTGTGGATTTTCATTAAATGCTTCTAGAAATTGATCAATATTATCATATGTGGTAGCAGGTATATGCGTTTTTATATCTATAATTTTATCTAACTTCGCATTAGGTATTTGTACTTTCTTCTTGATATACACCATATTTTCATGTTCTTGAACATTATACATTGAACAAGGATATTGAAATTCTACTAAACCAACGACCCATTCTCCCTCCAACTTAATTGTCTTCGGTAATTTAGTTAAGAAATGTGCAGTGGTATTATCAGTGTAATACGCTGTTGAGCTGTTGCTTAACAAAGTTATATAAAAACTGTCTTCATTCATATTTCTTCTATATCAGTTGCTCGAATCCAACTATTAAATTTATTCGGATAACCTTTCCACTTGACTAACACTTCCTTTCTGCCGCCAATGCGACGTGACTGCAATATTTTATCTATCTTGTGTTTAGTAGAGGGATCATAAAACACTTTTTGCAACTCTTTTGAATAAAAAGTTCCAGTAATTGGTTCGTTTTCTAAATCTTTCAAAGTATAAACGACCCAAGGACTTCTCTGAATGATGGAGTCTATTACAAAAATTTCATCACTCCAATTAGTTTCATAACCTTTTTGAAATATATGTTTATATTTAGTTATTCTAACGTGATCTCCGATTTTAAGTAAAGTAGTTTCGTTAACTTCAGGTTTTTTTTTCTTTTCAATGTACAAATTTTCCCAAACAGTCATAATATTACTTGAATTGACTTCGCTTGGACACATCTTTATACTGGAATGATAAGTATGGTTGTATGAATGTAATAAATCTTGTAAGATATTGATATATTTATAAGTATTTTTGAAAGTGAAGTAACGCCACATTTTCATTTTGAGAGTCCTTTGAAATCGTTCTACAATGCTTGCTTTAATGTCTGGATTATTGGTAGTATAATAATTAATGCTATTTTCTTTAAAATAATCCCTTACGACTTTCGCTACAAATTCTGTACCCTTATCGGACTGAATATGTTGTGGAGTAGCCTTTGCCTCCATGAATATGCTGTCAAAACAAGTTTTTACTGTTTCCGGCTTCTTATTTTTCATTGCCCTAGCAAAAGCATATTTACTAAACACATCAATAACACACAAAATATATTTATAACCATCATTATATTTAGAATAGGTGCGCATATCACTCAGATCAGCTTGCCATAGGTAATTATAATTAGACAATATATATTTATTTCTTGAGAAACGTTTTTGCAGAGGCTTATGAAGTGTGTAAGTTTCTTGAGATTGCAGCCAAGTTTTAACTTCATCAGGTTTCATTTTTCCACGCATAGCTTTTGTTAATTTATTTATACTACTAAATCCAACTGGATGAGAAACATCGTAATATGTTTTAGAAAGTTCTAGTATGGGCTCCATCTTTCCCAGGCAATTTTTCTTTTTGGTGCTTCAGTAGATTTACCTGAGATTGGTGTTGAAATATTCGTTTTCTTTTCTTTATATGCTTGAATCTCTTTCAAATGAAGCTGATTTATGTATTCTAAAGATGTTGGATTACCGATACATGTTAAAGGTACTCTTATATCCTTTAGAGCAGAGGCAAATTGTTCCCACCCCAGTGGTTTAGTACGCTTAAGTGGTCTAACAGTATCACTTATTAGATCGAATATATTGCTTCCAGGTAAAACTTCATCATTCACCACCACTTCGCCTTTCTCCTTCCACCAAATTTTAGGTTTACTCTGAATAATAAAGTTGAGCAAAATTTCCCCTCTTTTTTTATAAGTTTTAGGAATTGCTTTTAAAATATATGATGGTGTATACTGAGTTGTAAATTGGGATGTTTGTCTATTATTGGGAGTAACAACTTCATCCGTAGGAGAAGACTTTACAACTGATGAAGGCGTTACAAATTTTTCTTCTTTATTCGAACTCCCAATATCATTTAATTTCGTAGATTCGTCCTCTGGATCAGTAAGTATAGGTAGCTTAAATGGTCTTCTTCCCTCTTCAACAATATGTAAATATCTTTGTAAAACTTGCGAATATAGAGCCCATTTTTCACGATCATTAATTTTGGTGCTTAAAATGTTTTGCATTTCATTATCTAAACGTGATAAAGAATTGTCAGGTAAATTTCCATTGTTTGTTTTCAGTCGATCTATAAATTCCGGTTCGACTAGAAGCATTTTTTTTGTATGTTGCATGTTTATTTCAAGAACGTACTCAACAAACCATTAATTACTGCACCCAATATAATTGGTAAAAATGCTCCACCTTTTTGGATAATAATATGTTTTCTCAGTTTATTTTTGCCCTTGGATATTAATTTTCTTAAAATATTTTTGTGTTTACTGAGATGTTTTTTGTCTTTTTCATCAAGCGGAATTTTACCTTTAAGGATGTTGTAAATGCATTCACAAATAATGTTTACTTCCTCATCATTGCAAGCATTCAATAAAACTTTTTGATATTTTGGTTTAAGAGTATGCAATGCTCTTAGCAGATGTTGATGTGTTTTCACTCTCCTATGCATTATTCAGAAATGATTGTAGCCGTAGATGTCCGTCCTATTTAAAGCCCTTCTTTGGTACATAGACTGTACAATAGTTATCAAAATGTAATACATTTGTTTTAAATCGACATCCGTCATCTGTACCCTGCTTTAGATCAATAAATAAATATCCATGCGCCTCTTTAGTGGCATCTTTATATGCTTCTTCTATAAATTTCGAGTTTTCTGGACAAACTTGTCGAGCTAAATATCTGATTTGGGTTTTATCTCTTGGATTTTTAAAGTAGATGATATAGTTGGCGTTTAATGAAATATCTCGTTGACCTCTACCCTGATGAAATAAGTTTTGTGTTATGTAAAAAACGCTTAAATTTCGATGATGACTCCCTTTGGTAAAAATATCAACTATTCGGCCGTCAGATTCTCTCATTAAGTCATCAATAATAAGTAATTGTGGCTGTTTTCCATCAAACATACTTAAGTCTGGAATACCTTGGTTATAGTTTACATTGGTCAAATTATATAATGGTTGCATTTCATCATAACACCATAATATATTATGAAATGTGTGACTACAAACCATGTTGATATCATTTAAAAATGTAGTAACAAATTTTGATTTACCACAACCACTCGGACCAGCTACTATGGCTGTAAACGGATGAATAAAATGAATCATTATAAATTCAAGGAGAAGAATATTTACGTACGTCCTGTTTCTTATAGATCTGAAGGAATTATGATTTGTGTGTTTTTTGTGAAGGAAACGACATAATTGAAAGCAATCAGTTTATTATATTTCGCATAGTCTTATATCTAAAATACTTATCGATTTAAATATAATAATACATACTAAACTAGTTGTTCTATTAACTATACAAATCACTTATCTTAAAATACCATTGCCAATAGATTACACAGAAATGTACAACAAATTAAATTAAACATTAATTTAAACTTAGCTATTAACTAATCACATAAATTAACAATTATGACTGTACAAAACAATTAAAATAACTTACATCGTTACAAAATGACATAAACCTACTTTCTTAAACTATAATGGCCCCATGCTAATGTGTCAGTCGAATTAGGTAAAATGAAACGTTTAGTATCATTATGGGAGAGACTAGTTTTATTAATTTCTTGTGTGAATATTGTATGTTTTATAGACCTAAATCTGTACATTCTCGAAAATTGATTGGACTTATTGAAAAGACATGTTTTATAGTTCTCCATTTTCATTTTTTTTGTAACATTTTTGTTCACACCTTTAGCTTTTGCAACAAATTTATTTTCCACTGTCATTGCATACATTTTCGATCTCAACCCAACGAACTCTTTTACAATTTTGCCATTATTTTCATCTTTAAAATACCCTAATTTTTTCTTATTCATTTGAGGGAAACCAAAAACATTATCTACTGCATAGTCAGATGTATCAAAGTAATGAGTCAAATCTGGTTTTATATCTAAATAGAAATCATTAGTAAAATATTGGTAAATTAGACTGTCAGTATCAGTATACAACAACTTTGCATTGTTATCAAATTTCTTTTTCATATAATTATAATGAAAGTCGTACATAAGAGTTTTTGAAATATCTAAAATACAAAAACCTAAATAAATCGGTTTGTTGTAATATAACTTTGTTTTATGTAATTGAATTGCTACTAAGTTTTCTGAGAATACACATAAACTATGAAATTCGGGTTTTGCTATTAGTGATTGAGCACCTTTCACTTTTCCTCTATTATCCCAGTGCGTAAGCAATTTCACATTAACTCTTTTTTCAATGTTCTCCATAGTCTTCCCAAAAACGGCATTATTCATTAACTTGTAAAAGTCTTTTTCGAAATCTGATTTTGACTGTGTGCGTAAATATGTGTTAAGATCAATGTATTTTTTTAACCATGGACTTTGTGTAAATTTAAGAATGCGATGTACTTTCGTTAGTTTCATTCCTAATTGTATGCATTGCTTGAGATTTCTGTAATGAATTATATACTTCGTTTTTTTGTTTAAATTAGGGACTAATTTTCGATCTCTACAATTTCCTATAGCTACATTTTCTGGACAAAGTGGGAAATCTGAGTGCAAGTCATGTAAATCATCAGGGTAATCAATATCAACTTCGAGTATGTAGCCATACTCACACGTGTCCTGTATATTAAAGTCAGTGTCAGTATTTACCCATTCAAAGTTTCCGATAGGTAAATATTGAGACATGGCCCATCCATATAAATTATTAGCATCAAAATAAGCTATGTATGATTTGGGTTCGTTTGAATTATATTCTTCTAGGTATTCGTTGTTGGCTTTAGCATAACGATTACTACACTGAGATATTCCCCCTCTAATACCAGATTTTACAAAAGCGATTTTATCTATGTCTGTTAATAACTCCAGTTCGACATTAGTATATTTGAGCATTGCGTCAAAGCTAAGCCCAGGGAGGGTATAATAATGAACTGGATCCAAATCGTATGTTGCTATACAAATTTTCCGAAAATTTTCGAATATATCAGTTAAAAGCAAAACATCAGTCTTTAAATATAAGTTAGAGTAATCGAGCATAGTTTTACATTTAAAATGATTCCATACATCTTGAGCATGGGCGTAATCTGCATCATTAATATCACTACCATTTAAAGTATTATAAAATGCAGCTTGGTCGGGTAATGATGTCTTTTCTAATGACTCATATGATGTCATAAACTCATACGGAAAAACACCTTTCCTTATTAGTCTCTTAAAATCATCATGAAGTGGGAATTGCTTTTTTAAGGTCTCAAAGTTGTCGAGTTTAAGATTTTTAGAGAGATTATCCAAACTCGCTGACATAAACTTAATGGAATCTAAAAAGCGTAACGTTATATCCTGTCCATTAATTTTTAGTTTTTTTGAAACTGAAATATATTTTTCTTTATTTTGGGGGATGATTTCAACTTCACCTTCTTTGAAATTTAAAGCATGGACAATAAAGTGCGCGTCATAATTACTTAAGTTATGTAAGAGTATCGGTACGAAACGTGGAGTTTTATATTTTGAACTACATAATAAATGCGCAAGTCCTTCGAATTGACCGGTACCCCATTCATAATGTTCAACTATGTCTAATCCTAATTCATTACTGCAAATAAAACATTTTTTTGTATCACACATTTTTTCCATATCTGTTGTTGATACCGGGATGGGGGCTTTTTGAAAACAAATCTTACGCTGAATTTTAGCGATTTCTTTACTTATGCTTTCCATAAAATGCTTCGCACAGTTAGGACCCGTATAAGTATAATATTTCGATAGGTTGTCATCATAAGAACATTTGATATAGTAACCGTAACTATATACCTCATGTTCATTAATGTTATTTGTGAATGATTTGGAAGGGTCATTAACGCAGGTTTTAATAGGTTTAAGAAACGATTCGAAATCTGCATAAATCACAAAAGGTAGTTTTAGTTTTCGTTGAAATTGATTAAACAATATTTTGTTGCTCGCTTGATTATCGTTAAACCAATTTTTACACGTTTTTTTACTATCCGGGAGTTCTGTTACAATATGAGCGCAGTCATGTTTCTGATGTTCTTTCAATTTTTGTTCTGTTGTAAAATATATAAGACAACCATCGCAAATGTGAATACCATCGTGGCGATTAGTTACTTGTTTACTTACTAGACGGGCCAAATTTTTTATATAACAATAATGACCAAATGGGCCATTGTTTAAATACAACAAATTTACATGTTTATCTTTCCGCGATTTTGTAAAGTGTAGGGGGCCGATTACGTTATTTGTTTTGGTTGTGCTGTCATATTCTAAACCAAATACGTTGATACTTATATTATTTAAGGTTTCAACTTTTTTAATAGCCTTTAATTTGACTGGAAAACTTATATTATCAAATTTTAACTTATTTTGGTGTTGTAAGTATGATTTCGTTCTGTTTGCGTTGTTTACCACGGGATACAAAGCGGAAAGTAAAGCCCATTTGAGACACTGATGATCATTGTTTTGCACATTAATCACTGCTTTTTTATTTTTTATATCATTTGGTAAATCTATGAATGAGGACCCTTTTAATGGATTAAATTTGTTTACATTCATGTCTAAATACAATATTTTTTTTAACGACCACCCACTGTCTTTTTTCTCAAATTCACTCATGCGCGTAGATAAAGTTTCTTTGATTTTGCTCACTAATGGTTCGAAATCGTCTCCCATACAAAAATTAAAGTTAAATGTTTGAAAGTCAAACGTGTTTTTTAAGTCTTTTGTTTCTTGGACAAATTCGGCATGTACTATGAAATTTACATTTATTGTTGTTAATTCATTTAAGCATTCATTTATTAAATGTATGATTTTATGCTTCAGGCCATCAAAAAATATTTCCGGAGTTTCGAATTCAATTTTCTGATGGTCTGAAGTTAATCTATAAGTCCTAATTCGAGATCCAAATGCAGAGTTTATGAGACTTACATTAGATAATTCATGTGAATTTGTTGTTATTACATTGTTCTTATGTAGATTAGTCCTTAAATGGTTCGTAAAATATTTTTGTCTCACCCAAATATCACATGCTTCACAAAGCACTTTCTCTTCCTCGGTCACATATATCTGAGATGCATTTGACGGCCCCGCTTCTGCAATGTCCACGGCTCGTCTTTTAGGTTTTGCATTTGACGGGCCCGCTTCTACAACGTCCACAGCTCGTCTTTTAGGTTCTGCATTTGACGGGCCCGCTTCTGCAAAGTCCGCTGCCCTTCTTTTAACTCCTCTTCCTGATTGCAGAGTGGTACTAAAAAGTAAGAAAATAAATTAGTTAAAGAAACAAATGACCAATTAGTTTTCACACCAAAAAAGTATTTAAAATAAGATGCTTACCCATTTTTATTATTGTCCTCATTTTCTTCAAAGTTGCACAGCTCCCAGAATCGTTGGGAAGTATCATTTATAAATGCTAAATCCTCGATTTCAATACAAGCATCCACCAAGTCACAGTCTGTACTGTCGATTTCACAACAAGCATCAACTAATTTACAGTCTGTATTATCCTCGCTCTCAAAAAAAGCACTTACAACAACGCGATTCTCAGAACTTCGATCCATGATAAAAATACAAATCGCATCATGTCAATATGAAATCAAAAGTTGTAATGATAGCTATTGAGCTGTGAATAAACGTATTTATAGTAACAATTTCATAGTGAAAATTCTATTTAGCTTAATGACATTATTAGTGCATAGAAGTTAGTAAAGTACTTTGTAATTAACAAAACAGATCATTTACAAATAAGAGAAATCCATTAATCACTTAAGTTACGAATTAAAATGGTACTTTTTGCATTCTTCCGATTCAGCAATTTCTTTAGTGATTTTATAAATGACTTCTTTTGCTTGCTGGAGATGGTTGTTCTTATTTTGATCTTTATCACTAGCGTAATACTTTACGCGCACATCTGCATGCTTCCATTGTTCGCTTACTTGGGGAACTTTTGCTAGTTTCTTTAAATCAAATATTTCAATTTTTATCAAATGTGTCGCATTTGCAGAGTCTTCCCTATTAGTTGAAATGAAGGAGATTCCGCCTGTTTTACAGCTTTGGCCCACAGTAGAAGATACGTTTTTCTTCTTTTTCGGTCTTGGTTGTTCAAAAAAGCAGTCGATATTTGATGCCACACTTGATTTTCTTTTGGTTAGTTCATCTTTACCAGACGGTAAACTGTCATCTCCATCCGACAGAGGATAATAGTAGTTTTTGAAGGTGTATTCTTGATCATCGATGAGATTGACTGGAGAGCTCTGTAACAGACAATGCACACAAAATAAATTTTTAGAGATCTAACGTTTACATAAACGTCTCAGACACGGTATTATAATATTAATGTACACAATTAATTAAAAGAAAGCATACTCACGGTCATATTGGCGACAACAACTAAAGCAACAGTTCAAATACGAATAATACTGGTCCGTGAACGAAGGAGACCTTTTATACGGCTTTTGCTAATTAAAACCTCGTTATATTAGAAATTAAGCAACTAGACATATTAAGTAATTTAAAAAACCCGCGTATATTATAATCACATTAAAAACAAGTAATGTTTCAACATTATTTCCATCAATTTGTAGTTTCCTTTATTTCAACACAGAGGTGCAATTGTCAATGCATAGAGTTACTGTATGCAACGGTATCTAAAAAGTAGTTTATTCCATAGCGTGATATGTACTTATGTTATGTTTGTTAGACGGAACATAGGTTAGATTTTTGTTTTATAACGTACTTAAAATACTTTCATACGTAGAAGAGTTCGAGCAAAAACGACACAGTAGTATCTAAATAAACTGTAGCACTATGCATGACTAATAATAGAAGCCATGCTAACAATAACATCATCGGCGATGTTCGATAATCATAGCCTAGTAGACCAATCAAATGTTGGTATTACAGTCATCGTTAGTAATCAGCGTCATCTTAATGGTGGCGTCGCGACACACTCAAGCATCCACCAATGCAATGTAAGCGTCGTTAGCAATGAGCATCGGCTTAGTGCTGGCGTCGTTGAATCCAACCAATAGGAGACCTCGATCTTGAAGTGGGAGGAGTCATCGAAGTCATTACGTAATGATGCACGTAATGATTAAAACAATCAACCAATAGGAGAGCTGTAAGCATAAGGGGGAGGAGCCAATATGAAGTCATTAGTAATGAGGTCCTGAATCAGCCAATAGGAGAGCTGTAAGCATAAAGGGGGAGGAGCCAATATGAAGTCATTAGTAATGAGCTGCCTGAAGCAGCCAATAGGAGAGGGACATATCAGGAAAAGGGGAGGAGTAGGCGGACAAGGGGCGTGGCCGACGCCGACGCCTAATTAAGGCAGTGGGTGACAGGAGTGGGGGGCGTCGTTTCCTAAAAAAAGGTCGTCAGGAGAAAAACCACGATTTTTGGGGTAAATGAACCCGCCAACCACCCTAGGGGTTGATCCAGTCCCCACGAATCCCTACTACTATTGTTGCATACCACCTAAGTAACTTGGCCGGACACACTTACCTACTGAATGTAACAGCTTCCTGTATAAGATTATGATATGTCTTATCTCACTGAGGAGTGACTGTGTAAACAAGTTGCCATGTAATTTTCTTGAGGTTGTATCTATTTGGATTCCACAGTGGACGGGGGGGCACGTACGGAAGACGCGGCGTGGGGAAACCCCAACAACACCGACAAGTCTGGTAGCGTACGGTTCAGTTTATCATGTATGTGAGTAGCGAAGTCACGTTTTAATAGGTATGGGATTGTGATAGCAGTGAGAGAGACAGATGCTCTATTGACCCAGCGAGCGAGCGAGCTGGCTAAACCAAACATGCTTATATTAAACCATTGATACAAAAAAAAATTAAATGCGTAACCTCTAGCATAACTGTTATACGCGACTATTTCTCGCGCGAGATAATTACCCGTCTCTTTCTGTGGAGTTTGTTAGAAAGTGACGGATAGCGCTACGTCGCGCGACAAAATTCGCGAAGCGTAGTTGTGCTAAGGAAGGGCAAAGGATAGTTTTTTATTCCTAAAATTATGTTGGAATAAATGATTTAAACTTACATGACTAAACGGGACTCAATCGCATTCGAAAAGTGTTTATTTAATTACCTCGATGTTTCGAACGTGATGTTTGTTACGTTCATGGTTGGTCGAAAGACCATGAGTCCCTTCGGGACTATGGACGTAAATAAACATTTTTGAACGCGATTGTCCCGTTTAGTTATAATAATTATTTTGGAAGTTCTTATAACGAAATATACATTTTTATACAGACGAAGTCACTGGCAAATACTATATTTAATGATAAGTCGTTTCATAAAAAATAAACCTGAGAAGACACATATTTTAAGTCTATGGCCATATTTGTCTCGAAATGTCGTAGTTCGTTCGCAAATCGGGAGTTTTAATAAGGGTCGGTGGCAGGTAAAATATTTGAAGCGACAATTCGTTCATCCTGTAAAATTGGATGAAGTCACTGAATATACGTTGTGAGATTTCAAATGTATTAGTTATTTAGCATCCACAGAGCAACTGACAAATGGCAATGTAGTTTTACAAGTGTGATTACGTAAGTATTATTTATGAAGACAAAACGTTCAAGTGCCAGAGCTTTTATAATAATGAAACTTTGACTGCTGTACAAAGACAATCCCCGTGACTTGCGTGTTTTACTCCTATTGCACCACACGGCCGTGTAAAGCCATATTATTAATTCTCTAGTGGTTATCACAAGTATTCAGAGAACATTTTTATTCTTCATAAATACTACGTTCCATAAAAAATAAAAGCGTACTTTCAAGCCTTTATAAGTAATTGTTTCTGACGTATCACAATAAATAGTGCCGTAATATGACAGATAATATCTTTCTGCGTTTATATTATAGTATTTTCTAAATATATTCCTGACCCAAATAAAGATCAAAGTTCAGTTTGAAACAGTATATTCCTCTCTAAATTATAGTTAATGAAATACCTCGTCAAGTTTACGCTCTCCTTCCTCTGTATGAAAACTCGTCAAAGGATTATCAAAACGGTTTATATAATCTCAACGATGTCCACATAGAGCGGAGGGCGGATAATACTGTACAAGTAAAATAGTGCACAGATCGATGCGTCAACACAAATCCACAAAGATTTATATAATATCCAATTCGAGCCTATGTTTTTCAAAGACAACCGTGTTTGAAATAGTTTTTCGTGATAAGTATCTGCGATTTTGGCATAAAATACGGTATTCATTGTTTTATCACTACATAGTATAAAACAAAACCGCTTCCTGCTGTCTGTCTGTCTATCCCTATGTATGGTTAGATCTTTAAAACTACGCAATGGATTTTAAATCTGTTTTTTTAATAGATATAGTGATTCAAGAGGAAGGTTTATATGTATAACACATGCATAGTTTATCACCATTGCACCCGTGCGAAGCCGGAGCAGGTCTCTAGTTATATTGTAATTTGGATATAATCTTCTGTTATATTAGATGATGTTACATTTTTAAGCGTTAGGTACATGTATTTTGACGAGTAGATTTAGGACTACTTGATTTATTAGTTTATTACTGGTTAAAATATTCGGCACCATTCGTAGCCGATTCCAAGATGAACAGTCACTAGTCGAACCTTTTTTTTTTAGAAACGCAATATTCTGCTTCTGTGGAATTGATTAGGTAATGTATACAATCCCAATACCTACATACATACCAGTTAAACAGGCCGATACCTTTTTCCATAACTGAGCTGCGAACGTAATAAAAGTCTAACGAACGTAACAAGCGAAGTTTGCACATTATATCAGTGCCTCCAGTGAAGAACGGACTAACTCGAGTTATTCCCTTTGGTTTTTATTGCACCATTGGAATCAGCTCGTTAAACTACATAACATATCAAAAGGACATATCTCTAGCTGACTCCTAACCTAGTTTTTAAAGGGTATAAGTTGAGGTTCATAAAGGTATAAGTTACTCTTATTCTGCATTGCAGACGTTTACAAGGGAACAAATGATCTTGTGTCAAAATTACGCACGAACCCAAAGAAATAATTACAGTTATATTTTTGAATTTTGACATAAACACATTTATACCATTATTCTAACATGAGCATAAAGGAATAACTCATTTAGTGCCACCGGACCAAGTAACGCCATTTTGACATAAACACGTCTATGCCATTATTCTAACATGAGCCTAAAGGAATAACTCGTTTAATGCCACCGGACCAAGTAACGCCAAAGGTCAGTTTCGCGACCATACCGTCTTGCCATTGGTCTATTTGCGTACCGCAGTCATTTAATTATTTACAATAGAAGTTTTAATAAAACCCCTCTCGATTTGTTTTAAGTCGTAAAAGCCTAAAACTCAATGGATGAAAGAAGGTGGCAACAGTTTTACCAGTGAGAAGAAATTGTAGTGGAAAAAAGTGTTATGAATAGTACCCACATAGCATATATACATATTTTTATTATAGTTTTCACTTTTAGCTGTTTTTACATAGCACCTTTATCCATTTTACAGTCGCAAACGTGTATTATTTTAATCTTTTGAGAAGTAAGAAGGTGTTTTGTTGCAATAAAAACACCCGTTTCAGTTTTATAATGTTTTTTTATACGGGTATCTGCGTAAACAGGCCGTTAGTTTTTGATGAAAATGTGACTAAATTATTGAAACTAGGCTAAGTTTTACTTATTTACATGCAAACTTTAACCACGAATTTGCGAATGAAGTTATTAAAATAAATTTTCTTTAAAAAAATATGTAAGTATACCTATTGCGTTGTATTTTCCTCGTATCTTTTATGAGGTGTCCAATAAAGAGTAGGTGCTTGTATGGTATTGTATTGCATATAATTATACATTTTATCACTGAAATTGTCATGTATATTTTAATATCCCATGGAATCAGTTACAGTTTCTACTTAATTTTAGTTTTCTGACATGACAGTTTCATCCACTATTTGCGGCTTGAATTATGAATACATATTTAACAAACTTTTAGATATCATTGCATTATCTATGTAACGTGAATAGCACAGTGTGATACTTATGTTGTATTTTTAAACCCAAGAATATACCGTGAGAAAAGTATGGTGTCTATTTATTTAATTATACTTAATCAGTTTGGACTCTCTGAACGACAGTATCTATAGAACTCTTTGTCAACGGCTCGTGATTTTCATTCTATTCGTGAAGTGTTTTATTAAGAGGATAGTTTAAAAAAGTGGGCTAAGCTTGATGAAAAAAACAATAATAAACGGAATAATAATGGAGGAGGTATTAGCACGTTCTTTATTAAAAGTTTTTATTTATCTTTACATAAGTATTATATGTTAGAAAATATTTCAAGGAAGATTTAATTCACTTTCCGAGGACTTGAGTTGAAATTAGGTTTACATATACCTACAAAACATACTTAGTTTCAACTAGTCCTCGGAAATGTTAATACAATAAGCGTGGACCTGATCTGATGATGGGGCCAGATGGTGGATATAGGCAAAACTCTATAACGCAATCCTACTGAGTTTGGACTTCTTAAAAAATCGTCTCGGTACTTGATGAATTGCTAAGAAAAATGTACGCTGTCAATTAAAAGGCATGGAAGATATAAAAATCTTCTTAAGTATAACTTTAACAGTCAGCACTTTGACAGTGTTGAGAAATCAGAGGATCTAAATAGAGCTGTTGCCAGTCATGTACAGTGAGTGCAATGATATCTATGTTGATGTTGATATTGATATATTTGATATAGTAATAAACCAGAATTATTTATTTTATCATTGATTTCTTCTGATTAATTTTATTATACAGCCACATTTGACTCCTTAGGTAGCCAATTTGATAAGTCGTGTAATTTCTAGAATACCATACTAAAAATTGGTATAAGTCGTTTCGTTTCGTTTATGCATCGTCATTCAAATAGATGTAAGTCGTATTTTTTCGTTTATGCACGTCGTTCACAATGGTATAAGTCGTGTTCATCTTTTATGCTCGTCGTTCATAAGGGCATAAGTCGTTTAATTGCTAAACAATCGGTAAAATTGGTCCATATAAATTGAGTTATGTCTTTAAATATTCGTAAACAAAAGGTATAACTACAAAAAAACCTAAAAAAAACATATTTACAGGGTCAAAGTATTAGTTCTTTATTTTTAAAACGAATGCCTAACACCATAGCTTGTATAAAAATGCTTAAAAAGTTAAAGTTCTAAATATGTTCTATTGAAAAATCGTTTTTTGTCTCTCCTGAAAAGTGCCGATTTTGAGTTATTCCCTTATTCACTGGAGGCACTGATATTGTCATTGTCATACTCCGGCCCCAATTTAGGCACTAAAGCTGCAAGTCAAAAAAAAGTCATTATTTGAAGGGGTTCAATTGTGTTCACACGCCAATTTTCAATAAAATATTTCTTCAGATAGCTAACCAAATCAAATTATTTTATTGCGATTCTTGTTGTATATTAACGATCGTAGATACCAACGATCTTGAAAAAATGTTACTATGAATTATAAATTAATCATTTCAAACATTACAAAACAAAAATCGGCAATGCTATCGCAATATGCAATGTTGAGTTTCGTGCATTAGATGTCGATATAAACTTAAACGTATTATTTTGAATTCATTACAGAGTAGAGTTTGATACTTAATTTAATCAAATTTTCAATTGGATTCTAAAAAACAGAATTTTACGATTCTATTTCAACGGGAATTATGGCACGTTGCAAGTGTAAACAAATGCAACACAAAGGCTCAAGGGTCGTTCTCAAAATATTTGCACCGCCACCTGTCACCAGGTTTGTCTTAGAAGAAGTTTTTTACACCGCATTATTTTAAATATTCAATTATCATCACATATCTAAAGACACTTTTTACATAGAGGCCAAATGCTTTCAATTAAAAGTAAAGTATATTAATAGATAAAAAAACGATTTAAAACTAGGTTTTGTCGGTCACTTGCCGTGTCCCAACGCGAGGTACTCATGTTTCGTTGTAATAAAAACATATACATTACCGACTTAGCTTAAGTTCAGTACTCCATTTTATTTTCATATATGATGAAGATTGAATACTACCATATCGAATAATAATACTATGCTTATTTTGCGACTTATTTGCAATTTAAGTTTGTCCACGCCATTTTTTGTCGTTCACTTGTCATGAGACAAACATTACAATTGAGTGACTACTATTTCGTTTCCCCTGCCTAACCCCGCATAAATCGAGACCTTCAGTTGCCACCTAACACTGTTCCGAGTGACACGTCGTCAGTGTGCTGCACTAAAAAAATATGATACATACTCTTACGCGAGCGGGAGTTTGTAATGGGTATGTAGTCTATATTCTGCCTTCCATATTTTGGTTGACGTGTGTACTATTGCATTCATTTTAATTTATAACGCGTAAAGTATGGTCTACTTTTATGTGTATAAATATGCAGTTCATCAACGAAATACTTTATTTGTTTTGATGTCATAACTGTCATTTTGTCCATCACCTGTATGTCGTTCACTTGTCTATATAAAAACAGGTGAACGACACATACGGCAGGTGAACGACAATTATTTAAACACTTATACAAAATTATTTAAAAACCAGGATTTATCGGTCACTTGCCGTGTCTCAACTCATGTTTCGTTGTTATAAAAACATAAATTTTCGAAGTAGCTTAGTTTGAGTATTCCATTTTACTTTCAAGCTGTCTTAGGAATCCTTAGCACGCGGCGCCCGCACCAGATTTTGAAGCATCAATCCTCTGCCTGTCAGTGGCTTTGATTGAGCATCCAGGTCTCTGCCCCATAAAGAGATATGGAGAAGACAAGGGCACAGACGAGGTGCATGTTAGTTCGGTTAGGGATGTGTCTATCTTTCCATATTTTGCCGCGTTGGGTAATCGCTGTTTTGGCCATTTCGATTCGCCTGCGAATCTGTGGTTTCCATGTGCCTCTATTTGTGACAATGGAGCCAAGGTACTGGAACTGATCAACAGTTTCAAACTCTTAAAGCAGGTTAGTACTTTGTCGACTAGTAATGGTCGACTATCATCAGCTCGGTCTTATATTTATTAATATCGAGACCCATTTTGAGGCTGGTTGTTTTGAGTCATTGCAAAAGTTGGGCCACTTCTGCTTCGGGTGATGCAAAATAGGCGATGTCTACCACGTATCTGCTCCAAAGCTCTGCTGCTGTGTAAAGGCTCCATATCTGTTAAATAGTATTGGGGATATTATGCATCCCTGTCCGGAACTTAAAGTTCTTGTATGTGACATCTCCTACTGACACCATCCTGTATTCAGACTCGTAAAGGCTTTATAAAGTGTTACCAGATGTGCTGGCAGCTTCAGACAATACCTCCCATAACTTATCCCACCCAACGCAGCCGAAGGCTTTCTGGTTATCAGATGTGAAGGAATTCCTCGAAGATGACGAAAACAGCAGTAAATTACTCAGCGGGTAGGAAAGAATATGTCAAAAGAGGCAGCATCAGGATGCAGAAACGTTATTTAAATGATTCGCTATTGAACCTTCATAAGAAATTTATAAAATCACGTGGGTATGCTTGAGTTTTGCATCTTTTTGCCGGTTATGACCTGTCTGGATAGTACAGGCTTCAAAAAACCTCCTGAGAAATGTCCTATGTTATGAGAATTAAATGCTTGTTTTTTTATGCAAATTACTAACATAAGGAAAAAAGAAAAAGAAAAACAATCAAAAAAGCACTATTTGACAGTTCAACGTAGATCTTATTTAAAATGTCACTAACCTGCAACCGTCGTCGTTAACCTGCTAACAAATTCAGTGAAGTTGGAACATATTTGTCGCAAACCTGCACCCATTGTCGATAACTTGGTAACAAATGTCGTTTACCTGACATCGAAGTCTTTCACCTGTCGACCTAAAATTTCAAACATCCATATCTTCTAAGATATTCAATTTAACTACTTCCCTCGACGTGATATCAATTGTCTGAATATATTTCTAGCGATCCTATGAAAAATAAAAGAAGAATTCGCAACTTTAAAAAAAATGCAAAATTAACGCAGCGGTGCAAATTTTTTGAGAACGACCCTCAAAATCTTATGATTGCGTTGCCTTAGAAGTTTGATTTTCACGGCTTCAAGGGGTAGACCTGAGTATTTATTATTAATTTCAGCTTGATACCTCCACGCGTTCTTTAGAAAAAGGGGTTTACAGAGGGCTACAAAGTGATTCAATAAGGGTGCAGTTTTAGCCACTTGAGGTGCGGAAGCCTTAAAAAATACGAGACTTTCAATATTGTGATTTTTTTTATACGTATATGTAAAGGTACTGTTGCTAAATTCTATCCGTTTAGACTTTATGTTCGTATGTAGGTATGTAGTCGCTTTATTGTGTACACAATTACTGCTTATAAATACATTCATAACATAACACATTGTACTTAGTATATGTATAGTAAGAGCATATTTATGCATCTTAATTTTAAAAAAATAATTTTGCGTTGCTAATATATTTTATTATTCATTGTACTAAGATAGTTAAATTATAATGCGCGCCTCTATCTTATCTAATCTCTCTATAATCGAATTCACACTGACAAAATAGCATTAAGAGATTTTATCTTGGTACGGCAGATTAAAGGTTTACGATTTACGAACTGCTTACTAATAATGTAGTTGTTTTCTTTTATTTTGGGTTACCTCGTTACAGTACGGGTAGTCACCTCCTATAATGACCTCATACTTCACCTAGAAAAGGTGTAAGTATGTACTCTTAAAGGAGTGTCAACCTCTTAGTAGTTGACGCAAAATATTAGCCATCGTTCATTCATAAATGATGATCAGATTAAAAAATAAAAAAAAAACATAAAATTTGCGTAACTTTGAAGTCACATAATATACTAATATTTTTTGATTTTGTTTTCTTTGGTTCATGACATATTGAGCAAATTTTATTTTATTCATCTACAGGAGGTGCCCGCTACTTAGCTAGTATAGTACGAGTACCAGACAGAAGTGTTGGTGGCACGAATAAAATTTTGCTAGGGCGAGCCGCACGATATTATTTTCACCTCACTCGCTCGGAAACCTCCGATTATAGGGCGAAATCTGCGTGCAAAAGTCTATTTTATCCGCTAGCGTGCAAAAGTCATTTGAATTTCGAACACGACGATTTTGATTTTCTGTGGTACATGTAACTTTTTTATATTTAAGACTCCCTCAACGCGTGACTGATTTCATCAGTCGATAAATCTTCGAATAACCAATCAACGCACGCGAATAAAGAGTGATCTGGTCAGGCCGGCTAAAATCATATGTACGTTTGATTGTGGTTTGAATACTTCTTTTTAAAAAAAATACACCTAAAATATCACGTCCAGAAACCTGGTTTGTGGTTACAGATTTTTAAGTTTTTATTTTTTTACATTTTATTTTATGTTGAATATGTTTATATATTATATTAATAGTAAGTATTTCAGTTTTATTTACATATTTTGACTAGTAAATATATTAAATACAACACAAATTTTAATATTTATTTGTTATAAAAGTTGGAACAAAAGAGTGTAATTTCTAAACGCACCCAAGAAAAAAATAATAATTAAAAAGTTGGAAGTTTTCACAATTTAGATTTACGTAAACAACGTAATTTTTGTTCTGTGGAGAATACATACTTACTGTTGTCTTACTTTATAGAAATATCGAAAACAAGAATGTTAAGCCCAATTTGGAGTTTATTCAATGCTAAAAGCCTGCATTAAAACGAAAAAGGATTTGTTTACCGAAACTATTGGCGTTTTTAAAGAAGATAAAGCCGAAATAATCTTGTTCGGATCCTATCGTCCCATAACTTCCAAAGCAAGTGTTATGGAAAATACTTCCGAGTGCGATTCGCTTCGCTCATGGTTCAATCTTAGATTCCTTCGCTCGCTCAGCTTTCAATTTCAACACTCGCGCCAAATAACAACTCTGCAGCCTTGCATAACAAATAACTAGGTATTTATCGATAAGTTGTACTTTCTTATGTCAGTATCAGTAGTCATGTTATGACTATGAGATAATGTATAATATATTATGAATAATATAGTTAGGTATATACCGTATATACTTACCGTATATTATTCGATTAAATAATAATAAAATATTAAGGTTGTTAAAGTTGATTTTTATATGAATTATAATATTCCTAAAAAGTACATAAGTAAGTAACATTGATGGGTAGATAGAATAGCAAAGGGTGCGCCCAATTTTAGGACAGAAAATTTACGACCAAATTTTTTTTTGTTGTTTTGGGCTTAAATTATTTTGAATCTTGTAGATTATGCTAAAATAAGCATATTTTATTCTTGAAACTTTTTCTCTCAGATCTATATTTACCAAGATATTAGGATTCAAATGCATAACATATTTTGATGTAGGTACCTAATAGTAGACTATTTACGAGGGTCCATGTAAGCAAGCATTTTGACGGTCACAAAACAAACCTAACCTACAGTTTTCGGTTTTCAACCCATGTACCATATTTTCAGCAAGCATTTTTACCTAAAAAACTTCAATATCTCGGTAAATATTAATCTGAGCCAAAAAAAATTACTAACAAAACATGCTTATTTTAACACGTTTAATAAGATTCATAAATAAAAATAAGGTGTTATATTGACATAAATTACTCGTCTCCGAAATTTGTCGGAACCCTTTAAAATGAATAATGTTTCAACCTCAATATCTCGGTAATTATCAAGTTTTAAAAAAGTTGCCCCTACAAAACATGCTTATTTTAGCGTCCTCTATACGATAGCATCATAAAAAATAGGTGTCATAATGACACCAACCCCATCAAAATGTTTCTAAGTCCTGCGCACCCTTTGCTATACCCCAACCAATTTCTTTTATCGGAAGGATGTCCCTAGTTAATTGACGTTATTGCCACGAACACTTCTATGTCTGAGTCGAGTACCTACTCTTTTTACCATAGTCGGGTAAAAAGTATCTTTGGATGTTCAGCTTTGGTTAAAATTCGTCTACCGGTTTCGGCATAATGAGAGTATGTACAAAGGAAATTATGAAAACAAATGGCGCCAGGCTGGCATGAGGCCGCGCGCTCATACAAAACAAATGACGATCATGCATCACGCTATTAAGATTTTTCCGGAAATCATGACCCCCTCTCCATAGAAAACTGATTTTCAATACAAATCTAGAATTTTATAATACTATCTACAGTATGTTGTATAATTCAACATCAGTCTACACCCCTATTGTCTATTAGGTACTTATTAATTTATTAGTAGACGTGTTACCGTCATTTTGCCTTTGTAGGGCTATGTAGGGCATTAAATTAATAAGTTATAATTATTAATGTATTAATGATAAGTTATTAAGTATTCAACTCACGGAAATTTATAAAAGTTACAACAAAATTCGACTGTTTTGAAAACTGACTTTCTTACAAACACGGGAGAGACACATGTTGTCTTAGGGCTTGTGCACAAATCACGCGAAGTTTTTTCGGCTACTTTTGACCCCTCCCTCCCCCTTGTGATATTTAGTGAGGTTCTTTGTTATCGAACCTCGCGTGATTTGTGCACAAGCCCTTTTCTTATGTGCCTTTCATACGATGCAAGATGCAAGCAGAGTTGGGCATTCAATAACAAATCATCATTTTAAATGACGCACCGCAAGAATGAATCAACTGACCGTCATTATAGACTAGGTTATTTTGAATGGTGAGTTTTACAATCAATCATTGAGTGAAACTAATTTAATCGTCATTCAATAAAATCAATCTGTGATTGCTTATTTATGATTATTTGAAATAAAATTGTTTGGTTATAACATATTTTTAAACTTCTTCAAAAAGAGGAAGTTCTCAATTGGACTGCACGATTTTTACATCTTCGTCTTTTATAAACCGATATGGAAACTTATTTATGTTTGAAATTTTAACAGGGAGCTCTCCAGGATGGCCCATATAATTTTGGTGAAATATTGACTACGAGATACATGAGGAATCGAAGATAGTTCAAATATTACTAGGGTTTCTGCTCGAGACTTCTCGAACTCGAGACAACTCGAGAGTTTCACCTCCATTCGAGACGAGAAACAAATAGCCGACTCTCGAGACTCTCGAGTTCCGGCGAACACAAAATAAGGGCTAAAGTCAGGCTCGCCAGTTTGCCGCTTTTAACGACGATACCGCCACCCGCGCACTATAAACACGTGCAGCGGACTCGCACGCTTTGTAAAGTTTGTAACTCGCCGCTGCCGCATACAACCAGTTAGTCGAAGGAAGTATTACATCCAATAAAATGATCTATCGAAGCTTTGTCAAAAAGAGACGCATCGATCTTAACATCTGAAGCCATATTAAACGTGCTGAGTGAGAAGTTAAATTCTATGGACATTGACTTAGCCATACGATTTTAAGAAAATCTTAATAACAAAATTGAAGGCAGGCGAAACGTTAATTTGATTTCCTTAATCAAATACCTGCACGATCCTGAGGCATTTTCTAGTAGTGACAGGAATTGCAGTAAAACTGCTTTAAGAAACTTCACCGAAGGTCTTTATAACATACTTTTTCCGAGCAAGTCAACAACAACCTCAACCACCGATTGTCAAAGCAGCCAACCGGACGTGAATGAATTGGAAAAACAAAGGCACCAGCAAATTTGAGTCACTATTAAAAAAAACGAATAAAGTAGATAAGATTCTAGCTGAACGTGATCCACACCAAGTCACGAAAAGTTTAATGTGGAAGAAATTTAATGACTGACCTTGGGGAGGGTTAGGTTAGTTCAGGGGTTAATTTTAACACAATGTAAATTTGAATATTTATGAGTCTACGGGAAAACGTACTCCTAGTCCTAGTTAATCTTGAGATGTTGCAATTTCTTACCAAAGACTCGAGAGTCGAGACAACTCGAGAAATTGGAGTCAAGAATTCTCGAAACTCGAGAAAAAAATGAGGCGAGAAACCAGAAACCCTAAATATTACCGGCACAAATTTATAATGTCGACTTCTCTTTCACATTTCTATGGCCATCTTTCCAAATCTTTCCAATCACTCCGCTTCCGACCTTGTGATGGCACACGTTACCTCCGTTAATTTCAACATTTCAATAACTAAGAGGGTGCATCCATAAAAAAAATACTTTAAACAATCACTCTTAATAGTCTTAATCAAGATAATCGCCCTTCAAATAAAACGTTTTTTAAATGGACCTCTAACACACTATCAATCAATGCGTTAGTGGTAATCAGAACGACGTATTCTTGATTTATTATATTTCACGCCATTTAGAATGACGCGCTCTAGAATGGCAGTTCATTCTTATTCTCATTCAAAATGAAATTGCCCAACTCTGGATGCAAGTTACTAAATGACGTCATACACTTAATTGACGAGTGTATATCCATTGCAAGATTGAAATAAAAATAGTAGTGTTTTTAAATAACGCTTAAACAGTTTAATAAAACAATATACCAATTTATCTATTCAGTTGGCTGCGTCGCTAGCGTTTCGTGAATAGACATACTACAAATATGGCGCTGTTAGTTCTATATTTGGCCGCCTGAGCGGTTAATTTTGTAGTAGCCTACGTCAACTTTGACACTTTCTTGACTTTGACATTTCTTGACTACACGTCAACTTTGACACTTTCTTGACTTCATTAAACAACAAACTTAGCTTGATTTCGTTTCATGAACATGATTTCGACACCCATTATTTCAGTGTGATTGTTAGAATCGTTACACGTGTGTACCGTTTGATAAAATGCCGACAGTAATTCTTCTGGACGTATCCTTGTCCATGTCTCGGACGGTGCCCACTGTAGATCCTATAGAAAATCATACGCGACTCACTGTTGCGGCGACGGCTATTAATGCCTATTTAGATTTTTTAAGTGTGCATGCTAAGTTAGAATATGTGGCTTTAGTTACTTTCTCCTCTATATGTGAAGGTAAGCCGTTAAATTTTGATAGTCTAAGAGTTTTAGTTGTTAAATTTACAAGTTTAACATGGTGTGCTCTGTTTCAGTGGCGGTACCGTTTACACGAGATTTTGACAATATTCGCAACAAATTACCGCTTCTGGAGGAGGGAGATAAAACATGTCTCGACTTGGCCCTAGCTGGAGTTAGCCAACTTATTCTCAGTGAATGGGGTTACCAAACACCTGTACAAATCATACTGGTAAACATACTCAACATTTCATTTCATCATTTGCTGTGTTTGGTATTTAAAATGTTAACATTTTCATGACCAACAACCTGCCTTGTGGGCACTCATGATGATGATTTGGTGTAGGGACGCCCGGCCGGAAACAGGCGGGCTGTCGATCGCTTGGCTGCGTTCATTCAGCCCAATTCCCAATTGGAGCCAACGGTTACTGTCCCGGCGGCGCTCCCATACAGCCTTCTTCCTCGAATCTTCTTGTTCTCCTGCAGAAGGAAAGGACATCTTTAAGGTTAATGTCCCTCAGCTCTTCCTCTTCTAGTTTATCTTTTCTGAAGATGCTATAGCGTACTATCGCATACATTCCACACTCTGCTATAACATGCTTACTCGTCTCCTCCTGGCCACAGTGCACGCAGTATGGATCACTTACTACTCCCATAATGTGTAGGTGCCTGTTAAGGCTGTTGTGTCCCGTGATTATGCCTGTTAATAATCTGAGAGTTTTCTTACCTAGTTCCAGTAGATACCTGGTCCTTTTTCTGTTGATTCCTCCTAGGATCATCTTCGATTGTCGACAGTCCGTCGTCTCTTGCCATTGTCTGTTGGCCTCTTCCTCCATTAGCCTAGCTATAACTCCTTTCGTGACTTCTGCCGATATTGGCAGGGCAGGTTCGGGTCCTATGAGTTCCCTTTCTGCTCCTAGCCTTGCCATCTCATCTGCCCTTTCATTTCCTGTCACACCCTGATGTCCCGGTACCCATGCTACCGTAGTCCTCGTGTGTTCTCCAAGTTTGTTCAGGGCTACTCTGCATTCCTTTACCAAGGACGAGCTTACCATCTGTTTGTCTAACGCTTTTTTGTGGGCACTCATATCTTCGACTCAGCTGCCGGCCCAACTCGCCAAGCAGATTGTACTATATAAGCACCAGGAGGGCTCTCGGGGTTTCTGAGGTTTTTTTAATTTTTTTACCTGGTTGTGAAAGTGTTAATAACCACTGTAACAATTCATGATTTATCAATAGATTACAGATGGCAGCATAGGTTCGGGACCAATTGGCAGAAGTAGAGCTATCCAGAGCCTACCACTGCCGGCTCCCTATCCAGTTAGAATCCACATCTTGCCCATAGTAGCACCCATCGATCCCTGTCTGCAATTTGGTAATTTTAAAATGCTTTCCCTTTATGCAAAATTTTTGAAATTACTGAAACTTGACGTGCGCATTCTGAAATGAATATCACTCATTCATGTACCTTTTTACTTTACAGCAATGCCGCTTTATCAGAAAATTGTGGACTTGGCCACTTCTGCCAATAATTCCAGTGGAAATGTCAGTAGAGGATCCATTTACTGCCTAGAACAACTCTCTGTGTCCAGTGTAAGCTTTTTTTTTATGTATGACAGAATTGACCATAGATTGGGAACAGATTACTATTAAAACATACTATGATAGACAAAACTAAAGTCATACCAAAGTTTTTAATAAGAGGCTTACTCTGCCCTCTTAAAGCTATTTACTCAATTCTATAGTTTAAATTCATTAAAATATTCTATATTGATCTAAGTAAATAAAAAGGCAATAGTTTTAAAAATGCTTTATGGGTGATTCTTATTCTCATGCATTTTTTGTGATTTGTAAGAATCACATGTTTATTTTGTTTAAATCAAAAATCTATTTATGCCTTTGTTGAGCAAATATCCTCTACTTATCTTTTATAAACACACTTACCTTAAAATATTCAGAAATATATATAAAAAAAGAATGTTTGCCCAAAATGTCACGTCCATGCCGTGTGATATCTCCCGATTTTCTAATAAAATATTTTTGTCTGCTACAATATCAAGTAATTTTGACTAATGTTATACGAATGACGCAAAGCTAATAAATGTCTGATAACATTATTAAAAAGTTGTAAAAGTATAATGTAACAGTTTCTGATTCAGAACATCATAAAGTTTGTGATCAATTTTTTTGTCACAGCAGCATGTGTGTTTGTTTAAATACGTGTAACTTGGTAGACAATTATATTTGAAGCTAGCAGCCCTATTTAGGCTTTTTAAGAACGGAAAAACTACCTTCTTGTCGGTTCTGCTTATGACAAAGTGCGGTGAATGTATAGCAAAAATATTTTCTTGTATTTATTAAAGAAAAGGACAACCTTAGTACGTCACCACCGTGGAATGAGTTTTAAATGTAAGTTCTACTGTTATGTTATTGATACTTATATAAATTTTACCTCAGAAATAACAGAATAAGGTGATTGTTTAAAATTGGCGAGACAAAGCAAATTGTTCCATTATGTCGCACATGTTCAAAATTTGTCACGACCATAGATAGATCTAAATGTCACGACCACGGAATTTTTCAAACCTCGGTTGTGACATGTAATGCTTGGTTGTGACATTCTTGTAGTATATTTGAATAATTTGATGATTTTGCTTGCTAAGTTGGGTTATCAATTTGTTGTATTTTTTCCGCAGATGTCACCAAAGAAAAATAAATTAAATCAGCCATCTAGCGAGAGTCTCTTAAGATGTTTGTCGTGACTCTTCGCTATAAGACCGTTAGCCGAAACTACTATCGGGACAATGATCGTCGAGTCAACATCCCACATTGGCGGTCACCTCGTGAGCCAAGTCAAGGTACTTGCTGAGTTTGTCCTTCTCGGCTTTCACGAGGTTCTCGTCATGGGGGATGGTGATGTCGACGAGCACTGCCTGGCGCTTGGATCGATCTACCAAAACGATATCAGGCTTATTGGCTACAATAGTCCTGTCCGTGATGATAGATCGATCACAATAGAGCGTGGCACGACCATTCTCAAGAACTGGCATCGGTGCGTACTTATAGTACGGCACCTCAGACCCCACAAGACCGTATCGAAGAGCAAGTTGCTGGTGAATGATCCTGGCTACTTGGTTACTTGTTATTTGACACAATTACTTGATTTTCGATGAAATTGTCGCACCCATGTTATACAGTCTCACAACTATGCTTAGGGATGTCACAGCCGTGTACACATGCATTACTTTAATCACTTGCAGAGGGTATTAAGCTTGTCCATCTGCACCAAAAATTAGCCTTTGGTATGTACTCTTAATATACACCGCAATATATCACAGAAAACAAAATATTTTTTTTTTTTAATATTTTAAAACTATATGAGAATCACCCTTATTGGAGGGCAATTGTATATAGGCAGAGAATAAAGACACTACAGAAGCCACACTCTTTTGTTCTTGCCGGCTTTTGCAAAGAAATTAGCCTACCAGTATCTGATTGTAAATTTTGAATGACATGCAACGCCATTGGTGCCACATTGTGGGGCGTGTCATACTCCTAGGGTTGACTGAACCAACAAAACGGAAAGTAGGTCTTGGTAATTGTACGTGATTTACACGCTTCTTTTATTGAATAAGTCCCAGATAAGACGGACATGAGTATGGGTATAACCATTGAATTAAATCAAATAAGCAATCTATACAGAATGGGCAAATATAGCGATAAAAAGAAAAGACCCATATTAATTACCCTGACCGCAACTTGGAAGAAAACTGAAATCCTGAGAAAAAAGAATAAAAAAACCCTACCAAATAAAATATATGTCACCGAGGACTTCCCAAAGGAGATCCTTATTAAAAGAAAGGAGCTGCAGCCTCAACTCCAAGAAGAGAGGAAAAAGGGAAATGTTTTATATATTAACTACGATCAACTAGTAATAAAGGAAAATAAACAAGAAAAAAGGAAAAGAACAGAGACCACGTCTCCAAGGACAGAAGAGGAGGAAAACTGCAACAACCCACATAAAATAAATAAAATAAACGCTTTTACTCTCATGTCACCAATGAACACTCCTTCCCACAAAGCTGCATCTAAGGGGAGTAACACAGAGGCAAGGAAGAAGATGCCCTCAAGCAGTTCAGAGACCCCAAAAAACTACAACCCAGCAACAACACCAACACCGGGAACATCAACACAATCAATATAAAAGAAACAACAAACACTGTTTGCCCCCCAAGCCGGCTTGTCACCGTGGGGGAAAGCGACTGCCACCCTCTAGAGAATAATAACACCGAAAGACAACAGCAAGTAAACAAACCCAAAATTTACATAGCAACATACAACACAAGAACACTATCCACCCATGAAAGACTAATAGAATTGACAAAAGCACTGGAAACAGTTAAACATGATGTCATAGGACTAGCAGAAGTTAGGAGGCAAGGAGATTCTATAGATGAATACCAAGACTACATACTATGCTACAAAGGCGAAACACCAGGCCACCATGGAGTAGGCTTCCTCCTTAAAAAACAAATTAAACAGAATTTAGAAAGCTTTATAGGATTATCTGAACGAGTGGCTATAGTAAATCTAAAGTTTGACAACTACCTACTATCTATTGTTCAAGTGTACGCTCCAACTGAAACAGCTAAAGATGATGAAATTCAACAATTTTATAGCACCCTCAATACAGCTGTGGATATGGCCTACAAAAACATCATTATAATGGGAGACTTCAACGCCAAAATAGGTCAAGGACTACAGGAAGAGAAGTTAATAATAAAAGACCACTGCTATGGCACTAGGAATGAAAGAGGCGAGAAACTTGTGGAATTTGCCTTTCAAAACAAACTTTCAATTATGAACACGTATTTTAAGAAAAAACCGAACCGCAAATGGACCTGGCGTTCACCAAATGGCAAAATAAAAAATGAGATAGACTATATATTACCTAATCAACCTAAAATGTTTCAAGATGTAGAGGTCTTAAATATAAATTACCCATCAGACCACAGAATGGTCAGATCTACAATTAATATTCAAAGCACTAAAAAGAGCAGAGCCCAATACAACAAAGTAAACTCTAAATCAACACTATGTAATATGGAAAACATAGAAAAATACAAATTGAACCTGTCAAAATATATACCAGACTTCCTAGACCAGAATCAAGATGCCACGGTACAACAGTGCTACGACAACCTAACAACCGCAGTAACTAAAAGCATTCAAAAAATTAAAAAATCAAACCATGTTGCTGATGGAAACCAGGTTCTGTCCGATCGAACAAAAGTACTGTTATCACGTAGACAACAGCTACAAAAAATTAAACCTAAATCACGTTCTATGAAGAATGAGTTAAGGGCGCTCTACAAATTAACGCACAAGTATATTAAAAAGGATTACAAAAACTATAGACTTTATACACAAGAAAAACACCTCATCAGCACAGGCAGCTTAAAAAAGGCATATAAAGAACTACAAACACACAAGACCTGGATCAAAACTTTGAAGAACCAGAGAAAAACTGCTCACAACCGCCATGAAGTCCTCGATATAGCTACATCCTTCTACAAGGAACTATATAGTGCGAATGAAGAAGATTTAGACGCAAACACAACACCAAATCAAAATCACATAATTCGACAAGACCAGAACTCACAACAGCAAGAAGTAGAGTGCATCACAGTAGAAGAGATTCAAAAGGCCATCCGTCGCCTAAAACTTGACAAGAGCCCAGGCCCCGACAACATGAGCAACGAAGCTATCAAAGCTGCAGAATGCCTACTGAGCACTCCACTTGCATATCTATTTAACTTAATATTGAACACTACTGAGTTACCAAGACAATGGCACAGTCTAAGAAACAATACAGTCGGTCGACGAAGGCGTCTAGACAGGGCAATCGTGCGGGGTGACAGAGGCGGCGGCGGGAGCGGCGTTCCCCATGTGTCATACGACGAAATTGTTAGTAATGAGGGAACTAACTTTGAGGGCTGACGCGTCTTGCAACTTACAATTTTATTGAAATGGTGCATACGACATGTGCTGTGCGACAATGCATGTCGACATCTTATAAAAATAAAGAACTACGATTCCATAGATTTCCTCGGTCAATAGAAAGGTAAATATTATATTTTTAATATTATTTTATAGTGCTTAAGTAATAAATTTTCTCATGTCATGTGTACCTAAACAAAAATATATAATGATATGATATGTCCACTGACCTCCATGATATGTCACATGAATTTTTAAATTCAAAATGTCGGACATGATTTATAGGTTATTTTAAGTAATTACGAGTTTGACCTTTACTCCCCCACTGCCGTCGTCATCCATTTTTGTATATTTTCAATATTTTAGTTTACTTCAACAAATTTTTATTACATTAAAAAAAGTAATTACGAGTTACGTAAGGTTTAAGACTTTATTTAAAAAGTAAGAAATTGTTTGTTTATGAATCATCTGATTTTTAAATAAATTTGAGGGTCCGCGGGGTACCGATTACGAAAATGAAGTCCATTTTGATATCCAAGATGGCGGACATTATTTTTTCTTAAAAATCGATATGGGTGTCATCTCCGAGGTTCCTGGGGGTTCCAATTACGAAAATGACGTCCATTTTGAAATCCAAGGCGGCGGACGTCACTTTTTGAAATGGGTGTTGATGTCTGTAGCAGTGATATCAACCATCCCAAAATGGATTCCATTTTTGAAATCTACACCCCCAAAAACCTAGAAAACGACACCCATGTCGATTTTTTCAAAAAAGTGACGTCCGCCATCTTTATTTCCAAAATGGACGCCATATGTAAAATTAGTACACATACATGAAACCTAAAAACATTACCCTCCTTTTTTGGGCAGTTGTGTAAGTCTGTGACAACCCTAGGTAAGTACGGTAACCTTGAGCGGTGTCGGCATTTACGCAAACATCAAAGGCGTCGGCCCACTGTTACTTTTTACACTGTGACAATGGTCAGAATCTAATATTATTTTATTATATAAAAAAGGAAATCCAAACGATGTAAGCAATTACAGGCCGATAAGTTTACTGCCCAATATATACAAGCTCTTTGCTACAATCATAGAAAAAAGAATAAGCATCACCTTAGACAGCTACCAACCGCTAGAACAAGCCGGATTCAGGCGTGGATTTTCAACAATAGATCACATACATGCGATTGAACAAATCATAGAAAAGCACCAAGAATTCAACACACCACTGTACATTGCTTACATCGACTACAAAAAGGCATTCGACACCATACTACATTCCGCCATTTGGAGAACACTACAGGACCAACAAGTACATAACACCTACATAACATTAATTAAAAATATTTACAAAAATAGTACGAGCAAAATACAACTTGACAACATCGGCCCTTCCTTCCCCATTGAAAGAGGGGTAAGACAGGGCGATCCGCTATCGCCAAGAATTTTCATAGCGGTGCTGGAATCAATCTTCAGGAAGTTGGATTGGAAAACTCATGGTATAAACATCAACGGAAATAACCTGACACATCTCAGATTCGCCGACGACCTTGCTTTATTTGCAAATAGCAGTTCCAGTCTAGATGACAGAAGACACATGATGAATGCATTAAATGTTGAGAGCAAAACGATGGGCCTAGAAATGAACTACAGCAAAACAAAAAACATGACAAATAGCATCAAAAAACCTAGTTATACTTATAGGTAAGGAAAATATAGATTATGTCGACCAATATGTGTATTTGGGTAAACAAATAAGTTTCAACCCAAAATCGAACGAACTGGAAATAGAAAGAAGAATTAAAAACACTTGGAATAAGTACTGGAGTTTAAAAGAAACCCTAAAAAGCAACCTTCCTCTCAATCTCAAAAAGAAAGTCATGGATATGTGTTTACTCCCCACGATGACCTATGCATGCCAAACTTGGAAACTCACATCGAAGGCAAAACGCATGATCGTGACATGCCAAAGAGGAATGGAGCGGAGTCTTCTAAAAATAAGAAAAATAAATAAGATCAACCACTCCATTATTAGAAATAAAACAAAAGTAATAGATGCTCTTAACCACGCACAGAGACACAAATGGAGGTGGGCTGCCCACGTAGCCCGACTCCAAGACGAAAGATGGACCTTCCTTACAACATCCTGGAAAGGTCCGACAGGTGGGAGAAAAAAGGGTAGGCCTTTGTCACGATGGGCAGATGATGTTGTCCAGTTAGCAGGTCCTAACTGGATATGGAAGGCTCAGGACAGAAATGGATGGAGATCTCTGGAGGAGGCCTTTACCTTATAGAGGGTTCTAGTGTGGTGTTATAGTGAATTATTAAAAATACTAACATTTAATTGTATTATATTAATTTAGTCATTTAAGAAAAGTTTCTGAACACTTTAGCATTTATTGTCTAAATTTGTAGCATTGTTTATCACCTTACTAGAAATAAAAGGCTTTTTTATTTTATTTATTTATAAGACGGACATGACCGGATCTTTGTGATGATGGACATTAAGAGTGTTTCTGGATCTTTGGATTTATTCAACGTGCGCTTACATAAAAATCTATCTTCGCAACAATGGTCACGAGTTTTGGGGTATGTGTGGATCGGCTTACCCCTGTTTTTGTGGGTAGTTAATACCTATTCTATTTCTTACGTTTTAGGCTCCAATGGAACAATAAAAAACAACTTTTCGGATGCATAGACAATAGTAGGTACATATGAACACTAACACAGCAATCGATTTTCTAAATAGCGAGTAATAGCTTCATTGTGTAGGATTAAACTAATACAGTAATTAGTTTTATGCAGGTCACAGACACAGACCAAACTAACTATGACAATAATAGCATAATCACTGGCTGTCCCAATATATGTGACAAAAAACTTTGTCTCAAAAACTGTGTCCGCCAAACATTAAACTAAACTAAATGTTCTAATGATCAGAGCTCTTTGTTGAAGTGATTACTTTTCGTGCTTAAATGGTTATACATATATAAAACAATTTTATCTAATTAGTTACTGCGGCGAAATATTCCTTGACACTGGAACAGATAGTAACCCCTCTCTAAATTGAAACTAAATGACAATTTAACGTAAGGTGCAAATAATCTGTGCGGATATATGCCTAAGCAATGCTTAGTAAGCATACGAGGGGTTAATTCAAATGCACTCTCATTGAATGTTCATAGGTTGTAAACGCTATAACCAGACTCTGCGAGCAATACTACCAGGAGTTCTCTTGCATGCTGAAGTGCGGACAATTGGAAGCGCGCGTTCAGCTCTTCCCTGAGCCACACCCGGCCCTGCACGAGGGATACGCGGCTACATACACTCTGTCCAACGAAATTAATATTGTGGGATTCTTGCATATTAGTGAACTGGGTAAGTACTATGGCACTACCAGGGAGTTCTCGTGCCTGTTGAAGTGCGGGCCGCTGGAGGAGCGCGTTCAGATCTTTCTTGAATCGCACCCGGCCATGCACGAGGGCTAGGCGGCCACATACTGTTGATACTGTGCTCCAAATATTAGTATTGTCGGCTTTTGTATAAGTATAAGTGAACAGGGTAAGTAAAGTGTCTATGAAGTATGAACAGAGCCAATGCAGTAGGTAGGGTGTTTGATGTTGAAAATGAAAGCATGTTAACGCTGACTTCACGGCCCAAATACGTGATTTTTATATTATTCACCCATCTCATTGTGTTATATAAGGGGGTTATCACACTGCAGCCGCGTCCCGCTTCGAAGTGCGGACTGTTGTTTTTTAATTTGTAATTTAGAATCTTTATTGCATATCCAAAAGAAAACAGCATTCTTTTGGACAGATAATAAGGTTAAAATCAAATTTGCGATATTTTGAAAATACCCATGCTGAATATCAAAACTCGTCCGACATTAATCCTAAATTAAGTTCTCATTAATGAGAAGTATTCAATATTCATTAGGAGTAAATATATAATTTATATTTAGACAATTTTGTCCATTGCCACAGGTACTCCAATAGCTGTCAGCAAGCATTTAGTGGCGCCACTGGCACAGAACGGAAATTCAAGGGAATACAGATCCAAAACTCCAACAAAGGTTTGTTTATAATTTTCAATATAACAACATATCAAGTTGAACGAATATCAATAAAGCCGTTATATTAATAAAACAATTTAATTTGATTATAGTCAGTTTAAATAGTTTTATTTGAATAAATTATCATTATAATCAGAAATCAAAGAGAATAATCATTGCCGTTTTTTTTACCTTGACGACAATAACAGACATCGCTCTATTTCAGGATGGATCCAGTTTGGACGGCAGTTCACCCGAGGAAGAAGTATCGGACCCACCCGCTAAAGTTCCAAATTTCTGCGTTCTACTTCATGGAGCACTCAAGGTATACATCATTTTAATACTAATTTTAAAACGATGTCTGAAACAAATACTAATTGCACCCTTAAATGGGAACAGACAAAATTTGTGGTTCTGAAACAGTAGAAATTCTTGCGGTAGACCCCGCTGTTCACCAGTACGCTTTTGTGTTCTCCACTGGAGTGGAACGAGTTTAGTAACATACACAGACGAGTTTCCCTCAGTCGTGTAGACTGTAGACTGTATCATTTATACTGTTACCATTATTTACATAGTTCTGACAATCAGTGTATATGAAAAAAAAATATCTTAGACCTTCCGCGCACTAGGCCGCCTGCATACAGGAACATATAAGCAGGGTGACTTTTTAGTCGTGAATGGTAGTGCCAGGGGGTGATGAGGAGGGTGACGCTGAGCAACTTTCACTATGGATACAACCACGAAATCTCGAAAAAAAACTTCTATTTAATTCTCCGAGTTAATTGATACTTAATTGATAGTTTTTTTTTTCGTGATTTCGTGGTTGTCCAAATAGTGAAATTGCTCAGCGTCACTCTCCTCATCACCTACTGGCACTACCGTTCACGAATACGTACCGTATATGAGTGTCCGCGAACGAGTTTGGCCACGAACTCGCATATGTTCGACAGGGTGCCGCAGCCTGGGTGCCGAGTGCGCGGGCACACATAATTATATTTATGTGGATTTTATTGCCTGAAAATTGTAACAGGTGGAATGTATGGCGGCGATCGTGGAGCTGGGTCCAGATTGGTGGGGCGCATTAATCGCGTGGAACGAGGCGTCGCGGCCGCGCCGCTCCTGCCTGTTGCTGTGCGTGCTGCGCCCCGGCGCCTCCGCCGCGCCCTGGCTCGGGCCTCTCGATCAGATGGGCAACGTGGATGAGTCCACCCCGCCCTGTGAGTATATCTAGTGTGGTAGCGCTAGTCGCGTGGAACGAGGCGACAAGTTTGCATCAGTCGCTCTCATTGTTT
This sequence comes from Apotomis capreana, assembly GCA_947623375.1. Taxonomy (NCBI): domain Eukaryota; kingdom Metazoa; phylum Arthropoda; class Insecta; order Lepidoptera; family Tortricidae; genus Apotomis; species Apotomis capreana. The sequence continues at coordinate 11,989,089 of OX392518.1, forward strand.
ACATGTTAACATAACCTGGTTTTAATTCATATGTTTCTTGTATCCCCGCAGCGGAAACATACCCTGTGCGTTCGTGGCGCTCTTACAGCGGCGGCGGCTCTGGCTGCGCTTGGGCGCGGCCTCACGCCCTTCTGGCTGATGTACAGAAGGTACTCCGCCACGCGCGCAAGCTGCCTGACAAGACGCAGCACCTCTACAAGGTTAGCTCACTGTTTATGTAGCTTGGCCTCGTACAGGTGAGCTCACTGTCCATGTAGCGTGGCCTCCGCGCAGCGCCCACGAGCCCTGCTCGCTGCCGTGCAGAAGCGAACAAGCACCTCTAGAAGGTGAGCTCGCTGTTCATGAAGCCGGGGCTAGTTTTAGGGTAGGATGACACCGGCGGGTGCTCGGAGTACCTTTACCGCTTGCCGCGGCTAAGGGCGCTCGCTTGACCTCACAATGAATGACTGGCCCAATAAGTCTGCTACTGCATAGAGCCGTGTCCGGGCGTGGCGCTCGGACAGAGCGTTATCGACATGTGGCACAGATGGACCTGCTTAAAACAAGTTTGTGTTGTTTTAAGCACATTGTCATATAACATTTTACTATACTAACCTATATTTGTAGCTGTTGGTTCTCCTAATAAATGCATTTAAATAACATAATTATAAAGTTTAACAGAGAAGTCGCAGATATTTTGGTAACTTTTAGTTGTATAGACGATAGAACAAGCCAGTTTCTTTAGCTTATGTGTAGATTTATGCATTAAATAAGTCCCTAGCGTAACCGTGACGCAACATCGCCAGTTGTCGTGTAGGTACCTGTTCTATACGCTGCCATAGCGTAGTAGGGGTGGGGTAGAGCTCTATTCTCATTTTGCATTTTCTCCAGGAACTAAACCGTCTACGTCGCGCGGCGATCTCTCTCGGATTCTCGGAGCTCCTAGCGTGCGTGGGAGGAGCATTGGAGCGTGAATGTGCCGCGCTGCCCGCGTCGGCGCCGCCGGAGTGCGCGCCGCAGCTCGCGCACGCGGCCGCCGCGCTGCGCGACCCGCGCACAGGCCTCGACATCAAGCACACGCTCACGCCCAGGACCTACACGCAGCCGCACTGACCACCACTATCTACGTCGGCGCCGCCGGAGTGCGCGCGGCAGCTCGCGCACGCGGCCGCCGCGCTGCGCGACCCGCGCACAGGCCTCGACATCAAGCACACGCTGCAGCTCGCGCACGCGGCCGCCGCGCTGCGCGACCCGCGCACAGGCCTCGACATCAAGCACACGCTCACGCCCAGGACCTACACGCAGCCGCACTGACCACCACTATCTACGTCGGCGCCGCCGGAGTGCGCGCGGCAGCTCGCGCACGCGGCCGCCGCGCTGCGCGACCCGCGCACAGGCCTCGACATCAAGCACACGCTGCAGCTCGCGCACGCGGCCGCCGCGCTGCGCGACCCGCGCACAGGCCTCGACATCAAGCACACGCTGCAGCTCGCGCACGCGGCCGCCGCGCTGCGCGACCCGCGCACAGGCCTCGACATCAAGCACACGCTGCAGCTCGCGCACGCGGCCGCCGCGCTGCGCGACCCGCGCACAGGCCTCGACATCAAGCACACGCTGCAGCTCGCGCACGCGGCCGCCGCGCTGCGCGACCCGCGCACAGGCCTCGACATCAAGCACACGCTGCAGCTCGCGCACGCGGCCGCCGCGCTGCGCGACCCGCGCACAGGCCTCGACATCAAGCACACGCTGCAGCTCGCGCACGCGGCCGCCGCGCTGCGCGACCCGCGCACAGGCCTCGACATCAAGCACACGCTGCAGCTCGCGCACGCGGCCGCCGCGCTGCGCGACCCGCGCACAGGCCTCGACATCAAGCACACGCTGCAGCTCGCGCACGCGGCCGCCGCGCTGCGCGACCCGCGCACAGGCCTCGACATCAAGCACACGCTGCAGCTCGCGCACGCGGCCGCCGCGCTGCGCGACCCGCGCACAGGCCTCGACATCAAGCACACGCTGCAGCTCGCGCACGCGGCCGCCGCGCTGCGCGACCCGCGCACAGGCCTCGACATCAAGCACACGCTGCAGCTCGCGCACGCGGCCGCCGCGCTGCGCGACCCGCGCACAGGCCTCGACATCAAGCACACGCTCACGCCCAGGACCTACACGCAGCCGCACTGACCACCACTATCTAATAAAGTCAATATCTGAGTGAAGAAAACATTATGAGATTCGTAGAGTACTTACAATGTCTTAGCTTTAATAACGTATATATGGCAAACACTCCTAATGAGGCCTTTAATAATTTTGCTGATCAATTTGAATTGTTTTATAAATTGTGTTTTCCTATGAAAAAGAAAAAAATAACTCAAGTGGTAAAACCGAAATGGATCAGTAAAGGAATAAAAACATGTTGTCAGCAAAAGCGTCGTCTTCTTTGGAAATACAGGCTTTCTAAAAATAATAAAGGAGAAAACAAATTAAAATTTATAAATTACTCCAAGAACCTCAAAAGGATTATTAAACTCACGCAAAAAGCTCAGAATGATTACTATATAAAAAAATCGAGTAATAAAACAAAAGCATCATGGCATCATGGAACATTATTAATAAGCATAAAATCAAACAGCCAAATGATATTATATCACGAATACAATCAAATGGCAAATGCGTAACATCCCCCAATGAGATAGCCCACGAATTTAATCACTATTTTATTGAACAGACATCTAGTAACATAAATAATAATCATAATCAACAGACCAATAATAATCAATTTAATTTTATAAATACAATGACATGCAATTTATTTCAATCTATATTTATGAAACCATCCACTTCTCATGACATTTTATCAATAATTAAATCGTTAAAAAATAGTAATAGTACTGGCTATGATGGCATCAGCACGAATGTTGTGAAAGCTGCATCACTTATAATTTCTCCAATAATGAGCTATATAATAAATTTATGTATTGAATATGGTGAGTTTCCGGAAAGACTAAAGATAGCTATCATAAAGCCTCTTTTTAAAAAAGGTAATAGGGAAGACTTGGGTAGCTACCGACCGGTGGTTCTACTATCAATTTTTTCAAAAATCATAGAAAAATACATTCATAACTGTATTTATAACTACTTCGAAAGCAACTGTTTATTTGCAAAAGAACAAAAGGGCTTTCGCAAAGGAAAATCTATAGATATGGCCATTTATGATTTTATGCATTTAGTTTTAACAAATCTTGATCGGAAAATCCCAGTAGCGGCTCTATATATGGACATGTCTCGTGCGTTTCATTTTGTTGACCATAAAATACTTTTGGACAAATTATATACATATGGAATACGGGGAAACATACATAACCTGATCAAATCTTATTTAAGAGACCGTAGGCAAGTAACTCAAATCAATAGATTAAATAGTAAAACTAAAATCGAACTTGTCTATTCATCGAAATTGCGACATATTCGGTGTGGTGTCCCACAGGGGAGTGTTTTAGGTCCATTATTGTTCATTATATATATAAACGATTTACCAAGAGTAACCGAGTCGCCCATGGTTCTCTTTGCAGATGACAGTACAATAATATTCACCGGCAAAGACTTGAACACTTTCGAAACTGACATATGCAAAACTCTAGGAAATATTATAGATTGGCTTACTTACTAATAATAATTTGAAAGTAAATTTGGACAAAACTAAAATAATGACATTTCAACAAAGAGTTAATAATATTACAAATTTAAATATAAATTATAAGGGCCGGAAAATTGAACAAACTGACATTACAAAATTTTTAGGGATAAGTGTTGATAATAAGCTATCGTGGAGAAACCAAATCGACATAGTATGTAAAAAGTTAAATCAATTCTCCTTCGCACTATATCAATTAAGAAAAGTTGTTAACGAAAATGTAGTTTTAAATGCCTATCAAGCATATGTAACGTCAACTTTAAGGTATGGAGTTATATTCTGGGCAAACTCAGTTGATAGAGAAATTGCATTCAAAGCGCAAAAAAGGTGCATTCGATCCTTGTGTGGTCTACACCATCGTGATTCTTGTAAATCATATTTTATAAAATTAGGAATTTTAACTCTACCTTGCCTGTACAGTACATTTACGAAGTCATATTGTTTGTAAAACGTAACTTGCATTTGTTCCAGACCTTTAATAGTACACGTCTAAGGAATAAATTAGTCGCAATGTCCTGTAAAACCGCTCTGTGTCGTAAAAGTGTACTTGGTACAGCCCCTATAATGTACAACAAGGTTCCAAAAGAAATTATTAATATAGAAAACACAGCTGATTTTAAAAAAGCATTGTTTAAATTTCTTGTTAGTAAAGCCTATTATAAAGTGACAGATTTCTTAACAGACACCATGTAGTTAGTGGAGATGTGTCCCACACGGCTCACACCAAATTACCTACACATAAATTTTGTATGCCTGAGGGCCCAACATAGTGATACTGTATTTAATTTTTTAAGACCCTAATGTATTTTAGCACCTACCTATGTTGAGCAAATAAACGATTATTATTATTATTATTTGTTTCTCATTTTTTGAGTCACGGGCTCATATGTCCCGGTCTTTTGGAAGGCTTGCGTGGGGATATGGATCCAACACGTAGAGGCCCCTTGGAGAAATTTGCTGTGACTGTAGCCCTGCTGGAACCCGTTCCTGATCATATCAATAAGATGATACATCCATGAACAGGTCCCAGCAGGTGGTTGTACTATTGCATTGATATGAAAAAGAAACCGGGCTATTAAAATGGAGTTTGGGTGGACTATTTATTTGGGCTATTGCAGTAGAAAAACATCACCCGCCGTAACCATCAATGCGACTGTTACCTCTGGCGGGTGGTGACTCGCCCCTCACTAGGTGGGCCCCGTAATGCCATCGTGCAGACGGCCGGAAGCAACACAAGCGTGAGGGCTCAGGGGTGTCGAGAGGTGTGCTGCGCTTTCTCCGAAGTTACTCGCGGCGTGATGCCCTTTAACACTTCCACCCCTGGAGCATATAGCTCTAACGCTCCTCTCTGGACGGCCAATTAAGGCAAGCCAGAGCTGAGAGTCCTACGGGTCCTCTTGGGTTTCCACTCCGGCCGATGAAGGCACACCGGAGACGAGGACCCTGACCGACTCTCTGGAGATCTCGGGTCCGTGGGGTCGTCACTCCCCAACAGCTCGCCACAAGCTGCCCTGCGGGCTTATTATTATTATTATTATTATTTGTTTCTCATTTTTTGAGTCTCGGGCTCATACGTCCCGGTCTTTTGGAAGGCTTGCGTGGGGATATGGATCCAACACGTAGAGGCCCCTTGGAGAAATTTGCTGTGGCTGTTGCCCTTGTCGCGACACTACCGCGAATGTAAATATTGATACTCTGGTGAGTAATCTATGGTTTCTCGTGACACTTTCAAGTGTCTATTTATTTTGAATATGGCCGCGACGCTGTTAAATTCTTTTCTCTAGTTTAAAGTTTACATATTCCTATCTCAGTTAGTATTGTGGTTGTTATTAAAGACAGTGACAAGTGCTGGACAATTGTCTACGAGCAGTAACATCCACGCCGATGAAAATGAGCTAAGTGCCTCAGGTTTATTTAAAGTGTAATATTATGTGTTTGCTATGACCCGTAGACGGTACTTGAGCAAAGTACAAAGTGGTGGTTCGGTTCCTCTTATCATGGAATCGGACCAAGAGGCCGTAGGCCATATGAGTAGGTGATCATGTGTCAAAACTTGTCTCCGTAAAGGAGTGGATATACTACCGGTAGTAAGAGTGACCCCACGGCGGTGCTTCTCACGGAGTGCCGTAGGGGGCGGTATTGGCCTGCGGGTTGCAGTATCGTGGACCATAAAGTTCACATATCCAGAACATAAAGTCTAAGCTCTGTGGCCTTAGTGAGCCGGACACTATTGCCAGACGACAGAACGATCACCAGAGGATGATGAGGTCGGGTCAAGATTATAAGAAAGTAATGATAGTAAAGTGATTGATAAAACACATTGATAGTGTTTGATATATTATATAAACTTTAGGCACTTACCGATTCATGCGGTTAGAATCATAGTTATATAAACTTTTACAGATGGCGAAGCAGTAGAAAGATAGTGTATTGAGAGCAGTGTCAGCACTGCTTCTACAGTGGACACAGCACGGTGGCGTTATATAAGGTGAGAGTAACATGTTGCAATAATGGATTCATGATAAAGTATATATAGAACTTGGGCAATCTGTTTTCACCGTCTGTAAGACTCAGTTAACAGTCTTAATCCCCAAACAGAGACGGCGACATGGTGGAGATGGTGCTGGGATACCATGACGAATCCAAAAATTTGCCAATTTAATGAATCCGAATGAAAACAAGTAAATTATGATGTTAGACATGAAATGTTGCAACTTGTCACTCTCAATGCCATCTATTGTCCACTAACAGAACTAATGACGTCAATTTATGGTCATTTCGAATTAAAAAACGACAAACCTCGTTTAAAATATTTGACGTAAAAATATTATGATGGGAATATTTGAATTTTACACGCAAATTCGAAAACATTTAAACAAATGAAAGTTTTTTCGATTGTTTTATTGGTTTGACTTTTCTATTTGCTATACGATATACATGGTTATTTTATTTACTTTTAATGAGATCTTTGTGAAGACTTTAGTATTGGGAGTCAGATTTAAATCTTGCCGCTTTTTAAGTACGCCGTTTCGAGCACTTTTAGTTTCGGCCGCCGCCATTACAAACCGAACGAAATGTGTTGAGTGAGCGCTCTAGCAAAAATATTTTTAGTTGGTGAAAAGTGAATACAGCTGTGTAATATTGTTGGGGGTATTTACGTGGAAAGACATGGCTATATGAATATAATACACATTTATTGTAATAAGTAATTTACAATCGACAGAACTGCATTGAACTTAGTTTCGCGACAGGCGCGTATGTTGCATTATAGTCGATACCTGGTCTCTGTGTAAAGCCTCGTGCTACAAGTCTGGCTTTTCTTGTGACGCTGTCATCTGGTCCAACTTTATTCCTCAGAACCATCTTGTAGTCTACAACTTTCACATTTTTGCCTTTCTTTTCAACTTTCCAGGTTCCGTTCTTGACATGCGCTTTTATCTCAGCCTTTATCGCATCATGCCAGTATTCATCGTCCTCATTTTCGTCAGACAGGTAAGTAATTTCATTAAATAAATGACTTTCTTCAGTATCATCCAGTATATAGTCTCTAGTCCACGCAGGTGGGTGCCTCTCTCTTTGTGGCCTCCCATTTTCAGGAATCTCTTCTATCTCTGATGCGTCGTCAAAGGATTCGATATCTTCCGAATCATCAGGTTCTAGAGGTTGGTTTTCCGGATTTAGAATTTCGTTGTTTATTGTGTCATTTTTCTTCTCTATAATTTCGATTTCTATCTCCTGTCTAAATTTATTATTTTTTCTTTTATTTTTCTTTTCTTTTTCAGGTGAGATCGTGCGATGGCGTTCCGCTTCGTTTACAAGGTTTTCATAATCTGTATCCTTTTCTTTAAAGTACATCTGATCTATAACCTTGATGTCCCTGCTTATCACCACGTCATCATCTTGAGGTATGTATACTCGGTAGCCTTTAGTAGTCAACGAGTATCCCATAAATACGCCCTCTTTGGCGTGTTGAGTCAGCTTTCCTCGTCTGTTCTTCTTCAGGACAAAGGTCTTTCTGCCAAAAACGTGAAGATGATTGCCAGATGGTGTTCGGTCAATCCATTTCGTGAATGGTATGTCACCGTTTAACGCTTTCGAAGGGCTACGGTTAATAAGATAGTTGGCCGTAGATACCGCTTCTGCCCAGAGCTTTTTGGGAGCGTTTGCTTCGATCAGCAGGCACCTGGCTTTGTCCAACAAGGATCTGTTCTTCCTCTCGCTAATCCCATTTTGTTGCGGTGTATAAACTGTGGTCAATCTTCTTTGGATTCCATGCAGCTTGAGGAAATCGTCAAATTCCTTGTTGCGATATTCAGTGCCGTTGTCTGTCTGCAGGTGTTTTATCTTTTTATTATGGAACGTCTCGACTTCGCTTTTGTATTCTTTAAAAATGTTGAATACGTCACTCTTTTTTTTGATAAAGTAGACGTGGCAATATCGAGTGAAGTCGTCTATGAATGTGACGTAATATCTCGATCCCGCTAACGTTTCGCACTCGAAAGGCCCACACACGTCGCTATGGATAATTTCAAGCTTTTCCGTTGTGTAGAGGCTATCGTGTCGCGTAAATGGTAATCTTGACAGCTTGCCTTTTATGCAGGTTTCGCACGCTTCTAATTTTTCATCAGTCGGTCTCATTCCATACATAAGGTTGTCTGTTGCCATTTTCTGCAGGTCTCTTTCATTTATATGGCCAAGTTTGCGATGCCATTCCATTAAATCACAATTGTTGCCTTTTTGTGTGTAGTTTGACGTTTCTTTCTTCTCAAACTCGAAATAATATAGACCGTCTTTTCTCTGTGCTGTCAGTGTCACCTCGCCGCTTTTTTCTACGATGGAGGCTTTGTCTTTTTCAAAGATGACTTTGTATCCTCTGTCAGTTATCTTGCCTACTGACAGTAGATTCACTGACACATCAGGAACGAATAACGTGTCACTGAAGTTATAACCTTCTTTTTCTTGGCTGACTGTGACTATTCCTTTGCCTTCAATTTTGCTCGTATATTTGTTAGATGCCAATTTTAGGGTTCCATTTTCAGGAGTTAAAGCCGAAAACATTGTCTTGTCGCCGCACATGTGAGATGAACACCCGCTGTCCAAACACCATTTGTTTTTATCGGTGCTTGATTGTGCAGTACTCAGACAGACGTTGAAATTTTTTGATTGGCTTCTGATGGGTTTCTCATTTGAGCGATCCTTTTTGCCCCAACATGCCTCAGTAGTGTGGCCCTTTTTCTTGCAGTTCTTGCAATACTTCTTGGAATAGTTTTTCTTCAAGTGCTATGCTTCGCTACTTTCAGGTGCTTGGTCGCTACCGCTCCTGGCCTGGTACTCTTCAAGTATTTTGACTTTCAGGTCGTCAGGATTAGGCAATGTGTCCCTTGACTCGATGGCTATTCGGAAATTTTCGAATGTCGTCGGCAAACTGTAGAGCAGCATTATGCTGAGGAGTTCTGGTGGTATTTTAATATCCATGTCGGCGAGTTTATCGACCACGTCCATGAAATTATTTAGATGATCACGGATGTCTTCATCAGCTGTCATACGCTTTAGAACTAGCTGTTTTAACAATGTTGCTTTTCGCGCAGGCCCGGTGCTTTGATAAGTGGCTTTAAGCTTGTCCCATACGGATTTTGATGACGCGCATGTTTTTATTTGCTTGAGCTCGGAAGGTGAGATCAAAAGTAAAATTTCAGCTCTTGCCTTTAAATCCTCCTTTTCGAACACAGATTTCGCCGCCGCATCCGCAGTCGATGACAATCCTTTCTCGCCACTTACAATGTCCCAATAGTCGTTTTTTATTAGGACGGCTTGCGCTTGTAGGCACCAAGTGTCATAATTTGACTTGGTCAATGGTTCGATGTTTCGATAACTCGTCGATGCCATATTTTTACCTTTTTATTTGCAGGTAATCGTATAACCACGCTCTGCTACCATTTGTTGGGGGTATTTACGTGGAAAGACATGGCTATATGAATATAATACACATTTATTGTAATAAGTAATTTACAATCGACAGAACTGCATTGACAACATAGAAGTATATTGACATATAAAAATACATTTCAAACGGAGAACCGTCGACAGTGCTGTGGCCAGTACTCACAAATATTATAAGGAATTGGTGCATTATTTCCAGGTAAGCACATTCGTTTAGTATTTCAACGGAATATTATACTATTTTCTGTTGTTTTGATAATTTGAGCACGCGGAACTTTGTGAAGTAAAAGTTTTGTTCGACGCCGGTTAAACCTACGCATTGAACTACATACGAAGAAATAAAAATAAGTAAGGCTAGAAACACGACGCTTTGAAGAAATAAACGATACCAATCATTGTTTATTTCTATGATGCAAGTTTGTAAGGCGATAGCAACAAACGGAAAAATATTTTCTCACAAGTACATAATCGACTATTTTAATCGGATATTTAAGTTTATTGCATGAATAAATAGTGGAATACATAATCATAGAAGATGGTTATTACATGAGTTGTATTGAAATTTAACAGTTACTTAGTTATTGTACGAAGAAACGTACAAGAAAATCATACAGTCAAAACAGAAACAAATGACTGTCGATAGACCGTAACTCATCGTAATAAGGTTGAATATTGTCGTAAGTAAGCAATACGAACGCGGGTATTTGAATGTGGAATTTCCAGAAATTTCTTTTCCAAACTCGTGTGATGATTTTTGCTAAATGTAGGGTAGAATTATAGTTTTAATACATTGTGTAAAGGGTTTTGTAAATGCAGCGTAAATACTTCCTTTAAACATTATACATTATTTTGTGTTGGCCACACTGTCGAGTGTCAAGACTGGACAGAGGAAAATAAAGTAAGGACTGTCAGATTGGTTTTTACGCGGGATTAAAAAGAAACATTGTAAAACGATGAGAAATTAGAGAATTAAGCACTGAAAGAGATTGTACTTATGAATATGAATAAATATTATTGTATCCTGTTTCTAACTGAGTTTCGTTTTATCAAAACTCAGAAGTGGTACGAGATCTGCAGCCCATAAGGTACGAAAACATTCCTAAATGTACTTATTGAAAATTATTGTTGAAATTACCATTTACCTATTATATTTTTGCTACATCTGTTAATGAAGTGATTAATTTGTTAATCAGCGCAAGTATGCGAGGTTATTTTACTACAAATACAAAATTATTTATTGTTTGAATGTCAGTGGTTATAAATAGTTTTAGGGTTAGTATTGGTCATATCACAATCAACCAGAATTTGTACTACTTTGATTCTCAATATGCATGTTATTATAAACCAAGTTTTGCAATGTTAGATTAAAAATAGGTATGGAGATAATAAATCAATGTCATGGATAGGTTACAAGAAAATAAAGCCTACTACAGTAATTAACAATTCATAAATGTCAAGATGATAATGATAACTTAAAAAAAAACACATGTTAAACAATGATAGTACAAATAATAAAATTGATTCAAATCCACAAGTCATCACTAAGTGGTTACAAAGTGTTAATTAAACAGAGTACCGACCTAGAACATTATTCATAGATGCCACTTAAATAATTTGGTTTTGAAACCTTGACAATCTAAGCTTGACAAACAAAGAGACTTTTGTTGGATTAATTTATTGTTTATATAATTTGATACAATATGTAAATGGGATTTATTTATGTATAATGGTTATCATTCCTCTGTGACTGGTAATAAAATAAAATTTCTGTACATGTAGTTAATTAATTGTTATTGTTTCAAGAAATTCTGATTAGAGAGAGTATCCTTGATTACACTATATCATCATAAATTGAGAGTTCAGACAGATTTAATGTGTTTAGATGGGGTGATTATAATTTTAATTTTTAATAGTTCATGAATTCACTGGATAGAACTGCACCGACAAGAGTGAAACTCTTAAATAATAATAATAATGAATTCATTACAAAGGTGAATAAGATCTGATGTTGCGTTATTGTAATAAAAAGTAAAATATATATATTACTTATAAAAAAAAGGTTTGAAATGAGTGGCTATAATATGATGGGTCCTGATGGCGCTATGTATGTTCCGAATTCACCCAAGACTATGTAGGTTTAGCAGGAGCTACGTATGTTCGACAACCAGTCCCAGGCTATTTATGCCTGGATCGAGCTATGTATGCTCTATCACCAGTATAGGACTATTTATGTCCTAACGGAACTATGTACGTTCCGGTACTATGTCAGACCATGAGCGCCTATGGAACTAAGTCTGTTCCATCAGCGGTATTGGACTATGTACGTCCACCGAAGCTATGTATGCTTCCAAGCCACAGCAGGCCTCATGTGTTTCGATGGAGCTAAGTATGTTTCATCACCAGTATAAGACTATGTACGTCTTAACAGAGCTATGTATGCTCCAAGGCTGTGTTGGACTGCGGGGTTCCTGATATACCAATTAGTATGATACCTATGTGATTCTATTATTTTTGACAGTCACAATACGAATTCATATCATTGCGACATTAATCAAACTTGTATTAAAATTTTCACCGCACAATAAAATATCTTAACTTGTTAGGTAATCCTGGATACTTTCCTTAAAAGTTTTGTGAATGTTATATATTGTTAATGAGTAATTCTTAAATGTATGACTTCAGGAAACTGCCCAAATATACTTTATTTATTTATTAAAATTTTATTGCACATTAAAAATATACAAATGACAGACTTAATGCCTTAAGGTATTATTTACCAGTCAATCGCTGGGTTTAACAGAAATATGTAGACAGGGCAGGATTAGAGAGTAGGTACAAATAAAAAAATATTATACAGTTAGTTATACAGACACAATTCAGTCACTACTTAAATAAAACATGAATATATATTTTATAAACTTACATGAATACTTTATATAATATCTAGACACGCGGCAGCGTGTCCAGCCAAGTTCACCGCAGGAACTGGCGAGCAGCAGCCGTGTGTTATATTACACGAACCGTTTGGAGCCACTTTTGACCCCTCAATAACTCCAAATCTATTCAACAGAAAAAAATGAAATTTGGCTTATGTATTTAGGTCCCTGAGAACAACTAGAACCACAAATTTCATAAATGTAGATGAAATAGTTATTGAGATATTGACGTCCAAAAAACGGCATTTTTATCACTGACTGACTGACTCACTAGTAATCAAAAACCTAACCCACTTCCAGGTGACCTAGAAAGATGAAATTTGGCATTCAGCTTGGTAATTGTGTGTGTACACATATAAAAATCAAAAACAGTGATATTTTTTAGTTTTATTATTATTATTATTTATGCTTGTTGCCTCAGAACTCCGTCATTTACTAACCGATTTGGAAAATTCTTTCTTTGTTTGTAAGATGGCACTCTCTCTCTCACACACACACCACACACACACACACACACACACACACACACACACACACACACAACACAGACAGAGAAGGTTAATAAATTGCCGTGGCGCGGGGACGGATAGCGAAGCGCGGGAGCGCGGCGTGGCGAGGAGCGGTCCGGCCCCTCCCTCTACCCCGCGTCACTCTAGTCAAGACAGGTGGGGCGTCAATTCAAATTTCTGTACAAAAAGTAATGATATCCCATCAAAAACATAAATGTTAAATTAGAGCCAAGTTCTCGCATGCAACGTTGTCTGTCGACTTCGCCGACAAAAGAATTGAGATCTATATGGGCGCCAAGTTCTTTGCCCTAAATTTTTTAGATACAAGGACATGCGACATACTCAATGCATTTATTTTACTTGGGGTGTAATTCAATATCAAGATTTGACTTGGCTAGTTTTCACAAACTGACTTAATTTTATCAAAGTAACATAGTATTATTATCAAGCTAACAGTATAAGTAACAGGACGTACACTAACTTGCGTACATACCTTTACGAAAATAGGTTAATGATTAGACAAATGTAATATACATTTATATGTAAAAACTAGCCAAGTCCAGTCTTGATATTGAATTACACCCCAAGTAAAATAAATGCATTGAGTATGTCGCATGTCCTTGTATCTAAAAAATTTAGGGCAAAGAACTTGGCGCCCATATAGATCTCAATTCTTTTGTCGGCGAAGTCGACAGACAACGTTGCATGCGAGAACTTGGCTCTAATTTAACATTTATGTTTTTGATGGGATACCTACTTACATTACATATGTGATATGTACCCAAAGTAAAATATTTCAAAAAGAAGTTAATGAGAGATATTGTCTGAAAGTTTCTTGCGCAACATGCGATTGAATGAGGACTTGTTCAAAGCTTGCCTGATATTGAGTGGGAGAGCGTTCCAGATAGAGCTTCCAAATCGGATGTTCGGGTATTCATTTTATCCGAATATTTTGTCAAATTATGTATCCAAACAAATAAAAAAAAAGATATTCGAAATATCCGGTTCATAAAATTGTAAGAATATTGCAAGCTCTAGTTCCAGAGGCGTACAATGTATGTAGTATTACTTGCATGAAACAAAACAAGATACTAATTCTTTTCTTTTCTGTTCTTTCCGAGCAACAAAACTACGAAGTACTTATACGCACGCAGTTACTCTCCAAGAGAAGACGCATTCTTACTGTGCTGCGGCAGCGTGGGTTCTATGAGAGTTGCGGCGTGTTATGTGGACTTCGAGCGTAACCAGCGACGTCTATAGAACTACAGAGCATCCGACCCGAGCAAATGACATTTCAACATGAGTAATTGGTGCTACGAGCAGTTAAGGCAACAGCCTGAAACGAAAACGGAATAACTGAAGCAGACAACTTCGCAGTGTAAGCGCCTGTTTATCCTACAGTCAGCTTTATTATGAACGAGGGGTTTGACATCCAAAGAACCCGATTCCCACCTACTAGCCACTAAGGGACCATGGAATACCATCCTCTGTTGCTACCGAAGAAAAAGTGGAAGAAGTTTATCCCGGCTTGCGTTGAGTTTTGATTGGCGTCACGCGACTCGTATGTGAACACTCTATTGTGAATAAAAAAACAATTAGCCAGAAGTTAAAAATAATAGATATCTACACAGTTGAACTTATCCTTGTAAAGGACTTCTTCCAGTGAGTTTAATTATTATAGTTTATAATTATCTACTGAAAAGGGAAAAATAATACAGATACAGATAATTTATTAATAAAAGCAAATGCATTTTACAAGTCACATTTCAATATTTCAAATATAATCGAATACTTAATTAATTACAATATCACAGTTATTATTAATTATTTTACAATGTTTATTTGAGGATTATTATTATTACATAAAATAATAAATACATTTGTATTTGTGCTTTTACGTTACATATTCAATTGAGAATTTTAAAAATACACTTTGTAATAGTAGCTGCCTATCTACTTTATGTGTTTTATATAGCGTCTGTTGTGTTTGTTCAAAGAAAAGCTTGGATTAGGTAACACTTATAGTTATAATCGAAATTTAAGATTCGATGTCGAATCAATGTAGCACGAGTTTAAAGTGTTTAAAGGTACCGACTTTTCGGAGCTTTTTCTAAAATGTGTTTGCACTGTGAATTAAATGGGAGAGGTAATTTATTCAAAATATTTACAAAGTCTAAAATATCGAAATTGATTATTAATAATTATAATTAGCAGTGTATAACTAATTAAGAACACGATATGAATGTCAATCTCAATTAGAATAACTCAGGACTAGCTTAAACAGAAAGTACACTGTACCTAGAGGAATATGTATATTCTGCTTACTTGATTATTTTAGTCCCATGTTCAATGTATCTGAATGGTGCTCTCAGTGACATTTGAAATATGTTATTTTTTTTGGAGAAATTATTGTTGTTATTAGTTTTGTTTGTTCTTGGAGTAAGTCTCGTCTCCTATTTTACTAGGGAACCCAGCGTGTCGATTTTTAAACTGGCACTGCCAAATGTCAATAGCTTGGTAGTGTAAGTACTCCGTCCGCGCAATACCGATTAATAGCATCCTACTCTATTCGGTCGATAATCGACTCCTATAGACATAGGTACGGTACGTATGAAATGTTTGTAGTTTCATAAAAAAAACATAATTATATTACGCTTAAACATATTTTTTTGATGTTTTTATGTACAATTAATTAGTTATTTATATTTTGTGACTCGTGTAACCGCCCCTAAATATTTTTTAGTATGTTCGGTTAGTCAGTTCTAGTACAGTCACCAGCATTAAAGTGTTTTCTTGGGAGCCAATTTTTATACTCCATCGCGTCTATCCATTTTTACTTGATATTATTTAGAAACTTCAAATTATTATGATTAATGTCATTCTAAAGAAATCACTAAATTATCAGATCAACTGTACAACACTAGTGGTTGTGCATTTGAAATAAATTTAGCATATTAGATAGACTGTTGTTTTGTATCTAAGCAACGAGTACTTAAATGATGATCATAATTTTATTTTCATTGCATGTTTAAATAATAATTAATCAGGCTTTATAACTTTTCAACGAAAATCAGCATCGTGTTATGTAACAGCTTTAGTAAATGTGCAAAATGCAAATAATATATTTTTAATTGAATAACGATCAATTTAAGACAAAATATAAGAATATGTACCATTGCAAGGAAATATTTCCCTTTTTCGCGGCAACTATTATTGGAGGTATTCATGCAGCTCAATACAGAATAATTGGGCTTTTCTTCGGAGCTTCGTTGACGTTACGATCAGATAATAAATCAGGTTTTTGTTATAAGGTATAATTTTGATAAGTACATAAAACATGTGACACTTTTAGTCTAGTTAGATAATATGTCTGTAGTAATCCCATCATCGCCAATATTTAAATTACATAATATAATTGTATTGTCATCGAAGCTACGTAGGCATACCAAATTTCAGCCTAATCAGTCCCCGAAAAGAAGTCTTGCAAAAGTCGTAAATACAAATGTGAAGCCGAATGAAAGTTTCTAAGAAAAGGCATCGGAGTCTATCAATTTCCATAGTTTGGCTAACAAATAATATATATATCTGTTTATTATAGAGAACCTAGACCCATTTACAAAAATTAATACTAGAACTAAAAACATAATGGCTATTAGAAGGTTTTGTGTTCGTATGGTATATTTATCATTTCTAGACCAATGTATTAATTTTATAACAAGTTGCCTGTTTTAAAATGAACCTTCCCATTCTTTAAATAAATATTAAAATTATATATACACCGTGACCGTTAATAACCCGAAAGATTTAAGCTAACGATACTAGAGCCTAATTAGAGTATATAAACTTATGTAACATATAGTCCAAAAACTCATGATTAAGGAGATATTAATTATTTAAAACACATCAAAAGTTAAGAAATCTCCAGTCTAACACACCCTAATTCATGTCATTATGCCAATGTTCAAATTTGAACCCGTCAAAACTGAAACAGCGATAACTTGACACTACTTGTCATAGAACACAAGTCACGGCATTCGCCGTTCGTCGTATGATTTCGGAGCGATTCGTAGAGTGTCATGCTCGCTCTCTCTTCTTCAACTAAAGACTTGTTCACAAAGAAGCGGGAAATTAATATGATTTAATTTGTACTGAAATAGTAATTTAGTTAAGACACATAATTAGACCCATGTTGATATAACATTATTTACTCGTATTGTCGTCAAAAATACGTGGTTTAAATCTTTCGGGTTATTAACGCCCACGGTGTATATATATAACTAGAGGCCCGTTGCGGCGTCGAACCGCCGCTAGAATACATTCTAGCGGCGGTTATGGAAATCCGGTAGTGTTACAGAAAATAACTACTTTATCGATAAGAAGTTTTTGGCGAACGAAGAATAAATACTGTAAAAAAACACGTTAAAATGATGTTTTAAAAACGGTAAAACATGCCAGGCTAGAGCTAGGCCTAATAGCCAACTGCCAGCTTCATCGTGCCAACTTTTTCAACTCTTGTAAAAATAACTTGTGCATTAATGACATGTGATCTGCTGATCTGTTTCACAAAAAAAATGCATATTATTCGATTTATGGAAAAATTTAACCCATAAAAATAATTCCATATCTTAAAAAAATAATTGACATATTTTCATAGGACCGAACATAAGATTGGTAGAATTTAATTTGTTGTTCTTTCTTCAGGACATAAATTTATCGATTTGATCGATTTCTATCAATTTCCAGAAATAGCACATGAATCGAAACGACAGATTTGGGCACTCACTACGCAGGTTTTAAAAAGGAAATCATGTAGTGCGTAACTGTTTATGTATTCATTTATAATCGTAAATACTTAAAAATAGTGATAATAAAAAATGTTACATAAACTCAATTGTATGAAATAGAGAGAAGAAAACGTTTATAGATACACGAAAAACCACTATTATCAATGCTTGTTTTTTTAATGAAATTCAATAGATCGTGCAAATTTTCTTAATATGGGTGCTGCCATGTCATCATCATCAATCATTTATTCAATAACAATTACACATTGTGTTTGAAATTCTTACGCTAGGTATGCTTAATCCAACCCTATTTACTAATCTAAATAAATAACTGACCAACAATAGGTACTCCACCATAAAAAAAAAAAACAAAAAAGAATGTGTCAAATATGTGTAATAAATAAAATTCAATATATAAAACAGCTAAAAATGTTTGAAAAAAGAATATTAAGACATATTTTTTTCAATAAATTTAGAGCTGAAGGCCTAATACCGGAATTCCAAATTCAAACTTTCGTCTTTCCTCTCATTGAAATAGTGTCTGACAGAAGAGTGAGGGAGATGCTATCTATACTCTCAAGTCTATTATATAAACTTAATTTTAGGGTTCCTTACCAAAGTCGGTAAAAACGGAAGCCATATAAAATCAATTTGTTTTGTTGACAGCAGAATTTGTCAAATTTTATTTTGAATGAGAATAAGAATGATCAGCCAGACGTCATTAATTCAAATATGATTTATTCTTGAGAGCGTCATTTTTTTGAAATTTGCATCATAAATGTAGGTTATTTTTACCATCAAGTTTCGCATGTTAGGGTAACATGTTAATTATTCCACATTGTCAACTGGTTCACAATGTCAGCTCGTCTATATTCCCATCTGGGTCACAATGCCAACTTGTCCACACACCCAACACGTCCACATTGCCAACTCGTTCATACACCCAACTCATCTGCATTGCCAACTCGTCTATATTACCAATTCGTCTCCATTGGCAACTCGTCCATATTCCCAATTTGTCCACAATGCCAACTCGACCATATTGCTAACTCGTCCATATACCCAACTCGTCCACAATTCCAACGCGTCCATATTGCTTACGCGTCCACAATGCCAACACGTTCACAAATACAACTCGTCTACATTTCCAACTCGTCCATATTTCGAACTCGTCCATATTTCCAACTCGTCCACATTCCCAATTCGTACACAATGCCAAATCGTCCACATTGCCCACTCGTCTATAAACCCAACTCATCTACAATGCCAACTCGTCCATATTACCAACTCGTCTTTGTTGCCAACTCATCCACAATGCCAACTCATCCATATTGCTAACTCGTCCACATTTCCTACTCGTCCATACACCCAACTCGTCTACAATACCAACTCGTCTTTATTGTCAATCTCGTCCATATTATCAACTCGTCCGTATTACCAACTCGTCTTCATTGCCAACTCATTTATATTCCCAACTCATCCACAATGCCAACGCGTCCATATTACTTGCTCGTCCACAATGCCAACTCGTCCACATTTCCAACTCGTCCATATTCCCACCTCGTCCACAATGCCAAGTCGTCCACATTACCAACTCGTCCATACACACAACCCATCTACATTGCCAATTCGTCTTCATTTCCAACTCATCAACAATGCCAACTCATCCATATTGCTAACTCGTCCACAAATACAACTCGTCCACATTTCCAACTTATTCATAGGCCCAACTCGTCCACAATTCCAAGTCGTCCACATTTCCAACTCGTCCATATTCCCAACTCGACGATACACCCAACTCGTCTATACAAACTCGTCCTTATTATCAGCCCGTCTTTATTGCCAACTCGTCCATATTCCCAACTTGTTCATTTTGCCAACTCATCAACATTCCCAACTCGTCCATATTCTCAACTCGTCCACGTTGACAACTCGTCCGTATTACCAAGTCGTCTTCATTGCCCAAACATCCGTGTTCCCAACTTGTTCATTTTGCCAACTCATCCACATTCCCAAACTCGTCCATATTCCCAACTCGTCCACATTGACAACTCGTCCATATTACCAACTTGTCCGTATTACCAACTCGTCTTCATTGCCAACTCGTCCATAATGCGAACTCGTCCACATTGTCCCCTTGTACATGTTCCCAACTTGTAAATTTTACCAACTCATCCACATTGCCAACTCATCCACATTTCCAACTCGTCCATATTCCCAACTCGACGATACACCCAACTCGTCTACAATACCAACTTGTCCTTATTATCAGCTCGTCTTTATTGCCAAATCTTCCATATCACCAACTCGTCCGTATTACAAAGTCGTCATCATTGCCAACTTGTCCGTATTACCAACTCGTCTCCATTGCTAACTCGTTCATAATGCAAACTCGTCCACATTGCCCACTTGTCCATGTTCCCAACTTGTCAATTTTACCAACTCATCCACATTGCC
The DNA here is from genome assembly GCA_947623375.1 of Apotomis capreana. NCBI lineage: Eukaryota > Metazoa > Arthropoda > Insecta > Lepidoptera > Tortricidae > Apotomis > Apotomis capreana. The sequence continues at coordinate 12,009,379 of OX392518.1, forward strand.
AACTCATCCACATTTCCAACTCGTGCATATTCCCAACTCGACGATACACCCAACTCGTCTACAATATCAACTTGTCCTTATTATCAGCTCGTCTTTATTGCCAAATCTTCCATATCACCAACTCGTCCGTATTACCAAGTCGTCTTCATTGCCAACTCGGCCATATTCTCAACTCGTCCACATTTCCAACTCGTCCATTTTACCAACTCATATATAAATCCAACGTAGAAGATACATTCCCAACTTAGCTACATTGTCAAGTCGTCCATATTTTCAACAACCACATTTCCAACTCATCCATATTACCAATGTAGATACATTCCCAACTTAGCTACATTGTCAAGTCGTCCATATTCTCAACTCGACCACATTTCCCATCCCGTCGACATGCAAGCGGAAGGACTAAGCTTTTTCTCGTAAAATACCATTTAATTTACCATAACTCATGCCATTTTCCTTGGAATTATTTTTTCGATGAACTTATATAATCATATTTATAATAATCTATCAGAAATTTACTTATTTGAATGACTAAATGTTTACAAATGAGCAGACGTTACTGCTTTAATAAAAAATAAGTATTTGAATGACGTTTAAATTAGTTTTACTACATTTTTTCTGCTTTGATTTATTGTAAAACTCACCTAAAAAATAATCTATTCTTGAAAGACGGTAAATTTTAGTCTTGCGAGCACCAGTCCAACTCGCACTTAACCGGCTTTTTCCTTCACATTTTTAACAGTTATGCGAAAAAAGTTTTCATATCAACATTTTAAAAAGAAAAACAACCTGGCAATTTAGATCATTGACATAATAGCCCCCAATAAAAAAATACATTAAAAGTTGTCAGAATATGGTTACTGTCATTCATTGTCAACAAACTGTAAAATTATTTTGCATATTCGTACATGTTTTTTAGTGTTGCGGATTTTATGTTGCCGACTAAAAATTTCATCATGCTGAACAACTTACTACAGGTTTGTGAGCAAATCATGCTTGTTATTATTTGGTCATCTTATGTCAAAATAGGGATCACAGGTCACGTGGCCAAAGTCACGTGGTTAGCGCATAGTAGTTTTTTCAAATCCATTTTTCAGTACCTTTTCAGGAAAAAATTAAAAATCCAAGAGTTTTATCCACTAGATTGCTTTTGGTAACTACGGCTACCTGTCACCGCTCTTATTTTATTATATAAATAGAGTCCAACTCAAAATTCGAAGCAATTGAGTGGTTAAGCACCTCTCCAGCATGAGACGAATCTAATGACATATCATTTATCAAAATCAGACCATAACTGTAGATCTGATGGGATGTACAAAAATCGGCCTCGCGTAATATATATATAGATGTAAAAGGAATATCATATAGTACAGATCTATCTGACAGAGATAAATGTATGGCCTGAATCAGAAACCAAGTAATTTATTCCTTAATATTTGTTCCATTGTTGGAGTTCTAGTTTAAGGGACGAAAGCTTATAAATAAAAAAAAAGTATTATATTTTGCCTTATTAATTATGATACAAATTATTATTTTAGGTATACATGTTGTCGTCGAAAACTGCGTATACTTAATTCAAATTTTTTAAGATATGTGTACTGGGTTAAGTTCATATTATACTGCAATAGTTAAGTATCCTTTATGGAAATTACTGACTCTTGAGTTCCTCTCGAGTCTCGGTGTTTCTTCTCAACAGTCCTCTTGTGAAATGCAGATTGATTCTGTGTTGATTAAAAAATCCCTTATGGCACAGAATAATAAAGTTCATTATTTCATGAATGGTAAAAAGTTACACAAAGTCGATAATAGCAGGTATAAACTCTGTAATGTCCAGGAAAATTTTACTGGAAAAGGTAAATCGTTTGAAACTGTTGTTACTGGTGCCGAATAAATGTTCGTTTTAATTCTAATGCTGCGGTTTCCGTAGAACCAACCAGTTGTGACTGATGATAGCCTTCTTTTATTTGAACAGCAGCAACAACTTCAAGTAAGCTAAGAGTTCGCTTAATTAATTAATTCCGAATGTGATGATTTAAATAGATTTATATAACTTTTACAGTAGTTACACTATGGTCTTCTCAAGTGTAGCAAAGCAATGTAGTCACTGAGTTACTTTGTTGGTTCAGCAATGTGTTGATAATAATAATTTGTATGATAATATTAATTGATAAGTTTTACTAGTACAATGTATAATGTAATGGAAATATGTACATAAATTGAAATGGTCAACCTGTAAACGAGAGGGACGTTTCCTGACAGATCAAATCAGCAATATTACTTTTCATGAAATTTATTGTCAATGGGTCAATCAATTTTTTCTGTTGCTTGTTGCCATGGTGATGTCCCCTGGGTTTCTCTTTAAAACTACGATTTTTGGCAGCAATATTCAACAAAAATACTGTAATTGCAACAGTTATAAAACCATTCTTATTAAGATTATAGCTTAAAAATTTTGAAAATAGAATATCTCTTAGAATGTCTCCTGGGTGACAACAAGAAAAAGTTGATCCACCCCAATACCGGAATATATAAGAAAAATCATCAACCATTACGGTCAAATTGGTTTCTTTTATTTAGAGAATTTATTTATTTTGTAATATTCACATAATCTAAATAATAAATTACAACAGTGATTCTTCAGAATACATTTTTGATATTATTTTTAATTATTGTTATCGAATAATTTATATTTGACATTAGGGAATTAGCATTATCTGGCATTTAATTAATATCTAGAATTTGTCTTGATTACTTAATAATTGTCTAGTTAATTTTGAAAATGTGCATGTAGATAAGTATACACCGGGAGGTGCACACAAGCGGATGGCCGAATGTGATGATTTTTGCTAAATGTAGGGTAGAATTATAGTTTTAATACATTGTGTAAAGGGTTTTGTAAATGCAGCGTAAATACTTCTTTTAAACATTATACATTATTTTGTGTTGGCCACACTGTCGAGTGTCAAGACTGGACAGAGGAAAATAAAGTAAGGACTGTCAGATTGGTTTTTACGCGGGATAAAAAAGAAACATTGTAAAACGATGAGAAATTAGAGAATTAAGCACTGAAAGAGATTGTACTTATGAACATGAATAAATATTATTGTATCCTGTTTCTAACTGAGTTTCGTTTTATCAAACTCGTGACGGCGCAGACTTGCGAATTTTCGAGTTACAGTATTAGTGTAATTAAACATTAATATAATTATTATAGGCATACGTTCGTGAACAACTGCACTGAAACAACGAGCGTGATATATTCGTTTTCGAGCAGACTGAGAAAATGATTGAAGACTGACGTCAATTATTTTCTTCTACTTACTGAAAATAAAAGGTATGTTACGGATATATTATTTCTATGAGAACTCCATGGTACTGGAAGTATAATTGTTTGTACTTATGTATGTATGATAATACTTTATTGAAAGATTTAAATAAAGTGTTTTATGCCTACTACACTGTTTACCAATATCACTGTTAGATATAATGCAATAAGTTAATTAATATTTCAAAAATAAACATTTGACATAATATTACAGTCAAGTTTAATGGTATGGAGTACAGTCAGCATAAATGACTAATAAAAAACTATTCAATTCTTTTTTACATATTGTTTATTATTGTATTGGTTATATTTGGTAGTGATAATACTTCATTAATCTGTGGTTGTTGTTGGTAAATGGTGGTAAGATAATCTACTGTGTACATTGTACATTTTCAGTTGTGACAACAATAATGGACTTGTTGTTTCAAGTCTCAGTATTATGAAAATAACAATTCTTTATTAATAAATCAAGTTAATGGTATCAACTACTATAATGAAGTGTGAAATATTCTTAGCTAAGTATTTGTGCCCTTGACATAAAGTTGAATTTTGTGTGGCTTATATCTAAGAAATATTTCTGCTTTTCTAAGTACTTTTGCCATGGATATAAGGTTACATTTCGTGTAGCTTGTGTCACTTATTATTTATTCAACATATTTGTGGGTTGTATACCTAATGGTGGGTTATTATTATAGTATTATACTTACCTATATTTGTTGTAGGTTGTTATACCTACTGTACAATTTGATTCCAGAATATTTTACTACAAAATGGAAGAAATTCTTTTAAGTCGATTGTCCAAATTTGCAACAGAAGTTAAATCTTTATCAGATCAAGCTCTCAATCTATGCAATATCTTGAATGAAAATAATGAAAACTTGGAAATGGCAAAAATAGTCACATCTAAATTAAAAACAATGTTGTCTCGCTTCACAACCGAACTGTATAATTATTTTAAAATATGTAATGATCCCAACCCGGATGAGATATCTGACTTCACAAATCATCAGCTTCAGGGTGAAGAAAATCTCGCTGAGTTGGGAGCCAGATTGGCCATGAAGATTGCGACGGTACCTCTTCAAAATGAAAATTCATCGTACAGTAAATTACCCGACTTGCGTTTACCAGAATTTGGTGGTAACCTTCTTGAATGGCATCAATTCTGGGACCAATTCACCTCGAATATAAACAGAAGAAACTTGAATGATGTCGACAAACTTCTTTACCTCAAGAGTTGTCTTAAAGGAGATGCTGCTCGGCTTGTTGATGGTCTGAGCACAACAAACCGAAATTACGAAATAGCCGTCAGAACCCTAAAGGCGAGATATGGGAAAGAAAACGAAATTATATACGCGCATCACAACGCTCTGAAGAGAGTCAAGCGAGCGGAGAATATGGAGCATTGTAAAGGAACTTTGGATGAAATAGAGAGACATCTCCGAGTACTTCAATCTTTGGGGGAAAACACAAATTCCAATCAGATGCGATTCCTGATCATGGAAAAGTTTCCAACAGAAATTATCTATGAAATGAAAATAAGATTAGACTTCGACAAGACAGAGTCAGTCGAAGACATTTTGAAGCAACTCTCAAGAGTTATCTCGGTTAAAGAGGAAGCACGAATGATAACTCAAGAAAGTACCTTGAATGAAGCTTCACAATACACTGTGGAAACTTTACATGTAAATGAAACTACAATTCAAAACAAAGGACATTCTTCAAGGATGAATATTGCTAATGGACCAAAACATTATAAAGGCCATTTTAAGAATTATAAACCTAGATTGAACAATTGGAATGCGAAAGAGAAAAATTTACCAACTAAAAGAAAGTTTGAACCAGAGAGAAATGGTTATGACAGATTTGTTAAAGATAAAAGAAGAAGATGGTCATGTATTTTTTGTGGAGAAAACCACAACAATAAATATTGTAATAAAGTAAAAACGATTGATGAACGCAAAGCAAAATTAAGAGGTAGATGTTTTAACTGTCTTAGTACAAGCCACATACTGCTTAACTGCACATCGAAATGGAGATGTAGTTTCTGCGGTAAACAAGGAGTTCATCACCAATCGTTATGTCCTAGCAAATTTCAACAAAAAAGGGGTGAGAAAGAATCCGCCAACACCAGTGTCATGCACATAAGTGGAAAGAGATCTTGTGTATTGCAGACTGCTGTAGTTGAAGTCAGAGGACATGGCAACAATGCAAAGATATGTCGAATTCTACTGGATTGTGGTAGTCAGAGGAGCTATGTTACTGAAAGGATTGCCAAGGATTTGAATCTTCAAGCTGAAGAACGAAATAATCTTCCAATATTTACGTTTGGAGCACAGAAGCCCAAGGAACTAGAAAGTCCACTAGTTAAACTAGGATTAGTTACACAGAATAAGGCAATTAAGACTATACGTGCCAACGTTGTACCTATAATATCTCATGGAGTTCCACAACCAGAAAAGGACCTACTTGATTGCAAGATCAAGAAAAATTACATCTTGGCTGACGATGGTACATTGTCAGACAGAGTAGACATTTTATTAGGAAATGACTACTATTATACGATTATATCAACAGAGAAGATTCGTATTGGAGAAGATTTATACCTCGTCGAATCTGAATTTGGTTGGATACTTACGGGCCGAATGTTAGATGATAACAACACAAACGAACAACTGTCAGTTTTGACATACTTTCAGTCTTCGTGTGAAGTGAAGCTGAATCAACCAGATCCGCCATTAGACAATGGGGATTTGAAACGTTTATGGGACTTGGAGTCAATTGGAATCACCGATTCACCAAAATTAAATCGTGATGAAGAAGCCATTAAACACTTTAATGAAACTACAGAATACAGAAATAACAGATATTATGTTAGTTGGCCATGGAACGACGATCCAACAAATTTACCATCTAACTTTGGACTAGCGTTCGGACGTTTAGTAGGTTTAGTTAAGAGATTAGACTCTGACACTCTAGCATTGTATGATCAAACATTAAGAGAACAACTGGAAAAGGAAGTAATTGAAGAAGTTCCAAACACAGACGGAAATGATCATCCAGTACACTACATACCACATCATGGAGTCTCGACACCAGCAAAACCGCTGAGAATAGTATACGATGCTTCAGCAAAAACTAAAGACAACAAAAGCTTAAATCAATGTCTTTATTGTGGACCAATGCTACTGGAAGATTTAACTGGATTACTAATTAAATTTAGATGTTATACTATTGGAATAACAGCTGATGTCGAAAAGGCATTTTTACAAATTGGACTTAAAGAACAGGACAGGGATGTCACAAGGTTTCTGTGGTTAAAGGATGTCAAGAAACCAGTAACAGAAGATAATCTTCTTTACTTCAGATTCACACGTGTTCCATTTGGAGTTATTTCAAGCCCATTTATGTTAAATGCTACAATCAAACATCATCTGATGAACACTGAAAATCAAAGAGTTAGAGAATTAGCTAATGACATATATGTAGACAACGTTGTGACTGGAGCCAACACTCCAAAGGAAGTTGAGGAGTTATATAAAAACTCAAAGGAGACGTTTCAACAAATCTCAATGAATTTGAGACAATGGAGTTCTAATTTAACGGACTTCATGCAAAAAATTCCCGATGCTTGTCCAGATGAAGTAGTAAAGGTATTGGGTCTGGACTGGCACATAAAGGAAGATACGCTTCAATTAAGGACAAACAACAGAAACAACGCTTATACCAAGAGAGGTATTCTGAAAACCGTTGCATCTTATTTTGATCCGTGTGGATATATAGTTCCGACTCTGCTGGCTGGAAAACTCTTGTTGCAAGATTTGTGGAAAATGAAAATAAAATGGGACTCACCATTACCCGATAGCATCGTTCAAAATTGGAACAAAATTCAAGAAGACTTGCAAGAAGTCAAAGAAATAAGTTTGGCCAGATGCTATGTAAAAAATCCTAAATGCAACGACTTTGAAATTCATTGTTTCACAGACTCTTCTACAAGAGCCTACGCAGCAGTAGTCTATATCGTTGGAAATAATCAGAAAAGTTTTGTAATTGGAAAATCGAGATAGGTACCAATAAAAGATCAAGAAGACCTAAAGATTCCTCGTCTAGAACTGCTAGGTGTATTAATTGGAAGTCGATTAATACAATATGTTCTCAAACTTATTAATTTTAATATAACTAAGCAAATATTGTCGACTGACAGTCAAATAGTTATTGATTGGTTTCACTCAACTAAATTACTAACACCATTTGTTACAAGAAGGATCAATGAGATCAAACAAAATAAAAACCTGATCGTCAGACACGTACCGTCAGAGCTGAATCCTGCTGATGTTGCTACTAGACCAACAAGCACGAAGGAAGATAAAGAGAGATGGTTGAATGGACCAGACTTTCTGCTTCAGAAACCTGATAGTTGGCCAGCAGAATTCAGTGTCAATACTCTTTTGGTTGGGGAGGATCTAGCGAAGACCAATGAAATACAAGACTGTCCACAAGCGGAATTAGAAGCCCAAATTATATTACGCAACAAACTCAATACAATACAATACAAGTACTCTTTATTGCACACCTAAAAATATACAGGAGAAATAAATAATATCATACTATTATTATTTATTATTAGGTTGGCAGTTTAAGAACTAATAATGTGTATATTCAATGATCAGTATCTTTAGGTTGTCACTTAATGGTATGCTTGTCTAATTTGTTCTTAAATTGATTGATATTAGGTGCTGAGATTACATCCTCGGGAAGTTTGTTCCATACACTAACAACGCTGCTGCTATGCAAGTGTTTATGAGGAGACATGTGTACAAATCTGAATAATAATTTCCATCATATTTTGTCGGGTAAGCTCATTTTAATATTTCCATCTCAACTTTTTCACTAAAGTTGATACAGAAAACATGCTAAAATTTACTTTACTGACAAAATAAGATGGAAATCTATTATTCATTGTATCTGTATTATATTCCGTAGTTTCAACACAAGCAATTTTAACGAGCAATATACAAAGATATTAAATATTGACACAGGTTAATCATGAAAGAAATATTTTATGTGATTCCATTGTAAGTAGGACTCAATCCTGCGACCTTACGTTTCTGGCGTAGTGCTATGCCAATCGAGCTACCATACCACATTGTTACGTCAAACACAACAAATTCCATAATTCTATGCAAGTAGAGCTTTGTTTTAAAATAAATGTGTCATGTTTTTAAAACGCTTAATTGCATTAGCCATACATTTCTTTGCAACTGCCTGCCTAAATTCCACAGATCAGTCCATCTATAATGTTTTTTTTTCTTTTCAGATATGCACTTACAGTTATCTTTATTTCTTGAATATTCTCCTGTTGATTTGGCCTCAGTGGCTGTGCTATGACTGGTCAATGGGATGTGTTCCACTCATCGACACTGTCCTAGACTACAGGCTTGTATTTGTCCTGGCCATGTATATTTATGGAGCAATAATTACAGTAAAGTTTCTTAAAGCAAAGAAAAGGCGAGATTCATGGTTAGTGCACTTAAGATAGGCATCACTTGTAGTATTATAAGTTGTTTTAACTTATTTCTTTATAAGAATCTGTTTCACATTTTTTAGGACAAAGGTGATGGCACTGTCACTGATGGTTTTGCCATTTTTACCTGCTGCCAACATATTCTACCCGGTCGGATTTGTGATAGCTGAAAGAGTCTTATACATACCCTCGGCTGGATTTTGCTTCTATTTAATGTTTAGTCTAAACACGGTAGTTCACAACGGACTGGTTATAAAGAAGGTAACCAACCCTTTAGACAATTTATAAAAAACTAGTTAGGGCATGTATATTCTTTGAATTAGTCTGCAATAAATTGGTGTTTAGGGCAGGAAAAAAATGTGATATTAAAAAATGAAATAACTTAACTTAAGGTTACCATCTGATGTTTCTGCTGACCAAATAATTAATATTCATTTTTGGAGCCATATTCACATTGTACTTGATGTACTATAAATTGTTTATGGTCTATTTTCAGTTCGGATCAGTACCACACATGGCACTGACTTGTATTATATTGATGTTTGCATTAAGGAGTTACGAAAGATCTTTTGAGTGGCAAACTGAGCATAAGTTATTTCTTAGTGGCCCGGCAGTTTGCCCTATGAATGCAAAAGTGCATTATAATGTGGCGAAAGCAGCTGACAGCAAACGCCAAACCGACTTGGCAGTTGCAGAATATAAAGAAGCAATAAGGTAAGAAAACTGGATAATTATACTGGATGTTGTAGAAAATATCAACATACACCCCTACCACCAATCCTTAAATCAGCTATAATTATTAGTTTTCCATCGAGCTATGTTTTTAGGGTTCCGTACCTCAAAAGGAAAAAACGGAACCCTTATAGGATCACTTTGTTGTCCGTCTGTCCGTCCGTCTGTCAAGACCCTTTTTCTCAGGAACGCGTGAAGGTATGAAGCTGAAATTTATATCAATTACTCAGGTCTACTGTCCCTTGAAGCTGTGAAAAAATCAAACTTCTAAGCCAACGCAATCAAAAGATACAGCCGTTTATGCCGCAAATTTTCGACACTTGCAAGGGAATCAAAACCTACAGGGTGCTTCCCGTGAACTCAGAATCTTGAAATTTGGTACGAAGCAACGTCTTATAGCATAGATAAAGGAATAATTACGAAAACCATAAAAAATTTTTTTAATACCTAACTTTGCACCTAATTTGCAAATTTTCGACACTTGCAAGGGAATCAAAACCTACAGGGTGCTTCCCGTGAACTCAGAATCTTGAAATTTGGTACGAAGCAACGTCTTATAGCATAGATAAAGGAATAATTACGAAAACCATAAATTTTTTTTTAATACCTAACTTTGCACCTAATTTATATGGGGCGCTATACATACCAGGTGCAAACTTAACTTAACCACTTAGGGATGGAAAGTGTTTGTACGGAACCCTCGGTGCGCGAGTCCGACTCGCACTTGGCCGGTTTTTTGTGTGACGCCACTGGACTGATACTAGGTGGAAACTTAGACTAACCAAATTGTACATTTATTTTCTTTTTCAATTAGTAACGTATGTCCGATGTGTGTGTATATTCTATTGTTTTTGTACGGAACCCTCTGTACCCAAGTCCAAATTGCTCGCGTTCGTCTGATAAATACTCATCTAGCTACTATAAAACGCCATTAAATAACACTATTGTTTAAGGTTGTATCCTGAATATTATCAAGCTATGAATAATTTGGCCAATATACTTAAAAATCGAAAGAAGTACTCCGAAGCGGAATATTATCTTCGAAAAGCCATTGAGCACAAGTAAGTACAATCAAAGTCATATAATATTTACATAAGCTGCCTCACCGCGAGCGTTCGCCCGTCATCGATTACACCTGAACCCTAAGGCCAATCCAAGAGCTCACGGTCTGCACCTAATATTTAAATATGTAATTATTTTTTTGAAGATTCTGGGAATAAGTTTTTATTTTGAGACACGCTTTTACACTTTCCCACTCAAATCTGATCGGTTTATCTTACCTATGCTGTTTACGAGTTCCTACAGCCACCTTCCTTCTCCATCATCAGATCAGCTCCAAGATACCAAATTATTGTATTGCAAAGTTACATACAAGTCAAGCTTATAAAATCGTGTTATAAAATTGTCCGGTTACATGTGACACATTTCAGAATTTGCTTTTTTATAACTTTGTGGATTGCAGGCAAAATTTTCCCGCGGCTTGGATGAACCTCGGCATCGTCCTAGCCAGCACGGGAAGGCACGAGGGCGCGCAAGAAGCTTACGCATACGCTCTGAGATACCGCAGCAACTATCCGGATTGCCTGTACAACTTGGGGAATCTTGTAAGTTTACCTAAGAAGTTTAACCTTTCAGGTGCCGTATCCAATATACCTACGTACTTAAAGCTGTCACTTGCCGAAGTCCCTCACAGCTATATACATCCCGAGCAACTTTACTAATTGCCTGTATAACTTAGGAAATCTGGTAGATTTGCGGGAGTAGCCACTTAAAAAGTGTGACACGGTGTAGCCTGAACTGTAAGTTTGTTTTTAACGGAAAAAAACGTCTCAAACGCTTGTGTGCTAATGCTAATGTAATAGGGTAGGTAAAGTTTGTTGAAGACAGTTCAGTTGAATTGTATTGTTTTCCGATAGTCCCTGCTATAATGATCTACAAACTGCAGCTCTTTAATTTTTTCTTAGTAGTATTTTAATTTATTCTATTATACCTATTTAATATGTATGTTACATTGTAAGGTATTTTATCTATGTGTTTTTAATGCCCATAAATAAATATATTGAATTGAATTTAAGTTTAGGTCTAACTATAAATGCGTTTACTTTTTCAGTATCTCGACACCAACAAGTCGGCTCATGCGCTGGAGAGTTGGCTCCATGCAATCAAGCTCAAGCCTAATATGTCTCCATAATAGCCCAACTTAAACTGGAAAGCCAGCCAAGGTTATCCACCATCTGCCTCCAACGTGTGCTACAATACTTTAGTCACATAGCTCGCAAAGACCCTGGCAATTTGGAGAGACTGATGGTGATGGGAAAGATGGGCGGCACCAGACCACGGGGTAGAAGCCCAGTACGATGGTGTGATCAGATATCCAACCAACTGGATACGACGTTAAGGGGCTCCCCGCTCTCAATGACCTTCGATCTGTTGCGATAGATTTTCCCATATTATAAATAGCTAATCATAATAACATAGTTTTTCCACAACAAAATACCGTATCAAGTACCTTTCACATGTCACTGACTTTGAGATACAGGCCGTCAAAGTTTACGATTTTTTCGGGGAAAAAGTTGTGGAAACGGTTTTTTGCGTTTTTCTCGAAAAGTATTGAGAAAAATAGAAAAAGCTTCACAACAAATTTTGTGGAATATGGTTTAGAACAATAAAATGTAAGATATTTTCTACATGTACACCGGGGATAAAAGTAGAAACGAGATTAGTGTATTTTTGGTCCTTCACCGAATATTTTTTTTTTTATAAAATACACAGTCGTTAAATCAAAAGTGTTAAGCATAGACCATACTACAATATATATTAAATAGGACATTATAACTCTATAATCCACAAACTAGATACGATGTAAAAATCATCAAATTGGCTGATTTTTGTAGGGAGCCCCTTAAGCAGCGCGCTCCAGAAAGCAACCGATAGGGAGAAGTGGAGAGCTGCTATCAAAAGTATTAATCGGTGGAGTCACGACCCTCAGCAGTGAGGGAGCGACTTAGAAGAAGTTGTGCTATATGGGCTGGCGGAAGAGACTGTGAATTGAGCTCTCCACTACCCTAACCGACCAGTAATCCAGAGGTGTCGGGTTCGGGGTTACCCAACCTGTGTGCTACTTTGGCTACTGAGGTTTATTTCAAAAATGCCCGCAACCACATACAACATTTCTAAGTTTATCCCTCTCTGGTGACCTTAAGTCGACGTAATCAATACAAGCGGCCAAAATTAAAACGACCATTTTAGTTTCGAGTTTTTGATGATAACTACAGAACCACAAATAGTACACCGAAATGTCAGGGAGACTCAAATAATTAATAAACGCGATATAATCCGTTTAAATCGTTTTATTTAGACATTAACAAGCTTATCTAATGCACTGTTAGATAGGATAGGGATAACGCCATCTCGTTTGCGCAGGCAATATATTATTTACAAATAATACCGGGTGATCCTTTAAATGAATCAGAAACTATAAGATACAGGGAAATCTGTTCTTAGGAACCATGGCGTCGATTTTGGATTGAATAAAAATGACAATGTTTATGTTTTCAATCTTATTAATAACCGGGTGTCAAATTCGGTCAAAATATCTGTAAATATGATATAATTACTTACAAAAAGTTGACCAGGTTCGGACTCCACTTATCTATAAGAGATAAAACAATGAATGCAATTTTTATTTACAACTAGCTGTGCCCGCGTGAAATTCGGTCTGTGTCAGTAAGCTGCTAATACCTCACCGTTTAAATCTTCGCTGGACTAGGACAAACATTTCAAAACCAAAATGAGCTAAATCTGCCCAGCCGTTGACGAGTTTTAGCGAGACAAACAGCTATTGATTTTTATGTAGGTACCGGGTGTGGCCTGTAATAGGAGCAATAAATTAAAAGATAGATTCTACTCTTCAAACTGAACAACATTTATAAATTTTATGAAACATGTAATGTCTCATTTTTTTAATGTGGGTACACATCAATTTTTATTTAAACCATGAATACAAAGATCAAAGCTTAAAGAAAAATTGAAAAAGGAGCTACCTGGTGGAAGGGACCGGGAATCGAACCCGGTACCTCTGGATTACCGGTCCAGCGTGTTAGCCACTTCGCTACCCTCGCTCCACGTAGACCTGACGAATTTTTCCTTATGCTTTGTGTGTCGATCTTTGCATTGTTTATTTGAAAGGTTTTTACACCTTTTGAACATTTGTTCAGTAACTTAAAAAAAGTCAGTTTTCAGAATTTTATTATTTCAAACAAATTAAATAGTATTTTCTGAGCATTGACACAGCTGTCACTCTACTGATATCGGACATTTCGCAATACATTGCTTCTTTGTCTAAACAATATTCTACAAAATATCAATTAATACACGTTATTTTCAAAAAATGCTTAAGAAATTTTGTTCACTTTCAAGGGAAGACTCTGTTTTAATTTATTGCTCCTATTACAGGCCACACCCTGTATATAGATAAAATCGACGCCATGATTACTAAGAGCAGTTTTCATTCAGTAGAAAGGGAATTGATGTTTGTTGATGATGTTTATATTTTAGACTATACCTACCTGCCATGTACACCTATTTTCTTATACAAACAACGGGTTTATATGAAGGCATATCAAATTTATTTTATTCATCCATACTATAATACAAATTAAAAAATAAAAGGTCTGTACATTGAAGATGTTTTCATAAAATTGTAACATAAGCTAATTGAAGGTCACTGAGTACAAAATTATTTTCTTTTATAAATTTGTTATATTTAAATGTCTAAAAGATGTAAGTTAAAAGTGAAATAGCTTATTTCGCTGTCCCTGTAAAAAAATGGTTAAAATCCGTTTTGGCGTGTTGAGCGCATAAACATTTCAACCAACAGACTATCGCTGAATGACTGACGTCGCGCGCGTGTGTAAAATATATGTCAACCTGCATCGCGATATTTAGTTTTTCCTTGAAATCTTCAATAGAAATTTAGTTTTCATCATTGATACAAAGATCGAAAGAAAAATTGAAATGCGTAACCTGACATACAAAACATAAGGAAGAATTCGGTTATTTGTCGTTAGGGTGGTGTAAGGTTAACATATTGGACCGGTAACCGAGAGGTACCGGGTTCGATTCCCAGCCTCTTCCACCAGGTTACGCCTTTGCGTATTTATAATGACAGGAGATGCCATGGACGGGCGACCCCCTCCGGCAAAATAACTGGTCAACTGGTCAAGCACGTTATATAAAACTACTTGAAGTCGCTTCACCGCCATTTTGCATTGATCTGTGTCGCGTGACACTTCCCTCTAAAAATGGTGAATTGTGCAGATATTTTCTTGTAAAAGGCGATCTGACAGCTCAAATACGTAACAAGATCGCGTTTCCTATCACAGGTAAGTATTTTTACGAAGTATTAAATGTGTATTAAAGTACAATCTCCATTTAAAGAAAAAAACCGTTGCGATACGTAAACGACAGAAAAATGTAGATATAAAACGGTGGTACAGGGGCGAGGGATGTGACAAAGTCAAAACCGCGACTCAACATTTGAATGAATCATTCATTCATTCGATCACTGCAGTTCGTTTAATAGTTGGTGTATTATTAGATACTTGCGACCCTCCCGGCTTCGCACGGGTGCAAAACTGATAAATTATGCATGTATTATACATATTATAAACCTTCCACTTGAATCACTCTATCTATTAAGAAAAACTGCATCAAAATCCGTTGCGTAGTTCTAAAGATCTAAGCATACATAGAGACAGACAGACAAACAGGCAGACAGCAAGAAGCGACTTTGTTTTATACTATGTAGTGATTGAATTTAATAATAGGTATAGATGTATGTTATTTTTAAATCTTGTAAGGTGAATTAGAAATATTACCTTTCTCTAGACATACGATGTTGAAATTTAATATGAAAATGAAAATAATTGTTTGCTAAAAGTATATCTAGGTAAAAGGAACATTTAATGCTGGGCTATGAGTATATGCGTTATACATATACTATTATTTATAGACTTTATTTCATATTCTTTCCATCTTCCCTGCTGCCTCCTTATTTCCGTATTCTTCTTTTCTTTTATAGAATGCGAAATGAGGATATGCCACAGAAGACCCAAGGTAACCGGCATAGCTCACAGGACTGCACGATTGAAGTGGCAATGAGCAAGCCATCTAGCCCGGAGAATCGATGGCTGTTAGGTCAGCAAAGTGCTAGAGTGGCGACCACGTATAGGAAAGCGCAGCGTAGCGAGGGTTGTGACGATTCTTGGGGAGGCCTATGTTCAGCAGTTGACGTCTGTGACTGATAGATAGATGAATATATTTACTTAATTATAACTTTTTTATTTTATTTTATATGTGGTAATTCTAATTAAATTAATAACAATTTGTTTTATTGTTTTCTCTTTACTCATTATTTACTCATATCTTTAAATCACTTTATATGTGGTTTCATATAATCACCTTTATTTTTAGATGGGCGTACGTTCTTTTCCTGAAGGTTATATTCACTGACCTCTAAACTACAAGCACGTTGGACTAAATATTCCATAGGGAATGACAGTTGTTTTTAGTGCCCATTCAAAGCATCCTGCGTGAACGTCTACTAAAATTGTCATTTCAGGCAAACGGTTCTTTGATATGTGGCGATCTGTGAATCTCTAATATTAGATCCATGGACGCTCACACAACTTGCACATAGCTATCAGCTCCAAAATGGCGAAAATGAAGTGGTTTAATTTTAGCAACGACAATAAGAAGTCGAGTGTACTTGTTTTAGAAGTCCGTGATTGTTTAAAGCCCGAAACAACCGCAGGCGACAGTTTTATTTCACAGTTAAGTTATGCGAAAGTGATAAGGACACAATAAATATAGACAGATATACATAGAAACAAATATATTCATTTGATAACATCTTCAATATACAGAATTTACAGTTTTCAAATTTCACAATAAATAGTACCTATAAGACAATTCAGTTCATTCATTAAAATGATTTGACTCATTCTTCATATGTGTCCCATCACTATGTTTTTCTTATGTATGCTGCACAGTTACGTGAAAACAGTATCTGTGTGCATGTCATTTTTGATGTGTTGAATTTTGCTGTAGTGTGCGTTTATCGCAACAGCAAAATTTGTGTCTGTTGAGTTATTCGTCTTTTGGTGGTGTGCTGTACGTGTTTACCTCACCCCCCGCTAAAATTGGCGAAAAAATTTGTTCGAAGAGTTTACGTTATGACATCTCCATTTGTCTATGCTCTAAGGGTTACGCATATCAATTTTTTAGTGCTTTGATCTTTGTATCAATGGTACAATATAAAAAATGTGGTCCAAAAATACCCACATTAAAAATGTTTTACAAAATAGATTTTCAGTACAATTTTAGATTGTTATAATAGTTTATAATATGTATGTATAGTTGCGTTTTTGACGCCTCATCATCATTCCAAATGGATGGGACGATTTCAACTATATTGGTAAGTTACAACAAAACAAAAACAGAAAACAGTCGAATTGAGAATGAGAACCCTCCTCATTTTTTTGAAGTCCATTAAAAATACTCGTAAATACGGAATTGTAATCATTAAGTAAAGGCTTCAAGCGTGGCATCTGGTTTGGCACCGACTTCAAAAGGTGATTCAAATGTAATCTGTACATGAACGGGTTATTTTTAGCGTTACAGTTTTTTTAAGTCGGTTATTTTTTTGTTATTATTTTCTTGTTATTTTTTTTTATAATTGCGGAAAACATACACAAACGGGTCACACTTCGGACCTCCCTTTTTGAAGTCGGTTTAATATTTACGGATTTTGTTCAGAGCGGACGAAGTAGCGTACAGTTTCTAGTATACCATAAAGTGCTTATACTACGCCCCAAATGCGGGATGATTAATTTTGTTTGCCAACATCGTAATTATATTACAGAGACAAACGACTAAGGTTCAGTAGCGCCATGGGTACCGACAGGGGAAGACACACAACTCACAAATAACACCTACGTTACAAACACTTGATAAAGTTTACTAAGTCTCGTAACATTTTTTTTATAACGTACCAGTATTTTTTTTATTCATAGTTTTAGAGAAAAAGTCTTATTTAAGAGTTAAAGTTTAAAAAACATTCAAAAATGAAGAAGTTTTATTTTTTGTTTGGAGAAGGAAGCTATGTTAACCAGATAATAATGGCTATATTAAGTGAGTATTCTGTATTGCTTATTATACACCGTGGGCGTTAATAACCCGAAAGATTTAAACCACGTATTTTTGACGACAATACGAGTAAATAATGTTATATCAACATGGGTCTAATTATGTGTCTTAACTAAATTACTATTTCAGTACAAATTAAATCATATTAATTTCCCGCTTCTTTGTGAACAAGTCTTTAGTTGAAGAAGAGAGAGCGAGCATGACACTCTACGAATCGCTCCGAAATCATACGACGAACGGCGAATGCCGTGACTTGTGTTCTATGACAAGTAGTGTCAAGTTATCGCTGTTTCACTTTTGACGGGTTCAAATTTGAACATTGGCATAATGACATGAATTAGGGTGTGTTAGACTGGAGATTTCTTAACTTTTGATGTGTTTTAAATAATGAATATCTCCTTAATTATGAGTTTTTGGACTATATGTTACATAAGTTTATATACTCTAATTAGGCTCTAGTATCGTTAGCTTAAATCTTTCGGGTTATTAACGGTCACGGTGTATGACAATTTATCATATCCTTATCAATATTACATAATTTTAAAGCTACGAGGTGTTATTCTATACATCTCCTTTACGTGTACCAATATAATATTTTTTAACATAAATGTAATTGATTGATTTAAGTATTATTTACGAAATACGAAAGGCAATGACTTACAGTTGAGTTTCTTTCGGCTTTCTTCTCAACAGCGGTCTCCTCTTGGGAAATGCCGGTAGATTCACTATCTGACTTGTAAAAGTGCTCTTACGGAATAAATTACTTTATTACATATACCGAAAAAAAAAGTACAAGGTAGGCCTGTGTAGTTTCTCAATGCAGAGAAATTTGATTTGGATTTCCGTTTCTGATATTATCTATATTACGAGTAGCATGGCTATGGCGACGGGCAAACGGACAAAACGACCGACCTTTGACAAAATGAGAAAAAAACAATTTGAATGTTAGATGAGTTATTATAATAATAGATAATCACTATTAATTGTGTATTTTGTATAAAAGATGGTCACTTTTAGAAGAATATACCTGCCATTTAAATTTTAGCAAATATTATTAAAAAATAAAAATACAAATGTATTTATTTTTTATTAAAGCAGTAACGTCTGCTAACGTAAACCAAATGTTGCCACTCTAAGGCATGTTGAAGCAACTGGTTGATCTGGCAACACTGGCTCTGACATCTGGTTTGTGGTCCAGTTGGTAGAACGCCCGTGTTGACCTGGAAAGCCGCTGGAAACGCAGGTTCGAATCCTGTCCGAACCAATAAATTTTTAAATTTTTCGCTTTATTGTAAAATAGTAGATTGTACGACAAGTGCATAAAACGCACCATTTTACACGAGACGTTTATCCATCCGAGCGAGCTTGCGAGCGATGATTAATATAAAGTCGAGTGTAAAATGCGTTTTATGGACGAGTTGTACACTCTACTTTTCACTTCGATTGCGAGGAAATGAAATTGCATCATGTAAATAGTATATTTAAAAACAAATTTAATTAAAATTTAAAAACACTGTTTGTGTTTTATATCTATGATAATTTATTGTTATACCTAAGTAGTTAAAATATATAGTATATCGATTTACTAAAATACAAATAAATTTAAAAAGTAATAAATGATAGTAAATAAAAATTACAAGTTTATTTCAAGAAATTTTATAGTGTAGGTACTTTGACTGTTCCTATTTTTGCCTTGGTCTTAGAATACTAACGAAACGAAATAAAATGAAGATTTAATTCTATGAAGTTTTAAGTTGTTCGTGTGGCTGTTGGACCGATCGCCTTGGTCTTCGACGACGATTTTTCTTTATGCTCTAGAGCATAAAAAGCGACTTTATGTCACCTACGCACAGCATAAAGTCGAGTTTTTAGAGCATGAGAAGTGAAAATGTATTTTTTAATACAGTTGCTCAAAAAGTGGTACTTTTCGTAGCTGCAAATCGTGCGAAAAGTTGGTTATTTCGAACTAGTGCTTTTTACTTTTCAAATTTTTTTAATTTTCTGTTGTACTAACACGTCATGTCTCATACATCCAAAAAAGGTCAATCACTTTCCGACTTTATTTATTACGTCATACAGCACTGCAAGTGTATATCTTATAATTATGCTTAAAATATTTAAAATGCATATTGGATCAATCAAAGGGTTATCTATTAAAAATATTCAAAAGTGGTGTTAATCATTTGTCTGAGTGACTATTATTTAATGAGCAAATGAGTATTATGCGTGACCTAAAAAAATTAAAAAGAAAAGTATTGTCACAGATTAGAAAATTCAGTATTAAGCGTGACCCACGCGCTGCTTTATAAATTAATAATAATTATGAATAATCGCTAATTTTGTGTATAAAATAATATATTTATATAATAATATATATATGAGATGTAAAGAACTAAAAACAGATTCACGATGTTTATTGTTTCGAATCAATTAAATTACTGTGTAACATTATCATATCTCTTCTGAAATATTAAAACTATTTCTTTTGATTTGGCTGAATGATGAAAGCCGAGGCCATCTTGAAAAAAAATATTACAATTAAAAGTAAAACTTTCATTTTCATTCAGTATTGTTTTAATTATGTGTAAAATTTACACATAATTAAAACACTGTAAATGACACGTAAGATTTATAAAATAAGAGTTTTTGATAGAAAAGGATGGATTCTGATGTTATCAGAATAGATTTAACACCGCCCTATATACGAGCCAAGGCAAAAATTGCAAGTAAGAGTATTTTACCCGCAAAATCGAAAGAGAAATTACATTGCCGAGTATGAACATTTTATTGGCTGGAAACGAGAAAAAGAGAATTATTAACAACTTGAATAAAGCTTTAAACTTACCAGCAAAGGCCTTAAATGCGACCCTTCACAATTACTCTAAAAATTGTAGGTAAGTACTCTTAATTTTTATCAGACAGAAATAAATATAATTGCCCCTTTCAATTACTGTTTTAAATTTGTATTATTGCAATTTTTCACAAATGTATTAAAAAACGTTGTTTGGTACACGTGTGGAAGTGTCATTTTAACTCGTCCCGAGTCTTGACCCTCGCCTTGCGGCTCAGGCCAAGACTCCTCGGGACTCGTTCAAAATGACATACTTTCCACACTTGTATCAAAAACTACTATATTCAGTAATACAGAAATTCAGCTGATAAACAGTGTTGGTATTTCATTTTAAGTATTTCATACTTGTTCTGTGTGTGTGTGTGTGTGTGTTTTGTTAGAAGAACACGTTGGTATGTGTTATCTTTTCAACTACGGTCTTGTACATCTGGTGTATATGGTGTATATTTATGTAATCTAAGAACTAACGACATTGCCTATATAGAGTTTTCTAACTGATAGAACATCAGATATTCTGTATAATTCTAGGGTGGGACATCTATATGGTCTAAAATGCATAACCTTTAGGAGGGATCTTTGGGCTCTTTCAAGTTCTAAGAATTTGGTTTTTGTAGCGCCTCCCCACACCGGTATTATAATATGGATTGAAATTTTTAATCTGAAATAAATATTATTCATTCATTCATTCATTCATTCGTTATAGCATTTATATTTCAACACCTCTATTCCTTGGTAGTATTGTGTGTATTTTGTAGGGTTCCGTACACGAAGGGTAAAACTTGGGACCCTATTACTGAGACTTCGCTGCCCGTTCATCTGTCCGTCTGTCTCCAGGCTGTATTTCATGAAATCAAATACTAAAAACAGACCTAAATAAATATTTAAGTAGGGCTCCCATACAACAAACGTCATTTTTTTTTGCCGTTTTTGGCTCAATACTGTATAGGCTGTATCTCATGAACCGTAATGGCTAGACAGATGACGTATTGATGTTGCCGCTATAACAACAAATACTAAAAACAGAATAAAATTTATTTGTACGGAACCCTCGTTGCGCAAGTCAGACTCGCTTGGCCTTTTTTTGAAATTCAACAGCGACAGTGCGCAGTTTTAAAGATCTAAGCATACATACGGACAGACAGACAGTCCGCAGAGCGAGTTTGTTTTATAGTTTAGTGATATTCAGTACCATTTGATTCATCTTCTACTAACTCATAAAAAAAATATATATATATTCCAGGAGAAACCTGTAATCATACTTATATAATACTAGCTTTTGCCCGCGACTACGTTCGCGTGGAACTTGGAAGTATGGAAGCAACCTCGTACAACACGATAGATATCCATATCCACCTAATAACCTTAATTAATAAAAGGGACTATTAAAAGCGCCTAAGCAAATGTAAGAGCAATTGTGCTTTTGGTCTAATAATTACATTTCCTACAAGGTCATCAATGTCATCATGAATTACTTACTCACTTTTCAGTATTTTTAGGGATAATTTCCAGGACGAAAACTATCCTATGTCCTTCCTCGGATCTTAAACTATCTCCATGCCAAATTTCACCAAAATCGATTCAGCGGTTTAAGCGTGAAGAGGTAACAGACAGACAGACACACTTTCGCATTTATAATATTAGTATGGATTCTTATTCAACATTGTAGTGTATGTATCACGTGCGTGTTGAATTAAAAACTATTGCCATCGTTTAAAATAACAAACTTACATTTGCCGCTATAAATCATTCATACCTTTTCATTTGTACAAATTAACCGTTTAAAGATAGGTACTCTTTTTTGTTTACCAACCGCAATCACTATCCTCCACGTTGCGTTGAATGACGATTCAATAGATACAAACAGCTTTTTAAACATACCAAAGATTCATACATAATTTGGCCTCTTTTATAGATAGTTTTGTATGGTAACAATTGTTTAAATAACGCAACTACGCAAGTAACTTAAAATTAGATTTTATTCTTCACAATATTATCGCAATAATTATATATTTAAGAGGCCTTATTCCTTTTAAAATGCTGATTGTTTTAGACATTTTTCTCTATGACCAAACATGTTCCTTATCATATTATTGATGTTACTACCTAGAACAGGGCTATTGGGATTTATTGTTATATATTTGAACCCTACAGTTTGAATTTTTCATTGATAATTTTTGTTTCAAAAACTACTCGAAATTGACAAAATTCACGCGGAAAATTAGTTTTTTCAATATATTTTTCGAATGCACGCAATGAAAACATGAAATAGCTATGTTACTACCTAGAACTCGGGGGAAAATATTATTAACTTCAAAAAGTTGGTTAAAATTATCAATATATTTGTCAGAATATGAAAAAAATAAAATTTAAAAGGAATAAGGCCTCTTAATTAATGTATAACGTGATCATTTTATTGATATTGAAGAATAAAGCGGAACACAGTTGAATTAGGAGCAATTAGCAACTGTGAGACGTATGACCATTTACTCATCGTCTGTTATTAATGTTATAATATTATATTTACTGGATCCACTTACACTGACTGACTGACAGATAACTATCATCGTAAGTTAGCGCTGTTAGTGTTTGAACCAAGTTTGAACTGCCAACTCAGCGGGTCTCTCTGTCACGATGCTGTATCTCATGAATCGTGACAGCTAGACCGTTGAAATTTTCACAGCTACTTAAATGTAAACATTGCAAACATTTGGTTTACGTTAGCAGATACTGCTTTGATAATAGTTATTTGTTATACAAGGGGGGAAAGTTGTATTTTACCCGCGAGTGTTTATTTGAAACACGAGCTAGCGAAAGGATCCTATGATTGACCACGAGCGAAGCGAGTGGTTCAAAATAGAATCCTGAGCGTAGCGAGTGTTTCAATACACGAGACGTAAAATAACTTTTCGCCCGTGTATAACACAAAACTTTTCACCTCACTACAGCGAGGAAAAAAGAATAAGGGTTTGTACTATATCTTTGAAAAATATCTGCAATAATCAACCAATTTGCCATTTATTAAAACTAAGGTCTAATTTAGCTTTCATGTAGGTATTTTAAACGGGATTTTTCAGAAAATAAGCTCATGTCAAATTTTACTTTAGCTGCGTTGAAACGTCAAAACTCTTTCTCCACATGTGGATAAAAAGCGATTTTCTCAATAGATATCAAACAAACTGGGCTTTCCGAGCTAGTGAGGTGAAAAAATAATTATTTTGGGTGTAGCACATCGTTACTATCGATTCTCAACATAATTTGAGACGATGGTGCCGATTATAATAAAGACTAATTTTTTACGGTAGATGGCGCTACGATGCCACCCTAAGGCATGTAGAAGCGACTATTTTTTAAATTCAACGTCTCTGGCATCAGGTTCGGTGGTCCAGTTGGTAGGACGCCCGTGTTCGCCCGGAAAGCCGTTGGAGACGCAGGTTCGAATCCTGCCTGAACCGTTAAATTTTTAAATTTTTCGCTTCATTGTAAACATTTGGTTTACGTTAGCAGATGTTACTGCTTTAATATAAATAATTACTTAAATGTAATTAAACAAAAAACATGATTAATAATCATTTTTCTAAATTTAAAATAATCACTGATACTTCCCTATATACCCACCCACGGAAAATACAGGAGAAACACACATATTAAACCACAATGTTTTTCTAACAGCAGAATTGTTTTTTAGCATATATCTTGCCGCGACTTCAGTTTTCGGCAACTGTGACATGCGAGTTGCTCGCGCGAGAGATACTGTCTCTTTCTGTTCAGTACTGTGAGAGAGTGACAGATGATGCTGTCGCACGACATGAGTCGCGAACTATAGTTGTGCGGGATGTCTTGCTCGCACAGAATTGACAGGAAAGAGACAGGTATCATTTGTCGCGCGACAAACTGTCGCGTGCCACAATTATGCTAGACGTGCAGTTGCGGACTGTGTAGTTGTTTTGCAGTTTTGAAAACAACTGTTTAACGTACATGCTAGTAGGGTATGGAAAATACCCTTAAACATTTAACATAACAAATGACGCAGAGGGTGCTTTAGTAGCGTATTTATTTTACAATTACTGCGACAAAATGGTGTCATCAACTTTTCCTCTGACCAACAGTTTTTATAAGACCCGAGCTCAAGTGAGAGCTGTTTCAACTACCTGCGGGATCAACAAATTGACAAATTTGGACAAGTCTCTTACTACGAGATGACAAGCTTCAGATTGGCAATGAAAATAAACCATTTTTAATTAAATTCATAAAACATTCCAATTGTTTTTCCAAAGGGCAAGCAAAACCCCAGCAAAAGCTTACTCCGCACCTCCACCAAGTGTTTACAACTCGGATGTGCAAAATAAAGAATAGGATTTGGTATTATTTTTAAATTGGACTTCAGCTCAGATACAGGGTTTAAACACGGATGCCCGGCTCCCTTGGTGTGTGACAGAGACGGCCATAATTAGAATATTTAAATATATTTATAACATAAAATCATGTTGCCAGCTCTGCTGTCAACTACCGTAGTGTTCCTTACAGTAACCACTGTCTTTTCTGGCAATGTGACAAACCCATTCCAAGACCTGCGGAGGCAGGCTGTGGACAGTCTCATTCGGATCTTGATTTGGGCCAATATCGATTCGTTCGTTCAGCGTGCAGTGGGCCTGTGATGGTTGCTTTTATAACGCAAAAAATAAGTGACAAAGCATCCGTCACGTTTTGAGTGCGAGCGTGAGTGACAGATGCTTTGTCGCCGATTTATGACGTGATAACCGCAACCATCATAGGCCCCCATGGCACAAAACAGATAGGTACGATATTTCTGACCAGTTCAGACCAGTGCGAGCGCGAGTGCCATCCGCTTGACGTGTCCGTGGGCAATGTCTATGTGTGCGTTTGCTCGAGCGCGCTTGTATGTAGAGTGATTTCTGTACCTATATGTTTTGTGCCCATGGTATATGCACCATTTTTTCCAGGCCCACCACGTTTCAAAGGCATTCGATCACGGTCAGCCTTTCTCAGGGTCCATATTTTAGAGTATGTGAGTCTCTGTCACTATTTTTGATTAGTAACATATTTCTTGACAGTAAATCTGCCCGTGTTCGCGTATGGGGCTAGCATAGGATGGATGTCGCCGATGACTCTTCTGCTGCAGTCAGAGAACTCTCCCAGAGACACACCGCTCACAGACACAGAAGTAAGTTCATGATTATTTACGAAAATCATATAATGTTTTACAAACATTTCTGCATTTTTTTAAGTGAATTTTATGACTGTTTATTGTATACTAGCTGCGCCCCGCGGTGTTACCCGCTCAAGCCACGGGAACAATACATTTATTCGGGATAAAAGTAGCCTATGTTAATCCAGGGTGTCAGCTAATCCATACCAAATTTAATCAAAATTAGTCCAGCCCGAGAATACACATAAACGCACTCACAAACTTTCTCTCCTATTAGTGTGATGTTGGTTGAGATCTTGTCACTTGTTCCAACTACATGTGTATCTTGGAAACTATTTGCTTATTATTCAGAAAAAATATAGTGTTCCCACGGGATTTGCGGGTAACACCGCGGGGCGCAGCTAGTTGAAGCTAAAAATTCCAAATTGTAGTTATTTATGTTCAGTTTTAGTAGGATTTTCTATATCACTCATGGTGACCAGGGGGCCTATGATGGTTGCGTTTATCACGTGATAAATAAGTGATAAAGCATCTGTCACTCACGCTCGGATCTTGTCAAAACGGGACGGATGCTTTGTCACTTATTTATCGCGTGATAAAAGCATCCATCATAGGCCCGCAGGTAGGTACTACTTGTGTCGGGGGTGTTCAACATTTTTTATTTAGATCCAAAGATAAATGGTAATGCGTAACCTGGTGAAAGAGACCGGGGATTGATCCAGGAACACTCTGGATTGCCGGTCCAGCGCGTTAACCTTTCCGCCTTCCGCCACCCTAACGCCCAAGCAACCTTTAAATTTTTTCCTTATGCTGTGTGTGTCGATCTTTGCATTGTTTATTTGACAAGCTTTGATCTTTGGATCAATGGTTTAATATAAAAAATGTAGTGTACCTATTAAAAAAAATTTGACATTACATATTTCATAAATTTTTAAAAGTGATTGTGTTCCAGATATCATGGATGGCAGCATCGGCGTACCTAGTGTGTATAGCAGCCGACTACATTATGGCCTTCATGGGTGATAAAATAGGCCGCAAGTTGACACTGATCTTCATGTCATCGACCGCTGCCGTAAGTATCAAAATTCGGTATTTTTCTGCATTTGTATAGCCTAGGCCCTAATGCATTTATATGTCTAATATCTTGGATATGGGCCATTTTTTCTAAAGTTGTACACCCCACTTTTTTTTCCGTATTTTGGGTATTTTCTACTCAGAATCACGAGCTCTTTCGATCTAATTAGGAGAAAAAACTGTCCCAAGTTTTTTCGTTCCATTCCATTACCATTTCCATATATAACCTAATACAGCGGTAACGGAATGGAAAAACAAAAAATGTATGAATATTTTGGGACAGTTTTTTTTCTCCTAATAAGATCGAAAGAGCTCGTGATTCTGAGTAGAAAATACCCAAAATATCGAAGATTAAAAAAAAGGTGGGGTGTACAACTTTAGAAAAAATGGCCCATATATCTCTGGGGTGGTGATTTACCTGGTATAATTAACGAAAAAATTACTTACTGTTGAGTTTCTTTCGGCTTTTCTTCTCAACAGCGGTCTTCTATTGTGAAATTCCGCCCTTGTGGCCGACTTACAAAATAAACGTTGTGATTTTTATTTTTATTCTGTAACCCTATTGCGTTAAGTTTACCGCGCACAACATCTCGGGTCGCCAAGGTCACTCCCAGAAGCCGTCGGCAACATGCTAGGTGTTCTGGTAGGGTTGGGTTGACAAGAGTAGTGCCATCAACCACTCACGCGAATACATTGAATGGGGAAAAAATGTTCTCAAGAACATTTCGCTTACAAACCGGGAATAGTTCTCGAAAACGTCACATCTCTAGTCACACATAGATGCCGTGAACCCGAAAGAGATAACACGCATACCAAAATCATGCGATACCGCACTGACTGGGCCCAAAGACCAGCTGCGTCCCGCTCTGCCGACGACGCAGTTGTACTTGTCCCGTCAAATTATTTTAGGGTTCCGTACCCAAAGGGTAAAAACGGTGCCCTATTACTGAGACTTCGCTGTCCGTCCGTCCGTCCGTCCGTATGTAACCAGGCTGTATCTCAAGAACGGTGATAGCTAGCTAGCAGTTGAAATTTTCACAGATGATGCCGCTATAACAACAAATACTAAAAATAAAATTAAATAAATATTTAAGGGGGCTCCCCCGTACAACAAACTTACAGAGTATGGTACGGAACCCTTTGTGCGCGACTCCCACTCGCACTTGGCCGATTTTTTATTTATTTATATATTGTTATTTCTATTGCAGCTCGCCTGGATCGTCAAGCTATCATCACTCAGCACCTGGGCGCTGATCCTCGCAAGAGGAATCTTAGGCTTCAGTATGGCTGGCGCCTACGTCACCTGTCCATTGTACACAAAAGAAATCAGCGAAGACTGCATAAGAGGCGTCTTGGGCACACTGGTAACCATCTAATAGCTTCTTTACTCAGTTTTTTTTCTTTTTAGGGTTCCGTACCTCAATCGGAAAAACGGAACCCTTATAGGATCACTTTTTCCGTCCGTCTGCCTGTCAAGACCCTTTATCTCGAGAACGCGTGGAGGTATCGAGTTGAAATTAACACCATATACTCAGGTCTACGGTCCCTTGAAGCTGTGAATCTTCTAAAAATCAAACTTCTACGTTAACGTAAAAAAAGATACGGCCGTTTATGTCGCAAGAAACGTACATTACGACACTCACAAGGGAATCAAAATGATAGGGTAGGTATCCCAAACTGGTAACCACCCATTGCTTTATTTACTCAACGTATTGATTCTCCTTAAGTAAGTCACCTGTATTCTTCATTGAGGAAAAAATCCTGAGAATCATTCAGCTTCAAAGAATTAAGGGATGAAAGATTTGGTGTGATTGACGTAGCGATCTAATAGCTCAGTTGGAAGAGCAATGCGCCGGAAACGCAGAGGTCACGGGTTCAAATCCCGCTTACATTGTAGTAGATCGCATTCAATTTTTCTTTATTAATTTACCTTTGTGTCATTATTTATAAAAAAAAAATTGGTATTACCACATAAAAAATATGAATCGATAAAAAGATTCTATACAAATATTTTGAATCATTAGTTGTTTATACGCGTGGCGTTTATCGTCCTTCCCCAATATAAATCTTTCTTTGTTAATGCAATAAATAATCAAAATTAGAGAGTATTTTCGGTAGTTACTAGTAATCTACAACACGTTAAGAGAACCATTTTATTTTTCTATCATCAGTTAATATACGGAGTCACAGGCGCGACAGCGGCCTATTGGTGTAACTCGGGCGTCGGTGACCTTGTAATGTCGAATCCTTCCACAAGGCAATCAGGTGAATGCCTTTCCCTACCTTGCGCGTCCCGCGCTCGCCCGCGCTCGCCTCTCGACACGCACACATAGCCGCGAGTTTTTACTGCACACAAGTGTCGCTGTCGTTTCTTTTTACGTTAGTATATATTATATTCTTTGTCGGTGTCTAATTTCGATATATTACACCGACCTGTATTGAATAAGGACTTTAGGACACAATATTGTTTCGGTGTCCATAGCTATTCCTTAAGTAGAACAAAAGATCAAATTCACTGTAAAAATACACTTAAGAACGAAAATCACATGACTTCGTCAAATAAGTGTGACAAAATAAAACGATCACAGTAATTTTGCCTACCTTTGAAAAATCGGTTAGTTATAGATACTAATACTTACTATGAATGATGTGGTACGTTTAAAATATCTTCAATGGACTATTATTAACTACATCATTACCGAAACGGTAAACATATTTTAATTTTTCTTAACGTTTCACTGAGTCACTATTCTATGAATAGACAATAACTTAACTGTTGGTTGTTGGTTGTATGAAATGTAAGGTCCGTTAAATATGGATAGTCAAACCTTATTGATTGTTGTATTAGTTTTGATAATTCGGTCCATTATCTATTATCTGATTTGGGTTAAAATTGGTGGGGAGGTAGCCTAGAACCAGGAGAAGGACATAGGATACTTTTTATCTTTTTTTTTCTCTACATTTATCGACTTTCAGGCAGGCGGTACAAAGTTCGCCGGGTCAGCTAGTAATGTCATAAAATATGATTTATAATAGCCATAGACTTGGCAGTTCAAGGCTGTATGCTAGGAACTGATGGCGGGAACGATGACAGACGTCAACGTCAGAATTGGCGAGGTGTGATAGTAGAGGATTGGATTTATTGTATTTAATGTATTATGCTGGATTTGTGAAAATGTTATTGATGGGACTCAATACAAATGGAATTGTTATGCGTGTATCATATAGTTTTTTCCTGACCGAAGGATACACCCAATAGAGATGTGGACTTATTTAGAAAATAAGTTTACATTCATTGGAGACTAGTGGACCTTGGGGCTTGGAGACCAGAGATTATGTTAGAGAGTTGGGTTAATGGTTGGGGCTGTGACCCGTGCTCCGGATCGAACCTGGGGGTAATTCGACCAATTTTAGAGAGATAATGGAGATCTCTCCATTTCTTCGCCATCCGTCACTTTTGATATGTCCCTACTTGACAATTGGCGATTTCCCTAAAACATCGCAACTTCGTCAATCCGGTCGCGCTTAATTTGCGTTTCCTTTGTATGTGATGTGACGCCATAAATAACAGGCGCATATTTTGACTTGACCGTGTAGTGCGTGAAATTTGTCAGTTACGTTTCGTTCAAAACAGAAATTCATATGCATGAATAGCATTTTTGACAATCATTATCGCCTATGTATTTCCAAAATTGAGATGAGATATGTCACTTGAAGCTCATCGCGTTTTAATGACAGTTCAAAGGCGATACCACTATTATCTTATAGAGTTTTAACGTCTTGCGATCTCTCAAACGGCATTCTCTAATTAGGTCCCAGGTGCAACAAATTTGTCCAGCCATTCTCCGTGGTAACGCCGCCAGTGTAATGGGAACGTTTGGGCCAGCTACGAAATGAAATTAAATGAAACGAGATGAAACGAAATGAAACGTCATGAAACGAAATGAAAAGGAATTAAACAAAATGAACCAAATGAAACGAAATAAAATGATAATTGCAACATTGGTATGTATGTGACGAAGCCTGTTGCTGATTTGTTGTTGTAACTCGAAGCCTGCGTTGCGGATCAGAACAGTACTGGGCTGCTAGCCTAGTACAGTCGCCATCAGATATATCGCAGCATATAAGGCGTTCATAGATATGTAAACATGTACTGTAACGCGGAGCCAATAAGGGTCGTGTTTACATTTTTCTGAACGCCTTATATGCTGCGATATATCTGATGGCGACTGTACATGCTGACATTGGTAACCATATCAAAATGTTTAACTTAACCTTAACTATATAAGAAGGTAAGTTAAGGTGTTCATCCTCACGCACTAGAGCCTAAACGGTCGTGTACTGTACGGTTCCAGAGGATTTTTTTACCGGAAACGCACGCATGTGGAATGAGCTCCCCTGCCGAGATTTTCTCCGTGGGCCACAGTATCGGGTTCTTCATGAGAGGTGTTAATAGGGTCTTAAAGGGTCGGCAACTTGTGATTCTCCCGGCGTCGCAAATGTCCATAAGCGTCGGTAACTGCTTAACATCAAGCGGACCGCATGCTTGTTTGTCACCGTCGTCGTATAATAAAAGTTTTTTTTTGTTTACGCAAACTATAACCAACCTACATTGGTGAATTGTTTAACAATTTGTGATCATTTATGTTTTTTTATACTATATTAATGTATTTTTTTTCTTCCAGGTCATCCTATTCCACACAACGGGTAACCTCTTCCTCTACGTCATAGGAGACTTTCTGAGCTACAACACAATCCTATGGGTCTGTCTGTCTCTTCCCGCGATCCACTTAATACTCTTCATGATGATGCCTGAGTCCCCATCGTATTTAGTTCAAACTGGGAAAGGAGAGGTAAGAATAAACTAGAGCTGTGACAAGCTTTTATAGGTGACTATACTTTTCTTTGAACTATCCATCAATTGCTTACTGAGACGATTCTAAAGACCCCAAATTCGATAGGATTGCTTTACCTATTACAGAGTTTCTAGTGCCATCTTCCGGTTCCATCAACAACCTGCTCCATGGTACCATAATATTGTATTGTTATCAAATTAAAGTAGGCATGCAAAATTTCAGTTCAATCGGTTGAAGATATCTGCTTCTAAATTGAGTTGCAAGATTCCACCCGAACAAACATACATAATTCTTAAGTTACCTTTGTGTCATTATTTATAAACATACATAGTTACATACATTGCAATTTTAAATTGCTTTGCATTGCTATCAGCACAACGTAGGATTTAGATCAAATAAAATATGATGTATCAATACCTACATATTGCTAGGTAATTTATCATCTCACCATATTTGAACTGATATCTCTTGATAACTCAACATTCAAAGGTAGTATCAACTAAAATTCGTCAACCTTACGTCAGCCTTTGACTTAATATGGACTTAATTGGTAAGGCACTCGCCCCGACTTGGCAAGAGATATCAGTTCAAATCTGGTAAGATGTCAAATTTTTCATTATGCCGTCTTCATTCTTCTCATTACGAGTCTTGGTTATCAATAGATCAATCAACTTTAAAATAGCCGATTATGGAAGAGAACATGATTGAAAATAGGAGAGGGAAGATGTTAGGTCATGTCATGTCATACGACACGATAACGACAGCAAGGTGATAATAGAAAGAAAAGTAGAGGGGGAAAAGGAAAAGGGGAAGAAGAAAGAAAATAATAAAAAATGCGTCATCATATCAAGAAGTAAATAAAAAGGTACAGTGTAAAATGAGCTGGAAATTACAACAAGAGCTTAAATATATAATTATGATGATGATAAGAGTAGTAAACCATGTTTTTCATGGTTAAAAAGTCATAATCATGTACCTATATATATTGTTATGACCTAATCACACCAATTAACATTATAACAATTTTTAATTCAGGAGAAAAGTAGCACATCGCTAGAAAACTGTCATGAAAAGTTCTCAAATAGCATAATTCTCTTCATTTTATGATCCGTTATGCCATGGTCCATTCTTCGCCGCCGTACAAAAACAAAAAAGAATACAAAAAAATATTTTTTCTCAAACATGCAATGAAATATTGTCTTTGCGTTCCTTATAATAGGCTCGGAAGTATCGGTTTTTGGGCGCAACAACTCGAGAGGACTGTAAAGGGATTTCATACTGCTTTTCAGGCCTAGGCCTGCAAAGTAACTTTTTTTTGGTTTCAACAGCAAGGTCATTCACACAGCTGGCTGGTTTGACAAAAAGCAGGTTTTGTTTTTAAAGGTTGGTTGTTAAACACTTGTGGAAAAAAAATTCAAGATGGCGACTTTTTTTTTTTCAAAATTTCAAATTGGTGCTAGGCGGCTAAAACTCGGTATCGGGGGGCTCTCGGGGCTCAAAAATATGAATCTGAAATCTTGTCCGAAAATTCGGTCAAATTCGGAAAATATCGAAAAAAAAACGATTTGTATGGAGAAAATTTCAAATTGGTCCTAGGAGGCTGAAATTCGGTATCCGGGGGTTTTTGGGGCTCCAGAGTCAGAATCTGAAATCAGATTTTTAAAATTAGGTCAAATTCGGATTCGGGGGCTCTCGGGGCTCAAAAATATGAATCTGAAATCTTGTCCGAAAATTCGGTCAAATTCGGAAAATATCGAAAAAAAAAACGATTTGTATCGAGAAAATTTCAAATTGGTCCTAGGAGGCTGAAATTCGGTATCCGGGAGTTTTTGGGGCTCCTGAGTCAGAATCTGAAATCGGATTTTTAAAATTCGGTCAAATTCGGAAAATATCGGACAAACAATATTAAGTGTTATTCTTTGAAGTATATTTTTTTATATCATTGTATGTTTGAGAAAAGCACTATACATGCCTCGTCGTGAAAACGGATTCCCGGCCTCGTATCACTATCCGGCCTCGCTCGCACGCTCGCTCGGCCGTATATACCTACTTGGCCGGAAATCCTCATTTTCCCGGCCTCTGATGTAATGTACTAATTCGATAAAGTGTACATGGTACGTAGGCAAAGGGATGGTGCCGTCTGGTAAGCAAAATATTGCATGTGTTGGAGTGTACAACTGTACAGCGCTACACTCCACCGTACAATACAATACACCAATCAAAGTTTACAGACAAGACAAATACAATTTATAAATGACGGTAGACAACAAGCGGTGTTCTCTTCCGGACGACCCTTGGGTAGTAGGTACATTGATGAAAAATATAACTTAATATTAGAGTAGGTGCAGAAGAAGGCGAAGGGAGCACATAATTAGATACTAACACCGTATTTAATATCATTACGTTATTCAGGAAGCAAGACGAGTGTTGGCCTGGCTACGATGTCGCTCCGAAGAAGACGCGCAAGTCAGTCGTGAACTGCAGTTGATTAAAGATGAACAAACCCACGACGAGAAGAGCAGCAACAATGTACTCAAAGCAGTATGTAAGTAAATGAATGATCATTCATTCGAACAGCCTTCGATACCATCACGTAAGAAAACTCCAAGCATAGCTAGCTATATTTTACGGATCTGACCATGCTCAGAGTTTTGCGGATGCAAGCGGTGTATGACTGGTTAGTTTAATCTATACATATAATAAAGCTGAAGAGGGTCGAAAGTCTGTACACGGAAGATATTCGAAACAAAGTTGGCGGGGGATACTTAGAATCGATAACAGAACACGTTCCAACAGTTTTTAGAATTTTTGTCTGTTTATCTGTTTGTTTGTTCATTTGACCGCGCATTACGCGAAAACGGCTGAACGGATTTTGAAGAAAACTTCATTAATCTATCGAGAAAATCCCCGGCATTATGTAGGCTTGTAGGCTAAAAATTTAACCAATAACAGATGGAGCTGAAATTAATATGTTGTGACATCATGTAAGCCTTGAGATTTTTAAACGACTAAAATCGACACTGTTTCTCAAGAGAGACATTGAGCGAAGTCGCTGGCACAGCAAGTATTGATATATTAGCTGAGAGACATCCATTTCTGGACAAAAGCCTCTAGGTTCTCTGCTACAGCAACCAGTCATATGCCGTCTTCATTCGAAACACTGAGCATAGTTAGATCCGGAAAATACAGCTAGCTATGCTCGGAGTTTTCTGTCATAAGAATCGAAGGCTGTTTAAGCAAAAAGGTTCTCAAGTCGCTACCGCGTACCGGAAGACATTTGCTTCATCCGGAACACTCTGAGCATAGTTAGATCCGGAAAATAGAGCTAGCTATGCTCGAAGTTTTTGTTCGCAATGGAATCGAACGCATTTAATCAAAAAGGTTCTTAAGGCTACTGTGTACCGAAAGTCGTGGGAAGGCTGACATAGTGAACCGACGATCTGGTCAGAATCGCGGGAAGCCATTGTGTGTACAAACAAGGCTGGTGTTGGCCTGGCAACGCAGTACACTATCGCTGCGAAACGCCTTGACATTCTTTAACATTGTTTTTACCCTTGTGTATTTAAGTTGACTTCTAGATCTCTACTCGGTGAATAACCATTTCATACAGTTGTTGTTTTATCTGATTTGTTTATAATCTGTTCTTACCTACTTACCATAATTATAATATCTACATAATACGTCAGCAAACAAAACTAAACCTAATTTACGATACATTATATAATGTAGCGTCCTAGTTTTCTGTTGATACAAAGATCAAAGAACAACTAGTATTCACTGCTACGTAAATGATAAATTTGACAAATAAAGTGTTCTTTCTATTGGTACAGCTTAGTTTACAATTACTTTTAGATTATGGAATTTTCCAAAGAGTAGGTTTCCATCTTATTACCCCTATGATTTACAACGCAAAATTATCGACATCCTACTTACGTATGCATCATTATAGTTTTCAACATAAATACTACTACACCCATCTCATAGACAATCCACAGACATGATTAACCGTGACATCAGGAAAAATGACTTTTTTTTATTTGAACCTTTGCAAGTGGGCATGTGTATGTGCGGCCTGGAACTGCACATCGGGGGTAACTGCACATCGGAGGAAAAATGTCAACATCGCGAAACATGATTTATATGGGTTCACGGTGTCAGTTGTACCTACTGCGTTATCTATTGAATATCAATTTCTTTGTCCGCTCATCACGCTAAAATGGCCGGAATTTAACCAATTTTAGTACAGGTATAGGATGCTTTTTACATCCCAATAAGGCCTAGTTTCCCCTCTGGGTTTGGAAGGTCACATAGCAGTCGCTTGCATAAAAACTAGTGCCTACACCACATCTTGGGATTTATGTAGCCGACTCCAATGAGAATTCGTTCTCTACAAAGGCTAGAAAGATGATAGGATACTTTTATACCCATATACGGTCAATGATAGTTTCCTCCTACGCTCCTTTTAGTTGACAGATCGCTACAAATGGCACTAATATTTGCAACACGTTAGAACGAATTTCCCTATTTTCAAATGTCAAATTTCTTCTTCCAGTTTCGGACAAGATCCTGTTCAGAGCGTTCCGCATCGCAATGGTGGTCTCCCTCTCCCGTGAAGTGTGCGGGTCGGTGCCAGTCCTCAACTTCGCTGGGGACATCTTCGCTATGGCCTCCAAGGGCTCGGGGCTGGTGCTGACGCCTAACCAGCAGGCGATGATGTTGGGAGCTGTGCAGGTTGTGGGGTCAGCGCTGGCTTCGTGCATTGTGGAGAAGACCGGGAGAAAGGTACGTTTAGCACGATGAGTGTACCTATTATAGCCCCAACATGCGGTTTTACAACCCACGCCATCTTGCGGATTTTTAGTGGTACTAATTTATTTTACCGGCAACGACAAACTTTTGGTAACTGACGATGAAAATATTGCATAATAAAGCCAAAACTATCCACAGTGATGAAAGTCAAGTTTTTTTTTTTCAATAAGATTCAGTATTTTTTTCGCAAGAAGAACGAAGGATTGAGCAGCATTCCGGTAAACAATTTTTTGAATTTGGTTAATGACAAATCCTTGACAAATAGCAATTGACGTTTAATAATGCAAATATATGACGTTATGCACATTATTGCCATACCTATGAAAGCTGTTTATAGCGCCACTATCCCTGTGCCGGACCGATGCTTGCTAGACGATACCTTTCAGTCATTCTGCAATTATTTCGTGGTATTTTATGTTTTAGTTCACAGAACTGCGTCATTTTATGAAACGATTTGGGACCTCCAAATTCTATGACGAATTCCCAAATTTATGAGGAACTCTTCAAATTGTAGTATAAGGCGATTTTGGTGGTTTTAATAGTTACTCATTCATTATTGACTGGAAATACGATTTCTACTCGTTTAAGTTAATTTTCATCTTTTATGTTATATATATTCATATCTAATATTTATACCTTTGCTTGCAGCCCCTCCTGTTCTCCACATCCCTGGTCTCAGGCCTGAGCATGTGCGGTCTGGCGACGTACTTCCTGGCCAAGCAGTACGGGTTCTTCGCTCCAGACTGGCTCCCGATCTTCACCCTGTGCCTCTGCATCTTCTGCGACGCGGCCGGCTTGCAGCCTGTGTCGGTTATACTAACCAGCGAGATCTTCTCTTTCAAGGTAACCTACTTATGAGTAAACATAATTATAGCGATAATTTATTGATACCAGTAATTATTGAAAAACTATAATTCGCGTAAAAAATAGTCAGGAACGCTTCGGCATGTTTTAAACTTGTATGGAGTTCTTCATTATTTTGTCATTTTGTCTCTTTTTCATAATTGGTACTCAATACTCCTACTTATAATTAGTGTCAAGGACTAAGTCCGAAGAATATACAAAAACCTGATTTGTGTAGGCATACCGAAAATAATTGCTACTTTTTTCATGTTTTCTGGTGTAAATTGGGTTCTTTCTACATTGATCGAATATCCAGTTAAAATTGGAAAATGCATGACATTGTCAATTAATTAAGTTAAATGAGTTTGTAATTTTCTAGATTTTTCTTAATTATATAAGTTTAGTAACTTATTATTTGAGTTTTAACCAAAATAACCACAAAATTTGGAATGAGATCTATAATTTTGTAAAGACAAGTTGCCTTACTGTGCCCATAATTTAAAAAAAAATCTCAATGGAACCATGTACATTTCACAGGGTAGGATAATACTTAAGTACCTCTATGTTTGTAAATACTTTATACTAGCCTGCAATGAAACCAAAATAGGGTTATGTAATGTCCTACTCTTACCTTGCAAAGTTGCACTACCTATAAAGTTTATAATTTCTTACTTTTTATATTTCGTATTTGTTTCAGTACCGTGGTACAGTGATGGCAACTACAATGGCCACGTCGTCGCTAGCGGATTTCATCCAAATGCTGTTCTTCAAACCCCTTGCCACGTTGGTGGGGATACACGTCGCTTTCTACTTCTTCGGCTTCATCTGCATACTCTGCTCAGTTTATGTCATCCTGGTAATTCCAGAGACGAAGAACAGGAGCTTAGAAGAAATTCACCAGGATCTCAAAACAAAGAAAGAAAAAGCATTGGAGGACTCGAAAAATATAAAAAAGCTAGAGGCGATGGATGCGTGAATAAATGTTGTAGATATTATATTACTTTGTATTTTATTACTTGAACAATTCGGGCGCTAATTCATATAAGTATGTCTATGGTTGAACCAGCACGAGACTCGAACAGAATCACACGCCAGACGATATCACGGTTTCATCTGGTCCAATCACGGTTAATCATATCCAGAGTTATGCAATTGAAACTTAACATGATTAATAAGTCCACTATCATCAACTGATCATCATATTCCAAGAATTCTATTCATCTGGTATAATCTGCAGCCCCTGTGAACTAGTGCCCCCAGATGTTAGTCAAAAAGGGGAGACTGATGGAACGTTAAAGTATTACAATCCCGAAAGTTCATAATACCTACAGTTGAAATACCGATGGTCAAAATACCGAAAGTTCAAAAAGCCGATATTCGATATACCGAAGCTCAAATTACCTATTCTCAGAAAATCGTAAGTTCAAAATCTCGAAATTTCATAATCCCGAAAGTTTAAAATCTCGAAATTTTATAATCCCGAAAGTCAATGAGCACTTTAAAAGTGTCATCTTTTCTCTTTCCTTTTCTTAATCGACTTGCCACAGAACACAGAGCTGTCAACCTCGATTCCACGTGGTCTTGTCTGCCCTACCCCTAGAGTGTAATATATAAAAGCCTGGAGGCGCGGAGGGAGGGCAGCCCTCGGCCGACGCTCGCCTCCGCAGCTTCGGCTTTTTGGTCACCTTCAACGACCAGCAACCCATATGCAACTGAGGATGGAAAAGCTCAGAAAGGAAAATAATCATTAAATTAATTTGCTAATATTTATTAGAATCTAAAAATCGAAAACAGTTTTCTAGCCTTTAGTTTACTAAGTATCGTTTCACATTATAAAAGTAAGTAAGTACGTCACGCCACAGACAAGCTAAACGCATAAATGGCGGTCGGCGTTTTGTCTGTAGGTACATTAAATTTCTATTTTCAAATAATTAAATTTAGCTTCCTAGCTCTCACAAAAATACAATACATTTTTTTGAGCTAGCAAGATCATTATATTTCAAAAATGGGTCAACTAGCCTATTATTCGACAAGCTCGAAGATTCGGCTAGCTTGTTGAATTGTTTATAAGAAGGCGAATTGTAGCAATACGACAGTATATGCCACTAGTCCGCTGAGCATGCGCAGTGGGTACATTCCGTCTATCTCAAATATCCCATACGCTGACAGCTTCCGCAGCGCTGCGCGGTTCACTCTCAGCACGTTCTTGCAGGTTCTGCGCATGTCTGAAAAACATAATGTTCTGTATCACCTGTAAACACAATCCGATATTAAGCACCTTCGTCACTTTCGTTTAGAAAAAAGTGCCTTATATCATTAGTAATAATAATAATAAGCACCGTTTACCGCAGGGCCGTATGGAAGAACAAGGAGCTACACGGGCGGTTCTACAAGGCCCTTATTTATGGGGCCCGATGGCCCGATGTAGCTTTGCTCGCGTACGGTCTTGTGGCCCAGTAAGTACGAGCTTATCCCATTTGGTGTCGAGACAAAGTTCGGGGGTCTAGCCTTCGCGTGGGCTCCACAAGGCGCTAAGCAAACGCCTAAGGGAGGCAACGGGTGACCCTCGCGCAGGCAGCCTTCTCGCGCAATAAATTGCCATCACAATATAGCGCGGGAATGGTGCCTGTGTGATGGGCACGCTGCCAAAAGGGCCATGTTTTTATAATATAGTACTAATTATCTAAGCTAAGCTAATCCACTTACCTGCATTCACAATAGCATTGTGTCTAATACAATCCTATCTGCTTTTGTTCTCTTAAGCGCCAACCTGGCGCCAACCAGTTACTTACAAAAAAGGTTAGAACTACATTGCATGGATATTGAATTTTCAACCTTATTCCTTGTTGAATAGGTTTAAAATGTTTGTTGACGAGAGATCATAGTCCTTTTTCAAGAGAATACGTTCTTGGGGAGGGTCGGACGGTTGTAAAATTCCAAAAAGTTATGATCACCATTATTCTATTAGTGCATTTTGTAGTCTAATGTCCAAGGAAATAGAGTCGATAATCTATATTAACCTTCCAAGGTCGTTACAATCTGCTTTTACTACGAGCTCGTTATCTTAATTTGTGGTTTACCAGTTGTGGTTTGTTCAATGGTATTCAGTTCTTAAGTGGATATTAGCTTAGCTTAGATAATTAGTACTATACCTTCCAATAGTTTTAGCCACCTTTCAGTGTAAGTTTATATGTTTTCTTATAAATAAATAATTTAAACTAATATTCTGTATCATCTGTATTTATGTATTTATTTGTTTTTTATGTGTATATTATAATTATTACTTTCCGATTTTTGAACCGCCTAAAACAAAATCTTATTTTTTTCAAGTTCTCCACTACCCAAAGGTTGTCTGGAAGAGATCGCTCTTTAGCTATAAGACCGTTGTTTACATCTAATTGTAATGTCTTGCATTGTATTTCTCCTGTATATTTTATGAGGTGTGCAATAAAGAGTACTTGTATTTGTATTTGTACACACACTCATATTGAGCGCCTTCCTCACCAACGTCAAGAAAACAGCCTCATATGAATAATCTGATAGTTTTCTTTTGTACAATGAAGACTAAATAAAGAAATAACTTTCAGTCGGTCTAATATTTCGAGTTCTAGGTACCTACTACGAAAATATGATGATATTGTTTACATAGTTTTAGTAAGCCGTATCATTTTTGCTTAAAAGATTCTCTACTTAGAGTAACCGGTGTAGGTCGCCGAGCCTCTAAAACTTGAATTCATATTACTTATTTCTTTTCTAGGTCTTTCACTTCCTTTATAAGGTCTAACAGGTGTGTGTAGCTGCGTACACGTAGGTATTATTTTTCTTTATCGTAGACGGGTAAAAAGAATCCTTATAAGCATCTTTGGCTGTCCGGCTATCCCTGTACCAACAATGGTTAAAATTCGTCCAGTCGTTTCGGTATGATGAGCGGACAAAAAAATATGACCGACTAAGCACTATTAAGATTTGTCCTGAAATCATGGCCCGTTTACATGGGAAACTAAATTTTCACAAAAAATTTAGGATTTTATAAAAGTCTAGACGTAGCTTACCTGTAGTTTGATCTCTGCATAAAACCAGGGCACAGGTGCCTTCAGCAACTTTCACAATTTTATAGAAATTTTCACAAGCGATGCTCAACGATACCAAAAAGATCAAGTTCTTCAAATTCCAACCAGCAGACAGAATTCTCATAAATGTAGATTGGAACTGCGCAAAACGTCAAACTGTTGTTTAAAAGTGAATTTTTGAGAATTATAATTAAATTTAATTTATTAAAACATTGGGGCAAGTCTAATGCGAGCTAAGCTAAAAATGAGGATTTTAAAAATTATTAATCCAAGTTGCCCGAAATGTTTGTCAGGTAAAACAGAACATGACCCCTTTAAAAGTTATCAAGATTATGTTATGGTGTCTCACATTCAACTGAGAAATTAAATTAAATTGTCAATTCATGCAGTAAATACAGCATTTGGTATGTTTGTACTTACAAAACTCTCTCCTCCATTTAATTTTCGAAGCTCAATAATCACTTCTAAATTAACTAATATATGTATAAACGTCTGAAACCCGAAGTAGGCGACCTGCAAATAAACTTCCAGCTGTAACTTCTTCTACAAACACACAAATAAATAAATAGCAGATAACTTCACACAAAGCGATCTAATCCCAAATTATTAGGCTCCAGAAGGCTTATGTGATGATACTAGACGACGATATACATACATAAATAGATAAATATAATACTTAAACACATAAAATAACCATAACCTAAGCACAAGTATTCAAGTTCATCTCACAAATATTTGCTCTGGTGGGGATTCAAACTCGGCACTACAAACTGCGCCTACCTCGTCACAGATCCATGGCTCTTTGGATCTCATTGTATTGTAGACATATCACTCGGTAAACAAGAACAACACAACAAATCCAAGCTCTTCCCTTTACTCCTCGCAAATTGAACAGAAAAGATATTAAATTAAACTGACCCAGGTAGCACAAAAATGATGTAGGTATAAGAGCTTATACAGCCCTGACACAGCTGAAATAAGTCATATAAGAGCTGTATAGTTGTGTGCTACGAGAGGAACCATTAGAGCTAACTATCATCATTGGAATCAATGGTTTTAGATGTATTCAATTATGATTTATACTTACCGCAAACTGATATACTTTGTGACACAAACGAAAAGCTCTGAGTATATCAATGTATGCATCAAACATAACTCTTCCGGATATGTCCTCATTTCTTATTTCTTCTTCAGTCTTCATGTTTACCTTCTTACGTCCTTCCAAGATACCATTCCAAGCTACCAATTCTTTTTTAATGAAAACAACAGTGCGGGTTGCATTGACCATTTGTAAGTCAAAAATCATCATAGGTGCAGTCAATACAAAACTTGATAAGGCTCCACTAAATCCCAAATGAACATCAATGAACGACACCCAAAAAAACACGTGAAAAAAGACAACCAAGAAAACGCTTAACCAATTTTCGATCTTGCTTTTGTACAAAAACGACTTTTTGTCAATTATGATGGAGTTAAGAATTTTTTGCATTTTAATGATTAGCT
Source organism: Apotomis capreana (assembly GCA_947623375.1). Classification (NCBI taxonomy): domain Eukaryota; kingdom Metazoa; phylum Arthropoda; class Insecta; order Lepidoptera; family Tortricidae; genus Apotomis; species Apotomis capreana. The sequence continues at coordinate 12,052,338 of OX392518.1, forward strand.
CAACTGTGTTTTCGCTTTGCAACGCACTAATGACATGGGTGATTATCGAAATAATACTGAAAAATACAAAGTCAAAATACAACACAAACATTATGAGAGTTGTTCTGAAGTTGTCGAGAGTGTTATAGTAATAGAAGAAACGATATATGTGACTGAACACTAAAACGGTTGCTCCAATCATGGATTTGATATACTGCCTAATAGATGTTTTAGGAGTGATAAAATTGTTAATGATACTGTACTCGGAGATCAAGTAGAGTGACTGGAATATGCCCAAGGGAAACAACATTGATTGAAGGTCTTTGTCTATGATGTTGTTAATCAAGCACTCCGAAGGGATGATCCTATTTGTTTTCATTTTTCTGTTATCCACTTTGTGGCTTTTCTATTTCACTTACACCCAGCTTCAGCGTACTCCGATAAATAACTCGATAATTTTTAATTTGTGCCACAAAAAAGCAAGTCATAATGTTATTAGTTTGGAAACTAATGAAATTGGTAACACTTACCTAACATCGATTGCTTCAAACATTAACAGCTTTTACTTGATTAGTACTTTAATAGTTATCGTTGCATTTAATGATAGGTGTTTGCGTTTTATACATGTTACAATATACAAAAATAAAATATAATAGTAATAAACTTAATAATTATAGACCTTAAGTCCGTGGGGTCCCAACGTCCACAAACTATATAAAAGGCTACTAGAATCTACTGGGGATCTTAGAGCTGGCAGCTTCTTCGTACAATGCATTAAATAGCATTGTGATTGATTGAGGAAATGCCAGCGTCTTCGGGACGATGCCACGGAGACACAGTTTTTCAGAGTATTTTAATCTATTTATTTAATTTATTTAGGCCTTAGTTCTGTAGTTTTATGTTTAACTATCTAAATGTGAATGTTTTATTCTTAAGTTGGGTAATAAGATTCGTTTATCATCTTTAAATTTCACAAACATATATGGTGGCAAATTGTGATGATTGAAAAAATATTTATTGAATCAAATGTTACATAATGATAAACATACTTAAAATAAAACGAATCCTCAAAATAAAATTAAACTGGACCACAATAAGTTAAATTAAAACTAAGATTAATCTAAAAATAGCCTCTGCGGCATAGTGCGGAAGAAGCTGGCGGAAATTCCTCGCTGAATCGCCAAATTAATCTAAAAATAGCCCCTGCGGCATAATGCGGTAGAAGCTGGCGGAAATTCCTCGCAGAATCGCCAAACTGACAAGAGCTGGCAATTTGGTCACCATTAACATCAGTCAAAATCAGAGTCATTTCTGCGAGATATCTTTGAAGAGGCTTAATGCGCTGGGGCCCCAAGGACCTACGGTCTCGGTGCCTAATTCTACATCTAATTGTTTACGGTGGTATATGAGCCCTATTCCCAGGAATGGTTTCTTAAAATATGTATGTGCCAACAGCGAGTCCGAATAAGCGACAGTTTTTTAGAACAAGAAACAAATAGTTTTCATGAGGGTCCAATAGACAAAATGATCCTAGACCGCATTTTAAATTTGAATCCAAGACTGTTTCTATTAGCATATAAGTGGTAGTGATGGTGGTCTGAATCTAATATCTAAGCCCATATAATATGAAAGGCGAATGAATAAGTGTCTACTACTTATAGTAATTCGTTCCTCCAATATGAAGATTGGTTTTTAAACCGAGATGCTGAACCCTAAATAATTAAAGTGTTGGGAAATAAAACTTCGCCAAAAGATTTTAGCCGAATCATTAGTAAACCTTATATACCACTGACTCGTACAAAACGCTTTGCGTCTACTTTACTTATCAGGGCAGCAAAACAGTAGAACTATCTTCCCTGTAAAATATAACTTGGGTCTCTTTCCAGTCGAGAAAATAGGCGTTTTCTAGGCAAGCATGCCCATTTTAGGCCTTATTGTCACTTAACATCAGTAGCCAAATGCTTGGCATAACAAAACAAACATGCAACTGAGGATGGAAAAACTCAGAAAGGAAAATAATCATTAAATTAATTTGCTAATACATATTTATTAGAATCTAAAAATCTAAAACAGTTTTCTAGACTTTCGTTTACTAAGCATCGTTTCACGAGAAAGCGTAAGTTTGTTATAAAAGTATGTTCCTTATCATAGTAGAGTTGTTAGTCCGCTGTTTTCTAACATAATTGTGCGCATCGGGTTACAAGCATGAAATTTCTACCACAGATAGAGTGTTCCACGGTGATTAATTTCAGATATGGAGGGAAGTCAGATTCGTCCCCTGTGAGGCGGGAGAGCGGAGTGAATACGGCCAAGTATCCCTCTTTTCTTTTTTTATTGCTGGTCAGTTAAGTCTACCAGGACGTGTTTGGTATCCTCTCCGTGTAAAACAAATATCATAAATTCATTTTTTATGTTATTTTTGTATAGTTCTATATAAAAATATGGGTGTAATGGCCGAAAAGGTAAAAATCACAACAAGTTTTTTTATTCAGTGAGGTAAATTAGTTCAATTTCGTGAACATTTTCAAATTATTATTATTATTTCAAAAAGTTCATTTAATCTGGTTTCTAAACATATATGTATGTTGGGCACGTCTCATACAAACAGTAGCTTAAAATATATCTTTACGTCGGCGTAACCAACGTAAATCTCCGAACGCATCCTATTTCGCTTCATTAAATACATTAAATAATGATTATTAACATGCTTTTACATATAATATTAACTATATACGTCCTAGAAAAACAAATAAATGTAATTAAAACAATTGCTAATGTATCACGAGCACACAGGCTAATCTCAACATCAACAATTTATTTAAGTTACTGTTTGTATGAAGAGTGCCCAATATGTATATATTTTTAGAAACTAGATTAATTTTGCTATTTTGCAATATTTTTCTTAGTTGTGAATATTCATGAAATATCACTAATTTATCTCCCTGAATAAAAAAAACTTGTTGTGATTTTTACAATTTCGGAAATACAACCATATTTTTATATGGTACTATGAATAAATAGCATGAAAAATGAATTTCTGATATCTGTTTTACACGATAACGACACCACACAAGTCCTAGTAGCGTTATCTGATCAGTAATATAAAAAGAAAAAGAGGACTCCTTTGTCCTATTCACCCCGCTTTCCCGCCGCACAGGGGATGAATCTGACTTCCCTCCACATCTGAAAATAATCACCGCAGAATAGTCTATCTGTGGTAGACTGGTAGAAAAATCCAAATATCGGCTTCCTTTACCGTCCTAACGGCATTTTGTGAGCCATTTTGGCAACATGACTTTTCTGATGTAAAAAAGCCCGCTGAATTCGATTCTGGATGTTGCCAAGCCGAATTTTGCCCCCCTCCCCCCATTTCCCCCCTTTTTACCTCAAAATATGTCCCTAATCACGGTTTTTACGGTTTTATACAAAAAGTATTACAGCTAGAAAAAAATGGTCAAAGACAAGAATGATCTATATAAAACTTCCTATAACATGGTGTATAAACTTTTTTAGTAGGCCTTATGGTTTGTGAGCAATATCTTCCCGAACTTCATTGACTGGTAGAAAATTCTAAATATTGGCTTCCTTTACCGTGCTAACGGCATTTTGGGATCCATATTGGCAACATGACTTTTCCGATGTAAAAAAGCCTGCTGAATTCGGTTCTGAATGTTGCCAAGCCGAATTTTGCCCCCCCCCCCCCCCCCCCCTTTTCCCCCCTTTTTGACCTCAAAATATGTCCCAAATCACGATTTTTACGGTTTTATACAAAAAGTTTTACAGCTAGAAAAAAATGGTCAAAGACAAGAATGATCTATATAAAATTTCCTATAACATGGTGTATAATTTTTTTTAGTAGGCCTTATGGTTTGTGAGCAATATCTTCCCGAACTTCATTATTTTTAAAAAAATTGATAAACTTGGTCGAGGCAGTGAAATGCACTTATTTTAGGATAATTGTTATTGCACAGGATCCAGACGCTCTGCAGCGCTTGACGCTGACATCCAATTGGCATGCTGCTTATTATCTGTCAAGACTCACGAGACTTTCAGTCATAAGCAGCCGTCAGATTTACACGCAGAACCGTACCCAAGTCGGGCTAAAAGGGCCGTAGAAAATAAAAATGCTTTGCTTCTGAACATAAAATCCTTCGAAATGCTCAGTTCTACGCCAGATTCTCCAGAAATGTGCCTTAGAAATGCAGTTACCCGGGATCTTGCAACAGAAAAAAATAAAGTGTCAATTCACACTGCTAAGCAGCTTGGCTCACTCTAAGTAACGAAGTTTGTTTCCGAAAGGCTCACCAACAGCAGAAAGAGACAGGCAATTATCTCGCGCCAGAATTGGCCGTTTGCGACAGTTGTGCTAGGGGTGCTGCCTTGTACAGATCTTGCGTTGTAGCTTGTAGACCTGCACCCCTAGCACAACTGTCGCAAACGGCCATTTCTGGCGCGAGATAATTGCCTGTCTCTTTCTGTGCAGTAATGTAAGAGGGTGACGGGTAGCGCTATGTCGCGCGACAAGAGTCGCAAAGCATAGTTGTGCTAGACGGGCAGGTCGTTCAAAATCTACCATATTTGCGTCTGATGTGGGGGGCAAACGCTCAGGCGCTGGAGTGGTGCCAAACAAAGCATAGCCTGCATCGTCACATACTCGACTTGTACAGCAGGGACAGGAACTTCTCAGCCTTTCGCTCATGGGGTGTATGTCTATCTCATTGAGTAGTTCACAGTGCTTTCGATAACGGAAAACGGAATACTTTTAATCAAAGGAGTAAATGTTTTAGAAACGCAAATGATCAATTTAATTATTTTGTTACCTGCAATAAAGCCGTTCGAATCGCCAGTGCCTGAGTAAAACGCCAGAATATTCTAACGTTCTAAAGCAGTCCCTTAATTTTGTCATGATGATGAATCATAAGCAACAACAACACTAATAACGAGTCTTCTGGGTGGGTTATGCACAGTGTGGAGCACATGTCGAGTGTCGGTTTCCTCATGAATAGCACGTATGTTGAGGTATCGACCTCAGTTGGTGACGCTTGAACCTTAGTCTCGTCTGCAAATCCTGGCACTACGACGACATTAGTCCCGCTCGCGCGTTCGCGGGATAAAAACTGCGAGCCCAACCTAGTTTGAAGGTACTGAGTAATTTTTAAGGAGCTGCTTGGCAGTGAGAAGTGACACTTTATTGTTTTCTGCTGCAAGATCCTGGGTAACTGCATTTCTAAGGCCCGTTTCTGGAGAATCTGGCGTATAACTGAGCATTTTGAATGACTTCATGGTCAGAAGTAAAGCATTTTTATTTTCTACGTCGCTTTTAGCCCTACTTGGATACAGTTCTGCGTGTAAATCTGACGGCTGCTTATGACTGAAAGCCTCGTAAGTCTTGACATATAATAAGCAGCATGCCAACTGGATGTCAGCTTCAAGAGCTGCAGAGCGGCTGGATCCTGTGCAAAACCAATTATCCCAAAATAAGTGTATTTCACTGCCTCGACCAAGTTCATCAATTTTTTTTTAAATAATGAAGTTCGGGAAGATATTGCTCACAAACCATAAGGCCTACTAAAAAAAATTATACACCATGTTATAGGAAATTTTATGTAAATCATTCTTGTCTTTGACCATTTTTTTCTAGCTGTAAAACTTTTTGTATAAAACCGTAAAAATCGTGATTTGGGACATATTTTGAGGTCAAAAAGGGGGGAAAAGGGGGGAGGGGGGCAAAATTCGGCTTGGCAACATTCAGAACCGAATTCAGCAGGCTTTTTTACATCGGAAAAGTCATGTTGCCAAAATGGATCCCAAAATGCCGTTAGCACGGTAAAGGAAGCCGATATTTAGAATTTTCTACCAGTCTATGAAGTTCGGGAAGATATTGCTCACAAACCATAAGGCCTACTAAAAAAGTTTATACACCATGTTATAGGAAATTTTATAGAGATCATTCTTGTCTTTGACATTTTTTTTCTAGCTGTAATACTTTTTGTATAAAACCGTAAAAACCGTGATTAGGGACATATTTTGAGGTAAAAAGGGGGGAAAAGGGGGGAGGGGGGCAAAATTCGGCTTGGCAACATCCAGAATCGAATTCAGCAGGCTTTTTTACATCAGAAAAGTCATGTTGCCAAAATGGCTCACAAAATGCCGTTAGACTTGAAAATTTTGATTTGAACTACCAGTCTATGGTAGAAATTTCGTGGTTGTATCCCGATGTACACAATTTCGCGACTTAGCAAAATGTACTAGAACACGCAGGCTAAGCTTAACATCAACATTTTTTTCAAGGTACTTTTTGTATCAAATATGCCCAATATGTATAGGTACAGTTTTAAAAACAAGATTAAAATTGCTGTTTAGTAATATTTTTTTTAATTGTAAATATTCAGGATAGATTTATCCTACTAATTTATCGTTCTGAATAAAAAAAACTTGTTGTGATTTTTACCTTTTCGCCAATAAACCCAATTTTTTATATGAAGCTATTCTTAAGTAACATGAAAAATTAATAGCTGATATCTATTTTACACGAAAACGATGTCGCGCAAGCCCTAATAGCCTTAACTAATAAAAAATAACCTTAACTTATGTAAGTAAAAAAAAAAAATAAAAAAACAGTCCTCTTCACCCCGCTCTCCCCCCACACAGGGGACGAATCTGACTTCCCTCCACATCTGAAAATAATCACCGTGGAACGCTCTATGTGTGGTAGAAATTTCATGCTTGTAACCCGATGCGCACAATTTCGCGGCTTAGCAACTCTACTATCATATCAAGTATAATGTTTGAGACTTAGGGAATTAAATCTACTTTCTTTAATTGCTTTGGCTTTCAAACGACAATCGGAATCCTCTTTCTTTGACGTTATGCTAAATAATATTCAATATCTAATTGAAAAAAATTTTGGAACCAATATTCGAGTTCATGACACAAATATTTGCCCCGGCCGGGATACGAACCCAGGCAGGACCACCGGCTCAATAGGCAGGTGCACTACAAACAGCGCAAACCGCGTCGTCGCACTAAAGTTAAAATTAGCTTGTCGGCAGTGAACAAAAACGAATCAATTGTATTGTTCAATTAAAAAAACCTTGTTTTTCGTTAATGGGTTTAACTCTAAACTATTAATGCCACATAACAGCCGGTCTTCTAAATATGTTCATCTTTATTTCTAAATAATTATTGCTAGCAGCTAGTTAATGGTTACCGTTATACCACTAAGGTGCTTATGTTCACTTTGCAGTCTCTCAGGCTTGCAAATGCTATTATTATTAACACGAACTCGAATGGAAAAATCAAGATCTCCTGACATATTCGTTTTTGTAATTTCAGTAAATATTATGCAATTTGATGATGATCAGAAATACTTCTTACTAAATCGCTATGCATCCTAGTTCTGGGGTTCTCTTTCTCTTCTGATGTGCTAGTAATGCTTATATTATAATCGCAAAACAACAAAAATGAACCAATTATTTGAAAAGCTCGAAGATTTGCCAGGCTTGTTTATAAGAAGGCGAATTGTAGCAACACGACGGTATATGCCACTAGTCCGCTGAGCATGCGCAGTGGGTAAACTCCGTCTATCTTAAATATCCCATACGCTGACAGCTTCCGAAGCGCTGCGCGGTTCACTCGCAGAACGTTCTTGCAGGTTCTGCGCATGTCTGAAAAACATTATAATGTTTGTGCGATGTTTACACACTCTCCGAGATCGAGCGAGATACGCTTTTCGTGGCTTCGTCAAGAAAAGAGTGCCTCATATCATTAATCTTTTGTTTGATAGTATTTAGGGTTTCGTACCCAAAGGGTAAATAAAAAACGGGACTTAAGACTCCATCGGTCAGTCCATCTGTTTGTCAGCAGGTTACCTGAAGAACCGTGATAGCGAGACTGTTGAAAATCTTCAAATGTATAAGCTAACCTGTAGTTTGATCACTGCATAAAACCTGGGCACAGGTGCCCTCAGCGACTTTCACAATATTATAGAAATTTTCACAAGCGTTGCTCAACGTTACCAAAAGGATCAAGTTCTTCAAATTCCAACTAGCAGACACCATTCTCATAAATGTAGATTGAAACTGCGAAAAACGTCAAACTGTTGTAAAAGAGTGAAAGTTTGAGAATTGACAACATTTTATATTTTTAAGACTACAATTTTATTACTTAAAATTATTTATCCAAGTTACCCTGTTCACATTCAACTAAGAAATTAAATTAAATTGTCAGTCCAAATTCATGCAGGAAATACCGCATTTTGTATGTCTTGCCTTACTTACAAAACTCTCTGTTCCTCTAAATTTTCCAAGCTCAATAATCACTTGTAAATTAACTAAAATATGTATAAACGTCATAAACCCGAAGTAGGCGACCTGCAAATAAATTTATATTTGTAACTTCTTCTGTAAATACAGACAAATAAATAATACATATCAGACAATTTCACACGAAGCGATCTAGTCCCAAATTAAGCTTAAAAAGTCTTATGTTATGGGTACTAACTAGACGACGATATACATGCTTTAATAGATAAATATATACGTAAACACATAAAACAACCATGAGTCATGATCATGACCCAAGCACAACTATTCGAGTTCATCACACAAATGTTTGCCCTGGCCGGGATACGAACTTGGGACCGCCGCGCCGGCTCAATAGGCAGATGCTCTACAAACTGGGCCAACCGCGTCATACATCTGACACTCCTTAGATTTACGAGTAATACGTGACGACAATTTGATACGGTCTCTTTGTAGACGTTATCTCTTTCATAAAGAAGAAGAACACAATTACTACAGCTCTTCGCTTTACACCTCGCAAAATTAAGAGGAAAGATCTAAATAAGACGGAACTATAAGAGTTAACAATCATCATTGGAAATATTTACTTTTAGATGTATACAATTTTTATTTATACTTACCGCAAACTGATATACTTTGTGACACAAACGAAAAGCTCTGAGTATATCAATGTATGCATCAAACATAACGCTTCCGGATATTTCCTCATTCCTTATTTCTTCTTCAGTCTTCATGTTTACCTTCTTACGTCCTTCCAAGATACCATTCCAAGCAACCAATTCTTTTTTGATAAAAACAACAGTGCGGGTTGCATTGACCATTTGTAAGTCAAAAATCATCGTAGGTGCAGTCAATACGAAACTTGATAAGACTCCACTAAATCCCAAGTTAACATCAACGAACGACAGCCAAAAAAACACGTGATAAAAGACAACTGAGAAAACGCTTAACCAATTTTCGATCTTGCTTTTGTACAAAAACGATTTTTTGTCAATTATGATGGAGTTAAGAAATTTTTGCATTTTAATGATTAGCTCAACTGTGTTTTCGCTTTGTAATGCACTAATGACATGGATGATTATCGAAATAATACTGAAAAATATCAGGTCAAAATAAAACAGAAATGTTAAGACAGTTGTTCTGAAATTGTCGAGAGTGTTATAGTAATAGAAGTAACGATAAAAGTGACTGAACACTAAAACGGTTGCTCCGATCACGGATGTGATAAATTGCCAAATAGTTGTTTTACGAGTGATACAATTGTTAATGATACTGTACTTAGAGATCAAGTAGAGCGACTGAAATATGCTTAAAGGAAACAACATTGATTGAAGGTCTTTGTCTATGATGTTGTTAATCAAGCACTCTGAAGGGACGATCCTATTTGTTTTCATTTTCCTGTTATCCACTACGCCGCTCCCTATTTAACTTACACCCAGCTTTGGCAACCTATTTCGATAAACTCGATAGTTATTTAATGTGTGCCACAAAAAACAAGCCATAATGTTATTAGTTTAGAAACGAATGAGATTGGTAACATTTAATTGGTAACGGTTGTTACAAATATTAACAGCTTTTACTTGATTAGTACCTTAATTTTTATCGTTACATTCTGTGAAACGTGTACATGTGTTATACAAATGTAACAATATACTTCAAAATCGGACGACGCGGTTGGCGCAGTTTGCAGACACCGGCCTACTGAGCCGGCGGTCCCGGGTTCGAATCCCGGCCGGGGCAAATATTTGTGTGATGAACTCGAATATTTGTTCTTGGGTCATGGATGTTATCTATATATGTATTTGTATGTTATGTATATCGTCGTCTAGTACCCATAGTACAAGCTTTGCTTAGTTTGGGACTAGATCGATTTGTGTATGATTGTCCAATAATATTTTATTTATTTTTTTATTTTTATTGAAATAAAATAGTCATCATTCCCTTGCGCTTATCCCATTTATTTGGTGTAAGCGCAGCATGTTATCATCCTCCATTCTTCTCAATAAAATATGCAATAATTAACTTAACATAGGTGGGGGCGCCGAATCGAATTTTATTAGTTTCGGGGTCGAGACCTTAGGGCTGTGGGGTCCCAACAACTTTATAAAAGGCTAGTATCGTGGGGATCGAAGAGCGGCCAGTTTCCTCGCACAATGCATTTAATAGCATTGTAATTTTGTAATGCATAAGGAAATGCTGTTAGCCTGCCAGCGTCTTCGGAACCATGCCGCGTAGGCAGTTTGTTCGGAGTATTTTAATCTATTTCATTTATTTTAGGCTCTAGTTCTTTTATAAGTTCTTTATAAGTTAGTTTAGGTTTGTTAATTATGTTAAAATTTTCACATGTCTCATTATTTTTCACTGCCGTGAGTCTCAGAATGATCGCGCTAACGAGATGTCGATGTAGATTATACAAGACCTTTTGTAAAATTTTGTTTGGTGTGGATTTTTTGAAAGCAGAATACAGCCTATTAAGTAGTAACTGGTGTTTTTATTTAGAAACTGAACCAGAATTGGCACGGTTGTGCACAGTGGTATATGAGCCCTATTCCCTGCAATCGTTTCTTAAAATATGTTTGTGCCAACAGCGAGTCCAAATGAGTGATAGTTTTTTAGAACTAGAAATGAGTAGTTACATAAAGGACCAATAGATAAATAAGTTTCTGTCAAAAATGACATTTTAGTGGCAAGCTTTTATAGCCGACTGTACTTTTCTTTGGATATCCATCAAATGCTCACTGAGACGATTCTAAAGAGCGCAAGCTCGGTAGGATTGCTTTTTCTATTATAGAGTTCCTATGGCCACCTTCCGGCTTCATCATCAGATCAGCCCCATGGTACCATATTATTGTATTGTCATCAAAGTTAAGTAAGTATGCAAAATTTCAGCTCAATCAGTTGACGATATCTGCTTCAAAATTGAGTTGCAAGATTTCACCCGAACAAACATACTTTAAACATACCATGCAAGCTAAATAAAAGCTTGTAAAATGATCCTAGACCATATTTTAAGTTTGCATCTGATACCGTTTCTAGGCATATCTGCCGTCCTACGGTAAAAAGTCGTATCTTACTATGAAATCCATATAAAATTACGGCCTTTTACCCTTAGCAAGGCAGATATTTAAGTGGTAGTGACTGTGTTCTGTATCTAGTACCTGGGTGCGTCTCATTTCATAGAAAAACAATTAACATATTTTCATATGACCGAACATACGTTTGGTAGAATTTTCAGTTTGTATAACAACGTTTCATAGAATGTTTATTTCATATATCGTTATTTCGTAGAAGCACAATTGATAGAAAGTCATTTCTTATAACAATAATTTGATAGAATGCACGTTTAATATAATGCACTTTTCTTATAACAATAATTTCATAGAATGTACGTTTAATAGAATGTACTTTTCATAGAATGTACGTTTAATAGAATGTATTTTTCGTATAATGTACTTTCGATTTCATAAATTACAAAATTTGAACAAGCGAGCGAGCGAAGCGAGCGAGCAAAACCTTTTAGAGTAGCTCCGACGTGGCCGGGTTAGGTTAGAAGGTCAGGCGGGAGCGAAGCGTAGCGAGCTCCCGCCTGGCCTTCGAGGTTATTTTTTTTTGCGTACCGAAAAAAGTTTTGCTTGTATTCATACCTAGAAGACCTTTCAGAGCAGATCCGACGTGGCCGGGTTAGGTTAGAAGGTCAGGCGGGAGCGAAGCGTAGCGAGCTCCCGCCTGGCCTTCGAGGTTATTTTTTTTTTGCGTACCGAAAAAAGTTTTGCTTGTATTCATACATACTGTTTACATACAAGAACAAATCCACCCAACCACTTCCAGGAAAGTATTAAGTTCGGAGCTAAGGCGGAGTACTGGCAAAAAGTTGCGAATATTATAATTATTATTTACGTACCTTTCTATTAAGTGTGTATTATGTTATTTGTTTATTCTATTAAATGTTTATTGTATGAAATGTTCATTATATTAAGTATGTATTATGTTATTTGTTTATTCTATTAAATGTTTATTATATTAAATGTTCATTATATTAAGTGTTCATTATATTTAGTGTTTATATACGAAACAAAAAATATATCAAGTGTTGTTATAAGAAATGAAAATATATGAACTGATTTTCTACGAAATGATAATTCTATCAATTGATCGATTCTATGTGTTGAAATTATATTATATGTTATTCGATGTGATGAACGTTATACCATTTGTTGTTCTATGAATTATTACACACCCCTAGTACCTACCTAAGCCCATATAATATGAAAGGCGAATGAATAAGTGATCACTCACTACTTATCATTCGTTCTTCCTAAATGAGAATTCCTTTTGTTATACCAATATGCTGAACCCTAAGTAATTAAAGTGAAATGAATTGAATTAATAATAAAAGCAAAGCTTTCAACTTCATTACTTAAAACTTAACATAATGAAGTCCGCATTGAAGATGTTTTGCTATATATATCTTCCAGACATACAATGGGTCTGTTGCGTGTGAAAGGAACTTTGACATTTATGTTTACCTGACTTCATTATAGCATTGGAAATTAAATAGATAACAATAGTTTGTCTCATTTGTATCTTCTTCCCGGACACAAGTGGTCATCAAATTAATTAAGTGTCGACAGTCCAATTACTGTGTAATGTTATAGGCCAATAATTTAGTAAAGGCACACAAAATAAGGTCACATCAGAGATACGACTTAAAGAATTAACAGTAGACATGGGCGAACATTTACTAAATAATAAACTTGACGAAGATTTTCAAGAGATGGTGTACCCGTTGAACTTGTTACAGTCCATTTTATTGCAACCAAAATATAAGAATCTAAATGGATTTGTGACTCCGAACAGATTACTTGATCATCTTCAATATCTCATTGGACCCATTTTGGTTATTAGCAGTGGACTTGCTAAGCTGTATTTCTGTGACTTCTTCGATGACAAGCGTGCTAAACTCATGGAATCATTGGCAGTGTTTGACTTATTGTTTTTTGGAGTGTCAAGTTTAATTGTTTTCGGAGTTCTTGTAACTCAAAGTAAAAACAACGTGAGTTTTAAAAATGCAACAAGCGTACAAATTATTTAAAAGCACAGATGAGCTGAAAAAGTTTCGAAAAGAGAATTGGATCGTTTTAGCGATGTCGATATTATTGTGCATCTGTATAGTTATGGCAAATTACTTGAAACGGTTTTTCAGACTTTTTGAAGTTCTGTACATTGTATCGTTGTTTTATTTCGATAGCAATATGGTTATTGCTATTCGTGTGATCCAGTTTTTGCAGCACGAGATGAAATTGTGGTTGGAAGAATTACACCGTTTTCAAATAAAATGCTCTGAAACAAACCATAATAGATTGACAAGTTTTCTGGAAGAATTGAAGCTGAAGAGAATGAGTCTGTTTCTAGCGTATTTAGATATAATAGAAGCTTTTAAACTTTCAAATAACATTTTTCAATATTCGGTCAGTAAGTCACAAATATATTCTGTAACACACGATTGTCAATTTTTTGGTCCATTTTTAAATACTATTAATGCTCATTGATTGATTTCAGATATTACTTCACTCGGTAGAAGTCTGTCTGCATCCGTTGATGTATATCCAACAAATTATTGATTTGAGCAACCGTACAGATATCTTCAAGCAAACCAGTGTAAGTCATAAACAATTTTATGTAGAAAACTACCGCATATTAGTAAAACACATAACTATATTTTTTATGTGTTGTATTTGTACATCACAACTTTCATGAACATGAATTCATGATACTCTTCACTTTCTTTCTGTGGATCGTATTTGTTTTTTTTCTTTTGTAAGCTATTTTTGGAGTGCAATAACGTATTTTTGTGTCGTATACTCGATCATATTTGTATATAAATGGCATATTTTATGCTTAACTGTAAGATGTTCATGATGTTAACTAACATTAGCTTCTTAAATTTATTGAATACATTGTAACTAATCTTCATTTTCAGGTTGAGACTATATTTTCCGCGCTCGTGCCATTGCTATGGGTATTGAAGAACATCACGTTACTGAGCTGCTTGAGCGTGGTTTGTGAGCAGTTCCACCTCGCCATGACTAAAGTGGCGGCCGCCACCGCCGTTGTGCGATGCAAAACCGTCTGTACTAGTAAGTTATGCTTTTGTTATCCAACCAAACGATATTCAATACAAATTCTATTTATGCGTCCTGGGTCTAGTCCAGATTATCATCATATTACCAACATCATGACCTCCACCACTAGTACCATCATCAACATTATCATGAACATCAACAACAACATTATCAACATCATTACCATCCTCATTGCTCGTATGTATGTTGGGACCGACGAGTTAATTGGCGAACACGTACCACAAGACGTTAGCCCGCCTTATAATTGCGCTATGTGAAGCACCTCGTGAAGGTAGAGGTAGCCCGAAGGATTCAGTCGATGCAGGAAATCCCGAAGTGGAGTTCTTTGGAGAAAGTGTGTTCTGCAGTGGACGTTTATTTTCGACTATGGATAATATTTTTCTTTGTTTCTCAATCAAAAAATACCCATATAAAACTTTCAACAAAGCTTTTTATTTTCATAACAAGCCTTAGGGAATATTGTCACGCCACGTCCTACGCACTTTTTATCCACCAAGAAGTTGAATTCAAAATCCATAGTATCAATGTGATGATGATATGGACATGAGTATGAATTATTACGTTTTAATGTTAATTGCGGCTCCATAGCTCTCTAACGCCCTACGGAAATTCCAAAGCCTAACAATATATGTTCTCACCCATTTTTGTTTCCCCATCTTGTTTCAGTGGACATAAAGAAGCTATGCAAGAATGTGTCCCGTGTGTCTCTGTGTGGAGCTTCACGGGGTCTCCGAGCAGGGGGCGTGCTGGCGGTGCGCGCGGCGCTGCCTCTCCAGCTGTTGCAGCAGCTCGCTGCCTACACCGTCGTGCTGCTACAGTTTGCTTTCCTATAGGCATACTTATAAGTTAGGATATAATATAGGGGTAGTATGGTATATACCGGGTGGGCAACAGGAGCAATAAATTATAACGAAGATTCGTCCCTTGAAACTAAACAACATTTGTTAAGCAACTTCTGAAAATAACGTGTATTAAATGACATTTTGTAGAATAATGTTTAGATAAAGAAGCAATGGATTGCGAAATGTCGGATATTAGTAGAGTGACAGCTATGTCAATACTCAGGGAATTTCAACGTTGGACGACATACATTGAAAATACTATTTAATTTGTTTGAAATATAAAATTTTTGAAAACGGGCTTTTTTTTAAAGTTGGTGAACAAATGTTGTTCAGTTTAACGAGTAAAATCTATGTTTTAATTTTTTGCTTATGTCACAGGACCCACATTGTACATATGATATATATGTAAAGAGATACTCGTAAATAAATAGTAGATCAATACAACTTTCGTTCATTGCGAAGTTCTTTTTCCTCACTATTCCAGCAATTGATCGTAAAACAGTTTCAATATTAGTTCCATCGGGTACGTATTACAATGCCGAAGTTCAAAATACCGAATTTCATAAGACCTATGGACGAAAGGCCGAAAATTAAAATGTCGAATGTTTATTTGACCGAAAGTTTAAAATCCCGAAAGAACGTTTGATCGAAAGGATGAAATCCCGAATATTATAATCCTGAAGACTGTAATCCCGGAGACTGTAATCCCGGAGACTGTAATCCCGATGATTATAATCCCGAAGACTATGATCCTGCCTGAAGATGTAATCCGGAATATTATTTAAACTCTCGAGAATTAATTCTATATAAGGTGAGGCGGTATTTCACGCCGGAAGAGCTTCTCACCCTTTATCAAGCTCAAGTCCGTTCGTGCATGGAGTACTGCTGCCATCTTTGGGACGGCTCTGCCAAGTACCAGTTGGCTGCCTTGGATTCAGTAGAACGTCGAGCCCTAAGACGATTGGTGATTCTTTGCCGGCTGGGGCCATCTTCCAGAGCCTCGAACATCGCCGCAAAGTTGCCAGCCTGTCGGTGTTCTATCGGATATATTTTGGAGAGTGTGCGCAGGAATTGCACGATTTAATTCCACCATCCCCGTTTCAACATCGGACAACCAGGCGAGGGGAGCGATTTCACCCTTATGTTGTCAGTTTACCACTCATTCGCACGAAGCGATTTGCTTCGTCATTTCTAATGCGAACCGCTAAGGAATGGAACTCGCTCCCATCGTGTGTATTTCCAAAAAAATATAATTTAGGTATCTTCAAGGTAAGAGTGAATAGGCTATTACTGAACCGGCGAGCTACATCCTCGACCCCGTAGTCACTTTCCATCAGGTGATACTGAGGTCAATCACCGGTCAGTCTGTGAATAAAAAAAAAAAAAAAAAATTATATTTCTGTAGTCTTACAGATTCTAATGTTTATGTTATACAAATAATATTAACCTAAATTACGTAACCTACCTACTTGTCTACAACTATACTTACTATAAGTGAACTCTTCTGTGGAACCGATCTGCTCTGGCGCTGCGGGATGTGCAGCCCCTCCGCCCTAGCGTAAGAAAGTGCGGGCATCAAGCGAGCCGCAGCGGCTGAGGCTGGTCGCCGAAGGTGACCAAAAAGCCGAAGGCGGGCTGCCCTCCCTCCGCGCCTCCAGGCTTTTATATATTACACTCTAGGGGTAGTGCAGACAAGACCACGTGGAATCGGGGTTGACAGCTTCGGTTCTGTGGCAAGTCGATTAAGAAAAGGAAAGAGAAAAGATGACACTTTTAAAGTGCTCATTGTCTTTCGGAATTATAAAATTTCGAGATTTTAAACTTTCGGGATTATGAATTATTATTATTGCTACTGATGTTAAGTGACAATAAGGCCTAAGATGGGCATGCTTGCCTAGAAAACGCCTATTTTCTCCACTGGAAAGAGATCCAAGTTATATTTTATAGGGAAGATGTGTGTAAGAACAGAGTTCTACTGTTTTGCTGCCCTGATAAGAAAAGTAGATGCAAAGTGTTTCGTACGAATCAGTGGTATATTGGGTTTGCTAATGATTCGGCGAAAATCTTTTTCCAACTATTGAACTCCCAAACTATTTATCCCATATTTTTATTTGGGCGAAGTTTTATTTACCAACACTTTAATTTACTTAGGGATCAGCATCTCGGTATACTCAGTAAAAAACCGGCCAAGAGCATGTCGGGCCACGCGCAGTGTAGGGTTCCGTAGTTGCCCATCCTTCACAATAGATGAAAATTACGAGAAAGATTTAAATTAAGAGAAAGATTTCAAGCTCTATAAAAAGGTCGTAAACGCCATAGTAACGGTAATTACTTATTACCTTTTGGAAGTTATCGATTATACGCACCAGATTCAGCGAAATGTTTTAATACAGTATGGCACTTACTAATATGTGTAACATTCGAAGTATAAGGACACCGCGCGGCACTACCGTCATTTAAAAGAAAATTATGATTTTTTTCGATAACTCAAAAACGGCTCGACCGATTTTGTTCAATATAGTTTTCATTGACAAACTACAAGACCTGACCCTAGAAAAGTTTTTGTCCTCGTCAAGATTGAGCCACAAATCGGGAAGGAAGGAAGCCGAGACCTGCAATTATATTATTGAAGTTCCAGCTCTAATTCGCAAGGTACTAGTCACAAATGACAGAGTTTTTGTGAACTGGTCGTCGTGCCCCGTAAGGGATTTTACTCTGGTCACAAGGTGCTATAAATGCCAGCAGTACGGGCATGCGGCGAAGACATGTAAGATGGAAGTTAACATCTGTGGGCATTGCGGAGAGGTAGGGCACGCAATAAAGGACTGCACCAAGAAGACCGACCCACCAAAGTGCGCGACATGCATGCACTATAAGAAACCGTGTAATCACGAAACCGGCACTGCCGAATGCCCAGCAAGAAAACTAGCCGAAAAAAGGTTCCAAAACTCTATAGATTACGAAGGCGCCTAAGAGCGCCTTTTTAGATTATAAGAACTCCATTTTCAGTCTTAGTATTACCTACTCAAAACATTCTCGACTCATAATTTCCTATATTTCATAACCGCGTAACTTCTTACTATTATTGTTCTGATTTGTAATATACCTAAACAAATTAAACAAGCTGACGATTCATGCAATCCGACTGTCCTAGTTTCAATTTGTGCTAACGGTGACAATGCAATGTCCTACATAGTTGAACATGTCTTAAAAGCAATATCAAATAAATTTAATTATATAGTTTTATAGTATTATTATATTATGAATTCAAGTAGTATTGTATTAATTGTAAATGATTATTATTTTTGTACTTAGAGTATAATTTGAACTCTTAAAGCCTGAGATACAGGATTCTCCTAGTTCAGGCACCAGTATTATGAACGCTCTGTATAGATCTAAGACCTTTTATGCCAATTGTTATTACTATGATTTCATGAATAAAGATTTATTATTATTATTATTATTATTATTATTGAAAGTAATTATGAGGCCTCATTTTCAGGAATCTTTTCATAATTTTTTGACCCGTGGTTGAAAAGGTAGTAGGGGGGGACGCTATTTTTTTATTTTCGGAGCGAATATTTACAAGTTAATAACAGTTACTTTGGCGTTTACGACCTTTTTTATAGAGCTTGAAATCTTTCTCGTAATTTAAACCTCAAAGCCCGTCTATTGTGAAGGATGGGCAACTAATACGGAACCCTACACTGAGCGTGGCCTGACACGCTCTTGGCCGGTTTTTAATTAAGCTTAGATTTAATTTAACTTTATTGCGGTCTAGTTTAGTTTTATTTTAAGTTCATCATAATTATTTGATAAATTAAATAGATTATTGTCACATTTTCACACAATACTTATTTTTTTTACATAATAAACAAACCTAAACTAACTTATGAATAAAACATTTACATAATCAAAGATAAATCTACAGAACTAAGGCCTAAAATAAATTAAATACATTCAAATACTCTGAAAAACTTTGCCTCTGTGGCATGGTCCCGAAGACGCTGGCATTTCCTCAATCAATCACAATGCTATTTAATGCGTTGTGCGAAGAAGCTGCCAGCTCTTCGATCCCCCAGAAGATTCTACTAGCCTTGTATAAAGCCATGTAAAATTTGTGGCTACCCGAAATAATTAAAATTCGATTCGGCGCCAAGAACTCTACACTTAAGTTTATTACTTTTTTATTTATCTAAGTATATTGCTACATGTACAAAACATCAACACATGATATCATTGGGTGTCAACATGGTGTCAACGATAACAATTAAAATATTGATCAAGTAAAAGCTTAAATGTTGGTAGGTGTTACCAATTTCATTAGCTCGTATACTAATAACATTGTGACTTTCTTTTTTGTGGCACAAATTAAATAACTATCGAATTATTTCGTCGAAGTAGGTTTCTAAAGCTGGGTGTGAGTGAAATAGGCAACGACAAAGTTGACAACAGGAAAATGAAAACAAAAAGGACGATGAAGGGACGATTCCCTTCAGAGTGCTTGATTAACAACATCATAGACAAAGACCTTCAATCAATGTTGTTTCCCTTAGGCATATTCCAGTCACTCTACTTGATGTCTAAGTACAGTATCATTAACAGTTTTATCACTCCTAAAGCATCTATTTGGCAGTATATCAAATCCGTTATCGGAGCAACCGTTTTAGTGCTCAGTCTCATATATCGTTTCTTCTATAACTATAACACTCTCGACAATTTCAAAACAACTGTCATAACATTTCTGTTGTATTTTGACCTTGTATTTTTCAGTATTATTTCGATAATCACCCATGTCATTAGTGCGTTGCAAAGCGAAAACACAGTTGAGCTAATCATTAGAATTCAAAAATTTCTTAACTCCATCATAATTGACAAAAAAACGTTTTTGTACAAAAGCAAGATCGAAAATTGGTTAAGCGTTTTCTTGGTTGTCTTTTTTCACGTGTTTTATTGGCTGTCGTTCATTGATGTTTCTTGGGGATTTAGTGGAGCCTTATCAAGTTTTGTATTGACTGCATCTACTATGATTTTTGACTTACACATTGTCAATGCAACCCGCACTGTTGTTTTTATCAAAAAAGAATTGGTTGCTTGGAATGGTATCTTGGAAGGACTAAAGAAGGTAAACATGAAGACTGAAGAAGAAATAAGGAATGAGGAAATATCCGGAAGCGTTATGTTTGATGCATACATTGATATACTCAGAGCTTTTCGTTTGTGTCACAAAGTATATCAGTTTGCGGTAAGTATAAATCATAATTTAATACATCTAAAACCAATGATTCCAATGATGATAGTTAGCTCTAATGGGTTACCCTCATCTGGCCGAATAATATATTGGTCAGAAATACACTTCGCATAACACGTTTCGCAGAAACACTTTCGGTCGAATGGTAAGATGGCATAAAGGTATAGTTGGCATTACTACTTCCTCGCATACATTTTGCAGCACATTGTTTTGTAGAATATCTCTTTGGCCGACTTTGGTTTAGCATAATTTTATGTACCATAATAATCCTATAGCATACGATTACAATAACATAATTATTTTCTACTAGCAGAAAAGTGGGTTAAGTAAACTTTACGTAGTAGAATGTAAGTACCGTCAGGTACGACGACGAGCGGTCCGAGGAGCAGTGTTAGGTATCTTGCCGCCGCGGCGCAACTGCCACTAAATTTTTAATCACAACAATTGTAATGCATAAATTAGGTCCTGATTCCACCTTAGGACAGGTCCGACTTGGATTAGGTTAGGTACGACGACGAGCGAAGCGAGGAGGAGTGTTAGGTTGAACTGAGAGCCTAACGAGCGAGCGAAGCGAGCGAGCCGCTCGGCATCGGCTGGCTACCATACCACTCCATGGACAAAATGTGTAATCACAACAATTTGTAATGCATAAATTAGGTCCTGATTCCACCTTAGGACAGGTCCGACTTGGATTAGGTTAGGTACGACGACGAGCGAAGCGAGGAGGAGTGTTAGGTTGAACTGAGACCCTAACGAGCGAGCGAAGCGAGCGAGCCGCTCGGCATCGGCTGGCTACCATACCACTCCATGGACAAAATGTGTTATCACAACAATTTGTATTGCATAAATTTGGTACTGATTGCACCTTAGGGCTGGTCCGACTTGGATTAGGTTAGGTATTCCGCATATGTCCTGTACAACAAAATAAGACAATCAAGTCTATCTTGGAATCAAATGGTATTCGGCTTGTTAACTTTATGCCGCCTAAAATATTATGCAAAAAAAATATCTGCAAAAGTACTATTCGTTTAGAGGACTGTTATGCTCATCAACATTATGCCAATATAAGATTCGGTATTATACAAATCTACGAAATGATTTATGCCAAAGCATACTCTGCGTAAGATGTTTCTGCCAAACGTTACTTCTCCCAAGTATCGTTATGCAAAACAAATATATGTCAAAAAAGTTTCTGCAAGATAATAGTGAACCAGCTCTAATAGTTCCCCACGTAGCACACAGCTATACAGCTCTTATATGACTTATTTCGGGTACAGTAGGTACATAAATACGAAAAACTGAATTCCGATTATCGGAATCACGAATTTCATAATACCGATTATTATAATTATTTTCCGAATGTTTTAAAACTTCGAATATATAAGTATTTCGATTTTTAATTTTTCCGATTTTTACAAATCCGTAATTTCAAAAACGTCTTACGTTTACAATCACGGTTTTCAAAATTCCGAATTTCAATACCCTGAACAATAGGAAGTCCGAATGAATAATAATCCGAAATATCAAAAATACGAATTCCGATTATAAAAATACCGATTTTCAAAACTCCGAATATCATTACACCGACCAATAATAAACCCGACTAATCAAAAGTCCGAAACAACTATAAAATATAAACCTAAATATGTGAAAGTTTTTCGGGCTAACGGAGGCCTGCCTCAAGGTGAAATAGAGGTAGGTAATGTTAGGATTTAACCTAACCTACAGTTTTCGGAGTTCAGCAAATCTGTTGACGCTCCGCTATACGTGGTCACAATACAAACCTAACCTAACCTACAGTTTTCGGGGTTCAGCCAATAACCTAACCTATAGTTTTCGGGGTTCAGCAAGTCTAACGCTCCGCTCGCTTCGCCCGCTCATTACAAACCTAACCTAACGTACAGTTTTCGGGGTTCAGCCAATAACCTAACCTACAGTTTTCGGGGTTCAGCAAGTCTTTTGACGCTCCGCTATACGTGGTCATATTACAAACCTAACCTAACCTACAGTTTTCGGGGTTCAGCAAGTATTTTGACGCTCCGCTCGCTTCGCTCGCTCCGCTATACGTGGTCACAATACAAACCTAACCTAACCTACAGTTTTCGGGGTTCAGCCAATAACCTAACCTACAGTTTTCGGGGTACAGCCAATTCGATATTTGTTCAAATCCGGTTTTCTATTTTTGTTTTAACGTAAAAAAATTGGTTAAGTAAATAATCTTTACCCAAATACTCCGAAATATTTTATTCCGAATTTACCAATTCCGATTTTTAAAACTCCGAATTTCATAATTCCTAAGAAATAAATTTTCGATTATTGAAAACACGAATGTCATTATCCCGAATATCAAATTTCCAAATAAGTAATGAAGTTTCGGAAAATTAATAATCGGAATTTTGTTTTTCAGGCCAATGACACTTCGGGCTTTACATTATTCGGAGTTATAAAAATCGGAATAATACACAATCGGAATTTTAAAATTCCGTGTTCTTTAGTAATCGGAATTTTATTTCCTAGGAATTATGAAATTCGGAGTTTTAAAAATCGGAATTAATAAATTCGGAATAAAATATTTCGGAATATTTGGGTGTTCCCACTGGTTCACTATTGTCTTGCGGAAACTTTTTTGACATATATTTGTTTTGCATAATGATACTCGGCAGAAGTAACGTTTGGCAGAAACATCTTACACAGAGTATGCTTTGGCATAAATCATTTTGCAGATTTTTATAATACCGAATCCTATATTGGCATAATGTTGATGAGTATAACAGTCTTCTAAACGAATAGTACTTTGCAGATAATCTCTTTGCATAATATTCAGGCGGCATAGACCTGCCCTATGGTGCAATCAGTACATGGAGTGCTATGGTAGCCGGCCGTTGCCGCGCGGCTCGCTCGCTTCGCTCGCTCGTTAGGGTCTCAGTTCAACCTAACACTCCTCCTCGCTTCGCTCGTCGTCGTACCTAACCTAATCCAAGTCGGACCTGCCCTAAGGTGGAATCAGGACCTAATTTATGGATTACAATTGTTGTGATTAAAAGTTTAGTGGCTGTTGCCCCGCGGCGGCAAGATACCTAACACTGCTCCTCGATTCGCTCGTCGTCGTATCGTACCTAACGGTGACTGGGACTATATTTTCTTTTTGATAGCGAGTCGGGTGTGTTGGGGATGTAAGATACCTACTATAATATTATGCCATAGCAAATTTGATGGGACTTAGGTACATTCTACTACGTAAAATTTACCTAACCCACTTTTCTGCTAGTAGAAAATAATTATGCTATAGGATTATTATGGTACATAAAATGATGCTAAACCAAAGTCGGCCAAAGAGATATTCTACAAAACAATGTGCTGCAAAATGTGTAATGTAAAGAGTTACTACAGCTCAAATGGTCAAAAGTCTGTGCGGTGACTAGAACTCTGACCGGTCACTGCAAGCTCAAAAAAACACTTGTTCCTAATGGGTATGGAACAGGACGCAACGTGCAGGTTCTGCCAAGAGTCAGAGGAGACAGCTATGCATATCCTCTGCTCCTGTGGACCACTTATGCACAAAATAAGTATCCACCTAGGGCAACACTTTGTGCCCCCAGAGGAGATACAACATCTCACTACCCAAAGAATCTGGGAATTCCTGGACTCAACGGGCCTCAGCAGTGAGCTTTAAGACAGGGCTGCCACAATAGATCAACTATGGTCGATGCGGCACACAAAAGGCCCAATTGATAATAAAAAATAATAAAATAACTTGTGCTTAGGCTATGGTTGTTTTATGTGTTTAAGTATTATATTTTATCTATATTAGTATGTATATCGTCGTCTAGTTTCATCACATAAGCCTTCTTGAGCCTAATAATTTGGGATTAGATCGCTTTGTGTGAAGTTGTCTGCTATTTATTTATTTGTATTTGTAGAAGAAGTTACAGCTGGAAGCTTTATTTGCAGGTCGCCTTCTTCGGGTTTCAGACGTTTATACATATTTTAGTTAATTTGGAAGTGATTATTGAGCTTGGAAAATTAAATGGAGGAACGAGTTTTGTAAGTACAAACATACCAAATGCTGTTTTTACTGCATGAACTGAATTGAAAATTTAATTTAATTTCTCAGTTGAATGTGAGACACCATAACATAATCTTGATACCTTTTAAAGGGGTCATGTTTTGTTTTACCTGACGAACATTCAGGGCAACTTGGATTAACAATTAAAAAAATCCTCATTTAAAATTGGCTTGCTTAGCTCGCATAAAAGACTTGACCCCAATGTTTTAATAGATTTTTAATTATAATTCTCAAACTTTTACTTTTGAACAACAGTTTGACGTTTTTCGCAGTTTCAATCTATATTTATGAAAATGCTGTCTGCTGGTTGGAATTTGAAGAACTTGATCCTTTTGGTATCGTTGAGCATCGCTTGTGAAAGTTTCTATAAAATTGTGAAAGTTGCCGAAGGCACCTGTGCCCAGGTTTTAAGCAGTGAACAAACAACAGGTTAGCTTATACATAATTACGTCTAGACTTTTATAAAAATCTCGATTTTTATTGAAAATTGAGATTTCCATGGAGAGGGGACATAATTTCAGGAAAAAATCTTATTAGTGCGATGCAGTATCGTCTTTTATTTTATATTGTCGTGCGGCTCCATGCCTGTCTGGTGCCATCTGTCGGTCATATTGATCTGCTAGAACATATAAAGGTAGTGAATGGCCTAGAAAAGAAATAACCAATCAGGTTTTAGAGGCTCGGTGACCTACACCGGTTGCTCGAAGTACTTTAAGTAGAGAAACTTTCAAGCAAAAATGATAAGGCTTCCTAAAAATATTTAACAACATGATATAGTATGTAGAACTTGCAGATTACTACAAATAATAAGATGCAACCGGAGCCATGATGCTATCATCATGTTTGATTTGGTCTGACTAGTATGAGACCGACTGAATGTTATTTCTTTATTTAGTCTTCATAGCACAAAAGAAAAACTATCGGATTAAAATTGAATCATGGTTGTTGCACCCGCTCACGCGACAATAGTAGCAATATTTTGACGAACTTCTTAACATCAAAGATCCTAACTTATTTACTAATACTTTGCTTCAAATAATTCAAACGGCTATAACCTCTAGTACTTCAGTAGTCCACATTTTTTCAAAAAAACGTATACTAAAGCCCTGGATCACTCCTGGTGTACTGAGGTGTATACAGTTCAGAAATAAATTACAGAAAAATCTCAGAATAGATCCCACGAATGAAATACTAAAGATAACTTACCGTCGCTATAGAAATCACTGCAATAACTTAACAAAGAATCTGAAAATGAAATATGAAAGAGACCTTCTGGATAGTACTAAAACCAATAACAAAACCTTATGGAATTCGATAAAAACTATTACTAACCTAGGTAAAACGAAAAGTAAAAATGATGAGTTGCTGAAGTTATCAAGTTCTCCAGATCTGTCAGCTGACATAGTTAATAGGCACTTTGTAAATGTTGGACTACACTTAGCGGAACAAATCACCCCAGTGAGAACCGTAAGTCCTAATCTTACCAATTACCTTAATTCTTTAGTGTCACGCCCATCATCAATTGGAATTATTGAACCTGATTTTGAGGAAATTGATTCGCTGATTACTAATATCAAAACTAAATCGGCAGCAGGGTGGGACAATATACCAAACATGTTTATTAAACTCGCAAAATTAGAACTAATTCCTATCATCGCCCACCTAAGCGCACTATGTTTCTCACAGGGAATATTCCCCACAGCTCTCAAGCGGGCTATTATTCACCCTATCTATAAGGATGGGGACAAAGCGGATGTCAATAACTATAGACCGATTTCAGTGCTTCCCTCGCTGTCAAAAATCATGGAAAAACTGATAAACAACAGAATTATAAAGTATTTCAACAGTTTTAACCTTTTATCACCCAGACAGTTTGGCTTTCGTGAGGGAAAAAGCACTGAAGAGGCTGTGTTAGAGTTAACCAATGCTATTACGCAACAACTAGAGAAGAAAAAGAAGTCATTATGTATATTTCTTGATCTAAAAAAAGCGTTCGACACCGTCTCTGTCCCCATTCTTATACGTAAACTAGAACTCATGGGCATCCGCGGGCAGTTTTCAAACCTAATTTCCAGCTACTTGTATGACAGAGAACAACGTGTTAAACTAAATAACTGTACCTACAGCTCTGACGTACCCACCACCCGCTATGGAATCCCTCAGGGAAGTGTCTTATCTCCGACCCTTTTCCTTGCATACATAAATGACCTTACAGATCTGCAGCTTCCCAATGGTCAAGTCATTTCATATGCAGATGACACAGCGCTTCTATTCCACGGTGATAGTTGGGAGGAGACATACGCCAGCGCTGAGGCCGGCCTCTCAAAAGTAGTAACATGGTTACAAACAAATTTACTAACATTGAATACCAACAAAACCAACTATATAACATTCTCCATTCTAAATTCTACACAACCTGACAAAACAAAATTTACATTAAAAGCCCACTCCTGTGAAAATATTTACACTAACACCTGCTCTTGCCCAAATCTCAACCATGTTACAAGCACTAAATACTTGGGTATCCATATTGATCAGCTGCTCTCGTGGACTCAACATATAGAAATTACAGCTAAGCGAACTAGGAAGCTAATATGGTTATTTAAATATCTGAGACATATTTCTGACAAAGAACTATTAATATACATCTATAAAACTCTTGTTCAATCTGTCGTTTTATACTGCTTACCAGTATGGGGTGGGACACATAAGACTAAGGTATTGGTTCTCGAAAGGGCACAACGATCAATTCTTAAAGTACTCTTAGGTAAGAATATACGTTATGGCACTAGGGATGTTTATGTTGAAGCAGATGTACTCACGGTAAGGCAGCTATATATATTAAACTGTATCCTAAGGGTTCATAAAAATACTAAACCGGATAGTAGATTAACAAATAAACGAAATCCAATCTCTGTAATCAGGCAACCACATTTAGGTAGAACAAAGTTTGCTAAAAGACAATTTAGTGCAGCATCGATTCATCTCTATAATAAAATAAACAGAGCAACTACGATCTACAACAAGTCCTATGGAGAATGTAAAAATCAAATCACGTTATGCATTGACGTATTAATTACATGGACACACAATCCAACGGAAAAAATGGCACCCTCCCAACTAATGCAAAATCACAAATCGCATTAGTTGGGCGATCAGTCTCGTTTAGACCATGACACGTGACGGGTCTCAAAAATGACTTACTTTTCAGTGAAAAATTGCAGGAATAACAGCTATAAAGGTCGGAATATTCTTTTTTACGCAGATTCTATTGATTAATTAACGAATCCTACGTAAAATCATAGCATATTTTAGATTAGAATTATTAACTTTGTCCCTACAAAATGCACCTCATCACAGAACAAAAATCTAAGGAGTCGCTATAGTTATATATTTTATTAATTAATAAAGGAGTGCAATAAATAATTCCTATTTTTTTTATTAAGATTCCCGCGATCTTAAGCAACGTGAAAAATTGAGGTCACGTTTAGTAAGAGACAGACGTCAAGAATAATTTCAGCCAAATAATTCGTCTCTCGTGTGTTCGTTCGGCATAATCATATATATATATTTTTATGTTTAATCAAAAGAAGCCTAAAAGTCTTTCACTCAACGCAGCTTTAATATCTCAATAAAAACGTAAAAAAATGTCAATGTATACAAAAGAAGCGTAAAATGGTTATGTAGTGTTTGTGGTAGTAGGTATCTATCTATACATAAATAGATATACACTGTCTCAGGCGCACGTCACATAGGATGCTGCGTATAGTTACATGCGAGTTTAGGGCGAGAGTGGACGCATGACATTGCTATGTGTGCGGCGGCGAGTGAGCCAGTGTTATGAACATATGCCTTTTACAGGCAGATCCTACAGGTTACATTAATAAATTAATAAAAAAATTGCTCTGTTGTCATTGCTTTATTTTGTCACAGAGTCTAGACACTGTCAGTTTAAACCTTTGAACGCCAAGAACACCTAAAGACAATGTGTGCTGCCGTGCATACTACGCCACTGACTTTCACGCCACGCCATTAAACTTTAAAGGGTTAAAAATGTTAATATTTTGCACTTGCCTTTACTCTCATTTCACATACTAGAACAAGATGAGTTGAGAAATCATAATGTCATTATTACTGATCCCTTCTATGCAGTTTCGGGACCCTTTTATGCAGTTGTTAAATAAAAACGTAACTTAATTCGTTATTAACAATTTACGAGATTATTTAGTTCAAACAACAAATATATTTTTATACCTAAATAAAATAATAATGAAAATATTTTTAGTATGTAAAACTATTAAAATCTGCTCCATTCGTGCCATGTTCCAAGTTTGACAAGAGACATGAGTCAGAATACGCTAAAAAAGTTAATTTACACGAAAAATATTTGTGGTAATAAGTACGCAAGCCAATTTGACACTTAAACGTTTGAGTAAAGAGTTATTTTGTACGAAGTAATTATGTTGTTGTAAATTATAAATAAGCGTTATTGGCATCTACTTGAACATGACAGCAGTGCCACTTTTTTCGTCAAATTTGTTCGGGTCTGTGGCTCTATTATAAATAATACCTCAATGACGTTATGGTTAAAAACTAAAGATTACGAGGAAACAGAACTAATTATGCAATGATAACTAGGTCAATATACATTGAAAACGTTTCTCATGCATGCCTATATCACTCACACACAGGTATTCATACGGACTCGAATGCACACAGACATACACATTCAAAAATAAGTTGCAACTTAAACCATATGTTAACTTGTCTAATAAGTAGGTACTAATGAAGACACTGATAACTGTATACTTGTAAGCAAATATAAACCTTACTGCATTGAGATAAGATCTATAGGTGTAAAGTGGACTGTGTCTTCGTTCGTATATGTTAATCGACTAGCAAATAATAATTACAAAAATATATTGTACATATATATATAGTAATTAAAATATACATACATACCCACTAAATCAATTAAGTATAATACAGCAAACAAATATATTTAAACTTCAACCATATCCCACAATATGCAAATAGTGTTGCTTCACCAATTTTTACATCTAGATTTAAGTAGATTAATTATAAAATGTTAAAAATCAGACATATATTTGTTACGTTTAATAAAACTTTAATTTTTGTATTCATAGCTTAAATAAAAATTGTGGTGTACCCACATTAAACACATGTTTCATAAATTTATAAAACTTTAATGTTAACTATTAAATAAAACCTGGAGTGAAAGAGCGAATACCTCCTAATACAAGTATTAAACTTAAAAGGAGGATTCGACAATTTGTTGTAAAACTTACAGTTAACAATAAATGATTTTGATTTTTTGATTTTTTTTTGATTTTGAATAGTGTCCCTGACCTTTGGGAGGCGAGCATGGAGCCGAAACCAACGCGTAGGTAGAGTGCGCGTGTCATGGGAGGTACACAGAGACGGCGCCCGCTAGGTGCGTTGATGATATGAGGCACTCTTTTCTAAACGAAGGTGAGGAAGGCGCTTAATATCGGATTGTGTGTACAGGTGATACAGGACATTATGTTTTTCAGACATGCGCAGAACCTGCAAGAACGTGCTGCGAGTGAACCGCGCAGCGCTGCGGAAGCTGTCAGCGTATGGGATATTTGAGATAGACGGAGTGTACCCACTGCGCTTGCTCAGCGGACTAGTGGCATATACCGTCGTATTGCTACAATTCGCCTTCTTATAAACAATTCAACAAGCTAGGCGAATCTTCGAGCTTGTCAAATAATAGGCTAGTTGACCCATTTTTGAAATATAATGATCTTGCTAGCTCAAAAAAAATATTGCATTTTTGTGAGAGCTAAGAAGCTAAATTTTATTATTTGAAAATAGAAATTTTATGAACTTACAAAAACGCCGACCGCCATTTTTGTGGCGTGACGTACCTACTTTTATAACAAACTCACGCTTTCTCGTGAAACGATACTTAGTAAACTAAAGTCTAGAAAACTGTTTTAGATTTTTAGATTGTAATAAATATTATCCAAATAAATTTTATGATTATTTTCCTTTCTTAAATTTCCCTTCCTCATTTGCATAGTTGTTGTTTGGTGATAGCCAATCATTTGCCCTTGATTGCTACTGATGTTAAGTGACAATAAGGCCTAACATGCTTGCCTATAAAATGCCTATTCTCTCGACTGGAAGAGATTAAAGTTATATTTTTCAGGAAAAAATAATGTGCGCAAGAACAGACTTCCACTGTTTTGCTGCCCCGATAAGTAAAGTCGACGCAAAGCGTTTCGTACGAATCAGTGGTATTTTGGTAGGTTTAGTAATGATTCGGCGAAAATAATTTTGCAACTTTTTTATTCCCAAACTATTAATCCCATATTTTTATTTGGGCGAAAGAATTGAGCTTTATTTAGACTGAATAAGAATCAGAATTCCATATACAGCGTTTAGTGGGAGGGGCCTTGGACGTCCCGAGTGTCCCGAGTGTCCCGAGTGTCCCGAGTGTCCCGAGTGTCCCGAGTGTCCCGAAGCTGTCGAAGCTGTCGAAGCTGTCGAATGTCTCGAGCTATTGGTTATAAATAGGCAAGGGCTTAGTAGAAGGGGATTCATTCTGTTTGGAACTTCGACTGAGTAACATTGTTCTCTGGCAATTAAGGTACTAAATATAATACAAAGGGGAATCTCTGTTGAGATTTAAAATTATCTTTCGGGATTATAATTATTTATTAAAATTTAGTGGGATTTTGTTGTTTGAAGGCTATTAAGCTTAATTACATGCCAGAAATAGTGTTTTGGTACATGGTTGCCAGGTGAAACATATTTAACCTTGTGGCTGTTAAACGAATATCTTTCAGACTCTTCTAGTTTTATCCGGGTTAGGCGGCCCGGACACTAGCCATATACAAGTGCGGTGATCAGCCTACAAGTATGGAGTGTTCTGTCTGGTGAATGCAAGGACCACACGTGATGGACATGCGGGGTAATCCGCACTTGCTGAAATCAGATGGTCCTCCAGGCTTGGTCTCATATACTTATATAATTATATATCTGCATTATATACACATATTAGGGCGAGCTACTCTGTGTTTCCGGTGTTCTAGCCACACAGGGGGGCTCACTTACACCGATTTTAGTTCCAACTTCGGGCTAATCACCCGAATTTATAGCTTAGCTTAACTAGGTCCCATACATGTTTAAATGTAAATATGAGGTTTAGGCCTCAAGTATTTGTGGTGCTAGCTAGGGCGTACAGGGGTATAGTGATAGGTAAACTTCAGTAGCAATATTAGGACGGGGTTCTTTACCTACCGAGCAATCGGCCAATCGTCATTAACTAACATAACATCTATTCAAATTATTTTAATCTCGTCAGGTATAGTAGATGCAGAGGATGACCTACTGTTTTCTTAGTGTTTATGATCTGGGATGTCAGTAGTGAAAAACAAAATCTTGTAACAGTTTATAAAGAATGGGAATAGAGAAACCTGTTATTTAGACCAATCAGATATTTAGAACCTTTATTTTGACATCATTATTTATAGAAATAATTAGTTAAACTTTACCGATCATGGTTTAAGGTTTGGTAAAATAATATACATTATACATATGTTATAGCCTTAGTGTTAGAATGGCATCACTGAAGTAAAGTCAAATCAGCTGGCAGATGACATTCGCCCTTTCAATGAACAGAAATAATTTTAAATTTTGTTATAATTTTGATAAGGAAATTGAGGATTGTTGTGTAGTATGGAAAACAAAGCATTCCTATTGTTGGATTTGGAGTATCTGAAGCGTAAATTGCTAAAAAAGGCCGGGGAGTGACATTCTCCGCGCACTTAGGGTGGTAGGGGATTTTGTAAAAACAAATTTATATTTTTTTATACACCTTAAGATATCTTCTCCGTAGTATTATAACCTAGCCTTTGCTATTTCTTAATTGTGATGACAACGACTTATTACCTATTGTATAGATCTAGAACCTATTTTAGAATATCATACTGGAACTTACTAAAAGTATGTATTCCATGCCATTATTCCATATGAATTTATCATACTAAAATTATTTAATTTTGTCAAATATGAAAACTTTGTCAATTAAGATTAATTAAATTTGTAATAAAATCTTATAGGTTCTGTAACTTCAGTCTATTTATAGATTAGTAATGAAGTATAGTTTCATATTGTACATAAGCACTTGACTACTAAACATTCTGGAGTAAGGACATGCAATTTCAAGAACTAAATTATCTTTCATCTCAGAATTCTAATAATATTTGGATTGATTCACATATTGATCTTTATTGTTACATAGAGTAATCTAGTACAACTATACCTAACTATGGACTGGATGAATTTTACATCTCATATAGACTTAAATAATTTTTAATAAGAGTATAATATCCCATATTTAATCATGCTATAGGAACTGTAGATCTTTTTGAAGGCTAGACTAAATAGGAAGTAATAAGTTTATATTTTGAGGATAGATAACATTAAGTTAAGTTAGAAATTCAATTAGTATAAAGAACCAAGGTAGCAGTATGATAGAAGAAGCTAGCGTTAAATAAGTAATAGAATACCCATTTATTTAGTTCAATTAACAAAAATACACAGTAGTATAGCACAGTATATAGGTACGGAGGCACTTAGCGACACATCACGGTTAAATATCTCTTAAAAGAGTCTGAGTTACTACTTCAACGTTGGGTCCTATACAATCTAGACTTTCACACGGTTTTACCGATCACATTTTTGGCCATTAGTTATTAAGAAATGTTCAAGCTCAATTGTTATGAAGATCCTTTCATATCTAGATTTGTTAGTTGTAGGATGTGGTAGACTAGGAGCTGCTGTTAAGATGTCCTTAGGTAATTGTTGTAGGGGTTTCTTAGGGCTTCGTTGTAGGAGTAGAGTTTGGAGACGAGGGTGAAGCAGGCGTAGGACCAGGAGGTTTAGTTTAGTAGCTTCGTAGAACCATTACAGCGGTGCACGCTGCTGACCAACGGACGAGGCTCTGGCGACCCGCCAACTCGCATCGGACCAGCGTGGTGGGTTACGGTCCGAACCTTCAACGGAAGTAAAAACTTCACCACGGCCCTAAGTCCCCAGCGGCTCCAGTTGCAAAACTGGCGGAGACGGGCGCCGGCCGAGAACTGGAGCCAGGGGTGCTTAGAATTCCCGAGTGTCGTTCCCCCGTCAAACGATCTCGGCTTACGATAAAACGGACAACCGACGTAGGTTATCGCTGGTAACCTACAACACGCGCACGTTGAGAACGGACGAGAAGGTTGTCGAGTTGGAAAAGGAAGTCAGTAGGATGAGTTGGGATGTCATAGGGCTATCAGAAGTTCGAAGAGAGGGGGAGGACACGATAGCCCTGAAATCCGGTAACCTGGTGTCACAGACAACCCCCACTAGACGGAGCATGTAAGGCGACCCGCGCGCACCAACGATATGGTACGGCAGGACATTAAAGTATCAACACGGCGGCCACCGCTTAAACACTACAATTTACCATGGTATTTATTGAATTTCTTTTTTCGTTGACGTACGCATGGATCATAAACAAGGACGCAACTAAACGGTGGCCGCCGTGTTGATACTTTAATGTTCTGCCGTACCATATCGTTGGTGCGCGTGGGTCGCCTTTCATGCTCCGTCTTGTGGGGGTTGTCTGTGCCTGTTGTACTGTACCGGGAGGGCGACCAGAAGTCCCAGGGCGGTGCTGTTAGAGTTGCGGGGACTCGCTGGATGCGGGTCGCTGCTATCCGGCCCATGTAGAAGTATATTGAGGAGGCCTGTGTCCTGCAGTGGACGTCCTATGGCTGAAATGATGATGATGATTTTAAATGGGCTTGGATATTAGATTTAGACCACCGTCACTACCACTAATATGCTTATAGGAACGGTCTCGGATTCAAACTTAAAATGATCCTATGATCATTTTGTCTATTCCCTCAATTCAATTCAATTCAATTCAATTATTTATTCATAAAAATACATTTTATACGTCATTATATTAAATTTTACAGTACACATAATTAACATTAAAAATATTCAATCATTATCATTATATTTATAATTATTATACATTAGTTTATAATTACATTTAAACGCATGTCAATGTCACCAGTGACGGAATTTACCCCTCAAAAAATTCGTCAATGGAATACAGTGCGTCAACAATGAGTTTCTCCTTCAGTTTTTGTACAAACGACCTGTAACTAGGAGCTTGTTTAATAGCCGGGGGGATCCTATTGTAAACCTTGGGACCAATGTAGCCGAGGCCCTTCCTTGACTTTGCGAGGCGCGTGCATGGTAGACACAACTCATGTCGCCGTCGGGTGTTGAAACCATGCACGTCCGCGTTTGAGTGGAATATATGTCAATGTTCCTCCTAACATACTTGGCTATTTCTAAAATGTATAGGCTAGGTAGGGTTAGTATTTTATACTTCTTAAAAAGATCCTTGGCGGGATGGTCCCAGCTTACACCCGCGATGACGCGTACTGCTTTTTTTTGAAGCCTGAATGCTCGTTCGCGTTCCGCGGCCGAGGCCCAAAGATCAACTCCGTAAGACAGTATGGAGTTGAAATAGCCATAGTAGGCTTTTTTTATACCGGGGAGGTCGAGGCTCGGTCGCAGTCTGCTTAGGGCGAAGCAGGCTGAAGATAATCGATGGCAAAGGGTGTCGATATGGGGTGACCACTTTAAACCGGCATCTATTGTTAAACCTAAATACTTTACCTGCTCAACTTGAGGAACAGGCTGGCCGTTGCACTCAATGTCGAGTTTCAGGTTTATGATACCCCGTAGGCTAAAATGCATAATATTTGTCTTCTCGACATTTAACACCATGCCGTTTGCAGAAAACCACGCTGATATTTGGTTCATTACTTTTTGGGTTTTTGCTTTTAATTCCTTAAAGTCCTCGGCAGCAACGATGACGCATCCATCATCCGCAAACAATACAAACTCCGCCTCGTCCGTAGCTGAAGTGAAGTCGTTCATCATCAAAATAAATAGGTTGTTTCCCATTATCGAACCTTGTGGTACAGCGTATGGACACAATTGCAGCAAATCGGACCTTGTCCCGTGTACTTCCGTCAGTTGTTTGCGGGCCTTTAAAAAAGATTCGATGATTTTGAGAAAGTTGCCAGAAATGCCATAGTGATCTAGCTTGGCTAACAGGAGGGCGTGGCTCACCAGCTCGAAGGCGCGTGACAGGTCGCAGAATATGGCCGCCACTTGACGTCGCGCCTCGAGGTGCCTCATAGTTTTGGCTATTACGTCGCGAGCGGCATCGATCGTTGATCTCCCTGGCTGATAAGCGTACTGCTGTATATTAAGCAAGTTATTATTGTTAAAATATGACATGAGCGCATCGCTTAGAAGGCGCTCAAAGACCTTTGAGAAGATCGGAATTAGTGAGATGGGTCTAAAATTTTTTAGCAAGTCTTTGTCACCCTTGCCCTTATAAATGGGTTGAACTTTGACATTTTTTAGGCTTGTAGGATATATACCATTTTCTACACATTGGTTAAATAATTGGCAAAGTATTCCGATAATAAAAGGAGGGAGTAGGTCGAATAGCTTCGTCGACATATCGTTGATGTCGGTGGAGCATTTACGCTTTATTTTTTGCACAATTTTGATTACTTGCTCGAGTGAGAATCCATTAAAATTATGTACGCAGTTATGTCTCCCAATGTATTTGCTTAGAAATGAAAGCGATAACGGAATGTTCATGTGTGCCATTGAGTTTATGTTGGCGTTTACGTAGAACTGGTTTAGATCTGCGGCCGCGGCTGCTACTCGCTGCTCCTCGCACTGGCCGGCTGATTTGCTTATCAGTACGTCGAGCGCGTCCCTCCTGTTTACCTGCCTACCAGTCTCGCACGCGATAATGCGCCATGATGTACGGCTAATATCGTTACTATTATTTATGGATTTATTAATAAAATCCCTCCGGGCTAAACATAGTTCGTTAAAATATTCGGTTTCTATAGTTACCAGGTCGCTTGCCAGTTGACTATGGTCAGGGTCTTCGCTCAAACGTGATTTGGTGTTGCGGGGACGTAAACGTAGGAGTTTAATATGGTCGTTTATCCATACTTTTGACGTTTCTCTGAGTGGATACTTTTTTAAGGGGAAATGTATGTTAAAATAATGGGTAATAATATCAAGTATTGAGTTTACAGTTATATCTATACATACAGGTTTGTATAGGACCGCTTGCCAGTCGTGATTAGTAAGACTCTCATTAAATTGAAATGTATTATATTCGGAGAATAAGCGTTTCCATATTATATTATTATTATTATATTATTACCTCATGTAAACTAAGTTCGTTTCTAGTTCTAAAACACTGTCGCTTATTTGGAGTCGCTGTTGGCACATACATATTTTAAGAAACCATTCCTCGTAATAGGGTTCATATACCACTGTAAACAATAAGATTTAGAATTCGGCATCGATACCCTAGGTCCTTGGGGCCCCAGCTCCATTCATTAAGCCTATTTAAGCCTCTGCAAAGACATCTCGATGAGAAGCCTCTGATTTTGATTGATGTTAATGGTGGCCAAAGAGCTGGCGGTTTTCTCGATCAAAGAATCAGTTTGACGATTCAGCGAGGAACTGCCGCCAGCATCTTCAGCACTATGCCGCTGGGGCTATTTTTAGATTAAGCTTAGATTAAATTTAACTTTATGGTGTTCTAATTTAGTTTTATTTTAAGGATTCTTTTTATTTTAAGTATGTTATCGTTATGTAACATTTCATTCATTAAAATATTTATTCGACTGTCACAATTTGACACAATTATCTTTGTAAAATTTAAAGATATTAAACGAACCTAAAACAACTTAAGGATAAAACATTCACATCATAAAAGATAAAACTACAGAACTAAGGCCTAAAATAAATTAAATAGATTAAAATACTCTGAAAAAGTATGCCTCCGTGGCATGGTCCCGAAGACGCTGGCATTTCCTCAATCAATCACAATTCTATTTAATGCATTGTAGGAAAAAACTGCCAGCTCCTTGATCCCCAGTAGATTCTAGTAGCCTTTTATATAGTTTGTGGACACTAGGACCCCGCGGACTTAAGGTCTATAATTATTAAGTTTATTACTATTATATTTTATTTTTGTATATTGTTACATGTTTAAAACATAAACACGTGTCATTAAATGCAACGACAACTATTAAAGTACTAATCAAGTAAAAGCTGTTGATGTTTGAAGCAATCGATGTTAGGTAAGTGTTACCAATTTCATTAGTTTCCAAACTAATAACATTATGACTTGCTTTTTTGTGGCACAAATTAAATAATTATCGAGTTATTTATCGAAGTACGCTGAAGTTGGGTGTAAGTGAAATAGAAAAGCCACAAAGTGGATAACAGAAAAATGAAAAAAAATAGAATCATCCCTTCGGAGTGCTTGATTAACAACATCATAGACAAAGACCTTCAATCAATGTTGTTTCCCTTGGGCATATTCCAGTCACTCTACTTGATCTCCGAGTACAGTATCATTAACAATTTTATCACTCCTAAAACATCTATTAGGCAGTATATCAAATCCGTGATTGGAGCAACCGTTTTAGTGTTCAGTCACATATATCGTTTCTTCTATTACTATAACACTCTCGACAACTTCAGAACAACTCTCATAATATTTCTGTTGTATTTTGACTTTGTATTTTTCAGTGTTATTTCGATAATCACCCATGTCATTAGTGCGTTGCAAAGCGAAAACACAGTTGAGCTAATCATTAAAATACAAAAATTTCTTAACTCCATCATAATTGACAAAAAATCGTTTTTGTACAAAAATAAGATCAAAAATTGGTTAAGCGTTTTCTCAGTTGTCTTTTTTCACGTGTTTTTTTGGCTGTCGTTCATTGATGTTCCTTGGGGATTTAGTGGAGCCTTATCAAGTTTTGTATTGACTGCACCTATGATGATTTTTGACTTACACATTGTCAATGCAACCCGCACTGTTGTTTTTATCAAAAAAGAATTGGTTGCTTGGAATAGTATCTTAGAAGGACGTAAGAAGGTCAACATGAAGACAGAAGAAATAAGGAATGAGGAAATATCCGGAAGCGTTATGTTTGATGCATACATTGATATACTCAGAGCTTTTCGTTTGTGTCACAAAGTATATCAGTTTGCGGTAAGTATAAATTATAATTTTATACATCTAAAACCAATGATTCCAATGATGATAGTTAGCTCTATTGCTTCCCCTCGTAGCTCACAGGTATACAGCTCTTATATGACTTATTTCAGCTGTGTAAGGGCTGTATAAGCTCTTTAACATCATTGTGTGCTACCTGGGTCAGTTTAATATAATATATGTTCTGTTCAATTTGCGAGGAGTAAAGGGAAAAGCTTGTATTTGTCGTGTTGTTCTTGTTTACCGAGTGATATGTCTACAATACAATGAGATCCAAAGAGCCATGGATCTGTGACGCGGTTGGTGCAGTTTGTAGTGCCGAGTTTGAATCCCCACCAGAGCAAATATTTGTGAGATGAACTTGAATATTTGTGCTTAGGTTATGGTTGTTTTATGTGTTTAAGTATTATATTTCTTTATATAAGTATGTTACATATCGTCTTCAAGTATCATCACATAAGATTTTTTGAGCCTAATAATTTGGGATTAGATCACTTTGTGTGAAGTTGTCTGATATATATTTATTTGTATTTGTAGAAGAAGTTACAGCTGGAAGTTTATTTGCAGGTCGCCTACTTCGGGTTTCAGACGTTTATACATATTTTAGTTAATTTAGAAGTGATTATTGAGCTTGGAAAATTAAATGGAGGAGAGAGTTTTGTAAGTACAAACATACCAAATGCTGTAAAGTAAATATACTGCATGAATTTGAATTGACAATTTAATTTAATTTCTCAGTTAATTAATGTGAGACACCATAACATAATCTTGATACCTTTTAAAGGGGTCATGTTCTGATTTACCTGACAAACATTTCGGGCAACTTGGATTAATAATTTTTAAAATCCTCATTTTGAATTGGCTTCCTTAGCTCGCATTAGACTTGCCCCAATGTTTTAATACATTTTTAATTATAATTCTCAAAAATTCACTTTTAAACAACAGTTTGACGTTGTTCGCAGTTCCAATCTACATTTATGAGAATGCTGTCTGCTGGTTGGAATTTAAAGAACTTGATCCTTTTGGTATCGTTGAGCATCGCTTGTGAAAATTTCTATAAAATTGTGAAAGTTGCTGAAGGCACCTGTGCCCAGGTTTTATGCAGAGATCAATCTACAGGTTAGCTTATACATAATTACGTCTAGACTTTTATAAAATACAAAATTTTTAGTGAAAATTTAGTTTAGCCCATGATTTCAGGAAAAATCTTAAGACTGCACCGAGCGAAATGTGAAAAAATAGGCAGTTGCCGTTAAGTAGATAAAGTCAACACTAATTGTTTAATCCATTTCTAAACTATATATTTAGCATTTCGAAGAACGTGTTAACATCTTCTCCGTGGAAAATTTTTGAGATTATTAATATTTTACCCTAGAGAAGTAAGTAAAGTTGGACGAAAATTGTAAAATCGTAAGCAGGCGTTAAGTGTTGTTTTATACTTTAACAATGGAAATCTATTCTGATTTTCAGTTCACAAAAAAGATGAATGTTTACATTACAATTTGTCCGCATCAAATATTTAAATTATTGTTTGGTATTAAAGGTCCAGATTTATCAAAAAGTGCTTTTAATTCCCCATACATTTTTACTATGGCGGCCGCGCGCCGATTTAAACACGCATTCCCCGCGCGCTCTGTGGTTCAGGCGCAAACGCTCGGCGCCCTCTTAATAGTGCTGAGTCGGTCTATACCTTCACTTGCCAGAATTTCATATGCCCGAATTTCGTCTGCCATAATATTCAATTGTCTGAATCTTGTTTCTTATAATTATGTTTCCCTTAATCATTGTTTACCATATTAATCCTATGCCAGAATCTTTGTTTCCCATAATATTAATTCCAATAATCACATTTTCCATAATGATTGTAATCCATAATTATCACATGCTATAATGTCATATGCCATCCAAATGGAACATAGGTCGAAAACCGAAATCTGTAGGTTAGGTTAGGTTTGTTTTATGACACCGTACAGCGGAGCGAGCGAAGCGAGCGGAGCGTCAAAATACATACAAACCCAATGTAACCTACAGTTTCAGATGAACTGTGACCAAATAGAACAAGGATCCAAAACCGAAAACTATAGGTTAGGTTAGGTTTGTGTTGTTACCCGTTTAGACAGAACGCTTGTTTCAAAATTGTAAAACCTTAACTAATTTACAGTTTTAGAAGAACTACGATAAAAGAGTACATTGGACCAAAACCGAAAACTTTAGTTTAGGTTAGGTTTATATTGTGACCATATAGTCATAGTACATTGTATGTATGTACATACGTGTTCACAATTTATAGTCAAAATGCTTGAATATAAGAAGCAAAGCATAGCCAGGATGGATTCGCAAAGAAACAATATTTAGTATGGCGTTTAAATATTCTATCAAACAATATTATGGCACTGAATAATATGGAAAACAATTTTTATGGCATTCGTATCATTATGGCATCGGGAATACAAGAGTATGCCAAACGACTTTTCTAGTAAACGAAACATTCGGGCAAATGCAACTCGGGTAAGTGAAACTTGAGCAAATCAATATTAATATTCCATATAAATTTCGGTCAAACAATAGAAAACCACGTTTTTTTCGTCCGCTCATGATACCGAAACGACTGGACCAATTTTAACCATTGTTGGTACAGGGATAGCTGAATAGCCAAAGATGGTTATAGGGATTATTTTCACCCATCTACGGTAAAGAAAAAGAATACGTGTACGCAACTACAGACACCTGTTAGACCTTATAAAGGAAGTGAAAGACCTAGAAAAGGTAGACCTAGTAATATGAATTCAAGTTTTAGAGGCTCGGTGACCTACACCGGTTACTCTAAGTAAAGAATCTTATAAGCGAAAATGATAAGGCTGACTAAAACTATGTAAACAACATAATAATAATAATAATAAGGGTCCCGCAGGGCAGCTTGTGGCGAGCTGTTGGGGAGTGACGACCCCACGGACCCGAGATCTCCAGAGAGTCGGTCAGGGTCCTCGTCTCCGGTGTGCCTTCATCGGCCGGAGTGGAAACCCAAGAGGACCCGTAGGACTCTCAGCTCTGGCTTGCCTTCATTGGCCGTCCAGAGAGGAGCGTTAGAGCTATATGCTCCAGGGGTGGAAGTGTTAAAGGCATCACGCCGCGAGTAACTTCGGAGAAAGCGCAGCACACCTCTCGACACCCCTGAGCCCTCACGCTCGTGTTGCTTCCGGCCGTCTTTACGACGGCATTACGGGGCCCACCTAGTGAGGGGCGAGTCACCACCCGCCAGAGGTAACAGTCGTACCGATGGTTACGGCGGGTGTCATTTTACTATTGCAATAGCCCAAATAAAGAGTCCACCCATACTCCATTTTAATAGCCCAGTTTTTTCTTTTCCATATCAATGCAATAGTTCAATCACCTGCTGGGACCTGTTCATGGATGTATCATCCTATTGATATGATCAGGAACGGGTCCCAGCAGGGCTACAGCCACAGCAAATTTCTCCAAGGGGCATCTACGTGTTGGATCCATATCCCCACGCAAGCCTTTCAAAAGACCGGGACGTATGA
Organism: Apotomis capreana; assembly: GCA_947623375.1. Lineage (NCBI taxonomy): Eukaryota > Metazoa > Arthropoda > Insecta > Lepidoptera > Tortricidae > Apotomis > Apotomis capreana. Next base: position 12,094,634 of record OX392518.1, read on the forward strand.
GCCCTAGACTATGAGTCGAGAAACAAATAATAATAATAATAAGACATTTATTCATTGTTTTTGTACATTTTTGGTTATTACATGTATAGTAGCAGTTGTATAGTATACAAAACAATGAAAAGGCAGATGGCTCAGCTAATGCCAGTGGCCTGAGCCAATATGACTCTTGGCACGCTGTTATTCTGCCACCCCCATGACTTAGTAACTAAATACATAAAATTACAAATTACATTAACAGTCAGCGGTTCTAGTACCTACCTAACCAGTTTTTTGCAGATCCAACAGACATGCCTTACAACGTTATGATATTTTCGTAGTAGTTATTTCTTTATTTAGTCTTCATTGTACAAAAGAAAACTATCAGATTATTCATATGAGGCCGTTTTCTTGAAGAAGGTGAGGAAACTGAGGAAGGCGCTCGATATCAGTGTGTACAGATAATGGAGATTATTAGTTTAAATTATTTGTTTATAAGAAAACATATAAACTTACACTGAAAGGTGGCTAAAACTATTGGAAAGTATTATAAAAACATGGCCCTTTTGGCAGCGTGCCCATCACACAGGCACCATTCCCGCGCTCTATTGTGATGGCAATTTATTGCGCGAGAGTGCTGCCTGCCCGGGGGTCACCCGTTGCCTCCCTTAGGCGTTTGCTTAGCGCCTTGTGAAGCCCACGCGAAGGCCTGACCCCCGAACCTAATAGTGTCTCGACACCAAATAGGATAAGCTCGTACTTACTGGGCCACAAGACCGTATCGAAAACCAAGTTGCGTGTAAATGATCCTGACTACTTGGTTATGTCTGTGCAAGTATTCGCTGTTAGTAAGATGAGAACAACCGGAGATAATATGCCTGTGTGACTAACCGGGATGTCGGCATGCCCGACAATTGTAAACCGTACCGTCCTTCAGGATATATCTGCGGTAATTATTCTTCATCATTACTTCGTCCGCAATTGCACAGAGAAACCCTTCGGTTTCCCCGAAGAGATCACCGAAGCGTAGCCAGTTCACCGACGCGAGCAAAGCTACATCGGGCCCCATAAGGGCCTTGTAGAACCGCCCGTGTAGCTCCTTGTTCTTCCATACGGCCCTGCGGTAAACGGTGCTTATTATTATTATTACGAATGATATAAGGCACTCTTTTCTAAACGAAGGTGACGAAGGTGTGTATCGGATTGTGTTTACAGGTGATACAGAACATTATGTTTTTCAGACATGCGCAGAACCTGCAAGAACGTTCTGAGAGTGAACCGCGCAGCGCTGCGGAAGCTGTCAGCGTATGGGATATTTGAGATAGACGGAGTGTACCCACTGCGCATGCTCAGCGGGCTAGTGGCATATACCGTCGTATTGCTACAATTCGCCTTCTTATAAACAATTCAACAAGCTAGGCGAATCTTCGAGCTTGTCGAATAATAGGCTAGTTGACCCATTTTTGAAATACTCATTTTTGATATGGCTCACTCAAAAAAAAAATGCATTTTTGTGAGAGTAAGAAAGCTAAATTTTATTATTTGAAAATAGAAATTTCATGAACGGACAAAAACGCCGACCGCCATTTTTGCCTTTAACTTGTCTGTGGCGTGACGTACCTACTTTTATAACAAACTTACGCTTTCTCGTGAAACGATAGTTAGTAAACTAAAGGCTACAAAACTGTTTTCAATTTTGAGATTCCAATAAATTTTAGCAAATTAATTTAATGACTATTTTAATTTCTGAGGTTTTCCATCCTCAGTTGCATATTTTTTTGTTTGGTGATAGCCAAGCATTTCTCGACTGGAAAGAGATCCAAGTTATATTTTACACGGAAGATGTGTGTAAGAACAGAGTTCTACTATTTTGCTGCCCTGATAAGTAAAGTAGACGCAAAGCATTTTGTACGAATCAGTGGTAGGTATATTAGGTTTACTAATGATTCGGCGAAAATCTTTTTGCAACTTTTTAACACCCAAACTATTTATCCCATATTTTTATTTGGGCGAAGTTTTATTTACCAACACTTGAATAACTTAGGGATCAGCATCTCAGTACTCAGTAAAAAACCGGCCAAGAGCATGTCGGGCCACGCGCAGTGTAGGGTTCCGTAGTTGTCCATTCTTCACAATAGATGAAAATTACGAGAAAGATTTCAAGCTCTATAAAAAGGTCGTAAACGCCAAAGTAACAGTAATTACTTATTACTTCTGGAAGTTATCGATTATACGCACCAGATTGAGCGAAATGTTTTAATACAGTATGGAATAACTAATATGTGTAACGTTCGAAGTATAAGGGCACCGCGCGGCACTTACGTCATTTAAAAAAAATGAATTTTTGCGATAACTCAAAAACGGCTCGACCGATTTTATTCAATATAGTTTTCATTGAAAGTACTTATAAGGCCTCATTTTTATGAATTTTACCATAATTTTTTGACCCCTGGTTGAAAAGTTAGCCCCCTCTAACTGGGGGAATGGGATACTATTTTTTTATTTTCGGAGCGGATATACAAGTTAATAACAGTTACTTTGGCGTTTATGACCTTTTTTATAGAGCTTGAAATCTTTCTCGTAATTAAAACCTCGAAGCCCGTCTAATTGTTAAGGATGGGCAACTTAATACGGAACCCTACACTGAGCGTAGCCCGACATGCTCTTTGCCGGCTTTTAATTAAGCTTAGATTTAATTTAACTTTATTGCGGTCTAGTTTAGTTTTATTTTAAGGTATAGTTTCATTTTAAGTTCATCATAATTATTTGATAAATTAAATATTAGGTAGAAAGTGTCACGATTTCACACAATACTTATTTTTATTACATAATAAACAAACCTAAACTAACTTATGAATAAAACATTTACATAATCAAAGATAAACTACAGAACTAAGGCCTAAAATAAATTCATCATCATCATCATCATCATCATCATCATCAGCCTATTATTGTCCACTGCTGGACATAGGCCTCTCCAACTGCACGCCATTGTAGGCGATCCTCGGCTACTCTCATCCAGCTTTTGCCAGCCACCCTGCACAGATCATCGCTCCACCTAGTCTGAGGGCGTCCCACACTACGCTTGCCGATCCGCGGTCTCCACTCAAGAACACGTTATCGGTTCTTCGGCTAATATGGCCAGCCCACTGCCACTTCAAATTGCTAATACGGTGAGCTATGTCGGTAACTTTGGTTCTCTGACGGATCACTTCGTTCTGAATTCGATCCTTCAAAGAAACTCCGAGCTAAAATAAATTAAATACATTAAAATACTCTGAAAAACGAAGGAGGAGGAAGGATCGAGGAAGCTGCCAGCTCTAGCTGCTGCAGCAGCTACTAGCCTTTTATAAAGCCACGTAAAATTTGTGGCACCCCGAAATAATTAAAATCCAATTAAGCGCCAAGACCTCTACACTTAATTTTATTACTTTTTTATTTATCTAAGTATATTGCTACATGTACAAAACATCAACATATGTTATCATTGAGTATCAACATGGTGTCAACTATAACAATTAAAATATTGATCAAGTAAAAGCTTAAATGTTAGTAGGTGTTACCAATTTCATTAACTCGTATATACTAATAACATTGTGACTTTCTTTTTTGTGGCACAAATTAAATAACTATCGGGTTATTTTGTCGAAGTAGGTTTCTAAAGCTGGGTGTGAGTGAAATAGGCAACGACAAACTTGACAACAGGAAAATGAAAACAAATAGGATCGTCCCTTCAGAGTGCTTGATTAACAACATCATAGACAAAGACCTTCAATCAATGTTGTTTCCCTTAGGCATATTCCAGTCACTCTACTTGATGTCTAAGTACAGTATCATTAACAATTTTATCACTCCTAACACATCTATTTGGCAGAATATCAAATCCATGATCGGAGCTACCGTTTTAGTGCTCAGTCACATATATCGTTTCTTCTATTACTCTAACTCTCTTGACAATTTCAGTACAACTGTCATAACATTCCTGTTATTTTTTGACCTTGTATTTTTCAGTATTGTTTCAATAATCACCCATATCATTAATGCATTACAAAGCGAACACACAGTTGAGCTAATCATTAAAATGCAAAAATTTCTCAACTCCATCATAGTTGACAAAAAATCGTTTCTGTACAAAAGCAAGATCGAAAATTGGTTAAGCGTTTTCTCGGTTGTCTTTTTTCACGTTTTTTTTTTGCTGTCGTTCGTTGATGTTAACTTAGGATTTAGTGGAGCCTTAACAAGTTTTGTATTGACTGCACCTACGATGATTTTTGACTTACACATGGTCAATGCAACCCGCACTGTTGTTTTTATCAAAAAGGAGTTGGTAGCTTGGAATGGTATCTTGGAAGGACGTAAGAAGGTAAACATGAAGACTGAAGAAGAAATAAGGAATGAGGACATATCCGGAAGAGTTATGTTTGATGCATACATTGATATACTCCGAGCTTTTCGTTTGTGTCACAAAGTATATCAGTTTGCGGTAAGTTTAAATCATAATTTTATAATCCTCTTGCACGTCCCCAGACATGCATCGTGTAGCATCCCTTCTTCATCATCAATAATCACGCCATTATCATTAATTATCATCTCACTTACGTCTTCACACCCTGTATAAAACACCGTCATAAAATTCAAACTAGATACACTATAATATAAACCCAAATACGACACAATACACGGGCTCTTCTTTTTCCTTGGTCTCAATTGATCTTCTAATTTCACCGTCATAATCAAGTTATCGTCGTTTCTTTCCCAAATTCGTCATCTCCGTCAATCCATACCATCAACTTCGTCTCACCAATCCAAATCATTGTGCCATCTGTATGTCGTTACCACTCCGTGCCGTCATCGTCGTCGTCATTCGTAACATTCCTCTTTCCCAGCTTCTTGCTTCATACTGCTTTGTTCAACTCCGTTGTTTCCCTCATAGTGCTGTATCGTCGTGTCTGCAAACTACTTGCGAATTGTGTCCTAACCCCATCCCGGTCGTGCCCCCAAAAATTGTGGGAACGGGGCAGGGAAAACGCACTAGTATTTTCAATATACACATCTTTATTACAAAACATCTGTCCTCAGCTAAATCGTTCAATCGTCTCATACTCTCTGACATACGTCAAATCAAACACATTCCATTATATTCGAATTAGCATTAATCCCACATGTATATCGTCGTCTAGTTACTAGAACCCATAAGACTACTTGAGTCTAATTTGGGATTGGATCGCTTTGTGTGAAGTTGATAGCAGTCAACTTATTTATTTGTATTTGTAGAAGAAGTTACAGCTAGAAATTTATTTTCAGGTCGCCTACTTCGGGCTTCAGACGTTTATACATATTTTAGTCAATTTAGAATTGATTATTGAGCTTGGCAAATTTAAAGGAAAAAAGAGTTTTGTAAGTAAATACATACAAAACGATGCATAAATTTGAATTGTCAATTTTATTTCTCAGTTGAATATGAGACACCAGAATATAATCTTGACAACTTTTAAACGGGCCATGCAATGTTTTACCTGACGAACATTTAGGGTGACTTGGATTAATAATTTTAAAAATGCTCTTTTTAAATTGGAGTCAAGTCTCTAAGGCGAGCTATTTCCTAGCTCGCTTTAGAGACTTGACTCCAATGTTTCAATTAATTGAATTACAATTCTCATACTTTCACTTTTCAACAACAGTTTGTTTTTCGCAGTTTCAATCTACATTTATGAGAATGCTGTCTGCTGGTTGGAATTTGAAGCATTTGATTCTTTTGATAACTTTGAGCATCGCTTGTGAAAATTTCTACAAAATTGTGAAAGTTGCTGAAGGCACCTGTGCCCAGGTTTTAGGCAGCGATCAAACTACAGGTCAGCTTATACATAGATACGACTAGACTTTTATACAATTCTAGATTTGTAGTGAAAATTGAGTTTTTCAGGGGTCGTGATTTCAGGAAAAATCTCAATAGTGCGATGCAGTATCGTCTTTTTAAATGGTCGCGCGGCTTCCGCCATCTGTTGGTTATAAGGTTTGTCCAGTCATCATACCGTAACGATTTTTTTATTTTTTTTTATTTTACCCATCTACGACAAGGAAAAAGAATACGCGAACGCAGTTACGGACACCCGCTAGAACTTATAAAGCTAGTGAAAGACCTAGAAAAGAAATAAGTAGTATGTAGGCATCGGACTTTTGATGCTTTTGATAGCACGCTAAGACTTAAGAGAGCTATGGAGCCGATATTAACATTAAAATACAATTCATACTCATACTCATAAGTGTATTCCATTCTTAATTTTAATTTTATACTCAAATTTGTGTAGGCCTTTTTTCCGTTGTCATAAAAAAACTTAATTTATTGCGACTTTTTACATGTGGTCTGGAGTAAATTGGACTTGTGGTCTGGATTAAATATATTTAAATCTAGGATCTTGTAATAATATTTTATTTATAATTTTAATAATTTAATGCCCGGGAATGTTAACCACAAAAACCATAAAGGCAGTTTGGAATTAAATACACTTATGAGTATGAGTATGAATTGTATTTTAATGTTAATTATCAGCTCCATAGCTCTCTTAAGTTTTACCGTGCTATCAGTAGTCCAATGCCTAGTAATATGAATTCATGTTTTAAAGGTTCTGCGACCTACACCGGTTACTCTACTTAAAGTAGAGGAACTTATAAGCAAAAAATCTGTGGTTTTTTTTCGCTTCATTGTAAACAGCCAAATATTTGCTTCAAAACACCGAAGTACTACGGTGTCACTCTAGACCGCAGTCTTACCTATGCGCCACACATTAGTGTGTTAGGGAAGAAGCTACAGACGCGGAATAACACACTCCACAAACTAGCGGGAACTACTTGGGGAGCAACAGCTGATGTGCTACGCACTACTAGTCTTCATGTGCATAAATTTAACTTATAATTGGAGTTTACTCCTTAAGAATCGATTTTCATATATAAGCCCGGGGTATGAAAAATATGGGGTGTAAAATCGAACGTATCTGCCGTGCTAATTTAAAAATTCGTATCTCAGTATACGATCGGGGTAAAAATACGACTTCGTAATTTAGCAGGTTATGCGTTAAGCGTTATAGACTAAGGTCCCGATATAAAATAACCTTCACCGAGATGTTTATTTGATAAAATGTATTTTATATTTAATTTAATATGTCAATAATTATATTGCATATGGGTTGATTAACAAATTTTAGTCCAGGGTATGTTTAATTAATAAGAAAAAAAAATTGTTTTAAACATTTCACCGGTTTGATTAATATTAGATAAATTCTATACCAATCGAAAGTATGAAGCCCATAGAATATGCAAACGTTAGGTTGCGTATTCTTTTCCCGTCACAACTATTGGGTAGCCAGGTATAAACAGGTAAATCTATACCTACTAGCATTTTGCAAAGGTCTGATTGTTGAATTGAAATTAAATAAAATTAAAGATTATTTAATTATGAATTTATCTAATAATCAAATCGTTGAAATGTAAAAAAAAAAAATTTTTAATTTTAAACTAAACATACCCTGGACTAAAATTTGTTAGGCAACCCATATGCAATATATTTATTGACATTTTAAACTAAATATAAAATACATTTCATCAAATAAACATCCCTGTGAAGGTCATTTTATATCGGGAGCTTAGTCTATAACGCTTAACGCATAACCTGCTAAATTAAGAAGTCGTATTTTTACCCCGATCGTATACTGAGATACGACTTTTTAAATTAGCACGGCAGATACGTTCCAAAAATATAAGTATTGCGAGGATTGACGTTTGGTTGTCAAAGGCGACGGTTGAAAATTTTATTAAATTTTATTTTATTTATAAGTTAATTCAGTTTTAGAGTCCTTTTCGCTGTTTTTGCGATGAGTGAGTCAAGTCGAGGTGTCGTGAGTGATACGTCACTTTTAGAATGTTGGCAGCGGGCAGCTCCGTCGTGGCTATCTGAAGTGGAGTTTGATAATAAAGCAGGGCCGAGTCAATCGGATATTGTATCGGACGCTGAGTCCATGTCGGATGTGCGGCATATAGCGGTGAAGCGTACTTGTGGTCTGACGACGAAAGCTGTGGTTGTAGTGATAGTTTTATCACAATAGGCAGGAAACCTAAACGCTTGCGGGTTTTAGCAACCGCCAAAACGCAGCTGGAGCCGGACGGTGTGCCTGACAAGCTATTTGTAGTTTATATAGTGTCAAAAGAAGATTTACCGAAACAGATTGGTTTGGCAAAGTTGCTGCAATTTAAGGGTATAAAAGGAATTTTATCCGTCAAGTTTATGGGTCCACGTAAAGTTCGCATACAGTTTAACTCTAAGGATGATGCGGAGAAGCTTCTGGCTTCTCAGGAGTTTAACAATGAGACGAGACATTCTTATTGGTCTAATATGGCATGCTGCACTTATGGAATTATAAGGCAGATTGAGTTGGAGGTTGAGGAAGACGAATTTTTAAAGAATATTGAAGGGTCTGAAAACATTTTGTCAATATAGACTGAACCGTTTGGATCATGATGGGCGTTGGGTTAAGGCTGAAGCTATTCATCTGTGTTTTAAGGGAACTTCTTTACCGCCATATGTTTATGCCTACGGTTGCCGATTTAAGGTAAATCAGTACACTTTCCCGGTTACCCAATGTTCAAGATGTTGGAAGTTCGGTCATCTGAGCAGGTTTTGTCCTACTACTAAAGTTACTTGTCCGAAATGCGGCGGGGAGCATGCCAATTGCGAAACGACTATTTTTAGATGCATTAATTGTAAAGGCAGCCATATGGCCTTAGATAAGTCGTGCCCGGTTTTTGTGAAGGAGTAAGAAATTCGCAGGATTATGTCTGCTGAGGGATGTATATATAAACGGGCTTTTTGGTTGTATATGCAAGACAAGGAAAAAAAGGATACGGATGTTTGTAGTCAGGATGCGCCATCTGTTTTTGAGAATAACTTAAGTTTTGGAAAGTCATATAGAGATGCTGTTTTGTCGAAGCCGTTACAATCTAAAGAGTCCGAAGATTCTGTCTGTCAGGCTGAGGGCCAGCGATCAGTAAGTCAGTACAGATTAGAGAGCAAGCCACAACAAGAGGTTCGTACGCCGCGGAAGTCAAAAAGAGTAACAGATGTGAAGAGGTCCGAGTGTCTATTGGTCAATCAGCCTACTATTGAGCGGGCTGATATGGAAGATCAAAGACAAAATAAGGACAAGAAGAAGAGACGTATTACTTTTGAAAGGCTGGTTGAGAAGACGAAGGATATTTTGTTTTCTACCGAAAGTTGGGAGGAGAAATTCAAAACGCTGTTTGGAGTTGTTGTTAAGGAGATTTTTAAGGAAGGTGATTTTGTACGTTTGTTTTTGTCTAATGTAAATGGCTAGGTCTAATACCAGATCTTTCTTGAATGTAATGTTCAATTCAATATTGGCGGAACCCTTATCGGATCGGAATCGGCTAAATTTGTATACAGTTTTTTTTATGTAAATAGTGTATACAAATTTAGTTGTTTTCGTGTACATGTTATTTTTATGTTTATACGGTTTATGTTTTTATTTATCTATGTCTTTTAGATGAATGATGTTGTGTATTAGGCCTGCTGGAGCTGGCATGTTCATAAAAATGATCAAAGCTCCTTAATTAATAAGGTCGTATCTTTGTATGGATTTCATAGTAAGATACGGTTTTTTTTCCGTAGCACTGCAGACTGTAGTAACTAAACTAGCCGCTCGAGGGCGCTTTACATCACGCTTGCTTATTTAGTTACTACTCATGATCTCTCCAATTTGTTAAAAATGAATCGGAAGTAAATTTTCCTTGTAAAATATTGTAATTTTGCTGTATAATATACTCGTATATTATTAATATTATGTAAGTGCCTACCTTCTCGTTCTTGTTTGCAGCACCCAACAGGGTACATAATGTGATACTTAAACTATTTACTAATCATTATGTGCAATAAACGTATTGAGTATTGAGTATATATTTTATAATCGTTCTTAAGGCCAGGCGCGCACTACGATTTTAGTCGCGCGATAATTTTGTCGCATAAATGCAAGATATGGGTTTATATGAGAGTGCGCGCACCACGATTTTCATAAACCCAGAAGTACGCTTATTTCTGCGACAAAATTATCGCGCGACTAAAAAAAAATCGTGGTGCGCGCCTGGCCTGAAGAGTAAACTCCAGTCGTGCGTCGGAGCTGACACACACACTTTTTTTGTATTTAAATGACTGTACATAATATGCCATACGTATAAATAAAATAAAAACCTATACTATAGGTAGTCACTGTTGTGACACAATCAAAAGACGTTTATTTCGCTTATATTTAAAGGGATTCATCCTAATAACACTCGAATAAACTTTATTCCTTTAGGACGCAATTAAAAAATATATTATAAATTTATGCTATTCAGCCACAACTCCAAAATCACGCGGGAACACCAACAAGTGGCTGTCTTGCAGGGAGTCAATTGCCAATTTTTGGTCAGATCCATAAGGACACTTGTGGAAAAAAGGCTCTTAAGGACACTTTTTCTTATGGCTCTCGAAATAAGGTCGTAAATTAAACAATTCTGAATACGAATCTGCAATAATCCAAAAAAATAACTTGATATGTGGCCGTATGTGGCAGGGAACGTAGTGTCTCGACGCCAAATGGGATTAACTCGTACCTACTGGGCGCCGAGACACTTATATTTATTTGTTATTTTTGAAATTCACCTGCGCGTTGCCACAACATTGTTTTTCAGACATGCGCAGAACCTGCAAGAACGTTCTGCGAGTGAACCGCGCAGCGTTTCGGAAACTGTCAGCGTATGGGATATTTGAGATAGACGGAGTGTACCCACTGCGCATGCTCAGCGGAATAGTGGCATATACCGTCGTATTGCTACAATTCGCCTTCTTATAAACAAGCCGGGCGAATCTTCGAAGCGAATCAGCAGAAGTAAAAGTCGCGACTGGGTTTGCATATCGATATTGTAAGATGTTATTTCTGATCATTTACTGAAAATACAAAAATATTAAGACGTAGGTATGTCAGGAGATCTTGATTTTTTCATTACAGTTCCTGTTATTATCTATTAGCATTTGCAAGCTTAAGAGATTTCAAAGCCGGAAGTAAAAAGAAGTCAAATGAACATAAACACCTAAGTGGTTTACACTTTTATACCACTTAGGTGCTTATGTTACCATTAAAAAATATATTTATTTATAAATAAAAACGAATATTTGAAAGCCCTGTTATACATAGTGCATTCATATTTTAGAGGTAAACCCGTATCCTATCGCCATATGGCGGATTTTCAGGGGTACTGAATTATTTTACTGGCAACGACAAATTTTTGGTAACTGACGTTGAAAGTCGGTGAAAGTGACTAATGTAAACAAAGAGGAAACAGGACTTAATATTCCGCAAATTTCAAGTAATTTTTGCATAATAAAGCCAAAACTATCCACAGTGATGAAAGTCCAGTTTTTTTAATAGCATTCAGTATTTATTTCGCAAGAAGAACGAAGGATTGAGCAGCATTCCGGTAAACAATGTTTTCAATTTTGATAAGACAAACCCTTGACTGACGTTTAATAATGCAAATATGACGTATGCACATTATTGCCATAATGAAAACTGTTTGTAGCGCCACTCTCCCTGGGCCGGACCGACGCTTGCTAGGCTATAAGGCGATAAATAGTTGAAAGCTTAGGTACTTTTGATAAGCCAAATCACAGGATTATTTAGCACGTCAGACTATTTATTTGAGCATTTCTCAAAAAAATTGCCCACAATTAAGACAGAAATTACGGTCCAATATAATTTTCCTATTTTGTTACCAATTTTCTATGTGATTTCCAATACATTGATATCAGATTATGTATATAATTAAAAAAGTATAAGCACAACAGAACCTTAAAATTATCGAACATAGCCATAACATTTATATAAAATTACTAAAATAATTGTTAACAAAATAGGAAAATTATATTGGACCTTAATTTCTGTCTTAATTGAAGGCAACATTTTTGAGAAATGCTCATTTAGCTCTCAAAAATTCACTTAATATGATAAGGAACATTTATTACAAACTTGCGATACTTAGTGAGCTAAAGTCTAGAAAACTGTTTTCGATTTTTAGGTTGTAATAAATATTAGCAAATTAATGTAATGATTATTTTCCTTTCTGAGTTTTCCCATCCTCAGTTAAATTTTTTAGGGTTCCGTACCTCAATCGGAAAAAACGGAACCCTTATAGGATCACTTTGTTGTCCGTCCGTCTGTCTGTCTGTCAAGACCCTTTATCTCAAGAACGCGTAGAGGTATCGAGTTGAAATTAACACCATATACCCAGGTCTACGATCTTTTGAAGCTGTGAAAAAAATCAAACTTCTACGTTACTGTGAAGAAAAGATACGGCCGTTTATGTCGCAAAAAACGTACATTTCGACACTCTCAAGGGAATCAAAATGACAGGGTACTTCCCGATGACCTACAACTATGAAATTTGGCAAGATATATCGTCACATACTTATAAAAATCTGAGAACTATACATTTGCATTAAATCATAAAAAATATAGTCCTTTTCAAACATCATGTTTGGAGAACTCGGTTGCGTTAAGTTTGCACCTCGTTTGTATGCGGCGCTATACACAGGTGCAAACTTAACTCAACCAGGCCAATTAAGATGGGATAAGTGAAAGTTTGTACGGAACCCTCGGTGCGCGAGTCAGACTCGCACTGGGCCGGTTTTTTTGTGATAGCCAAGCATTTGCCTTCGATTGCTGCTGATGTAGAGTGACAATAAGGCCTATGATGGAGTTTGTCTAGAAAATGCCTATTCACTCTCAACTGAAAGAGATCCAAGTTATATTTTTCAGGGAAAATGTGCACAGGAAGAGAGTTCCACTCTTTTGCTGTCTTGTTAAGAAAAGTAGACGCAAAGTGTTTCGCACGAATCAGTGTTATATCCACAACATAAAGGTGGAATCCAAGTCCGCGTCCAGTAAAGTGATGTCGAAATGGAGAAGGTGCAATCATTTCATGCAATCCTAGTGCACACTTACAGAAGGGTATCCTATAGAAAACCGATAAAAAGGCGACTCTCCTGCGGTGTTCTATAGGCTCTGCAGCTTTTCCTGAAATAAGGCTGTCGCCGGTGAGCATTTTCTCACGTTTCTCTTGGATCCAATGCCGCACTCATATTTGGTAACGAACTAACGAACACTACACTATGTTTAAACTCGAATCAAGTAATGTTGTTGACAACGGTACCTATATCAGTTTTCATAGTTTAGTAAAGACATCTCTTGACTGAAAAACCATATCCTTCGACATCCATGCAGCATAACGGCTTGCATAACTATGCAGGCCGTCATTTCATTGCTTCTATCTTCTATTTAAAGCTAAGATATTTTGATAATTATACTACACGCAAATCTGTACATATTATACCTACTCACAATGTACAGATGGGTCCTCAAAATCAAAAATCTTCACTATAGTCCAAACACGTCCGAGTAAGGCAATACAAGTACCTATATAGCTTTGGTTAGGTGCCAAAAGAACTCTGTAGTCATCCGGCTTGATCCTGACTTAGGCAAAATTTTTTGCTGATTTTATTAGGTGCTCTATCGGTCCATATTTAAATTATTTTTATTCAAATTAATCCCTGCGTTAGTAGGTCTATTAAAAGTCGCTGAAGGTTTTAATTGCTTACCTAACGGCTTTCACGTGAATCGCCATTAAACCAATATTTGATTATATTTACTGCGGCCATTTTAATTAAAAATAATCATTAAGTTAAAATATAAAGTATCAGCCATTATATTAATTGCAGACAACTGGGCAGCCATAACAAATTTTATTAATGTCATTTTCTGTTATGACAACATGACTTTTATCGTAAAATTGACTAATGAAATTGTCGTATTGAAGTACAGTGCGATTCGCATTTTATACCTGTCTCGCTCGCGACTTACGCGATCCAGATAACAACCTTTCAGTTTTCACCCAAACCCGAGTCGCAATCTGAGAGCTCACTGTCTGTACCTAGCTCAATTTTTTTGTACACACAGATCAGTATAATGCAGCTATTTTAAGATATAACCAACATTATTAAGCCATTAGCAGCAACATGAATAACACGAGGAGTGTTCTTATTCTGAATGAGTACGTGCTTAATAAGAATACCTAATGATAAGGAATTTCAAGCTGCATTGTATCCCTTAACCACTTTCTAGTCGATCTTCTTTATGTCCAAGTTGACACTAATTAATAACTTTATCTAAGTACTCCATTTTTAGGGTTCCGGAGTCAACTAGGAACCCTTATAGTTTCGCCATGTCCGTCTGTCCGTCTGTCTGTCTGTCTGTCTGTCTGTCTGTCTATCCGTCCGCGGCTTAGCTTCGTGATCATTAGTACTAGAAAGCTGAAATTTGGTATGAGTATGCATGTATGTATCACGCCGACAAAACGGTAAAATAAAAACAAAAAAAAAATTTATTTTCGGATACCTCCCGTACACTTTTTTCGTTCCAACACTAGTGTGCGGGCTGTCGTTGAATAGGTCTTTTAAAAATAATAGGGGTCTCCGAACATTATTTTTTGATAAAGTCAGCAGTTTTGTAAATATTCGCTCCGAAAATACAAAAAAATAGTGTCGCCCCCCCCTCTAACTTTTCAACCACGGGTCAAAAAATTATGGAAAAATTCATGAAGATGAGGCCTTTTAAGTACTTTCAGTGAAAACTATAATGAATAAAATCGGTCGAGCCGTTTTTGAGTTATCGCAAAAATTCATAATTTTCTTTTAAATTACGTAAGTGCCGCGCGGTGTCCTTATACTTCGAACGTTACACATAGTAGTTAAGTGTCATACTGTATTAAAACATTTCGCTCAATCTGGTGCGTATAATCGATAACTTTCAGAAGGTAATAAGTAAAATTACTGTTACTTTGGCGTTTACGACCGCTTTATAGAGCTTGAAATCTTTCTCGTACTTTATATGTTTCTCGTAATTTTCGTCTATTGTGAAGGATGGGCAACTACGGAACCCTACACTGAGCGTGGCCCGACATGCTCTTGGCCGGTTTTTACTTTTAACGAATACTAACTAAACTTCTGACAGATGTAAAGAGTAGGTAACCTATAAAACGTAGCAGATAATATAAATAAAATTCTAATTCCAAGTACGTTTATTAAAATAAAATAAAGTAAGATTATAGGTCCATAATTCTAAGTCATTAAAATTTGACAATAATAATATTATGTACCTTTACTTTCTTCACCAGCACCACCGTCCAATAATTTGCAAACCGGTTGAAAGTAGGCAAAAATAGCACGAGACAGTCAAAAGAAAAACAGTCTAGATGTCTTTAAAGATATTAAGTATCTTAAAGCAAAGCAAACTGCAACAAGACAACGGTATAAGATATCACGAGTGCAGCCAAACGCAACGGAAGCGCTGCGTCGACGGGAACGCCGCCAACTGCGGCGAACCGCGTGAGACGGACACTTGCCAATCGGAGCGCGTTCTTCGCGTAACGAGTCGTTTGCACTGGAAAATAAGTAATTCAGTTTAACAATGCATAGTTAATGCATAGTTGGTTTATGATAAAAAAAGTTGTCATAGGTAATCAAAAAACATACTGAATGAAAGAATTTATAAAAAATATTTTTTTTTAGATAATTTAGTAAGTAGGTTTTGGCAACGTTTGTGTTAGAAAGATAGAAAAAGCTGGTGTAATAGGAAGATACAACTACTTACAATAAAACTAAACTAAACTAGAACACAATAAAGTTAAATTAAATCTAAAAATGGCCCCTGCGACATAGTGCCTAAGATGCTGGCGGCGTTTCCTCGCTGAATCACCAAACTGATTCCTTGAGCGAGGAAACCACCAGCTACATCTGTTTTCATTTATTTGGGTAAACAAACAGCTATACTCACAGTCACGTCTCAGTGAAACTAGCACACAAATTGCAGTTTTCGCCTCACGGGCACCAGTGAACAGATCCTGAGTCGCACGACCCAAAAGCGCATGCAAGAACAAAGCCTTTGCGGTCCACAACACTATACCTATCGAGTGGCTGGTGAGAACTCCTCTCTCAATTTCGTTGTCATACTGAAACAAAAAAGTTACGAGTTGTTATTCGTTTGATTGGTTAATTCGATCCTCAATAAACATCGGAATTATCTACGAATCACTGCCAAGAAAATATGCAATCAAAATATGCAAGATTTCTAGTGAATTTATATTTGTTATTTAAGGTATAGTCTGATAAAGCTAAATCTGCCGAGTGGAAAATATTCTGGAATCTCCAGCAAAACCTTCAAGTTTCGTAATAATTCGCTTAGTTGATCACAAAATATTGGATTATTTTCGTATTTTAAAGGAAAAAGGAATTAAACATTAGTTGCACACACTCGAACACAATAATACAAACTAAAGTAAATAGAAATTGAAGCCGTAGGTAATCAAAAAGGTCCAGGCCCAATATGTGCTACTGCCCGCGTGTTGCAACGGTGACATGTATTTCCAACTAATAAGTAAGTAGGTTGTTTATGATTTCTGTGCTAAATAATAAGTCGATACCGAAGTTTACACTCGTACTAATTACAATTATTTTGCCCATGAAATTTAAACCACAAAGAGTTGTCCACTAATGTCCTAATTGCAACCACTTTTTTCCAAAACGATTGTGCTCTCAGGTATCGAAGTATTCAGAACAACTCACCTCTGCTTGTTTTATCCACAAGATAAGAACTCCGATGTATACTAATGATTGCGTAAAAAGGGTAAATGCGTGAAAGAATATCTGAAAACCACAGGATTCTGCAATTAATTTGTAAGAATAATTTTAAACCTAAGTAAGCTTAGTGAATTTTGTCTATCGGAATCTTATACATATATGTTTCAGCATCAGTAGATATTGAGTAATATTTGACGACCTACCGTAAATTTAAACGCGGACTTCATGATAATTACACTTTCCACTAAAATATTAAAAACAACAAAAAGTATTCTAGCTTCATCACTGCCATCATCTGCATTTACTTCGCTTACTTCTATAACATCATAATGGTCTGGTTCGCTTGTAACGTCGAAGTTTATTTCAGTTATATGTCTATCAACGTTTATATTTACATTACGACTGTTAATAATTGTCGTTGCTGGAATTTTATGTGCAACTTTAGACCATATTTGAATTTTATCCGATAAAAATCTGATTACGAAAATTATGAATAACAAGTCAAGGTCTATAATGATAGTGAGAAACAGAAATATAGCTCGAGGATAATTCCAGAATGGATCCAATACAAGTTTAGGAATGATCACTCCAATGTACATGTAAATCAAAATTCCACATGAAATCTTCAATTTTCTTCGCAAAGGTTTAGAAGATCTCTGATGTCTTTCAAAACAGAAAACCTCTTGAAGTTTTCTGATCAACACGACGTAGGTTTTACTTAAAGCCATATTATTACAACTAATAACGATAAATTGAAATAAATGTAGACCGTATATAAAAAAATAATAGATTTTTAAGGAAAATACTTTAAATTCTGTTAATTGAAGTGTTGTATAGAATAGATAGATCAGAACACAATTTGCACTTAAAGTGAGAACCATTTCTTTGAGGGCTATTGGTAAAACTGTTTTATCATCATAAGAGTATTTTCGAGCACAAAATATGGTACTTAAAAAGTAAAGGGGTTTAAGTATTTCGAGCAATTCCTTATAAGGATCCATGTGTAGAATTGCTTAGTGATATTATTCGGTTTTTACGTCAATGTTCTAAAAACTTTTTAAATTACTAAACATCGAGTAGCGCAACTAATGGGCAGGTTATTGGATTACTTTCTAACTAATATTCAAAGTGCGAATAATATTGAGACAACAGTAAACGTAATCATGTGATTGCTTGCCGTCTGTGTTATTAATATTTGTTTAGGTATTAAAGTAATGGTAAACAGTATACAATTAAATTAAAATGCAACCTTAAGTCCCTTAATTTTTGTTTATTAAAAAAGTAAAAGGTAGAGCTAAAGAACTAAAATCCAAAATAAATTAAATATAGCTAAATTAAGAAACTGTGCCCCCCGTATTTCCTCGCTGGATCGCAATGCTGATGCGTTATGCGAGGAAGCTACCAGCTATGCGGTCACAAACGTTTTAAGATGTGTTAAATAGTGTTCATGATTAGCACTATTCAGTGATAAAACTAGGGCCTCCTTGGGGTTTTGTAAACATTTACACCGTGAACTATAACGGTGTTGTAAATGTTTACAAAACCCCAAGGAGGCCCTAGTTTTATCACTGATCATGGGCGTCGCCAAGGGGGGCAGGTGGGGGCAGCTGCCCCCCCCCCCCCCCCCCCCCCCCCACCTAGAGATCCAAAAATATCTCCAGTCACTTGACTTGACTGATAGATCATTCTTGCACAACGTATCTCAAATAAATTCAGTACTAGGCCAGGTCAGGGGCTAAAAGAAGATGGTTGGGCTACCGTCAGTAAAGCCCACTGAAAGTGACTCTACCAAAGGAGTGACGACGTGTCTCACACTGACAGGTTACACTTTGTAGAGAGTACCGAAGAAGAACAAGTCTATAAAACATAGGTACTAAAATAAAAAATAATAGAACTACTCTAGTGGCTCTGTGAGCTGAAGACCTCGCGAGTTTGTTCCGAAATTACTGAAATTTATATTTTTTTACGTTTCCAGTTCCCTTATTACTACCCGTCATTTTGACAATAAATACAACTGGTAGGCGAGAACATACGAAAGAATGTTTGGCCAAGTTCTAAAGGAGATGCTTCACTCGCTCATTTGATGAAGCTCTGTGATTTTAACGGCGGTCTCTCGGGCAACCTCAAGTCTTTACTCGTCGCGTCCAGTGGATCTTCGGCTCGTGGCAAGATCTCTCGGTTCCGTGACTCGTGATTTTCCGCACTTGCATCAAAATGTACATATTGAATGATTGTCTTTCAATTTACGTTACTGCTAACGAAAATTTTCGCGCTCGCTGCGCTTGCGTTCATTTTCATCTGGATTTATTTTGACCGTTCCTCTTGAAAAATGTCCCCTTCCAAAAAATTGTCGCGCTCGCTACGCTCGCGTTTTATTTGTCTATACGTATTATTAACCGTCCCCTTCCAAAAAATGTCGCGCTCGCTACGCTCGCGTTTGATCTGACTATAAGTATTATTAACCGTATGTATGTATGTATGTAAACGCTTTATTGTACACAACAACTGGTTATAAATACATTGATAACAAATGAAATATGTACAAAGGCGAACTTATCCCTATTAGGGATCTCTTCCAGTTAACCTTTGAGCAATTGAAGGAATGGGTATTCGAAGAAAATAGGCAAACTACACTGCGTACAACCAAGATATCTATATTATACTTAATAAAACTATGATAAGTACATTAACTAAGTAAGTAATAATACACATATATTTATACTATTTATAAGATATATTATATATATATATATATACATCTACATATAAGACATATAAATGCGTAAATAAATATAGTATTCAATGAATTCACACGTCATCGGACAGCCACAATTTCTTCAAGTTAATCTTAAGTGATGCAACAGATGGAGACTTCTTAACCGTCCCCTTCCAAAAAATGTCGCGCTCGCTACGCTCGCGTTTCCATATCTGTACATTATGATTATGACTGAAAACCGGAATCCACTTCTATTTTTACGTGCTTGCCTGCTTGGTGAAGCTTCCTATCCTCTAGCAAGGCTGTACCTTCCTTCCTTTTCCTCATTCTGCATTTATATCAACTTGCCCCCCTGGACCTTCGGCTGGCGACGCCCTTGTCACTGATTTATTCTATAAACATTACATACTTAGCTCTCGCGGTGATAAGTCAGCTCTGTAGTTGAAGTATAAAAGTGTTGTGAAACGCTTTTTAGTACCTACTAAAATAGTGCTATCAGCAACTATCATGTCACTAATTTGCACTATAAAATTAACCGAAACATCTATTTTTAGTGTTGCTGAACTGCACTGTAAATGATTCCAGTATTTTTTCGTCACACTGTTTGCCATTTTATTCTGTTGATATGTCGTGATTAAAATAAGATCGATAAGTTACTTGGGCCATTTTTTCTAAAGTTGTACACCCCACTTTTTTTTTCGATATTTTGGGTATTTTCTACTCAGAATATTCACTGTCCCAAAATATTCATACATTTTTTGTTTTTCCATTCCGTTATCGCTGTAGGTAAGTTATATGTTATATGGAAATGGTAACGGAATGGAACGGAAAAACAGTGGGATAGTTTTTTTAACTAAATATCGAAAATAAAATAAAAACTTTAGAAAAAATGGTCCACTTATGCTTTATGGTATGCTTCATTGATACTTAACGTAACGTGTAATCATAAGGATATAAACACTTTCGAAAATAATTGTATTGATAAAACCATTATGCTGATTTCAAATTTCACAATGCGCCCTCATAAAAGTTGTTTCAATCAGCGTGCGCGCGTGTGAGTGTGTGTGTGTGTGTGTGTGTGTGTGTGTGTGTGTGTGTGCGTGTGTGTGTGTGTGTGTGTGTGTGTGTGTGTGTGTGTGTGTGTGTGTGTGTGTGTGTGTGTGTGTGCGCGTGCGTGAGTGTGTGTGCGTGTATGTGCGTGTGTTTGTATGTATTTGTGTGTGTGGGTGGGTGTGTGTTCGCGTATGCGTGTGAATGTGTGTGTTATTATAATAAAAACTCTGTTTCATCGTAAGATAAGGTATTAAGCCAAGTTGTGATTACTCTCTTGCAGTCGTAGTAAGCTTTCGAGTAAATGTCCAGTTGTTTGTTCAGTTTGTTGTAAATGTGTGAAGATTTTGAGGAAAACTGTCTGCGAGCAAATGAGGTCCTAGTTTTTACATGTTCTGCTACAACTGCTTATTTTGTTCTGTTTTTATAATTTGTGTTATAGGGTAGTGTTTTATGTTTTTTAATGTAATATGTAGAATATATAATTTTCTAACCGATAGGAGATTACTGATCATGTAACTCTACATGATCAACTGGTCAGTAGAAAATTTACTTTTTTTGAAATACATGACCTTGATTAATGCACGTTGAGCTCATTCAAGCTCAATAATAAAACGGCTCTTTGCTGACCCTCCCCAAAAGGACATAAAGTAGACTAGGACAGATTGACTAGTGATATAATTTATAAAAAAAAAAATGCTACACAGATCTAATTAGTCCATTCATAAATTATTTAAACGCTTTTATCTCACGTTTTAGTCTCGTAACAGTAACAAAACTCACTTAATGAGCTATTTAGAATTTAAGTTATTTAGCTACTGCACAAGGAGTCGCTAATAGTACCTACTAATTAGTACTATAGAAAAGTTTTCATCACTTTTACAGAACTAGCCCCATAGCGATGTTGAGGAAACTTTTAAGAAGCTAAAACGTCACGTAATGGTGTACGGAATACTTTTATAATGCAAACTGATCCTGTAATAATGTTTTCAATACTGCTACAGTGCCAGTTCTGTAAAAAATATTTTGAGGCAGTGTCAGTAAGTTCATCTACAGTACTAAATAGTACTATAGTAATCGTATTTATTAAAGTGCAACACTTTAAACATTCTTTTGTATACAAGTCCTGTAAGATTTCTAAGAGCTAAAATATAGAACATAATTGCTCTTTAATTTATAGAATTTAAGCGCTCAATTATCACTGTTTGGTGACAAAACGCCTTGGTTAAAGATTATTGTTACTTGGGTTCCCAGGTCTGTTAGTACCACATTTTGTTACTTGGGCAGTAGACCCAATGAGCCTTCGCTAAGTTCTTTCAAAAGTTTTTAGGCGCTGGGACCCCACGGACCTAAGGTCTCGACCAAAAGGAACAAAATTATCCCCCTATGTGCCCCTACATACATACTTATTCATATTTAATATTTCGGCCGCCAAAAAAGACAATACTTATAGTATTTAAATCCTCGTCTAGTGTCCGTAGGTCCCGTAACACAAGCTTTCTAGAGGTTGTCAGTTTTTTTTTAAAGGAAGGCGAATTGCAGCAGCACAACGGTGTAAGCAGCCACTTGCTGCAACAGCTTAAGCGGCAACGCAGCGCGCACTGCAAACAGGCCGCCTGCGTGCAGCCCGCGTGCAGTACTCCCACACACAGACACACGAATCACGTTCTTGCAAAGCCGACGCACTTCGACTGAAAAAAAAGTACACAAAATAACACTCTTTTATTATTTCATCTTCATTAATTTAAAATTCAAAAGGTTACATTTTTTGCAGCAGGCAAGAATTGCAATAAGTTTCCTGAATATGAAATTCATTTCCAGATTCCTGTCCTGTTTGGCTTCCTCAGGGAGTACATGCATGTTCGAAAAAATACAAAATATCAATAAGTACATTTTGCTTTCAAATATTACTTATCAACGTGTAAAAACTACAAAACTATTAATTACGCTTAATAAATATATACCGTAATTATCGTCTGCTTGGCACGGTTGCAGCATCACGGCACATGTAGCACTGATATCCCGAACGATCAGATAGAACTGCTGGCACGCGGCGCTAAGACAGCAAAGCAGTATAAAGTTCTTCGCCATCCACAAGTTGGTCAGAAAGATAATATACAAACCGTACACCTGAAAATGAAGAAGAATAAACATTGATGTTAAGGCTGCGTCTCCACTGGAGCAGAACTGTGTAAAATTAAACAATCATATTCCTTCAAACGCATGCTTTTGGGCATCAAAAAGACTTAGACTGATTGATTTCACTTTCTCCGCTTCGCTTCAGTGTACAGAAAGCCTGATGCGATAATTTGTGGGCTGTGGGCTCCACAAGGAGCTACAGGCATGCAACAGGGGAACCCAAGTAAATTAGAGTTATAATGGCTGTCTGGGCTGTCTGTTTGCTATCCGGGAAAGGCTTTGGCTCATGGGCACTCCACCGAAGAGTATTATTTAAGTGTAGTCTAGTCTTTAGTGTGTGATATTAATTATTACTGGTACTGATAAAGGGTTTTTGATGTTTTTGTAGTGGCCTATAATACATCATTATTAGATTATGTCAATATGATATCTATTATAGCTATATATGGGCCGCTCCTTGCCACTGACAGACGGACAGACACACAGAAACACACGTTAACCTTATAGCCCCTCTTATTAAAAATTATAATTATTGTGCGATCTTACCGAGATTCTCTCAAAAAAGTGTGTCACCATGTTTG
The DNA here is from genome assembly GCA_947623375.1 of Apotomis capreana. NCBI lineage: Eukaryota > Metazoa > Arthropoda > Insecta > Lepidoptera > Tortricidae > Apotomis > Apotomis capreana. The sequence goes on from OX392518.1 coordinate 12,117,831, forward strand.
ATATTAAATACAGCTCCACAACCAATAGAGGGCGAAAAAACAATTCCACTACCAGGTAAAGAATCTGAAAACAAAAATTAGTGTTAATAAGTACCAGGCCTGCAACTGCAACTTCGTCCTCGTATTATTTTTCTTTACCGTAGTCGGATTAAAAATATCCGATACCTATGTTTGGATGTCCAGCTATCCCTGTACTAAAATTGCTTCAAATTCTTTCAGCCGTTTCGGCGTAATGTGAGAACAAGAACATAATGACCGCCCATACAAAACAAAACACGATCCTGAATAGCGCCAACTCTCCAAAGAAAACTGACTTTCACAAATCTAGACCTGTAAAATTTGAAGTCAAGCTTATTGCAAGCCTTATTGCAAAATGAACTTCTTGCACATATCGTTGCTTATCAAGAACAAGGGCACAATCCGAAATGTGCCGTTATTCAATTAAAAACTATTTTTCAACAATTTAAGGTTTATAATCAAATAACGTCACAGTTCCAATTGTGCCGTTGATCTTGATAATCATCGATATTACGTCAACTGTGTGTGCGGAAAACGAGAATCCATACTAATATTATAAATGCGAAAGTGTGTCTGTCTGTCTGTTACCTCTTCACGCTTAAACCGCTGAACCGACTTAGATGAAATTTGGTATGGAGATAGTTTGAGACCCGGGAAAGGACATAGGATACTTTTCATCCCGAATAAATTTAGTGTTCCCGTGGGATGAGCGGGTAACACCGCGGGGCACAGCTAGTATTTAATAATTTCTTACCGATGCCTGAAATACTGATTTACATAGTCGAAAAGCTTCCATTATATCTAAGTATATATTAAATAACTTCTTTCTCTGCTCATACGATTCCTTAGACGTCCACTTCAACTCGTGGTTTGTGTCTAAACAGATCATTCCAAAATGTTCCAGTTTTTTCTTCCATAACTTTAATTGATACACCAAAAACATAATCAGTCGTATACCAAGCACAACATTAACATCAAAATAAAAAACTGATAGCTTCTGTAATACATCAATATACGGTGTGTACATGAGCATAGCTTCGTTTATGATGAAAAAACTATATCCGGTAAACGCTAATATAAGGTAGATCCAATTTTTCCTCCGAATTTGTAATATTCCACTGTTGTCTCGCAATCCAGTGAATACACGATGCAGTTTCAATATTAATTCCACGTTATTTACGTTGTTTACGATATTTAAAATGGCTAAGACAACACTGAAGATACCGTAAAATGCTGATTCGAATGACCATGTTAATAAAAGGAGTTTTCTGAAATCTGGATGTTGTTGATTCAAATAAACGTTCAATAATCGAGCAATGTTAACAGCAATAACCAAAACAGCTCCCAGAACACATAATGAGTGATCCACCAAATTATTAGGAGTTACGAATCCATACAGTATCTTAAATTTACACTGCAAATATAGAGCTTGCATAAGATTGAGTGGAACCAACATCATTTGAAAATCTTTATCCAAACAATTATTAAGCAAACACTCATTAGGCATATTTTTCATCTTCGATAATTAAAATACGATCACGAGGCAGGCGGAGATAGGCCAATAAGTTTTTTGCCCGCGGAAAGGGAACTTTCAACTGTGAAATAAAAATATGGTTTGAGTCAAAACTGATAATCTATGTTTTATTTCAGTTTTTCATTGACCTCATACAGCACTTTACATAATTAATTGGTATTTCTATTTACTTCCGTAAGTTTTAACATGCTTTTAATTTGAAGACAACGGCACTTAAGTCAAATTAATGAATATATTCATTAATTTGTCTTATTAATTTGGTTGGTTGAGTGATATCATCAAGAATTAATCATGTATACCTACCTCGTAATTAGAAATGGATCTTAAGGAAGCCGAGTTGTATGCGAGTACGGTGCAAGATCGTGTTAATTGTAGAATGGGGACAAGGAAGACCGATTAAAATCTCCTGGATCTGTATTAAAAAAATGAATCTTACAACGGAAACAAGAACGCTGATGAATATATTTTTTAGTAACCTAACAAGTAGCTGACAATGACAATAAAATTGGGAACATGAAACAAAAATAATACATTGTATCAATCAAATCAGATCTTCATACGAAACATTATGTCTCATACAAAGCAATGTAATTAGGACGATAAAAACTTCAGAAATGGGAGTCAAAGTGAATAGACATAGAAACTCAAGCAGACGACGTCACTAATGTGAAGTGTAGGTACCAAAAACGTAATAATTTTGCGATGTAGTTCTTAAAATACTGCGTTAAGTATATACCTAACTGAATGCATCTTCCTTATTGACGAAGTGAAATTGATGGTAGACATAGTTTTAAGTATGTACCTCTAAATTGTAAAGGAATTTCAACATGTTCTGTTGAAATTTCAAAATCAACAGAAAAGATAGCAACCAAAGTGATTCAAAAGAAACATCCATAAAATATCGTAGGTAAATGCTACTTGTCGAAAAAACATAGGGTGAGGCTCAGGAATGTTTCAGACACCTTTCCTCGGGTATCGTTTATATGGTGTTATACATTAATTTCAAGTCAGATCGACTTCATTAGTGAGATCACAATAGGACAACTTTGTGTATTACTTCACAAAGTTGTACTTGTTTACTTCAAAAACAGTCAATATTCGAAAAAAATGATAAAAAATTAAATGCACTTCATTTCAATTAAAATCATTAAACTTAAAAATATTTTTATTTGAAAATATTATATTCAAAGTACGGTCATTCCATATTCACAGTTTTACAATACAAATGAAAACACTTATAGGAACGCGAACTGTAGCAAAACAACGGTGTAAGCAGTGACTTGCTGCAGCAGTTGAACGGGCAACGCCGCGCGCACTGCAACCACGCCGCCTGCGTGCAGTCCCTGCGCAGTACTCCCACACATAGACACGCGAGCAACGTCCTTGCATAAGCGACGCACTTCAACTGAAATGTTTAAATAATACAGTAGTTCATATATTATTGCACTTCATCCTACTTCGGTTATTTTCATAGAATCATGTTAATATGGTATTCTAATTTGGGGCAAAATGGCTGACATTCAGACTACAAAAAGGATGGGACAGAAGGATTCTCATGAAAATATGGAGTTATTTAGCCTTAGTGCTATAATTTTGTAAAAGAAATCATGCTATTCGTAACCGTCATTTCACATTCCGATGTCCTAGCAAGTGAGAGGGAGCTATTGTATTTGACAGTGTTGAAAACTTCAAGACCTACGTACTGTAACTGATGTCTGTTCCACACGGTTGAAGCATCAGAGCACATGTAGCATTAATATCCCCGATCGCCAGATAAAACTGCTGGCACACCGCGCTGAGGCAGCAGAGTAATGCAAAGTTCTTCACAATCCACAAGCTGGTCAGAAGTACAATAAACAAATGATACGCCTGAAAAAATATTTAAGAATTGAAAAGAGTGAGATGGTTTCTTTGGTATCTCGCAAAGGAATCAGTAAGTAGTGTCCTCGTTTTATAAAAATTGTATCTACATGTCGTAATCGGCAATTTAGTAACCATTATCCCATCAAAAACATAAATGTTAAATGAAAGCCAAGTTCAATATCGCGTGCAACGACAAAAGAATTGAGATCTATTTGGGTGCCAAGTTCTTTGCCCTAAAATTTTTAGTTATCTTATCTTATCTTATTGGGAAGGGGTCCTTGCGGATACACTTCGACCCAATGGGATCTTTTGTGTAATTACCCCCATCGCGCCTACTCAAAGGATTGTTCCACCACCTTCATATATCGGATGATGGAACCAGTTGGTAGTGCCTGGAATTCCTTCGGTTCTGGGTAACCAATACCGAATTCCTTCATTCTGAGTCTGGCGAGGGCATGACATCCACACAGTATGTGCTTCATTGTCTCTGCCTCCTCGCCACACATTCTACAATCTGTATTGTCAGACAGTCCCAACTTGGCCAATAGTCCTTTGACCCCAAAGTGACCGGTAAACACCCCCGTTATGATTCGGAGCTGTCTTTTGCTGTATTCCCATAATTTCTTGGTCCAGCCTGATTCTATACATTCCATGAATAGCTTTGAGTGCCTCAAGCCTGCCATTTTCCTCCACTCTTGTTGGTGCTGGTTTTTGGCATAGTCCTTGATGGCTGTTGCTATGGTTCCCTGCGAGAGACCCACACATGGTTCAGGTCCTATGAAACTTGTCGCAGACCCTTTTCTAGCAAGTTCATCTGCAATTTCATTACCGATGAAGCCTTCATGCCCTGAGATCCATACCAGTTGCACCTTATTGTGCCTTCCAAGCTTGTTCAAAGCTAGGACGCCATTATACACAAGTCTAGAATCCACTTTAGGCGCACCTAGCGCTTTAAGTGCCGCTTGACTGTCACTGAGTATGTAGATGTGCTTCCCTCTGGTAAGTCTATCTATGTTCTCCTGGGCACAGGCGATTATAGCGTATGTCTCCGCTTGGAAGACAGTCGCATAACCTCCCATACTTGTACTTGCATTGAAGTCGTTTGCATGAATGCCTGCTCCCGTACCTGATCCCATTTTTGATCCATCAGTGTACCAAATAATGTCCTCACCATCCGCTGTAGGTGGCTCGCAACCCTCGGCACATTCCGCCCTCGTTGGAACTTGTACCTTGAAGTTCCTATTGAATACAAACTTAGGCTGCATTTTATCGCAGCTCATGGTTGTTATTCTGTCAAGAAAATTGTTGCTTTCCATGTTAGTGTGCTTAGTCTTCGGCGTGCAATAACTCCACAGGTCCATTGTTTTTAACCTGTGCAGCGATTTGCGCGCTTCGGACTGTATCACTATATGTAGCGGTGGTAGATCTAGCAATATTTCTAGCGCCGCGGTTGGCGTAGTTCTAAACGCCCCTGTTATAGCCATGCACGCCGTTCTTTGCACCTTCGTCAAGGCGTCTCTGCATGTGCTCCTCAACGTCCTTGGCCACCATACGAGGCTGCCATATAGGATGATCGGTCGTACCATCATGGTATAAATCCACTTTAGTACCTTTGGGCTTAATCCCCACGTCTTACCATACGCTGATCTACACATCCCAAATACTCTGAGAGCCTTTGTTATGGTGTGATCGACATGCTTTTTCCAATTGAGTTCCTTATCTAGTATGACACCAAGATATTTCACCTCACTGGACATTTCGAGTACCTGTCCATACAGTTTTAGTTCCTGCATGTTTTTAAGAATCCTCTTTCTCGTGAATGGTATTACCACTGTTTTGCCTGGGTTAATGGATAGTTGGTGATTGTTACACCATTTCTCCACTTTCCTCAGTGCTTCACTCATAATTACTGATACCGTACTGGGAAATTTCCCATTTACGAGAATCACCAGATCATCTGCATATCCTACCGTATAGATAGGACCACTGTTGAGTTCCTCCATTAGGGAGTTTACCACCAGACTCCATAGAGTAGGTGAGAGTACTCCTCCCTGGGGACACCCTTTTGTAGCCGTAGCTAGTATTTCATCTCCCATCAGAGACGACTTTATTAGCCTGGCGTTTAACATGTTGCCTATCCATTTGCAGATGGTCGGTTCTATGCCATGTCTTGCAGCTGCTTCACTGATAGCTTGGTACGTGGTGCGATCAAACGCTCCTTCCACGTCTAGAAAAGCCGCCAGGCATAGTTCCTGATTTTCTATGGCCCGTTCGGCTCTGGTTGCTACCAGGTGCAACGCGGTATCGGTTGACTTTCCAGGTTGGTACGCACATTGTAGTTTGTGCAACGGACGTCTTTTTAATGGACCATCCCTTATATGTCTGTCCACCAATTTTTCCAATGTTTAGCATAGGCAATAGGTTACCGTAAATATAAACCGTAATGGGCCAGACGGTCCGTTGGACTTATTTACGGTACTATGAAACGGCCAAGCCATACTTTTGAAACCAAGGTGTAGGGTTAGTAAAGTCAGGGCTTAGGGGCTTGGCTTTTGCTGGGATCTGATAACTTTTTACAGCGAAAGCGTTAAGAGCATGTGAGTCTTGGCCGCCAATTTTACATGAAATGTTTTGGTAGGATCTCATTTCTTTTTGTAAGGTGCCCTAGTTTTTTTTATTTTTTTGGGCAGTAGCGTGTCTTGAGCATCAATCTTCTGAGCTCTATCTTTGCCTATTTTTCTTGTTGATATCATTTCCTCTTACGCATTCATCTTACGCTTAAATCTGCTTAAGATGGAAATAAAAATCATTGATTCAACAATCAAAAATATAAAATTCCACGTGTTAATTGCGCTGCATTTATTATTGCATTTTGGTAGGTCTATAAAGAAATATTTAAAATACGAAGTCAAAGTGTAGATACAAAAGTAGTAATAATTGTGTATTTAAGAAATACTTACGTTTAGCCCCATATATAATATACACTTTTATCCCCTATTATGGGAATCCCATACAAACTTCCATCCCCTAATTTAAAGGGTGATTTTCTAAAAATCCTACAATATTATGTGTTTTATTTATAACAAGGAGTCCCTATATTAATTTTCAGACCTCTAGTATCAAAATTTGTAGAAGTCTCATACAAACTTCCATCCCCCAGTTTAAGGGGTTAGGGGGTAAAAGTTCCAAGTTTTAGAATTATTTTGTTGTTTGTGTACCAATACTAGCTTACATACCAAATTTCAGCTTTCTAGGTCATCGGGAAGTACCCCAGAGGTTCTGATACGTCAGTGTATAAGTGAGTGGCAAAATCGGCGTATTTTAGGTATCAATAAAACCTAAAGTATAAAAGCTAGATCAATGAAATTAAGTACATTTTATATGTTCCCTAACAGCATCTTAACCTGTGAATTTGGGCGCTCTGGTGTTAACTGGGACGAAACTATGAGGGTTTGAAAATGAGACGAAACGGTTCGAGAAAAGGTAGGTAGTGCCCCGCCTCTTTTTTTTTCGTCTTGGCGGGGGCACTACCGTGCCCCCAGATAATATTTTCTTCGGTTTCCGCGACTGTCACACATACATTAGGTATATGTAATATTTGCCAATGTGTATCACATATAAGTTTGTTTACGATTTATCTTTCTCATTTTACAATTGTGAAGCATCTATATAATACGACTAGCTGTGCCCCGCGGTGTTACCCGCTCATCCCACGGGAACACTGAATTTATTCGGGCTGAAAAGTATCATATGTCCTTTCCCGGGTCTCAAACTATCTCCATACCAAATTTCATATAAGTCGGTTCAGCGGTTTAAGCGTGAAGAGGTAACAGGCAGACAGACACACTTTCGTATTGAAAAACCAGAACGGGATAAGAAACTAAAGAAGAAGCGAGATGGCGCCTTACAAAATTTCAAGAACTTGGTGGACACGTTTCTATTATACAACGCATGTATCATGAGATAAAGCTATTCAAATGTATTGTCGAGACTTGCGAATAGATCAAGAGCATAAAATCTACAGCTTTGGGAAAGTCGCTAGAATATCCAAAATTATACATGCCAGGGAATTTAGGAGTGAGACATGTCTGTCGTAAATTTTCCCAAAATTTTGGATCAGCTTACCAAAAATTAGTATTCAAATTTTTTTTGTACATGATCTGGGCTATCCTTATCGCAAGTTTCATCTAAATCCGAATTACGGGGTATGTGATACTGAGTGTTTAACATCCCTTCCTCGTGACGAGCTTTCACATTCATTGGATAATAGGACACTTTAGGCTAATATACTACAATGAATACCTACAGGAACGGCATGATACAAAGATCTTATTTCATACCTCGGAGTAACCTTTCAGGTAAAAAGGATTAAAAGATGCTGAGTATCTTACCGAGATTTGGTTAAAAAAGCTCATCACCATGTTTGCTGTTAGAAAACTTTCGACAACCAGTAAAGGGCGAAAAAACAGTTCCATCACCAGGTAAAGAATCTGGAAACGATAAATTTATTCGAATGGTAGTTATTAAGTTTTTAGCGAAAATTTTAAGCCATATTGAATAAATGAACTTCTACATAAACGTCAACTATTCAAATTTAGTCTAAAGGCCAATGTCACTCATTAGAACTTCAATCCAGCTACAGAATGCTTTTGGTTTGAAGTTTTGACACAGTTACACCAACTGCATCAGAACTGCCCTCGAACTGCCCAACAGTTCGGTTTGACGTCGTAACCGAACTAATGAGACTAAAAGTGTTGCAGTAGTTCGGCCCCGGACTATTTAACCGAACTAATAACTAAAGGGCCATTTGCAGCTGGATTGCAGTACAAATCGTCTGTATCGGTCGGAACAGGTGCGAACTCCTTGATTCGCCACCATCATCTTGATGATGTCACAAAGTAGCATTGTTGTCAATTTTTTATAGGAATCTTTGAGTTTAATCGGAGACCAGCATTGTAATTCACCTAGCAAGATTTGACCCTAACAAACTAATACAGCTATTTTTCTACTAGGTTTTTGATAACTCGTAGATTGTACCCTGCATATAACAGTGGCAAAACATAAAGATATAAAACTGACATAATTACCATTAAAAGTAATATTAACGCATCTACATAAAAAAACGAGAGTATTAATATTTTCTTACCGATGCCTGATAAACAGTTTTGCATAAATCAAAAGCTTCTATTATATCCAAATATATGCTTAATAACTTCTTCCTTTGCTTTTGAGATTCATTCCTCGTCCATTTGAACTCCTGATTTGTCTCCAAACCGATCATTCCGAAACCCTCCAGCTTTCGCTTCCATAAATTTAAATGGTACACCAAAAACATAATTGTTTGTATACCAAGCAGAATATTGACTTCAAAATAAATGAATGATACCATTAGAATTATATCGATATAAGATGTTTGCAAGAACAACATTTCATTTGTGATGAAAAACCCATATACAATAAACGCAACTGTAAGGAAGATCCAGTTTATTTTACGAATTTTAGATATCTCACTATCATCACGAAATTCCGTGTACACTCGATGTAGTATCAATATTAGTTTAACGTTATTTCCATTGTTAACAATGTTCACAACAGTTATTACAACGCTGAAGATACCATAAAATGCTAGATCAAAAATACTTATTAATATGAAGAGTTTTTTGAACCCTTGATATTGATGATTGAAATAAATGTACAAGAATCGAATAATGTTAACAGCGATGACCAAAATAGCTCCCAGAACACATAGTAAATGATTCAGTAAATTATTAGGAGTTACGAATCCATGAAGTATCTTGAATTTATTCTGTAAGAATAGAGCTTGCATGAGATTGACAGGAACCAGCATCGTTTGAAATTCTTTATCCAAACAGTTATTAAGCAAACACTCATTTGGTATATGTTTCATCTTCCTAGATAATGAACTTCAAGTGTGGAATATAATAACGGTATGAGTCAAAGCAGGTGTATACTGTATTATTGTATTTTTTGATTGAGCATTGATGGCTTCCAATGATTAATATTTAGACTTATACGTTTGGACATGCTTTTAATTTGAAACGCCACTTAAGAATAATTTAATTAACGTTATATATTTATTTTGTTATTTTAGTGTGATGTATTGTTTGTTGTTGAAGGAGGATGGCTTATTGCGTAGGTGAACTTATCAGTCGTATTAAATTTTGATATGATGGGTCTACACAGTCTACAGCAATTATTGAATTCCTATAATTTCCAACGTTATAATTTAATTTCTTGCCTTCAGTTCGTGGACATTCCTATTTGTCCAAAAAATAAATCGAGGGCATCTGGCAATTTTTTTTTCAACAGGGGACCCACGCGCGGTCTGTTTTCTCGCGCAAAGGCTTTCCATAGCCATACAGCGTGGTAATGCTGCCTGCGTCATGCGCACCCTACTGAGAGGTCTTAGTTAGGGGATGCAAAAACCGACCGTTTATCATAGTTATGTTTCTTCTGTTCTACGCTATGGGTTGATATTGTGGGGAAATTCAACTAGTATACAGCGGATATTTGTCGCGCAGAAAAAGTGTATCAGGGCGTTAGGGGGAAAAAAACCATCAGAAACATGTAAGCCATTATTCAAAAAGTATAACATCCTGACAGTACCAAGCTTATATATTTTAGAAGTTTGCAAATTTGTAAAAAAAAATCCGGAACTGTTCATTAAGAAATGCAATGCCTGAAAACGTAAAATTACGCATAAGTGTTTAATTGTACCTGAAAACCGATTACAGCTCGGAAAGAAAAACTGTTATCATATTTCAATAAAGATTTACAATCTGCTTCATCGCTTGGACTGAACTCCCTTATAATAAATTTATATCTAAGCTGAAAAAGTTTCTGCTTTATGAATGCTTTTATTCCTTGAATGATTATTTCTTTGAAATGACATGTAATGACAGTGTTTTATTGTAATTTAATTCTAAATATTTGTTTTGCTTCAATTGTAGTGTATAATTTCAATCGTTTGTACTTATTATTCTGTATCTTTTATTTTGATTTTGACATTTCCTTATTCATTATTAAATTTTAATTAAGTGTAACTATAATTTGTATTGTAATATGTTTTAATCTGCGATGGTACATTGAATGGATTTATTTATGTGTTATTTAATTTGTGCTAAACATGTAGCTATATAATCTATATATATAAAAGAAGAAGTCCTGACTGACTCATCAACGCACAGCCCAAACTACTAATGTTAGAGAGTTGATTTTTGCACAGTAGGTTACTTTTATAACGTGGGCTAGAGATAAGAAGGGATTTTTGGAAATACCTCCCCTAAGAGGGTTAAATAGGGGTGCAAAGTTTGTATGGGGTAAACTTTTTTTTTGGAGTTAGAGACTTGAAACTTTGTAGAATGATTACTTATTCAAAAACATAAAAAGTACTTTCAGCGTTTTAGAAAATTTCACCCCTAAGGGGTTAAAAAGGGGTGCAATGTTTATATGGGAGAAACTTTATTTTTTGAACTAGAGACTTGAAACTTTGTAGATAGCTTACTTAATCAAATACAAAAAAAGTAATTTCAGCGTTTTAAAAAATATCACCTCTAAGAGGGTTAAAAATGGGTTCAAAGTTTGTATGGGGAACACCGCTAATGTTGTTTATAAAGAAGTGTTACGCTTTACGCTAAGGTTATCAGTCTATATTTTTTTTGATTTCCTGTCTTCTACCCAGTGACTACGTATTTTTTTTAAAACGAACTTGCACCCCTTTTTATATGGTTGACTGTCAACAATATGTTCTTAGTGCTGTCTCTTATTAAGTAATTGTGTTCCAAACTTTATGTGTTCCTATATTTAGTGAGTTGTCTATCAGCACATGAATAATCTATACTTTATATACCTATTCTTACTTTATTTAGCTTCTTGAGATATATAGAGAACTATAGCACCAGAATATATTGAATCACTCTTCAAACAATAATTACTAGCCTGTAGACCAAAATAAAAATCGCATCATTAAATTCGCTTAATGTGCATTAAGTTTTTAATGGTCATTTTTCAGCATTTTCTTTAAACACTAGCCTTTTTAATAACTGGGGTACCCTGCTAGACCATTTAGAAACATTTTGGCCAGCCTCGGGAACTCCGCCACGCCACTCTTTTCGTTTAATAGCCAGGCCGGCGTGTACAAATACCAGTGCTGCCTTCTTATGAAAAGAGGTCATTATTTATTATTGTTGAAAGAGATACTCTTCATTAAACTGCCTCCATCTCTCGATTTCCAGTGCTGAGTTTAAGATTGTTTTAACAGCCTTACGATATTTAACTTTTTTTTTTTATCTCACTCATAATAACTATAAGATCCCCATTTTCTAACTCCAAATCTATGCGTCGCTCTATATCATGCAGAGTAATTTTTTCCAAAGATTAAAAGCATCAGGTAACTGACGGAATAAATATTAAGCATCCTGCAAACAATTCCCGTAATCTAATTGGAAAATCTTCTAAAATTCCTTAACAATTGCATATCAGTGTCTGCCACTGTTTGAAATGTAATATGTCTAGACCATTAATGACCATTTTAATTAAGAATAAAATTCACTTACCTATTTTAATATCTTTGTCATCATCAAAAATCTACGCGGACGAAGTCGCGGGCGGCCGCTAGTGTTAATATAATATACTTAATGTAAATATTGTATGCCGTAAGACGGTAGATTGTGACACTCTCCAACTGTTTTGTTCCAACTGCTTTGTATCGCACAATCAAGCAATAAATGATTTCTGATTTCTGACCAAATTTCATAACCGATTATTACAAACTTTGAAAAAAAAACGAAGAAATATGGTCTAAACGGTGAAAGCTATGCTGCGTACGACTTATAAATAAAACGCAAACGATGTTTGATACTTATCTATTTCATTGATCAACAAAAAAATACAATCATTTCCAATTTCAATATTTTCAATCAACAATCAAGTTCAATCAAGTTCGGGATAAAGACACCTCTCCTTTATCCATTACTCTACCTGCGCATTAGTAAGAAAGAGATGGGAGATGTTTATCTCCAAAGAAGGAAACAATTCGCCGTGGTATATTAGCTATGCTATAATACCACAAAGGCAAAAAAGTTATAATTTGTATTGATGTATTATTATTTTCATGTTCCGACCGTTCTGAGAGTTTCCTCGGAACTCGGCTCCGGGCTCGGCAGTTTCGGTAGTCGTAAATTTGTTTTAAGTACAGTACCTGAAGTTACTTAGCTTATAATGATGTTTGGTTTCGCGGTATAGGTACTACGAAAATTACTAAAATGTAATGATTTAAACAAATATTAAATAACCGATTATAACCGATTTTTTCGGTTTCGGTTAAAACCGATTTGCATTCCCTAGACTTTATAAATATATTTTAATCTTAGTTAAACTTTTAGTTTTAATCCCATAAATTTGTTATTTTTGTTTTATTTTTGACCCATAATAAATGTTTTAACCATTAAATCTGTCCATTGGTTATATCATTCGTATTCTCTACTTGTCCATTTATAAACATTTACGATCAGACTTGTATTAAGTATATATTTAAGAATATATTTGATACTAGCATTAACCCGCGGCTTCGCTCGCGTGCCTATGTAATGTACATCATCCTACGGGAACAATGCTCTTTTTTTCGGGATTAAAAGTAGGCTATTTGTTAAGTTAGGGTATAATCTGCAATCTGCATTTCCCTCATGTATATCCGTCCAGCCGTTTTAGCGTGAAGAAGTAACAAAACATACACAGACTTTCGCTTTTCTAATATTACTGGGAAATACTTTTTATTTTATCATAAGTCCACTTTATCAAATCAAACCGAAAACTCAAGCACTCAAATCAAGCGATCTTAGCTTTTACTGTACCAAATAAAGTTCACATCAAACTTCATAACTCGAAGTGGCGCTAAGACACCGGGATATGTGTGCATTTTATTTGTATAAAGCTTTTATAATGTCCCGAGCGTCCGCTTATCGACTTGGGATATTCGAGATTGGTTTAATGATTCTAAGCCATGTTCTAAGTTACGTCATGTTCTATTGTAAGATATTGAGGTTCTCTTCGTTGATGAATGAAAAATGAATTATTTTGAGCCAGATAAATATAATTCAGAATTCTAAAATGACTTAACATAATTATTGAAAAGCTTAAATGTATTTATTACGGATGCAGGAAGTTTCCCGATCATTACTTCTCCCGTCCCAACGCGCCGCCCGCCTATAGCTACCGATTGACGACGATCGAGATGCCACCAAATACTATTTTTTTAATCTATTAGGATAACGCAGGTCTCTATCCATACCTCAAAAGCAAAAACAGAACCCCCTTATAGGATCACGTGTAGCTGTCTGTCAGTCCGTCTGTTACAACCGATTTGCTGCAAAACTACTGAACCGATTAAATTGCAATTTGGCGCAAATGCTTTCAAGAATTTTCATGACCACAAATCAAATTTCAAAATCGGTGGTATTTTCGTAATTAACGTCCCAACAAACCATAAAAATTACACCCATACTCAAATTTAGTCATTTCAACCCCATCGCACCCCAACAGGCGAGACGGTATTTCACGTCCACCACGTTTGTTTTTTTAAATCGTTGTTGTTTTGGTAATCAGCGACCCGAAAAACCATAGAAACATTACCCTTGTTGATTTTCAGACTTTGTCACCATATTCTCCTCCTTTAGGGGTTGAATTCTCAAAAAACATGAAACACGTGCTTAGTCATTTATCGTTAGAAATACTCCTTGGAAGTTTTCAATAAAATAGTCTAATCTTTTTTCCCCATACAAACTTACGACCCCCATTTCACCCCTTTGGGGGGGTGACTTTTGACAAATGCTTCTTTTATTGCACCCCTAGACTTTATAAGGACACGTAGGTTCCAAATATGGACTCTAGAACCAGCGGTTTAGTATTTAGACATTTTAACCCCATTTCACCCCAACAGGGAAGATGTTAATTCACGTCCGCCACGTTGTATTGAAAAATCGTTGCGGTTTTCGTAATCAGCGACCCGATAAACCATAAAAACAATACCCATGCTGATTTTCAGACTTTGTCACCACATTTCTACCTTTTAGTGGTTGAATTTTCAAAAAACCTGAAACACGTGTTTACTCATTTATCGTTAGGAATACTCCTGTGAAGTTTCGAATAAAATAGTCTTACTAATCTTGTTTCCCCATACAAACTTTGGAACCCCATTTCACCCCTTTAGGGGGTGAGTTTTGAAAAATCCTTTCTTAGCAGATGCCTACTACATAACATCTACCTGCATGCCAAATTTCAGCCCGATCCGTCCAGTGGTTTGGGCTGTGCGTTGATAGATCACTATGTCAGTCAGTCAGTCAGTCAGTTACGTTTGAGTTTTATATATATAGATAGAAGATAGATATTACTAATGCCTTTTATGTATCCATTACTTTAATGGATGTTGCTTAGCCAAGGTCGTATCATGTCAGTCGTGACATACATTACAGTATTAACAAGTTATATCATTTTATTACTATTTATTACAATATTTAATTATCAATTGGCAGCTGCTGCTGGTGGATTGTTGACATAAGTCAATATGAAAGTTCAAGTAGGCCACTTGCTTATTGATTAGGTACAATTTATGAAACTGCGTAGACTAGTTCATTTCAAGTCGGATTGTCAACAGCTGTAGATAGGTATCACACATTTATCATAGTTTGTTTAATGTGAGTGCTCCTCGCTCGTGGACGCTGCTGCTCACTCTGTCGCTAGCCTATAAGAGAAACGCTATTTCTTAAAACAGATGACCACATATCAAATTGGATCGTCATAACAATGTTATCCAACAATTTAATAGACAGAGATTTTCAAATGATGCTCTTACCTTTAAACATCTTGGAATTTGTCTACTGCCTACCAAAATACCAGATTACAAGTTCATTGGTCACTCCAAACGGATTTCGAGGAAAAATTCACTGTATATTAGGCGTTCTTTTTGTAATTCTCACCAATATAATCTATACCGGTTTGACCAATATTATGAATGGCGATGCAGTAATAAAAAGCAGTTTTAAATTATCTTTTGCCGATGCAGTATTCTATAGTGTATCAGGAATATTTGTCTGTGTTACGATTATAGTTCAAGACGATAAAAACGTGCAACTTATCATAAAAATGCAGAATGCTTATAGAATATTGCACGACGAAGGTGGATTGAAGAGATTCCGGAGAAGCAATTGGATATTCGTTATGACGGTATTTTTAACGTTCTTCTTATACAATTTGAGTTATACAGTCTTTAACATTACTAAAATAACACATTTAGTGTATAACTTGATTTTATTTTATTTTGATGCGAATATTATTATTGCTACACAAATAGTAAAATTCTTGGAATACGAGGTAAAACTCTGGGAAAAAGAGCTGCATGAATTCCAAAGAACTTGTTCTAAAACAAATCACAAGCGACTTGTTAAATATTTGACTGACGTCGGTTTGGAAGAAAAGAGACTTTTCAGAGCATATTCCGATATAATTGGAGCTTTTAAACTTTGCAGTAGCATTTTCGGCACATCGGTAAGTATTTTTAAAACCTCTTATCTACACTATCAATATCATTAAAGCCAGATACATTAGTGATTGAGCAGCAATGATTAATGTCAAATAGTGTTTTTTCTACAAAGCTTAGAGTAAAAAGTGTACCAATTCCCCCACTTTCCCCTACACAAAATAATTTTTAAATGAAATTGAAATTCCTTGATCACTTAGCGGCATTGATACCTATGTAGTTTGTCTTTCAGATATTAGTGGTGATGGTGGAGGCTTTTGGACACCCTTTGATCTACATCCAACACTTCATTGACGCCAGTAAAAGTGCCCGAGAAGGCGTCAACTCGTCAGTAAGTTATTAATTTTTATACTTGTGTCACTCTTGCAGATGTATCTACTAATCAATAGTAACTGACGCGTATCGCTTCAGCTAATAATTATTATTAAAAAGCGTATCAGAATAAGTAGTTTGTTGTTTTCTAAAGGTTATCGCACACTTAAACACTTGGCATCAGATCAGCGTCGCCTCAGCTCATTAAGCTCGCCGTCAACCAAACGAAAGCACAACACCTTACCATGAGTTTACAGTGAGAGTACTCGCTGGCGTCTGCGTAAACGATTTGTATGGAGAATTGACAACATTTCATATTTATAACAGGTGGAAATTAATATAGAGATCGACAGGGCTTTATGTCGTGTACCTTAATAAAAAATCTTTGAATTTATTCTTCTGTATTTAAAGAAATATAAGAAAATACATCAAATAACTGCAATCTAAGACAATACGGGCTGAATAGGGTTGTTGTCTAAACCAAAGAGCGAAAAAATATATATTTTTTTATTTGACGTTGACAGATGACAGGATGCATACCGAGTTTTATTAAGTTTTTTTTAAATAAGATAACCGACTAAAGTAACCGTTCCATTAAGTTCTGGTTTTGGTGTTGCCACATTTTAAAGTGAGTATGTTTTTATAAATTAATAATAAAATAAATAATCATCTCAGAAAATAAATAAAAACAGAGATTACTTCATCTTTTTAAGCAGAATTCAGAAAAGTAATAAAATGATAGTCTTAAAAATATGAAATGTTGTCAAATACAAAGTAACCACTAGGGGGCGCTGTTTCATCCATACGAATCGTTTTACGCTGTCGCTAGTGAGTACCGTCACTTTAACTGATGATAAGGGTCCAGCACCGCTGGCGCGACCTCGCGGCTACGCGCGATCGAAGTTGCGGGCTTTTGGAATAAAATGTTTTGGCTTTGTCTATTCCAGTTTGTCTCCACGTACATATTTTTGATATCCCTGGTGTGGATTGTGAAGACCTTCACATTATTGAGCTGCCTATGCGTGTCTTGTCAGAAGTTCTACTTGGCTGTAGCCGATGTGGAAATGACCAGTGCAGTCATACGTGAAGAGGATGGATGTCTGGGTATGTTGCCGAAATTTTATTTATCGTGCCTGGTATCTGTTATCTGGTAACTGGTATCTGGTATCTCATATCTGATAACTGGTATCTGGAACCTGGTATTTGGTACTTGGCTGATAGCCAGCGTAGCCATACGTGCCGAGGATGGTTGTCTCGGTATGTCCAGACTTTTTATAACAAAGTACGCGATTGTACACGAATAAGACTAACCGAACAGCCGTTGGACACGCAGGTTCAAATCCTGCCTGAAGCATTAAAATTTTCAACTTTTCGCTTCATTGTAAACGTTCAGATTTATGAAATACATATTTCTGCATTCCAGTATACGCGCACCGTCTCTGCAAGAACGTATACCGACTTGGTGCGTCTGTGGGAGCCAGAAGACCGCTTCGTGCGGGCTGTTTGGTGTCAGTTGATGCCACTACGCCACTCCAGTTACTTACGCTGCTTGGCACCTATACTATAGTATTGCTTCAATTTGCATTCACTTAATAAATTCAATGCGAACCGGACGAGATGGCGAGACATCGTCAGGTGGGCGACAGCAGCCCCCAAGCCTCCCTCATGATGACCAAGACCGCTCTGACAAGAGCGAAACGAAGAAGAATAAATTCAAAGGAGATTTACCACTTTTGTATGGAAGTTGGCCAAAGTGCTGCCCAACAAAACACATAGTACATTATGTTCCTTAGGCTAACGCTAGACTGTATACTAAAGCGCTTTAAGATCTATCCCAGGAGTCATGAAAAGAAACATTTTGTTGGGAACTAAATTATTTATTTCTAACGTTAATAGCATTAACAGTGCACTTCTAATGGTCGTCATAGTCATCGATAATCATTGTATCGAGGAATTGAAACCAAATGCGTTTTCTCACGAAGAAACCTTAAATAAGTGGTCTGTGAACCTTAAAAACGACAATGACGAATTTTGAAAATATGTGTTTTTTCTAATAGAAGGAATTTCTATTTCTAATTTCGATTTCTAATAGAATAGAAGGCAAGGAACTCGTTAGACGTATTTTCATCTCTGGGCAGCATTTGGGCCAAACCTTGTCAATCTCCTTTCCCCTGACCACAGCCCTAACTACCAATACCCCACCTGTCTATTGGTTCTCATGGTTGTCTGGTAGAGATTCGTAATCACTACATAGTATAAAACAAAGTCGCTGCCTGCTGTCTGTCCCTATGTATGCTTGGATCTTTAAAACTACACAACGGATTTTGATGCGCTTTTTTTTATAAAAAGAGTGATTCAGAAGGAAGGTTTATATTTATGTATAATAAATACATGCATAATTTATCAGCTTTGCTCCCGTGCGAAGCCGGGGCGGATCGCTAGTAAGGAATAAAGTTTAAATTAATTAATTAATTGTTTGCAATTTTGTAACTTTATTTCCATTTAAGCCTTGTTCCTTTAATAATGATTTCTTGTTACTTTTGTTGTTGTTTTGCATTGGAGCCGTTTCAAAATAAGCAGAGCAAAATGAGCAAAATCGCTTGAAATGACGACCCTAGCACTTCAATGAATTTTGCTCGCATTTTACGAATCCCGAATGTATAAGTTGAAAAGGCACTTTGTAAGGACGGGATTGATATATCTGAAATAAAACTATATAATAGAAATAATACTATAATGATTTATTTTATGACACATAAAGCGTAATAATATGATCATAGAAAATAAATATTATATATACTTAAGCTAAAGCATTTCCCATATTTTTAAAATAATTAATAAAATTATCAATTTAAGGTGCAAAATCTACTCATTTCAAATCTCTCATAAGTAGACATAATAAATCTATTGGTCATATCAATAGACCATAATATTTCATTAGCGTTGCCAGATCGGATCTTTTTACACAATATCGGTAAATTTTGTTACTACGCACCCCCGCGCCGAACAATTTCGCGCTCGCATTTTCATCTGATTATGTTACTACGCACCCCCGCGCCGAAAAATTTCGCGCTCGCTGCGCTCGCGTTAACATCAATTTGTTTTACTACGTAGTCTACGTACCCCCGCGCCGAAAAATTTCGCGCTCGCTACGCTCGCGTTTTTACTGATCGTGTTACTACGCACCCCCGCGCCAAAAAATGTTGTGCTCGCTGCGCTCGCGTTTTCATCTGACTGTGTTACTACCCACCCCATCGCCAAAAAATTTGGCACTCGTTACGCTTGCGCTTTTATCTGATTGTGTTATGGCCAATAAAGTTTTTTTTCCTATGACCCAACCCTTACACTTGCTATATCTGAGTGCTTGATAGACACAACTACCATTATCCATTATAAAAAAAAAAACGTTAAATATTTCCTTGACTTCTGGGGCGGCGAAACTTATAGGCCCGGGGCGCCAAATTTCAAAATACGTCCCTGGTCTCACCTAACCCTCACTTCTACAGACATTCGTGTATAGGTACAGGGTTTTAGCAAATACCGAGGGCGGATCCCTTCCCTGTACCACACGAAGTCCATCATTGAAGATAGTAAAAAGTAAAATGTACTCTTCACGTGGTAAGGTAACTTTTTACGAACCTTTGTCACATCCGAACCTCAAGATGAAGAAAGATGAAAAAACTTATCACATACCAGCTCTTCAAGAAAAGAAAGGCAGGAAGCGGGAGCTAGCGACGTTCAAAAGTCAGGCGTCAGTGCGTTGGCAAGGAGGTTAGACGCCCCAACACAAACTAAGGTTCGCCTCAATTTTTATTTATTTATGCTTTGGAATAAACTTAAAGTTAAATAGTGACAACCCTAACAAACATTTTCGAAATTCCAAAACTCGGCCGTCCTGCTATTTATCAATTCAGTATTTGGTATGTTAATAAAGACTAATATAAAGACATTTTTTAGCTTAAAATAAAATACGAATTGCCAGTAGAACTCCGGAAAAAAAATAAAACAAAAATAATTGGATTGCGGTTTTTACCGTAAACTATTGTCGTTTATGAATTATTTTAAAATTAATAAGCATATATTAGACGTTTTCCATCGTATGATAGCAGTTTTAAGGTAAAATATATATATTTGGATCCTTCGTTACCCGTTAGGTACGTTGCCCGTCTGTCTGTCTGTCGGTCAGTCCGTCTGTCTACCTCCTTTTCTCGCAGGTCTGCTAGCCCTTAGAGCTATGAATAAATCATAATTCTAAGTCACGCAATCCAAAGATGGAGGCCCTTATGCTACATGTGTTGACGCTGGCAAGGCTTTAGTTACCTTGGGAAAGAATTATTGTCAAGAAAAAAAATTTACCGAAAGTATAAAACTGACGAGATGTAATAAAGACTAACTGATAATGGTCTAAAAATATAAAAAAATGTCGAGACTTGTAATTCTGAAAAACACCTAATGTAGGGATGAATTTAATCTGTTTTAGCCTTTTATTTTAGTTAGTTAAGTTCTTAGTTCGTAGTTGCATTATCTGTTTTTATTAAATAATAATAAATAAATAACCAATCCAGAGAATCCAGAGGTACCGGGTTCGATTCCCGGTCCCTTCCATCAGGTAGCTCCTTTTTCAATTTT
The DNA here is from genome assembly GCA_947623375.1 of Apotomis capreana. Classification (NCBI taxonomy): domain Eukaryota; kingdom Metazoa; phylum Arthropoda; class Insecta; order Lepidoptera; family Tortricidae; genus Apotomis; species Apotomis capreana. Next base: position 12,138,740 of record OX392518.1, read on the forward strand.
TTTTTAAGCTTTGATCTTTGTATTCATGGTTTAAATAAAAAATGTGGTGTACCCACATTAAACAAAATGAGACATTACATGTTTCATAAATTTATAAAACTAACAGCGCCCTCTCTCGCTTGCCCGTTCACCGCTGTAAAGTGGTGCGGTAAGATGTGAATATTAACGTATTCACATAGAGGTCGCTAAGGTGTAAAAACCTTTCAAATAAACAATGCAAAGATCGACACATAAAGCATAAGGAAAAATTCGTCAGGTCTACGTGGAGCGAGGGTAGCGAATTTCAATTTTTCTTTAAGCTTTGATCTTTGTATTCATAGTTTATTGATTTTGATGTTATAGCAAAAGTTCATTATATCTTGTGAACGTTATTAATATGAAATTATATATTATGTAGTTATATCTCGTGGGACGCACCCATTAACAACTACCTGGTCATCATGAGACCCTCAATTAGCGAGTCATATAGAAAATGCTAATAAAACTTAACAGTTAGCCAATATTTCGAATTATTGACTTCATTATTAGCTGAGATCTCGTCACTTGTTCCAATTAAAGCTGAATATCTTGGAAACTATTGGTTCTATAACCACCAAACATAGCTAAGAACCATCTCGACGGAAGTCTTTCGATAAAAAAAAAAACCGCACTTAAATTGGTCCATCCGCTTGGGCGCTACGATGCCACAGACAGACACACAGATACACAGATACACAGATACACATGTTAAACTTATAACACCCCTCTTTTTTCGTCGGGGGTTAAAAATACCGAACCGACGGGACAAACGTCATATGTTTGACAGGTGAGAACAGTTTGTAAGGGGAATCAAAGTTGTCGTTTTTATTATTTTCCTCTCATTTTTCCATATTTTATCACCGTTTAAACCGTCCCTCGACTTCCAAGAATATTTCAATACTAAAATTAGCCAAATCGGTTCAGCCGTTCTCGAGTTTTAGCGAGACTAACGAACAGCAATCCATTTTTAGGGTTCCGTAGTCTACTAGGAACCCTTATAGTTTTGCCAAGTCCGTCTGTCCGTCTGTCCGTCCGCGGCTTAGCTCCGTGATCATTAGTACTAGAAAGCTGAAATTTGGTATGAGTATGTGTTTGTATCACACCGACGAAACGGTAAAATAAAAACGAAAAAACATTTTTTCTGGCTACCTCTCGAACACCTAAGGCTCCGTCCACACTTGTATCATTTCGCCGATCCGATCCTCGCGTATCTTCACCGCGTATCATGAACGGTAGTGTGGACGTCGCGCCGTCGCGATCATGCAACGCTCGCTCGAAATCCATGTTGATACGCGTATCTTCAGTACCCCGCACACTCGCGATCAGGAGAGTGTTGCATGATCGCGACGGCGTGACGTCCACACTTCCGTTCATGATACGCGGTGAGGATACGGGGTGAGGATCGGCCGTGATCCATCTCGAGTGGGTTTTTGCCCGATCATCAAAGGCGCTATTTGAGTCATCGATCCACGCTGCGGTCATTGGTTTTTAATCCTTAATCTTTACGATAATTAAAAAATACCATACCACTGATGGACTGTCTACTTTGTTAGGCCTTTCCATGCGGCATCTTCCGGCACGCGGTTTCCACTCGAAAACCTTTCTGCCGCATGCCATAAAACAAACACAGCCATACGAAGGCCATGTCTCCGTGAGCGGGTGCCTTAATCGAAGACCTCCCCACGCGGCGTCTTCCAGCACGCGGTTTCCATTCGAGCACCTTTCTGCCGCATTATGTATTACAAAACGACCACAGTCATGTGCTAAATCTCCATGAGCAGATGACAAAAATGAAGGCCTTCCTCGCTGCGACTTCCGGTATACGGCCCCCACTCAAGAATATTTCTGTCCCAAGGTTCAGTGAGCGATCTCAGCGGGTGACATTTTTAAATGGGACGCAACTCCGCACAGAACAACGATCACAAACGAAATTAAATGTTCGGCGAAAACGAAATGGCAAAATGATCGGGGCGGTGATGCGGTGCTACGATACGGATAGCGTCCAAACTAGGTACTGCACGTCGAAATGATCGGTGCGGCGATACGCGACGAGGATACGATACGGCAAGTGTGGACGCGTTTCTTCGTGCGACGGCGCAAATGATACGGAGTGCCCGCAGTGAGCGTCCAAACAGCACGATACGCGGTGGAGATACGCAACGGGGATCGGATCGGCGAAATGATACAAGTGTCGACGCACCTTTAGGTCCTAACTATTGCAACTACACATTATCCGATTTCCTAACAATTACGCTACACATTATCCGATAATTAGTAGGATCGGAAGGTCTGGAACGGGTTTTATCCAGCCATAAAGCACTTGGTGTTCACAAGAAAGACAGGAACATAAATCCCTCATCACTACATAGTATAAAACAAAGTCGCTTCTGTCTGTCTGTCCCTATGTATGCTTAGAGGTTTAAAACTACGCAACGGAATTTGATGATTTTAATAGATAGTGATTCTAGAATTTATAATTTACCAGCGTTTCACCCGTGCGAAGCCGGGGCGGGTCGCTAGTAGTAAAGCGCGGAATGTTTCAGCGCCCTTAATAAGTACAGTAGAAATACCAGAATATACCAATGCGGCGTCAGTCGGCGGCGGAATATCCGTGTCACTTGCTATGCCACGTCCACATGGACAGAGTTACAGGACACAGTTATATGTTAGAGTGAGCACGAAGTAGTTCCGTCTCACTAACGTAGATTCGTCCTGTAGGTTTGCAGTTGTTTGCCAAGCATGTGGACGCGACATTACACATATCACTAAAATGCCTATTTGCGTGGTCAAAGGCTGCAAAAACTGCGATATGAAGTTTAAAAAGATACATGGAATATCGCATCATCGGTAATTACTGCTAGATCATACTGTAAGGGTGCAATGCTGATGCTAAATAAATGAAGTGTTTCTCTACTATATTATGCATATAAACCTTCCTCTTGAATCACTCTATCCAGTAAAAAAACCGCATCAAATTCCGTTGCGTAGTTTTAAAGATCTAAGCATACATAGGGACAGACATACACACAGACAGCAAGAAGCTACTTTTTTTTATAATACTATGTAGTGATATTTCAGAGAAACTAGTTAATGTTCGATGAAATCAAATTAGATTTAACGTTTGTCGACAGACACATCCTATACTAGAAATCGATGAAATCCTCTTCACTTGTCTTGTAGCTTCCAACCTTGACGCTGGCAGAATTGTAGTAGCCAAAGTTAAAAATTGAATTGATGAAATCCTCTTGAGCTAAAAATCAAGATGACTCGCCTTCTTAATAGGTTCAGTGCCACGTATAATTATATAGCACATAATATACCCTAGCTATATTGTCTCAACTCTCTCTGGCCAGCATATATCTGCTTATACACCTTGAGTAGAGTTCAGATGCCAGTGTATCAGCGAATATACACCACGCCGAACCTTATTTATGGAGATTTTAAATTTTGTGGCCCTCAGAAATCGTTCGGTGTGTCTGAGGATATGGGATTTTCGGATTGGGGAAAAAACAGTAAGATAGAAAAAAATAGTGCGTGGAGGCCCCCCGCGCGGAAGAAGTGAAACTTCGTAATGTGGAAACGAAAATGGGAAGGGGTAGAAATTGTAATTTCAAAAGAGAAAACCTAACAATCAATTGATATTCACAAGAGACGTACCTTGACATAACCTTAAATCCGTCAAGGTTGCGTTAAACGTTTAACGCAACCTTGTTGGAAGTCGCATTAGAAGTTTCGCTTCAAAAATTTAGTTCAATTCAATCAAGTCTGTTGACGAAAACTCACCAACTAAAACAAAGCTCGTACCTATCTCAGTATCAATCTAAAAACTGGATAAGAGGTTTTGAAAGGTAGTGACAGAAACTTTGTGGGTTTTGGTTGTCACCCCTATGCGCAAAAAATGCGAGTTGCACCCGGCAGGGTGTACCATTACGAATTTGTTGAACATCTATACCAAAGATATACTCAATGTAATAACTTTAAAGTAGGTACAAAATAGTAAATTTTGAGTTTTTTTTTGTGTATTAGTTGTTTCACAAAATCGTGATGGCACACCCGCCATTCTGACTCTCACAAAAAATTGCGATTTCTACCACATTTGTCAGTGGTTCAGACAGGTCACTCGCCTAGAGGTGGTACAAACTATGAACTACAAGGCCAGGGTATCGATATTAGAGAAACGCGAATTACGCGGAATTTTATGTAGTCCAAGTTTGGGACGATGTCAGAGACTATGGAATAGATAAAAAACACACATGGTTAACATCTAAATGTTTTATTTACCATAGAACAGTTTACAGAATAGTATTCAGAGTCAAAAGAAAGTAATTAAAAAAAATGATGTAACAAAATAATTTTAATCGATTTACGCGCAGGAAAAGTGGGTGGTATGGTATTCATCGACTCGATGCCTTCGATTCCAATTCGGAATCTTTCATGGCATGGCACTAGGCCTCACACATTCTCCTATCATACTCAATAAAAAAAACATTTCCGTTTAGGTACACAAGTAGCACCACAAAATTACGAGTAATTACATTTGCTTGGTTAATTATTGCTTAAAAATTAACGTCGCCCGGTACCCCGCCAGTCTAATAACCAAATTCAGGCATTATCGTGTGAGTGCCTTCTATTGGAATGAATTCACTGAGAAACATTTTATGGTTTATAAATCTATCACCATCACCATGTAAAAGCACAAATATTTTGCATTTAACCATAATTACAATTCCAGCTTATGTTCATACAAATTTTCAAATGAAGCTGAATAGATGACGGAACAAACATTTCCTTATACTTAATCAAAACACGAATTTTTATTATTTCGCTGATAAGTAAATAATTTTGCTTAGTAGATACTAAATTGAGCTGATTTTACCGATTTAAAATTCCATGGTTTAAGGGTATTTAATTTACTACGTATGTAAACTCATTATAATTTGATATAACTATCTTAAAGTTTCGGCTCAGTAGTTCTCAGTCGCATGGCCAACAATAGATTGCCACTCAATGTCGTAAAGGAAACGATATTAATTACATAATATGTACAAATAATGTAAGCCCGAGATCGGAAGGCAGTATCTACTTATTCATCACACGACACTTCTCTGCACCTGGAAAAACCTTAAAATAAAAAATAATTACACTAATTATACATTTCATACGAAATAAGCCGTTTTCTCTTCAAATTACGGAAATAAAAAAAAAATGTGATGGCTGTTTTATATTTATTTGGAAGTATTGTGATGAACAAGAAGCTATCACCAATATGGCGGCCTTTTATCTCGATTAATGCTGATGGAAGTTCCATTAAGATCGACACATGCCTTAGTTTACAAAAGATCTGTGATAATCGTTCATGCATCTCCACTACATACATTCCCAATCAGATATCTTTTCGTACTGTTTACAAAACACAATTGGTAATAAATTTATAAAATTCATAATCCCTTGCACATTTGCATGCCTATAATAACATCCATCCTCTTTCATACTATCGCACTTTCAAATTAACTTCACTATCACTTTTTTCTCACATAAGTAAACATACCACAGCCACTGTCTGTATTTAAAATACCAAATAGGAAAAATGCTTTAAAGATTAATATGGAAAGATTATAGTCAGGCGTACTTATATTACTCCAAATAGTAAACTGCGCCAAGTGCACTGTTCGCGGCGGCGTCGGCCATTCACCGACTGATATCATTTACTACATATTACATCAGTATCCGAAACAATTCCGCCTGCATACTTCATCAGGAAACTCGTTTTAGTCTACTTACGTACAACTGCTACGAGTTGATATAAAACTTAAAAATATCCAAGATCTGTAACTGTAAGAATTAAATTAAGCGGACTAGAGGACTAGTTTCATTACAGCTCTACATTACGTTAAATATCTCTTGACAAGATACTACTTTTTACGCAAAAACTCCCAAAAATAAACTTTACTTTATATAGATAAGGAAATTATCTAGATTCTATCTAGTTACCACTTTACGTTACTTCTGCCCTAAAATCTAGGCAAGAATGTAAAATTCCACGGCAAAACTCAGTTTTCATTACTGTTAATCTATCACCATCCGCTTCTGTGAACAAGCAACAGTACTAAGAAATATTTGAAATTTCCTTATGCGATGACTGCTCTATGTAGCTCGATTTAAGAGTTAAATGTTATGTGGTATACTGACCAGCTGGCTGGCTGCTTGAGCTAGCGGACTAGAGGTGTGCGCCGCGCCGGTGTTGTACCGACGCCGCAGTGTACGCCACAAAGAACCACAAAGGCCACGCCGATCGGCGCGGCGCACGTGTCTATTACGGATCAGGTCGGTGGCCCGGTTGGCGAGCCTCCTGATGCGCGGCGTGCGGCTGCGGCGCGCGGCCGCCAGCACGTCGAGCAGCGGGCCCCGCCGCAGCAGCGGGCGCACGCGCGCGCCGAGCGCCGCGCACAGGTCGCCCATCAGCCCCGCGACCAACGCCACGTGCCAGTAGTCCGTGCACTCCGGATCCATGGCCACCGTCACCATGAAGTCCACGATACCCGGCACGTGCGGCTCCGCCAGGGCCACGTAGGCCAGGGCCACCTGTCCGACACACTCACTTGTTAACCCTTGCGTTGAGGGGCCCGACGGCTTTTGTGTCCCCGCCCCGAGTCAACGATAAAACCAATACGAACGCTAAATTGTAGAGTAACCGTGTGCGAGCATTTGCGATGGTAGAATGGATAGGATTGGGTTATCTTAACTCGTTGTCTTGTCTATATTTTTAAAATTTTGCGATGAGGAAAAAAAACACTCAATATCAAATATCCTAACAATGTTTAAAAATAAATAAATTACCTCTCCACCTGAAGCCTTCAGCCCCAGAATTATTCCAGTGTACGCTTCCAGTACGCTCTCGCGCAGCTCGCCCAAGTACTCTACCATGGCGAAGTCGTGTAGCGATTCACATGTTCTCGTCATGTGTACGCCATCATGTAGATATATATCGCCATCGTAAGACTCACATCATCATTATCATCATCAGGTTCCCAACACATTAGCATCATATTTCGCCAGCTAATACTAAAATCATCACTTAATAACTATAATACAATACAAATGCCTAATAGAAGTAACAGTATGAATGTTTACGAAAGCAAGTAAAAATATTCTAATAACTAAGCATCCTACCTTTTTAAAATAGCAAATTACTATTCACAAAATTTTCCAACGGAAGAATTGAGCTTTATTCATACTGCATAAGGATCAAAGTTATGGGCGTGGGCGTGTCTGTGGGCGTGGCCAGAGTGTCCAGAGTTTTCAGCGAGTCCAGCGCGTCTATTCGTCTAGCGCGTCTATTTGTATAGGGCGTCTATTTGTATAGGGCGTCTATTTGTCTAGGGCGTCTATTCGTCTAGGGCGTCTATCCGTCTAGCGTGTCGGGGGATATTGGTATAAATAGGGACGGATTTTATAGAGTTCATTCATTCTTACTTGCGACTTCGACTGGGTAACACTATTGTTTGGCAATAAGGTATTAAATTTAATTCTAAGGGGAATTTCTGTTGGGATTACATTATTTTTCTGATCTATAATTATTTATTGAAATGTTGTGGGATTTTGTTGTTTTTTTTTGAAAGCTATTAAGCTTATTACATGCCAGAAATAGTGTTTTGGTACATGGTTGCCAGATGAAAGATATTTAACCTTGCGGCTGTTAAACGAATATCTTTCAGACTCTTTTAGTTTTATCCGGGATAGGCAACCCGGACACTAGCCATTTACAAGTGCAGTGCAGTGCCTACAGATCTGGAGTAATCTATCTGATGAATTCAAGGACCACGAAGTTGGACATGTGGGATATCCACACTTGTTGAAATCAGATGGACCTCCAGGTTTGGTCTCATATACGTATATATTTATATATTTGCAATATCTACACATATTAGGGCGGGCTACTCTGCGTTTCCGGTGTTTTATCCACGCAAGGGGGGGCCCACTTACACTGATTTTAGTCCAACCTCGGGTTAATCTCCCGAATTTATAGTTTAGCTTACCTAGGTTCCATACACGTTTAAATGTAAATATGAGGTTTAGGCCTCTAGTGTTTTTGTACTAGCTAGGGAACAGGGTTTAGTGATAGGTACACTTTAATAGGGATGTTAGGATGGGGTTCTTTATTTTCCGAGCAATCGGCCATTCATCATTGACTAACATAACATTTATTTAAATTATTTTAATCTTGTCTGGTATAATAAATACAAACAGCTGATTTCTTGCTTACTTTAGTGTCTATGACTCGGGGTGTCAGTAGTGAAAATAAAATCTTGTAACAGTTTATAAAGAATGGGAATAGAGCAATCTGATGTTTAAAACCATTAATTTTACATCGAGATTTGTAGAAACATTTAGTTAAATTTATTTTTATCGATTATTATGTAAGATTTGGTAAAGTAATGTACTTATAACAGACATCGATAGTGTTAAGATGGCAACACTGAAGATAAATCAAATCAGCTGAGAAATGACATTAGCCCTCTTCAATGAACAGAAATAAATTTAAATTTTGTTATAAATTTTGATAAGGAAATTCCATGGTAGATTGTTGTGTAGTATGTCTAGAAATGGAAAACAAATCATTCCTATTGCTGGATTTGGAGTCTGGAGTGTAGACTGCTAAGAATGGCCTAGGACTTTTAAGCAACAAAAATGAAAGTTGTTTGACCTAGTTTATACATTTCAGATCTCAGAACTTAATTAATTAATATCACAAGGGTTGAGAGTAAATTCCCTTATCAGAATGAGTCAAGTTCGCGAGTTGAAAGAGACTTCGAATTGATAACAATGAGTTATTATGTTTCAAGGTTGAATGACATGTTTTTGAGTATAGTTAAACGAAAACCCAAGTTAGACAATTCTATTGTTGTAATGAATGAAGTGAGAATTCAATTTAGTTCACGAGTGAAGAAAATTCGTGTTGTTTAATAACAAATATAGATAGTAAAGATTCATAGATCCTAGATAGATCCGGGAGAGATCTTTACCCTAAAAGAGCCCGAAGGCCATTAAAAGATCAAATCTGGCAATCATACGGCATCCAGAGAACATGGGTTTGGTGATATTTAAAATAACACACCAAACAGATTTAACAGAAATTAGTTTTATTTTTCTGAGGAACGATTTTCCCTCAATATGTACACATGAAGTAACCATGTTTTTTACCCGATTGCCCATGTCATTAGACATGATGGTAGCCGCCGTTATTTTAAATAAAACTAATTGTTTTTGGGATAATTAGATGAAAGCAATACTGGTATACCACAGTCAAATGATAATATTTGGTATGCGGTCGAAGGATTTCAATAATACTCAGAATTCTATTCACCAAACAATTACCTCTTGTTTAGATCCAGAATCTACTTTAGAAATATCATACTAAAACTTACTAAAAGTATGAATTCCCTACCTTTATTCCATATCAAATTATCAGAATAAAATTATTTAATTTAGTCGAACATGAAAACTTAAGATTCATTAAATTTGTAATAAAACTTTATATTTTCAGTAACTTCAATCTACTTATAAATTGGTTATGAAGTGTAGTTTCATAAAGTACAAAATTACTTGTCTACTAAACATTCTTGGAACAGACATGCAATTCCAAGAAAACAGTCTAAATTGGCTTTCATCTTAGAATTCTAATAATATTTGGTTTTGATTCATATATTTATCTTTATTGTTACATAGAGTAATCTAATATATCCATAACTTACTTGTGGACTGAATGAGTTTTTATTACATATAGAAATAATATAAATAATATTTAATAAGAGTAGAATATCCCATACTGAATCATACTATAGGAATTAGGGATAGTTTTGAGGGCTAGACTACATAGGAAGGAATAAGGTTATATTTTAAGGATAAATAACATTAAATTAAGTTAGAAATTTAATTAATATGAAGAACCAAGGTAGCAGTATGATAGGGGAAACAAGCATTAAATAAATAATTGAATACACATTTATTTAGTTTATTTAACAAAAGTACATAATAGTATAGCACAGTATAGGTTTGAAGGTACTTAACGGCACATCACGGCTACATATCTCTTTAAAAGAAACTGAATTACTACTTCAACGTGGGTTCCTGTCATCTAGACGTTCACAACGGTTAAACCGATCACTTTTTTGGCCATTAGTTATAAGAAATGTTCAGCTCAACTGTATAAAGATCCTTTCATATCTAGGTTTGTTTAGTTGTAGGTTGTGGTAGACTAGGAGATGCTGTTAAGATATCCTTAGGTAATTGTTGTAGGGTTTTCCTAGGGTTTTGTTGTAGGAGTAGAGTTTAGTGAAGAGGGTGAAGCAGACGAAGGATCTGTACCTTTAGTTAGGGCTTAGCATACATTACAGTTGGCGCGCGTTCCCAGGATGTATTTAGGCGTAGATATTACGATTGGTGGTCCCGTGACTCAGGATAACTTTCGAGTTGAAGTACGTTAGCTAGTAGATATTACAATTTGGTGCTCGTTCCCAGGATGTATTTATTTAGCAGATAGGTTTATAGGTATTACAATTGGTGCCGTGACCAGGATCTGTGTAATTGCTGGCGTAACCAGAATATTCGTTGCATCGTTGTTCGTCGTGTGGGTCCATGTTTTGCTGTTTTCTTGCGTTTTGTAGATCGACAATTGTTATTCGTTTTGGAATTTTAGTGGAGTTGTTACTGACGGTTTTACTGAAGGGATCTTTGAACACTTGAGCCTTGAACTAGCTGCCCTTACAGGCACAATTGCTGACGTGAGAGTGGAAAGGAGAATTTAGCCGTGATGGGTGTTGTGCACGTCGTCAAGAGACACTTTTTGTTGCATTTATACACAAATTATAGTGAATAGAGTAGCTTCTTGTTATAACATACGATATTTTTCTTATTTCACATAGTAATAGTACCTGAAACAAAAGACTTCTATTAGAACAACGTGATTATTTTATCAATCAATATTTTGCAAACAGTAATCAATTGACAGTTCATTCATTGAGGCATTTTATTATTTTATCTGTGGTTCTATACTGGATTATTTGAGATATGATTAAATTCGTTGCGATTGGTTTTATGGTTCACAAAGCTAATTTTAATATTGATTAATAATTAAATAGGTGTATTATTTAAGTTTTAGATAATAATTTACGTTACATAAAATAATAATATCAAGTAATAATTTACTTACTTTAGTTTCAATCAGATACGTAGACAACTTTACTCAATATGTTCGTATTATTAATATAACATAAGATTTAGATATTTAGGGATACATTTAATATTATTTATGCATTATTTACATAATTGGGAAAAATAATAATAGGTAATTCATTTTTAAAGTAAAAACATAATCAAGGCTGAGTGAACAAAACGCCTTCTGAGCAGGTTGATTTGACAAGTGACAGGGTGTTATCTGTTATCACTTATATCTATGCTTATTAGTAATTAATATGATATCGAGATGGAATGATTATTTAAATAAATTTAATTTTAATATAGATATTAAGTCGGATTGTTGCAGGAAATTAGTTAAGTCAGGTAGAATAGAGATGTCATTGTTCTTGACTACAGGAAATATGAGTTTGTGAAGTCATATTTCTCAGTCAGTTATTAGTTCAAGTTGTGTTGAAAATTAATTATGAAACTAAAGTCAAGTCATGAGAGTATTAAGGATTTATTATTTGGGGGGGCGAGGGTTTATTTATAGACTTTAGTTCAGTGTAGGAAATGTTTCACAATGAGATCTGATAAATATGATCCTAGCTACAATGTTAACCTTTGTATAAAGGCTTCTAACTACAATATTAAGTTATTAATCTTTTAGCTTATTATAAGGCTTATTAGAAACATTAAATGTAATCTTTATAAGGGAAAATAGGAGTGTTAGTGATTACATAACTCGGGGGGCGATCTCCTTTGAATTTTCTTTTAACACATAATGAAACAAATGAAATGAAAGTAATTTTATTAAATAATTTTGGTACATTTATGGCTTATAGATTATCATTATAATGACTTACATATATGTTCACATGTAGTATAAGAATATAACCACAGAATCAGAAGGGAAAGGAAAGCAGTTTAACTTTAATTTTTTTGAGCGAAGTAAATATGTCTGTATTGTTACCATCAAATTTTATTAAGGTATTCAGTTCCATTAAGTGGTCCTATATATTTAAGTAAATAAATATACATCTTCAGTCAAGTTTTATTATGCATTAGTCATGATACTCAGGTTTTATTTTAGATTTATAATAGATTTTGTGTGGAGGTTGCCGTTGAAATCCAAAAATCTGGAACATAAAAAAAAAAAATATTATTGAATCAAGTTAGATTAAATGTTATTTGTTATTAAACAAAGTTAGAAGGTTATACAGTACATTTACCTACTTTGAGATATAAACATTTATAACAGTTGTTTGAGGAAAATAAATTTAGTTCATAAATAAGCTGCTCGTCTTCAAATGAAATGAAAATTGTAATCAGGTGATGGAAACAGACTTGAGAAAATGATAGGATGAAGACAAGAAGAGAATTAGCAGTAATAACCGGAAGAAATAAATTAAACTTATATCCAAACAAGAACTGTTTTTGAGCGAAGTCATTTCCATGAAAATTTGCATGAAGATATTTTTAAACAACTAAGTTCTTTTTTAAGTTGAAACAATAGTACAGTAAGATAAATGAAATAACCTTGTAAAGAAGTTCCAATAAGTTGCAGCAGCAGAAGTAGAGAGTTCATGCCATCCTTCATAACTTTTGCAACAATCAAGATTAATTTGTACTGAAGAAGTTGTCAAGATTTACGAGTAGAGTCTGGAAATAGAACACAGAAGATATTAGAATCAAGAAAAGAGCAAAAATTGACGTACAGAAGATTCAAGACTTATTTTATAAACAAACGCAGTTAAAACTCTTGTTAACTTACATTCTGTTAGTCTGTTTCAGGTGGCGCAGAGTTCGACTTCATTGCTTGTTTAATTATCCGTAATTGCATGAATTTTGAGATATAACTTATAACCGTTGCGCGAAGGTTAACGTAACTGTTTTGATTCTGTAACAAAAACAAATTTTGATTGTAAACATACAACACGAATTTTCTCTACTCAATATTTTAGTCAGATCATAGTAACAAGCGTAGAAAATAGTTACCTTATTATCATAGAACCATTTTATCACAGTTTTCTTCATAACAATTCATTTTCTTGTTCATTATTCATCAGTTAGTAATTTAATTTCCAGTGCGTAGAATACATTAAGGTTATGAATTTTTTTTTTGACATTTGACATGTCATAAGACAGTGTTGCCAGGTTAAAGGGATACGATGACATAAATAGCAGACTATCATTAAGGTGTAGATTCACTTACCTAGTTCGTAAGATTTACGTAGCATATATAAAGAATAGTTAAATATATATTTACCTATATGTTATTTAATTAGACAACGTACAAGTATTTCCGTAATTTATTTATCAAAATCTAATATTCAATAGGGATATTAAGATAACATCGATTAAGGTATCGATTACAGTCGATTTGTTTTAAAAGACAATAGTGATGTCATAATATAAGTTGTACCACAGTATAGGTATTGTAAGTTAAGGTTCGAATATGGTTGTACGCAAATTTCACTAGAGGTCGTTAGTAGTATATTTCATCGAAAGATTTGCGTAATGGTTCGATTCCATTAATACGTATTTTGAGGTTCTTTAATAAGTTGAAATTCGATAAGTTACATGGATGATTACGTAATGGTTCGATTCCATTAATACGTATTTTGAGTTTCTTTAATAAATTGAAATTCGATAATTTTCAAAAGGGTAGTTAGAGGTAAATTGAACTGAATGGATAAAGTAATTACGAGGTTTATTAGTGTATATAAAAAAAAAAAAAAAAAAACGAAATGTGTGAAGTGGATAGACGATTTTATTATTTGTATTAGAGAAAGTCTTTATTTTGATTTTAATGAAAGAAGTAAAGGGGAACTTGGGATATTTTAGAAAGATAAAGTAGTATGGATTTTGAATACATAATGGGTGATGTTCTTCTGACTAAGTCGATGCGGAAAAACGAATGTAGGAGCCTGTAGTGCGATGTATGAGAGGATGAATGAGTGGACTTTTTGAGTTGAATGTTGTTTGTATGTATTCAAGCTAAGTTCGAAAGTATTCGGATCCGAAAACGGGGGGTCTACTATCTTTAGAGGTACGAACGGGAGTATTTTCTAAAGACATCAATTGGGTTGCACATACTTAGAAGTTAGGCTTAGTAAATCGAAGGTTCGATTTAAGACCGATGTGCGGTAGTTTGTGCGAAACAATACTCTACAGTGCCTACGGGCTAACCTTCTTCGAGCGCGGGCAGGAACGTGCAGGTTTCACACACACCCATGTCAATGATTAGATTGGCCAACTGTATATTTTTTCTAAGGAAAAGGAATTGTGAGTAGTTTTTGTCCGTAAGGACAGGATAAAACTAAATTGGTATATTTGTAAGAGTTTCTGGTATAATGTTGTTTTAGCATAATTTTGAAATGAAACATTTTTACACAATTCGACTAGTAAGTCTATAGTCTTACAAGAAAAAAAAAAAAAGAACACAATTGTATGATTATAGAGCTGAAATTGGCTTGTTTATTCTTGATGTGATACACGCACCGAGAAAGGGGAGTAGCATGTGATTTTGGAGAAGAATTTGAAATCGGAATCAGTTATTGAATTGAAGTAAGGATGAATATTCAGTATCTATACCAAAGATCTTGCTATGTTGTCTGAGGAGAGTTTTGTCAATTCATCGAAGGATTCGTACAATGTGAATTCGCAAATGAGGCTGAGCAATGGGCAGGTCAAGTTTGAGGTGTTTAGGCAAAACCGAGCTAATAGGGCTTGTTTGACTCACAACCAAACACTTCTTACGATGTGGTCGAGATTTGGAGAAATATATTCACGATTCAATGATATTATTCTATGTTTTGAATTCTGATTTAATACACAAGTGGCTTTCCAAGTATTGGTTTAAATACACACACATTTAAGGGTTCGAATACTGACGGATTTAGAATATCCAACATTATCACAAAATGTTATTGGCTTAACGAATAATTTGTCTTATATATAATTTTTTTTAGTTCGTTTTGCATTTTAGTAGGGGAATGCGAAGTTCTACGTTATTTGACAATGTCAATCCACTTCAAACTTTCGCAGGGGGGCGGTTGTAGCGATTCACATGTTCTCGTCATGTGTACGCCATCATGTAGATATATATCGCCATCGTAAGACTCACATCATCATTATCATCATCAGGTTCCCAACACATTAGCATCATATTTCGCCAGCTAATACTAAAATCATCACTTAATAACTATAATACAATACAAATGCCTAATAGAAGTAACAGTATGAATGTTTACGAAAGCAAGTAAAAATATTCTAATAACTAAGCATCCTACCTTTTTAAAATAGCAAATTACTATTCACAAAATTTTCCAACGGAAGAATTGAGCTTTATTCATACTGCATAAGGATCAAAGTTATGGGCGTGGGCGTGTCTGTGGGCGTGGCCAGAGTGTCCAGAGTTTTCAGCGAGTCCAGCGCGTCTATTCGTCTAGCGCGTCTATTTGTATAGGGCGTCTATTTGTATAGGGCGTCTATTTGTCTAGGGCGTCTATTCGTCTAGGGCGTCTATCCGTCTAGCGTGTCGGGGGATATTGGTATAAATAGGGACGGATTTTATAGAGTTCATTCATTCTTACTTGCGACTTCGACTGGGTAACACTATTGTTTGGCAATAAGGTATTAAATTTAATTCTAAGGGGAATTTCTGTTGGGATTACATTATTTTTCTGATCTATAATTATTTATTGAAATGTTGTGGGATTTTGTTGTTTTTTTTTGAAAGCTATTAAGCTTATTACATGCCAGAAATAGTGTTTTGGTACATGGTTGCCAGATGAAAGATATTTAACCTTGCGGCTGTTAAACGAATATCTTTCAGACTCTTTTAGTTTTATCCGGGATAGGCAACCCGGACACTAGCCATTTACAAGTGCAGTGCAGTGCCTACAGATCTGGAGTAATCTATCTGATGAATTCAAGGACCACGAAGTTGGACATGTGGGATATCCACACTTGTTGAAATCAGATGGACCTCCAGGTTTGGTCTCATATACGTATATATTTATATATTTGCAATATCTACACATATTAGGGCGGGCTACTCTGCGTTTCCGGTGTTTTATCCACGCAAGGGGGGGCCCACTTACACTGATTTTAGTCCAACCTCGGGTTAATCTCCCGAATTTATAGTTTAGCTTACCTAGGTTCCATACACGTTTAAATGTAAATATGAGGTTTAGGCCTCTAGTGTTTTTGTACTAGCTAGGGAACAGGGTTTAGTGATAGGTACACTTTAATAGGGATGTTAGGATGGGGTTCTTTATTTTCCGAGCAATCGGCCATTCATCATTGACTAACATAACATTTATTTAAATTATTTTAATCTTGTCTGGTATAATAAATACAAACAGCTGATTTCTTGCTTACTTTAGTGTCTATGACTCGGGGTGTCAGTAGTGAAAATAAAATCTTGTAACAGTTTATAAAGAATGGGAATAGAGCAATCTGATGTTTAAAACCATTAATTTTACATCGAGATTTGTAGAAACATTTAGTTAAATTTATTTTTATCGATTATTATGTAAGATTTGGTAAAGTAATGTACTTATAACAGACATCGATAGTGTTAAGATGGCAACACTGAAGATAAATCAAATCAGCTGAGAAATGACATTAGCCCTCTTCAATGAACAGAAATAAATTTAAATTTTGTTATAAATTTTGATAAGGAAATTCCATGGTAGATTGTTGTGTAGTATGTCTAGAAATGGAAAACAAATCATTCCTATTGCTGGATTTGGAGTCTGGAGTGTAGACTGCTAAGAATGGCCTAGGACTTTTAAGCAACAAAAATGAAAGTTGTTTGACCTAGTTTATACATTTCAGATCTCAGAACTTAATTAATTAATATCACAAGGGTTGAGAGTAAATTCCCTTATCAGAATGAGTCAAGTTCGCGAGTTGAAAGAGACTTCGAATTGATAACAATGAGTTATTATGTTTCAAGGTTGAATGACATGTTTTTGAGTATAGTTAAACGAAAACCCAAGTTAGACAATTCTATTGTTGTAATGAATGAAGTGAGAATTCAATTTAGTTCACGAGTGAAGAAAATTCGTGTTGTTTAATAACAAATATAGATAGTAAAGATTCATAGATCCTAGATAGATCCGGGAGAGATCTTTACCCTAAAAGAGCCCGAAGGCCATTAAAAGATCAAATCTGGCAATCATACGGCATCCAGAGAACATGGGTTTGGTGATATTTAAAATAACACACCAAACAGATTTAACAGAAATTAGTTTTATTTTTCTGAGGAACGATTTTCCCTCAATATGTACACATGAAGTAACCATGTTTTTTACCCGATTGCCCATGTCATTAGACATGATGGTAGCCGCCGTTATTTTAAATAAAACTAATTGTTTTTGGGATAATTAGATGAAAGCAATACTGGTATACCACAGTCAAATGATAATATTTGGTATGCGGTCGAAGGATTTCAATAATACTCAGAATTCTATTCACCAAACAATTACCTCTTGTTTAGATCCAGAATCTACTTTAGAAATATCATACTAAAACTTACTAAAAGTATGAATTCCCTACCTTTATTCCATATCAAATTATCAGAATAAAATTATTTAATTTAGTCGAACATGAAAACTTAAGATTCATTAAATTTGTAATAAAACTTTATATTTTCAGTAACTTCAATCTACTTATAAATTGGTTATGAAGTGTAGTTTCATAAAGTACAAAATTACTTGTCTACTAAACATTCTTGGAACAGACATGCAATTCCAAGAAAACAGTCTAAATTGGCTTTCATCTTAGAATTCTAATAATATTTGGTTTTGATTCATATATTTATCTTTATTGTTACATAGAGTAATCTAATATATCCATAACTTACTTGTGGACTGAATGAGTTTTTATTACATATAGAAATAATATAAATAATATTTAATAAGAGTAGAATATCCCATACTGAATCATACTATAGGAATTAGGGATAGTTTTGAGGGCTAGACTACATAGGAAGGAATAAGGTTATATTTTAAGGATAAATAACATTAAATTAAGTTAGAAATTTAATTAATATGAAGAACCAAGGTAGCAGTATGATAGGGGAAACAAGCATTAAATAAATAATTGAATACACATTTATTTAGTTTATTTAACAAAAGTACATAATAGTATAGCACAGTATAGGTTTGAAGGTACTTAACGGCACATCACGGCTACATATCTCTTTAAAAGAAACTGAATTACTACTTCAACGTGGGTTCCTGTCATCTAGACGTTCACAACGGTTAAACCGATCACTTTTTTGGCCATTAGTTATAAGAAATGTTCAGCTCAACTGTATAAAGATCCTTTCATATCTAGGTTTGTTTAGTTGTAGGTTGTGGTAGACTAGGAGATGCTGTTAAGATATCCTTAGGTAATTGTTGTAGGGTTTTCCTAGGGTTTTGTTGTAGGAGTAGAGTTTAGTGAAGAGGGTGAAGCAGACGAAGGATCTGTACCTTTAGTTAGGGCTTAGCATACATTACAGTTGGCGCGCGTTCCCAGGATGTATTTAGGCGTAGATATTACGATTGGTGGTCCCGTGACTCAGGATAACTTTCGAGTTGAAGTACGTTAGCTAGTAGATATTACAATTTGGTGCTCGTTCCCAGGATGTATTTATTTAGCAGATAGGTTTATAGGTATTACAGTCGTTACGGTCCACTTGGGCGTTGCTAGCCTGAAAAAATAAACAAAATATAAAGATATAATTCCTGAGACTGTTAGCGAGTTAAGGCATGAAATCGTAACATATCCTGGGTGCCAGACTAGGTTTTTACCTGAATTTTATAAAACCTTTAATCAAGTTTGCCTTGTAAACATGCTATGTTAATTTGTGTGAAAACAGTACCACTGTAATAATTACCTGCAGCAACATTTGCATCACGACATCGAAGTATTTGGCGAAATGGGGTCCCACGCTCCGAGCAATGTCTCCAAACACAGACAAGATTTGCGGCTTCACCGAGCGATGAACGGAGGGGTCGCCGAGGTTCTCCAGCAAAAGCGGGACGATTTCATCACAATAGGGAAGTACCTGCAATCACATACAAAACTTAGTCATCTGACCAAACAAATAAATATGTTCATTGCAATAAATTTTTAACTGACCTCATTTTCCAGCGCTCTACAGATATATCCCGTTAAATCAACAGCAGCAATGCATACTTGATACTCCTGATGATTCTTTAGTCCAACATAAAGATATCTCTTAAAGGCGTCCATGTATTCCAGGAATCCTTCTCCAAGAACCTCAACCAGGGCGGAGACGGTCATGAGAGCGTGTTGCTGCACTCCGCCCGCCTTGCCGGCGTGACTCGCGCACACGGTCAGCAGCGCAGTCATGACCGCATCCGATATCTGCGGCGCGTCCTCAGGCGTCACTTTACGAAGGACAGATTCCAATGTTTGGCACAAAAGGCTCTGAAGATCATCGAACTGCGACCGGTCGGCTTGGCTAGAGATATGATTCTCCATCTGCAGAACCTGCTGCCATCTCTCCAAAACAACCATTGTTGTCTTCTGGGCGGTGACACAGCAGTCTGAGGATGGATTCTTGACCATTTCCATGAGCGCCTCACACTGAGAAAAAAATGATTACATTAATCAAAATTTTGATTGTTTTAACAAAGTAACTTAAATAGTCTACTATTAGGTACCTACATCAAAATATGTTATGCATTTGAATCCCAATATCTTGGTAAATATTGATCTGAGAGAAAAAGTTTAAAGAATAAAATATGCTTATTTTAGCGTAATCTACAAGATTCAATCTAGGTAATTTAAGCCCAAACCAACCAAAAAAAATTTTAGGTCGTAAATTTTCTAAGTCCTAAAATCGGCTCCCCTTTTGTATACTCTGACCTTCTTGTATGTAAACAGTATAGTAGATTTGCTAAGCCGCGAAATTGTGCGCATCGGGTTACAAGCATGAAATTTCTACCACACATAGAGCCATCCACGGTGATTATTTTCAGATTTGGAGGGAAGTCAGATTGGTCCCCTGTGTGGTGGGAGAGCGGGGTGAAGAGGACCAAGTACTGCTCTTTTTCTTTTTTTTATTACTGATCAGTTAAGGCTATTAGGGCCTGTGCGACATCGTTTTCGTGTAAAATAGATATCAGCTATTATTTTTTTATGTTATTTAAGAATAGTTTCATATAAAAATTTGGGTTTATTGCCGAAAAGGTAAAAATCACAACTAGTTTTTTTTATTCAGAATGATAAATTAGTTATCTATCCTGAATATTTACAATTTCCAAAAATTTTACTAAACAGCAAATTTAATCTTGTTTTTAAAAATGTATACATATTGGGCACATCTGATACAAAAAGTACCTTGAAAAAAATGTTGATGTTAAGCTTCGCCTGCGTGTTCTAGTACATTTTTCTAAGTCGCGAAATTGTGTACATCGGGATACAACCACGAAATTTCTAACACAGATAGAGTATTCTGCGGTGATTATTTTCAGATGTGGAGGGAAGTCAGATTCGTCCCCTGTGCGGCGGGAAAGCGGGGTGAAGAGGACAAAGGAGTCCTCTTTTTCTTTTTATATTACTGATCAGATAACGCTACTAGGACTTGCTTGGTATCGTTTTCGTGTAAAACAGATATCATAAATTATTTTTTTATGTTATTTATTCATAGTACCATATAAAAATATGGTTGTATTTCCGAAATTGTGAAAATCACAACAAGTTTTTTTTATTCAGGGAGATAAATTAGTTACATTTCCTTAATATTTACAACTAACAAAAATATTGTAAAATAGCAAATTTAATCTAGTTTCTAAAAATATATACACATTGGGCACTTTTCATACAAACAGTAGCTTAAATAAATTGTTGATGTTGAGATTAGCCCGTGTGCTCGTGATACATTAGCAAAAAAAAATTGTTTTAATTACATTAATTTGTTTTTCTAGGACGTGTATAGTAAATATTATATGTAAAAGCATGTTAATAATCATTATTTATTGTATTTAATGAAGCGAAATAGGATGCGTTCGGTTGTCGTTGGTTACGCCGACGTAAAAATATATTTTAAGCTACTGTTTGTATGGGAAGTGCCCAACATGCATATATTTTTAGAAACAAGAATAAATGAGCTATTTAAAATAATAATAATAATTTGAAAATGTTCACGAAATTGAACTAATTTACTTCACTGAATAAAAAAAACTTGTTGTGATTTTTACCTTTTTGGTCATACACTTATATTTTTATATAGAACTAAGTATACAAAAATAACATAAAAAAATAATTTCTGATATTTGTTTTACACGAAAACGATACCAAACACGTCCTGGTAGACTTAACTGACCAGCAATAAAGAAAGAAAAGTGGGATACTTGGCCCTATTCACTCCGCTCTCCCGCCTCACAGAGGACGAATCTGACTTCCCTCCACATCTGAAAATAATCACCGTGGAACACTCTATCTGTGGTAGAAATTTCATGCTTGTAACCCGATGCGCACAATTATGTTAGAAAACAGCGGACTAACAACTCTACTAGTATGAATACAAGCAAAACTTTTTTCGGTGCGCAAAAAAAAAATTACCTCCACCTTCCGCTCCTGCATGAGATCCCGGACCTGTTGAGAAGAGAGTGGCTGTAGATAGTTGTGTAGTTAAAATGCATTAATATATCATATCGATCGATATAATTGAAAATCCTGATGATTCACATATCAAAACGTACAAAAAAACCATTAGGTTTTTGTTTTATGACAAGACACTTGAGGTCTGGCTTGTATGGCATGTCAGGCATCTGTACAGTCAACCAATTTGATTCCTAGGCCATTTCGTACCTTGTCACAGTGAACGTCAATATGAAAGCCGCTTGAAATCTCATATCATTGTCATTGTGACAAGGTTCTATAGTGGCCTAGAAATCAAATTGGTTGACTGTACCTCTAGCACAGCTGTCATACGCTACTTTTTCTCGCGCGAGATAATTACCCGTCTCTTTCTGTGCAGTAATGTGAGAGAGTGACGGGTAGCGCCGTCGCGCGACTAAAGTCGCGAAGCATAGTTGCGCTACACGGGCTGCGTATCGTCTCTAACGATGGACTAAGTTATTCAATGTTCCTGTGTTATTGCTGTGTATTTAGCCTAAATAAATTATTTCAACATGGTGAGCATAAAAGAGGCACATGATCATGATGCACTACTGATTTCGTAAAAAAAACGTTATGGAAAATGCAACATAATGTACTTACAAAACAAGCCAAAACGACTAATTAACCCCTGATGAAAAAACCGGCCAAGAGCATGTCGGGCCACGCACAGTGTAGGGTTCCGTAGTTGCTCATCCTTCACAATAAACTGCTGTTTTAAGCCCGAGGTTTACGTTAAGAAAGATTTTAAGCTCAATAAAAAGTTTGTAAACGCCCTAGAAACTGTAATCCCACCAAAAACATTTCATGTAAAATTGGCGGCCAAGACTCACATGCTCATAACGCTTTTTATTTAAAAAAGTTATCAGATCCCTGGAAAAGCCAAGCCCCTAAGCCCTGAGTTTACTAATCCTACACCTTGGCTTCAAAGGTATGGCTTGGCCGTTCCATAAAGTAACGTAAATAAGTTCAACGGACCGTCTGGCCCATACGATATCAAGAAGTTAAGTTTATGTCTTCATGATAATATATATAAACTTAATTCCTTACCATATAGGCTGGACAGTCCATTAGACTTATTTACGGTATTTTATGAAACGGCCAAGCCATACCTTTGAAGCCAAGGTGTAGGATTAGTAAACTCAGGGCTTAGGGGCTTGGCTTTTCCAGGGATGATAACTTTTTTAAATAAAAAGCGTTATGAGCATGTGAGTCTTGGCCGCCAATTTTACATGAAATGTTTTTGGTGGGATCTCATTTATTTTTGTAAGGTCTTCTTCTTCTTCTTAGTCGTTTCACTCTTTACAGAGCGGTCGTGATCAACTCGTAGTACTATTAGAGGCAGATATTGTTCGCTGTATGATTTTACGCCATTTCTCGCGAAGTTTCTCGAGTTTTGTAATGTACCCTAGTTTTTTTTTTTTCATTTATTTGGGCCATAGCGTTTGTAAGGAAGTAGTAATAATAACAAAAGCGTTATGAGCATGTGAGTCTTGGCCGCTAATTTTACATGAAATGTTTTTGGTGGGATCTCATTCCTTTTTGTAGTTTTGAATTTTTAGGTTATTTTTTTGTGCTGTAGCGTTTCTAAGTAAGTAGTAATAATTGTGTATTTAAGAAATACTTACGTTTAGCCCCATATATATACACATTTATCCCCCATTTTGGAAAACCCATACAAACTTTCATCCCCTTATTTAAAGGGTGGGGGGTGATTTACTAAAAATCCTAGAATATGTATTTTATTATAAATTTATAACAAGGAGTCCCTATATCAATTTTCAGACCTCTAGTATCAAAATTTGTAGAAGTCTAATACAAACTTCCATCCCCTAGTTTAAGGGGTTCGGGGGTAAAAATTCCAAGTTTCAGAATTATTCTATTGTTTGTGTACTAAACCTAGCTTACATACCAAATTTCAGCTTTCTAGGTCATCGGGAAGTACCCCAGAGGTTTTGATACGTCAGTGTATAAGTGAGTGGCAAAATCGGCGTATTTTAGGCACCAATAAATCCTAAAGTATAAAAGCTAGATCAATTAAATTAAGTACATTTTATATGTTCCCTAACTGCATCTTAACCTGCGAATTTGGGCGCTCTGGTGTTAACTGGGATGAAGCTATGAGGGTTTAAAAATTAGACGAAACGGTTCGAGAAAAGGTAGGTAGTGCCCCGCTTCTTTTTTGCTCGTCTTGGCGGGGGCACTACCGTGCCCCCAGATCACTTATTACCTTCTGGAAGTCAACTTACGACCTTTTAAAGAAAAAATATGAAATTTGGCGATAACTCAAAAACGGCTCGACCGATTTTGTTCAATATAGTTTTCATTGAAAGTACTTATAAGGCCTCATTAACATGGATTTTTCCGATTTTTTTTGACCCGTGGTTGTTAAGTTAGGGGGGGGGGGGAGGGGGGGGGGACACACTATTTTTTGTTTTTGGAGCGAATATTTACAAAACTGCTGACTTTATCAAAAAATAATGTTAGAAGACCCCTATTATTTTTACAAGACCTATTCAACGACACCCCACACACCAGAGTTGAAAAGAAAAAAAAACACCCCCACTTTAGGTGTTCGAGAGGTACCCGAAAAAAATTTTTTTTTTTAGTTTTTATTTTACCGTTATGTCGGCGTGATACATACACATACTCATACATCAATACATCAAATTTCAGCTTTCTAGTACTAAAGATCACGGAGCTAAGCCGCGGACGGACGGACGGACGGACGGACGGACAGGCGGACATGGCGAAACTATAAGGGTTCATACTAGTTGACTACGGAACCCTAAAAAGAGGTTTGTTAAGTTTAATATGCGTATCTGTGTATGTGTGTGTGTCTGTCTGTCTGTCTGTGGCAATGTAGCTCCCAAACAAATGGACCAATTTGAGTTTTGCCAAGATTAGAGCTGCCACTTCTAAATTCGCCTAACCCGAACATTTGGCGTAAATCTCATTTTTTCCCCAGACGTGTCCGATAATTATACTTATTATTAAAAACCGGCCAAGAGCATGTCGGGCCACGCTCAGTGTAGGGTTCCGTAGTTGCCCATCCTTCACAAAGATTTCAAGCTCTATAAAAAAGGTCGTAAACGCCAAAACAACTGTAATTACTTATTACCTTCTGGAATTTATCGATTTTACGCACCAGATTGAGCGAAATGTTTTAATTCACTATGGCATTTAACTAATATGTGTAACGTTCGATATAAGAACACCGCGCGGCACTTACGTCATTTTAAAGAAAATGAAGACATTTTGCGATAACTCAAAAACGGCTCGACTGATTTTATTCAATATAGTTTTCATTGAAAGTACTAATAAGGCCTTATTTTTATGAATTTTTCCATAATTTTTTGACCCGTGGTTGAGAAGTGGGTTCGGTACCAAAGGCCTAAGTTGCATTTAGTCTTGGCATTCAAAACATCTACACTATTTTTTGGATTTCACGAGCAAATATTTACATAACTGCTGACTTTATCAAAAAAAGCGGCCAAGTGTGATTCGGACTCGCGCACCGAGGGTTCCGTACAAACACTTTCCATCCCTAAGTGGTTAAGTTAAGTTTGCACCTGGTATGTATAGCGCCCCATATAAATAAGGTGCAAAGTTAGGTATTAAAATATTTAAAAAAAACTACTTACTAGATCTCGTTCAAAACAATTTTCGTTGGTAGTTTTTATAGTAATGTACATCATATGTTTTTTTTTTATTTTTCATTTTCTTATTTTAGAAGTTAGAGGGGGGAGGGGGGTGGAACAACTTTTTTCCACTTCGGAAGCGTCTGTCACGCAAACTATTCGGTTCAGAAAAAAAATATTTTAGAAACCTCGATATCATTTTTGAAGACCTATCCATAGATACCCCACAAGTATGTGTATGATGAAAAAAAAATGTTGAGTTTCAGTTCTAAGTATGGGGAGCCCCAAATATTTATGATTATTTTTTTTTTGCATCAAAATCTTAATGCGGTTCACAGAATACATCTACCTACCAAGTTTCAACAGTATAGCTCTTATGGTTTCGGAAAAAAATGGCTGTGACATACGGACAGACAGACATGACGAATCTATAAGGGTTCCGTTTTTTGCCATTTGGCTACGTAACCCTAAAAAATGATGTTTGAAGACCCCTATTGTTTTTAAAAGACCTATTCAACGACACCCCACACGCTAGTGTTGGAACGAAAAATAAAATTCACCCCCACTATGTCGGCGTGATACATACACATACCTACTCATACATCAATACATCAAATTTCAGCTCTAGCACTTATGATCACGGAGCTAAGCCGTGGACGGACGGACGGACAGACGGACAGACGGACATCCGGACATGGCGGAACTATAAGGGTTCCTAGTTGACTACGGAACAATCGCTTTATTTTTCATTCACATAAAAAGTGGTTTACCCCAGGGACACTGAAAGCCCTGGACGGCCTCCAAACTAGGACATATCGGGGAAACGCGGACATATGGCAGCCCTATTTACAATCAAAGCCCCGCCTAGTGCGCTATTGTCTGGCTGTGACATTTATAAGCTTACCTCAACATCGCCATCCAGCATCACGAAGCCTGCCTCCTGCAACAATATAACCACAAAATATTAACGCGAACATGTTGCTAAATAGTTAACAAATAGTTATAGTCAGTGCCACAGTTATAAAATAATTAAGGTCAAATCAATTAGATAAAAATGTAAACCATAATTTAATCAGAATAAAATAGATGTAAATGTATTAATAATAATACTAATAATAATAATAAATGTTTATTTCAGGCAAGTCAGTACACCCATACACAAATTAAAAATTAAAAGCAAAAGCAGATGTAAAAAGTAAAATAAAAATAATAATAAAATATAAACAGAATGCGAGTAATACAATTATTACTTCTTGTTCCCGTCCTGTTGCACAGATAGCCAGTACCTAAAAATAGGACTGTTCAGATCATTGTACACGGCCCTCAAGATGTTGGTCTTGGAGCGGCGTAGTCCCTCCCAAAAGGAGGCGATACGATTGCGCATCACGGCGAAGAAATCAGGGACCCCGGCCTCGGCGAACATAGTTGAGGCACTGCAGTACCTCGGTAGCCCCATCAGAATCCTGAATATGTTATTATACTGCACTCTGATGGCGCTATACGCTTTCCTGCTGTGCCTCACCCACAATTGACAAGTGTAGAAAGAGAGGCAATAAGCGTTAAATAACGTATACTTGACTCCCTTGCTACACCTGGCAAATTTCCGGGCTATCATATTTCCACGCACGGCCAATGCCCTCCTTTCACGCTCTATATCTTTTAGCCCGATACGCGAACAGTTCTGAACTTCAATAAAATACAAGTGCGTGATTTTTTGTAGTCAGTTAGAGTAGATTGAGTACTAATGGGTATCAACATTTTCTAACAGATTTTGAGTGTGCGTTAGGTATAAAAAAAGTTTTTGTAAGTGACCTCTGTAAATCTTAGAAAAAAAAATTCAAGTTAATTTCTTCTGCACTAGGGCATCGCATTTTACAGTTTTAACATTCCGTATTGTTTTCTAACAGATTTGTCGAGAGATTATGTCAGCGCAATACGAAACGAATGAAAAAATTATAAATCCCTGAAAAGATTATACAAGTGACTTTTGGGAACGAAAATGTGTTTAAAACTATGAAATGTAATGACAGTTTTAATTTATAACAGATTCATCAATAGCTTTATTTTATATAAACAATTAAATTTTTAAATCGTTCTCTAGGCCACAAAATTTTACGCGAAATTGTCAAGTCGGCGTAGTGAACTCATTTTCATACAAGTAATCTATTAACATAGAATTCTAACCAATTCACCCACGGGAACAAATTATATTACTTCATTAGTTGTACGCGACATTTAAATTTAAGCGCGAACGCTTTGCATCAAGTTATGACTGCGCCGAGCGTTAGCGACTGACCCATAGAGCGCGAGGAATGCGTATTTAGATCGGCGCGCGGCCGCCATTGTAAAAATGTATGGAGAATTAAAAGCACTTTTTGATAAATCTGGAACTTTAATACCAAACAATAATTGAAATATTTGATGCGGACAAATTGTAATCTAAATATTCATCTTTTCTTGAACTATGAAATAATTGTTAAAGTATAAAAAAACACTTAACGCCAGATTACGATTTTACAATTTTCGTCCAACCTTACTTAGTTGTCTAGGGTGAAATATTAATAATCTTATAATTTTTCCACAGAGAACTTGTTAACACATTCTTCAAAGTGCTAAATATGTAGTTTAGAAATGGATTCAACGACTATTGTTGACGTTGTCTACTTAACGCCTTAACGGCAACTGCCTATTTTTTCACATTTCGCTCGGTGCAGTCTTACTGACACCAAGCCCGGACGGCCTTTTCAGATTTTATATAGATACAATGCTAAATTTTGACTTTTGTTACTATCTTTTCTTGGTTAAATAAGATATCTTATATTGTATTGTGTCTCACCTATTTACAAAACCGGACCGAAAAACTCACCAATCAATTTTAGGCCGATTGCACTTCTATCAGTTTTTTCTAAAATATTGGAGAAAATAATTAAGATTAGGCTAACAGGTTTTATCGAGAGCAACCGTTTAATCTCAGATCACCAATTCGGTTTCAGGACTGGTATGTCAACCGAGGACGCGGCCGTCCTGCTAACCAACCTCATTTCTGGTAGCCTAGACGGTGGCAAGAAGTGCATCGGAATTTTTCTTGACCTTGCCAAAGCGTTTGACACCGTTTCGGTAGCCATACTGTTAAAAAAGCTTGAACACTTAGGGATTAGAGGAGTGGCTCTTGACTGGTTCACTAGTTATCTTACGGATCGTGTACAAATGGTGAAAATTGGTGAACTGTTTAGTGAACAGCTTCCAGTGAGGTTCGGGGTCCCTCAGGGGAGTGTACTTGGCCCATCTTTGTTCACACTCTATATCAATGATATCTTTGACATAGCCTTGCCGAACGCAAACCTTATTTGCTACGCGGATGACACTGTCATTCTGGTGAGTCGTGGGATGACACCTTCCCCGAAGCTGAAAGTGCACTTAGAATGGTTGGTTCGTGGCTGAACAAGAGTCTTCTGACACTGAATGTCGAGAAGACTAATTTTATAGCTTTTTCCAAATCTACAGTTGCTTTGCCTTCAGCAGAAAGAAGTATTAAATTTCACTCCTGTTCGCTCAACAGCTCAACAGTTGGGTCCGACTCAGTTCCTTTGTGTGACTGTCAGGCTATAAAACGGCAAACCGTTGTCAAATACTTAGGCCTTTTATTTGACCAACACCTCTCTTTTGCACAACACATCACCGCTCTCGCTGCAAGAGTTAGAAAAATCATTTATGTAATGAAGAGACTGCGGAACTGTGCCACGCAAGAAATACTTACACTTGTTTACCATGCGCTGTGCCAATCCATCCTGCAGTATGGAGCTGCTGTATGGGGCGGTGCTGCCAAGAGTCATATGCTGCTTTTGGAGCGTGCACAGAGAGCTGTGCTCAAAGTAATGCTCAAAAAACCATATAGGTATTCCACAAATTTGCTGTACCATGAAACCAAACTACTAAGGGTAAGGCAGCTCTTTATTCTTAAAGCAGTAACTCGTACACACACTGATATCCTTAGTAGTACGGATCTACACGAGAAAACTCTTCGTAAACGTCACTACAAGTTACCGCTACCTCTATGTAGGTCCGCCCTTGCTAGGAAATCACCCGCCTATTCACATTGCTGTATTTACAACTACATATGCAACTATTGTGACATAAAACGTCTCACAGTTCCCAACGCACTGAGAATGGTGAAAAGATGGTTAATCACGCTGAGTTACAGTGACACCGAAGACATTATTAAAACTATTAAGATAAAATAAACCCCTACCGTAAAACAAACACAGGGTATGCATTTGATGCCAGTGGGGTATTAGGTGTATATTTTGTGTGTGTAGACATATAGCCATGCACACGTACACACACACAACACGAACACACACACACACACACACACACACACACACACACACACACACACACACACACACACACACACACACACACACACACACACACGCATATACACACACAAACACACGTACCCACATATTTGTTTGAACCTTGTATTGTATAGCTCGCTTTTGTTTGTTTGTTTTTCATTTCTTTTTAATGTATCGACACAATTAGTTACTAACATAGTTACACATAGTTTCCTAAGATAAAATTTAAGTAATTGTTACATTAATTATTATTGTCAAACCGCACTCGCAGACGGCCAAGATACAGGCTCAGCCTAGTTTGGTCTCTGACGGATAGCTTCATTTATGTAAAGTATTGTTTTTTGTCAAATAAATTATTTTGTATTTTTTTTTTGTATTTTTTGTATTGTTCATTAGGTGTATTATTGTCCTTCTTTTATTTAGCAACTTTTAGAAGAGTTGACAGTGCGTCTTTTTATTGATCTTACTAAATCAATGATTCATTAACAAAATGAATCGGTTCTTGGAAATATAAAACTGACTTTAAGGTTGTTTACAAATATAATCCCACCATGCTAATAAATAGGTTTAAAAAGTCAGTTCTATTCCCATTGCACCGATACAATCTCGAATTATATTCGGGAAAGTAATTCAGAACGTCATATCATTCAAAATTTCAAACGAAAGCTTATTGCCTTAGGTTAAGGCGAGTAGATACGTGGAATGATGAATAATATATTTTAAAGTCCTAAGGTTTGTATTCTAGCCAATGTTAAATTCTGGTAAAAAATATATGTTACTAGCATTTGCTCGCGGCTTCGCTCCCGTTAAACCCTATCCAACGGGAACAATGTTTTTTTTTTTGGATAAAAAGTAGCCTATTTGTTAAGTTAGGGTATAAAATATCTCTGTTTTAAACTGCACGCATATCCGTCCAGCCGTTTTATCGTGAAGAAGAAACAAAAATACACACATACTGTCGCTTTCATGATATTAATGGGAAATTTTACTCGCAGTATGGATAATGCTATCACCAAATAGAAATCCATACTAATATTATAAATGCGAAAGTGTGTCTGTCTGTCTGTCTGTCTGTCTGTCTGTTACCTCTTCACGCTTAAACCGCTGAACCGATTTAGATGAAATTTGGTATATAGATAGTTTCAGTCCCGGGGAAGGACATAGGATACTTTTCATCCCGAATAAATTTAGTGTTCCCGTGGGATGAGTGGGTAACACCGCGGGGCACAGCTAGTATAAAATAAAAGAAGTAAGAAAGAAAAAGATTAAAGATAAACGATGTTATAATAAGTCACCAATAAACATCGAGTGCTTTACATGAGCTTACTTTTACAAGGCTCACGAAATGTATGTCTTGATTGGGTAACAGTATTACCTGATTAAAAAAAATAATTGGAGGAGATAAATAGTACATAACTACAGAGGCCGGGAAAAGTCAGTTCCTATTTGAGTATGATTTTGAAGGAAGTCCGAGTCCTTAAATTAATACGAATCCACGAACTGACATTTCCACCATTTCCACCACTAAACATTTTTTTTTGATAAGGTTAGCAGTTTTGTAAATATTAGTTCCAAAAATATAAAAAATAGCGTCCCCCCCTCTAACTTTTCAACCACGGGTCAAAAAATTATGGTAAATTCATGAAAATAAGGCCTTATAATAAAATAAAATAAATAAAAATCATTTATTTCAGAGCTTGGCTCCGTATAATGTGTTAGTAACATAGAACTTACCCCTAGTGTTAGACAGCAATATAAAAACAAAAATACCAAAACTAAAAATGAATTAAAACAAACCAAAGACACAAGACAGAGTGGGAGCGTGGCTCACAAGTCAGTCGTCCCATGCACATGGAGTTGCATCCAATGTGCCTGTATGGGACAGTCCATCCTGCCAGCAACGACCTTTAGGATGCTGTTGGCACTGCCGCGCAAACGTCGCATCATTGAGGCTACTCGCTTGCGTAAAATAGCATGAAAGCCATCAACGCGCGCCTCGGCGAACATTCCCGATGCGCTGCAGTAACGCGGCAGCCCCAACAGCAACCTAAACGCGTAATACTTTCATAAGTACTTTCAATGAAAACTATATTGAACAAAATCGGTCGAGCCGTTTCTATTGTGAAGGATGAGCAACTACGGAACCCTACACTGAGCGTCACCTGAAATGCTCTTCGCCGGTTTTTAATTATTTTTTTCGACTTAAATGACGTTAGGAAACCCGTTTCATATAGAGACTCACGGGAGTTTTCAATGTAAAATACTATTTATAGATATAAAAGATACAACTATATTGTGATAACAGTATCCGTACTGCGAGTAAAATTTCCCATTAATATTATAAAAGCGACAGTATGTGTCTATGTTTGTTTCTTTTTCACGTTAAAACAGCTGGACGGATATGTATGCAATTTGAAACAGAGATAGTTTATACCCTAACTTAGGAATAGGCTACTTATTATCTTGGAAAAAATAAAACATCGTTCCCGTAAGATAGTATATACCAGGTTAAGTAACAAATATTTTTATCAAAATTTTACATTGGCTAGATTACAAGCCTTAGGACTTAAAATGTATTATTAACCATTTAACGTATCTACTCGCCTTAACCTAAGGTAATACAGCTCTTGTTTGAAATTTTGAATGACATGACGTTCGGAATTACTTACCCGAATATAATTCGGGAATGTATTGGTGCAATATGAATAGAACTAACTTTTCAAACCTATTTATTTAGATGATGGAATAATATTTGTAAACAACCTTAAAGTCAAATGTATATTTCCAAGAACCGATTCATTTTGTTAATGAAGGTTATCTTTCTGAAAGATGAATGTTTACATTACCAGCTGTCCACATCAAATATTTCAATTATTGATTGGTATTAAAGGTCCAGATTTATAACAAGTGCTTTAAATTCTCCATACACTTTTACAATAGCGGCCGCGCGCCGATCTAAATACGCATTCCTCGCTCTCTATGGGTTAGTCGCTAACGCTCGGTGCAGCCTTAACTTGATGCAAAGCGTTCGCGCTCAAATTTAAATATCGCGTACAACTAATGAAGTAATATAATTTGTTCCCGTGGGTGAATTGGTTAGAATTCTATGTTTATAGATTACTTTCATGAAAATGAGTTCACTACGCCGACTTGACAATTTTGCGTAAAATTTTGTGGCCTAGAGAACGATTTAAAAATTCGATTGTTTATATAAAATAAAGCTGTTGATGAATCTGTTATAAATTAAAACTGTCATTACTTTCCATAGTTTTAAACACATTTTATTTGCCAAAAGTCACTTGTATAATCTTTTCAGGGAGTGAGATTTTTTTCACTCGTTTCGTATTGTTCTGACATAATCTCTTGACAAGTCTGTTAGAAAATAATAACGAATGTTAAAACAATAAACTGCTATGCCCTAGTGCAGAAGAAATTAACTTGGATAATCTTTTCTAAGAGTTATAAAGGTTGCTTACAAAAACTTTTTTTATACCTAACGCACACTCACGATCCGTTAGACAATGTTCATACCCGTTAGAACTCCATATTACTTTGCTGATAAAAGAAAAAAAACGTACAATGCGAATTATTTTAGTTTAAGGTGTAATTATACCCTTCCCGTATCGGGCTATTTGTCGTCCCTCAAGTCCCCGGAAAGTATATGGCCAAGATATTTAAACTGCTGCACAACACGAACCCTCTCCCCATTAAGTTGCACTTCGGGCACATTGTCCGGACCTCTTCCTGCCTTGAACACCAGCAGTTCTGTTTTGGCTACATTATATTTCAGCCCATGTGAGTTAACATACTCTTCACAAACTAATAATAGCTTCCGCAAGCCCTTGATGGAGGGGCTAAGCAGCACCATGTCATCAGCATAACTGAGACTGTTTACACAGATATCTCCTATGTGACAACCTATTTCAGTGC
This sequence comes from Apotomis capreana, assembly GCA_947623375.1. Taxonomy (NCBI): domain Eukaryota; kingdom Metazoa; phylum Arthropoda; class Insecta; order Lepidoptera; family Tortricidae; genus Apotomis; species Apotomis capreana. The sequence continues at coordinate 12,172,515 of OX392518.1, forward strand.
TCCTTAACCTCCCCATCAAGTCGTTAATATACAGGTTGAAGAGGTCCGGAGATGTGAGACCCCCTTGGCGCACCCCGCATTCTAATAAATAACTATTAGATGTCGTGTCACCCTATTTTACAAAGTTCGTTTGGTTTCCGTACCAGTGTTCGAAGACTCGTACTAGCTCCTCGGGTACACCTGAGCCACGCATCTTGTCCCAAAGAATGTCATAATTCACAAGGTCAAATGCGCGGCTCAGGTCAAGAAAGCATGCGTAGACCGACGTACCGTTACTCACGTAGTGATTAACAGCATGTTTTAAACTAATGATAGCTGAGTCAGTCGAGAGACCGGGACGGAAACCAAACTGCGCATCATCAATGCAAATTGCACTGAGCAGTTCTGGCTGCAGCAGCCGCTCAAATATCTTCCCAATGATCGTACCTAAAGAAATTGGTCGGTAATTCGATGACGATGACAAGTCTCCAGTTTTATTTTTGACAATCGGGACGACAACCGTTTTAATCATATCTGGAGGTAGATAAGCGAACCGTATACAAAGATTGAACAGACTACACAGTTTATCGTAAATCTTATCTCCCGCACAAAGTATGTGCTCAATACTAAGATCGTCATGGCCTGGCGATTTACCATGTTTCATACTTTTCACCACTTTCGCGACTTCTTTAGGAGAGAAACGAATAATTCTTTGAGGTGGCGCCGCTAGATTCCGCTTTGAAAGTTAAGTTTTATTAAGTTTTATTTTATTAAGTTTTATTTTATTATATGAGTACTTACGTTTCAATTTTATTATTATCAAGCAGGGAATTACAAGCGCAGCGTGACTCGTGAGGCTTTTGCCAATGTCAGTTGCGATGTGACAGTAATTTTAAACAAAGAATTGAAATTTAAAAAATTCAAAATTTTGTATACGGCCAAGTAGCTTAAACCCGCTCCAGACCTTCCGATCCGATCCGATTTATCGGAAGAAATCGGATAATGTATAGTGTTTTAGGTCCTAACTATTGCACTACACATTTACCGATTTCCTAACAATTACGCTACACATTATCCGATAAGCAGGATATCCACTTTTGAGTGATCTCTGTTGCTGTTTTTAAAAGTTTTCTTAGTAATTGAAATGGATTGAAATGGGTGGACAATGTTAATGTGTAGTGTTGTGTATGTGTTTATAACTCGAAGGTGCTTCATCCGTGTAAAACTTCTTTCCAAAAAGTAGGTATCTACGCTATGATAATTTACGGATGTCCATCTATCCAAGCAGGCTTAGCATATCTTGTCTCGGCATCGCCTGTCGCGCGAGACAGCATCGCCTGTCTTGCTCGCACGGTATTGAAAGGGAAGTGACTCGTGGTTCTCAATACTATTTTATCATAGTATTATAGACGTGAGCATTTAGAGGAGCGTTTATTTTTAAATCGATTTATTTACATTCTCACTGCGGACGAATAGAAATAAAAGTATTTTAATTTCTAAATTATTTTATTTCCTTTTTTCACCGCCATAATAAAAAAATAAATTACTTAAGTATATCAGTTTATATAAAATAAATATGTGTGGTTCACGACTTTCATGAAATGTATTTAATAAATTATTTTAGAATAAATTACTAAGAACTTTGATTTTTTAATATGAATAAGCAATATAAACACACAGTTAAAATAATCAGTCAAGTGTGGGACACTGAAGTGTCTAGATATATCAAAATGCAATACCGAATTTGGAACACCAAAGGGATTATTGAAAAATGGTTGCCTATAAACATTTTTTTACCATCGGAATATTAAACAAGCATACATTTGTGAAACATGTAATGTCTCATTTTTTAAATGTGGGTACAACTCACAGTTTTTATATTAAACCATTGATACAAATATCAAAGCTCAAAGTAAAATTGAAAAGTGTAAAGTCTAAGGTGTAAAGCCTTTCAAATAAACAATGCAAAGGTCGACACAAACCATAACAAAAAATTCAAAAGGTTGCTTGGGAGTTAGGGTGGCGGAAATGTTAACGCGCTGGACCGGCAATCCAGATGTAGGTACCGGGTTCGATTCCCGGGCTCTTCCACAAGTTCTCATTTCATTTTTATTTGATCTTTGTATCAATAGTTTAATAAAACAACCATGATTTCAGGTACCTATAAGCAAAGACTAATATAGTCTTTGCTATAAGATATTTGCAAGGAGCTTATCTAGTAAATGCTAGGTCCATGGATATTTGTTAAATTATTGCGATGGGAATATGGAAGTGTGAAATACCTATACCAAGTAGAGGTCAAGTAGGGAGAAGTCACAAACTTTAGATCGGGAAATTTGTTCTTAGGAACCATGGCGTAGAGTTTAGATTTAATAAAGACTGCATTTTTTATAAAGCTCATACATAATTTCATACATAACCCGGTCAAAACCGCTGTAAAGAATGTTACAATACAATATGACATGGGATTACTTACAGAATTTTATCCAAGTCCGATTCCAGGTTGTGTATGACATTTATTAAAAATAAATGCAGTTTCTATTAAATCTAAAATCGACGCCATGGTTCCTTAACAGATTTCCTTATCTCTTATAGTTTACCTATGGCCGACTCGGTCTTAGTTCTTGGCCACGGCCGACTGCGGCGTTCAAAAGGAAATATAAGTTTGATAGAATGGCATTTGTTTCATTCAGCACGTTGTTGCACGAGTTCACACTTGACCCACTTTAAATATTTATTTTTACAATAAATTCGACAAAATAGCAGTGACTTTCACAGAACCTGATACCAACCGGCTTGACAATTTTAAAGGCAAATTGACTACGCCAAGGCTCTCCCAGGACTTGACTACAAAGTGGCAACGTTAGCAAATAGTACATTACTGCAGACGCCGCGAAAGAAGGCATGCCGGATGAATAGGTACAGACGGGTAGTGACACGAAGCCGGCAAGCCCTTTTCACGGCTAAGGCATGTATAGTTATTTTCTCAAACATATGCAATGAAATAAAAAACTACACCTCACAGACTGTTTGAGAAAAGTACATTATGCACTGTAACACACACATGAAATTAAGTCGAATCTGGCCAAGTATATACAACATTTTAATCTTTAAAAACGCTGGTAAAATTATTTGTATTCCTCCCAAGTATAATGTATGTATAACAAATGTATGTATAACATCGGGCGAAGCATATTAGACGCCTGCATATTCACAAGATAAAACCCAACGTCTATTATGACAACATTAAGTAGCCTTTTTAAGAAAATGAAGTTTCTTGTGTCTCTTTAAATCACTTAATAACGTGAATCTCTTTTTACACACCTCACATAAATGTTTCTTCACCCCTAAGTGCAACAGTTTATGATCGTTCAAATGACTCAACAACGTAAACTCCTTTTTACATACGTCGCACAAAAAAGCTTTTACCCCCTTGTGCAATCGCTCATGTCTCTTCAAATTGCTCAACTGCGTGAACTTTTTCTCACAAGAGCCGCAAGAGTAAGGTTTCAATCCCGTGTGAGTTCGCATATGATGCTCTAAATGGTCTAGTCTAGTGAATTCTTTTTTACACAATTTGCAAGCGTGAAATGTGTTAGTGTGCCTTCGTTTGTGTCTGTTTAGAGAACTCCATTTTGTAAACTCAATTTTACATATTTCACAAAAATGCTTCTTCGGAATTTTCTTCTTTCGGGGTCCCTGTGGAGATTCTTCGTGCGTGGTCACGACGGGGGTGTTTTGGGACCCGCTTGCTTTGTTTGAAGCTGGAATGCATATTTAATGATTACGGAGGGTTCATACATGTTAAATTAAACAATAATTGACTGACCGACCGAATCGTCACCGTTTCAGCCTGGCCTAAAATACTTTTGTGTGTCCGGATGATTACACGTATTTTTTTACTGAATCTCACAAAATCGTCTGAGCGGGTTCGATAAGTATATACTTGGAATTTTATAGTTGATACAGTTTAATAAAAAAATGTAATTGGCTCACAGACTACTAGTTTTCATTAGGGTTCCGTACCCAAAGGGTAAAAACGGGACCCTATTACTGAGACTTCGCTGTCCGTCCGTCCGTCTGTGACCAGGCTGTATCTCAAGAACGGTGATAGCTAACAGTTGAAATTTTCACAGATGATGTATTTCTATTGCCGCTATAACAACAAATACTAAAATAAAATAAATATTAAAATAAATGTTAACCCTACGTTATATTTTATATAACGTAGGGTTGAGATAAACGGTGAACCCATTGCATATGTCCATGATTACCTTTATTTGGGCCAATTAGTCTCCTTCCAGGCGCGACAAGAAAAAGAGATCGAAAGAAGGACTGAAAACGCCTGGAGGAGCTATTGGTCCATGAAACACCTGATGAAGGGTGACCTCCCCTTATCACTAAAACGGAGGCTCATGGACATGTGCATCCTTCCAGTTCTCACCTACGGTGCTCAGACTTGGTCTTTGACAGAATCTCAAAGGTTCAAACTCGGGGTCTGCCAGCGAGCCATGGAGCGCAGCATATTAGGCGTGAAATTAAAGGATCGCATCCGGAACACCACGCTGCGCTCCAAGACTCAGATAGTCGACGTAGCTCAGAAAGCGGCCAAGTTGAAGTGGGACTGGGCTGGTCACGTTTGTCGAATGCCGAATGAGCTGTGGGCCTAGATCGCTACAGAGTGGAAGCCCAGCAGCCAGAAACGGAGACGTGGCAGACCTCATCGGCGATGGCGGGACGAGCTAGACTCTTTTATTAAGGAATGGCCAGAAATAGCCCAAACCCGGGAACAATGGAAGAAGTGTGGGGAGGCCTTTGCCCAGCAGTGGGACATCATGGGCTCACTATAATAATAATAATAATAATAATTAAAGGGGGGCTCCCATACAACAATCTTGTTATAGATTATGGTACGGAACCCTTCATGTGCGAGTCGGACTCAACACTATTAATTATTATGTCTTTCATATATTAGAAAAAATGAATTAGACAAAATTGGAGTGGTTGAAGGATACAAATTGCTTAAACAAAGAGAGATATGAATTCATAGACATCCCAACATTCAAAGTTCAATTATTGGACACACATATATTTTGGCCAAACTGAAACAGAGGCAGTTTGTTTGCTTGGTCGATTAAATATTATAAGCATTAAAAATTCAATACATCCTGAATTATTTGTGCAGTTTTTTAATTTTACACTGCACCTTTAATAGCCTTTGGAAAACCAAGTTTGTTTTTTATGTATGATAGACACACATTTGACCTCGAACATACCTGATGTTAAGTAACAATGAGGCCTCAGATGAAGCATGCTCGTCTAGAAGGTGCCTATTCACTCTCAACTTGAAGAGATCTAAGTTATATTTCTCGGGGAATACACAATAAACTTACTTAGGAGTGAGGCAGTTCTGTCAAATGGTTGCAATTTGGGGCCAAGCTCATCCGTGACCTTAGACTCCCATGCCAGTGCCTCTGCCTTACTGTTGTGCGAACTTGAGTCAATTTCCCATTCTGTTCCCAGCTCCTTTTTGGGCGACTTGTCTTGCTTGATTTGTTCCACCGTGTCTGAATAATCTCGTTCCTCCTTAATGTACACTGGCAAGAAACATGTCAAGTATTATTAATATTGAAAGGACAATCTTACACAAATCAACCTAGTCCAGGTACATAGAAGATTTGATTGTACCATGGGTACTAAATGATGATATACATGATATATAAATACATATGATAGCATCTATGATCCAACAACATAATTATATTTGAGTTCATCACACAAATATTTGCCCTGGACTGAATTCGAACCCTGGACCGTAAGCTTTATAGGCAGGTGCACTACAAACAGTACCAACTGTCATCCGAACATGTTGATTTATATATTGGGCAATTATAAGGTGATATGTAGGAAATAAACTAAAAAGTACTTAATACCATAAAATGCATACAAAAACTGCCAAGTATGAATCAGACACACACGGACGGTCCCATACCATCAAGAAAAACATTACTGCCACTGGGGCCCCAATGTCATTTGCCCTGGGGCATTCATTAATTACTTAATTACTAAGCTACGCCATTGGACAAGACAGAAGGCGGAGCCAGTAATCCTGTTAGCACCCTTTGAGTAGGGAACTCTAAAAACTAAGATAAGTATATTATATAGCTAAACTCACCATGGACATACGGAAGTCGTATCTCTTCAGGGCCAAGCACAAGTTCATCTTTAACTTTATGATTGACGTACAGACCAGCCTGAGCAGCTGCCTCGCTCACTCCACACGTGCTGTCCTTCTCCCATAAGGGTTCTTCTTTCACACGCACTTCCAGTGACATTCTGCTATTGGCTATAAGCTCTTTCACTGTTTAAACTTGTCTGTTTTTTTTCTCTTTCGCGACGCTGGCACCTTCAGAGCATGAGTTTCCTATTCCAACATCACGTCTTGCATCGAACTACAAGTACACGATCTTTTCTTCTCATCTTATATTATCTTCGTCTTTCAATACCTTTATAAGTTTCATTTGCAAGGACACTCAAATACGACGTAAGTTATAGTATTTAAGTAGTTACGCACGTAAATTGATTGAATAAATTCGTAAATAGATCGATGAAGCAAACGGAGCATAAAAACAACAACCATGAACCACCCATGAACCAAAACAAACAAAACCAAACGATCAATGGTCTGATAATGACATTGACATAACAGTGACGTACCTACAGTGTGACCCAGCTCAAAATTAAATGAACCAAGGCTGCGTCCACACTTGTATCATTTCGCCGATCCGATCCCCGTTGCGTATCTCCAACGCGTATCGTGCTGTTTGGACGCTCACTGCGGGCACTCCGTATCATAATTTGCGCCGTCGCGCGAAGAAACGCGTCCACACTAAGCCGTATCGTATCCTCGTCGCGTATCACCGCACCGATCATTTTTTAGGCGTGCAGTAGCTTGGAAGCTATCCGTATCGTAGCACCGTATCGTATCACAGCCCCGCTAATTTTGGCAGTTATGTCACCGACTCACCGAGATTGATCATTCATATGACTGTCCTTATTTTACATAGAAAACTATCGTGAGTCTCAGACATATTAAAATACTTAAACGGGTTTACTCACGTCGTAGAAGTCGAAAAACGCTCGACATGTTTCGAATCGGTACGCGATTCATCATCAGGAGAGACGATCAGTCGCGGCGGCGGCCAATCGAACACTCGAGTGTTCGAGCTTGAACCATTGTCATACAAAACCATTTTTCTCAAAAAGGGTCCAAGCCACATAAGTCCCAATATCTCAAAAAGTATTGAAAAACTGCTAATTATTTTTAAAAATACATAAAGAGAGACATTTTTCGCTCATTTCTTCCATATAATGTTTTTGTGTAAAATCAATCTATCATAGTTGAAATACTCCTTGAACTTCAAACTGAAATTACTCGAGAGCAAGTCACCGTGGATTGAGTCCTTATCGTTTAACTACGTCCATTTAGGCGCGCAGTAGTTTGGAAGCTATCCGTATCGTAGCACCGTATCGTATCACAGCCCCGCTAATTTTTGGCAGTTATGTCACCGACTCACCGAGATTGATCATTCATATGACTGTCCTTATTTTACATAGAAAACTATCGTGAGTCTCAGACATATTCAAATACTTAAACGGGTTTACTCACGTCGTAGAAGTCGAATAACGCTCGACATGTTTCGAATCGGTACGCGATTCATCATCAGGAGAGACGATCAGTCGCGGCGGCGGCCAATCGAACACTCGAGTGTTTAAGTTTAAGTATTTTAATATGTCCTTATTTTTATTATAGATAATGTGAAAGATAGGTTCTCGAACGGGAGCCACGTACCGGAAGACACCGCGTGGTTAGGTCTTCAGTTATGTCACCCGCTCACGGAAATATAACCTACATATGACTGTGCTTGTTTTATGACAATGCGGCACGGCAGAAAGGTTCTCGAGTGAAGACCGCGTACTGGATGACGCCGCGTGGTTAGGTCTTCAGTTATGTCACCCGCTCACGGAAATATAACCTATATCTGACTATGCTTGTTTTATGATAATGCGGCAGAAAGGTTCCCGAGTGGAAACCACGTGCCGGAAGACGCCACATGGGAAAGGCCTAACAAAGTAGACAGTCCATCAGTGGTATAGTATTTTTTAATAATCGTAAAGATAGGTATTAAAAACCAATGACCGCAGCGTGGAGCGATGACTCAAATAGCGCCTTTGAAGATCGGGCAAAAACCCACTCGAGATGGATCACGGTGTATCCTCACCGCGTATCATGAACGGTAGTGTGGACGTCGCGCCGTCGCGATCATGCAACGGCCCGTATCCGCTCGCTCGAAATCCATGTTGATACCCGTATCTTCAGTACCCCGCACACTCGCGATCAGGAAAGCGTTGCATGATCGCGACGGGGATCGGATCGGCGAAATGATACAAGTGTGGACGGAGCCTTAGAAATCTAATACTTACTAAACCAAAACAGAAATTAATTCGTATTCTTGCGGGGTACCGATTTGAATCATAGATATAGTAGCAAGATAGTAGTAATAGATTTGCCACAGAGTGACCAGGCGTAAAACCCATTCCAGACCTTCCGATCCTACCCGATCCGATCCTACTAATCGGATAATGTGTAGCGTAATTGTTAGGAAATCGGATAATGTGTAGTGCAATAGTTAGGACCTAAAACACTACACATTATCCGATTTCTTCCCTTATAGTTTCGCCATGTCCGTCTGTCCGTCTGTCCATTTGTCCGTCTGTCGGTCCGCGGCATAGCTCCGTGATCATTAGTACTAGAAAGCTGAAATTTGGTATGAGTGCGTGTATATATCACGCCGACAAAACGGTAAAATAAAAACTACAAAAAAAAATTTTTTCGGGTCACCTCTGGAACACTGGTAAAGTGGGGGTGATTTTTTTTTTCATTCCAACACTAGTGTGTGGGGTGTCGTTGAATATTATAGGTCTTTTGAAAATAATAGGGGTCTCCAAACATTAATTTGATAGTCAGCAGCTTTGAAAATATACGCTCCAAAAAAAAATAGCGTCCCCCCCCCTCTAACTTTTCAACCACGGGTCAAAAAATTATGAAAATTCGTGAAAATGAGGCCTTATAAGTACATTCAATGAAAACTATATTGAACAAAATCGGTCGAGCCGTTTTTGAGATATCGCAAAATTTCATAATTTTCTTAAAAGGACGTAAGTTGACTTCCAGAAGGTAATAAGTAACTAGAGTTACTTTGGCGTTTACGACCTTTTTATAGAGCCTGAAATCTTTCTCGTTCTTAAGTCTATTGTGACGGATGAGCAACTACGGAACCCTACACTGAGCGTGGCCCGACATGCTCTTGGCCGGTTTTATTTCATCCTTTAAATAGCTTCCAGACGTGAGCGATCCCATCGCCTTAGGCCTTGAAACCAATGATCAGCCAACATTTCTCACTGTCTAGTAACTCCATAGTATTCTTCTTCTTCATCATCTGGCCTTGTCCCATTTTTATATAGCGCTCTTCTAATTTGTCCGTATTGTGTAAATATTTTGTGATCGGATTGCCTAGAAGCTTAATTGTTTTACCTGGTTTCCCCTTACACCGAACTATTTAGCATGGAAAGTGAATGAAATTTCTCAAAAATCTGGAATTTATTTTATAGACAGAAAGAAAGACATGAAAATCCAAACTGATTTTATTGGGGTTCCATCACGAGTTAATAAATCGAATTAATAGGTCTGTGGGTTGGTTCCACGGTATTCCCTTGTGGTATTACTAATTGTCTATGATTTAAACGATTTAGTAGGTAGGTCCTCTATAACAAATTTTGATACTTTATGTATTAGTTCTAACAGTGCGATAGAGTTAAAATTTACCATAGTTTTTTTTTTTTTTCGTGACAGATTAGTATGGTATATCTTAGAGCTAGGTCTTCTTTACACTACATTATATTTTTCGCGTTGTATATGGCTAGAAAGTGTAAACATATGTGTTTATCGTTGACTGTACTGCAGAGATGTGATTTATCTTAGATAAAAGTATCTAAGATACAGATACAAGATACAAAATACGTATTTATATCTTGTATTTGAAATACTTTTTAATTTTTTTATTTTGTATCTTGTATTTAGATATATTTTCCTGGTATCATAGTATTTTGAAGATACTATATTCCCTAAGATACTTTTACTAAAATAAACCTCGCAGACTTTCTTTCCGAACGCAACTGAACGCAGAGCGTCGTTCAACAATTTTGTTGACAGAATCTGGCTACCGAAATATTACCCTTAGGGGCCTTAAATTTGGCGGGAAATTTAAAAAATCTTCGGCGGGTCACACTTTGTTGTAGTTGGAATCACGCTACGCGTACGAAAAAAGCCGCTTTTTGGCCCGGTGTGACATACAAGTATTTTATCTTTAAAAAGTATTTGAAAGATAGGTATTTTGTATCTAGTATTTCAGATACCTTTTTAGAAAATTATTTATATCTGTATCTGAAATACTTTTTTGTAAAGTATCTTGCATTTTGTATTTCACATACTTTATTTAGGGTATCTTATACATTTCTGCTGTACTGTACATAGTGGTAGAAATTATGTGAGCTGACTATGAGTGCACGTCAACAATACAATACAATACAATACAATACAATACAATACAATACAATACAAGTACGCTTTATTGCACACCAAAAAACATTTACACAAGAAATTGTAGTTGCGGTGTGTGGTATATAAGAAGATCGGGCACTTACAGTAAGGTTCTTCGTGTATTCGATAGTGATTAAAACCACGCAGTCCTTTACACACACAAGTTTATTTACACTTGCAAGCACATACACAAGAAGTAAAAGCAAGCACAGAGATATTGGAAGGTGAAAAAGGCAAAAGCAGACTAGAGTATTAGCTATGAGCGCGCGAACAAAAAGGTAAACATTGGCAGTGAAAGCGTCATGCGTCTCGCGTCGGATCTATGTATCGACTGGTGCGCGGGCGCTCGGCGCGCTCTGTCCAGGCGGGCCGTTGATTTTAAAACCGGCTTGGCCGTGACGTAGCCGTCGCCAGGCGCGCGCGCATCCACTAATAAAAATAATGTGCACGTCCGCTTCCACATACATTTTTAGGAACAATATTTTAGTTTTACTATTATGTACATGATATTTAATTAACACATTATTTACAATACAATAATAAATAATTAATCGAACATAATAAAACATAAAACATGCATGGTAAATTAGGCAATTATAATTAACAATATAATCGGTAATTTGCAATAAATAAATAAACAATTCAATATAATTAATTATTTACAATTTGATCCCGTACATAAAAATTCATTAATCATTAAAAATACACAAATTAAAAGTTAAATAATAAATCATTGGGTTAAAATTACAAGTATGATTATTTACACAATTAAAATGGGGCAATTCGTGCCCACAAAATCACAAATAAACAAATTAAAAACGGTAGACAACAGGCGGTCTTATCGCTAAAGAGCGATCTCTTCCAGACAACCTTTGGGTAGTGGAGTTTATGCTAAAAAAAAAGTGTGTGTGTCAGCTCCGACGCACGACTGGAGTTTACTCTTCAGGCCAGGCGCGCACCACGATTTTTTTATAGTCACGCGATAATTTTGTCGCAGAAATAAGCGTACTTCTGGGTTTATGAAAATCGTGGTGCGCGCACTCTCATATAAACCCATATCTTGCATTTCTGCGACAAAATTACCGCGCGACTAAAATCGTGGTGCGCGCTTGGCCTTAAGAACGATTATAAAATATATACTCAATACTCAATACGTTTATTGCACATAATGGTTATACAGGTGGGAGTAAATAGTTTAAGTATCACATTATGTACCCTGTTGGGCGCTGCAAACAAGAACGAGAAGGTAGGCACTTACATAATATTAATATACGAGTATAATATACAGCAAAACTTATAATAATGTTACATATTTGTTTTACCCATAGGCCTATCTTCTAAATATTCGTTCAAGGAGTAGTACGTTTTCGAAACTAATGATTGTTTAAGTTTGTGAACGAAAACTGCACCTTTTTTTTTTTACTTCGAACTTCGTATCGTGCCGCCCCTTTAACTCTCGTGTTATACACCGTATGAGTGAAAGGGACGGCACGCGGTGGCGGTCAGTTGTAATGTATGACTATCCTAACATTCCCTCAGACACACGCGGCCTGGATTGTCATACTTGACCGCTCGACGTTCTTGACCAAGGTCTTTTCACTTTCATACAAGGAATTGGCTCCAAAATGTTATATACGGCTAACAATATTTTTATTGCTCGATGAAAAAATATACTTGTGTTTTTTATTCTGGCAATGCTAGCCGGTGCTGGCTGTAAGCCATAGTCTCGAAAAAAAAACTGATGGCTGTCAACCTGTTATTTTAATTTACGTCAACAAATGGCCAATTTCAAATAGTTTCGCGATTTATTTCAAAAATATCATAGTTAATGTCTTCAAATGCATAAAGAAAATGTGCTTAACGCGGCACAACCTCTGCTGAAGACGATTCAGTTCATTTTCCTAGAGCGGGAATAATAATTTTACGGTAAGAATATTTTATTTCAGGTCTCTTATATATGTCTCGGAATTTTGTTGTATATTTTAATACACATGAAATAAGAACTACCAGCTATTTGTTTTAGACGTGTTTCAGGTACATTTAGTTAGGTAAGCTTACGTAGAAATACGGTTATTGTATGTTATTAAATCACAAGTTTTGTTTGTTTGCTTTAAATATCTTTAACATCTCATCACACAAAAACGGCTGCATGGATTTTAATCCCAGATAGCATCCAAATATGGTGATAGGATACTTCTTACTTCTCACCCAACAACTGTAGTCAAAAAGTTTTTTAATACAAGTATTTAGGTACCTGCAGACATATCGTTTTTTAAATATTATTCATAAGGTAATATTTTAACACTGCTAGAGATATTTAGGCCTGCATTGACCAAACTTGTTCTGAGCTTAGCGCATAGTATTTTAACATTATATTTCTGTTCGTCTATTGTCCATTTTGTTCAAGCAGGTCTCAATTAATGTGGATATGTAGACTTGTTAAAATGTAATTTCCTATTTCAGAGCTACATTTTGGGCACGATTGGTCTTCACAAGAATCGTTGACTTCCCTGTACGAAAGGAATAAGGTTTTATGTGGACGACATTTCCAAGATTCCCGTTACACTGACAGTTGTAGAAAAAGCCTGAGCAAGTATTCTGTTCTAGGAACAACAGAATATATTATTAAAACAATGCAATAATAGTGCACCTATGTAGTAAACTTTTTAAAGACATTTTGTAAATTATAGTCCCTGTTTGGATATACAATGAATAAAGGCCATTTAAAAGTAATTCATTGTAAATAATGACACAAAGGTAAATTAAGAAAGAAAAATTGAATGCGATCTACTGCAATCGAAGCGGGATTGCTTTTTTCGATTGCAGTAGATCGCATTCAATTTTTCTTTCTTAATTTACCTTTGTGTCATTATTTATAAAAATAAAAATGTGGTATTACCACATAAAAAATATGAATCGATAAAAAGATTCTATACAAATATTTAGTAATTCATTGTGTTGTATTTTTTATAAAACTATTAATTTTCAGCTCAATCGTATACCGGGAAGTGGTTGACAAATGATTTGCAGGATTAAACCTGAATATGCATGCATGTAAAATAGAAAAGTTAGAAAAACAAACTTTCAATATGGCATATTTGAAAACCCCGCCAAAATAGCCCGCTGTCACTTTGTTCATATACGGTAGCGCTAGTAGTATTAAAAAAAAGGCAACATTTTTGAACGTAGTTACCGTTCTTCTCCTTGTGAGTATTATATTCCTTGTTCTTGACATAGACGTCAAGACGTTCAAGTTTGCATGACGTTATTCAACAAAACCTGCTAAATTAAAAAGTCGTATTTTTACCCCGATCGTATACTAAGATACGACTTTTTAAATTAGCACGGCAGATACGTTCGATTTTTATACCCCATAATTTTCATACCCCGGGCTTATATATGAAAATCGATTCTTAAGGAGTAAACTCCAAAACGTTTATTGAGTAGGTGATGCAAAAGGCGAATGGGACACATCAACATATATTTAACTTATTTCTTTAGGTACCTTACGTGTGCATAGAAAATCAAAAATATGTTCTATTATCAAAACTATAATTCCTACTACACAAAGTGTGACCAGCCGCAGATTTTCTAAATTTTCCCGCCAAAACTTTGAGTAATATCTCATTTGCCACTAATAATAATAACAATAACCAGCCAGTAATACACTTAATGTGGTTTTTAACACGCTGAGAGACGCGCGTGTATGTTTCTCATTCTATTCTGGCGTCTTGTGTTTAATTTTTACCATGATTGACGCCGCGGCTAACGATGCACTGGACGCGCTGGAGGCTTGTTCCTGCTGCCTCCGGGGCCCGCAGCAGCGCTGTCTGAAGACGCCGTACACCCATCTAGACAACACCGAGATATATTCAGATATGCTGAAAGAATGCTTTGATATACAGGTAAATATATATTTGTTTACATTTGCTATACCACTCCCATATTACTTCACACAATATACTTAATACAACTGTTCAATTGTTAACATTAGTCATGGTAGAATGTATACGGAAGAATTGAAATTTAAACGTGTTTAACTCTGTATTTATTAGTAAAAGTAGTCAATAAGATGTTTATTTTAAATTTTCGGATATAACAGACCATTGCTTCGGCATTATAATATTTGTTTTGTCTTATTGGCATAACCTTCAATTTCTTTAAATTTTGTCCATGGACCGTGGCTAGAGATACTACCTGGTGGGCTTAGTTGTTTCCTGAGGTAGTTTAAAATGTTTTTCCTGGTTTAGAATGAGTTCATGAAATTATGTGGGTTGTGAAAGTGTAAAGTCAGAACAGGTGGCTACTCTGACGCCTCACAATCCTACTATAAACTTTTTAGATGGTAACTAAACCAACTTTTTAACTAAATCAAAAATATTGTACTGTATTGTTGTTAACTTGCAGCTAGAAGTAGGCACTGATGACTGTGGTATCTGCGAGGAGTGCGTGGTGCGCCTGCGAGACGCCAGCCACTTCAAGCGGCAAGTGCAGCGCAGCCAGCGGGAGCTGCAGGAGCGGCTGGCCAGAGCTATTAAAATTATAGGTAACTGTGCTCATATCTATTAGAATTGACCCTATAACTACTCAATTAAATCTTGAATTGACACTTGAATAATTAAATAGATTATAACTATGCAATATTAATTACAATTGAAAATGTCTAAATTTTATAAAAGTGGTAATTACAGTTATCATGTAATATAAATAGTTATAAAAAGGGGCTTCTAAACGGGTCATGTTTTGCTGCAATTTGTGGCCCAGCCATTATTTGCATCTTGCTCTAGCGTAGGGTGTTAGAGAGGAATGGCCATAGTTGGTTGGTAGGCCCGTTTAGGAGGCCCTAAAATCAATGTTATTGAATTTGAGTAGATGCAATTAACAATCATTATGCAATAATCAATGTTACGTTGAAAGCAATTCACTTCAACTAAAAGAGTTCTCAATAACACTGTATTTGTGGCTGGGTGACCTCGTTTGTGGGATATTTAATGTTGGTTTTGTTGTCAGTTGCTGCAGAAGAAACGCCCCCTGCAGTGGTTAAGTTGGAGATGGCTGACGAGGACGGGGCGAGTGACGACTTGTCAGGTCTGTGCCGACTTCATATTTAAAAATAACTATCCATGCCGATACTAAAAGTATAAATCCGAATGCCTGTCCGTCTCTCTGTCTCTTACCTCTCCACACTTTTATTCCGAAAACATTTTTTAAAGGGCTGAAAAGGTAAGAGGCAGAAGTATATATGGGGAACTGTAACTACTAGTCCGATTTCGATGAAATTCGGTATGTTAATCGTTTCAGTTCCGGGAAAAGACATAAGATAGTTTTTATCCCAGAAAGGGCGGGTGAAAGTTTGTGTAAGGAAGTTGTTTGTAGAAGAAGTTGTGCGCAAAACCTACTTCACTATAAATTCTATATTGTGTAAGAATTTCTGAAATGTAGCTTGTAACCCATAGGTGTAGATATGCATCATTCCAATATTTAAAAGTTGTATTATTGTAGTTGTATTATTACAGGTGAAGAGATCCCAGATGAGATGGCCGGCAATGACGGAGCGAGAGAGGGCACTGCCACACGTGAGTATAACTAACATACCAACTAAAATGTATGTACACATGAAAAGGCAAGGATTGGTGTTAGAGGTTGTGTGTGTCTGTTACCATTTTCCTGCAAAACAAATGCATCGTTTTCTTTACGTCTCTTCCAGGATGGTTGCCGCTTGAGAGCATCTCAGGAACTATGTAGCCATTTTCAATGCGGTTTCTTTCTAAAAAACTTAATAAAAGTTTGTAATAAAAGTTGAACGTTATACTAAAATCTCATAATCGATTCATAAATGACGCGAGTTCAGAGGTAGTAAAATAAAATAAACTCATGCGCGTCGCCTTCCGAACTTTCTCTTTTGAAGCCGGTTGGAAAATCAAAATATTGATTCATTTAAAAAGAGACTTTCCTTTCATAATTATAATATAATAATAATATTTATTTATTTCAAGCATCAAGTACTCATATCTTGTTAGTAACTTAGGAGTAAGTGTTAGTAAATAAGTAATACAGTTACTATTACTATTTCATTGTACTACTGCTGGGAGCATGTAACCCACAACAGTGACGTAAGAAGGGACAGTCAATCCTGTCCCCTATCATGGTCAAGATATTGTTGGGACTGCCACGCACCCGGCGCACCAGAGATGCGGCTCTCTTACGCATGGTGGTATAAAAGCAGTCGACCCTTGCTTCCGCGAACATCCCTGATGCGCTACAGAAGCGGGGCAGCCCCACCAACACCCGGAACGCGTTATTAAACTGGACCCGGAGAGCCCCATAGGCCCGTTGTGTGTATCGCAGCCAAAGGCTGCACGTATAAAGGGAGGTGCAGTAAGCTCTGAAAAGACTAATTTTTACCTCCCTCGTACAGCGCGTAAACTTGCGAGCAATCATGTTCGCCCTGACCGACAGGGCCCTCCGTTCCCGTTCAATATCAGAATCGTCCTTAAGGTCCCAAGTAACAATATGACCTAGATATTTAAAAGAATCGACTCTGCTTAATGGTTCGCCATATAGGTCAATGCGTGGCACCTCGACTGTTCTACTACATCCGACCTCAAAGACCATATACTGGCTTTTAGAAACGTTATACCGAAGTCCATGGCTAGCAGTATAAAGTTCGCACATACGCAATAGTTTTCTAATGCCACATACCGACGCACTCAGCAGAACCATGTCGTCAGCATAACTTAAATTGTTGACACATATATCGTCAATATGACAACCGATGTGCATTCTGCTGAGTGCCTCGAGTAGCCCGTTAATATATACATTAAAGAGTGTGGAAGAGCTTAACCCCCCCTGTCTCACCCCACACTCCAGTTTGTATGGCTCAGACAATGCATCCGCCCATCTAACGCTATTGACCTGATTTCCGTACCAATACTTGAAAATTCGTATTGTTTCATTAGGAATTTCAAGGTCCTCAAGCTTCTTCCATACGATTTCATAGGAAACCAGGTCAAAAGCTTTAGATAGGTCGAGAAAACATGCATACACCGGCGACTTCCTGTCTACATAATATTTAATAGTGTGCTTCAGATACAGGATGGCACTTTCCGTGGATAATCCCGGCAGAAAACCGAACTGATTGTGACTTAACCTAACGTACTTGTTTAGCTGTGTATTAAGCAGACTATCCAAAACCTTGGCGATAATAGTCAAATCAAATCAAATCAAATCGTTTATTTGCTAGAATACAGGTTACAAATGAGGTCTTATAATCTAAGCAATACAGTTCCATGTATCCAGCCTGCATGCAGGCATGCAAATATTAACAGTGCACGCACGTTACAATATAATTAATTATGATATATTCTTAAATAATAAATTAAATAATTTGTCCATTAAACATACCTACTACTTACTAATTTCAGTCGCGAGAGATATCGGCCTATAGTTACTTCTGTCGGATAAATCTCCTGTCTTATTTTTAACTATGGGTACCACTATCGTTTTCATTAATTCGTCGGGCAAAAATGAGTGTCTCATGCATTATTGAGTTATGTAAATTATAGTAGGCTGTATATCAGTTTTAGCACCAGGCAGATAATGTCTCTGGTTAAAACTTATTTAAAATTAATGTCACTGTAACTTTGTGTCACTTCAGAAAAATATTATAGTTCCTGATATATATGAAGAAATCTTGTTTATTTTCTTAATATTCAATAGGTTATGTGGCCCAGGCATGTGGCGAAGATAAACAAAGAGCAGTAAAAAAACGTAGTTCCCGTTTTCTAGCAAAAAAAGTTAAGAAATGGATTTTATTGGAAAAATTATTATTAACAAGTTCGACGGATCGAACTTTAAACAATGGAAGTTTCAGATCAATTGCGCCTTAAGGCGACTCCGTACGTGGAATGGTGATTTTTAAAGTCCTAAGGCTCGTAATCTAGCCAACGGAAAAATCTGAAAAAAATATATGTTATTTTTGACTATTTCTTCTAAAAAATTATAGTTGGATTTTTTTTTAAAGCAATAATTACTATTGAAAAAATAATGTTGAAATAGGGTCGTTTTCAATTTTCAATTCCCTAAGGCTTCTAAACTACAAGTGATATTTACACGGCTCTTTCGCAAGAACATTGACAATTCATTGATCTTTAATCGTATTGTTTAAAAGTTAGTAAAATGGAAATTCGGTCTAATAAAGCATCAAAAAAACTGAATTTCCGCGAGCGCGGCCGTGCCCGGGCTGCGAGCTCAGTGTAAATCTAACCGTCGAAGGGGAAGGCTGTGTCACTTGCTCTCGCGATCCATCTAGTTACGGAAAATTGTTATAGTACCGGATCCCGCGGAGGTTCGATCTGTCTTCGTGCGTTTGAAGTGTATTTTAAGAGAGTGTAGTTCGTTTTTTCACATGACTACGCTATGCGACATAACAAAAAGCACTCATTTTCATATAGAATTAAATTCAACTGTTTTTTTTCGTATTTAGGTATCTATTAATTTAAAGTACTTATAAAAAAAATTGTCATTGCTTAGCATTCCCGGACAAATTTGGATACTTAGATATTCTCAGTCATAGGCCCAAACCAGACAAGATTCCCAGAAAATAACACTTTTGGTGTGGGTTTAAGGCCCTTCTCTGTGTAATATTAGAGTACCTTAGGTATTTCGGTTAGTAAAAAAAAATCTGATAATACAGATATTTAAGTATGATAACGTCTAATGATCTTTATTAATTCAACCCTAAAAGATATGAATATCGTAATGCAGAACAAGTATTGTTCGTTTGAATACCATTGTAATATTCGGTAAAACGCTAATTTACGAATACGAATATTTATTGTAAGTATTCACATTCGTTGCGTCACCAGTACAGTACATGACATATGATATAAAAATACATTATCAAAAATTACAATGATTTTCTAGTTCAAGAAGGCAAGTGACAATTTTGGCATGAGGGCTTATTTATGTAAATATAGTCAGAATACATATTTGCATCAATAAATTTCCCACTTCATATTTAAATCTAAATGAGCGTTAGTAATTATTGAAATATCCGCCGGGCCTAGCTAGACATATCTAGCCTGGCCATAAGTTCTGTTCCAATTGTTTGCCGTTTATAAAATAAAAACCTGATTTTTATTACATATCGTTTAAAAGCCATATATTAATGATCGGATTACAGTTGCATTAATGAAAAAAAATATAACTTTAGTTAGACTCATCGTAATGCCCGGACTTGATTTTTGACAAATGCTCAGAATTTTTCTCTCTAAGTTTGCCAGAGGGCAATGAAACGATCTTGGATCAAATTAATCGATCGCGGAAGGAACGCCAAAACCCAAATAGCTTAGGTAACTCAGACAACCGCTAAACTAAAGTAGGGCTGACACGTTTGCCGCATGTCAACCGATCTGCAGATCAAGAAATCTACACCCACCCAATAAAATTCGGAACTTCTAAGTTAACGTAAAAAAAAGAAAACGTATCTACGCTGGAAAGGAAAATTATCCAAGAGACACGGAGCTAACTTTACAGGAGATCTAAAAAACTACGAACTTTAAAAAAAAAAGTTATTAAATATTCTGTGGACCTACTTTTTAAATGAAGCATTTTATAATGTCGCTTTTGTTATTTTGTCTATT
This sequence comes from Apotomis capreana, assembly GCA_947623375.1. Lineage (NCBI taxonomy): Eukaryota > Metazoa > Arthropoda > Insecta > Lepidoptera > Tortricidae > Apotomis > Apotomis capreana. The sequence goes on from OX392518.1 coordinate 12,192,798, forward strand.
AATGGAATAATTTAAAATTTAGCATCGCTTACGCAAAATGGCTGTCAAATAGAATTAGGTAAAATTATCTAAACGACACGTTTCCCGAGATATTACTCAGGTAAAATAGTATAATCTATTACACAACAATCAACACAGTTAACAATATATATGTGCATGCTCATTTTATAGTCGGGTAAATATATAAATGTGCATAAATCAGCATGAAATAAATCAAGAAAAATTATCTAATCGCCTTTGTACGAAATATTTCAGACATGAAAAGCTATTTATCGTACAATAAAACCTCACGATTAATGTTTTAATTAGAGGAAAATATTTATTTTCAAACATTAAAACTAATGAAGTGACATTTAAAGTTCTCTAAGACAAAAACTTATGGTCCAACTACGCAACTACAAAAAGTAGTTCTAGAACAATGTATGGTAGCAAACGATAGCTATGACTAATGAGAACAGCACAAGAGTTCTCAAGACTGCAGTCACTCGGTACTCATTAAGGAATTTTAAATCACGAACTACGTGAAATTTCAAGTTTTACAATTGCAATGAGATAATATCCTATCCTAACAAGAATAACAAAACTACCTACAACTCTGTGTGGTATAAGTGACGTCTCGTAAGACACTGTTTGAGTGAGATGGCGTTTGGGTCCATCAAGCGAGTCCAAAGTAATGCCTTAGCGCCACAGACACAGATTTACACTGCAGATGGGCCTAACGGCCTTTATAAATATATTGAATTACTACTAAATGTGTGACATTTTATAAAACAGAACCGGTAAAGTTGTCTAACTACCAATTTAACGAAAATATTTGTTTTTTAGTACATTCTATGCGACAAATACGACTCAATTGTCATTCAAGCAATTCAAGATAAGCGACAGTAGTCGATCAAAGTCATATCAGGTAAAAAAGGATAGGCGACAATGGTTTCATAGTATCAAAGCAGGTAAATTTGGATAAACGCCAATAGTTAAGATACGACAATCAGGTAATTTAATCTAACTACCTATGTTATTTTTTTTTATAGAATCTTATATCGATTCTGTTTAATAATGTGGAAATACCACATTTTTACTTTTTGGCTAATGCGCATAAGCATTTTAAACACACATGACACAGAGGGCGCTCCAGTAGCGAAGAATTATGGAATCAAAGATTTAGTGTGATTGACGTAACGATATGATAGCTCAGTTGGTAGAGCACTACGCTGGAAACTTAGGGTCGCAGGTTCGAGTCCTCCATACATTGCAGTGGATCACATTCAATTTTTCTTTCATAATTTACCTTTATGTTAATTTTATCATAAAGACATAGGTAAAATGCCTCAAACGACATTAAAATATATTTTACGATCAGGTAAAAACAGTTAACCAACAAAGTGCAAGGTTAGTTGCAATAAAGAAAAATTATCCAAGTTGTTTGATCTGTTTTGACAAATAAGTAAAAAAGCTCTAACGTTCATTATTATGCAAAAAACTTTTTATGTAATCTCCATTTTGCTAAAAAAAACCTCAAAAATCAAGTCGTTTAGTAGAAAGTAGAGATTCTCTAAATCACCGACGGGATAAGCGACACAAAAGTCGTCAGACAGATGTATACGAGACCCAACCCATTCGATGCAGAAAAATCTGCCGATCCCAACAGTGTGTATAACTCAATATCCCCAAAAATGTCGCTTAGATAAGTTCTCCTTTCCAGCATCGGCATATTTTGACACTCAAGTAAATTAACATTTATACATTTTATTATATAGGGTATCCATTGACCTTGAACATTGAAATTAGCCAAAAAAATCGTCTAGTAAAATATCGTCAATATCAACAAGTGTAGGGGAAAATCTGAGAACATTACTAATGTAGTCATAAAAAACTTTCATTGTTTATAAGTAGGTAAAGGACGTAAATCCGTTTTCCAACGGTAAAGTTGAGTTTGTCGCTCTATTATTTATAGTTTATCTTTTCATTAGAGCAGCATGACCCGGGGGATAAAGCTGTGACTCCACTACTATGTTAAAATATCGGTTCATCCGCTGGGTCACGATATGATTTATTTATTAAAAAACGATATTTTTTATTTCTGCATGATTTTACACGTATAATCAAGAATCTTGTCGGCATTTTAACTATTTTTGGTAGGTACCTACACATACAAAAGAAACTAAAAAGTATTTTTCGATGCGAGACTTCCAAATGGCCAATTTCACTTATTTTTTTGGAAAATAGCTTTAACGCATTTTATTTTTAATATTCTACTGTAGTGGGTAAATAGATATTTAGTAATCCGCAATAATAATATCATTGTTTAAATGATTTATTTTACTTCGAGATTTTTCAATGCCTTTAAATATTATAAGGTTTGTTCATCTTCAACTCTCGCTCGGACTATGCGAGTGTATGAAGCTGCTTGGACGCCACTCAACGAGATTATGAACGAAGTAATGTTCCGGGGGCGCACGGTAGGCGGGGGAATAACGTTAGGCTCCGCCCAGATCCTCAAGGACGTTGGCATTAGGAGTCGCCTTAAGGGCCAACGGTCTTAATATAACGACGCCGAAACCAACTGCTGATGCGGAGATGGTACAATGGTTGAAAGATGACGGCATGGCCATGTTCATACTTACGTCGGCCATGGATCTCAAACAAATCGCGCTGGTGGAAAATTGTGACAGCGCATCGGAGGTAATGACTAAACTGGAATCTATTTACGAACAAAAGTCAGAGCTGAACAAAATGTTATTACATGAGCGCTTCTATCAATACAAAATGACAGCTGCTGACAACATTGCTCAATACATATCGAAAGTTGAAAGTTTGGCTAAACAATTGAAGGAAAATGGGGAGAATATCAGTGATAATGCCATAATGACCAAGATCCTCAGTTCTTTGCCAGCCAAATTCAGATCCCTCCGTCAGGCATGGATGTCCCTTGATCCTACGAAGCAAACTATAGTGAACCTGACTGCTCGTCTTTTAGACGAAGAAGCGAGCCTAAGTGCGGAAGAAGAGAGTGAAATGGCTTTGTTCGTGGCCAAACAGAAACCAGGGTTGTCAAGAGAAACTTATTCAAATGATAGAGGAAATCTGAAGCACCGTTTTTCATGTTATAACTGTAGAAAACGAGGGCATTATATTAAAGAATGTCGTGCACCGAGGAGAAACGCTGAAGAGATCAATATGTTAGCATTTCATGCGTATCTTAATGAAGAAACAGAGAGCGAACAGTGGATCCTCGACAGTGGTGCTTCAGCCCACATTTCTTTAAAAAAATGAATATTTTAATGATTTTAGTCCTTACAATGGACCTTCGTTAAAATTAGGAAACCAGGAAGCTGTCAAAATACTTGGCCAAGGAAGTATTCTAATTGAGAGATTTGTTAGTGGTCAGTGGGAGAAGAGTCTTTTGAAAGATGTTCTATACGTGCCAGACTTCAAGCGCAATCTGTTGTCTGAAGGGGTTATAGCAAGACAGGGTTACCAAATCGTCAAGCAAAATTATAATGCATTAATTTATAACGGAAATAATTTAGTAATGTGCGCATCTTTAGAAAGGGACAACTTGTACAAATTAAACATTAAAGTGATTCAACAGCAGAAGTCCAACAGAGGCCCGATGGAACCAGGTGGTGTTGCACACTCTTCAATAAACTCGGTCGTCCTTGAAAATGATACTCCTGTAATTAGACGAAATTTTACTGAAATATATTTGGAAGAAGTGGCAGATGATCAGCAGCCATTTGTTTCAGTAGAAGAGGACGGAAATGAGCAACAAAGCAATGAAGGTGGAGATAGTGATGAATTTTATGATTGTGAAGCAAGTATGAGAACTGTTGAAGATGAGCAAGACGCAACATACATGCCTTCAAATGATTTTGATGCAAGAGATGTAGGTCCTCTCAACATAACTCTTCGTCCCAGAGGAAATAGAGTGTTTGAATCTAACATAGTAGCTTTTGCCATTCCTGATCCTGAGATTTATGATGAGACTATCAGCTGTGCTCAATGCGATAAATGGCGTGAAACCTGTCCAAATAGAGTAGGAGCACAACCAAATAAAATGTGTAAACGAGTAAGATCGTTATTTGGCCTTAAACAGGATCCAGGTGGAATAGAAAGTTTATTTAAAACAACGTGATTTACAAATTATATTAGTATACAATTTTTTTTATTATATTATTGTAGAGTTTGTTTACAGTTAGTTATGTATAATTTAAGTGGGAGTATTGAGTTATGTAAATTATAGTAGGCTGTATATCAGTTTTAGCACCAGGCAGATAATGTCTCTGGTTAAAACTTATTTAAAATTAATGTCACTGTAACTTTGTGTCACTTCAGAAAAATATTATAGTTCCTGATATATATGAAGAAATCTTGTTTATTTTCCTAATATTCAATATGCATAACGTATAAAACATAGCAAGCAATCTAGAAATGTGTGGCCCTGCAGGTTGGAGATGCTCAATGCTGAGACCATCATGACCAGGGGACTTACCTCTGGAAATAGAGTTAATGGCCTTACTCACATCGTTTGCAGTAAATCCCGGTTCCATTACTTCGATGCTGGTCCCAGCATTGACCCCCTCCTCCAGCGTAGGCATTAAAGGAGATTTTACAAAGAAATGGTCCTTGAAAAGGTTAGCAATTTCCTTATAATCATTTTTACCGTTGACGCCTACTGGGAGGCCAGGCTGAAGCTTCATCCTATTCGTTGCCTTCCAAAATGCACGGAAATCCTTCTTAGAGTGATGAGTGATGATTTTAATCTGATCTTGATGGTCCTGGCACCATTTTAAACGTGCTTTAAATATTTTTCTGCTTTCACTCATTTCGTTAAAGAAGGGACCGGTCTTGGGCTTTCCATTTTCGAACCAGAACTGAAATTTCCGTCTGGCCTCCCCATAGGCTACACTTACATGCCTATTCCAACCCGTTACCTGCTTCTTATTTTTAGGCTTACGATTTCCTCGACTAGCGGTCGCAGGCATTATGTGAGGAACCCTTCTTTTACGTCGCAGACATTTTCAGCCGGTGTCTGGCAAATTAGCCTTGTATTTAGGTAGTGTTAGGCTGCCTGTCCACTGGAACGGAGCGGAGAGGAGCTGTTACAATGGACGGATCATTTTCCTCAGATTTAATGCACTTCTATTTGACTTCTCATAAACGTAGCCTGATGGTTCAATTCTTGCTTTCTTCCTTCCTTCCTTCAGTCGGCAGGCAACTAGGTTTAAGAAGTAACTGACTTGTTATAATCATTATCACCCTTCACCCTTCTATAGGTGAAGAACTTGACGTCAAATCGGAGGCAGCGAACCTGGATGGGGCGAGCGACAACTCGTCAGGTCAGTACCATCTGCAATAATCGTATTAAAACTTTCGTAAGACATATTTAATTATTGTATTAAGCGGTTTACACTCGCGTGAAATTGTCAGGAACGCCCCGACATGTTTCGAACTCGTATGGAGTTCGTCATCAGGGATTGCTACCCGTACACCGCCGCGTTGACAGACGAGGTTGCCGCGTGAGTGTAAACCGCTTAATACAATATAACCGTCTGCAATAAGTAGATTTGGTGCGTTATGATCATACGGCGAAAAGAAGATTTGGTGAAAATAAGTTTTGGCGTAAAAAAATATGCTTATAGGCGATTATATCTATAATATTTATGATCATGATTATTGAAAAAAAAATTATGTAAAAACCGGCGAAGTGCGAGTCGGACTCGCGTACCGAGGGTTCCGTACAAACACTTTCCATCCCTAAGTGGTTAAGTTAAGTTTGCACCTGGTATGTATAGTGCCCCATATAAATTAGGTGCAAAGTTAGGTATTAATAGGTATTAAAAAAAACTACTTACTAGATCTCGTTCAAAACAATTTTCGTTGGTAGTTTTTATAGTAATGTACATCATGTTCTTTTTAGATTTTTCATTTTCTTATTTTAGAAGTTAAAGGGGGGGGGACCAACTTTTTTCCACTTTGGAAGCGTCTGTCACGCAAACTATTCGGTTTAGAAAAAAAATATTTTAGAAACCTCGATATCATTTTTGAAGACCTATCCATAGATAACCCACACGTATGTGTTTGATGAAAAAAAAAATTTGAGTTTCAGTTCTAAGTATGGGGAGCCCCCAATATTTATTATTCTTTTTTTATTTTTGCATCAAAATCTTAATGCGGTTCACAGAATACATCTACCTACCAAGTTTAGCTCTTATAGTTTCGGAAAAAAATGGCTGTGACATACGGACGGACAGAAGGACAGACAGACAGACATGACGAATCTATAAGGGTTCCGTTTTTTGCCATTTGGCTACGGAACCCTAAAAAGGGGGCCGTCTCAGAGATTTTTCAGCCGGTGTGTAAGAAACTAGCTTTGGTTTGTGGATGTGTTATAAATATTATATTTCCTGTGTCATTGAAAATTATTTGTGCGTTCTTGTAATAATTATCAACTAACTCTCCGTCAACTCTTGTATAGATGAAGAACCTGACGTGAAATCGGAGGCAGCGGACGAGGATGGGGCGAGCGACAACTCGCTAGGTCAGTACCGACTGCAACACATGGTGTTGCTTAGCAGTTACTTAATGTTGATCCGCTGTCTAACAGTAGTGTTATTGCTTCAGTCGAGCAGCGCCGCGCAGCCGGCGAGCCGGAGACGGCGCGCGACGCGGCGAGTGACGAGGACCCGATATCACGTGAGTGACGTCACTTACTCTCATACACGTTACTCAGGTCAGGACACGGCTCCTCGGCCGGCACAGAATAATACACTATGGTGGTGTGGCACATGTATACTGTTGCTATTGCTAAAGATTCTTGTTTAAAAAATACATTTAGGCTCGTAGGAGAAACTGACCAATAGAAATTTTTTATAGCCTGTTCAGGTGTCCCGCTGCGAGGTAAAGACCTCCCCTTCTTTTCTGCACTCGACCCTAGGGCTCGTGCAGAAATCATGTGATCATATTTGGCCTACTTTTGACCATTTTCCGATTTCGCAATTTTTTTAGAGCAGAAGTACAGACAACATTCTTTACACGTTCGCTCTGTAATTTGCTGCCGGTCAAAGGATGGGCAACAAACATCTTACGCTATTGGGCCGCTGACAGCGGGAGCGACAGCCAGAGAGCCAACAGCAAAGCAAATTTCCCCGCGCGAATAAAGGTGATCATTGGTGATTTTTTCTTGACTCTCTCCCCTCCATACAATGTGACGCGATCAATGGACGGCCCCTATAACGCTATTCCCTCGCCCTCCGATTCAAGATCACGTGTATTTTTCGGACTTTGTATGAATTAAGTTAGTTAAAAAACAGCAATTACTTGTTTTTTTCTTATTTAATCCATGTCACGCTCACGCTACGGCATTTCCTCGGTCGACGGGATTTCGCAGTTTTCGATGGTCATGATGGTGATGATTATTTTGATATGAGAAAATTTAAAATAAAATATTACACGTGATAGTACGTTCTCGGACACCCCTTTCCCCAGTCGAGATCATTCGTGTTATTTAGTTTCCTTGTTCCAGTGGCATGGCGGGGCGCGGGAAACGTGGAGGCCCTCTCGGTGCGCTCTGTGTCCGCTCGCGCACGCGCACAGCTCGCGATGACTTGTTCCGTGAGGCTCGAGCGCCTCCGCGGCGATGAGGCGCATGAATCGAGTCTCGCGAGGCACATGGACAGCTTCGAGGCTCGCGCCGAGGAACAAGCGTACACGTGCGACACTTGCGGCCAACAGTTCACGAGGAAGCCTAGTCTAGCGAGACACGTGCAGGGACACACAGCCACTGCTTATTCCTGTCAGATATCTAAAAAGCAATTCACAGCCAAAAGTACCTCCATTACACATGGCAGAATACACACCGGACTGAGGCCTTATAGTTGTGGTATATGTAACAAGCAATTCACTACCAAATATAATTTGATAAGACACGTCAGAACACATACCGGTCAGAAACCATTCAGCTGTGACATATGTAACGAGCAATTCATACGAAAAGAATACTTGCAGATGCACGTCAGAATACATACCGGACATAAACCATTCAGCTGTGACATATGTAACAAGCAATTCAGAGCCAAACGTACCTTGATTAGCCATGGCAGAATACATACCGGACTGAGGCCTTATAGTTGTGATATATGTAACAAGCAATTCTCACAAAAAGGTCATTTGTATGAACACGTCAGAACACATACCGGACAGAAACCAAGCTGTCACATATGTAACAAGCAATTCTCACAAAAAGGTCATTTGAATGAACACGTCAGAATACATACCGGACAGAAACCATTCAGCTGTCACATATGTAACAAGCAATTCTCACAAAAAGGTCATTTGAATGAACACGTCAGAATACATACCGGACAGAAACCATTCAGCTGTCACATATGTAACAAGCAATTCTCACAAAAAGGTCGTTTGAATGAACACGTCAGAATACATACTGGACAGAAACCATTCAGCTGTCACATATGTAACAAGCAATTCACAACAAAAAGTAACTTGATTATACACGTCAGAACACATACCGGACTGAAACCCTTTATCTGTGATATTTGTAACAAGAAATTTACAGGCAAAAGTAGCTTGAGAAAACATATCAGAATACATACCCGGCAGTGACCCAACAGCTGTGACATATGTAACAAGCAATTCACACAAAGCGGAAATTTTAATAGACACGTCAGAAAATGAGATTTGTAACAACTTACCGTGAGTAAGTAATGCATGATAACTGAAAATGTACAAGTTAATTAACACGTTGAACACCATAACGGACACCATGTGTCCAACATTGAACTATCCCCAGTGGCCGGACAATTAAATCGAAAATCATCTCAAAATCGTCGGTGTGTTTTTTTGCATTTATTGTCATGAAATAACTTAAAAATAATAGGCTACTTACAGAAACAGCGATATATTCATCATTTACTGAAAAATGTAGTAGCAGGCACCAGTGTCCGCCGCGGCCTGCGCAGACGTCCAACCGTGTTTCCTCGCGTAGGCGCCGCGCGACTCGTTCATTTGCCTTTGCGCTCGCGTAGGAGAATGTTGCGCGTTACTCAACACAAATAGGGTTCCGTCGGAGTTACAGTCGTCAAACAACATGGACGAATTTGAAAATTTTGAAGTGACACAAGAGGATTTACAAGAAATCCAGAACATCGAAATAAACTTACTAAATTCAAGTTTTCAAATATCTTCTGAGGATGAGGACGAGAACTTTGTGGTATCGCAGCCGAAGAGTCGACGCCGTGTCATCCGCTCGGAGAGTGAGACCAGGGGACCAGAAAATACCGCGTTGTCAGAACACACCCGAACTGATGGTGATGAATGGGGACCGCCAAAAGGTAAACAACGTCGTTTAATTGCATTTACTGATATATCGGGGCCATCGTATGCTGTTCGTTCTACAATGGCGAATAAGTCTCCATGTGATTTCTATTTGCTTTGTGTCTCTGATGATATGTTGAATTTGATCGTTTCTGCCACTAACAAATACGCTACTGAGCAAATATCCAAGAAATCCGACGCTTCTGCTGGTGCACGGATCAACCATTGGATTCCAACGAACTTAACAGAGATGAAAAAATTCTTTGGCTTTCTTCTCTTCATGGGTGTGGTTAAGCTTCCAAAATTAACGGACTATTGGTCGAAGGACGAAGTTATTGGGCACCCTTTCCCTAGAACTGTTATGTCACGTAACCGCTTTGAAATTTTGCTTCGCATGTTGCATTTTTCTGAAGATGATGAAGAAAACAAATCCGACCGTCTTCATCGTGTAAGGAAATTGATGAACGATTTGAATGTATCTTTTCGGCAACATTTTACACCAAATCAAGATATTTGCATCGATGAAAGTATGGTGCCGTTTCGGGGTAGAATCATCTTCAGGCAGTACAACAAAAATAAGCGGCATAAATATGGTGTGAAACTATTTAAATTGTGTACTGTGCCTGGCTATACGCATAAGATAAATATTTATGCTGGTAAAAATGATACTACCAACACAACACCTGCGAATGTCGTAATGGATTTGTGTAAAGACTATGTTAATCGGGGGCATACTTTACATACCGATAACTGGTATACCAGCATAGATTTGGCCCGAAGACTTTTAGAGAAACAGACTCACCTTGTCGGGACAGTCAGAAAGAACAGGCGGGGGCTTCCTAAAAAAGTAATCAGCACCAAACTAAAGAGAGGCCATTATTATGCTGAAGCGAGCCGGGATGGCATAACGGTGTTGAAGTGGAAAGACAAGCGCGATGTTCTTGTTTTATCAACAAAACACTCAGTGCGCTTCGTCGAGATCACAAAACACGGAAAAGTTGTGAAGAAGCCTCAAATCGTCTTGGAATACAACAAAGCTAAAGGAGGAGTGGATTTAGCAGACCAGATGGCTTCTTATTCAACCCCGCTGCGCAAGTCTATCAGATGGTATAAAAAGATAGCATTAGATATGCTTTTGAATGTAGCTCTGATTAATGCTCACGTTTTATACCAGTCGGTAAATAAAACGAAAATCAAAGTAACCGATTTCAGGATCGCTATTTTGAAATCATTCTGTCAAGCAGCAAATGAACCCGCGCTAGCAAGACCGAAAAGACAAAAACATTTTTTGCAAAAGTTTGATGGTCCATCCAGAATAACTAGACGAAACTGTGGGGAATGCTACAAGACGAATGTCAAGAACTTGGGGCGCCTAGAAACACGCAACAAGACGAAAAAAGTGAACATATTTTGCAGTGTTTGCCCTCAAAAGCCAATAATGTGCCATAACTGTTTCTTTAGAGTACATTCTTAGAGTTTTTATAAAGTTTAAATATTATAATGACAGGCTGTGATTGTATGTAAGATTGATTGACTGATTTCTAAAGAATACTCGTATTGTAAGAATTATAATAAAAAGTACAAGAAGTACATATTGTGATATAACTTTTTTAAGTAAGATATTTTGTTGATATGTTTTATTTTGTTTTGTAAACTTTGTAATGAATAACACGCCAAAGGATAGTCCAACCTTGTTCTCATGATTTAGAAGTGCATTTTTATTTTTATGGTGTAATAAATGATCTTTGTTTTAATTAAAAATTATGTAAAATTATGACGTGTTTTATTAATAGCTAAAAACATTATAGGTATACATATACATGTAGAATTGCATAGCCCATTTATGACGGTTACCTATCATAATCCCGAATTTTTGTTTCCCCGCTGTAACGTTTCGCCGAATTATCATTTGCGCGAAAGGTATTTATTCCAAACCTATTAATATTTCAAAATAATTATACAACAAACCTTACCTAACCTAATGGGTTCTTTATAAAACGATGTTTATAAAATCTTGAAAATATTATTAAAATTGCTTTCGGGCAAATGAAAATCAGCGGAGAAACAATGTTTCGAAGTTGCGCTAGGTTACTATTTATGACTGAATTCACTCATAACTGGGCCATGGACATAGTAAGAAATGTAATTTGAATAAATAACGGCTTTTTCAACTTCTTTCGGCATACATAATACGAGTACAAACCGAAACAGAAGGTAAAACAAAATTTTATTCAGGATAGGTACCTTCTTACGCCTTCTTACGTACTGAACCCATTTCTCATTCGACACAGACTAGATTGAAAGCGAACCTAACTCTAATGAATTTCTAATGCCTTATAAACCAAAAAAAACAATGTAACAACTTTAATAGCTTTTAATTGAACGTTATAAAATGCTCAGTTTCTATACCTACAACATTTTTAAAGACTACTACTCGCCACTAGAGGGCGCATACATCAAAAAACAGTGGAGTGAATTATCAGCGACTGCACTTCTATTAAATATGGAGCGAAAATGCGACAAATGTAATAAGCTCATTAAAAATAAGACCTTTCTGATATGTCACTCATGTCAACAAAATTATCATATCGAATGTTGCAATGTTACGGAGAAAAGATTTCTATTAATGGAACCGGAAAGAAAAATAAGTTGGAACTGCGGGCCCTGCCTTACCAAACCTACCTGTAGTACCTACTCAAACGATAATGTTACGGTACGTCGGCGTGGCCAGTATCGATCGATTATAGATACCAGCAACTCGTTCCAACTGCTATCTAGGCTGGACTCAGAAATTGAAGAGGACTCAGAACATCATACTCCCACTTCCGGTTCGGTTCTGAATAGAAGCTGCCCAGAGAAGCTGTCAATTTATTCTAAGGCGGAGGAACTAGAAAAGCTAACCGCGGAGCTCAAAGAGAAGTTGACAGTTGCTGAGCATGAAATTGAGAATCTGCTATCAGAAAATAGCTCGCTAAAGGATAAAATAAAGTCTTACGAAGGCAAAGTGAACCATTTGAAATCCTTAAGCAAATCTATTACCAACAAAACGTCTAGGAAAAAATCAAGGTCAACAAGGAAAAAAGTCCACAAGCTAACCACTGATCAAAGTTACATAGAGTTGAATATACACCAGCAAAATTCTTCGCCGACTTTGCATGACACTACGATGCCTGACAATCAACCCTGTTCTCCAGTGTCACCAATAAATAAGCCAACCCATTCCAGTACACCGACGCGCTGTAATTTGGATGGAAAAAAACATAATATTTATATATTTGGTGACGAAACCGTACGTGGCTTGTCAACGCGACTCATCCAATCGAAGGGCGACGAGTTTGGTATAACATCGATGGTCAAACCAAACGCCCCGACTTCCCACGTGCTAAAGAGCTTGCACGCTACGCCCGCCATAACAAAGGATGACGTCATCGTATTCTCCGTCCAAAACAGTGAGAGGGACCCTTATAAATTGTTATCGATAATTAGTAATACTTTAGCTAAGTACGAAAATACCCGAACTGTAATATTAAATGTATATCGGAATTTCGGCTATAGCTATAACGATAGGATACTTTGTCATGAATTAAAGTTATTCACAAACATGTATGAAAACTGCAAAGTTATTGATATTTTGAAAGACAATTTTAATAGCACATACAATCTATCCACATACTTAAATTGGGTCCATTTAAAATTAAAGGGGGCCCTTGACTCAATGTTTTTAAAGAACAGTCTTAAAAAAACTGAAATTGACTGTAATGCGAGTGAATCCAGTCAAAAAATGATTCATAGACCTGCAAATACATTTTTTCGTCCCTAAACTCACCCTTAATTCTAAATGTCATCCAGAAGAATGTGTCAGGCAACAACAAAAACAAAAAAAACAAAATGAGTTGTGTAGTAGCAATAACAGTAGTAACTCTAACAATATATCAATATTTCATCAAAACATAGGCGGACTATGTTCGAAACTTGACATTTTAAACCTCACACTAAAAGAGTTACATGACGAGGGAAAACAGTTCGATGTGGTCTGCCTATGTGAAACTTTTGTCAGTGAGGGTTCTCAGCAAAATATAAAACTCGATAATATGAAGCTAGCAGCGACATTCTGCCGCGACAAGCGTAGAGGCGGGACCTGTATATTAATTGGTAAATATCTGGACTCCAAGCCACTTCCATATTTAACAAGTATAGCTAGTAAATTCTACTTTGAATGTTGCGGTATCGAATTAGTGGGCTTGGGGCTTATTATTGTTAATATATACAGAATACCAGTTCAGAAAAAAAGTCACTACGGACTATTCCTTCATAAGTTAGATATGCTTTTGGATTACCTAGCACTTCATTTTAAACGAAAAAAAATAGTTGTCTGTGGGGATTGGAATATCGACATGTTGAAACAAAGTCATGCTGAAAGAGACCTCAGAGACATTTTACACAATTACAAATTTTCTCCGCATATATTGCAAAAAACAAGACAGGAATCTAGTATAGACCAAATTGCGAGCAACATAAAAAACGTTGTTGTAAATATTCACTACCTTGGACTGTCTGATCACGAGACAGCCCAATCTATAACTTTCACAACCCTTAAACGTAAAAAAGCATTGAATACCTGGTATGAGTACAAGCGAGACTATAATAGCGATAACGTTCGGAAGTTTTGCGAATGTATATCATCGCTTTCATTTTCAGACGTTTTTGATTGCTCTAATGCAACAGATGCATTCCAAAGTTTTTACGAGTTGTTTTGTTTATTTTACAACCTATGCTTCCCGACAATAAGAGTAAAAGTTAATAATAAATCATTAACAAATAATTGGATTACAAGAGGTTTAAAAAAATCTTGTCGGACTAAGCGAACTCTTTATTTTAACTTGAGAAGGTCTAAAACAAAGAGTCAAGTCCAGGAAAAACAATATAAAACATATAATTATATTCTAAAAAAATGTATTTCAAATGCAAGGAAAAATAAAAATGCGAGGCACATACAGAACAGTAAAAATAAATGCCTTGCGACATGGAATGTTATTTCTACCACTTTGTCAGATAGTATGCACGGGAAAGACATATGCTCAATACAGTCAAATAGCAAATTATTCTCAAATCCTGAAGAGATCTGTAACATTTTAAATAATTATTTTATAGATTCTACTAATCCTAATAATCCACCGTTAAACGCAACCTATAGGTCTTCTGCTGTATCCAGAAAGGAAAATTTAGTGAATTGTGCAACAATGTTTTTGAACCCTGTCACCGGCAAAGAAGTTAATGAAATTATAATGTCCTTAAATAATAGCAAGGCAAGTGGTTATGACGAAATAACTACACAAATACTTAAACTATGTAGTTTACATATATGTCTTCCGCTTGCTCACGCTATAAACATGTCATTTGTGGAAGGAATATTTCCGGAGGAACTTAAGCTTATTATATCTGTTATTAAACCTTTATTTAAAAAAGGAAATGCGGAGGACCCAGGTAATTACAGACCCATTGCGCTAATTCCTATAATGTCAAAAATTCTCGAAAAGGCATTCCACACTCGACTAAGTAGCTTCTTGACGAGATTTAACGTACTTTGTGCAGAACAGTTTGGCTTCCGTGAAAGGAAGTCAACTGCACATGCTGGTTTTGAATTTGTAAAGTACATGACTGAAAGCATCAATAATGGTATTCCAGTTGCTTCGCTTTTCCTTGACATGACCAAAGCTTTCGACTACGTTAATCACTCGAAACTTTTAAATAAGCTTGAAAGATACGGGATCAGAGGCAGAGCTCTCGAC
This sequence comes from Apotomis capreana, assembly GCA_947623375.1. Lineage (NCBI taxonomy): Eukaryota > Metazoa > Arthropoda > Insecta > Lepidoptera > Tortricidae > Apotomis > Apotomis capreana. Next base: position 12,207,920 of record OX392518.1, read on the forward strand.
TGGATCAAAAGCTATTTAACAAACAGAATGCAATGCACAGAGATCACTAGATTTACTAAAGCTAATAATACAACGCTGAAACAAGTTTTTAGATCTCAATACAGAGTAAATCACACCGGTGTTCCACAGGGTAGCATTTTGGGCCCATTGCTTTTTATTGTCTACATTAATGATTTACCAAATGCGACAGATAATAAAGTTATAATGTTTGCAGATGATACGACTATAATGGTGAAATGCAATGATAAGTTGACTTTTAATCGAGACATAAGTAATTCTTTGAATGACGTTATAAACTGGATGGACATGAATGATTTAAAAATTAATATAAATAAAACCAAGCTTATGCAAATCAGTTCTTACAATTCAAATATGATTCCAGTTACAATTAATTACAATGGCGAAAATATAGCTGAAGTAGAGTCTGTAAAGTTTCTTGGTTTCGTCTTAGATAAGCACTTGCATTGGAAAACCCACATTGAGCACATCTGTAGTAAGCTTAATAGATTTGTATTTGCTCTCCGTAGACTCAGAGACACTGTGTCTGTGGAAGCAGCGCTGCAGTCTTACCATGGATACGTATCTTCAGTACTTCGCTACGGCCTAATAATGTGGGGTAACTCTGTTGATGTCGAAAGAGTCTTTAAAATTCAAAAAAAGTGTATCCGTATCCTATGTAACGCAAAGTTCGATGATTCCTGTGTTCCCTTATTTAAAAAAATGCACATACTCCCTTTACCATGTTTATACGTAAGAGAAATATGCATGTTTGTTAAGTCTCATCAATCTTTATTTAAAACACGAGGATGAACAGACCGACACGGCAGAATATAATGAATTTACTGTACAAACCACGTGTAAATAAGATGATGTATGGGAAGAATGTGTATAACATGTGTATTGCAATATATAATAGATTACCTGCTGACATAAAATTGCTTAATGGAACTAGTTTTAAGAATAATTTGACTGCATGGCTCTTAGAAAAATGCTTTTATAAGGTTAAGGATTACTTGGATCACACATGTGACTGACATTGATTATTTGGTTATTATTATTATATAGTATGTTATTTTCCTGTTTTAATTATCATGACTGTTTTCTTTTTTTTTCTGACATTTTCTAAATTAGTTAATAATAATTTGAAATAATTTCGTCGCCCCTCTCAACTATTTGCATGCCTATTTCATGGTTGAACGCACTGAACTTTTATGTATAATATGTATATCACATTTTACTGTGTTCGAAGCAAATAAAAATCTTTGAATCTTTGAATCTTTGAAAGACATCAAGTAAAAAAAACCGGCCAAGTGCGAGTCGGACTCGCGCACCGAGGGTTCCGTACAAACACTTTCCATCCCTAAGTGGTTAAGTTTGCACCTGGTATGTATAGCGCCCCATATAAATTAGGTGCAAAGTTAGGTATTAAAAAAAAAAATTATGGTTTTCGTAATTATTCCTTTATCTATGCTATAAGACGTTGCTTCGTACCAAATTTCAAGATTCTGAGTTCACGGGAAGCACCCTGTAGGTTTTGATTCCCTTGCAAGTGTCGAAAATTTGCGGCATAAACGGCTGTATCTTTTGATTGCGTTGGCTTAGAAGTTTGATTTTTTCACAGCTTCAAGGGACAGTAGACCTGAGTAATTGATATAAATTTCAGCTTCATACCTCCACGCGTTCCTGAGAAAAAGGGTCTTGACAGACGGACAGACGGACAACAAAGTGATCCTATAAGGGTTCCGTTTTTTCCTTTTGAGGTACGGAACCCTAAAAATGACCAGAAATCCTAAGACCTTTTGGATTTTTTCGTGCCAAGCGGCCAGAATGTTCTATGGGGCCGCGCGGGTCACTGGCTTTAACAAAACAGTCGAACTAGTGTCCGTTGGCCGCCTGCAGGCTTTTGAAGTGATCACGACAATGCGGACACCTGTGTCCGACGCGGCCCCATGGACCCGACATATTGTTGGTCACACGGTGTCCGCCGCGGCCCGTTGGGCTAAACTTGGTTTTTAGCCTGGCGTTCAACGTGTTAAGGTGATCAATGATATATCTACTCTCGAGAGTATAAGTTTTAGGTCACTATCTTTTACTACAATTTCTTGAAAATGAGTAGCTAGCTAGTAATAAATTTAACCTAATAGACAATTTTATGTTACATAAATAAACTGCATGATATTTTTGACTGATAGCTTGTTTTATTTAAAACAATATATACATATAATAAAGCTGAAGAGGGTTGAAAATCATACATGGAAGATATTCGAAAAATAGTTGGTTGGATACTTAGAATCGATAACAGAAAACACGTTCCAACAGTTTTTAGATTTTTGTCTGTTTAACTGTTTATTTGACTGCGTATCATGTGAAAGCGGCTGAACCGATTTTGATGACTGTCGAAAAATCCCCTGCTATATTATAGGCCAGTTAAGTTTGCACCTGAATCTTATGGCGCTACTAAAAAATGAGGAGCAAACCTTTTTTCAAACATGTACTACGACTATTGAGTACCATGATAAGCTAACAGATGGCGCTGAAATTAATATGTTGTGAGAAGTTTCCAAATTAATTCTATGTTTAGAGTTTAGAAGAGGGGGTACGGATATCAACTTCTTCTTCTTGCGGTGCCATATCCTAAAGGATGACGGCGATCATCATACGAAAGTCTTCTCTATTTTTTGCCACTCTGCTGAGAGTGGCGACGTCCTTAATACCGGTCCAGCCCCTAATATATCACACCAAGTTGTTCTAGGTCTTCCTCTACCTCTTCTTCCTTCTATTTTTACTATCATGGGTGAGACTATCATGGGATCATTAAAGAGAGAAATCATTAAAAATATGCAAAGGGGTAAATCGCCGGGACATGATGGTCTCAGTACCGAGCATCGTAAACATGCGGGGGTGCACTTGCCGCGCGTCCTGGCAATGTTCTTCACCCTGTGCCTCAGGCACGCCTATCTACCCCAGCAACTCACAAGTACAGTGGTAATTCCGCTAGTTAAGAACGAAACGGGTGACCTATCGGACATGGGCAACTACAGACCCATGTCCCTTGCCACTGTACTGGCTAAAGTGCTTGACGGCTTGCTTAATGAGCAACTTTGTAAACATATTTCATTGCACGATGCTCAATTCGGCTTCCGGCCAGGTCTCTCTACGGAAAGCGCAATTTTGTGCGTTAAGCAGGCTGTCAGGTACTTAAAGGACAGGAACACGCCCATCTATGCGTGTTTCCTGGCTTTGTCCAAAGCTTTTGACCTGGTTGTGTTCGAAAAGCTGTGGGATAAGCTACAAGAAACCATTATACCTAGGGAGTGCATAGCTTTACTTAAGTATTGGTATAACAGCCAGGTCAATCGGGTAAGATGGGCGGGGGTCGACTCGGATGTATATAGGTTGAAGTGCGGGGTAAGACAGGGAGGGTTGTCATCCCTATCCTGTTTAACCTTTATATGGACGAGTTGATAGGGAAGCTCAGCGGTACGCATGTCGGCTGCCATATTGGTGAAATATGTTTCAATAACATAAGCTATGCGGACGACATGGTACTGCTGGGACCGTCAGTCGACTCCATTAAGGATCTACTTAGATTGTGTGAGGAATACGCTCTACAGCATGGTCTTAAATATAATGCTAATAAAAGCGAGGTGCTTATTTTTAAAGCACGAAAATATAATACAAACACCGTGCCTAAGATCATGCTGGGGGGCCAACCCCTTAAAGTAGTGGATAAATTTAAGTATTAAGGCCATATGCTCACCGCGGATCTAAATGACGACGTAGATGTGGAGAGGGAGAGAAGAGCGTTGGCAGTACGAACAACATGCTCGCCCGCAGGTTTGCACGTTGTAACGAACAAGTCAAGTTGACCCTTTTTAAAGCTTACTGTCAAACATTGTACACGTGCAACCTGTGGGTGAGATTTACTCAGAGGGCCCATAACACCATGCGGGTTCAGTAGAACAACATCCTCAGGATGCTGATGAAGCTGCCAAAGCACTGTAGTGCATCAGGCATGTTTGCCGAGGCTCGGGAGGACGACTTTTTTGCCATTCGGCGGAAAAGAATAGCCTCACTGCTAAAGCGGATGCGGAGCACCAGCAACAGTACTATGCCGAGGGTGTTGTCAGAGCGCCTCGACTGCCCGCTCACTAAGTATTGGGTTGAAGTGGTCACTGGTAGGGTCAAGTAGTGAATAAAACGTTCGCTACTTGCTCCTACCATCCGGCCATATTGGAGTTTATTGGAGTTTACTCCTTAAGAATCGATTTTCATATATAAGCCCGGGGTATGAATGTTAAAAAGTCTATATCTTTATTGTTGTCTGTGCTCCTTGCGTATATAAGAACTGAACCATAGACTAGCTTCCTCATCTTTCCCATAAAGCCGCCTAAATGTTGTAAGTGTTTGTGTCCGTCCAATTTTAATCATTTTAATTAATTCAATCTAATTATGTAATCCAGTAATCCCGGACAATAATATATGTACTAGTGTTTAGTGAATAAACTGATATACTATCTTGACTGAAGACTTTGATTTGATTCGTGCTCTCGCCATGTTGCACGTGCCCACCTGCGCTCTATACATGCTAACAAAACGAATAACGCCAGTAGTCTCGGTGAGGTGCGCGGGAACGAAAGCTTTCAATTTATTTTTGCCCAGAAAGTTGTCCATTGTCAAAAAATTGTTAGCAGTTGCCGGTTTTTTAAAGAAAACGCCTACTTTATGTGCGTTCACACGGTGCACGCCGATTATTCCTTTTCACATTGTCCGTAAAAAGTTTTGTCAGTTTTAATTGCCGATCTTCTCATTCTCCTCCTGTGACTCGACATATACAATACACTCCGCACTGTGATTGTCCGGAAATTGTCTCTCATAATTGGGTTTGGTGAACAATTTATAGTTCGTCGTGGTAAGGTACAATGCCTCCAACTTTCTTTTCTTTGCATCTTTGTCAGCAGGGGACTGCCCCCCGCCGCTGTTTCCACCCATTTTTATTTAGAAACTATTTTATATACACAAATTTGTTATATACAGCAAAAATATACACACACATTACACAGAAATCTTTTCCAGAAAATTTTCGAAAAATTTAATTTATAAATTTAATGCAATTACGGATACCTCGCGACCGGGTGCATTCGAACACAGTTTTATAACATTTAGAAACATTTAAACCATGAATACAAAAAATTTAGAAACATTTTAAACTAACTTAGCTTTTAGTAACAGTGATGAGTTTAACAGTAGTTTTTTTAGACATTTAACATTTTCAACTCTTCTCCGGACCTTAAACATACAACCCTCGCCCACCACAGGTAATTTTTAAATTACTTATTTCATTTCTTTTAAAAAATATCTAAAATCTAAAATTTAAATATGGCGCGACATAGTTTTGCGTGCTTGATAGCTCGAAGACTATATATCTCGCCGTTTGACGTAGAAAAGCTAGAAGGATTTGTCGCGAAATAGGTAGTTATGCTACCAATTCAGTTCGAAGTCTCCTTTCGATGTCATTTTGATCGAGTGACATCTACGAGCGAGTCTTTCTCGCATCTCGCGCTAAGTCATGCTACCGCCTTACGAGATGACGTTTAGTCGCGCCGATATGTGCAAGATAATTATGCTAGCCCCGCTGCTCTACAAGGTAGTCCGTCAAAGACTATGTTAGCTTGAGTTACGCGCCCGCTGGTATTTGCGGGCGCGAACACCAAAAATTGATGTAATAAATAAATAAAATAATAATAAATTCAAATCACATGATTTCAGTACTTATAGAAACTACGAAAGACAAACGTTAGCGCGTTTTAAAACATTCTGTGGCGCCATCTATTGGTCATCGTCTCATGAGGTTATCAATGATGTCATAAAGTAAGGATGGTACATAGTTAAGGGCTTTAATAAAACAAAGTTAATTGATTCCTTTGTGTGACGAAAGTTACCCAAAGGAAGCGATCGTATTTTATTTTAACTAAGCTTTTAACTATGTACACTTTTTTTGCAATCGATCCAGGAACGACGCAGGAAAAGACAAAACAGGAACACTACGTACACACCGTCGCCTCCGCCGGCGGGGACGGCCACCGCGATAAATACATTTGCCTACTACACGATATCTTAGAATCAAGCTACATGACCTACAACATACAGACTGATCTCTAGACGACGTTGTGAAGCTAGGTACACGTCCGCTGGTTCGAGTGCCCGTGCACGCCAGCACACACACGCTAGGCGCTAGGGCAGTGCGCTGCCTACAGCCTAGCAACACAATGTCGGTTACAGCCGTAAGGCTACCGAGTAAGCTACCATTTCTGATGTGATCTGATAGAGTAAGGAATAGTATGATGGTTAATCTATGATGATGTAAAGGTGCTGAATATACCCCTCCCCGATCAGGACATATACAAAAATATGACCGACAGACTACATGTTCTGACATAACTTATAACCGCTCAACTAGGCACTAAGAGCCAGCGCACACTACGACTTCTTGTGGCTGCGACTGTACATCTCTCTTTTTCTCACTTCGAGCGTGGAAAAGAGACAAGTGTACTGTGGCGGCCACAAGAAGCAGTAGTGTGCGGAGACACTAAAGCCTTCCGGCGCACAAAGATACGACACACCAGACGACCCAGGAACCTTCTGACTAACCCTGTTGGACTAATCACGGCTACCATCAAGCAATGTTACTCTGGCGACTCTTCATCGAGTAGTGTCCATTCCAAATATCTGTTATTCAGCCAGTCAGTCAGTTGGTCTACGTCAGGTCGCCACGGAGGCTGGTCGCCACGACACTTACTATGATAAATATTGGGCTGACGAATTTCCAGCATATCCTCCAGTACAACCCGGGTCTGAAACCGAGCATTTCTTCCACGTCGTCCGAAAACCGCTCGTCCTACGAAAAAAAAAGATTCAAATTTCTCGCTGAAAATATAAAATAAGTAGTTCTAAAACGACATGAAATAGGCTCAGACCGATTATTAAATCACCCCATCATTTACAGCTTTAATTTATATTTTTCTCAATAAATTAGTTATACCATGTTATACAATCTAATAGAATTATAAAAAAATGTCTATAGTGTGTGTTTCAAGTAGCGCCATCTATTGCTCACCAGAATAAGCGCGTTGTAATACTACTCCACACTAGATGCCGCTATCGGTTATCGCAATATTTAATAATTTTCCTTAAAATGACATACCTAATTGCCGCGCGGTGTCCTTATACTTCGAACGTTATACATATTAGTTAAGTGCCATACTGCATTAAAACATTCCGCTCAATCTGGCACGTATAATCGATAACTTCCAGAAGGTAATAAGTAATTACAGTTACTTTGGCGTTTACGACCTTTTTTTAGAGCTTGAAATCTTTCTCGTAATTATAACCTCGGGCTTTAAACCGCTGTTTTAAACCAGTCTATTGTGAAGGATGGGCAACTACGGAGCCCTACACTGAGCGTGGCCCGACATGCTCTTGGCCGGTTTTTTACCCTTTGGGTACGGAACCCTAACAAAGCTTCGTTTTGCTATTCATACATACTAATATCATAGATCAAATCTAGCAACACTGCTTTGACGGATCTGTACTGTACATGATGATGAGGCGTTAACCACGTCCGCTGGTATTTGCGGGCGTGGACGCTCAAAAATTGTAACTATAATTAAATTTCCTTATTCCTATTGATACGTAAGAATGTACTATGTAATTTGTGAATGACAAACGTTAGCGCGATTTAAATGACCACACGCGCCATCTACTGGCGCATGTCGTAAACATTACGATATGAAGTTTAAGCCACAATTTGAACCCTTCATATCATAATTAAAATAATTAAAGGTAATCAATATAATAACAATATTAAATATTCACGACAAACTCCAGTATAAAAACTATGAATACCTAATTACCTACCAGAATAATATTTTCCATGTTGAGTGTAAGAATATTACAGTGGCTGCAGGTATCGTCATGTCACGCGAAAGTCAGGTGGCAGTCGCGTTTTTTTCCTTTCAGTGATTGCCCACAAAAAATTAGGGGGCGGGGCTGTATCGCTCCGGGGTGACTTTCTTATATTCTATACAATTTTATAATAGTATGGATAGATAGATTGTTTCATCTTTCCATCCTGCATTTTGGGTGGATCAACTTTTCCTTGTTGTTATTCTGTCCCATGAACCAGGGGACAATACCGAGTAATTAAAGTTAAACTTCTTAGGAAAGTGTTAATAATTTATATGACTGGTATTATCAGAAGATACAGTAGCCGGCAAACAACTTGAGCGTGACCTTGACTGCGCAGTAGCCGATTTACGTACAAATTTACATGCGCAGATCCGCCATTTTGGTTCAAGTTGTTTGCCGGCTACTGTAGTCTACATAAGATTGGGCTTATAACTGCTGCATTTACAAAGTTTTTGGTAAACGTAACCACGGAAAATCGTAGTTTTAAAAAGTGACACAGGGGCATCACCATGGCAACGAGTGGTAGTAAATAGTTGATGGACCCATTTCCACCATTACCTCTGCTGTTGATCGCTACGGCGCGCGCTACAGATGGCGGCCAGGCGCTCTCTGACGTTCTGTATTCTCCGCTCCGTCACCGCTAGGGATGAGACCACGCTCTTGGTCTCGTCTTTCTTGGCTTCCTGCATATATAATAACAGTTTATTGATTATATGTTACACAATATGGAGAGGTTGACACGTTGGAACGGTAATCTAGAGGGTTCGACTTCCGGTCTCTTCCGCCAGAACATTTCAATATTTCTTAGTGCTTTTACACATGTGACATAAATTTATGTTGATTCTATATTATTTTACTTGTTATTTTATTTGAATTTTTTGTGGTCGTCTTTTATTTCGATTTTTATGTTGACGATAACCGTATACATTATTTTAATTAAACATGCGTTTGTGTAATTTAAATTTATAATGTTTCCCTATGTGTGTGAAATAAATTCAATCTAATAAAATTACTCCTAAGGCGTGGAGACAATACCATTAGCGGGTTATACTCCCACATAAAAAAACCAATTGAATCTAATCAGCAACCAGTGTGAGTGCTGTACTCACAATAGCTTTATCCTGCTTGAGCAGCATGGCGGCGGCGGCTCGGCGGGCTCGGCGCGCGCGCACGTCGTGCTATATATATAAACGATTTATTTTCTTAATTTACCTTTGTGTCATTATTTATAAAAACAAGAATGTGGTATTTCAACATAAAAATATGAATCGATAAAAAGATTCTATACAAATATTTAGAACAGCGCCATCTCTCTAGCAGTCTTCACACTTGCTGTAAAGCAATGGGGATTGGGGATCGTGCGTGTAAAGCGCACATCCTAGGGTATGGCTAATGCGCATAAGTATTTCAAACATATATGACGCAGAGGGCGCTCCAGTAGCGAAACGAATTATGGGATGAAAGATTTGGTGTGATTGACGTAGCGATCTGATAGCTCAGTTGGAAGAGCAATGCGCTGGAAACGCAGAGGTCGCAGGTTCAAATCCTGCTTAGATTGTAGTAGATCGCATTAAATTTTTCTTTCTTAACTTATCTTTGTGTCAATATTTATAAAATAAACGAGTTACGTTGTGGACCATAGTTGGATGATTGGACTATAGTTGTGGGTAGTTTTTACGTACGGTAGGTATTTGTTACTAAGTGAATTTTGGTTGTCAATCGGCGACATAAAATAGTAGTTTATGCACGACGCGGTTGGCGCAGTGGTTAAGCAACTGCCTACTGAGCCAACGGTCTTGGGTTCGAATCCCGGCAAGGGCAAATATTTCTGTGATGAACTCGAATATTTGTGCCGGCTTGTAGGCGGGCGCACTACAAACTGACTCCTCAATTCGGGTTAGATTTTACCTGGCCACTTTAAGGTGTCCCTTCTTCTAATAAGAAAGCATATCAAACCATAGATCAAACAGTATACAGATGGACTCACTCCATACATTAAAATACGCCAAGCTAATTCTTGCTGACGTCCAGGTGGCGTTAGTGCGCAATGATAGCAATTCATGGTGACGGCTAGATGGCGTAAAAATCAGTTTAAGTGCAGTGCAACACTAGCGGCATCTACATCTTCTTGTTGTAAATAATTAGAAAGCATCGTATACTTTCGAGTATTACGTCAACGCAGCATAGATGTCGTTTTACAGAGCATTATACAATAATCGAAATGTTTAATCAAAATCATAAACACTAACACTAAACGTGACCGTACCTAAATGCTAAATCATTTATAAGTTTATTAATATGATGAGCACCTACGTAAACTGGTTTTAATTTAATTACACCTTTTGTTAAAAAACGAGAGTGTAACACGGCACGGCATTACGTACAAAGTGTAATTCCATCACTATTATTTCTTTAACTTTTTTATTTTATTTTATTATAAATATACTTATTGATAATATTAAGCAACTTTTTGAAGTAAATAATACTTTTCCCTGAGATCTAGATACAGTGGGACCAAAAAGAATATAAATCAAAAAGTGGCAATACTGTAGTGTCGTCCCATTTTCTTAGATTGATTAGAATGGGATGACACTACAGTATTGCCACTTTTTAATTTCTACTATTTTTGGTCAGACTGTAGTAATATAGCTTTCATGCTTTAATGCAGTCGAAATTAAATTGAAAAAATAGTTTATTGCTTGGTTTATGTTAATTACGAAAAGTATTTTGAAAGAAAAATCATAAATGAAAAATTCAAACTGTAGGTTTCAAATTATACGTTAATCGCAATGGTAATGGAAAAACAATTCTAAGTAGTAAAATTAAAATTATGTTAAGAAATAACATAATTAAAGAAAAAACAAATTTCATAGAGAAAACTTACATCAGCATTTTTGAACGGATAAGGAGCCTTTTGTAACAAGATAGAAACAGATACCTCGATCGGTAGCGCGTTTATTTTTACATTAGTAACATTATAATAAGCAAGGGATTTCGGTATGCAAGAATAAATTCATGTCGAAAAACGAAACTTGCAATAAGAGACGAGATTTTTTATGCCGGATGTACACACTCGCCGAGACAGGACAGGGCAAGACAAGCATGCTGTCCTTCATTTACTCATAGAGTTACAAAGTGACGGCATGCAGGTATTGCCATGTCTTAGCGAGTGTGCACAACCGGCATAAGTATGATCTGTAAATTTAAATCTCACTATCTGTATCAATGTAGTGTAGCTTGATTCTTTGTTAACTTGTAGTAATATCCATTTAAAAACAAAAAAAAAAGATATATTGACTTACACCGATTGGTCACGAAAAAATCACGATATATCACGTCGGGGGAGGGAGGGGTATAAGGAGACCTCACGTGTATTTTTCTACAGTGAACGAACAAAGAAAAAACCGGCCAAGAGCATGTTGGGCCACGCTCAGTGCAGGGTTCCGTAGTTGCTCATCCTTCACAAGACACGGGCTTATAACAGCGGTTTTAAGCCCGAGGTTTAAGTTACGACACAGATTTCAAGTTCTATAAAAAGGTCATAAACGCCAAAGTAACTGTAATTACTTATTACCTTCTTGAAGTCAACTTACGTCCTTTTAATGAAAATTATGAAATTTTGCGATAACGCAAAAACGGATAAACCGATTTTGATCAGTATAGTTTTCATTGAAAGTACTTATAAGGTCTAATTTTCATGAATTTTTACATATTTTTTTGACTCGTGGTTGAAAAGTTAGAGGGGGGGACACTATTTTTTTTATTTTCGGAGCGAATATTTACAAAACTTCGGACTTTATCAAAAAGTGATGTTTAAAGACCCCTATTATTTTTAACAGACCTATTCAACGGCATCCCACACACTAGGGTTGAAATGAAACAAAAAAATCACCCCCACTTTAGGTGTTGGAGAGGTACCCGAAAAAATTTTTTTTTAGTTTTTATTTTACTGTTTTGTCGGCGTGATACATACACATACTCGTACCAAATTTCAATTTGGTATGAGTATAGTGCACAAGCCCTTATTTTATCATTTTAAATCAGACACAGCCGCGACAGCGGCCTATCGGTGTAGTGTAACTCGGGTCTCGGTGACCTTGTAATGCCGAATCTCGCTCGCCCCTCGACACGCACACATAGCCGCGAGTTTTGTTACTGCACACTAGTGTCGGTGTCGTTTCTTTTTACGCTAGTACCTATATATATATATATTCTTTGAATCAGATGAGCTAGTATATTTATATGTATGAAAAGAAAGGAATAGGAAATAACTATTTTTAGAACATTCCAGTCAATAATAACAATGTCCTTCCTATCTATAAAAAAATTCAAGGTTAATGAAAGATGATATCTTGGAAATTAAAGAGACCAATAGAATATTTTTTATTGCACACACACGTTTATAAGAAAAAAATATAAAACAATATAAAATACAGATAACAAACAATTGGCGGTCTTATCTAGGTATATAAATATAATAACTGCAGTACCATCGTGCCCGCTGATGTGTAAGAACAATGTAATGTAATTTAACCTTTTGAGCGCCACAGTCGGCTGTGGCCATCAACAAAAAATCGTGCCCCTGACGCCAAGTCGGCCACAGTCCAAATTTCAATGATCAAAAACTTTGTAATTCTAACCGCTACAAGTATTTTTCAATCCCTGTTGATTTTGGGGCACGTCTTTTTTTTTACTCTGGCGTCAGTGGCACGGTAAATTGCTAGACCGCTTGGCGGTCAATAGGTTAAATCCTATCAAAAGCATAAATGTTAAATAAGTGCCAAGTTCAATATCGCGTAAAACGTTGTTGACTTCACCGACAAATGAATTGAGATGCGCCAAGTTCTTTGTCGTAATTTTTTTGAGAAGAGAGGTACTTACTACAATGTTTGCTACTTAGAATAGAATAGAATACTCTTTATTGCACACCTGAAGAAGAAAGAAAATTACTTAATTATTATTTGGTAATTAGGACATCTTTTAAATAAAGAAAGAATTTTCCAAATCGGTTAATAAATAACGGAGTTCTGAGGTAACAAGCATAACTAATAATAATAAATAAAAAAAAACGAAACACTGTTTTCTGTTTTTATTCTGTTTACACACAAATTTCCCCTTTCTAGGACACCTGGAAGTAGGTCAGGTTTTTGATTACTAGTCAGTGAGTCAGTCAGTGGAAAAGATGCCGTTTTATGGACTTTAATGATTTGGGGTTTTAGCTGTTCTAAAGGATCTAAATATATAAGCCAAATTTATTTTTTTTACTTTTAAGAGTTGGAATTATGGAGGGGTCAAAATCAAAAGTGGCTTCAAACGGTTCGTGTAATATAACACACGGCTGCTGCTCGCCAGTTCCTGGGGTGAACTTGGCTGGACACGCTGCCGCGTGGTTAGAAAACTAACTACGCTACGATCCGACCGAATATGACAGCGGCAGCGGCACCACAGTATAGATGCTGGCGCGGGCGGCGCGGGCGGCGCGGACGGCGCGGACGGCGCGGGCGGCGCTGACCCGACTAGTTCACGTCGATCCGCTTGCATTGTGATGCGGGCCGAGCGCGTACTTAAGTAGACGTACGTACACGGCTCGCTCGCACACATACAAACCGCGTGGCAAACTTTTGTTCGAACATTTATACTACTGCGGATGTGGGAGACAAAGATGTCTCGGTGTATTTTAAAACCATTCTATTTTATTGTTTATTTTTCTTTACTCATGGCAACAAATATCTTGACCCCCGAAATAATTTTTGGTACCCCAAACCAGTATCACCTAAAAATCATATGGAAACCAAAAAAGAAATTAAGTACTTGCACCAAAATAAGATAGCCTTAAATTCCAATCGTTCTACCTATTTTAGTCATAACTCATAACTGCACTTCTAATTGTATTACAAATTATTGCGATATTAGCTTCTAAAATTATTTACTTAAAATCATTCGCGAGCCGAGCGAGCGTACCTTGGAAGCGGACGGCGAAGCGTCAGAATCAGAACTGAACTGCTACCAGTAAATGGTAAAGTAGATTAATGGGTTAGGTTATGTATGTTAGAACTGCGACCACAACAGCGAACTGAGAATCGGGTCGAGCGAGCGCAACAGCGGCTGCGGTGCGGAGTTCGGGGGGTTGGTTGAGCGCACGTTGACCGGGCGGGGCTTACTAAGTTTGGCATCATTAAAAGGCCTTATTCCTTTTAAAATGCTGATTGTTTTAGACATTTTTCTCTATGATCAAACATGTTTCTTAACACATTATTGATGTTACTACCTGTACCTAGAACAGGGCTATTGGAATTTATTGGTATATATTTGAAACCTGCAGTTTGAATTTTTCATTGATAATTTTTGTTTCAAAAACCACTCGAAATTGACAAAATTCACGCAGAAAACTGGTTTTTTCAACTGCACGCAATGAAAACATGAAATAGCTATGTTACTACCTAGAACTCGGAGAAAAGTATTATTCACTTCAAAAAGTTGGTTGAAATTAACAATATTTTTGTCATACTATGAAAAAAAAAAATTTAAAGGAATAAGGCCTCTTAAACTTTATTTGGTTACATATGGGTAACATTGACATGCATACATTTTATGGCAATCATAGTGGTTTATTTAGGTAAAAATAACGCATTAATTTGCTGGCTAAGAGGTTGTGATCATTTAATCTATCTAAATATATAAAAGAAGAAACTGACTGACTGACTGACTGACTGACTGACATATCAACGCACAGCCCAAACCGCTGGTTCTAGAGAGTTCAAATTTGGCACGTAGGTTCCTTATAAGGTGTAGGGGTGCACTAAGAAAGGATTTTTCAAAACTCACCCCCTAAAGGGGTGAAATGGGGTTCCAAAGTTTGTATGGGGAAACAAGATTAGTTAGACTATTTTATTCGAAACTTCACAGGAGTATTTCTAACAATAAATAAGTAAACACGTGTTTCAGGTTTTTTGAAAATTCAACCCCTAAAAGGGAGAAATGTGGTGACAAAGTCTGAAAATCAGCATGAGTGTTGTTTTTATGGTTATATCGGGTCGCTGATTACGAAAACCGCAACGATTTTAAAATCCAACGTGGCGGACGTGAGTTACCATCTCCCCTGTTGGGGTGAAATGGGGTTGAAATGTCTAAATACTTAACCGCTGGTTCTAGAGAGTTCAAATTTGGCACGTAGGTTCCTTATAAGGTGTAGAGGTGCACTAAGAAAGGATTTTTCAAAACTCACCCCCTAAAGGGGTGAAATGGGGTTCCAAAGTTTGTATGGGGAAACAAGATTAGTTAGACTATTTTATTCGAAACTTCACAGGAGTATTTCTAACGATAAATGAGTAAATACGTGTTTGAGGTTTTTTGAAAATTCAACCCTTAAAAGGGAGAAATTGTGGTGACAAAGTCTGAAAATCAGCATGGGTATTTCTTTTTATGGTTTATCGGGTCGCTGATTACGAAAACCGCAACGATTTTAAAATCCAACGTGGCAGACGTGAGTTTCCATCTCCCCTGTTGGGGTGAAATGGGGTTGAAATGTCTAAATACTTTCAAGAGAGTTCAAATTTGGCACGTAAGTTCCTTATAAAGTGTAGGGGTGCACTAAGAATGGATTTTTCAAAACTCACCCCCTAAAGGGGTGAAATGGAGTTCCAAAGTTTGTATGGGGAAACCAGATTAGTTAGACTATTTTATTCGAAACATCAAAGGAGTATTTCTTACGATAAATGATTAAATATGTGTTTTAGGTTTTTTGAAAATGCAACCCCTAAAGGGGAGAAATGTGGTGACAAAAATCAAAAAACCAACATGGGTATTGTTTTTATGGTTTATCGGGTCGCTGATTACGAAAACCGCAACGATTTTAAAATCCAACGTGGCAGACGTGAATTAAAATCTCCCCTGTTGGGGTTGAAATGTCTAAATGCTAAACCGCTGGTTCTAAAGAGTTCAAATTTGGCACGTAGGTTCCTTAGAAGGTGTAGGGGTGCACTAAGAAAGGATTTTTAAAATTAAACCTCTAAAGGGGTGAAATGGGGGTCCAAAGTTAGTATGCGGAAACAAGATTAGTTAGACTATTTTATTGGAAACGTCAAAGGAGTATTTTTTACGATAAATGAATAAACGTGTTTTAGATTTTTTGAAAATTCAACCCCTAAAGGGGAGAAATGTGGTGACAAAAATCTGAAAACCAACATGGGTATTCTTTTTATGGTTTATCGGGTCGCTGATTACGAAAACCGCAACGATTTTAAAATCCAACGTGCTAAATGCTAAACCGCTGGTTCTAGAGAGTCCAATGTAGGTTCCTTTTAAGGTGTAGGGGTGCACTAAGAGGGAATTTTTCAAAAGTCATCCCCCAAAGGGGTGAAATGGGGGTCCAAAGTTTGTATCGGGAAACAAGATTAGTTAAACTGGAGAAAATGGAGTTGAAATGTCTAAATACTAAACCGCTGGTTCCAGAGAGTCCAATTTGGCACGTAGGTTACTTATAAGGTGTAGGGGTGCACTAACAGACAATTTTTCAAGGGTCACCCTCCAAAGGGGTAAAATGGGGGTCCAAAGTTTGTATAAGATTAGTTAAACTATTTTATTCGAAACTTTAAAGGAGTATTTCTAACGATAAATCAAAAAAACACGTGTTTCAGGTTGTTTTTTAATTCAACCCCTAAAAGGGAGAAATGTGGTGACAAAGTCTGAAAATCAACATTGGTAATGTTTCTATGGTTTATCGGCTTTTATTCTGCTGCTGGGAAACTTCCTGCATCCGTAATAAATACATTCAAGCTTTTCAATAATTATGATTGTTACGTCATTTCAGAATTCAGAATTACGTTTATCTGGCTCAGAATAATACATTTTTCATTCATCAACGAAGAGAACCTCAATATCTTACAATAGAACATGACGTAACTTAGAACATGGCTTAGAATCATTAAACCAATCTCGAATATCCCAAGTCGATAAGCGGAGGCTCGGGACATTATAAAAGCTTTATACAAATAAAATGCACACATATCCCGGTGTCTTAGCTTCACTTCGAGTTATGAATTTTGAAGTGAACTTTATTTGGATACAGTAAAAGCTGAGATCGCTTGATTTGAGTGCTTGAGTTTTCGGTTTGATTTGTTAAAGTGGAGTTGTGATAACATAATAAGTATTTCCCAGTAATATAAGAAAAGCGAAAGTCTGTGTATGTTTGTTACTTCTTCACGCTAAAACGGCTGGACGGATATGCATGAGGGAAATGCAGATTGCAGATTATACCCTAACTTAACAAATAGCCTACTTTTAATCCTGAAAAAAAGAGCATTGTTCCCGTAGGATGATGTACATTATATGGGCACGCGGGCGAAGCCGCGGGTTAATGCTAGTTAATTATATAGGGCTTTAAAATTTTATTTTTTAGGTTACATATACATTTGAATGTAGTTTCATATTAAAATGGTAATAAATTTCTGAAGAACGTTTCGTTTTTTTCGGTTTAATAATGACTATTGTGGAGTTATTTACTTTAAATAGGATAGCAAGTTGTATGTACACGGTGTTAGTTTGTCTATCTTCTCCTGGCACTCACTCAATTGCTGAAAGGTTAACTGGAAAAGATCCCTTATAGGGATTAGTTAGCTTTTATACCTATGGTCTTTGTAATAGATGTATTTTTAACTGTTTGTGTGTACAATAAAGTGTTTACTTACTTACTTATAATTTTACATAAAATTGGTGTTTTAATTTGGTGCTCATTCACCATTTTTGGTAGCAAAAAGTGATTTTTATGCCAAGAAATTTTGCTTTATCTGGTGATCAGTAAAATTTTAACAACTTTTGGTTATCATTTAAAATTAATTTTGGGATCAATTTTGATGCTCATTTATTACCTATTTTTGATAAGTAGTAAAAAGTATTTTTTGCTGTTACATTTTAAATCATTTAAATATTATTATTTTACATTAAAAGTACTGTTTTCATTCCTATATACAAATATTTGTTTATGAAATAGTTGTATGAAGTTGTTTATAATAATTACTTTGATCATTCCTTATTTTCATAGCAGGAACTATAAAAATCCTTAGCTATGCACATAATACTTTTGAAACTCTTAAGAATAAGCAGAGTAAGTATTTTGTTGTAAACCAGCACAAATAAAAAACCGTCTTGTGTTTATACCAGTGAAGAAAGAAGAGTGTAACTCTTCCTGTGCACATTTTCCCTGAAAAATATGTATAACTTGGATCGCTTCAAGTTGTGAATGAATAGGCATTTTCTAGGCAAGCATGCTCGATCTCAGGCCCTATTATCACTTAATATCAGGTGCAATCAAAACCAAACGCATGACTATCACTATCATATATAAAATTAAAAAAAACAGCGAGTTTATTTCTCGCTGGTGCTAGATGGTCATTGTTAGTTAATTGCTCAAACTGGGTACTAGTACTAGATGGGTGATTCTACACGTGTTTCAACCGCTGTCAGTTGGCTGTCAAAAATATTGAAAGTATGAGGTACACCAAGTTGGAGATTTTCATACAATGATATACTGTTTTTTTATTTTTATTTATTTAATTCCTTATATTTCACAGCATAACAGTAGAACCAAATCACTGTGAAATTAAGACTAAACACACAGATTTTATACAAACATTACAACAATTAGCAATTAGAAATATACTGACGAAGGCCGTTCATCCATCATCTCACAGAACCTCAAACATTCATCGCACACGTCCAACAATCCACCTGCAAACACATCACAGTTTGGTGCCGATTCTAAGAGCGAGTCTGTTACCATACTGCTCTTACCATAATTGATCTAATTTAAAGCATCTAAATGCCCCATTGCTTTGATATTTATGACAGCGAATTGACGGCGGTTGAAACGCCTATAGAATCACCCAGATATTAAAAAAAAACATTTAAAATAATTATTTGATTTAGAAAATTTTAAGCTGTAACAGTAATACCTATATAAAATGTAAAGGAAAATTATTTAATATTAAATAAAAACACACACTCTCCAGCTTCAGGCACATTACTTCAGCCAGTGTTCAACTCTCTTGAAATTCTTCCCCGTTGGATGTGAATTGAATTGCAATGGCAATGGATTCTTAAATTCAATAACTATCCCTGTCATGTCTTCTGGATTGTTGTTCTTCCATGGCCATTCAATAGCACTTGAAACCTTTAAAAATTGCTTCCTCCTTTTGGATGATCTATGCATGTCTTTTCCTTATCTTTTCTACTTATACTTTAATGGATGATTTAACTTTAGATTCAAAACTGCTAATGAATGTTAACAGCACCCTTCAGATAGAAGACGAGCATGGCATTTTAAACACTTGTCAACACTTCTTGTTCATCCACAATGAGTCACAGATCACACTTTGAGCTCTGGACAAGACAAACTTTATGTTTATTAACGAACACAAATATGCACAAATATGGTATTCCTTCTTGAACTGTGTGAATTTCCTTTTAAATCTGAAAATAACAAATTCACTTGTGAACAGGTTTTATGCTATTTAGGTATCAAAATTTTTTTCGATTACCTATAGCTTGTAGGTATCTAAAAATTGTAACTCGGATGATACTTACATATGCTTACATCGATTGCATTATGATATATCGTAACTCGTCGTAATAGAAATCCCAAAGGAATTTTTTCATCATCAGAGAGATTCGAGCTTTTTAATTTTACCGAAGTCCTTTAAAATACATGGGAGGAGTTAAATATTAAGAAATGTACACAAACAAAGATCACGTTTACGTTTACATTTTACATTTTTGCCTATTTGTATACAAATACATACAAATATGACGGAATGACAGTGACATAATGACATTCACAGCGCTGCCACTTGCCAGACGAGTGCAAGCAGCACGGCTAGCATAACTTTGACACGCGACTCTTTCTCGCGCGGGATATACTACCTGTCTCTATCTGTACAGTACTATGAGATAGTGACGGATGATGCTATCTCGCGCGACATGAGTCTGATTCACCATAGAGATTCACATTAGATTATTGTATAATGTTTGCAAGCTTCTTTTCTTTTATCTAGATTAATACCGTAGTACCAACATAACTACGACTTGTCTATGATTGATACTTACTTTTTACGCTACTGAAATATCTTCTCAAAATAAAACATATTAGTCAATCTGAACTGATTTTATTCATTTTTAGATTTCCATTAAATAGAATAAACTGTGGTTTTCAAAATATTGCACCTACATAGTTCAGACTTTTATATTCTATTTTATTATTTCTCAGTCATTGTTTTTACTTATACCATAGTATTTAATTTTGAATTTACCGCCTTTATTGAGGGACACGTCGGTTCGCGTTACATACTCTGTGGTTGATAAAGTGAGAGAAATCTTTAAAACAATTCATTATGGAATAAAATATCTCGTTTGCTTATTTCTACTACTATCTTATATTCGGATTTTCATATTTTTTATTGCATAGAGTAAATATTAT
Source organism: Apotomis capreana (assembly GCA_947623375.1). Classification (NCBI taxonomy): domain Eukaryota; kingdom Metazoa; phylum Arthropoda; class Insecta; order Lepidoptera; family Tortricidae; genus Apotomis; species Apotomis capreana. Next base: position 12,228,357 of record OX392518.1, read on the forward strand.
AATTCCGCAACAGGTATAATTAAGCGACATCTATTGGTATCGTATAAAAAGTGCCTACGCCTACCAATCGAGCTAGTAAAGTAGACGTTGTATGCAAAAATGTATAGGTGGCGTCAAAAACAAATATTGAGATATGTTTTTATTTTTACTTTGGTGTTTATATTGTGTGTGCTAGTTAATTTTCAATATATTATAGTTTCAGAAATTAAATTAAGTAAAATTGAAAGATTTTGGCGTAATCTAAAGTAAAACAAAAAGATCATCTGCAACGAACGATACTACTAACGATATCTTGTGTGGAGTAGCAGAACTATTCGGCCGAAGTATGTGGTGTCTAACTCTGTTATAATTCCTTACTCTATGATCAAACGTACATAAATTGGGACAAACCGTCATACTTTCTTGTAGTCTCCATTTTATTCTTAAATTTTTATCTTAAAATACACATTTAATATGTTTTCTTCGAGGACTACGTATAGGTATGCCTAAATTCTTAAGAAAGGTACAAATTAAGTTCATATTACTGTAATAGTTGAGTGAGTTTCTGAGAAAATGACTCGCTCTTGAGTTTCTTTCGGCGTTTCTTTTCAACAGTGGTTTCCTCTTGTGAAATGCCAGTAGACATGTAAAAGTGCCCTCGTGGCCTACTTGCAGAATAAAGTTCATTATTTCATTAAGTGCGCCAACTGCGACGTCAAAGATATGTATATTATGTATATGTACTCACGTTCAAAGCATCGACAGCTAGTGCTAAACGTTGCTGCGCCAAGCGGGTCATTTCACGGCACTTCAGTGCTTCTAGTGCCAACGTTGTGTGGCTCAGGACAGTCTGGAAGCTCGGCCTAAAATATTCAATAACGTGTTGCAGAAAAAATAAACATTATGTGTAATATTAAACCATTGATACATAAAGATTAAAGATTACAGAAAATTTGTAATGAGTTACATGGTAGAAGAGACCGGGAATCGAACCCGGGACCTCTGGGTCGCCGGTCCAGCGCGTTAACCTCGCACGAAAAAGCATGACTCCTTGTCACGTTCCACCTGAGCTGAGCGTGTAAGCGAGAGCGCGGAACAAGCGATAGAGAGGCACGATCGGCCTAAGCGTTCGGCTTGTGACACATCTAATCTCCCTTCCACTCCATCGGCCGGCATTCAATTCATAAAAGTATGCAATTTTTCATCATTGCGTTATTACGTTAAATTATCGTCCGTAAACTGACTTTACTGACAACCAATTTTTGTTTGAAATTTATTGGTAGAAATCTATGTAAACACGGATTGTACATACCTGTTATTATCGACAGTAAGTTCTGCTTTGCTGCTGAGTGACGTCACTAAGGCTGCGGCGCGCATACAACTCCGACCAGAGAGCATCGCCGCGGCATTGCATCAGCTGTGCCAGGGGCTCTTCTGTGTGACAAATAAATAAAATAATAAGTCATAGGAGCAAACGAATCGCCTGACGGTGTGCGATCACCGTCGCCCATAGACACCTGCCACACCAGAGGAGTCACAAGTGCGTTGCCGCCGCACAGGTACGAGTAAGCTCTCTTATTGAAGGTTTGAAGGTAGTACAGTAGTGACGAACTGACGTGTGCTGCTCTGTGGCGGCGCCACCATAATGAAAATCAATGAATTATATGGTGAAATGATGTACCTTGAAGGTACACCATGTACATATCATGTTTCTGGCTGTACCTGTACCAGGGAACGAAATAATGGACATTGTTTGTGGCGCCGCTGGGAGCATACTCTGCAGCGGCGCCACAGAGAACTCATAGATAGAAATGACTTTAGCTATTATTTTCTTATGGAAATTGATGTACTAGTGCTATTTAAACATGATATGTGGGATAAAAAAAAACACGAGCTTAAATCTCGCTTGCAACTTAATGAAAAAATAAATAAATAATAAGTAATAGGTCGATGGAACGAGACTGTTACATAGGCATTGGCAGTCTTCTTGAATATTTCATTCATGTTATGACGAAACTAGCGACATCTAGTATGGGGTAGTAGGAACATTTCACTTACTCCTACCGAGCAATAGAGGGCGCTACTCTACATTACCAAAGCTTTATAAAACAGTGAGTTTTTTTTTCATACATACCATTAACCACGTCGATGCAAGTAGAAGTGCTGTTGTATTGTAGAACACGCGACAACTAGTGGCGCGCGACACTGCGTATCGTATCGTATCGTATCGTAAATCATGGCTTACTCGGTAGCCTGGCGGCTGTAACCGACATCGTGTTGCTAGGCTGTAGGCAGCGCACTGCCGCAGCGCCTAGCGTGTGTGTGCTGGCGTGCACGGGCACTCGAACCAGCAGACGTGTACCTAGCTTGACAACGTCGTCTTGAGATCAGTCTGTTAGTGAATGTCATCTGGCTGGAATTTAGATCGAGAAGTAGGGGAAATTAAGCTTGCTCCTAGACGACAACAGATGGCGTCGCATAGTTTAATATCTTAATCTCTTGCAAAACAGCAGCGGCGTTCAGGTTCAAATCTCCGCACTTCCTTCTACCACTATAACAGAAAACTACCAACATATACATATAGAATGGCAAGGGAATGCGTTCGTCCGGCGCGAAGTTACTGTTTACTAGCGTGTAAAGTTGTACAAAAGTGCATAACGTACCGCTGCACGCTGCTCTCCGGCAACCACTACTGACATCTAGTTTCAAGTAGAAGAACTTTCATTTGCTCCTAGCCGACAACAGATGGCGCCACGTGGTTTGATAACTGACCTCTATAAACTCAGCGTTCTGTTTCAAATGTTCCTTTGTTCCTTAGCCTGTGCCGGCGACTATTTTCGCTGTGTAAAATGGACCAATCACATTTCTCAGATTTAAATGCACTTCATTCGGGTTTCTCAATGGTTCATTTTCTCCGCTCCGCTTCAGTGGACAGGCAGCCTTAGTACGACTTTTGGCGGCGACTCGGCGGAGTCGGCGGGACATATTAAAGCGCAGGACATGGCCGCCTATCAGTGCGATTACGGCCGTGTCATTGAACTTTACAAAGTTCCCCAACCCCTACAGGGTTTCTATGGCTTACGCTAAATAAATACATGCCTGCCTATATTGCGACAGCGAAAACTACCATTATATGTAAAATGGTGCGACGTTGCGTTTTACTAGCGTGTAAAGTGGTGCCTAACGCGTCAGAATGTACCGCTGCTCTACATCAACACGTGGCAGCAACCACTAGACATCTAGTGTGAAGTAGAAGAACTTAGTAAAGACAAAGTAAAAGACTTGCTAGTTTGTCCCTCAGCCTGAGCCGGCGGCGTGTGGCGGCGACTCGTCGGGACATAGTGAACAGCAGGACAAGTCCGCCGCCCGCCAGCGCGCGAGCAAACGGGCGGCTGAGCATTGGAGGGTCTCGAATATCACAATCTTTTCACCACTGGAAAAAAAACAATACATTACTGCAGACGCCGGGAGAGAAGGCATGCCAGATGAGTAGGATAGTGATACGAAGCCGGCAAGCCCTTTCTACGGCTAAGGCATGTATAATGCTTTTTTCTCAAACATATGCAATGAAATAAAATATACACCACTCGAAAAAAAATATAATTCAGCTGTTTATCCTATTTATGAACACAGATTTACTTCCTGGTAGCTGAATTATATTTTTTGCCTTCAATTTTGTATGAAATTGCTTTACAGTCCTCTCGACTTGTTGCGTCCGAAATGTGATACTTCGAAGCCTGTTATAACGCACGCTATGACGACATTTCATTGCATGTTTGAGAAAAGTTAGTTTTAACCACTCAGTTGCTTCGAATTTTGAGTTGTACTCTATTTGTATGATAAAATAAGAGCGGTGACAGGTAGCCGTAGCTACCAAAAGCAATTGAGTGGTAAAGCGAGTTCTTGTCTTGACGCGAGCGAGACGCAGCAGCTCGTCTTTCATAAAATTCAATCGGCATTTTATTTGCTACGATTTTATATAAGGATTCGGGAGATATTTTGTATTTAATGATCTCGCAAATACGTACCTGTCTAAAACGAGTTTCCTATTCTTCTCCAGGCTGAATTTCTTCAAATATATTTTTATTTCATCGATGAATCGTGCGTTGCTCAAATCTAAAACAAAGACAATTTAAGGTAAGACCTCCATTAGTGCTCCTTTTGTTTCCTGTTTGATTTCTCCTAGCATTTTAGTCAATCGATCACTATTTTATCAGATCATTTTGCTACCGCGATTCACTACATTCTTTATATTATTGTGAATGATCAACAATAGTAGCGCCATCTATTGATACAGCTTTTCCAACAGACAAATATATTTCACGAACGCCACTATATTACTACGATCCCACTGTCTATCTCGGCGGCTGCTCACAGAACTGAGAACTGACGCAGAGGCTGAGCATTAAAGCGTTTCGGATATCTGTTCCGTTCAGTACTCATGTGGGGACTACTGGCGACATCTGGTGTGGAATGACATGAAGACTCTTACATATCTGTAAATAGGCTAGTTGACTCATGTATTAAGCTAATATTTATTTTTATTTCATTATAATAATATTTTTCAGTTCATAAAAGTAGACCAGCCATCTGGTTGAATATGAAAATATGTTTTTTTTTTTTTAAATACTCGTAGATGTATCGTATTGATATCGATAAATCTATTCGGGTATCACTAACAATTAAAATTGGACACACGGGCTAGGTGCGTTCTTGAAGTCGACGTCCAAATATACTGTCGTCTCGTTTTTTCTGGCGGAAAACTTGACGTACTTTACAGAGATAGCAATACAGTCGTAGGTTTCTACTAAGTTACACGTACTCTATTGAATTTTACTTACTGTAAGGTTCAGACACATTTTTCCCTTTGATTTAGGTTAAACTCACACACCTGAGAGGTCGTCGAAGTAATTCTCAGAAACGTCGAACTCCATGCTTAATTCCATTTTGCGCCGCTCTCGGCGCTGCTCATAGAACTGACGCAGCGACCATATCGATACCGCGGGCAGCTCTAGTTGAAGGCCTGTCGAATGAGAGGAATACAATCACATCGGAAACTACGATACAACGAGGGGCGCCCGATATTTGATATAACGTCCTTTGACCTAATGTAACGTTTGATATAACGCGTTTATTCCTTTGATTTATTACCTTTCAAACCTATCAACTTGTCAACGACAAAAGCACTTTAGTCTTGTTCAAGGCTTTGTAGACAACCACCGATTGAAAGATTGTAGGATTAAGAAATATTGAACGTGTTTCAGTGCTTATTGCAATTACAGAAAATTTATCTGATTTAGAAAATATAAAAAAAGGAAGTGGCACTAGATTGGAATGGGTACTATTTAAACAGGCTTCTTTTTAAAAGCATTATTCGCCTATATATAAGTTACCTTCTAAATTACTAAGGCGTGACTTGGCTAGTTTTAAAATATAAATTTATATTATAAATCAAAATCAATCAAATCATTAACCTATTTTCGTAAAGGTAAGTACGCAAGTTAGTGTACGTCTTGTTACTTATACTGTTAGCTTGATAATGAACTATGACTATGTTACTTTTATAAAATTTAGTTAGTTTGTGAAAACTAGCCAAGTCAAATCTTGATATTGAATTACACCCCAAGTAAAATATATGCATTGAGTATGTCGCATGTCCTTGTATCTAAAAATTTTAGAGCAAAGAACTTGGCGCCCTTGCTGATCTCAATTCTTTTGTCGGCGAAGTGCACGCGATATTGAACTTGGCTCTCATTTTACATTTATGTTCTTGATGGGATAATAATATCTCAGCCACTAGTTATCTTCTTTGTAAGCCACTGTAATTGTAACTTAGCATGGTGATTATTTTTTAGCATCTAAATTTGAGGCATGCATTCAAATAGCAAACTTCTAAAGTATTATTATATGACACCAAAATAGTAACTCTATTAGCTTCTAATTTTATAACTTAGTATGTTTAAAATGTAAGTCATCCTACATTAATCGATCGTAAAATTTACCTAAAATTGTCATCAAATAGTGTATTAAGGCCACTATTATTACATATGAACTATTGAGGAGAGAACAAAACAAAATACTTAAGGGTCAATTGCAAAAAAATTGTACATAGTTAAGGGCTTTAATTAAAACAATGTTAATTGATTCCTTTGTGTGACGAAAGTTACCCATACAATTTGTATGACTAACTTTCGTCACCCAAAGGAAGCGATCGTATTTAATGTTAACTAAGCCTTTAACTATGTACAATTTTTTTGCAATCGACCCTTAAATCTCATTTTAGGTTAGGGTCGCAGTTCAACCTAACACTCCTCCTCGCTTCGCTCGTCGTCGTACCTAACCTAAGCCAAGTCGGACCTGCCTTAGAACTAGATTAATGGGTTACGTACCGTTATGAAATATGTTTAAACTTTGAACCTAACACTCCTCCTCGCTTCGCTCGTCGTCGTACCTAACCTAAGCCAAGTCGGACCTGCCTTAGAACTAGATTAGAGAGAACGCAGATGAACCTATTGCAATATGAACGAACGAATGACAATAAACAAACACGGGCGGGTCGGTCGGTACAAGAATCAAATGGCGCTCTCTGATTGGTGCAAATGGCGGTGGCTGTCATGTCGCGCACTCGCGCCAAATCGTACCTACACTGGCTATTTTCACGATAAAAGAATATGAAGTATTATTTTACATGTTAAGTTATCATGATGTGCATGCTTATTTTGGATGACATTTATCTGCAATGCCTGTCCTTTGTATCTTTATTTTTTGAAATGAATGTAATCTGTTTAGTGTGCCAATAAAGAAAAATAAAAATAAAATATAATATATGTCTATGGAAGCTCGAATATATAATTTTTGAGGAGCTTGTATTGAAGCTGTAAAATGAAAAATGATGATGAGTTGCAAATTCCGTGGCCGAGTTAGTAAATTAGTTGGCAATGTATAAATCAGAAGGACAAGTAATAATAATTGTTGATTGTGACTTGACGCTTTCTTTAACATTTTTAGTTGGCGTTGTGAAGAAGATGAATTAGTTTATTAGAGGCTATCTCATATTCCCGATGCTTAGTTATTAAATGAGAAGTTCGACCATGTGGCCAAATAATAAATCTGTGGCCGGATTTATTATTTCTCGATTGGAATTACCCGCCGCCTTAAATTGTCATTTAGTTTCAATTTTATTTATATAACGTCTATCAACAAACAATCTATTGACGACGCGGTTGGCGAAGTGGTAAAGCAGCTGCCCACTGAGCCGGCGGTCCTGTGTTCGAATCCCGGCATGGGAAAATATTTGCGAGATGAACTCGAATATTTGTGCCTAGGTCATTCCATAACACAAGCCTACTAGAACTCACTGGGGGACTAGATCGATTTGTGTGAAGTTGACCGATATTTATTTATTTAATCTAAGCTAGTGGCTTTGTTTTGTAGACCTCGCGATAACTTTTTGTTTAGAAAACTCCCGTAAGTGTCAGACATATTAAAATACATACATCATCATCATCATTAGTCCATATCAGTCCACTGCTGGACATAGGCCTCTCCCATGGCACGCCACTGAGCTAGATTTTCAGCTCTCCTCCAGTTACCACCCGCTGTCCTACGAATGTGGTCATTCCACCTTGTTACAGCGCCCTCTACCGCGCGTTTACCGATTCGTGGCCTCCACTCCAGAACTCATTTGCCCCAGTGGTCATCGCCCACTGCCACTTCAGCTTGCTTATTCGCTGTGCTATGTCGGTAACTTTGGTTCTCTGTCGAATTACTTCGTTTCGGATTTGATCCCTAAAAGACACACCGACATAGCTCTTTCCAAGGCTCGCTGAGTGACAAATCGGTGGACTAGTCGTATGGTGAATGCTCACGTCTCGGCTCCGTAGGTCATGATGACAGGTAGGAGGCACTGATTAAATACGTTTATAAAATACCGCTCGATTTTCGATTTGCCGCCGCCGCGACTGATCTCCTGATGATGAATCGCGTACCGATTGGAAACATGTATCGCGATAATTTTTAAATGACTGAAATATGTTTTTTTTTTTTATTTTGATTTTTACGTCTTTGCCATTTTAAAGTTTTCGAAAAACCGACTCGACAAATAAAGCTACAATAATAAAATTGAAATTAAAATTGTTTATTGTCAGAAAGTGAGTATTTGTAAAAGGTAACAATATAATACAATGTTCGTCACAATCAGCCAGAGTTTGGCGCACAACACAATGGTAGATATAAGCGCACACCACATGTCAATTAAATAAATTATACAATAATACAATTAGTCAGAATAAGTATGTAGTCAAATTGGTATAAATACAAGCAAAATAATAATAATACGTAAACAAGAAAACTATGTAAGAATAATTAAATGATGTCAATTGTAGGTACAATACAGAATGAATAGCGTCGGTTGTATGAGTTACTAACGCTATATATTTCAAATTTCAAAAAATTCCTTAACATCATAAAACATTTTATTGAGGCACCAGTTATATAATTTATTCTTAAATTCAGGTAAATTCAAAGTCTTTAGTTCATTCGGCAGATGATTAAATAGTTTGACCGACATATGTAATGTGCTTTTACTGAAGTGAGCTGTATTACATTTTTGGTAACAGAGTCTAAGTCCATGCAACTCGGATGTTGATCTACGGTTTGATGCCATAATTTTATAATTGTCAATATTAGTTCTTACAAAAATACACACCTCATAAATATACAGTGTGGGCAAAGGCAGTATGTTTAACTTCTTAAACAAGGGTCTACAGGATTCAGTACCTTTATTAGCTATTTTAATTATTAGTTTTATTTTAATAATTGAACCTGCTCACAAAATGTCACGAGAATAGCTTGAGAAATGCGAGTTGCGGGAATTCGCCGAACCCGGACAAAGACTTAAAAATACCCGGACATTTGGCATTTGGCGTAAATCGTATTTTTCCCCGGACGTATCCGAAAATAATATTTTAAAAAAACAATTTCTTTATTTTTCATTAATATGTCTTCTCATTCATAAAATTCTAAAACAGCAAATACATACACAGATCACATTCAAAACGAAAACAAATAAACATAGTAAAAGAAAAAAATATTTACATAATTTACAAATTTCAAAATCTCGAACTGAATATTACGGCAAGAGAACGATAACGCATGGAGGAGTAAAACTTTACAATAACTTGCCACTAGAAATTAAAACCTTAAATTCATTTAATATGTTTAAAAAACGGCTTAAAAACTATGTTCTTGAAACAATTGATTTGCTGTAATTTTTGGTAAATTTTATGTAATTGTAAAATTTGAAAAACCTAAAAATAATGCATGCTACTAGTTATTCTACGAATACCTATTTAGATTAATTAGCTTGTAAGTTCTCATTTAAGTGAACATGTATTTTTTGTTCTTATGAGAATAAATTCTTTAAACCGAAACCGATATGTGTAAAGAAGTGTCCGGGTTTTTCCGGACACTTTTAGCAAACCCCTCCGGACGGCCTCCAAACTAGGACAAATCCTGGGAAACCCGGACGGATGGCAGCCATAGTTGTGGCAAGGACAGCCGGAAGTACGGACATACAATTTTTTTATTTGGTCAAGCTGAAACGGAGTCGCTTCGCTCGCTAGGTCAATACCAAGGTTTAGACCATGGTATAAGAAAATAAGGTATGGCACTCCGCAATGACAGGCGGGACTTTTGACGTCACCACGCTATGATTGGCTGGTTGGTCCTGTCAATCCGTTTCTGTGTTGCCAGTGGTGTATCAGAATCATGATACTACGATTCCCTTGTTACCTGTATGAATCTCAAGAATCATGAGTGTTTTAAATCAATTATCACGACAAAATAAAACTTGGTCAAAGAACATGACAATCGTAATGCTGAAGGCTCCTTATCCGTTCAAAAATGCTGATTGTTTTAGACATTTTTCTCTATGATCATGATCAAACATGTTAACATATTATCAATGTTACTGTTACTACCTAGAACTGGGCTGTTATTGGTAGGTATATAATTGATTTTTTTGTTTCAAAATCTGCTTGAAATTCACCAAATTCACGCAGGAAGCTGTTTTTTAGGGTTCCGTACCCAAGGGGTAAAAACAGGACCCTATTACTGAGACTTCGCTGTCCGTTCGTCCGTCTGTCACCAGGCTGTATCTCAAGAACGGTGATAGCTAGACAGTTGAAATTTTTACAGATGATGTATTTCCATTGCCGCTATAACAACAAACACTAAAAATAAAATAAAATAAATATTTAAGAGGGGCTCCGATACAACCAACTTGATTTATGGTACGGAACCCTTCATGCGCGAGTCGGACTCGCACTTGCCCAATTTTTTCAACTTATTTTCGAGTGCACGCAATGAAACATGAAATAGCTATGTTACTATCTAGAACTCGGGGAAAGTTTTTTTACTTCAAAAAGTTGGTTGAAATTATAAATATAAAAAAAATATATAGGAATAGGGCCTCACCGCACAACATAATTTTTATTTTTTGTGCGATTGGCGCGAAACATTTTATTCGTTATAATTATTTTGTTACCATAAACCGGAAAGCGGCAACTAATCAGTGACGTAGAAAGTCTCACAGTTCACATATTTTCTTTTCTTGTACCATGGTTTGGAATTAGACGAGACGACGTACACATACTTAGGGTGTTCAGTCCCGTCCGCTAGTAATCGCGGATGTGGACATTCAAAAATTGACTAGAAAATATTATTATATTATATTAGATGGCGTTAGTTATGCTGTTAGCGATCTGAGGCCCAGAGATTGTTCTCTATTTCAGTATAAATAAATAAAGTACTCTGTACTCTATAGATTTCCATAAATATCATCTAGCAACACTGCTTTGACGGGTCTGTACATGACCATGGGCGTTAACCACATCCGCTGGTATTTGCGGGCGTGGACGCTCAAAAAATTGAATATTAATTCTGTGATTACTCGTATAATTGATACGTAAAACTCGTAAGTATGTAATTTGTGAAAGACAAACGTTAACGCGATTTAAATGACCACACGCGCCATCTACTAGCGCATGTCGTAAACATTACGGTATGAAGTTTAAGACACAATTTGAACCCTTCATGTAATAAATAAAATATTTAAAGGTAATCAATATAATAACAATATTAAATATTCACGACAAACCCCAGTATAAAAACTATGAATACCTACCAGAATAATATTTTCCATGTCGAGTATAAGAATATTACAGTGGCTGCAGGTACCGTCACGCGAAAGTCAGGTGGCAGCCGCGTTTTTTTCCTTTCAGTGATTGGCCACAAAATCGTAGGGGGCGGGGCTGTATCGGTCTAGGGTGACTTTCTTATATTCAATACAATTTTATAATAGTATGGATAGATAGATCGTTTCATCTTTCCATCCTGCATTTTGGGTGGATCAACTTTTCCTTGTTGTTGTTCTGTCCGATGAACCAGGGGACAATACCTAGTAATTAAGGGGACGGGTATTGCGAAACTAGCGCCACTTACGAATTTTTATTATATCTTCCAAACCAGATCCATTTTCAGTAATAGGCTAGTTGACCCAGTTTTGAAATATATTTGAAAGGGTTAATAATGATCTTACTAGCTCTAAAAAAAATGTCTCGTATTTTTGTAAAAGCTAGAAAGCTAAATTTTATCAATTGAATATTTGAAATTTCATAAACAGTCAAAAACGCCGTCCGCCATTTTTCCCTTTTGCTAATCTGTGGCGTGACGTAGAGTTACCTGTAAATATTCGAAATTCGACCGTCGTATAGTGCCATTCCGCTCACTCCAATATACTTTGACAGGAGATCGAGAGGGACGGCACTATTCGAAGTCGTCAAAGTAGACTTTCAGTTTTGTTTACATGCCCAATGACGTCACTATCATAAGCTAAAATGGCGGACAGCGTTTTTAGCATTTCAAAATACAGATTAAAAACCGTATTTTCAAATTCAATTTTTTCAGCCATCTTTCACTATTATGAATTGAAAAATACATATTTAGGTTTCCTTTGCTAAATACTATACGGAATAAATATTAGTTTATGACAATTTGACATGAGTCAACTAGCCTATTGCAATATATTAGGAGCTGGAAAAACACCTTTAGTGTTTATTAAATCATTATACACAATTTCTTGTTCTTTAGTTGTCTCTAAAAACTTGCCCAAAACTATTGTGGCCGCTTTTGACGTGAACAAGTTTTGTAAGGTAAACTACAGTGAACAAATTGTATATAGTGATTTAATAAATATTAAAGGTGTTTTGCTAGCTCCTAGACTTCAGCTATTTCAAAAAAAATATCAGATTATGAAGGTATAAGAAAAAAATCGAAAGTGGCGCTAGTTTCGCATTACCCGTCGCCTTAAAGTTAAACTTCTTAGGAAAGTGTTAATAATTTACATACGATTGGGCTTATAACTGCTGCATTTACAAAGTTTTTGGTAAACGTAACCACGGAAAATCGTAGTTTTAAAAAGTGGCACAGGGGACATCACCATGGCAACGAGTGGTAGTAAATAGTTGATGGACCCATTTCCACCATTACCTCTGCTGTTGATCGCTACGGCGCGCGCTACAGATGGCGGCCAGGCGCTCTCTGACGTTCTGTATTCTCCGCTCCGTCACCGCTAGGGATGAGACCACGCTCTCGGTCTCGTCTTTCTTGGCTTCCTGCATATATAATAACATTTTATTGATTATATGTTGCACGATAGGCTAGTGGACTCGTGTTAAGTTGTATGTTACAGTTGGGGTGGTGGAGAGGTTGACACGTTGGAACGGTAATCTAGAGGGTTCCACTTCCGGTCTCTTCCGCTAGAACATTTCAATATTTCTTAGTGCTTTTACACACGGGACATAAATTTATGTGGATACTATATTATTTGACTTGTTATTTTATTTGAATTTTTTGTCGTTGTCTTTTATTTAGATTTTTATGTTGACGATTACGAGTAGGTATTTGTTACTTAGTGAATTTTGGTTGTCAATCGGCGACATAAAATAATAGTTTATGCACGACGCGGTTGGCGCAGTGGTTAAGCAACTGCCTACTGAGCCAACGGTCTTGGGTTCGAATCCCGGCAAGGGCAAATATTTGTGTGATGAACTCGAATATTTGTGCCGGCTTGTAGGCGGGCGCACTACAAACTGACTCCTCAATTCGGGTTAGATTTTACCTGGCCACTTTAAGGGGTCCCTTCTTCTAATAAGAAAGCATATCAAACGTACATAAATTGGGACAAACCGTCATACTTTCTAATAGTCTCCGTTTTATTCTTAAATTTTTATCTTAAAATACACACTTAATATGTTTTCTTCAAGGACTACATATAGGTACGCCTAAATTGTTAAGAAAGGTACAAATTAAGTTCATATTACTGTAATAGTTGAGTTTCTGAGAAAATGACTCGCTCTTGAGTTTCCTTCGGCGTTTCTTTTCAACAGTGGTTTCCTCTTGTGAAATGCCAGTAGACATGTAAAAGTGCCCTTGTGGCCTACTTGCAGAATAAAATGAACTTTATTTCATTATAAATAATGACACAAAGGTAAATTAAGAAAGAAAAATTGAATGAAAAATTGAATCGAAGCGGGGTACCCCGCTTCGATTGTAGTAGATCGCATTCAATTTTTCTTTCTTAATTTACCTTTGTGTCATTATTTATAAAAATAAAAATGTGGTATTACCACATAAAAAAATATAGAATCGATAAAAAGATTCTATACAAATATTTATTTCATTAACTGCGCCAACTGCGACGTCAAAGATATGTATATTATGTATATGTACTCACGTTCAAAGCATCGACAGCTAGTGCTAAACGTTGCTGCGCCAAGCGGGTCATTTCACGGCACTTCAGTGCTTCTAGTGCCAACGTTGTGTGGCTCAGGACAGTCTGGAAGCTCGGCCTAAGATATTCAATAACGTGTTGCAGAAAAAATAAACATTATGTGTAATATTAAACCATTGACGACGCGTTTGGCTCGGTTGGTAGACACCTACCTACTGAGTCAGCGGTCCCGGGTTCGAATCCCGGCCGGGGCAAATATTTGTGCAAAATATTTGTTCTTGGGTCATGGATGTTATCTATATAATTCGTCGGCCGTAGGTTCAATTGGGGTAAGGGACAAAATACGCAAAATGAGTTGAATATACAGTTTTGTTCAGAATTTTCCGCTCTATCGAATGGTGTTTATAAAAAAAATCTAGCTTGAAAAAAATGTTCCTTACACTACTGATTTTTATGGGTTCAAAATCAAATCTGACCCACAAAAACCATGTATCTGTTTTTTATTTTAATAAAGCAACATCAAATAGGGTAACTACTGCCACCAATCCACTTTGAATAAGGTAAAGGTCTTTCCAATTAAGGAATTACCTTTACATGACTTATTTTTGAAGACAACCTTATGAAACTGGCTTTTACACTCATGTTTTTTTTTGGCTCATGAATAAATAACACCCATACCTTAAAAAGATTGCACGAGCTTAGAAAATAATGTTCCTTACCCCAATTTGCCACCTTATTTTTTTAACAGTGTGAACCTTACACCAATTTGGTTAAGACGATATTTAAGGTTTGATCTGATTTATATTAAGATTCCGTGTCCGTTACGCTTATTTTCTCAAGAGAATCAATGAATATTTATCCCTGTTACCTTTATATACAAACACATGTAACTTCATTTATTATTTTAATCTATTGTTTTTAAAGAAAGTGTTATGTTGCAATAAAAGCAACCCAACACCCGAGATGTCGGAACAACGAGGCCACGCCGTTTCGCCGTCAAAATAAACATTGTTCGGTTCATGACGCATTGGTGTAAACTGATGATGAAATAAATGAATAATAAATAAATAAAAGCACCTTCATCAGTTTTATAATATTTGTTTATACGGGTATCTGTGTAAACTGGATGTTAATTTTTGGCTTTACTAAGTCATTGAAACTACTAGACTTATTTACATGCAAACTTTAACGATAAATGAAGGTATTCAAATAAATTTAAGTAATAAGAAAATTTCAAATTTAGTAATTAGTCCACCGAGAAATGTGTCTATTTATGTTATTAGGTATAATTCGTCAGTTCGGCGTCTCTGAACGACAGTAAGTACTGAACTCTTTGTCGGCAGCTCGTGAATCTTATTCTACCCGTGAAGTGTTTTGTTGAGCATCTGCTCAACAAAACACTTCACGGTTTAAAAAAGTGGGCTAAGATTGTCGAAAAAAACAATAACCAATGGAATACTGGAGGAGGTAATAACACGTTCTTTATTAAAAGTTTTTAATTAACTTTACACATTATATGTTTAAAAATATATCAAGGAAGATAAAACTTTCCGAGGACTAGCTGAGTTGAAATTAGGTACATGAGGCCGGATAGTCGGCATGGGTAAAACTTTATAGATAACTATAAGGTAATCCTACTGAGTTTGGACTTCTTAAAATCGTCTCGGTACTTGATGATTTGCAAAGGAAAATTTTCACTGTCAATTAAAAGGCATTCCTAGGTATGAAACACTTTAATAGTCATTATCTGAAATTCTTCTACCGATAAGTGTTGAGAAATCAAAGGATCTAACTAGAGCTCTTGCTATTCATTGACTGACATTGATGTTGATATTAATTATACAGCCTCGTTTGACTCCTTAGGTAACAAGTTTCAAGTTTGAAAAGTAGTAATTAATTATAAAATACCATAATAAATAATAGAATAAGTCGTTTCGTTTCGTTTATGCATGTCGCTCACACAGGTACAAGTCGTATTCTTTAGTTTATGCACGTCGTTCATAAGGATAAAAAACATATTTATAGGGCCAACACATTAGTTATTTATTTATAAAATGAAAGCCTTACACTATAGCTTGTATAAAAATTCTTACAAAGTTCAAGTTCTAAATATCCACTATTGAAAAATAGTTTTTGTCTTCTGAAAAATGCCGTTTTTGAGTTATCCCTTATTAACTGGAGGCACTGAATTGTGAGCAACTACTATGTTGTCTAACAGGACTCCTAAAAAGTACAAATGTAAAATGATTATTTCTGAATTGTATTTAATTCTGTAACTTTTATCGTTCAACACAAGCCCTAAACTTTTAATAATCTTGCTGTATAAATTACATTGGTTGTTTATTTCAGTATTCGATCATAGAGGCTGAGAAATAATTCATGTGACTATAATTAAGAAAGAAAAAACATAAATTAAAATGTGGGTTATTCCACTCGATAGAAACGTTACGTTTAACGATACAAATATTGCTTGTAACGGACACACAAAAAATGCTCACACGGTTTCAATACATTTATATACCTCTTACATTAATGTTTTAAAGATTTCCGGTGTTAAGATACGCCTTACGTCAAAGGTATGTACTTATTTATTTTTACAACGATCCCTTTACGCAATTTTTCTTTCACACATAATCTCAACTAGTCCCTTACGCCATTTCTTCATCAATATAGTGGACACAATGAATAGGTAAATTTAAGGTAAGGGGCGAGACTACAGAATACTTTGTCTGTAAGGGACATGTCATTTTCTATAATATCTAAATTATTAAAACGAACACTACATAGATAAATAGAACACTAAAATACAAGATTATGTATGAAATCAGGCCCAAAAAAGGTTCACTACAAAAAAAGTTATGAACGATTTAGTTAAAAAAAAAACTTTGTCAGCCTCTCCTGAAAAATCGTATTTTGTCCCTTACCCCAATTGAACCTACGGTCGACGATATGTATTTATATATTATGTATATCGTCGTCTAGTACCCATAGTACAAGCTTTGCTTAGTTTGGGACTAGGTCGATTTGTGTATGATTGTCCCTTAATATTTATTTTATTTATTTATTGATACATAAAGATTAAAGATTACAGAAAATTTGTAATGAGTTACATGGTGGAAGAGACCGGGAACGGAACCTGGGACCTCTGGGTCGCCGGTCCAGCGCGTTAACCTCGCACGAAAAAGCATGACTCCTTGTCACGTTCCACCTGAGCTGAGCGTGTAAGCGAGAGCGCGGAACAAGCGATAGAGAGGCACGATCGGCCTAAGCGTTCGGCTTGTGACACATCTAATCTCCCTTCCACTCCACCGGCCGGCATTCAATTCATAAAAGTATGCTATTGTTCATCATTGTGTTATTACGTTAAATTATCGTCCGTAAACTGACTTTACTGACAACCAATTTTTGTTTGAAATTGATTGGTAGAAATGTATGTAAACACGGATTGTACATACCTGTTATTATCGACAGTAGGTTCTCCTTTGCTGCTGAGTGACGTCACTAAGGCTGCGGCGCGCATACAACTCCGACCAGAGAGCATCGCCGCGGCATTGCATCAGCTGTGCCAGGGGCTCTTCTGTGTGAAAAATAAATATAAAATAAGTCATAGGAGCAAACGAATCGCCTGATGGTGCGCGATCACCGTCGCCCATAGACACCTGCCACACCAGAGGAGTCACAAGTGCGTTATCACAAAAATAAATAAATAATAGGTCGATGGAACGAGACTGTTACATAGGCATTGGCAGTCTTCTTGAATAATTCATTAATGTTGTGACGAAACTAACGACATCTAGTATGGGGTAGTAGGAACATTTCACTTACTCCTACCGACTACCGACTACCGAGTTGTGTGGCGTCCACTCTGTGGTGTTTTTGGCCCACAAGTCATCCGGCATGCGGCAAACGTGGCCAGCCCAGTCCCATTTCAACTTAGCCGCCTTCCAAGCTACGTCGACTATTAGGGTCTGTGAGCGCAATGTGGTGTTCCGGATACGGTCCATCCGATTTACTCCTAATATGCTACGCTCCATAGCCCGCTGGCAAACCCCGAGTTTGTACTTCTGTGCTTCTGTCAAAGACCAAGTTTACATGACAAATACAAATCTAGGTACAATACCTGTACATCAGTATGCTCCTGGACCTTGCACGTGTCTTCAGCAATACTCTGGGTCTCTATGAGGCTCTGCTTCTTGGAGCGCAGGTCTTCAGCCAGCAGTTGCAGCAGCCAGCCTCTCCGCTGCAGGTCTTGCACTCTCTGACGCGCCAAGTTCCGTTGGGACACTGTGGTAATGATAAGAGATAGATTATTATCCCATGAGAACGTTAAATTTTTACGGGATAAAAAGTATCCTATGTGTTAATCCAGGGTGTCAGCTACATTCATACCAAAATTTATCAAAATTGGTCCAGACGTTTGAGCGTGAAGAAGTAACAAACATACACATAAACACACTTACAAACTTTCGCCTTTATAATTTTAGTGTGATAATGATAAATTAACATTGGACTACCTCACACAAATCAACCTAGTCAAGTCAGCTCTGGTAGGGTTGTTTTATTTATTTATTTAATCTTTATTGCACAAAAGAAAACTTATCGTACAAAAGGCGGACTTAATGCCATGAGGCATTCTCTACCAGTCAACCTTCGGTTTGTTTTAAGGGTACTAGACAACAATGTATTTACAATTTTACATAGATATAATTGTATAAACTTAAATGTGTACAAAGTATCTATGACCCGGAAGCTGGTGTTTGGCCCATAGAAAATGCCTAACCCTTTGCTTACTTTTGCTAGACACTTTATCCATGATCTCATTGAGGTCTCTCCTGGCCTCGGCTGTGCGAGTCTCTGCTTCCAGGACTTTTCTTCTGGCTTCTGTCTGTTGCCGCCACAGTGTCAGCTCTGGTGGTATCTGAACATTGGTGTCTTGCTGAAAAAGGGTTGTGTGAAATGTTTCAAAAGTAGTTACATGCATTCAGGGCAGGGGCAGGCAATGACTGATAATTAGCCCTTACTTTGGAAAATAACTTTGATGAGGCTTGAATTATGTAACTTAATTAACTTCCATAATTCGAGCCTCATCAAGGTTCTATAAATAAATAAAATAACTTAAATAAGTAAATATCGGACAACCTCACACAAATCGATCTAGTCCTAAATTAAGGTCAAGAAGGCTTGTGTTATGGGTACTAGACGACAATATACGTACTTATATAGATAAATATGTACTTAAATACATAGAACAACCATGAGCCAAGCACAAATATTCGAGTTCATACATAGTTCTAACAAGTGTGGTTCAGAGAAAATACAAATAGAGGGTCATAGATTTTGTCCAGTATTTTGGAAGGGTTAATACAAAACACGTTGCCAGATTAAAGGACGGACGCTGGAGCGAGAGGGTCATACAATGGTATCCTAGAGATGGAAAGAGAGCAAGAGGCAGACCAAAAAAGCGTTGGAGCGATGACATTATCATAACCGCTGGTGGAGACTGGCAGAGGCATGCAAGGGATCGGCGCACGTGGCACAAGATGGAGGAGGCCTATGCCCAGCAATGGGCGCCCAAACAACTAGAAAACTTTCAGGACAGTGGTTTATGAAAGATTATTTTCATTTATTGTCTGAATTATAAAGAAGTAATTTAATTGTTTAATTGTAGCAATGTTTGGAATAAAGAGGCTTTATTATTATTATTATTATAATACAAAACCATTATATTATAAGACCAATGACCTGCTTAGAATAGAATACAACTAAGTGGTCCCAACTGTTACTAGACATTTAAAAAACTAATAAGATAGCACTGCAACAATAGATTCATCAGTAGTTTGTATATTATTAATTATAGTATGAGTTTTATAAAGACCGTGTTAAGTAAGTTAATTGCAATAAAAATCAAAGAATGCATGGAGCGGAATAATCGTTCAACAACCAAGCTTTTAAAATTATTAGATAAAAAAATACTTCCTTTACTGCATTTACCTCAGTGAATAGATTTTTCTTCTTACATCTGCGCACATCATCAGCAAAAACTTGCAATCTCTTCTGTTTTATTATCTCTTTTGATTCAACTTGTTCCATTAAGCTACGCCAGACCAAATAATAAGTTCCGCGGCACATTCTACAAATAAAAGTATAAAACCTGAGACACCAACAAAGAACATCGAAAAACATATAATTACAAGCAATTTTTAAATACGACAATGATTGATCAAAAGCAAAGAAGTTTTCAGTCAAATTATATTATAGACAGCAAGGACAAACATGCAAACATAAAGAGAAAATTTATCAAAAACATACTGTGAGATTTTGTCCACTGTTGGTACTTTTTCAGGGGGGCATCCCATAGTCAAAAGACAGTCAGCGAATTTCGCCGGCACTTCATCACTGCTAAGTTTTGTGTCACCCATTTTTGAAGCTTAAGTTTATATAAAACGAAATGTTTTGAGAATTTTGAAATAATCACAACAATAGATTGATTTGACGGCTATTTGACGGACTGTCCAACTGTGGTTCAAGATCCGTTCAATTCATTGACGTATTAATTACATGGACACACAATCCGACGGAAAAAATGGCACCCTCCCAAGTAATGCAAAATCACAAATCGCATTCGTTGGGCGATCAGTCTCGTTTAGACCATGACACGTGACGGGTCTCAAAAATGACTTAATTTTCAGTGAAAATTTGCAGAAATAACAGCTATAAAATAAAGAAAAAGGTCGGAATATTCTTTTTTACGCAGATTCTATTGATTAATTAACGAATCCTATGTAAAATCATAGCATATTTTAGATTAGAATTATTAACTTTGTCCCTACAAAATGCACCTCATCACAGAACAAAAATCTAAGGAGTCGCTATAGTTTTATATTTTATTAATTAATAAAGGAGTGCAATAAATAATTATCCAATTTTTTTATTAAAGATTCCCACGCGATCCTAAACAACGTGAAACATTGAGGTCACGTTTAGTAAGAGACAGACGTCAAGAATAATTTCAGCCAAATAATTCGTCTCCCGTGTGTTCGTTCGGCATGATCACATATGTTTTTTTATGTTTAATCAAAAGAAGCGTAAAAGTCTTTCACTCAACACAGCTTTAATATCTCAATAAAAACGTAAAAAAATTACAATGTATACAAAAGAAGCGTAAAATGGTTATGTAGTGTTTGTGGTAGTAGGTATCTATACATAAATAGATATACACTGTCTCAGGCACACGTCACATAGGATGCCTTGGTTAGTTACACGCGAGCCGAGGGCGAGAGTGGACGCATGACATTGCTATGTGTGCGGCAGCGAGTGAGCCAGTTTTATGAACATATGCCTTTTACAGGCAGATCCTACAGGTTACATTAATAAATTATTAAAAAAATGGCTCTGTTGTCATTGTTTTATTTTGTCTCAGAGTCTAGACACTGTCAGTTTACACCTTTGAAAGCCAAGAACACCTAAAGACAATGTGTGCTGCCGTGCATACTACGCCACCGACTTTCACGCCACGCCATCACACTTTAAAGGGTTAAAAATGTTAATATTTTGCACTTGCCTTACTCTCATTTCACATACTAGAACAAGATGAGTTGATAAATCATAATGTCATTATTACTGTTCCCTTCTATGCAGTGTCCAAGGGTCCCCCTTTTATGCAGTTGTTAAATAAAAACATAACTTAATTTGTCATTAACAATTTACGAGTTTATTTATTTCAAACAACAAATATATTTTAATACCTAAATAAAATAATAATGAAAATATTTTTAGTATGTAAAACTATTAAAATCTGCTCCATTCGTGCCATGTTCCAAGTTTCACAAGAGACATGAGTCAGAATACGCTAAAAAAGTTAATTTACTCGAAACATATTTGTGGTAATAAGTACGTAAGCCAATTTGACACTTAAACGTTTGAGTAAAGAGTTATTTTGTACGAAGTAATTATGTTGTTGTAAATTATAAATAAGCGTTATTGGCATCTACTTGAACATGACAGCAGTGCCACTTTTTTCGACAATTTTGTTCGGGTCTGTGGCTCTATTATAAATAATACCTCAATGGTTCAATTTGAATATTTTGAATTTAATTTAGGGTTGCTATACTAATAAGGTTTTGTAGACCATAGGTAGACTGATGAAAAGAATCACAATCGTATAAAAGTAGATATAATAAACTCAATAAGAATTGGTTATTGTTATCATAAAGCACTGTATTAAGCTATGTATTAAAATAACTCAATGTTAAGCAAAATAAAAACTATATATAAATAAAATGGTAACATTTAAAATTTAGAGTGTATGGAGACAGATACAGAGAATTATCAGTTAAAGGTGCACGCTCACTACTCAGCAAAAAAAATTTTTTTGATGAAATTGTATAACCGATGCGCTATTTCCGATGAGGGGTAGTCTTTTGTATCTTTTAAAATTTCCTGAAAGTATATTTGGCCACGTCTTTCTGTTTAAAAATGTTCTATGAATTTATTGGCACCGAGCTTCTACACTTCATAGCACAATTTGTAAATGCTTCAATGAGAGGTTTTTTATATGTTTTTAAATGTAAACTCGGGTGCAAGGAATATAATACTCTATATAAATAGCTTGACAATATGGTGGCAAATCGGCGACTTTACGAAGGTCTCGTCGGCGACGCTTGAGCCCAGCCCCGCTACATCCAAGTTCTGTGGCCGTGCCTGCAACAATAATATTTTGTATTAGATATAAAACTAACCTGCGCAGTGGGTAGTCTTGAACGATGGCCAATAAGAATTCAAGTACCTTACATATTTCAGCCAAGCATACAAATAAAATGACGGTTCCTTGGTTTGTAGTGATTTCGTTGTCTTTATTAAATTCCTGCACTATTCTGCACATTTATTTTTCAAGGGCATTTTGTTTCGGAGGTAAGGATGGGGATAGTCAATTTTCGCCTAATTTCTTAAATAAGTTCTAAACTACTTAACTATATGAGTCATTTTCAAAATACTTGTAACTACATAGTTAAACTTTAAGGCTTAATAAAAACAAAATCACGATCGCTTCTTTTGTGTAACGAAAGTTACTCATACATGGAATCAATTACGTTTTGTTTTAAACCTTGACTATGTACATGTATTTTGAAAATGTCAAATTTATATACAGATTTTAAGAATTTTGTTCTAATTTAGCTCCCAATAGGGACGCCTATGTTTGTATTCATATATATATTTACGTTACGTAAGTAACTTACGGACGTGTAAACGTCCGTCTTTGGGTCAGCGATTTACATAAGTATATCAAATTTTAACTATGAAGGTAGATCGGTGTAGTAGTTTCAGAGAAAATTGTCTGTGACAGACGGATGGTCAGACATACACACGAGTGTTCCTGGGGTATCGTTTTTATCATAAGGGTATCGTTTTTTTCCTTTGATGTATGGAACCCTAAAAAACTATTTAAAACAGTCATGATTCGTTTTTAAACAAAATCACATTAAAGGGAACTTAACACAAGAAAACATGTCCATTAACGACTTTTAAAGTTAACTTAAAGTAAATCCGTTACTCGAATGTTAACTTCATGAATTTTAACGATTAACGGACCTCTGCCGAGCAATGCATGGGGAAGTCCCCTAACGCCGGACGGCACCTAACGCCGGACACTCGAACTATCTCGGCAACTGGAAGCTCGGCAACGGCAACTCGGCAACTGGAAGCTCGGCAACGGCAACTCGGCAACTGGAAGCTCGGCAACGGCAACTCGGCAACTGGAAGCTCGGCAACTGGAAGCTCGGCAACGGCAACTCGGCAACTGGAAGCTCGGCAACTGGAAGCTCGGCAACGGCAACTCGGCAACTGGAAGCTCGGCAACGGCAACTCGGCAACTGGAAGCTCGGCAACGGCAACTCGGCAACTGGAAGCTCGGCAACGGCAACTCGGCAACTGGAAGCTCTGCAACGGCAACTCGGCAACTGGAAGCTCGGCAACGGCAACTCGGCAACTGGAAGCTCGGCAACTGGAAGCTCGGCAGCGGCAACTCGGCAAGTGGAAGCTCGGCAACTGAAAGCTCGGCAACTGGAAGCTCGGCAACTGGAAGCTCGGCAACTGGAAGCTCGGCAGCGGCAACTCGGCAAGTGGAAGCTCGGCAACTGGAAGCTCGGCAACTGGAAGCTCGGCAACTGGAAGCTCGGCAACTGGAAGCTCGGCAACGGCAACTCGGCAACTTCCACTTGTCCTTGATTCGCTCGCGTTGCTGGTTGCCGAGATAGTTCGAGTGTCCGGCGTTAGGTGCCGTCCGGCGTTACGGGACTTCCCCCTAGGTACCTACGAAGTGCCAACACCGATACAATACTTTAATAGCTGGGTTGATAATGCACGCTGTTGTATGGGAACCTTGCACTTTGTGACTATGCGCTGAAACTTGGCACAGTTGATCCTTAGGTGGTCTTGAGTGAATTCAGACCGGTAGACGTCGAGAACCACCGCGCGTTTAGTGGGGGGGAGGGGGGGAAGTTCGACGCTGCCGCGCTTTAATTAATGCAACATTTCTCTAAAACTATACATAATATGGCATGTGATATATAATATTCGGATAAATTAAGGATGAGCAATCTATTTCTTTGACAAAAGTAATGCCCTTTCTAACAAAAAACATTGAAAAAGTAGAAAAAACTGAAAAACGTAATCTGTGTTTTTTTATATATTTGCCAATTATTTTAAAAATATAACAGTAATCTCAAAACAAAAAATATAGTCGTAAAGCTAGACTTATGTAGTTTTTAAAAATATATAGTTTATTATATATATCTGTTGATCCATGGGAGATAATAAATAATATCAAGCGTAAGTCAGGGCGATCTCAATGCATGATCGTCCGTGAAGTAGGGTTTAGGTACTGTGTTAAGCAACATTTCTCTAAAACTATACATAATAGGGCGTGTGATTTATAATTTTCGGTTAAATGAAGGATGAGGAATCTATTTTTTTTACAAAAATAATGCACTTTTTAACAAAAAATATATTAAAAAGTGGGCTAAACTGAAAAATGTCATTTGTGTTTTTTACATACTTTCCAATCATTTTAAAAGTATAACAGAAATCTCAAAACAAATAATATAAACATAAAATTAATTTTATTTACTTTCTAAAAATATATAGTTTATTATATACATCTGTTGATACATGGGAGATAATAAATAATATTGAGCGTAGGTCAGGGTGATCTCAATGCATGATCGTCCGTGACGTAGGGCTTAGTTAATGTTTTAGACACCTCTTGATAAATGCTGATACAAAGTGGCTTTGGTTGGTGGGAGGTGTTCTATCTGCTGGTCTATCTTGGTAAAAATATATATATGGGGCTCATTCACTGAAGTACATGAAGCTGATCTGAAATAATAAGTATGATATACAATATTCTTTTTTAAGTTTTGAGATCCTATTATTCTATTACCTATATCAGTTTCAAAAGCAGAAAAACTGACCTATCATATGATGTTAAGACCTATTTTTCGATGGAAGCCATTACCTCCTCAATGCATCGCTTGATCAATAACTCGAAACCTACAGTAGGTCAGGAAAGGCTTCCATGCTTGAAAAGCACTTCTCTTTCCTTTACCATTGAACCAAGATACCGTATCACATCCTGTGAATGCGTGAAAGAGGGTAACTTAATACTCTTGCTCTCTGTGGCCCTGTAAATAAACAAATATAAAATAAATAAATAAATAAATAAATATTAAGGGACAATCATACACAAATCGACCTAGTCCCAAACTAAGCAAAGCTTGTACTATGGGTACTAGACGACGATATACATAATATATAAATACATATATAGATAACATCCATGACCCAAGTACAAATATTTTGCACAAATATTTGCCCCGGCCGGGATTCGAACCCGGGACCGCCGACTCAGTAGGCAGGTGTCTACCAACCGAGCCAAACGCGTCGTCCTATGTATATAATATAATATGTATATAACACCCGTATTTTCTTAATTTACTATGATCGAGGCTTCACGACTCATGATCCTGTGGATACTGATGTGTTGGTACTGACAGTTACACATAATATGCAAGCTTTACCTCAGCTTCACGATAGGTAAAAATGGTATATCTGGTCATAGTAAATTAAGAAAATACAGGTGTTTTATACAGATTTGTTTATTTACAGGGCCATAGAGAGCAAGAGTATTAAGATACCCTCTTTCACGCATTCACAGGATGTGATACGGTATCTTGGTTCAATGGTAAAGGAAAGAGAAGTGCTTTTGAAGCTTGGGAAACCTTTCCTCCATGACCTCTTTCTTCTTCGTTGGTTTCACTCTCGGCAGAGTGGTAGTGGTCATCATTTCAGATATTGGTGATAGGCTTCACAACACGCCGCCATTCTTACCTGATAGCCGCCTTCTTCGTGCATTCGTGTAGTAACGATGATGCATTTATTGCAGATTTTATTTACTTTGTCCATAATATAGGTGATCTTCTTCGTGGCCTGGTACCCTCAACCTTTCCGTGGACCAGACGCGCTCAATAGCCTCCGCCCCCCGGCGGCATACGTGGCCAAAGAAGGTGGTACGATACTGTACTAAAGACGATAAACGCTGCTTGATGCCAAGTTTTCGAAGTATGGAATCGTTGGTACGGAATTCAGTCCATAATACTCCAAGCATTCTCGTCCAACACCACATCTCTAGGGCGTCTATCTTCTTCTCCTCAACTTCCTGCAGGGTCGACGTTTCTGCGGCGTACAGGAATATGGGGAATACAAGTGCCCGAACGAGCTGGTTTTTTGTGTCTTCGTGTTTGTTGCGATTCCTTCATATAGTATAAATATGTAATTTGTTTATTGTTAATTGTGCAATAAAAAAAATCTTATCTATCTTATACATATATTCCAGACCTAACTGTAGGTTTCGAGTCAGCAATCGAGGGCCGTATTGCGGAGGTAATAGCTGTTATCAAAAAATATGTCGTAACATTATACGATAGGTCAGTTTTTCTGCTTTTGAAAATAATATAATAGGATCTCAAAACTTAAACCAGAATATTGTATATCATAATTATTATTTCAGATCAGCTTCAGTGAATGAGTGCCGTATACCCCACTTTTAATATCTTTTTTGTAAAAAAAGTGCATTATTTTTGTTAAAAAAATAGATTCATCATCCTTCATTTAACCGAAAATTATAAATTTAATCCCTATTATGTATAGTTTTAGAGAAATGTTGCTTAACACAGTACCTAAACCCTACTTCACGGACGTTCATGCATTGAGATCGCCCTGACCTACGCTCAATATTATTTATTATCTCCCATGTATCAAAAGATATATATAATAAACTATATATTTTTAGAAACTACATAAGTTTAGCTTTATGTTTACATTTTTTGTTTTGACATTTCTGTTATACTTTTATAATGATTGGAAATTATGTAAAAAACACAAATGTCATTTTTCAGTTTAGCCCACATTTTAATACCTTTTTTGTTAAAAAAGTGCATTATTTTTGTTAAAAAAATAGATTTCTCATCCTTCATTTAACCGAAAATTATAAATCACATGCCATATTATGTATAGTTTTAGAGAAATGTTGCTTAACACAGTACCTAAACCCTACTTCACGGACGATCATGCATTGAGATCGCCCTGACTTACGCTTGATATTATTTATTATCTCCCATGTATCAACAGATATATATTATAAACTATATATTTTTAGAAACTACATAAGTTTAGCTTTACGACTATATTTTTTGTTTTGAGATTACTGTTATACTTTTAAAATAATTGGCAACTATATAAAAAAACACATATAACGTTTTTCAGTTTTTCTACTTTTTCAATTTTTTTTAGTTAGAAAGTGCATTATTTTTGTCCAAAAAATAGATTCCTCATTCTTAATTTATCCGAAAATGATATATCACATGCCATATTATGTATAGTTTTGGAGAAATGTTGCATTAATTAAAGCGCGGCAGCGTCGAACTTCCCCCCCTCCCCCCCACTAAACGCGCGGTGTCTATCGACGTCTACCGGTCTGAATTCACTCAAGACCACCTAAGGATCAACTGTGCCAAGTTTCAGCGCATAGTCACAAAGTGCAAGGTGTCGTGCACTAACACCCCAGCTATTAAATATAATTACCTGCAATGGCCATTTGAGGCGCTCGAGGAACCTTTCGTTGCCGTTTTCTTTGATGAACCTGAAATAAAATCAATATGAAGTTCATAATTTTATGTATATTTTTTTATTTGATATTTTTATAGCTATTCAGGATTTGCATAGGAGAACCGTTTGGGACGCCATACGGAGCGGACGCGTTTTCTTAGCCTCTGCCGATCTGTATTGGCATCGTAAAAACCCGGCCAAAACAATAGAGTCACGAGACAAAAACAAGGCTCGACCAGATGTTTGCATGGTCGCCTGTTAACTTTTTACCGCGTGTAAACGAATTCTCCGCGTAATATCTATCCTTCTGTCTTTCTTTCAAATATTTAGTTACTAAGTAGATAGCCTAGTGTTTGGTGCGTCTATATCACTCGGCCTATCTGTGAGTGTTGATCAAGTGGGTGCGATTCCGAGTCTGCAGTACCCCTCCGCCGCGCCGGCCACACCACAGCAGCTTAATTTGGTGAGACCGTTCCATTTTCTAATGCCAATTGCAATATTATTATACTCCTTGTCTATGCCGCCGCCACAAGGAAAGCTAGGCGAGCCCAAAGGATACGGTTTAAGAGTTAAGCTAAAACCAGTACCAAGTTTAGATGGACATAGGGCCAAGCACGGCCCGTATAGTAACACTCTTTAACTAACGTCATTTATTATGCACCTTTTCTTGGAAATCAGGCCACACTTCATCAACCTCTACCTGTGGACCAGCGTAATATAGTACGACCCAGCCGTCTCATGTATGATGGGTATTTCAAATAAACGGTGCCCGCAACAACATCGGGAGTTGTTATAAAATATATACAATAACTGTCATTTATTTATTGGAATCGTTAGTATTAATGTAGTTTTAGGTTTTATTCACTGTAATTTTCATTACTTAGGTACTTTTCCTACCCGAGGGACGTTCCTTTACTTTAGTACTTGTACTACTTTCCCATAAAACTTATATTTCTAACCGTAATTAAATTATATTAGGGTTAGTAGGTGATTGTGGACAGTTTATAATTCATCTAGTGAAATAATAAACTAACCTAACCTATCCGTCAGTTTACAATGTCACTGGTTAGTTTACAAACGGATGGTATAGTCATGATTACTGTACAGTGTTTTATCCTTTCATGTTTTACGACTATAATCGAAAGATTCCGACGTGCTTCTTGCTGTTTAACCTACTTCGGTTCGAAGTTGTAATTAATGCCTGGTAATTTTGTTTAAGTAAGAAAGCTCTCTGTAAGGGACGAAGAGCTGAACGGCCAGCTAAATAATTAATCGTTTATATTTTTGTTTTAGTGTTTTTTTTTTGTATATTACACTATAATTATACTGGTAATTTTGTTTAAGTAAGAAAGCTCTCTGTAAGGGACGAAGAGCTGAACGGCCAGCTAAATAATTAGGTAATCGTTTATATTTTTGTTTTAGTGTTTTTTTTGTATATTACACTATAATTATGCTCGTTACATGATGTAATACCAAAACTATACTAAAAGTCCTGCCTTAAATCGAATATTAACCAAGTGTAGTGTATGATACATACACATCTTTAATTTTTGCCGTAGGACTTAAATAGCATAGCTTGGGTAACTTAAAAATTTATATTAACCGTTCAACAGTAATAATTTCGTTAAAGGCTACGTAATGAAGAAATGCAACAGCTTGCAAGCAATAACCTCCTAGAACAAAGAGGTCCCTTTTTTTTCATGGCTCTTAAAGGCCAGGTCACTTTGTCCCGAACACGTGCGGACACCGCCAGCTAGCAAAACAAATTAGCCATTGTCAAAACAAGGCTAACATAAACATAAGTGCATCGCCGGCTCATCCATAACATTAAACTCGACTGTCTTCATTTATCACGGAAAATTTAACAATTCCTAAGGGAGGCAATTGTCGGTACCTACAAGGGCGATAGCAAACCAGTAGAAAATCGTGCTTATACCAATTTCGACCATCGATGGAGGTTCGAGGATTGCTCGCTAATCACGTCTTGTCCGACGAGAAAAATAACAGTCAAATCCAATTAGAGATTAATGGCAGGGTTTCAGACTTAATGTCTCCCGGTAACAATGCTCCTCCCTTCGCGGAACAAATTGATAATACATTCGGAACCAGTTTAGAAACGGTTTTCAGGGTGGAGAAAATACGATTATATTTGCCGCCGTGAGTCTACGGTAAATATCTATGTGCATATGAATCATCAGTGACCACTACAATATAGGACACCCCATATACCTACGAATACCACAATGCCAATTCTTCGTGTCTTCTACGACTTCGCGGAGCTCCGTCCACTTCACCAG
Source organism: Apotomis capreana (assembly GCA_947623375.1). NCBI lineage: Eukaryota > Metazoa > Arthropoda > Insecta > Lepidoptera > Tortricidae > Apotomis > Apotomis capreana. Next base: position 12,258,585 of record OX392518.1, read on the forward strand.
TCCTGACACTGAAGCATCATTGATTCAACAATCCAGTGCTGACCAAACCACGACCGATGTAATGCGCAGCTACCGATTAATTGACGCACAACCTAAAATAAACTAAAAACGGATGCTATCACGCTACCTCACAATAACAGCTATGGTAAAGAAATATCAAAAGGAAGTGAACCGTCATGAAACGGCCATAACCACGATGTCACACGGTGAAGAAGAATGTGTCTAATAAGAACCCAATATGGGGCGAATCCAACGAGAACTCATACAGGCATCAAATAAGACCCCGCCATAGAACTTGATTTGGCTCGCGACCAATTATCACTAAAGAAACTTCAAGAAGTTACCTACAAAGACGTCCACACACACGCAATATTATCTGAACCCTAACATTAACCTGGATTATACCATTGAAGGAAAGCACAAGCAAATTTAATTCACTAGAGTAATCAACCAAAACGAAGAAATATTATCCCCAGAACATCGACCCGACACGGCCACTTGGATAAAAAATCTAAGATAGATAGAAACAGAAACGGAATCAAAACTGGAGGATAATTACATACAAATAGCGACGTCTCAGCGACTTCAACCTACAACACAAGAACTTATCCTACGTGATAACTGGAAACTTTGGACGACGAGACGCAGTCCACTATCCTTCCCTGTATATATTTACACAACTATCTGTCTATTTCCTTTCTGGCTCGATGCTAGTATTCTTGTCGGATCTCTCCCGTCGGTCCTCATCCTGACTGCAAAATAACCTACACTCCCAACCTGTAAACTTCTGGCTCCCCGGTGCCTCGGATAGGAGGGCCAGTTGATCTTACCGGAGCGGCAAAAGACGGAGGGGAACACGAGAGTACCCGGATACGTGCCCTGTCTCAGAACCGAAAGCTCCGGCCAGGGAATGTTAAGGTTTCTATACTACCCTGAACGACTTTCGGTATTGTGCCAGTATGCGCTTCTGAGTCATTTCGCTGAGCTTCTTTGTCTTTCCCACTCTTGCATGCTCAACGCCTCCGCGTCCTTGCAGCAGAACTGCTGGCTGGGTGTAGTCACCGAAACGAAACGAAACGAAACGAGCTATTCAGGATTTGCATATTACGTAGCCGGCAGTTAAATGGTAAAACCTGAGACTACCCAGATGAGCGATGGGCTAATTTAACTAATATTTGATAGTGATTATTATTACACTAATATGTAAATGAGATCGAAGCTCGAATTTTACTTAGGAGTAACATAAAATGATTGCATCTTTTTGTAGTCGACTGTGCAATAACAGGAAAATTGCTTGGACTTGCCAAATACCACAAGTCCGCCGGCGTTAAGTTGTCCAATAATTATTTATATATACATACATAATTTTGGTTAGTGACTGGACTGGACTTTGTCTCTGCTATTCAAATAGTTCAAATAATACCTAGATATAAATAAAGCAAACTAAATTACCAGAAAAAGGGATTTGTGGCAAGTTTTGTATTTCCTGCAGAACTGTTTGCTCCAGTGCCGGAAGTCCTGAAATAAAACACGCACGTTAAATTATTAAGCCTCCGTTGTCTATCTATCCGTCACAATCGCCGAGCTGTATCTTTTCAAGCGTAATAGGTAAATCCTTTAAATTCGCATAATGTGCAATTGTGCATTACTAGGGCTTGCTTTTTAATCCAGTAAAATTACCTGAAACAGTAGGCAGTTCTGATGGTTTTGGAGATTCCTCTACCGGTGGTTCCTCTAACATTGAACCTGAAATTAATTCGATTATTATTATTCATACAATCATCTTAAAATTTAAACAAATAAAATAAATAAATATTAAGGGACAGTCTTACACAAATCGACATAGTACCAAGTCCCAAACTAAGCAAAGCTTGTACTATGGGTATAAATTAATTCACTAAAGCTGGCACGAATGGAATGAATGAGTGAACGATAATATTTATGTGTGCGTCACAAAATGATTACATACAGGTTGATACAATAAGTGATTATGAATGTGAAAATTATCGAACCAAATTAAATTCAAAATGACGAATGGCTTGTTTTTTCAAAATTTCAAATTGGTGGTAGGAAGCTGAAACTCGGCATCGGGGGGCATTTGGGGCTCACAAATATGAATCTGAAATCGGCGTCCGAAAATTCGATCAAAGTCGGAAAATATCGAAAAAAACAATATTTGTATGGAATTTTTTTTTTTGGAGTCCCGTATCTCGTAAACGGCTGGAGATGGGTAGGGGATGCTCAAACAAATATCATAGGGGACCCCCACCCGAGTACAGTCGTGGAAAAAAAAACAAAATGGCGACTTTTTTTTTTTCGAAAATTTCAAATTTGTCCGAGGGGGCTGAAACTCGGTATTGGGGGGCTTTTGGGTCCTCCGACTCAGAATATGAAATCGGATTTTGAATATTCGGTCAACTTCGGATAACATCGGACAAACAAAATTTAGTATTCTTAGCTTGACGGAGGGCCGAGCCATTTCTGAGCATAACTTATTGAATCGAATGGGTCTTAGCCTCGGATACTAGTACTTTCAATGAAAACTATATTGAATAAAATCGGTCGAGCCGTTATTACAAAATTTCATAATTTTCTTTAAAATGACTTAAGTGCCGCGCGGTGTCCCTACACTTCGAACGCTAAACATATTGGTTAAGTGCCAAACTATATTAAAACATTTTGCTCAATCTGTCACGTATTATAGATAACTTCCAAAAGATAATAAGTAATTACTGTTTCTTGGCGTGTACGACCTTTTTATCGGGCTTGAAATCTTTCTCGTAATTTTCGTCTATTGTGAAGGACGGGCAACTACGGGACCCTACACTGAGCAGTGAGCGTGGCCCGACATGCTCTTGGCCGGTTTTTTATAATTCGAACTAGTCGTCCGTCACCTATTAATTCTTGACATTAACCCTTTACCAGGCCGCGAAGACAAGAAAATGTGGGTTACGTTAATACCATTGCATAGTCCCACATGGTTAAACTCATACGTGACAATGGAATAGTATAGGTATCATCCCACATCCTAATTCTGGTCATACACAGATTGCATGAATATTAAGCAATATGTACAATTTTATTACACTGCCTTACAACAGTCAAAATCAAAAGTATGTCAAAAAACTAGCGTCTTCATAAAACACCATGATAGTAAAATATTTTTGTATCAAACAGTTAAATATACCTTTCGGACATATATATTACTTGTTTAGTCTAAATATTGTGCGGATTATGCTTATATTATACCTAATATTTTTTATTTTTCTTGAATAACAAAAACCCATTTTGTTGTTGTTTACAAAATATTAGGAGGCCCCTGTATAAGAACGGCACTCACACTAACACTCAAAGTGACAAGTGACATAACTTTCATTCAATCCATTCGCGCCAGCTTTAGTGAATCGACCTATATACTAGACGACGATATACATAATATATAAATACATATCGTTATCTATAAAACCAATGACCCCAGGAACAAATATTCGAGTTCATAACACAAATATTTGCCCAGGCCGGGATTCGAACCCAGGACCGCCGGCTCAGTAGGCAGGTGCACTACAAACTGTGCCAACCGCGTCGTCAAATTGCGGCGAGAAGCTTCTTTTATAATACCAAAATAAGGCATTTATATAAATGTAAACCAAAAAAATATACATTCCGGCAATCTTTTTAAGTGTTATTATACCTATTAATTGCATAATGTAGGGTGTAGTGATGAGACGAAGTAAATATTTCAATATCTGAACATATATTTAAGCCGCATGCTGTCTGTCAGTGCATCATATCTTTTTCTACATGTCTATCGCTATTATCACTGTCGGTTCTCTGCATTTCATATCAAAACTGTTTGGCGTACCTGTCTTTCTTCTTACAACCCTTTCATACTTAATATTCTTCTTGTAAACATTATACAATAGAAATATTCATCTGTATTACATATCACATTAAGATTCCATTAACGTCATTAATTAACGTGTTAACGTGATTTATATGACAGCGCCAGTCATCCCATAGAAAAACGTCTATACCACGTAAAATACCAAGTAGGTATTTAACCCTATAGCCTACACAACACGCGAAGGTGACCGAGGTTGAGCGAATATGATAGTGTGGAGACCACAGACAACCCCCACTAGACGGAGCATGTAAGGCGACCCGCGCGCACCAACGATATGGTACGGCAGAACATTAAAGTATGAACACGGCGGCCACCGTTTAGTTGCGTCCTTGTTTATGATCCATGCATACGTCAACGAAAAAAGAAATTAAATAAATAACATAGTGTTAAGTGGTGTAGAGAGACCTCATAAACATGGACGCAACTAAACGGTGGCCACCGTGTTGGTACTTTAATGTTTTGCCGTACCATATCGTTGGTGCGCGCGGGTCGCCTTACATGTGCCTTACATACTCCGTCTAGTGGGGGTGGTCTGTGGTGGAGACACTTCCCTGCAGAAACTTACTTCGGCTAACATCGCTTCGGTCAACTTCGGGATAGTGTGGAGACGGGGTAACGGACTGCTACTTACGAACTCATGGTTTGATACAACTGGCCCTAAGCATTTGGGTATCAAACAATTATATTATAACATATAAATTAAATCACCTGTAGCAGGACACAGTCGCAGGTTTTGCGTCCCCAGGTCTAGGGGTGGTTCCAGTGATCAACCTAAAACAAAATTTAAACTGTTGAGTTGAAGGTGATCTGTTAGTCAAACAATTGCAGACAAATCAAGCAAACTTTATTGGCCAATCAATGGCATTTTTTTTTAATTATACATGAGTTTACAACGCCGCCCGCCCATATAAAACAAAAGATGAACCTGCATCACGCTATTAAGTTTTGGCTAAAGTTCCATAGAAAACTGATTTTCACAAATCTAGTATTTTATTTGCTTAAGACTAAGCAAGTTTGTATGTACTTTGTTTTTGTCATAAATAGTCATAATAACTCTTGTACAGTCGCCATCAGATATATCGCAACATATCATATAAGGCGTTCATAAATATGTGAACACAACTCTTATTGACTGGGCGTTACAGTACATGTTCATATATTTATGAACGCCTTATATGCTGCGATATGTCTGATGGCAACTGTACCTTTTTCATTTGAAAACATAAATTTTATTATTGGATGACATAAATATTTTAACAGACATAGACAGCCACTTTATGGATTTTATGACTCATGGTATGCAACCAAAATTCCTATCCCTAGTCATAATTCATAATACCAAATTTTATATGGCAGTACAGACATACAGACATATTATCTAAAAATAAGTTACCTTCAGATTCCAGCAAGCGCAGCTCCACATCCCTTGATGTACTGGGTTTAGCGTATGTGTGATCTACATGCTGCCGGCAATGTCTGTCATAGTCATGGTCAAAGGCCACATTCTCTGAAAAATAAAACAATAATGTTAAATATAATGTATCTTTTAATTAGTAAACATAAAAAGTAAATTGGACACTTGGGAGATTTGAATCTTGCATACTATTTACAGCATAAAATTGAACAAAAATCATTGCTAATTCAAATCATAACCCAAAGCCATATCTAAATGCTAACGCACTGTAAGTGGTTTTTATACTGAATGGCCCGCTCCGCTCCATCCGTGTTGCGTTACCAAAAACCCGAATTAAATTTGTTTGTACAACGTAGTGATAATAATTTTTAGTACAATATAAACTATATTATATAATTTATGATATGCCAAGATCTGCTCTTCACAAAGGTATATTCAGTGTAATCTGGGGGCACGGTAGTGCCCCCGCCAAGACGAAAAAAAAAGAGGCGGGGCACTACCTACCTTTTCTCGAACCGTTTCGTCTCATTTTCAAACCCTCATAGTTTCGTCCCAGTCCCGTCCAGAGCGCCCAAATTCACAGGTTAAGATGCAGTTAGGGAACATATGAAATGTACTAAATTTCATTGATCTAGCTTTTATACTTTAGGTTTTATTGGTACCTAAAATACGCCGATTTTGCCACTCACTCACTTATGTATCAAAACCTCTGGGGTACTTCCCGATGACCTAGAAAGCTGAAATTTGGTATGTAAGCTAGGTTTAGTACACAAACAATAGAATAATTCTGAAACTTGGAACTTTTACCCCCCAACCCCTTAAACTAGGGGATGGAAGTTTGTATGAGACTTCTGCAAATTTTGATACTAGAGGTCTGAAAATTGATAAAGGGACTCCTTTATTATTTATAAATAATAAAATACATATTCTAGGATTTTAAAAAAATCACCCCCCACCCTTTAAATAAGGGGATGAAAGTTTTTATGGGTTTTCCATAATGGGCGATAAAAGTAGTATATATCGGGCTAAACGTAAGTATTTCTTATACACAATTATTACTACTTCCATATCTACACTTCGACTTCGTATCTGGGGGCACGGTAGTGCCCCGCCAAGACGAGCAAAAAAGAAGCGGGGCACTACCTACCTTTTCTCGAACCGTTTCGTCTAATTTTCAAACCCTCATAGCTTCGTCCCAGTTAACACCAGAGCGCCCAAATTCACAGGTTAAGATGCAGTTAGGGAACATATAAAATGTACTTAATTTAATTGATCTAGCTTTTATACTTTAGGTTTTATTGGTACCTAAAATACGCCGATTTTGCCACTCACTCACTGACGTATCAAAACCTCTGGGGTACTTCCCGATGACCTAGAAAGCTGAAATTTGGTATGTAAGCTAGGTTTAGTACACAAACAATAGAATAATTCTGAAACTTGGAACTTTTACCCCCCAACCCCTTAAACTAGGGGATGGATGTTTGTATGAGACTTCTGCAAATTTTGATACTAGAGGTCTGAAAATTGATATAGGGACTCCTTGTTATAAATAATAAAATATATATTCTAGGATTTTTAGAAAATCACCCCCCACCCTTTAAATAAGGGGATGAAAGTTTGTATGGGTTTTCCATAATGGGGGCTAAACGTAAGTATTTCTTAAATACACAATTATTACTACTTACTTAGAAACGCTACGGCACAAAAAAAATAAAAAAATAAACCTAAAAATTAAAAACTACTTTACAAAAAGAAATGAGATCCCACCAAAAAAACATTTCATGTAAAATTAGCGGCCAAGACACATGCTCATAACGCTTTTGCTATTATTACTACTTACTTACAAACGCTATGGCCCAAATAAATGAAAAAGACTATAGGGCACCTTACAAAAATAAATGAGATCCCACCAAAAACATTTCATGTAAAAATGGCGGCCAAGACTCATATGGTCTGGCTGTAAAAAAGTTATCAGATCCCTCGAAAAGCCAAGCCCCTAAGCCCTGAGTTTACTAATCCTACACCTTGGCTTCAAAGGTATGGCTTGGCCGTTTCATAAAGTACCGTAAATAAGTCTAATGGACTGGCCGGCCTATATGGTACGGAATTAAGTTTATATATATTATCATGGAGATATAAACTTAACTTCTTGATATCGTATGGGCCAGACGGTCCGTTGGACTTATTTACGTTACTTTATGAAACGGCCAAGCCATACCTTTGAAGCCAAGGTGTAGGATTAGTAAACTCAGGGCTTAGGGGCTTGGCTTTTCGAGGGATCTGATAACTTTTTTACAGCCAGACCATATGAGTCTTGGCCGCCATTTTTACATGAAATGTTTTTGGTGGGATGGATTATATGTGAATGTAAGTGAGGCTGAGGCAGGTCTCTACTTGTTGTTAGCAAATAAATCAGGGCTCTATACCTCGTGTAGCAGTCAAAAGCAATATTTTACACTGTATGCCTTGCCAAAAAAAAAACATCACTTCTATTCTAAACTAAGTACTTGCCTCGATTTTCATAATCACCACATGTTAAAGTCAAGGTTTATGTTCACAAATTTCATAATATTAATAATAGCATGCTTAACTTATCAGCAAGAAGAAGTATATGGTATAGAGACGCTAGTTCTGCGTGTTATTGTTTTTGGTTTATATTTTTCTCTACTGACTGTGTTTTATTGTAATTACGTGTCAATTATTAATCGGCAGGAATAGAATAAGTAAATTAACACGATAGTGAAACTTCGTACTTACCAACTAAACTAGCTCGGTGTGGAATACTTGGTACACCATTTCTGATCTCTGCTTCAGAGAACAAAGTGGGGTATCCGCCAAACCCTATACGCGATGTTTCGGTGACAAATCGAAGCTCAAAGTGCTTGTGGCATACAAACACTTTTCGAAGTTGCTCTATAGTAAAGCTGCGAAGCCGATCACTGTAACCACTTTTGGAGCCCTGTCTCCGATGCGGGAAACTGCTGATGCAATTTAACGTCCTGTCGTTTACTTGCACAGTTGTCTACACAACACTGGTAATACATTGTAGTTATCAAGAATAACTTCAGTACCACAATTATTACTGTTTTAAACGGAGAGGATAAGCGCGGATAGGAATCAACGACACTTCAATCGATCACGTACAAAACAGTAAGCGTAAAATTCAAATTAACAAATTAAACAATGAAATGAATGGCGCCAATGGAAATGACAGATAGGAGGGGAAAGGTATGAACTATGAAGTGGGGAGAGTGAAGTTTATGTCAAATTTGTTAAGTACTAGGATTTCTAGCGGCATAGACAACACCATAGACTATAAGGCTAACATCTGCAACGATTTAGCGTTACAAATAATTAATTAAGCCTTAATAACTACTCATTAAACTAAATCTACAATATTATTAACTACAAACACTATCCTATATTATTAAAAACTTAAATGTAATCGTTTACTAATTATAAACTATTTACATTTTAATAAATCAAACCTCTTTATTCTGCACTGGCTGAATAACAGTGTGACCATATGTGGCAGGTTCCTGCCATTTTGGCAGGATTGACATCTTATTTTAGCCTATAGCATCCTATAAGAAATATCGCGTTAGACCCGTTATAGACTGGTAGTTCAAATAAAAAATTTCAAGTCTAACGGCATTTTGTGAGCCATTTTGGCAACATGACTTTTTCGAAGTAAAATAGCCTGCTGAATTCGATTCTGGATGTTGCCAAGCCGAATTTTGCCCCCCTCCCCCCATTTCCCCCCTTTTTACCACAAAATATGTCCCTAATCACGGTTTTTACGGTTTTATACAAAAAGTATTACAGCTGGAAAAAAGCGTCCAAGACAAGAATGATCTTTATAAAATGTCCTATAACATGGTACATAAACTTTTTTAGTAGGCCTTATGGTTTGTAAGTAATATCTTCCCGAACTTCATAGACTGGTAGAAAATTTTAAATATCGGCTTCCTTTACCGTCCTAACGGCATTTTGGGATCCATTTTGGCAACATAACTTTTCCGATGTAAAAAAGCCTGCTGAATTCGGTTCTGAATGTTGCCAAGCCGAATTTTGCCCCCCTCCCCCCATTTCCCCCCCTTTTGACCTCAAAATATGTCCCTAATCACGATTTTTACGGGTTTATACAAAAAGTATTACAGCTAGAACAAAAGTGTCAAAGAAAAGAATGATCTCTATAAAATTTACTATAACATGATGTATAAACTTTTTTAGTAGGCCTTATGGTTTGTGAGCAATATCTTCCCGAACTTCATTATTTAAAAAAAAATTGATAAACATGGTCGAGGCAGTGAAATACACTTATTTTGGGATTATTGGTATCGCACAGGATCCAGCCGCCAAGGGTACATTTAAAACCAATGTACCCGCCACAGATACCAACCAACAGTCTCGAAAATGGGCATTAAAAGCACAGTCACAACGTGTATCCTTCTTGCTTGTTATTTTATTTATCCTTATTGTTATCCTTTTTACGTCTTACATGTTATCTCCCTGAAGAGTATATTTCTATCAGCGAAACTCGAGTAGAAGTAAAAGTTCAAGCTATTTTAAATAAAATTGCAGAGCAGTATGATTATATCTTGTTTTTTTTTTATGTTTTTTAAAGTGTCATTTGCCATAATGCTTCGTTTCTGTTAAAATTTAAACACAAATTTTAACTGACCTCTTCAGCCATAGTCATTCTTCTTATACAAAGGTCAACTTATTTTTGTACTTTCCCGTTAATTATGGCAAATAAAAGAATTTATTTATTTATTTTGTTTTATTTAGACATACCATGAATAAACGCACCCCTTAGAACTGATTAAGAGTGTAAAATAATTTTGTCCAGCTAGATCGGGCTTTTGGGCCATAGTGCGATATTTAGAATTTTCTACCAGTCTATGAAGTTCGGGAAGATATTGCTCACAAACCATAAGGCCTACTAAAAAAGTTTATATATCATGTTATAGGAAATTTTATAGAGATCATTCTTGTCTTTGACACTTTTTTTCTAGCTGTAATACTTTTTGTATAAAACCGTAAAAACCGTGATTAGGGACATATTTTGAGGTGAAAAGGGGGGAAATGGGGGGAGGGGGGCAAAATTCGGCTTGGCAACATCCAGAATCGAATTCAGCAGGCTTTTTTACATCGGAAAAGTCATGTTGCCAAAATGGCTCACAAAATGCCGTTAGGAAGGTAAAGGAAGCCGATATTTGGATTTTTCTACCAGTCTATTATGTGCGTGTACTATCAATTATCTTTGTGTGTGTGTGTGTGTGTGTGTGTGTGTGTGTGTGTGTGTGTGTGTGTGTGTGTGTGTGTGTGTGTGTGTGTGTGTGTGTGTGTGTGTGTGTGTGTGTGTGTGTGTGTGTGTGTGTGTGTGTGTGTGTGTGTGTGTGTGTGTGTGTGTGTGTGTGTGTGTGTGTGTGTGTGTGTGTGTGTGTGTGTGTGTGTGTGTGTGTGTGTGTGTGCGTGTGTGTGTGCGTGCGCGTGTGCGTGCGCGTGCGCGTGCGCGTGCGCGTGCGCGTGCGTGTGCGTGTGCGTGTGCGTGTGCGTGTGCGTGTGTGTGTGTGTGTGTGTGTGTGTGTGTGTGTGTATATGAAAGAGTAATAATAATAATAATAATAATCTTTATTCATAAAATCATAGTAATAACAATTAGCATAAAGAGTGTATGAAAAGAGCATATAGAGCGGAGTGGGAGCAAGATCCTTTACTTTCGACGAAATAGAAGAATACGAAGCAAATGTTTAGTTTAATAAAATGTAATGTAGCATATAAACATATGTGTATTTTTACTTTACATGGTTTATAACAATAGTAAATGAAGTTGGCAGCATTTAGGCATTTTTACTACTGGATTTGGCAGGATTTGGCAGGTTTTTAAGCAAAGTTAGGCAGGATCTGTGGTTTAGAGATGGTTACACTGCTGAAAAAAAACTCGAGGCAAAGAAACTGTGAAGTATGCACTGGCCACCAATATGTCAATGATTGGAAGCCCAGCGACGAACTTGAATAAAAAAAAGAAGAAGACGTTTTAATGTGTTGTCACAAAACATATCAAATTCTGTCTAGCGTATTTTTCTATATAATTAAATAAAACGATTAGCATAGTTTTCACCATTTATACATATTAAATTGAAGTTACGAAGAAATATTTAAAAAAGTGAGTACCCAAATCAAAAATGTCGACTGCAAAAATTGAACCTCTCACAAGAGACAATTACGACATAATCCAAGCTGAAGCCGTGCTAGTTCGCCATAAACTATGGAAATACGTTGAGACTCCCTTGACTCCTGCCTCAACTACAGACGAGATACAAAATGATAAACTTGCGAAATCGCAACTAATTCTTATTATATCGCCCCGTCTGAGCTGAAACAAATTAAACACTGCAGCACCGCCAAAGAGTTATGGGACAAATTAAAACTTAACTTATGCCAGTAAAGGAACTGCACGTAAAGCATCCCTTTTGAAACAGCTTATACTGACTAAGCTAGAAGGAAACGATGTACGAGGTCACCTCAACAAGTTCCTGGATATAGTGGACAAGCTGGCAGATATGGACGTGGCTATCAACGAGGATCTGTTAACAATAATGATGCTATACAGTCTATCCCCTGAATATGAGAACTTCAGAGTCGCTATAGAATCGCGAGAGACTCTTCCGAAGCCCGACGAGCTTAAAAAAAAAATTATTGAAGAATTTGAAGCACGTCATAGCCAAAACATCACATGAAGCTTCTAAATGAAGATCTCGCTCGTCCGCCTATTGGTGCTGCATTAAATAATCCTCATGCAACCTCTTCAATTAAACGTATAATCGCAATTTTCTTCCATTAATACGATGTCCCACGTTGCCCCTCTGATCTCGTCACTTATTTCATCCTTCGATAATGGACCAGGTGGTGCTCCAATGGAACAGTCGTAGTGTTCTTAATAAAAAGCACGATATAATCTAATCTAATGGGTCGTTCTCGCGAGTCGTTCAGATTTTGTAAATTTTGACTTTTTTTAGATATGGTTCATATACTCTCGAGTAATATAAAACAAAAGGCACCCTTGTGCAATGTACGGTTTTATTATAAGGTGCTTTGGGATAAAGTCGAAAATGGGGATAACTCGAAAATCACACATATCTACTAAACTGGGAACAATTCTTGTCAAGACGCCATGTTTATCTGCTCCCCCGCTTCAGTTTACTTCGTGTCGCTAGTCGTGAGCTCACGTGTGTTGCGGTCGATTAAATAAAAAAAGTGCGATTTAGTGCCTTATGAGGACTTTTGAAATTACCCCATACCACATAACTCGGGAACCTGCTAAGTTAAATCATTGTTCGTTTGTTTTTACGTTACATTGTCATTTTTAGGGTTCCGTAGTCAACTAGGAACCCTTATAGTTTCGCCATGTCCGTCTGTCCGTCTGTCCGTCTGTCCGTCCGCGGCTTAGCTCCGTGATCATTAGTACTAGAAAGCTGAAATTTGGTATAAGTATGTGTATGTATAACGCCGACAGAACGGTAAAATAAAAATTCAAAAATTTTATATTTTTCGGTTACCTCTCGAACACCTAAAGTGGGGGTGAATTCTTTTTTCTTTTCAACACTGGTGTGTTGGGTGTCGTTGGATAGGTCTTGTAAAAATAATGGGGGTCTTCTAACATTATTTTTTGATAAAGTCAGCAGTTTTGTAAATATTCGCTCCAAAAACAAAAAACAGTGTCCCCCCCCCTCTAACTTTTCAACCACGGGTCAAAAAAAATCGGAAAAATTCATGTAAATGAAGCCTTATAAGTACTTTCAATGAAAACTATATTGAACAAAATCGGTTGAGCCGTTTTTGAGTTATCGCCAAATTTCATATTTTTTCTTTAAAAGGACGTAAGTTGACTTCCAGAAGGTAATAAGTGATTACAGTTTCTAGGGCGTTTACGACCTTTTTATAGAGCTTAAAATCTTTCTTAACTTAAACCTCAGGCTTAAAACAGTTTATTGTGAAGGATGAGCAACTACGGAACCCTACACTGAGCGTGGCCCGACATGCTCTTGGCCGGTTTTTTGTCGTAATAATGAGTAGCATAACGGTCTATCTGTAGTTCAAAAAAAGCAATCGAATTTATCCCACGGGTGAAATTCGAAAAAATGTACTTTCAAAATAATCCCAAACTAGGCTTTCCAGTCCATTATCAGAGTTAGACTAATGTTTTCTTCATAAATGAGTTATGATTTCTCTAAATGCAAATTTCTAGATTATTAAACATATAAAAGAAACATTATTTTATGAAAAAACAATGAATTCGATGACTGATCACAGTATAATCGCAATTTTCATCCAGTTGCTTACTGTCATTTCAAAAGTCAATCCATCTTCTTCCATTAATACGATGTCCCACGTTGCCCCTCTGATCTCCTCACTTATTTCATCCTTCGATAATGGACCAGGTGGTGCTCCAATAGAACAGTCGTAGTGTTCTTAATAAAAATTTATTTAATTAATGGGTCGTTCTCGCGAGTCGTTCAGATTTTGTAAATTTTGACTTTTTTTAGAAATGCCGTTTTTTATTTGAATTGTTTAATATGGTTCATATACTCTCATAGAATAATATAAAACAAAAGGCACCCTTGTGCAATGTATGGTTTTATTATAAGGTGCTTTGGGGTAAAGTCGAAAATGGGGATAACTCGAAAATCACACATATCTACTAAACCGGGAACAATTACTACGCTTGCAACGCTTGTCAAGACGCCATGTTTATCTGCTCCCCGCTTCAGTTCACTTCGTGTCGCTAGTCGTGAGCGCACGTGTGTTGCGGTCGATTAAATAAAATAAGTGCGATTTAGTGCCTTATGAGGAGTTTTGAAATTACCCCATACCACATAACTCGGGAACCTGCTAAGTTAAATCATTGTTCGTTTGTTTTTACGTTACATTGTCATTTTTGTCGTAATAATGAGTACAGCATAACGGTCCATCTGTAGTTTAAAAAAAGCAATCGAATTTATCCCACGGGTGAAATTCGAAAAAATGTACTTTCGAAATAATCCCAAACTAGGTTTTCCAGTCCATTATCAGAGTTAGACTAATGTTTTCTTCATAAATGAGTTATGATTTCTCTAAATGCAAATTTCTAGATTATTAAACATATAAAAGAAACATTATTTTATAAAAAAAACAATGAATTCAATGACTGATCACAGTATAATCGCAATTTTCATCCAGTTGCTTACTGTCATTTCAAAAGTCAATCCATCTTCTTCCATTAATACGATGTCCCACGTTGCCCCTCTGATCTCCTCACTTATTTCATCCTTCGATAATGGACCAGGTGGTGCTCCAATGGAACAGTCGTAGTGTTCTTAATAAAAATTTATTTAATTAATGGGTCGTTCTCGCGAGTCGTTCAGATTTTGTAAATTTTGACTTTTTTTAGAAATGCCGTTTTTTATTTGAATTGTTTAATATGGTTCATATACTCTCATAGAATAATATAAAACAAAAGGCACCCTTGTGCAATGTACGGTTTTATTATAAGGTGCTTTGGGATAAAGTCGAAAAAAATCACACATATCTACTAAACCGGGAACAATTACTACGCTTGCAACGCTTGTCAAGACGCCATGTTTATCTGCTCCCCGCTTCAGTTCACTTCGTGTCGCTAGTCGTGAGCGCACGTGTGTTGCGGTCGATTAAATAAAATAAGTGCGATTTAGTGCCTTATCAGGAGTTTTGAAATTACCCCATACCACATAACTCGGGAACCTGCTAAGTTAAATCATTGTTCGTTTGTTTTTACGTTACATTGTCATTTTTGTCGTAATAATGAGTACAGCATAACGGTCCATCTGTAGTTTAAAAAAAGCAATCGAATTTATCCCACGGGTGAAATTCGAAAAAATGTACTTTCGAAATAATCCCAAACTAGGTTTTCCAGTCCATTATCAGAGTTAGACTAATATTTTCTTCATAAATGAGTTATGAATTCTCTAAATGCAAATTTCTAGATTATTAAACATATAAAAGAAACATTATTTTATAAAAAACAATGAATTCGTGCGGGGGAAATTCGAAAATAATTTGTGAGTTATACAAAAAAAAAAGTTCTTTACCGTGAATCAGCGGGATTTTTTGAGGGGGTAAATTAGAACTAAACAGAAATATGATTCTTAAACTCATATTGCATAAAAACCATTTCTACAAACTTTCGAAATTAGCCACTCCTTAAAAAATGGTATTCAAAATATTAATTTTTTTTATTTACATTTATTCCCAAATTCAAGCAACATATTACAACGCTATTTTCACAAAGCGTTGATGAATATATCCAATTTCGTAAAGATCTCATTACTGGAAGGAATACTTCTTATATTCTTACTTACGAGCCCAAACCCTAACATACTCTACACTCGCCTAAAAATATGTCGAATATACCCCAAAGCACCTTACATGGAAAATAATGAGTGCTTGAATGGTAATGAAATATGGCAAGATGGTAATGAGTGCGTATGGAAGGTAATGTGATTTTCATAAGTTTTGTATAATTTGACTAATATTAGGGTGATAAAACATATCTAATATTACTGATTATGGTTTGAAGTAGGTAATGTTTTTATAAAATAAAACATGTTTTAGAAATTTTCAGGATTCATAATTTAAAATATTCAGCAAAAATAGGATGCTTAGCATGAAACATTCAATTTTTTTTTATGCGAAAATACATTATGATATCCACAAAAGATAAAATAATCTTGGCATTAAACATTCTAAGAATAATATCTTTATTAAAACATAAGAGGTCACCAAAAGATAAAATGCTTCTTAGCATTAAACATTCTTCCAAAAAATATATTTATTAAAACGTAAAAGATCAATCTAGCACTAAGCATTTAAAAAAAAAAATTTTTTTTAATATACATAGATCAACAAAAAAAATTTTTTCAATCTAGCTAGAGTTTGTCCAGCGATTCATATTTCTGACTTAATCCTTTACTAATACTTTCATTAAATAATAGCTCAATGATATTTTTCTTTCGGTATATCTTTTAGTAAATCGTTCTTTTTTCCACGCTAGCTTCAATTGTTTTTTGTACTTACCTGCTTTTCTTGCTCCTCTAATGTTTTTCTTCGGTTTCTAAACGCAGTTTTCTCTTTATGCAATTTGCTGATTAACCTTAACATTTTTGGTTATTTAAATAAAAATAATAATATAATATTGCTTTACTAATCCGCCATATAACAACGTGCCAGTCAATTAGTGCTAACTCTTTATACATATTGGCGTATTTTTTCATTCATTTAATGCGATTTCTGCAAAGCACTGATACAATTGATTAATTTCATGTATTGATCCCGATTTATTCTGAGTAATTTGCGCATGCCACCAAGAGTTTTTGTATTATTTATAGCTAAAGGATTGATATAACAGGTGCTGGTGCCCCCAGATTTATTGCCTTCGTATTTCACAAACAGGTCGTGTCATTGGACTGGAGGCGAGATTTCAAACAAAAAGGCTTTGAATTTGTCGTTCTCCTTTTTTATAAATTGTATTTTCTTTCTTTCTTAAGAGAAACCTTCTTTTATTTTTATATTATATGAGATATTTTTTATACTTAAGTATTCTTGTTTATTGCGATGTCTAATTATTCTTCCCCTATTGGCTTCTTTTTTTTATCGTAAAATAATTAAGTACTGCTTTTAATCAATCCCAAAAACAGGGTTTTAAAATTTTACAAATGTCATTATTACAATACCCCATAGTCATAATATGTATATGAAGGAGAAACTTAGTATCAATTAGTTTGCCAACACCATTTATTTCCCGGGGTATAAAGAAGAGACAAAGTAAGCATGTGCTTATGGCACAAAACTACTGGGTAAAATGCATTTTTGTGCAGTTTAGTAAAAGCATTCTTGTGCTGTTTAGTAAAAATCATGAATTATGCTATTCTTAACTACTAAAAACTTTTTTAAATCACTACCATCCAAACACGATCTTTACCTTTCGGCAAAAAATTGGAGGGTAAGGAAGGTAATGATATGGAGATGAAAGAGATTTTGACGGTTTGTCTAGGTAAATTTAAATACCAAGCGTAATTGAAAATGTGATATTTATATTATTAAATTCTCTACAAAGAAGCAATTAAATGAGACATAAAACAGAAAATTATAATTAGTATTTACTGTATAAAACGGCCGAAGGTAATGAGCACAGTGACAAACTATGTTTCGTGAACGTAAATTTTAAATTTCTCGTAAATGGTGCGCACGGCGTCACTCTACCAGATACGTAGGTATACTGAGGAGGTGCGGCGCTGGAATAATGCCCTTACTGCCACCACTCAATGAAGGACCTATTCACAATTTAAAGTTTTAGCTTCACGGAAGTTTTATGCCTAAATTGCTACTTAATCACATCGCTGTTAAAAATTTGAAGATTATTTTATAGAAGTGTTTATATACATCAACCAATGTTTTAGTTTGTAATTTGGAACGAGAGGGTAATGAGATTTTGCAGTATTTTTTTGATCTCATGTGTTTATTAATAGGTGCAGGCATATGAGTCAAAATACTCCTCTAGTACTTTTTGAGACAAAACTTACTGCATACAACAATTCTAAATCAGAATGTTATTTATACCTATTTGCCGCCTGGAACAGTGATTTGAACGACTCGCGAGAACGACCCTAATAAATATAATCCCATGATATTTGCTCTATCTGAAATTGGCTCAAGCCGGACTCCAATTTCAGTATCCCAGGTTTTACATGCATCTGTGACGCGAGACCTGACGGATATGCTGGCAGTGCAATTCTTGTTAAAAATACCTTGTCTTATAAGATTATTACAACGGCTATCAAAGGCGGGTTTCATGCAGTTTCTATTCAAACGAATGCTAATACCTTTGTATCCATTTATATCCCTCATCCTTCAAAAAATATTTTAAACGATCTACTGTCAATGTTATCATCTCTCCCCACTCCGGTTTTAATACTGGGTGATTTTAACTGTCATCATCAAATGTGGGGCAGTGGCAAAACTGATGATTCAGGACTTTAGCTTCTCGAGATATTAGACAGATGTAATTTATGCATTTTAAATACTGGTTCCGCCGCCAGAAGATCTCGTCCGAACGAGGTGAACAGTGCAATAGACCTTTCTTTATGTTCCCCTGGCCTAGCTTCACAATTATCATGGCTGGTTTTAAATTCGTCTTTTGGAAGCGAACATTTCCCTATTGCAATTGATTTTCCCCTCTTTTCTAAATATATATGTAGCCCCCCAAGCCCCTACTCAAATTTATCCTTTTTAATGCTAACTGGAATGAATTCAAACAAAAGCTTAATCTTCTTTCTCCTTTACTGTTGGAAATTTCTTCTGATAATATTGATGAGTGTGCCTTAGCCTTCTCGGATGCTATTTATCAATGTGCGGAGTCGGTTTTCCAACTTAAAAACGCTGCATCGGGCAAACTTCTGTCTCCTCCGTGGTGGGACTCACAGTGCACTGATGCAATGAGGGAACGAAAAAAGGCCGAAGTTGAATATCATCGTAATCTGACGTTGGCTAACTTTATTGAGCTTAGTAGGATTTCAGCTCAGACAAAACTAATTCTTCGGTCTGATAAACAAGAGGGTTGGAAATAGGGCTTGTAATATCCGTCCATGTTTCGTATCCGGATATTTCGAATAAGTACTAAAATTATTTACTATCCGGATATCCGGATGCAGCGGATAATACGGATATTCATATTATTTTTAATAAAACACGAAATATGGTTAACATTTCGATGATAGTACTAATATACCATGCCGCTAGGTAGTGATTTATTTTAGTTTTAGTGCCGCTTTACTCTTTTTTAATTGTAAGTGTGACGTATAGGTACTTGTTTCGTTGTTGTTTAATTTCAGTTTATACATAGGTATTTTCGTATTTTTGCTGCCGAATAAATGAGTGTTGTATGGTTGTATATCATATACTAATAGATAAAATATACAATTTAACAGTAAGAAATTGACCAAATGATTTTAGCCAATTAAAATTCAAAAAGAAAAAACAATAGTGAAAAGATAAGTTCTTAAAAGTAAATGGAAAATACGAGTAGTTTGCAATCACATTTGCAATCACAATTTAAACTTTACAGCGAGAAGATAACATATACCTACTGAACATTAAGATAAAATCTCCAATATACCAGTTATCTCGGAGCAGAGTAGTGGTTCATGAAAAAAAATGCAGAAGACAATAAAAAACGTATGATCCTTACGTATTTTATTGTCTTCTGCAATATTTAAAATTATATTCAATCGGCTTCTATACTTTAATCAGTTTAATTTAGTTTTTATTCGTATTTTGTTTGATTTTGATTCTGTCTGTCCAGCGCATAGAGCTTCTTCCTCATGGTTGCCTTCCCTGTACTTTCCCTGTCATCAGGAGCACTTCGAGGATGTCATTTTTGTTCCTAGCTAGGTGATCGAAGATCCTGCGGAGACAGATTGTCGACAGCCTAACGGTGACTCCCACTTCTGGAAGAATTTACATATTTGTGCGGTGGGCTGTCCAAGGAACTGGTAACATTCCGCTCCTGCACCACATTTCAAATGCGTCAATGCGAGATCTATCTGCCTTTTTGAGGGTCCAGGTTTTCGCACCGTAGGTGAAGATCGAAAACACCAGAGCCCTCTAGGTTTTTAGTAAGATTGATATATCTGTCCAGATCCTGTTTAGTCTTGTCATCGCGCTTTTTGCCATGCTAATCCGCTTTCGTACATCTGATTCGCATGAGCCATCGTTCTGGTCTCTACCAGGTATACAAAGCTGCTCTCATATTGGAGATCGAGCGTCTCACTGAGCTCTAGCGGCTTTGTTCGATCTATAACCATGAATTTTGCTAAAGATTTGTTGATCGACAGACCAAGTAGTCTATAAAACACAAGATCAAGGGGGTGTTAAATTCGAAGGATTTCTACAGGAATCAGTTGTTCGATGGTTACAATTTGTTCTCTATTGCCTTTTCCTTTGAAAAAGCCAGCTTGTTCAGGTATTTAATCTTTATTATGATACTTTCTCCGGCTTGGTATATTAATTATGTTATAGTTATTATTTTATTTTAATTATCCGAAATATCCGTATTATCCGAATAGTGTATAGAAAATTATCCGGCTTTAAAAATTCGCGGATATGCGGATAAAACCAATATCCGGATATCCGGATTGCAAGCCCTAGACGTGTGATTGGTATTGGCAGGCAGGCATACCGGCAGTCTTAGAGTGGAGACGTGCGGTATCAACCAGTCACAAAAGAGCTTTGTCGAATCCGCAAGTCTCCGCTCCGCTTCAGTGGCCTCCAGCCCAGCGGTGTACGGCAGAATCTGTTTTCGGCAGAATCTTGATTGGACAGAATCGTTTTACGGCAAAAAATGTACACTCAAATGAAAAACATGTTGTCATGTAAAGGATTTTAATATTCCATTGTAACTAACCTCAAGATATTTACAAACAACAAATAGTCCAGCAGCCACCGCCTGTTTTTTTTTCAGTGATTAATAACAGGCTGAATTTTCGTGAGTTCGTTCGGTTCGACGAGACGCCCAAGTTTTTCCTCTGTGCACATTCTCAAAGAAAAATATGTCGCAAATAAATTTGTAAAAAATATTTATCTAATAATATAATTCACCAATTTTTTCAATAGACATTTAATGATAACTCTAAAAATAATATTTATTTACATATGATGATCAGTTTAAGATTTATTCATCCAGAATCTTCTTAGTTTTCCCTTGACCCCTGCCATTAAGTTTTGTACATCATCATCAGTGATTAATTTGGAAGCTTCGTTCCACTTCCGCTTGAAGTTTTCAACTGAAGTGGCATTGCTTTTATGTTTTAACAACTTCTGTTTCACGCGGGCCCAATATTTTTCAATGGGTCGCAACTCAGGCCAATTGGGCGGATTGTGCTGTTTTTCAACAAAATCGTCATTCATCTCTTTGTACCACTTTATTGCTTTCTTTGTGTAGTGACACGTGGCCAAATCAGGCCAAAATAGGACAGGTGTAGTATGCCTCTTGATGAATGGCAATAATCGTTTTTTAAGGCGCTCATTCAGATATATATCACCGTCTATCGTTCCTTTTGCAAAATGTGGTGTACTACGTTTGCCACATGAACAGAATGCCTGCCATACGAGAACTTTTTTGCAAATTTATCCGTTTTGATGACCTTATACTCATCACTAACAGTCTTTCTATCAGTCCCATAATAAAAATGGTGTCCTGGAAGTGATTTAAAGTCTAGTTTGTAGTAAGTTTCATCATCCATAACAATGCAATAATTTTTCTTGACCATTTTTAAATAAAGTTTTCTAGTTTCATCATCCATAACAATGCAATAATTTTTCTTGACCATTTTTAAATAAAGTTTTCTAGAGGTACTTTCGTTTGTTTGAATTTTTTTATAGAATTTTGTTTTTTTACTCGTTGCACTGTAGATTTAGACGTTTTGGATTTTTTTGCCAAATCTCGTACCGAAAGGGTAGGTTTTTTCTGCAAAGCTACTAGAATTTTCTTCTCTAATTCTTGTTCACTGAACCTGGTTTACGTCCACTTCCTGGCCGTCGCCGTATTCCGCCAGTCTCTCTGAACCGTTTCTTTGAACGGAACGGAACTTTGAATTTCTCTCGTACCGACGACATCTTTGAACTTTGTAATGACGGGTTTTTTTTTTTTTATTTAATTTGCATAATAAACGGCCTGCTATCCAATATACAATATTACAGGTATATCAGAATCCGTACAATGTACCTGCACGCGATAATTACTGTTCAACTGACAAATGTGGAAAACAATTTTGGTGTCGGCTTCTTCGTGATAGCAAGTGAAATTGTTGTCAATGACTTATTTAATTGCCCTTCACCGGAAATGATATTTATGACTGTTATTGATAAGGAGCCTTACCACGATCTCTTAACGCGACTCACTTTAGGCCCTAAACTGAACTGTACATATCGCTATTTCATACCATGACATTGTATTTACGACTCAGTTCAGATGCAGTTCAGTAAGAGCGTCTCAACTATTTCATTCTCTCATTTCATTTCAAGTACTTTTCGTACCACGATGTGTCACTTGAGACGAAACTGAATCGCACGAGTGTCAAATTTTGCGACTCATAAAAAGTTCCTTATTGAATGTATTGTTCTGGATAGTTTTGTGTAGAATATTTATTAGTTCCTAGCTTTTGCCCGCGGCTTCTCTCGCACAGGTCTGGAAACGTGTCTGTGTAACTTCCTACCGTTTTATTGTTTCTTAAAACCTATACTCATACCTTGTTCCCATCAAAATGTTCTTAATTTTTTCTGTCTTCGTCGTATTACCTAAATAAAACTTTGAATCGTCCTACTTTATTGACAATCGTAGTATCTAATGGCGACTCTAATTTAAAGACACTAATCTAGGTGCGTTGTGATCGCAAGATACCTAACACTTGTTCGTCATAGTTCGTCGTCGGACCTCATGGAAAGTTAACAAAACTTATAATAACACGAGTTTTCTTATTTTTAAAGACGTTGAAATTTGCGTTGTTACTCGAGTCTTACTCAAAAAAACCGGCCAAGTGCGAGTCGGACTCGCGCACCGAGGGTTCCGTACAAACACTTTCCATCCCTAAGTGGTTAAACCTTTACCGCATACGAAGCCATATATGGCAGATATGAACTTGGACCTTATTGGCACAGGTCAAGGTTCAAATTTAAACAACTATTTTTTTCCTATATGCGGTAAAGGGTTAAGTTAAGTTTGCACCTGGTATGTATAGCGCCCCATATAAATTAGGTGCAAAGTTAGGTATTAAAAAAAAAAATTATGGATTTCGTAATTATTCCTTTATCTATGCTATAAGACGTTGCTTCGTACCAAATTTCAAGATTCTGAGTTCACGGGAAGCACCCTGTAGGTTTTGATTCCCTTGCAAGTGTCGAAAATTTGCGGATTAGGTGCAAAGTTAGGTATTAAAAATTTTTTTTATGGATTTCGTAATTATTCCTTTATCTATGCTATAAGACGTTGCTTCGTACCAAATTTCAAGATTCTGAGTTCACGGGAAGCACCCTGTAGGTTTTGATTCCCTTGCAAGTGTCGAAAATTTGCGGCATAAACGGCTGTATCTTTTGATTGCGTTGGCTTAGAAGTTTGATTTTTTCACAGCTTCAAGGGACAGTAGACCTGAGTAATTGATATAAATTTCAGCTTCATACCTCCACGCGTTCCTGAGAAAAAGGGTCTTGACAGACGGACGGACGGACAGACGGACAACAAAGTGATCCTATAAGGGTTCCGTTTTTTCCTTTTGAGGTACGGAACCCTAAAAATAATACATTTCTCATACAAACCTTGGCTTTCCGTTTAATCCTCTAAGGATAGGAATTCCGGATACCGTTTAAATCAGTATTCTCAATTAATTACAATTATATTACTTACTGAGACAATAATGCTCTAATGTAGAGGATCTAACGTTTTTCATACAAAGTTTTACCATCTAATCGCCTTAAATTTAACCCTTTTAGAAGATTAATTTCCAAAAATAAATGCAGAGCAGAGTTCGTTCCCGAAAATATTACCTCACATATATACTTTCACATTGATGGAGAATCTGTAAACAAAGTTCTAACTCAAAAATCTCTTACCTACTCAAAAATTACACGATTTCCATAAAAACTTTCAACCCCAATTGGACCCCCTTAGGGGACGAATTTTGAAAAATTCTTCAGGTCTACCTGGAGCTACGGTAGCGAAGTGTTTGACAGGTTTTTCATATGTCTTTTGAATTATTAGAGGGTCATACAGAGTTCAAAAAACAAAAGTCGTCCCTCCTGTGGTCAAAAGTTAGGAGCTTGTAAATCCAGGTTATATTGCTATTACATCGGATTATAGACGAGGGAACGGTCTTTATTCTCACAGGCATTTAATCAGAAAATTAGGCCCTAGAATCCTTAATTTCGCAAATGTCCACAGCAGAGACTTGAACCTAAATCTCTGTATGGGGTGCGCCAAAGTTCACATAATTTTTCAACCCCGATTATTGGAACTCCGAAAATGTTACTCATACAATTTTTTATCATAATAGTCACTATTTATACTTAGTCACTAATACTACCGATCATAACTCCGAACCATTAAAAATCATATTGTCAATTCTCATAAATATCTCTAATACTACTTTTTATTTTCATACACTTATTCATCATAACTGGTTTTGATCCTATTTTTCACTGTCATAATTTTTTTAAGCAGACTGGTTTGTACTCATAAACTCCACAATCCTATATTTTATAAGGAGACTGCGACAAAATGGAACATGGCTCAAAAACCGAAAACTGTAGGTTAGGTTAGGTTTGTATTATGACCACGTATAGCGGAGCGTCAAAATGCTTACATGCTTGCTTGCATGAACACTTGTAAATAATCTAGTATTAATAGTTATTTGTTATGCAAGGCTGCAAAGTTGTTATTTGGCGTGAGTGTTGAAATTGAAAGCTGAGCGTAGCGAGGCTTTCAAGACACGAGAAGCTAAATAATTTTGCAGCCATGTGGAACACACAACTTTTCACCTCACTACAGCGAGGAAAATGCAAGATTCAAGAAAAACAATTAAAACAAAAAAATAATCATATTTAATTTTGCCTTCTACTTAACACATCAAATTTAAAACATAACACACTCAAATCCAAACCAAATAAATACGAGAGAAGCACACATATTAAAAATTAAAATTAATATGGCCGTAATTTGTATTATCGTTGTGTACATTTTATCGTTGAGTTTTTCTTAAGCACTGTTATATTAATATTTGTATTTGAAACTAATTGACACATTCGTTGTGAATGTGGGAGAATGGCATTCTGGGAAGGATTAGTTGGCCACTCAAGTATTTTCTAGAAGTATTTTCCATAACACTTGCTTTGGAAGTTATTGGACGATGGGATCCGAACAAGATTATTTCGGCTTTATCTTCTTTATAAACGCCAATAGTTTCGGTTAATTACTTATTGTCTTCAAATATGTATAGGTAACCGACATAGCCCGAAGGATAGCAAAACTTAAGTAGCAATGGACAGGGCACATCGGTCGTAGAACGTAGGCCCCCCCACAAGGTGGACTGATGACCTGGCGAAGGTCGCTGGAGTCTGCTGGAAGCGGGCGGCACAGGACCGGTCATGGTGGCGTTCTCTGGGGGAGGCCTAGGTCCCGCAGTCGACGTCTTTTGGCTGATGATGATTATGATGATTTCAAGGTTAGGTTCATTTGGTTATAGAAGATTGTTGAGTAATTTTATTGTTTACTGTGTCAAAATTAACACAGCGGTTTACGCTGTGTTGCGCAGTTGCTTTCCGATTCTATCCATCAAATTAAGAGGCCTTATTCCTTTTAAAAGCTGATTGTTTTAGGCATTTTTTCTATGACCAAACATGTTTCTTAACATATTATTGATGTTACTACTTAGAACAGGGCTATTGGGATTTATTGGTATATATTTGATACCTACATAGCTACAGTTTGAACTTTTCATTGATAATTTTTGTTTCAAAAACGACTCGAAATTGACAAAATTCACGCAGAATATTAGTTTTTTCAACTTATTTTCGACTGCACGCAATAAAAGCATGAAATAGCTTTGTCACTACCTAGAACTAGGGGAAAAGTATTATTCACTTCAAAAAGTTGGTTGAAATCCTAATTAAATCCTATTACCTACATACTAATCCATACTAATATTATAAATGCGAAAGTGTGTCTGTCTGTCCGTCTGTCTGTTACCTCTTCACGCTAAAACCGCTGAACCGACTTAGATGAAATTTGGTATATGGAGATAGTTTGAGACCCGGGAAAGGACATAGGATACTTTCATCCCGAATAAATTTAGTGTTCCCGTGGGATGAGAGGGTAACACCGCGGGGCACAGCTAGTTATCAATATATATTTGAAATAATATGAAAAAAATAAATTTTAAAAAGGATAAAGCCTCTTAATATGTGTGACAGAACGTTAAGTAAGGCTTGTTTATAAATAACAATTAAGAGTTATATCTCTTCTTCTCAGCATATACCAAAAATGTTGATGAGCAATGGACTGTATGATGTTATTATTGGCGAGAATGATAGAAACACTGTAGTAAAGATATAATAAATTTAATTACTTAAAAGGATAGCAAAAACAACTATTTACAAGGCAAACAGACACACACAGAACTGACAAGCAAATATCCCAACCAGCAAAAATGTCATATAAGCTAGGCCTTATATGTCTATTTAGTCGGGAAAAGGTAATGTTACAGTAGTCGTCGTGAGGACATGTCGTATAGAAGCTGATTATATTACAATATGGCTTATACAGCAATTTAGTCAAGTAGTCATGTCAAATAAACGTTTACACGACCTCGTAATGCGATAATTATGATACTGCACTCTAGCAATCACGAGATTACTTTTATACAGCTAATTGATGCTGTAGCTGTTTATTATATGTCTCCTTCGCAACTAGAAGTAGTGTAAACGTTTTTGATAATGCCATTATACGACTAGTCATATTGTCAGCGCAATTACAATGATTATACAAAATACTCTGGTATAAAAGGGACTTAAATGACTTTTACACTACAAAAAGTTGTGTAAATGCACTTTATCTTACGATTATTAGAATATCGAGTAATGAATGTTATAATGATCTCTATAGAACAAATAATGATGTAGAAGTTGCTTATACGACGCCAAAACAGTAAATATTCAGCGAAGCCTGTTTTAGCGATAACTATGCGACTCATTATTTATTATGTCGTGTAAAAGTAGTTTATAGCTCTTGTATTAAACTATACGCTTTATTAAAATGTTAACTTATTACTTTTACTTGACTATAACTCTTAAAATAATATTATTGTGACTTTTAGACAGCAGTATTGGCGGTCATCATAGACCTACTTAAATTAATAAATATTGACTTATGAAATAATGATATGCACATCTACAATCCTACATACTTAACACAAAACAAATTAGAGTGCTTTTGTCTTTTTTGGTAAGAACCCTAAAACTTGCATCATGGCGGTAACTAGTCGAGTAATATAAGTAAGTTGTTATCCGAACAAGACTGTATGTCGCATACTGGTTGTGTAAGTGAAACGAGGGTGCTTAATGGCGCTTGTTGATCAATTTATTTGGTCGGAAAAAAAATAATTACATAAATTATCATTTAAAACTCAAAATCACGAAGGGGCATTAAAAATTTATATACCAATTAGTATATGATTTGTCACTAAAATAAATTGGCAGGGAACTACCCAGTACTATTTCTATACACACACCATGGCACAAATGTCGAATATTTAACAAGTCTTAGGAAAACTACACTTTAGTTTCCTCGACGTTATATTTTTTTGATAAATTCTTTAAGCTTTCTTCTTTATGAGTTCAAGAAATTGAAAAAGTCGTATAAATGCTGCCCCAACTCCGCTATAGAACCAAATAATCGCTTAGTGATATATTCTAATAACAGTAAGCCGGCTATTAAGTCGAGTAATCGTCGTGAAAGAGACCACTATGATGCAAAATCAGAAATAGCGCGACTGTTATACCACTTCTACACAACATACCTGTTCTATAAGCCCTGTTTCGGTTGACTTTTACTCGACTTAATTGCACTATAATTGTGCCCAAACCCCGTCGTATAAACTAGGACTCGACTGTTATACGACTATATGCCACGACTAACAGGTCACGCAGATACGTTGTCATGATGTTTATACGACCTGATTTTGCTGGTTGGGATCAGTCATAATAATTTAAAAACTGACATGTAAAATATACATAAAAAGAGGTGGCATCTCCGCCAGTCGCCAACATATGCGTCCACTGTTGGACATATGCCTCTTGAATGAATTTCCAAGCTGATCTTGACGCGGCGATCCAACTCCAGGTCGGCCCTGCCGTCTTTTAAATATCGTCGGACCATCTGGCTTGCGGTCTTCCAACGCTTCTGCCACGTTCGCGGTCAGAGTTATCTCTTATGAAAGTAAAAAAAACTATTGAAATTTTGCCTGTTTTTAGGGTTCCGTACCCAAAGGGTAAAAATGGGACCCTATTACTGAGACTTCGACTTCGCTGTCCGTCCGTCCGTCCGTCCGTCTGTCCTACTGTCACCAGGCTGTATCTCAAGAACGGTGATAGCTAGATATTTGAAATTTTCACAGATGATGTATTTCTATTGCCGCTATAACAACAAATACTAAAAATAAAATAAAATAAATATTTAAGGGGGGCTCTTATACAACAAACGGGATTGGTTGCGTTAACTTTGCACCTCATTTGTATGGAGTGCTATAGGGGGCGTTCAAGTATTAGATTAGAATAGATTATATTTATTTCACACATATAGGGATACATTATAAATTACACATAGTCAATTTACACGAATCTACACGGTGATCGTCAACATAATAAACAAATTAAACAAATTCAGCAAGTCATAATTCATTAGATAATTAAGAAAAAGCAATGTCACAAATATCAAACAATATAAAAATTTAAATAATGTCGAATAAATATGTCAATAAATTCACTTAATATACAAATTAAATGTCAACAGTCACCACAAAGGATCGTCGCCTACACTAAAATACAAAACATTTTATCTAAATATGTCAAGATAATCTTTAACTGAGTACAAAGGATTTTCCAATAAAAGGTTTCTCAATTTACACTTGAATACCATGTCAGATGGTTCATTCCGAAGATCGGCGGGTAAGCGTTCATAGTAGGTCGGACCGATGACTCGCGGGTTCTTACCTGCAAGTGCCATTCGTCGCGGGACGGTTCGAAGTCTCCCCGTCGATCGAATCTGCTTACCACAAACCTCGACACGCTTAAACATTGGCAGATTGTTTCTTACGAACAGCAACACTTCAAACATGTATACTGAGTAGTGCGTCATAATTCGATGCGTTACGAAAAGGTCCCTGCATGGATGTCGTGGTTGCACACCGGCAAGAGTACGTAATGCTCGCTTCTGTATGATAAATACTCGATTGGCATCCGTAGAGTTTCCCCAAAGGAGTATACCATATGACATTAAGGAGTGGAAGTGAGCAAAATAAACCGATCTTAATGAAACTACCGATATTAGGGGTTTTAGTTTCCGCAACGCAAAAGCCGCACCACTCAGTCTGTCGCACAGCGAATCGACATGGCACTTCCAGTTAAGATTAGAGTCTAACATAAAACCTAGAAACCTGGTTTCGTTGCATAACGGCATCGGGAGATCAGATAAACAAGGAGACAATGAGATATGCCGTCCCGAAAAAACCATTATGTTGGATTTTGTTACATTTAGGAGCAACCCATTTGCGGAAAACCACCGTTGTAACTGTCTACACACCTCGCTTATGCCATCGCCGAGCTGCTCGTACGTTCGCGCACTAACTATGACCGTCGTGTCATCTGCGAACAGCACGGACAAACCAGTTGTTATGGCGGACGGGAGATCGTTAACGAAGGTCAGAAACAACGTATTTCCCAGGGCTGATCCTTGGGGGATTCCTGATGTGATATGGCCAACGTCAGACTCGAATTTTTCGCCATTTGTGGACAGTTTTACCACTTGTCTACGGCCCGACAAAAATGACGTAAACAACCGATGGGCTGGGTCCCCTACACCATAATGACGCAATTTGTTCAAGAGCAGTTTGTGACTTATTATATCAAAAGCTTTCGATAAGTCGCACATAATGCCGGCCATCTTGTGTCTGTCATCAAGACCTGTAAGGATACAATCAAAAATCTTGTGCGCTGCAGTTGTCGTAGACATGTTCCGCCGATATGCAAACTGATTTGGTGTTAACAGGTCGTTCGCCTCTAGGTGTGTCATTAAGCTAGATGACAACACTTTGATATTACGTACTTAACGCAATTTAGGGGGGAGGGAGGGTCTCATAAAACGTTACGATGCGTTACAGGGGCGGGAGAGGGTCTTTCTTACAACACGTTACGTAATATTGTTTCTTTTTTTTATAAAAAGATTGGGATTTAAAACGCCCATGTTGGCAACCCTTGTCGTTTATTTTACGGGGAATCCCTCAATTGTATTGGTCTGGTCGTCATTTTAATCATTTTAACATATTATCATCTTTCGTGACTTTTGGGTAAAAATGGTCACTTTTTGTGTCACTTATGGTGTTACGTAACGTTTAGAGAGCGGGAGGGGGGGTACAGAAAAACGGTACGGCGCGTTACAAGGGGGGAGGGAAGGCCAAATCTCTTCAAAAATTGCGTTACGTAATACTTGAACGCTCCCATACATACCAGGTGCCAACTTAACTTAACCACTTAAGGATGGACTGTTTGTACGGAACCCTCGGTGCGCGAGTCCGACTCGAACTTGACCGGTTTGTTACTCTAACGTCCTACCCAGAAGTCCGATGCCTTATAACACCCCTCTGTTTAGTCGGCAGTTAAAATTTGACCACTTCTCTGTTCTGTTCACTTCTCATCAGTTACCTTCATAACATCACTGCCGTCATGAGATCTGCCTGAGATCTGCCTGTTGTGCGCCGTATTAAGCTTCGTCAATTTCTGAAATCAAATTATAGCATATGTTAACAGATATGCAACAGGCTACAATGTCATGTCATGTCAATTGACAACATTTCATATTCTTAAGAGGCCTTATTCCTTTTAAAAATTGATTTTTTTTCATATTGTGACAAATATAATATAATCAATCAAAAAGAAACAAAAATCTATACTAGGTACATTATAATACTCTTAAGTTAAGATTTTTTTTGTAAACCTTACCTTGCCCTCAAACTGCCCCCTATAGTCCGACGTTTGCTTATATTACTTACCCTCCAGGACAATGTGGTGATCCGTCCGTTGCGGCGCGTATTTCGTTTTGTCAACGCCTCAAATCAAATTATAGCATATGTTAACAGATATTCAACAGGGCTACAATGTCATGTCATGTCAATTGACAACATTTCATATTCTTAAGAGGCCTTATTCCTTCGTTTCGTTTCGTTTCGGTTACGTCTTTAATATTTTCCTTCGTCGTTTGCGTTCTACGTTTCATCCTGACCCCATCCCGGACGAGCCTCCAAAATTGTGGGATTGGGGCAGGGAAAACCGCATAAGATGGTCTTAACTTCTTTTATTTACAATATATACATCTTTATATACAAATCTTCATCTGTCCACTAAATCCTTCTATCGTCTGACACTCTCCGTCATACGTCAAATCTAACACATTCCTTATTTCATTATATTCAAACTAGTATTAATCGTCTATCAGCCAGCTCCTTATATTCTATTAGCATCAATCCCACACGTATATAATATGAATATTATAGTATAAGTTCTTATATCTTATATCACTTACCCAGGGGATCGAGCGGTTTGACCTGGTGTTTCTTCTTGTTAATTTCTGAAATCAAATTATAGCATATGTTAACAGATATTCAACAGGGCTACAATGTCATGTCATGTCAATTGACAACATTTCATATTCTTAAGAGGCCTTATTCCTTTTAAAAATTGTTTTTTTTTCATATTGTGATAAATACAGGGTGACATTTTAATGACCGTTCAAATTTTTCCCAGGCATTAGGTATCAATAATAAAAGATGCCATTTCTGAGAAAAAAAACATAGGTAAAATTTTGATAATATAATGTGCTGTCCGAATAAATAATTAGTAACGCGTGGATATTCGTTTGAGTTACGCTGGGGGTAAGCGGTGCGGGGGGAGGGGCGCGCTCACCTATCTTATCTGGACCAAAACAAATTGCAATTAGTCGCACGCGCATCTCCGCATGGCCGGTCGTGCACTTCCGGGTTCCGAAACGACGCGCGATCGATCTGCCGTGCACAATCAATCAATCATTTATTTGCGATAAAACATACTCAAATGCGTGCAAATACAAGTATAAAAGAAGTAAAAGTAACAAAATGCTCAATTAAAATAAATAAAATGTCAAGTAAAATCAAATCATTATTGATAACAAAATAAATTTAATTATAAACATGTCGTATTTGAATGAAAATTAAATATAAATTAAAATAATAATATTGAATACTTATTTAAAATTAATCTAGCGCTCTAGCATAAAATTCCTTAATTGAATAGAAAGGTCTACTTGTAAAATAATCTCTTAATTTTCGTTCAAATATTCTGTAGCTAGCTACTACATTCCTTAATACTAATGTCCAATTTATTATAAGCTCTAATTGCAGTACTGTTTAAAGTTTTGTCAAAATATTTAAAATTACTCTTGGGTACTGAAAATTCATTTTTATTTCTAAGGAGTTTGTATGTGTTTTGTCTAGAGACTTTTAGTTGGTCTTTATTTTTAAATACATACAAGCAGACACAGTACAAATATAAGGACACAACAGTCATAATTTTGTGTTCTACAAACATGGATCTGTGAGTAACAGGTACATGTGGACACCCCGTAAGAAATCGGAGGGCTTTTTTTTGTTTTAAGAGCACCGTACCAATGTTTGTGCAGTTTCCCCAAACCTCAATGCAGTACCTCATTACACTTTCAAAGTATGCATAATAAACAGTTTTTAGTGTGGATCTGTCTGCTGTACTCGCTAGACTTTTTAGGGCGTAGCAAGCCGTAGCTAATTTATTTGTTAATTGGTCAATCTGTTGGTGCCATCTTAAAAAGGGATGTAACTCAACGCCAAAAAATCGCACGCAGTTCGACTTTTCAATGGGAATACTACAGACAGTATCGGGACTATTAACTCCACGGCGGAAAACCATGTAAAAACTTTTCGTACAATTAACTTTTAGCCCGTTTGAGTTAAACCAGGTAGACAATTGTGACCAACACTCCTGCATATGCGTGTCTAAATCAGCTTCAGTTTTACATTTCAGTACGACACTCGTGTTATCGGCATAAAGATACGGGGTTCCGCAAGTAATATTTAGTGGTAGATCATTAATAAATATGATGAAAAGAAGAGGACCCAGCACAGATCCTTGCGGAACACCGTATCTTATGGTCCTTTCTATCGATTTAACCGGACATTCACTGTTATCGCCCCTAATCTCGACATATTGAGTACGCATAGTAAGGTATGACTTCAGGAGATTCCAAGCTGTTCCGCGTATACCGTAGTACTCCAATTTAGTGAGGAGTATTTCGTGATCAACACAGTCGAATGCCTTGGTAAGATCACAAAACACTCCCCCACAGCAGCGTCCATCATTAAGAGCTTGCATAACTTCTATGACTAAATCAATCACAGTGTTAGTGGTGTTCTTCGAACTCCTGAAGCCATATTGGTACCGAGAGAAAAGATCATTTCTTTCGAGATGCCTCTCCAGCCTAGCATATAAGCACTTCTCCATGATTTTCGACAAAACAGAAAGTAGTGATATTGGCCGAAAGTTATTAATGTACTGGAACATCCTTTCTACATCCTTTCTTATGTACTGGAATAACTTTAGCTCTCTTAAATAAAGTGGGAAAGGTTCCCTCGAGGAAACAGTCATTGTAAATAATACATAAAGGAATGCAGAGTAAGTCAATGTTATTTTTTATTATTGATGTATTTATGTCATCAGGACCATAAGAGCTACTGTTTTTAAGATTTTTTGCTACGCGTATTACTTCTGGTTCAATGAAAGGGTCGAGAAATATAGATTTTATGTTTTTATTTTTAATCGCAATTTTTAAAAATCTCATAAATTGTGTGTTGCTTTCATGACGTGCGCTTTTACCAACGTTAACAAAAAAATCATTGAAAGCATTCGCTACAGCCTGTCTATTTTCAATCAAATTGTTTTTAATTTTTAATTTAATTTTGTGGTTTTTAGTAGAATTCCCTTTTCTGCCTGTAATTTCATTAACCATTTTCCATACAGCGCGTGATTTATTTTTTGCTGTTGCAATAGTCTTCCGTATATCCAATTTTTTTGCTGTTATTAATGTTGTTCGGAATATTTTTTTATATAGATTAAAATACACTTTTAGTCTATCATCTTTCGTACGTCTTGATAGTAAGTATAGCTTTCGCTTATTGATACTAGACGTTTTAATTCCTTTAGAGAGCCATGTTTTTCGGGTCGGTTTAAGTAATATTTTTTTTGTTGGAAAATGCTTATTTACTAAGTTTAAAAACACCTCATAAAATACATTAACTTTGATATTACAATCACAGTCAAGAAATATTCCACTCCAATCAATTTTTGCAAGGTCATCTCTGAAGCTATTAGTAGCTTGTTTGCTAAAAACCCTTTTATAAACATATTTCGAGATACCTTTCTTACATATATGAGATGTGATTGGAGTTATAATTGTCATAACTTGGGCATCATGGTCAGAAAATGTACAAGGAACGACCGCTACATCAGTATAATCCACAATATTGGTAACAAAGTTGTCTATGCTAGTTGAGGTAGAGTCCGTGATACGAGTTGATTCAGTAATTATATACTGCAAATTATGTTCAAGTAGTACCCGTTTTAGTGATTTGGTTCTACTGTCCTCCTTATCAGCAAAATCAACATTAAAATCGCCAGCAATCAGTACAGATCTGTTCTTTAGGTGATTAAGATATTGATCTAATTTATCGATAAAAATATTAAAGTTGGAATTCGGGCTTCTGTATAGCACTATAAAATGAATTGTTTTTGAATGGGTTATCTCGAAGTTTAAAGCACTGATCTCAAATACAGAGTCACTGGAAAATTCATCAACATTTACCTCTTTAAACCTGTCGGCATAATCATCCCTAATAAAAATTATTGTGCCACCGCCTTTTGTGAATGCACGAGATGATTGAGTCGCTGTAATATACCCAGGTAATGAAATAGTTTTGTATTCATCTGGCTCAAGCCACGATTCAGTTATAAATATGATGATAGGTTTCTGAGGTAAGTCACATGCAATAAATGCTTCTAAGCTTAAAAGTTTATTTCTAAGTCTATTGATGTTTAAATGCATTAACATTAGCCCTTCACAGTTACTGAGATTATTTATAAAAAAGATAAACTATTGTAGAATTTGTTTTGAATGTATTTAAGTTTAGCGTTAATGGCAGTTGCTACTTTATATTTCCCCCTAGCGGTAAATTTGTACCCATCAGATTTGTAGTCAGGAATATCGATAAAACGATCAATATCACATAAATGTACAAACTCATAGCCCTCAAGACGTTTATATAGTTCTATGTTGAGCTTATTAATAAAATGATTGAAATACATTGAATTCTGATCAATACTTAAAGGCACGTTACAGACAATAACGTTAGTATGAGCTAAAATTTTGACACTTTTTTCAATAATATCGACTGTTTTAGTAGGCAAATAAAAATTAGTCACTACCGCCACACATTATAACTACACAATCCTTTTTTGTGAAGACCTTGGTTTTTTCTGTTATATTGCTGAGAACTCGATCTGAAGTCCCGGTGATTATAATATCCGACTCAAAGTTATAGTCTCGACGTCGTATTTGTGAAAGCATAGATATAATTTCAGTTCCGTGGAAGTCGGAGAGGAGTAAGAGTTTGGGTTTCGCATCAGCAGTGGTCTGTTGTGGAGTACAAAAAACATCGCTTACGCTATGTGCAGCAGTTTGATTACTTCCCTTTACTGTAATGTTTGGTTCTATGCTGATTATACTAGATTTTTCTTCAGATTTCAATATGTTATTTATGTTTTCTTGTAGTGCATTTACTTTCTTGTGCAGCGTTTTAATTGAGCATGCCTGGTTTACCTGCGCTTTGAATTTCTTGTTTAAGTTATTGTATTCTGTAAGTAACTTACTCAGTCTCTGTGTTAATTTTTTAACTTTTTTCTTATAAAGTGTGATTTCGTTTTTTAACTCTAAGTATGGCTTAGAGTTCTCTTTGATTTCCGTCATGTCAGTTCCATTTGATGTTATCAGATCGCAGAGTTGTTTATTTTCACCTTCTAGTTCTTCTATTCTTAATGCTAAATTAAAATTTTCTTTTTCACTCCTTTCTATTTTACTTTTAAGAGGTGTTAAAATTTCCGTGTCGTTCTCAAGGCTACCAATAATACTGTTATTTATATTTTTAGCAATAGTATCTTCTAACTTCAGGCAGTATTGCTCTTTTTCATGGAGTAATTGTTTCAGTAATTTATTTTCGTTTAAAATCTCTTCCGATTGAACTATTTTAATACTGCTATTATTTTTTTTAATTTCGTCCTTCAGTTTAGCGTTCTCTTTTCTGAGGTTATGGATTAATTTGTCGCTTTCGGAAATTTTTTGAAGTGCTTTTAAGTGCTTGCTTTGACCTTCATCATCGCTGTGCGGTGCATTATTATTGTCTAGATTCTTTTTCCTGGGCCTTAGTAGCGGTTGAGTGGCGGCAATTTTATTTTGGTCCATATTTATGAAGCTTTAGTAGCAGTTAGCAAAAGTGCATCAATGTACGCTAAAACAGCAATGTAAAGCATCCAATTCCGAAGCTGGCGATCAGCCGGCCGGTCGGGTCAGCGATAACCGACGATGACTCATGCGTTAGCGCAGCGCGCGTTGCATTGCACTTAGACGACCGTTGAATAAATTTTTTAAAACTATTATTCTAATTACTCACAGATTACTGGTCGTATTGTTATGAGCCATATGTCGAAATGTAGCACGTATAATAAGCTATAGAATGGTATGCGTCACTTTAGGTATTCACTATTTTTTACATTGTTTTGGAATAAAAGTGTTGGAGAAGACTTATAACACTGTTGTTAGCGCGGTAGCGACGGATCGGAGCAATGTTTACGAACCGGGAGTGTTACGAAATGGTGCGGGTATTCGTGGTTTTTGTGGGGCGAAATAAAGCGAAGGGTGTATGTGGAAAAAGCCCACAGCCTCGAACAATTAAAGTCAACCGAGCTTTTGACGAAGTGAAAAATAACGTTGTAGTGTTAAATAAATTAAAAAACAATGTACAAAAACGTGCAAGACTGTTTAGAGCAACACGGTTTGCATTTTGATCATTTGCTGAACAAGTAAAAGTGTAAACCTAATTTGATTACATGTGTAGGTGTACCTACTACCTATTAAGTTAAATGGGACTGCAATAAGTACATTTTGATTTCACAGTGATAAGGTAATTAAGTTGATTGAGACTGTTATGGTAAGAACTTTTTGATTGAACTAATTATTGTACGTAAGTTGATTCAAATTTTTAAATACGCCTAAATGCATAGAAGTTTCATAACTGCAATCTTTAGAAATTACAGTCTAATAGCAAAATTTCATTTTGACGGTCCTAAGCCCGTGAAAGTATGAAGGAAAATTTGCAACTTGTGTTTTTTTTACTAGTTTTCGTCAAAAATTGTTTTTTCGGCTCGTAAATTTATTACGTGGGGGCGGGGCGAGCGTTATTGCCGCTTTCCGCAGAGCGCGCTGACGCGGTGTCCACGAACGCATGGTTTTTTAGGATATCTTTCAGCTGTTTTATTTCAATATTTTAGTACTGAAAGATGCTGAAAGAAAATAACACGTATGTTTTATTTTTTGCCAAGAATCTACTGTCAAAATTTGAACGGTCAATATAATTGACCCATTGCCGCTCCAGGGTGTACGGCGTCTAGTTTCCCTGCCTCGATCTCCATGCTGCTCCTCCATGCTGTCTCCCTGCTGATGGTTGAGTCGGCGCCCTGCTACGCCAAGAGCACGGCTGTTGGCAGTTTCTTGCATATCGCCCAAAACGTTGATGGTAGATGAGTAGTATAATAATGGGAATTTCAAACCACCATTCATTGTCAAAATTACCAACCCAGGTCATCTTCACTGCTACACTTCGTTCCGCTTCGCTTCACTACGTTTCGCGACGTTCCGAACCGACCTGGGTTGTTAATTTTGTCAATGAATGGTGGTCTGAACTTCCCATCTATATTTTCTCCGTTTATGAATGCGTTCAACGGAAACCTGTTTTGGGAAATCCCGTTGGTCCATCGCGTTGCGGAAATTTGCGTTAGCGTTCTCGTTCCATTCGCGCGTTCCGATCCGACCTGGGTCGTTAATTTTGTCAATGAATGGTGGTCTGAATGCGTTAACGCTCTCACTGCTGTCTAACTTGTTTTGCAGTCGGTCTCGATCAAAGGAAATGAGAAAAAAAAAAAACAGCAAAAGACCTACGGGTTTTATTTCTAATAATTTTTTCCACATCCTGGCACCCGTATGCGTCTAAAGTGAGCAAACAAGATGTTCCGAGCTGGCCAGACCCGTGTATTCAACTTGTCGACCAATGTCCCATCATTCCAACTATTTTTCCAGAATGGCCAGTTCTGTACTAGACAGTCGGTTTGACTAGACTAAAAGGTCATTTTCAACATTCGATATTCAAACATTCGATATTCAACATTCGATATTCATATTCAATTTTCGCAGCATTCGATATTTCATGCTCATCAAAGTCGCAGAGCGGGCCCAACCCTTTGACATGATGAGGGGGTACTACCAACCACTGTAGTGTGCGTCATACCGGAGTTCGCAATTTATGCTACTAACCGGCAATACGTCGCCACGTGTGTATCATATACTGGGAGGTCGCAATTTAAGCTACTCTTCACCAGTACACGCTACCGCGTTACCAAAGCCACCATCGCAAAGCCGGGCCCAAGCTCTTAGATGATGAAGTGGTAGGAGTCGTTGTGAACTAGTGGTTGTTATAGCCACAACTTCTCCGACCACTCTATCACAATAAAATGTATTTATATGAAGCGAACTAAAAACTTCGCAAGCGCGATGTAGCCTTAGGTATTTTATTGGCTAATGCGAATGACGTGCTCATACGTCATCTGTGAACCAACTATTCACAAAAACACGCCAAGTCTAAAATCGGCAATTACCAAATACGAACTTATAATTAATAACATAAGATGCATTAGCACTCGCGTGCTAATGATGATTTCAAGAAATCCCGGTTCTAGCACCCGAATGCGGGTGGTAATGTTAGGAAACCACGTTAGCGTTCTCATGCTGCGTAGGTGTTAAGAAATCACGTCGTCAGCAGTCGCGTGCTGTTGGTAATTGGTAACGTTAAGAGCTCACTGTCGACACAAACGACAAATGGCCTCGAGCACGACGGTGACGTTGAAGACATCGTCACGGGCGGCAAACCTGCTGTGAGTCGCCGTCGGTGATGCTATTGTTGCTCTCCATGATGAACAGGGCAACGACAAAAGGGTAAAGAAAACAACAGTGGTAAGGTAACATATTAATTACTACCAGGACATAAAATCTAGGTACCCATTTTAATTTAATTACCGATGTGTTTACGTGTTGCGACATTTCGTTTTGAAAACAAGATTGTAAGACTTTAAGTTACAGTAAGAAAAGTGTTATAAGACAGACTTTAAAATGCCAAGCTGTGCGATGCAATGCAATATAAATTCCGGTGCAAATGAATACAAGTCATCGTGGAATTAGTGACGAGCAGTTGAACTAGTCTGTTTTGATGTATAATATAAACTTGATAAGTATGTATATTAGATATTTGAATCAACGGTTGTAAGTTGCGAGACTATATCTTAGTCTAAGTTGAGGACTTGAGAGCCGGGTACTCACTCGAGGCCAATGGAGATAAGGTGCTGCCCGATGACGCGCACAATTTCCTGATCCCTTCGGCTCATAATGGGACGGCTGGGTCCCGGCGCGGGCGGGGCGCCGTCGCGAGCGCAACCGTTGTTGGAGGGCGGCGACATCGTACGGGCCCGCTTACGCGACCTGTCGCTCATTGTTCCTGAAATGAGCACTAAAAAAATTATTTAAAAAAAATATGTTATAGAATTTGTTTAGGTAGGTACAAATGTTGTGTTGTGTAATGTTTGTGTCTAATGTTGAAGTGGTGTCATGTTAGACATCAAGATGACGTTTTACGTTCCGTTGACGGTAAAGGTTGTGTTAAACTGAAACTTCACTGTGTTTCTTTAAGGTTTATTATTCTTTAATCATACTTGTTATTGGTTACATTTTGTAATTGACAACCCATAAAATCTCAAAATACTTAAACATTTTTAGGGAAACAACCGTTAGCTAGTTTGCGTAGCTAACAGTGCCATCTATCATGTCATTGGAATACTATAATTTCATAAGTAAAATAACAGTTAAAATGAGTACTACTAACTCCATCTAGAACAAATCTCAATATTAAAGTTTAGTAAAAACCCGTACCTCCGGAGACATCTATTTTTACAGTAATAAACTAAATATAAACTTAAACAACAATTATGCTCGTAACATGGTGAAAATAAATAACAACTTAAAATTAGAGGTTTAACATTCCGCCCACCAAGGACAAATAGTTTTTGTCCTTCGGTACACCGCCCACCATGAAAAGTGTATATAATTCTCTAAATAAATAAGAAAAGGCATTAAAACAAGAAACTCACCACTTCATTTAACATAGAGATAAATAAAAATATCAATTCAACGCGCAAATATCATAACTCAAAGTTATTCAGTAACTGGGAGAACACTTAACTTACATGTGGGTCTTTTGATAGAACTATCCTTTACCTTTAACGTGACTACCCGTGTAATTCCGTCTTGACCGGGGTGTTTTTCTATAACTCTACCAAGTAACCACCGACTTGGCGGCAAATCATCCTCCTTTACCAGAACGATATCGCCAACTGATGGTTCCGGATTGCGTTTAGTCCATTTATATCTTTGTAAAAAATTATTCAAGTATTCTTGAGACCACTTCTTCCAAAATTCTTGTACCATTCTTTGTGTAAGTTGCCACCTACGCAAAGAGTTTATATTTTTATCTATACAGGGTGTCCCTAAAACCAACGCCGAAATGAAGAGGGGTGATAGAACAGCTCATAAGCAACCATATTAAGTTAATTTGACCTTAATAAAAAGTTCATGGTTTTCGAGATATTTGCATTTTTTTAAAACTCGTGACTTTTGATGCCCTGCGTCAGTATGTCGATTGCCACCACTGCAAATTTAGGTATTTTGTAAATCTGTTTTTTGCAGGATGTTACTAAAAACATATCCTATCGAACGTAATTTAAATTTATTACATATCATTATGCTTTGTCGGTAAAAAAAATAAAAAAAAAACGAATTATAGCAATTTATTAAATTTAGCCAGCGGTTTTGATCGAGTTTCATTTAAAAAAAGTATTGTAAACTAACATGGCACACAACATAAAAAGATAGTAAATTTATTGTAGTTTTCAAAAAGGTACAGCATTTTCTAATGTACGCAGCAGTTTACGAGATATTGATATTTTACACCAAAAGGAGCTCATACTGCAGTTATTCCATAGTATGGAACCAGAGTCCCTACTAGGCTCAGTTTGAATTTTGAACAAAAAATCGATTTAAAGAATACTTTATTTAGAATAGAAACACAATTTATTTATTTATTAAATCTTTATTGCACAAAAGAAAACTTATCGTACAAAAAGCGGACTTAATGCCATGAGGCATTCTCTACCAGTCAACCTTCGGGCAAAGCAGATACTCAATTTTAGAATAAAAAAAATTGAAATGTTCATAGCGATCCTGGCAAATAACGTAAAAAGATAGCAAATTTAGAGTTGTTTTTAAAATGGTATTGAAGTGACTTAATTATTTAGCGATTTATGAGATAATACAAAAATAATACTGGTTGCCATTTTTATCTGTTAAGTGATAAAAAAACTAAATGTATTCTGTAAGTAACTTACTCAGTCTCTGTGTTAATTTTTTAACTTTTTTCTTATAAAGTGTGATTTCGTTTTTTAACTCTAAGTATGGCTTAGAGTTCTCTTTGATTTCCGTCATGTCAGTTCCATTTGATGTTATCAGATCGCAGAGTTGTTTATTTTCACCTTCTAGTTCTTCTATTCTTAATGCTAAATTAAAATTTTCTTTTTCACTCCTTTCTATTTTACTTTTAAGAGGTGTTAAAATTTCCGTGTCGTTCTCAAGGCTACCAATAATACTGTTATTTATATTTTTAGCAATAGTATCTTCTAACTTCAGGCAGTATTGCTCTTTTTCATGGAGTAATTGTTTCAGTAATTTATTTTCGTTTAAAATCTCTTCCGATTGAACTATTTTAATACTGCTATTATTTTTTTTAATTTCGTCCTTCAGTTTAGCGTTCTCTTTTCTGAGGTTATGGATTAATTTGTCGCTTTCGGAAATTTTTTGAAGTGCTTTTAAGTGCTTGCTTTGACCTTCATCATCGCTGTGCGGTGCATTATTATTGTCTAGATTCTTTTTCCTGGGCCTTAGTAGCGGTTGAGTGGCGGCAATTTTATTTTGGTCCATATTTATGAAGCTTTAGTAGCAGTTAGCAAAAGTGCATCAATGTACGCTAAAACAGCAATGTAAAGCATCCAATTCCGAAGCTGGCGATCAGCCGGCCGGTCGGGTCAGCGATAACCGACGATGACTCATGCGTTAGCGCAGCGCGCGTTGCATTGCACTTAGACGACCGTTGAATAAATTTTTTAAAACTATTATTCTAATTACTCACAGATTACTGGTCGTATTGTTATGAGCCATATGTCGAAATGTAGCACGTATAATAAGCTATAGAATGGTATGCGTCACTTTAGGTATTCACTATTTTTTACATTGTTTTGGAATAAAAGTGTTGGAGAAGACTTATAACACTGTTGTTAGCGCGGTAGCGACGGATCGGAGCAATGTTTACGAACCGGGAGTGTTACGAAATGGTGCGGGTATTCGTGGTTTTTGTGGGGCGAAATAAAGCGAAGGGTGTATGTGGAAAAAGCCCACAGCCTCGAACAATTAAAGTCAACCGAGCTTTTGACGAAGTGAAAAATAACGTTGTAGTGTTAAATAAATTAAAAAACAATGTACAAAAACGTGCAAGACTGTTTAGAGCAACACGGTTTGCATTTTGATCATTTGCTGAACAAGTAAAAGTGTAAACCTAATTTGATTACATGTGTAGGTGTACCTACTACCTATTAAGTTAAATGGGACTGCAATAAGTACATTTTGATTTCACAGTGATAAGGTAATTAAGTTGATTGAGACTGTTATGGTAAGAACTTTTTGATTGAACTAATTATTGTACGTAAGTTGATTCAAATTTTTAAATACGCCTAAATGCATAGAAGTTTCATAACTGCAATCTTTAGAAATTACAGTCTAATAGCAAAATTTCATTTTGACGGTCCTAAGCCCGTGAAAGTATGAAGGAAAATTTGCAACTTGTGTTTTTTTTACTAGTTTTCGTCAAAAATTGTTTTTTCGGCTCGTAAATTTATTACGTGGGGGCGGGGCGAGCGTTATTGCCGCTTTCCGCAGAGCGCGCTGACGCGGTGTCCACGAACGCATGGTTTTTTAGGATATCTTTCAGCTGTTTTATTTCAATATTTTAGTAC
This sequence comes from Apotomis capreana, assembly GCA_947623375.1. Taxonomy (NCBI): domain Eukaryota; kingdom Metazoa; phylum Arthropoda; class Insecta; order Lepidoptera; family Tortricidae; genus Apotomis; species Apotomis capreana. Next base: position 12,302,291 of record OX392518.1, read on the forward strand.
TGAAAGATGCTGAAAGAAAATAACACGTATGTTTTATTTTTTGCCAAGAATCTACTGTCAAAATTTGAACGGTCAATATAATTGACCCATTGCCGCTCCAGGGTGTACGGCGTCTAGTTTCCCTGCCTCGATCTCCATGCTGCTCCTCCATGCTGTCTCCCTGCTGATGGTTGAGTCGGCGCCCTGCTACGCCAAGAGCACGGCTGTTGGCAGTTTCTTGCATATCGCCCAAAACGTTGATGGTAGATGAGTAGTATAATAATGGGAATTTCAAACCACCATTCATTGTCAAAATTACCAACCCAGGTCATCTTCACTGCTACACTTCGTTCCGCTTCGCTTCACTACGTTTCGCGACGTTCCGAACCGACCTGGGTTGTTAATTTTGTCAATGAATGGTGGTCTGAACTTCCCATCTATATTTTCTCCGTTTATGAATGCGTTCAACGGAAACCTGTTTTGGGAAATCCCGTTGGTCCATCGCGTTGCGGAAATTTGCGTTAGCGTTCTCGTTCCATTCGCGCGTTCCGATCCGACCTGGGTCGTTAATTTTGTCAATGAATGGTGGTCTGAATGCGTTAACGCTCTCACTGCTGTCTAACTTGTTTTGCAGTCGGTCTCTATCAAAGGAAATGAGAAAAAAAAAAAACAGCAAAAGACCTACGGGTTTTATTTCTAATAATTTTTTCCACATCCTGGCACCCGTATGCGTCTAAAGTGAGCAAACAAGATGTTCCGAGCTGGCCAGACCCGTGTATTCAACTTGTCGACCAATGTCCCATCATTCCAACTATTTTTCCAGAATGGCCAGTTCTGTACTAGACAGTCGGTTTGACTAGACTAAAAGGTCATTTTCAACATTCGATATTCAAACATTCGATATTCAACATTCGATATTCATATTCAATTTTCGCAGCATTCGATATTTCATGCTCATCAAAGTCGCAGAGCGGGCCCAACCCTTTGACATGATGAGGGGGTACTACCAACCACTGTAGTGTGCGTCATACCGGAGTTCGCAATTTATGCTACTAACCGGCAATACGTCGCCACGTGTGTATCATATACTGGGAGGTCGCAATTTAAGCTACTCTTCACCAGTACACGCTACCGCGTTACCAAAGCCACCATCGCAAAGCCGGGCCCAAGCTCTTAGATGATGAAGTGGTAGGAGTCGTTGTGAACTAGTGGTTGTTATAGCCACAACTTCTCCGACCACTCTATCACAATAAAATGTATTTATATGAAGCGAACTAAAAACTTCGCAAGCGCGATGTAGCCTTAGGTATTTTATTGGCTAATGCGAATGACGTGCTCATACGTCATCTGTGAACCAACTATTCACAAAAACACGACAAGTCTAAAATCGGCAATTACCAAATACGAACTTATAATTAATAACATAAGATGCATTAGCACTCGCGTGCTAATGATGATTTCAAGAAATCCCGGTTCTAGCACCCGAATGCGGGTGGTAATGTTAGGAAACCACGTTAGCGTTCTCATGCTGCGTAGGTGTTAAGAAATCACGTCGTCAGCAGTCGCGTGCTGTTGGTAATTGGTAACGTTAAGAGCTCACTGTCGACACAAACGACAAATGGCCTCGAGCACGACGGTGACGTTGAAGACATCGTCACGGGCGGCAAACCTGCTGTGAGTCGCCGTCGGTGATGCTATTGTTGCTCTCCATGATGAACAGGGCAACGACAAAAGGGTAAAGAAAACAACAGTGGTAAGGTAACATATTAATTACTACCAGGACATAAAATCTAGGTACCCATTTTAATTTAATTACCGATGTGTTTACGTGTTGCGACATTTCGTTTTGAAAACAAGATTGTAAGACTTTAAGTTACAGTAAGAAAAGTGTTATAAGACAGACTTTAAAATGCCAAGCTGTGCGATGCAATGCAATATAAATTCCGGTGCAAATGAATACAAGTCATCGTGGAATTAGTGACGAGCAGTTGAACTAGTCTGTTTTGATGTATAATATAAACTTGATAAGTATGTATATTAGATATTTGAATCAACGGTTGTAAGTTGCGAGACTATATCTTAGTCTAAGTTGAGGACTTGAGAGCCGGGTACTCACTCGAGGCCAATGGAGATAAGGTGCTGCCCGATGACGCGCACAATTTCCTGATCCCTTCGGCTCATAATGGGACGGCTGGGTCCCGGCGCGGGCGGGGCGCCGTCGCGAGCGCAACCGTTGTTGGAGGGCGGCGACATCGTACGGGCCCGCTTACGCGACCTGTCGCTCATTGTTCCTGAAATGAGCACTAAAAAAATTATTTAAAAAAAATATGTTATAGAATTTGTTTAGGTAGGTACAAATGTTGTGTTGTGTAATGTTTGTGTCTAATGTTGAAGTGGTGTCATGTTAGACATCAAGATGACGTTTTACGTTCCGTTGACGGTAAAGGTTGTGTTAAACTGAAACTTCACTGTGTTTCTTTAAGGTTTATTATTCTTTAATCACACTTGTTATTGGTTACATTTTGTAATTGACAACCCATAAAATCTCAAAATACTTAAACATTTTTAGGGAAACAACCGTTAGCTAGTTTGCGTAGCTAACAGTGCCATCTATCATGTCATTGGAATACTATAATTTCATAAGTAAAATAACAGTTAAAATGAGTACTACTAACTCCATCTAGAACAAATCTCAATATTAAAGTTTAGTAAAAACCCGTACCTCCGGAGACATCTATTTTTACAGTAATAAACTAAATATAAACTTAAACAACAATTATGCTCGTAACATGGTGAAAATAAATAACAACTTAAAATTAGAGGTTTAACATTCCGCCCACCAAGGACAAATAGTTTTTGTCCTTCGGTACACCGCCCACCATGAAAAGTGTATATAATTCTCTAAATAAATAAGAAAAGGCATTAAAACAAGAAACTCACCACTTCATTTAACATAGAGATAAATAAAAATATCAATTCAACGCGCAAATATCATAACTCAAAGTTATTCAGTAACTGGGAGAACACTTAACTTACATGTGGGTCTTTTGATAGAACTATCCTTTACCTTTAACGTGACTACCCGTGTAATTCCGTCTTGACCGGGGTGTTTTTCTATAACTCTACCAAGTAACCACCGACTTGGCGGCAAATCATCCTCCTTTACCAGAACGATATCGCCAACTGATGGTTCCGGATTGCGTTTAGTCCATTTATATCTTTGTAAAAAATTATTCAAGTATTCTTGAGACCACTTCTTCCAAAATTCTTGTACCATTCTTTGTGTAAGTTGCCACCTACGCAAAGAGTTTATATTTTTATCTATACAGGGTGTCCCTAAAACCAACGCCGAAATGAAGAGGGGTGATAGAACAGCTCATAAGCAACCATATTAAGTTAATTTGACCTTAATAAAAAGTTCATGGTTTTCGAGATATTTGCATTTTTTTAAAACTCGTGACTTTTGATGCCCTGCGTCAGTATGTCGATTGCCACCACTGCAAATTTAGGTATTTTGTAAATCTGTTTTTTGCAGGATGTTACTAAAAACATATCCTATCGAACGTAATTTAAATTTATTACATATCATTATGCTTTGTCGGTAAAAAAAATAAAAAAAAAACGAATTATAGCAATTTATTAAATTTAGCCAGCGGTTTTGATCGAGTTTCATTTAAAAAAAGTATTGTAAACTAACATGGCACACAACATAAAAAGATAGTAAATTTATTGTAGTTTTCAAAAAGGTACAGCATTTTCTAATGTACGCAGCAGTTTACGAGATATTGATATTTTACACCAAAAGGAGCTCATACTGCAGTTATTCCATAGTATGGAACCAGAGTCCCTACTAGGCTCAGTTTGAATTTTGAACAAAAAATCGATTTAAAGAATACTTTATTTAGAATAGAAACACAATTTATTTATTTATTAAATCTTTATTGCACAAAAGAAAACTTATCGTACAAAAAGCGGACTTAATGCCATGAGGCATTCTCTACCAGTCAACCTTCGGGCAAAGCAGATATATATACTCATGGTCTGGTACGGTTACTAGTGGCTCTCCAACTAAGAAATGCCCTGGAGTCAAAATGTCTATATTATTGGGATCCGAGTTTAGTCTAGATAACGGTCTTGAGTTAAGGCATGCTTCAATCTGCGTTAATACTGTCGACATTTCTTCAAAAGTTAATGTACTATTACCGATAACCCTCTTCAAATGGTATTTGACAGATTTTACACCAGCCTCCCATATACCTCCAAAATTAGGTGCATGTGGCGGTATAAAATGCCAAGTAGTACCATTATTAGCCAACTCGTTTGCAATCTCCTTGAGGATTTTAGATTTTTCAGCTCCAAACAATATATTTAACTCCTTAGCAGCACCAACAAAGTTGGTACCGTTATCTGACCACATTTCTTGACAATGTCCTCTACGTGATACCTTTGTGATTTTCAAAAAAATACCCAATAATAAACAATGACCTGATTAAATTAACGCATTCACTGCCACCAACGGACAAAATAATATACATTTACCGTCATACAAGTTTGTTCCTAGGCCATCCTCCTGGCAGTGAATGTTTAAACTGGCATTTGCCATTTCAGAATTGACAATATCTGATTAATGATTTTTCAATGATTCATAACAGTATATGGCCACAGGGCTATAGGGATACCTTTTATAATGAATGGCTTTAAAATAACTTTTTAATGCAATGGCATAACTACCTTATAGTGAAAGTGTAGTTATAATGAACGGCTGAAATAGCTACATAATCGAGGACCCCAGTGCAAACAAGAAGATTAAGGCTCAAAGTCTGCTCAAGCCTTGCAGAGAAGGCCCAAAGGCCTCTATGAGCTTGGGGTCCCTAAGCAAGGCACCACCTAGTCTTCTGCTAGCTAGACCACTGTTTCAATAATTCTTTTGCTTCTAGGAAAATTACCCACTGAGCCTGAAATTTGGGCGGCAACGGGCAACAACCAATGAAAAGATTGTACTTGCCAGCATGTTCTACCCCCTGTTTGCGCTGGCCAGCCAGCTCAGCCCGGTGCCCAAGTGCTCGGGGATTGAGTCTCTCACTGCAGACACATTCAAGCTCTCCTGCTTCCAAACTCTCACTGGTGAGCAATACTATGGTTTTGTTGCATAAATTCAAACCAATGTTTGTTAAATATTTCCACTCTTTGTGGTTGACAGCGCACATCAAAACACTTTAACAGCAAAGGGCAAGTCTGCAAAACCTTATCAGCATCATCATCATCAACTTTTTTAAGAATATTCCCTTATCCTGGCAGGCATCTCTCATTCAGTGCAGTATCTTTCTCACATCTATCATGTATTTTTTACATAACAATAGGTACTGTAATATCTACATACACTTATGGGGTGTCTTACGACACTTGCGGAAAAACAATTGGGTCTCTGTAATTACAACTTTTCATGGCAACTTGTGAATTGTAATGATGAAAAATAATACTTATCTGGTTCAAATCCATTTTTGGGGTGTGTTGTGAAACACCCCAGATTACAGTACCAAAACTATTAACAACAAATATACTTTTTAATAGTTCAGTATTTTCTGTTTTTCAAGTAGCTATTCAATTGAAAAACAGAAAATGTTTGTCATATATCAATCATTCATTTCAGTCATTTTGACGACGCAGTTGGCTCGGTTTGTAGAGCCCTACCTACTGAGCTGGCGGTCCCGGGTTCGAATCCCGGCCAGGGCAAATATTTGTGTGATGAACTCGAATATTTGTGCTTGGGTTTGGGTCATGGTTGTTGTATGTATTTAAGTATATATTTATCTACTATGTATATCGTCGTCTAGTACCCATAACACAAGCGTGCTTGAGCTTAATTTGGGACTAGATCGATTTGTGTGAGGTTGTCTGATATTTATTTATTAATTCACTTTCTCCATACATAATCATACTGAAAACTTGTAATTTTAATACACGGTGTACACTCGCGTGAAATTGACAGAAACAGTCCGACATGTTTCGAACTCGTATGCAGTTCTTCACCAGGGGCCGCTATCCGTAGTCGCGCGGTTACCGAATTACCGCTCCATGCCAGTTCGAAACATTTCGAGTCGTACCCAACAATTGTATGTGAGTGAAAACCACATTAAAATTAGTCAGATCCTCCAAAGTATGCGGGGTATGTAGGGCTTGCAATATCGGATGGTTTTCCAATTCCGGAATTGACATCGAGATTGGAACTCAATTCCGGAATTCCGGAACTGGTTCCGGAATTGACTAAACATACAAAAATACAAAAAACGAGTATTTTTTTTACTATTGAAGGCGGAAATCGATGTACTATTGATGATTAGAGGTTTTCTATTGTCAAGAGATTACCCCTAAATAGTCTATGAAATGTCTGGATATCTTATCTTACATGATAACCATTTTTCAAAGTATTCGCAGGACGGCGGGACCAATAATATATGTAGACGGTTGTATTGCGTTATTCTCCATCGGTGTCGGGGTAAAGGTACAATTCATTTAATACACAAATGCCTTATATTTATGTCTGTTTCTTTGTTCTCATTCCTACTAAAGCTTGCTTAGCAATGTCTTAGTCCATCTCTTGGTGATCTGCACAGTACCACACAAGTCGCTTGTTATCAGTCATCCCACTGTCAAAAATACGTATTTTGAGCTTCCGTGGAGTCAACGGGAATCTAAACGGACCTCCTCATTCAATGAATTCTTAGATCAAAGTTTTTCCTTCAGTTGTTTTGATTCAGTTTTTCAGCTTTCTTATTCTGTCTTTGGTTGAAAGATTTATTGACCTGATTGTATAATTACTTGAGATACCCTATGACATTGTGTCATGTATGACTTTTTTATTATACCTTGATATTTCATACCCCGCTGATCACTATCGTAAGTTTTTACCGAGCACATAACTATCTTGAAAATGTTGTGACTCCCAATTCCTTACATTCCTATCATTAACAACAATAAAAAATATTAAAGTTGGAATTCGGGCTTCTGTATAGCACTATAAAATGAATTGTTTTTGAATGGGTTATCTCGAAGTTTAAAGCACTGATCTCAAATACAGATTCACTGGAAAATTCATCAACATTTACCTCTTTAAACCTGTCGGCATAATCATCCCTAATAAAAATTATTGTGCCACCGCCTTTTGTGAATGCACGAGATGATTGAGTCGCTGTAATATACCCAGGTAATGAAATAGTTTTGTATTCATCTGGCTCAAGCCACGATTCAGTTATAAATATGATGATAGGTTTCTGAGGTAAGTCACATGCAATAAATGCTTCTAAGCTTAAAAGTTTATTTCTAAGTCTATTGATCTGCCGTGTCAATCCTATCTCATGTATCTTAACATACATGAGATACGCGTAACAGCTCTAAATCGTATTTTTGCGAGTACCTCTATGGACCCACATACCAGGTTTTTAGGGTTCCGTACCTCAAAAGGAAAAAACGGAACCCTTATAGGATCACTTTGTTGTCCGTCTGTCCGTCCGTCTGTCAAGACCCTTTTTCTCAGGAACGCGTGGACGTATGAAGCTGAAATTTATATCAATTACTCAGGTCTACTGTCCCTTGAAGCTGTGAAAAAATCAAACTTCTAAGCCAACGCAATCAAAAGATACAGCCGTTTATGCCGCAAATTTTCGACACTTGCAAGGGAATCAAAACCTACAGGGTGCTTCCCGTGAACTCAGAATCTTGAAATTTGGTACGAAGCAACGTCTTATAGCATAGATAAAGGAATAATTACGAAAACCATAATTTTTTTTTTAATACCTAACTTTGCACCTAATTTATATGGGGCGCTATACATACCAGGTGCAAACTTAACTTAACCACTTAGGGATGGAAAGTGTTTGTACGGAACCCTCGGTGCGCGAGTCCGACTCGCACTTGGCCGGTTTTTTTTAATTTATCTAACCAATTTCCTGTACGGGCCTGTCACACAACTCATGTAACTGTGATTTTGCCATGGTAAATTATGCTTAAATACTGTATCTTAAGTTACATCAAATAGGCGTGACAAGGTTTGTAAACGTCGCGCAAATTCTATATCAGGCGTATCAGGTAACTTAAGATACACGATTTAGCCGCGACTGGATTGCGCGTGATCCTGCTTGTCACTCGTCGCGCGCGCAGTACTTTCTCTACCCGTCTCTTTCTTCCGCTCCCGCTCCGACCTGTATTGGCGACGAATTAGTGTTTAGTTTCGTTTAGCAAGCGATCACGGTCATTACGCGGTGTCACAAAATAATTGTTAAAGCAGTTTTCGTTTAGTTAATTAGTAGTTTGTGCACTTTCTTTTGACGACGTGGTTGACGCATTCCGTAGTGCACCCGCCCACCGAGCCGGAATACTCATGCCTGGGTCATGGTTTTTGCATGTATTTAAGTATATAATTATTTATCTATACAAGTAACTACGTATTAGCCATCGTCTAGCACCCATAACCGGTGATCGGCATGGCCCGTGTAACACCGCGGGTTTAAAATGAAAATAATGATAATCTTGCGATCGATCGTGATTGAAAAATGTATGTGAGTTTAATATAATTAAGTTAAATTTATATTCATTATAATCAAGTTCGTTTTTGACGCCGAAAACCGCGATGGGCCTTATATTGTGCCTTTGGGACCAGATCGATACAGCCACAAACCAAGCAAAGCCCAGGTACTAGACGAGGATACACATAATATTCAAATACATATAATAATAATATAAGGATAGCATCTCCGACCCGGGAACAAACATTCGAACCCATCACACTAACACCCGCCCCGGCCGGGACTCGAACCCAGGACCGCCGCCGGCTCAGCTCGCAGGCGCACCACAAACTGCTCTGGAACTTCCACTTTGTAGCTGGGTTGGGTAGGTAATTTTCCTTGTTTGTTAAAAAAAATAAATGTGACTTTTTTTGATAAATGTATTTTACATTTTTTATCATTTTAATTTGTTTGCACCCATATGAAAAGACTTACAATATGATTATGTTTATTCATTTAATAAGTTTTTTTTTTATTTCGCTTCATTTTAAACATTTGGTTTACGTTAGAAGACGTTTCTAATCTGCTTTATTAAAAATAAGAAATTATTTTTTTGTGTTTGTGATGAAAGTTATCTATTTTCGTTTCTATGTATATTTTCTTTCGTACCTGAATAATTTCAATTAATAATTAATGTTATCGTTCTGAAACAAAATACGTTTATTTAATACGTTTTTTTTTTTATGAATAGCACGAGTTTTTTTTTCTCTTTTAATAAGTACCTACTTAGGTAAAAATATTTCTACTTGCCTGCCCACTTCCTTGTTATGACATTATAATAAAATAATACCATGCAGCCAGCAGCAGCTTTATAAATATAATTCGCATTTCACGCCCTGATATGCCTAAGTCATGTATCTTTAGATACAGATCGTTGCATGACAGGCTTAGTATGGCGAGCCTGTCACGCCTAACTCTGTTAGAGCTCATAAATAAATAAATATACACATATACAAATATTTTCAACACAGAAAATATGCATTAGCCTTTCACTGATATATCAAAATATATATTTTTTAATTATTGCATGATATCGTTGAATTATCAACAATTTACGGAAAAAAACTTTAAACTGCTTTTTCTCAAAACTATGTTTTTTGAGATACATGAGATAGGATTGACACGGCAGTGATGTTTAAATGCATTAACATTAGCCCTTCACAGTTACTGAGATTATTAATAAAAAAGATAAACTATTGTAGAATTTGTTTTGAATGTATTTAAGTTTAGCGTTAATGGCAGTTGCTACTTTATATTTCCCCCTAGCGGTAAATTTGTACCCATCAGATTTGTAGTCAGGAATATCGATAAAACGATCAATATCACATAAATGTACAAACTCATAGCCCTCAAGACGTTTATATAGTTCTATGTTGAGCTTATTAATAAAATGATTGAAATACATTGAATTCTGATCAATACTTAAAGGCACGTTACAGACAATAACGTTAGTATGAGCTAAAATTTTGACACTTTTTTCAATAATATCGACTGTTTTAGTAGGCAAATAAAAATTAGTCACTACCGCCACACATTATAACTACACAATCCTTTTTTGTGAAGACCTTGGTTTTTTCTGTTATATTGCTGAGAACTCGATCTGAAGTCCCGGTGATTATAATATCCGACTCAAAGTTATAGTCTCGACGTCGTATTTGTGAAAGCATAGATATAATTTCAGTTCCGTGGAAGTCGGAGAGGAGTAAGAGTTTGGGTTTCGCATCAGCAGTGGTCTGTTGTGGAGTACAAAAAACATCGCTTACGCTATGTGCAGCAGTTTGATTACTTCCCTTTACTGTAATGTTTGGTTCTATGCTGATTATACTAGATTTTTCTTCAGATTTCAATATGTTATTTATGTTTTCTTGTAGTGCATTTACTTTCTTGTGCAGCGTTTTAATTGAGCATGCCTGGTTTACCTGCGCTTTGAATTTCTTGTTTAAGTTATTGTATTCTGTAAGTAACTTACTCAGTCTCTGTGTTAATTTTTTAACTTTTTTCTTATAAAGTGTGATTTCGTTTTTTAACTCTAAGTATGGCTTAGAGTTCTCTTTGATTTCCGTCATGCCAGTTCCATTTGATGTTATCAGATCGCAGAGTTGTTTATTTTCACCTTCTAGTTCTTCTATTCTTAATGCTAAATTAAAATTTTCTTTTTCACTCCTTTCTATTTTACTTTTAAGAGGTGTTAAAATTTCCGTGTCGTTCTCAAGGCTACCAATAATACTGTTATTTATATTTTTAGCAATAGTATCTTCTAACTTCAGGCAGTATTGCTCTTTTTCATGGAGTAATTGTTTCAGTAATTTATTTTCGTTTAAAATCTCTTCCGATTGAACTATTTTAATACTGCTATTATTTTTTTTAATTTCGTCCTTCAGTTTAGCGTTCTCTTTTCTGAGGTTATGGATTAATTTGTCGCTTTCGGAAATTTTTTGAAGTGCTTTTAAGTGCTTGCTTTGACCTTCATCATCGCTGTGCGGTGCATTATTATTGTCTAGATTCTTTTTCCTGGGCCTTAGTAGCGGTTGAGTGGCGGCAATTTTATTTTGGTCCATATTTATGAAGCTTTAGTAGCAGTTAGCAAAAGTGCATCAATGTACGCTAAAACAGCAATGTAAAGCATCCAATTCCGAAGCTGGCGATCAGCCGGCCGGTCGGGTCAGCGATAACCGACGATGACTCATGCGTTAGCGCAGCGCGCGTTGCATTGCACTTAGACGACCGTTGAATAAATTTTTTAAAACTATTATTCTAATTACTCACAGATTATGGTCGTATTGTTATGAGCCATATGTCGAAATGTAGCACGTATAATAAGCTATAGAATGGTATGCGTCACTTTAGGTATTCACTATTTTTTACATTGTTTTGGAATAAAAGTGTTGGAGAAGACTTATAACACTGTTGTTAGCGCGGTAGCGACGGATCGGAGCAATGTTTACGAACCGGGAGTGTTACGAAATGGTGCGGGTATTCGTGGTTTTTGTGGGGCGAAATAAAGCGAAGGGTGTATGTGGAAAAAGCCCACAGCCTCGAACAATTAAAGTCAACCGAGCTTTTGACGAAGTGAAAAATAACGTTGTAGTGTTAAATAAATTAAAAAACAATGTACAAAAACGTGCAAGACTGTTTAGAGCAACACGGTTTGCATTTTGATCATTTGCTGAACAAGTAAAAGTGTAAACCTAATTTGATTACATGTGTAGGTGTACCTACTACCTATTAAGTTAAATGAGACTGCAATAAGTATAAGTACATTTTGATTTCACAGTGATAAGGTAATTAAGTTGATTGAGACTGTTATGGTAAGAACTTTTTGATTGAACTAATTATTGTACGTAAGTTGATTCAAATTTTTAAATACGCCTAAATGCATAGAAGTTTCATAACTGCAATCTTTAGAAATTACAGTCTAATAGCAAAATTTCATTTTGACGGTCCTAAGCCCGTGAAAGTATGAAGGAAAATTTGCAACTTGTGTTTTTTTTACTAGTTTTCGTCAAAAATTGTTTTTTCGGCTCGTAAATTTATTACGTGGGGGCGGGGCGAGCGTTATTGCCGCTTTCCGCAGAGCGCGCTGACGCGGTGTCCACGAACGCATGGTTTTTTAGGATATCTTTCAGCTGTTTTATTTCAATATTTTAGTACTGAAAGATGCTGAAAGAAAATAACACGTATGTTTTATTTTTTGCCAAGAATCTACTGTCAAAATTTGAACGGTCAATATAATTGACCCATTGCCGCTCCAGGGTGTACGGCGTCTAGTTTCCCTGCCTCGATCTCCATGCTGCTCCTCCATGCTGTCTCCCTGCTGATGGTTGAGTCGGCGCCCTGCTACGCCAAGAGCACGGCTGTTGGCAGTTTCTTGCATATCGCCCAAAACGTTGATGGTAGATGAGTAGTATAATAATGGGAATTTCAAACCACCATTCATTGTCAAAATTACCAACCCAGGTCATCTTCACTGCTACACTTCGTTCCGCTTCGCTTCACTACGTTTCGCGACGTTCCGAACCGACCTGGGTTGTTAATTTTGTCAATGAATGGTGGTCTGAACTTCCCATCTATATTTTCTCCGTTTATGAATGCGTTCAACGGAAACCTGTTTTGGGAAATCCCGTTGGTCCATCGCGTTGCGGAAATTTGCGTTAGCGTTCTCGTTCCATTCGCGCGTTCCGATCCGACCTGGGTCGTTAATTTTGTCAATGAATGGTGGTCTGAATGCGTTAACGCTCTCACTGCTGTCTAACTTGTTTTGCAGTCGGTCTCGATCAAAGGAAATGAGAAAAAAAAAACAGCAAAAGACCTACGGGTGCCAGGTTTTATTTCTAATAATTTTTTCCACATCCTGGCACCCGTATGCGTCTAAAGTGAGCAAACAAGATGTTCCGAGCTGGCCAGACCCGTGTATTCAACTTGTCGACCAATGTCCCATCATTCCAACTATTTTTCCAGAATGGCCAGTTCTGTACTAGACAGTCGGTTTGACTAGACTAAAAGGTCATTTTCAACATTCGATATTCAAACATTCGATATTCAACATTCGATATTCATATTCAATTTTCGCAGCATTCGATATTTCATGCTCATCAAAGTCGCAGAGCGGGCCCAACCCTTTGACATGATGAGGGGGTACTACCAACCACTGTAGTGTGCGTCATACCGGAGTTCGCAATTTATGCTACTAACCGGCAATACGTCGCCACGTGTGTATCATATACTGGGAGGTCGCAATTTAAGCTACTCTTCACCAGTACACGCTACCGCGTTACCAAAGCCACCATCGCAAAGCCGGGCCCAAGCTCTTAGATGATGAAGTGGTAGGAGTCGTTGTGAACTAGTGGTTGTTATAGCCACAACTTCTCCGACCACTCTATCACAATAAAATGTATTTATATGAAGCGAACTAAAAACTTCGCAAGCGCGATGTAGCCTTAGGTATTTTATTGGCTAATGCGAATGACGTGCTCATACGTCATCTGTGAACCAACTATTCACAAAAACACGACAAGTCTAAAATCGGCAATTACCAAATACGAACTTATAATTAATAACATAAGATGCATTAGCACTCGCGTGCTAATGATGATTTCAAGAAATCCCGGTTCTAGCACCCGAATGCGGGTGGTAATGTTAGGAAACCACGTTAGCGTTCTCATGCTGCGTAGGTGTTAAGAAATCACGTCGTCAGCAGTCGCGTGCTGTTGGTAATTGGTAACGTTAAGAGCTCACTGTCGACGTGTCGACACAAACGACAAATGGCCTCGAGCACGACGGTGACGTTGAAGACATCGTCACGGGCGGCAAACCTGCTGTGAGTCGCCGTCGGTGATGCTATTGTTGCTCTCCATGATGAACAGGGCAACGACAAAAGGGTAAAGAAAACAACAGTGGTAAGGTAACATATTAATTACTACCAGGACATAAAATCTAGGTACCCATTTTAATTTAATTACCGATGTGTTTACGTGTTGCGACATTTCGTTTTGAAAACAAGATTGTAAGACTTTAAGTTACAGTAAGAAAAGTGTTATAAGACAGACTTTAAAATGCCAAGCTGTGCGATGCAATGCAATATAAATTCCGGTGCAAATGAATACAAGTCATCGTGGAATTAGTGACGAGCAGTTGAACTAGTCTGTTTTGATGTATAATATAAACTTGATAAGTATGTATATTAGATATTTGAATCAACGGTTGTAAGTTGCGAGACTATATCTTAGTCTAAGTTGAGGACTTGAGAGCCGGGTACTCACTCGAGGCCAATGGAGATAAGGTGCTGCCCGATGACGCGCACAATTTCCTGATCCCTTCGGCTCATAATGGGACGGCTGGGTCCCGGCGCGGGCGGGGCGCCGTCGCGAGCGCAACCGTTGTTGGAGGGCGGCGACATCGTACGGGCCCGCTTACGCGACCTGTCGCTCATTGTTCCTGAAATGAGCACTAAACAAATTATTTAAAAAAAATATGTTATAGAATTTGTTTAGGTAGGTACAAATGTTGTGTTGTGTAATGTTTGTGTCTAATGTTGAAGTGGTGTCATGTTAGACATCAAGATGACGTTTTACGTTCCGTTGACGGTAAAGGTTGTGTTAAACTGAAACTTCACTGTGTTTCTTTAAGGTTTATTATTCTTTAATCACACTTGTTATTGGTTACATTTTGTAATTGACAACCCATAAAATCTCAAAATACTTAAACATTTTTAGGGAAACAACCGTTAGCTAGTTTGCGTAGCTAACAGTGCCATCTATCATGTCATTGGAATACTATAATTTCATAAGTAAAATAACAGTTAAAATGAGTACTACTAACTCCATCTAGAACAAATCTCAATATTAAAGTTTAGTAAAAACCCGTACCTCCGGAGACATCTATTTTTACAGTAATAAACTAAATATAAACTTAAACAACAATTATGCTCGTAACATGGTGAAAATAAATAACAACTTAAAATTAGAGGTTTAACATTCCGCCCACCAAGGACAAATAGTTTTTGTCCTTCGGTACACCGCCCACCATGAAAAGTGTATATAATTCTCTAAATAAATAAGAAAAGGCATTAAAACAAGAAACTCACCACTTCATTTAACATAGAGATAAATAAAAATATCAATTCAACGCGCAAATATCATAACTCAAAGTTATTCAGTAACTGGGAGAACACTTAACTTACATGTGGGTCTTTTGATAGAACTATCCTTTACCTTTAACGTGACTACCCGTGTAATTCCGTCTTGACCGGGGTGTTTTTCTATAACTCTACCAAGTAACCACCGACTTGGCGGCAAATCATCCTCCTTTACCAGAACGATATCGCCAACTGATGGTTCCGGATTGCGTTTAGTCCATTTATATCTTTGTAAAAAATTATTCAAGTATTCTTGAGACCACTTCTTCCAAAATTCTTGTACCATTCTTTGTGTAAGTTGCCACCTACGCAAAGAGTTTATATTTTTATCTACTCATGGTCTGGTACGGTTACTAGTGGCTCTCCAACTAAGAAATGCCCTGGAGTCAAAATGTCTATATTATTGGGATCCGAGTTTAGTCTAGATAACGGTCTTGAGTTAAGGCATGCTTCAATCTGCGTTAATACTGTCGACATTTCTTCAAAAGTTAATGTACTATTACCGATAACCCTCTTCAAATGGTATTTGACAGATTTTACACCAGCCTCCCATATACCTCCAAAATTAGGTGCATGTGGCGGTATAAAATGCCAAGTAGTACCATTATTAGCCAACTCGTTTGCAATCTCCTTGAGGATTTTAGATTTTTCAGCTCCAAACAATATATTTAACTCCTTAGCAGCACCAACAAAGTTGGTACCGTTATCTGACCACATTTCTTGACAATGTCCTCTACGTGATACCTTTGTGATTTTCAAAAAAATACCCAATAATAAACAATGACCTGATTAAATTAACGCATTCACTGCCACCAACGGACAAAATAATATACATTTACCGTCATACAAGTTTGTTCCTAGGCCATCCTCCTGGCAGTGAATGTTTAAACTGGCATTTGCCATTTCAGAATTGACAATATCTGATTAATGATTTTTCAATGATTCATAACAGTATATGGCCACAGGGCTATAGGGATACCTTTTATAATGAATGGCTTTAAAATAACTTTTTAATGCAATGGCATAACTACCTTATAGTGAAAGTGTAGTTATAATGAACGGCTGAAATAGCTACATAATCGAGGACCCCAGTGCAAACAAGAAGATTAAGGCTCAAAGTCTGCTCAAGCCTTGCAGAGAAGGCCCAAAGGCCTCTATGAGCTTGGGGTCCCTAAGCAAGGCACCACCTAGTCTTCTGCTAGCTAGACCACTGTTTCAATAATTCTTGTGCTTCTAGGAAAATTACCCACTGAGCCTGAAATTTGGGCGGCAACGGGCAACAACCAATGAAAAGATTGTACTTGCCAGCATGTTCTACCCCCTGTTTGCGCTGGCCAGCCAGCTCAGCCCGGTGCCCAAGTGCTCGGGGATTGAGTCTCTCACTGCAGACACATTCAAGCTCTCCTGCTTCCAAACTCTCACTGGTGAGCAATACTATGGTTTTGTTGCATAAATTCAAACCAATGTTTGTTAAATATTTCCACTCTTTGTGGTTGACAGCGCACATCAAAACACTTTAACAGCAAAGGGCAAGTCTGCAAAACCTTATCAGCATCATCATCATCAACTTTTTTAAGAATATTCCCTTATCCTGGCAGGCATCTCTCATTCAGTGCAGTATCTTTCTCACATCTATCATGTATTTTTTACATAACAATAGGTACTGTAATATCTACATACACTTATGGGGTGTCTTACGACACTTGCGGAAAAACAATTGGGTCTCTGTAATTACAACTTTTCATGGCAACTTGTGAATTGTAATGATGAAAAATAATACTTATCTGGTTCAAATCCATTTTTGGGGTGTGTTGTGAAACACCCCAGATTACAGTACCAAAACTATTAACAACAAATATACTTTTTAATAGTTCAGTATTTTCTGTTTTTCAAGTAGCTATTCAATTGAAAAACAGAAAATGTTTGTCATATATCAATCATTCATTTCAGTCATTTTGACGACGCAGTTGGCTCGGTTTGTAGAGCCCTACCTACTGAGCTGGCGGTCCCGGGTTCGAATCCCGGCCAGGGCAAATATTTGTGTGATGAACTCGAATATTTGTGCTTGGGTTTGGGTCATGGTTGTTGTATGTATTTAAGTATATATTTATCTACTATGTATATCGTCGTCTAGTACCCATAACACAAGCGTGCTTGAGCTTAATTTGGGACTAGATCGATTTGTGTGAGGTTGTCTGATATTTATTTATTAATTCACTTTCTCCATACATAATCATACTGAAAACTTGTAATTTTAATACACGGTGTACACTCGCGTGAAATTGACAGAAACAGTCCGACATGTTTCGAACTCGTATGCAGTTCTTCACCAGGGGCCGCTATCCGTAGTCGCGCGGTTACCGAATTACCGCTCCATGCCAGTTCGAAACATTTCGAGTCGTACCCAACAATTGTATGTGAGTGAAAACCACATTAAAATTAGTCAGATCCTCCAAAGTATGCGGGGTATGTAGGGCTTGCAATATCGGATGGTTTTCCAATTCCGGAATTGACATCGAGATTGGAACTCAATTCCGGAATTCCGGAACTGGTTCCGGAATTGACTAAACATACAAAAATACAAAAAACGAGTATTTTTTTTACTATTGAAGGCGGAAATCGATGTACTATTGATGATTAGAGGTTTTCTATTGTCAAGAGATTACCCCTAAATAGTCTATGAAATGTCTGGATATCTTATCTTACATGATAACCATTTTTCAAAGTATTCGCAGGACGGCGGGACCAATAATATATGTAGACGGTTGTATTGCGTTATTCTCCATCGGTGTCGGGGTAAAGGTACAATTCATTTAATACACAAATGCCTTATATTTATGTCTGTTTCTTTGTTCTCATTCCTACTAAAGCTTGCTTAGCAATGTCTTAGTCCATCTCTTGGTGATCTGCACAGTACCACACAAGTCGCTTGTTATCAGTCATCCCACTGTCAAAAATACGTATTTTGAGCTTCCGTGGAGTCAACGGGAATCTAAACGGACCTCCTCATTCAATGAATTCTTAGATCAAAGTTTTTCCTTCAGTTGTTTTGATTCAGTTTTTCAGCTTTCTTATTCTGTCTTTGGTTGAAAGATTTATTGACCTGATTGTATAATTACTTGAGATACCCTATGACATTGTGTCATGTATGACTTTTTTATTATACCTTGATATTTCATACCCCGCTGATCACTATCGTAAGTTTTTACCGAGCACATAACTATCTTGAAAATGTTGTGACTCCCAATTCCTTACATTCCTATCATTAACAACAATAAAAAATATTAAAGTTGGAATTCGGGCTTCTGTATAGCACTATAAAATGAATTGTTTTTGAATGGGTTATCTCGAAGTTTAAAGCACTGATCTCAAATACAGATTCACTGGAAAATTCATCAACATTTACCTCTTTAAACCTGTCGGCATAATCATCCCTAATAAAAATTATTGTGCCACCGCCTTTTGTGAATGCACGAGATGATTGAGTCGCTGTAATATACCCAGGTAATGAAATAGTTTTGTATTCATCTGGCTCAAGCCACGATTCAGTTATAAATATGATGATAGGTTTCTGAGGTAAGTCACATGCAATAAATGCTTCTAAGCTTAAAAGTTTATTTCTAAGTCTATTGATGTTTAAATGCATTAACATTAGCCCTTCACAGTTACTGAGATTATTTATAAAAAAGATAAACTATTTTAGAATTTGTTTTGAATGTATTTAAGTTTAGCGTTAATGGCAGTTGCTACTTTATATTTCCCCCTAGCGGTAAATTTGTACCCATCAGATTTGTAGTCAGGAATATCGATAAAACGATCAATATCACATAAATGTACAAACTCATAGCCCTCAAGACGTTTATATAGTTCTATGTTGAGCTTATTAATAAAATGATTGAAATACATTGAATTCTGATCAATACTTAAAGGCACGTTACAGACAATAACGTTAGTATGAGCTAAAATTTTGACACTTTTTTCAATAATATCGACTGTTTTAGTAGGCAAATAAAAATTAGTCACTACCGCCACACATTATAACTACACAATCCTTTTTTGTGAAGACCTTGGTTTTTTCTGTTATATTGCTGAGAACTCGATCTGAAGTCCCGGTGATTATAATATCCGACTCAAAGTTATAGTCTCGACGTCGTATTTGTGAAAGCATAGATATAATTTCAGTTCCGTGGAAGTCGGAGAGGAGTAAGAGTTTGGGTTTCGCATCAGCAGTGGTCTGTTGTGGAGTACAAAAAACATCGCTTACGCTATGTGCAGCAGTTTGATTACTTCCCTTTACTGTAATGTTTGGTTCTATGCTGATTATACTAGATTTTTCTTCAGATTTCAATATGTTATTTATGTTTTCTTGTAGTGCATTTACTTTCTTGTGCAGCGTTTTAATTGAGCATGCCTGGTTTACCTGCGCTTTGAATTTGTTGTTTAAGTTATTGTATTCTGTAAGTAACTTACTCAGTCTCTGTGTTAATTTTTTAACTTTTTTCTTATAAAGTGTGATTTCGTTTTTTAACTCTAAGTATGGCTTAGAGTTCTCTTTGATTTCCGTCATGTCAGTTCCATTTGATGTTATCAGATCGCAGAGTTGTTTATTTTCACCTTCTAGTTCTTCTATTCTTAATGCTAAATTAAAATTTTCTTTTTCACTCCTTTCTATTTTACTTTTAAGAGGTGTTAAAATTTCCGTGTCGTTCTCAAGGCTACCAATAATACTGTTATTTATATTTTTAGCAATAGTATCTTCTAACTTCAGGCAGTATTGCTCTTTTTCATGGAGTAATTGTTTCAGTAATTTATTTTCGTTTAAAATCTCTTCCGATTGAACTATTTTAATACTGCTATTATTTTTTTTAATTTCGTCCTTCAGTTTAGCGTTCTCTTTTCTGAGGTTATGGATTAATTTGTCGCTTTCGGAAATTTTTTGAAGTGCTTTTAAGTGCTTGCTTTGACCTTCATCATCGCTGTGCGGTGCATTATTATTGTCTAGATTCTTTTTCCTGGGCCTTAGTAGCGGTTGAGTGGCGGCAATTTTATTTTGGTCCATATTTATGAAGTTTTAGTAGCAGTTAGCAAAAGTGCATCAATGTACGCTAAAACAGCAATGTAAAGCATCCAATTCCGAAGCTGGCGATCAGCCGGCCGGTCGGGTCAGCGATAACCGACGATGACTCATGCGTTAGCGCAGCGCGCGTTGCATTGCACTTAGACGACCGTTGAATAAATTTTTTAAAACTATTATTCTAATTACTCACAGATTACTGGTCGTATTGTTATGAGCCATATGTCGAAATGTAGCACGTATAATAAGCTATAGAATGGTATGCGTCACTTTAGGTATTCACTATTTTTTACATTGTTTTGGAATAAAAGTGTTGGAGAAGACTTATAACACTGTTGTTAGCGCGGTAGCGACGGATCGGAGCAATGTTTACGAACCGGGAGTGTTACGAAATGGTGCGGGTATTCGTGGTTTTTGTGGGGCGAAATAAAGCGAAGGGTGTATGTGGAAAAAGCCCACAGCCTCGAACAATTAAAGTCAACCGAGCTTTTGACGAAGTGAAAAATAACGTTGTAGTGTTAAATAAATTAAAAAACAATGTACAAAAACGTGCAAGACTGTTTAGAGCAACACGGTTTGCATTTTGATCATTTGCTGAACAAGTAAAAGTGTAAACCTAATTTGATTACATGTGTAGGTGTACCTACTACCTATTAAGTTAAATGGGACTGCAATAAGTACATTTTGATTTCACAGTGATAAGGTAATTAAGTTGATTGAGACTGTTATGGTAAGAACTTTTTGATTGAACTAATTATTGTACGTAAGTTGATTCAAATTTTTAAATACGCCTAAATGCATAGAAGTTTCATAACTGCAATCTTTAGAAATTACAGTCTAATAGCAAAATTTCATTTTGACGGTCCTAAGCCCGTGAAAGTATGAAGGAAAATTTGCAACTTGTGTTTTTTTTACTAGTTTTCGTCAAAAATTGTTTTTTCGGCTCGTAAATTTATTACGTGGGGGCGGGGCGAGCGTTATTGCCGCTTTCCGCAGAGCGCGCTGACGCGGTGTCCACGAACGCATGGTTTTTTAGGATATCTTTCAGCTGTTTTATTTCAATATTTTAGTACTGAAAGATGCTGAAAGAAAATAACACGTATGTTTTATTTTTTGCCAAGAATCTACTGTCAAAATTTGAACGGTCAATATAATTGACCCATTGCCGCTCCAGGGTGTACGGCGTCTAGTTTCCCTGCCTCGATCTCCATGCTGCTCCTCCATGCTGTCTCCCTGCTGATGGTTGAGTCGGCGCCCTGCTACGCCAAGAGCACGGCTGTTGGCAGTTTCTTGCATATCGCCCAAAACGTTGATGGTAGATGAGTAGTATAATAATGGGAATTTCAAACCACCATTCATTGTCAAAATTACCAACCCAGGTCATCTTCACTGCTACACTTCGTTCCGCTTCGCTTCACTACGTTTCGCGACGTTCCGAACCGACCTGGGTTGTTAATTTTGTCAATGAATGGTGGTCTGAACTTCCCATCTATATTTTCTCCGTTTATGAATGCGTTCAACGGAAACCTGTTTTGGGAAATCCCGTTGGTCCATCGCGTTGCGGAAATTTGCGTTAGCGTTCTCGTTCCATTCGCGCGTTCCGATCCGACCTGGGTCGTTAATTTTGTCAATGAATGGTGGTCTGAATGCGTTAACGCTCTCACTGCTGTCTAACTTGTTTTGCAGTCGGTCTCGATCAAAGGAAATGAGAAAAAAAAAAAACAGCAAAAGACCTACGGGTTTTATTTCTAATAATTTTTTCCACATCCTGGCACCCGTATGCGTCTAAAGTGAGCAAACAAGATGTTCAGAGCTGGCCAGACCCGTGTATTCAACTTGTCGACCAATGTCCCATCATTCCAACTATTTTTCCAGAATGGCCAGTTCTGTACTAGACAGTCGGTTTGACTAGACTAAAAGGTCATTTTCAACATTCGATATTCAAACATTCGATATTCAACATTCGATATTCATATTCAATTTTCGCAGCATTCGATATTTCATGCTCATCAAAGTCGCAGAGCGGGCCCAACCCTTTGACATGATGAGGGGGTACTACCAACCACTGTAGTGTGCGTCATACCGGAGTTCGCAATTTATGCTACTAACCGGCAATACGTCGCCACGTGTGTATCATATACTGGGAGGTCGCAATTTAAGCTACTCTTCACCAGTACACGCTACCGCGTTACCAAAGCCACCATCGCAAAGCCGGGCCCAAGCTCTTAGATGATGAAGTGGTAGGAGTCGTTGTGAACTAGTGGTTGTTATAGCCACAACTTCTCCGACCACTCTATCACAATAAAATGTATTTATATGAAGCGAACTAAAAACTTCGCAAGCGCGATGTAGCCTTAGGTATTTTATTGGCTAATGCGAATGACGTGCTCATACGTCATCTGTGAACCAACTATTCACAAAAACACGCCAAGTCTAAAATCGGCAATTACCAAATACGAACTTATAATTAATAACATAAGATGCATTAGCACTCGCGTGCTAATGATGATTTCAAGAAATCCCGGTTCTAGCACCCGAATGCGGGTGGTAATGTTAGGAAACCACGTTAGCGTTCTCATGCTGCGTAGGTGTTAAGAAATCACGTCGTCAGCAGTCGCGTGCTGTTGGTAATTGGTAACGTTAAGAGCTCACTGTCGACACAAACGACAAATGGCCTCGAGCACGACGGTGACGTTGAAGACATCGTCACGGGCGGCAAACCTGCTGTGAGTCGCCGTCGGTGATGCTATTGTTGCTCTCCATGATGAACAGGGCAACGACAAAAGGGTAAAGAAAACAACAGTGGTAAGGTAACATATTAATTACTACCAGGACATAAAATCTAGGTACCCATTTTAATTTAATTACCGATGTGTTTACGTGTTGCGACATTTCGTTTTGAAAACAAGATTGTAAGACTTTAAGTTACAGTAAGAAAAGTGTTATAAGACAGACTTTAAAATGCCAAGCTGTGCGATGCAATGCAATATAAATTCCGGTGCAAATGAATACAAGTCATCGTGGAATTAGTGACGAGCAGTTGAACTAGTCTGTTTTGATGTATAATATAAACTTGATAAGTATGTATATTAGATATTTGAATCAACGGTTGTAAGTTGCGAGACTATATCTTAGTCTAAGTTGAGGACTTGAGAGCCGGGTACTCACTCGAGGCCAATGGAGATAAGGTGCTGCCCGATGACGCGCACAATTTCCTGATCCCTTCGGCTCATAATGGGACGGCTGGGTCCCGGCGCGGGCGGGGCGCCGTCGCGAGCGCAACCGTTGTTGGAGGGCGGCGACATCGTACGGGCCCGCTTACGCGACCTGTCGCTCATTGTTCCTGAAATGAGCACTAAAAAAATTATTTAAAAAAAATATGTTATAGAATTTGTTTAGGTAGGTACAAATGTTGTGTTGTGTAATGTTTGTGTCTAATGTTGAAGTGGTGTCATGTTAGACATCAAGATGACGTTTTACGTTCCGTTGACGGTAAAGGTTGTGTTAAACTGAAACTTCACTGTGTTTCTTTAAGGTTTATTATTCTTTAATCACACTTGTTATTGGTTACATTTTGTAATTGACAACCCATAAAATCTCAAAATACTTAAACATTTTTAGGGAAACAACCGTTAGCTAGTTTGCGTAGCTAACAGTGCCATCTATCATGTCATTGGAATACTATAATTTCATAAGTAAAATAACAGTTAAAATGAGTACTACTAACTCCATCTAGAACAAATCTCAATATTAAAGTTTAGTAAAAACCCGTACCTCCGGAGACATCTATTTTTACAGTAATAAACTAAATATAAACTTAAACAACAATTATGCTCGTAACATGGTGAAAATAAATAACAACTTAAAATTAGAGGTTTAACATTCCGCCCACCAAGGACAAATAGTTTTTGTCCTTCGGTACACCGCCCACCATGAAAAGTGTATATAATTCTCTAAATAAATAAGAAAAGGCATTAAAACAAGAAACTCACCACTTCATTTAACATAGAGATAAATAAAAATATCAATTCAACGCGCAAATATCATAACTCAAAGTTATTCAGTAACTGGGAGAACACTTAACTTACATGTGGGTCTTTTGATAGAACTATCCTTTACCTTTAACGTGACTACCCGTGTAATTCCGTCTTGACCGGGGTGTTTTTCTATAACTCTACCAAGTAACCACCGACTTGGCGGCAAATCATCCTCCTTTACCAGAACGATATCGCCAACTGATGGTTCCGGATTGCGTTTAGTCCATTTATATCTTTGTAAAAAATTATTCAAGTATTCTTGAGACCACTTCTTCCAAAATTCTTGTACCATTCTTTGTGTAAGTTGCCACCTACGCAAAGAGTTTATATTTTTATCTATACAGGGTGTCCCTAAAACCAACGCCGAAATGAAGAGGGGTGATAGAACAGCTCATAAGCAACCATATTAAGTTAATTTGACCTTAATAAAAAGTTCATGGTTTTCGAGATATTTGCATTTTTTTAAAACTCGTGACTTTTGATGCCCTGCGTCAGTATGTCGATTGCCACCACTGCAAATTTAGGTATTTTGTAAATCTGTTTTTTGCAGGATGTTACTAAAAACATATCCTATCGAACGTAATTTAAATTTATTACATATCATTATGCTTTGTCGGTAAAAAAAATAAAAAAAAAACGAATTATAGCAATTTATTAAATTTAGCCAGCGGTTTTGATCGAGTTTCATTTAAAAAAAGTATTGTAAACTAACATGGCACACAACATAAAAAGATAGTAAATTTATTGTAGTTTTCAAAAAGGTACAGCATTTTCTAATGTACGCAGCAGTTTACGAGATATTGATATTTTACACCAAAAGGAGCTCATACTGCAGTTATTCCATAGTATGGAACCAGAGTCCCTACTAGGCTCAGTTTGAATTTTGAACAAAAAATCGATTTAAAGAATACTTTATTTAGAATAGAAACACAATTTATTTATTTATTAAATCTTTATTGCACAAAAGAAAACTTATCGTACAAAAAGCGGACTTAATGCCATGAGGCATTCTCTACCAGTCAACCTTCGGGCAAAGCAGATAAATTCAATTTTAGAATAAAAAAAATTGAAATGTTCATAGCGATCCTGGCAAATAACGTAAAAAGATAGCAAATTTAGAGTTGTTTTTAAAATGGTATTGAAGTGACTTAATTATTTAGCGATTTATGAGATAATACAAAAATAATACTGGTTGCCATTTTTATCTGTTAAGTGATAAAAAAACTAAATGTATTCTGTAAGTAACTTACTCAGTCTCTGTGTTAATTTTTTAACTTTTTTCTTATAAAGTGTGATTTCGTTTTTTAACTCTAAGTATGGCTTAGAGTTCTCTTTGATTTCCGTCATGTCAGTTCCATTTGATGTTATCAGATCGCAGAGTTGTTTATTTTCACCTTCTAGTTCTTCTATTCTTAATGCTAAATTAAAATTTTCTTTTTCACTCCTTTCTATTTTACTTTTAAGAGGTGTTAAAATTTCCGTGTCGTTCTCAAGGCTACCAATAATACTGTTATTTATATTTTTAGCAATAGTATCTTCTAACTTCAGGCAGTATTGCTCTTTTTCATGGAGTAATTGTTTCAGTAATTTATTTTCGTTTAAAATCTCTTCCGATTGAACTATTTTAATACTGCTATTATTTTTTTTAATTTCGTCCTTCAGTTTAGCGTTCTCTTTTCTGAGGTTATGGATTAATTTGTCGCTTTCGGAAATTTTTTGAAGTGCTTTTAAGTGCTTGCTTTGACCTTCATCATCGCTGTGCGGTGCATTATTATTGTCTAGATTCTTTTTCCTGGGCCTTAGTAGCGGTTGAGTGGCGGCAATTTTATTTTGGTCCATATTTATGAAGCTTTAGTAGCAGTTAGCAAAAGTGCATCAATGTACGCTAAAACAGCAATGTAAAGCATCCAATTCCGAAGCTGGCGATCAGCCGGCCGGTCGGGTCAGCGATAACCGACGATGACTCATGCGTTAGCGCAGCGCGCGTTGCATTGCACTTAGACGACCGTTGAATAAATTTTTTAAAACTATTATTCTAATTACTCACAGATTACTGGTCGTATTGTTATGAGCCATATGTCGAAATGTAGCACGTATAATAAGCTATAGAATGGTATGCGTCACTTTAGGTATTCACTATTTTTTACATTGTTTTGGAATAAAAGTGTTGGAGAAGACTTATAACACTGTTGTTAGCGCGGTAGCGACGGATCGGAGCAATGTTTACGAACCGGGAGTGTTACGAAATGGTGCGGGTATTCGTGGTTTTTGTGGGGCGAAATAAAGCGAAGGGTGTATGTGGAAAAAGCCCACAGCCTCGAACAATTAAAGTCAACCGAGCTTTTGACGAAGTGAAAAATAACGTTGTAGTGTTAAATAAATTAAAAAACAATGTACAAAAACGTGCAAGACTGTTTAGAGCAACACGGTTTGCATTTTGATCATTTGCTGAACAAGTAAAAGTGTAAACCTAATTTGATTACATGTGTAGGTGTACCTACTACCTATTAAGTTAAATGGGACTGCAATAAGTACATTTTGATTTCACAGTGATAAGGTAATTAAGTTGATTGAGACTGTTATGGTAAGAACTTTTTGATTGAACTAATTATTGTACGTAAGTTGATTCAAATTTTTAAATACGCCTAAATGCATAGAAGTTTCATAACTGCAATCTTTAGAAATTACAGTCTAATAGCAAAATTTCATTTTGACGGTCCTAAGCCCGTGAAAGTATGAAGGAAAATTTGCAACTTGTGTTTTTTTTACTAGTTTTCGTCAAAAATTGTTTTTTCGGCTCGTAAATTTATTACGTGGGGGCGGGGCGAGCGTTATTGCCGCTTTCCGCAGAGCGCGCTGACGCGGTGTCCACGAACGCATGGTTTTTTAGGATATCTTTCAGCTGTTTTATTTCAATATTTTAGTACTGAAAGATGCTGAAAGAAAATAACACGTATGTTTTATTTTTTGCCAAGAATCTACTGTCAAAATTTGAACGGTCAATATAATTGACCCATTGCCGCTCCAGGGTGTACGGCGTCTAGTTTCCCTGCCTCGATCTCCATGCTGCTCCTCCATGCTGTCTCCCTGCTGATGGTTGAGTCGGCGCCCTGCTACGCCAAGAGCACGGCTGTTGGCAGTTTCTTGCATATCGCCCAAAACGTTGATGGTAGATGAGTAGTATAATAATGGGAATTTCAAACCACCATTCATTGTCAAAATTACCAACCCAGGTCATCTTCACTGCTACACTTCGTTCCGCTTCGCTTCACTACGTTTCGCGACGTTCCGAACCGACCTGGGTTGTTAATTTTGTCAATGAATGGTGGTCTGAACTTCCCATCTATATTTTCTCCGTTTATGAATGCGTTCAACGGAAACCTGTTTTGGGAAATCCCGTTGGTCCATCGCGTTGCGGAAATTTGCGTTAGCGTTCTCGTTCCATTCGCGCGTTCCGATCCGACCTGGGTCGTTAATTTTGTCAATGAATGGTGGTCTGAATGCGTTAACGCTCTCACTGCTGTCTAACTTGTTTTGCAGTCGGTCTCGATCAAAGGAAATGAGAAAAAAAAAAAACAGCAAAAGACCTACGGGTTTTATTTCTAATAATTTTTTCCACATCCTGGCACCCGTATGCGTCTAAAGTGAGCAAACAAGATGTTCCGAGCTGGCCAGACCCGTGTATTCAACTTGTCGACCAATGTCCCATCATTCCAACTATTTTTCCAGAATGGCCAGTTCTGTACTAGACAGTCGGTTTGACTAGACTAAAAGGTCATTTTCAACATTCGATATTCAAACATTCGATATTCAACATTCGATATTCATATTCAATTTTCGCAGCATTCGATATTTCATGCTCATCAAAGTCGCAGAGCGGGCCCAACCCTTTGACATGATGAGGGGGTACTACCAACCACTGTAGTGTGCGTCATACCGGAGTTCGCAATTTATGCTACTAACCGGCAATACGTCGCCACGTGTGTATCATATACTGGGAGGTCGCAATTTAAGCTACTCTTCACCAGTACACGCTACCGCGTTACCAAAGCCACCATCGCAAAGCCGGGCCCAAGCTCTTAGATGATGAAGTGGTAGGAGTCGTTGTGAACTAGTGGTTGTTATAGCCACAACTTCTCCGACCACTCTATCACAATAAAATGTATTTATATGAAGCGAACTAAAAACTTCGCAAGCGCGATGTAGCCTTAGGTATTTTATTGGCTAATGCGAATGACGTGCTCATACGTCATCTGTGAACCAACTATTCACAAAAACACGCCAAGTCTAAAATCGGCAATTACCAAATACGAACTTATAATTAATAACATAAGATGCATTAGCACTCGCGTGCTAATGATGATTTCAAGAAATCCCGGTTCTAGCACCCGAATGCGGGTGGTAATGTTAGGAAACCACGTTAGCGTTCTCATGCTGCGTAGGTGTTAAGAAATCACGTCGTCAGCAGTCGCGTGCTGTTGGTAATTGGTAACGTTAAGAGCTCACTGTCGACACAAACGACAAATGGCCTCGAGCACGACGGTGACGTTGAAGACATCGTCACGGGCGGCAAACCTGCTGTGAGTCGCCGTCGGTGATGCTATTGTTGCTCTCCATGATGAACAGGGCAACGACAAAAGGGTAAAGAAAACAACAGTGGTAAGGTAACATATTAATTACTACCAGGACATAAAATCTAGGTACCCATTTTAATTTAATTACCGATGTGTTTACGTGTTGCGACATTTCGTTTTGAAAACAAGATTGTAAGACTTTAAGTTACAGTAAGAAAAGTGTTATAAGACAGACTTTAAAATGCCAAGCTGTGCGATGCAATGCAATATAAATTCCGGTGCAAATGAATACAAGTCATCGTGGAATTAGTGACGAGCAGTTGAACTAGTCTGTTTTGATGTATAATATAAACTTGATAAGTATGTATATTAGATATTTGAATCAACGGTTGTAAGTTGCGAGACTATATCTTAGTCTAAGTTGAGGACTTGAGAGCCGGGTACTCACTCGAGGCCAATGGAGATAAGGTGCTGCCCGATGACGCGCACAATTTCCTGATCCCTTCGGCTCATAATGGGACGGCTGGGTCCCGGCGCGGGCGGGGCGCCGTCGCGAGCGCAACCGTTGTTGGAGGGCGGCGACATCGTACGGGCCCGCTTACGCGACCTGTCGCTCATTGTTCCTGAAATGAGCACTAAAAAAATTATTTAAAAAAAATATGTTATAGAATTTGTTTAGGTAGGTACAAATGTTGTGTTGTGTAATGTTTGTGTCTAATGTTGAAGTGGTGTCATGTTAGACATCAAGATGACGTTTTACGTTCCGTTGACGGTAAAGGTTGTGTTAAACTGAAACTTCACTGTGTTTCTTTAAGGTTTATTATTCTTTAATCACACTTGTTATTGGTTACATTTTGTAATTGACAACCCATAAAATCTCAAAATACTTAAACATTTTTAGGGAAACAACCGTTAGCTAGTTTGCGTAGCTAACAGTGCCATCTATCATGTCATTGGAATACTATAATTTCATAAGTAAAATAACAGTTAAAATGAGTACTACTAACTCCATCTAGAACAAATCTCAATATTAAAGTTTAGTAAAAACCCGTACCTCCGGAGACATCTATTTTTACAGTAATAAACTAAATATAAACTTAAACAACAATTATGCTCGTAACATGGTGAAAATAAATAACAACTTAAAATTAGAGGTTTAACATTCCGCCCACCAAGGACAAATAGTTTTTGTCCTTCGGTACACCGCCCACCATGAAAAGTGTATATAATTCTCTAAATAAATAAGAAAAGGCATTAAAACAAGAAACTCACCACTTCATTTAACATAGAGATAAATAAAAATATCAATTCAACGCGCAAATATCATAACTCAAAGTTATTCAGTAACTGGGAGAACACTTAACTTACATGTGGGTCTTTTGATAGAACTATCCTTTACCTTTAACGTGACTACCCGTGTAATTCCGTCTTGACCGGGGTGTTTTTCTATAACTCTACCAAGTAACCACCGACTTGGCGGCAAATCATCCTCCTTTACCAGAACGATATCGCCAACTGATGGTTCCGGATTGCGTTTAGTCCATTTATATCTTTGTAAAAAATTATTCAAGTATTCTTGAGACCACTTCTTCCAAAATTCTTGTACCATTCTTTGTGTAAGTTGCCACCTACGCAAAGAGTTTATATTTTTATCTATATACTCATGGTCTGGTACGGTTACTAGTGGCTCTCCAACTAAGAAATGCCCTGGAGTCAAAATGTCTATATTATTGGGATCCGAGTTTAGTCTAGATAACGGTCTTGAGTTAAGGCATGCTTCAATCTGCGTTAATACTGTCGACATTTCTTCAAAAGTTAATGTACTATTACCGATAACCCTCTTCAAATGGTATTTGACAGATTTTACACCAGCCTCCCATATACCTCCAAAATTAGGTGCATGTGGCGGTATAAAATGCCAAGTAGTACCATTATTAGCCAACTCGTTTGCAATCTCCTTGAGGATTTTAGATTTTTCAGCTCCAAACAATATATTTAACTCCTTAGCAGCACCAACAAAGTTGGTACCGTTATCTGACCACATTTCTTGACAATGTCCTCTACGTGATACCTTTGTGATTTTCAAAAAAATACCCAATAATAAACAATGACCTGATTAAATTAACGCATTCACTGCCACCAACGGACAAAATAATATACATTTACCGTCATACAAGTTTGTTCCTAGGCCATCCTCCTGGCAGTGAATGTTTAAACTGGCATTTGCCATTTCAGAATTGACAATATCTGATTAATGATTTTTCAATGATTCATAACAGTATATGGCCACAGGGCTATAGGGATACCTTTTATAATGAATGGCTTTAAAATAACTTTTTAATGCAATGGCATAACTACCTTATAGTGAAAGTGTAGTTATAATGAACGGCTGAAATAGCTACATAATCGAGGACCCCAGTGCAAACAAGAAGATTAAGGCTCAAAGTCTGCTCAAGCCTTGCAGAGAAGGCCCAAAGGCCTCTATGAGCTTGGGGTCCCTAAGCAAGGCACCACCTAGTCTTCTGCTAGCTAGACCACTGTTTCAATAATTCTTGTGCTTCTAGGAAAATTACCCACTGAGCCTGAAATTTGGGCGGCAACGGGCAACAACCAATGAAAAGATTGTACTTGCCAGCATGTTCTACCCCCTGTTTGCGCTGGCCAGCCAGCTCAGCCCGGTGCCCAAGTGCTCGGGGATTGAGTCTCTCACTGCAGACACATTCAAGCTCTCCTGCTTCCAAACTCTCACTGGTGAGCAATACTATGGTTTTGTTGCATAAATTCAAACCAATGTTTGTTAAATATTTCCACTCTTTGTGGTTGACAGCGCACATCAAAACACTTTAACAGCAAAGGGCAAGTCTGCAAAACCTTATCAGCATCATCATCATCAACTTTTTTAAGAATATTCCCTTATCCTGGCAGGCATCTCTCATTCAGTGCAGTATCTTTCTCACATCTATCATGTATTTTTTACATAACAATAGGTACTGTAATATCTACATACACTTATGGGGTGTCTTACGACACTTGCGGAAAAACAATTGGGTCTCTGTAATTACAACTTTTCATGGCAACTTGTTTATCAGTTTATCAGTTTATCAGTTTATTTATTGCTTTCATAGGTTACATAAGATGGACGATACAGAATTTTATTTCGCTATGAAACCCTGCAGGGCACTGCAACTATTAATAAATATTTTTACAAAAACAGAACATCTAAGTTTATAAATATACCTTTTTTATTTACTTTGTAAATAACATCTTAGTTACCTACTATTATGCATTATCTTTTTCTATAGTACTCACTTAGGATTGTTAGGTTCAACAAAATATTCACAAATTCCAATAATATCACAAAACATGAAAACTTATATTCTAATACATTGAATATTAAACATACGAGTATCTACTTATTTTAAAATTATACTTGTGAATTGTAATGATGAAAAATAATACTTATCTGGTTCAAATCCATTTTTGGGGTGTGTTGTGAAACACCCCAGATTACAGTACCAAAACTATTAACAACAAATATACTTTTTAATAGTTCAGTATTTTCTGTTTTTCAAGTAGCTATTCAATTGAAAAACAGAAAATGTTTGTCATATATCAATCATTCATTTCAGTCATTTTGACGACGCAGTTGGCTCGGTTTGTAGAGCCCTACCTACTGAGCTGGCGGTCCCGGGTTCGAATCCCGGCCAGGGCAAATATTTGTGTGATGAACTCGAATATTTGTGCTTGGGTTTGGGTCATGGTTGTTGTATGTATTTAAGTATATATTTATCTACTATGTATATCGTCGTCTAGTACCCATAACACAAGCGTGCTTGAGCTTAATTTGGGACTAGATCGATTTGTGTGAGGTTGTCTGATATTTATTTATTAATTCACTTTCTCCATACATAATCATACTGAAAACTTGTAATTTTAATACACGGTGTACACTCGCGTGAAATTGACAGAAACAGTCCGACATGTTTCGAACTCGTATGCAGTTCTTCACCAGGGGCCGCTATCCGTAGTCGCGCGGTTACCGAATTACCGCTCCATGCCAGTTCGAAACATTTCGAGTCGTACCCAACAATTGTATGTGAGTGAAAACCACATTAAAATTAGTCAGATCCTCCAAAGTATGCGGGGTATGTAGGGCTTGCAATATCGGATGGTTTTCCAATTCCGGAATTGACATCGAGATTGGAACTCAATTCCGGAATTCCGGAACTGGTTCCGGAATTGACTAAACATACAAAAATACAAAAAACGAGTATTTTTTTTACTATTGAAGGCGGAAATCGATGTACTATTGATGATTAGAGGTTTTCTATTGTCAAGAGATTACCCCTAAATAGTCTATGAAATGTCTGGATATCTTATCTTACATGATAACCATTTTTCAAAGTATTCGCAGGACGGCGGGACCAATAATATATGTAGACGGTTGTATTGCGTTATTCTCCATCGGTGTCGGGGTAAAGGTACAATTCATTTAATACACAAATGCCTTATATTTATGTCTGTTTCTTTGTTCTCATTCCTACTAAAGCTTGCTTAGCAATGTCTTAGTCCATCTCTTGGTGATCTGCACAGTACCACACAAGTCGCTTGTTATCAGTCATCCCACTGTCAAAAATACGTATTTTGAGCTTCCGTGGAGTCAACGGGAATCTAAACGGACCTCCTCATTCAATGAATTCTTAGATCAAAGTTTTTCCTTCAGTTGTTTTGATTCAGTTTTTCAGCTTTCTTATTCTGTCTTTGGTTGAAAGATTTATTGACCTGATTGTATAATTACTTGAGATACCCTATGACATTGTGTCATGTATGACTTTTTTATTATACCTTGATATTTCATACCCCGCTGATCACTATCGTAAGTTTTTACCGAGCACATAACTATCTTGAAAATGTTGTGACTCCCAATTCCTTACATTCCTATCATTAACAACAATAAAAAATATTAAAGTTGGAATTCGGGCTTCTGTATAGCACTATAAAATGAATTGTTTTTGAATGGGTTATCTCGAAGTTTAAAGCACTGATCTCAAATACAGATTCACTGGAAAATTCATCAACATTTACCTCTTTAAACCTGTCGGCATAATCATCCCTAATAAAAATTATTGTGCCACCGCCTTTTGTGAATGCACGAGATGATTGAGTCGCTGTAATATACCCAGGTAATGAAATAGTTTTGTATTCATCTGGCTCAAGCCACGATTCAGTTATAAATAATATGATAGGTTTCTGAGGTAAGTCACATGCAATAAATGCTTCTAAGCTTAAAAGTTTATTTCTAAGTCTATTGATCTGCCGTGTCAATCCTATCTCATGTATCTTAACATACATGAGATACGCGTAACAGCTCTAAATCGTATTTTTGCGAGTACCTCTATGGACCCACATACCAGGTTTTTAGGGTTCCGTACCTCAAAAGGAAAAAACGGAACCCTTATAGGATCACTTTGTTGTCCGTCTGTCCGTCCGTCTGTCAAGACCCTTTTTCTCAGGAACGCGTGGACGTATGAAGCTGAAATTTATATCAATTACTCAGGTCTACTGTCCCTTGAAGCTGTGAAAAAATCAAACTTCTAAGCCAACGCAATCAAAAGATACAGCCGTTTATGCCGCAAATTTTCGACACTTGCAAGGGAATCAAAACCTACAGGGTGCTTCCCGTGAACTCAGAATCTTGAAATTTGGTACGAAGCAACGTCTTATAGCATAGATAAAGGAATAATTACGAAAACCATAATTTTTTTTTTAATACCTAACTTTGCACCTAATTTATATGGGGCGCTATACATACCAGGTGCAAACTTAACTTAACCACTTAGGGATGGAAAGTGTTTGTACGGAACCCTCGGTGCGCGAGTCCGACTCGCACTTGGCCGGTTTTTTTTAATTTATCTAACCAATTTCCTGTACGGGCCTGTCACACAACTCATGTAACTGTGATTTTGCCATGGTAAATTATGCTTAAATACTGTATCTTAAGTTACATCAAATAGGCGTGACAAGGTTTGTAAACGTCGCGCAAATTCTATATCAGGCGTATCAGGTAACTTAAGATACACGATTTAGCCGCGACTGGATTGCGCGTGATCCTGCTTGTCACTCGTCGCGCGCGCAGTACTTTCTCTACCCGTCTCTTTCTTCCGCTCCCGCTCCGACCTGTATTGGCGACGAATTAGTGTTTAGTTTCGTTTAGCAAGCGATCACGGTCATTACGCGGTGTCACAAAATAATTGTTAAAGCAGTTTTCGTTTAGTTAATTAGTAGTTTGTGCACTTTCTTTTGACGACGTGGTTGACGCATTCCGTAGTGCACCCGCCCACCGAGCCGGAATACTCATGCCTGGGTCATGGTTTTTGCATGTATTTAAGTATATAATTATTTATCTATACAAGTAACTACGTATTAGCCATCGTCTAGCACCCATAACCGGTGATCGGCATGGCCCGTGTAACACCGCGGGTTTAAAATGAAAATAATGATAATCTTGCGATCGATCGTGATTGAAAAATGTATGTGAGTTTAATATAATTAAGTTAAATTTATATTCATTATAATCAAGTTCGTTTTTGACGCCGAAAACCGCGATGGGCCTTATATTGTGCCTTTGGGACCAGATCGATACAGCCACAAACCAAGCAAAGCCCAGGTACTAGACGAGGATACACATAATATTCAAATACATATAATAATAATATAAAGATAGCATCTCCGACCCGGGAACAAACATTCGAACCCATCACACTAACACCCGCCCCGGCCGGGACTCGAACCCAGGACCGCCGCCGGCTCAGCTCGCAGGCGCACCACAAACTGCTCTGGAACTTCCACTTTGTAGCTGGGTTGGGTAGGTAATTTTCCTTGTTTGTTAAAAAAAATAAATGTGACTTTTTTTGATAAATGTATTTTACATTTTTTATCATTTTAATTTGTTTGCACCCATATGAAAAGACTTACAATATGATTATGTTTATTCATTTAATAAGTTTTTTTTTTATTTCGCTTCATTTTAAACATTTGGTTTACGTTAGAAGACGTTTCTAATCTGCTTTATTAAAAATAAGAAATTATTTTTTTGTGTTTTTGATGAAAGTTATCTATTTTCGTTTCTATGTATATTTTCTTTCGTACCTGAATAATTTCAATTAATAATTAATGTTATCGTTCTGAAACAAAATACGTTTATTTAATACGTTTTTTTTTTTATGAATAGCACGAGTTTTTTTTTCTCTTTTAATAAGTACCTACTTAGGTAAAAATATTTCTACTTGCCTGCCCACTTCCTTGTTATGACATTATAATAAAATAATACCATGCAGCCAGCAGCAGCTTTATAAATATAATTCGCATTTCACGCCCTGATATGCCTAAGTCATGTATCTTTAGATACAGATCGTTGCATGACAGGCTTAGTATGGCGAGCCTGTCACGCCTAACTCTGTTAGAGCTCATAAATAAATAAATATACACATATACAAATATTTTCAACACAGAAAATATGCATTAGCCTTTCACTGATATATCAAAATATATATTTTTTAATTATTGCATGATATCGTTGAATTATCAACAATTTACGGAAAAAAACTTTAAACTGCTTTTTCTCAAAACTATGTTTTTTGAGATACATGAGATAGGATTGACACGGCAGTGATGTTTAAATGCATTAACATTAGCCCTTCACAGTTACTGAGATTATTAATAAAAAAGATAAACTATTGTAGAATTTGTTTTGAATGTATTTAAGTTTAGCGTTAATGGCAGTTGCTACTTTATATTTCCCCCTAGCGGTAAATTTGTACCCATCAGATTTGTAGTCAGGAATATCGATAAAACGATCAATATCACATAAATGTACAAACTCATAGCCCTCAAGACGTTTATATAGTTCTATGTTGAGCTTATTAATAAAATGATTGAAATACATTGAATTCTGATCAATACTTAAAGGCACGTTACAGACAATAACGTTAGTATGAGCTAAAATTTTGACACTTTTTTCAATAATATCGACTGTTTTAGTAGGCAAATAAAAATTAGTCACTACCGCCACACATTATAACTACACAATCCTTTTTTGTGAAGACCTTGGTTTTTTCTGTTATATTGCTGAGAACTCGATCTGAAGTCCCGGTGATTATAATATCCGACTCAAAGTTATAGTCTCGACGTCGTATTTGTGAAAGCATAGATATAATTTCAGTTCTGTGGAAGTCGGAGAGGAGTAAGAGTTTGGGTTTCGCATCAGCAGTGGTCTGTTGTGGAGTACAAAAAACATCGCTTACGCTATGTGCAGCAGTTTGATTACTTCCCTTTACTGTAATGTTTGGTTCTATGCTGATTATACTAGATTTTTCTTCAGATTTCAATATGTTATTTATGTTTTCTTGTAGTGCATTTACTTTCTTGTGCAGCGTTTTAATTGAGCATGCCTGGTTTACCTGCGCTTTGAATTTGTTGTTTAAGTTATTGTATTCTGTAAGTAACTTACTCAGTCTCTGTGTTAATTTTTTAACTTTTTTCTTATAAAGTGTGATTTCGTTTTTTAACTCTAAGTATGGCTTAGAGTTCTCTTTGATTTCCGTCATGTCAGTTCCATTTGATGTTATCAGATCGCAGAGTTGTTTATTTTCACCTTCTAGTTCTTCTATTCTTAATGCTAAATTAAAATTTTCTTTTTCACTCCTTTCTATTTTACTTTTAAGAGGTGTTAAAATTTCCGTGTCGTTCTCAAGGCTACCAATAATACTGTTATTTATATTTTTAGCAATAGTATCTTCTAACTTCAGGCAGTATTGCTCTTTTTCATGGAGTAATTGTTTCAGTAATTTATTTTCGTTTAAAATCTCTTCCGATTGAACTATTTTAATACTGCTATTATTTTTTTTAATTTCGTCCTTCAGTTTAGCGTTCTCTTTTCTGAGGTTATGGATTAATTTGTCGCTTTCGGAAATTTTTTGAAGTGCTTTTAAGTGCTTGCTTTGACCTTCATCATCGCTGTGCGGTGCATTATTATTGTCTAGATTCTTTTTCCTGGGCCTTAGTAGCGGTTGAGTGGCGGCAATTTTATTTTGGTCCATATTTATGAAGCTTTAGTAGCAGTTAGCAAAAGTGCATCAATGTACGCTAAAACAGCAATGTAAAGCATCCAATTCCGAAGCTGGCGATCAGCCGGCCGGTCGGGTCAGCGATAACCGACGATGACTCATGCGTTAGCGCAGCGCGCGTTGCATTGCACTTAGACGACCGTTGAATAAATTTTTTAAAACTATTATTCTAATTACTCACAGATTATGGTCGTATTGTTATGAGCCATATGTCGAAATGTAGCACGTATAATAAGCTATAGAATGGTATGCGTCACTTTAGGTATTCACTATTTTTTACATTGTTTTGGAATAAAAGTGTTGGAGAAGACTTATAACACTGTTGTTAGCGCGGTAGCGACGGATCGGAGCAATGTTTACGAACCGGGAGTGTTACGAAATGGTGCGGGTATTCGTGGTTTTTGTGGGGCGAAATAAAGCGAAGGGTGTATGTGGAAAAAGCCCACAGCCTCGAACAATTAAAGTCAACCGAGCTTTTGACGAAGTGAAAAATAACGTTGTAGTGTTAAATAAATTAAAAAACAATGTACAAAAACGTGCAAGACTGTTTAGAGCAACACGGTTTGCATTTTGATCATTTGCTGAACAAGTAAAAGTGTAAACCTAATTTGATTACATGTGTAGGTGTACCTACTACCTATTAAGTTAAATGAGACTGCAATAAGTACATTTTGATTTCACAGTGATAAGGTAATTAAGTTGATTGAGACTGTTATGGTAAGAACTTTTTGATTGAACTAATTATTGTACGTAAGTTGATTCAAATTTTTAAATACGCCTAAATGCATAGAAGTTTCATAACTGCAATCTTTAGAAATTACAGTCTAATAGCAAAATTTCATTTTGACGGTCCTAAGCCCGTGAAAGTATGAAGGAAAATTTGCAACTTGTGTTTTTTTTACTAGTTTTCGTCAAAAATTGTTTTTTCGGCTCGTAAATTTATTACGTGGGGGCGGGGCGAGCGTTATTGCCGCTTTCCGCAGAGCGCGCTGACGCGGTGTCCACGAACGCATGGTTTTTTAGGATATCTTTCAGCTGTTTTATTTCAATATTTTAGTACTGAAAGATGCTGAAAGAAAATAACACGTATGTTTTATTTTTTGCCAAGAATCTACTGTCAAAATTTGAACGGTCAATATAATTGACCCATTGCCGCTCCAGGGTGTACGGCGTCTAGTTTCCCTGCCTCGATCTCCATGCTGCTCCTCCATGCTGTCTCCCTGCTGATGGTTGAGTCGGCGCCCTGCTACGCCAAGAGCACGGCTGTTGGCAGTTTCTTGCATATCGCCCAAAACGTTGATGGTAGATGAGTAGTATAATAATGGGAATTTCAAACCACCATTCATTGTCAAAATTACCAACCCAGGTCATCTTCACTGCTACACTTCGTTCCGCTTCGCTTCACTACGTTTCGCGACGTTCCGAACCGACCTGGGTTGTTAATTTTGTCAATGAATGGTGGTCTGAACTTCCCATCTATATTTTCTCCGTTTATGAATGCGTTCAACGGAAACCTGTTTTGGGAAATCCCGTTGGTCCATCGCGTTGCGGAAATTTGCGTTAGCGTTCTCGTTCCATTCGCGCGTTCCGATCCGACCTGGGTCGTTAATTTTATTTTATTTATTTATTTATTTATTGAAAAACAGGTTACATAACATTACAGTTTACACCAATGCGTCATGAACCGAACAATGTTTATTTTGACGGCAAAACGGCGTGGCCCCGTTGTTCCGACATCTCGGGTGTTGGATTTGGTAGGTTGCCCCGGAACCGACGAAACACGACACCTTTCGGCCAGAAATTTTGTCAATGAATGGTGGTCTGACTGCGTTAACGCTCTCACTGCTGTCTAACTTGTTTTGCAGTCGGTCTCGATCAAAGGAAATGATGATAAAAAACAGCAAAAGACCTACGGGTGCCAGGTTTTATTTCTAATAATTTTTTCCACATCCTGGCACCCGTATGCGTCTAAAGTGAGCAAACAAGATGTTCCGAGCTGGCCAGACCCGTGTATTCAACTTGTCGACCAATGTCCCATCATTCCAACTATTTTTCCAGAATGGCCAGTTCTGTACTAGACAGTCGGTTTGACTAGACTAAAAGGTCATTTTCAACATTCGATATTCAAACATTCGATATTCAACATTCGATATTCATATTCAATTTTCGCAGCATTCGATATTTCATGCTCATCAAAGTCGCAGAGCGGGCCCAACCCTTTGACATGATGAGGGGGTACTACCAACCACTGTAGTGTGCGTCATACCGGAGTTCGCAATTTATGCTACTAACCGGCAATACGTCGCCACGTGTGTATCATATACTGGGAGGTCGCAATTTAAGCTACTCTTCACCAGTACACGCTACCGCGTTACCAAAGCCACCATCGCAAAGCCGGGCCCAAGCTCTTAGATGATGAAGTGGTAGGAGTCGTTGTGAACTAGTGGTTGTTATAGCCACAACTTCTCCGACCACTCTATCACAATAAAATGTATTTATATGAAGCGAACTAAAAACTTCGCAAGCGCGATGTAGCCTTAGGTATTTTATTGGCTAATGCGAATGACGTGCTCATACGTCATCTGTGAACCAACTATTCACAAAAACACGACAAGTCTAAAATCGGCAATTACCAAATACGAACTTATGATTAATAACATAAGATGCATTAGCACTCGCGTGCTAATGATGATTTCAAGAAATCCCGGTTCTAGCACCCGAATGCGGGTGGTAATGTTAGGAAACCACGTTAGCGTTCTCATGCTGCGTAGGTGTTAAGAAATCACGTCGTCAGCAGTCGCGTGCTGTTGGTAATTGGTAACGTTAAGAGCTCACTGTCGACACAAACGACAAATGGCCTCGAGCACGACGGTGACGTTGAAGACATCGTCACGGGCGGCAAACCTGCTGTGAGTCGCCGTCGGTGATGCTATTGTTGCTCTCCATGATGAACAGGGCAACGACAAAAGGGTAAAGAAAACAACAGTGGTAAGGTAACATATTAATTACTACCAGGACATAAAATCTAGGTACCCATTTTAATTTAATTACCGATGTGTTTACGTGTTGCGACATTTCGTTTTGAAAACAAGATTGTAAGACTTTAAGTTACAGTAAGAAAAGTGTTATAAGACAGACTTTAAAATGCCAAGCTGTGCGATGCAATGCAATATAAATTCCGGTGCAAATGAATACAAGTCATCGTGGAATTAGTGACGAGCAGTTGAACTAGTCTGTTTTGATGTATAATATAAACTTGATAAGTATGTATATTAGATATTTGAATCAACGGTTGTAAGTTGCGAGACTATATCTTAGTCTAAGTTGAGGACTTGAGAGCCGGGTACTCACTCGAGGCCAATGGAGATAAGGTGCTGCCCGATGACGCGCACAATTTCCTTTTTTTTTTTTTTTTTTTTTCCATGATTGCTTGCGGGTCCGAAGGACCCTTTGCACTGCTGGTGCCAGACGTGCTACTCCGCTTGGAGAAGCACCGGAGTTTGACTAACCTAACTTATCTAAACTAAAACTAACTAATCTACTAGATCTCTGGAGAGATCTCTGGCTTAAGAGTGGTTAATACTACTGAGATAAAACCATGGAAATTTAGCAATTAACTAGAAACTTTGTTTAATTGTGTGTAATACACACAATTTCCTGATCCCTTCGGCTCATAATGGGACGGCTGGGTCCCGGCGCGGGCGGGGCGCCGTCGCGAGCGCAACCGTTGTTGGAGGGCGGCGACATCGTACGGGCCCGCTTACGCGACCTGTCGCTCATTGTTCCTGAAATGAGCACTAAAAAAATTATTTAAAAAAAATATGTTATAGAATTTGTTTAGGTAGGTACAAATGTTGTGTTGTGTAATGTTTGTGTCTAATGTTGAAGTGGTGTCATGTTAGACATCAAGATGACGTTTTACGTTCCGTTGACGGTAAAGGTTGTGTTAAACTGAAACTTCACTGTGTTTCTTTAAGGTTTATTATTCTTTAATCACACTTGTTATTGGTTACATTTTGTAATTGAGAACCCATAAAATCTCAAAATACTTAAACATTTTTAGGGAAACAACCGTTAGCTAGTTTGCGTAGCTAACAGTGCCATCTATCATGTCATTGGAATACTATAATTTCATAAGTAAAATAACAGTTAAAATGAGTACTACTAACTCCATCTAGAACAAATCTCAATATTAAAGTTTAGTAAAAACCCGTACCTCCGGAGACATCTATTTTTACAGTAATAAACTAAATATAAACTTAAACAACAATTATGCTCGTAACATGGTGAAAATAAATAACAACTTAAAATTAGAGGTTTAACATTCCGCCCACCAAGGACAAATAGTTTTTGTCCTTCGGTACACCGCCCACCATGAAAAGTGTATATAATTCTCTAAATAAATAAGAAAAGGCATTAAAACAAGAAACTCACCACTTCATTTAACATAGAGATAAATAAAAATATCAATTCAACGCGCAAATATCATAACTCAAAGTTATTCAGTAACTGGGAGAACACTTAACTTACATGTGGGTCTTTTGATAGAACTATCCTTTACCTTTAACGTGACTACCCGTGTAATTCCGTCTTGACCGGGGTGTTTTTCTATAACTCTACCAAGTAACCACCGACTTGGCGGCAAATCATTGTGTAAGTTGCCACCTACGCAAAGAGTTTATATTTTTATCTATATACTCATGGTCTGGTACGGTTACTAGTGGCTCTCCAACTAAGAAATGCCCTGGAGTCAAAATGTCTATATTATTGGGATCCGAGTTTAGTCTAGATAACGGTCTTGAGTTAAGGCATGCTTCAATCTGCGTTAATACTGTCGACATTTCTTCAAAAGTTAATGTACTATTACCGATAACCCTCTTCAAATGGTATTTGACAGATTTTACACCAGCCTCCCATATACCTCCAAAATTAGGTGCATGTGGCGGTATAAAATGCCAAGTAGTACCATTATTAGCCAACTCGTTTGCAATCTCCTTGAGGATTTTAGATTTTTCAGCTCCAAACAATATATTTAACTCCTTAGCAGCACCAACAAAGTTGGTACCGTTATCTGACCACATTTCTTGACAATGTCCTCTACGTGATACCTTTGTGATTTTCAAAAAAATACCCAATAATAAACAATGACCTGATTAAATTAACGCATTCACTGCCACCAACGGACAAAATAGTATACATTTACCGTCATACAAGTTTGTTCCTAGGCCATCCTCCTGGCAGTGAATGTTTAAACTGGCATTTGCCATTTCAGAATTGACAATATCTGATTAATGATTTTTCAATGATTCATAACAGTATATGGCCACAGGGCTATAGGGATACCTTTTATAATGAATGGCTTTAAAATAACTTTTTAATGCAATGGCATAACTACCTTATAGTGAAAGTGTAGTTATAATGAACGGCTGAAATAGCTACATAATCGAGGACCCCAGTGCAAACAAGAAGATTAAGGCTCAAAGTCTGCTCAAGCCTTGCAGAGAAGGCCCAAAGGCCTCTATGAGCTTGGGGTCCCTAAGCAAGGCACCACCTAGTCTTCTGCTAGCT
Source organism: Apotomis capreana (assembly GCA_947623375.1). Classification (NCBI taxonomy): domain Eukaryota; kingdom Metazoa; phylum Arthropoda; class Insecta; order Lepidoptera; family Tortricidae; genus Apotomis; species Apotomis capreana. Next base: position 12,345,843 of record OX392518.1, read on the forward strand.
AGACCACTGTTTCAATAATTCTTTTGCTTCTAGGAAAATTACCCACTGAGCCTGAAATTTGGGCGGCAACGGGCAACAACCAATGAAAAGATTGTACTTGCCAGCATGTTCTACCCCCTGTTTGCGCTGGCCAGCCAGCTCAGCCCGGTGCCCAAGTGCTCGGGGATTGAGTCTCTCACTGCAGACACATTCAAGCTCTCCTGCTTCCAAACTCTCACTGGTGAGCAATACTATGGTTTTGTTGCATAAATTCAAACCAATGTTTGTTAAATATTTCCACTCTTTGTGGTTGACAGCGCACATCAAAACACTTTAACAGCAAAGGGCAAGTCTGCAAAACCTTATCAGCATCATCATCATCAACTTTTTTAAGAATATTCCCTTATCCTGGCAGGCATCTCTCATTCAGTGCAGTATCTTTCTCACATCTATCATGTATTTTTTACATAACAATAGGTACTGTAATATCTACATACACTTATGGGGTGTCTTACGACACTTGCGGAAAAACAATTGGGTCTCTGTAATTACAACTTTTCATGGCAACTTGTGAATTGTAATGATGAAAAATAATACTTATCTGGTTCAAATCCATTTTTGGGGTGTGTTGTGAAACACCCCAGATTACAGTACCAAAACTATTAACAACAAATATACTTTTTAATAGTTCAGTATTTTCTGTTTTTCAAGTAGCTATTCAATTGAAAAACAGAAAATGTTTGTCATATATCAATCATTCATTTCAGTCATTTTGACGACGCAGTTGGCTCGGTTTGTAGAGCCCTACCTACTGAGCTGGCGGTCCCGGGTTCGAATCCCGGCCAGGGCAAATATTTGTGTGATGAACTCGAATATTTGTGCTTGGGTTTGGGTCATGGTTGTTGTATGTATTTAAGTATATATTTATCTACTATGTATATCGTCGTCTAGTACCCATAACACAAGCGTGCTTGAGCTTAATTTGGGACTAGATCGATTTGTGTGAGGTTGTCTGATATTTATTTATTAATTCACTTTCTCCATACATAATCATACTGAAAACTTGTAATTTTAATACACGGTGTACACTCGCGTGAAATTGACAGAAACAGTCCGACATGTTTCGAACTCGTATGCAGTTCTTCACCAGGGGCCGCTATCCGTAGTCGCGCGGTTACCGAATTACCGCTCCATGCCAGTTCGAAACATTTCGAGTCGTACCCAACAATTGTATGTGAGTGAAAACCACATTAAAATTAGTCAGATCCTCCAAAGTATGCGGGGTATGTAGGGCTTGCAATATCGGATGGTTTTCCAATTCCGGAATTGACATCGAGATTGGAACTCAATTCCGGAATTCCGGAACTGGTTCCGGAATTGACTAAACATACAAAAATACAAAAAACGAGTATTTTTTTTACTATTGAAGGCGGAAATCGATGTACTATTGATGATTAGAGGTTTTCTATTGTCAAGAGATTACCCCTAAATAGTCTATGAAATGTCTGGATATCTTATCTTACATGATAACCATTTTTCAAAGTATTCGCAGGACGGCGGGACCAATAATATATGTAGACGGTTGTATTGCGTTATTCTCCATCGGTGTCGGGGTAAAGGTACAATTCATTTAATACACAAATGCCTTATATTTATGTCTGTTTCTTTGTTCTCATTCCTACTAAAGCTTGCTTAGCAATGTCTTAGTCCATCTCTTGGTGATCTGCACAGTACCACACAAGTCGCTTGTTATCAGTCATCCCACTGTCAAAAATACGTATTTTGAGCTTCCGTGGAGTCAACGGGAATCTAAACGGACCTCCTCATTCAATGAATTCTTAGATCAAAGTTTTTCCTTCAGTTGTTTTGATTCAGTTTTTCAGCTTTCTTATTCTGTCTTTGGTTGAAAGATTTATTGACCTGATTGTATAATTACTTGAGATACCCTATGACATTGTGTCATGTATGACTTTTTTATTATACCTTGATATTTCATACCCCGCTGATCACTATCGTAAGTTTTTACCGAGCACATAACTATCTTGAAAATGTTGTGACTCCCAATTCCTTACATTCCTATCATTAACAACAATAAAAAATATTAAAGTTGGAATTCGGGCTTCTGTATAGCACTATAAAATGAATTGTTTTTGAATGGGTTATCTCGAAGTTTAAAGCACTGATCTCAAATACAGATTCACTGGAAAATTCATCAACATTTACCTCTTTAAACCTGTCGGCATAATCATCCCTAATAAAAATTATTGTGCCACCGCCTTTTGTGAATGCACGAGATGATTGAGTCGCTGTAATATACCCAGGTAATGAAATAGTTTTGTATTCATCTGGCTCAAGCCACGATTCAGTTATAAATATGATGATAGGTTTCTGAGGTAAGTCACATGCAATAAATGCTTCTAAGCTTAAAAGTTTATTTCTAAGTCTATTGATCTGCCGTGTCAATCCTATCTCATGTATCTTAACATACATGAGATACGCGTAACAGCTCTAAATCGTATTTTTGCGAGTACCTCTATGGACCCACATACCAGGTTTTTAGGGTTCCGTACCTCAAAAGGAAAAAACGGAACCCTTATAGGATCACTTTGTTGTCCGTCTGTCCGTCCGTCTGTCAAGACCCTTTTTCTCAGGAACGCGTGGACGTATGAAGCTGAAATTTATATCAATTACTCAGGTCTACTGTCCCTTGAAGCTGTGAAAAAATCAAACTTCTAAGCCAACGCAATCAAAAGATACAGCCGTTTATGCCGCAAATTTTCGACACTTGCAAGGGAATCAAAACCTACAGGGTGCTTCCCGTGAACTCAGAATCTTGAAATTTGGTACGAAGCAACGTCTTATAGCATAGATAAAGGAATAATTACGAAAACCATAATTTTTTTTTTAATACCTAACTTTGCACCTAATTTATATGGGGCGCTATACATACCAGGTGCAAACTTAACTTAACCACTTAGGGATGGAAAGTGTTTGTACGGAACCCTCGGTGCGCGAGTCCGACTCGCACTTGGCCGGTTTTTTTTAATTTATCTAACCAATTTCCTGTACGGGCCTGTCACACAACTCATGTAACTGTGATTTTGCCATGGTAAATTATGCTTAAATACTGTATCTTAAGTTACATCAAATAGGCGTGACAAGGTTTGTAAACGTCGCGCAAATTCTATATCAGGCGTATCAGGTAACTTAAGATACACGATTTAGCCGCGACTGGATTGCGCGTGATCCTGCTTGTCACTCGTCGCGCGCGCAGTACTTTCTCTACCCGTCTCTTTCTTCCGCTCCCGCTCCGACCTGTATTGGCGACGAATTAGTGTTTAGTTTCGTTTAGCAAGCGATCACGGTCATTACGCGGTGTCACAAAATAATTGTTAAAGCAGTTTTCGTTTAGTTAATTAGTAGTTTGTGCACTTTCTTTTGACGACGTGGTTGACGCATTCCGTAGTGCACCCGCCCACCGAGCCGGAATACTCATGCCTGGGTCATGGTTTTTGCATGTATTTAAGTATATAATTATTTATCTATACAAGTAACTACGTATTAGCCATCGTCTAGCACCCATAACCGGTGATCGGCATGGCCCGTGTAACACCGCGGGTTTAAAATGAAAATAATGATAATCTTGCGATCGATCGTGATTGAAAAATGTATGTGAGTTTAATATAATTAAGTTAAATTTATATTCATTATAATCAAGTTCGTTTTTGACGCCGAAAACCGCGATGGGCCTTATATTGTGCCTTTGGGACCAGATCGATACAGCCACAAACCAAGCAAAGCCCAGGTACTAGACGAGGATACACATAATATTCAAATACATATAATAATAATATAAAGATAGCATCTCCGACCCGGGAACAAACATTCGAACCCATCACACTAACACCCGCCCCGGCCGGGACTCGAACCCAGGACCGCCGCCGGCTCAGCTCGCAGGCGCACCACAAACTGCTCTGGAACTTCCACTTTGTAGCTGGGTTGGGTAGGTAATTTTCCTTGTTTGTTAAAAAAAATAAATGTGACTTTTTTTGATAAATGTATTTTACATTTTTTATCATTTTAATTTGTTTGCACCCATATGAAAAGACTTACAATATGATTATGTTTATTCATTTAATAAGTTTTTTTTTTATTTCGCTTCATTTTAAACATTTGGTTTACGTTAGAAGACGTTTCTAATCTGCTTTATTAAAAATAAGAAATTATTTTTTTGTGTTTTTGATGAAAGTTATCTATTTTCGTTTCTATGTATATTTTCTTTCGTACCTGAATAATTTCAATTAATAATTAATGTTATCGTTCTGAAACAAAATACGTTTATTTAATACGTTTTTTTTTTATGAATAGCACGAGTTTTTTTTTCTCTTTTAACCCTTCGTCTGTGAGATTAAAAAAAATCTTGCGTTCAAACCTCATTTGTGCTGCAATGAGTAAAAAAATATGTCCGTAAAAAAATGAAAAAAGACGGCCTTAATATGTGGTCAGGATCCTATACCAACACAGACGAAGGGTTAATAAGTACCTACTTAGGTAAAAATATTTCTACTTGCCTGCCCACTTCCTTGTTATGACATTATAATAAAATAATACCATGCAGCCAGCAGCAGCTTTATAAATATAATTCGCATTTCACGCCCTGATATGCCTAAGTCATGTATCTTTAGATACAGATCGTTGCATGACAGGCTTAGTATGGCGAGCCTGTCACGCCTAACTCTGTTAGAGCTCATAAATAAATAAATATACACATATACAAATATTTTCAACACAGAAAATATGCATTAGCCTTTCACTGATATATCAAAATATATATTTTTTAATTATTGCATGATATCGTTGAATTATCAACAATTTACGGAAAAAAACTTTAAACTGCTTTTTCTCAAAACTATGTTTTTTGAGATACATGAGATAGGATTGACACGGCAGTGATGTTTAAATGCATTAACATTAGCCCTTCACAGTTACTGAGATTATTAATAAAAAAGATAAACTATTGTAGAATTTGTTTTGAATGTATTTAAGTTTAGCGTTAATGGCAGTTGCTACTTTATATTTCCCCCTAGCGGTAAATTTGTACCCATCAGATTTGTAGTCAGGAATATCGATAAAACGATCAATATCACATAAATGTACAAACTCATAGCCCTCAAGACGTTTATATAGTTCTATGTTGAGCTTATTAATAAAATGATTGAAATACATTGAATTCTGATCAATACTTAAAGGCACGTTACAGACAATAACGTTAGTATGAGCTAAAATTTTGACACTTTTTTCAATAATATCGACTGTTTTAGTAGGCAAATAAAAATTAGTCACTACCGCCACACATTATAACTACACAATCCTTTTTTGTGAAGACCTTGGTTTTTTCTGTTATATTGCTGAGAACTCGATCTGAAGTCCCGGTGATTATAATATCCGACTCAAAGTTATAGTCTCGACGTCGTATTTGTGAAAGCATAGATATAATTTCAGTTCCGTGGAAGTCGGAGAGGAGTAAGAGTTTGGGTTTCGCATCAGCAGTGGTCTGTTGTGGAGTACAAAAAACATCGCTTACGCTATGTGCAGCAGTTTGATTACTTCCCTTTACTGTAATGTTTGGTTCTATGCTGATTATACTAGATTTTTCTTCAGATTTCAATATGTTATTTATGTTTTCTTGTAGTGCATTTACTTTCTTGTGCAGCGTTTTAATTGAGCATGCCTGGTTTACCTGCGCTTTGAATTTGTTGTTTAAGTTATTGTATTCTGTAAGTAACTTACTCAGTCTCTGTGTTAATTTTTTAACTTTTTTCTTATAAAGTGTGATTTCGTTTTTTAACTCTAAGTATGGCTTAGAGTTCTCTTTGATTTCCGTCATGTCAGTTCCATTTGATGTTATCAGATCGCAGAGTTGTTTATTTTCACCTTCTAGTTCTTCTATTCTTAATGCTAAATTAAAATTTTCTTTTTCACTCCTTTCTATTTTACTTTTAAGAGGTGTTAAAATTTCCGTGTCGTTCTCAAGGCTACCAATAATACTGTTATTTATATTTTTAGCAATAGTATCTTCTAACTTCAGGCAGTATTGCTCTTTTTCATGGAGTAATTGTTTCAGTAATTTATTTTCGTTTAAAATCTCTTCCGATTGAACTATTTTAATACTGCTATTATTTTTTTTAATTTCGTCCTTCAGTTTAGCGTTCTCTTTTCTGAGGTTATGGATTAATTTGTCGCTTTCGGAAATTTTTTGAAGTGCTTTTAAGTGCTTGCTTTGACCTTCATCATCGCTGTGCGGTGCATTATTATTGTCTAGATTCTTTTTCCTGGGCCTTAGTAGCGGTTGAGTGGCGGCAATTTTATTTTGGTCCCTATTTATGAAGCTTTAGTAGCAGTTAGCAAAAGTGCATCAATGTACGCTAAAACAGCAATGTAAAGCATCCAATTCCGAAGCTGGCGATCAGCCGGCCGGTCGGGTCAGCGATAACCGACGATGACTCATGCGTTAGCGCAGCGCGCGTTGCATTGCACTTAGACGACCGTTGAATAAATTTTTTAAAACTATTATTCTAATTACTCACAGATTATGGTCGTATTGTTATGAGCCATATGTCGAAATGTAGCACGTATAATAAGCTATAGAATGGTATGCGTCACTTTAGGTATTCACTATTTTTTACATTGTTTTGGAATAAAAGTGTTGGAGAAGACTTATAACACTGTTGTTAGCGCGGTAGCGACGGATCGGAGCAATGTTTACGAACCGGGAGTGTTACGAAATGGTGCGGGTATTCGTGGTTTTTGTGGGGCGAAATAAAGCGAAGGGTGTATGTGGAAAAAGCCCACAGCCTCGAACAATTAAAGTCAACCGAGCTTTTGACGAAGTGAAAAATAACGTTGTAGTGTTAAATAAATTAAAAAACAATGTACAAAAACGTGCAAGACTGTTTAGAGCAACACGGTTTGCATTTTGATCATTTGCTGAACAAGTAAAAGTGTAAACCTAATTTGATTACATGTGTAGGTGTACCTACTACCTATTAAGTTAAATGAGACTGCAATAAGTACATTTTGATTTCACAGTGATAAGGTAATTAAGTTGATTGAGACTGTTATGGTAAGAACTTTTTGATTGAACTAATTATTGTACGTAAGTTGATTCAAATTTTTAAATACGCCTAAATGCATAGAAGTTTCATAACTGCAATCTTTAGAAATTACAGTCTAATAGCAAAATTTCATTTTGACGGTCCTAAGCCCGTGAAAGTATGAAGGAAAATTTGCAACTTGTGTTTTTTTTACTAGTTTTCGTCAAAAATTGTTTTTTCGGCTCGTAAATTTATTACGTGGGGGCGGGGCGAGCGTTATTGCCGCTTTCCGCAGAGCGCGCTGACGCGGTGTCCACGAACGCATGGTTTTTTAGGATATCTTTCAGCTGTTTTATTTCAATATTTTAGTACTGAAAGATGCTGAAAGAAAATAACACGTATGTTTTATTTTTTGCCAAGAATCTACTGTCAAAATTTGAACGGTCAATATAATTGACCCATTGCCGCTCCAGGGTGTACGGCGTCTAGTTTCCCTGCCTCGATCTCCATGCTGCTCCTCCATGCTGTCTCCCTGCTGATGGTTGAGTCGGCGCCCTGCTACGCCAAGAGCACGGCTGTTGGCAGTTTCTTGCATATCGCCCAAAACGTTGATGGTAGATGAGTAGTATAATAATGGGAATTTCAAACCACCATTCATTGTCAAAATTACCAACCCAGGTCATCTTCACTGCTACACTTCGTTCCGCTTCGCTTCACTACGTTTCGCGACGTTCCGAACCGACCTGGGTTGTTAATTTTGTCAATGAATCGTGGTCTGAACTTCCCATCTATATTTTCTCCGTTTATGAATGCGTTCAACGGAAACCTGTTTTGGGAAATCCCGTTGGTCCATCGCGTTGCGGAAATTTGCGTTAGCGTTCTCGTTCCATTCGCGCGTTCCGATCCGACCTGGGTCGTTAATTTTGTCAATGAATGGTGGTCTGAATGCGTTAACGCTCTCACTGCTGTCTAACTTGTTTTGCAGTCGGTCTCGATCAAAGGAAATGAGAAAAAAAAAAACAGCAAAAGACCTACGGGTGCCAGGTTTTATTTCTAATAATTTTTTCCACATCCTGGCACCCGTATGCGTCTAAAGTGAGCAAACAAGATGTTCCGAGCTGGCCAGACCCGTGTATTCAACTTGTCGACCAATGTCCCATCATTCCAACTATTTTTCCAGAATGGCCAGTTCTGTACTAGACAGTCGGTTTGACTAGACTAAAAGGTCATTTTCAACATTCGATATTCAAACATTCGATATTCAACATTCGATATTCATATTCAATTTTCGCAGCATTCGATATTTCATGCTCATCAAAGTCGCAGAGCGGGCCCAACCCTTTGACATGATGAGGGGGTACTACCAACCACTGTAGTGTGCGTCATACCGGAGTTCGCAATTTATGCTACTAACCGGCAATACGTCGCCACGTGTGTATCATATACTGGGAGGTCGCAATTTAAGCTACTCTTCACCAGTACACGCTACCGCGTTACCAAAGCCACCATCGCAAAGCCGGGCCCAAGCTCTTAGATGATGAAGTGGTAGGAGTCGTTGTGAACTAGTGGTTGTTATAGCCACAACTTCTCCGACCACTCTATCACAATAAAATGTATTTATATGAAGCGAACTAAAAACTTCGCAAGCGCGATGTAGCCTTAGGTATTTTATTGGCTAATGCGAATGACGTGCTCATACGTCATCTGTGAACCAACTATTCACAAAAACACGACAAGTCTAAAATCGGCAATTACCAAATACGAACTTATAATTAATAACATAAGATGCATTAGCACTCGCGTGCTAATGATGATTTCAAGAAATCCCGGTTCTAGCACCCGAATGCGGGTGGTAATGTTAGGAAACCACGTTAGCGTTCTCATGCTGCGTAGGTGTTAAGAAATCACGTCGTCAGCAGTCGCGTGCTGTTGGTAATTGGTAACGTTAAGAGCTCACTGTCGACACAAACGACAAATGGCCTCGAGCACGACGGTGACGTTGAAGACATCGTCACGGGCGGCAAACCTGCTGTGAGTCGCCGTCGGTGATGCTATTGTTGCTCTCCATGATGAACAGGGCAACGACAAAAGGGTAAAGAAAACAACAGTGGTAAGGTAACATATTAATTACTACCAGGACATAAAATCTAGGTACCCATTTTAATTTAATTACCGATGTGTTTACGTGTTGCGACATTTCGTTTTGAAAACAAGATTGTAAGACTTTAAGTTACAGTAAGAAAAGTGTTATAAGACAGACTTTAAAATGCCAAGCTGTGCGATGCAATGCAATATAAATTCCGGTGCAAATGAATACAAGTCATCGTGGAATTAGTGACGAGCAGTTGAACTAGTCTGTTTTGATGTATAATATAAACTTGATAAGTATGTATATTAGATATTTGAATCAACGGTTGTAAGTTGCGAGACTATATCTTAGTCTAAGTTGAGGACTTGAGAGCCGGGTACTCACTCGAGGCCAATGGAGATAAGGTGCTGCCCGATGACGCGCACAATTTCCTGATCCCTTCGGCTCATAATGGGACGGCTGGGTCCCGGCGCGGGCGGGGCGCCGTCGCGAGCGCAACCGTTGTTGGAGGGCGGCGACATCGTACGGGCCCGCTTACGCGACCTGTCGCTCATTGTTCCTGAAATGAGCACTAAAAAAATTATTTAAAAAAAATATGTTATAGAATTTGTTTAGGTAGGTACAAATGTTGTGTTGTGTAATGTTTGTGTCTAATGTTGAAGTGGTGTCATGTTAGACATCAAGATGACGTTTTACGTTCCGTTGACGGTAAAGGTTGTGTTAAACTGAAACTTCACTGTGTTTCTTTAAGGTTTATTATTCTTTAATCACACTTGTTATTGGTTACATTTTGTAATTGACAACCCATAAAATCTCAAAATACTTAAACATTTTTAGGGAAACAACCGTTAGCTAGTTTGCGTAGCTAACAGTGCCATCTATCATGTCATTGGAATACTATAATTTCATAAGTAAAATAACAGTTAAAATGAGTACTACTAACTCCATCTAGAACAAATCTCAATATTAAAGTTTAGTAAAAACCCGTACCTCCGGAGACATCTATTTTTACAGTAATAAACTAAATATAAACTTAAACAACAATTATGCTCGTAACATGGTGAAAATAAATAACAACTTAAAATTAGAGGTTTAACATTCCGCCCACCAAGGACAAATAGTTTTTGTCCTTCGGTACACCGCCCACCATGAAAAGTGTATATAATTCTCTAAATAAATAAGAAAAGGCATTAAAACAAGAAACTCACCACTTCATTTAACATAGAGATAAATAAAAATATCAATTCAACGCGCAAATATCATAACTCAAAGTTATTCAGTAACTGGGAGAACACTTAACTTACATGTGGGTCTTTTGATAGAACTATCCTTTACCTTTAACGTGACTACCCGTGTAATTCCGTCTTGACCGGGGTGTTTTTCTATAACTCTACCAAGTAACCACCGACTTGGCGGCAAATCATCCTCCTTTACCAGAACGATATCGCCAACTGATGGTTCCGGATTGCGTTTAGTCCATTTATATCTTTGTAAAAAATTATTCAAGTATTCTTGAGACCACTTCTTCCAAAATTCTTGTACCATTCTTTGTGTAAGTTGCCACCTACGCAAAGAGTTTATATTTTTATCTATATACTCATGGTCTGGTACGGTTACTAGTGGCTCTCCAACTAAGAAATGCCCTGGAGTCAAAATGTCTATATTATTGGGATCCGAGTTTAGTCTAGATAACGGTCTTGAGTTAAGGCATGCTTCAATCTGCGTTAATACTGTCGACATTTCTTCAAAAGTTAATGTACTATTACCGATAACCCTCTTCAAATGGTATTTGACAGATTTTACACCAGCCTCCCATATACCTCCAAAATTAGGTGCATGTGGCGGTATAAAATGCCAAGTAGTACCATTATTAGCCAACTCGTTTGCAATCTCCTTGAGGATTTTAGATTTTTCAGCTCCAAACAATATATTTAACTCCTTAGCAGCACCAACAAAGTTGGTACCGTTATCTGACCACATTTCTTGACAATGTCCTCTACGTGATACCTTTGTGATTTTCAAAAAAATACCCAATAATAAACAATGACCTGATTAAATTAACGCATTCACTGCCACCAACGGACAAAATAATATACATTTACCGTCATACAAGTTTGTTCCTAGGCCATCCTCCTGGCAGTGAATGTTTAAACTGGCATTTGCCATTTCAGAATTGACAATATCTGATTAATGATTTTTCAATGATTCATAACAGTATATGGCCACAGGGCTATAGGGATACCTTTTATAATGAATGGCTTTAAAATAACTTTTTAATGCAATGGCATAACTACCTTATAGTGAAAGTGTAGTTATAATGAACGGCTGAAATAGCTACATAATCGAGGACCCCAGTGCAAACAAGAAGATTAAGGCTCAAAGTCTGCTCAAGCCTTGCAGAGAAGGCCCAAAGGCCTCTATGAGCTTGGGGTCCCTAAGCAAGGCACCACCTAGTCTTCTGCTAGCTAGACCACTGTTTCAATAATTCTTGTGCTTCTAGGAAAATTACCCACTGAGCCTGAAATTTGGGCGGCAACGGGCAACAACCAATGAAAAGATTGTACTTGCCAGCATGTTCTACCCCCTGTTTGCGCTGGCCAGCCAGCTCAGCCCGGTGCCCAAGTGCTCGGGGATTGAGTCTCTCACTGCAGACACATTCAAGCTCTCCTGCTTCCAAACTCTCACTGGTGAGCAATACTATGGTTTTGTTGCATAAATTCAAACCAATGTTTGTTAAATATTTCCACTCTTTGTGGTTGACAGCGCACATCAAAACACTTTAACAGCAAAGGGCAAGTCTGCAAAACCTTATCAGCATCATCATCATCAACTTTTTTAAGAATATTCCCTTATCCTGGCAGGCATCTCTCATTCAGTGCAGTATCTTTCTCACATCTATCATGTATTTTTTACATAACAATAGGTACTGTAATATCTACATACACTTATGGGGTGTCTTACGACACTTGCGGAAAAACAATTGGGTCTCTGTAATTACAACTTTTCATGGCAACTTGTTTATCAGTTTATCAGTTTATCAGTTTATTTATTGCTTTCATAGGTTACATAAGATGGACGATACAGAATTTTATTTCGCTATGAAACCCTGCAGGGCACTGCAACTATTAATAAATATTTTTACAAAAACAGAACATCTAAGTTTATAAATATACCTTTTTTATTTACTTTGTAAATAACATCTTAGTTACCTACTATTATGCATTATCTTTTTCTATAGTACTCACTTAGGATTGTTAGGTTCAACAAAATATTCACAAATTCCAATAATATCACAAAACATGAAAACTTATATTCTAATACATTGAATATTAAACATACGAGTATCTACTTATTTTAAAATTATACTTGTGAATTGTAATGATGAAAAATAATACTTATCTGGTTCAAATCCATTTTTGGGGTGTGTTGTGAAACACCCCAGATTACAGTACCAAAACTATTAACAACAAATATACTTTTTAATAGTTCAGTATTTTCTGTTTTTCAAGTAGCTATTCAATTGAAAAACAGAAAATGTTTGTCATATATCAATCATTCATTTCAGTCATTTTGACGACGCAGTTGGCTCGGTTTGTAGAGCCCTACCTACTGAGCTGGCGGTCCCGGGTTCGAATCCCGGCCAGGGCAAATATTTGTGTGATGAACTCGAATATTTGTGCTTGGGTTTGGGTCATGGTTGTTGTATGTATTTAAGTATATATTTATCTACTATGTATATCGTCGTCTAGTACCCATAACACAAGCGTGCTTGAGCTTAATTTGGGACTAGATCGATTTGTGTGAGGTTGTCTGATATTTATTTATTAATTCACTTTCTCCATACATAATCATACTGAAAACTTGTAATTTTAATACACGGTGTACACTCGCGTGAAATTGACAGAAACAGTCCGACATGTTTCGAACTCGTATGCAGTTCTTCACCAGGGGCCGCTATCCGTAGTCGCGCGGTTACCGAATTACCGCTCCATGCCAGTTCGAAACATTTCGAGTCGTACCCAACAATTGTATGTGAGTGAAAACCACATTAAAATTAGTCAGATCCTCCAAAGTATGCGGGGTATGTAGGGCTTGCAATATCGGATGGTTTTCCAATTCCGGAATTGACATCGAGATTGGAACTCAATTCCGGAATTCCGGAACTGGTTCCGGAATTGACTAAACATACAAAAATACAAAAAACGAGTATTTTTTTTACTATTGAAGGCGGAAATCGATGTACTATTGATGATTAGAGGTTTTCTATTGTCAAGAGATTACCCCTAAATAGTCTATGAAATGTCTGGATATCTTATCTTACATGATAACCATTTTTCAAAGTATTCGCAGGACGGCGGGACCAATAATATATGTAGACGGTTGTATTGCGTTATTCTCCATCGGTGTCGGGGTAAAGGTACAATTCATTTAATACACAAATGCCTTATATTTATGTCTGTTTCTTTGTTCTCATTCCTACTAAAGCTTGCTTAGCAATGTCTTAGTCCATCTCTTGGTGATCTGCACAGTACCACACAAGTCGCTTGTTATCAGTCATCCCACTGTCAAAAATACGTATTTTGAGCTTCCGTGGAGTCAACGGGAATCTAAACGGACCTCCTCATTCAATGAATTCTTAGATCAAAGTTTTTCCTTCAGTTGTTTTGATTCAGTTTTTCAGCTTTCTTATTCTGTCTTTGGTTGAAAGATTTATTGACCTGATTGTATAATTACTTGAGATACCCTATGACATTGTGTCATGTATGACTTTTTTATTATACCTTGATATTTCATACCCCGCTGATCACTATCGTAAGTTTTTACCGAGCACATAACTATCTTGAAAATGTTGTGACTCCCAATTCCTTACATTCCTATCATTAACAACAATAAAAAATATTAAAGTTGAAATTCGGGCTTCTGTATAGCACTATAAAATGAATTGTTTTTGAATGGGTTATCTCGAAGTTTAAAGCACTGATCTCAAATACAGATTCACTGGAAAATTCATCAACATTTACCTCTTTAAACCTGTCGGCATAATCATCCCTAATAAAAATTATTGTGCCACCGCCTTTTGTGAATGCACGAGATGATTGAGTCGCTGTAATATACCCAGGTAATGAAATAGTTTTGTATTCATCTGGCTCAAGCCACGATTCAGTTATAAATAATATGATAGGTTTCTGAGGTAAGTCACATGCAATAAATGCTTCTAAGCTTAAAAGTTTATTTCTAAGTCTATTGATCTGCCGTGTCAATCCTATCTCATGTATCTTAACATACATGAGATACGCGTAACAGCTCTAAATCGTATTTTTGCGAGTACCTCTATGGACCCACATACCAGGTTTTTAGGGTTCCGTACCTCAAAAGGAAAAAACGGAACCCTTATAGGATCACTTTGTTGTCCGTCTGTCCGTCCGTCTGTCAAGACCCTTTTTCTCAGGAACGCGTGGACGTATGAAGCTGAAATTTATATCAATTACTCAGGTCTACTGTCCCTTGAAGCTGTGAAAAAATCAAACTTCTAAGCCAACGCAATCAAAAGATACAGCCGTTTATGCCGCAAATTTTCGACACTTGCAAGGGAATCAAAACCTACAGGGTGCTTCCCGTGAACTCAGAATCTTGAAATTTGGTACGAAGCAACGTCTTATAGCATAGATAAAGGAATAATTACGAAAACCATAATTTTTTTTTTAATACCTAACTTTGCACCTAATTTATATGGGGCGCTATACATACCAGGTGCAAACTTAACTTAACCACTTAGGGATGGAAAGTGTTTGTACGGAACCCTCGGTGCGCGAGTCCGACTCGCACTTGGCCGGTTTTTTTTAATTTATCTAACCAATTTCCTGTACGGGCCTGTCACACAACTCATGTAACTGTGATTTTGCCATGGTAAATTATGCTTAAATACTGTATCTTAAGTTACATCAAATAGGCGTGACAAGGTTTGTAAACGTCGCGCAAATTCTATATCAGGCGTATCAGGTAACTTAAGATACACGATTTAGCCGCGACTGGATTGCGCGTGATCCTGCTTGTCACTCGTCGCGCGCGCAGTACTTTCTCTACCCGTCTCTTTCTTCCGCTCCCGCTCCGACCTGTATTGGCGACGAATTAGTGTTTAGTTTCGTTTAGCAAGCGATCACGGTCATTACGCGGTGTCACAAAATAATTGTTAAAGCAGTTTTCGTTTAGTTAATTAGTAGTTTGTGCACTTTCTTTTGACGACGTGGTTGACGCATTCCGTAGTGCACCCGCCCACCGAGCCGGAATACTCATGCCTGGGTCATGGTTTTTGCATGTATTTAAGTATATAATTATTTATCTATACAAGTAACTACGTATTAGCCATCGTCTAGCACCCATAACCGGTGATCGGCATGGCCCGTGTAACACCGCGGGTTTAAAATGAAAATAATGATAATCTTGCGATCGATCGTGATTGAAAAATGTATGTGAGTTTAATATAATTAAGTTAAATTTATATTCATTATAATCAAGTTCGTTTTTGACGCCGAAAACCGCGATGGGCCTTATATTGTGCCTTTGGGACCAGATCGATACAGCCACAAACCAAGCAAAGCCCAGGTACTAGACGAGGATACACATAATATTCAAATACATATAATAATAATATAAAGATAGCATCTCCGACCCGGGAACAAACATTCGAACCCATCACACTAACACCCGCCCCGGCCGGGACTCGAACCCAGGACCGCCGCCGGCTCAGCTCGCAGGCGCACCACAAACTGCTCTGGAACTTCCACTTTGTAGCTGGGTTGGGTAGGTAATTTTCCTTGTTTGTTAAAAAAAATAAATGTGACTTTTTTTGATAAATGTATTTTACATTTTTTATCATTTTAATTTGTTTGCACCCATATGAAAAGACTTACAATATGATTATGTTTATTCATTTAATAAGTTTTTTTTTTATTTCGCTTCATTTTAAACATTTGGTTTACGTTAGAAGACGTTTCTAATCTGCTTTATTAAAAATAAGAAATTATTTTTTTGTGTTTTTGATGAAAGTTATCTATTTTCGTTTCTATGTATATTTTCTTTCGTACCTGAATAATTTCAATTAATAATTAATGTTATCGTTCTGAAACAAAATACGTTTATTTAATACGTTTTTTTTTTTATGAATAGCACGAGTTTTTTTTTCTCTTTTAATAAGTACCTACTTAGGTAAAAATATTTCTACTTGCCTGCCCACTTCCTTGTTATGACATTATAATAAAATAATACCATGCAGCCAGCAGCAGCTTTATAAATATAATTCGCATTTCACGCCCTGATATGCCTAAGTCATGTATCTTTAGATACAGATCGTTGCATGACAGGCTTAGTATGGCGAGCCTGTCACGCCTAACTCTGTTAGAGCTCATAAATAAATAAATATACACATATACAAATATTTTCAACACAGAAAATATGCATTAGCCTTTCACTGATATATCAAAATATATATTTTTTAATTATTGCATGATATCGTTGAATTATCAACAATTTACGGAAAAAAACTTTAAACTGCTTTTTCTCAAAACTATGTTTTTTGAGATACATGAGATAGGATTGACACGGCAGTGATGTTTAAATGCATTAACATTAGCCCTTCACAGTTACTGAGATTATTAATAAAAAAGATAAACTATTGTAGAATTTGTTTTGAATGTATTTAAGTTTAGCGTTAATGGCAGTTGCTACTTTATATTTCCCCCTAGCGGTAAATTTGTACCCATCAGATTTGTAGTCAGGAATATCGATAAAACGATCAATATCACATAAATGTACAAACTCATAGCCCTCAAGACGTTTATATAGTTCTATGTTGAGCTTATTAATAAAATGATTGAAATACATTGAATTCTGATCAATACTTAAAGGCACGTTACAGACAATAACGTTAGTATGAGCTAAAATTTTGACACTTTTTTCAATAATATCGACTGTTTTAGTAGGCAAATAAAAATTAGTCACTACCGCCACACATTATAACTACACAATCCTTTTTTGTGAAGACCTTGGTTTTTTCTGTTATATTGCTGAGAACTCGATCTGAAGTCCCGGTGATTATAATATCCGACTCAAAGTTATAGTCTCGACGTCGTATTTGTGAAAGCATAGATATAATTTCAGTTCTGTGGAAGTCGGAGAGGAGTAAGAGTTTGGGTTTCGCATCAGCAGTGGTCTGTTGTGGAGTACAAAAAACATCGCTTACGCTATGTGCAGCAGTTTGATTACTTCCCTTTACTGTAATGTTTGGTTCTATGCTGATTATACTAGATTTTTCTTCAGATTTCAATATGTTATTTATGTTTTCTTGTAGTGCATTTACTTTCTTGTGCAGCGTTTTAATTGAGCATGCCTGGTTTACCTGCGCTTTGAATTTGTTGTTTAAGTTATTGTATTCTGTAAGTAACTTACTCAGTCTCTGTGTTAATTTTTTAACTTTTTTCTTATAAAGTGTGATTTCGTTTTTTAACTCTAAGTATGGCTTAGAGTTCTCTTTGATTTCCGTCATGTCAGTTCCATTTGATGTTATCAGATCGCAGAGTTGTTTATTTTCACCTTCTAGTTCTTCTATTCTTAATGCTAAATTAAAATTTTCTTTTTCACTCCTTTCTATTTTACTTTTAAGAGGTGTTAAAATTTCCGTGTCGTTCTCAAGGCTACCAATAATACTGTTATTTATATTTTTAGCAATAGTATCTTCTAACTTCAGGCAGTATTGCTCTTTTTCATGGAGTAATTGTTTCAGTAA
The DNA here is from genome assembly GCA_947623375.1 of Apotomis capreana. Lineage (NCBI taxonomy): Eukaryota > Metazoa > Arthropoda > Insecta > Lepidoptera > Tortricidae > Apotomis > Apotomis capreana. The sequence continues at coordinate 12,363,787 of OX392518.1, forward strand.
TTTATTTTCGTTTAAAATCTCTTCCGATTGAACTATTTTAATACTGCTATTATTTTTTTTAATTTCGTCCTTCAGTTTAGCGTTCTCTTTTCTGAGGTTATGGATTAATTTGTCGCTTTCGGAAATTTTTTGAAGTGCTTTTAAGTGCTTGCTTTGACCTTCATCATCGCTGTGCGGTGCATTATTATTGTCTAGATTCTTTTTCCTGGGCCTTAGTAGCGGTTGAGTGGCGGCAATTTTATTTTGGTCCATATTTATGAAGCTTTAGTAGCAGTTAGCAAAAGTGCATCAATGTACGCTAAAACAGCAATGTAAAGCATCCAATTCCGAAGCTGGCGATCAGCCGGCCGGTCGGGTCAGCGATAACCGACGATGACTCATGCGTTAGCGCAGCGCGCGTTGCATTGCACTTAGACGACCGTTGAATAAATTTTTTAAAACTATTATTCTAATTACTCACAGATTATGGTCGTATTGTTATGAGCCATATGTCGAAATGTAGCACGTATAATAAGCTATAGAATGGTATGCGTCACTTTAGGTATTCACTATTTTTTACATTGTTTTGGAATAAAAGTGTTGGAGAAGACTTATAACACTGTTGTTAGCGCGGTAGCGACGGATCGGAGCAATGTTTACGAACCGGGAGTGTTACGAAATGGTGCGGGTATTCGTGGTTTTTGTGGGGCGAAATAAAGCGAAGGGTGTATGTGGAAAAAGCCCACAGCCTCGAACAATTAAAGTCAACCGAGCTTTTGACGAAGTGAAAAATAACGTTGTAGTGTTAAATAAATTAAAAAACAATGTACAAAAACGTGCAAGACTGTTTAGAGCAACACGGTTTGCATTTTGATCATTTGCTGAACAAGTAAAAGTGTAAACCTAATTTGATTACATGTGTAGGTGTACCTACTACCTATTAAGTTAAATGAGACTGCAATAAGTACATTTTGATTTCACAGTGATAAGGTAATTAAGTTGATTGAGACTGTTATGGTAAGAACTTTTTGATTGAACTAATTATTGTACGTAAGTTGATTCAAATTTTTAAATACGCCTAAATGCATAGAAGTTTCATAACTGCAATCTTTAGAAATTACAGTCTAATAGCAAAATTTCATTTTGACGGTCCTAAGCCCGTGAAAGTATGAAGGAAAATTTGCAACTTGTGTTTTTTTTACTAGTTTTCGTCAAAAATTGTTTTTTCGGCTCGTAAATTTATTACGTGGGGGCGGGGCGAGCGTTATTGCCGCTTTCCGCAGAGCGCGCTGACGCGGTGTCCACGAACGCATGGTTTTTTAGGATATCTTTCAGCTGTTTTATTTCAATATTTTAGTACTGAAAGATGCTGAAAGAAAATAACACGTATGTTTTATTTTTTGCCAAGAATCTACTGTCAAAATTTGAACGGTCAATATAATTGACCCATTGCCGCTCCAGGGTGTACGGCGTCTAGTTTCCCTGCCTCGATCTCCATGCTGCTCCTCCATGCTGTCTCCCTGCTGATGGTTGAGTCGGCGCCCTGCTACGCCAAGAGCACGGCTGTTGGCAGTTTCTTGCATATCGCCCAAAACGTTGATGGTAGATGAGTAGTATAATAATGGGAATTTCAAACCACCATTCATTGTCAAAATTACCAACCCAGGTCATCTTCACTGCTACACTTCGTTCCGCTTCGCTTCACTACGTTTCGCGACGTTCCGAACCGACCTGGGTTGTTAATTTTGTCAATGAATGGTGGTCTGAACTTCCCATCTATATTTTCTCCGTTTATGAATGCGTTCAACGGAAACCTGTTTTGGGAAATCCCGTTGGTCCATCGCGTTGCGGAAATTTGCGTTAGCGTTCTCGTTCCATTCGCGCGTTCCGATCCGACCTGGGTCGTTAATTTTGTCAATGAATGGTGGTCTGAATGCGTTAACGCTCTCACTGCTGTCTAACTTGTTTTGCAGTCGGTCTCGATCAAAGGAAATGAGAAAAAAAAAAACAGCAAAAGACCTACGGGTGCCAGGTTTTATTTCTAATAATTTTTTCCACATCCTGGCACCCGTATGCGTCTAAAGTGAGCAAACAAGATGTTCCGAGCTGGCCAGACCCGTGTATTCAACTTGTCGACCAATGTCCCATCATTCCAACTATTTTTCCAGAATGGCCAGTTCTGTACTAGACAGTCGGTTTGACTAGACTAAAAGGTCATTTTCAACATTCGATATTCAAACATTCGATATTCAACATTCGATATTCATATTCAATTTTCGCAGCATTCGATATTTCATGCTCATCAAAGTCGCAGAGCGGGCCCAACCCTTTGACATGATGAGGGGGTACTACCAACCACTGTAGTGTGCGTCATACCGGAGTTCGCAATTTATGCTACTAACCGGCAATACGTCGCCACGTGTGTATCATATACTGGGAGGTCGCAATTTAAGCTACTCTTCACCAGTACACGCTACCGCGTTACCAAAGCCACCATCGCAAAGCCGGGCCCAAGCTCTTAGATGATGAAGTGGTAGGAGTCGTTGTGAACTAGTGGTTGTTATAGCCACAACTTCTCCGACCACTCTATCACAATAAAATGTATTTATATGAAGCGAACTAAAAACTTCGCAAGCGCGATGTAGCCTTAGGTATTTTATTGGCTAATGCGAATGACGTGCTCATACGTCATCTGTGAACCAACTATTCACAAAAACACGACAAGTCTAAAATCGGCAATTACCAAATACGAACTTATAATTAATAACATAAGATGCATTAGCACTCGCGTGCTAATGATGATTTCAAGAAATCCCGGTTCTAGCACCCGAATGCGGGTGGTAATGTTAGGAAACCACGTTAGCGTTCTCATGCTGCGTAGGTGTTAAGAAATCACGTCGTCAGCAGTCGCGTGCTGTTGGTAATTGGTAACGTTAAGAGCTCACTGTCGACACAAACGACAAATGGCCTCGAGCACGACGGTGACGTTGAAGACATCGTCACGGGCGGCAAACCTGCTGTGAGTCGCCGTCGGTGATGCTATTGTTGCTCTCCATGATGAACAGGGCAACGACAAAAGGGTAAAGAAAACAACAGTGGTAAGGTAACATATTAATTACTACCAGGACATAAAATCTAGGTACCCATTTTAATTTAATTACCGATGTGTTTACGTGTTGCGACATTTCGTTTTGAAAACAAGATTGTAAGACTTTAAGTTACAGTAAGAAAAGTGTTATAAGACAGACTTTAAAATGCCAAGCTGTGCGATGCAATGCAATATAAATTCCGGTGCAAATGAATACAAGTCATCGTGGAATTAGTGACGAGCAGTTGAACTAGTCTGTTTTGATGTATAATATAAACTTGATAAGTATGTATATTAGATATTTGAATCAACGGTTGTAAGTTGCGAGACTATATCTTAGTCTAAGTTGAGGACTTGAGAGCCGGGTACTCACTCGAGGCCAATGGAGATAAGGTGCTGCCCGATGACGCGCACAATTTCCTGATCCCTTCGGCTCATAATGGGACGGCTGGGTCCCGGCGCGGGCGGGGCGCCGTCGCGAGCGCAACCGTTGTTGGAGGGCGGCGACATCGTACGGGCCCGCTTACGCGACCTGTCGCTCATTGTTCCTGAAATGAGCACTAAAAAAATTATTTAAAAAAAATATGTTATAGAATTTGTTTAGGTAGGTACAAATGTTGTGTTGTGTAATGTTTGTGTCTAATGTTGAAGTGGTGTCATGTTAGACATCAAGATGACGTTTTACGTTCCGTTGACGGTAAAGGTTGTGTTAAACTGAAACTTCACTGTGTTTCTTTAAGGTTTATTATTCTTTAATCACACTTGTTATTGGTTACATTTTGTAATTGACAACCCATAAAATCTCAAAATACTTAAACATTTTTAGGGAAACAACCGTTAGCTAGTTTGCGTAGCTAACAGTGCCATCTATCATGTCATTGGAATACTATAATTTCATAAGTAAAATAACAGTTAAAATGAGTACTACTAACTCCATCTAGAACAAATCTCAATATTAAAGTTTAGTAAAAACCCGTACCTCCGGAGACATCTATTTTTACAGTAATAAACTAAATATAAACTTAAACAACAATTATGCTCGTAACATGGTGAAAATAAATAACAACTTAAAATTAGAGGTTTAACATTCCGCCCACCAAGGACAAATAGTTTTTGTCCTTCGGTACACCGCCCACCATGAAAAGTGTATATAATTCTCTAAATAAATAAGAAAAGGCATTAAAACAAGAAACTCACCACTTCATTTAACATAGAGATAAATAAAAATATCAATTCAACGCGCAAATATCATAACTCAAAGTTATTCAGTAACTGGGAGAACACTTAACTTACATGTGGGTCTTTTGATAGAACTATCCTTTACCTTTAACGTGACTACCCGTGTAATTCCGTCTTGACCGGGGTGTTTTTCTATAACTCTACCAAGTAACCACCGACTTGGCGGCAAATCATCCTCCTTTACCAGAACGATATCGCCAACTGATGGTTCCGGATTGCGTTTAGTCCATTTATATCTTTGTAAAAAATTATTCAAGTATTCTTGAGACCACTTCTTCCAAAATTCTTGTACCATTCTTTGTGTAAGTTGCCACCTACGCAAAGAGTTTATATTTTTATCTACTCATGGTCTGGTACGGTTACTAGTGGCTCTCCAACTAAGAAATGCCCTGGAGTCAAAATGTCTATATTATTGGGATCCGAGTTTAGTCTAGATAACGGTCTTGAGTTAAGGCATGCTTCAATCTGCGTTAATACTGTCGACATTTCTTCAAAAGTTAATGTACTATTACCGATAACCCTCTTCAAATGGTATTTGACAGATTTTACACCAGCCTCCCATATACCTCCAAAATTAGGTGCATGTGGCGGTATAAAATGCCAAGTAGTACCATTATTAGCCAACTCGTTTGCAATCTCCTTGAGGATTTTAGATTTTTCAGCTCCAAACAATATATTTAACTCCTTAGCAGCACCAACAAAGTTGGTACCGTTATCTGACCACATTTCTTGACAATGTCCTCTACGTGATACCTTTGTGATTTTCAAAAAAATACCCAATAATAAACAATGACCTGATTAAATTAACGCATTCACTGCCACCAACGGACAAAATAATATACATTTACCGTCATACAAGTTTGTTCCTAGGCCATCCTCCTGGCAGTGAATGTTTAAACTGGCATTTGCCATTTCAGAATTGACAATATCTGATTAATGATTTTTCAATGATTCATAACAGTATATGGCCACAGGGCTATAGGGATACCTTTTATAATGAATGGCTTTAAAATAACTTTTTAATGCAATGGCATAACTACCTTATAGTGAAAGTGTAGTTATAATGAACGGCTGAAATAGCTACATAATCGAGGACCCCAGTGCAAACAAGAAGATTAAGGCTCAAAGTCTGCTCAAGCCTTGCAGAGAAGGCCCAAAGGCCTCTATGAGCTTGGGGTCCCTAAGCAAGGCACCACCTAGTCTTCTGCTAGCTAGACCACTGTTTCAATAATTCTTGTGCTTCTAGGAAAATTACCCACTGAGCCTGAAATTTGGGCGGCAACGGGCAACAACCAATGAAAAGATTGTACTTGCCAGCATGTTCTACCCCCTGTTTGCGCTGGCCAGCCAGCTCAGCCCGGTGCCCAAGTGCTCGGGGATTGAGTCTCTCACTGCAGACACATTCAAGCTCTCCTGCTTCCAAACTCTCACTGGTGAGCAATACTATGGTTTTGTTGCATAAATTCAAACCAATGTTTGTTAAATATTTCCACTCTTTGTGGTTGACAGCGCACATCAAAACACTTTAACAGCAAAGGGCAAGTCTGCAAAACCTTATCAGCATCATCATCATCAACTTTTTTAAGAATATTCCCTTATCCTGGCAGGCATCTCTCATTCAGTGCAGTATCTTTCTCACATCTATCATGTATTTTTTACATAACAATAGGTACTGTAATATCTACATACACTTATGGGGTGTCTTACGACACTTGCGGAAAAACAATTGGGTCTCTGTAATTACAACTTTTCATGGCAACTTGTGAATTGTAATGATGAAAAATAATACTTATCTGGTTCAAATCCATTTTTGGGGTGTGTTGTGAAACACCCCAGATTACAGTACCAAAACTATTAACAACAAATATACTTTTTAATAGTTCAGTATTTTCTGTTTTTCAAGTAGCTATTCAATTGAAAAACAGAAAATGTTTGTCATATATCAATCATTCATTTCAGTCATTTTGACGACGCAGTTGGCTCGGTTTGTAGAGCCCTACCTACTGAGCTGGCGGTCCCGGGTTCGAATCCCGGCCAGGGCAAATATTTGTGTGATGAACTCGAATATTTGTGCTTGGGTTTGGGTCATGGTTGTTGTATGTATTTAAGTATATATTTATCTACTATGTATATCGTCGTCTAGTACCCATAACACAAGCGTGCTTGAGCTTAATTTGGGACTAGATCGATTTGTGTGAGGTTGTCTGATATTTATTTATTAATTCACTTTCTCCATACATAATCATACTGAAAACTTGTAATTTTAATACACGGTGTACACTCGCGTGAAATTGACAGAAACAGTCCGACATGTTTCGAACTCGTATGCAGTTCTTCACCAGGGGCCGCTATCCGTAGTCGCGCGGTTACCGAATTACCGCTCCATGCCAGTTCGAAACATTTCGAGTCGTACCCAACAATTGTATGTGAGTGAAAACCACATTAAAATTAGTCAGATCCTCCAAAGTATGCGGGGTATGTAGGGCTTGCAATATCGGATGGTTTTCCAATTCCGGAATTGACATCGAGATTGGAACTCAATTCCGGAATTCCGGAACTGGTTCCGGAATTGACTAAACATACAAAAATACAAAAAACGAGTATTTTTTTTACTATTGAAGGCGGAAATCGATGTACTATTGATGATTAGAGGTTTTCTATTGTCAAGAGATTACCCCTAAATAGTCTATGAAATGTCTGGATATCTTATCTTACATGATAACCATTTTTCAAAGTATTCGCAGGACGGCGGGACCAATAATATATGTAGACGGTTGTATTGCGTTATTCTCCATCGGTGTCGGGGTAAAGGTACAATTCATTTAATACACAAATGCCTTATATTTATGTCTGTTTCTTTGTTCTCATTCCTACTAAAGCTTGCTTAGCAATGTCTTAGTCCATCTCTTGGTGATCTGCACAGTACCACACAAGTCGCTTGTTATCAGTCATCCCACTGTCAAAAATACGTATTTTGAGCTTCCGTGGAGTCAACGGGAATCTAAACGGACCTCCTCATTCAATGAATTCTTAGATCAAAGTTTTTCCTTCAGTTGTTTTGATTCAGTTTTTCAGCTTTCTTATTCTGTCTTTGGTTGAAAGATTTATTGACCTGATTGTATAATTACTTGAGATACCCTATGACATTGTGTCATGTATGACTTTTTTATTATACCTTGATATTTCATACCCCGCTGATCACTATCGTAAGTTTTTACCGAGCACATAACTATCTTGAAAATGTTGTGACTCCCAATTCCTTACATTCCTATCATTAACAACAATAAAAAATATTAAAGTTGGAATTCGGGCTTCTGTATAGCACTATAAAATGAATTGTTTTTGAATGGGTTATCTCGAAGTTTAAAGCACTGATCTCAAATACAGATTCACTGGAAAATTCATCAACATTTACCTCTTTAAACCTGTCGGCATAATCATCCCTAATAAAAATTATTGTGCCACCGCCTTTTGTGAATGCACGAGATGATTGAGTCGCTGTAATATACCCAGGTAATGAAATAGTTTTGTATTCATCTGGCTCAAGCCACGATTCAGTTATAAATATGATGATAGGTTTCTGAGGTAAGTCACATGCAATAAATGCTTCTAAGCTTAAAAGTTTATTTCTAAGTCTATTGATCTGCCGTGTCAATCCTATCTCATGTATCTTAACATACATGAGATACGCGTAACAGCTCTAAATCGTATTTTTGCGAGTACCTCTATGGACCCACATACCAGGTTTTTAGGGTTCCGTACCTCAAAAGGAAAAAACGGAACCCTTATAGGATCACTTTGTTGTCCGTCTGTCCGTCCGTCTGTCAAGACCCTTTTTCTCAGGAACGCGTGGACGTATGAAGCTGAAATTTATATCAATTACTCAGGTCTACTGTCCCTTGAAGCTGTGAAAAAATCAAACTTCTAAGCCAACGCAATCAAAAGATACAGCCGTTTATGCCGCAAATTTTCGACACTTGCAAGGGAATCAAAACCTACAGGGTGCTTCCCGTGAACTCAGAATCTTGAAATTTGGTACGAAGCAACGTCTTATAGCATAGATAAAGGAATAATTACGAAAACCATAATTTTTTTTTTAATACCTAACTTTGCACCTAATTTATATGGGGCGCTATACATACCAGGTGCAAACTTAACTTAACCACTTAGGGATGGAAAGTGTTTGTACGGAACCCTCGGTGCGCGAGTCCGACTCGCACTTGGCCGGTTTTTTTTAATTTATCTAACCAATTTCCTGTACGGGCCTGTCACACAACTCATGTAACTGTGATTTTGCCATGGTAAATTATGCTTAAATACTGTATCTTAAGTTACATCAAATAGGCGTGACAAGGTTTGTAAACGTCGCGCAAATTCTATATCAGGCGTATCAGGTAACTTAAGATACACGATTTAGCCGCGACTGGATTGCGCGTGATCCTGCTTGTCACTCGTCGCGCGCGCAGTACTTTCTCTACCCGTCTCTTTCTTCCGCTCCCGCTCCGACCTGTATTGGCGACGAATTAGTGTTTAGTTTCGTTTAGCAAGCGATCACGGTCATTACGCGGTGTCACAAAATAATTGTTAAAGCAGTTTTCGTTTAGTTAATTAGTAGTTTGTGCACTTTCTTTTGACGACGTGGTTGACGCATTCCGTAGTGCACCCGCCCACCGAGCCGGAATACTCATGCCTGGGTCATGGTTTTTGCATGTATTTAAGTATATAATTATTTATCTATACAAGTAACTACGTATTAGCCATCGTCTAGCACCCATAACCGGTGATCGGCATGGCCCGTGTAACACCGCGGGTTTAAAATGAAAAAAATGATAATCTTGCGATCGATCGTGATTGAAAAATCATAAATCAAAAATCACAAAATTTCATTCTCGCAATTCTTCCAAGGTTCACGTTAAAGTTGATTGCCATAATTCACAATTACAACTTGTGGAATCGGCCACCTTTCTTGGTATTACCATTGACGAACAGCTTAATTGGAGAACACATATTGAAAGCGTATGCTCTAGACTAGATCGATTTGTGTATGCACTGCGACGCCTTAGGTCTGTAGCATCGAGAGAGGCTGCACTTTCTGCATATCACGGATATGTTTCTTCAATTCTACGCTACGGGCTTATCATTTGGGGTAACAGTACAGATACCCAAAGAGCATTTTTGATCCAAAAAAAATGTATCAGAGCCGTATACGGAGCTGAGTATCTTGCACATTGCAAACCAATATTCCAGGAACTCAACATCTTACCACTACCTTGCCTCTACATATTGGAGGTTACTAAGTTTGTGAAAAAATATCCACACTTCTTCCCACTGCACGATACAATATTCAATAAGACCCATAGACCTAGCCGAAACCCACTCAAATTGTATCAGCCTAGGCAAAAGTTAGGCGTATTTGGCAGTAATGTGTATTGCATGGCCATAAAATTGTATAACAAGATACCAGACAACATTAAGTGCTTAGAAATACATGAATTTAATAAAAAAATGTTTAAGTGGCTACTTGACAAATGTTTTTATTCCGTTAATGAATTCTTAAACTGTAACGATTGATACTAATGAAATAATGTATTTAAATAATGTAAAATACTCAAATTAATGTTATGTTCTTAGTCGTAAGTTAAATATTTCTACGCCATACTGGCAGAATATGCAGAACTAACCTCATTTACTAACCTAATTTGTACCATATTCTCAGAAATAAATGATTGATTGATTGATTGATTGATTGAAAAATGTATGTGAGTTTAATATAATTAAGTTAAATTTATATTCATTATAATCAAGTTCGTTTTTGACGCCGAAAACCGCGATGGGCCTTATATTGTGCCTTTGGGACCAGATCGATACAGCCACAAACCAAGCAAAGCCCAGGTACTAGACGAGGATACACATAATATTCAAATACATATAATAATAATATAAAGATAGCATCTCCGACCCGGGAACAAACAATCGAACCCATCACACTAACACCCGCCCCGGCCGGGACTCGAACCCAGGACCGCCGCCGGCTCAGCTCGCAGGCGCACCACAAACTGCTCTGGAACTTCCACTTTGTAGCTGGGTTGGGTAGGTAATTTTCCTTGTTTGTTAAAAAAAAAAATGTGACTTTTTTTGATAAATGTATTTTACATTTTTTATCATTTTAATTTGTTTGCACCCATATGAAAAGACTTACAATATGATTATGTTTATTCATTTAATAAGTTTTTTTTTTATTTCGCTTCATTTTAAACATTTGGTTTACGTTAGAAGACGTTTCTAATCTGCTTTATTAAAAATAAGAAATTATTTTTTTGTGTTTTTGATGAAAGTTATCTATTTTCGTTTCTATGTATATTTTCTTTCGTACCTGAATAATTTCAATTAATAATTAATGTTATCGTTCTGAAACAAAATACGTTTATTTAATACGTTTTTTTTTTATGAATAGCACGAGTTTTTTTTTCTCTTTTAATAAGTACCTACTTAGGTAAAAATATTTCTACTTGCCTGCCCACTTCCTTGTTATGACATTATAATAAAATAATACCATGCAGCCAGCAGCAGCTTTATAAATATAATTCGCATTTCACGCCCTGATATGCCTAAGTCATGTATCTTTAGATACAGATCGTTGCATGACAGGCTTAGTATGGCGAGCCTGTCACGCCTAACTCTGTTAGAGCTCATAAATAAATAAATATACACATATACAAATATTTTCAACACAGAAAATATGCATTAGCCTTTCACTGATATATCAAAATATATATTTTTTAATTATTGCATGATATCGTTGAATTATCAACAATTTACGGAAAAAAACTTTAAACTGCTTTTTCTCAAAACTATGTTTTTTGAGATACATGAGATAGGATTGACACGGCAGTGATGTTTAAATGCATTAACATTAGCCCTTCACAGTTACTGAGATTATTAATAAAAAAGATAAACTATTGTAGAATTTGTTTTGAATGTATTTAAGTTTAGCGTTAATGGCAGTTGCTACTTTATATTTCCCCCTAGCGGTAAATTTGTACCCATCAGATTTGTAGTCAGGAATATCGATAAAACGATCAATATCACATAAATGTACAAACTCATAGCCCTCAAGACGTTTATATAGTTCTATGTTGAGCTTATTAATAAAATGATTGAAATACATTGAATTCTGATCAATACTTAAAGGCACGTTACAGACAATAACGTTAGTATGAGCTAAAATTTTGACACTTTTTTCAATAATATCGACTGTTTTAGTAGGCAAATAAAAATTAGTCACTACCGCCACACATTATAACTACACAATCCTTTTTTGTGAAGACCTTGGTTTTTTCTGTTATATTGCTGAGAACTCGATCTGAAGTCCCGGTGATTATAATATCCGACTCAAAGTTATAGTCTCGACGTCGTATTTGTGAAAGCATAGATATAATTTCAGTTCCGTGGAAGTCGGAGAGGAGTAAGAGTTTGGGTTTCGCATCAGCAGTGGTCTGTTGTGGAGTACAAAAAACATCGCTTACGCTATGTGCAGCAGTTTGATTACTTCCCTTTACTGTAATGTTTGGTTCTATGCTGATTATACTAGATTTTTCTTCAGATTTCAATATGTTATTTATGTTTTCTTGTAGTGCATTTACTTTCTTGTGCAGCGTTTTAATTGAGCATGCCTGGTTTACCTGCGCTTTGAATTTGTTGTTTAAGTTATTGTATTCTGTAAGTAACTTACTCAGTCTCTGTGTTAATTTTTTAACTTTTTTCTTATAAAGTGTGATTTCGTTTTTTAACTCTAAGTATGGCTTAGAGTTCTCTTTGATTTCCGTCATGCCAGTTCCATTTGATGTTATCAGATCGCAGAGTTGTTTATTTTCACCTTCTAGTTCTTCTATTCTTAATGCTAAATTAAAATTTTCTTTTTCACTCCTTTCTATTTTACTTTTAAGAGGTGTTAAAATTTCCGTGTCGTTCTCAAGGCTACCAATAATACTGTTATTTATATTTTTAGCAATAGTATCTTCTAACTTCAGGCAGTATTGCTCTTTTTCATGGAGTAATTGTTTCAGTAATTTATTTTCGTTTAAAATCTCTTCCGATTGAACTATTTTAATACTGCTATTATTTTTTTTAATTTCGTCCTTCAGTTTAGCGTTCTCTTTTCTGAGGTTATGGATTAATTTGTCGCTTTCGGAAATTTTTTGAAGTGCTTTTAAGTGCTTGCTTTGACCTTCATCATCGCTGTGCGGTGCATTATTATTGTCTAGATTCTTTTTCCTGGGCCTTAGTAGCGGTTGAGTGGCGGCAATTTTATTTTGGTCCATATTTATGAAGCTTTAGTAGCAGTTAGCAAAAGTGCATCAATGTACGCTAAAACAGCAATGTAAAGCATCCAATTCCGAAGCTGGCGATCAGCCGGCCGGTCGGGTCAGCGATAACCGACGATGACTCATGCGTTAGCGCAGCGCGCGTTGCATTGCACTTAGACGACCGTTGAATAAATTTTTTAAAACTATTATTCTAATTACTCACAGATTATGGTCGTATTGTTATGAGCCATATGTCGAAATGTAGCACGTATAATAAGCTATAGAATGGTATGCGTCACTTTAGGTATTCACTATTTTTTACATTGTTTTGGAATAAAAGTGTTGGAGAAGACTTATAACACTGTTGTTAGCGCGGTAGCGACGGATCGGAGCAATGTTTACGAACCGGGAGTGTTACGAAATGGTGCGGGTATTCGTGGTTTTTGTGGGGCGAAATAAAGCGAAGGGTGTATGTGGAAAAAGCCCACAGCCTCGAACAATTAAAGTCAACCGAGCTTTTGACGAAGTGAAAAATAACGTTGTAGTGTTAAATAAATTAAAAAACAATGTACAAAAACGTGCAAGACTGTTTAGAGCAACACGGTTTGCATTTTGATCATTTGCTGAACAAGTAAAAGTGTAAACCTAATTTGATTACATGTGTAGGTGTACCTACTACCTATTAAGTTAAATGAGACTGCAATAAGTACATTTTGATTTCACAGTGATAAGGTAATTAAGTTGATTGAGACTGTTATGGTAAGAACTTTTTGATTGAACTAATTATTGTACGTAAGTTGATTCAAATTTTTAAATACGCCTAAATGCATAGAAGTTTCATAACTGCAATCTTTAGAAATTACAGTCTAATAGCAAAATTTCATTTTGACGGTCCTAAGCCCGTGAAAGTATGAAGGAAAATTTGCAACTTGTGTTTTTTTTACTAGTTTTCGTCAAAAATTGTTTTTTCGGCTCGTAAATTTATTACGTGGGGGCGGGGCGAGCGTTATTGCCGCTTTCCGCAGAGCGCGCTGACGCGGTGTCCACGAACGCATGGTTTTTTAGGATATCTTTCAGCTGTTTTATTTCAATATTTTAGTACTGAAAGATGCTGAAAGAAAATAACACGTATGTTTTATTTTTTGCCAAGAATCTACTGTCAAAATTTGAACGGTCAATATAATTGACCCATTGCCGCTCCAGGGTGTACGGCGTCTAGTTTCCCTGCCTCGATCTCCATGCTGCTCCTCCATGCTGTCTCCCTGCTGATGGTTGAGTCGGCGCCCTGCTACGCCAAGAGCACGGCTGTTGGCAGTTTCTTGCATATCGCCCAAAACGTTGATGGTAGATGAGTAGTATAATAATGGGAATTTCAAACCACCATTCATTGTCAAAATTACCAACCCAGGTCATCTTCACTGCTACACTTCGTTCCGCTTCGCTTCACTACGTTTCGCGACGTTCCGAACCGACCTGGGTTGTTAATTTTGTCAATGAATGGTGGTCTGAACTTCCCATCTATATTTTCTCCGTTTATGAATGCGTTCAACGGAAACCTGTTTTGGGAAATCCCGTTGGTCCATCGCGTTGCGGAAATTTGCGTTAGCGTTCTCGTTCCATTCGCGCGTTCCGATCCGACCTGGGTCGTTAATTTTATTTTATTTATTTATTTATTTATTGAAAAACAGGTTACATAACATTACAGTTTACACCAATGCGTCATGAACCGAACAATGTTTATTTTGACGGCAAAACGGCGTGGCCCCGTTGTTCCGACATCTCGGGTGTTGGATTTGGTAGGTTGCCCCGGAACCGACGAAACACGACACCTTTCGGCCAGAAATTTTGTCAATGAATGGTGGTCTGACTGCGTTAACGCTCTCACTGCTGTCTAACTTGTTTTGCAGTCGGTCTCGATCAAAGGAAATGATGATAAAAAACAGCAAAAGACCTACGGGTGCCAGGTTTTATTTCTAATAATTTTTTCCACATCCTGGCACCCGTATGCGTCTAAAGTGAGCAAACAAGATGTTCCGAGCTGGCCAGACCCGTGTATTCAACTTGTCGACCAATGTCCCATCATTCCAACTATTTTTCCAGAATGGCCAGTTCTGTACTAGACGGTCGGTTTGACTAGACTAAAAGGTCATTTTCAACATTCGATATTCAAACATTCGATATTCAACATTCGATATTCATATTCAATTTTCGCAGCATTCGATATTTCATGCTCATCAAAGTCGCAGAGCGGGCCCAACCCTTTGACATGATGAGGGGGTACTACCAACCACTGTAGTGTGCGTCATACCGGAGTTCGCAATTTATGCTACTAACCGGCAATACGTCGCCACGTGTGTATCATATACTGGGAGGTCGCAATTTAAGCTACTCTTCACCAGTACACGCTACCGCGTTACCAAAGCCACCATCGCAAAGCCGGGCCCAAGCTCTTAGATGATGAAGTGGTAGGAGTCGTTGTGAACTAGTGGTTGTTATAGCCACAACTTCTCCGACCACTCTATCACAATAAAATGTATTTATATGAAGCGAACTAAAAACTTCGCAAGCGCGATGTAGCCTTAGGTATTTTATTGGCTAATGCGAATGACGTGCTCATACGTCATCTGTGAACCAACTATTCACAAAAACACGACAAGTCTAAAATCGGCAATTACCAAATACGAACTTATGATTAATAACATAAGATGCATTAGCACTCGCGTGCTAATGATGATTTCAAGAAATCCCGGTTCTAGCACCCGAATGCGGGTGGTAATGTTAGGAAACCACGTTAGCGTTCTCATGCTGCGTAGGTGTTAAGAAATCACGTCGTCAGCAGTCGCGTGCTGTTGGTAATTGGTAACGTTAAGAGCTCACTGTCGACACAAACGACAAATGGCCTCGAGCACGACGGTGACGTTGAAGACATCGTCACGGGCGGCAAACCTGCTGTGAGTCGCCGTCGGTGATGCTATTGTTGCTCTCCATGATGAACAGGGCAACGACAAAAGGGTAAAGAAAACAACAGTGGTAAGGTAACATATTAATTACTACGAGGACATAAAATCTACCCATTTTAATTTAATTACCGATGTGTTTACGTGTTGCGACATTTCGTTTTGAAAACAAGATTGTAAGACTTTAAGTTACAGTAAGAAAAGTGTTATAAGACAGACTTTAAAATGCCAAGCTGTGCGATGCAATGCAATATAAATTCCGGTGCAAATGAATACAAGTCATCGTGGAATTAGTGACGAGCAGTTGAACTAGTCTGTTTTGATGTATAATATAAACTTGATAAGTATGTATATTAGATATTTGAATCAACGGTTGTAAGTTGCGAGACTATATCTTAGTCTAAGTTGAGGACTTGAGAGCCGGGTACTCACTCGAGGCCAATAGAGAGAAGGTGCTGTCCGATGAGGCGCTAGACATGGGGAATAAATAACGTCACGGTGACAAAGTCACAGTGAGTCGCCGTCAAAAGTTGTCACTGTGACTTTTCACAAAGTAACAACGTTACAAAATCACATACGTTCCCAACGTTCCTAGCGCAGTCTGTTACTCAAATCACGATCATGACAAACGCCGTGAGCGTGCCGTGGCGCGCCTGGCGCGGGAGTACTGTGACTCAACTCGGCTCTAATCGGGCTCAGTCGGGAGAGTTCGGAAGTAGCAAAAATCGGCTGACGCGACGCCTGCTGCCTGAGAGCGAGTGAAATAGCGTAAAAGGTATCAATGCTTTCTCACTCAACACTCACCCGTACCAAAGAGTTGCTAATGAAATTAAGTATAGTTATGCCACATACCCGTATGATCTCATTTTAATTTTCTCAGTACGTAATTTTAGAATTTGATTGTAACACTTCTTAATTATAGATGCTGTGAATAATGGTTGGTTTTGGTGTAAGTATGTATTGCATAATTTAAGTATAAGTTGAGAAATTTCTAGTATTATAGTCACGTTAGTCGCCAGATATTGTACTGGGACTACTGGAACTACTGGGAACTTCTTAGAATGGGGATGCGCCACTGCCGGCTGGCAGAAAATGAGAACTCAGGGGTGTTTTCGGGACTTAACTTTAATATGAAAAGTTATGGATTAGTGGTTAGTATAGTTTATAAGTAACACTGAACAGACTAACTAAGTAAATAAGGACTAACACGGACGAGACGCTTTGTGGCGAGAGCGTGGTAGGTATCGGCGCGCGAGATGCGCGCGCGGTTGCTATACGGTGGTGCGGTTCGAGCTCGACTGGCGGGCGGCGCGTGAGGCGCGCCGGCCGTTAGAGTGGGGCGCGGGAAAGAGAAGACGCGTGTTACGCTGGCTTCACACTCCGAGAGGCCCGCTGGGGCAAGACACGACTTGTTATAGGAATGTTTGGTATACGGTTTACTATATACTCCCCCTCTAGTTCAGGTATACGCCCTCGTTCCTGGACTAGCTTCTTCTTCTTCTTCGGTCGTCCGCGTTTCTTAACGGGGTTAACCGGGATAGGCAGAGTATCATCGTTACCAATGAACCGAGTCAAATATTGAACATGGTACTTCCCTATTATCTCATGAGGCATCTCCATGCGAGCAATGTTGTATGTCGTAGGGCTTACCTTCTTGGCGATGACGTACGGGCCGTCGCGTCTCGGCATGGACTTTGAAGTGAGCGCCTTTGAGCTGTTGCTCAACAGGTGCGATTTGAGTAGCACCTTATCACCCACCTGGAAATCAACCTGCTGGCGCGACTGGTCGGCGTATTCTTTCTTCATCACCTCTATTTTCGCAGGATTCAGACAGTATGGAGGCACTGCTACAGGTGGGTACTCACCCGTATCTATACGGTGCTTAGCGATAAGCGTAGGAGCTCCCCCTGGATGAAAAATGTGTGCGTGCCTGACGAGGATCTGGGCGAGTTCATCTCGCTCCGCAAACTCCAGTTGAGTACTCTCGTCGTCCCGGAGAACGTCTGTGGAGGCACAAGTAGTGCCTCGCGACGTTGGTTCGAAAAACAGCTGATATTTCACGTGATGATTTTTGTCGAAATAGCATACTTCCTTGGAGAAATTAATAACAACACCCATAGCCCTAAGGAAATCTATACCGAGTAACGTATCGTTGATGCCGGACTCGGGGAAAATTAAAAATGGTATCGTAATGATAATTTGTTCCAACCGCACCTGTAACGTGGTAGTGAGAACGTTCATCTCACGTACGTGGCCATCGGCAAGTTTAATTTGCCTCGTCGTAGGCGTGAGCGGGTGGCCTTTACGTAGAAGGAGAGCATATAGCGTGTGGCCGGCAATACAGTGTTTCGAGGCTGTATCAATTAAAGCTGTACCATTTACGCCCAAAATCTCGATTTTGAAAATGGGACGTAAGTCGCGACATTTGACGGGCCTATCACCGACGCTACATGCCAACAAGTCGTCATCGTCCTTACTACGTACACAATTATCATCATCACAAGACAAAAAATCATCATTTTCAGTAAAATTACCCTCAGCAGGATTTTTCAAAAAATCCGACTTATTACACTTTGCCTGAGGGCACGCCGTTACATCGTCAACAGTAAAATTCGAACTTTTAATCTCAGCCGGATTTTTCAAAAAATCCGACTTGCTAGTCTTTTGCATCGCACCCTTACGTGTGCGGTTACGCTTAGCGTCATTTTGAGAACAAACATATTCATTTTTAGTGTCAACAAGATTTTGTGAAAAATCGGACTTACCACACTTTTGCATTGCACCGTTACGTGTATGGATACGCTTCACGTCATGTTGAGAACAAACATATTTATTTGCGGTGTCAGCAAAATTTTGTGAAAAATCCGACTTATCACTCTTTACCTGCGGGCAGGTAATCGTAGCGTTATTGAAATCGCGAACAAAAAATGAATTACATTTACATGCGAAATCGAACTTGTTGCACTTTCCATGGGGACAAATATGCGAAAGTGTGACGTCATTGATTTTGTGACATTGCCATTGTACACAATTACGTACAAAATCAGACTTATGATTTAAAATAACATCGTAACACGTAACTTCCTTTTGTGCAAAAATTGACTTATTACCTTTACCCTGTGGACAGGTACAAGTTACGTCATCGATTCTGTGAATACAGCAATTCTTGGAATTTCGCACAGAATCGGACTTACATTTCGTTACAGCGCCGTTACAAGAAGCGAACGTAACTTTTTTATCATTTTTGTTTTTGGCACAATAGGTATCGTTGTCGCTAACGTTGCATACAACATTTACATTTGTCGTACAATTTTGGTATTTATCCAAACAAATCTGATTAGAATCGTGATCATGGTTGTGTGGAGTAGGTATAGGACTCGTTGTAGGTTGCGTTATTATTGAGCGAAGTTATATAGCGGGTGAAACGAAGCGATGGAGATGACTAACAACAACGCGATAACTTACAAGCGTGTTTAATTTACGGAAGGAAATTTACAACATTTAACAGCAAATTGAAAGAAAGTAAACAGAAGTGAAAGGAAGAAATAGTTGATAGAATAAGAAATAGAAAACAAAGATTATTAAAGCTATAGAAATGAACTATTTACAAATGGATAATGACACGTAATTTATATAAGGCAAAGCGCGCGCGAGCAAAGCAGAGTAGGCAATGGAAGTGCGCCGGCTGATGCGTTGAGACCAGGTTTCTTATCGGCAACGGGGCGCGGGCGCGGGAGGCGCGGACGCGCTCCGAACAAAAGATGCACCGGTGCTGTGGCATGTTTTGCGGTTGCCTAAGCTCATAAGCGGTAGCGTTTTCTTACGCGTGGTGTCCGCTACAAGTACTCCCCTGCTGAGACCGTTGCTACGGTCGATAGTAATCGGGAAATCGCACGACTCGTCCGCTTCTCGTCTTTTTGGGCAGCACGGTGCTTTTTTCCTGGTTGCCGCTGGCCTCCTGCAATGTTGTGTGGTCGTCGTCCCTTACGACATAGGCTGGCTTCAATCTGTCGATGGTGACTGTGAGCTCTTTTCCAGACACGTCGATGTCGTAAGCTTTTTCTCTACGTCGCAGGACTTTGTGCGGACCGGTGTAGGCAGCCTGTAGTGGGCGCCGAGCTGGACCTTGGCGCAAGAACACATGGCTGCTTGTCTGGAGATTCTTGGGTACGTAGAAAGGACGACTCGAATGCCAAGTCGTTGGTTGCGGTACTAGTTTGCTCATATGGCTGCGTAGTCTACTAGCGAAGTCGGTGATATCTACCGGTTCGTTGCTCGATGTAAAGAACTGCCCAGGCAAGCGGAGTGGCTCGCCGTAGACAAGTTCAGCTGCTGATGCCTGCAGGTCCTCCTTCCAAGCGCTGCGGATGCCGAGGAGAACTATAGGGAGTGCTTCCGACCAATGCGTGCTAGTGTGGCATGCGATTGCCGCTTTCAATTGACGGTGAAGCCTCTCCACTAGACCGTTGGCTGCTGGGTGGTAGGCCGTAGTCGTATGATGGGCGGAGCCTGTCAGCTTCGCTATGGCCCTGAAGAGATGCGATTCAAACTGCCGGCCGCGGTCCGTGGTGATGTGTTCAGGGCAGCCAAAACGCGCGACCCAACCAGACACGAAGGCGGCAGCGCAGCAAGGCTAGCACGACTTACAGCGACTTGCTCGAGAAGAGACAAATGGGGGCGACTAGCTGCTTTTTCGCTCCTTGGTAGCATGACTGGCTCGAGATACAACGCGAAACGACTTGAACACTCGCTCAAACGTCATTAAGTCGAAATGACAGCGAATCGCGACTTTAGACGAATTTGGTAGCATAACTGCCTGTTTCGCGACTAAAGTTCACGCGTCTTTACATCATTTGGAGAGATATTTGTCTTCGAGCTATTGAGCACGCGATACAGTGTCGAGAGGAAATTTATTTGTAAATTTGTGCATTTTTTGTGAAAAATAATAAATAGTAAGTTAAAACAACACCTTATTATATGTCCTATGACAATTTTTCTGTATTATAATCAACAATACAACCACATTTAATACGATTAATGTTTTTTTTAGAATGGCATTGTTCTTCATCATAAATGAGGAAAGGCGCGTACGGCGCATCCAAAGGACGAGGATAAGGGACTTAGCCAACCCCTTTGAGCTCTCGGACCAAGAATTCCACCATAATTATCGGATAAACAAGCCTATGGCATTGTATTTGTGCCGGGAGCTCGAAGGAGAGTTGGCTCCACTACAGCAACACGGTTATCCCGTCCATATAAAGGTATTGTAATTGTTCAATTATCTTATAAGTTACGGCTACACGTCCGTCAACTTTATGTGAAAATATAATACTCTACAATCAGGAATCTCTACATGTAAGCCATTTCGGCTTGAGAAAATAACGACTATGAGAATATATAATCTGACAAAAAATAAGCACTTGATGTACCTTACTTACTTCATGCTTGTTTTGAGACCATTATTAAAACTACTGAAGAAACAATTTTCATTACCTATTGATACCAATGAATCCTTGGCAGTCTTGGCTGTCTGTATGTTTATGTTATCTAACAAAATCAAAAGTGTAGAATAATGGCAAGTTTTGCCAACAATGTCTCATTCATTAATAGGTAATTCCAAGAGATAATAGTAATAATGTTTTATTAATACTGATGCTAGTATGTTTTATTCAATGGTTTGATTATGAATTAATATATCCCTTTGGACCCGTCAAATAATAGGTCTAGGAAAAATATGATGATATTAACTTGTTACCTACATAAGAAAATTTACAATTTCAATGCAACACCAAACATTACATTTGAATTTTTATGAAGATGAAAACTCTTTGCAGGTACTTACAGCAATCAAATTTATGGCCGGAGGAAGTTACCAAAGGGAAGTTGGCCAAGACCACAACTTATGCATCGGACAGAGGACTGCTTCTCAGTATCTGAACCAGGTTGTAGCTGCCATAAACCAAATGTAAGGTTATATTATATATGTAATTAACTATACTTACCTAGATTTCCATTTTAGTAAGAAGCTCTTTTTAAGATATCAAAACTGTTTTTTACACAATGTGGCAATAATGACCTTTGAAAATCATCTTTAATAAGTACTGTGTACCTACCTGAAATTGAGCCTGGGAATCTCTTGATTTTATGACTTGATTCATTGTATTTTGCTCAAACTACACCGCAGTACTTTTCCCATGCCCGCCTGTCCTTATTAGATAATAGATATGGAATATGTACCTGACATGGCACTTTGTAATAGCATTGAAATATTTAAACATGCATAAAAACATTAGGTATGTACAAGTAATGTATACCTTTTTGGGGTGTTCATGAATATCTTAAATCTCAATGTAATTAAGTACATACAATTTTCATTGGCTGTTGTGTTTAAGATAATTTTATAGAAGGTGTTTTATATTGCTATTTATTTATTATAATGAAGTTTACAGAGCAACATATTATTTTTCAGATTGAAACCAAGGTGGATAGTCTTTCCGGGTACCGAGGAAGGCAGAAGGAATGTGGCGTACGGTTATGAAGAAAAGTATGGGTTGCCAGATGTACTGGGAACATTGGACTGTACGCACATCTCCATTTTCCCGCCTCCTCGTCCACATGGGATGCAATATAAAAACCGGAAAGGCATACATACAATCAACGTGCAGTTGGTAAGTATTCATTAACTATTTATTTTTATTTATTTATTTATTAATTAGTGTAAAGCTAAAACATATACAATTCCCTGCAAATCGGATTGTACTGTTTGTCTGCAGGTGTGAGTCTCTATATAGGTAATATTTCACCAAATGTTATTGCTAAACACTTGAGACACTTTGAATAGACAACTTTATCACTCAAGTGTCGGCAATAGGTGCTTTTTTAAGTACTTTTTAAATTTGGACTTATTTGGCTTGTGTCGGATATTTTCGGGCTAACTATTGAGTATGTAGGGAATCCTTTTGCTCAATGTTCTATCTCCATAGTAGTTCCTGACCCTTGGTACTTCAAATTTGCCCGCGGATACCGACCTTGTTCCATGTTTATGTTCTATTAGTATTGGGTTATGCTCTCGATTGCCGTGGTTGTTAACTGCTAGAAGATATGTATGTTTTAAACTAACGGGGAGTATATTACAAATTTTAAAAAGCTTGAAATAATTACCATTGTTTTAATGTGTGACGTTATTTCTCCAACATCCTGAAAGTAAGTTTATAACAGGTAGCTAGCTATTCATCTTATATCTTATCTTTCTATATTCTTCGTCTTCAGACATACAAATGAGCCATTTCACAGTATGTTGCTCTAGCTGAGTAAAAAGACTTACAATTAGGCATTATTGTTGAATCGCATGTTATTTCTTTAGATTGCCGATGTAGACTGCAAAATTCTGCACGTGAACGCGCAGTATCCGGGAAGAGTTCACGACCAGTTCATATTCAACCACTCCTTGATAAAGCAGGAAATGCGGAGATTGTATGACCAGAGAATAGGATCATACTATCTTCTGGGTGGGTACATTTAAATATATACATTAGACGACGCGTTTGGCGCAGTTTGTAGACACCTGCCTACTGATTCGGCGGTCCTGGGTTCGAATCCCGGCCAGGGCAAATATTTGTGTGATGAACTGGAATATTTGTTCTTGGGTCATGGTTGTTATATGGATATTTATTTATATATTATGTATATCGTCGCGTCGTCTAGTTCCCATAGTACAAGCTGTGCTTAGTTTGGGACTAGGTGGATTTGTGTATGATTGTCCCTTAACGTATATTCGTTTATTATATTACTTTATTACTATCCAATTAACTGAAATATATTTTTTAAATTTTTAAAATAACGATTACGCAATAAAACTAACATGTAGTAATTATGTTAGTATTATTTATTGCTTTTAATTTTCTGTGTTTATTTACTTATTTGTTACATTACGAAAATAACCTATTTAATTTTCACAAAGGTTTAACTATGTATTTTTCTTTTCACATTTAATTATTGATGCAATTGCAGGAGATTCTGGTTACGGATTGGAGCCATGGCTCATGACTCCGGTTCTTAATGCGGAACCGCACTCCCCTGAGGACCGATATACGAGATGGCATTGTCGGGCTCGCAACACCATCGAGCGAACGAACGGCTACCTCAAGGGCTCATTGAGGTGCCTCGGCCTCGACAGAACTTTACATTATGCACCGAATATGTCGTGCAGCATAATTTACGCATGCTGCACGATATACAACATAATGAAACATTTCAGGTTCGTACGTTTATACTTTCCAACCAAAGCTTAAGTATTAGGTGACGTGTATCATGTATCGTTACCGTTTTTGATAATGTAATGATTTCCAATTAGAAATATATGTTATAAAACATGCAATATATCGGAAAACTCATTGAAGAATTATCATACATTACTTTAATTTTCGAGCTAAATATATTTTATTTTAATTGTTTGTTCCAAATAATATAAAAAAAAAATACTGTCACCGATTCTTATGTTAAACTAGAGACCCGTTGCGGCGTCGAACCGCCGCTAGAATATGGAATTCCGGTAGTGTTACAGAAAATAACTACTTTATCGATAAGAAGTTTTTGGGGATCGAAGAATAAATACTGTAAAAAAACACGTTAAAATGATATTTCAAAAACGTTAAGACATGCCAGGCTAGAGCCAGGCCTGATAGCCAACTGCCAGGTTCATCGTGACAACTTTTTCAACTCTTTTGTAAAAATAACTTGTGCATTAATGCCATGTGATCTGCTGATCTGTTTCACAAATAAAATGCATATTATTCGATTTATGGAAAAAATATAATTCATGACAATAGTCCCAAATCGTAAAAAAATAATTGACATATTTTCATAGGACCGAACATAAGATTGGTAGAATTTTAATTTGTTATCCTTTCTTCAGGACATACATTTATCGATTTGATCGATTTCTATCAATTTCCAGAAATAGCACATGAATCGAAACGACAGATTTGGTCACTCACTACGCAGGTTTTAAAAAGGAAATCATGGAGTGCGTAACTGTTTATGTATTCATTTATAATCGTAAATACTTCAAAATATTGATAGTAAAAAATGTTACATAAACTCAATTGTATGTAATAGAGAGTAAAAAACGTTTATAGAATACACGAAAAACCACTATTATCAATGCTTGTTTTTTTTTTATGAAATTCAATAGATCGTGCAAATTTTCTTAATATGGGTGCTGCCATGTCATCATCATCAATCATTTATTCAATAACAATTTCACATTGTGTTTGAAATTCTTACGCCAGTATAACTCTTAATCAAACCCTACTTCTAATTCTAATTTTAAAATATGGCTTCCATCATAGTTAATGATGATTTCGCCAATTCCGAGTTTGCTCGTAGAGCATGCCGTTGTTCGGTGAGGTTTTGCTTTTTGTAAAGTGATAGCGAACACCTTAAATACTAATCTAAATAAATTACTGACTGACAATACTCCACCATAAAAAAAGAATGTGTCAAATATGTGTAATAAAATAAATCCAATATATAAAACAGCTAAACATGTTTGAGAAAAGAATATAAGATATATTTTATTCAATAAATTTAGAGCTGAAGGCCTTACGTATACCCAAATTCCAAATTCAAACTTTCGTGTCTTTCCTCTCATTGAAATAGTGTCTGACAGAAGAGTGAGGGAGATGCTATCTATACTCTCAAGTCTATGATATAAACCTAATTTTAGGGTTCCTTACCATAGTCGGTAAAAACGGAAGCCTTAAAAAAATCTATTTGTTGTGTTGACAGCATAATTTGACAAATTTTATTTTGAATAAGAATAAGAATGATCAGCCACACGTCATTAATTCAAATATGATTTATTCTTGAGCGAGTCGTTTTTTTTTTTTAATTTGCATCATATGTAGGTTATTTCTACCATCAAGTTTCGCATGTTAGGGTAACATGTTAATTATTCCACAAATACAACTCGTCCACAATGTCGGCTCGTCTATATTCCCATCTGGGTCACAATGCCAACTTGTCCACACACCCAACACGTCCACATTGCCAACTCGTTCATATACCCAACTTATCTGCATTGCTACCTCGTCTATATTACCAATTCGTCTCCATTGGCACCTTGTCCATATTCCCAATTCGTCCACAATGCCAACTCGAACATATTGCTAACTCGTCCATATTCCCAACTCGTCCACAATTCCAACGCGTCCATGTTGCTTACTCGTCCACAATGCCAACTCGTCACCACATAAAATTCGTCCACATTTCCAACTCGTTCATATTCCCAACTCGTACATATTCCCAACTCGTACACAATGCCAAATCGTCCACATTGCCCACTCGTCTATACACCCAACTCATCTACATTGCCAACTCGTTCATATTACAAACTCGTCTTTATTCCCAACTCATCCATATTCCCAACTCATCCACAATGCCAACTCATCTATATTGCTAACTCGTCCACATTTCCAACTCGTCCATACACCCAACTCGTCTACAATACCAACTCGTCCTTATTATTAACTCGTCTTTATTGCCAATCTCGTCCATATTATCAACTCGTCCGTATTACCAACTCATCTTCATTGCCAACTCGTTTATATTCCCAACTCATCCACAATGCCAACGCATCCATATTACTTGCTCGTCCACAATGCCAACTCGTCCACAAATACAACTCGTCCACATTTCCAACTCGTCCATATTCCCACCTCGTCCACAATGCCAAGTCGTCCACATTACCAACTCGTCGATACACCAAACTCATCTACATTCCCAACTCGTCTTCATTTCCAACTCATCAACAATGCCAACTCGTCCATATTGCTAACTCGTTCACAAATACAACTCGTCCACATTTCCAACTTGTCCATATGCCCAACTCGTCCACAATTCCAAGTCGTCCACATTGCCAACTCATCCACATTTTTAACTCGTCCATATTCTCAACTCGACGATACACCCAACTCGTCTACAATACAAACTCGTCCTTATTATCAGCTCGTCTTTATTGCAAACTCGGCCATATTCCCAACTTGTTCATTTTGCCAACTCATCCACATTTCCAACTTGTCCATATTCTCAACTCGTCCACGTTGATAACTCGTCCGTATTACCAAGTCGTCTTCATTGCCAACTCGTCCATAATACGAACTCGTCCACATTGCCCCCTTGTCCATGTTCCCAACTTGTCAATTTTACCAACTCATTCACATTGCCAACTCATCCACATTTCCAACTCGTCCATATTCCCAACTCGACGATACACCCAACTCGTCTACAATAACAGCTTGTCCTTATTATCAGCTCGTCTTTATTGCCAAATCTTCCATATCACCAACTCGTCCGTATTACCAAGGCGTCTTCATTGCCAACTTGTCTGTATTACCAACTCGTCTTCACTGCGAACTCGTCCATAATGCGAACTCGTCCATATTGCCCACTTGTCCATGTTCCCAACTTGTCAATTTTACCAACTCATCCACATTGCCAACTCATCCACATTTCCAACTCTCCCATATTCCCAACTCGACGATACACCCAACTCGTCTACAATACCAACTTGTCCTTATTATCAGCTCGCCTTTATTGCCAAATCTTCCATATCACCAACTCGTCCGTATTACCAAGTCGTCTTCATTGCCAACTCGTCCATATTCTCAACTCGTCCACATTGCCCACTCGTCCGTGTTCCCAACTTGTTCATTTTGCCAACTCATCCACATTCCCAACTCGTCCATATTCTCAACTCGTCCACATTGCCCACTCGTCCGTGTTCCCAACTTATTCATTTTGCCAACTCATCCACATTCCCAACTCGTCCATATTCCCAACACGTCTACATTGACAACTCGTCCAATTAACAACTCGTCCAATTAACAACTCGCCCATATTAACAACTCGTCCATTTTCCCAACTCGTCTATATTACCAACTTGTCAATTTTACCAACTCATCCGCATTCCCAACTCTTCCATATTCCCAACTCGTCCACATTTCCAACTCATCCATTTTACCAACTCATCCATATTACCAATATAGATACATTCCCAACTTAGGCACATTGTCATGTCGTCCATATTCTCAACTCGACCACATTTCCGATCCCGTCGACATGCAAGCGCAAGGACTAAGTTTTTTCTTGTAAAATACCATTTAATTTACCATAACTCATGCCATTTTCCTTGGAATTATTTTTTTGATGGACTTTAATCATATTTATAATAATCTATCATAAATTTACCTATTTGAATGACGTGTAAATTAGTTTTACTAATTTTTTTCTGCTTTGATTTATTGTAAAACTCGCCTATAAAAATAATCTATTCTTGAATGACGGTCAGTTTTCTAGTCTTTCGAGCACCAGTCCAACTCGCACTTAACCGGCTTTTTCTCTGCTTTTTCTCCACCTTTTTAACAGGTATGCGAAAAAAGTTTCCATACATTTTAACATTTTAAAAAGAAAAACAACCTGGCAATTTAGAGCATTGACATAATAGCCCCCAATAAAAAAGACATTAAAAGTTGTCAGAATATGGTTACTGTCATTCATTGTCAAGAAACTGTAAAATTATTTTTGCATATTCGTACATGTTTTAAGTGTTGCGGATATTATGTTGCCGACTCAAAAATAATATTTCATCATGCTGAACAACTTACTACAGGTTTGTGAGCAAATCATGCTTATTATTATTTGGTCATCTTATGTCAAAATAGGGATCACAGGTCACGTGGTCAAAGTCACGTGGTTAGCGCACAGTAGTTTTTTCAAATCCATTTTTCAGTACCTTTTCAGGAAAAAATGAAAATTCCAAGAGTTTTATGCACCTCTCCAGCATGAGACGAATCTAATGACATATCATTTATCAAAATCGGACCATAACTGTAGATCTGATGGGATGTACAAAAATCGGCCTCGCGTAATATATATATAGATACTCCACAGAAAAGGTGCGACGTTAAAAAAAAAAAAAAATTTGCCCTATGTAACATATATTAATTTTCGAGCTGAATATGTTTATTTTAATTGTTTTTAGGGTGGAAATGGATGAAGTCGAAGAAGATCTTGGTCAAAATAACGATGATGTCCCGCTGGAGCCTCAAGCAAACTTCGCTCTTCACAATGCGGCTCTTCAAAAACGACGCAATATAATAGCAAGACACTTTAATTAAAGTTTTGAAATTTATAACTTGTGTTTTTGTTGACTACAAAACTTATGGACATAGCGATTTTGGAAATTATCTTAGCGTTTACTAAGTTTCCTTGCTAATATAATACATTCATCAAGTGATATAAGATTGCTAAAAAAATACAAGAAAAAATTACATAGCCCCCCCTAACTAGGCTAAGCCTGTAATTACAATCTTGATAATAACAAAATTAAGACAATACAAGTAGGTTGCGTTTAAAATATTCTTCAGTACTTAATACCTATAACTATATCGCATACTAAATAATAAGTATTCATGATATTTTAAAGTTGGTAGTTAATTAAAACAAGTTAAAGGAATTGGTGACATGCACATGGAATTAAATTTGAGGGTTAAGGCCGCATTATTTGGAAACTTATCTTGTAAATGAGGTATTATATTAATTAAAATGAGAGGTAACTTAATACTGCATTTATTTATGTAATAGTACAGTGCCGTAAAAGTTTTATATAAGGCTCCTTATCCGTTCAAAACTTATGATTGTTTTAGTAGTTTTTCTACTTAAAACAGTGTAGGTTACTCTGTAGGTTACAGACAGCCTACAGAGAAAAAAAAAATATTTTAAACTCAATAAGGGCTCATGACACTTAACTGACGCACCTGAGCAGGCACAGTATCAGTATCACTCGATTGCATGCATCAAACAATGGTCCATAATTATAATGTAAATAGAGCTTTTTTAATAATCTAAAACATTAAAATAGCAAAACACATAATTAAACTATAAAAAAATCAACAATCAGTACATACAATAGGTTTCTATTAATAGCTAAGAGTATAGTATCGGATAATAGAGTGACACTATTCAAGAAAGACTCATGCCTTCAGAATAGCTACAGCATAAATGACATTACTATCGACAGCCACACAGAGTGATAACTGATGATAATTACGCCATCTTAATGCTACAGCTATTCTAAACGCATTATATTTCTTAGGCAGTATCACTCTATTGCATGACTCAAACAACAGATTCATATAATGTAGATTGAGCTTTTTTTAATAATCTAAAACATTACAATAGCAAGACACATAATTAAACTATAAAAAATCAACAATCAGTACAATCGGTTTCTATTAGCTAAATTAAATTATTTAAATTGTATAATTGAACTATAAAACATCAAAAATCAGTAGGTGGGTCGATCACAAAAAAAATAAGTTAAGGCCTTTAATTAAAACAAAAGTTAATTGATTCCTTTGTGTGACGAAACTTACCCACACATTTTGTATGACTAACTTTCGTCACACAAAGGAAGTGATCGTGATTTTTTTGTTAACTAAGCTTTTAACTATGTAAAAATTTTTTGCAATCGACCCAGGTTTCAAAATAAAAAAAACAGAGGGTATCTTAATTTTACTTTAAAAAAGTAAAATTGTGGAAAGCTCCTCTTTGGGCTCTTCGATTATGGCGTATTTGCCAGATTTCTTGCCCTTGACTTTGCCGCGGCTGCTGCAAAACATTACTTATATCCTGCAACAAAATTAGTATAATTTTATTCACTTGATAGACTTGCCCCGCCGCGCTTCACGTTACAAAATATGAAACTAACTACATTTCGTAGTGCCATAAGTTTTATACCACTGTACCTAATTCCACTGAATGAATTCTGGTCAAACTTTCTGCTAAATAAAAATAGTTGCCGATCTAACATCTAAAATAAATAATGCTTGTTAATGCGTCTTCAATTACATCCTTTTAAATTTATTTAAAATGTTATGGTCGTAGGATGGTAAATAATAATGAATCGTAGGAATGAAATAAGCGCTGGCTCAGCATGATGCTGCGAAGAAAGTAGCGCCTATGATTTTCCGTCCGAGACCTGTCTTAAAACTATAATAAATAAAATAAATAAATATTATGGGACAATCATCATAAACAAATCGACCTAGTCCCAAACTAAGCAAAGCTTGTACTATGGGTACTAGACGACGATATAAATACATATATAGATAACAATCCATGACCCAAGAACAAATATTCGAGTTCATCACACAAATATTTGCCCCGGCCGGGATTCGAACCTGGGACCGCCGGCTCAGTAGCCACTCAATTGCTTTTGGTAACTACGGCTACCTGTCATCGCTCTTATTTTATTATATAAATAGAGTCCAACTCCAAAATCGAAGCAATTGAGTGGGTAGGCAGGTGTCTGCAAACTGCGCCAAACGCGTCGTCAGTACAACTAATACATACGTAACTGAACAATCAGTGCTGATTTATCATAATAATAGAGGAAAAAAGTATTACTTCTATATATCGCATGCCTAGATCTAAACAGTATCAACTCAAAAAAGCATTTTTTTCAGAAATCACAAAAAACTAATTTTGGCGTTTATGCATGACTTTTAGGAATCAGATTTTTAGAAAACTGGCTCATAGATTCATGCTCGAGGCGATCGCTATCAAAAATGTTGTTGTTAATGAATAATTACTAGATATAAATAATGATTTTCAAGTTGATTCGGTTTAGTGTGCTAATTTTTGTATTATTTTGAGTTGAAACCCTTTTGTCGGTTCTTTTTAAGTTGTTACATCTTATGTATTTGAACATAGTACTTATTGATTCAATAAAAGTGTATTTTCATTCTCTTCTTTCAGGTTGAATTCATACGACATAATAGTAGTTTAGTAGAGTTTTGAACAACCAGACACTGCATTTGGTAGGTTCTGTTTTAACGCAATAGAAACTGGATTTTGACACACTTTCAAATCATTATATCTCTAGCTGTTTTTATTATTTTTATTGACATTGGCTTGATTCGTTTTGATCAAAAGAAAATCAATTATCACCAACATCTGTATCAGAAATATCACTTTCATCAGAGCCTGGCACTAGTCAATGTTTTTGATTCACTGCATCATATCATAAGAAAGAAAAAGTCGGGTCAGCAATCGAATCATCTACATCACTTTCATCGCTACGAACAGGTGATACATAGTATTCAATTCGCTTATTTGTGTGATATCGCGTAAAAAATCGATAAAAAGAATTATCATTGCTTTTTATTTCTTAATTTGATACTAATGACTGAATCACGTATGCGTCCACGTGGTCACGTACACGTGGTGCGGTATTATTATCTTTTCCTTTTAGTAAGTTTACTTATAGTTTTCCACGCCGCTTCTTAGTTCTTAAAAAAAGAAGCAAACGAGAAGAGTACAGAAATATCGATAATGTGGGTAGGTAGGTACCATAAAAACTGTATTAACTCGAAAATATGTAAAATTAAGCGTAACTAGCGATATAGTTCGTTACCCATATTCCATTATTATTAAGATATACAATAATTTGCTATTTTTCGAATTAATAATCCAATACGCTTTATTTCCGAAGAAATAAACCTGATATTTGGATGATTCAAGAAAACAGAAGTAATTAAAAAGTTAGAATTATTTTCATCAAAAGAGAATTAAATCCAAATATATCACAAAATATTTCTTGACCGAGTATTCTAAACTGTTTTAACTAGAAATACAACAAGAAGTATTTGTGAAATAATCGACATCTAACCATTAAATCGTATCAATTCAAAATAATCAACATCAAGTCATTTTTTTTAAGTCAACTAAACTTTAGCAAGTCGAAATAACACTATACCTATTGCTGAATTGATTTACGTGCACAATGCCCAGTGTCCGCCCAGCAACTAACAATACTGCGGTTTAGATGGCACTGACGAGATGCAAAATAAATCAGTAAAAGGTACTTAAAGTGCTGTCATTCGGTGTGCGCTTAAGATATTGTTGCGCCGGTTTTTCTGGCTTATGCGGCTTGATTTGCAGAATCCGAATATGCAACTAACTAAAAAATGAACTTTTTTGAGTTAATACTGTTTAGATCTAGGCGTGCGATATGATCATTTAATTCATGATTTTTATTTCAAGTCAAAAAAATACACATACCAAAATAAAAAAATAATAATACTTAAGACTAGCTTAAGCCTAGTCAAACAGGGCTCCTCGGGTTGTCCCCGGCGCAAAGGTACCCATCACACTGGCCGCGTTACCACGTTGAATGGCGATGGACAACCTTTGCACCAAGTATGAACCCGCACGGGCGTCAGATCCCCTCTCCCTAATTCGACGTCGAATTTAATTTGATAACTAAAGAAGTTGCGATTGGTAAATTTTGTTGGGCATATTTTTTTTTTTACTATAAATCACCAAAAACATGGAATCCTGTTGGAATTACATTTTTATGTTTCAAGACATACCGCTGTAGTACCTAAATCTAGAGAATATGGAAGCCTAGATTAAAGAGTAGAAAAGTTTAACAAAGATAAGTCACTCTTAATTGATATCAATATGTTTCTTTATAAACTTTTAAACCAAGAAAGCATGTGTTTCAACCCATTACAGTAATTTTAAACTGCAAACAGATTTTGTACGGGAGAGGAAGATAGATTGATCTATAATACATATATAGAGCTGGACAACAATGTAAATTTTAAGGCAACATAATTGAAAACACGTCCATTTGAGCTCGCATTGTCATTGTGAACGACATCTGATTAGGTACTTATATTAATTAGTAAAAAAACTCATTAGAAGTCAAGTATATACGTGGCAATGCTCAGTTTAGTAAAAGTCCCATCACTTTGCGGTCATCTTATTCACTTATTTGAAGTAGAATTTGTCAAATGTATAGATATTTAATTTTCTTTTTTTAATAGATAGTGTACCTAACCTATAAATACGAGTAAGCAGTTTAATTTTTCAAATTTCTGGTTTGCTAACAAATAATAGGTACCTTCAGCCATTTTGTACGATTCAATTAGATTATAAATGAATATCCTAGTAAATAAATAATTCCAATAAACATACTTGCAATATTTGGTTTGTGTTTCGTTGGGCAGCGATGAAAGCGGCTGAAGCTGGCTGAGTAAGCCGGGCTCGAGGGCGAGCAGTGTCGGCGCGGGAGGAGCGCGGGGCGCGGGGAGTGCGGGCGCGCGACGGCCCGGCCCCGGCCCCGGCCCGCGCGTCAGCCACCGAGCGCGAGGCGGGCTCCTCAATTTCAATCACAACTTCTTGTGAATGAAATTGATCATCGTATGCCATGAAGGGCGCTGGCGATATTGCTGCCTGTATATCCACCTGTAAATGCATAAGAACAGTATTAAGAGATTAATAAATTCAGATATTTAAATAGTTAGTATATATTTTTAAATGACCCATTTTCGTTTTCTGAGAAATTGCTATTATAAATATTATTTTTTAGAATAAAAGTTAATTAAGTATTTAAATAATTAAAGGCAATATAAAAGAAAGTAATATGATACAACAAATATAGTAATTTGTAAACACTATCTTTGTATGTCTTTCTATGTACATATCGTAAAATAATTCATCAATATAATTATATATCCACCATACAGCAATATAAAAAAAAAATACATGACATTCTTTTTTTGTTTTCCATTTTTTCTGCAATCAGTAAAACTATAAGCAGATTAGTTATGTGAGGCTTGACGTTTCGAGTGTGGCATCTACTCATTTAAATTCCATTTTCTTGGAGCCGGGTTCAATCTGGGAAAATATCTTTCCTTTTCAATCTTTTCACATAGTCTCTAGCTGTTAACTTCACTGCTAGTTCATTCGGATGGTGTTTCAGTCTTTCGTGGTATTTTTTAGTTACAATGATAATTTCATGACATGAGATATACACACAACTTCATTAAAAATATATATCTTCAAGATAATCAGTACGTTACTGATTTATACCCTTAATCCTCGTATCCTCATAAGCTGTGAACAATTGTTTTTTCCGAGTACTTACAGAAACCTGCCCCACACCACTCTCCTGCTCCACCGCTATACCAACTGCACATTCAGGCCCAATTATTCCCAATATCTTCTGCGTTCGCTCACTCAGCTCTGGGATAGGTACTGCATTCCCAGTAGAGTTGAGGGCTAGGCGAACCCGTCCCCCATCATCTCGGGCCTTTTTTTTGAGATCTCTCCATGTCTGAAAATAAATATATATTACGTTTCAGCTGGATAACTTTAAAATTCAAGTTATGCTTGTATTTTGACGAATCTTGTACATGGTAATGGTGTGCATTAGGTACAGTAACAGTATTATGATAATGTTAATTTGCATTTTGATACCTTGCTAAATAAATAGTTGATAAAAAAGGACATCAGAGTTATAATTATCGTATTAAGCTGTTTACACTCACGTGAAATTGTCAGGAACGAAACATGTCGGGCCGTTGCTAACAATTTCACGTGAGTGTAAACCGCTTAATACAATAATTAAATATGTCTCACGAAAGTTTTAATAAAATTATCAGTTATAAGTTGTAAAAATGTCTATGTCTACTTTTAAGCTTACTTACATGCCTCCACTGATCAACGGTCTTATCAGGCCCGTAATTTGACAAATGTTCCCTCAATTGGGCCCACTCGGCTTCATGGCGTTGTGCACCAAGTGGGCCCGTAAACTGGCCTATGGCGAAATCCTGGTTGGTGGACATGTAATCCACCAACTGATTTAACTGTTGGGCCGTGCTCCTCGTTCTGAAATAAAGTTTTAAATGGGATTAAAACTATTAAATGCTCCGAAATATGAAACAAAAGAAACTAAAATAATTACGTAGTGATCAAATAGCTCTTGGTATAATTGTTGGGCCCACTGGACGTACAACATATTATTCCAAATTATAAACAAACTTACATTTTTCCTCTCGGTGCCATCTTATTAAGTTCAAGTACTTAAGACGTGATTATATTCTCTTTACTTAAGACAACTAAAACAAGGCAACAAACTTTTGTTTGTATACAGACTCTCTTGACAGTTAGTTTCATTGATCCACAGACAATATTTCAAACTTTTCGCTAGGGATGTACTATTTCATTCGTTCTTTTAAGGTTTCACACGTCAAATTTTATACTTTACGCAATGGGAACATACTCGTTTTGTCGCCTCGAGATGTTGAATTTGCGGCGCGTCTTTGAGTCGCAGACCGAAGTTATGCTACGGAATTCTGTACCGAGCGAGATATCTGACAGCAGCGACATCGCCATGTCGTGACGCTCTCGCTGTCGCCTTGCTAAGTTGTGCTAGCCGTGCAGGTGTCGGCAGTGATATCCGACAGCGGGTACGCCTCAGGCCAACGGGTGAATCGGTCGACGGCCGTGAGACAGTACCTGTAATTATGAGACACAGGTAAGGGTCCGATCAAATCAAGATGCACGTGACGAAAACGTGCTGAAGGTGCTTTGAACTCTCCCAAAGGTGCAGACGTGTGTCTATGCACTTTGTTTCGCTGGCATTGAACACAGGATTTAGCCCACAGTCGGCAGTCTTTCCTGATTCCTGGCCACACAAACCGCTGACTCACGAGACGAACTGTAGACTTGACACCTGGGTGGCTGAGGTTGTGCAAGGTGTCGAA
Organism: Apotomis capreana; assembly: GCA_947623375.1. Classification (NCBI taxonomy): domain Eukaryota; kingdom Metazoa; phylum Arthropoda; class Insecta; order Lepidoptera; family Tortricidae; genus Apotomis; species Apotomis capreana. The sequence continues at coordinate 12,399,974 of OX392518.1, forward strand.
TACGACTCGACGGAACGTGGGAGTGATGAATGGCCTTGGCTCTGCAGCAGAGACGTCACAGTATACGGGCAAGTCTGCGTTTTGGGTTTTTACCTTTTCGAGTTTCAATGTTGACCCGTTCTGCAGTAGGTCCTGTAACTCTGAGTCTGCGTCCTGCTCTCGGGCTAAGGACTGGTAATCCAGGTTAGGTGATGACGAACTGTCGACCTCTTCGATCCGGGACAGCGCGTCAGCAACGGTATTGTCTCTTCCTGCGATGTATCTGATGTCAGTGCTGAATTGACTAATGAAATCGAGGTACCTGAACTGGCGAGGTGAGCAGTTATCCCGGCGCGTCGTAAAAGCGAAGGTGATAGGCTTATGGTCCGTATATATAGCGAACGTGCGAGCCTCCACCATGTGCCTGAAGTAGCGTATTGCCTCGTAAATGGCCAACATCTCGCGGTCATACGGGCTGTATTTCTTCTGCGACGGGCTCAGTTTACGGGAAAAGAAGCCTAAGGGTTCCCAGGTGTTCCCTCTTCGTTGCTGCAGTACGGCCCCCACAGATGTGTCTGACGCATCCGTCTGTATCGCCAGCTCAGCTCGCATGTCTGGGTGAGCTAAAAGTGTAGCTTGAGAAAGACTGGTCTTACACTTGGTGAAATGTTCCAGGAACTCCTTATTGGGCTCAATGGGCTGTGAACCCTTAGTCTTGGGACCGGAGAGGAGTAAGTTGAGTGGTGCCTGAAGAGATGCTGCGCCAGGGAGGAAACGACGATAAAAATTCATCATTCCCAAAAAACGCCTCAACTCCTTTACCGTTTTGGGTACCGGGTACTCACTAATTGCTGCCACCTTGGATTCCAGCGGTCGAACTCCTGCCTCGGATACTGTGTAGCCCAAAAATGATACCTCACGACGCCCAAAAATACACTTGGCGGTATTGATGAGGACGCCGTAATCTTGAAGCCGCTGGAATAACTCTCGTAAGTGCTGCTTGTGCTGTTCTTCAGACTCGGAGTGGACCAATATGTCGTCGATATACCCATAGCAAAAATCCAGGCCTCTCAGCACCTCGTCAATGAAGCGCTGGAATGTTTGAGCCGCGTTCCGCATTCCAAACATCATATGAGGGAACTCAAACAACCCGAACGGTGTTGTAATGGCAGTTTTGGGTATATCGTCGGGATTTACAGGAATTTGGTTATAAGCCTTCACCAAGTCGACTGTACTAAAGATTTTCTTACCCGCCAGCTGGTAAGCAAAATCCTGAATATGCCTGACTGGATATCTGTCTGGGATGGTTCTCGCATTCAGTGCTCTGTAGTCTCCACACGGCCTCCAACCGTCGTTTTTCTTACGTGCCAGGTGAAGTGGAGATGACCAGGCGCTCTCTGACCTGCGCGCCGTACCGCTTGCTAACATCTCATCGAACTCTTTCCTGGCAATCTGTAGTCTCTGCGGGTCTAGACGACGCGGACGGCTGGAGACCGGTGGGCCAGGAGTGGTTCTAATGTGGTGTACAGTAGTGTGTTTAGGAGTGATGGGCTTACCAGCTGGGCGAGTTAGGTCTGGATACTCCCTGAGCAGCTTGTGGTAGGCTGTCTCATCATTTGTTGTTCGCACCGACGAGATGTCTTCAGCTACTTTTTGGTGTGGCACGACGATTGCTAGAGAGGTGACACCATCAACCAACCGGTGATTGTGGCAGTCGACGAGTAAGTTATAGTGACTTAAAAAGTCAACGCCAATGATCGGTTTGGAGACGTCTGCTACTGTAAAGCGCCACTCGAACGCTCGGCGTAATCCTAGGTCTAGGCGGAGGTTGAGATGTCCATACGTTGGTATTGATGTACCATTCGCAGCGAAGAGAAGATACTTAGTTTTGTTGTTAGGAGGCGCCCGGACGGCTGACCGCGGATACACACACAAGTCTGAACCTGTGTCAATGAGATACTGTATCTTCGACTTACGGTCCGTCACGAACAGGCGGCCTGATGACACGGGGCAAACACTTGCGGCCACTAAATGCTGCCGTTCTCGTTTAAAGATGCCTTGAAGCTACATGGTGCCTTGCATTTGCTAGCATTGTGACCAAATTGAAAATGGTACCAACAATGTGGATGTCCTTCAGGCCGTTCACGCGACCTCTGTCGTGATCGAGATTTGGATCTGGAACTGCGACGATTGAAACGGCCCCTGCCCTGAGAACGAGAACGTGAGTGTGTACTTTGGCTCCTAAGTAAGGTCTCCACTTTCCGTGTCAGCTCTTCTACCCTGGCTTCCAATGTATTACTTGCCCTTGGTACAGCATAAGGGATAGCGGTGGCGCCTGCCGCGGCGACGTGTGCGGAAGGATGCGTGATGTCGTTCACCCGATCGGCCAATTCTGCTACGTCGTCCAGGTCCTGCCGGTGCTGTGAAGCGACAATGGTTTGCACGTTAGGTGGGAGTCTGCTTGACCAGACAGTACGAATGAAATCATCAGGTATAGCGGGACCTGCCAAATCCCGTAAATGACGTAAAAATTGAGAAGGCTTGCGATCTCCTAATTCTTCGTGCTGCATCAGCTGCAGGGTTTTTTTCTCTCTCGTCGCTGATATGCGCTTGATGAGTTCGGTCTTAAATTTATCGTACTTGCCTGTTTTCGGTGGTTGGATCAATAAATCTTTCACTATCCTTGCATACTCCTGATCCAGCTGGGATGCTACGAAATTAAATTTTGTAGTGTCGCTGGTAACACTTGACAGTTCGAATTGACTCTCTACTTGTGCAAACCATACCTCAGGTTCCTCGGGCCAGAACGGTGGGATACGCACTCCGACACGAAACACTTCACCTTCCGATCCGCTTCCGCCTATGTTACTTGGACCACCGCCCCTTCTGTTGGTACCGCTCCACGCGTCACTAAATTCGCCGCCGCCGTTGTCTCCTGTGCTGTCGCCTGGTGCTGCTCCCTGATTTGATGTTCCACTCGCCATGTTGTCCAAAGTCGGGATGTCACCAGTGTGGAGTAGGTATAGGACTCGTTGTAGGTTGCGTTATTATTGAGCGAAGTTATATAGCGGGTGAAACGAAGCGATGGAGATGACTAACAACAACGCGATAACTTACAAGCGTGTTTAATTTACGGAAGGAAATTTACAACATTTAACAGCAAATTGAAAGAAAGTAAACAGAAGTGAAAGGAAGAAATAGTTGATAGAATAAGAAATAGAAAACAAAGATTATTAAAGCTATAGAAATGAACTATTTACAAATGGATAATGACACGTAATTTATATAAGGCAAAGCGCGCGCGAGCAAAGCAGAGTAGGCAATGGAAGTGCGCCGGCTGATGCGTTGAGACCAGGTTTCTTATCGGCAACGGGGCGCGGGCGCGGGAGGCGCGGACGCGCTCCGAACAAAAGATGCACCGGTGCTGTGGCATGTTTTGCGGTTGCCTAAGCTCATAAGCGGTAGCGTTTTCTTACGCGTGGTGTCCGCTACAGTTGTATGCATCGTTCATGGACAAATTGTCCGACTGACAACTTTTTGTCAACTTGTCCGATTGACCGGACTTATGTTTATAAGACACACAAGTTGGGATTTTATGATTATAGTCATTGTTTACTGCACTAAACGAACGATTTTGAAATTTACGACCGCGCACGGGTAATTCGACACTATAGAACATTTCCGGCTTGGATTGATTTACGGCACTATCACTCGCGTTATCAGAGTTATTATTATGATTGAACGACTCACCGCTGTCCTGTAACTTACGACACTGTTCTCGCCGGTGACCGTACCGCCTGCAGTAGGCACAGTAGGGTCGTGCGGGGCCGGAGGCCGAGGTCGTCAGGGGAGCACCCGGAGGTGCGGTCACGGCGGGCGCGGCGCGCGGCGGCGGCGCGGGCGCGTGCCGGGGCGCGGCTGCGCGGGGCGGCGGCGCGGCGGCGGCCGCGGGCTGCGCGCGCTCCGGGAGCGCGCCTCGCTCGCGCGCGTGCGAGTCGGCGGCGGCAGCGGAGGGGGCCGGGGCCGCGCGAAACGTATTCGCGCCGGCGGACGGCGATGGCCTCGCTGTTGATGCTCGTCGCTCCTCTTCGCCCATGGAGTCTTCAATATTTCTAGCATGATGTAATAACTCGGCGAATGTAGTGAATTCCTCTCTTCGGAGTCGTTTTCTTATTCGCACGTTTAAAAGGCCGTAAATCATATCTAATTTAACTTTTTCATTTAAATCGTTCGTAGGTAGCCTTGATAGCAGGGCGCGCGCTTTGGCAACAAACACATCGGTATTCTCGTGCTGTTGTTCGATTGCGAATAAGTCGCGGTAAATTCTATGGGGTGGCCGGCGGTCGCCGTAGGCGCTTCGTAGGTTATGAATGACCTCGTCCCATGAAGTTACTTGATTTTTAATACCCTGCCACCAGGTCGCAGCGTCATGCGTCAGCAACATTGACATACCTTTAATCGCATTATTATCAGTCACGTTAGCACACTCTTTATAGCTTTCTACTGCATCTATAAATCCTTCTATGGACTCGGAGGGTGTGCCGCTAAACACAGCCTTACAACGCGCAAAATTGCCATTTTCGGCGAGCACCGGCGCGGGCGTCGAGGTCACCGCGCGGTGGCTGAGAACACTGTCTAGGATTTCCTTTATCGCGTTCGTTTGCGTTCTTTGTAGGCCTACTAGGAGCATGGAAACACTCTGCAGTGAGAATGTTGCGTCAGCATCGCGGGGGGCGGGGGGACGGCGGTTAATAATATTCACGCCTGCTGTGTCATCCCCGTCGTCGTCGTCGTGCTGGAACTCCTGGTGTTCGTGCTGCGATGGTGGCACAGAGGAATGGGGAATGCTTGTTGCATCATCTCTGTTGCCATGCGAAATTGATTGTTGCTGGGCCGGCATTATTGGCGCGGGAAACACGTTTTCTCGGTCTTCCTCGTCGCTGTGTACTACCAGGTTTCCTTTACTTCTGGTATAATGCGCCATTATTACTATGCGGATAGTTCGTACCTACGTGCATTACGAACGCACAAGTTTAGGTAGGTACGGAGTCGTACGGAGTTCGACACACACACACACACAAATCACTCGCGCACAAACTGTTTGTTTTTTTCTTTTTACCACTAATCCACACTGTTGGGACGCCAGATATAGTCACGTTAGTCGCCAGATATTGTACTGGGACTACTGGAACTACTGGGAACTTCTTAGAATGGGGATGCGCCACTGCCGGCTGGCAGAAAATGAGAACTCAGGGGTGTTTTCGGGACTTAACTTTAATATGAAAAGTTATGGATTAGTGGTTAGTATAGTTTATAAGTAACACTGAACAGACTAACTAAGTAAATAAGGACTAACACGGACGAGACGCTTTGTGGCGAGAGCGTGGTAGGTATCGGCGCGCGAGATGCGCGCGCGGTTGCTATACGGTGGTGCGGTTCGAGCTCGACTGGCGGGCGGCGCGTGAGGCGCGCCGGCCGTTAGAGTGGGGCGCGGGAAAGAGAAGACGCGTGTTACGCTGGCTTCACACTCCGAGAGGCCCGCTGGGGCAAGACACGACTTGTTATAGGAATGTTTGGTATACGGTTTACTATAGTATTAACTACCTGTTGCTTTGCTCGAAACCATCGAAAATCATCCTATTTTCTAATATTGGTGACTAGCCGTGTGAAGAGCAATTGATTTTTATATGAATAGATAGATAGATAAATGACCTGCGTCTCTCATTCGAGATATCGAATTTATTTCATTAAAGCCGTATTTCCTTGTTCAAGTAATAATTACTCATACGTAAATTTTCTATTTTATTATAATAAAAAAATATAATAATATTATAGTTTTTGTGTAGGCATAATTATTTTAAATTTATTAAATTACTTGGGTTATTTCATCATGTAGGTAGGTACTAAACTGCACTTAGTGGCGTATCTGTTCTTAAAGTCTATCAATAATAATAGACAAGGGCTGACCTTGGCCGCTCCGAAACGAATAGTTACGAACTTTGTTTACATTTTTTGACCTTCACTAATTATTCACTTTCGTTCGGTGCAATACGTTTGCAATTTTGGACCTTTGTTGTGATAATTGTGGCGAAATTTGTGTCGTTTTTGTAAATAATATTGGTGTAAATATAAGTTAGTGTACAAAATAAATTGATAGGGGTTTTCGGTACGGGATGTTTGATATTAATAATTAGCCAAAGCATACGTATTGACTAAAAAAAACAGAATGTACTCTAGCTGATCTCTACCTCATTTCTTATACTTAGTTAATAAAAATAAAATTAAAAATTTAAAAAACCCCCGACATGACCACCAATAAAAAGAAAGAAATAAAATCTACGAAATGTGCCTATACAATGAACAGTAGAAAAAGAATCCAAGCTTCGTTGCGATCGGGGGACCGCTAAGTACCTAAATGAAACGAAATATATTTTTCAACGCAAAATTGCATGTATGCATTTGGGCTTCCCACTTTACGATTTTCAGTACATTGCATTTCATTTACTTAGCGCTCCCCCGACGCAACAAAGCTTGGATTCTTTTTCTACTGTTCATTGTATAGGCACATTTCGTAGATTTTATTTCTTTCTTTTTATTGGTGGTCATGTCGGGGGTTTTTTGAATTTTTAATTTTATTTTTATTTCATATTTTTTAAACAAACAGAAGTTTCGTCCTGGAATTTTCTTCTTTTGACACTATTTTTGTTTTACAACGTTTAAGGTCCAGGGTTTCCAATCTTTCGTCGAGCTTGATCCTTGACTATATGTAGATAACAACAGGATCCAAGCCAGTGGTAATGAATGCCGTCTTCTCTAAGATTGAAGTTAGGATATATTTTGATTTCAATAGCCTTAAGCAACATTCTGGAAAAAAATCGTTAAAGTCAGACTAGTTAATGCTTATAATGGCGAAATGGCGAAGTTATTAGCCAAGACAATCAAAATATATACTTTAAATACACTGCATGAGTCGCAAGGACCTGCTACTTATGGCCTAAAAACAGAACCAGGTTTCTATTCCACAGGATCCAAATAGTAGTTACGGGTGGCTTACTTAGCTCCATAAAAATTGCAGTTGGTGCTAGGTAACTTGACTTAGTTTTGAGAGACCTAATCATCGATACCCCACACCATGGGATAAACATCCTTACTTTTGTTACGTGTAGGAAAGGTAGGGTCAAGGCGGCAACAGTGGATCACTTTTTTTTGCAGAGATGTAATTTGATTTGGGTGAGTGTTGGAAAGATGTGAAAGGATCCGTGTTATAGTGTAACTAATATATATTGATTATTCCAATCGATTTAGCTCGACAAGATAATATTTTGGAAAATATATAGTATTTTCTAAAAAAACTCATTTGAGCCATTGTGTACTGTGGGTGGGATACAGTGAATCGGCCCTCAGTTTACAGTGAATCAGGCAAGTTTACAGTGGATCATCTATAATATAACTCAACTAATTATGCATTTTTTTGCTTCGTATCGGTCTTTATGTTTTTGTTTTAATCAAACAATAAGTTACACATCAGAAAAGAAAACTTTTTTTGACTACTTCAGCCTGAAAGTGACTTTTCAGTCTTACACATTCAAAATGTACTAAACGAGCTTATTTTTTTATGACTTAGTTAATAATCAACGCATAACTGCTACATAAACTAAGTAACTACCATAACTTAATTAGTATTTTGCATAAAATATCATACAACATGTTTCTTTGGCCTTAAAATAAATAATAAAGTTATTTTTCGAAATTCCTTTGTGCTCAATCCGTAAAACAGTAACGCACAGTATTTGAAATAATCTTTTAAAAATTCTTGTTGCTCTTCATTGCACATTTTACTAACGCTATAATTTGGCGTAAACGAACCTAGCCGACATTAATATATCGAGTCTTAAAATGATAACGTCTCAGTGCAGTGAAAAGAATTCCTGAAATTTAGACGCATTTCACACGCTCAAACAATTTTTTTTTCATGTCATCAGCTGTAGGTTTATCTATTTCATTGGGCCTTGCTGGACGAGCCATCCTAAAAGGGAAAATTAACAAAAATTATTACATCTCGCTAAATTTTCTAAATTAATGTCTGTTAACCATTATCCAGTACCAATAGTACACAGTGGATCATGAACCACTGTGTACTTAAGTGATTTGAGCCACTGTGTACAAAATGGCCATTTTGGGTTTAACTCATACCACGTGTGATGGTTTTACGTAAATCGAAGCGCGGTATACGCCAAAATGACCTCAATTAAGTTTATTTCTTAGCAAAAATATAACTCCATTGATAAGACGAAAGGTTTGTGAAAAAATAAACAGTATATCTACCTTAAAACTCACTTTTTCTTACGTCAAAACAAAAAAACACTCGCAAAACGGGTTTGTTACATGGCTGACGCAGAGAAACTGGATGTGACCTGTATATATCGGGAGGGCTTCCGAAGAGTAAGAGAGACGGAAAGCTACCTATGATACTTTTGAAACAACGGCCATTGCGCCACTGTTGTCGCTATAGCCACTGTTGCCGCCTTAACCCTACACAAAAAATGTTTTTAAAAATGTATTCAACCACTATGTCCCTGAGCTAAGCTGTGGACAGACTGACACAAACTACAAAATCCTAAAAAGCTGTTATTCACTTAGGCCAGAGTACTTTTGCTAAAGCTTACGTGTCATTTAGTCGCGTTAAAATCTTGCAGGGTGTTGCTATTTGTGACCTCAATCAAAAGAACCTGTTCAATAGTCCTAATAACAATTCAGCTTTAGCAGAATTCCGAAACTGTGACAGAAATTATAATGAGTTTTTTTGGTCAAAAAAGTTTTTTTGAGACTCGGTTTTATTATTGGCTGTACTTTCTTACACAAATGTTAATTGCTCATCAAGAACAATCAGACCAGCCCAAAAACCATAGATTTATCTTGTTTTGTTTAGGAGTTCCTACGGCCATCTTCAGCTCCAAGGTACCAAATTATTGTACTGTCAAAAATTTATTAATCTGTTGATTACGCTAATAAAACTTTACATTTAACCAACATTAGACATTCTTGGCTTAGATCCTGTCACAACTAGCTGGTCATCATGAGACCTTAATTTATTGAGTGATATAGAAAATGCTAATAATACTTAACATTTAACCAAAACTTTGGAATCCTTGGCTTCAATATTGGCTGAAATCCATTAACAACTAGCTGGTCATCATGAGACCTTCATTTATTGAGTGATATAGAAAATGCTAATAATACTTAACATTTAACTAAAATTTGGAATCCTTAGTTTCAATATGGGCTGAGATCCATTAACAACTAGCTGGTCATCATGAGACCTTCATTTATTGAGTGACATAGAAAATGCTAATAAAACTTATCATTTATCCAAAATTTAGAATTCATGGCTTCAATATTGGCTGAGATCCATTAACAACTAGCTGGTCATCATGAGACCTTCATTTATTGAGTGATATAGAAAATGCTAATAATACTTAACATTTAACTAAAATTTGGAATCCTTAGTTTCAATATGGGCTGAGATCCATTAACAACTAGCTGGTTATCATGAGACCTTCATTTATTGAGTGATATAGAAAATGCTAATAAAACTTATCATTTATCCAAAATTTTGAATTCATGGCTTCAATATTGGCTGAGATCCATTAACATTTAGCTGGTCATCATGAGACCTTCATTTATTGAGTGATATAGAAAATGCTAATAAAACTTATCCTTTATCCAAAATTTTGAATTCTTGGCTTCCATATTGGTTGAGATCCATTAACAAATAGCTGGTCATCATGAGACCTTCATTTATTGAGTGATATAGAAAATGCTAATAAAACTTATCATTTATCCAAAATTTTGAATTCATGGCTTCAATATTGGCTGAGATCCATTAACATTTAGCTGGTCATCATGAGACCTTCATTTATTGAGTGATATAGAAAATGCTAATAAAACTTATCCTTTATCCAAAATTTTGAATTCTTGGCTTCCATATTGGTTGAGATCCATTAACAAATAGCTGGTCATCATGAGACCTTCATTTATTGAGTGATATAGAAAATGCTAATACAACTTAACATTTAACCAAAATTTGGAATCCTTACCTTCAATATTGGCTGAGATCCATTAGCAACTACCTGGTCATCATGAGACCCTCAATTAGTGAGTCATATAGAAAATGCTATTAAAACTTAACATTTAGCCAATATTTCGAATTATTGACTTTATTATTGGCTGAGATCTCGTCACTTGTTCGAATTAAAGCTGAATATCTTGGAAACTACTGGTCCTATTTCCACCAAACATAGCTAAGAAGTAAGAACCATCTCGACGGAAAAGTCTTTCGATTAAAAAAAACCGCACTTAAATTGGTCCATCCGCTTGGGCGCTACGATGCCACAGACAGACACACAGATACACAGATACGCAGATACACATGTTAAACTTATAACACCCCTCTTTATTCGTCGGGGGTTAAAAACCAGCTAGAGCACCGCGACAATATCATAAAGTGATATGAGTAACAGGCGCGACATAGTCACGTTGAAATAACAGTGTGAAAAAATGACGTTGGTAACAGCACCGTGACTGACCTGACCGTTACCGGTCATAAATATCATACAGTGAAACGAGTAACAGGCGTGACAAAGTCACGATGACTTTTCACTGTGACATTTTTGGAACGGGATCGCCAGTCACTGATATCAAAAAGTAGCGCTTTTCCCCATCTCTAATAACATCTTTCGCTCGTAAGTATGTACTATGTAATTTGTGAAAGACAAACGTTAGCGCGATTTAAATGACCACACGCGCCATCTACTGGCGCATGTCGTAAACATTACGATATGAAGTTTAAGACACAATTTGAACCCTTCATATCATAATTAAAATATTTGAAGGTAATCAATATAATAACAATATTAAATATTCACGAAAAACTCCAGTATAAAAACTATGAATACCTACCAGAATAATATTTTCCATGTTGAGTGTAAGAATATTACAGTGGCTGCAGGTACCGTCACGCGAAAGTCAGGTGGCAGTCGCGTTTTTTTCCTTTCAGTGATTGGCCACAAAATCGTAGAGTGCGGGGCTGTATCGGTCTAGGGTGACTTTCTTATATTCAATACAATTTTATAATAGTATGGATAGATAGATTGTTTCATCTTTCCATCCTGCATTTTGGGTGGATCAACTTTTCCTTGTCGTTATCCTGTCCCATGAACCAGGGGACAATACCGAGTAATTAAGGGGACGGGTAATGCGAAACTAGCACCACTTACGAATTTTTATTATCTCTTCCAAACCAGATCCATTTTCAGTAATTGCAAGATATTAGGAGCTGGAAAAACACCTTTAGTGTTTATTAAATCATTATACACAATCTCTTGTTCTTTAGATGTCTCTAAAAACTTGCCCAAAACTATTGTGGCCGCTTTTGACGTGAACAAGTTTTGTAAGGTAAACTACAGTGAACAAATTGTATATAGTGTTTTAATATATATTAAAGGTGTTTTGCTAGCTCCTAGACTTCAGCTATTCCTAAAAAAATATCAGATTATGAAGGTATAAGAAAAAAATCGAAAGTGGCGCTAGTTTCGCATTACCCGTCGCCTTAAAGTTAAACTTCTTAGGAAAGTGTTAATAATTTACATAATATTGGGCTTATAACTGCTGCATTTACAAAGTTTTTGGTAAACGTAACCACGGAAAATCGTAGTTTTAAAAAGTGGCACAGGGGACATCACCCTGGCAACGAGTGGTAGTAAATAGTTGATGGACCCATTTCCACCATTACCTCTGCTGTTGATCGCTACGGCGCGCGCTACAGATGGCGGCCAGGCGCTCTCTGACGTTCTGTATTCTCCGCTCCGTCACCGCTAGGGATGAGACCACGCTCTCGATCTCGTCTTTCTTGGCTTCCTGCATATATAATAACATTTTATTGATTATATGTTACACGATAGGCTAGTGGACTCGTGTTAAATTGTAGGGTGGTGGAGAGGTTGACACGTTGGAACGGTAATCTAGAGGGTTCCACTTCCGGTCTCTTCCGCTAGAACATTTCAATATTTCTTAGTGCTTTTACACATGTGACATAAATTTATGTTGATTCTATATTATTTTACTTGTTATTTTATTTGAATTTTTTGTCGTTGTCTTTTATTTAGATTTTATGTTACTATGCGATGTGTGAAATAAATTCAATCTAATAAAATTACTCCTAAGGCGCGGAGACAATCCCATTAGCGGGTTATACTCCCACAAAAAGAAAACAATAGAATCTAATCTGCAGCCAGTGTGAGTACTGTACTCACAGCTGTATCCTGCTGACAGCTGGCGGCGGCTGACTAGCAGCGAGCAGGACTCGCGCGATAGTTGCGACTGAAACGATACCTATCGATAGATTGATCAAATAAAACACCCACACATCGCCCAATGACAACCAAAAGTCAATGCTCTTCAAAACTTCGTATCTAGTTAGTAACTTGATACTCTGATACAAGATATGTTTTAAGTAGTAGGTATTTGTTACTTAGTGAATTTTGGTTGTCAATCGGCGACATAAAATAATAGTTTATGCACGACGCGGTTGGCGCAGTGGTTAAGCAACTGCCTACTGAGCCAACGGTCTTGGGTTCGATTCCGGCAAGGGCAAATATTTGAGTGATGAACACGAATATTTGTGCCGGCTTGTAGGCGGGCACACTACAAACTGACTCCTCAATTCGGGTTAGATTTTACCTGGCCACTTTAAGGTGTCCCTTCTTCTAATAAGAAAGCATATCAAACGTACATAAATTGGGACAAACAGTCATACTTTCTTGTAGGCTCCATTTTATTCTTAAATATTTATCTTAAAATTTAATATGTTTTCTTCGAGGACTACGTATAGGTACGCTTAAATTGTTAAGAAAGGTACAAATTAAGTTCATATTACTGTAATAGTTGAGTTTCTGAGAAAATGACTCGGTCTTGAGTTTCTTTCGGCGTTTCTTTTCAACAGTGGTTTCCTCTTGTGAAATGCCAGTAGACATGTTAAAGTGCCCTCGTGGCCTACTTGCAGAATAAAGTTCATTATTTCATTAACTGCGCCAACTGCGCCGTCAAAGATATGTATATTATGTATATGTACTCACGTTCAAAGCATCGACAGCTAGTGCTAAACGTTGCTGCGCCAAGCGGGTCATTTCACGGCACTTCAGTGCTTCTAGTGCCAACGTTGTGTGGCTCAGGACAGTCTGGAAGCTCGGCCTAAGATATTCAATAACGTGTTGCAGAAAAAATAAACATCATGTGTAATATTAAACCATTGATACATAAAGATTAAAGATTAAAGAAAATTTGTAATGAGTTACATGGTGGAAGAGACTGGGAACGGAACCCGGGACCTCTGGGTCGCCGGTCCAGCGCGTTAACCTCGCACGAAAAAGCATGACTCCTTGTCACGTTCCACCTGAGCTGAGCGTGTAAGCGAGAGCGCGGAACAAGCGATAGAGAGGCACGATCGGCCTAAGCGTTCGGCTTGTGACACATCTAATCTCCCTTCCACTCCATCGGCCGGCATTCAATTCATAAAAGTATGCAATTTTACATCATTGCGTTATTACGTTAAATTATCGTCCGTAAACTGACTTTACTGACAACCAATTTTTGTTTGAAATTTATTGGTAGAAATCTATGTAAACACGGATTGTACATACCTGTTATTATCGACAGTAGGTTCTCCTTTGCTGCTGAGTGACGTCACTAAGGCTGCGGCGCGCATACAACTCCGACCAGAGAGCATCGCCGCGGCATTGCATCAGCTGTGCCAGGGGCTCTTCTGTGTGAAAAATAAATATAAAATAAGTCATAGGAGCAAACGAATCGCCCGATGGTGCGCGATCACCGTCGCCCATAGACACCTGCCACACCAGAGGAGTCACAAGTGCGTTGCCGCCGCACAGGTAGGAGTAAGCTCTCTTATTGAAGGTTTGAAGGTAGTACAGTAGTGACGAATTGACGTGTGCTGCTCTGTGGCGGAGCCACCATAATGAAAATCAATCAATTATATGGTGAAATGATGTACCTTGAAGGTACACCATGTACATATCATGTTTCTGGCTGTACATGTACCAGGGAACGAAATAATGGACATTGTTTGTGGCGCCGCTGGGGAGCATACTCTGCAGCGGCGCCACAGAGAACTCATAGATAGAAATGACTTTAGCTATTATTTTCCTATGGAAATTGATGTACTAGTGCTATTTAAACATGATATGTGGGATTAAAAAAAAAACACGAGCTTAAATCTCGCTTGCAACTTAATGAAAAAATAAATAAATAATAAGTAATAGATCGATGGAACGAGACTGTTACATAGGCATTGGCAGTCTTCTTGAATAGGTAATTCATTCATGTTGTGACGAAACTAGCGACATCTAGTATGGGGTAGTAGGAACATTTCACTTACTCCTACCGAGCAATAGAGGGCGCTACTCTACATTACCAAAGCTTTAGAAAACTGAGTTTTTTTTTCATACATACCATTAACCACGTCGTTGCAAGTAGAAGTGCTGTTATTGTAGAACACGCGACAACTAGTGGCGCGCGACGCAGCGATTGACAAAGACTGTAATATCTACTCGACACTAGATGGCGCTAGTCTACCTTATTTATGAATTATTTAGATAAGGTGCGTTTATTTCGCGATCTTACCGTCAGCCTCACCGTGGCCTGTAGCAGTGCTGTTGTTGCCTATCATCGTAGAGGAAGCCACGGCCGGCTGCGGGCGGCGCAGCGATGACAGATATTTGTCCAGCTTTGGCTGAAATATAAGGGATTATCATAGACACTAATCACACTTTTTAATAATAAATAAATAAATATAAGACAACTTCACACAAATCAACCTAGTCCCAAATTAAGCTCAAGAAGGCTTGTGTTATAGTATTATGATTATCAAATCGTGATTTCATAATCATAAATAATCATGATTTATTCATAACTAACGGCCCACCTCGGCTTCGCACGGGTGCAAGGCTATTATGCATTATACATACGTATAAACCTTCTGAATCACCGGATCAAAATCCGTTGCGTAGTTTTAAAGATCTAAGCATACATAGGGACAGACAGAAGGAAAGAACTTTGTTTATACTATCTATTGATATAAATTTAGATATTGAACAGAATCAATGGTGATTCTATTTTTTGTGGTGATATCACATGTCCTATTTATACATATCTTATACCTTTGTATTTACATATAAATTTACATTTAACCTAGTAAATATGACATAGGGCTTAAATTTCAATATTTGCCAGAGAATCGAGTCGCCGTTGAGTTGTTATAATGTGCGAAGACCTTTATCCGATAAATCGGATCGGATCGGATCGGGTAGCATCGGAAGGTCTGGAACGGGTTTTAGTGAGCTTGCTGTGAAGTGTACGTAGTGTCATTCGTTTCAATTTTGTGTTCTTCAATTTCAACTTCAGACTAACCCTTTTTTGTTATAAAGTAAAATAAAACTCATTTTTAAAAGAAACATATTATTTAATAACTTTTTACAATAATACACTTGGATAGATAGGCACGGTTTTTATGCGGCTATTACACTTTCTTAAAAATAGTGACTGACGAAGATGCAGCAATATGTGAGACAAGTATGGAGATAACTCCATCTCACTCCTTCGTATTGCTGCACTCCTCTCGGCAGTAACTAATTTAGGAAAGTGAGCTGCATTAACGCTAACCAGAATGTTCGTGCCACCAGCGGAGCGGCGGGGCTGCCATAGGTATAGTCTGATTATTTTTTATGCACACATTTGCAACATAACAGGACCCATTGACCCATATAGCGTAAATCTGCACGACCTTATTGAATTTCATAAAAAAAACAAGCAATGACAGTGGTTTTTGAAGTATCTATAAACGTTTTTAACTTTCTATTTGATATAATTGAGTTAATGTTATATTTTTTCTTATCAAGGTATTGAAATATTTAACGATAATAAATAATTACATAAACAGTTACGTACTACGTGCTCTTTTTTTAAAAAGCTGTGGTGTGACCAAATCATGCGTTTCATGTGTTATTTCTGTAAATTGGTAGAAATCGATTAAATCGATAAATTGATAACCTGAAGAAAGAACAATAAAACTTAGAAAGCTCCAGGGAGTCCGACAGCTTGTAGCTCAAAAAAATATTGATTTATACAAAATAAACATGAATATATGCAGGTTCGAAAAAAAAGTTCGTTGATAAAATCGATTCGATCAACCATTCATAATCGTCAGATTTGGCAAGCAATGTCTTTGCTACATCACTGCAAACATCAACAGAGATCTGTCAAATGTGTGTTAAAAAAAACAGACGGTAGGAGCAGGTCAGAGTGCGGTGCCTGGCTCAATAGGCTAGTAGACCCAGTTTTGAAATATATTTCAAATGGTTAATAATCAATCATCTTACTAGCTCTAAAAGAAATGTCTTGTATTTTTGTGAAAGCTAGAAAGCTAAATTTTATCAATCGAAAATTTGAAATTTCATTAACAGTAAAAACGCCGTCCGCCATTTTTGGCTTTTGCTAATCTGTGGCGTGACGTAGAATTACCTGTACATATTCGAAATTCGACCGTCGTATAGTGCCATTCCGCTCACTCCAATATACTTTGAAAGGAGATCGAGAGGGACGGCACTATTCGAAGTTGTCAAAGTAGACTTTCAGTTTTGTTTACATGACCGATGACGTCACTATCATAAGCGAAAATGGCGGACAGCGTTTTAAGCATTTCAAAATACAGATTAAAAACCATATTTTCAAATTCAATTTTTTCCGCCATCTTTCACTTTTATGAATTGAAAAATATATATTTAGGTTTCCTTTGCTAAATACTATACGGAATAAACATTAGTTTATTACAATTTGACATGAGTCAACTAGCCTATTGTATGACGGCCGCTCGTCGCTCCGCTGGCCGCGCAGTCTTGGCAAGCCCGTAAGAAATATGGCGTCAGTATGTTTAAATAGCTTAAATAAAATACAATGCATAGGAAACATGTCGGGCCGTGCCTGACAATTTCACGTGAGTGTAAACCGCTTCATACAATAACAATGCATATGTTTGAAAAAATACCATCATGTCGGTCGCTTCGTTCCACGACCCATAGGATAGTTGACTCATGTTTTTATAGAATATTTCTTATCGATTCTATTTTTAATGTGGAAATACGACATTTTTATGGACAAAAAAAATGTAATGCTTAGATTGTAGTAGATAACATTTTCTTTCATAATTTACCTTTGTGTCAATATTTATAAAAATAAAAATGTGGTATTTCCACATTAAAAATAGAATCGATAAGAAATACTGTATAAAAACATGAGTCAACTATCCTATTGGTCGTGGAACGAAGCGACCGACATATTTATTTCGTATAGTATTTGACAGGAAACCTAAATATAGTTCTATTTTTCAGTTAATGAAAGTAGAGGATGGCTGAACAAAGCGAAATTAAAAATATGATTTTCATTCTGTACTTTGAAATGCTTAAAACGCTGTCCGCCATTTTCGCCTTTGATAGTAACGTCTCCAACGCAGTAAAGAAAAAACATAAAACTAAAAACGTCATTCGCGTCATAGATATGAGTGTATTGCTAGTATTTATTTACGGGATCGCCTACGTCACGCCACAGATAAGCTAACGCACAAAATATAGTACAAATGGCGGACTTAATGCCGCAAGACATTACCAGTCAACCATAGGACTTAACAGAGACATTTGTATGGTACAGGGTCTTTTATATAATCTATTACATGAAACAATTAAATATAAAGTACCATAGTCTGTTCATGAAATATCTATTTTTTGTACAATACATGTTTTTGTGCTAGTATGATAATTATTAACCATTTCAAATATATTCCAAAAATGGGCCAAGTAACCTTTTTTCCCAGCGTCTGCAGTAATGTACTATTGTTTATGAAAGTACAAGGGCAATAAATGCGTATTTAAAAAAAAATACAAAACATTATTTATGTCTACGTTCAAAAGCTTAAACTCTCCACGTATGTAGTAAGCTTCGTAAGCTCTATACGACTTGCCATCAACGGTTTTTTAATGAGAAATATGGTTTTTAAATTTATTATCCGACCATAGACTAAGGTTCTCTTTCCCCTGGTCTAGAGTTTTGCTGGTTCTCTGCAGACTGCGGAGGTTCTCGTCGAGGCGTTTCTTCACATTGTCTATGATTTGGTCTTCTTCGTCTGTGTGCTTGTTGATATCTGTAAGAAAAAACAAGTCATTTAGTAATGGCAGCACAGTGTAGCATTCCTAGAAATCCAACCTTTTAGCCCTATATTTTTAAAACTTGGGAGTTTATTTAAGAGCCGGCTTAAAATCTGGATAAGGGTTTTAATAAGGCTTTTTTTTTGTAGAGGTAATGGCGATAAAAACTACGAATGACGGTACAATGTAACTTTTAGGAGACCGGATTACAAGATATCGTAAAAAATAGATAATTTTTCAAACACGTGACTAATACTACCGATGTCTTGTGTTAAGTAGTAGAAAATTGATCTGTTTACGATAGACAGCGCAACTCGACTTGATAACAAGACGACGGAATTCTTTATTCATGATATTCATGATATACATGTATACATAGTAGGTGGCTGAGAGTTTCGAATGACCTTATCGGCGTTTATGATTCTTTAGGTTAACATCACGGTGACTTTTAGCGACATCTTGTGCGAGATAGTATGAAAAATCCACAGACCATAAGAATACTATAGACTGGGTATTGGGCGGGGCACGCGTAACCGAGCTTAGGCCCAAATACCCAAAGATATGTCAACGTGATGTCAACAGTCACTTAGTTACCGTACGAACGTGCTTGAGTAATTATGTGCTAAAAAATTAGAAATATGCCGAATTGTGCCATTATAATCGTCACAGGCGAGATCTGCATACTCAAAAAGATACCTGATAACGTTTAATTTCACTGGAAAGTAATAAAATTCGGTATTTTGTAATATTTCGTAAAATATTGCAGTGCATTATGACAATTATACATTACTAGCTTGACATGGCAACTATTCACGCAACATCTTTAGGAGCACGCAATGTATACGTCCATCTGACAATTTAGTGCGGGGGAACAAGTCTAAACCATAAATTGTCGATATTCTGTATGGAGGTTTTAATGTGAGCCGCTCGTGTTTCATACTAACTTGTCCATTTTAATTATATAATTTACACTTTATCACCTTGTTTTTTAGGGTTCCATACCTCTATCGGAAAAAACGGAAATCTTATGGGATCACTTTGTTTTCCGTCCGTCCGTCTGTCTGTCTGTCTGTCAAGACCCTTTATCTCGAGAACGCGTGGAGGTATCGAGTTGAAATTAACACTATATGTATATATACTCAGTTCTAGGGTCCTTAAAGCTGTGAAAAAAAAATCAAGCTTCTACGTTAACGTGAAAAAAAGATACAGCCGTTTATGTCGCCAAAAACACACATTTCGTCACTCAAGGGAATCAAAGTGATAGAGTACTTCCCGATGACCTAGAACTATGAAATTTGGCAAGTACCTACTACAAATACTTATAAAAATCTGAAATCGCCACATAGTTACTACAAATACTAATAAAAATCTTAAAAAATATAGTCCTTTTCAAACATCAAGTCCACCTTTTGTACGATACGTTTTCTTTTGTGCAATAAAGATTAATTAAATAAATAAATAGGTAAATCATATTTGGAGAACTTGGTTGCGTTAAGTTTGATTCAAATTCGTTTATTGCAAAAACATAGTAATAAATTAGGTGATACAGGTATATACAGTGTTGCTTATGTTCTAACAAATAGGCATGCAAACAAAATAAAACAATATTCAAATACTTAATTGTTACATATTATTTCTATTTGTTACTTATATCAAAAATAATTACTAAAACTCAGAATTTGCAGATTAAATTACATTGATTATTACATTATTTTTATAAGTATTTGCACCTCGTTTGTATGCGGCGCCATACATTTCAGATACAAGCTTAACTCAACCAGGCCAATTAAGATGGGATAAGTGAAAGTTTGCTCGGAACCCTCGGTGCGCGAGTCAGAATCGCACCTGGCCGGTTTTTTTTTATTCAGACAAGTAATTTTATTACAGCGAAATCAATATAGCAGTGGGTGACAAAATCATTAGATTAGAACAGTATTATTGTTTCGCTAATCCACAATGTAATACGTGCTAGTCAGTTGACGACGAGGTTGGCGCAGTTTTGATGCACCTGCCTACTGAGCCGGCGGTCCTGGGTTCGAATCTCGGCAAGGGCAAATATTTGTGTGATGAACTCGAATATTTGTTCCTGGGTCATGGATGTTATATATATATATATATATATTGTTTATATCGTCGTCTACTATTGGTTAGTATAAGGCCAGGTCGAGTTGTGTACGATTGTCCCTTAATTATTTTGTTTACATTTTATATGATGAAATAAATAAATCTACTCCGTTTATAATTTACCTACTACCTGTTCCAAATGTTGTAAGGTGATGTTTTTATTATTCATATATCACTACATGTAAAGTAAACATTCTGAACGATAGGAAGATTGAGATGGACGCTTCCATTTGATTTCGTCGCCAGAAATTAAAAGGTCTGATAATTTAATTTACGACGTTTACGAACATACAAAATAAATATTTTCAACATGCATTATACATATTATAAGCCTATACATATTATTATTTTATCGATATCGACTATTTTGATTTGATCACGCCCTTAACCTTTAGAATCATTAGATGCATACCGCTGGCAGAGCTTACATTACATTTTCTGGGTCGTTAAAATTAGACCCCGTGTTACAAGGATAGGGTTCAATTTTAAATGTTTTAAAATTGTAACATAAAACCTTGCGATATTTAGCCAGCGTTAATATCAAAAGTGACACTACTGAATTGACGGAAGTAGAAATCAATTTCTTGTCAATTCGAGGCTTTGTCGTACTGAATTATAAAGTCTCATTTGCCTTTTATTTTATTTCTATTTAAGTTATAATAAAAATAAAGACATTGTCTGATATGGATATAAGGACTAAAATTATCGATACATTGATCGTAGTAGTGTATGACCACGTAATACGCACACACTAGCTCAGCCAATGTCAACTCACTTCTGTTTGTTGTAAAACCTTATTTTTATACGAATATAATTGTGTGCGTGTAAAAGTCGGCTACAGCGGTGCTAGAACAAACTGCGCTGAATGCCATCTCCATATACTCCGTGGAAAAATCATTTTACGTTAAGTTGATAAATGATAGAGGACTATGTTAATGTAATAACATACATTATACAGTACGATTAAAATCAGTTAACGATTCGGCCAACCTCGGTAATTGTCGTGAATCCCTCATCTCTCACATAGAGTTATCAATTTACAGATATGACTGATTTACAAAATTCTTTTTGTATTTGATAGGGTACTTCCGAGATGGTCCCATGTAAATTTGATCAAAATCGGTCAAGCAGTTTATGAAATATCAACAAAAATCGGTTTTTTTAATTTTTTATTTGGTGATTATTATTAATTATTAATCCGACGTAATATCGTAGCTGTACTGTTACTTACATCAAACAGTAAAATATTGACTCATATGTTTTTTTTTATATATTGTATACCTACAAGTATAGCTTTAATAAATAATGAATGTAAAAATTCATGTCGCTTCTGCATAATAAATCTCTTAGATCTACCGGTTAGTAATGTCATCTTGGCAGGTGCGTTTTGCGTGCGCACATTGCGTTTATGATACTTCAAATTGAATGCTACCTAAAAGAACTCGCGGTAATGTATTTCGTGTCATTTCCGTCTCCGGATTGAGGCGATGATACCCGAGAAAAGCCGAATCGTTAACTGATTTTAATCGTATTGTAACACCGCACCACTTCTGTCCATCAGCATGTTCTATGTTGTACTGGTGACATCTAGTGTAAAGTAGGGGAAGTTAAGCTTGCTCCTAGCCGACAACAGATGGCGTCGCATAGTTTAATATCTTAATCTCTTGCAAAACAGCAGCGACGGTCAGGTTCAAATCTCCGCACTTCCTCCTACCACTAGGGTTTCTATGGCTCACACTAAATAAAAACATACCTGCCCATATCGCGACAACGAAACCTACCGACATATAGTGTAAAATGGCAAGGGAATGCATTCGTTGATCGGGTCGCAGCCTTCCCTATAATATGGTTGAGGGAAGCGATGGCTGAGATATGCGTCATACTCGTGAACGGGTGCCGTTTGTGGGGTCCGGTCTGTTAATGCTAGCAAGGGCCAAATTAAATATGTAGCAACCGCATACTAGTGTTAAATTAAGTAAACGTGAGAAACTTCATCCTGTACTCGATTGAAGTTATTCTATGTTGATTTTTACTTTTTGAACTCTTAGAGACTATACCTACATCTCTAGGAAACAGCTTAGTGTAGTATGACACTCAGAGACTTTATACATCTCTGAGGAAATTTAATAGTTTTAGCCTAGATACCATATACATCTCTAAGAAATTTAGGTTTAATAATTTTTTCTATTCTAAATTATTCACGTTGACGCCTAGAGACCTTATACATCTCTGTGGAATTAAATTAATTAAGTAATTATATTTTATTGCATGTTGTAACCCCCAGAGACTTTATACATCTCTGGGTATATTTAATATTATGAATTTATCGTTGAAATTTTATTTTAATGTTACTACTTAACATTGATTTGGAGTATCTATACATCTCCTTTACGTGTACCAGTGTAATTAGTTATAACACAAATGTAATCATTGTAAATTGTTTTAAGTATTATTTACGAAAAAATGACTTACTGTTGAGTTTCTTTCGGCTTTCTTCTCAACAGCGGTCTCCTCTTGCGAAATGCTGGTAGATTCACAATCTGACTTGTGGCCCCTGTGGCCTAGTTACTGAATAAAGTATTTCATTTCATTTCATTTCATTCGTCCGGCGCGAAGTTGCTGTCAACTAGTGTACTAAGTGGTACCACAGTACCGGTGTTCACCATCAACACGCGGCAACCAGTACCGACATCTAGTGTAAAGTAAAAGAACATAGACTTGCTCCTATTGGACAACAGATGGCGCCACATGGTTTGATAACTGACCTCTAGCAACACAGCGTTCCGTTTCAAATCTCCCTTCGTCCCTCAGCCTGAGCCGGCGGCGTGTGGCGGCGACTCGTCGGGACATAGTGAACAGCAGGACAAGTCCGCCGCCCGCCAGCGCGCGAGCAAACGGGCGGCCGAGCATTGGAGGGTCTCGAATGTCCAAATCTTTTCACCACTGGAAAAACCTGGAAAAGAAGGCATGCCGGATGAGTAGGATAGTGATACGAAGCCGGCAAGCCCTTTTTACGGCTAAGGCATGTATAATGCTTTTCTCAAACATATGCAATGAAATAAAATATACACCACTCGAAAAAGTATAATTCAGCTGTTTAGCCTATTCATGAACACAGATTTACTTCCTGGTAGCTGAATTATATTTTTTGCCTTCAATTTTGTGTGAAATTCCTTTACAGTCCTCTCGACTTGTTCCGTCCGAAATGTGATACTTCGAAGCCTGTTATAACGCACGTTATGACGACATTTCATTGCATGTTTGAGAAAAGTTAGTTTTAAGCGAGTTCTTGTCTCGACGCGAGCGAGACGCAGCAGCTCGTCTTTCATAAAATCCAATCGGCATTTTATTTGCTACGATTTTATATAAGGATTCGGGATATATTTTGTATTTAATGATCTCGCAAATACGTACCTGTCTAAAACGAGTTTCCTATTCTTCTCCAGGCTGAATTTCTTCAAATATATTTTTATTTCATCGATGAATCGTGCGTTGCTCAAATCTAAAACGAAGACAATTTAAGGTAAGACCTCCATAAGTGCTCCTTTTGTTTCCTGTTTGATTTCTCCTTGCATTTTAGTCAATCGATCACTATTTTATCAGATAATTTTACTACCGCGATTCACTACATTCTTTATATTATTGTGAATGATCAACAATAGTAGCGCCATCTATTGATACAGCTTTTCCAACAGACAAATATATGTCACGAACGCCACTATATTACTACGATCCCACTGTCTATCTCGGCGGCTGCTCACAGAACTGAGAACTGACGCAGAGCAGAGGCTGAGCATTAAAGCGTTTCGGATATCTGTTCCGTTCAGTACTCATGTGGGGACTACTAGCGACATCTAGTGTGGAATGACATGAAGACTCCTCTTACTGCTAGTCGACAGCAGATGGCGCACAAAATTGCGTTGTTTAGTGTTAGTATACAGTACTGTGAAAGTTCGATAGATGACGCACCATGGTTTGGCATTGAGAAGCAGCTGGTTACTATCTGTAAATAGGCTAGTTGACTCATGTATTAAGCTAATATTTATTATTATTTCATTATAATAATATTTTTCAGTTCATAAAAGTAGAAGATGGCTGGTTGAATTAGAAAATATGGTTTTAATTATTTTTATATACTCGTAAATGTATCGTATCGATATCGATAAATCTATTCGGGTATCACTAACAACTAAAATTTGACACACGGGCTAGGTGCGTCCTTGAAGTCGACGTCCAAATATACTGTCGTCTCGTTTTTTCTGGCGGGAAACTTGACGTACTTTACAGAGATAGCAATACAGTCGTAGGTTTCTACTAAGTTACACGTACTCTATTGGATTTTACTCACTGTAAGGTTCAGACAATTTTTTCCCTTTGATTTAGGTTAAACTCACATACCTGAGAGGTCGTCGAAGGAATTCTCAGAAACGTCGAACTCCATGCTTAATTCCATTTTGCGCCGCTCTCGGCGCTGCTCATAGAACTGCCGCAGCGACCATATCGATACCGCGGGCAGCTCTAGTTGAAGGCCTGTCGAATGAGAGGAATACAATCACATCGGAAACTACGATACAACGAGGGGCACCCGATTTTTGATATAACGTCCTTTGACCTAATGTAACGTTTGATATAACACGTTTATTCCTTTTATTTATTACCTTTCAAACATATCAACTTGTCAACGACAAAAGCACTTTAGTCTTGTTCAAGGCTTTGTAAACAACCACCGATTGAAAGATTGTAGGATTAGATAATAAATATTAAAAGTGTTTCAGTGCTTATTGCGATTACAGAAAATTTATCTGATTTAGAAAATATAAAAAAAGGAAGTGGCACTAGATTGGAATTACCCGCCGCCTTAAATTGTCATTTAGTTACAATTTTATTTATATGTCGATGTCGGGGTAGGGTCGGATGGCCGGGTGCGGTGTGTGGCACATTAGTTGAGCTATTCGATATAGTTGTGGACGAGGAGGTAGTTCGAGCGAGATGAAACACTTCAGATACAATTAACTTGATTTATTCCTTATACAATGAAGCACAAAATAACAGTTCCTGGCACAGAGGTCTGTAAGCTAAGTCTCGAACAGAATAGTCTTTATTAAATGAACACTAGGCACATTGCAGGGTTATAACACTGACTCTAATCTACTTGGTAAAGCACAACGAAACGGGACAGTTCCAAGGCAGTAGTGCACTCGACGGTGACCCAAAGTGAAGTGTGTTCGTTTGCCGAGTGAACCACCAAGACTCTGTCTAGCGCGCCAAAACAGGTTCAAGGGGGCGCTACTGTCGCCTTCCAATGGCGCGCTGGTTCGTTGAGCTTCCATACTCATGACTGTCTCCGACATATATAACTTCTATCAACAAACAATCTATTGACGACGCGGTTGGCGAAGTGGTAAAGCAGCTGCCCACTGAGCCGGCGGTCCTGTGTTCGAGTCCCGGCATGGGGAAATATTTGCGAGATGAACTCGAATATTTGTGCCTAGGTCATTCCATAACACAAGCCTACTAGAGCTCACTGGGGGACTAGATCGATTTGTGTGAAGTTGTCCGATATTTATTTATTTAATCTAAGCTAGTGTCCGGGTATTTTTAAGCCGGACATTTTGCATTTGGCGTAAAACTCATTTTCCCCCCGGACGTATTTTATTAAAAACAATCGCTTTATTTTGCATTAATATGTGAAATAACGTGTACGTTTCAAAATCTACTTGAAATTGACCAAACCTGGTTTTTTCAACTTATTTTCGACAGCACGCAATGAAAACATGAAATAGCTGTTACTACCTAGAACTCGGGGAAAGTTGGTTGAAAGTTGAAAAAGTTGGTTGAAAGTTGAAATCATCAATATGAAAAAAAAAAAGGAATAGGGCCTCACCTCACAACATAATGTTTATTTTTTGTGCGATTGGCGCCAAAAATTTTATTTGTTATAATTATTTTGTCATCAAAAAGCGGCAACTATTCAGTGACGTAGAAAGTCATACACCTTATTTTCTTGTACAGTCGCCATCAGATATATCGTAGCATATAAGGCGTCCATAAATATCTCAACATGTACTGTAACGCCCAGTAAATAAGAGTCGTTTTCAGATATTTATGAACGCCTTATATGCTACGATATATCTGATGGCGACTGTACCATGGTTTCTTAGAAGCAGCGTTGCCAGAGCTACGGAAAAATCCGTAGATCTATGGATTTAAGGCCTAGTGCACAGACCTACGGAAATAACTTCAGACTAATTTTAGTTATCACCAATATTATGACGTGAACGAAATGGAATGTACCTACCTACTTTTTCTGCGAATAATAAATTGTAATTAATTTCATTCTCTTACTAGCTCAAAACGATGAACAGACTACGGACTAGGTGTCCAAAAATATTCGATTTTTATTGCTCTTCCACCTGTTTTTGCAGAAGTTACTCACTTTTAATAAGATTTTTAAGCTTCAGTATAGTCAAATGAAGCATTTAAAAAAAGTCTGTAGAACTACGGTATATTTTTCAAGCGACGATCAACGGAATTCTACAGATTTTTTCGACTTACTGTATAGCAATTTTTTTCTATTTTGAATATATGTCCCTATTTCCAGTTGCCTGATGCTGATCAGCTGCGTGAATGTTATGGCTGTTGGAAACCTTAGAGCATTTAGCCAACAAAAAACAAACCAGTTGGTCTAATGCCCTAAGGTGGAAACGGTATACAATACTATTACAGATTATAGTAATAATGTTTTGCGTCATATTTTGTCGGAAAAGTTCGTTTTAGCATGCTTTTTCTGAAAAACTTTCAGGGAGAAAGTTAAGATAAAAATATAAAAACGAGCTTTTCCGAAACAAAATATGGCAAAACATTGTGCACTGTATCTGTAGATTCTGTAGCTCGCAGCTATCGTCACACACACACATGCACTGCACCCACACATCAGTAATAGTTCCAACTTCATTCACTCATTCGCTAGTGCACGGAATACACACGTTACGTTTTCGTGCGCATTCTACCCACTTACACTTTTATTAATTATCGGTTTATTTGCACAAAGAAAATGGTTAAATGTGCTAAATGCAATAAAATAATAAACAAAAAAAGCCCTGGATTGCAGTGCAACAAGTGTTCTAAGTGGACACATGGAGCCTGCGCAAACTTAACAACGGATCAGCTGAGTACATTGTTTGTTACGGAAGCCGCGGACTGGAGGTGCCGCGCGTGCCTGGGCAATGCCAGACCCAAGAGGCTGTCCTTTATAATGCCAGACGCGGAAGAAGACGCAGACACCGACCAGGAGCAGCAGTACACCACCAGCACAACGGAGAAAATGCTGTGTGAGATACGTCGCGAGGTTCGCGAAGTGGTCAGGATCGAGCTGCAGTCCGTCCTACAGTTCTACTCGGACAAAATAGACGAGTATGAGATAAAAATCAAATCCTATGAAACGAAGTGCATCGACCTCAAGAATACCTGCAAGAACCTCACATTACGTAATGAAGCGCTCGAACATAAAGTACACAGCATCGAACAAAACTTTTTAAAAAACTACATTGAAATAGATGGCATTGCTGAAACCGACGACGAGAATGTAAACTCCATTGTTGGCCAAGTATGTGAAAAAATTAATCAAAATAAAAGCGATATAATCAAGGTGTACCGAAAAAATCCCAAAAACACAGACGGTAGAAAAAAGAAGAAACCTTGCTCCATAGTTGTATCGCTCTGCGAGGGACGTCGTGATGGCTGGATTGCAGCGGCAAGGGAAGCTAAGCTCACTACCAAAGATCTAGGTTTGGAGACCGACCAAAAAATATACGTCCGTGAGTCACTAACACCATACACCTCAGCGCTGTTATGGCAAGCTAAAAAGTCCCTCAAAGAAGAAAACATATGTGAATTTGTGTGGTGCAAAGATGGAACGGTGAAAGCACGTAAAAGTGAAAGGTCCAAAGTCCATATTATTCGCTCGAATAGTGACATTGAGCAGCTAGCGTCCGAGCTCACCAGCATCACCCGCGACTCCCGCGAAAATGTCGAGCCCGACGCCGACAGCGAGATCGTCACGGACGGCTAGAAATAGGACATGTACCTTATACCTATTACAGCCAAATTCATAATACCCAGAAATGGAGGACATTATTACATCCGATATCTACGAAGAAAACAAGGACAGCTGGAACCAATTCACCGATAATATACCGCAACAACATAGTACCCTTATTACCCTACACGTAAACATTAGGTCACTAATAAAGAACTTTTCCCAATTGGAAACAATAGTAACGAAGAGCTCCCGGACAATTCACGTTATTGTACTGACCGAAGTCAATGTGTCACACGAGTGCGTCAAACTGTTTCAACTAGAAGATTACCAGATGTATCCAGAACTTCGTAGTCACAGAAAAGGAGGCGGTGTTATCGTTTACGCCCATAAAAGTGTGGAGTTTACTAGATATAATGTGTGTACGCGGTATTTTGAGTGCGTGTTAGGAATGGTGGTAACTGAAAATAACTTGAAAATTGAAATGTGTGCTATTTACCGGCCGCCAAATTTAAGTAAAATACTTTTTCTTACCGAACTACAACAGTTATTATCGACTTCAAACGTAAGTAATAACTACGTAATGTTAGGTGACATTAATATTAATTTAAAAGATCGTAATAACTCTGTGGTATCTCAATACATGAACATGTTATCGGATAAAAGCTTGGACATTGGCATAAGTCAATATACGCGGATAGCGTTTAAAAATAACCGTATCACTCAGTCGTGCATCGATCACATATTTATACGAAGTACGAACGTACCTACGGGGTGTGAGCGACTTATAAAAACAGCTGTGATAAACAATTCGCTCGCCGACCACTTCATTACCTGCTTTGCGATTGTTGATAACAAGGCGCTTTGCTCGAATACAAAAACCGTTTCTAAACTAAATAGCAGGAAGGTCCGAAATGAACTGGCCGCTATTGACTGGAGCCAAGGTCTAACTTTTAATAAACCAGAGGACATACTTAATTTTATATTGAATAAATTTAGCGAAACATATAGAAAGTGTCAGTATGTATCATATAATTTAAGTAAACGACAACAGTGTAAATGGATAAATAAAAATATAGTTGAGATGTGTATAAAACGGGATGAGTTATTCAAACAATGGGCTAAGGATAAAGGAAATGCCAATAATAGGTTAATTTATAATAGATATCGAAATAAAACAAATGCTTATATAAACAATGTTAAAAATAACTATATCAAAAGTGAAATTTCCAACAGTTTTCATGATACAAGGAAAATTTGGCAAATTGTAAATAGGTTATGTGGCAGAATAACGAAGTCTGTCGATGACATTATAACCTCCAGTTTTAAAAAATATACTTCTAAGGAAATTGCTGATAAATTTGCCGTGGGATTTCGAGATAATGTTAGAAATATATGTACCTACTGTAATAACCCGTTAATTGATGAAAATTTGTATGTCAGGACTCCTGAGATGGCAATGAGGCTGTCAAAGGCGAGGGAGGAAGTAATTTTTACTATAATTAAACACCTCAATGATAGGAAAAGCCCTGGGATAGATGGTATTCGCCCTGCGGACATAAAATTTGTTAAGACTGAAATTACACCTGTACTAACTCATTTAATTAATGCTTGTATTCGCACATCTACTTATCCCGATAAGCTAAAAATGGGGGCAGTCAGGCCCATACATAAAAAAGGAAGCTACAGTGACATAAATAATTATCGGCCTATTACGATCCTATCGTGTATTGATAAAATTATTGAAAAGTACTTGGGTCAAGAGATAAACGGATACCTTACTAAAAACAATATCATTCATGATAAACAATACGGCTTCCAAAAAAATAAAAATACATCTCAGCTTTTGAGCAAATTCACTAATGAAGTCAATCAAAACCTAAACGATAGAAAACACGTTATAGCAATGTTTATTGATTTTAGTAAGGCTTTTGAAACTCTACGATATCACATATTGTTCTCAAAACTTCTGCGAAGTGGTATACAGGGCCCTTTTCTAGATTTCTTCAAAAATTACCACCTTAACCGCTACACCGCTGTAATCCATACTAATATTATAAATGCGAAAGTGTGTCTGTCTGTCTGTCTGTCTGTCTGTTACCTCTTCACGCTTAAACCGCTGAACCGATTTAGATGAAATTTGGAATATAGATAGTTTCAGTCCCGGGGAAGGCCATAGGATACTTTTCATCCCGAATAAATGTAGTGTTCCCGTGGGATGAGCGGGTAACACCGCGGGGCACAGCTAGTAGTTAATAATACATTAAGCGACTTGATATTAACGGAGGAAGGCACGGCCCAAGGTTCTAATTTTGGCCCAACTGAGTATTTATTGTACGTTAATGATATGTGCAATATATTCCGCGAGGGTTCTGTGTACCAGTTCGCCGACGACACGTGTCTGCTGGTGGCAGACAACGATTTGAAAGCAGCTGAAATTGTAATGCAAAACAACTTCAATTTACTTTGTAAATGGGCCCACGACGTCGGACTCATTATTAATTATTCCAAGACTAAAGTTATGCATATCCATTCCACTTATATGAATAAGACACCTAAACCCATAATAATAGCCCATAGTCACCAATGTATGCACAATAACAACGATAAAAATCGAAGCGTGCCATGCAATTGTGAACCTTTAGAGTCAGTAACGGAACATACCTACCTGGGACTGATTATAGATACTAACTTTAATTGGGGACCGCATATAAATTATGTGTGTAATAAACTAAGATCGATTCTTTCGAAACTTAATATTCTGAGATATAAACTTCCTTACAATGTATTAAAAATGTTATATCTATCATTAGGCCAGTCTGTCATAGATTATGGACTAACCAGTTATGGTAGAACTTATAAAACCTACATTGATAGGATATACCGATTACAGCTAAGTTTATTAAAATCAATTATACCTAACCATGTTAAGAAAAAAGAAATGTTTATTAACGAGATCGACATATTTAAATATTGCGAAATAACCAATATTCAGAACAACATTAAAATGCTCATACTTAGTGACAAAATAGAAAATATAGGAAGTCTTATAAGAACCAGTAGACCGGCACATCTTCGGAAATTAGATTACTTACCTACATTTGTCCTGCCAAAATGTAACAATGTGTACGGAAAATGGAGGTGGGAATACATGTTACCGAGTATTCTTAACGAACTCGATTCCAACATACTTACGAGTGTGTGTGAAACCCCGCACCACTGTAAACGAATTGTTAAAGCAATGTACCTTAGCTGATGTAAGTCCGATCGTAATTAATAAAATACCTATCTAGTAATACCTGCTTATTGTGAGTGAATTCAACGGCAGTTAAACCTTAGTATGGTTTTGCTCGTTGCATTATTATTAAATGTATTGTTATTTTCTGTGTAATAAATAAATGAAAAAAAAAAAAAAAAAACTAGAGATTATAGATGGCGTTAGTTATGCTGTTACCGGTTACCGATCTGAGGCCCAGAGATTGTTCTCTAATTCAGTATAAATAAAGTTCTCTGTACTCTACAGATTTTCATAAATGTCATCTAACAACACTGCATATACGGTAGGCTGGTGATAATCCACGCCCGCTGGTATTTGCGGGCGTAGACACTCAAAAATTCTACTATATCAATCAAGTTTATATAAATATCATCAAATTAATATATTTACTCGTAAGTAAGTACTATGTAATTTGTGAAAGACAAACGTTAGCGCGATTTAAATGACCACACGCGCCATCTACTGGCGCATGTCGTAAACATTACGAATATGAACTTTAAGTCACAATTTGAACCCTTCATATCGTAATTAAAATAATTAAAGGTAATCAATATAATAACAATATTAAGTATTCACGACAAACTCCAGTATAAAAACTATGAATACCTACCAGAATAATATTTTCCATGTCGAGTGTAAGAATATTACAGCGGCTGCAGGTACCGTCACGCGAAAGTCAGGTGGCAGTCGCGTTTTTTCCTTTCAGTGATTGGCCACAAAATCGTAGGGGGCGGGGCTGTATCGGTCTAGGGTGACTTTCTTATATTCAATACAATTTTATAATAGTATGGATAAATAGATTGTTTCATCTTTCCATCCTGCATTTTGGGTGGATCAACTTTTCCTTGTTGTTATTCTGTCCCATGAACCAGGGGACAATACCTAGTAATTAAGGGGACGGGTATTGCGAAACTAGCGCCACTTACGAATTTTTATTATATCTTCCAAACCAGATCCATTTTCAGTAATTGCAAGATATTAGGAGCTGGAAAAACACCTTTAGTGTTTATTAAATCATTATACACAATTTCTTGTTCTTTAGTTGTCTCTAAAAACTTGCCCAAAACTATTGTGGCCGCTTTTGACGTGAACAAGTTTTGTAAGGTAAACTACAGTGAACAAATTGTATATAGTGATTTTATAAATATTGAAGGTGTTTTGCTAGCTCCTAGACTTCAGCTATTTCTAAAAAAATATCAGATTATGAAGGTATAAGAAAAAAATCGAAAGTGGCGCTAGTTTCGCATTACCCGTCGCCTTAAAGTTAAACTTCTTAGGAAAGTGTTAATAATTTACATAAGATTGGGCTTATAACTGCTGCATTTACAAAGTTTTTGGTAAAAGTAACCACGGAAAATCGTAGTTTTAAAATGTGACACAGGGGACATCAGCATGGCAACGAGTGGTAGTAAATAGTTGATGGACCCATTTCCACCATTACCTCTGCTGTTGATCGCTACGGCGCGCGCTACAGATGGCGGCCAGGCGCTCTCTGACGTTCTGTATTCTCCGCTCCGTCACCGCTAGGGATGAGACCACGCTCTCGGTCTCGTCTTTCTTGGCTTCCTGCATATATAATAACATTTTATTGATTATATGTTACACAATAGGCTAGTGGACTCGTGTTAAATTGTATTTTACAGTTGGGGTGGTGGAGAGGTTGACACGTTGGAACGGTAATCTAGAGGGTTCCACTTCCGGTCTCTTCCGCTAGAACATTTCAATATTTCTTAGTGCTTTTACACATGTGACATAAATTTATGTTGATTCTATATTATTTTACTTGTTATTTTATTTGAATTTTTTGTCGTTGTCTTTTATTTAGATTTTTATGTTACTATGCGTTTGTGTGAAATAAATTCAATCTAATAAAATTACTCCTAAGTCGCGGAGACAACCCCATTAGCGGGTTATACTCCCACAAAAAAAAAAAACAGTTGAATCTAATCTGCAACCAGTGTGAGTACTGTACTCCCAATAGCTTTATCCTGCTTAGCAGCATGGCGGCGGCAGGCTCGCGGGATTCGCTTGATAGTTGCGACTGAAACGATACCTATCGATAGATTGATCAAATAAAACACCCACACATCGCCTAATGACAACCAAAAGTCAATGCTCTTCAAAACCTCGTATCTAGTTAGTAACTTGATACTCTGATACAAGATTTGTTTTAAGTGCCGTTAAACTACCCAACTATAGTCCAGTCCACACGACTATGGTCCAATTTAATCCGAAAATTACTCGTTAATATTATGTCAATTATTACGAATAAACTCTAGGTGAACAAAATAATTAAACAAACTTAAATAAAAACGTATAAAACCACTGATAGAATATGGATTTTCATTAAAATAAACGATTTATCTTTGTGTCATAATTTATAAAAATAAGAATGTGGTATTTCCACATAAAAATATGAATCGATAAAAAGATTCTATACAAATATTTAGAACAGCGCCATCTCTCTAGCAGTCTTCACACTTGCTGTAAGCAATGGGGATTGGGGATCGTGCGTGTAAAGCGCACATCCTAGGGTATGGCTAATGCGCATGAGCATTTCAAACATATATGACGCAGAGGGCGCTCCAGTAGCGTAACGAATTATGGGATGAAAGATTGGGTGTGATTGACGTAGCGATCTGATAGCTCAGTTGGAAGAGCAATGCGCCGGAAACGCAGAGGTCGCAGGTTCAAATCCTGCTAAGATTGTAGTAGATCGCATTCAATTTTTCTTTCTTAATTTATCTTTGTGTCATTATTTATAAAATAAACGAGTTTTGTTGTGGACCATAGTTGGATGATTGGACCATAGTTGGGTAGTTTTACGGTAGGTGGTATTTGTTACTTGGTGAATTTTGGTTGTCTATCGGCGACATAAAATAATAGTTTATGCACGACGCGGTTGGCGCAGTGGTTAAGCAACTGCCTACTGAGCCAACGGTCTTGGGTTCGAATCCCGGCAAGGGCAAATATTTGTGTGATGAACTCGAATATTTGTGCCGGCTTGTAGGCGGGCGCACTACAAACTGACTCCTCAATTCGGGTAGTCGAGTATTTTAAGGTGTCCCTTCTTCTAATAAGAAAGCATATAAAACGTACATAAATTGTGACAAACCGTCATACTTTGTTGTAGTCTCCATTTTATTCTTAAATTTTTATCTTAAAATACACACTTAATATGTTTTCTTTGAGGACTACGTATAGAAACGCCTACATTATTAAGAAAGGTACAAATTAAGTTCATATTACTGTAATAGTTGAGCGAGTTTCTGGGAAAATGACTCGCTCTTGAGTTTCTTTCGGCGTTTCTTTTCAACAGTGGTTTCCTCTTGTGAAATGCCAGTAGACATGTAAAAGTGCCCTTGTGGCCTTACTTGCAGAATAAAGTTCATTATTTCATTAACTGCGCCAACTGCGACGTCAAAGATTTGTTTATTATGTACTTACGTTCAAAGCATCGACAGCTAGTGCTAAACGTTGCTGCGCCAAACTGGTCATTTCACGGCACTTCAGTGCTTCTAGTGCCAACGTACACTGCAGTGCCGCTGTGGCTCAGGACAGTCTGGAAGCTCGGCCTAAAATATTCAATAACGTGCTGCAGAAAAAATAAACATTATGTGTAATATTAAACCATTGATAGATAAAGATTAAAGATTACAGAAAATTTGTAATGAGTTACATGGTGGAAGAGACCGGGAATCGAACCCGGTACCTCTGGGTTGTCGGTCCAGCGCGTTAACCTCGCACGAAAAAGCATGACTCCTTGTCACGTTCCACCTGAGCTGAGCGTGTAAGCGAGAGCGCGGAACAGGCGATAGAGAGGCACGATCGGCCTAAGCGTTTGGCTTGTGACACATCTAATCTCCCTTCCACTCCATCGGCCGGCATTCAATTCATAAAAGTATGCAATTTTTCATCAGTGCGTTATTACGTTAAATTATCGTCCGTAAACTTTACTGACAACCAAATTTTGTTTGAAAATTATTGGTAGAAATCTATGTAGACACGGATTGTACATACCTGTTATATCGACAGTAGGCTCTCCTTTGCTGCTGAGTGACGTCACTAAGGCTGCGGCGCGCATACAACTCCGACCAGAGAGCATCGCCGCGGCATTGCATCAGCTGTGCCAGGGGCTCTTCTGTGTGAAAAATAAATATAAAATAAGTCATAGGAGCAAACGAATCGCCCGATGGTGCGCGATCACCGTCGCCCATAGACACCTGCCACACCAGAGGAGTCACAAGTGCGTTGCCGCCGCACAGGTAGGAGTAAGCTCTCTTATTGAAGGTTTGAAGGTAGTACAGTAGTGACGAATTGACGTGTGCTGCTCTGTGGCGGCGCCACCATAATGAAAATCAATCAATTATATGGTGAAATGATGTACCTTGAAGGTACACCATGTACATATCATGTGTTTGGCTGTACCTGTACCAGGGAACGAAATAATGGACATTGTTTGTGGCGCCGCTGGGGAGCATACTCTGCAGCGGCGCCACAGAGAACTCATAGATAGAAATGACTTTAGCTATTATTTTCTTATGGAAATTGATGTACTAGTGCTATTTAAACATGATATGTGGGATTAAAAAAAAACACGAGCTTAAGAGGCCTTATTCCTTTTAAAATTTATTTTTTTCACATTATGACAAATATATTGATAATTTCAACCAACTTTTTGAAGTGAATAATACTTTTCCCCGAGTTCTAGGTAGTAACATAGCTATTTCATGCTTTCATTGCGTACAGTCGAAAATAAGTTAAAAAAACTAACTTCCCGCGTGAATTTTGTCAATTTCGAGTAGTTTTTGAAACGAAAATTATCAATGAAAAATTCAAACTGTAGGTTTCAAATATATACCAATAAATCCCAATAGCCCTGTTCTAGGTAGTAACATCAATAATATGTTAAGAAACATGTTTGATCATAGAGAAAAGTGTCTAAACAATCAGCATTTTAAAAGGAATAAGGCCTCTTAAATCTCGCTTGCAACTTAATGAAAAAAAAAAAAAAAGTAATAGGTCGATGGAACGAGACTGTTACATAGGCATTGGCAGTCTTCTTGAATAATTCATTCATGTTGTGACGAAACTAGCGACATCTAGTATGGGGTAGTAGGAACATTTCACTTACTCCTACCGAGCAATGGAGGGCGCTACTCTACATTACCAAAGCTTTAGAAAAGATTTTTTTTTCATACATACCATTAACCACGTCGTTGCAAGTAGAAGTGCTGTTGTATTGTAGAACACGCGACAACTAGTGGCGCGCGACGCAGCGATTGACAAAGATTGTAATATCTACTCGACACTAGATGGCGCTAGTCTACCTTATTTATGAATTATTTAGATAAGGTGCGTTTATTTCGCGATCTGACCGTCAGCCTCACCGTGGCCTGTAGAAGTGCTGTTGTTGCCTATCATCGTAGAGGAAGCCACGGCCGGTTGCGGGCGGCGCAGCGATGACAGATATTTGTCCAGCTTTGGCTGAAATATAAGGGATCATCATTGACACTAATCACACTTTTTAATAATAAATAAATATCAGAAAACTTCACACAAATCAACCTAGTCCCAAATTAAGCTCAAGAAGGCTTGTGTTATAGGATTATGATTATCAAATCGTGATTTCATAATCATAATCATAAATAATCATGATTTATTCATAACTAACGGCCCACCTCGGCTTCGCGCGGGTGCGATGCTATATATATTATGCAATATACATATAAACCTTCTGAGTCACCGCATCAAAATCCGTTGCGCAGTTTTAAAGATCTAAGCATACATAGGGACAGACAGAAGGAAAGAACTTTGTTTATACTATCTATTGATATAAATTTAGATATTGAACAGAATCAATGGGGATTCTATTTTTTAGGGTTCCGTACCCAAAGGTTAAAAACGTGACCCTATTACTGAGACTTCGCTGTCCGTCCGTCCGTCCGCGTCCGTCCGTCTGTCACCAGGCTGTATCTCAAGAACGGTGATAGCTAGACTGTTGAAATTTTCACAGATGATGTATTTCTATTGCCGCTATAACAACAAATACTAAAAATAAAATAAAATAAATATTCAAGGGGGGCTCCCATACAACAAACGGGATTGGTTGCGTTAACTTTGCACCTCATTTGTATGGGGCGCTATACATACCAGGTGCAAACTTAATTTAACCACTTAAGGATGGACGGAACCCTCGGTGCACGAGTCCGACTCGCACTTGACCGGTTTTTTGTGGTGATACCACATGTCCTATTTATACATATCTTATTTATCCTTTGTATTTACATATAAATTTACATGACAAATACAAATCTAGGTACAATACCTGTACATCAGTATGCTCCTGGAGCTTGCACGTGTCTTCAGCAATACTCTGGTCTCGATGAGGCTCTGCTTCTCGGAGCGCAGGTCTTCAGCCAGCAGCTGCAGCAGCCAGCCTCTCCGCAGGTCTTGCACTCTCTGACGCGCCAAGTTCCGTTGTGACAGGGTCCGTAATGTTTCATATAATGTCACATAAAATAACATACACTTGATATACAATCGATTGATATAAAGTTGTTTCATGTAATGTAACGTTTCATATAATGGTTTTTTCCTATATTTTGCTTTTCTCTAATTATCGATTGATATAATAGGCTAAATGACATAATTGACAATGTGCATAATTATACTTTTGTATAACATATTTATCACATAAATTTGTTTAACATACATACTAATTAGAATAATGGAGTTTTCATATAAATACTGCCTTAAGGTGAAATAGGTAATGTTAAGGAATCGTAAGCCAAGTCGGACCTGCGCGGCTCGCTCGCTCGTTAGGGTCGCAGTTCAACCTAACACTCCTCCTCGCTTCGCTCGTCGTCGTACCTAACCTAAGCCAAGTCGGACCTGCCTTATGGTGTAATAGGTAATGTTAGGAATCATAAGCCAAGTCGGACCTGCGCGGCTCCCTCACTTCGCACGCTCGTTAGGGTCGCAGTTCAACCTAACACTCCTCGTTTCGCTCGTCGTCGTACCTAAGCCAGGTCGGACCTGCTTAAGGTGATATAGGGGGTGACAGCCTAATATATCTAGTCGGAACCACCTTTTTTGGTTATAGTAAAATCAACTTATATCTTCTGTAGTTTATATCATTGACGAATTATATCAAGTAAGTCATTATGATAAATACGTTTTATACCAAGTAATAAATATAGTAATTGTACATTATACTAAAAGTAATTATACCTATAAACCATTATATCAATTGTTACATTAGATCATTTGAAAATTATCTAAAACAATATTATACCATTCGTTACATTATACAAAGCAATGGTATATCAAACCAAAATAGATTAAGTGAAGTTATATGAAACGTCGGGCACCCGTTGTGACACTGTGGTAATGATAAGAGATAGATTATTATAAACTAGCGGCACCGCGTTGGGTAACACAGCTCATCCCATGAGAACGTTAAATTTTTACGGGATAAAAAGTATCCTATGTGTTAATCCAGGGTGTCACCTACATTCATAACAAAATTTATCAAAATTCGTCCAGACGTTTGAGCGCGAAGAAGTATCAAACATACACATAAACACACTTACAAACTTTCGCCTTTATAATTTTAGCCAATATGGAAGTCCAAAGGGAGGCCTATGTTCAGCGTTGGACGTCCTATGGCTGAGATGATGATGATGATAAATTAACATTGGACTACCTCGCACAAATCAACCTAGTCAAGTCAGCCCTGGTAGGGTTGTTTTTAGGGGTACTAGACAACAATGTATTTACAATTTTACATAGATATAATTGTATAAACTTAAATATGTAGAAAGTATCTATGACCCAGAAGCTGGTGTTTGGCCCTATGGTCTAAAATGCCTAACTCTTTGCTTACTTTTGCTAGACACTTTATCCATGATCTCATTGAGGTCTCTCCTGGCCTCGGCTGTGCGAGTCTCCGCTTCCAGGACTTTTCTTCTGGCTTCTGTCTGTGGCCGCCACAGCGTCAGCTCTGGTGGTGTCAGAACATTGGTGTCTTGCTGCAAACTGTTGAATTAAAATTTCAAAAGTAGTTGCATACACTCAGGGCAGGGGCTGGCAATGACTGATAATAAATAAATAAATAAAAATAAAAAGCCTTTTATTATTCCATTGGCAAATTTACACTAACAGTTGTGATATATGCAATTTTAGTCCGATATGCCTGCCAACTGGACCCCTCTTTGGGTGAAGGCCTCCTCCAAAGATTTCCACTTGTCACGATTTTTTGCCAGGTTTAACGTAAACAAGAGTGAGTTCATGATTTTCAAGGCAGGCACCAAAACCTATTCTGTGTCACCAGTTACTCTCCTGGGTGTTCCTTTGAAACAGGTGAATAGTTTTAAGTATTTGGGTCACTGGGTCACAGATGACTTGAAGGACAACTTGGACATCGAACGAGAGCGAAGGTCATTGTCTGTTCGGTGCAATATGTTGGCTCGCAGGTTTGCACGATGCACGGACGATGTTAAGATTACACTTTTTAAAGCCTATTGTGTATCGTTCTATTCTTGCAGCCTGTGGGTCAAATACACGCAGAAAGCATATAATGACCTTCGTGTTCAATACAACAACGCGTTCCGGGTGTTGATGGGGCTGCCGCGGCGTTGCAGTGCGTCAGGCATGTTCGCCGAGGCCCGAACGGATGGTTTCGCGGCTGTGATGAGAAAGAGATGTGCCTCACTTCTTTCTAGGTTACGCGACAGCCCCAACCGCATTTTGAGCGTGATTGCTGACCGATGGGACTGTCCAATGTTTGCCCGCTGGACGTCCCTGCATGTAGACATTTAATTCCTTGTTTAAATTATACTACTAACATAGAATAAGTATGTATGTATGTATGTAAACACTTTATTGAACACAAAAACAGAAATACATTAAAACAAAAGAGATACATGTACAAAGGCGAACTTATCCCTTTAAGGGATCTCTTCCAATAAGTATCATTGTTACTAATATTTTTATGGGTCTATGACCTGAAATAAAAGTTTCTATTCTATTCTATTCTATTCTTAAGCAATTTCTTGATGCAATGGTCTCTATTTCATCCTTCCACCTTGCTTTTGGAATGACTAATAATGAGCCCTTAATTTGGAAAAGAACTTTGATGAGGCTCGAATTATGGAACTGTAGTTTCCATAATTCGAGTCATATCAAGGTTCTATAGTTCAAACAAGTGTGGTTCAGGGAAAATACAAATAGAGGGTCATCGCCGAATTAAGGGCTAAAATGCAAAACCATTATTGTACCAATGACCTACTAAGAATGGAATACAACCAAGTGGTCCCTTTTGATTGAAAAAGTCACAAATAAAACCATAGAAACAACTGTTACTACCATATCCCTATAAATTAATTGAATCTGAGCTCATGATTGTAAGGGTATATCTCTTGGTCAGGAATGAAACCACATGATGTACGCATAACAATTCCACTTGTATTGGCTCCCATCAATAACACTTTTCATAAAAACCAGCATAATACATTCAACACAATAAATCCCATCCTCTATCCTTCACGCCGCGCCAAATCTGACATTGACGTCTGTCATCGTTCCCTCCATGAGTTCATAGACCAGTGCACCGCACGCATACAGCCTAGACCTGCCAAATCTAAGGCTATTATACATTATGTTTTATATTTTATGACATTATAATGGCGCGAATTATTAAAACAAATACAACAATCAATAAGGTTTGACTATCCATACTTAACGGACCTTACAGCTCGGCCATCCAACACACAGCGAGTCCCTTCGCTATATAAAAAAAAGTAAACAAAAATGCCTATTCTTCAGATAGTAAACAAAAGATCAGAGCCACAATAATATAACTTAACTTAATTTTGTTACTTAATGCGCAATATGTCCATACTATCCATGTCATTTACATTCATTATTTCATTATTATTTTTTTATAACTTTCACTTGCAGGCAGTCTATTAAAACAAGTACAATAATGACTATGTAAGGGTTGGTATTTAATGGACATTACAGCTCGGCCATCCAACACACAGCGAGTCCCTTCGCTATAAAGAGAAAGCAACTAACAATGATCCGAGTTACAATAATACCTTAACTATGATTTGGCCATATTGTCCCAGTCATCCACGTACATTGATACTATTTAAAGCCTAACAAGTTTCGGTCCGGCCCCGGGACAGCGGCGCCTCTAACAGCATACATACATCAATAATGAGCACATGTCATATCTGAACTATCAAACGTTAGCAGCGAATTGTCAAAAATTTGTCATTAACCCGATTCAAAATATTATTTACCGGAACGTTACTCAATCCTTCCTTCCTCTTGCGCAAAAATTCTAAATCCTTTGAAATTATTTGAAATCTTCGGAATATTTAGTCCCGTTTGCTCCCCGCTCAAATCAGTGACATTCACAAAGTCCCAACATCAGTTACAAAAATATGTCGCTACCAGTAAAACAAATCAGTACAACAAGAAATCAGCAATACGGCGTAGGTTGAAAAACACCCTCTTGGATTATAAACTCATTCATCCCTTCAT
The DNA here is from genome assembly GCA_947623375.1 of Apotomis capreana. Taxonomy (NCBI): domain Eukaryota; kingdom Metazoa; phylum Arthropoda; class Insecta; order Lepidoptera; family Tortricidae; genus Apotomis; species Apotomis capreana. The sequence goes on from OX392518.1 coordinate 12,442,212, forward strand.
TTTTCAAAACTTTCACTCGCATGGGTCAATCAACTATTTTCTGCCACTCGTTGCCATAGTGATGTCCCCTGGGTCGCGGGACAGAATTACAGCAAGAAAATGTTGATCCACCCATATAATATGAACAATAGCTAATTAACTTTTCTAAAATGTAGACACTTCTTCCCTGCCTCTCCATGATGATTACCAAGGGTTGCGACCACTTAGAGCCGTTACTCTTTGCAGCAAAGATCTCCACTCCACACGACTCTTCGCTTTCCGGATTGACGCCTGCAGAGCCTCCTAGCAGGCATCCTTCACGGTATCGGTCCCTTGAGTCGGCAATGCTCCGCCTTCTTTTTTTTCCGACACGAGAATCCACGATGAGCTCCTCCAAGCCACCCGGCTCGCATCCAGTAACGCAATCGAAGTTAACCAATTCTGCCAGTAAACGGTACCCGATCTTCAATTCATCAAGGATCGACGCGTTAGTTCGTCGTGCTGTCCGATGGGCTCCCAACATTTTGCCTGGGCACCATATGTCGAATGCCTCACTTCCGCTCCCCATGCGCGCCTTCAGTGTCCAGGTTCTCGATGTCTATAGAAATTAGAAGATGATCAGGGTTCTCCTCAGCTTCGTTGCATTAATACAGATAACCATAAAATAATTGAGTCCAAATAACTAGACTTTTTGTAATAGTTGTAATCTTAGTAGGTACACCAATTATATTTATCATCATATAACAGCCGAAAGATGTCCACTGCTAGACACAGACTCTCCCCAAAAGTTCTCTACAAAAGCAGTTCGCGCGCTGACCCCATCCAACCCTTTCGTGATCCTAACCAGCTTAAATATTAGTGAGCATTAATTCAACCATTTAAACTTGAGAATCATTAAACTGCAGATATTCGTTAGTCAATTCAGTTAACTACTTGATTCTTGTTGTAAATAATACTAAATCAGAGTTCAAAAAACACATGAAATAAGATTAAAGGCAAGATACTTCCATCAATCCTTCTTCATTCGTCAACTTCACCAACCAAAGGGCGAAGCGTGTCCGCTCCGCTATAGCCCGGGCATAAATGTCCTCGCACGTCCGGATGTTCGATCTCCAGCTGTTCTCGTCCACAGCTCGCATCCCTAAACAAATTCTCTTGAAGCTAGTGTTGTTATGTAACAGTACCTAGAAGTATCAATTAATAGCACTTCATATATATTAAGTACACCTAAAATCTTCCACTCCAAATAGGCAAGCATCTATTGAAAATATCATCCAAAACTGAATAACTTCTGTTATTCTATCATATCATTGCAGTCTCCTCTACAAGTTCTTTAGGCAAGATTTTTATAGAGCCAAATACTTATTTTAGTACGACTTTTGAGCCTCGCTGTCATTTACCTTAATGTTGTATCACTATCATTGGTAACGTGTTATCAATAAATCTGCTGCTACTACCACTACCTACTTAATCGGCATATCGGCAGCAGTGGTGGATCCGAGATCTGTGAGGCTATTTACTTGAAAAACAATCGTTGAATTCAGCTAAATTAAGCGCGTTGTAATCGTTTAGGTAAATCTGAGTTGCATTTTATGTTTCTTAACTCAGCCTGATCTCTAAAAGAAGAGTAAATTATAGTGTGATACACACACTCTGACCTACACGTACGTAGATATAATAATTAGAATGCGATAATAGTGCTATTCACCGATAACGAGTTTCCCCTCTTTAATTCAATATAAATTACCCGTCAATACCCGTCAAACAATAATACGATTTACAAAACACACTTACACCAAATAATCACAATGCAGATTTATTTGTGACCAATATTTTAATTATTATTCTAAATTTAGCAACAAACCCTCCTAAGTGATAACTGATAACAATTCAACCGTGTGAACAACGACGGTATTTTCAGCTTCCAGTACCTTCCCCAGAAAATCCGATGTCCAGCGTTCTGTTTTGGTTGTTCTAGTTCTGTTTTAATCCGTCAAAATCGGACCCATTCATTACTTTGCACAGGATGTTAAGTAGACACAAGCTTAGATTCCTTGTAGTTTTTATCAGCGCTTAGATTTATAGTATACCTTTCTTTTCCAGTCGTTCGAAGTAACATTTTACATCTCCATCTCCACCTACTTACTTCCTTAAGTTGAGGAAATATTTTCCCACCTCCTTTAGTACCCCTCAAAAGGATTGTTAAAATAATTATTAAAAAATAATTTATTTACCAATCCTACCAGACTATCGTTAACCTTTTGAATACATCACCAATACTTTCCGTATCTCTCTGCGCCGTATGTGTGTGTTCAGTTGATGACTTATTTATTTTGAAAAGCCTTTATAAGTGGTTACCTTCACACCTTAATCGAGAAACGTCCACGTCGATTTGATCCAGTCAACTTAAGACAAAGGCAAACAAGACTCATGGTTACACATGAAACATGTAGTTGTTTTTTTTTTTTCATATATAACACCATTATTATTTTGCCAATTTCCGCTCCTTAGTTACCTATACGGACTCCATGCTCCTTGCCATATAATATATACCATATACCATGACTTAGTACTTCACCTTTTAATGGGGGAAAATCAAAACAAAAGCTAGACCTTCCGTCGGCGCCATATCAATGTGGTCACCTACCGCTCGCAACTGGTCAGTCACTAGTACACTCACCATAATATTTGTCAGTTACTAGCTAACTGTACTGGTTTGTCTACGCGCAGCAGTAGCTCTTTTAAATCAATCTAACCATCACTATCCATTTCGCTACCCAAAGGTTGTCTGGAAGAGATCGCTCTTTAGCGATAAGACCGCCTGTTGTTTACCTCTATTGTATGTTACGTGCAATCTGAATTTGTTTGTATTTATTTTCCTGTTGAGGTGTGCAATAAAGAATATTTTTTTTCTATTCCATTCTATCCCTCCCTATCGAACTCTTTCTATCTCTCTCTGGGTCCCTTCCAACCTCTTCCAATCATCTCCATGTCTTTCCGCGCTTATATTTACCGCCCTATCTGTATATTCCTGCCTTTATTGCTATCTGCTTCCTTTTCATGTAAATCTGTTATTGTGTTGTGTGATTGAGTAAAAGTAACATTCAAACATCCTCACAAACTCATACTCATGTCTAAACGAGGTTGCATAGTTTCCGTGTCGACGATTATTTCTGTCACGCAAAATAGTAGACACATAGCAAGAAGTCAAGTAGCGGCAAGCCGGCCTGCGTTAACCTATAACCTACCATCCCCTGCCCTACCATCTGTATATCTGATTACGCTATTCCATCTTTGTTGTCCTAAAATAAAAAAAAGAACAATCTGCTGTCATGCAAGATTCGTATTTACAGTTAGTTTAAGAGTAATCTAGAATGTTCATACATTCATCTAGTACAATAGTAACATATTCCTTACTTTTAATTCCATTGACAAATCCTTGTAACTTAGACAACGGCTCCATTGATACGTTGCATCCTCCTTGCACACCTCCACTTCCTCCTTTATCCTGTCCTATTCGCTGGGCCCCCAAAGCCGGGAGCGAATCCTACTATAATCATATTTAACATACCTGTGTGCCTGTTGTCCGATTCGTTTATGAGCCTGAAGCATTTTTCCTTCCTCCTCCATTATTCCTGTTGGTTCTCTGTTCCTGATGTACCACCTTCATACTTGTGCATTCCATTTCCATGTGTCAGTCTGTCCCATCGACTGTGCATATATTCTACCGCCTCCTACCCAGCTCATGGTTTTGGCTATGTGACAGCCCTTCTCCTCGACTGTCTCCATAACCAACACCTCCTTTTCCTATTCCATTCCCCTACCCAGCTCATGGTTTTGGCTATGTGACAGCCCTTCTCCTCGACTGTCTCCATAACCAACACCTCCTTTTCCTATTCCATTCCCCTACCCAGCTCATGGTTTCGGCTATGTGACAGCCCTTCCCCTCGACTGTCTCCATAGTTTCCACCTCCTGTCCCTATTCCTTTCCCGGACCAAGCTCATGGTTTCGGCTTTGTGACAGACCTTCCCCTTGTCTGCCTCCAAAGCCTTCCACCTCCATTCCCTATTCACATCCATATTCCCTGCATGACAATCCGACCCTATCCTCGGGCCATCCCATCTTAATCCATATTCCTTCCATGACATATCCTCGAGCCGTCCCATCTCGATCCATATTTCTCCCAAGATGGTACTGACCCTATCCTCGAGCCATCCCATCTTAGTCCACATTCCTTTTGTGACGGTACTGACTCTATCCTTGGGCCAGTCCCGTCAGTCCTTGATCAATTATCTGAAACTTCCACAGGTAGCCTTAGTAATATATAACATATCAATTTACTTTTATAATTATTCTAAAATTATAAAGCCCGATGAAATGGAATAAACATAACTAGTTTATTATTTCCTTAATAATTAGCATATTTCATAAAGATTGCCAAGATTGTTTTGACTAGTGTTCTGCAAATTATCTGCTTTGTCTAGTAGTTGACTGGTAGATAATGCTCTTTTTGCTTAAAAATGCAACTATGCAAAATATGGTTACATAATATAGCCATAATATTTAATTTTAACAAGCATGCAGGTTATAACAACTGTTTCAGACTATCATTGGATTTAGCCAGTCGAAGATGTAATTTTCACCAATTATACTTTCTCTTTCATGTTTCCATATCCCTGGTATATAATTTCCATTTCAAGTAGGTATACATGATGATAACAGAGCAAAATAGGTAAATGCAGGTTATTGAATGATATAATTCCCATCACCAACCGAATTGTCACATAAGACAACACTTTACTTTATCATAACATCTTTCCCAAAGTCATAATTGTACAATTTTTATATCATCATCCGCATAAAAGAACCATCAAAAATCCATAAATGTTAAACAAACATTATTCATAACTCATAACTGACCAAATTAAATTAAAAAAATAAATTTCAATACCCATATGAAAACCACCATAACTCCACACTTATGCAATATCAACCACCACTAAACCAAGATCAAATCATGTCCCCCAGCAATCACTACAACTGCACAATAATAAAAAAACATTGTAAACCATAGCATGACAGACAGAAATGCAAACATGCATATATAAAATATGCTGAAATAATTCTAGAATATGTCATTCAACAATTGCTGCTGTACTCCAAAGATCATTATTATTCAGGCAATACCCAATCCGTGCCACTGTGTTCCAAATAAATACTATACCAAGATAGTTCGAAGTTTGAAGCAAAAACATAACCATCATCACAATAACCAGGATAAAATCCATTCAGTACTATTCACTCATCAAGCCCAAATACCAATTTTGCCACAAGTGCTGCATGTTCATATTATTATCATGTTGTTATTTGTATTTATCAGTAACAGCATTAACAACAGATTTCATCACTAAATAGCCTTCTATTCATAAAAATACCCCGAATAAAATGTGAAATAGCCATAAAATATGTACCAGTCATTAAGAGCGTCAATATATTAATAATAATAAAATAAACCATCCCTCGTTTCTTATTAAATGAATAATTTATCATATTTAACCACATAGCGCAGTGATCCATACCGTAGGTATCCATATCCGTACGATCCATTCCATATCCTTCCAATTATTATTATTATCGTATGGCTTTATTTTCGAGTCTATTTACAAATTAACATCCAAGTTCTTCGCCCATTGGGCTGCGTTTCCACCTAATGTTAGTAAGTCCAGGGGGTCTCCAGGGTATTTACGTCCTTCCAATAATTATCATTTATTCGCTTACTTTTCCGTGGGCGCAGTGAGGCAGTTAGTGTATGCCTCTCGATCGCATCTTCTGACTTGTAAGGGTATATCTCTTGGTCAGGAATGAAACCACATGATGTACGCATAACAATTCCACTTGTATTGGCTCCCATCAATAACACTTTTCATAAAAACCAGCATAATACATTCAACACAATAAATCCCATCCTCTATCCTTCACGCCGCGCCAAATCTGACATTGACGTCTGTCATCGTTCCCTCCATGAGTTCATAGACCAGTGCACCGCACGCATACAGCCTAGACCTGCCAAACCTAAGGCTATTATACATTATGTTTTATATTTTATGACATTATAATGGCGCGAATTATTAAAACAAATACAACAATCAATAAGGTTTGACTATCCATACTTAACGGACCTTACATGATTTAGTGCTTAGGTATATTGCAGCAAAAACCCTATCACACATTTAAAAAACTAATAAGATAACACTGTAACAATGGATTCATCAGTTCTTCTTATATTATTAACTATTTTATGTTTCAATACCTTAGTTCACACTTGTACTAATTACAAAAAATTGCAATAACTTTCACCGAGAAGTTAGCAACATGATTGTGCTTTAAGGTATCAATAAGTTTTATTAAAAGTGCATTAAGTAAATTGCAATATACATCAGACAACGTATGGAGCGGAATGATCGTTCAACGACCGAGCTTTCAAAATTATTAGATAAAAAAATACTTCCTTTACTACATTTACCTCAGTGAATAGATATTTCTTCTTACATCTGCGCACATCATCAGCAAAAACTTGCAATCTCTTCTGTTTAATTATTTCTTTTGATTCAACTTGTTCCATTAAGCTACGCCAGACCAAATAATAAGTTCCGCGGCACATTCTACAAATGAAAATATAAAACCTGAGACACCAACAAAAAACATCGAAAAACATATAATTACAAGCAATTTTTAAATAAGACAATGATTGATCAAAAGCAAAGAAGTTTTCAGTCCAATTATATTATAGACAGCAAGGACAAACATGCTTAATAAAGAGAAAATTGATCAAAAACATACTGAGAGATTTTGTCCACTGTTGGTACTTTTTCAGGGGGGCATCCCATAGTCAAAAGCCAGTCAGCGAATTTCGCCGGCACTTCATCACTGCTAAGTTTTGTGTCACCCATTTCTAAAGCTTAAGTTTATATAAAACGAAATGTTTTGAGAATTTTGAAATAATCACAACAATAGATTGATTTGACGGCTATTTGACGGAATCACGGACTGTCCAATCCAATGTCCAACTGTGGTCCAAGATCCGTTCATTTTAAATATTTTGAATTTAATTTAGGGTTGCTATACTAATGTAAGGTTTTAGGTAGACCATAGGAAGACTGATGAACAGAATTACAATCGTATAAAAGTAGATATAATAAACTCAATAAGAATTGGTTATTGTTATCAAAAAGCACTGTATTAAGCTATGTATTTAAATAATCACTCAATGTTAAGCACAATAAAAACTATATATAAAATGGTAACATTTAAAATTTAGAGTGTATGGAGACAGATACAGAGAATTATCAGTTAAAGGTGCACGCACACTACTCAGCAAAAACATTTTTTTTTAATATATTGTATAACCGATGCGCTATTTCTGCTGAGGGGTAAACTTTTGTTTCTTTTAAAATTTCCTGAAAGTATATTTGGCCACGTCTTTCTGTTTGAAAATGTTCTATGCATTTATTGGCACCGTGCTTCTACACTTCATAGCACACTTTGTAAATGCTTCAATGAGAGGTTTTTTTAGAAATTTTTAAATGTAAACTCGTGTGCATGTGACACCCGGACTGTAATTAACTGTACTTAAAATCGCCTTCGGCGCTGTCAAAAGACAATAAATAAAATAAATATTAAGGGACAATCATACACAAATCGACCTAGTCCCAAACTAAGCAAAGCTTGTACTATGGGTACTAGACGACGATATACATAATATATAAATACATATATAGATAACATCCATGACCCAAGAACAAATATTTTGCACAAATATTTGCCCCGGCGGGGATTCGAACCCGGGACCGCCGACTCAGTAGGCAGGTGTCTACCAACCGAGCCAAACGCGTCGTCAAATATTCAGTATATGCTAGGTCCATGCTTCATGCAGGCATCCGAAATGTCAAATTTCATAGTTTGTTTATGTGTTTTTGTGGCGCTAGTATACAAAAATACAAAATACAAATACAAAATATTTTATTTCATAAAATACAATTCATTATGATCTATGGGATGGAGCCACCCAGTAAGCATATACATAATTGCCTGTGTTGGGAGGCACCGCTCTTCCTTAGGTTACATGAAATAAAGTTAAGTATCGCACGAACATAATGGTAAGGGAGCCGGGAGCGTTTAGTTTGTCTCCCTTCCACTATCCCGAAACCCCTCTTGGGCTCTCTCTCGCACATAACGCTTAACGGCGTAACGCATAACCTGCTAAATTAAGAAGTCGTATTTTTACCCCGATCGTATACTGAGATACGACTTTTTAAATTAGCACGGCAGATACGTTCGATTTTATACCCCATATTTTTCATACCCCGGGCTTATATAGAAGAGTTAAATGCTATTATATTGGGCGGTATTAACATAGATTTTTTAACAAACTCGCAAAATAAAAAACGTCTTTTGGACATTTTGTCCAGCCAAAACTTTAGTCAACATATTAACTTCCCGACACGATCTGAGAATGGCAGTTCAACCTTATTAGATCACGCGTATTCAAATTTTTGCAATGACCACGTATACAGCTGTTGCGTAACCACTTACCTGAGCGACCACTCGGCGCAAAAAATAACATTAGATGTAAACAAGTCGCCCGCGCTGCGTGAGTCGTCGGTACCGAGGCGCGCCATGAACTCCAATAACAAAAGATGTTTCCCATCTGCCGTACAATCGATTGATTGGTTAGAAGTAGTGACAAACAGCAGCGGCGACTGTAAATCTTTATCCAATAGATTATTGAACTTATTAGTTTATCATTTTGAAATATGTTTCCCTAAAAAAAATCCGAAGCATGATGTAAACAAATGTCCGTGGGTTGATTCAGAAATATTAAACCTTAAATTTCTCATTCACGATATCTCAGACCTAAACGAGAAATTCCCTCTAGACACCTATGTCACCGATTGGCTGTGTAAATTAACATCTAAATATAACTTAATATTAAAGCGTAAACGTACCGAATACTACAGTGCACTTGTTAAGGATGCCCCAAATAAATGTAAATCTATGTGGGGGGTTATTAATAAGGAGCTGGGTCGTAAAATCAGGAAGCGTGTAGACTACACGGAAATCGTAAGGGACGATCGCGGCCTACAGTTTGCCTCCAAGCAGCTGGCGGTCGACGCGATAAACGTCGAGTTTATAACAGCGGCTACGAAGTGCGGCGCGCCCGTCCCCGACACCGACCGCTCCTTGTCTGCGATATCGACTAATATTATCGAATGCGATCGCTCCTTACGATTGAAACCTTTCTCACCCGATGAAGTGGAGTCCATACTTCGCATACACATTGCTCCCAAAAATAGCACTGATATTTACGACATATCCGCCAGCATGCTTCGGTACGTGGGTCCCGAATTGTCTTATGTACTTTCTGAACTATATAATTCGTGCATACGCCAATCTGTAGTACCGGAAAGCCTTAAAAAAGTGAAAGTTACTACTTTATATAAAGGCAAAGGTTCCAAAACCGCCCTAAATTCGTATCGGCCCATATCTCTAGTAGTAGCCTGCTATTAGCAAATTGTTAGAAGTCGGACTTAACAATCGACTGCTGTCTTTCTGGATACCACAATCTACCCTTTCGGATAGGCAATTCGCATACCGCCACGGGCGATCGACAACCGATCTAGTGCGTGAAGTGGTATGGCAGGTGCTGAGCGCGCGCTAATCACCGCCTTATCGCACACAAATTAGGACACTATGGAGTTCGTGGCCCAGCTCTGGATTTACTAATGTCTTTTATGTCAGACAGATGCCAAGTGGTCGTAGGTGACGGTGGCCGTGTCAAGTCTGAGGAGATGAAATGCTTGCTTGGAGTACCTCAGGGATCATGCCTCTCGAACACACTTTTTAGTATACTTCTGAACGACCTTCCACTGGCCGTGAAGGGTTGCAATATATACATGTACGCGGATGACGTAACAGCTGTTGGCACGGGCGCTTCTCATCAACAGCTGGAAGCGAACGTGAACAGCACACTTAACCAACTAACCCAGTGGTTCGATGCTAACGGTTTAGCCCTCAACAGGAGTAAGACTTTCTGTATGAAGTTCAGCCTAAATGGTCACGTGACCCAGCCGTTAAGGACATGCGCCGGTGACGAAGCAGTAAAGCAAGTACCTGAAACAAAGCTCCTAGGCTTCTCAATAGACAGTGGGCTGCGGTGGGATACGCACATTGATCAGCTGTGCGCCAAGCTGGGCAGTGCGTGCTACGCGCTGAGACGTCTTGCTAGTACTGCGACCAGGGACGTCGTCAGGAGCTGTTACTTCGCAACAGTGCACGCTCTTATTTCGTATGGCACGGAACTCTGGGCTGGAGCGGCGGACTGGCATAGGGTTTTTGTAATGCAAAAACGGGCCGTTCGAGCGATAGCAGGTGTTCCTGACGACGTTTCTGCTCGCGAATACTTTAGACAGTACAGCATACTAACACTACCTTGTGTACTGATCCAACAGGTGGCCATATTCACATACGCAAACAGTGAGGAGTTTGCGACAAAGCAGGCAAACAGAAAATACTGCCTGCGTAGCAATAAGAACGCGGGCCGCTACGCCCCCGTGCCCCACAGGCTAGCCAAAACAGCACGGTCCGCTTACTTTCTATATAAATATATGTATATTTATTTATTTATTTATTTATTTAAACTTTATTGCACAAAAGAAAAACTTAACGTACAAAAGGCGAACTTAATGCCATGCGGCATTCTCTACCAGTCAACCTTAGGTATATGGCGTGCTTATTTTTTATTTTTTTTTATATAACGGCACAACATAGTGGCTCCACTTCGCCTGATGGTAAGCAAAAAGGGGAGCCCAAGTCGCAATGGCAACTGACGAGAAACCAACGGTGCCAAGTCAGTTGACACTGCCATGCTGGCCCGAGAGATGCTTCTTCACAGATGCTTATAACAATGGAATGTATATTGATAATATATTTAATATAATAAGTAAATAATAATGAAACATATAAACAAACAAACAGACATGTAACGATGTTATGAATAAATTTTTCATTTTAATTTTCATATATGAAAATCGATTCTGAAGGAGTAAACTCCAATAAACTCCAAAAAGAAACAATGCTACGCAACGTGTTGTAAGAAAGACCCCTCCCGCCCCTGTAACGCATCGTAACGTTTTATGAGACCCTCCCTCCCCCCTAAATTGCGTTACGTAATACTTGAACGCCCCCTTTCACATTGTCCGTAAAAAGTTTTGTCAGTTTTAATTGCCTATCTTCTCATTCTCCTCCTGTGACTCGACATATACAATACACTCCGCACTGTGATGGTCCGGAAATTGTCTCTTATAATTGGGTTTGGTGAACAATTTATAGTTCGTGGTAAGGTACAATGCCTCCAACTTTCTTTTTTTTGCATCTTTGTCAGCAGGGGACTGCCCCCCGCCGCTGTTTTCACCCATTTTTATTTAGAAACTACTTTATATACACAAATTTGTTATATACAGCAAAAATATACAAATATATACACAGAAATCTTTTCCAGAAAATTTGCGAAAAATTAAAACACCCGCTTAATTTGACTTCCCTTCCCGCCAAAAAGTCATTTCTACATCACTACAATACAAACATCAACGGAGAACTGGCAAATGTTTGTTAAAATAATAACCACACTGTAGATCGATTTGTATTTTAGTGTAAGGCAAGGTAGTCCGTCAAAGACTATATTCGCTTAATTCGCTGAGTGACGCGCCCGCTGGTATTAGCGGGCGCGAACATCAAAAATTATTATTAGTAATATTTTCATTAATACACCTATCGGCGGTGATTTCAGTACTTATAGAAACTACGAAATACAAACGTTAGCGCGTTTTAAGACATTCTGTGGCGCCATCTGGTCATCGTCTCAGGAGGTTATCATTGATGTCATAAAGTAAGGATTGTACATAGTGAAGGGCTTCAATTGAAACGAAGTTTGACGCGTTTGGCTCGGTTTGTAGACACCTGCCTACTGAGTCGGCGGTCCCGGGTTCGAATCCCGGCCGGGGCAAATATTTGTGCAAATATATATATTTGTGTGACGAAAGTTATCCATACATTTTGTATGACTAACTTTCGTCACACAAAGGAAGCAATCGTATTTTATGTTAACTAAGCTTTTAACTATGTACACTTTTTTTGCAATCAATCCAGGAACGACGCAGGAAAAGACAAAACAGGAACACTACGTACACACCGTCGCCTCCGCCGGCGGGGACGGCCACCGCGATAAATACATTTGCCTACTACACGATATCTTAGTGTAGCGATTCACATGTTCATATCATGTGTTCGCCATCATATAATCATATATCACCATCGTAAAACTCACACCATCATTATCATCATCAAATTCTCATCACATTAGCAATAAGATCATATTACACCATATAATATTAACATCATCATTTTATAGAAGTATTAAAAATGAGCGAATACAAATGTAAGCATCCTGCCAATTTTTGAATAGCAAATTAATATTCACAAAAATTTCCAACGGAAGAATTGAACTTTATATAGACTGGATAAGGATCAAAATTCCATATACAGCATTTAGTGGGAGGAGTCTTGGACGTGTCGGGTGTCCCGAGTGGGACGAGGCAGGCGAGCCTGATGAGTGAGACAGAGCGGTTGAGTGGGGCGAGACAGATGACGCTGTTGAGTGAGATGGAGCAGTCGAATAGAACGGGTCAGTCGAGTAGGTCGGCAGCGGCGAATGACTAGAGCTTTGAGTATAAATAGGCAAGGGCTTAGTAGGATGGGATTCATTCTTTCTTGCAACTTCGAACGGGTAACACTGATCTCTGGCATTAAGGTACTTACTAAATAATTCTAAGGGAATTTCTGTTGGAATTTAGATTATTTTTCGGGATTATAATTATTTATTAAAATTTATTGGGATTTTGTTGTTTGAGAGCTATTAAGCATAATTACATGCCAGAAATAGTGTTTTGGTACATGGTTGCCAGATGAAAGATATTTAACCTTGCGGCTGTTAAACGAATATCTTTCAGACTCTTCTAATTTTATCCGAGCTAGGCAACTCGGACACTAGCCATATATAAGTGCAGTGAATAGCCTACAGATCTAGAGTGATCTATCTGAGGAATGCAAGGTCCACACGTGTTGGGCATGTGGGATATCCACACTTGTTGAAATCAGATGGTCCTCCAGGTTTGGTCTCATAAACGTATATATTTATATATTTGCAATATCTACACATATTAGGGCGGGTTACTCTGCGTTTCCGGCGTCTCGTTAGCCACGCAAGGGGGGACCCACTTACACCGATTCTAGTCCAACCTCGGGTTAATCTCCCGAATTTATAGTTTAGCTTACCTAGGTTCCATACACGTTTAAATGTAAATATGAGGTTTAGGCCTCTAGTATTGGTGCTAGCTAGGGCAAACAGGGGTATGGTGTTAGGTACACTTTAATAGGAATATTAGAACGGGGTTCTTTATCTTCCGAGCAATCGGCCATTCATCATTAACTAACATAACATCTATTCACATTATTTTAATCTCGTCAGATACAGTAAATGCAGATGTTAACCTACTGTTTTATTAATGTTTATGACTCGGGTTGTCAGTAGTGAGGAACAAGATATTGTAACAGGTTGTAAGAAGGGGAATAGAAGAATCTGCTATTTAGACTAATCAGATATCTAGACCCTTTATTTTGACATTTATATTTATAGAAATAATTAGTTAAAATTACCAATTATGATTTAAAGTAATGTACATTTGTTATAGCTTTAGTGTTAGAATAGCAACACTAAAGTTAAGTCAAATCAGCTGAGAGTTGACATTTGTCTTTTCATAGAACAGAAATAATTTTATATATTGTTATAATTTTGACAAGGAAATTGTGGATTGTTGTATAGTATGGAAATACAAAGCATTCCTAAGACTGGATGTGGAGTATCTGAAGTGTAAATTGCTAAAAGAAAAGCCGGGGACTTATGGATAGCAATAATGAAAGTTATTCGTTCTCGTATTTACATCACAGATCTCAGAACTAAAGTAATTTATATCACAATGGTTGAGAGAAATTTCCCTTATCAGAAAGAGTCAAATCCGTGAGTTGAAAGAGACTTCAAATTGACAAGAATTAGTTAGTACGTTTCAAGGATGAAAGACATTTTTTTTTTGAGTATAGTTAAACGAAAAACCAAGTTATACAAATCTATTGTTTGTAATGAATGAAGTGAGAATTCATTTAGTCCACGAGTGAAGAAAATTGTGTTGTTTAATAACAAATATAGATAGTAAAGATTCATAGATTCTAGATAGATCCGGGAGAGATCTTTACTCTAACCCTTTGAGCGCCGAGCGGCAAAGCAATTCACCGTGCCACTGACGCCAAACCAAAAAAAAAAAAAAAGTGCTCCAAAATCAACAGAGGTTGAAAAACACAGATAGTGGTTTGAATTAGCATGTTTTTGACCACTGAAATTTTGACGTCAATAGACGTCGTTGGCGTCAGAGGCACGAATTCCCGATGACGTGATTTGCCGTCTTTGGCGGTCAAAGGGCTAAAAGAGCCCGAAGGCCAATAAAAGATCAAATCTGGCAATCATACGGCATCCAGAGAACATGGGTTTGGTGATATTTAAAATAACACACCAAACAGATTTAACAGAAATTTGTTTTATTTTCCGAGGAACGATTTTCCCTCAATATGTACACATGAAGTAACCATGTTTTTTACCCGATTGCCCATGTCATTAGACATGATGGTAGCCGCCATTATTTTATCAAAAGTAAATATTTTTGGGAGAATGAGATGATAGCATTACAATATAACACAGTCTAATGATAATATTTTGTATGCGGTCAAAGCATTTCAATAAAACTCAGAATTCTATTCACCAACCAATTACTTCTTGTTTAGACCTAGTCTACTTTAGAATATCATACTGGAACTTACTAAAAGTATGAAATCCATACCATTATTCCATATTAATTTATCATACTAAAATTATTTAATTTGGTCGAACATGAAAACTTAAGATTCATTAAATTTGTAATAAAACCTTATATTTTCAGTAACTTCAATCTATTTATAGATTAATTATGAAGTGTAGTTTCATATTGTACAACATTACTTGTCTACTAAACATTCTTGGAACAGACATGCAATTCCAAGAAAACATTATCTCTCATCTTAGAATTCTAATAATATTTGGTTTTGATTCATATATTTATCTTTATAGTTACATAGAGTAATTTAATATATCTATAGCGTACTTGTGGACTGAATGAGTTTATATTTCATATAGAAATAATATAAATAATATTTAATAAGAGTAGAATATCCCATATTGAATCATGTTATAAGAACTGTAGATATTTTTGAAGGTTAGACTACACAGGAAACAATATATTTATATTTTGAGGATAAATAACATTAAGTTAAGTTAGAATACCATTAGTATAAAGAACTAAGTTAGCAGAAGGATAGAAGCTAGGGTTAAAAAAGAAACAGATTACAATTTTATTAGGTTCAATTAACAAAAATACTTAGTAGCACAGTATATAGGTATGGCGGCACTCAGCAACACATCACGGTTAAATATTCCTTAAAAGAGCTTGAGTTACTATAACAACGTAGGATCCGACCAATCTAGACGTTCACAACGGTTTTACCGATCACCTTTGGCCATTCGTTATAAGAAAAGTTCAAACTCAATTGTTATAAGGATCCTTTTCATATTCAGATTTGTTTAGTTGTAGGATATAGAAGACTGGGAGCTGCTGTTAAGATATTCTTAGGTAATTGTTGTAGGGTTTCCTTAGGGCTTCGTTGTAGGAGTAGAGTCTGGAGGCGAGGGTGAAGGAGGCGTAGGACCTGTACCTTTAGTTAGGGCTTAGCATACATTACGATTGGTGGTCCCGTGACTCAGGATATCTCTAGAGTTAAAGTACGTAGGTTGATAGGTATTACAATTTGCGCCGTGACCATGGATAGGATCAGTCCGGGATTATTGAGGGTCGTGCCGATGCAGTTTATCGTAAGGTTTCATGTCTTGCTGTCTTCTTGCGTTTTGTAGTTCAACAATTGTCTTTCATTTTGTTATTTCGCCATGGAATTTTAGTTGAGTTGTTAGTGACGGTTTTATTGAAGGGATCTTTGAACATTTGAGCTTTGAACTATGAGACCCTCAAGGGTACAATTGTTGGCGTGAGAGCGGAAAGGAGAATTTAGCCGTGATGGGTTGTGTTGTGCACATCGTCAAGAAACACATTTTGTTGCATATTTATACACAAACTATAGTGAATGGAGTGGCTTCTTGATATAACACACGATATTTTTCTTATTTCACATAGTAATAGTACCTGAAACAAAAGACTTATATTAGAACAACGCGATTATTTTATCAATCAATATTTTGCAAACAGTAATCAATTGACAGTTCATTCATTGAGGCATTTTATTATTTTATCTGTAGTCTTATACTGGATTATTTGAGATATGATTAAATTCGTTGCGATTGGTTTTATGGTTCACAAAGCTAATTTTAATATTGATTAATAATAAAATAGGTGTATTATTTTAGTTTTAGATAATAATTTACGTTACATAAAATAATAATATTAAGTAATAATATACTTACTTTAGTCCGAATAAGATACGTAGACAACTTTACTCAATATGTTCGTATTATTAATATAACATAAGATTTAGATATTTAGGGATACATTTAATATTATTTATGCATTATTTACATGATTGGGAAAAATAATAATAGGTAATTCATTTTTAAAGCAAAAACATAATCAAGGCCGAGTGAACAGAACGCCTTCTGAGCAGGTTGATTTGACAAGTTGACAAGTGACAGGGTGTTATCTGTTATCACTTATTAGTAATAATATGATATCGAGATGGAATGATTATTTAAATAAATTTAATTTTAATATAGGTATAAAGTCGGAATGTTGTAGGAAATTTGTTAAGTGAGGTAGAATAGAGATGTCATTGTTCTTGACTACAGGAAATATGAGTTTGTGAAGACTTATTTTTACATCAGTTATTAGTTCAAGTTGTGTTGAAAATTAGTTATGAAACTAAAGATAAGTTATGAGGATTACTAAGGATTTATTATTTGGGGGGGCGAGGGTTTATTTATAGGCTTTAACTCAATCTAGGAAAGGTTTCAGAATAAGATCCGATAAACATGACTCAACTACAATGTTAAACTTTGTATAAGGCCCCTAGCCACAATATTAAGTTATTAATCTTTTAGCTCTTTATAAGACCTGTTAGAATCATTGAATATAGTAATTATAAAGAAAAGTAGGAGTGATAGTGATTTCATAAGTGGGGGGGCGATCCCTTTTGAGATTTTTTTTTACACATAATGAAACAAATGAAATGAAAGTAATTTTATTACAATAATTTTGGTACATTTATGGCTTATAGATTATCATTAGAATGACTTACATATATGCCCACATGTAGTATAAGAGTATAACCAGAGAATCAGAAAGAAAAGGAAGGCGGTTTAAATTTAATTTATTTTTGAAGAAAAGTAAATATGTCTGTATTGTTATCATCAGATTTTATTAAGGTATTCAGTTCATTAAGTGGTCCTATATATTTGAGTAAATAAATATACATCCTCAGTCAAGTTTTATTACACATTAGTCATGATACTCGGGTTACATTTTAGATGTATAGTAGATTTGGTCCAGAGCTTGCCGTTGAAATCCAAAAATCTGGAAAGTAAAATGAATAATTATTGAAACAAGTTAGATTAAATGTTATTTGTTATTAAACAGACGTAGAAAGCTATACAGTACATTCACATACTTTAATTTGAGATATAAACATTTATAACAGTAGTCAAGGAAAATAAATTAAGTTCATAAATAAACTGCTCGACTTCGACTGGAATAAGAATTGTAATCAGGTGATGGAGACAGATTTGAGAAAACAATAGTATGAAGACACGAACAGATTTAGCAGTAATTATAGGAAGAAATTAATAAAATTTCGACCCCGAAGAAGTACCTGTTGTTTTTGATCGAATTCAGTTCCATGAAAATTAGCATGAAGATATTTTTTTAAAACAACTTTGTTCTTCAAAATTGAAACAATAGTAGAGTAAGATAAATAATATTACCTTGTAAAGAAGTTCCAATATGCTGCAGCAGTAGATGTAGGGAGTTTAAGTCATTTTTCATAACTTTTGTTCATTCAAGATTAGTTTGCACTGAAGAAGTGAAGATTTACGAGCAGAGTCTGGAAATAGAAGACAGAAGATATAAGAATCAAGAAAAGAGCATAAATTGGCGTACAGAAAAATCAAGACTTATTTTTTGAACAAACGCAGTTAAAACTTTTGTTAACGTACATTCTGTTAGTCTGTTTCAGGTGGCGCAGAGTTCGATTTCATCACATATTGTTCAATTATCCAGGTCTCATTATATTTGCATACATTTTGAGATATAACATAACCGTTACGAGAAGGTTAACGTAATTGATTTGATTCTGTAACAAAAACAAATTTTGATTGTAAACATACAGCACGACTTTTCTTTGCTCAATATTTTAGCCAGATCACAGTAACATGCGTAGAAAATAGTTACCTTATTATTGTAGACTCATTTTATCACAGTTTTCTTCATAACAATCCGTTTTGATGTTCATTATTCTTCTATTCTTAATTTCTATTTCGTAGAAAGATAGGTTATGGAAAAATTTTGACATTTGACATGTTGACATAAATAGTAGACTATTATTAAGGCATAGATTCACTTACCTAGTTCGTAAGATTTACGTAGCATTTATAGAGAATAGTTAAATATATATTAGACAACGTACAAGTATTTCAGTAATTTATTAATCAAAATATAATATTCAATAGGGATATTAAGTTAAGATCGATTAAGGAATCGATTACAGACGAAAAATTTTAAAGGACAATAGTGGTGTCACAGTATACGTTGTACCGCTGTAAAAGTATTGCAACAGTATAAGAAACGAATGTGTCTGTAGGAAATTTTAACAAGAGGTCGCTAGTAGTATATTTCATCGAATGATTTGCGTAATGGTTCGATTCCATTAATACGGATTTTGAGGTTCTTTAATAAGTTGAAATTTGATAAGTTACATGGATGACTACGTAATGGTTCGATTCCATTAATACGTATTTTGAGTTTCTTTAATAAATTGAAATTCGATAATTTTCAAAAGGGTAGTGAGAGGTAAATTGAATTGGGTGGATAAAATAATTATGAATTTTATTAGAATATAAAAAAAAAAGACGAAATGTGTGAAGTGGATAGACGATTTTATTATTTGTATTAGAGAAAGTCTTTATTTTGATTTTAATTTCATTTATTTATTCAAGTCAAAAATAAGCTCACAGTATACACCAAATCGCTTACTTGTAATTAAAATTTAACATTATACAAATCAAAAATAATAATAATTAAAACAACAACACATAAAAATACAACAAAAGAACACAGGCAAAACATTGATCATACCTTTATGTTCCTCTTAGAAATAAAAAAATGGTTGCCAAATCATAAAAAAAATCACATTAAAAGAATTAGGTAAATAAATTCATTAAAAAATTAAAAACAATACAAACTCAAATAAATAATACATTGATAAAAAATTAAAAAGTCCATTAAATAATCCAATAATAATAATATAAAAAGTCAAATGTCAAATTTCAAAATAAAACTATACATTTACATTTAGAACAACATTTAAAAATTCAATGCAATTTCTACAAAATCCACCAATACTGTCCGCGAATACATCAATGTCATGCCTTTCAATTGCCATGTCATTGAGAAGAGCTAGGGCCCTGGCCGTGGGTGCGTTGCTAGCCTGGCGGGTGCGCGCGCGCGGCGCGGCGAACAGGCGAGGACGGCGCCGTGGAGGCAGAGCTACCATCCCCTCAGGCACAGGGCGCAAGATGGGCACATGTAAACTCATTCGCGAGAGCACTGTAGGGTTAGTTACTGTATTGCGTAATAATTGGTAGTAGTGTATCAACAGCAATAGTTTACGCCTCAGTTCTAGTGAGTCTAGCCCTGTCATTCCCGAGACAAAGCGAGAGGGATACAAATATGGGTAGTACCCGAACGACTTATTATACAGGAATCTTGAGAACTTTTTTTGTAATTTTTCGATAAGATCGATATATTTGGATTCATAAGGGTCCCATATTATGGCTCCAAATTCAAGTTTGCTGCGTACATAGGCGTTGTATAGCAACACAGCCACCTTTACACTTTTAAATTGGGAGGTCATTCTAATAATAAATCCTAGTGTCTTCGAGGCGCTTTTGCAAATATTAATAACATGCTGGTGGAAATTGAGATGTGTATCCAAAGTTAGCCCTAAATCACGGATCTCGAGCACACGTTCTAGCTCAGTACCTTGAAGGTCGTACGACGCCTGAATAGGTACCCTAGATCTGGAAAAAGTAATGACTTTGCATTTTAAGTTGTTAAAGTGCAGCTTGTTGGTATCAGCCCAATTAGCTACGGCGTCAATGTCACGCTGTAGACTACCACAGTCATCACTTTGTTCTATTTCAAGGCAAAGTTTCAGGTCGTCCGCGTACATAAGGCACCGAGCTGCCCTTACAACTTTGGGCAAATCATTTATCATGACCAGGAACAGAGTCGGTCCTAATGTACTACCCTGACTAACTCCTGACCTGGTGTAGTAAGTATCTGACTGGAATCCTGCAAGCCTTACGTATTGGCACCGATTGCGCATGTAATCAGCAATGAAATGAAGAAGCTTAGGCGTAAACCCCAGTTTCGCGAATTTTTGCAGCAGCACATCATTGTCTACCAGGTCAAAGGCTTTCCTGAAATCAAAATATGCTACATCCACCTGGTGACGACGATCCATTGCCGCCATAGCGTAGTCCAGAAAGCATACATGGTTGGTGGTAGTAGATTTCCCCGTACGAAAGCCATGTTGAGCATCGTCAAGTTGAGGACTAATCTCTTGGTTTATACGAAAGTCAACCACAGTTTCAAAGATCTTACCGAATACTGACAATACTGCTATAGGCCTATACTGCGTAATATCAGATCCAGCATTACCCTTTGGTACCGGGCTGACCTTGGAAACTTTCCAGCATGCCGGATAGATTGCCTGTTGCAAGGCTAGGTTAAATATATAAAGAAGCGGTTTCTCAAGAACAGTCATACAGTCCTTAGCTAGAAATGGAGGAATCCCGTCAGGACCGGCCGCGGAGCGCGGCTTAAGCTTTCTAGTTGCGCGACGCACCTCCCATGCGCTCACACTGTCGACAGCAACTCGCGTTGCATCTGCACTCGCGTGTCCCGCAGCCGCCACTGCATCTAGCCGGGGTTCCTCGCTCTGAAAAACGGAACTAAAGTACTCGGCAAACGCATCAGCTGCCGCCTGGCCAGAAACAATATCAATAGTCAGTAGGTTGTTGTCTATCCTTACGCTTACTTTTTACAAAATCCCAGAATTTTGCCGGTTCGTCACCGATATCACGCTCGATGTTGCCAATATAGCCTTTAGAGTGGATCGAGCACGCATGTTTTCGGTATTCGTTTCACCAGACTCCGTCAACGAAGTGCTTTCTTCTTGGTCTGTAGTCGTCATCCGTTTGTTTGCAGATGTTGGCAGTTGTTGTTGTTTGGCAACTGGTACTACAGGTGAAGACGTTGGTTGACTGATGCTCAAGTTTCGTGGTGTTTTTGTCAGCTGAGAGTCAGGAGCTGACATACTTTCCTGGCCTTGGTTTTTGTTTTTGTTTTTGGCCCTACTTTTGCCAGGCTTACGTTTCCCATCAGGTGCCTTGGATTGATTGGTATTCATGTCCGACGTGCAAGCCGTCATCGCCTCCTTGGCACCTTTATCTTCAACAAAGCACCCAAATGGAGCGTCTGAGGCCGATGACTTGGCCGATGACTTGGCCGCTTCAGTAGATTTGCAATCTTTAACCAACGTAGGTGGTGCTGTCACTGAGTTTGACTGTAGTTTTTCTTCCAAAGAGCATACTTTAATATGCAGTGTTTTTATAAGCATACTCATTTCTTTTCGCACACATTCATTTCTCTCATTGATTTCTGAAATAATTTCTGACGTTGCCCGGTTAATTAAAGATGCAAAAGAATGGTTTAGATTTTGTTGCAATTCTTCGCGTATTAATGTGCGGATATTTTCTAATATGGCCTGATTATTACAGATCCCGGTAGAAGTTAAGGTTTCAGATGATAGTTTATATCGAGCACCAGCTCGAAGAGTAATGTTTTCATACCCGCTGGTGCGCGGCAGATCGCTAGCAGGTGTACCTACGGTAGTATCGAGGCTGATGTTGTGGTTACGATCCGCTTGACGGACTGGGGTATGTGTATTATCACTCTTGGGGAGCTTACAGCGGCACTCTAGGCACGTCCATTTATCAGAATGTGCGTTGTAATCAGTTTCCTTAAGATTCGCGCATACTAAGTCATAGTTAGACATGCATAGGTGACATGTTATACATAACTCGTCCGTACCAACATTATTTAGGCAGCCTGCACAGTTCCGGGCCATTGTTACACCACCAAAGATACAGACAATCGATCAAGTCACAAAAAAATACACTTAATTTCCAATGTCCAACGCGGGTAATAATCACTTGCGAATCCGTTGACCAGTCGTGCGAGACACCGGGCGCGCGCGCTAGCGGTCATAAGCGATGGGTCTCAGTGGCTGGTCGGGCGACTCGAGGCGCCCAGCGGAGCTAGACACTTTAAGATTGCACAAACACCGTAAATCAGGGGTCTTGATAAACTGGTTATACTTGGGACACTGCGTGGACGCGTCTAATCACAATGGAGTTGAACTCCGCACTCTTAATGAAAGAAGTAAAGGGGAACTTGGGATATTTTAGAAAGATAAAGTAGTATGGATTTTGAATACAAAATGGATGGTGTTCTTCTGACTAAGTCGATGCGGAAAAACGAATGTAGGAGCCTGTAGTGCGATGTATGAGAGGGAGAATGAGTGGACCTTTTGAGTTGGATGTTGTCTGTATGTATTCAAGCTAAGTTCGAAAGTATTCGGATCCGAAAACGGGGGGTTTACTATCTTTAGAGGTACGAACGGGAGTATTTTCTAAAGACATCAATTGGCTTGCACATACTTAGAAGTTAGGCTTAGTAAATCGAAGTTTCGATTTAAGACCCATGTGCGGTAGTTTGTGCGAAACAATACTCCACAGTGCCTGCGGGCTAACCTTCTTCGAGCACGGGCAGGAACGTGCAGGTTTCACACACACCCATGTCAATGATTAGATTGGCCAACTGTATAATTTTAAATAAAAAGAATTGTGATTTAGTTTATCCGTAGAGGCAGGATAAAACTAAATTGGTATATTTGTATGGACTTTTGGTATAATAATGTTTGAGCATAATCTTGAAATAAAACATTATTTCACAATTCAACAAGTAAGTCTATAGTCTTACAAGAACGAAAAAAAAAACACAATTGTATGATTATAGAGCTGAAATTGGCTTGTTTATTCTTGATGTGATACACGCACCAAGAAAGGAGAGTCGCATGTGATTTTGGAGAAGAATTTAAAATCGGAATCAGTTATTGAATTAAAGTAAGGATGAATATTCAGTATCTGTACCAAAGATCTTGCTATGTTGTCTGAGGAGAGTTTTGTCAATTCATCAAAGAATTCGTACAATGTGAATTCGCAAATGAGGCTGAGCAATGGGCAGGTCAAGTTTGAGGTGTTTAAGCAAAACCGAGCTAATAGGGCTTGTTTGACTCACAACCAAACACTTCTTACGATGTGGTCGAGATTTGGAGAAATATATTCACAATTCAATGATATTATTCTATGGTTTGAATTCTGATTTAATACGCAAGTGACTTTCCAAGTATTGGTTTAAATACACACACATTTAAGGGTTCGAATACTGACGGATTTAGAATATCCAACATTATCACAAAATGTTATTTGCTTTAAGAATAATTTGTCATATATATATATATATTATTGTTTTTACAATTTAATAAGGGAATGCGAAGTTCTACGTTATTTGACGATGTCAATCCACTTCAAACTTTCGCAGGGGGGCGGTTGTAGCGATTCACATGTTCATATCATGTGTTCGCCATCATATAATCATATATCACCATCGTAAAACTCACACCATCATTATCATCATCAAATTCTCATCACATTAGCAATAAGATCATATTACACCATATAATATTAACATCATCATTTTATAGAAGTATTAAAAATGAGCGAATACAAATGTAAGCATCCTGCCAATTTTTGAATAGCAAATTAATATTCACAAAAATTTCCAACGGAAGAATTGAACTTTATATAGACTGGATAAGGATCAAAATTCCATATACAACATTTAGTGGGAGGAGTCTTGGACGTGTCGGGTGTCCCGAGTGGGACGAGGCAGGCGAGCCTGATGAGTGAGACAGAGCGGTTGAGTGGGGCGAGACAGATGACGCTGTTGAGTGAGATGGAGCAGTCGAATAGAACGGGTCAGTCGAGTAGGTCGGCAGCGGCGAATGACTATAGCTTTGGGTATAAATAGGCAAGGGCTTAGTAGGATGGGATTCATTCTTTCTTGCAACTTCGAACGGGTAACACTGATCTCTGGCATTAAGGTACTTACTAAATAATTCTAAGGGGAATTTCTGTTGGAATTTAGATTATTTTTCGGGATTATAATTATTTATTAAAATTTATTGGGATTTTGTTGTTTGAGAGCTATTAAGCATAATTACATGCCAGAAATAGTGTTTTGGTACATGGTTGCCAGATGAAAGATATTTAACCTTGCGGCTGTTAAACGAATATCTTTCAGACTCTTCTAATTTTATCCGAGCTAGGCTACTCGGACACTAGCCATATATAAGTGCAGTGAATAGCCTACAGATCTAGAGTGATCTATCTGAGGAATGCAAGGTCCACACGTGTTGGGCATGTGGGATATCCACACTTGTTGAAATCAGATGGTCCTCCAGGTTTGGTCTCATAAACGTATATATTTATATATTTGCAATATCTACACATATTAGGGCGGGTTACTCTGCGTTTCCGGCGTCTCGTTAGCCACGCAAGGGGGGACCCACTTACACCGATTCTAGTCCAACCTCGGGTTAATCTCCCGAATTTATAGTTTAGCTTACCTAGGTTCCATACACGTTTAAATGTAAATATGAGGTTTAGGCCTCTAGTATTGGTGCTAGCTAGGGCAAACAGGGGTATGGTGTTAGGTACACTTTAATAGGAATATTAGAACGGGGTTCTTTATCTTCCGAGCAATCGGCCATTCATCATTAACTAACATAACATCTATTCACATTATTTTAATCTCGTCAGATACAGTAAATGCAGATGTTAACCTACTGTTTTATTAATGTTTATGACTCGGGTTGTCAGTAGTGAGGAACAAGATATTGTAACAGGTTGTAAGAAGGGGAATAGAAGAATCTGCTATTTAGACTAATCAGATATCTAGACCCTTTATTTTGACATTTATATTTATAGAAATAATTAGTTAAAATTACCAATTATGATTTAAAGTAATGTACATTTGTTATAGCTTTAGTGTTAGAATAGCAACACTAAAGTTAAGTCAAATCAGCTGAGAGTTGACATTTGTCTTTTCATAGAACAGAAATAATTTTATATATTGTTATAATTTTGACAAGGAAATTGTGGATTGTTGTATAGTATGGAAATACAAAGCATTCCTAAGACTGGATGTGGAGTATCTGAAGTGTAAATTGCTAAAAGAAAAGCCGGGGACTTATGGATAGCAATAATGAAAGTTATTCGTTCTCGTATTTACATCACAGATCTCAGAACTAAAGTAATTTATATCACAAGGGTTGAGAGAAATTTCCCTTATCAGAAAGAGTCAAATCCGTGAGTTGAAAGAGACTTCAAATTGACAATAATTAGTTAGTACGTTTCAAGGATGAAAGACATTTTTTTTTTTGAGTATAGTTAAACGAAAAACCAAGTTATACAAATCTATTGTTTGTAATGAATGAAGTGAGAATTCATTTAGTCCACGAGTGAAGAAAATTGTGTTGTTTAATAACAAATATAGATAGTAAAGATTCATAGATTCTAGATAGATCCGGGAGAGATCTTTACTCTAAAAGAGCCCGAAGGCCAATAAAAGATCAAATCTGGCAATCATACGGCATCCAGAGAACATGGGTTTGGTGATATTTAAAATAACACACCAAACAGACTTAACAGAAATTTGTTTTATTTTCCGAGGAACGATTTTCCCTCAATATGTACACATGAAGTAACCATGTTTTTTACCCGATTGCCCATGTCATTAGACATGATGGTAGCCGCCATTATTTTATCAAAAGTAAATATTTTTGGGAGAATGAGATGATAGCATTACAATATAACACAGTCTAATGATAATATTTTGTATGCGGTCAAAGCATTTCAATAAAACTCAGAATTCTATTCACCAACCAATTACTTCTTGTTTAGACCTAGTCTACTTTAGAATATCATACTGGAACTTACTAAAAGTATGAAATCCATACCATTATTCCATATTAATTTATCATACTAAAATTATTTAATTTGGTCGAACATGAAAACTTAAGATTCATTAAATTTGTAATAAAACCTTATATTTTCAGTAACTTCAATCTATTTATAGATTAATTATGAAGTGTAGTTTCATATTGTACAACATTACTTGTCTACTAAACATTCTTGGAACAGACATGCAATTCCAAGAAAACATTATCTCTCATCTTAGAATTCTAATAATATTTGGTTTTGATTCATATATTTATCTTTATAGTTACATAGAGTAATTTAATATATCTATAGCGTACTTGTGGACTGAATGAGTTTATATTTCATATAGAAATAATATAAATAATATTTAATAAGAGTAGAATATCCCATATTGAATCATGTTATAAGAACTGTAGATATTTTTGAAGGTTAGACTACACAGGAAACAATATATTTATATTTTGAGGATAAATAACATTAAGTTAAGTTAGAATACCATTAGTATAAAGAACTAAGTTAGCAGAAGGATAGAAGCTAGGGTTAAAAAAGAAACAGATTACAATTTTATTAGGTTCAATTAACAAAAATACTTAGTAGCACAGTATATAGGTATGGCGGCACTCAGCAACACATCACGGTTAAATATTCCTTAAAAGAGCTTGAGTTACTATAACAACGTAGGATCCGACCAATCTAGACGTTCACAACGGTTTTACCGATCACCTTTGGCCATTCGTTATAAGAAAAGTTCAAACTCAATTGTTATAAGGATCCTTTTCATATTCAGATTTGTTTAGTTGTAGGATATAGAAGACTGGGAGCTGCTGTTAAGATATTCTTAGGTAATTGTTGTAGGGTTTCCTTAGGGCTTCGTTGTAGGAGTAGAGTCTGGAGGCGAGGGTGAAGGAGGCGTAGGACCTGTACCTTTAGTTAGGGCTTAGCATACTGTTACGCCGGTAGATTAGGTCAAAAACTTTGCACGTCAATTTCAGTGCTTTAGAGGCGTTTTCAGCAGGCTGAAAAGTCATTTCAGGCCGTTTCAGAAGTTGCTCTATCACATATCTAAAGATCGAAATTTCACCCAAGTTGCCGTCGTTTTCAGGCGCCTGAAACATGTTTTCAGTCCGTTTCAGGGCACCCTCTATCAGATGACGCCATAACCTGAAAACCCGTTTTCAGGCGTTTTCAGGACCCCTTATGGGCCTCTGAAGCACAAATCATTATATGGCGAAATTTCCAGTAGGAGTGACAGAGATAGCACTAATAGAAAGAGATAGCTATACTCGGAACATTCGAGAAGTGTGTAACAAGGATGGGACTACTAGAAAGAGATAGCTATACTCGGAACATTCGAGAAGGGAGTGACAGAGAGTGCACCATTAGAGAGAGACATCTATAGCCTAGAATGTTCTCGGCGCTCATACGGACCTTACTGGAATATTCGCGATATGTGTGGATAATGCGTCCAGAGCGATTCCGCGGGATATATAAGGCGCCGACGGCCGGCGCGAGTTAGTTACATTTTAACTGCGATACAGTGCGAGTAAAGGATAATCGGAAAGAAAGACTTAAGTGATTAGTGCGCTTTAAGTACAGTTCGTGTGAATAGTGAGTGCGTAATTTGAGTAACACTGTGTTTGTGTTAATTAGTGGATTTTAAGTACAGTTCGTGTGAATTGTAAGTGCGTTATTTTGAGTAATAAAGTGTGTGTTTTATTTAGTGGATTAATTTGTGCTTTTCTATCAAATACGAACCCCACGCTCGTAACATTTGGTGTCAGAAGTGCGGATAGAAAATGCCGTTAATGCCACGAGAAACCGAGCCGAAGGGAGTGACGACGCGAAGCCACACATCTGGATCCGGAGACTCGACGCCTGGAACATCGGAATCACCGGCCCCAGCTGTACAGGGTGCGGACTTCAACGCCATCTTAATCCTTCTGAAAGAACAGTCGCGAAAACTGGAGGAACAGTCTCGAATTCTCCAGAACGAATTTCGCGAACAGAAGGAGGAACAAGCGAGAAAACAGGAGGAACAAGCGAGAAAACAGGAGGAGCAAGCGAGATTGCTCCGTGAGGTACACGAGTCCACGACTGAATGGAAGAAGGAGATCTTCGAGGTGCAGGAAAAACTGGCCGACATGGACATAAAACTTGAAAATCGGATCCATGAGGTCAACGAGGAAATGGAGGGCTTCAAGGAAAAGGTGCGATCTGTCAAGGACGATGTTGAAACTTATAAAAACCGCCTCCAAAAACTAGAAATAAAAGTGGCTAGTGGTACGAGCACCTGTGTACCCGTCGAATCGGTGGCTGGAGGTGGCAGGTTCAAAGTGCCCCCCTCTGATGGTACTTCATCGTGGACCGCCTATAAGCTGCAGTTTGAGTCCGTTTCCCAGGCTAATGGCTGGAGTAAGGAGCAAGCCAGGACAGCACTGACGTTGGCGCTGCGCGACGAGGCCCTTACCATACTCGAAGCTCTGGGGAACGACCGGACGTACGACCGCCTTCTGGAAGCCTTGGAGGCACGTTACGGCGACAGTCACCTGGAGCACGTATACCGAGCTCAGTTAAAGGATAGGACGCAAGGACGTAACGAGTCCTTACAACAGTGGGCCTTGGAAATCGAGAAGTTGGTTAGGAAGGCCTATCAACGTACGTCAGCATCCTTTGTGGACAGTATGCTGGTGCAGGCCTTCATCGATGGGATCCGGGATCTGGAAGTGAGGGCAGCCGTGCGATTGGGACATCACGGCAGCCTGAAAGATGCCGTAGCCCACGCTCTCGAGGTGGAAGCTGTACGACAGGACTCATCCAGGCCTTTCAGGGTGCGAGAAGTGTCGACTACGAAGCCAGAAGATCCCCGCCGTGAATTCGGGCCACGTTGTTACCAATGTGGAGAACGTGGACACATACAGTCAGGCTGCCCGAAAAGGAATAGGCGAGGAATGTCGACTGGGAAGTCGGTATCTCCCCAGCGCGAATTTGGACCACGTTGTTATCAATGTGGAGAACGTGGACATATACAGTTAAGCTGCCCGAGAAGGAATAGACGAGGCGTGTTGACTAGGAAGCCGGTAGCTCCTCGCGGCGTATCCGGACCACGTTGTTACCAATGCGGAGAACGTGGACACGTACAGTCAAGTTGTCCGAATAGGAATAGAAGGGACAGGGATTCAGCTCCAATAGTAAGGGAAATGGGCCCCTTGGGGTCAGTACCACAACGGGTAAATGCTGACGCTGTATCACGAAGACCTTGTGTGGATAACGATGAACATTGCTTAAGACGAGATGACAAGGAATGTGTTCGAATTCGAATGTTAAGAACTGTTACCGGCAGCGATAAGTGGAGTGATGTAATAATGCAGCAAGCGCAACAAGAGGATCCTGATGTGAGACCCATATTCCATTGGATTAGTAAGGGTGTGCCTAAGCCAAGATGGTGTGATGTGGCTCCGATGAGTGCGGTAACAAAAAGTTACTGGGCACAATGGGATAACTTGGTTATGCATCATGGTGTGTTGTGCAGGATGTGGGAATCAGCAAATGGGAACGATGTTCATTTGCAAGTCGTTGTCCCAAGGAAAAGAGTGAGAGATGTTTTAAGATGTTTTCACAACGGAGCGTCTGGTGGACACCCTGGAGTCAAGAGGACCCTAATGATAATTCGACAACGTTTCTATTGGATGAACTACCGAGAAGATGTTGAAAACTGGTGCAGAAGATGCACTAGGTGTGCATCAGACAAGGGACCGCATACCCGTAGCAGAGAAACACTCAAGTTATGCAACGTTGGAGCACCATTGAAAGGGACGGCATGGAAATTAGGCAACGCAGGATCGTTTCCGAAGTCTGACTCCGGAAACAAGTACAATCATGGTCATAGACCGATACGTGATCACGGGCTCCAAGCTAGCATAAAGATGGAAACCCGATATGACCGGAAGTCTTATCAAGTGGGTTTTGAGGAAGGTTCGTCGGTGTGGCTACATAACCCTATGCGACGAGTGGGAAACCCGAAACTGTCTCCGAATTGGGAGGGGCCTTACAAGGTAGTCACTAAAATAAACGACGTCACGTATCGAATCCAGCGGAATCCTCGTAGTCCGAGCAAGATTGTTCATGTTGACCGGCTGGCCAGATACCACGGAAATAATGATGCTCGGGACGAGCATGTCTTAGGAGGGGGCAGTGTTACGCCGGTAGATTAGGTCAAAAACTTTGCACGTCAATTTCAGTGCTTTAGAGGCGTTTTCAGCAGGCTGAAAAGTCATTTCAGGCCGTTTCAGAAGTTGCTCTATCACATATCTAAAGATCGAAATTTCACCCAAGTTGCCGTCGTTTTCAGGCGCCTGAAACATGTTTTCAGTCCGTTTCAGGGCACCCTCTATCAGATGACGCCATAACCCGAAAACCCGTTTTCAGGCGTTTTCAGGACCCCTTATGGGCCTCTGAAGCACAAATCATTATATGGCGAAATTTCCAGTAGGAGTGACAGAGATAGCACTAGTAGAAAGAGATAGCTATACTCGGAACATTCGAGAAGTGTGTAACAAGGATGGGACTACTAGAAAGAGATAGCTATACTCGGAACATTCGAGAAGGGAGTGACAGAGAGTGCACCATTAGAGAGAGACATCTATAGCCTAGAATGTTCTCGGCGCTCATACGGACCTTACTGGAATATTCGCGATATGTGTGGATAATGCGTCCAGAGCGATTCCGCGGGATATATAAGGCGCCGTCGGCCGGCGCGAGTTAGTTACATTTTAACTGCGATACAGTGCGAGTAAAGGATAATCGGAAAGAAAGACTTAAGTGATTAGTGCGCTTTAAGTACAGTTCGTGTGAATAGTGAGTGCGTAATTTGAGTAACACTGTGTTTGTGTTAATTAGTGGATTTTAAGTACAGTTCGTGTGAATTGTAAGTGCGTTATTTTGAGTAATAAAGTGTGTGTTTTATTTAGTGGATTAATTTGTGCTTTTCTATCATATACGAACCCCACGCTCGTAACAATACATTACGATTGGTGGTCCCGTGACTCAGGATATCTCTAGAGTTAAAGTACGTAGGTTGATAACGATTACATTAGAATCAAGCTACATGGCCTACAACATACAGACTGATCTCTAGACGACGTTGTGAAGCTAGGTACACGTCCGCGTAATCGTAATCGTAATCGTAATTTATGGCTTGCTCGGTAGCCTTACGGCTGTAACCGACATCGTGTTGCTAGGCTGTAGGCAGCGCACTGCCCCAGCGCCTAGCGTGTGTGAGCTGGCGTGCACGGGCACTCGAACCAGCGGACGTGTACCTAGCTTGACAACGTCGTTTTTAGGTCAGTCTGTTTGTTATAGGTCATGTAGCTTGATTCTAGGTCGTGTGGTAGACAATGTATTTATCGCGGCGGTCGTCCCCGCCGGCGGAGGCGACGGTGTGCACGTAGAGTGTTCCTATTTTTCCTTTGCCTACGTCGTTCTTGTCGTATGATGTCCCTATTAAAATAGTAGTCGGCGTCATGGTTGACGCCAGGCTCGGGTTCTGACTCACCACCCGACGACGAATCGTCGGGGTACCATTCTTTGATGGTAGCCGTGATGACGTCGTCGGGGTCGGTCAGAAGGTTCCTGGGTCTTCTGATGTGTCGTAGTTTGGCCCGCCGGAAGGCTGTGGTGTCTGGTTGAGTGGTCGTCAGTTGCGTCAGTATTTGTAGTCTGTCAGTCAAATCTCTGTCTATCTCCTGGTCCAGGTGGGCGTGTGTTGTTGGCACCTGCACGGTGAATTCTGCTGGGGCAGGGTCTGGGGTCGGTACGTATCCCACCATCTCCTGGATGAGCGGGTTTTTGTGATTAGCGGCTTTTTGGTAATAAGTTTTAGCATTTTGCCTTACGAAATCAATGAGGGTGGGGTACGTGACGTCATGGTGGAGTTGCAAGTTGGTGACCCCACGAAGGGGCGCGTCGGTGGCTTTCCTGAGAAATCTGTTTTGGATGGCTTGGAGGGGGCGGAGTTTCCTCTCTCCTTCGTGGAAAAATACTGGTCCTGCATAGGTTAGAATGGGCCTAATGCAGGTGGAATACAATGCGAGCTTGTTGCTAAGCCGCATTTTACTCCGTCTGCATATCATCGCCCCTAGTCTTCCTAGAATATAGGTGGCCTTGCCCTTGACCGCCTTTATGTGCCTTTTGAAACTAAGTTTTCTATCCAGGTGCACCCCAAGGTACTTGACCTCTCCTACCCATGGAATATTTTCGTCGTGTAATTTGAGGACTGTCAGTTTGTCTCTGTAGGAGGTCGGGTGGAAGAGGATGGCGGCGCTTTTCTCCGGGTTTACCTGGATGCGCCAACGGTTAGTCCATTGGCCTAGTGTATCCAGGGAGGACTGTAGATCTTCACAGATCCTCAGGAGGCTCATACCGCTGGTGAAAAGCGCCGTATCGTCGGCAAATAGAGCAAGCTTTACATTTGGTACTTTAGGTATATCGTTTGTGTAGAGGGAGTATAGCGTGGGTGAGAGGACAGAGCCCTGGGGGACACCGGCCGTTATGGGATGAGGTGTGGAAAGCGTGCCTTCGACCTTATATCTAAATGTCCTCTGACTGAGGAAGTCCTGGACGAGGCGGACAAGGCGGGCCGGCATACCCATCTGATACAGCTTGTGTATCAGACCGGCATGCCATACCTTGTCAAAGGCCTTTGCCACGTCCAGGAACACTGCCCCGGTCTTTAGGCAGCTGCACCGGAGATATCCTTGCCTTTTTGTAAATCCGTCGAGCACGTGCTCCGTGATGCGGTGCACTTGCTCGACGCACGAATGGTTTGGTCGAAAGCCGAACTGTTCATTAATTAATAAGTTTTTATCATTAATAAAGTTGTTTAGGCGGGTTAAAATGATCTTTTCGTAGAGTTTCCCCAAAGTGGAGAGCAAACTGATAGGCCTATAAGAGGCGGGCTGATTTGACGGTTTACCCAGTTTCGGGATACCAATAACCGTCGCCAACTTCCAGTCCTTGGGGAAGTGGGAGTTGGCGAGGGCAGCGTTGAAGATCTTGGCGAGAAATGTTATATGATCGTCGGGTAGTATTTTAATTAGCCTGTTTGGTATCCCGTCCGGGCCGGGGGCTTTGCGTGGTTTTAGACCTTTGATGAGGTTGGCGATCTCTTCGGCGGTGACTGGTTTAATTGGAGGTTCGTTTGAAATGTCACGTCTTGTCTGTCTGTCAACGTTATCATCTATTTCCCTAATGTGGTCTAAGTTAATAAAGAGACGGCTCGGGGAGCACTGTTCCTCGAGGCAATCGGCTAGGCATTCAGCCTTTTCGATGTCCTCGAAAGCTGTGGTGTTCCCTGCTCTTTCCAAAGGGGGCATCGAGTGCACGGTGTCCATTTTCAGAGCTTTCGCTAATTTCCAGTAAGCCACGTGACTGGGCGTAAGCTCTGAAAGTAGATCGTCGAATTGGTTCGCCCGGAAATCTCTGATCCTCTCGCGGACAGTGCGTTGCAACAGCCGGAGATTCTTTCGATTTGCGGGCGAAGGGTACCAAGATGTATGTCTAATAAGAGCGTTTTTCCTCTTTAGGAGTGCACTCAGTTCCTCAGGTAGGGCCCGGCGGCGGATATCCTCCGCGGGAATCTCCCTCGAGGCCTCGCTTAAAACAGCGCTGAGATGACTGCTAAAGGCAAAAATGGCCTTGTCCGTCTCGTCAGTTGTGGTAATTCTGTCCGAAAATGATTCTACAATAGAGGGTGTCTTGAGGAGACCTGAACGTACCCTTTCCCAATTCACGATGGACTTGAGAAGGGCCGTGTTGTCATTGTTTGCGCCGAGTCTTAGTACTACGGGCAGGTGATCTGAGTCTAATGCGTGAACCACTTCTATAGAACGAAACTTTAAAGTTACATTCTTCAGAAGGGCCACGTCTAAAATGTCTGGTCGGTGTTCGTGATCGTGTGGATAGTGGGTCGGTTCTCTAGGGGTTATGAGGTCGAACGGCAAGCCGTCGATGAGCAGGTTGAACAGTTTTGCCCCGTTCCTGTTGTTTGCTACACATCCCCAAGATGTGTGTTTAGCATTTAGATCGCCAGCCACAATGACGGCAGAACCTAGATTTGATATTTTAGTTAGGTCGGAATGATGCAGTAGTTGTGTAGGAGAGTTGTACGCAGATATAGTTCTAATTCCATTTTTAAAGCGAATCCCATTAGCTTTGTACCCGATGAACAATGCCCATTATCTGTATTGTTGACTGTGGCCGCAACTGCCACTTCAAAATGTAAGGCGTTATAAGTGCAAATTACTTTTACACTAAATCAGTCTTTAAGTCAAACGATATAGGGTTTACTCTTAAACAAAGAGAACACAGATGTTGGTCACTTCATTGTCTTTATAAGCATCGAAACGAGCTTCACTGCTCTTTCACTTACGAAGTGACCAACATCTGTGTTCTCTTTGTTTAAGAGTAAACCCTATTTCGTTTGACTTAAAGACTAATTTAGTGTAAAAGTAATTTGCACTTATAACGCCTTACATTTTGAAGTGGCAGTTGCGGCCACAGCTAACAATACAGATAATGGGCATTGTTTATCGGGTACAAAGCTAATGGGATTCGCTCAGCCAAAAGAATTACTTCTATACTATGACTATTGTAGGATGTCCCTCGAGGGCTATTTTGCAGGTTGAAACTTCTAAGTTTATGAGGTCGGGAGGGCTGATTTTACTACAGTGCAGGTCTTTCCTATAATAGATGATAGTACCGCCGCCCTGTCTATCCGGTCTGTCATCACGAATAATGGTATAATTAGCTATGTTAAAATGCTTATGGTTTGGCTTTAAAAATGTTTCTTGTATAAGTATAATATCTATTAAGTTGTCTTTAATGAAGACCATTAGTTGGTCTTTCATCCCCCTTATTCCATTTGCATTAAAGAACGCTATGTTTAACGACCTGGGTTTTATCTTATTGGTTGTACTAGACATATTGTTTGTTGAAATCCGCCAATAAGGCGTCATGCTCGGTTAGCAGCTGGATGGCCCTGCGGCCGTCCGCTCCCTCCATCTCCTCCTCCAGAGCAGCCAGGCGCGCCTGAAGGGCGCGAACCTTATGCAGTGGGGAGGAGACATCGGGCATATAATGATGATTAGGCGTGGGCGGTGTTACCGCCATCGGGGCAGAGTGTTG
This sequence comes from Apotomis capreana, assembly GCA_947623375.1. Classification (NCBI taxonomy): domain Eukaryota; kingdom Metazoa; phylum Arthropoda; class Insecta; order Lepidoptera; family Tortricidae; genus Apotomis; species Apotomis capreana. The sequence goes on from OX392518.1 coordinate 12,477,974, forward strand.
TCTATTGTTGTGCCAGGCGGCATTGCCAACATTGGTGGATGAAGTTGTCGCCGGTTTAAAGTGAGATAGCAGATTACTCTCTCCGCTGGGCCGTGATGACGGTTTGGGCTTTGGAAAATTATTATCGTTTCTTTGGGGTGGGAGAGTTTCTCGAGATACCCTTACTGACTTACCACCGACTGACGCTACTAACCTATTTACGTGAGCCTGATTAAAGGTCTGTGGTTTTTTACGGGGAGGGGCCATTGGGCACGATCTACTATTGGCGGTGTGACCCTCTTGGCCACACAGGACGCACGCCACGGGTGCACCCTGTGGAAGATCACATTTCCAGGAGGGGTGGTCACCCAGGCATTTCACGCAGCGTGGGTGCTCGGAGCAACCCTTCTGCGTGTGGCCATATCTTTGGCACCTGTGACACTGGATGACCATGTCACGGGCGCGGGGGATCTCGACCCTCACTCTTAACATCAAAACTTCTTTGAGTTCTAGCAATTTGCGCCTGTTTTCAGTATCAGTCGCGGCCTTTACTAGAACTGTATCAAAGTCGCCTCTATATTTACTGTATACTCGATGAACCTCCTTGACGTCAAGACCTTGGTCAAGAAGGTCATCACGTATCAGGTTAACGTCAAATTCCTTGGGTAAGCCTTTGATCATCACATTGAAGGTTCTCTCGTCCTGGAACAGGTCACGAGAGAATAAGATTTTGGCCTCACTTAACATTTTACAAATAGTGCAAAACTGGTCTGTACCGGTGGTTTTTATTTTAATACCTACATTGCGCTCGAGGACGCAGAACACAGGTTTTATGCCCCTGAGGGCCAAGGTCCTAGTGATGAAGCCCCAATAAGAGGGTTCACCAATTGAAATAATTGGATATCTTTTAGCGCCGTACTGTGCGTCCTCGTTTGCTACCTGGGTTTGATCATTGTTGTTTGTATTAGTGTTAATATTTTGTTTGTTTGGAGTCGGTTGAGGTACTTCCTCATCCGAACTAGAGCCGGGCGCGGGGAGAGGGGCTGGCTGATCTTCTTTTGTTTTCCTGGCCTTTGGGGCCGGAGATCTTAAATTAGCCGTTGTCTGGCGAGGCCTCTTTTTACCAAGTACATCCTGCCATTCACCCTCTTCATCGCCTCCAGTAACTATAGTGGTGTCCATAAGTTCAGCTGGTTGGGTGAGTTTGAACTGTGTCAGTAGGCTACTCTGCTCCTCATCACCGGAGTATTTGGAATTTGCCCTATCGCGACTGAGCGGAGAGCGAGAGTGGCCCGACCCGCGGCCTCGGGCGCGACTGCGCCGAGGTGATCTCGGGCGCGGGCCCCTCTCTCCGGACGGAGAGCGAGAGCGGTTTAATATATCGGACTGGCTATCGCTTATTATTTTAGGGTGATCACCGTACGATACATTATCGCCAAAAAAGTCGGTGAAAGTGTTTAGATCGGATGAAATTGGTTCCGAGTTGAACCGATCAAATTGAGTCGGGGCCGATCCATTCAGGTCAAGCGAGATTTTTCCCGATTCGGTCGGGTCGGATATGGCTCGAGCCGAGGCGGCCTGGTTCAGCCCGGACAGGTCAGACGAACGGGGTGCATCCAGGTCTATTAGGTTGGCGGTCATGGGGGCCACAGATTTATCGAATGTTAAGTTAGTGACTTTATTGGCCATATGGGTTTTAAGAGACATATTAGTACTTAATCTATCGTTTACACGGACAGAGCGTGCAATTTTGGGTTTATTTGAATCGGCTAGGTTAGGTCTATTATTGGCCATAGGGGCCGGGGTGGGGACCGAATTTGAGAGAGACGCGGTACCATTAGGTTTCGTCGCGTTATTTCTATTTTTTCTGGCCTTACGGGCGTTAGTTCTAAATGCATTCGCCGGTTGATCGGCCGCGGGCTGCACGGCCGGCAGTACAGGGCCGTGGGCGGCCCGCCCCGCAGCAGTACCCGCGGCGGTGGGCGCGGGCGGCGCGGCCGGCGGCGCCGAGCCGCGGACAGGTACACCCGCGGCGGCACCCGGCGTTACGTCCCCAGCATTTGCCCGGAGGGCAGGGGGGACAGACGGTGTCATGTTCGTCGCAGATGTGTTTGCATGCGATATCGAAGTTGATGATGTGGTCAAGGTCGTCATGGTCGCGGCCGCGGAGGCTACTCCGGAGGATTGCTCCCTGGCGAACACCCAGAAACCACCCAACATCTGCGGGTCCTTTACCGAAAGGTAACGCAGCAGCAGACCAAGGATTATCTCTGGGGTCAGCCATGCTGGGAGCCCATCACCCGGGCCGCCCTCTTGGCCGTCTACAACACTATCCATATCGTAAATTTTGAACCTAGAAAACTAATCGTGTGGGAATCGAGTTTACGTTAATCGTGTAAGTGGGCCGTTTGCGCGGCTCACCTTGTATACTCACAGTTTTAAACAAACCGCAGTAAACGCACTGTCTTTACACATAAAATTTTAAAAATAGTGTCACTTGCATAAAAGGACAATGTCTGTAAATTGGCGGCTCGGTGGGAGTCGGCGCGGCGCGAAGAGGCGGGAGTCGGCGCGGCGCGAAGAGGCGGGAGTCGGCGCGGCGCGAAAAGGCGGGAGTCGGCGCGGTGCGAAGAGGCGGGAGTCGGCGCTGCGCAAAGAGGCGGCCGGACTTCGCTTTCCGTCGAAACTTGCTGATTTGCCGGTTGTGCTTCCACAAAAACCCAATGTCTAAGAATTGGTCTTCTCGGCGGGAGTCGGCGCGGCGCAAAGGGGCGGCCAGACTCCGCTGCAGTACATCGAAACTTGCTGTTGTGCCAGATGTGTGTACACGAAGGCACGGTGTCTAAACTTAGTCTTCTCGGCGGCAGTCGGTGCGGCTCAAAGAGGCAACCGGACTCCGGTGTGCATCGAAGCTTGCTGATGCGTCGAAAATTGCTAGTGTGCTGGGCGTGCATGCGCGGGCGGGCATGCCCGCTGCACAGAAACACGCTCGATACGAATATCTATTCGCTGCGCGGGAAAGAATCGCTGCGCGAGTAAAGGATCGCTGGCCAGCTAATGCGCCCGGCGCGGCGGATCGGGACGAGTACACGTCCGCTTGTTCGAGTGCCCGTTCACGCCAGCACACACACGCTAGGCGCTGCGGCAGTGCGCTGCCTACAGCCTAGCAACACAACGTCGGTTACAGCCGTAAGGCTACCGAGTAAGCCACCATTTCTGATCTGATCTGATAGAGTAAGGAATAGTATGATGGTTAATCTATGATGATGTAAAGGTGCTGAATATACCCCTCCCCGATCAGGACATATACAAAGATATGACCGACAGACTACATGTTCTGACATAACTTATAACCGCTCAACTAGGCACTAAGAGCCAGCGCACACTACGACTTCTTGTGGCTGCGACTGTACATCTCTCTTTTTCTCACTTCGAGCGTGGAAAAGAGACAAGTGTACTGTTGCGGCCACAAGAAGCCGTAGTGTGCGGAGACACTAAAGCCTTCCGGCGTACAAAGATACGACATACCAGACGACCCAGGAACCTTCTGACTAACCCTGATGGACTAATCACGGCTACCATCAAGCAATGTTACTCTGGCGACTCTTCATCGAGTAGTGTCCGTTCCAAATATCTGTTACTAGCATTAACCCGCGGCTTCGCCCGCGTTCCTATACAATAAACATTATCCTACGGGAACGATGCTCTTTTTTTTTTCAAGATAAAAAGTGGGCTATTTGTTAAAGTTAGGGTATAATCTGCTTATCCCTCTAGCCGTTTTATTGTTGAAAAGTTTGAAAGCATTTATTACGGCTGCGCAGGAGGTTTCCCGATGACTACTCCTCCAGTCTCGCCGCGCCACCCGCACTGGCCTTGACGACAATCGAGATGGCACCAAATACAAATTTAAACATCTATTAGGATAACGGGACTCATTCCATACCTCAAAAGCCAAAATAAATCCCTTATAGGATCACTTGTAGCTGTCTGTGAGTCCGTCTGTTACAACCGATTTCCTGGGGGGGGGGGTTGACTTTTGACAAATGCTTCTTTTATTGCACCCCTAACCGTTATAAGGACACGTAGGTTCCAAATATGGACTCTCTAGAATCAAATCAGTGGTTTAGTATTTAGACATTTCAACCCCATTTCACCCTAACAGGGAAGATGTTAATTCACGTCCGCTACGTTGAATTTAAAAATCGTTGCGGTTTTCGTAACCAGCGACTCGATAAACCATAAAAGCATTACCAATGGATTTTCAGACTTTGTCACCACATTTCTCCCTTTTAGGGGCTGAATAACAAAAAAAACTGAAACACGTGTTTACTCATTTATTGTTAGAAATACTCCTGTGAAGTTTCGAAAAAAATAGTCTAACTAATCTTGTTTCCCCATACAAACTCTGGAACCCCATTTCACCCCTTTAGGGGGTGAGTTTTGAAAATCCTTTCTTAGTGCACCTTTACACCTTATAAGGAACCTACGTGCCAAATTTGAACTCTCTAGAACCAGCGGTTTAGTAATTAGACATTTCAACCCCATTTCACCCCAACAGGGGAGATGGTAACTCACGTCCGCCACGTTGGATTTTAAAATCGTTGCGGTTTTCGTAATCAGCGACCCGATAAACCATAAAAACAATACCCATGCTGATTTTCAGACTTTGTCACCACATTTCTCCCTTTTAGGGGTTGAATGGTCTCACCAATAAACGTTACAATTTGGCGAGAAATTACTTAAATTTGTAATTTTATGTATGTTTTTTGATGGTAAAAGAATTTCAAAAAACCTGAAACACGTGTTTACTCATTTATTGTTGGGAATACTCCTGTGAAGTTTCGAATAAAATTGTCTAACTAATCTTGTTTCCCCATACAAACTTCGGAACCCCATTTCACCCCTTTAGGGGGTGAGTTTTGAAAAATACTTTCTTAGTGCACCCCTACACCTTATAAGGAACCTACGTGCCAAATTTAAACTCTCTAGAACCAGCGATTTAGTATTTAGACATTTCAACCCCATTTCACCCCAATAGGGGAGATGGTAACTCACGTCCGCCACGTTAGATTTTAAAATCGTTGCGGTTTTCGTAATCAGCGACCCGATAAACCATAAAAACAATACCCATGCTGATTTTCAGACCATGTCACCACATTTCTCCCTTTTAGGGGTTGAATTTTCAAAAAACCTGAAACACGTGTTTACTCATTTATCGTTAGAAATACTCCTGTGAAGTTTCAAATAAAAAAATAATATCCAATCTTATTTCCCCATACAAACTTTGGACCCCCATTTCACCCCTTTAGGGGGTGAGTTTTGAAAAATCCTTTCTTAGCGGATGCCTACGTCATAACATCTACCTGCATGCCAAATTTCAGCCCGATCCGTCCAGTGGTTTGGGCTGTGCGTTGATAGATCACTATGTCAGTCAGTCAGTCAGTCACCTTTGAGTTTATATAAGTATACAGTGTAACTCTAAGTACGCAAAACCTCATAGACCCCAACTGATTTTAATTACAAGAAAATCATTGTTGAAAGAAAATTAAAAAAAAAAATTAAAATTCTAGAAGATATGAGCAGTTTTCGTTTTCCTACCAATTCTAATAGTTTCTTAGCTCTATGCCGCCTTAAAAACCGCCCGCGTTCGGCTACGCGAGAGCACAAATAGGTACCTAAGTTTGAATATTGAAAACAACAAGCTTTTCCAGGTTTTGGACTGGCGACATGTTTAACCACATTTGAGCAGCTAGTATGAAACAAAGTTTCCGTATTAAATACGCTGAAGTTACGCGTGCAATTTGATAATAATTATGCAGGGTGAAAATTAAGGCTGAGCTAAAAATGTGTACTAAATAAAAATTTGTCGGCGTGTTTAAAAATTTTAATCACAGATATTTACAATAATTGGAATAATCAACTTATTTTACAAATTACTTACAAGTCCTGATTTTCGCGAAGCGATAATAATGATTCGAAATGTCCACCTCCTTGACGAATACACAACAGAGCACGTTTCCTTAAATTATTAGTTAACGATTGAAGCACTTCATGGTCATTTTTCACTGTTTGAAAGGCAGCTTCGATTTTCTGTCGGAGTTCTGCCTCATTATTTGGTCCAAGCCCTTCATCGTACACTATCGATTTTATGCGACCCCACAAAAAAAAGTCCATTGGTGTTAGATCGGGTGATCTCGCAGGCCACGGTACTGGGCCGCCACGTCCGATCCAATTTGCACCATATTCCACATCAAGGTGCCTTCTCACATCCCACAAAAAATGGGCTGGAGCACCATCGTGTTGATAGTACATTCTGGCGGCAGCTTGTAAAGGTACATTTTCGTCATCCAACCATTGTAAAATGAGTTGTGGCAAGGTTACCCGAAGGAAATTCAGGTATACCGGACCGGTCAGACGTCCCAAAAACACCGGCCCTAGCACGTACTGGCCAACAACTCCTGCCCAAACATTGATAGAAAATCTGTGTTGGAAGTGATCTTGATCCATCAACATGGGATTTTCATAAGCCCACATGTGCCTATTATGTTGGTTGAATAAGCCCTTTCGAGTGAAAGTGCATTCATCTGTCCAGAGGATGTTTCTCGTAAAATCTTGCAGGAACCATTGGCAAAAGGCAACACGGGGTTCATAATCTAAAGGGTTCAGTTCTTGACACCGCCTGTAATGAAATGGATGCTGATGATCACTTTTTAGCACTCTCCAAACAAGCATATGACTGCAACCGAAAAGTCGGCCCGCTTGTCTCGTACTAGCAGTTGGATTTGCTTCGAAAAAATCAAGTATTTGTTCCTGTAATTCGGGATCTGCGTGGTCGCCGCCACCAATATCGGGATGCGGAGGCCTGAAGGACCCGTGGTCACGAAGTCGCTGTGTTGCAGCTAACATGGTTCTGTTAGACACAGCTATCCCAAAATCTTCATGAAATTGTCGCACGGCTAAATTTACATTGTCATTACACCTTGCTAACATGCGGACCATTTCACAATATTGCACATTACTGTAACGAAACGCCATTGCAATTTCCAATCGTTATTCAGAACAGAATTTAAAACGTTCCGTGCAACTTTATTGAACTGGTAAATAAGATGACATTATTTGTCAATTAATTTACTTATCTAGTCTCTTCAACCAGCAATGCATGATGTTACACCTATTTGTTCTGATAAATGACATTATGCTTTAGTTCGTTTAACTAATCGAATATCTCGCTCGAATGCTGAGCGCGGTAAATGATAGAAGCGGCAATAAATAATTATGGATAAAATGAAAAAAAAAAAAAACTGTAAATAGTGATGGAGTCGATTATACTCGTCCTTCTGAACAACCTATTTTCAGGTTTTGCGTACTTAAAATTACACGTTGTATAGATTCAGCCAGTCAGTCAGTTGGTCTACGTCAGGTCGCCACGGAGGCTAGTCGCCACGACACATGGTTGTGGTGGTAGGTTAGCCGCAGCATAAACCTCGGCACCACGTCTGGGAAGCTGTCGCGCGCAGGCGCTCGGAACAGCGGATGAGTACCTAGCTGAGGCAACTGGTCTCTTGTCCTGTCAGTTTGTAAAACATTATCTAGCTGGGCTTTACATTTTGTGGAAGGCAAGTGTGAGTGTTAGCGCGGCGGCCGCCCCCGCCGGCGAAGGCGACGTCTCTGTAGAGAGTGCCTGGCATGTCGCTGTCGTCTTCTCTCGTCTCTATCAAGGTAATAGTCCGCGTCATGGTTGACTGTGGGGTCGCCCTCTGATTCGGTATCCGAGATGACGTCATCAGGGTACCATCTTTTTATGGTGGCCGTGATGACATCATCTGGGTCTGTCAATATGTGTCGTGGCCTACGTACTAGTAGTTTCCTAGCTAGCCGTAAGCCTGTCCAGTTTGTTACTGTCTGTGCTATGTCCTGTAGTTGTCCTGTAAGTGCTTCTACATTTGAAGGGGGGATGGGATCCCTTAAGGGAATCTGGAAATCAGATTCTAGTGGGGGAGGGAGCATTTATATGTCGTATCCTGTTTATAGTAAAGCGCTACTATCCCTGAGCATAGCCACCACTTGCTACACACGGGGTAGAAGCCCTATCCTTCTGTCGTAGTTAAACCCGTTCCAGACCTTCCGATCCGATTTATCGGATAATGTGTAGTGTACAGTCTGACCAAAAAGAGTAGAAATTAAAAAGTGGCAATACTGTAGTGTCGTCCCGTTCTAATCAATGTAAGAAAACGGGGACGACACTACAGTATTGCCACTTTTTAATTTCTACTCTTTTTGGTCAGACTGTATTAGATCCTAACAAATTACACTACACATTAAGGTCTTCGCACATTATAACAACTCAACGGCGACTCGATTATATGCCAAATATTGATATTTAAGCCCTATGTCATACTTACTAGATTTAATTTCATAAAAATATATTAGTAGTGGACGACGCGTCGTACATTTTTTGAAATTAAACCTAGTAAATATGTCATAGGGCTTAAATTTCAATATTTGGCATAGAATCGAGTCGCCGTTGAGTTGTTATAATGTGCGAAGACCTTTATCCGATAAATCGGATCGGATCGGATCGGGTAGCATCGGAAGGTCTGGAACGGGTTTTAGTGAGCTTGCTACGTCGTGTCATTCGTTTCAATTTTGTGTTCTTTAATTTTAACTTCAGACTAACCCTTTTAGTTATAAAGTAAAATAAAACACATTTTTAAAAGAAACGTATTATTTCATAACTTTTTACAATAATACACTTGGATAGGCACGGTTTTGATGCGGCTATTACACTTTCTTAAAAATAGTGACTGACGAAGGTGCAGCAATATGTGAGACAAGTATGGAGATAACTCCATCTCACTCCTTCATATTGCTGCACTGCTCTCGTCAGTAACTAATTTAGGAAAGTGAGCTGCATTAACGCTAACCAGAATTTTCGTGCCACCAGCGGAGCGGCGGGGCTGCCATAGGTATAGTCTGATTATTTTTTATGCACACATTTGCAACATAACAGGACCCATATAGCGTAAATCTGCACGACCTTATTGAATTTCATAAAGAGGTTTGAAACAAGCAATGACAGTGGTTTTTGAAGTATCTATAAACGTTTTTAACTTTCTATTTGATATAATTGAGTTCATGTTATATTTTTTCTTATCACGGTATTGAAATATTTAACGATAATAAATAATTACATAAACAGTTAGGTACTACGTGCTCTTTTTTGAAAAAGCTGTGGTGTGACCAAATCATGCATTTCGATTCATGTGCTATTTCTGTAAATTGGTAGAAATCGATTAAATCGATAAATTGATAACCTGAAGAAAGAACAATAAAACTTAGAAAGCTCCAGGGAGTCCGACAGCTTGTAGTGTAGCTCAAAAAAATATTGATTTATACAAAATAAACATAAATATATGCAGGTTCGAAAAAAAAGTTCGTTGATAAAATCGATTCGATCAACCATTCATAATCGTCAGATTTGGCAAGCAATATGTCTTTGCTACATCACTGCAAACATCAAAAGAGATCTGTCAAATGTGTGTTAAAAAAAACAGACGGTAGGAGCAGGTCAGAGTGCGGTGTTTCTAAAATCGGTTGAGAACTCGCTGAGATCTGCGCATTGTTACAAAGTCCATTCGAGTCGATCCATGGGAGCTTCGCTCGCTTCGCTCGCTCCGCTCCAAAAATAAAAATGTCGTATTTCCACATTAAAAATAGAATCGATAAGAAATATTCTATAAAAACATGAGTCAACTATCCTATTGGTCGAGGAACGAAGCGACAGACATATTTATTTCGTATAGTATTGACATCACGGGGGACCGAAGAGCTGGCAGCGTCCTCGCTCAACGCATTAGCGTTGCTATACAGCGAGGAAATGCTGCCGCCTGCCAGCGTCTTCGGGACTATGCCAAAGGGGTCCGATTTTTTAAGTCTTTTTTAATATTAAATTTATTCTGTTTAAGCCTTTTATTTTAGTTTGTTAAGTTCTTAGTTTATAGCTAGTATTTAAATTTCTGTAGGTTTATGTTTTGCTTTATTTTTTGTTTTACTTTAACTAAAATGTATGCTTTAAAATGTGAATACATATACGTATAGTATTTGACATAGGAAACCTAAATATATATCTTTCAGTTCATGAAAGTAGAGGATGGCTGAACAAAGCGAAATTAAAAATATGATTTTTATTCTGTATTTTGAAATGCTTAAAACGCTGTCCGCCATTTTCGCCTTTGATAGTAACGTCTCCAACGCAGTAAAGAAAAAACATAAAACTAAAAACGTCATTCACGTCATAGATATGAGTGTATTGCTAGTATTTATTAAAGAGATAAGCTAACGCACAAAATATAGTACAAATGGCGGACTTAATGCCGCAAGACATTCTCTACCAGTCAACCATAGGACTTAACAGAAACATTTGTATGGTACAGGGTCTTTTATATAATCTGTTACATGAAACAATTAAATATAAAGTACCATAGTCTGTTCATGAAATATTTCTTTTTTAAACAATACATTTTTTTGTGATAGTAAGATAATTATTAACCATTTCAAATATATTCCAAAAATGGGCCAAGTAACCTTTATTTCCCAGCGTCTGCAGTGATGTACTATTGTTTATGTCAGTACAAGGGCAATAAATGCGAGTTTAAAAAAAAACCAATAATTATTTATGTCTACGTTCAAAAGCTTAAACTCTCCACGTAGTAAGCTTCGTAAGCTCTATACGGCTTGCCATCAACGGTTCTTTGATGGGAAATATGGTTTTTAAATTTATTATCCGACCATAGACTAAGGTTCTCTTTCCCCTGGTCTAGAGTTTTGCTGGTTCTCTGCAGACTGCGGAGGTTCTCGTCGAGGCGTTTCTTCACATTGTCTATGATATTTGGTCTTCTTCGTCTGTGTGCTTGTTGATATCTGTAAGAAAAAACAAGTCATTTAGTAATGTCAGCACAGAGTAGCATTCCTAGAAATCCAACCTTTTAGCCGTATATTTAAAACTTGGGAGTTTATTTTAGAGCCGGCTTAAAATCTGGATAAGGGTTTTAATAAGGCTTTTTTTTGTAGAGGTAATGGCAATAAAAACGACGAATGACGGTACAAAGTAACTTTTAGGAGACCGGATTACAAGATATCGTAAAAAATAGATAATTTTTCAAACACGTGACACTACCGATGTCTTGTGTTAAGTAGTAGAAAATTGATCTGTTTACGATAGACAGCGACAGCGCAACTCGACTTGATAACAAGACGACGGAATTCTTTATTCATGATATACATGTATACATAGTAGGTGGCTGAGAGTTTCGAATGACCTTATCGGCGTTTATGATTCCTTAGGTTGTCATCACGGTGACTTTGAGCGACATCTTGTGCGAGATAGTATGAAAAATCATTTTACGTTAAGTTGATAAATGATAGAGGACTATGATAATGTAATAACATACATTATACAGTACGATTAAAATCAGTTAACGATTCGGCCAACCTCGGTAATTGTCGTGAATCCCTCATCTCTCTCACATAGAGTTATCAATTTACAGATATGACCGATTTACAAAATTCTTTTTGTATTTGATAGGGTGTACTTCCGAGATGGTCCCATGTAAATTTTATCAAAATAGGTCAAGCAGTTTATGAAATATCAACAAAAATCGGTTGAAATCGGTTTTTTAATTTTTTTATTTGGTGATTATTATTAATTATTAATCCGACGTAATATCGTAGGTACTTACGAGTGATTCAAACGAGCTATATCATTTGGTTTAGCTCACTAGCTCTTAAAATCAAAATCAAAAATGTATTTATTTTCAACAAGATTATAGATAATGTTGAATTCTCCTTTTAAGTTAGTAGCTCTTTCGCTCACTGAAGATTCAAGTAGCTCAGTATATCATCTATCATCTCAGTATTACTCGCTCCCTCTCGCTCGTGAAATGAATGTTGCCGTGCTGCCGTGAATCTAATTCATCGACATATCTAGTTCTCTGCTCACTCGTGAACGATATAATCTAAAGATCTACTGAGCTAAATGAGTGATACATATCTCGGTGAGCTAAAGACACATATCACTCTTTTCACTTTAGTGACACATTTTGCGCATCTCTACTGTAGCTCGCAGCTATCGTCACACACACACATGCACTGCACCCCACACATCAGTAATAATTCCAACTAGAGATTATAGATGGCGTTAGTTATGCTGTTACCGATCTGAGGCCCAGAGATTGTTCTCATATTCAGTATAAATAAAGTACTCTGTCTGTACTCTACAGAAATTCATAAATGTCATCTAGCCTAGCAACACTGCATAGACTACCCTACCGTCGACGACGGCTATAGACGGGTGTTAACCCACGCCCGCTGGTATTTGCGGGCGTAGACTCTCAAAAATTAATAATATTAAAAATGGGTAAGCTTCATCAACATTTACCACTCGTAAGTATGAACTATGTAATTTGTGAAAGACAAACGTTAGCGCGATTTAAATGACCACACGCGCCATCTACTGGCGCATGTCGTAAACATTACGATATGAAGTGGTAGTGAGGCAGAACCGGATCCTGGCGTCAATCACGACGCCGACTATTACTTTAATAGGGACAATATACGACAGGAACGACGCAGGAAAAGACAAAACAGGAACACTCTACGTGCACACCGTCGCCTCCGCCGGCGGGGACGGCCACCGCGATAAATACATTTGCCTACTACACGATATCTTAGAATCAAGCTACATGACCTACAACATACAGACTGACCTCCAGACGACGTTGTCAAGCTAGGTACACGTCCGCTGGTTCGAGTGCCCGTGCACGCCAGCACACACACGCTAGGCGCTGGGGCAGTGCGCTGCCTACAGCCTAGCAACTCGATGTCGGTTACAGCCGTAAGGCTACCGAGTAAGCCACCATTTCTGATCTGATCTGATAAAGACACAATTTGAACCCTTCATATGATAATTAAAATATTTGAAGGTAATCAATATAATAACAATATTAAATATTCACGAAAAACTCCAGTATAAAAACTATGAATACCTACCAGAATAATATTTTCCATGTTGAGTGTAAGATGTGTAAAGTAAAAGAACATAGACTTGCTCCTATTGGACAACAGATGGCGCCACATGGTTTGATAACTGACCTCTAGCAACACAGCGTTCCGTTTCAAATCTCCCTTCGTCCCTTAGCCTGAGCCGGCGGCGTGTGGCGGCGACTCGTCGGGACATAGTGAACAGCAGGACAAGTCCGCCGCCCGCCAGCGCGCGAGCAAACGGGCGGCTGAGCATCGGAGGGTCTCGAATATACAAATCTTTTCACCGCTGGAAAAATACCAATACATTACTGCAGACGCCGGGAAAGAATGAGAGGATAGTGATACGAAGCCGGCAAGCCCTTTCTACGGCTAAGGCATGTATAGTGCTTTTCTCAAACATATGCAATTAAATAAAATATACACCACTCGAAAAAATATAATTGAGCTGTTTAGCCTATGGGGTCATCCATAAATTACGTCACACGAATTTCATGATTTTTTGCCCCTCCCCCCCGTCCTTGTCACAGCTGGTCACATTTGGGAGACTCCCCCCCTCCCTAGTGTGACGTCACATATTTTGCAAATTTACATTTAGATATTATTGAATGAAAACAGCGGTTCCGAAATCGGTTTTATTTCCATGTTTTTTTTTTTATAAAATTAATATGAAATCAAACAATTAACAAAACAAAAAACGATGATAGTAGAGCGAGTGGTCGACAAAAAAATTGGTATCTTATATTTACACAGATATAGTTGTATGTTTTTGGGGTTTTCGTAAAGTATAATAGTTTAAAGTTCGTGTTATAACACTTATAATAGATTTTGAAATGTGACGTCACGAAATTTAGGACCCCTCCCACCCCCTTGTCACACAATGTCACACTTCGTCGACCCCCTCCCTCCCCCTTAACGTGTGACGTAATTTATGGATGGCTCCTATTCATGAACACAGATTTACTTCCTGGTAGCTGAATTATATTTTTTGCCTTCAATTTTGTATGAAATTCCTTTACAGTCCTCTCGACTTGTTCCGTCCGAAATGTGTTACTTCGAAGCCTGTTATAACGCACGTTATGATGACATTTCATTGCATGTTTGAGAAAAGTTAGTTTTAAGCGAGTTCTTGTCTCGACGCGAGCGAGACGCAGCAGCTCGTCTCATAAAATTCAATAGGCATTTTATTTGCTACGATTTTATATAAGGATTCGGGAGATATTTTGTATTTTTTCTACTCCAGTACTTTTTTCTGTCATTTATATAGTTACTAACTCTAATATAAAGACATAAATTATGAAAGTCTCTAAAAGTCTATACTCTACTGCCCAAAAACACACTGCTAACCGATGTTATAATGTCGCCAAAAAAGCATCACTTCACTTAGTACCACAGATTACAAGATGAACAGGTGCATTCACACAATTTGCAAATTAAAAAAAAAACTTATTGTACTAAGGCATTGCTGCCAACTTAAAAAAAAAGTTTTATCTTCAGTGCATGGATGTTTTAGTATAGTGAAAGTATACCTTTATGTATAAGTTTAATTTTTTTGACAGATGTTTAGTATGGTGAACGTATACTTTTATGTATAAGTTAATATTTTTTTGACAGATGGATGTCAATAAAAAAAAAGTTTATCAGAGACAATTTTTCTTTTTAATTTTGTTGATTCCGAGCGGGAACATGTAATTATTTTCTTTGTTGTTTATTTGCATTTTATTTATGAAATGTCGAGTCGTAGAAAAAGTATTGTATGCAACGTTGTATAAGTAGGTCAAAAAACGCTCGTGGCATCTTTCTTACGATGTTCGCTACGCTCACATCGTAACCCATGCCACTCGCGTTTTTTGCCCCCTCTTATACAACGGTTGCATAAAATACTATAATGATCTCGCAAATACGTACCTGTCTAAAACGAGTTTCCTATGCTTCTCCAGGCTGAATTTCTTCAAATATATTTTTATTTCATCGATGAGTGAGTTGCTCAAATCTAAAACAAAGACAATTTAAGGTAAGACCTCCATAAGTGCTCCTTTTGTTTCCTGTTTGATTTCTCCTTGGATTTTAGTCAATCGATCACTATTTTATGAGATAATTTTACTACTGCGATTAAAAAAGCTATTTTTAATATATGTCCCTACTAGCTGTGCCCCGCGGTGTTACACGCTCATCCCACGGGAACACTACATTTATTCGGGATGAAAAGTATCCTATGTCCTTCTCCGGGACTGAAACTATCTATATACTAAATTTCATCTAAATCGGTTCAGCGGTTTAAGCGTGAAGAGGTAACAGACAGACAGACACACTTTCGCATTTATAATATTAGTATGGATTTCCAGTTGCCTGATGCTGATCAGCTGCGTGAATGTCATGGCTGTTGGAAACCTTGGAGCATTAGCCAACAAAAAACAAACCAGTTGGTCTAATGCCCTAAAGTGGAAACGGTATACAATACTATTACAGATATAGTGTAATAATGTTTTGCATCATATTTTGTCGGAAAAGTTCGTTTTAGCATACTTTTTCTGAAATACTTTCGGGGAGAAAGTTAAGATAGAAATATAAAAAAACCGGCCAAGAGCATGTCGGGCCACGCTCAGTGTAGGGTTCCGTAGTTGCTCATCCTTCACAATAAACTGCTGTTTTAAGCCCGAGGTTTACGTTAAGAAAGATTTTACGCTCTATAAAAAGGTCGTAAACGCCCTAGAAACTGTAATCACTATTATTACCTTCTCGAAGTCAACTTACGACCTTTTAAAGAAAAAATATGAAATTTGGCGATAACTCAAAAACGGCTCGACCGATTTTGTTCAATATAGTTTTCATTGAAAGTACTTATAAGGCCTCATTAACATGATCTTTTCCGAATTTTTTTGACCCGTGGTTGAAAAGTTAGAGGGGGGGGGGACACATTTTTTTTTGTTTTTGGAGCGAATATTTACAAAACTGCTGACTTTATCAAAAAATAATGTTAGAAGACCCCTATTATTTTTACAAGACCTATTCAACGACACCCCACACACCAGTGTTGAAAAAAAAAAAAAATTCCACCCCCACTTTAGGTGTTCGAGAGGTACCCGAAAAAAAAATATTTTTTTTAATTTTATTTTACCGTTCTGTCGGCGTTATACATACACATACTCATACCAAATTTCAGCTTTCTAGTACTAATTATCACGGAGCTAAGCCGCGGACGGACGGACGGACGGACAGACGGACATGGCGAAACTATAAGGGTAAAAAACCGGCCAAGTGCGAGTCGGACTCGCGCACCAAGGGTCCCTAAGTGTTTAAGTTAAGTTTGCACCTGGTATGTATAGCGCCCCATATAAATTAGGTGCAAACTTGCAAAGTTAGGTATTAAAAAAAAAACTACTTACTAGATCTCGTTCAAAACAATTTTCGTTGGTAGTTTTTATAGTAATGTACATCATATGTTTTTTTTAGATTTTTCATTTCCTTATTTTAGAAGTTAGAGGGGGGGGGGGACCAACTTTTTTCCACTTTGGAAGCGTCTGTCACGCAAACTATTCGGTTTAGAAAAAAAATATTTTAGAAACCTCGACATCATTTTTAAAGACCTATCCATAGATACCCCACACGTATGTGTTTGATGAAAAAAAAATTTTTGAGTTTCAGTTCTAAGTATGGGGAGCCCCCATTATTTATTATTATTTTTTTATTTTTGCATCAAAATCTTAATGCGGTTCACAGAATACATCTACCTACCAAGTTTCAACAGTATAGCTCTTATAGTTTCGGAAAAAAATGGCTGTGACATACGGACGGACAGACAGACGGACAGACGGACAGACAGACAGACATGACGAATCTATAAGGGTTCCGTTTTTTGCCATTTGGCTACGGAACCCTAAAAACGAGCTTTTCCGAAACAAAATATGGCAAAACATTATGCGCTATATCTGTAGATTCTGTAGCTCGCACATGAACATGCACTGCACCCACACATCAGTAATAGTTCCAACTAGAGATTATAGATGGCGTTAGTTATGCTGTTACCGATCTGAGGCCCAGAGATTGTTCTCTGATTCAGTATAAATAAAGTACTCTGTACTTTACAGATTTTCATAAATGTCATCTAGCAACACTGCATAGACGGTAGACGGGTGGTATTAACCCACGCCCGCTGGTATTTGCGGGCGTAGACACTCAAAAATAATAACTGAAATATCACAATTGTGAATAAACATTTTACACTCGTAAGTAAGTATGTACTATGTAATTTGTGAAAGACAAACGTTAGCGCGATTTAAATGACCACACGCGCCATCTACTGGCGCATGTCGTAAACATTACGATATGAAGTAGACACAATTTGAACCCTTCATATCATAATTAAAATATTTGAAGGTAATCAATATAATAACAATATTAAATATTCACGACAAACTCCAGTATAAAAACTATGAATACCTACCAGAATAATATTTTCCATGTCGAGTATAAGAATATTACAGCGGCTGCAGGTACCGTCACGCGAAAGTCAGGTGGCAGCCGCGTTTTTTTCCTTTCAGTGATTGGCCACAAAATCGTAGGGGGCGGGGCTGTATCGGTCTAGGGTGACTTTCTTATATTCTATACAATTTTATAATAGTATGGATAGATAGATTGTTTCATCTTTCCATCCTGCATTTTGGATGGATCAACTTTTTTTCCCTTGTTGTTATTCTGTCCGATGAACCAGGGGACAATACCTAGTAATTAAGGGGACGGGTATTGCGAAACTAGCACCACTTACGAATTTTTATTATATCTTCCAAACCAGATCCATTTTCAGTAATTGCAAGATATTAGGAGCTGGAAAAACACCTTTAGTGTTTATTAAATCATTATACACAATTTCTTGTTCTTTAGTTGTCTCTAAAAACTTGCCCAAAACTATTGTGGCCGCTTTTGACGTGAACAAGTTTTGTAAGGTAAACTACAGTGAACAAATTGTATATAGTGATTTAATAAATATTAAAGGTGTTTTGCTACCTAGACTTCAGCTATTTCTAAAAAAAAATCAGATTATGAAGGTATAACAAAAAAATCGAAAGTGGCGCTAGTTTCGCATCACCCGTCGCCTTAAAGTTAAACTTCTTAGGAAAGTGTTAATAATTTACATAAGATTGGGCTTATAACTGCTGCATTTACAAAGTTTTTGGTAAAAGTAACCACGGAAAATCGTAGTTTTAAAAAGTGGCACAGGGGACATCACCATGGCAACGAGTGGTAGTAAATAGTCGATGGACCCATTTCCACCATTACCTCTGCTGTTGATCGCTACGGCGCGCGCTACAGATGGCGGCCAGGCGCTCTCTGACGTTCTGTATTCTCCGCTCCGTCGCCGCTAGGGATGAGACCACGCTCTTGGTCTCGTCTTTCTTGGCTTCCTGCATATATAATAACATTTTATTGATTATGTTACACGATAGGCTAGTGGACTCATGTTAAATTGTATTTTACAGTTGGGGTGGTGGAGAGGTTGACACGTTGGAACGGTAATCTAGAGGGTTCCACTTCCGGTCTCTTCCGCTAGAACATTTCAATATTTCTTAGTGCTTTTACACATGTGACATAAATTTATGTTGATTCTATATTATTTTACTTGTTATTTTATTTGAATCGTTGTTTTTTATTTAGATTTTTATGTTGTCGATAACCGTATAGATTATTTTAATCGACCATGCGTTTGTGTAATTTAAATTTATAATGTTTTCCTATATGTGTGAAATAAATTCAATCTAATAAAATTACTGCTAAGGCGCGGAGACAATCCCATTAGCGGGTTATACTCCCACAAAAAAAAAACAATTGAATCTAATCTGCAGCCAGTGTGTGCTGTACTCACGACAGCTGTCTCCTGCTGACAGCTGGCGGCGGCGGACTAGCAGGTCGCAGGACTCGCGCGATAGTTGCGACTGAAACGATACCTATCGATAGATTGATCAAATAAAACACCCACACATCGCCTAATGACAACCAAAAGCATCGACAGCTAGTGCTAAACGTTGCTGCGCCAAACGGGTCATTTCACGGCACTTCAGTGCTTCTAGTGCCAACGTTGTGTGGCTCAGGACAGTCTGGAAGCTCGGCCTAAGATATTCAATAACGTGTTGCAGAAAAAATAATCATTATGTGTAATATTAAACCATTGATACATAAAGATTAAAGAAAATTTGTAATGAGTTACATGGTGGAAGAGAGCGGGAACCGAACCCGGGACCTCTGGGTCGCCGGTCCAGCGCGTTAACCTCGCACGAAAAAGCATGACTCCTTGTCACGTTCCACCTGAGCTGAGCGTGTAAGCGAGAGCGCGGAACAAGCGATAGAGAGGCACGATCGGCCTAAGCGTTCGGCTTGTGACACATCTAATCTCCCTTCCACTCCATCGGCCGGCATTCAATTCATAAAAGTATGCAATTTTTCATCATTGCGTTATTACGTTAAATTATCGTCCGTAAACTGACTTTACTGACAACCAATTTCTGTTTGAAATTTATTGGCAGAAATCTTTGTAAACACGGATTGTACATACCTGTTATTATCGACAGTAGGTTCTCCTTTGCTGCTGAGTGACGTCACTAAGGCTGCGGCGCGCATACAACTCCGACCAGAGAGCATCGCCGCGGCATTGCATCAGCTGTGCCAGGGGCTCTTCTGTGTGAAAAATAAATATAAAATAAGTCATAGGAGCAAACGAATCGCCTGATGGTGCGCGATCACCGTCGCCCATAGACACCTGCCACACCAGAGGAGTCACAAGTGCGTTGCCGCCGCACAGGTAGCAGTAAGCTCTCTTATTGAAGGTTTGAAGGTAGTACAGTAGTGACGAATTGACGTGTGCTGCTCTGTGGCGGCGCCACCATAATGAAAATCAATCAATTATATGGTGAAATGATGTACCTTGAAGGTACACCATGTACATATCATGTTTTTGGCTGTACCTGTACCAGGGAACGAAATAATGGACATTGTTTGTGGCGCCGCTCGGGAGCATACTCTGCAGCGGCGCCACAGAGAACTCATACATAGAAATCACTTTAGCTATTATTTTCTTATGGAAATTGATGTACTAGTGCTATTTAAACATGATATGTGGGATTTAAAAAAAACACGAGCTTAAATGTCGCTTGCAACTTAATGAAAAAATAAATAAATAATAAGTAATAGGTCGATGGAACGAGACTGTTACAAAGGCATTGGCAGTCTTCTTGAATAATTCATTCATGTTGTGACGAAACTAGCGACATCTAGTATGGGGTAGTAGGAACATTTCACTTACTCCTACCGAGCAGTAGAGGGCGCTACTCTACATTACCAAAGCTTTAGAAAACAGTGAGTTTTTTTTTCATACATACCATTAAGCACGTCGTTGCAAGTAGAAGTGCTGTTGTATTGTAGAACACGCGACAACTAGTGGCGGGCGACGCAGCGATTGACAAATTGAAAAGATTGTAATATCTACTCGACACTAGATGGCGCTAGTCTACCTTATTTATGACTTATTTAGATAAGGTGCGTTTATTTCGCGATCTTACCGTCAGCCTCACCGTGGCCTGTAGAAGTGCTGTTGTTGCCTATCATCGTAGAGGAAGCCACGGCCGGTTGCGGGCGGCGCAGCGATGACAGATATTTGTCCAGCTTTGGCTGAAATATAAGGGACTAGCTGACCCGGCGAACTTCGTACCGCCTGAAAGTCGATAAATGTGGGTAGAGATAGCTACATTCAGACTACCACCACTGATAATGTACAACATTTCATATTTTATGACTATAATTTTATTTATTTTTTATTAAAGCAGTAACGTCTGCTAACGTAAACTAAATGTTTACAAATGAAGCGAAAATTGAAAAATGACTCTTACATCTGATTCGGTGGTCCAATTGGGAGGGACGCCAGTGTTGGCCCGGAAAGCCGTTGGAAACGCAGGTTCGAATCCTGTCCGAATCATTAAATTTTTCAATTTTCGCTTCATTTGTAAACATTTAGTTTACGTTAGCAGACGTTACTGCTTTAATAAAAAATAAGTAATTTGGGTGTAGCACATCGTTACTATCGATTCTCAACAAATTTGAGACGATGGTGCCGACGATAAACTCTAAATCTTTACGGTAGATGGCGCTACGATGCCACCCTAAGGCATGTCGAAGCAACTGGTTGAAAAATTCAATGACTCTGACATCTGATTCGGTGGTCCAATTGGGAGGACGCCAGTGTTGGCCCGGAAAGCCGTTGGAAACGCAGGTTCGAATCCTGTCCGAATCATTAAATTTTTCAATTTTCGCTTCATTTGTAAACATTTAGTTTACGTTAGCAGACGTTACTGCTTTAATAAAAAATAAGTAATTTAGGTGTAGCACATCGTTACTATCATCGATTCTCAACAAATTTGAGACGATGGTGCCGACGATAAACTCTAAATCTTTACGGTAGATGGCGCTACGATGCCACCCTAAGGCATGTCGAAGCAACTGGTTGAAAAATTCAATGACTCTGACATCTGATTCGGTGGTCCAATTGGGAGGACGCCAGTGTTGGCCCGGAAAGCCGTTGGAAACGCAGGTTCGAATCCTGTCCGAATCATTAAATTTTTCAATTTTCGCTTCATTTGTAAACATATAATTTTATTATTTTTCTGAATTCTGCATCGAAAGATGTCTGTTTTTATAGCTAAGATAAGCGATTTCAGTGCATGAAATTAAGTTTATAAGTTTATATATTTTTTCTGAGATAACTATATACTTATTTTATTATTAATTTATAAAAACTTACTCATTTTAAAATGTGGCAACACCAAAACCACAGTATACTTAATAGTACTACATACAGAATGGACCCGCACACCCCCGCCCCTTATTCGAGTTACCTCACCCCGCAAGGGCACCGAGTAGGAATCGAGTTTGTTGCGTAGAAAATTTTGAAAGGGATGTGTATCTAACTGCGTACCTATATGGGTTATAGGTGGGCATTGACTCGTGAAATAGTGATGGTGTTGGTGATGGTAATAATGATGATGGTGGAGGCTGGTGGTGATGATGATGATGAATATGATGGTGACTGGTGATGATGAATATGGTGGTGACTGGTGATGATGATGATGATGATTAGGTATGATGATGGCGGTGTTGATTCTGACGATGATGGTCATGGTGGTGATGATGATGACGATGATGATTGTAATGACGGTGCCGATGGTGATGGCTAATGATATAAATGACCCCAAAATCACCATCATCACCACAATCATCATCAACATCATCATTCTCGCCACTATTAGCACCGACACCATCCCCACCACTCATCACTTCCACCACATTCACCATCACCACCACCACTATCACCACCATCATCATCACCACTATCACCACCACCACCACCACATTCACCATCACCACCAGCATGACCACCACGGACTACCACCATCATCATCACCACTATCACCATCAAGACCACTACCGTTGTCGTGTGGTGGTGATAATTTTTTAGCTTATGTCATATTTATGTGCAATTAAAGTTGTTGCAATGCGTCTGAGGCAGACATTGACACTGACATTCAAGTTCAGTTTTTAGTAGGCAGTGTCCGCCCTGCGCCAAAACTCTGACTCAATGGAACGGTTACTTTAGTCCGATTTAGTAATAAAATAAACGGAATGTCGTTGAGGTTGACATGACATTATCAAAATTCAAAATTGTCGGTTTGGTTTGATTCATATTACTGGTCCATTACTGATTCTGGAAACAGTAACTATTGAACTTACATCAACATGGTCTTCGCAGGTTAATAATGGTATCTTTGGCAGAACCAATTTCCCCACTGCTAGACACCAATCTCCTTTATTCTTATGTGGCACATGAAAGAAACGTTTATCGGGGGTTTTCGTCGAATCGTTCTTCAAATCGGGCACAAAAACATTAGATTTAAGATTTTCATTTGATCTCGTTAACAAAATTCGGCATGCATCTGACATCTGCCAACGTCAAATTAAAAAAAAAATTTTTTTTCGCTGTTTGGTCTAAAACGACAACCCTTAAATCTCTCAGCACTAAATTGTCTTATGGTCCGTCCACACTTGTATCATTTCGCCGATCCGATCCCCGTTGCGTAGTTATAGCCTAGCAAGCGTCAGTCCCGCCCAGGGATAGTTACGCTACAAACAGCTTTCCTATGGCAATAATGTGCATAATACGTCATATTTTCATTATTAAACGTCAATCAAGGATTTGTCATTATCAAATTTCAAAACATTGTTCACCGGAATGCTGCTCAATCATTCGTTCTTCTTGCGAAATAAATACTGAATCCTATTGAAAAAACTTGACTTTCATCACTGTGGATTGTTTTCGGTTTATTATGCAAAAAATACTTGAAATACACGGAATATTTAGTCCTGTTTCCTTTTTGTTTACATCAGTGACGTTCACCAACTTTCAACGTCAGTTACCAAAAAATTATCATTGCCAGTAAAATAATTTAGTAGGTACCACTGAAAATCCGCAATATGGCGTGGGTAGTAAAACCCCTTGCAGGGCTATATATATATTCTTATATTTCTTTAAATACAGCACAATAAATTCTAAGATTTCTATATTAATTTTCACCTGTTAGAAATATGATGTTGTCCATTATGATAGACACAATCACAACAAACACAAAATAAAAAAGTCCAGACAACGTTTGGGTTTATTTGAAAATGGTAACTTACAAACTCGGCTACCGGCGTTTATTTATTGATCTTGAACAGACTCGTCGTGCCAATGTTACGAATGCGTCAATTCAATTTCATAATGTTGGCCGCATTGGACCATGGCGGACTATTTAACTCGTAATTTAAAAATTGCAATTTGGCATATTATTAAACTTTTGGCCGAGACGATCACAACAAACCCGAAATCGTGCAAATCGGTTCAGCCGTTCTCGAGTTATAAGTGCCGGAACTAACTCAACTTTATTTTATAGATCTCGGCACAATAAGCTAATAGAAACTCGAAACAAACACATCAACCGGTCAACTTCAATTAACTATAGACTACATTACGTTTAGCTGTAATTAGCGTTTTGTTTTGTTATACCATTTTTAACACAATATAACAAACACATCAACCGGTCAACTACAAAATTCTACTATAATAAACCATAGACTACATTACGGTTAGCTGTCAGATGCGTTTTGTTTTGTTATACCCTTTTTTAAAAAATGAACGGGTAGACTGTTTTTTTTACTGATAAATTGCTTTCAGTTGCGTTTTGTTATTCCATATCAGTTGCGTTTTGTCACGTTTATGACGTTTTATGTCACGTCCCACGGGAACGTGATAAAAAGTATCCTATGGCCTTCTCCTGGTTCTAAGCTACCTCCCCACCAATTTTCAGCCAAATCAGATCAGCCGTTCTTGAGTTATAAGTAGTGTAACTAACACGACTTTCTTTTATATATATAGATTATCATAGACAATAATCACACTTTTTAATAATAAATAAATATCAGACAACTTCACACAACCTAGTCCCAAATTAAGCTCAAGAAGGCTTGTGTTATAGCATTATGATTATCAAATCGTGATTTCATAATCATAATCATAAATTATGATTATGAAATCACGATTTGATAAACTTCTTTGTCTGATCAATGCCCTAGATGGATGAGGAGAGTGGTGTGATGTCTGGTACCTAGGACCTACCGAATTATTTATTACCTTTTAGTAAATTTTTTATTTATTACCTTTTAGTAAATTTTCAATAAAACCGTTTAACTTAAAAAAGTTTTTTACTCAATTTTTATTATCAGATAATTTTACCACCGCGATTCACTACATTCTTTATATTATTGTGAATGATCAACAATAGTAGCCGCCATCTATTGATACAGCTTTTCCAACAGACAAACATATTTCACGAACGCCACTATATTACTACGATCCCACTGTCTATCTCGGCGTAGCGTAGAGCGATGTAGTCCCCACATGAGTACTGAACGGAACTAGCGACATCTAGTGTGGAATGACATGAAGACTCTTCTTACTGCTAGTCGACAGTAGATGGCGCACAAAATTGCGTTGTTTAGTGTTAGTATACAGTACTGTGAAAGTTCGATAGATGACGCACCATGGTTTGGCATTGAGAAGCAGCTGGTTACTATCTGTAAATAGGCTATCTGACTCATGTATTAAGCTAATATTTATTATTATTTCATTATAATAATATTTTTCAGTAAATAAAAGTAGAAGATGGCTGGTTGAATTTGAAAAAATGGTTTTAATTATTTTAGATGTATCGTATCGATATCGATAAATCTATTCGGGTATCACTAACAACTAAAATTTGACACACGGGCTAGGTGCGTCCTTGAAGTCGACGTCCAAATATACTGTCGTCTCGTTTTTTCTGGCGGGAAACTTGACGTACTTTACAGAGATAGCAATACAGTCGTAGGTTTCTACTAAGTTACACGTACTCTATTGAATTTTACTTACTGTAAGGTTCAGACAAATTTTTCCCTTTGATTTAGGTTAAACTCACATACCTGAGAGGTCGTCGAAGGAATTCTCAGAAACGTCGAACTCCATGCTTTATTCCATTTTGCGCCGCTCTCGGCGCTGCTCATAGAACTGCCGCAGCGACCATATCGATACCGCGGGCAGCTCTAGTTGAAGGCCTGTCGAATGAGAGGAATACAATCACATCGGAAACTACGATACAACGAGGGGCGCCCGATATTTGATAAAACGTCCTTTGACCTAATGTAACGTTTGATATAACGCGTTTATTCCTTTGATTTATTACCTTTCAAACATATCAACTTGTCAACGACAAAAGCACTTTAGTCTTGTTCAAGGCTTTGTAGACAACCACCGATTGAAAAATTGTAGGATTAATAAATATTAAAAGTGTTTCAGTGCTTATTGCAATTACAGAAAATTTATCTGATTTAGAAAATATAAAAAAAGGAAGTGGCACTAGATTGGAATTACCCGCCGCCTTAAATTGTCATTTAGTTACAATGTTATTTATATAACTTCTATCAACAAACAATCTATTGACGACGCGGTTGGCGAAGTGGTAAAGCAGCTGCCCACTGAGCCGGCGGGCCTGTGTTCGAGTCCCGGCATGGGCAAATATTTGTGAGATGAACTCGAATATTTGTGCCTAGGTCATTCCATAACACAAGCCTACTAGAGCTCACTGGGGGACTAGATCGATTTGTGTGAAGTTGTCCGATATTTATTTATTTAATCTAAGCTAGTGTCCGGGTATTTTTAAGCCGGACATTTTGCATTTGGCGTAAAACTCATTTTTCCCCCGGACGTATTTTATTAAAAACAATCGCTTTATTTTTCATTAATATGTGAAATACGTTTCAAAATCTACTTGAAATTGACCAAATTCACGCACAAAGCTGGATTTTTCAACTTATTTTCGACTGCACGCAATGAAAACATGAAATAGCTGTTACTACCTAGAACTCGGGGAAAGTATTATTCACTTCAAAAAGTTGGTTGAAAGTTGAAATCATCAATATGAAAAAAAAAACAGGAATAGGGCCTCACCTCACAACATAATGTTTATTTTTTGTGCGATTGGCGCCAAACATTTTATTTGTTATAATTATTTTGTCATCAAAAAGCGGCAACTATTCAGTGACGTAGAAATTCATACACCTTATTTTCTTGTACAGTCGCCATCAGATATATCGTAGCATATAAGGCGTCCATAAATATCTGAACATGTACTGTAACGCCCAGTAAATAAGAGTCGTGTTTAGATATTTATGAACGCCTTATATGCTACGATATATCTGATGGCGACTGTACCATGGTTTCTTAGAAGCAGCGTTGCCAGAGCTACGGAAAAATCCGTAGATCTATGGATTTAAGGCCTAGTGCACACACCTACGGAAATAACTTCAGACTAATTTTAGTTATCACCAATATTATGACGTGAACGAAATGGAATGTACCTACTTTTTCTGCGAATAATAAATCGTAATTAATTTCATTCTCTTACTAGCTCAAAACGATGAACAGACTACGGACTGGGTGTCCAAAAATATTCGATTTTTATTGCTCTTCCACCTATGTTTTTGCAAAAGTTACTAACTTTTAATAAGATTTTTAAGCTTCAGTATAGTCAAATGAAGCATTTAAAAAAAGTCTGTAGAACTACGGTATATTTTTCAAGCGACGATCAACGGAATTCTACAGATTTTTTCGACTTGCTGTATACACAGACCACCCCCACTAGACGGAGCATGTAAGGCGACCCACGCGCACCAACGATATGGTACGGCAGAACATTAAAGTATCAACACGGCGGCCACCGTTTAGTTGCGTCCATGTTTATGAGGTCTCTCTACACCACTTAACACTACAATTTACCATGTTATTTATTTAATTTCTTTTTTCGTTGACGTACGCATGGATCATAAACAAGGAGGCAACTAAACGGTGGCCGCCGTGTTGATACTTTAATGTTCTGCCGTACCATATCGTTGGTGCGCGCGGGTCGCCTTACATGCTCCGTCTAGTGGGGGTTGTCTGTGACTGTATAGCAATTTTTTTCTATTTTTAATATATGTCCCTATTTCCAGTTGCGTGATGCTGATCAGCTGCGTGAATGTCATGGCTGTTGGAAACCTTAGAGCATTTGGCCAACAAAAAACAAACCAGTTGGTCTAATGCCCTAAGGTGGAAACGGTATACAATACTATAATAACTAACATTAAATGCCCTACCAGGGTGTCATGTATCAACTACCTACAATAATTAACATCCTCTGTAATAAACATGGCTTGTAATGTTGAATAAATGAATACTACTACAGATATAGTGTAATAATGTTTTGCATCATATTTTGTCGGAAAAGTTCGTTTTGAAAAACTTTCGGGGAGAAAGTTAAGATAAAAATATAAAAACGAGCTTTTCCGAAACAAAAAATATGGCAGCTATCGTCACCCACACATCAGCAATAGTTCCAACTAGAGATTATAGATGGCGTTAGTTATGCTGTTACCGATCTGAGGCCCAGAGATTGTTCTCTATTTTTTCAGTATAAATAAAGTACTCTGTACTCTAAAGAATTTCATAAATGTCATCTAGCAACACTGCTTTCACGGGTCGTTGTACAAATGTACATACTACTTAAGGTGATAAAGCCACGTCCGCTGGTATTAGCGAGCGTGGACGCTCAAAAATTGAATGGATAATTTCAAAATTAACACTGTCATATGTCTATCAAGTATGTACTATGTAATTTGTAAAAGACAAACGTTAGCGCGATTTAAATGACCACACGCGCCATCTACTGGCGCATGTCGTAAACATTACGATATGAAGTTTAAGGGGACGGGTATTGCGAAACTAGCGCCACTTACGAACTTTTATTATATCTTCCAAACCAGATCCATTTTCAGTAATTGCAAGATATTAGGCGCTGGAAAAACACCTTTAGTGTTTATTAAATGATTATACACAATTTCTTGTTCTTTAGTTGTCTCTAAAAACTTGCCCAAAACTATTGTGGCCGCTTTTGACGTGAACAAGTTTTGTAAGGTAAACTACAGTGAACAAATTGTATATAGTGATTTAATAAATATTGAAGGTGTTTTGCTAGCTCCTAGACTTCAGCTATTCCTAAAAAAATATCAGATTATGAAGGTATACTAGTTTCGCATTACCCGTCGCCTTAAAGTTAAACTTCTTAGGAAAGTGTTAATAATTTTCATAAGATTGGGCTTATAACTGCTGCATTTACAAAGTTTTTGGTAAACGTGACCACGGAAAATCGTAGTTTTAAAAAGTGGCACAGGGGACATCACCATGGCAACGAGTGGTAGTAAATAGTTGATGGACCCATTTCCACCATTACCTCTGCTGTTGATCGCTACGGCGCGCGCTACAGATGGCGGCCAGGCGCTCTCTGACGTTCTGTATTCTCCGCTCCGTCACCGCTAGGGATGAGACCACGCTCTCGGTCTCGTCTTTCTTGGCTTCCTGCATATATAATAACATTTTATAGATTATATGTTACACGATAGGCTAGTGGACTCGTGTTAAATTGTATTTTACAGTTGGGGTGGTGGAGAGGTTGACACGTTGGAACGGTAATCTAGAGGGTTCCACTTCCGGTCTCTTCCGCTAGAACATTTCAATATGTCTTAGTGCTTTTACACATGTGACATAAATTTATGTTGATTCTATATTATTTTACTTGTTATTTTATTTGAATTTTTTGTCGTTGTCTTTTATTTAGATTTTTATGTTACTATGCGTTTGTGTGAAATAAATTCAATCTAATAAAATTACTCCTAAGGCGCGGAGACAACCCCATTAGCGGGTTATACTCCCACAAAAAAAAACAGTTGAATCTAATCTGCAACCAGTGTGAGTACTGTACTCACGACAGCTGTCTCCTGCTGACAGCTGGCGGCGGCGGACTAGCAGGTCGCAGGACTCGCGCGATAGTTGCGACTGAAACGATACCTATCGATAGATTGATCAAATAAAACACCCACACATCGCCTATGACAACCAAAAGTCAATGCTCTTCAATACCTCGTACAGTACTTTTATCTCACGAGCGCGGGTGAGCCATGTTTGTGTGAGTAATGTACTTGTACATGCACATTGTCTCTGTGTGGGTGAGCCGGCACTGTTCGCTCCCGAGCTCACCCACACAGAGCCAATGTGCATGTACATCTACTCACACAAACATGGCTCACCCGCGCTCGTGAGACAAAAGTACTGTACGAGGTATTGAAGAGCATTGACTTGCATTGCAGTGCCGCTGTGGCTCAGGACAGTCTGGAAGCTCGGCCTAAAATATTCAATAACGTGTTGCTGAAAAAATAATCATTATGTGTAATATTAAACCATTGGTACATAAAGATTAAAGAAAATTTGTAATGAGACCGGGAATCGAACCCGGTACCTCTGGGTCGCCGGTCCAGCGCGTTAACCTCGCACGAAAAAGCATGACTCCTTGTCACGTTCCACCTGAGCTGAGCGTGTAAGCGAGAGCGCGGAACAAGCGATAGAGAGGCACGATCGGCCTAAGCGTTCGGCTTGTGACACATCTAATCTCCCTTCCACTCCATCGGCCGGCATTCAATTCATAAAAGTATGCAATTTTTCATCATTGCGTTATTACGTTAAATTATCGTCCGTAAACTGACTTTACTGACAACCAATTTTTGTTTGAAATTGATTGGTAGAAATCTATGTAAACACGGATTGTACATACCTGTTATTATCGACAGTAGGTTCTCCTTTGCTGCTGAGTGACGTCACTAAGGCTGCGGCGCGCATACAACTCCGACCAGAGAGCATCGCCGCGGCATTGCATCAGCTGTGCCAGGGGCTCTTCTGTGTGAAAAATAAATATAAAATAAGTCATAGGAGCAAACGAATCGCCTGATGGTGCGCGATCACCGTCGCCCATAGACACCTGCCACACCAGAGGAGTCACAAGTGCGTTGCCACAAAAATAAATAAATAATAAGTAATAGGTCGATGGAACGAGACTGTTACATAGGCATTGGCAGTCTTCTTGAAAGATTCAAAGATCTTTATTCGCTTCGAACACAGTAAAATGTGATGTATTATACATAAAAGTTCAGTGCGTTCAACCATGAAACAGGAATAATTAATTCATGTTGTGACGAAACTAGCGACATCTAGTATGGGGTAGTAGGCACATTTCACTTACTCCTACCGAGCAATAGAGGGCGCTACTCTACATTACCAAAGCTTTAGAAATCAGTGAGTTTTTTTTTCATACATACCATTAACCACGTAGTTGCAAGTAGAAGTACTGTTGTATTGTAGAACACGTCACAACTAGTGGCGGGCGACGCAGCGATTGACAAAGACTGTAATATCTACTCGACACTAGATGGCGCTAGTCTACCTTATCAAAACTTTATAAATTATTTAGATAAGGTGCGTTTATTTCGCGATCTTACCGTCAGCCTCACCGTGGCCTGTAGAAGTGCTGTTGTTGCCTATCATCGTAGAGGAAGCCACGGCCGGCTGCGGGCGGCGCAGCGATGACAGATATTTGTCCAGCTTTGGCGGAAATATAAGGGATCATCATAGACACTAATCTCACTTTTTAATAATAAATCAATATCAGACAACTTCACACAAATCAACCTAGTCCCAAATTAAGCTAAAAAAGGCTTGTGTTATACGATTATGATTATCAAATCGTGATTTCATAATCATAATCATAAATAATCATGATTTATTCATAACTAACGGCCCACCTCGGCTTCGCGCGGGTGCAATGCTATATTATGCATTATACATATAAACCTTCTGAATCACAGCATCAAAATCCGTTGCGTAGTTTTAAAGATCTAAGCATACATAGGGACAGACAGAAGGAAAGAACTTTGTTTAAACTATCTATTGATATAAATTTAGATATTGAACAGAATCAATGGGGATTCTACTTTTTAGGGTTCCGTACCCAAAGGGTAAAAACGGGACCCTATTACTGAGACTTCGCTGTCCGTCCGCCCGTCCGCGTCCGTCCGTCTGTCACCAGGCTGTATCTCAAGAACGGTGATAGCTAGACAGTTGAAATTTTCACAGATGATGTATTTCTATTGCCGCTATAACAACAAATACTAAAAATAAAATAAAAATAGATTCAAGGGGGGCTCCCATACAACAAAAGGGATTGGTTGCGTTAACTTTGCACCTCATTTGTATGGGGCTCTATACATACCAGGTGCAAACTTAATTTAACCACTTAAGGATGGACGGAACCCTCGGAGCGCAAGTCCGACTCGCACTTGACCGGTTTTTTGTGGTGATACCACATGTCCTATTTATACATATTAGACTGGTAGAAATATCCAAATATCGGCTTCCTTTACCGTCCTAACGGCATTTTGTGAGCCATTTTGGCAACATGACTTTTCCGATGTAAAAAAACCTGCTGAATTCGATTCTGGATGTTGCCAAGCCGAATTTTGCCCCCCTCCCCCCGTTTCCCCCCCTTTTTACCTCAAAATATGCCCCTAATCACGGTTTTTACGGCTTTATACAAAAAGTCTTACAGTTAGAAAAAAAGTGTCAAAGACAAGAATGATCTCTATAAAATTTCCTATAACATGGTGTATAATTTTTTTTAGTAGGCCTTATGGTTCGTGAGCAATATCTTCCGGAACTTCATAAACTGGTAGAAAATTCTAAATATCTGCTTCCTTTACCGCCCTAACTGCATTTTGGGATTCATTGTGGCAACATGACTTTTCCGATGTAAAAAAGCCTGCTGAATTCGGTTTTGAATGTTGCCAAGTCAAATTTTGCCCCCCCTCCCCCCATTTCCCCCCTTTTTGACCTCAAAATATGTCCCTAATCACGATATTTACGGTTTTATACAAAAAGTATTACAGCTAGAAAAAAAGTGTTAAAAACAAGAATGATCTCTATAAAATTTCCTATAACATGGTGTATAATTTTTTTTTGTAGGCCTTATGGTTTGTGAGCAATATCTTCCCAAACTTCATTAGTTTTTTAAAAATTGATAAACATGGTCGAGGCAGGGAAATACACTTATTTTGGGATAGTTGGTATGGCACAGGATCCAGCCGCTCTGCAGTGCTTGGCGCTGACATCCAGTTGGCGTGCTGTTTATTATCTGTCAAGACTCACGAGGCTTTCAGTCATGAGCAGTCGTCAGATTTACACGCAGGACTATATCCAAGTCGGGCTAAAAGCGACGTAGAAAATAAAAATGCTTTACTTCTGACCATGAAGTCATTCAAAATGCTCAGTTATACGCCAGATTCTCCAGAAACGGGCCTGAGAAATGCAGTTACCCAGGATCTTGCAGCAGAAAAAAATAAAGTGTCACTTCTCACTGCCAAGTCATGTTGCCACAATGAATCCCAAAATGCAGTTAGGGCGGTAAAGGAAGCAGATATTTAGAATTTTCTACCAGTTTATGAAGTTCCGGAAGATATTGCTCACGAACCATAAGGCCTACTAAAAAAATTATACACCATGTTATAGGAAATTTTATAGAGATCATTCTTGTCTTTGACACTTTTTTTCTAACTGTAAGACTTTTTGTATAAAGCCGTAAAAGCCGTGATCAGGGCCATATTTTGAGGTAAAAAAGGGGGAAATGAGGGGAGGGGGGCAAAATTCGGCTTGGCAACATCCAGAATCGAATTCAGCAGGCTTTTTTACATCGGAAAAGTCATGTTGCCAAAATGGCTCACAAAATGCCGTTAGACTTGAATTTTTTTATTTGAACTACCAGTCTATATCTTATTTATCCTTTGTATTTACATATAAATTTACATGACAAATACAAATCTAGGTACAACACCTGTACATCAGTATGCTCCTGGAGCTTGCACGTGTCTTCAGCAATACTCTGGTCTCGATGAGGCTCTGCTTCTTGGAGCGCAGGTCTTCAGCCAGCAGCTGCAGCAGCCAGCCTCTCCGCAGGTCTTCACTCTCTGACGCGCCAAGTTCCGTTGGGACACTGTGGTAATGATAAATAAGTATGGCTTGACGTCAAATTAAAGCAGAAATAATCGCGATTCTTTGTATAGGATGAAGTGAGATATTTTGACCAAAGACCAATTGGAATAAAATGGGCTTAACTAGTATTTATAATAACTTCTTCATATTGAACTTTATAGTGTGCCGTATGTTGTTAAATTGTGTTAAAATGTTGGATGTGTTGGTGTGCTTTCGTTGATCATTATTCATAATAAAGATATGCAATACAAATAACTAGCAGAATGTATTATTTACTATTTAAGCCAGTATTAGTACTCGTAGTATTAATATAGTCGAGTACTTATGTATCCTTACCTACCTACTTAGAATGGTTTAATGCAAATGGTAATAATTATAAATATAGGTATACCTAATCTCTCGTATAGATTTAGAAAAGGCGTTTGACAAAGTTAATTGGAAAAATATGATGTCAATTTTAAAGGAAGCTGGCCTAGATTACAGGGACAGGAGAATCATTTTTGAACTCTACAGAAATCAAGACACTGTTATTGAAATTGGAGAGGAAATCAGCACAGCAAGGATTCGTCGGGGAGTTCGGCAGGGATGTCCACTTTCGCCTCTTATTTTTAATATTTTCATAGAGTGTGCCATTAGAAAGTTAATAGAGTCGGGAAAGGGAGGAGTAAATATCAATGGCAATAAAATACAGTTTATTCGTTTTGCTGACGACATTGCAGCCTTGGCACAAACACATAAACAGTTAGAAGAGTTAGTTTCAGAAATGGATATTATTTTTCAAGGGTTTGGGTTAAAGATAAATATAAATAAAACAAAAACACTTTTCACTTCAAAAAAAAATTCAATACATAGACCAATCACTCTAAATAACATACCAATAGAACAAGTCAAACAATTCAAATACCTGGGAAGCATAATCACTGATGACTCCAGATGTACACCGGACATCATCGCTAGAATAGCCATAGCCAAGAAAGCTTTTAATGCTAAAAAAAGTTTATTCAAAGCCAGAATATCGGGCCAAATTCGTAAAAGGCTTATAAAAGTGTACATCTGGAGTATAGCCCTTTATGGAAGCGAAACGTGGACAATGACACAGCGTGATAGAGAACGGTTGGAAGCATTCGAGATGTGGTGCTGGAGACGAATGGAAAGGATAAGCTGGACGGAAAAAGTTACGAATGAGGAAGTGCTTATAAGAGTAAAAGAGAAAAGGTCGTTGTTAGAAACCATTGAAAACAGAAGGGGAAAGATGTTTGGACACCTGCTACGACATGACGATTACATAAAAACCATTATTGAAGGGAAGATTGAGGGAAGGAGGAAGAGAGGAAGACCTAGGAGATCTTATATAGACCAAATCAAGGAGAAAGTGGACGGCGTGTCGTATCAGGACATCAAAACGAAAGTTGAAGATAGAGAAACATGGAAGTTGCTCCACCGACAAGAGCTAAGCTCTTAAATTTCTGATGATGATGAATCTCTCGTACAAATTAGTCGTGTCAAACTCATTGCATAGTAGTCATTACTGCGCAATGAGTTTGCCATCTCTCTTTTTCCGTGAGATCAGGTAAACTTTTGATTACCTACTTATTTCAATGTAATAAGACGAACATAAATGGCCACGAATTTCTAAACGGGTTGTCGTATAGGTAGTTCTGGGCTTCTGGCTAATGTATGATATAGATATGATATCATTGGAGCGCTAGGAAAGTACGGACGTACGTTTATGACTTATGACGTTGGCTAATAACCAGTCTCCTTGATTATTCGTGATTAAGAAATCAACACGAGTAGTTTCAGCGCCATCTAGTTAAGAACTATACAGATACCACGCTGTCTCTTTTTGGTATAACGCTCAGCGACAATGACATCTATTATGTGTATAAAACATTGCGTATCTACGTCTTATAATCAGCGCCATCTAGAAATAAGACGGTATTTGAGCTTTTTTCAGGAGTACGTTTTTTTGTATGAGATTGTTAATCCCTATGTATGATCCTTGATTAAACTAATATTTATTTTTATTTCATTACTAGCTTTTGCCCGCGGCTTCGCTCGCGTAAACACATATCATACGTTCACTACACTTAATGTGAGGCCAAAGGCCGAGTTCCGCGTAGCACCGAAGGTGCGGAGCGTCCCAAGGAAGCCGCCCACCCACTCAAGATAAGTTGAAGTAACTTAATGCGAGGCCACAGGCCGCGCTCCGCGTAGCACCGAAGGTGCGGAGCGTCCCAAGGAAGCCGCCCTCCCACTCAAGATAAGTTAAAGTAACTTAATGCGAGGCCGAAGGCCGAGCTCCGCGTAGCACCGACGGTGCTACGCGTCAACCCCGCGAGGCCTGAGGCCGAGTTCCAGTAGCACCGAAGGTGCGGAGTGTCCCAAGGAAGCCGCCCTCCCACTCAAGATAAGTTAAAGTAACTTAATGCGAGGCCGAAGGCCGAGCTCCGCGTAGCACCGAAGGTGCGGAGCGTCCCAAGGAAGCCGCCCTCCCACTCAAGATAAGTTAAAGTAACTTAATGCGAGGCCGAAGGCCGAGCTCCGCGTAGCACCGAAGGTGCTACGCGTCAACCCCGCGAGGCCTGAGGCCGAGTTCCAGTAGCACCGAAGGTGCGGAGTGTCCCAAGGAAGCCGCCCTCCCACTCAAGATAAGTTAAAGTAACTTAATGCGAGGCCGAAGGCCGAGCTCCGCGTAGCACCGAAGGTGCGGAGCGTCCCAAGGAAGCCGCCCTCCCACTCAAGATAAGTTAAAGTAACTTAATGCGAGGCCGAAGGCCGAGCTCCGCGTAGCACCGAAGGTGCTACGCGTCAACCCCGCGAGGCCTGAGGCCGAGTTCTAGTAGCACCGAAGGTGCGGAGTGTCCCAAGGAAGCCGCCATTCAGTTACTTAAACATATATTAAGTGGGTTGGCGGCTTCCCTGGGACGCCCTTCGGTGCTACGCGGAGCTCGGCCTACGGCGTCGCATTAAATTACTAAGGGTTATATTTAAAAAAAAAAACAGGAATAGGGCCTCACCTCACAACATAATGTTTATTTTTGTGCGATTGGCGCCAAACATTTTATTTGTTATACTTATTTTGTTATCAAAAAGCGGCAACTATTCAGTGACGTAGAAAGTCATACACCTTATTTTCTTGTACAGTCGCCATCAGGACACGACTCTTATTTACTGGGCGTTACAGTACATGTTCAGATATTTATGGACGCCTTATATGCTACGATATATCTGATGGCGACTGTACCATCCTTACCCCCTATACCTGTTTCTTAGAAGCAGCGTTGCCAGAGCTACGGAAAAATCCGTAGATCTATGGATTTAACCCTTTGAGCGCCGAGCGGCAAAGCAATTCACCGCGCCACTGACGCCAAACCAAAAAAAAAAAAAAGTGCTCCAAAATCAACAGAGGTTGAAAAACACAGATAGTGGTTTGAATTAGCATGTTTTTGACCACTGAAATTTTTGACGTCAATAGACGTCGTTGGCGTCAGTGGCACGAATTCCCGATGACGTGATTTGCCGTCTTTGGCGGTCAAAGGGTTAAGGCCTAGTGCACAGACCTACGGAAATAACTTCAGACTAATTTTAGTTATCACTTATCACCAATATTATGACGTGAACGAAATGGAATGTATCTACTTTTTCTGCGAATAATAAATTGTAATTAATTTCATTCTCTTACAAGCTCAAAACGATGAACAGACTACGGACTAGGTGTCCAAAAATATTCGATTTTTATTGCTCTTCCACCTATGTTTTTGCAGAAGTTACTAACTTTTAATAAGATTTTTATGCTTCAGTATAGTCAAATGAAGCATTTAAAAAAAGTCTATAGAACTACGGTATATTTTTCAAGCGACGATCAACGGAATTCTACAGATTTTTTCGACTTACTGTATAGCATTTTTTTTCTATTTTTAATATATGTCCCAATTTCCAGTTGCCTGATGCTGATGAGCTGCGTGAATGTCATGGCTGTTGGAAACCTTAGAGCATTTAGCCAACAAAAACAAACCAGTTGGTCTAATGCCCTAAGGTGGAAACGGTATACAATACTATTACAGATATAGTGTAATAATGTTTTGCATCATATTTTGCCGGAAAAGTTCGTTTTAGCATGCTTTTTCTGAAAAACTTTCGGGGAGAAAGTTAAGATAAAAATATAAAAACGAGCTTTTCCGAAACAAAATATGGCAAAACATTATGCACTGTATCTGTAGATTCTGTAGCTCGCAGCTATCGTCACACACACACATGCACTGCACCCACACATCAGTAATAGTTCCAACTAGAGATTATAGATGGCGTTAGTTATGCTGTTACCGGTTACCGATCTGAGGCCCAGAGATTGTTCTCTAATTCAGTATAAATAGAGTACTCTGTACTCTACACATTTTCGTAAACGTCATCTAGTAACACTGCATGGACGGTAGGCGGTTGATAACCCACGCCCGCTGGTATTTGCGGGCGTAGATACTCAAAAATATTATTACATTAGAGTATGTCAAGGCGAAGCATACATCTTCGACTCGTAAGTATGTACTATGTAATTTGTGAAAGACAAACGTTAGCGCGATTTAAATGACCACACGCGCCATCTACTGGCGCATGTCGTAAACATTACGATATGAACTTTAAGCCACAATTTGAACCCTTCATATCGTAATTAAAATAATTAAAGGTAATCAATATAATAACAATATTAAGTATTCACGACAAACTCCAGTATAAAAACTATGAATACCTACCAGAATAATATTTTCCATGTCGAGTGTAAGAATATTACAGCGGCTGCAGGTACCGTCACGCGAGTCAGGTGGCAGCCGCGTTTTTTCTTTTAAGTATTGGCCACACTACGATTTTGTGGCGGGGGGCGGGGCTGTATCGGTCTAGGGTGACTTTCTTATATTCAATACAATTTTATAATAGTATGGATAGGTAGATTGTTTCATCTTTCCATCCTGCATTTTGGGTGGATCAACTTTTCCTTGTTGTTATTCTGTCCCATGAACCAGGGGACAATACCTAGTAATTAAGGGGACGGGTATTGCGAAACTAGCACCACTTACGAATTTTTATTATATCTTCCAAACCAGATCCATTTTCAGTAATTGCAAGATATTAGGAGCTGGAAAAACACCTTTAGTGTTTATTAAATCATTATACACAATTTCTTGTTCTTTAGTTGTCCCTAAAAACTTGCCCAAAACTATTGTGGCCGCTTTTGACGTGAACAAGTTTTGTAAGGTAAACTACAGTGAACAAATTGTATATAGTGATTTAATAAATATTGAAGGTGTTTTGGTAGCTCCTAGACTTCAGCTATTTCTAAAAAAATATCAGATTATGAAGGTATAAGAAAAAAATCGAAAGTGGCGCTAGTTTCGCATTACCCGTCCCCTTAATTACTAGGTAAAGTTAAACTTCTTAGGAAAGTGTTAATAATTTATATAAGATTGGGCTTATAACTGCTGCATTTACAAAGTTTTTGGTAAACGTGACCACGGAAAATCGTAGTTTTAAAAAGTGGCACAGGGGACATCACCATGGCAACGAGTGGTAATAAATAGTTGATGGACCCATTTCCACCATTACCTCTGCTGTTGATCGCTACGGCGCGCGCTACAGATGGCGGCCAGGCGCTCTCTGACGTTCTGTATTCTCCGCTCCGTCACCGCTAGGGATGAGACCACGCTCTTGGTCTCGTCTTTCTTGGCTTCCTGCATATATAATAACATTATTTTGATTATATTTTACACGATAGGCTAGTGGACTCGTGTTCAATTGTATTTTACAGTTAGGGTGGTGGAGAGGTTAACACGTTGGGACGGTAATCTAGAGGGTTCCACTTCCGGTCTCTTCCGCTAGAACATTTCAATATTTCTTAGTGCTTTTACACATGTGACATAAATTTATGTTGATTCTATATTATTTTACTTGTTATTTTATTTGAATTTTTTGTCGTTGTCTTTTATGTTGTCGATAACCGTATAGATTATTTTAATCGTCCATGCGTTTGTGTAATTTAAATTCATAATGTTTTCCTATATGTGTGAAATAAATTCAATCTAATAAAATTACTCCTTGGGCGCGGAGACAATCCCATTAGCGGGTTATACTCCCACAAAAAAAAAAACAATAGAATCTAATCTGCAACCAGTGTGAGTACTGTACTCACGACAGCTGTCTCCTGCTGACAGCTGGCGGCGGCGGACTAGCAGGTCGCAGGACTCGCGCGATAGTTGCGACTGAAACGATACCTATCGATAGATTGATCAAATAAAACACCCACACATCGCCTATGACAACCAAAAGTCAATGCTCTTCAATACCTCGTACAGTACTTTTATCTCACGAGCGCGGGTGAGCCATGTTTGTGTGAGTAGATGTACATCAATGTACATGCACATTGGCTCTGTGTGGGTGAGCCGGCACTGTTCGCTCCCGAGCTCACCCACACAGAGACAATGTTGTTTGTTGTGTTCCGGTGTGGGGGTAAGATAGCCGGTGAAATTACTAGCATAGAGGCATTCTATCTTCGTCCTCCGGGTAGGCAAGCACTTGTGACTCCTCTGGTGTTGCAGGTGTTTATGGGCGACGGTAATCGCTTTCCATCAGGTGATACGTTTGCTCGTTTGCCCCCTATGACATAAAAAAAAAAAAAAAAAAAACATCTACTCACACAAACATGGCTCACCCGCGCTCGTGAGACAAAAGTACTGTACGAGGTATTGAAGAGCATTGACTTGCATTGCAGTGCCGCTGTGGCTCAGGACAGTCTGGAAGCTCGGCCTAAAATATTCAATAACGTGTCGCTGAAAAAATAATCATTATGTGTAATATTAAACCATTGATACATAAAGATTAAAGAAAATTTGTAATGAGACCGGGAATCGAACCCGGTACCTCTGGGTCGCCGGTCCAGCGCGTTAACCTCGCACGAAAAAGCATGACTCCTTGTCACGTTCCACCTGAGCTGAGCGTGTAAGCGAGAGCGCGGAACAAGCGATAGAGAGGCACGATCGGCCTAAGCGTTCGGCTTGTGACACATCTAATCTCCCTTCCACTCCATCGGCCGGCATTCAATTCATAAAAGTATGCAATTTTTCATCATTGCGTTATTACGTTAAATTATCGTCCGTAAACTGACTTTACTGACAACCAATTTTTGTTTGAAATTTATTGGTAGAAATCTATGTAAACACGGATTGTACATACCTGTTATTATCGACAGTAGGTTCTCCTTTGCTGCTGAGTGACGTCACTAAGGCTGCGGCGCGCATACAACTCCGACCAGAGAGCATCGCCGCGGCATTGCATCAGCTGTGCCAGGGGCTCTTCTGTGTGAAAAATAAATATAAAATAAGTCATAGGAGCAAACGAATCGCCTGATGGTGCGCGATCACCGTCGCCCATAGACACCTGCCACACCAGAGGAGTCACAAGTGCGTTGCCACAAAAATAAATAAATAATAAGTAATAGGTCGATGGATCGAGACTGTTACATAGGCATTGGCAGTCTTCTTGAATAATTCATTCATGTTGTGACGAAACTAGCGACATCTAGTATGGGGTAGTAGAAACATTTCACTTACTCCTACCGAGCAATGGAGGGCGCTACTCTACATTACCAAAGCTTTAGAAAACTGAGTTTCTTTTACCATGCATTTTTTTTATTTTTATTTATTATTTTTTACATACCATTAACCACGTCGTTGCAAGTAGAAGCGCTGTTGTATTGTAGAACACGCGACAACTAGTGGCGGGCGACGCAGCGATTGACAAAGATTGTAATATCTACTCGACACTAGATGGCGCTAGTCTACCTTATCAAAACTTTATAAATTATTTAGATAAGGTGCGTTTATTTCGCGATCTTACCGTCAGCCTCACCGTGGCCTGTAGAAGTGCTGTTGTTGCCTATCATCGTAGAGGAAGCCACGGCCGGTTGCGGGCGGCGCAGCGATGACAGA
Organism: Apotomis capreana; assembly: GCA_947623375.1. Classification (NCBI taxonomy): domain Eukaryota; kingdom Metazoa; phylum Arthropoda; class Insecta; order Lepidoptera; family Tortricidae; genus Apotomis; species Apotomis capreana. The sequence goes on from OX392518.1 coordinate 12,519,479, forward strand.
TATTTGTCCAGCTTTGGCTGAAATATAAGGGATTATCATAGACACTAATCACACTTTTTAATAATAAATAAATATCACACAACTTCACACAAATCAACCTAGTCCCAAATTAAGCTCAAGAAAGCTTGTGTTTCCACCAGCCGTCTTAGTATTCCTACCACAAACACTGCCCAGGAGTGTAGTGGCAGACCTGCTCACACTGGACAGGCCGGAATATTGGCGCCTGCCTCAGTAAACTCGATCGCGAATTATGTACGGCGGCCACCGCCGGCACGCCGGGTCGACCAAATAGATCGGCAGGTTGTCAAGATGGTTGCAAAAGGTCACCATGCACTACGTATTGTCGATGAACCAGAGTTTAGGACACTTATACAAATGGTATCAACGTGTCCAGGTTACAATTTGCTCACCAGGAAGACGCTCAGTAATACGTTGATACCCAAAATTTACATGGAAGTTTTCACAACCATCCAAAAAAAACTGAGTGAAACATATACAGTATGTCTGGGCACTGACGCGTGGACATCATCGACAACTGATGGCTATATTGCGGTTACGGCCCATTTCATCGATGAAAACACGCAACTAAAATCCGTATTATTGGGTTGCATTAACTACACGGACCGGCATACAAGCGAAAATTTATGTGCCTTTTTGAGGCAAGTAATTCAAGACTGGCAGATCAACAACAAGGTATCCGCAGTTGTGAGCGACAATGCCCCTAACGTATTGGCGGCTGTAAGATTGGGTGGCTGGAGGACGCTCGGTTGTTTCGCCCACTCTTTAAATTTGGCGGTACAACGAGGGCTCCTGGATATCGGCCCGGTAGTGAAGAAGGTCAAAGCAATTGTGGAACACTTTAAAAAGAGCAATGCCGCACTCATGAAATTGACCAGTACGCAAGAGCATCTTGGCTTACCTAAATTAAAGTTAAAGCAGGAGTGCCCAACCCGATGGAACTCTTGCTACGATATGCTGGACCGCATACTTAAAATAAAGGAAGCAGTGCAGAGTACGTTAGGCGTTTTACACCGAAATGATCTTCACCTAGAGATCCAAGAATGGCAGATGATTGAAGAGGTTGTGCCAATTTTAAAGCCATTTTACGAAATTACAACCGAGGCCAGTGCAGAAAAGAACGTGACACTATCGAAAGTACTCGTGTTTGTACAATTTATGAGCAGACACATGGCCGCATGCACAGGTGCCTATTATACGAGCGATGAGGTCAACAATTTAGTGAAGACTTTAAGCCAGCAAATTAACCTACGATTTAATGATCTCGAAAAAAACATCCTGTACTCGGAAAGTACTATTTTAGATCCGCGATTCAAAAGAAAAGGGTTTCGCACACATGAGGCCTACGAAAAAGCGTGCGATGGTCTTAGGCGACGTATTTCCGAGATCCGGCTACCTGCTGACTCCGAGCCACACCATCAACACACAGAAGCGTTACCCCAAAGTGAGACACAAGGTTCTAGTATTTGGGAGGACTTCGACCGGGATGTAGCGAGTGCCATACGGCCCGAAAATCCAACCGCAGCTGCGATCCGGGAATTTGATACCTACCTCAAAGAATCCCTGATTCCCAGAAATCAGGATCCCCTGGAATGGTGGCATAAAAAAAAGAAATTTACCCACGCGTGTACATTTTTATGCAGCGGAGATTATCCATGCAAGCCACCTCTGTCTCCTGCGAAAGAGTGTTCTCGAGTGCGGGACAGGTTTTAAATCAAAGAAGAACATTGCTCCACCCGAATAAAGTCCACCAGCTGCTTTTCCTGCATCATAATATGTAAAATATACCGATTGATGTAAATATTCCAAAAATAGTAATTAACGAAAAGCAAAAGAACAAAAAAGGATGATAAATGTAAATAGATAATTGATTGTGTACATAGTTTATTCAATTACTGTAAAACAAAAAAAACGTAATAATTTAAATAGATAAATGATTGTGTACATAGTTATTCAATTACTATAAAACAAAAAAAACGTAATAATGTAAATAAATCAATGATTGTGTACATAGACATTCAATTATAAAACAAAAAAAAATATATAATGTAAATAGCTCAATCGTAAAATTATTGTATATATTTGATTTTTAAATACGCCATTCTAAAAGTAAGATCGCACTAGCACTAGGCGCGTTGTTTTGCTCCCGCATAAATGACATAATATCATACAATAATTTCATATATGTAATGAAAAATGATAATTACGTCTAATATGATCTTACTTTAATAGGAATGACAGTCCTAAGCCTGAGAAGTATGAAGGGAAATCAAAAATGCAAATTCAATAAAATTTACTTAGTTCGACGCTCTGTATAGTTCTGAAACAGGTAAATCGTTCATACGGATCATTTAGTTCCACGCTCTGTAATATTCTGAAACGGTTAGTCATTCCCAGACGTTAAAACTCGCACCTGAACTAAACGAACTAAAAGACCGAACTAGTTCCTTTGATCGATTGAACGAGTTTGCGCTCACAGACCGAGGGGCACAAGACTACTCAAAAATATTAGTATTATTAAAAGTCTTTTAATAAGATTTTTAGAAGATAACAAAGCAAAGAGTACATCGAAGGAAAAAGAAAAGATACCAAAGCAGAGTACATCTTTTTTTTTTTTTTTTTCCTTCGATGTACTCTTTGCTTTGTTAACTTCTAAAAATACTTGACTCGTAAGTATGTACTATGTAATTTGTGAAAGACAAACGTTAGCGCGATTTAAATGACCACACGCGCCATCTACTGGCGCATGTCGTAAACATTACGATATGAACTTTAAGCCACAACTTGAACCCTTCATATCGTAATTAAAATAATTAAAGGTAATCAATATAATACAAAATTAAGTATTCACGACAAACTCCAGAATAAAAACTATGAATACCTACCAGAATAATATTTTCCATGTCGAGTGTAAGAATATTACAGCGGCTGCAGGTACCGTCACGCGAAAGTCAGGTGGCAGCCGCGTTTTTTCCTTGATTGATAGATTGTTTCATCTTTCCATCCTGCATTTTGGGTGGATCAACTTTTCCTTGTTGTTATTCTGTCACATGAACCAGGGGACAATACCTAGTAATTAAGGGGACGGGTATTGCGAAACTAGCACCACTTACGAATTTTTATTATATCTTCCAAACCAGATCCATTTTCAGTAATTGCAAGATATTAGGAGCTGGAAAAACACCTTTAGTGTTTATTAAATCATTATACACAATTTCTTGTTCTTTAGTTGTCTCTAAAAACTTGCCCAAAACTATTGTGGCCGCTTTTGACGTGAACAAGTTTTGTAAGGTAAACTACAGTGAACAAATTGTATATAGTGATTTTATAAAAATTGGAGGTGTTTTGCTAGCTCCTAGACTTCAGCTATTTCTAAAAATATATCAGATTATGAAGGTATAAGAAAAAAATCGAGTGGCGCTAGTTTCGCATTACCCGTCGCCTTAAAGTTAAACTTCTTAGGAAAGTGTTAATAATTTACATAAGATTGGGCTTATAACTGCTGCATTTACAAAGTTTTTGGTAAACGTGACCACGGAAAATCGTAGTTTTAAAAAGTGACACAGGGGACATCACCATGGCAACGAGTGGTAGTAAATAGTTGATGGACCCATTTCCACCATTACCTCTGCTGTTGATCGCTACGGCGCGCGCTACAGATGGCGGCCAGGCGCTCTCTGACGTTCTGTATTCTCCGCTCCGTCACCGCTAGGGATGAGACCACGCTCTCGGTCTCGTCTTTCTTGGCTTCCTGCATATATAATAACATTTTATTGATTATATGTTACACGATAGGCTAGTGGACTCCTGTTAAATTGTATTTTACAGTTGGGGTGGTGGAGAGGTTGACACGTTGGAACGGTAATCTAGAGGGTTCGACTTCCGGTCTCTTCCGCTAGAACATTTCAATATTTCTTAGTGCTTTTACACATGTGACATAAATTTATGTTGATTCTATATTATTTTACTTGTTATATTATTTGATTTTTTTGTCGTTGTCTTTTATTTAGATTTTTATGTTGTTGATAACCGTATAGATTATATTAAACGACCATGCGTTTGTTTAATTAAAATTAATAATGTTTTCCTATATGTGTGAAATAAATTCAATCTAATAAAATTACTCCAAAGGCGCGGAGACAATCCCATTAGCGGGTTATACTGCCACAAAAAAAACAATAGAATCTAATCTGCAGCCAGTGTGAGTACTGTACTCACGACAGCTGTCTCCTGCTGACAGCTGGCGGCGGCGGACTAGCAGCGAACAGGACTCGCTCGATAGTTGCGACTGAAACGATACCTATCGATAGATTGATCAAATAAAACACCCACACATCGCCTAATGACAACCAAAAGTCAATGCTCTTCGAAACCTCGTATCTAGTTAGTAACTTGATACTCTGATACAAGATATGTTTTAAGTACCGTTGAACTACCCAACTATAATACAGTCCACACGACTATGGTCCAATTTAATCCGAAAATTGCTCGTTAATATTATGTCAATTATTACGAATAAACTCTACGTGAACAAAATAATAAAACAAACTTAAAAAAAAACGTATAAAACCACTGATAGAATATGGATTTTGATTAAAATAAACGATTTATCTTTGTGTCATTATTTATAAAAATAAGAATGTGGTATTTACACATAAAAATATGAATCGATAAAAAGATTCTATACAAATATTTAAAACAGCGCCATCTCTCTAGCAGTCTTCACACTTGCTGTAAGCAATGGGGATTGGGGATCGTGCGTGTAAAGCGCACATCCTAGGGTATGGCTAATGCGCATGAGCATTTCAAACATATATGACGCAGAGGGCGCTCCAGTAGCGTAACGAATTATGGGATGAAAGATTGGGTGTGATTGACGTAGCGATCTGATAGCTCAGTTGGAAGAACAATGCTTTCGGCGCATACAACTCCGACCAGAGAGCATCGCCGCGGCATTGCATCAGCTGTGCCAGGGGCTCTTCTGTGTGAAAAATAAATATAAAATAAGTCATAGGAGCAAACGAATCGCCTGATGGTGCGCGATCACCGTCGCCCATAGACACCTGCCACACCAGAGGAGTCACAAGTGCGTTGCCGCCGCACAGGTAGCAGTAAGCTCTCTTATTGAAGGTTTGAAGGTAGTACAGTAGTGACGAATTGACGTGTGCTGCTCTGTGGCGGCGCCACCATAATGAAAATCAATCAATTATATGGTGAAATGATGTACCTTGAAGGTACACCATGTACATATCATGGTTTTGGCTGTACCTGTACCAGGGAACGAAATAATGGACATTGTTTGTGGCGCCGCTGGCGAGCATACTCTGCAGCGGCGCCATAGAGAACTCATAGATAGAAATGACTTTAGATATTATTTTCTTATGGAAATTGATGTACTAGTGCTATTTAAACATGAAATGTGGGATTTAAAAAAAAACGAGCTTAAATCTCGCTTGCAACTTAATGAAAAAATAAATAAATAATAATTAATAGGTCGATGGAACGAGACTGTTACATAGGCATTGGCAGTCTTCTTGAATAATTCATTCATGTTATGACGAAACTAACGACATCTAGTATGGGGTAGTAGGAACATTTCACTTACTCCTACCGAGCAATAGAGGGCGCTACTCTACATTACCAAAGCTTTAGAAAACAGTGATGTTTTTTTTCATACATACCATTAGCCACGTCGTTGCAAGTAGAAGTGCTGTTGTATTGTAGAACACGCGACAACTAGTGGCGCGCGACACAGCGTATCGTATCGTATCGTATCGTAAATCATGGCTTACTCGGTAGCCTGGCGGCTGTAACCGACCTCGTGTCGCTAGGCTGTAGGCAGCGCACTGCCGCAGCGCCTAGCGTGTGTGTGCTGGCGTGCACGGGCACTCGAACCAGCAGACGTGTACCTAGCTTGACAACGTCGTCTTGAGATCAGTCTGTTAGTGAATGTCATCTGTCTGGAATTTAGATCGAGAAGTAGGGGAAATTCAGCTTGCTCCTAGACGACAACAGATGGCGTCGCATAGTTTAATATCTTAATCTCTTGCAAAACAGCAGCGGCGTTCAGGTTCAAATCTCCGCACTTCCTTCTACCACTAATAACAGAAAACTACCAACATATATAGAATGGCAAGGGAATGCGTTCGTCCGGCGCGAAGTTACTGTTTACTAGCGTGTAAAGTTGTACAAAAGTGCATAACGTACCGCTGCACGCTGCTCTCCGGCAACCACTACTGACATCACGTTTCAAGTAGAAGAACTTTCATTTGCTCCTAGCCGACAACAGATGGCGCCACGTGGTTTGATAACTGACCTATATAAACTCGGCGTTCTGTTTCAAATGTTCCTTTGTCCCTTAGCCTGTGCCGGCGACTATTTTCGCTGTGTAAAATGGACCAATCCCATTTCTCAGATTTAAATGCACTTCTTTCGGGTTTCTCAATGGTTCATTTTCTCCGCTCCGCTTCAGTGGACAGGCAGCCTTAGTACGACTTGTGGCGGCGACTCGGCGGAGTCGGCGGGACATATTAAAGCGCAGGACACGGCCGCCTATCAGTGCGATTACGGCCGTGTCATTGAACTTTACAAAGTTCCCCCAACCCCTACAGGGTTTCTATGGCTAACGCTAAATAAATACATGCCTGCCTATATTGCGACAGCGAAAACTACCAACATATGTAAAATGGTGCGACGTTGCGTTTTACTAGCGTGTAAAGTGGTGCCTAACGCGTCAAAATGTACCGCTGCTCTACATCAACACGTGGCAGCAACCACTACCGACATCTAGTGTGAAGTAGAAGAACTTAGTAAAGACAAAGTAAAAGACTTGCTAGTTTGTCCCTTAGCCTGAGCCGGCAGCGTGTGGCGGCGACTCGTCGGCACATAGTAAACAGCAGGACAAGTCCGCCGCCCGCCAGCGCGCGAGCAAACGGGCGACTGAGCATTGGAGGGTCTCGAATATACAAATCTTTTCACCACTGGAAAAAACCAATACATTACTGCAGACGCCGGGAAAGAAGGCATGCCGGATGAGTAGGATAGTGATACGAAGCCGGCAAGCCCTTTCTACGGCTAAGGCATGTATAGTGCTGTTCTCAAACATATGCAATGAAATAAAATATACACAACTCGAAAAAATATAATTCAGCTGTTCATCCTATTCATGAACACAGATTTACTTCCTGGTAGCTGAATTATATTTTTTGCCTTCAATTTTGTATGAAATTCCTGTACAGTCCTCTCGACTTGTTCCGTCCGAAATGTGATACTTCGAAGCCTGTTATAACGCACGCTATGACGACATTTCATTGCAAGTTTGAGAAAAGTTAGTTTTAAGCGAGTTCTTATCTTGACGCGAGCGAGACGCAGCAGCTCGTCTTTCATAAAATTCAATCGGCATTTTATTTGCTACGATTTTATATAAGGATTCGGGAGATATTTTGTATTTAATGATCTCGCAAATACGTACCTGTCTAAAACGAGTTTTCTATTCTTCTCCAGGCTGAATTTCTTCAAATATATTTTTATTTCATCGATGAATCGTGCGTTGCTCAAATCTAAAACAAAGACAATTTAAGGTAAGACCTCCATAAGTGCTCCTTTTGTTTCCTGTTTGATTTCTCCTTGCATTTTAGTCAATCGATCACTATTTTATCAGATAATTTTACTACGGCGATTCACTACATTCTTTATATTATTGTGAATGATCAACAATAGTAGCGCCATCTATTGATATAGCTTTTCCAACAGACAAATATATTTCACGAACGCCACTATATTACTACGATCCCACTGTCTATCTCGGCGGCTGCTCACAGAACTGAGAACTGACGCAGAGGCTGAGCATTAAAGCGTTTCGAATATCTGTTCCGTTCAGTACTCATGTGGGGACTAATAGCGACATCTAGTGTGGAATGACATGAAGACTCTTCTTACTGCTAGTCGACAGTAGATGGCGCACAAAATTGCGTTGTTTAGTGTTAGTATACAGTACTGTGAAAGTTCAATAGATGACGCACCATGGTTTGGCATTCAGAAGCAGCTGGTTACTATCTGTAAATAGGCTAGTTGACTCATGTATTAAGCTAATATTTATTATTATTTCATTATAATCATATTTTTCAATTCATAAAAGTAGAAGATGGCTGGTTGAATTTGAAAATATGGTTTTAATTATTTTTATATACTCGTAGATGTACCGTATCGATATCGATAAATCTATTCGGGTATCACTAACAACTAAAATTAGACACACGGGCTAGGTGCGTCCTTGAAGTCGACGTCCAAATATACTGTCGTCTCGTTTTTTCTGGCGGGAAACTTGACGTACTTTACAGAGACAGCAATACAGTCGTAGGTTTCTACTAAGTTACACGTACTCTATTGAATTTTACTTACTGTAAGGTTCAGACAAATTTTTCCCTTTGATTTAGGTTAAACTCACATACCTGAGAGGTCGTCGAAGGAATTCTCAGAAACGTCGAACTCCATGCTTAATTCTATTTTGCGCCGCTCTCGGCGCTGCTCATAGAACTGACGCAGCGACCATATCGATACCGCGGGCAGCTCTAGTTGAAGGCCTGTCGAATGAGAGGAATACAATCACATCGGAAACTGCGATACAACGAGGGGCGCCCGATATTTGATATAACGTCCTTTGACCTAATGTAACGTTTGATATAACGCGTTTATTCCTTTGATTTATGACCTTTCAAACCTATCAACTTGTCAACGACATAAGCACTTTAGTCTTGTTCAAGGCTTTGTAGACAACCACCGATTGAAAAATTGTAGGATTAATAGATATTAAACGTGTTTCAGTGCTTATTGCAATTACAGAAAATTTATCTGATTTAGAAAATATAAAAAAGGAAGTGGCACTAGATTGGAATTACCCGCCGCCTTAAATTGTCATTTAGTTACAATTTTATTTATATAACTTCTATCAACAAACAATCTATTGACGACGCGGTTGGCGAAGTGGTAAAGCAGCTGCCCACTGAGCCGGCGGTCCTGTGTTCGAGTCCCGGCATGGGCAAATATTTGCGAGATGAACTCGAATATTTGTGCCTCGGTCATTCCATAACACAAGCCTACTAGAGCTCACTGGGGGACTAGATCGATTTGTGTGAAGTTGTCCGATATTTATTTATTTAATCTAAGCTAGTGTCCGGGTATTTTTAAGCCGGACATTTTGCATTTGGCGTAAAACCAATTTTTCCCCCGGGCGTATTTTATTAAAAACAATCGCTTTATTTTGCATTAATATGTGAAATAACGTGTACGTTTCAAAATCTACTTGAAATTGACCAAATTCACGCACCAAGCTGGTTTTTTCAACTTATTTTCGACTGCACGCAATGAAAACATGAAATAGCTGTTACTACCTAGAACTCGGGGAAAGTATTATTCACTTCAAAAAGTTGGTTGAAAGTTGAAATCATCAATATGAAAAAAACCGGCCAAGAGCATGTCGGGCCACGCTCAGTGTAGGGTTCCGTATTTGCTCATCCTTCACAAGAGACGGTCAAAGACGGAAAGATGGAAAAAGGTCGTAAACGCCAAAGTAACTGCAATTACTTATTACCTTCTAGAAGTCAACTTACGTTTTTTAAAGAAAATTATGAAATTTTGCGATAACTCAAAAACGGATGGACCGATTTTGTTCAATATAGTTTTCATTGAAAGTACTTATAAGGCCTCATTTTCATGAATATTCCCATATTTTTTTGACCCGTGGTTGAAAAGTTAGAGGGGGGGGGGGGGACACTATTTTTTTTATTTTCGGAGCGAATATTTACAAAACTCCTGACTTTATCAAAAAGTAATGTTTGGAGACCCCTATTATTTTTAACAGACCTATTTAACGACACCCCACACACTAGGGTTGGAATGAAAAAAAAAATTCACCCCCACTTTAGGTGTACGAGAGGTACCCGAAAAAAACAATTTTATTTAGTTTTTATTTTACGGTTTTGTCGGCGTGATACATACACATACTCATACCAAATTTCAGCTTTCTAGTACTAATGATCACGGAGCTAAGCCGCGGACGGATCGACAGACGGACAGACGGACATGGCGAAACTAAAAGGGTTCCTAGTTGACTACGGAACCCTAAAAACAGGAATAGGGCCTTACCTCACAATATAATGTTTATTTTTTGTGCGATTGGCGCCAAACATTTTATTTGTTATAATTATTTTGTTATCAAAAAGCGGCAACTATTCAGTGACGTAGAAAGTCATACACCTTATTTTCTTGTACAGTCGCCATCAGATATATCGTAGCATATAAGGCGTCCATAAATATCTGAACATGTACTGTAACGCCCAGTAAATAAGAGTCGTGTTCAGATATTTATGAACGCCTTATATGCTACGATATATCTGATGGCGACTGTACCATGGTTTCTTAGAAGCAGCGTTGCCAGACCTACGGAAAAATCCGTAGATCTATGGATTTAAGGGCTAGTGCACAGACCTACGGAAATAACTTCAGACTAATTTTAGTTATCACCAATATTATGACGTGAACGAAATGGGATGTACCTACTTTTTCTGCGAATAATAAGTTGTAATTAATTTGATTCTCTTACTAGCTCAAAACGATGAACAGACTACGGACTAGGTGTCCAAAAATATTCTATTTTTATTGCTCTTCCACCTATGTTTTTGCAGAAGTTACTAACTTTTAATAAGATTTTTATGCTTCAGTATAGTCAAATGAAGCATTTTAAAAAGTCTGTAGAACTACGGTATATTTTTCAAGCGACGATCAACGGAATTCTACAGATTTTTTCGACTTACTGTATAGCATTTTTTTTCTATTTTTAATATATGTCCCTATTTCCAGTTGCCTGATGCTGATCAGCTGCGTGAATGTTATGGCTGTTGGAAACCTTAGAGCATTTAGCCAACAAAAAACAAACCAGTTGGTCTAATGCCCTAAGGTGGAAACGGTATACAATACTATAATAACTAACATTAAATGCCCTACCAGGGTGTCATGTATCAACTACCTACAATAATTAACATCCTCTGTAATAAACATGGCTTGTAATGTTGAATAAATGAATACTACTACAGATATAGTGTAATAATGTTTTGCATCATATTTTGTCGGAAAAGTTCGTTTTGAAAAACTTTCGGGGAGAAAGTTAAGATAAAAATATAAAAACGAGCTTTTCCGAAACAAAAAATATGGCAGCTATCGTCACCCACACATCAGCAATAGTTCCAACTAGAGATCATAGATGGCGTTAGTTATGCTGTTACCGATCTGAGGCCCAGAGATTGTTCTCTATTTCAGTATAAATAAAAGTACTCTGTACTCTAAAGAATTTCATAAATGTCATCTAGCAACTAGAGATGTGCAGCTCGCGAGTGAGTGATTCAAACGAGCTATATCATTTGGTTTAGCTCATTAGCTCTTTCGCTCACTGAAGATTCAAGTAGCTCAGTATATCATCTATCATCTCAGTATTACTCGCTCCCTCTCGCTCATGAAATGAATGTTGCCATGCTGCCGTGAATCTAATTCATCGACATCTCTAGTTCTCTGCTCACTCGTGAACAATATAGTCTAAAGGTCTACTGAGCTAAATGAGTGATACATATCTCGGTGAGCTAAAGACACATATCACTCTTTTCACTTTAGTGACACATTCTGCGCATCTCTACTAGCAACACTGCTTTCACGGGTCGTTGTACAAATGTACATACTACATAAGGTGATAAAGCCACGTCCGCTGGTATTAGCGGGCGTGGACGCTCAAAAATTGAATGAATAATTTCAAAACATGTATTAACACTGTCATATGTCTATCAAGTATGTACTATGTAATTTGTAAAAGACAAACATTAGCGCGATTTAAATGACCACACGCGCCATCTACTGGCGCATGTCGTAAACATTACGATATGAAGTTTAAGGGGACGGGTATTGCGAAACTAGCGCCACTTACAAACTTTTATTATATCTTCCAAACCAGATCCATTTTCAGTAATTGCAAGATATTAGGAGCTGGAAAAACACCTTTAGTGTTTATTAAATGATTATACACAATTTCTTGTTCATTAGTTGTCTCTAAAAACTTGCCCAAAACTATTGTGGCCGCTTTTGACGTGAACAAGTTTTGTAAGGTAAACTACAGTGAACAAATTGTATATAGTGATTTGATAAATATTGAAGGTGTTTTGCTAGCTCCTAGACTTCAGCTATTCCTAAAAAAATATCAGATTATGAAGGTATACTAGTTTCGCATTACCCGTCGCCTTAAAGTTAAACTTCTTAGGAAAGTGTTAATAATTTACATAAGATTGGGCTTATAACTGCTGCATTTACAAAGTTTTTGGTAAACGTAACCACGGAAAATCGTAGTTTTAAAAAGTGGCACAGGGGACATCACCATGGCAACGAGTGGTAGTAAATAGTTGATGGACCCATTTCCACCATTACCTCTGCTGTTGATCGCTCCGGCGCGCGCTACAGATGGCGGCCAGGCGCTCTCTGACGTTCTGTATTCTCCGCTCCGTCACCGCTAGGGATGAGACCACGCTCTCGGTCTCGTCTTTCTTGGCTTCCTGCATATATAATAACATTTTATTGATTATATGTTACACAATAGGCTAGTGGACTCATGTTAAATTGTATTTTACAGTTGGGGTGGTGGAGAGGTTGACACGTTGGAACGGTAATCTAGAGGGTTCCACTTCCGGGCTCTTCCGCTAGAACATTTCAATATTTCTTAGTGCTTTTACACATATGACATAAATTTATTTTGATTCTATATTATTTTACTTGTTATTTTATTTGAATTTTTTGTCGTTTTCTTTTATTTAGATTTTTATGTTGACGATAACCGTATAGATTATTTTAATCGACCATGCGTTTGTGTAATTTAGATTCATAATGTTTTCCTATATGTGTGAAATAAATTCAATCTAATAAAATTACTCCTAAGGCGCGGAGACAATCCCATTAGCGGGTTATAACCCGCTAATCTCTCCCACAAAAAAAAAACAAAAGAATCTAATCTGCAGCCAGTGTGAGTACTGTACTCACAACAGCTGTATCCTGCTGACAGCTGGCGGCGGCGGACTAGCAGCTCGCAGGACTCGCTTGATAGTTGCGACTGAAACGATACCTATCGATAGATTGATCAAATAAAACACCCACACATCGCCTAATGACAACCAAAAGTCAATGCGCTTCAATACCTCGTACAGTACTTTTATCTCACGAGCGCGGGTGAGCCATGTTTGTGTGAGTAGATGTACATGCACATTGTCTCTGTGTCGGTGAGACGGCACTGTTCGCTCCCGAGCTCACCCACACAGAGCCAATGTGCATGTACATCTACTCACACAAACATGGCTCACCCGCGCTCGTGAGATAAAAGTACTGTATCTAGTTAGTAACTTGATACTCTGATACAAGATTTGTTTTAAGTACCGTTAAACTACCCAACTATAGTCCAGTCCACACGACTATGGTCCAATTTAATCCGAAAATTACTCGTTAATATTATGTCAATTATTACGAATAAACTCTAGGTGAACAAAATAATTAAACAAACGTAACTAAAAACAAGAATGTATTTATAAAAATAAGAATGTGGTATTTCCACATAAAAATATGAATCGATAAAAAGATTCTATACAAATATTTCTAAATCAGCGCCATCTCTCTAGCAGTCTTCACACTTGCTGTGAGCAATGGGGATTGGGGATCGTGCGTGTAAAGCGCACATCCTAGGGTATGGCTACTGCGCATAAGCATTTCAAACATATATGACGCAGAGGGCGCTCCAGTAGCGTAACGAATTATGGGATGAAAGATTGGGTGTGATTGACGTAGCGATCTGATAGCTCAGTTGGAAGAGCAATGCGCCGGAAACGCAGAGGTCGCAGGTTCAAATCCTGCTTAGATTGTAGTAGATCGCATTCAATTTTTCATTCTTAATTTATCTTTGTATCGTTATTTATAAAATAAACGAGTTTTGTTGTGGACCATAGTTGGATGATTGGACTATAGTTGGGTAGTTTTACGGTAAGTATTTGTTACTTAGTGAATTTTGGTTGTCAATCGGCGACATAAAATAATAGTTTATGCACGACGCGGTTGGCGCAGTGGTTAAGCAACTGCCTACTGAGCCAACGGTCTTGGGTTCGAATCCCGGCAAGGGCAAATATTTGTGTGATGAACTCGAATATTTGTGCCGGCTTGTAGGCGGGCGCACTACAAACTGACTCCTCTATTCGGGTTAGATTTTGCCTGGCCACTTTAAGGTGTCCCTTCTTCTAATAAGAAAGCATATCAAACGTACATAAATTGGGACAAACCGTCATACTTTCTTGTAGTCGCCATTTTATTCTTAAATTTTTATCTTAAAATACACACTTAATATGTTTTCTTCAAGGACTACATATAGGTACGCCTAAATTGTTAGGAAAGGTACAAATTAAGTTCATATTACTGTAATAGTTGAGTGAGTTTCTGAGAAAATGACTCGCTCTTGAGTTTCTTTCGGCGTTTCTTTTCAACAGTGGTTTCCTCTTGTGAAATGCCAGTAGACATGTAAAAGTGCCCTTGTGGCCTACTTGCAGAATAAAGTTCATTATTTCATTAACTGCGCCAACTGCGACGTCAAAGATATGTATATTATGTATATGTACTCACGTTCAAAGCATCGACAGCTAGTGCTAAACGTTGCTGCGCCAAGCGGGTCATTTCACGGCACTTCAGTGCTTCTAGTGCCAACGTTGTGTGGCTCAGGACAGTCTGGAAGCTCGGCCTAAGATATTCAATAACGTGTTGCAGAAAAAATAACATTATGTGTAATATTAAACCATTGATACATAAAGATTAAAGATTACAGAAAATTTGTAATGAGTTACATGGTGGAAGAGACCGGGAATGGAACCCGGTACCTCTGGGTCGCCGGTCCAGCGCGTTAACCTCGCACGAAAAAGCATGACTCCTTGTCACGTTCCACCTGAGCTGAGCGTGTAAGCGAGAGCGCGGAACAAGCGATAGAGAGGCACGATCGGCCTAAGCGTTCGGCTTGTGACACATCTAATCTCCCTTCCACTCCATCGGCCGGTATTCAATTCATAAAAGTATGCAATTTTTCATCATTGCGTTATTACGTTAAATTATCGTCCGTAAACTTTACTGAAAACCAATTTTTGTTTGGAATTTATTGGTAGAAATCTATGTAAACACGGATTGTACACACCTGTTATTATCGAGAGTAGGTTCTCCTTTGCTGCTGAGTGACGTCACTAAGGCTGCGGCGCGCATACAACTCCGACCAGAGAGCATCGCCGCGGCATTGCATCAGCTGTGCCAGGGGCTCTTCTGTGTGAAAAATAAATATAAAATAAGTCATAGGAGCAAACGAATCGCCTGATGGTGCGCGATCACCGTCGCCCATAGACACCTGCCACACCAGAGGAGTCACAAGTGCGTTGCCACAAAAATAAATAAATAATAAGTAATAGGTCGATGGAACGAGACTGTTACATAGGCATTGGCAGTCTTCTTGAATAATTCATTCATGTTGTGACGAAACTAGCGACATCTAGTTTGGGGTAGTAGGAACATTTCACTTACTCCTACCGAGCAATAGAGGGCGCTACTCTACATTACCAAAGCTTTAGAAAACAGTGAGGTTTTTTTTTCATACATACCATTAACCACATCGTTTATGACTTATGACGTTGGCTGTACCTATTCAATAACCAGTCTCCTTGATTATTCGTGATTAAGAAATCAACACGAGTAGTTTCAGCGCCATCTAGTTAAGAACTATACAGATACCACGCTGTCTCTTTTTGGTATAACGCTCGGCGACAATGACATCTATTATGTGTTTTAATAAAACATTGCGTATCTACGTCTTATAATCAGCGCCATCTAGAAATAAGACGGTATTTGAGCTTTTTTCAGGAGTACGTTTTTTTGTATGAGATTGTTAATCGCTATGTATGATCCTTGATTAAACTAATATTTATTTTTATTTCATTATAATTGTGGCGCGTGGCCACGTGGGAACAGTGGACTGTAGAGATTTATTCTTCTTTCAAGGTCGGTGTGATTGACGGATAGGGATTTTAGTGAAAATGCTTCTTGCTTGACTGAGGAGGCTGCAGGCTAGGCGGGGTTCGGAGTTTCTTCTTCTTCTAGTTTTTCTTGTAGGTGAGGGCTCGATCGAAAGTGAATGTATGGGGAGCCGCGCCCACTTATATACCGGCTGGCCGGTCCCTGCCCCTCTCACTCCGTACCCCACCCCCCTTGGGCCAATCTTTATTATTTTACCTCAATTACAGAACTTACGTGCTACTCTTATGTCTAATTACATTACTTACATCTAATTACTTAATTTCTAATAGGAATCATGCATGTGCGGCTGCGGGGAGCGAATTGGCGGCCGATTTTCGCGAACGGCCTATTTCCCTGCCTCGCCCCCCTCATCCCGCAGTGAGGGGCCGCGCCCCCGCGCTCCCATCCCGTACCTGATCACGCGATGCTTCGCGCATGCGCAGTGAGCACCACGTGGCTTTGTTTACCTTTTTCATTACCTCTATTTACCGGGTTTAATTACCTTATTTTATTCTTTATTTATCATATTCTTATCCTACAATATCACATTTATCTATTTCTATAACTTATACGACTATGGGTAAGAAAGTAGGCGGGACGAAAAATTGTATTATAAAAAACACTTAAGAAACTAATAGGAAATTATCTTATAGCTAAGTTTATACAAATGCAATTACTTTATTATGATTCCGTCGTGAACATTCTCCCGCCGTCGCCTCGCGAATCCACTGGTAACACGACGATCTTCTTTGTTGGCCGCCGTAGTACATGTCCTCTGCTGGTGGTCACGTCGACGACTCGAACCTCGCCGTCTCTCCCTGGGTAGGTCTGCGTCACCTTGCCGCGGGGCCACGTATTGCGTGGCAGGTTGGAATCACAGATGATCACGACGTCTCCGACTGCTGGGCTGATTCCGCTGCTCAAGGGCTCCCGCCGGTGCTGGAGTAAGGGCAGGTACTCGCGCACCCAGCGCTTCCAGAAGGTGTCTGCGAGTTGCTGGGCGCGCCTCCAGTGCTGGCGCGCGTTCACATCTTCCTCGGTGAACGTGCCGGGGGCCGGGTTGTAGCAGTCGGGCCCGAGCAGGATCATGTTGGGTGTCAGGGCCGGCGGGTCGTCGTGACCCACGGCCACATGGGTTAGCGGGCGCGAGTTCACGGTCGCCTCGGCCTCCGCCAGCAGGGTGAGCAGCGTCTCGTCGCTGGGGCTCTTCTCCTGCAGTGTGATGCGAAGGGCGTCCTTCACCGTGCGCACCATGCGTTCCCATGCCCCGGCCATGAAGGGTGCGGCGGGGGGCAGGAAACGCCAGCTGATGCGGCGCGCCGTGGCGGCGGTCTTCATGGCTTCCGCGAGCTCGCGGTCCGCGGATCGGAAGGCTGTAGCGTTGTCAGACCACAGCTCCGTCGGGCAGCCTCTTCGTGCGATGAAACGGCGGAGCGCGTTGATAGCCGCGTCAGTACTGAGTGACGCAACTATTTCCAGGTGTACGGCTCTCGACGTCATGCAGGTGAAGAGCGCGACGTATCGTTTTTCTCTATGACGGCCCACCGTGACTTCTATGGGGCCGAAGTAGTCTAGCCCTGTATAGGTGTAGGGCCGGACGTGGTGGGCCAGGCGCGCCGCGGGCAGGTCCCCGGTAGAGGGCGCCGCTGGCTTCGCTTTTCTTAGGCGGCACTTAGCACATCGCGCTATCACTTCTTTTACGGCGGGTCGAATTTTCGTTATGTGGACACGTTGACGTAGCTCGTTTACGACGGTTTCCGCACTGCCGTGGTGTAGCCTCTCATGTACATAGGCTATGTACAATTTCGTGTAGCGGTGTTTTCCGGGTAGCACAACTGGACGCACTGTATCTTCTTGTATGCCGCCGGCGGCCGCTATTCTTCCCTTTAGCCGTATGACGTCATTTTCATCGAGAAAAACACTTAACTTCGCGAGTCGGTCTTCTTTGTTGGGCGCGCGATTTTTTCTTATTCGTTCCCGCTCCTCCTTGTAGTGATCCTCTTGCGACGCGCGTTCCCACAGCTGCTCCGCCCGATGTAAATAACTCGCTTCTAGTGTTATAAGCGAGTTTTCTTCGGTTGCGTTGGGCGAGGTGCGGGTAGCGGCCGGTGCGCGGCGGCTGGGCACGCCCCACGTCCCGTCGCGAGTTATGTTAGCGCGCGTGCGTTTGCGCCGAGCGGCGGCGACGACTTGGGCGGCCGGGCTTCTGCTTAGGGCTTTCTTGCACAGGTCGACGAACTGCAGTACGCGTGCCGTTGCTCGTAGTAATCTTGTCCACTTAGAGAAGCGTTCAATTTCGGGTAAGTGGGCGTGTTTTTCTTGTTGTATTTCCAGCGCGAGACAATTTTCTTGTGTTTTTTCCTTTTCTTCGCCGGTCAGTGGGACGTCTATTTTTTGTTCGACGGGCCAAGCTGCTTCGGACTCGTACAGGAAAGGCGGGCCGACGAACCAGCGGTGTTGTTCGCCGAAGTCGGCCGGCGTCGCGCGGGTGGCGTCGTCCGCGACGTTCTCGCCGGAGGGTAGCCACCGCCACTCGTTTTTCTTTGTGTGATCTTCTATCTCGGCAAGGCGATGCGCGACGAACGTTTTGTATGTTCGTGGCTCGGCGCGGATCCAGGCTAGCGCCGTGCGGGAGTCGCTCCAGTACACCTTGCGTGTTATCTCGTAGTCGTGCTCGTCAGCGACTGCTTTCGCCAATCGCACGCCCAGGACGGCCGCTTGTAGCTCCAGGCGTGGCACGGAGATGGGTTTGTTCGGCGTCACGCGGCTTTTTCCTGCAGCCAGCGCGACGTTGATAGAGCCGTCGGCGCGCGTCATTTGCCAATAAACGGCGGAGGCATAGGCCTCCTCACTTGCGTCGACGAATGTGTGTAGCTCGTAGCGCGCTGCGGGTGCCGCGTCATAGCATCTAGGTATTTTTAGGTCACCTAGGCTATGAAGTTGGCGTAGCCACTCGTACCATCGCCCGTGCAGCTCTTCTGGTATTGGCTCGTCCCAGCTGGTGTTGTATCGCCACGTGTCTTGCATGATGCGCTTTGCAGGCGTTGTGGAGGGCGAGACGAGGCCGAGCGGGTCGAACAGGGACATGATGATGCTGAGGGCTTCTCTCTTCGTTGGCGCGCGTCGGTGTTCTAGTACTTCCGGCGGGGCTCTTCTTGTGTTCAGCCGGAAACCGATGCAGTCGTGTCGCGTGTCCCACAGCAGGCCGAGCGTTTTTTCCGTTTCGTTCCCGCCAATCGTAATCGTGGGGGCGGGGTCTTGTTTATGTTGATCGGCGATGTCGTGTAGAGCGGCTCTGTTTGTAGCGGCCCACCCGCGCAGCTGGAAACCGGCCTTCTTGTGTACGTGGTCGACTTCTCGCGTTATTTTGTTCGCTTCTTCTATTGTGTTGAAGCTCTGGAGGTAGTCGTCCATGTAGTGGTTCCTCTCGATCGCGTCGGCGGCTTGTGGGTACTCGTTCGATTGTTCTTGCGCGTTTCTGTTTTTTATGTAAAGCGCTGTGCACGGCGACGACGAGGCGCCGAACACCACGGAGGTCATGCGGTATTCGGTGGGCTCGACGTTTCGGGCGCTGCCTCGCCACAGGAAGCGAAGGGCGTCTCTGTCTTCTTGTCGTATTTTTATCTGCATGAACATTTCTTTTATGTCGGCGGAGACGGCCACGGCGTGTTGGCGGAAGCGCATGATGACTCCTGGCAGCGATTGAAGTAGGTCGGGGCCGGGCAACAGCATGTCGTTCAGGCTGCGTCCTCTTGTTTTTGCCGCGGCGTCGTGAACTACTCGAATCTTGGGCTTCTCGGGGTTGCACACGGCGAAATGCGGTAGGTACCAGGTGCGCCCGGCGGGGGGCGCCGTCGCGCGCTCGGCGTAGCCAGACGACAGCAGATTCTCGATGCGTTCTTCATATTGTTTTTTAAGATTTTCGTCGCGATCGAGTTTCTTTTCTAGTGATAGCAGTCTTTTTAGCGCGTCGTGACGGTTGCTCGGCACGTCGGTGTTTTCGTCGCGCCATAGTAGCCCCGTCTCGAAGCGTCCGTCTGGCAGGCGGCGGCTTCTTGTTTCTAGTATTTGTAAGGCGTGCAGCTCGGGGTCGCTTTTCTGTTTTCTTGGTTCGATGGACAGTGACTCGAGCGCGAAGTAGTTTTTCATCATTTCTTCTAATCGTTCGTCTTGTTTCGCGCCCGTGACGTGTGCGCAGCAGAAGGCCACGGTTGCCGCGTGTGAGGTGCGGCAGCCGTGTATGACCCATCCCAGCGGTGTTTTGGAGGCCACCAGCTGGTCGCGTCTGCCCCTCTTCATGTCGAGCGACACCAGTAGTTCCCAATTGTCTTGACCGATGAGTATTTTCGGCGTTGCTTTGTGGTAGGTGAGCTCGTTCTTGATATCTTCTAGGTGACGGCAGCCCTGCAGTTCGTGTTCGCCGATTGTTTGTGTGGTGAAGTCTAGGCGCGCGATGGTTCGCGCGTTCTCGACCCGCAGTTCGTCGTGTTCGTGTTTTCCTCGTATGTTGAAGCCCACTCTCTTGCTATTTTCGTTTGATACTTCGGTGCCGCTCACGCCTTGGACCCACATTGGTTCGGCGGGCCCATCGAGGCCGAGCTCTTCTGCCAAGGCTGCGTCGATGATGGTGACGGTGCTGCCCCCATCCAGCATCGCGTATGTGTCGATGCAGGAGGAGGGTCCGCGGACGACGACGGGCACGATTTTGAGATATGCCCGCCTCCCGCCGGTGACCGCTGCCGTGGTTTGTGTGACAGCTGTGGCGGCCACTTCTTCTTTTTGTTGTGGCGGCTGAGGTGCGGCGGCGGCAGTGGTGGCTCTGTCGTGGTGCAGAAGGTTGTGATGACGCATTGGGCACCCGTCGCGGCCGCATGGTTTGGCCTTGCAGTCGAAGCGGTGATGTCGGTCGACGAGGCAGCGGTAGCAGATGTGGTTCTTCTTGGCCGTTTCCCATCGCTCGTTCGTGTCCGCCTTGAGGAAGCGCGGACATTTTGGCAGTTGGTGGTTTTCATTTTTGCACAGCGGGCACGTAGTGTCGACGGTTTTCTTAATTTTTCTTTCTTCGGTGCTGATCGCATACGTGCGCTCCGGCCTTTTCTTTGTGGCCGGCCGTTTTTCTTGCTGCATGTGGGCTTGCTCGGGCGGGGCGTAGGCTGCGCATTTGTCGGCTTCTTTATTCAGGAATTTCGCGATTTTTTCTAACTCGGGTGCGTTTTCATGCTTCTCGGCGTAGTCGTACCACTTGCTTCGTAGTATGGGTGTGAGCTTATCGACGATGAGCCGCGCTACCTCAGGGTTGTGAAGGTAGTGGGCTCGCTTCAGTAGTTTGATTGTAGCGACGGTGTTGGCGATTCGACTGGCAAACACGCAGAGGTCGCGCGCGTTGTCAGTGAGGCGCGGCAGCGTCTTCGTTTTTTCTAATTCGGCCAGTAGCAGGGCGTCGGGTCGCCCAAATCTTCTTTCGAGGGCGGTGATGACGTCATCTGGGTGCGGCTGGCTGATGAGGAGGGCGCTGACGGCTTCTTGGGCGGCCCCCTTGAGGCTTTTTCTTATTCTCGCCACATTCTCGTTCGGCGAAAAACTTGATGCTGTTTCGTTGTACGTGGCCTTGAATTGCAGCCACTCGTTGCTGAGGCCGCTGAAGGACGGCAACTCCGTGATGTATTTTCTAGTTGACTTGCTGACTTGTATCGCTTCGGTTAACGCGGCAGCCAATGACGAGACGTCCAGCGGGGCGGGGCGGGAATGACGCTCGTGCTTTTTTTGTGCGCGGGCGGCCGGTTCTCGCGTTGCCTCTTCGTTCTGGATTTGTTGTTCTGCCACTGCTTCTTGTTGCTGCCGCTTGTCGAGCCATTCTTCGACCCGCTGCGACGCCATTTCGTCCACATCTTCTTGTTCGGAGTCCGAGGGCTCTGATGCTGCCGCTCGCTCTTGTCTGATTTTTTCTAATTCCGCCTGCGCACGGATCTGCTGTAGCTCCAGCTCAGCTAACCTTTCCTTGGCCTCCAACTCCGCGAGGAGTCTCTTGCTGGAGGCCTTGGATCGGTTTGACCGAGCCGGCTTCAGTGACCGTACGGCAGGCGGTGGCGGCATTAGTAGTGCCGATCCTCTTCTGGTCGGTTCTGCTATGTTGCTTGGCGCCGGCGTGCTGGCGGGCGTCGCTGTGATGCCCGACGTGTCTGCCG
Organism: Apotomis capreana; assembly: GCA_947623375.1. Taxonomy (NCBI): domain Eukaryota; kingdom Metazoa; phylum Arthropoda; class Insecta; order Lepidoptera; family Tortricidae; genus Apotomis; species Apotomis capreana. The sequence goes on from OX392518.1 coordinate 12,541,792, forward strand.
GCCCTCCGGGGACCGACCGGCTCGTCACCTCGGTCCCGGTGAGGGTACCGGTATCCGAGGTGACAGTGGTGGAGCCGGACGTTTGTGTGGTCCCCGTATCTTCTGTGCTTGTTGTGCGTTCTGTTGATTCGGTGCGCGTAGTGACTTCCGACGAGCTCCCCTGCTCCTCCGAAGTGGCCCCCGCTTCGCCCGCATTTTCTTCATTTTTCGTGCTTCTGGTTTTCACCATCTTGATGCTTCAGTGATCCGGCTTCCGATAGGACCAACAATGTGGCGCGTGGCCACGTGGGAACAGTGGACTGTAGAGATTTATTCTTCTTTCAAGGTCGGTGTGATTGACGGATAGGGATTTTAGTGAAAATGCTTCTTGCTTGACTGAGGAGGCTGCAGGCTAGGCGGGGTTCGGAGTTTCTTCTTCTTCTAGTTTTTCTTGTAGGTGAGGGCTCGATCGAAAGTGAATGTATGGGGAGCCGCGCCCACTTATATACCGGCTGGCCGGTCCCTGCCCCTCTCACTCCGTACCCCACCCCCCTTGGGCCAATCTTTATTATTTTACCTCAATTACAGAACTTACGTGCTACTCTTATGTCTAATTACATTACTTACATCTAATTACTTAATTTCTAATAGGAATCATGCATGTGCGGCTGCGGGGAGCGAATTGGCGGCCGATTTTCGCGAACGGCCTATTTCCCTGCCTCGCCCCCCTCATCCCGCAGTGAGGGGCCGCGCCCCCGCGCTCCCATCCCGTACCTGATCACGCGATGCTTCGCGCATGCGCAGTGAGCACCACGTGGCTTTGTTTACCTTTTTCATTACCTCTATTTACCGGGTTTAATTACCTTATTTTATTCTTTATTTATCATATTCTTATCCTACAATATCACATTTATCTATTTCTATAACTTATACGACTATGGGTAAGAAAGTAGGCGGGACGAAAAATTGTATTATAAAAAACACTTAAGAAACTAATAGGAAATTATCTTATAGCTAAGTTTATACAAATGCAATTACTTTATTATGATTCCGTCGTGAACAATAATAATATTTTTCAGTTCATAAAAGTAGAAGATGGCTGGTTGAATTTGAAAATATGGTTTTAATGATTTTAGATGTATCGTATCGATATCGATAAATCTATTCGGGTATCACTAACAACTAAAATTTGACACACGGGCTAGGTGCGTCCTTGAAGTCGACGTCCAAATATACTGTCGTCTCGTTTTTTCTGGCGGGAAACTTGACGTACTTTACAGAGATAGCCATACAGTCGTAGAATTCTACTAAGTTACACGTACTCTATTGAATTTTACTTACTGTAAGGTTCAGACAAATTTTTCCCTTTGATTTAGGTTAAGTTAAACTCACATACCTGAGAGGTCGTCGAAGGAATTCTCAGAAACGTCGAACTCCATGCTTAATTCTATTTTGCGCCGCTCTCGGCGCTGCTCATAGAACTGACGCAGCGACCATATCGATACCGCGGGCAGCTCTAGTTGAAGGCCTGTCGAATGAGAGGAATACAATCACATCGGAAACTGCGATACAACGAGGGGCGCCCGATATTTGATATAACGTCCTTTGACCTAATGTAACGTTTGATATAACGCGTTTATTCCTTTGATTTATGACCTTTCAAACCTATCAACTTGTCAACGACAAAAGCACTTTAGTCTTGTTCAAGGCTTTGTAGACAACCACCGATTGAAAAATTGTAGGATTAATAGATATTTAACGTGTTTCAGTGCTTATTGCAATTACAGAAAATTTATCTGATTTAGAAAATATAAAAAAAGGAAGTGGCACTAGATTGGAATTACCCGCCGCCTTAAATTGTCATTTAGTTACAATTTTATTTATATAACTTCTATCAACAAACAATCTATTGACGACGCGGTTGGCGAAGTGGTAAAGCAGCTGCCCACTGAGCCGGCGGTCCTGTGTTCGAGTCCCGGCATGGGCAAATATTTGCGAGATGAACTCGAATATTTGTGCCTCGGTCATTCCATAACACAAGCCTACTAGAGCTCACTGGGGGACTAGATCGATTTGTGTGAAGTTGTCCGATATTTATTTATTTAATCTAAGCTAGTGTCCGGGTATTTTTAAGCCGGACATTTTGCATTTGGCGTAAAACCAATTTTTCCCCCGGACGTATTTTATTAAAAACAATCGCTTTATTTTGCATTAATATGTGAAATAACGTGTACGTTTCAAAATCTACTTGAAATTGACCAAATTCACGCACCAAGCTGGTTTTTTCAACTTATTTTCGACTGCACGCAATGAAAACATGAAATAGCTGTTACTACCTAGAACTCGGGGAAAGTATTATTCACTTCAAAAAGTTGGTTGAAAGTTGAAATCATCAATATGAAAAAAACCGGCCAAGAGCATGTCGGGCCACGCTCAGTGTAGGGTTCCGTATTTGCTCATCCTTCACAAGAGACGGTCAAAGACGGAAAGACGGAAAAAGGTCGTAAACGCCAAAGTAACTGCAATTACTTATTACCTTCTGGAAGTCAACTTACGTTTTTTAAAGAAAATTATGAAATTTTGCGATAACTCAAAAACGGATGGACCGATTTTGTTCAATATAGTTTTCATTGAAAGTACTTATAAGGCCTCATTTTCATGAATTTTCCCATATTTTTTTGACCCGTGGTTGAAAAGTTAGAGGGGGGGGGACACTATTTTTTTTATTTTCGGAGCGAATATTTACAAAACTCCTGACTTTATCAAAAAGTAATGTTTGGAGACCCCTATTATTTTTAACAGACCTATTTAACGACACCCCACAAACTAGGGTTGGAACGAAAAAAAAAATTCACCCCCACTTTAGGTGTACGAGAGGTACCCGAAAAAAACAATTTTATTTAGTTTTTATTTTACGGTTTTGTCAACGTGATACATACACATACTCATACCAAATTTCAGCTTTCTAGTACTAATGATCACGGAGCTAAGCCGCGGACGGATCGACAGACGGACAGACGGACATGGCGAAACTAAAAGGGTTCCTAGTTGACTACGGAACCCTAAAAACAGGAATAGGGCCTTACCTCACAATATAATGTTTATTTTTTGTGCGATTGGCGCCAAACATTTTATTTGTTATAATTATTTTGTCATCAAAAAGCGGCAACTATTCAGTGACGTAGAAAGTCATACACCTTATTTTCTTGTACAGTCGCCATCAGATATATCGTAGCATATAAGGCGTCCATAAATATCTCAACATGTACTGTAACGCCCAGTAAATAAGAGTCGTGTTCAGATATTTATGAACGCCTTATATGCTACGATATATCTGATGGCGACTGTACCATGGTTTCTTAGAAGCAGCGTTGCCAGAGCTACGGAAAAATCCGTAGATCTATGGATTTAAGGCCTAGTGCACAGACCTACGGAAATAACTTCAGACTAATTTTAGTCATCACCAATATTAAAACGTGAACGAAATGGAATGTACCTACTTTTTCTGCGAATAATAAATTGTAATTAATTTCATTCTCTTACTAGCTCAAAACGATGAACAGACTACGGACTAGGTGTCCAAAAATATTCTATTTTTATTGCTCTTCCACCTATGTTTTTGCAGAAGTTACTAACTTTTAATAAGATTTTTATGCTTCAGTATAGTCAAATGAAGCATTTAAAAAAAGTCTGTAGAACTACGGTATATTTTTCAAGCGACGATCAACGGAATTCACAGATTTTTTCGTCTTACTGTATAGCATTTTTTTTCTATTTTTAATATATGTCCCTATTTCCAGTTGCCTGATGCTGATGAGCTGCGTGAATGTTATGGCTGTTGGAAACCTTAGAGCATTTAGCCAACAAAAACAAACCTTTTGGTCTAATGCCCTAAGGTGGAAACGGTATACAATACTATTACAGATATAGTGTAATAATGTTTTGCATCATATTTTGTCGGAAAAGTTCGTTTTAGCATGCTTTTTCTGAAAAACTTTCGGGGAGAAAGTTAAGATAAAAATATAAAAACGAGCTTTTCCGAAACAAAATATGGCAAAACATTATGCACTGTATCTGTAGATTCTGTAGCTCGCAGCTATCGTCACACACACACATGCACTGCACCCACACATCAGTAATAGTTCCAACTAGAGATTATAGATGGCGTTAGTTATGCTGTTACCGATCTGAGGCCCAGAAATTGTTCTCTAATTCAGTATAAATAAAGTACTCTGTACTCTACATCTACAGATTTTCATAAATGTCATCTAGCAACACTGCATAGACGGGTGTTAACCCACGCCCGCTGGTATTTGCGGGCGTAGACACTCAAAAATAAGTTTTGCTTATAACTGATTTTACGACTTGACGCTTTGACGGTTCACTCGTAAGTATGTACTATGTAATTTGTGAAAGACAAACGTTAGCGCGATTTAAATGACCACACGCGCCATCTACTGGCGCATGTCGTAAACATTACGATATGAAGTTTAAGACACAATTTGAACCCTTCATATCATAATTAAAATATTTGAAGGTAATCAATATAAAAACAATATTAAATATTCACGAAAAACTCCAGTATAAAAACTATGAATACCTACCAGAATAATATTTTCCATGTTGAGTGTAAGAATATTACAGCGGCTGCAGGTACCGTCCCGCGAAAGTCAGGTGGCAGTCGCGTTTTTTCCTTTCAGTGATTGGCCACAAAATCGTAGGGGGCGGGGCTGTATCGGTCTAGGGTGACTTTCTTATATTCAATACAATTTTATAATAGTATGGATAGATAGATTGTTTCATCTTTCCATCCTGCATTTTGGGTGGATCAACTTTTCCTTGTTGTTCTGTCCCATGAACCAGGGACAATACCGAGTAATTAAGGGGACGGGTATTGCGAAACTAGCACCACTTACGAATTTTTATTATATCTTCCAAACCAGATCCATTTTCAGTAATTGCAAGATATTAGGAGCTGGAAAAACACCTTTAGTGTTTATTAAATCATTATAAATACACAATTTCTTGTTCTTTAGTTGTCCCTAAAAACTTGCCCAAAACTATTGTGGCCGCTTTTGACGTGAACAAGTTTTGTAAGGTAAACTACAGTGAACAAATTGTATATAGTGATTTAATAAATATTGAAGGTGTTTTGTTAGCTCCTAGACGTCAGCTATTTCTAAAAAAATATCAGATTATGAAGGTATAAGAAAAAAATCGAAAGTGGCGCTAGTTTCGCATTACCCGTCGCCTTAAAGTTAAACTTCTTAGGAAAGTGTTAATAATTTACATAAGATTGGGCTTATAACTGCTGCATTTACAAAGTTTTTGGTAAAAGTAACCACGGAAAATGGTAGTTTTAAAAAGTGGCACAGGGGGCATCACCATGGCAACGAGTGGTAGTAAATAGTTGATGGACCCATTTCCACCATTACCTCTGCTGTTGATCGCTACGGCGCGCGCTACAGATGGCGGCCAGGCGCTCTCTGACGTTCTGTATTCTCCGCTCCGTCACCGCTAGGGATGAGACCACGCTCTCGGTCTCGTCTTTCTTGGCTTCCTGCATATATAATAACATTTTATTGATTATATGTTACACGATAGGCTAGTGGACTCGTGTTAAATTGTATTTTACAGTTGGGGTGGTGGAGAGGTTGACACGTTGGAACGGTAATCTAGAGGGTTCCACTTCCGGTCTCTTCCGCTAGAACATTTCAATATAAAGTAAAAAAATATTAAACCATTGACACATAAAGATTAAAGATTAAAGAAATTTTGTAATGAGACCGGGAATCGAACCCGGTGCCTCTGGGTCGCCGGTCCAGCGCGTTAACCTCGCACGAAAAAGCATGACTCCTTGTCACGTTCCACCTGAGCTGAGCGTGTAAGCGAGAGCGCGGAACAAGCGATAGAGAGGCACGATCGGCCTAAGCGTTCGGCTTGTGACACATCTAATCTCCCTTCCACTCCATCGGCCGGCATTCAATTCATAAAAGTATGCAATTTTTCATCATTGCGTTATTACGTTAAATTATCGTCCGTAAACTGACTTTACTGACAACCAATTTTTGTTTGAAATTGATTGGTAGAAATGTATGTAAACTCGGATTGTACATACCTGTTATTATCGACAGTAGGTTCTCCTTTGCTGCTGAGTGACGTCACTAAGGCTGCGGCGCGCATACAACTCCGACCAGAGAGCATCGCCGCGGCATTGCATCAGCTGTGCCAGGGGCTCTTCTGTGTGAAAAATAAATATAAAATAAGTCATAGGAGCAAACGAATCGCCCGATGGTGCGCGATCACCGTCGCCCATAGACACCTGCCACACCAGAGGAGTCACAAGTGCGTTGCCGCCGCACAGGTAGCAGTAAGCTCTCTTATTGAAGGTTTGAAGGTAGTACAGTAGTGACGAATTGACGTGTGCTGCTCTGTGGCGGCGCCACCATAATGAAAATCAATCAATTATATGGTGAAATGATGTACCTTGAAGGTACACCATGTACATATCATGTTTTTGGCTGTACCTGTACCAGGGAACGAAATAATGGACATTGTCTGTGGCGCCACAGAGAACTCATAGATAGAAATGACTTTAGCTATTATTTTCTTATGGTTTTTTTTTTTTTTTTAAGGGACAATCTTACACGTACGATGTACTAGTGCTATTTAAACATGATATGTGGGATAAAAAAAAAACACGAGCTTAAATCTCGCTTGCAACTTAATGAAAAAATAAATAAATAATAAGTAATAGTTCGATGGAACGAGACTGTTACATAGGCATTGGCAGTCTTCTAGAATAATTCATTCATGTTGTGACGAAACTAGCGACATCTAGTATGGGGTAGTAGGAACATTTCACTTACTCCTACCGAGCAATGGAGGGCGCTACTCTACATTACCAAAGCTTTAGAAAACTGAGTTCTTTTTTTCATACATACCGTTAACCACGTCGTTGCAAGTAGAAGTGCTGTTGTATTGTAGAACACGCGACAACTAGTGGCGCGCGACGCAGCGATTGACGAAGACTGTAATATCTACTCGACACTAGATGGCGCTAGTCTACCTTATCACAGCTTTGATAAGGATTGATTTGAGAGGATGATTATTTAGATAAGGTGCGTTTATTTCGCGATCTTACCGTCAGCCTCACCGTGGCCTGTAGAAGTGCTGTTGTTGCCTATCATCGTAGAGGAAGCCACGGCCGGTTGCGGGCGGCGCAGCGATGACAGATATTTGTCCAACTTTGGCTGAAATATAAGGGATTATCATAGACACTAATCACATTTTTTAATAATAAATAAATATCAGACAACTTCACACAACCTAGTCCCAAATTAAGCTCAAGAAGGCTTGTGTTATAGCATTATGATTATCAAATCGTGATTTCATAATCATAAATTATGATTATGAAATCACTTAAACTTAAAAAAACTTTAACTTAAAAAAGTTTTTTACTCAATTTTTATTATCAGATAATTTTACCACCGCGATTCACTACATTCTTTATATTATTGTGAATGATCAACAATAGTACCGCCATCTATTGATATAGCTTTTCCAACAGACAAATATATTTCACGAACGCCACTATATTACTACGATCCCACTGTCTATCTCGGCGGCTGCTCACAGAACTGAGAACTGACGCAGAGGCTGAGCATTAAAGCGTTTCGAATATCTGTTCCGTTCAGTACTCATGTGGGGACTACTGGCGACATCTGGTGTGGAATGACATGAAGACTCTTACATATCTGTAAATAGGCTAGTTGACTCATGTATTAAACTAATATTTATTTTTATTTCATTATAATAATATTTTTCAGTTCATAAATGTAGAAGATGGCTGGTTGAATTTGAAAATATGGTTTTAATTTTTTTTTAATACTCGTACATGTATCGTATCGATATCGATAAATCTATTCGGGTATCACTAACAACTAAAATTGGACACACGGGCTAGGTGCGTCCTTGAAGTCGACGTCCAAATATACTGTCGTCTCGTTTTTTCTGGCGGGAAACTTGACGTACTTTACAGAGATAGCCATACAGTCGTCGAATTCTACTAAGTTACACGTACTCTATTGAATTTTACTCACTGTAAGGTTCAGACAAATTTTTCCTCTTTGATTTAGGTTAAACTCACATACCTGAGAGGTCGTCGAAGGAATTCTCAGAAACGTCGAACTCCATGCTTAATTCCATTTTGCGCCGCTCTCGGCGCTGCTCATAGAACTGACGCACGACCATATCGATACCGCGGGCAGCTCTAGTTGAAGGCCTGTCGAATGAGAGGAATACAATCACATCGGAAACTGCGATATAACGAGGGGCGCCCGATATTTGATATAACGTCCTTTGACCTAATGTAACGTTTGATATAACGCGTTTATTCCTTTGATTTATTACCTTTCAAACCTATCAACTTGTCAACGACAAAAGCACTTTAGTCTTGTTCAAGGCTTTGTAGACAACCACCGATTGAAAGATTGTAGGATTAATAAATATTAAAAGTGTTTCAGTGCTTATTGCAATTACAGAAAATTTATCTGATTTAGAAAATAAACCGGCCAAGAGCATGTCGGGCCACGCTCAGTGTAGGGTTCCGTAGTTGCTCATCCTTCACAATAGACGGGCTTAAAACAGCGGGTTTAAGCCCGAAGTTTAAGTTACAAAAAAGATTTCAAGCTCTATAAAAAGGTCGTAAGCGCCGAAGTAGCTGCAATTACTTATTACCTTCTGGAAGTCAACTTACGTCCTTTTGAAGAAAATTATGACATTTTGCGATAACTCAAAAACGGCTCAACCGATTTTGTTCAATATAGTTTTCATTGAAATTACTTATAAGGCCTCATTTCCATGAATTTTTCCATAATTTTTTGATCCATGGTTGAAAAGTTAGAGGGGGGGGACGCAATTTTTTTTATTTTCGGAGCGAATATTTACAATACTACTGACTTTTAAGAAAAATGATGTTTGAAGACCCCTATTATTTTTAAAATGCCTATTCAACGACACCCCACAAACTAGTGTTGAAAAGAAAAAAAAAATCACACCCACATTAGGTGTTCGAGAGGTACCCGAAAAAATCATTTTTCTTTAGTTTTTATTTTACCGTTTTATCGGCGTGATACATACACATACTCATACCAAATTTCAGCTTTCTAGTACTAATGATCACGGAGCTAAGCTGCGGACGGACGGACAGACGGACAGACGGACATGGCAAAACTATAAGGGTTCCTAGTTGACTACGGAACCCTAAAAAAGGAAGTGGCACTAGATTGGAATTACCCGCCGCCTTAAATTGTCATTTAGTTACAATTTTATTTATATAACGTCTATCAACAAACAACCTATTGACGACGCGGTTGGCGAAGTGGTACAGCAGCCGCCCACTGAGCCGGCGGTCCTGTGTTCGAGTCCCGGCATGGGGAAATATTTGTGAGATGAACTCGAATATTTGTGCCTAGGTCATTACATAACACAAGCCTACGAGAGCTCACTGGGGGACTAGATCGATTTGTGTGAAGTTGTCCGATATTTATTTATTTAATCTAAGCTAGTGTCCGGGTATTTTTAAGCCGGACATTTTGCATTTGGCGTAAAACTCATTTTCCCCCGGACGTATTTTATTAAAAACAATCGCTTTATTTTTCATTAATATGTGAAATAACGTGTACGTTTCAAAATCTACTTGAAATTGACCAAATTCACGCACAAAGCTGGTTTTTAGGGTTCCGTACCCAAAGGGTAAAAACGGGACCCTATTACTGAGACTTCGCTGTCCATCCGTCCGTCCGTCCGTCTGTCACCAGGCTGTATCTCAAGAACGGTGATAGCTAGACAGTTGAAATTTTCACAGATGATGTATTTCTATTGCCGCTATAACAACAAATACTAAAAATAAAATAAAATAAATATTTAAGGGGGGCTCCCATACAACAAACTTGTTATAGATTATATATATGTGTATAGGTACGGAACCCTTCATGCGCGAGTCGGACTCGCACTTGCCCAATTTTTTCAACTTATTTTCGACAGCACGCAATGAAAACATGAAATAGCTGTTACTACCTAGAACTCGGGGAAAGTATTATTCACTTCAAAAAGTTGGTTGAAAGTTGAAATCATCAATATGAAAAAAAAACCGGAATAGGGCCTCACCTCACAACATAATGTTTATTTTTTGTGCGATTGGCGCCAAACATTTTATTTGGTATAATAATTTTGTTATCAAAAAGCGACAACTAGTATTCAGTGACTTTCTACGTCATACACCTTATTTTCTTGTACAGTCGCCATCAGATATATCGTAGCATATAAGGCGTCCATAAATATCTGAACATGTACTGTAACGCCCAGTAAATAAGAGTCGTGTTCAGATATTTATGAACGCCTTATATGCTACGATATATCTGATGGCGACTGTACCATGGTTTCTTAGAAGCAGCGTTGCCAGAGCTACGGAAAAATCCGTAGATCTATGGATTTAAGGCCTAGTGCACAGACCTACGGAAATAACTTCAGACTAATTTTAGTTATCACCAATATTATGACGTGAACGAAATGGAATGTACCTACTTTTTCTGCGAATAATAAATTGTAATTAATTTCATTCTCTTACTAGCTCAAAACGATGAACAGACTACGGACTAGGTGTCCAAAAATATTCGATTTTTATTGCTCTTCCACCTATGTTTCTGCAGAAGTAACTCACTTTTAATAAGATTTTTAAGCTTCACTCAGTATAGTCAAATGAAGCATTTAAAAAAAGTCTGTAGAACTACGGTATATTTTTCAAGCGACGATCAACGGAATTCTACAGATTTTATCGACTTACTCTATAGCAATTTTTTTCTATTTTTAATATATGTCCCTATTTCCAGTTGCCTGATGCTGATCAGCTGCGTGAATGTTATGGCTGTTGGAAACCTTAGTGCATTTAGCCAACAAAAAACAAACCAGTTGGTCTAATGCCCTAAGGTGGAAACGGTATACAATACTATTACAGATATAGTGTAATAATGTTTTGCATCATATTTTGTCGGAAAAGTTCGTTTTAGCATGCTTTTTCTGAAAAACTTTCAGGGAGAAAGTTAAGATAAAAATATAAAAACGAGCTTTTCCGAAACAAAATATGGCAAAACATTATGCACTGTATCAGCAATAGTTCCAACCAGAGATTATAGATGGCGTTAGTTATGCTGTTACCGATCTAAGGCCCAGAGATTGTTCGCTATTTCAGTATACATAAAGTACTCTGTACTCTATAGATTTCATAAATGTCATCTAGCAACACACTGCTTACACGGGTCGTTGTACATGTACATAAGGTGTCAGTGTCACGCCCGCTGGTATTTGCGGGCGTGGACGCTCAAAAATAATAAATGTCATCTGATTCTGTGACACGAATAGACACGAAATACTGTCTCGTAAGTATCTACTATCTAATTTGTGAAAGACAAACGTTAGCGCGATTTAAATGACCACACGCGCCATCTACTGGCGCATGTCGTAAACATTACGATATGAAGTTTAAGACACAATTTGAACCCTTATATCGTAATTAAAATAATTAAAGGTAATCAATATAATAACAATATTAAATATTCACGACAAACTCCAGTATAAAAACTATATGTGTTAGTGAAAAATATCTCCAAAATCGAGACTAGCGAAGAACAAAAGTTACGCCTTCTTACACGCACCAAAAATTTGAAGCCTGGTTTCTGTCCTAAGCACAAAGTAGCGCAGCACTGTACAAGAAACCAGGCAATAATCATTTTTAATAAGCTACCCACTAATTTAAAAGTGATTACAGACTGTGTTGCGTTCAATATACAATTGAAGGCCTATTTGTTGAGGGGGTGCTTTTATAGTATTGATGAAATATTTGCAAATTAGTTTTTAGTAATTATTACGTGTTACATATTTAAATTCTATTCTAATTATTATTATTTTAAGTGTGTGTATTAATTTCAAACACAATCATTGTATTGTTTATGAATAAATAAATGAGAAATGATAAATGAGAAATGAGAAATATGAATACCTACCAGAATAATATTTTCCATGTCGAGTGTAAGAATATTACAGCGGCTGCAGGTACCGTCACGCGAAAGTCAGGTGGCAGCCGCGTTTTTTTCCTTTCAGTGATTGGCCACAAAATCGTAGGGGGCGGGGCTGTATCGGTCTAGGGTGACTTTCTTATATTCAATACAATTTTATAATAGTATGGATAGATAGATTGTTTCATCTTTCCATCCTGCATTTTGGGTGGTTCTACTTTTCCTTGTTGTTAGTCTGTCCCATGAACCAGGGGACAAAACCTAGTAATTAAGGGGACGGGTATTGCAAAACTAGCACCACTTACGAATTTTTATTATATCTTCCAAACCAGATCCTTTTTCAGTAATTGCAAGATATTAGGAGCTGGAAAAACACCTTTAGTGTTTATTAAATCATTATACACAATTTCTTGTTCTTTAGTTGTCTCTAAAAACTTGCCCAAAACTATTGTGGCCGCTTTTGACGTTAACAAGTTTTGTAAGGTAAACTACAGTGAACAAATTGTATATAGTGATTTAATAAATATTAAAGGTGTTTTGCTAGCTCCTAGACTTCAGCTATTCCTAAAAAAATATCAGATTATGAAGGTATAAGAAAAAAATCGAAAGTGGCGCTAGTTTCGCATTACCCGTCGCCTTAAAGTTAAACTTCTTAGGAAAGTGTTAATAATTTACATAAGATTGGGCTTATAACTGCTGCATTTACAAAGTTTTTGGTAAACGTAACCACGGAAAATCGTAGTTTTAAAAAGTGGCACAGGGGACATCACCATGGCAACGAGTGGTAGTAAATAGTTGATGGACCCATTTCCACCATTACCTCTGCTGTTGATCGCTCCGGCGCGCGCTACAGATGGCGGCCAGGCGCTCTCTGACGTTCTGTATTCTCCGCTCCGTCACCGCTAGGGATGAGACCACGCTCTCGGTCTCGTCTTTCTTGGCTTCCTGCATATATAATAACATTTTATTGATTATATGTTACACAATAGGCTAGTGGACTCGTGTTAAATTGTATTTTACAGTTGGGGTGGTGGAGAGGTTGACACGTTGGAACGGTAATCTAGAGGGTTCCACTTCCGGGCTCTTCCGCTAGAACATTTCAATATTTCTTAGTGCTTTTACACATGTGACATAAATTTATGTTGATTCTATATTATTTTACTTGTTATTTTATTTGGATTTTTTGCCGTTCTTTTATTTAGATTTTTATGTTGACAATTACGAGTAGGTATTTCTTACTTAGTGAATTTTGGTTGTCAATCGGCGACATAAAATAATAGTTTATGCACGACGCGGTTGGCGCAGTGGTTAAGCAACTGCCTACTGAGCCAACGGTCTTGGGTTCGAATCCCGGCAAGGGCAAATATTTGTGTGATGAACTCGAATAATTGTGCCGGCTTGTAGGCGGGCGCACTACAAACTGACTCCTCAATTCGGGTTAGATTTTACCTGGCCACTTTAAGGTGTCCCTACTTCTAATAAGAAAGCATATAAAACTTACATAAATTGGGACAAACCGTCATACTTTCTTGTAGTTTCCATTTTATTCTTAAATTTGTATCTTAAAATACACACTTAATATGTTTTCTTCAAGGACTACATATAGGTACGCCTAAATTGTTAGGAAAGGTACAAATTAAGTTCATATTACTGTAATAGTTGAGTTTCTGAGAAAATGACTCGCTCTTGAGTTTCTTTCGGCGTTTCTTTTCAACAGTGGTTTTCTCTTGTGAAATGCCAGTAGACATGTAAAATTGCCCTTGTGGCCTACTTGCAGAATAAAGTTCACTATTTCATTAACTGCGCCAACTGCGCCGTCAAAGATATGTATATTATGTATATGTACTCACGTTCAAAGCATCGACAGCTAGTGCTAAACGTTGCTGCGCCAAGCGGGTCATTTCACGGCACTTCAGTGCTTCTAGTGCCAACGTTGTGTGGCTCAGGACAGTCTGGAAGCTCGGCCTAAGATATTCAATAACGTGTTGCTGAAAAAATAAACATTATGTGTAATATTAAACCATTGATACATAAAGATTAAAGATTAAAGAAAATTTGTAATGAGTAAGGTACATGGTGGAAGAGACCGGGAATGGAACCCGGTACCTCTGGGTCGCCGGTCCAGCGCGTTAACCTCGCACGAAAAAGCATGACTCCTTGTCACGTTCCACCTGAGCTGAGCGTGTAAGCGAGAGCGCGGAACAAGCGATAGAGAGGCACGATCGGCCTAAGCGTTCGGCTTGTGACACATCTAATCTCCCTTCCACTCCATCGGCCGGCATTCAATTCATAAAAGTATGCAATTTTTCATCATTGCGTTATTACATTAAATTATCGTCCGTAAACTGACTTTACTGACAACCAATTTTTGTTTGAAATTTATTGTTAGAAATCTATGTAAACACGGATTGTACACACCTGTTATTATCGACAGTAGGTTCTCCTTTGCTGCTGAGTGACGTCACTAAGGCTGCGGCGCGCATACAACTCCGACCAGAGAGCATCGCCGCGGCATTGCATCAGCTGTGCCAGGGGCTCTTCTGTGTGAAAAATAAATATAAAATAAGTCATAGGAGCAAACGAATCGCCCGATGGTGCGCGATCACCGTCGCCCATAGACACCTGCAACACCAGAGGAGTCACAAGTGCGTTGCCACAAAAATAAATAAATAATAAGTAATAGGTCGATGGAACGAGACTGTTACATAGGCATTGGCAGTCTTCTTGAATAATTCATTCATGTTGTGACGAAACTAGCGACATCTAGTATGGGGTAGTAGGAACATTTCACTTACTCCTACCGAGCAATAGAGGGCGCTACTCTACATTACCAGAGCTTTAGAAAACTGAGTTCTTTTTTTCATTACATACCATTAACCACGTCGTTGCTAGTAGAAGTGCTGTTGTATTGTAGAACACGCGACAACTAGTGGCGCGCGACGCAGCGATTGACAAAGATTGTAATATCTACTCGACACTAGATGGCGCTAGTCTACCTTATTTATGAATTATTTAGATAAGGTGCGTTTATTTCGCGATCTTACCGTCAGCCTCACCGTTGCCTGTAGAAGTGCTGTTGTTGCCTATCATCGTAGAGGAAGCCACGGCCGGTTGCGGGCGGCGCAGCGATGACAGATATTTGTCCAGCTTTGGCTGAAATATAAGGGATTATCATAGACACTAATCACACTTTTTAATAATAAATAAATATCAGAAAACTTCACACAAATCAACCTAGTCCCAAATTAAGCACAAGAAGGCTTGTGTTATAGGATTATGATTATCAAATCGTGATTTCATAATCATAAATAATCATGATTTATTCATAACTACTCGGCTTCGCGCGGGTGCAATGCTAATTTATGCCTTATACATATAAACCTTCTGAATCACCGCATAAAAATCCGTTGCGTAGTTTTAAAGATCTAAGCATACATAGGGACAGACAGAAGGAAAGAACTTTGTTTATACTATCTATTGATATAAATTTAGATATTGAGCAGAATCAATGGTGATTCTATTTGTTGTGGTGATACCACATGTCCTATTTATACATATCTTATACCTTTGTATTTACATATAAATTTACATGACAAATACAAATCTAGGTACAATACCTGTACATCAGTATGCTCCTGGACCGTGCACGTGTCTTCAGCAATACTCTGGTCTCGATGAGGCTCTGCTTCTCGGAGCGCAGGTCTTCAGCCAGCAGCTGCAGCAGCCAGCCTCTCCGCTGCAGGTCTTGCACTCTCTGACGCGCCAAGTTCCGTTGGGACACTGTGGTAATGATAAGAGATAGATTATTATAAACTTAGGCTTAACCATTGATTGTTTCTGTAACTGGAAAAACCATATTGATAGTTTACGATGTAAGTTAGATCGCTTTGTATATGTTAAATATCGTGTTCGAAATGTGGTTTCGGAGGCAGCCGCTCTATCGGCTTACCACGGTTATGTATCATCTCTTATGAGATACGGACTTATACTATGGGGTAATTCGGTGGATGCCAATATAATATTTAAAACACAAAAAAAATGTATAAGGGCTTTAACAGGTGCAGGATTGTCAGATCACTGTAGGCCTCTAATTCCAGTGCAAAAAAATTTTGACATTGCCATCAATGTATATCTATGAAATGTGTATGTTCGTCAAAAAACATCCACAATGTTTCAAAACAATGACGTTGAAGTCAAAAAGAGGCACCCATAGAATCAAACTTTATATGCCGAAGACAAACCTAGCTCTCTCGAGGAATAATGTATACTGTATGGCGATAAAAATATTCAATAAATTTACAGACAAGTTCAAAGAATTGCCTTTTAAATCATTTCAGGATGCATTATTTGACCATCTTTTAGACTCTTGTTATTATTCTGTAGAAGAGTTTATGGCAAATTGCAATTTATAATAAAATTATGAGGATTGGTAATTTTTTAGTATTAATTAATAGTAAATATATTATTAGAGAAGAGTGACATATAAAGCAGATTTTATTATATATTTTTGTAATTGATCTTTATTATTGACATCATGTAAATTTAATTATTGTGAATGATCTATTATGAATTGTATTATTATTGTTATTATTTTCTTGTATTGTTTCATTAGTTTAAGGACATATTTTGGTATTAAAAATTAATATTTGTACGCCATATAATGGTAAAACAAGAAATGGACTATTTTATTAATTATAAGATCTAATTGTACTCTTGTTTACACAAATAAATAAATGATTATGATTAACTAGCGGCACCGCGTTGGGTAACACAGCTCATCCCATGAGACTGTTAAATTTTTACGGGATAAAAAGTGTCCTATGTGTTAACCCAGGGTGTCAGCTACATTCATACCAAAATTTATCAAAATTCGTCCAGACGTTTGAGCGTGAAGAAGTAACAAACATACACATAAACACACTTACAAACTTTCGCCTTTATAATTTTAGTGTGATAATGATAAATTAACATTGGACTACCTCACACAAATCAACCTAGTCAAGTCAGCTCTGGTAGGGTTGTTTTATTTATTTATTTAATCTTTATTGCACAAAAGAAAACTTATCGTACAAAAGGCGGACTTAATGCCATGAGGCATTCTCTACCAGTCAACCTTCGGTTTGTTTTAAGGGTACTAGACAACAATGTATTTACAATTTTACATAGATATAATTGCATAAACTTAAATGTGTACAAAGTATCTATGACCCGGAAGCTGGTGTTTGGCCCGTAGAAAATGCCTAACCCTTTGCTTACTTTTGCTAGACACTTTATCCATGATCTCATTGAGGTCTCCCTGGCTTTGGCTGTGCGAGTCTCCGCTTCCAGGACTTTTCTTCTGGCTTCTGTCTGTTGCCGCCACAGTGTCAGCTCTGGTGGTATCTGAACATTGGTGTCTTGCTGAAAAAGGGTTGTGTGAAATGTTTCAAAAGTAGTTACATGCATTCAGGGCAGGGGCAGGCAATGACTGATAATTAGCCCTTACTTTGGAAAATAACTTTGATGAGGCTCGAATTATGTAACTTAATTAACTTCCATAATTCGAGCCTCATCAAGGTTCTATAAATAAATAAAATAAATAAGTAAATATCGGAGAACCTCACACAAATCGATCTAGTCCTAAATTAAGGTCAAGAAGGCTTGTGTTATGGGTACTAGACGACAATATACGTACTTATATAGATAAATATGTACTTAAATACATAGAACAACCATGAGCCAAGCA
Source organism: Apotomis capreana (assembly GCA_947623375.1). NCBI lineage: Eukaryota > Metazoa > Arthropoda > Insecta > Lepidoptera > Tortricidae > Apotomis > Apotomis capreana. Next base: position 12,559,570 of record OX392518.1, read on the forward strand.
CAAATATTCGAGTTCATACATAGTTCTAACAAGTGTGGTTCAGAGAAAATACAAATAGAGGGGTCATAGATTTTGTCCAGTATTTTGGAAGGGTTAATACAAAACACGTTGCCAGATTAAAGGACGGACGCTGGAGCGAGAGGGTCATACAATGGTATCCTAGAGATGGAAAGAGAGCAAGAGGCAGACCAAAAAAGCGTTGGAGCGATGACATTATCATAACCGCTGGTGGAGACTGGCAGAGGCATGCAAGGGATCGGCGCACGTGGCACAAGATGGAGGAGGCCTATGCCCAGCAATGGGCGCCCAAACAACTAGAAAACTTTCAGGACAGTGGTTTATGAAAGATTATTTTCATTTATTGTCTGAATTATATAGAAGTAATTTAATTGTTTAATTGTAGCAATGTTTGGAATAAAGAGGCTTTATTATTATTATTATTATTATAATACAAAACCATTATATTATAAGACCAATGACCTGCTTAGAATAGAATACAACTAAGTGGTCCCAACTGTTACTAGACATTTAAAAAACTAATAAGATAGCACTGCAACAATAGATTCATCAGTAGTTTGTATATTATTAATTATAGTATGAGTTTTATAAAGACCGTGTTAAGTAAGTTAATTGCAATAAAAATCAAAGAATGCATGGAGCGGAATAATCGTTCAACAACCAAGCTTTTAAAATTATTAGATAAAAAAATACTTCCTTTACTGCATTTACCTCAGTGAATAGATTTTTCTTCTTACATCTGCGCACATCATCAGCAAAAACTTGCAATCTCTTCTGTTTTATTATCTCTTTTGATTCAACTTGTTCCATTAAGCTACGCCAGACCAAATAATAAGTTCCGCGGCACATTCTACAAATAAAAGTATAAAACCTGAGACACCAACAAAGAACATCGAAAAACATATAATTACAAGCAATTTTTAAATACGACAATGATTGATCAAAAGCAAAGAAGTTTTCAGTCAAATTATATTATAGACAGCAAGGACAAACATGCAAACATAAAGAGAAAATTTATCAAAAACATACTGTGAGATTTTGTCCACTGTTGGTACTTTTTCAGGGGGGCATCCCATAGTCAAAAGACAGTCAGCGAATTTCGCCGGCACTTCATCACTGCTAAGTTTTGTGTCACCCATTTTTGAAGCTTAAGTTTATATAAAACGAAATGTTTTGAGAATTTTGAAATAATCACAACAATAGATTGATTTGACGGCTATTTGACGGACTGTCCAACTGTGGTTCAAGATCCGTTCAATTTGAATATTTTGAATTTAATTTAGGGTTGCTATACTAATAAGGTTTTGTAGACCATAGGTAGACTGATGAAAAGAATCACAATCGTATAAAAGTAGATATAATAAACTCAATAAGAATTGGTTATTGTTATCATAAAGCACTGTATTAAGCTATGTATTAAAATAACTCAATGTTAAGCAAAATAAAAACTATATATAAATAAAATGGTAACATTTAAAATTTAGAGTGTATGGAGACAGATACAGAGAATTATCAGTTAAAGGTGCACGCTCACTACTCAGCAAAAAAAATTTTTTTGATGAAATTGTATAACCGATGCGCTATTTCCGCTGAGGGGTAGTCTTTTGTATCTTTTAAAATTTCCTGAAAGTATATTTGGCCACGTCTTTCTGTTTAAAAATGTTCTATGAATTTATTGGCACCGAGCTTCTACACTTCATAGCACAATTTGTAAATGCTTCAATGAGAGGTTTTTTATATGTTTTTAAATGTAAACTCGGGTGCAAGGAATATAATACTCTATATAAATAGCTTGACAATATGGTGGCAAATCGGCGACTTTACGAAGGTCTCGTCGGCGACGCTTGAGCCCAGCCCCGCTACATCCAAGTTCTGTGGCCGTGCCTGCAACAATAATATTTTGTATTAGATATAAAACTAACCTGCGCAGTGGGTAGTCTTGAACGATGGCCAATAAGAATTCAAGTACCTTACATATTTCAGCCAAGCATACAAATAAAATGACGGTTCCTTGGTTTGTAGTGATTTCGTTGTCTTTATTAAATTCCTGCACTATTCTGCACATTTATTTTTCAAGGGCATTTTGTTTCGGAGGTAAGGATGGGGATAGTCAATTTTCGCCTAATTTCTTAAATAAGTTCTAAACTACTTAACTATATGAGTCATTTTCAAAATACTTGTAACTACATAGTTAAACTTTAAGGCTTAATAAAAACAAAATCACGATCGCTTCTTTTGTGTAACGAAAGTTACTCATACATGGAATCAATTACGTTTTGTTTTAAACCTTGACTATGTACATGTATTTTGAAAATGTCAAATTTATATACAGATTTTAAGAATTTTGTTCTAATTTAGCTCCCAATAGGGACGCCTATGTTTGTATTCATATATATATTTACGTTACGTAAGTAACTTACGGACGTGTAAACGTCCGTCTTTGGGTCAGCGATTTACATAAGTATATCAAATTTTAACTATGAAGGTAGATCGGTGTAGTAGTTTCAGAGAAAATTGTCTGTGACAGACGGATGGTCAGACATACACACGAGTGTTCCTGGGGTATCGTTTTTATCATAAGGGTATCGTTTTTTTCCTTTGATGTATGGAACCCTAAAAAACTATTTAAAACAGTCATGATTCGTTTTTAAACAAAATCACATTAAAGGGAACTTAACACAAGAAAACATGTCCATTAACGACTTTTAAAGTTAACTTAAAGTAAATCCGTTACTCGAATGTTAACTTCATGAATTTTAACGATTAACGGACCTCTGCCGAGCAATGCATGGGGAAGTCCCCTAACGCCGGACGGCACCTAACGCCGGACACTCGAACTATCTCGGCAACTGGAAGCTCGGCAACGGCAACTCGGCAACTGGAAGCTCGGCAACGGCAACTCGGCAACTGGAAGCTCGGCAACGGCAACTCGGCAACTGGAAGCTCGGCAACTGGAAGCTCGGCAACGGCAACTCGGCAACTGGAAGCTCGGCAACTGGAAGCTCGGCAACGGCAACTCGGCAACTGGAAGCTCGGCAACTGGAAGCTCGGCAACGGCAACTCGGCAACTGGAAGCTCGGCAACGGCAACTCGGCAACTGGAAGCTCGGCAACGGCAACTCGGCAACTGGAAGCTCTGCAACGGCAACTCGGCAACTGGAAGCTCGGCAACGGCAACTCGGCAACTGGAAGCTCGGCAACTGGAAGCTCGGCAGCGGCAACTCGGCAAGTGGAAGCTCGGCAACTGAAAGCTCGGCAACTGGAAGCTCGGCAACTGGAAGCTCGGCAACTGGAAGCTCGGCAGCGGCAACTCGGCAAGTGGAAGCTCGGCAACTGGAAGCTCGGCAACTGGAAGCTCGGCAACTGGAAGCTCGGCAACGGCAACTCGGCAACTTCCACTTGTCCTTGATTCGCTCGCGTTGCTGGTTGCCGAGATAGTTCGAGTGTCCGGCGTTAGGTGCCGTCCGGCGTTACGGGACTTCCCCCTAGGTACCTACGAAGTGCCAACACCGATACAATACTTTAATAGCTGGGTTGATAATGCACGCTGTTGTATGGGAACCTTGCACTTTGTGACTATGCGCTGAAACTTGGCACAGTTGATCCTTAGGTGGTCTTGAGTGAATTCAGACCGGTAGACGTCGAGAACCACCGCGCGTTTAGTGGGGGGGAGGGGGGGAAGTTCGACGCTGCCGCGCTTTAATTAATGCAACATTTCTCTAAAACTATACATAATATGGCATGTGATATATAATATTCGGATAAATTAAGGATGAGCAATCTATTTCTTTGACAAAAGTAATGCCCTTTCTAACAAAAAACATTGAAAAAGTAGAAAAAACTGAAAAACGTAATCTGTGTTTTTTTATATATTTGCCAATTATTTTAAAAATATAACAGTAATCTCAAAACAAAAAATATAGTCGTAAAGCTAGACTTATGTAGTTTTTAAAAATATATAGTTTATTATATATATCTGTTGATCCATGGGAGATAATAAATAATATCAAGCGTAAGTCAGGGCGATCTCAATGCATGATCGTCCGTGAAGTAGGGTTTAGGTACTGTGTTAAGCAACATTTCTCTAAAACTATACATAATAGGGCGTGTGATTTATAATTTTCGGTTAAATGAAGGATGAGGAATCTATTTTTTTTACAAAAATAATGCACTTTTTAACAAAAAATATATTAAAAAGTGGGCTAAACTGAAAAATGTCATTTGTGTTTTTTACATACTTTCCAATCATTTTAAAAGTATAACAGAAATCTCAAAACAAATAATATAAACATAAAATTAATTTTATTTACTTTCTAAAAATATATAGTTTATTATATACATCTGTTGATACATGGGAGATAATAAATAATATTGAGCGTAGGTCAGGGTGATCTCAATGCATGATCGTCCGTGACGTAGGGCTTAGTTAATGTTTTAGACACCTCTTGATAAATGCTGATACAAAGTGGCTTTGGTTGGTGGGAGGTGTTCTATCTGCTGGTCTATCTTGGTAAAAATATATATATGGGGCTCATTCACTGAAGTACATGAAGCTGATCTGAAATAATAAGTATGATATACAATATTCTTTTTTAAGTTTTGAGATCCTATTATTCTATTACCTATATCAGTTTCAAAAGCAGAAAAACTGACCTATCATATGATGTTAAGACCTATTTTTCGATGGAAGCCATTACCTCCTCAATGCATCGCTTGATCAATAACTCGAAACCTACAGTAGGTCAGGAAAGGCTTCCATGCTTGAAAAGCACTTCTCTTTCCTTTACCATTGAACCAAGATACCGTATCACATCCTGTGAATGCGTGAAAGAGGGTAACTTAATACTCTTGCTCTCTGTGGCCCTGTAAATAAACAAATATGTATATAACACCCGTATTTTCTTAATTTACTATGATCGAGGCTTCACGACTCATGATCCTGTGGATACTGATGTGTTGGTACTGACAGTTACACATAATATGCAAGCTTTACCTCAGCTTCACGATAGGTAAAAATGGTATATCTGGTCATAGTAAATTAAGAAAATACAGGTGTTTTATACAGATTTGTTTATTTACAGGGCCATAGAGAGCAAGAGTATTAAGATACCCTCTTTCACGCATTCACAGGATGTGATACGGTATCTTGGTTCAATGGTAAAGGAAAGAGAAGTGCTTTTGAAGCTTGGGAAACCTTTCCTCCATGACCTCTTTCTTCTTCGTTGGTTTCACTCTCGGCAGAGTGGTAGTGGTCATCATTTCAGATATTGGTGATAGGCTTCACAACACGCCGCCATTCTTACCTGATAGCCGCCTTCTTCGTGCATTCGTGTAGTAACGATGATGCATTTATTGCAGATTTTATTTACTTTGTCCATAATATAGGTGATCTTCTTCGTGGCCTGGTACCCTCAACCTTTCCGTGGACCAGACGCGCTCAATAGCCTCCGCCCCCCGGCGGCATACGTGGCCAAAGAAGGTGGTACGATACTGTACTAAAGACGATAAACGCTGCTTGATGCCAAGTTTTCGAAGTATGGAATCGTTGGTACGGAATTCAGTCCATAATACTCCAAGCATTCTCGTCCAACACCACATCTCTAGGGCGTCTATCTTCTTCTCCTCAACTTCCTGCAGGGTCGACGTTTCTGCGGCGTACAGGAATATGGGGAATACAAGTGCCCGAACGAGCTGGTTTTTTGTGTCTTCGTGTTTGTTGCGATTCCTTCATATAGTATAAATATGTAATTTGTTTATTGTTAATTGTGCAATAAAAAAAATCTTATCTATCTTATACATATATTCCAGACCTAACTGTAGGTTTCGAGTCAGCAATCGAGGGCCGTATTGCGGAGGTAATAGCTGTTATCAAAAAATATGTCGTAACATTATACGATAGGTCAGTTTTTCTGCTTTTGAAAATAATATAATAGGATCTCAAAACTTAAACCAGAATATTGTATATCATAATTATTATTTCAGATCAGCTTCAGTGAATGAGTGCCGTATACCCCACTTTTAATATCTTTTTTGTAAAAAAAGTGCATTATTTTTGTTAAAAAAATAGATTCATCATCCTTCATTTAACCGAAAATTATAAATTTAATCCCTATTATGTATAGTTTTAGAGAAATGTTGCTTAACACAGTACCTAAACCCTACTTCACGGACGTTCATGCATTGAGATCGCCCTGACCTACGCTCAATATTATTTATTATCTCCCATGTATCAAAAGATATATATAATAAACTATATATTTTTAGAAACTACATAAGTTTAGCTTTATGTTTACATTTTTTGTTTTGACATTTCTGTTATACTTTTATAATGATTGGAAATTATGTAAAAAACACAAATGTCATTTTTCAGTTTAGCCCACATTTTAATACCTTTTTTGTTAAAAAAGTGCATTATTTTTGTTAAAAAAATAGATTTCTCATCCTTCATTTAACCGAAAATTATAAATCACATGCCATATTATGTATAGTTTTAGAGAAATGTTGCTTAACACAGTACCTAAACCCTACTTCACGGACGATCATGCATTGAGATCGCCCTGACTTACGCTTGATATTATTTATTATCTCCCATGTATCAACAGATATATATTATAAACTATATATTTTTAGAAACTACATAAGTTTAGCTTTACGACTATATTTTTTGTTTTGAGATTACTGTTATACTTTTAAAATAATTGGCAACTATATAAAAAAACACATATAACGTTTTTCAGTTTTTCTACTTTTTCAATTTTTTTTAGTTAGAAAGTGCATTATTTTTGTCCAAAAAATAGATTCCTCATTCTTAATTTATCCGAAAATGATATATCACATGCCATATTATGTATAGTTTTGGAGAAATGTTGCATTAATTAAAGCGCGGCAGCGTCGAACTTCCCCCCCTCCCCCCCACTAAACGCGCGGTGTCTATCGACGTCTACCGGTCTGAATTCACTCAAGACCACCTAAGGATCAACTGTGCCAAGTTTCAGCGCATAGTCACAAAGTGCAAGGTGTCGTGCACTAACACCCCAGCTATTAAATATAATTACCTGCAATGGCCATTTGAGGCGCTCGAGGAACCTTTCGTTGCCGTTTTCTTTGATGAACCTGAAATAAAATCAATATGAAGTTCATAATTTTATGTATATTTTTTTATTTGATATTTTTATAGCTATTCAGGATTTGCATAGGAGAACCGTTTGGGACGCCATACGGAGCGGACGCGTTTTCTTAGCCTCTGCCGATCTGTATTGGCATCGTAAAAACCCGGCCAAAACAATAGAGTCACGAGACAAAAACAAGGCTCGACCAGATGTTTGCATGGTCGCCTGTTAACTTTTTACCGCGTGTAAACGAATTCTCCGCGTAATATCTATCCTTCTGTCTTTCTTTCAAATATTTAGTTACTAAGTAGATAGCCTAGTGTTTGGTGCGTCTATATCACTCGGCCTATCTGTGAGTGTTGATCAAGTGGGTGCGATTCCGAGTCTGCAGTACCCCTCCGCCGCGCCGGCCACACCACAGCAGCTTAATTTGGTGAGACCGTTCCATTTTCTAATGCCAATTGCAATATTATTATACTCCTTGTCTATGCCGCCGCCACAAGGAAAGCTAGGCGAGCCCAAAGGATACGGTTTAAGAGTTAAGCTAAAACCAGTACCAAGTTTAGATGGACATAGGGCCAAGCACGGCCCGTATAGTAACACTCTTTAACTAACGTCATTTATTATGCACCTTTTCTTGGAAATCAGGCCACACTTCATCAACCTCTACCTGTGGACCAGCGTAATATAGTACGACCCAGCCGTCTCATGTATGATGGGTATTTCAAATAAACGGTGCCCGCAACAACATCGGGAGTTGTTATAAAATATATACAATAACTGTCATTTATTTATTGGAATCGTTAGTATTAATGTAGTTTTAGGTTTTATTCACTGTAATTTTCATTACTTAGGTACTTTTCCTACCCGAGGGACGTTCCTTTACTTTAGTACTTGTACTACTTTCCCATAAAACTTATATTTCTAACCGTAATTAAATTATATTAGGGTTAGTAGGTGATTGTGGACAGTTTATAATTCATCTAGTGAAATAATAAACTAACCTAACCTATCCGTCAGTTTACAATGTCACTGGTTAGTTTACAAACGGATGGTATAGTCATGATTACTGTACAGTGTTTTATCCTTTCATGTTTTACGACTATAATCGAAAGATTCCGACGTGCTTCTTGCTGTTTAACCTACTTCGGTTCGAAGTTGTAATTAATGCCTGGTAATTTTGTTTAAGTAAGAAAGCTCTCTGTAAGGGACGAAGAGCTGAACGGCCAGCTAAATAATTAATCGTTTATATTTTTGTTTTAGTGTTTTTTTTTTGTATATTACACTATAATTATACTGGTAATTTTGTTTAAGTAAGAAAGCTCTCTGTAAGGGACGAAGAGCTGAACGGCCAGCTAAATAATTAGGTAATCGTTTATATTTTTGTTTTAGTGTTTTTTTTGTATATTACACTATAATTATGCTCGTTACATGATGTAATACCAAAACTATACTAAAAGTCCTGCCTTAAATCGAATATTAACCAAGTGTAGTGTATGATACATACACATCTTTAATTTTTGCCGTAGGACTTAAATAGCATAGCTTGGGTAACTTAAAAATTTATATTAACCGTTCAACAGTAATAATTTCGTTAAAGGCTACGTAATGAAGAAATGCAACAGCTTGCAAGCAATAACCTCCTAGAACAAAGAGGTCCCTTTTTTTTCATGGCTCTTAAAGGCCAGGTCACTTTGTCCCGAACACGTGCGGACACCGCCAGCTAGCAAAACAAATTAGCCATTGTCAAAACAAGGCTAACATAAACATAAGTGCATCGCCGGCTCATCCATAACATTAAACTCGACTGTCTTCATTTATCACGGAAAATTTAACAATTCCTAAGGGAGGCAATTGTCGGTACCTACAAGGGCGATAGCAAACCAGTAGAAAATCGTGCTTATACCAATTTCGACCATCGATGGAGGTTCGAGGATTGCTCGCTAATCACGTCTTGTCCGACGAGAAAAATAACAGTCAAATCCAATTAGAGATTAATGGCAGGGTTTCAGACTTAATGTCTCCCGGTAACAATGCTCCTCCCTTCGCGGAACAAATTGATAATACATTCGGAACCAGTTTAGAAACGGTTTTCAGGGTGGAGAAAATACGATTATATTTGCCGCCGTGAGTCTACGGTAAATATCTATGTGCATATGAATCATCAGTGACCACTACAATATAGGACACCCCATATACCTACGAATACCACAATGCCAATTCTTCGTGTCTTCTACGACTTCGCGGAGCTCCGTCCACTTCACCAGTCCTGACACTGAAGCATCATTGATTCAACAATCCAGTGCTGACCAAACCACGACCGATGTAATGCGCAGCTACCGATTAATTGACGCACAACCTAAAATAAACTAAAAACGGATGCTATCACGCTACCTCACAATAACAGCTATGGTAAAGAAATATCAAAAGGAAGTGAACCGTCATGAAACGGCCATAACCACGATGTCACACGGTGAAGAAGAATGTGTCTAATAAGAACCCAATATGGGGCGAATCCAACGAGAACTCATACAGGCATCAAATAAGACCCCGCCATAGAACTTGATTTGGCTCGCGACCAATTATCACTAAAGAAACTTCAAGAAGTTACCTACAAAGACGTCCACACACACGCAATATTATCTGAACCCTAACATTAACCTGGATTATACCATTGAAGGAAAGCACAAGCAAATTTAATTCACTAGAGTAATCAACCAAAACGAAGAAATATTATCCCCAGAACATCGACCCGACACGGCCACTTGGATAAAAAATCTAAGATAGATAGAAACAGAAACGGAATCAAAACTGGAGGATAATTACATACAAATAGCGACGTCTCAGCGACTTCAACCTACAACACAAGAACTTATCCTACGTGATAACTGGAAACTTTGGACGACGAGACGCAGTCCACTATCCTTCCCTGTATATATTTACACAACTATCTGTCTATTTCCTTTCTGGCTCGATGCTAGTATTCTTGTCGGATCTCTCCCGTCGGTCCTCATCCTGACTGCAAAATAACCTACACTCCCAACCTGTAAACTTCTGGCTCCCCGGTGCCTCGGATAGGAGGGCCAGTTGATCTTACCGGAGCGGCAAAAGACGGAGGGGAACACGAGAGTACCCGGATACGTGCCCTGTCTCAGAACCGAAAGCTCCGGCCAGGGAATGTTAAGGTTTCTATACTACCCTGAACGACTTTCGGTATTGTGCCAGTATGCGCTTCTGAGTCATTTCGCTGAGCTTCTTTGTCTTTCCCACTCTTGCATGCTCAACGCCTCCGCGTCCTTGCAGCAGAACTGCTGGCTGGGTGTAGTCACCGAAACGAAACGAAACGAAACGAGCTATTCAGGATTTGCATATTACGTAGCCGGCAGTTAAATGGTAAAACCTGAGACTACCCAGATGAGCGATGGGCTAATTTAACTAATATTTGATAGTGATTATTATTACACTAATATGTAAATGAGATCGAAGCTCGAATTTTACTTAGGAGTAACATAAAATGATTGCATCTTTTTGTAGTCGACTGTGCAATAACAGGAAAATTGCTTGGACTTGCCAAATACCACAAGTCCGCCGGCGTTAAGTTGTCCAATAATTATTTATATATACATACATAATTTTGGTTAGTGACTGGACTGGACTTTGTCTCTGCTATTCAAATAGTTCAAATAATACCTAGATATAAATAAAGCAAACTAAATTACCAGAAAAAGGGATTTGTGGCAAGTTTTGTATTTCCTGCAGAACTGTTTGCTCCAGTGCCGGAAGTCCTGAAATAAAACACGCACGTTAAATTATTAAGCCTCCGTTGTCTATCTATCCGTCACAATCGCCGAGCTGTATCTTTTCAAGCGTAATAGGTAAATCCTTTAAATTCGCATAATGTGCAATTGTGCATTACTAGGGCTTGCTTTTTAATCCAGTAAAATTACCTGAAACAGTAGGCAGTTCTGATGGTTTTGGAGATTCCTCTACCGGTGGTTCCTCTAACATTGAACCTGAAATTAATTCGATTATTATTATTCATACAATCATCTTAAAATTTAAACAAATAAAATAAATAAATATTAAGGGACAGTCTTACACAAATCGACATAGTACCAAGTCCCAAACTAAGCAAAGCTTGTACTATGGGTATAAATTAATTCACTAAAGCTGGCACGAATGGAATGAATGAGTGAACGATAATATTTATGTGTGCGTCACAAAATGATTACATACAGGTTGATACAATAAGTGATTATGAATGTGAAAATTATCGAACCAAATTAAATTCAAAATGACGAATGGCTTGTTTTTTCAAAATTTCAAATTGGTGGTAGGAAGCTGAAACTCGGCATCGGGGGGCATTTGGGGCTCACAAATATGAATCTGAAATCGGCGTCCGAAAATTCGATCAAAGTCGGAAAATATCGAAAAAAACAATATTTGTATGGAATTTTTTTTTTTGGAGTCCCGTATCTCGTAAACGGCTGGAGATGGGTAGGGGATGCTCAAACAAATATCATAGGGGACCCCCACCCGAGTACAGTCGTGGAAAAAAAAACAAAATGGCGACTTTTTTTTTTTCGAAAATTTCAAATTTGTCCGAGGGGGCTGAAACTCGGTATTGGGGGGCTTTTGGGTCCTCCGACTCAGAATATGAAATCGGATTTTGAATATTCGGTCAACTTCGGATAACATCGGACAAACAAAATTTAGTATTCTTAGCTTGACGGAGGGCCGAGCCATTTCTGAGCATAACTTATTGAATCGAATGGGTCTTAGCCTCGGATACTAGTACTTTCAATGAAAACTATATTGAATAAAATCGGTCGAGCCGTTATTACAAAATTTCATAATTTTCTTTAAAATGACTTAAGTGCCGCGCGGTGTCCCTACACTTCGAACGCTAAACATATTGGTTAAGTGCCAAACTATATTAAAACATTTTGCTCAATCTGTCACGTATTATAGATAACTTCCAAAAGATAATAAGTAATTACTGTTTCTTGGCGTGTACGACCTTTTTATCGGGCTTGAAATCTTTCTCGTAATTTTCGTCTATTGTGAAGGACGGGCAACTACGGGACCCTACACTGAGCAGTGAGCGTGGCCCGACATGCTCTTGGCCGGTTTTTTATAATTCGAACTAGTCGTCCGTCACCTATTAATTCTTGACATTAACCCTTTACCAGGCCGCGAAGACAAGAAAATGTGGGTTACGTTAATACCATTGCATAGTCCCACATGGTTAAACTCATACGTGACAATGGAATAGTATAGGTATCATCCCACATCCTAATTCTGGTCATACACAGATTGCATGAATATTAAGCAATATGTACAATTTTATTACACTGCCTTACAACAGTCAAAATCAAAAGTATGTCAAAAAACTAGCGTCTTCATAAAACACCATGATAGTAAAATATTTTTGTATCAAACAGTTAAATATACCTTTCGGACATATATATTACTTGTTTAGTCTAAATATTGTGCGGATTATGCTTATATTATACCTAATATTTTTTATTTTTCTTGAATAACAAAAACCCATTTTGTTGTTGTTTACAAAATATTAGGAGGCCCCTGTATAAGAACGGCACTCACACTAACACTCAAAGTGACAAGTGACATAACTTTCATTCAATCCATTCGCGCCAGCTTTAGTGAATCGACCTATATACTAGACGACGATATACATAATATATAAATACATATCGTTATCTATAAAACCAATGACCCCAGGAACAAATATTCGAGTTCATAACACAAATATTTGCCCAGGCCGGGATTCGAACCCAGGACCGCCGGCTCAGTAGGCAGGTGCACTACAAACTGTGCCAACCGCGTCGTCAAATTGCGGCGAGAAGCTTCTTTTATAATACCAAAATAAGGCATTTATATAAATGTAAACCAAAAAAATATACATTCCGGCAATCTTTTTAAGTGTTATTATACCTATTAATTGCATAATGTAGGGTGTAGTGATGAGACGAAGTAAATATTTCAATATCTGAACATATATTTAAGCCGCATGCTGTCTGTCAGTGCATCATATCTTTTTCTACATGTCTATCGCTATTATCACTGTCGGTTCTCTGCATTTCATATCAAAACTGTTTGGCGTACCTGTCTTTCTTCTTACAACCCTTTCATACTTAATATTCTTCTTGTAAACATTATACAATAGAAATATTCATCTGTATTACATATCACATTAAGATTCCATTAACGTCATTAATTAACGTGTTAACGTGATTTATATGACAGCGCCAGTCATCCCATAGAAAAACGTCTATACCACGTAAAATACCAAGTAGGTATTTAACCCTATAGCCTACACAACACGCGAAGGTGACCGAGGTTGAGCGAATATGATAGTGTGGAGACCACAGACAACCCCCACTAGACGGAGCATGTAAGGCGACCCGCGCGCACCAACGATATGGTACGGCAGAACATTAAAGTATGAACACGGCGGCCACCGTTTAGTTGCGTCCTTGTTTATGATCCATGCATACGTCAACGAAAAAAGAAATTAAATAAATAACATAGTGTTAAGTGGTGTAGAGAGACCTCATAAACATGGACGCAACTAAACGGTGGCCACCGTGTTGGTACTTTAATGTTTTGCCGTACCATATCGTTGGTGCGCGCGGGTCGCCTTACATGTGCCTTACATACTCCGTCTAGTGGGGGTGGTCTGTGGTGGAGACACTTCCCTGCAGAAACTTACTTCGGCTAACATCGCTTCGGTCAACTTCGGGATAGTGTGGAGACGGGGTAACGGACTGCTACTTACGAACTCATGGTTTGATACAACTGGCCCTAAGCATTTGGGTATCAAACAATTATATTATAACATATAAATTAAATCACCTGTAGCAGGACACAGTCGCAGGTTTTGCGTCCCCAGGTCTAGGGGTGGTTCCAGTGATCAACCTAAAACAAAATTTAAACTGTTGAGTTGAAGGTGATCTGTTAGTCAAACAATTGCAGACAAATCAAGCAAACTTTATTGGCCAATCAATGGCATTTTTTTTTAATTATACATGAGTTTACAACGCCGCCCGCCCATATAAAACAAAAGATGAACCTGCATCACGCTATTAAGTTTTGGCTAAAGTTCCATAGAAAACTGATTTTCACAAATCTAGTATTTTATTTGCTTAAGACTAAGCAAGTTTGTATGTACTTTGTTTTTGTCATAAATAGTCATAATAACTCTTGTACAGTCGCCATCAGATATATCGCAACATATCATATAAGGCGTTCATAAATATGTGAACACAACTCTTATTGACTGGGCGTTACAGTACATGTTCATATATTTATGAACGCCTTATATGCTGCGATATGTCTGATGGCAACTGTACCTTTTTCATTTGAAAACATAAATTTTATTATTGGATGACATAAATATTTTAACAGACATAGACAGCCACTTTATGGATTTTATGACTCATGGTATGCAACCAAAATTCCTATCCCTAGTCATAATTCATAATACCAAATTTTATATGGCAGTACAGACATACAGACATATTATCTAAAAATAAGTTACCTTCAGATTCCAGCAAGCGCAGCTCCACATCCCTTGATGTACTGGGTTTAGCGTATGTGTGATCTACATGCTGCCGGCAATGTCTGTCATAGTCATGGTCAAAGGCCACATTCTCTGAAAAATAAAACAATAATGTTAAATATAATGTATCTTTTAATTAGTAAACATAAAAAGTAAATTGGACACTTGGGAGATTTGAATCTTGCATACTATTTACAGCATAAAATTGAACAAAAATCATTGCTAATTCAAATCATAACCCAAAGCCATATCTAAATGCTAACGCACTGTAAGTGGTTTTTATACTGAATGGCCCGCTCCGCTCCATCCGTGTTGCGTTACCAAAAACCCGAATTAAATTTGTTTGTACAACGTAGTGATAATAATTTTTAGTACAATATAAACTATATTATATAATTTATGATATGCCAAGATCTGCTCTTCACAAAGGTATATTCAGTGTAATCTGGGGGCACGGTAGTGCCCCCGCCAAGACGAAAAAAAAAGAGGCGGGGCACTACCTACCTTTTCTCGAACCGTTTCGTCTCATTTTCAAACCCTCATAGTTTCGTCCCAGTCCCGTCCAGAGCGCCCAAATTCACAGGTTAAGATGCAGTTAGGGAACATATGAAATGTACTAAATTTCATTGATCTAGCTTTTATACTTTAGGTTTTATTGGTACCTAAAATACGCCGATTTTGCCACTCACTCACTTATGTATCAAAACCTCTGGGGTACTTCCCGATGACCTAGAAAGCTGAAATTTGGTATGTAAGCTAGGTTTAGTACACAAACAATAGAATAATTCTGAAACTTGGAACTTTTACCCCCCAACCCCTTAAACTAGGGGATGGAAGTTTGTATGAGACTTCTGCAAATTTTGATACTAGAGGTCTGAAAATTGATAAAGGGACTCCTTTATTATTTATAAATAATAAAATACATATTCTAGGATTTTAAAAAAATCACCCCCCACCCTTTAAATAAGGGGATGAAAGTTTTTATGGGTTTTCCATAATGGGCGATAAAAGTAGTATATATCGGGCTAAACGTAAGTATTTCTTATACACAATTATTACTACTTCCATATCTACACTTCGACTTCGTATCTGGGGGCACGGTAGTGCCCCGCCAAGACGAGCAAAAAAGAAGCGGGGCACTACCTACCTTTTCTCGAACCGTTTCGTCTAATTTTCAAACCCTCATAGCTTCGTCCCAGTTAACACCAGAGCGCCCAAATTCACAGGTTAAGATGCAGTTAGGGAACATATAAAATGTACTTAATTTAATTGATCTAGCTTTTATACTTTAGGTTTTATTGGTACCTAAAATACGCCGATTTTGCCACTCACTCACTGACGTATCAAAACCTCTGGGGTACTTCCCGATGACCTAGAAAGCTGAAATTTGGTATGTAAGCTAGGTTTAGTACACAAACAATAGAATAATTCTGAAACTTGGAACTTTTACCCCCCAACCCCTTAAACTAGGGGATGGATGTTTGTATGAGACTTCTGCAAATTTTGATACTAGAGGTCTGAAAATTGATATAGGGACTCCTTGTTATAAATAATAAAATATATATTCTAGGATTTTTAGAAAATCACCCCCCACCCTTTAAATAAGGGGATGAAAGTTTGTATGGGTTTTCCATAATGGGGGCTAAACGTAAGTATTTCTTAAATACACAATTATTACTACTTACTTAGAAACGCTACGGCACAAAAAAAATAAAAAAATAAACCTAAAAATTAAAAACTACTTTACAAAAAGAAATGAGATCCCACCAAAAAAACATTTCATGTAAAATTAGCGGCCAAGACACATGCTCATAACGCTTTTGCTATTATTACTACTTACTTACAAACGCTATGGCCCAAATAAATGAAAAAGACTATAGGGCACCTTACAAAAATAAATGAGATCCCACCAAAAACATTTCATGTAAAAATGGCGGCCAAGACTCATATGGTCTGGCTGTAAAAAAGTTATCAGATCCCTCGAAAAGCCAAGCCCCTAAGCCCTGAGTTTACTAATCCTACACCTTGGCTTCAAAGGTATGGCTTGGCCGTTTCATAAAGTACCGTAAATAAGTCTAATGGACTGGCCGGCCTATATGGTACGGAATTAAGTTTATATATATTATCATGGAGATATAAACTTAACTTCTTGATATCGTATGGGCCAGACGGTCCGTTGGACTTATTTACGTTACTTTATGAAACGGCCAAGCCATACCTTTGAAGCCAAGGTGTAGGATTAGTAAACTCAGGGCTTAGGGGCTTGGCTTTTCGAGGGATCTGATAACTTTTTTACAGCCAGACCATATGAGTCTTGGCCGCCATTTTTACATGAAATGTTTTTGGTGGGATGGATTATATGTGAATGTAAGTGAGGCTGAGGCAGGTCTCTACTTGTTGTTAGCAAATAAATCAGGGCTCTATACCTCGTGTAGCAGTCAAAAGCAATATTTTACACTGTATGCCTTGCCAAAAAAAAAACATCACTTCTATTCTAAACTAAGTACTTGCCTCGATTTTCATAATCACCACATGTTAAAGTCAAGGTTTATGTTCACAAATTTCATAATATTAATAATAGCATGCTTAACTTATCAGCAAGAAGAAGTATATGGTATAGAGACGCTAGTTCTGCGTGTTATTGTTTTTGGTTTATATTTTTCTCTACTGACTGTGTTTTATTGTAATTACGTGTCAATTATTAATCGGCAGGAATAGAATAAGTAAATTAACACGATAGTGAAACTTCGTACTTACCAACTAAACTAGCTCGGTGTGGAATACTTGGTACACCATTTCTGATCTCTGCTTCAGAGAACAAAGTGGGGTATCCGCCAAACCCTATACGCGATGTTTCGGTGACAAATCGAAGCTCAAAGTGCTTGTGGCATACAAACACTTTTCGAAGTTGCTCTATAGTAAAGCTGCGAAGCCGATCACTGTAACCACTTTTGGAGCCCTGTCTCCGATGCGGGAAACTGCTGATGCAATTTAACGTCCTGTCGTTTACTTGCACAGTTGTCTACACAACACTGGTAATACATTGTAGTTATCAAGAATAACTTCAGTACCACAATTATTACTGTTTTAAACGGAGAGGATAAGCGCGGATAGGAATCAACGACACTTCAATCGATCACGTACAAAACAGTAAGCGTAAAATTCAAATTAACAAATTAAACAATGAAATGAATGGCGCCAATGGAAATGACAGATAGGAGGGGAAAGGTATGAACTATGAAGTGGGGAGAGTGAAGTTTATGTCAAATTTGTTAAGTACTAGGATTTCTAGCGGCATAGACAACACCATAGACTATAAGGCTAACATCTGCAACGATTTAGCGTTACAAATAATTAATTAAGCCTTAATAACTACTCATTAAACTAAATCTACAATATTATTAACTACAAACACTATCCTATATTATTAAAAACTTAAATGTAATCGTTTACTAATTATAAACTATTTACATTTTAATAAATCAAACCTCTTTATTCTGCACTGGCTGAATAACAGTGTGACCATATGTGGCAGGTTCCTGCCATTTTGGCAGGATTGACATCTTATTTTAGCCTATAGCATCCTATAAGAAATATCGCGTTAGACCCGTTATAGACTGGTAGTTCAAATAAAAAATTTCAAGTCTAACGGCATTTTGTGAGCCATTTTGGCAACATGACTTTTTCGAAGTAAAATAGCCTGCTGAATTCGATTCTGGATGTTGCCAAGCCGAATTTTGCCCCCCTCCCCCCATTTCCCCCCTTTTTACCACAAAATATGTCCCTAATCACGGTTTTTACGGTTTTATACAAAAAGTATTACAGCTGGAAAAAAGCGTCCAAGACAAGAATGATCTTTATAAAATGTCCTATAACATGGTACATAAACTTTTTTAGTAGGCCTTATGGTTTGTAAGTAATATCTTCCCGAACTTCATAGACTGGTAGAAAATTTTAAATATCGGCTTCCTTTACCGTCCTAACGGCATTTTGGGATCCATTTTGGCAACATAACTTTTCCGATGTAAAAAAGCCTGCTGAATTCGGTTCTGAATGTTGCCAAGCCGAATTTTGCCCCCCTCCCCCCATTTCCCCCCCTTTTGACCTCAAAATATGTCCCTAATCACGATTTTTACGGGTTTATACAAAAAGTATTACAGCTAGAACAAAAGTGTCAAAGAAAAGAATGATCTCTATAAAATTTACTATAACATGATGTATAAACTTTTTTAGTAGGCCTTATGGTTTGTGAGCAATATCTTCCCGAACTTCATTATTTAAAAAAAAATTGATAAACATGGTCGAGGCAGTGAAATACACTTATTTTGGGATTATTGGTATCGCACAGGATCCAGCCGCCAAGGGTACATTTAAAACCAATGTACCCGCCACAGATACCAACCAACAGTCTCGAAAATGGGCATTAAAAGCACAGTCACAACGTGTATCCTTCTTGCTTGTTATTTTATTTATCCTTATTGTTATCCTTTTTACGTCTTACATGTTATCTCCCTGAAGAGTATATTTCTATCAGCGAAACTCGAGTAGAAGTAAAAGTTCAAGCTATTTTAAATAAAATTGCAGAGCAGTATGATTATATCTTGTTTTTTTTTTATGTTTTTTAAAGTGTCATTTGCCATAATGCTTCGTTTCTGTTAAAATTTAAACACAAATTTTAACTGACCTCTTCAGCCATAGTCATTCTTCTTATACAAAGGTCAACTTATTTTTGTACTTTCCCGTTAATTATGGCAAATAAAAGAATTTATTTATTTATTTTGTTTTATTTAGACATACCATGAATAAACGCACCCCTTAGAACTGATTAAGAGTGTAAAATAATTTTGTCCAGCTAGATCGGGCTTTTGGGCCATAGTGCGATATTTAGAATTTTCTACCAGTCTATGAAGTTCGGGAAGATATTGCTCACAAACCATAAGGCCTACTAAAAAAGTTTATATATCATGTTATAGGAAATTTTATAGAGATCATTCTTGTCTTTGACACTTTTTTTCTAGCTGTAATACTTTTTGTATAAAACCGTAAAAACCGTGATTAGGGACATATTTTGAGGTGAAAAGGGGGGAAATGGGGGGAGGGGGGCAAAATTCGGCTTGGCAACATCCAGAATCGAATTCAGCAGGCTTTTTTACATCGGAAAAGTCATGTTGCCAAAATGGCTCACAAAATGCCGTTAGGAAGGTAAAGGAAGCCGATATTTGGATTTTTCTACCAGTCTATTATGTGCGTGTACTATCAATTATCTTTGTGTGTGTGTGTGTGTGTGTGTGTGTGTGTGTGTGTGTGTGTGTGTGTGTGTGTGTGTGTGTGTGTGTGTGTGTGTGTGTGTGTGTGTGTGTGTGTGTGTGTGTGTGTGTGTGTGTGTGTGTGTGTGTGTGTGTGTGTGTGTGTGTGTGTGTGTGTGTGTGTGTGTGTGTGTGTGTGTGTGTGTGTGTGTGTGTGTGTGTGTGTGTGTGTGCGTGTGTGTGTGCGTGCGCGTGTGCGTGCGCGTGCGCGTGCGCGTGCGCGTGCGCGTGCGTGTGCGTGTGCGTGTGCGTGTGCGTGTGCGTGTGTGTGTGTGTGTGTGTGTGTGTGTGTGTGTGTATATGAAAGAGTAATAATAATAATAATAATAATCTTTATTCATAAAATCATAGTAATAACAATTAGCATAAAGAGTGTATGAAAAGAGCATATAGAGCGGAGTGGGAGCAAGATCCTTTACTTTCGACGAAATAGAAGAATACGAAGCAAATGTTTAGTTTAATAAAATGTAATGTAGCATATAAACATATGTGTATTTTTACTTTACATGGTTTATAACAATAGTAAATGAAGTTGGCAGCATTTAGGCATTTTTACTACTGGATTTGGCAGGATTTGGCAGGTTTTTAAGCAAAGTTAGGCAGGATCTGTGGTTTAGAGATGGTTACACTGCTGAAAAAAAACTCGAGGCAAAGAAACTGTGAAGTATGCACTGGCCACCAATATGTCAATGATTGGAAGCCCAGCGACGAACTTGAATAAAAAAAAGAAGAAGACGTTTTAATGTGTTGTCACAAAACATATCAAATTCTGTCTAGCGTATTTTTCTATATAATTAAATAAAACGATTAGCATAGTTTTCACCATTTATACATATTAAATTGAAGTTACGAAGAAATATTTAAAAAAGTGAGTACCCAAATCAAAAATGTCGACTGCAAAAATTGAACCTCTCACAAGAGACAATTACGACATAATCCAAGCTGAAGCCGTGCTAGTTCGCCATAAACTATGGAAATACGTTGAGACTCCCTTGACTCCTGCCTCAACTACAGACGAGATACAAAATGATAAACTTGCGAAATCGCAACTAATTCTTATTATATCGCCCCGTCTGAGCTGAAACAAATTAAACACTGCAGCACCGCCAAAGAGTTATGGGACAAATTAAAACTTAACTTATGCCAGTAAAGGAACTGCACGTAAAGCATCCCTTTTGAAACAGCTTATACTGACTAAGCTAGAAGGAAACGATGTACGAGGTCACCTCAACAAGTTCCTGGATATAGTGGACAAGCTGGCAGATATGGACGTGGCTATCAACGAGGATCTGTTAACAATAATGATGCTATACAGTCTATCCCCTGAATATGAGAACTTCAGAGTCGCTATAGAATCGCGAGAGACTCTTCCGAAGCCCGACGAGCTTAAAAAAAAAATTATTGAAGAATTTGAAGCACGTCATAGCCAAAACATCACATGAAGCTTCTAAATGAAGATCTCGCTCGTCCGCCTATTGGTGCTGCATTAAATAATCCTCATGCAACCTCTTCAATTAAACGTATAATCGCAATTTTCTTCCATTAATACGATGTCCCACGTTGCCCCTCTGATCTCGTCACTTATTTCATCCTTCGATAATGGACCAGGTGGTGCTCCAATGGAACAGTCGTAGTGTTCTTAATAAAAAGCACGATATAATCTAATCTAATGGGTCGTTCTCGCGAGTCGTTCAGATTTTGTAAATTTTGACTTTTTTTAGATATGGTTCATATACTCTCGAGTAATATAAAACAAAAGGCACCCTTGTGCAATGTACGGTTTTATTATAAGGTGCTTTGGGATAAAGTCGAAAATGGGGATAACTCGAAAATCACACATATCTACTAAACTGGGAACAATTCTTGTCAAGACGCCATGTTTATCTGCTCCCCCGCTTCAGTTTACTTCGTGTCGCTAGTCGTGAGCTCACGTGTGTTGCGGTCGATTAAATAAAAAAAGTGCGATTTAGTGCCTTATGAGGACTTTTGAAATTACCCCATACCACATAACTCGGGAACCTGCTAAGTTAAATCATTGTTCGTTTGTTTTTACGTTACATTGTCATTTTTAGGGTTCCGTAGTCAACTAGGAACCCTTATAGTTTCGCCATGTCCGTCTGTCCGTCTGTCCGTCTGTCCGTCCGCGGCTTAGCTCCGTGATCATTAGTACTAGAAAGCTGAAATTTGGTATAAGTATGTGTATGTATAACGCCGACAGAACGGTAAAATAAAAATTCAAAAATTTTATATTTTTCGGTTACCTCTCGAACACCTAAAGTGGGGGTGAATTCTTTTTTCTTTTCAACACTGGTGTGTTGGGTGTCGTTGGATAGGTCTTGTAAAAATAATGGGGGTCTTCTAACATTATTTTTTGATAAAGTCAGCAGTTTTGTAAATATTCGCTCCAAAAACAAAAAACAGTGTCCCCCCCCCTCTAACTTTTCAACCACGGGTCAAAAAAAATCGGAAAAATTCATGTAAATGAAGCCTTATAAGTACTTTCAATGAAAACTATATTGAACAAAATCGGTTGAGCCGTTTTTGAGTTATCGCCAAATTTCATATTTTTTCTTTAAAAGGACGTAAGTTGACTTCCAGAAGGTAATAAGTGATTACAGTTTCTAGGGCGTTTACGACCTTTTTATAGAGCTTAAAATCTTTCTTAACTTAAACCTCAGGCTTAAAACAGTTTATTGTGAAGGATGAGCAACTACGGAACCCTACACTGAGCGTGGCCCGACATGCTCTTGGCCGGTTTTTTGTCGTAATAATGAGTAGCATAACGGTCTATCTGTAGTTCAAAAAAAGCAATCGAATTTATCCCACGGGTGAAATTCGAAAAAATGTACTTTCAAAATAATCCCAAACTAGGCTTTCCAGTCCATTATCAGAGTTAGACTAATGTTTTCTTCATAAATGAGTTATGATTTCTCTAAATGCAAATTTCTAGATTATTAAACATATAAAAGAAACATTATTTTATGAAAAAACAATGAATTCGATGACTGATCACAGTATAATCGCAATTTTCATCCAGTTGCTTACTGTCATTTCAAAAGTCAATCCATCTTCTTCCATTAATACGATGTCCCACGTTGCCCCTCTGATCTCCTCACTTATTTCATCCTTCGATAATGGACCAGGTGGTGCTCCAATAGAACAGTCGTAGTGTTCTTAATAAAAATTTATTTAATTAATGGGTCGTTCTCGCGAGTCGTTCAGATTTTGTAAATTTTGACTTTTTTTAGAAATGCCGTTTTTTATTTGAATTGTTTAATATGGTTCATATACTCTCATAGAATAATATAAAACAAAAGGCACCCTTGTGCAATGTATGGTTTTATTATAAGGTGCTTTGGGGTAAAGTCGAAAATGGGGATAACTCGAAAATCACACATATCTACTAAACCGGGAACAATTACTACGCTTGCAACGCTTGTCAAGACGCCATGTTTATCTGCTCCCCGCTTCAGTTCACTTCGTGTCGCTAGTCGTGAGCGCACGTGTGTTGCGGTCGATTAAATAAAATAAGTGCGATTTAGTGCCTTATGAGGAGTTTTGAAATTACCCCATACCACATAACTCGGGAACCTGCTAAGTTAAATCATTGTTCGTTTGTTTTTACGTTACATTGTCATTTTTGTCGTAATAATGAGTACAGCATAACGGTCCATCTGTAGTTTAAAAAAAGCAATCGAATTTATCCCACGGGTGAAATTCGAAAAAATGTACTTTCGAAATAATCCCAAACTAGGTTTTCCAGTCCATTATCAGAGTTAGACTAATGTTTTCTTCATAAATGAGTTATGATTTCTCTAAATGCAAATTTCTAGATTATTAAACATATAAAAGAAACATTATTTTATAAAAAAAACAATGAATTCAATGACTGATCACAGTATAATCGCAATTTTCATCCAGTTGCTTACTGTCATTTCAAAAGTCAATCCATCTTCTTCCATTAATACGATGTCCCACGTTGCCCCTCTGATCTCCTCACTTATTTCATCCTTCGATAATGGACCAGGTGGTGCTCCAATGGAACAGTCGTAGTGTTCTTAATAAAAATTTATTTAATTAATGGGTCGTTCTCGCGAGTCGTTCAGATTTTGTAAATTTTGACTTTTTTTAGAAATGCCGTTTTTTATTTGAATTGTTTAATATGGTTCATATACTCTCATAGAATAATATAAAACAAAAGGCACCCTTGTGCAATGTACGGTTTTATTATAAGGTGCTTTGGGATAAAGTCGAAAAAAATCACACATATCTACTAAACCGGGAACAATTACTACGCTTGCAACGCTTGTCAAGACGCCATGTTTATCTGCTCCCCGCTTCAGTTCACTTCGTGTCGCTAGTCGTGAGCGCACGTGTGTTGCGGTCGATTAAATAAAATAAGTGCGATTTAGTGCCTTATCAGGAGTTTTGAAATTACCCCATACCACATAACTCGGGAACCTGCTAAGTTAAATCATTGTTCGTTTGTTTTTACGTTACATTGTCATTTTTGTCGTAATAATGAGTACAGCATAACGGTCCATCTGTAGTTTAAAAAAAGCAATCGAATTTATCCCACGGGTGAAATTCGAAAAAATGTACTTTCGAAATAATCCCAAACTAGGTTTTCCAGTCCATTATCAGAGTTAGACTAATATTTTCTTCATAAATGAGTTATGAATTCTCTAAATGCAAATTTCTAGATTATTAAACATATAAAAGAAACATTATTTTATAAAAAACAATGAATTCGTGCGGGGGAAATTCGAAAATAATTTGTGAGTTATACAAAAAAAAAAGTTCTTTACCGTGAATCAGCGGGATTTTTTGAGGGGGTAAATTAGAACTAAACAGAAATATGATTCTTAAACTCATATTGCATAAAAACCATTTCTACAAACTTTCGAAATTAGCCACTCCTTAAAAAATGGTATTCAAAATATTAATTTTTTTTATTTACATTTATTCCCAAATTCAAGCAACATATTACAACGCTATTTTCACAAAGCGTTGATGAATATATCCAATTTCGTAAAGATCTCATTACTGGAAGGAATACTTCTTATATTCTTACTTACGAGCCCAAACCCTAACATACTCTACACTCGCCTAAAAATATGTCGAATATACCCCAAAGCACCTTACATGGAAAATAATGAGTGCTTGAATGGTAATGAAATATGGCAAGATGGTAATGAGTGCGTATGGAAGGTAATGTGATTTTCATAAGTTTTGTATAATTTGACTAATATTAGGGTGATAAAACATATCTAATATTACTGATTATGGTTTGAAGTAGGTAATGTTTTTATAAAATAAAACATGTTTTAGAAATTTTCAGGATTCATAATTTAAAATATTCAGCAAAAATAGGATGCTTAGCATGAAACATTCAATTTTTTTTTATGCGAAAATACATTATGATATCCACAAAAGATAAAATAATCTTGGCATTAAACATTCTAAGAATAATATCTTTATTAAAACATAAGAGGTCACCAAAAGATAAAATGCTTCTTAGCATTAAACATTCTTCCAAAAAATATATTTATTAAAACGTAAAAGATCAATCTAGCACTAAGCATTTAAAAAAAAAAATTTTTTTTAATATACATAGATCAACAAAAAAAATTTTTTCAATCTAGCTAGAGTTTGTCCAGCGATTCATATTTCTGACTTAATCCTTTACTAATACTTTCATTAAATAATAGCTCAATGATATTTTTCTTTCGGTATATCTTTTAGTAAATCGTTCTTTTTTCCACGCTAGCTTCAATTGTTTTTTGTACTTACCTGCTTTTCTTGCTCCTCTAATGTTTTTCTTCGGTTTCTAAACGCAGTTTTCTCTTTATGCAATTTGCTGATTAACCTTAACATTTTTGGTTATTTAAATAAAAATAATAATATAATATTGCTTTACTAATCCGCCATATAACAACGTGCCAGTCAATTAGTGCTAACTCTTTATACATATTGGCGTATTTTTTCATTCATTTAATGCGATTTCTGCAAAGCACTGATACAATTGATTAATTTCATGTATTGATCCCGATTTATTCTGAGTAATTTGCGCATGCCACCAAGAGTTTTTGTATTATTTATAGCTAAAGGATTGATATAACAGGTGCTGGTGCCCCCAGATTTATTGCCTTCGTATTTCACAAACAGGTCGTGTCATTGGACTGGAGGCGAGATTTCAAACAAAAAGGCTTTGAATTTGTCGTTCTCCTTTTTTATAAATTGTATTTTCTTTCTTTCTTAAGAGAAACCTTCTTTTATTTTTATATTATATGAGATATTTTTTATACTTAAGTATTCTTGTTTATTGCGATGTCTAATTATTCTTCCCCTATTGGCTTCTTTTTTTTATCGTAAAATAATTAAGTACTGCTTTTAATCAATCCCAAAAACAGGGTTTTAAAATTTTACAAATGTCATTATTACAATACCCCATAGTCATAATATGTATATGAAGGAGAAACTTAGTATCAATTAGTTTGCCAACACCATTTATTTCCCGGGGTATAAAGAAGAGACAAAGTAAGCATGTGCTTATGGCACAAAACTACTGGGTAAAATGCATTTTTGTGCAGTTTAGTAAAAGCATTCTTGTGCTGTTTAGTAAAAATCATGAATTATGCTATTCTTAACTACTAAAAACTTTTTTAAATCACTACCATCCAAACACGATCTTTACCTTTCGGCAAAAAATTGGAGGGTAAGGAAGGTAATGATATGGAGATGAAAGAGATTTTGACGGTTTGTCTAGGTAAATTTAAATACCAAGCGTAATTGAAAATGTGATATTTATATTATTAAATTCTCTACAAAGAAGCAATTAAATGAGACATAAAACAGAAAATTATAATTAGTATTTACTGTATAAAACGGCCGAAGGTAATGAGCACAGTGACAAACTATGTTTCGTGAACGTAAATTTTAAATTTCTCGTAAATGGTGCGCACGGCGTCACTCTACCAGATACGTAGGTATACTGAGGAGGTGCGGCGCTGGAATAATGCCCTTACTGCCACCACTCAATGAAGGACCTATTCACAATTTAAAGTTTTAGCTTCACGGAAGTTTTATGCCTAAATTGCTACTTAATCACATCGCTGTTAAAAATTTGAAGATTATTTTATAGAAGTGTTTATATACATCAACCAATGTTTTAGTTTGTAATTTGGAACGAGAGGGTAATGAGATTTTGCAGTATTTTTTTGATCTCATGTGTTTATTAATAGGTGCAGGCATATGAGTCAAAATACTCCTCTAGTACTTTTTGAGACAAAACTTACTGCATACAACAATTCTAAATCAGAATGTTATTTATACCTATTTGCCGCCTGGAACAGTGATTTGAACGACTCGCGAGAACGACCCTAATAAATATAATCCCATGATATTTGCTCTATCTGAAATTGGCTCAAGCCGGACTCCAATTTCAGTATCCCAGGTTTTACATGCATCTGTGACGCGAGACCTGACGGATATGCTGGCAGTGCAATTCTTGTTAAAAATACCTTGTCTTATAAGATTATTACAACGGCTATCAAAGGCGGGTTTCATGCAGTTTCTATTCAAACGAATGCTAATACCTTTGTATCCATTTATATCCCTCATCCTTCAAAAAATATTTTAAACGATCTACTGTCAATGTTATCATCTCTCCCCACTCCGGTTTTAATACTGGGTGATTTTAACTGTCATCATCAAATGTGGGGCAGTGGCAAAACTGATGATTCAGGACTTTAGCTTCTCGAGATATTAGACAGATGTAATTTATGCATTTTAAATACTGGTTCCGCCGCCAGAAGATCTCGTCCGAACGAGGTGAACAGTGCAATAGACCTTTCTTTATGTTCCCCTGGCCTAGCTTCACAATTATCATGGCTGGTTTTAAATTCGTCTTTTGGAAGCGAACATTTCCCTATTGCAATTGATTTTCCCCTCTTTTCTAAATATATATGTAGCCCCCCAAGCCCCTACTCAAATTTATCCTTTTTAATGCTAACTGGAATGAATTCAAACAAAAGCTTAATCTTCTTTCTCCTTTACTGTTGGAAATTTCTTCTGATAATATTGATGAGTGTGCCTTAGCCTTCTCGGATGCTATTTATCAATGTGCGGAGTCGGTTTTCCAACTTAAAAACGCTGCATCGGGCAAACTTCTGTCTCCTCCGTGGTGGGACTCACAGTGCACTGATGCAATGAGGGAACGAAAAAAGGCCGAAGTTGAATATCATCGTAATCTGACGTTGGCTAACTTTATTGAGCTTAGTAGGATTTCAGCTCAGACAAAACTAATTCTTCGGTCTGATAAACAAGAGGGTTGGAAATAGGGCTTGTAATATCCGTCCATGTTTCGTATCCGGATATTTCGAATAAGTACTAAAATTATTTACTATCCGGATATCCGGATGCAGCGGATAATACGGATATTCATATTATTTTTAATAAAACACGAAATATGGTTAACATTTCGATGATAGTACTAATATACCATGCCGCTAGGTAGTGATTTATTTTAGTTTTAGTGCCGCTTTACTCTTTTTTAATTGTAAGTGTGACGTATAGGTACTTGTTTCGTTGTTGTTTAATTTCAGTTTATACATAGGTATTTTCGTATTTTTGCTGCCGAATAAATGAGTGTTGTATGGTTGTATATCATATACTAATAGATAAAATATACAATTTAACAGTAAGAAATTGACCAAATGATTTTAGCCAATTAAAATTCAAAAAGAAAAAACAATAGTGAAAAGATAAGTTCTTAAAAGTAAATGGAAAATACGAGTAGTTTGCAATCACATTTGCAATCACAATTTAAACTTTACAGCGAGAAGATAACATATACCTACTGAACATTAAGATAAAATCTCCAATATACCAGTTATCTCGGAGCAGAGTAGTGGTTCATGAAAAAAAATGCAGAAGACAATAAAAAACGTATGATCCTTACGTATTTTATTGTCTTCTGCAATATTTAAAATTATATTCAATCGGCTTCTATACTTTAATCAGTTTAATTTAGTTTTTATTCGTATTTTGTTTGATTTTGATTCTGTCTGTCCAGCGCATAGAGCTTCTTCCTCATGGTTGCCTTCCCTGTACTTTCCCTGTCATCAGGAGCACTTCGAGGATGTCATTTTTGTTCCTAGCTAGGTGATCGAAGATCCTGCGGAGACAGATTGTCGACAGCCTAACGGTGACTCCCACTTCTGGAAGAATTTACATATTTGTGCGGTGGGCTGTCCAAGGAACTGGTAACATTCCGCTCCTGCACCACATTTCAAATGCGTCAATGCGAGATCTATCTGCCTTTTTGAGGGTCCAGGTTTTCGCACCGTAGGTGAAGATCGAAAACACCAGAGCCCTCTAGGTTTTTAGTAAGATTGATATATCTGTCCAGATCCTGTTTAGTCTTGTCATCGCGCTTTTTGCCATGCTAATCCGCTTTCGTACATCTGATTCGCATGAGCCATCGTTCTGGTCTCTACCAGGTATACAAAGCTGCTCTCATATTGGAGATCGAGCGTCTCACTGAGCTCTAGCGGCTTTGTTCGATCTATAACCATGAATTTTGCTAAAGATTTGTTGATCGACAGACCAAGTAGTCTATAAAACACAAGATCAAGGGGGTGTTAAATTCGAAGGATTTCTACAGGAATCAGTTGTTCGATGGTTACAATTTGTTCTCTATTGCCTTTTCCTTTGAAAAAGCCAGCTTGTTCAGGTATTTAATCTTTATTATGATACTTTCTCCGGCTTGGTATATTAATTATGTTATAGTTATTATTTTATTTTAATTATCCGAAATATCCGTATTATCCGAATAGTGTATAGAAAATTATCCGGCTTTAAAAATTCGCGGATATGCGGATAAAACCAATATCCGGATATCCGGATTGCAAGCCCTAGACGTGTGATTGGTATTGGCAGGCAGGCATACCGGCAGTCTTAGAGTGGAGACGTGCGGTATCAACCAGTCACAAAAGAGCTTTGTCGAATCCGCAAGTCTCCGCTCCGCTTCAGTGGCCTCCAGCCCAGCGGTGTACGGCAGAATCTGTTTTCGGCAGAATCTTGATTGGACAGAATCGTTTTACGGCAAAAAATGTACACTCAAATGAAAAACATGTTGTCATGTAAAGGATTTTAATATTCCATTGTAACTAACCTCAAGATATTTACAAACAACAAATAGTCCAGCAGCCACCGCCTGTTTTTTTTTCAGTGATTAATAACAGGCTGAATTTTCGTGAGTTCGTTCGGTTCGACGAGACGCCCAAGTTTTTCCTCTGTGCACATTCTCAAAGAAAAATATGTCGCAAATAAATTTGTAAAAAATATTTATCTAATAATATAATTCACCAATTTTTTCAATAGACATTTAATGATAACTCTAAAAATAATATTTATTTACATATGATGATCAGTTTAAGATTTATTCATCCAGAATCTTCTTAGTTTTCCCTTGACCCCTGCCATTAAGTTTTGTACATCATCATCAGTGATTAATTTGGAAGCTTCGTTCCACTTCCGCTTGAAGTTTTCAACTGAAGTGGCATTGCTTTTATGTTTTAACAACTTCTGTTTCACGCGGGCCCAATATTTTTCAATGGGTCGCAACTCAGGCCAATTGGGCGGATTGTGCTGTTTTTCAACAAAATCGTCATTCATCTCTTTGTACCACTTTATTGCTTTCTTTGTGTAGTGACACGTGGCCAAATCAGGCCAAAATAGGACAGGTGTAGTATGCCTCTTGATGAATGGCAATAATCGTTTTTTAAGGCGCTCATTCAGATATATATCACCGTCTATCGTTCCTTTTGCAAAATGTGGTGTACTACGTTTGCCACATGAACAGAATGCCTGCCATACGAGAACTTTTTTGCAAATTTATCCGTTTTGATGACCTTATACTCATCACTAACAGTCTTTCTATCAGTCCCATAATAAAAATGGTGTCCTGGAAGTGATTTAAAGTCTAGTTTGTAGTAAGTTTCATCATCCATAACAATGCAATAATTTTTCTTGACCATTTTTAAATAAAGTTTTCTAGTTTCATCATCCATAACAATGCAATAATTTTTCTTGACCATTTTTAAATAAAGTTTTCTAGAGGTACTTTCGTTTGTTTGAATTTTTTTATAGAATTTTGTTTTTTTACTCGTTGCACTGTAGATTTAGACGTTTTGGATTTTTTTGCCAAATCTCGTACCGAAAGGGTAGGTTTTTTCTGCAAAGCTACTAGAATTTTCTTCTCTAATTCTTGTTCACTGAACCTGGTTTACGTCCACTTCCTGGCCGTCGCCGTATTCCGCCAGTCTCTCTGAACCGTTTCTTTGAACGGAACGGAACTTTGAATTTCTCTCGTACCGACGACATCTTTGAACTTTGTAATGACGGGTTTTTTTTTTTTTATTTAATTTGCATAATAAACGGCCTGCTATCCAATATACAATATTACAGGTATATCAGAATCCGTACAATGTACCTGCACGCGATAATTACTGTTCAACTGACAAATGTGGAAAACAATTTTGGTGTCGGCTTCTTCGTGATAGCAAGTGAAATTGTTGTCAATGACTTATTTAATTGCCCTTCACCGGAAATGATATTTATGACTGTTATTGATAAGGAGCCTTACCACGATCTCTTAACGCGACTCACTTTAGGCCCTAAACTGAACTGTACATATCGCTATTTCATACCATGACATTGTATTTACGACTCAGTTCAGATGCAGTTCAGTAAGAGCGTCTCAACTATTTCATTCTCTCATTTCATTTCAAGTACTTTTCGTACCACGATGTGTCACTTGAGACGAAACTGAATCGCACGAGTGTCAAATTTTGCGACTCATAAAAAGTTCCTTATTGAATGTATTGTTCTGGATAGTTTTGTGTAGAATATTTATTAGTTCCTAGCTTTTGCCCGCGGCTTCTCTCGCACAGGTCTGGAAACGTGTCTGTGTAACTTCCTACCGTTTTATTGTTTCTTAAAACCTATACTCATACCTTGTTCCCATCAAAATGTTCTTAATTTTTTCTGTCTTCGTCGTATTACCTAAATAAAACTTTGAATCGTCCTACTTTATTGACAATCGTAGTATCTAATGGCGACTCTAATTTAAAGACACTAATCTAGGTGCGTTGTGATCGCAAGATACCTAACACTTGTTCGTCATAGTTCGTCGTCGGACCTCATGGAAAGTTAACAAAACTTATAATAACACGAGTTTTCTTATTTTTAAAGACGTTGAAATTTGCGTTGTTACTCGAGTCTTACTCAAAAAAACCGGCCAAGTGCGAGTCGGACTCGCGCACCGAGGGTTCCGTACAAACACTTTCCATCCCTAAGTGGTTAAACCTTTACCGCATACGAAGCCATATATGGCAGATATGAACTTGGACCTTATTGGCACAGGTCAAGGTTCAAATTTAAACAACTATTTTTTTCCTATATGCGGTAAAGGGTTAAGTTAAGTTTGCACCTGGTATGTATAGCGCCCCATATAAATTAGGTGCAAAGTTAGGTATAAAAAAAAAAAATTATGGATTTCGTAATTATTCCTTTATCTATGCTATAAGACGTTGCTTCGTACCAAATTTCAAGATTCTGAGTTCACGGGAAGCACCCTGTAGGTTTTGATTCCCTTGCAAGTGTCGAAAATTTGCGGATTAGGTGCAAAGTTAGGTATTAAAAATTTTTTTTATGGATTTCGTAATTATTCCTTTATCTATGCTATAAGACGTTGCTTCGTACCAAATTTCAAGATTCTGAGTTCACGGGAAGCACCCTGTAGGTTTTGATTCCCTTGCAAGTGTCGAAAATTTGCGGCATAAACGGCTGTATCTTTTGATTGCGTTGGCTTAGAAGTTTGATTTTTTCACAGCTTCAAGGGACAGTAGACCTGAGTAATTGATATAAATTTCAGCTTCATACCTCCACGCGTTCCTGAGAAAAAGGGTCTTGACAGACGGACGGACGGACAGACGGACAACAAAGTGATCCTATAAGGGTTCCGTTTTTTCCTTTTGAGGTACGGAACCCTAAAAATAATACATTTCTCATACAAACCTTGGCTTTCCGTTTAATCCTCTAAGGATAGGAATTCCGGATACCGTTTAAATCAGTATTCTCAATTAATTACAATTATATTACTTACTGAGACAATAATGCTCTAATGTAGAGGATCTAACGTTTTTCATACAAAGTTTTACCATCTAATCGCCTTAAATTTAACCCTTTTAGAAGATTAATTTCCAAAAATAAATGCAGAGCAGAGTTCGTTCCCGAAAATATTACCTCACATATATACTTTCACATTGATGGAGAATCTGTAAACAAAGTTCTAACTCAAAAATCTCTTACCTACTCAAAAATTACACGATTTCCATAAAAACTTTCAACCCCAATTGGACCCCCTTAGGGGACGAATTTTGAAAAATTCTTCAGGTCTACCTGGAGCTACGGTAGCGAAGTGTTTGACAGGTTTTTCATATGTCTTTTGAATTATTAGAGGGTCATACAGAGTTCAAAAAACAAAAGTCGTCCCTCCTGTGGTCAAAAGTTAGGAGCTTGTAAATCCAGGTTATATTGCTATTACATCGGATTATAGACGAGGGAACGGTCTTTATTCTCACAGGCATTTAATCAGAAAATTAGGCCCTAGAATCCTTAATTTCGCAAATGTCCACAGCAGAGACTTGAACCTAAATCTCTGTATGGGGTGCGCCAAAGTTCACATAATTTTTCAACCCCGATTATTGGAACTCCGAAAATGTTACTCATACAATTTTTTATCATAATAGTCACTATTTATACTTAGTCACTAATACTACCGATCATAACTCCGAACCATTAAAAATCATATTGTCAATTCTCATAAATATCTCTAATACTACTTTTTATTTTCATACACTTATTCATCATAACTGGTTTTGATCCTATTTTTCACTGTCATAATTTTTTTAAGCAGACTGGTTTGTACTCATAAACTCCACAATCCTATATTTTATAAGGAGACTGCGACAAAATGGAACATGGCTCAAAAACCGAAAACTGTAGGTTAGGTTAGGTTTGTATTATGACCACGTATAGCGGAGCGTCAAAATGCTTACATGCTTGCTTGCATGAACACTTGTAAATAATCTAGTATTAATAGTTATTTGTTATGCAAGGCTGCAAAGTTGTTATTTGGCGTGAGTGTTGAAATTGAAAGCTGAGCGTAGCGAGGCTTTCAAGACACGAGAAGCTAAATAATTTTGCAGCCATGTGGAACACACAACTTTTCACCTCACTACAGCGAGGAAAATGCAAGATTCAAGAAAAACAATTAAAACAAAAAAATAATCATATTTAATTTTGCCTTCTACTTAACACATCAAATTTAAAACATAACACACTCAAATCCAAACCAAATAAATACGAGAGAAGCACACATATTAAAAATTAAAATTAATATGGCCGTAATTTGTATTATCGTTGTGTACATTTTATCGTTGAGTTTTTCTTAAGCACTGTTATATTAATATTTGTATTTGAAACTAATTGACACATTCGTTGTGAATGTGGGAGAATGGCATTCTGGGAAGGATTAGTTGGCCACTCAAGTATTTTCTAGAAGTATTTTCCATAACACTTGCTTTGGAAGTTATTGGACGATGGGATCCGAACAAGATTATTTCGGCTTTATCTTCTTTATAAACGCCAATAGTTTCGGTTAATTACTTATTGTCTTCAAATATGTATAGGTAACCGACATAGCCCGAAGGATAGCAAAACTTAAGTAGCAATGGACAGGGCACATCGGTCGTAGAACGTAGGCCCCCCCACAAGGTGGACTGATGACCTGGCGAAGGTCGCTGGAGTCTGCTGGAAGCGGGCGGCACAGGACCGGTCATGGTGGCGTTCTCTGGGGGAGGCCTAGGTCCCGCAGTCGACGTCTTTTGGCTGATGATGATTATGATGATTTCAAGGTTAGGTTCATTTGGTTATAGAAGATTGTTGAGTAATTTTATTGTTTACTGTGTCAAAATTAACACAGCGGTTTACGCTGTGTTGCGCAGTTGCTTTCCGATTCTATCCATCAAATTAAGAGGCCTTATTCCTTTTAAAAGCTGATTGTTTTAGGCATTTTTTCTATGACCAAACATGTTTCTTAACATATTATTGATGTTACTACTTAGAACAGGGCTATTGGGATTTATTGGTATATATTTGATACCTACATAGCTACAGTTTGAACTTTTCATTGATAATTTTTGTTTCAAAAACGACTCGAAATTGACAAAATTCACGCAGAATATTAGTTTTTTCAACTTATTTTCGACTGCACGCAATAAAAGCATGAAATAGCTTTGTCACTACCTAGAACTAGGGGAAAAGTATTATTCACTTCAAAAAGTTGGTTGAAATCCTAATTAAATCCTATTACCTACATACTAATCCATACTAATATTATAAATGCGAAAGTGTGTCTGTCTGTCCGTCTGTCTGTTACCTCTTCACGCTAAAACCGCTGAACCGACTTAGATGAAATTTGGTATATGGAGATAGTTTGAGACCCGGGAAAGGACATAGGATACTTTCATCCCGAATAAATTTAGTGTTCCCGTGGGATGAGAGGGTAACACCGCGGGGCACAGCTAGTTATCAATATATATTTGAAATAATATGAAAAAAATAAATTTTAAAAAGGATAAAGCCTCTTAATATGTGTGACAGAACGTTAAGTAAGGCTTGTTTATAAATAACAATTAAGAGTTATATCTCTTCTTCTCAGCATATACCAAAAATGTTGATGAGCAATGGACTGTATGATGTTATTATTGGCGAGAATGATAGAAACACTGTAGTAAAGATATAATAAATTTAATTACTTAAAAGGATAGCAAAAACAACTATTTACAAGGCAAACAGACACACACAGAACTGACAAGCAAATATCCCAACCAGCAAAAATGTCATATAAGCTAGGCCTTATATGTCTATTTAGTCGGGAAAAGGTAATGTTACAGTAGTCGTCGTGAGGACATGTCGTATAGAAGCTGATTATATTACAATATGGCTTATACAGCAATTTAGTCAAGTAGTCATGTCAAATAAACGTTTACACGACCTCGTAATGCGATAATTATGATACTGCACTCTAGCAATCACGAGATTACTTTTATACAGCTAATTGATGCTGTAGCTGTTTATTATATGTCTCCTTCGCAACTAGAAGTAGTGTAAACGTTTTTGATAATGCCATTATACGACTAGTCATATTGTCAGCGCAATTACAATGATTATACAAAATACTCTGGTATAAAAGGGACTTAAATGACTTTTACACTACAAAAAGTTGTGTAAATGCACTTTATCTTACGATTATTAGAATATCGAGTAATGAATGTTATAATGATCTCTATAGAACAAATAATGATGTAGAAGTTGCTTATACGACGCCAAAACAGTAAATATTCAGCGAAGCCTGTTTTAGCGATAACTATGCGACTCATTATTTATTATGTCGTGTAAAAGTAGTTTATAGCTCTTGTATTAAACTATACGCTTTATTAAAATGTTAACTTATTACTTTTACTTGACTATAACTCTTAAAATAATATTATTGTGACTTTTAGACAGCAGTATTGGCGGTCATCATAGACCTACTTAAATTAATAAATATTGACTTATGAAATAATGATATGCACATCTACAATCCTACATACTTAACACAAAACAAATTAGAGTGCTTTTGTCTTTTTTGGTAAGAACCCTAAAACTTGCATCATGGCGGTAACTAGTCGAGTAATATAAGTAAGTTGTTATCCGAACAAGACTGTATGTCGCATACTGGTTGTGTAAGTGAAACGAGGGTGCTTAATGGCGCTTGTTGATCAATTTATTTGGTCGGAAAAAAAATAATTACATAAATTATCATTTAAAACTCAAAATCACGAAGGGGCATTAAAAATTTATATACCAATTAGTATATGATTTGTCACTAAAATAAATTGGCAGGGAACTACCCAGTACTATTTCTATACACACACCATGGCACAAATGTCGAATATTTAACAAGTCTTAGGAAAACTACACTTTAGTTTCCTCGACATTATATTTTTTTGATAAATTCTTTAAGCTTTCTTCTTTATGAGTTCAAGAAATTGAAAAAGTCGTATAAATGCTGCCCCAACTCCGCTATAGAACCAAATAATCGCTTAGTGATATATTCTAATAACAGTAAGCCGGCTATTAAGTCGAGTAATCGTCGTGAAAGAGACCACTATGATGCAAAATCAGAAATAGCGCGACTGTTATACCACTTCTACACAACATACCTGTTCTATAAGCCCTGTTTCGGTTGACTTTTACTCGACTTAATTGCACTATAATTGTGCCCAAACCCCGTCGTATAAACTAGGACTCGACTGTTATACGACTATATGCCACGACTAACAGGTCACGCAGATACGTTGTCATGATGTTTATACGACCTGATTTTGCTGGTTGGGATCAGTCATAATAATTTAAAAACTGACATGTAAAATATACATAAAAAGAGGTGGCATCTCCGCCAGTCGCCAACATATGCGTCCACTGTTGGACATATGCCTCTTGAATGAATTTCCAAGCTGATCTTGACGCGGCGATCCAACTCCAGGTCGGCCCTGCCGTCTTTTAAATATCGTCGGACCATCTGGCTTGCGGTCTTCCAACGCTTCTGCCACGTTCGCGGTCAGAGTTATCTCTTATGAAAGTAAAAAAAACTATTGAAATTTTGCCTGTTTTTAGGGTTCCGTACCCAAAGGGTAAAAATGGGACCCTATTACTGAGACTTCGACTTCGCTGTCCGTCCGTCCGTCCGTCCGTCTGTCCTACTGTCACCAGGCTGTATCTCAAGAACGGTGATAGCTAGATATTTGAAATTTTCACAGATGATGTATTTCTATTGCCGCTATAACAACAAATACTAAAAATAAAATAAAATAAATATTTAAGGGGGGCTCTTATACAACAAACGGGATTGGTTGCGTTAACTTTGCACCTCATTTGTATGGAGTGCTATAGGGGGCGTTCAAGTATTAGATTAGAATAGATTATATTTATTTCACACATATAGGGATACATTATAAATTACACATAGTCAATTTACACGAATCTACACGGTGATCGTCAACATAATAAACAAATTAAACAAATTCAGCAAGTCATAATTCATTAGATAATTAAGAAAAAGCAATGTCACAAATATCAAACAATATAAAAATTTAAATAATGTCGAATAAATATGTCAATAAATTCACTTAATATACAAATTAAATGTCAACAGTCACCACAAAGGATCGTCGCCTACACTAAAATACAAAACATTTTATCTAAATATGTCAAGATAATCTTTAACTGAGTACAAAGGATTTTCCAATAAAAGGTTTCTCAATTTACACTTGAATACCATGTCAGATGGTTCATTCCGAAGATCGGCGGGTAAGCGTTCATAGTAGGTCGGACCGATGACTCGCGGGTTCTTACCTGCAAGTGCCATTCGTCGCGGGACGGTTCGAAGTCTCCCCGTCGATCGAATCTGCTTACCACAAACCTCGACACGCTTAAACATTGGCAGATTGTTTCTTACGAACAGCAACACTTCAAACATGTATACTGAGTAGTGCGTCATAATTCGATGCGTTACGAAAAGGTCCCTGCATGGATGTCGTGGTTGCACACCGGCAAGAGTACGTAATGCTCGCTTCTGTATGATAAATACTCGATTGGCATCCGTAGAGTTTCCCCAAAGGAGTATACCATATGACATTAAGGAGTGGAAGTGAGCAAAATAAACCGATCTTAATGAAACTACCGATATTAGGGGTTTTAGTTTCCGCAACGCAAAAGCCGCACCACTCAGTCTGTCGCACAGCGAATCGACATGGCACTTCCAGTTAAGATTAGAGTCTAACATAAAACCTAGAAACCTGGTTTCGTTGCATAACGGCATCGGGAGATCAGATAAACAAGGAGACAATGAGATATGCCGTCCCGAAAAAACCATTATGTTGGATTTTGTTACATTTAGGAGCAACCCATTTGCGGAAAACCACCGTTGTAACTGTCTACACACCTCGCTTATGCCATCGCCGAGCTGCTCGTACGTTCGCGCACTAACTATGACCGTCGTGTCATCTGCGAACAGCACGGACAAACCAGTTGTTATGGCGGACGGGAGATCGTTAACGAAGGTCAGAAACAACGTATTTCCCAGGGCTGATCCTTGGGGGATTCCTGATGTGATATGGCCAACGTCAGACTCGAATTTTTCGCCATTTGTGGACAGTTTTACCACTTGTCTACGGCCCGACAAAAATGACGTAAACAACCGATGGGCTGGGTCCCCTACACCATAATGACGCAATTTGTTCAAGAGCAGTTTGTGACTTATTATATCAAAAGCTTTCGATAAGTCGCACATAATGCCGGCCATCTTGTGTCTGTCATCAAGACCTGTAAGGATACAATCAAAAATCTTGTGCGCTGCAGTTGTCGTAGACATGTTCCGCCGATATGCAAACTGATTTGGTGTTAACAGGTCGTTCGCCTCTAGGTGTGTCATTAAGCTAGATGACAACACTTTGATATTACGTACTTAACGCAATTTAGGGGGGAGGGAGGGTCTCATAAAACGTTACGATGCGTTACAGGGGCGGGAGAGGGTCTTTCTTACAACACGTTACGTAATATTGTTTCTTTTTTTTATAAAAAGATTGGGATTTAAAACGCCCATGTTGGCAACCCTTGTCGTTTATTTTACGGGGAATCCCTCAATTGTATTGGTCTGGTCGTCATTTTAATCATTTTAACATATTATCATCTTTCGTGACTTTTGGGTAAAAATGGTCACTTTTTGTGTCACTTATGGTGTTACGTAACGTTTAGAGAGCGGGAGGGGGGGTACAGAAAAACGGTACGGCGCGTTACAAGGGGGGAGGGAAGGCCAAATCTCTTCAAAAATTGCGTTACGTAATACTTGAACGCTCCCATAC
This sequence comes from Apotomis capreana, assembly GCA_947623375.1. Classification (NCBI taxonomy): domain Eukaryota; kingdom Metazoa; phylum Arthropoda; class Insecta; order Lepidoptera; family Tortricidae; genus Apotomis; species Apotomis capreana. Next base: position 12,599,623 of record OX392518.1, read on the forward strand.
ATACCAGGTGCCAACTTAACTTAACCACTTAAGGATGGACTGTTTGTACGGAACCCTCGGTGCGCGAGTCCGACTCGAACTTGACCGGTTTGTTACTCTAACGTCCTACCCAGAAGTCCGATGCCTTATAACACCCCTCTGTTTAGTCGGCAGTTAAAATTTGACCACTTCTCTGTTCTGTTCACTTCTCATCAGTTACCTTCATAACATCACTGCCGTCATGAGATCTGCCTGAGATCTGCCTGTTGTGCGCCGTATTAAGCTTCGTCAATTTCTGAAATCAAATTATAGCATATGTTAACAGATATGCAACAGGCTACAATGTCATGTCATGTCAATTGACAACATTTCATATTCTTAAGAGGCCTTATTCCTTTTAAAAATTGATTTTTTTTCATATTGTGACAAATATAATATAATCAATCAAAAAGAAACAAAAATCTATACTAGGTACATTATAATACTCTTAAGTTAAGATTTTTTTTGTAAACCTTACCTTGCCCTCAAACTGCCCCCTATAGTCCGACGTTTGCTTATATTACTTACCCTCCAGGACAATGTGGTGATCCGTCCGTTGCGGCGCGTATTTCGTTTTGTCAACGCCTCAAATCAAATTATAGCATATGTTAACAGATATTCAACAGGGCTACAATGTCATGTCATGTCAATTGACAACATTTCATATTCTTAAGAGGCCTTATTCCTTCGTTTCGTTTCGTTTCGGTTACGTCTTTAATATTTTCCTTCGTCGTTTGCGTTCTACGTTTCATCCTGACCCCATCCCGGACGAGCCTCCAAAATTGTGGGATTGGGGCAGGGAAAACCGCATAAGATGGTCTTAACTTCTTTTATTTACAATATATACATCTTTATATACAAATCTTCATCTGTCCACTAAATCCTTCTATCGTCTGACACTCTCCGTCATACGTCAAATCTAACACATTCCTTATTTCATTATATTCAAACTAGTATTAATCGTCTATCAGCCAGCTCCTTATATTCTATTAGCATCAATCCCACACGTATATAATATGAATATTATAGTATAAGTTCTTATATCTTATATCACTTACCCAGGGGATCGAGCGGTTTGACCTGGTGTTTCTTCTTGTTAATTTCTGAAATCAAATTATAGCATATGTTAACAGATATTCAACAGGGCTACAATGTCATGTCATGTCAATTGACAACATTTCATATTCTTAAGAGGCCTTATTCCTTTTAAAAATTGTTTTTTTTTCATATTGTGATAAATACAGGGTGACATTTTAATGACCGTTCAAATTTTTCCCAGGCATTAGGTATCAATAATAAAAGATGCCATTTCTGAGAAAAAAAACATAGGTAAAATTTTGATAATATAATGTGCTGTCCGAATAAATAATTAGTAACGCGTGGATATTCGTTTGAGTTACGCTGGGGGTAAGCGGTGCGGGGGGAGGGGCGCGCTCACCTATCTTATCTGGACCAAAACAAATTGCAATTAGTCGCACGCGCATCTCCGCATGGCCGGTCGTGCACTTCCGGGTTCCGAAACGACGCGCGATCGATCTGCCGTGCACAATCAATCAATCATTTATTTGCGATAAAACATACTCAAATGCGTGCAAATACAAGTATAAAAGAAGGAAAAGTAACAAAATGCTCAATTAAAATAAATAAAATGTCAAGTAAAATCAAATCATTATTGATAACAAAATAAATTTAATTATAAACATGTCGTATTTGAATGAAAATTAAATATAAATTAAAATAATAATATTGAATACTTATTTAAAATTAATCTAGCGCTCTAGCATAAAATTCCTTAATTGAATAGAAAGGTCTACTTGTAAAATAATCTCTTAATTTTCGTTCAAATATTCTGTAGCTAGCTACTACATTCCTTAATACTAATGTCCAATTTATTATAAGCTCTAATTGCAGTACTGTTTAAAGTTTTGTCAAAATATTTAAAATTACTCTTGGGTACTGAAAATTCATTTTTATTTCTAAGGAGTTTGTATGTGTTTTGTCTAGAGACTTTTAGTTGGTCTTTATTTTTAAATACATACAAGCAGACACAGTACAAATATAAGGACACAACAGTCATAATTTTGTGTTCTACAAACATGGATCTGTGAGTAACAGGTACATGTGGACACCCCGTAAGAAATCGGAGGGCTTTTTTTTGTTTTAAGAGCACCGTACCAATGTTTGTGCAGTTTCCCCAAACCTCAATGCAGTACCTCATTACACTTTCAAAGTATGCATAATAAACAGTTTTTAGTGTGGATCTGTCTGCTGTACTCGCTAGACTTTTTAGGGCGTAGCAAGCCGTAGCTAATTTATTTGTTAATTGGTCAATCTGTTGGTGCCATCTTAAAAAGGGATGTAACTCAACGCCAAAAAATCGCACGCAGTTCGACTTTTCAATGGGAATACTACAGACAGTATCGGGACTATTAACTCCACGGCGGAAAACCATGTAAAAACTTTTCGTACAATTAACTTTTAGCCCGTTTGAGTTAAACCAGGTAGACAATTGTGACCAACACTCCTGCATATGCGTGTCTAAATCAGCTTCAGTTTTACATTTCAGTACGACACTCGTGTTATCGGCATAAAGATACGGGGTTCCGCAAGTAATATTTAGTGGTAGATCATTAATAAATATGATGAAAAGAAGAGGACCCAGCACAGATCCTTGCGGAACACCGTATCTTATGGTCCTTTCTATCGATTTAACCGGACATTCACTGTTATCGCCCCTAATCTCGACATATTGAGTACGCATAGTAAGGTATGACTTCAGGAGATTCCAAGCTGTTCCGCGTATACCGTAGTACTCCAATTTAGTGAGGAGTATTTCGTGATCAACACAGTCGAATGCCTTGGTAAGATCACAAAACACTCCCCCACAGCAGCGTCCATCATTAAGAGCTTGCATAACTTCTATGACTAAATCAATCACAGTGTTAGTGGTGTTCTTCGAACTCCTGAAGCCATATTGGTACCGAGAGAAAAGATCATTTCTTTCGAGATGCCTCTCCAGCCTAGCATATAAGCACTTCTCCATGATTTTCGACAAAACAGAAAGTAGTGATATTGGCCGAAAGTTATTAATGTACTGGAACATCCTTTCTACATCCTTTCTTATGTACTGGAATAACTTTAGCTCTCTTAAATAAAGTGGGAAAGGTTCCCTCGAGGAAACAGTCATTGTAAATAATACATAAAGGAATGCAGAGTAAGTCAATGTTATTTTTTATTATTGATGTATTTATGTCATCAGGACCATAAGAGCTACTGTTTTTAAGATTTTTTGCTACGCGTATTACTTCTGGTTCAATGAAAGGGTCGAGAAATATAGATTTTATGTTTTTATTTTTAATCGCAATTTTTAAAAATCTCATAAATTGTGTGTTGCTTTCATGACGTGCGCTTTTACCAACGTTAACAAAAAAATCATTGAAAGCATTCGCTACAGCCTGTCTATTTTCAATCAAATTGTTTTTAATTTTTAATTTAATTTTGTGGTTTTTAGTAGAATTCCCTTTTCTGCCTGTAATTTCATTAACCATTTTCCATACAGCGCGTGATTTATTTTTTGCTGTTGCAATAGTCTTCCGTATATCCAATTTTTTTGCTGTTATTAATGTTGTTCGGAATATTTTTTTATATAGATTAAAATACACTTTTAGTCTATCATCTTTCGTACGTCTTGATAGTAAGTATAGCTTTCGCTTATTGATACTAGACGTTTTAATTCCTTTAGAGAGCCATGTTTTTCGGGTCGGTTTAAGTAATATTTTTTTTGTTGGAAAATGCTTATTTACTAAGTTTAAAAACACCTCATAAAATACATTAACTTTGATATTACAATCACAGTCAAGAAATATTCCACTCCAATCAATTTTTGCAAGGTCATCTCTGAAGCTATTAGTAGCTTGTTTGCTAAAAACCCTTTTATAAACATATTTCGAGATACCTTTCTTACATATATGAGATGTGATTGGAGTTATAATTGTCATAACTTGGGCATCATGGTCAGAAAATGTACAAGGAACGACCGCTACATCAGTATAATCCACAATATTGGTAACAAAGTTGTCTATGCTAGTTGAGGTAGAGTCCGTGATACGAGTTGATTCAGTAATTATATACTGCAAATTATGTTCAAGTAGTACCCGTTTTAGTGATTTGGTTCTACTGTCCTCCTTATCAGCAAAATCAACATTAAAATCGCCAGCAATCAGTACAGATCTGTTCTTTAGGTGATTAAGATATTGATCTAATTTATCGATAAAAATATTAAAGTTGGAATTCGGGCTTCTGTATAGCACTATAAAATGAATTGTTTTTGAATGGGTTATCTCGAAGTTTAAAGCACTGATCTCAAATACAGAGTCACTGGAAAATTCATCAACATTTACCTCTTTAAACCTGTCGGCATAATCATCCCTAATAAAATTTATTGTGCCACCGCCTTTTGTGAATGCACGAGATGATTGAGTCGCTGTAATATACCCAGGTAATGAAATAGTTTTGTATTCATCTGGCTCAAGCCACGATTCAGTTATAAATATGATGATAGGTTTCTGAGGTAAGTCACATGCAATAAATGCTTCTAAGCTTAAAAGTTTATTTCTAAGTCTATTGATGTTTAAATGCATTAACATTAGCCCTTCACAGTTACTGAGATTATTTATAAAAAAGATAAACTATTGTAGAATTTGTTTTGAATGTATTTAAGTTTAGCGTTAATGGCAGTTGCTACTTTATATTTCCCCCTAGCGGTAAATTTGTACCCATCAGATTTGTAGTCAGGAATATCGATAAAACGATCAATATCACATAAATGTACAAACTCATAGCCCTCAAGACGTTTATATAGTTCTATGTTGAGCTTATTAATAAAATGATTGAAATACATTGAATTCTGATCAATACTTAAAGGCACGTTACAGACAATAACGTTAGTATGAGCTAAAATTTTGACACTTTTTTCAATAATATCGACTGTTTTAGTAGGCAAATAAAAATTAGTCACTACCGCCACACATTATAACTACACAATCCTTTTTTGTGAAGACCTTGGTTTTTTCTGTTATATTGCTGAGAACTCGATCTGAAGTCCCGGTGATTATAATATCCGACTCAAAGTTATAGTCTCGACGTCGTATTTGTGAAAGCATAGATATAATTTCAGTTCCGTGGAAGTCGGAGAGGAGTAAGAGTTTGGGTTTCGCATCAGCAGTGGTCTGTTGTGGAGTACAAAAAACATCGCTTACGCTATGTGCAGCAGTTTGATTACTTCCCTTTACTGTAATGTTTGGTTCTATGCTGATTATACTAGATTTTTCTTCAGATTTCAATATGTTATTTATGTTTTCTTGTAGTGCATTTACTTTCTTGTGCAGCGTTTTAATTGAGCATGCCTGGTTTACCTGCGCTTTGAATTTCTTGTTTAAGTTATTGTATTCTGTAAGTAACTTACTCAGTCTCTGTGTTAATTTTTTAACTTTTTTCTTATAAAGTGTGATTTCGTTTTTTAACTCTAAGTATGGCTTAGAGTTCTCTTTGATTTCCGTCATGTCAGTTCCATTTGATGTTATCAGATCGCAGAGTTGTTTATTTTCACCTTCTAGTTCTTCTATTCTTAATGCTAAATTAAAATTTTCTTTTTCACTCCTTTCTATTTTACTTTTAAGAGGTGTTAAAATTTCCGTGTCGTTCTCAAGGCTACCAATAATACTGTTATTTATATTTTTAGCAATAGTATCTTCTAACTTCAGGCAGTATTGCTCTTTTTCATGGAGTAATTGTTTCAGTAATTTATTTTCGTTTAAAATCTCTTCCGATTGAACTATTTTAATACTGCTATTATTTTTTTTAATTTCGTCCTTCAGTTTAGCGTTCTCTTTTCTGAGGTTATGGATTAATTTGTCGCTTTCGGAAATTTTTTGAAGTGCTTTTAAGTGCTTGCTTTGACCTTCATCATCGCTGTGCGGTGCATTATTATTGTCTAGATTCTTTTTCCTGGGCCTTAGTAGCGGTTGAGTGGCGGCAATTTTATTTTGGTCCATATTTATGAAGCTTTAGTAGCAGTTAGCAAAAGTGCATCAATGTACGCTAAAACAGCAATGTAAAGCATCCAATTCCGAAGCTGGCGATCAGCCGGCCGGTCGGGTCAGCGATAACCGACGATGACTCATGCGTTAGCGCAGCGCGCGTTGCATTGCACTTAGACGACCGTTGAATAAATTTTTTAAAACTATTATTCTAATTACTCACAGATTACTGGTCGTATTGTTATGAGCCATATGTCGAAATGTAGCACGTATAATAAGCTATAGAATGGTATGCGTCACTTTAGGTATTCACTATTTTTTACATTGTTTTGGAATAAAAGTGTTGGAGAAGACTTATAACACTGTTGTTAGCGCGGTAGCGACGGATCGGAGCAATGTTTACGAACCGGGAGTGTTACGAAATGGTGCGGGTATTCGTGGTTTTTGTGGGGCGAAATAAAGCGAAGGGTGTATGTGGAAAAAGCCCACAGCCTCGAACAATTAAAGTCAACCGAGCTTTTGACGAAGTGAAAAATAACGTTGTAGTGTTAAATAAATTAAAAAACAATGTACAAAAACGTGCAAGACTGTTTAGAGCAACACGGTTTGCATTTTGATCATTTGCTGAACAAGTAAAAGTGTAAACCTAATTTGATTACATGTGTAGGTGTACCTACTACCTATTAAGTTAAATGGGACTGCAATAAGTACATTTTGATTTCACAGTGATAAGGTAATTAAGTTGATTGAGACTGTTATGGTAAGAACTTTTTGATTGAACTAATTATTGTACGTAAGTTGATTCAAATTTTTAAATACGCCTAAATGCATAGAAGTTTCATAACTGCAATCTTTAGAAATTACAGTCTAATAGCAAAATTTCATTTTGACGGTCCTAAGCCCGTGAAAGTATGAAGGAAAATTTGCAACTTGTGTTTTTTTTACTAGTTTTCGTCAAAAATTGTTTTTTCGGCTCGTAAATTTATTACGTGGGGGCGGGGCGAGCGTTATTGCCGCTTTCCGCAGAGCGCGCTGACGCGGTGTCCACGAACGCATGGTTTTTTAGGATATCTTTCAGCTGTTTTATTTCAATATTTTAGTACTGAAAGATGCTGAAAGAAAATAACACGTATGTTTTATTTTTTGCCAAGAATCTACTGTCAAAATTTGAACGGTCAATATAATTGACCCATTGCCGCTCCAGGGTGTACGGCGTCTAGTTTCCCTGCCTCGATCTCCATGCTGCTCCTCCATGCTGTCTCCCTGCTGATGGTTGAGTCGGCGCCCTGCTACGCCAAGAGCACGGCTGTTGGCAGTTTCTTGCATATCGCCCAAAACGTTGATGGTAGATGAGTAGTATAATAATGGGAATTTCAAACCACCATTCATTGTCAAAATTACCAACCCAGGTCATCTTCACTGCTACACTTCGTTCCGCTTCGCTTCACTACGTTTCGCGACGTTCCGAACCGACCTGGGTTGTTAATTTTGTCAATGAATGGTGGTCTGAACTTCCCATCTATATTTTCTCCGTTTATGAATGCGTTCAACGGAAACCTGTTTTGGGAAATCCCGTTGGTCCATCGCGTTGCGGAAATTTGCGTTAGCGTTCTCGTTCCATTCGCGCGTTCCGATCCGACCTGGGTCGTTAATTTTGTCAATGAATGGTGGTCTGAATGCGTTAACGCTCTCACTGCTGTCTAACTTGTTTTGCAGTCGGTCTCGATCAAAGGAAATGAGAAAAAAAAAAAACAGCAAAAGACCTACGGGTTTTATTTCTAATAATTTTTTCCACATCCTGGCACCCGTATGCGTCTAAAGTGAGCAAACAAGATGTTCCGAGCTGGCCAGACCCGTGTATTCAACTTGTCGACCAATGTCCCATCATTCCAACTATTTTTCCAGAATGGCCAGTTCTGTACTAGACAGTCGGTTTGACTAGACTAAAAGGTCATTTTCAACATTCGATATTCAAACATTCGATATTCAACATTCGATATTCATATTCAATTTTCGCAGCATTCGATATTTCATGCTCATCAAAGTCGCAGAGCGGGCCCAACCCTTTGACATGATGAGGGGGTACTACCAACCACTGTAGTGTGCGTCATACCGGAGTTCGCAATTTATGCTACTAACCGGCAATACGTCGCCACGTGTGTATCATATACTGGGAGGTCGCAATTTAAGCTACTCTTCACCAGTACACGCTACCGCGTTACCAAAGCCACCATCGCAAAGCCGGGCCCAAGCTCTTAGATGATGAAGTGGTAGGAGTCGTTGTGAACTAGTGGTTGTTATAGCCACAACTTCTCCGACCACTCTATCACAATAAAATGTATTTATATGAAGCGAACTAAAAACTTCGCAAGCGCGATGTAGCCTTAGGTATTTTATTGGCTAATGCGAATGACGTGCTCATACGTCATCTGTGAACCAACTATTCACAAAAACACGCCAAGTCTAAAATCGGCAATTACCAAATACGAACTTATAATTAATAACATAAGATGCATTAGCACTCGCGTGCTAATGATGATTTCAAGAAATCCCGGTTCTAGCACCCGAATGCGGGTGGTAATGTTAGGAAACCACGTTAGCGTTCTCATGCTGCGTAGGTGTTAAGAAATCACGTCGTCAGCAGTCGCGTGCTGTTGGTAATTGGTAACGTTAAGAGCTCACTGTCGACACAAACGACAAATGGCCTCGAGCACGACGGTGACGTTGAAGACATCGTCACGGGCGGCAAACCTGCTGTGAGTCGCCGTCGGTGATGCTATTGTTGCTCTCCATGATGAACAGGGCAACGACAAAAGGGTAAAGAAAACAACAGTGGTAAGGTAACATATTAATTACTACCAGGACATAAAATCTAGGTACCCATTTTAATTTAATTACCGATGTGTTTACGTGTTGCGACATTTCGTTTTGAAAACAAGATTGTAAGACTTTAAGTTACAGTAAGAAAAGTGTTATAAGACAGACTTTAAAATGCCAAGCTGTGCGATGCAATGCAATATAAATTCCGGTGCAAATGAATACAAGTCATCGTGGAATTAGTGACGAGCAGTTGAACTAGTCTGTTTTGATGTATAATATAAACTTGATAAGTATGTATATTAGATATTTGAATCAACGGTTGTAAGTTGCGAGACTATATCTTAGTCTAAGTTGAGGACTTGAGAGCCGGGTACTCACTCGAGGCCAATGGAGATAAGGTGCTGCCCGATGACGCGCACAATTTCCTGATCCCTTCGGCTCATAATGGGACGGCTGGGTCCCGGCGCGGGCGGGGCGCCGTCGCGAGCGCAACCGTTGTTGGAGGGCGGCGACATCGTACGGGCCCGCTTACGCGACCTGTCGCTCATTGTTCCTGAAATGAGCACTAAAAAAATTATTTAAAAAAAATATGTTATAGAATTTGTTTAGGTAGGTACAAATGTTGTGTTGTGTAATGTTTGTGTCTAATGTTGAAGTGGTGTCATGTTAGACATCAAGATGACGTTTTACGTTCCGTTGACGGTAAAGGTTGTGTTAAACTGAAACTTCACTGTGTTTCTTTAAGGTTTATTATTCTTTAATCACACTTGTTATTGGTTACATTTTGTAATTGACAACCCATAAAATCTCAAAATACTTAAACATTTTTAGGGAAACAACCGTTAGCTAGTTTGCGTAGCTAACAGTGCCATCTATCATGTCATTGGAATACTATAATTTCATAAGTAAAATAACAGTTAAAATGAGTACTACTAACTCCATCTAGAACAAATCTCAATATTAAAGTTTAGTAAAAACCCGTACCTCCGGAGACATCTATTTTTACAGTAATAAACTAAATATAAACTTAAACAACAATTATGCTCGTAACATGGTGAAAATAAATAACAACTTAAAATTAGAGGTTTAACATTCCGCCCACCAAGGACAAATAGTTTTTGTCCTTCGGTACACCGCCCACCATGAAAAGTGTATATAATTCTCTAAATAAATAAGAAAAGGCATTAAAACAAGAAACTCACCACTTCATTTAACATAGAGATAAATAAAAATATCAATTCAACGCGCAAATATCATAACTCAAAGTTATTCAGTAACTGGGAGAACACTTAACTTACATGTGGGTCTTTTGATAGAACTATCCTTTACCTTTAACGTGACTACCCGTGTAATTCCGTCTTGACCGGGGTGTTTTTCTATAACTCTACCAAGTAACCACCGACTTGGCGGCAAATCATCCTCCTTTACCAGAACGATATCGCCAACTGATGGTTCCGGATTGCGTTTAGTCCATTTATATCTTTGTAAAAAATTATTCAAGTATTCTTGAGACCACTTCTTCCAAAATTCTTGTACCATTCTTTGTGTAAGTTGCCACCTACGCAAAGAGTTTATATTTTTATCTATACAGGGTGTCCCTAAAACCAACGCCGAAATGAAGAGGGGTGATAGAACAGCTCATAAGCAACCATATTAAGTTAATTTGACCTTAATAAAAAGTTCATGGTTTTCGAGATATTTGCATTTTTTTAAAACTCGTGACTTTTGATGCCCTGCGTCAGTATGTCGATTGCCACCACTGCAAATTTAGGTATTTTGTAAATCTGTTTTTTGCAGGATGTTACTAAAAACATATCCTATCGAACGTAATTTAAATTTATTACATATCATTATGCTTTGTCGGTAAAAAAAATAAAAAAAAAACGAATTATAGCAATTTATTAAATTTAGCCAGCGGTTTTGATCGAGTTTCATTTAAAAAAAGTATTGTAAACTAACATGGCACACAACATAAAAAGATAGTAAATTTATTGTAGTTTTCAAAAAGGTACAGCATTTTCTAATGTACGCAGCAGTTTACGAGATATTGATATTTTACACCAAAAGGAGCTCATACTGCAGTTATTCCATAGTATGGAACCAGAGTCCCTACTAGGCTCAGTTTGAATTTTGAACAAAAAATCGATTTAAAGAATACTTTATTTAGAATAGAAACACAATTTATTTATTTATTAAATCTTTATTGCACAAAAGAAAACTTATCGTACAAAAAGCGGACTTAATGCCATGAGGCATTCTCTACCAGTCAACCTTCGGGCAAAGCAGATAAATTCAATTTTAGAATAAAAAAAATTGAAATGTTCATAGCGATCCTGGCAAATAACGTAAAAAGATAGCAAATTTAGAGTTGTTTTTAAAATGGTATTGAAGTGACTTAATTATTTAGCGATTTATGAGATAATACAAAAATAATACTGGTTGCCATTTTTATCTGTTAAGTGATAAAAAAACTAAATGTATTCTGTAAGTAACTTACTCAGTCTCTGTGTTAATTTTTTAACTTTTTTCTTATAAAGTGTGATTTCGTTTTTTAACTCTAAGTATGGCTTAGAGTTCTCTTTGATTTCCGTCATGTCAGTTCCATTTGATGTTATCAGATCGCAGAGTTGTTTATTTTCACCTTCTAGTTCTTCTATTCTTAATGCTAAATTAAAATTTTCTTTTTCACTCCTTTCTATTTTACTTTTAAGAGGTGTTAAAATTTCCGTGTCGTTCTCAAGGCTACCAATAATACTGTTATTTATATTTTTAGCAATAGTATCTTCTAACTTCAGGCAGTATTGCTCTTTTTCATGGAGTAATTGTTTCAGTAATTTATTTTCGTTTAAAATCTCTTCCGATTGAACTATTTTAATACTGCTATTATTTTTTTTAATTTCGTCCTTCAGTTTAGCGTTCTCTTTTCTGAGGTTATGGATTAATTTGTCGCTTTCGGAAATTTTTTGAAGTGCTTTTAAGTGCTTGCTTTGACCTTCATCATCGCTGTGCGGTGCATTATTATTGTCTAGATTCTTTTTCCTGGGCCTTAGTAGCGGTTGAGTGGCGGCAATTTTATTTTGGTCCATATTTATGAAGCTTTAGTAGCAGTTAGCAAAAGTGCATCAATGTACGCTAAAACAGCAATGTAAAGCATCCAATTCCGAAGCTGGCGATCAGCCGGCCGGTCGGGTCAGCGATAACCGACGATGACTCATGCGTTAGCGCAGCGCGCGTTGCATTGCACTTAGACGACCGTTGAATAAATTTTTTAAAACTATTATTCTAATTACTCACAGATTACTGGTCGTATTGTTATGAGCCATATGTCGAAATGTAGCACGTATAATAAGCTATAGAATGGTATGCGTCACTTTAGGTATTCACTATTTTTTACATTGTTTTGGAATAAAAGTGTTGGAGAAGACTTATAACACTGTTGTTAGCGCGGTAGCGACGGATCGGAGCAATGTTTACGAACCGGGAGTGTTACGAAATGGTGCGGGTATTCGTGGTTTTTGTGGGGCGAAATAAAGCGAAGGGTGTATGTGGAAAAAGCCCACAGCCTCGAACAATTAAAGTCAACCGAGCTTTTGACGAAGTGAAAAATAACGTTGTAGTGTTAAATAAATTAAAAAACAATGTACAAAAACGTGCAAGACTGTTTAGAGCAACACGGTTTGCATTTTGATCATTTGCTGAACAAGTAAAAGTGTAAACCTAATTTGATTACATGTGTAGGTGTACCTACTACCTATTAAGTTAAATGGGACTGCAATAAGTACATTTTGATTTCACAGTGATAAGGTAATTAAGTTGATTGAGACTGTTATGGTAAGAACTTTTTGATTGAACTAATTATTGTACGTAAGTTGATTCAAATTTTTAAATACGCCTAAATGCATAGAAGTTTCATAACTGCAATCTTTAGAAATTACAGTCTAATAGCAAAATTTCATTTTGACGGTCCTAAGCCCGTGAAAGTATGAAGGAAAATTTGCAACTTGTGTTTTTTTTACTAGTTTTCGTCAAAAATTGTTTTTTCGGCTCGTAAATTTATTACGTGGGGGCGGGGCGAGCGTTATTGCCGCTTTCCGCAGAGCGCGCTGACGCGGTGTCCACGAACGCATGGTTTTTTAGGATATCTTTCAGCTGTTTTATTTCAATATTTTAGTACTGAAAGATGCTGAAAGAAAATAACACGTATGTTTTATTTTTTGCCAAGAATCTACTGTCAAAATTTGAACGGTCAATATAATTGACCCATTGCCGCTCCAGGGTGTACGGCGTCTAGTTTCCCTGCCTCGATCTCCATGCTGCTCCTCCATGCTGTCTCCCTGCTGATGGTTGAGTCGGCGCCCTGCTACGCCAAGAGCACGGCTGTTGGCAGTTTCTTGCATATCGCCCAAAACGTTGATGGTAGATGAGTAGTATAATAATGGGAATTTCAAACCACCATTCATTGTCAAAATTACCAACCCAGGTCATCTTCACTGCTACACTTCGTTCCGCTTCGCTTCACTACGTTTCGCGACGTTCCGAACCGACCTGGGTTGTTAATTTTGTCAATGAATGGTGGTCTGAACTTCCCATCTATATTTTCTCCGTTTATGAATGCGTTCAACGGAAACCTGTTTTGGGAAATCCCGTTGGTCCATCGCGTTGCGGAAATTTGCGTTAGCGTTCTCGTTCCATTCGCGCGTTCCGATCCGACCTGGGTCGTTAATTTTGTCAATGAATGGTGGTCTGAATGCGTTAACGCTCTCACTGCTGTCTAACTTGTTTTGCAGTCGGTCTCGATCAAAGGAAATGAGAAAAAAAAAAAACAGCAAAAGACCTACGGGTTTTATTTCTAATAATTTTTTCCACATCCTGGCACCCGTATGCGTCTAAAGTGAGCAAACAAGATGTTCCGAGCTGGCCAGACCCGTGTATTCAACTTGTCGACCAATGTCCCATCATTCCAACTATTTTTCCAGAATGGCCAGTTCTGTACTAGACAGTCGGTTTGACTAGACTAAAAGGTCATTTTCAACATTCGATATTCAAACATTCGATATTCAACATTCGATATTCATATTCAATTTTCGCAGCATTCGATATTTCATGCTCATCAAAGTCGCAGAGCGGGCCCAACCCTTTGACATGATGAGGGGGTACTACCAACCACTGTAGTGTGCGTCATACCGGAGTTCGCAATTTATGCTACTAACCGGCAATACGTCGCCACGTGTGTATCATATACTGGGAGGTCGCAATTTAAGCTACTCTTCACCAGTACACGCTACCGCGTTACCAAAGCCACCATCGCAAAGCCGGGCCCAAGCTCTTAGATGATGAAGTGGTAGGAGTCGTTGTGAACTAGTGGTTGTTATAGCCACAACTTCTCCGACCACTCTATCACAATAAAATGTATTTATATGAAGCGAACTAAAAACTTCGCAAGCGCGATGTAGCCTTAGGTATTTTATTGGCTAATGCGAATGACGTGCTCATACGTCATCTGTGAACCAACTATTCACAAAAACACGCCAAGTCTAAAATCGGCAATTACCAAATACGAACTTATAATTAATAACATAAGATGCATTAGCACTCGCGTGCTAATGATGATTTCAAGAAATCCCGGTTCTAGCACCCGAATGCGGGTGGTAATGTTAGGAAACCACGTTAGCGTTCTCATGCTGCGTAGGTGTTAAGAAATCACGTCGTCAGCAGTCGCGTGCTGTTGGTAATTGGTAACGTTAAGAGCTCACTGTCGACACAAACGACAAATGGCCTCGAGCACGACGGTGACGTTGAAGACATCGTCACGGGCGGCAAACCTGCTGTGAGTCGCCGTCGGTGATGCTATTGTTGCTCTCCATGATGAACAGGGCAACGACAAAAGGGTAAAGAAAACAACAGTGGTAAGGTAACATATTAATTACTACCAGGACATAAAATCTAGGTACCCATTTTAATTTAATTACCGATGTGTTTACGTGTTGCGACATTTCGTTTTGAAAACAAGATTGTAAGACTTTAAGTTACAGTAAGAAAAGTGTTATAAGACAGACTTTAAAATGCCAAGCTGTGCGATGCAATGCAATATAAATTCCGGTGCAAATGAATACAAGTCATCGTGGAATTAGTGACGAGCAGTTGAACTAGTCTGTTTTGATGTATAATATAAACTTGATAAGTATGTATATTAGATATTTGAATCAACGGTTGTAAGTTGCGAGACTATATCTTAGTCTAAGTTGAGGACTTGAGAGCCGGGTACTCACTCGAGGCCAATGGAGATAAGGTGCTGCCCGATGACGCGCACAATTTCCTGATCCCTTCGGCTCATAATGGGACGGCTGGGTCCCGGCGCGGGCGGGGCGCCGTCGCGAGCGCAACCGTTGTTGGAGGGCGGCGACATCGTACGGGCCCGCTTACGCGACCTGTCGCTCATTGTTCCTGAAATGAGCACTAAAAAAATTATTTAAAAAAAATATGTTATATAGAATTTGTTTAGGTAGGTACAAATGTTGTGTTGTGTAATGTTTGTGTCTAATGTTGAAGTGGTGTCATGTTAGACATCAAGATGACGTTTTACGTTCCGTTGACGGTAAAGGTTGTGTTAAACTGAAACTTCACTGTGTTTCTTTAAGGTTTATTATTCTTTAATCACACTTGTTATTGGTTACATTTTGTAATTGACAACCCATAAAATCTCAAAATACTTAAACATTTTTAGGGAAACAACCGTTAGCTAGTTTGCGTAGCTAACAGTGCCATCTATCATGTCATTGGAATACTATAATTTCATAAGTAAAATAACAGTTAAAATGAGTACTACTAACTCCATCTAGAACAAATCTCAATATTAAAGTTTAGTAAAAACCCGTACCTCCGGAGACATCTATTTTTACAGTAATAAACTAAATATAAACTTAAACAACAATTATGCTCGTAACATGGTGAAAATAAATAACAACTTAAAATTAGAGGTTTAACATTCCGCCCACCAAGGACAAATAGTTTTTGTCCTTCGGTACACCGCCCACCATGAAAAGTGTATATAATTCTCTAAATAAATAAGAAAAGGCATTAAAACAAGAAACTCACCACTTCATTTAACATAGAGATAAATAAAAATATCAATTCAACGCGCAAATATCATAACTCAAAGTTATTCAGTAACTGGGAGAACACTTAACTTACATGTGGGTCTTTTGATAGAACTATCCTTTACCTTTAACGTGACTACCCGTGTAATTCCGTCTTGACCGGGGTGTTTTTCTATAACTCTACCAAGTAACCACCGACTTGGCGGCAAATCATCCTCCTTTACCAGAACGATATCGCCAACTGATGGTTCCGGATTGCGTTTAGTCCATTTATATCTTTGTAAAAAATTATTCAAGTATTCTTGAGACCACTTCTTCCAAAATTCTTGTACCATTCTTTGTGTAAGTTGCCACCTACGCAAAGAGTTTATATTTTTATCTATACAGGGTGTCCCTAAAACCAACGCCGAAATGAAGAGGGGTGATAGAACAGCTCATAAGCAACCATATTAAGTTAATTTGACCTTAATAAAAAGTTCATGGTTTTCGAGATATTTGCATTTTTTTAAAACTCGTGACTTTTGATGCCCTGCGTCAGTATGTCGATTGCCACCACTGCAAATTTAGGTATTTTGTAAATCTGTTTTTTGCAGGATGTTACTAAAAACATATCCTATCGAACGTAATTTAAATTTATTACATATCATTATGCTTTGTCGGTAAAAAAAATAAAAAAAAAACGAATTATAGCAATTTATTAAATTTAGCCAGCGGTTTTGATCGAGTTTCATTTAAAAAAAGTATTGTAAACTAACATGGCACACAACATAAAAAGATAGTAAATTTATTGTAGTTTTCAAAAAGGTACAGCATTTTCTAATGTACGCAGCAGTTTACGAGATATTGATATTTTACACCAAAAGGAGCTCATACTGCAGTTATTCCATAGTATGGAACCAGAGTCCCTACTAGGCTCAGTTTGAATTTTGAACAAAAAATCGATTTAAAGAATACTTTATTTAGAATAGAAACACAATTTATTTATTTATTAAATCTTTATTGCACAAAAGAAAACTTATCGTACAAAAAGCGGACCTAATGCCATGAGGCATTCTCTACCAGTCAACCTTCGGGCAAAGCAGATAAATTCAATTTTAGAATAAAAAAAATTGAAATGTTCATAGCGATCCTGGCAAATAACGTAAAAAGATAGCAAATTTAGAGTTGTTTTTAAAATGGTATTGAAGTGACTTAATTATTTAGCGATTTATGAGATAATACAAAAATAATACTGGTTGCCATTTTTATCTGTTAAGTGATAAAAAAACTAAATGTATTCTGTAAGTAACTTACTCAGTCTCTGTGTTAATTTTTTAACTTTTTTCTTATAAAGTGTGATTTCGTTTTTTAACTCTAAGTATGGCTTAGAGTTCTCTTTGATTTCCGTCATGTCAGTTCCATTTGATGTTATCAGATCGCAGAGTTGTTTATTTTCACCTTCTAGTTCTTCTATTCTTAATGCTAAATTAAAATTTTCTTTTTCACTCCTTTCTATTTTACTTTTAAGAGGTGTTAAAATTTCCGTGTCGTTCTCAAGGCTACCAATAATACTGTTATTTATATTTTTAGCAATAGTATCTTCTAACTTCAGGCAGTATTGCTCTTTTTCATGGAGTAATTGTTTCAGTAATTTATTTTCGTTTAAAATCTCTTCCGATTGAACTATTTTAATACTGCTATTATTTTTTTTAATTTCGTCCTTCAGTTTAGCGTTCTCTTTTCTGAGGTTATGGATTAATTTGTCGCTTTCGGAAATTTTTTGAAGTGCTTTTAAGTGCTTGCTTTGACCTTCATCATCGCTGTGCGGTGCATTATTATTGTCTAGATTCTTTTTCCTGGGCCTTAGTAGCGGTTGAGTGGCGGCAATTTTATTTTGGTCCATATTTATGAAGCTTTAGTAGCAGTTAGCAAAAGTGCATCAATGTACGCTAAAACAGCAATGTAAAGCATCCAATTCCGAAGCTGGCGATCAGCCGGCCGGTCGGGTCAGCGATAACCGACGATGACTCATGCGTTAGCGCAGCGCGCGTTGCATTGCACTTAGACGACCGTTGAATAAATTTTTTAAAACTATTATTCTAATTACTCACAGATTATGGTCGTATTGTTATGAGCCATATGTCGAAATGTAGCACGTATAATAAGCTATAGAATGGTATGCGTCACTTTAGGTATTCACTATTTTTTACATTGTTTTGGAATAAAAGTGTTGGAGAAGACTTATAACACTGTTGTTAGCGCGGTAGCGACGGATCGGAGCAATGTTTACGAACCGGGAGTGTTACGAAATGGTGCGGGTATTCGTGGTTTTTGTGGGGCGAAATAAAGCGAAGGGTGTATGTGGAAAAAGCCCACAGCCTCGAACAATTAAAGTCAACCGAGCTTTTGACGAAGTGAAAAATAACGTTGTAGTGTTAAATAAATTAAAAAACAATGTACAAAAACGTGCAAGACTGTTTAGAGCAACACGGTTTGCATTTTGATCATTTGCTGAACAAGTAAAAGTGTAAACCTAATTTGATTACATGTGTAGGTGTACCTACTACCTATTAAGTTAAATGAGACTGCAATAAGTACATTTTGATTTCACAGTGATAAGGTAATTAAGTTGATTGAGACTGTTATGGTAAGAACTTTTTGATTGAACTAATTATTGTACGTAAGTTGATTCAAATTTTTAAATACGCCTAAATGCATAGAAGTTTCATAACTGCAATCTTTAGAAATTACAGTCTAATAGCAAAATTTCATTTTGACGGTCCTAAGCCCGTGAAAGTATGAAGGAAAATTTGCAACTTGTGTTTTTTTTACTAGTTTTCGTCAAAAATTGTTTTTTCGGCTCGTAAATTTATTACGTGGGGGCGGGGCGAGCGTTATTGCCGCTTTCCACAGAGCGCGCTGACGCGGTGTCCACGAACGCATGGTTTTTTAGGATATCTTTCAGCTGTTTTATTTCAATATTTTAGTACTGAAAGATGCTGAAAGAAAATAACACGTGTTTTATTTTTTGCCAAGAATCTACTGTCAAAATTTGAACGGTCAATATAATTGACCCATTGCCGCTCCAGGGTGTACGGCGTCTAGTTTCCCTGCCTCGATCTCCATGCTGCTCCTCCATGCTGTCTCCCTGCTGATGGTTGAGTCGGCGCCCTGCTACGCCAAGAGCACGGCTGTTGGCAGTTTCTTGCATATCGCCAAAAACGTTGATGGTAGATGAGTAGTATAATAATGGGAATTTCAAACCACCATTCATTGTCAAAATTACCAACCCAGGTCATCTTCACTGCTACACTTCGTTCCGCTTCGCTTCACTACGTTTCGCGACGTTCCGAACCGACCTGGGTTGTTAATTTTGTCAATGAATGGTGGTCTGAACTTCCCATCTATATTTTCTCCGTTTATGAATGCGTTCAACGGAAACCTGTTTTGGGAAATCCCGTTGGTCCATCGCGTTGCGGAAATTTGCGTTAGCGTTCTCGTTCCATTCGCGCGTTCCGATCCGACCTGGGTCGTTAATTTTATTTTATTTATTTATTTATTTATTGAAAAACAGGTTACATAACATTACAGTTTACACCAATGCGTCATGAACCGAACAATGTTTATTTTGACGGCAAAACGGCGTGGCCCCGTTGTTCCGACATCTCGGGTGTTGGATTTGGTAGGTTGCCCCGGAACCGACGAAACACGACACCTTTCGGCCAGAAATTTTGTCAATGAATGGTGGTCTGACTGCGTTAACGCTCTCACTGCTGTCTAACTTGTTTTGCAGTCGGTCTCGATCAAAGGAAATGATGATAAAAAACAGCAAAAGACCTACGGGTGCCAGGTTTTATTTCTAATAATTTTTTCCACATCCTGGCACCCGTATGCGTCTAAAGTGAGCAAACAAGATGTTCCGAGCTGGCCAGACCCGTGTATTCAACTTGTCGACCAATGTCCCATCATTCCAACTATTTTTCCAGAATGGCCAGTTCTGTACTAGACAGTCGGTTTGACTAGACTAAAAGGTCATTTTCAACATTCGATATTCAAACATTCGATATTCAACATTCGATATTCATATTCAATTTTCGCAGCATTCGATATTTCATGCTCATCAAAGTCGCAGAGCGGGCCCAACCCTTTGACATGATGAGGGGGTACTACCAACCACTGTAGTGTGCGTCATACCGGAGTTCGCAATTTATGCTACTAACCGGCAATACGTCGCCACGTGTGTATCATATACTGGGAGGTCGCAATTTAAGCTACTCTTCACCAGTACACGCTACCGCGTTACCAAAGCCACCATCGCAAAGCCGGGCCCAAGCTCTTAGATGATGAAGTGGTAGGAGTCGTTGTGAACTAGTGGTTGTTATAGCCACAACTTCTCCGACCACTCTATCACAATAAAATGTATTTATATGAAGCGAACTAAAAACTTCGCAAGCGCGATGTAGCCTTAGGTATTTTATTGGCTAATGCGAATGACGTGCTCATACGTCATCTGTGAACCAACTATTCACAAAAACACGACAAGTCTAAAATCGGCAATTACCAAATACGAACTTATGATTAATAACATAAGATGCATTAGCACTCGCGTGCTAATGATGATTTCAAGAAATCCCGGTTCTAGCACCCGAATGCGGGTGGTAATGTTAGGAAACCACGTTAGCGTTCTCATGCTGCGTAGGTGTTAAGAAATCACGTCGTCAGCAGTCGCGTGCTGTTGGTAATTGGTAACGTTAAGAGCTCACTGTCGACACAAACGACAAATGGCCTCGAGCACGACGGTGACGTTGAAGACATCGTCACGGGCGGCAAACCTGCTGTGAGTCGCCGTCGGTGATGCTATTGTTGCTCTCCATGATGAACAGGGCAACGACAAAAGGGTAAAGAAAACAACAGTGGTAAGGTAACATATTAATTACTACCAGGACATAAAATCTAGGTACCCATTTTAATTTAATTACCGATGTGTTTACGTGTTGCGACATTTCGTTTTGAAAACAAGATTGTAAGACTTTAAGTTACAGTAAGAAAAGTGTTATAAGACAGACTTTAAAATGCCAAGCTGTGCGATGCAATGCAATATAAATTCCGGTGCAAATGAATACAAGTCATCGTGGAATTAGTGACGAGCAGTTGAACTAGTCTGTTTTGATGTATAATATAAACTTGATAAGTATGTATATTAGATATTTGAATCAACGGTTGTAAGTTGCGAGACTATATCTTAGTCTAAGTTGAGGACTTGAGAGCCGGGTACTCACTCGAGGCCAATGGAGATAAGGTGCTGCCCGATGACGCGCACAATTTCCTTTTTTTTTTTTTTTTTTTTTCCATGATTGCTTGCGGGTCCGAAGGACCCTTTGCACTGCTGGTGCCAGACGTGCTACTCCGCTTGGAGAAGCACCGGAGTTTGACTAACCTAACTTATCTAAACTAAAACTAACTAATCTACTAGATCTCTGGAGAGATCTCTGGCTTAAGAGTGGTTAATACTACTGAGATAAAACCATGGAAATTTAGCAATTAACTAGAAACTTTGTTTAATTGTGTGTAATACACACAATTTCCTGATCCCTTCGGCTCATAATGGGACGGCTGGGTCCCGGCGCGGGCGGGGCGCCGTCGCGAGCGCAACCGTTGTTGGAGGGCGGCGACATCGTACGGGCCCGCTTACGCGACCTGTCGCTCATTGTTCCTGAAATGAGCACTAAAAAAATTATTTAAAAAAAATATGTTATAGAATTTGTTTAGGTAGGTACAAATGTTGTGTTGTGTAATGTTTGTGTCTAATGTTGAAGTGGTGTCATGTTAGACATCAAGATGACGTTTTACGTTCCGTTGACGGTAAAGGTTGTGTTAAACTGAAACTTCACTGTGTTTCTTTAAGGTTTATTATTCTTTAATCACACTTGTTATTGGTTACATTTTGTAATTGAGAACCCATAAAATCTCAAAATACTTAAACATTTTTAGGGAAACAACCGTTAGCTAGTTTGCGTAGCTAACAGTGCCATCTATCATGTCATTGGAATACTATAATTTCATAAGTAAAATAACAGTTAAAATGAGTACTACTAACTCCATCTAGAACAAATCTCAATATTAAAGTTTAGTAAAAACCCGTACCTCCGGAGACATCTATTTTTACAGTAATAAACTAAATATAAACTTAAACAACAATTATGCTCGTAACATGGTGAAAATAAATAACAACTTAAAATTAGAGGTTTAACATTCCGCCCACCAAGGACAAATAGTTTTTGTCCTTCGGTACACCGCCCACCATGAAAAGTGTATATAATTCTCTAAATAAATAAGAAAAGGCATTAAAACAAGAAACTCACCACTTCATTTAACATAGAGATAAATAAAAATATCAATTCAACGCGCAAATATCATAACTCAAAGTTATTCAGTAACTGGGAGAACACTTAACTTACATGTGGGTCTTTTGATAGAACTATCCTTTACCTTTAACGTGACTACCCGTGTAATTCCGTCTTGACCGGGGTGTTTTTCTATAACTCTACCAAGTAACCACCGACTTGGCGGCAAATCATCCTCCTTTACCAGAACGATATCGCCAACTGATGGTTCCGGATTGCGTTTAGTCCATTTATATCTTTGTAAAAAATTATTCAAGTATTCTTGAGACCACTTCTTCCAAAATTCTTGTACCATTCTTTGTGTAAGTTGCCACCTACGCAAAGAGTTTATATTTTTATCTATATACTCATGGTCTGGTACGGTTACTAGTGGCTCTCCAACTAAGAAATGCCCTGGAGTCAAAATGTCTATATTATTGGGATCCGAGTTTAGTCTAGATAACGGTCTTGAGTTAAGGCATGCTTCAATCTGCGTTAATACTGTCGACATTTCTTCAAAAGTTAATGTACTATTACCGATAACCCTCTTCAAATGGTATTTGACAGATTTTACACCAGCCTCCCATATACCTCCAAAATTAGGTGCATGTGGCGGTATAAAATGCCAAGTAGTACCATTATTAGCCAACTCGTTTGCAATCTCCTTGAGGATTTTAGATTTTTCAGCTCCAAACAATATATTTAACTCCTTAGCAGCACCAACAAAGTTGGTACCGTTATCTGACCACATTTCTTGACAATGTCCTCTACGTGATACCTTTGTGATTTTCAAAAAAATACCCAATAATAAACAATGACCTGATTAAATTAACGCATTCACTGCCACCAACGGACAAAATAATATACATTTACCGTCATACAAGTTTGTTCCTAGGCCATCCTCCTGGCAGTGAATGTTTAAACTGGCATTTGCCATTTCAGAATTGACAATATCTGATTAATGATTTTTCAATGATTCATAACAGTATATGGCCACAGGGCTATAGGGATACCTTTTATAATGAATGGCTTTAAAATAACTTTTTAATGCAATGGCATAACTACCTTATAGTGAAAGTGTAGTTATAATGAACGGCTGAAATAGCTACATAATCGAGGACCCCAGTGCAAACAAGAAGATTAAGGCTCAAAGTCTGCTCAAGCCTTGCAGAGAAGGCCCAAAGGCCTCTATGAGCTTGGGGTCCCTAAGCAAGGCACCACCTAGTCTTCTGCTAGCTAGACCACTGTTTCAATAATTCTTTTGCTTCTAGGAAAATTACCCACTGAGCCTGAAATTTGGGCGGCAACGGGCAACAACCAATGAAAAGATTGTACTTGCCAGCATGTTCTACCCCCTGTTTGCGCTGGCCAGCCAGCTCAGCCCGGTGCCCAAGTGCTCGGGGATTGAGTCTCTCACTGCAGACACATTCAAGCTCTCCTGCTTCCAAACTCTCACTGGTGAGCAATACTATGGTTTTGTTGCATAAATTCAAACCAATGTTTGTTAAATATTTCCACTCTTTGTGGTTGACAGCGCACATCAAAACACTTTAACAGCAAAGGGCAAGTCTGCAAAACCTTATCAGCATCATCATCATCAACTTTTTTAAGAATATTCCCTTATCCTGGCAGGCATCTCTCATTCAGTGCAGTATCTTTCTCACATCTATCATGTATTTTTTACATAACAATAGGTACTGTAATATCTACATACACTTATGGGGTGTCTTACGACACTTGCGGAAAAACAATTGGGTCTCTGTAATTAAAACTTTTCATGGCAACTTGTGAATTGTAATGATGAAAAATAATACTTATCTGGTTCAAATCCATTTTTGGGGTGTGTTGTGAAACACCCCAGATTACAGTACCAAAACTATTAACAACAAATATACTTTTTAATAGTTCAGTATTTTCTGTTTTTCAAGTAGCTATTCAATTGAAAAACAGAAAATGTTTGTCATATATCAATCATTCATTTCAGTCATTTTGACGACGCAGTTGGCTCGGTTTGTAGAGCCCTACCTACTGAGCTGGCGGTCCCGGGTTCGAATCCCGGCCAGGGCAAATATTTGTGTGATGAACTCGAATATTTGTGCTTGGGTTTGGGTCATGGTTGTTGTATGTATTTAAGTATATATTTATCTACTATGTATATCGTCGTCTAGTACCCATAACACAAGCGTGCTTGAGCTTAATTTGGGACTAGATCGATTTGTGTGAGGTTGTCTGATATTTATTTATTAATTCACTTTCTCCATACATAATCATACTGAAAACTTGTAATTTTAATACACGGTGTACACTCGCGTGAAATTGACAGAAACAGTCCGACATGTTTCGAACTCGTATGCAGTTCTTCACCAGGGGCCGCTATCCGTAGTCGCGCGGTTACCGAATTACCGCTCCATGCCAGTTCGAAACATTTCGAGTCGTACCCAACAATTGTATGTGAGTGAAAACCACATTAAAATTAGTCAGATCCTCCAAAGTATGCGGGGTATGTAGGGCTTGCAATATCGGATGGTTTTCCAATTCCGGAATTGACATCGAGATTGGAACTCAATTCCGGAATTCCGGAACTGGTTCCGGAATTGACTAAACATACAAAAATACAAAAAACGAGTATTTTTTTTACTATTGAAGGCGGAAATCGATGTACTATTGATGATTAGAGGTTTTCTATTGTCAAGAGATTACCCCTAAATAGTCTATGAAATGTCTGGATATCTTATCTTACATGATAACCATTTTTCAAAGTATTCGCAGGACGGCGGGACCAATAATATATGTAGACGGTTGTATTGCGTTATTCTCCATCGGTGTCGGGGTAAAGGTACAATTCATTTAATACACAAATGCCTTATATTTATGTCTGTTTCTTTGTTCTCATTCCTACTAAAGCTTGCTTAGCAATGTCTTAGTCCATCTCTTGGTGATCTGCACAGTACCACACAAGTCGCTTGTTATCAGTCATCCCACTGTCAAAAATACGTATTTTGAGCTTCCGTGGAGTCAACGGGAATCTAAACGGACCTCCTCATTCAATGAATTCTTAGATCAAAGTTTTTCCTTCAGTTGTTTTGATTCAGTTTTTCAGCTTTCTTATTCTGTCTTTGGTTGAAAGATTTATTGACCTGATTGTATAATTACTTGAGATACCCTATGACATTGTGTCATGTATGACTTTTTTATTATACCTTGATATTTCATACCCCGCTGATCACTATCGTAAGTTTTTACCGAGCACATAACTATCTTGAAAATGTTGTGACTCCCAATTCCTTACATTCCTATCATTAACAACAATAAAAAATATTAAAGTTGGAATTCGGGCTTCTGTATAGCACTATAAAATGAATTGTTTTTGAATGGGTTATCTCGAAGTTTAAAGCACTGATCTCAAATACAGATTCACTGGAAAATTCATCAACAATTACCTCTTTAAACCTGTCGGCATAATCATCCCTAATAAAAATTATTGTGCCACCGCCTTTTGTGAATGCACGAGATGATTGAGTCGCTGTAATATACCCAGGTAATGAAATAGTTTTGTATTCATCTGGCTCAAGCCACGATTCAGTTATAAATATGATGATAGGTTTCTGAGGTAAGTCACATGCAATAAATGCTTCTAAGCTTAAAAGTTTATTTCTAAGTCTATTGATCTGCCGTGTCAATCCTATCTCATGTATCTTAACATACATGAGATACGCGTAACAGCTCTAAATCGTATTTTTGCGAGTACCTCTATGGACCCACATACCAGGTTTTTAGGGTTCCGTACCTCAAAAGGAAAAAACGGAACCCTTATAGGATCACTTTGTTGTCCGTCTGTCCGTCCGTCTGTCAAGACCCTTTTTCTCAGGAACGCGTGGACGTATGAAGCTGAAATTTATATCAATTACTCAGGTCTACTGTCCCTTGAAGCTGTGAAAAAATCAAACTTCTAAGCCAACGCAATCAAAAGATACAGCCGTTTATGCCGCAAATTTTCGACACTTGCAAGGGAATCAAAACCTACAGGGTGCTTCCCGTGAACTCAGAATCTTGAAATTTGGTACGAAGCAACGTCTTATAGCATAGATAAAGGAATAATTACGAAAACCATAATTTTTTTTTTAATACCTAACTTTGCACCTAATTTATATGGGGCGCTATACATACCAGGTGCAAACTTAACTTAACCACTTAGGGATGGAAAGTGTTTGTACGGAACCCTCGGTGCGCGAGTCCGACTCGCACTTGGCCGGTTTTTTTTAATTTATCTAACCAATTTCCTGTACGGGCCTGTCACACAACTCATGTAACTGTGATTTTGCCATGGTAAATTATGCTTAAATACTGTATCTTAAGTTACATCAAATAGGCGTGACAAGGTTTGTAAACGTCGCGCAAATTCTATATCAGGCGTATCAGGTAACTTAAGATACACGATTTAGCCGCGACTGGATTGCGCGTGATCCTGCTTGTCACTCGTCGCGCGCGCAGTACTTTCTCTACCCGTCTCTTTCTTCCGCTCCCGCTCCGACCTGTATTGGCGACGAATTAGTGTTTAGTTTCGTTTAGCAAGCGATCACGGTCATTACGCGGTGTCACAAAATAATTGTTAAAGCAGTTTTCGTTTAGTTAATTAGTAGTTTGTGCACTTTCTTTTGACGACGTGGTTGACGCATTCCGTAGTGCACCCGCCCACCGAGCCGGAATACTCATGCCTGGGTCATGGTTTTTGCATGTATTTAAGTATATAATTATTTATCTATACAAGTAACTACGTATTAGCCATCGTCTAGCACCCATAACCGGTGATCGGCATGGCCCGTGTAACACCGCGGGTTTAAAATGAAAATAATGATAATCTTGCGATCGATCGTGATTGAAAAATGTATGTGAGTTTAATATAATTAAGTTAAATTTATATTCATTATAATCAAGTTCGTTTTTGACGCCGAAAACCGCGATGGGCCTTATATTGTGCCTTTGGGACCAGATCGATACAGCCACAAACCAAGCAAAGCCCAGGTACTAGACGAGGATACACATAATATTCAAATACATATAATAATAATATAAAGATAGCATCTCCGACCCGGGAACAAACATTCGAACCCATCACACTAACACCCGCCCCGGCCGGGACTCGAACCCAGGACCGCCGCCGGCTCAGCTCGCAGGCGCACCACAAACTGCTCTGGAACTTCCACTTTGTAGCTGGGTTGGGTAGGTAATTTTCCTTGTTTGTTAAAAAAAATAAATGTGACTTTTTTTGATAAATGTATTTTACATTTTTTATCATTTTAATTTGTTTGCACCCATATGAAAAGACTTACAATATGATTATGTTTATTCATTTAATAAGTTTTTTTTTTATTTCGCTTCATTTTAAACATTTGGTTTACGTTAGAAGACGTTTCTAATCTGCTTTATTAAAAATAAGAAATTATTTTTTTGTGTTTTTGATGAAAGTTATCTATTTTCGTTTCTATGTATATTTTCTTTCGTACCTGAATAATTTCAATTAATAATTAATGTTATCGTTCTGAAACAAAATACGTTTATTTAATACGTTTTTTTTTTTATGAATAGCACGAGTTTTTTTTTCTCTTTTAATAAGTACCTACTTAGGTAAAAATATTTCTACTTGCCTGCCCACTTCCTTGTTATGACATTATAATAAAATAATACCATGCAGCCAGCAGCAGCTTTATAAATATAATTCGCATTTCACGCCCTGATATGCCTAAGTCATGTATCTTTAGATACAGATCGTTGCATGACAGGCTTAGTATGGCGAGCCTGTCACGCCTAACTCTGTTAGAGCTCATAAATAAATAAATATACACATATACAAATATTTTCAACACAGAAAATATGCATTAGCCTTTCACTGATATATCAAAATATATATTTTTTAATTATTGCATGATATCGTTGAATTATCAACAATTTACGGAAAAAAACTTTAAACTGCTTTTTCTCAAAACTATGTTTTTTGAGATACATGAGATAGGATTGACACGGCAGTGATGTTTAAATGCATTAACATTAGCCCTTCACAGTTACTGAGATTATTAATAAAAAAGATAAACTATTGTAGAATTTGTTTTGAATGTATTTAAGTTTAGCGTTAATGGCAGTTGCTACTTTATATTTCCCCCTAGCGGTAAATTTGTACCCATCAGATTTGTAGTCAGGAATATCGATAAAACGATCAATATCACATAAATGTACAAACTCATAGCCCTCAAGACGTTTATATAGTTCTATGTTGAGCTTATTAATAAAATGATTGAAATACATTGAATTCTGATCAATACTTAAAGGCACGTTACAGACAATAACGTTAGTATGAGCTAAAATTTTGACACTTTTTTCAATAATATCGACTGTTTTAGTAGGCAAATAAAAATTAGTCACTACCGCCACACATTATAACTACACAATCCTTTTTTGTGAAGACCTTGGTTTTTTCTGTTATATTGCTGAGAACTCGATCTGAAGTCCCGGTGATTATAATATCCGACTCAAAGTTATAGTCTCGACGTCGTATTTGTGAAAGCATAGATATAATTTCAGTTCCGTGGAAGTCGGAGAGGAGTAAGAGTTTGGGTTTCGCATCAGCAGTGGTCTGTTGTGGAGTACAAAAAACATCGCTTACGCTATGTGCAGCAGTTTGATTACTTCCCTTTACTGTAATGTTTGGTTCTATGCTGATTATACTAGATTTTTCTTCAGATTTCAATATGTTATTTATGTTTTCTTGTAGTGCATTTACTTTCTTGTGCAGCGTTTTAATTGAGCATGCCTGGTTTACCTGCGCTTTGAATTTGTTGTTTAAGTTATTGTATTCTGTAAGTAACTTACTCAGTCTCTGTGTTAATTTTTTAACTTTTTTCTTATAAAGTGTGATTTCGTTTTTTAACTCTAAGTATGGCTTAGAGTTCTCTTTGATTTCCGTCATGTCAGTTCCATTTGATGTTATCAGATCGCAGAGTTGTTTATTTTCACCTTCTAGTTCTTCTATTCTTAATGCTAAATTAAAATTTTCTTTTTCACTCCTTTCTATTTTACTTTTAAGAGGTGTTAAAATTTCCGTGTCGTTCTCAAGGCTACCAATAATACTGTTATTTATATTTTTAGCAATAGTATCTTCTAACTTCAGGCAGTATTGCTCTTTTTCATGGAGTAATTGTTTCAGTAATTTATTTTCGTTTAAAATCTCTTCCGATTGAACTATTTTAATACTGCTATTATTTTTTTTAATTTCGTCCTTCAGTTTAGCGTTCTCTTTTCTGAGGTTATGGATTAATTTGTCGCTTTCGGAAATTTTTTGAAGTGCTTTTAAGTGCTTGCTTTGACCTTCATCATCGCTGTGCGGTGCATTATTATTGTCTAGATTCTTTTTCCTGGGCCTTAGTAGCGGTTGAGTGGCGGCAATTTTATTTTGGTCCATATTTATGAAGCTTTAGTAGCAGTTAGCAAAAGTGCATCAATGTACGCTAAAACAGCAATGTAAAGCATCCAATTCCGAAGCTGGCGATCAGCCGGCCGGTCGGGTCAGCGATAACCGACGATGACTCATGCGTTAGCGCAGCGCGCGTTGCATTGCACTTAGACGACCGTTGAATAAATTTTTTAAAACTATTATTCTAATTACTCACAGATTATGGTCGTATTGTTATGAGCCATATGTCGAAATGTAGCACGTATAATAAGCTATAGAATGGTATGCGTCACTTTAGGTATTCACTATTTTTTACATTGTTTTGGAATAAAAGTGTTGGAGAAGACTTATAACACTGTTGTTAGCGCGGTAGCGACGGATCGGAGCAATGTTTACGAACCGGGAGTGTTACGAAATGGTGCGGGTATTCGTGGTTTTTGTGGGGCGAAATAAAGCGAAGGGTGTATGTGGAAAAAGCCCACAGCCTCGAACAATTAAAGTCAACCGAGCTTTTGACGAAGTGAAAAATAACGTTGTAGTGTTAAATAAATTAAAAAACAATGTACAAAAACGTGCAAGACTGTTTAGAGCAACACGGTTTGCATTTTGATCATTTGCTGAACAAGTAAAAGTGTAAACCTAATTTGATTACATGTGTAGGTGTACCTACTACCTATTAAGTTAAATGAGACTGCAATAAGTACATTTTGATTTCACAGTGATAAGGTAATTAAGTTGATTGAGACTGTTATGGTAAGAACTTTTTGATTGAACTAATTATTGTACGTAAGTTGATTCAAATTTTTAAATACGCCTAAATGCATAGAAGTTTCATAACTGCAATCTTTAGAAATTACAGTCTAATAGCAAAATTTCATTTTGACGGTCCTAAGCCCGTGAAAGTATGAAGGAAAATTTGCAACTTGTGTTTTTTTTACTAGTTTTCGTCAAAAATTGTTTTTTCGGCTCGTAAATTTATTACGTGGGGGCGGGGCGAGCGTTATTGCCGCTTTCCGCAGAGCGCGCTGACGCGGTGTCCACGAACGCATGGTTTTTTAGGATATCTTTCAGCTGTTTTATTTCAATATTTTAGTACTGAAAGATGCTGAAAGAAAATAACACGTATGTTTTATTTTTTGCCAAGAATCTACTGTCAAAATTTGAACGGTCAATATAATTGACCCATTGCCGCTCCAGGGTGTACGGCGTCTAGTTTCCCTGCCTCGATCTCCATGCTGCTCCTCCATGCTGTCTCCCTGCTGATGGTTGAGTCGGCGCCCTGCTACGCCAAGAGCACGGCTGTTGGCAGTTTCTTGCATATCGCCCAAAACGTTGATGGTAGATGAGTAGTATAATAATGGGAATTTCAAACCACCATTCATTGTCAAAATTACCAACCCAGGTCATCTTCACTGCTACACTTCGTTCCGCTTCGCTTCACTACGTTTCGCGACGTTCCGAACCGACCTGGGTTGTTAATTTTGTCAATGAATGGTGGTCTGAACTTCCCATCTATATTTTCTCCGTTTATGAATGCGTTCAACGGAAACCTGTTTTGGGAAATCCCGTTGGTCCATCGCGTTGCGGAAATTTGCGTTAGCGTTCTCGTTCCATTCGCGCGTTCCGATCCGACCTGGGTCGTTAATTTTGTCAATGAATGGTGGTCTGAATGCGTTAACGCTCTCACTGCTGTCTAACTTGTTTTGCAGTCGGTCTCGATCAAAGGAAATGAGAAAAAAAAAAACAGCAAAAGACCTACGGGTGCCAGGTTTTATTTCTAATAATTTTTTCCACATCCTGGCACCCGTATGCGTCTAAAGTGAGCAAACAAGATGTTCCGAGCTGGCCAGACCCGTGTATTCAACTTGTCGACCAATGTCCCATCATTCCAACTATTTTTCCAGAATGGCCAGTTCTGTACTAGACAGTCGGTTTGACTAGACTAAAAGGTCATTTTCAACATTCGATATTCAAACATTCGATATTCAACATTCGATATTCATATTCAATTTTCGCAGCATTCGATATTTCATGCTCATCAAAGTCGCAGAGCGGGCCCAACCCTTTGACATGATGAGGGGGTACTACCAACCACTGTAGTGTGCGTCATACCGGAGTTCGCAATTTATGCTACTAACCGGCAATACGTCGCCACGTGTGTATCATATACTGGGAGGTCGCAATTTAAGCTACTCTTCACCAGTACACGCTACCGCGTTACCAAAGCCACCATCGCAAAGCCGGGCCCAAGCTCTTAGATGATGAAGTGGTAGGAGTCGTTGTGAACTAGTGGTTGTTATAGCCACAACTTCTCCGACCACTCTATCACAATAAAATGTATTTATATGAAGCGAACTAAAAACTTCGCAAGCGCGATGTAGCCTTAGGTATTTTATTGGCTAATGCGAATGACGTGCTCATACGTCATCTGTGAACCAACTATTCACAAAAACACGACAAGTCTAAAATCGGCAATTACCAAATACGAACTTATAATTAATAACATAAGATGCATTAGCACTCGCGTGCTAATGATGATTTCAAGAAATCCCGGTTCTAGCACCCGAATGCGGGTGGTAATGTTAGGAAACCACGTTAGCGTTCTCATGCTGCGTAGGTGTTAAGAAATCACGTCGTCAGCAGTCGCGTGCTGTTGGTAATTGGTAACGTTAAGAGCTCACTGTCGACACAAACGACAAATGGCCTCGAGCACGACGGTGACGTTGAAGACATCGTCACGGGCGGCAAACCTGCTGTGAGTCGCCGTCGGTGATGCTATTGTTGCTCTCCATGATGAACAGGGCAACGACAAAAGGGTAAAGAAAACAACAGTGGTAAGGTAACATATTAATTACTACCAGGACATAAAATCTAGGTACCCATTTTAATTTAATTACCGATGTGTTTACGTGTTGCGACATTTCGTTTTGAAAACAAGATTGTAAGACTTTAAGTTACAGTAAGAAAAGTGTTATAAGACAGACTTTAAAATGCCAAGCTGTGCGATGCAATGCAATATAAATTCCGGTGCAAATGAATACAAGTCATCGTGGAATTAGTGACGAGCAGTTGAACTAGTCTGTTTTGATGTATAATATAAACTTGATAAGTATGTATATTAGATATTTGAATCAACGGTTGTAAGTTGCGAGACTATATCTTAGTCTAAGTTGAGGACTTGAGAGCCGGG
Organism: Apotomis capreana; assembly: GCA_947623375.1. NCBI lineage: Eukaryota > Metazoa > Arthropoda > Insecta > Lepidoptera > Tortricidae > Apotomis > Apotomis capreana. The sequence continues at coordinate 12,632,592 of OX392518.1, forward strand.
TACTCACTCGAGGCCAATGGAGATAAGGTGCTGCCCGATGACGCGCACAATTTCCTGATCCCTTCGGCTCATAATGGGACGGCTGGGTCCCGGCGCGGGCGGGGCGCCGTCGCGAGCGCAACCGTTGTTGGAGGGCGGCGACATCGTACGGGCCCGCTTACGCGACCTGTCGCTCATTGTTCCTGAAATGAGCACTAAAAAAATTATTTAAAAAAAATATGTTATAGAATTTGTTTAGGTAGGTACAAATGTTGTGTTGTGTAATGTTTGTGTCTAATGTTGAAGTGGTGTCATGTTAGACATCAAGATGACGTTTTACGTTCCGTTGACGGTAAAGGTTGTGTTAAACTGAAACTTCACTGTGTTTCTTTAAGGTTTATTATTCTTTAATCACACTTGTTATTGGTTACATTTTGTAATTGACAACCCATAAAATCTCAAAATACTTAAACATTTTTAGGGAAACAACCGTTAGCTAGTTTGCGTAGCTAACAGTGCCATCTATCATGTCATTGGAATACTATAATTTCATAAGTAAAATAACAGTTAAAATGAGTACTACTAACTCCATCTAGAACAAATCTCAATATTAAAGTTTAGTAAAAACCCGTACCTCCGGAGACATCTATTTTTACAGTAATAAACTAAATATAAACTTAAACAACAATTATGCTCGTAACATGGTGAAAATAAATAACAACTTAAAATTAGAGGTTTAACATTCCGCCCACCAAGGACAAATAGTTTTTGTCCTTCGGTACACCGCCCACCATGAAAAGTGTATATAATTCTCTAAATAAATAAGAAAAGGCATTAAAACAAGAAACTCACCACTTCATTTAACATAGAGATAAATAAAAATATCAATTCAACGCGCAAATATCATAACTCAAAGTTATTCAGTAACTGGGAGAACACTTAACTTACATGTGGGTCTTTTGATAGAACTATCCTTTACCTTTAACGTGACTACCCGTGTAATTCCGTCTTGACCGGGGTGTTTTTCTATAACTCTACCAAGTAACCACCGACTTGGCGGCAAATCATCCTCCTTTACCAGAACGATATCGCCAACTGATGGTTCCGGATTGCGTTTAGTCCATTTATATCTTTGTAAAAAATTATTCAAGTATTCTTGAGACCACTTCTTCCAAAATTCTTGTACCATTCTTTGTGTAAGTTGCCACCTACGCAAAGAGTTTATATTTTTATCTATATACTCATGGTCTGGTACGGTTACTAGTGGCTCTCCAACTAAGAAATGCCCTGGAGTCAAAATGTCTATATTATTGGGATCCGAGTTTAGTCTAGATAACGGTCTTGAGTTAAGGCATGCTTCAATCTGCGTTAATACTGTCGACATTTCTTCAAAAGTTAATGTACTATTACCGATAACCCTCTTCAAATGGTATTTGACAGATTTTACACCAGCCTCCCATATACCTCCAAAATTAGGTGCATGTGGCGGTATAAAATGCCAAGTAGTACCATTATTAGCCAACTCGTTTGCAATCTCCTTGAGGATTTTAGATTTTTCAGCTCCAAACAATATATTTAACTCCTTAGCAGCACCAACAAAGTTGGTACCGTTATCTGACCACATTTCTTGACAATGTCCTCTACGTGATACCTTTGTGATTTTCAAAAAAATACCCAATAATAAACAATGACCTGATTAAATTAACGCATTCACTGCCACCAACGGACAAAATAATATACATTTACCGTCATACAAGTTTGTTCCTAGGCCATCCTCCTGGCAGTGAATGTTTAAACTGGCATTTGCCATTTCAGAATTGACAATATCTGATTAATGATTTTTCAATGATTCATAACAGTATATGGCCACAGGGCTATAGGGATACCTTTTATAATGAATGGCTTTAAAATAACTTTTTAATGCAATGGCATAACTACCTTATAGTGAAAGTGTAGTTATAATGAACGGCTGAAATAGCTACATAATCGAGGACCCCAGTGCAAACAAGAAGATTAAGGCTCAAAGTCTGCTCAAGCCTTGCAGAGAAGGCCCAAAGGCCTCTATGAGCTTGGGGTCCCTAAGCAAGGCACCACCTAGTCTTCTGCTAGCTAGACCACTGTTTCAATAATTCTTGTGCTTCTAGGAAAATTACCCACTGAGCCTGAAATTTGGGCGGCAACGGGCAACAACCAATGAAAAGATTGTACTTGCCAGCATGTTCTACCCCCTGTTTGCGCTGGCCAGCCAGCTCAGCCCGGTGCCCAAGTGCTCGGGGATTGAGTCTCTCACTGCAGACACATTCAAGCTCTCCTGCTTCCAAACTCTCACTGGTGAGCAATACTATGGTTTTGTTGCATAAATTCAAACCAATGTTTGTTAAATATTTCCACTCTTTGTGGTTGACAGCGCACATCAAAACACTTTAACAGCAAAGGGCAAGTCTGCAAAACCTTATCAGCATCATCATCATCAACTTTTTTAAGAATATTCCCTTATCCTGGCAGGCATCTCTCATTCAGTGCAGTATCTTTCTCACATCTATCATGTATTTTTTACATAACAATAGGTACTGTAATATCTACATACACTTATGGGGTGTCTTACGACACTTGCGGAAAAACAATTGGGTCTCTGTAATTACAACTTTTCATGGCAACTTGTTTATCAGTTTATCAGTTTATTTATTGCTTTCATAGGTTACATAAGATGGACGATACAGAATTTTATTTCGCTATGAAACCCTGCAGGGCACTGCAACTATTAATAAATATTTTTACAAAAACAGAACATCTAAGTTTATAAATATACCTTTTTTATTTACTTTGTAAATAACATCTTAGTTACCTACTATTATGCATTATCTTTTTCTATAGTACTCACTTAGGATTGTTAGGTTCAACAAAATATTCACAAATTCCAATAATATCACAAAACATGAAAACTTATATTCTAATACATTGAATATTAAACATACGAGTATCTACTTATTTTAAAATTATACTTGTGAATTGTAATGATGAAAAATAATACTTATCTGGTTCAAATCCATTTTTGGGGTGTGTTGTGAAACACCCCAGATTACAGTACCAAAACTATTAACAACAAATATACTTTTTAATAGTTCAGTATTTTCTGTTTTTCAAGTAGCTATTCAATTGAAAAACAGAAAATGTTTGTCATATATCAATCATTCATTTCAGTCATTTTGACGACGCAGTTGGCTCGGTTTGTAGAGCCCTACCTACTGAGCTGGCGGTCCCGGGTTCGAATCCCGGCCAGGGCAAATATTTGTGTGATGAACTCGAATATTTGTGCTTGGGTTTGGGTCATGGTTGTTGTATGTATTTAAGTATATATTTATCTACTATGTATATCGTCGTCTAGTACCCATAACACAAGCGTGCTTGAGCTTAATTTGGGACTAGATCGATTTGTGTGAGGTTGTCTGATATTTATTTATTAATTCACTTTCTCCATACATAATCATACTGAAAACTTGTAATTTTAATACACGGTGTACACTCGCGTGAAATTGACAGAAACAGTCCGACATGTTTCGAACTCGTATGCAGTTCTTCACCAGGGGCCGCTATCCGTAGTCGCGCGGTTACCGAATTACCGCTCCATGCCAGTTCGAAACATTTCGAGTCGTACCCAACAATTGTATGTGAGTGAAAACCACATTAAAATTAGTCATATCCTCCAAAGTATGCGGGGTATGTAGGGCTTGCAATATCGGATGGTTTTCCAATTCCGGAATTGACATCGAGATTGGAACTCAATTCCGGAATTCCGGAACTGGTTCCGGAATTGACTAAACATACAAAAATACAAAAAACGAGTATTTTTTTTACTATTGAAGGCGGAAATCGATGTACTATTGATGATTAGAGGTTTTCTATTGTCAAGAGATTACCCCTAAATAGTCTATGAAATGTCTGGATATCTTATCTTACATGATAACCATTTTTCAAAGTATTCGCAGGACGGCGGGACCAATAATATATGTAGACGGTTGTATTGCGTTATTCTCCATCGGTGTCGGGGTAAAGGTACAATTCATTTAATACACAAATGCCTTATATTTATGTCTGTTTCTTTGTTCTCATTCCTACTAAAGCTTGCTTAGCAATGTCTTAGTCCATCTCTTGGTGATCTGCACAGTACCACACAAGTCGCTTGTTATCAGTCATCCCACTGTCAAAAATACGTATTTTGAGCTTCCGTGGAGTCAACGGGAATCTAAACGGACCTCCTCATTCAATGAATTCTTAGATCAAAGTTTTTCCTTCAGTTGTTTTGATTCAGTTTTTCAGCTTTCTTATTCTGTCTTTGGTTGAAAGATTTATTGACCTGATTGTATAATTACTTGAGATACCCTATGACATTGTGTCATGTATGACTTTTTTATTATACCTTGATATTTCATACCCCGCTGATCACTATCGTAAGTTTTTACCGAGCACATAACTATCTTGAAAATGTTGTGACTCCCAATTCCTTACATTCCTATCATTAACAACAATAAAAAATATTAAAGTTGGAATTCGGGCTTCTGTATAGCACTATAAAATGAATTGTTTTTGAATGGGTTATCTCGAAGTTTAAAGCACTGATCTCAAATACAGATTCACTGGAAAATTCATCAACATTTACCTCTTTAAACCTGTCGGCATAATCATCCCTAATAAAAATTATTGTGCCACCGCCTTTTGTGAATGCACGAGATGATTGAGTCGCTGTAATATACCCAGGTAATGAAATAGTTTTGTATTCATCTGGCTCAAGCCACGATTCAGTTATAAATATGATGATAGGTTTCTGAGGTAAGTCACATGCAATAAATGCTTCTAAGCTTAAAAGTTTATTTCTAAGTCTATTGATCTGCCGTGTCAATCCTATCTCATGTATCTTAACATACATGAGATACGCGTAACAGCTCTAAATCGTATTTTTGCGAGTACCTCTATGGACCCACATACCAGGTTTTTAGGGTTCCGTACCTCAAAAGGAAAAAACGGAACCCTTATAGGATCACTTTGTTGTCCGTCTGTCCGTCCGTCTGTCAAGACCCTTTTTCTCAGGAACGCGTGGACGTATGAAGCTGAAATTTATATCAATTACTCAGGTCTACTGTCCCTTGAAGCTGTGAAAAAATCAAACTTCTAAGCCAACGCAATCAAAAGATACAGCCGTTTATGCCGCAAATTTTCGACACTTGCAAGGGAATCAAAACCTACAGGGTGCTTCCCGTGAACTCAGAATCTTGAAATTTGGTACGAAGCAACGTCTTATAGCATAGATAAAGGAATAATTACGAAAACCATAATTTTTTTTTTAATACCTAACTTTGCACCTAATTTATATGGGGCGCTATACATACCAGGTGCAAACTTAACTTAACCACTTAGGGATGGAAAGTGTTTGTACGGAACCCTCGGTGCGCGAGTCCGACTCGCACTTGGCCGGTTTTTTTTAATTTATCTAACCAATTTCCTGTACGGGCCTGTCACACAACTCATGTAACTGTGATTTTGCCATGGTAAATTATGCTTAAATACTGTATCTTAAGTTACATCAAATAGGCGTGACAAGGTTTGTAAACGTCGCGCAAATTCTATATCAGGCGTATCAGGTAACTTAAGATACACGATTTAGCCGCGACTGGATTGCGCGTGATCCTGCTTGTCACTCGTCGCGCGCGCAGTACTTTCTCTACCCGTCTCTTTCTTCCGCTCCCGCTCCGACCTGTATTGGCGACGAATTAGTGTTTAGTTTCGTTTAGCAAGCGATCACGGTCATTACGCGGTGTCACAAAATAATTGTTAAAGCAGTTTTCGTTTAGTTAATTAGTAGTTTGTGCACTTTCTTTTGACGACGTGGTTGACGCATTCCGTAGTGCACCCGCCCACCGAGCCGGAATACTCATGCCTGGGTCATGGTTTTTGCATGTATTTAAGTATATAATTATTTATCTATACAAGTAACTACGTATTAGCCATCGTCTAGCACCCATAACCGGTGATCGGCATGGCCCGTGTAACACCGCGGGTTTAAAATGAAAATAATGATAATCTTGCGATCGATCGTGATTGAAAAATGTATGTGAGTTTAATATAATTAAGTTAAATTTATATTCATTATAATCAAGTTCGTTTTTGACGCCGAAAACCGCGATGGGCCTTATATTGTGCCTTTGGGACCAGATCGATACAGCCACAAACCAAGCAAAGCCCAGGTACTAGACGAGGATACACATAATATTCAAATACATATAATAATAATATAAGGATAGCATCTCCGACCCGGGAACAAACATTCGAACCCATCACACTAACACCCGCCCCGGCCGGGACTCGAACCCAGGACCGCCGCCGGCTCAGCTCGCAGGCGCACCACAAACTGCTCTGGAACTTCCACTTTGTAGCTGGGTTGGGTAGGTAATTTTCCTTGTTTGTTAAAAAAAATAAATGTGACTTTTTTTGATAAATGTATTTTACATTTTTTATCATTTTAATTTGTTTGCACCCATATGAAAAGACTTACAATATGATTATGTTTATTCATTTAATAAGTTTTTTTTTTATTTCGCTTCATTTTAAACATTTGGTTTACGTTAGAAGACGTTTCTAATCTGCTTTATTAAAAATAAGAAATTATTTTTTTGTGTTTTTGATGAAAGTTATCTATTTTCGTTTCTATGTATATTTTCTTTCGTACCTGAATAATTTCAATTAATAATTAATGTTATCGTTCTGAAACAAAATACGTTTATTTAATACGTTTTTTTTTTTATGAATAGCACGAGTTTTTTTTTCTCTTTTAATAAGTACCTACTTAGGTAAAAATATTTCTACTTGCCTGCCCACTTCCTTGTTATGACATTATAATAAAATAATACCATGCAGCCAGCAGCAGCTTTATAAATATAATTCGCATTTCACGCCCTGATATGCCTAAGTCATGTATCTTTAGATACAGATCGTTGCATGACAGGCTTAGTATGGCGAGCCTGTCACGCCTAACTCTGTTAGAGCTCATAAATAAATAAATATACACATATACAAATATTTTCAACACAGAAAATATGCATTAGCCTTTCACTGATATATCAAAATATATATTTTTTAATTATTGCATGATATCGTTGAATTATCAACAATTTACGGAAAAAAACTTTAAACTGCTTTTTCTCAAAACTATGTTTTTTGAGATACATGAGATAGGATTGACACGGCAGTGATGTTTAAATGCATTAACATTAGCCCTTCACAGTTACTGAGATTATTAATAAAAAAGATAAACTATTGTAGAATTTGTTTTGAATGTATTTAAGTTTAGCGTTAATGGCAGTTGCTACTTTATATTTCCCCCTAGCGGTAAATTTGTACCCATCAGATTTGTAGTCAGGAATATCGATAAAACGATCAATATCACATAAATGTACAAACTCATAGCCCTCAAGACGTTTATATAGTTCTATGTTGAGCTTATTAATAAAATGATTGAAATACATTGAATTCTGATCAATACTTAAAGGCACGTTACAGACAATAACGTTAGTATGAGCTAAAATTTTGACACTTTTTTCAATAATATCGACTGTTTTAGTAGGCAAATAAAAATTAGTCACTACCGCCACACATTATAACTACACAATCCTTTTTTGTGAAGACCTTGGTTTTTTCTGTTATATTGCTGAGAACTCGATCTGAAGTCCCGGTGATTATAATATCCGACTCAAAGTTATAGTCTCGACGTCGTATTTGTGAAAGCATAGATATAATTTCAGTTCCGTGGAAGTCGGAGAGGAGTAAGAGTTTGGGTTTCGCATCAGCAGTGGTCTGTTGTGGAGTACAAAAAACATCGCTTACGCTATGTGCAGCAGTTTGATTACTTCCCTTTACTGTAATGTTTGGTTCTATGCTGATTATACTAGATTTTTCTTCAGATTTCAATATGTTATTTATGTTTTCTTGTAGTGCATTTACTTTCTTGTGCAGCGTTTTAATTGAGCATGCCTGGTTTACCTGCGCTTTGAATTTGTTGTTTAAGTTATTGTATTCTGTAAGTAACTTACTCAGTCTCTGTGTTAATTTTTTAACTTTTTTCTTATAAAGTGTGATTTCGTTTTTTAACTCTAAGTATGGCTTAGAGTTCTCTTTGATTTCCGTCATGTCAGTTCCATTTGATGTTATCAGATCGCAGAGTTGTTTATTTTCACCTTCTAGTTCTTCTATTCTTAATGCTAAATTAAAATTTTCTTTTTCACTCCTTTCTATTTTACTTTTAAGAGGTGTTAAAATTTCCGTGTCGTTCTCAAGGCTACCAATAATACTGTTATTTATATTTTTAGCAATAGTATCTTCTAACTTCAGGCAGTATTGCTCTTTTTCATGGAGTAATTGTTTCAGTAATTTATTTTCGTTTAAAATCTCTTCCGATTGAACTATTTTAATACTGCTATTATTTTTTTTAATTTCGTCCTTCAGTTTAGCGTTCTCTTTTCTGAGGTTATGGATTAATTTGTCGCTTTCGGAAATTTTTTGAAGTGCTTTTAAGTGCTTGCTTTGACCTTCATCATCGCTGTGCGGTGCATTATTATTGTCTAGATTCTTTTTCCTGGGCCTTAGTAGCGGTTGAGTGGCGGCAATTTTATTTTGGTCCATATTTATGAAGCTTTAGTAGCAGTTAGCAAAAGTGCATCAATGTACGCTAAAACAGCAATGTAAAGCATCCAATTCCGAAGCTGGCGATCAGCCGGCCGGTCGGGTCAGCGATAACCGACGATGACTCATGCGTTAGCGCAGCGCGCGTTGCATTGCACTTAGACGACCGTTGAATAAATTTTTTAAAACTATTATTCTAATTACTCACAGATTATGGTCGTATTGTTATGAGCCATATGTCGAAATGTAGCACGTATAATAAGCTATAGAATGGTATGCGTCACTTTAGGTATTCACTATTTTTTACATTGTTTTGGAATAAAAGTGTTGGAGAAGACTTATAACACTGTTGTTAGCGCGGTAGCGACGGATCGGAGCAATGTTTACGAACCGGGAGTGTTACGAAATGGTGCGGGTATTCGTGGTTTTTGTGGGGCGAAATAAAGCGAAGGGTGTATGTGGAAAAAGCCCACAGCCTCGAACAATTAAAGTCAACCGAGCTTTTGACGAAGTGAAAAATAACGTTGTAGTGTTAAATAAATTAAAAAACAATGTACAAAAACGTGCAAGACTGTTTAGAGCAACACGGTTTGCATTTTGATCATTTGCTGAACAAGTAAAAGTGTAAACCTAATTTGATTACATGTGTAGGTGTACCTACTACCTATTAAGTTAAATGAGACTGCAATAAGTACATTTTGATTTCACAGTGATAAGGTAATTAAGTTGATTGAGACTGTTATGGTAAGAACTTTTTGATTGAACTAATTATTGTACGTAAGTTGATTCAAATTTTTAAATACGCCTAAATGCATAGAAGTTTCATAACTGCAATCTTTAGAAATTACAGTCTAATAGCAAAATTTCATTTTGACGGTCCTAAGCCCGTGAAAGTATGAAGGAAAATTTGCAACTTGTGTTTTTTTTACTAGTTTTCGTCAAAAATTGTTTTTTCGGCTCGTAAATTTATTACGTGGGGGCGGGGCGAGCGTTATTGCCGCTTTCCGCAGAGCGCGCTGACGCGGTGTCCACGAACGCATGGTTTTTTAGGATATCTTTCAGCTGTTTTATTTCAATATTTTAGTACTGAAAGATGCTGAAAGAAAATAACACGTATGTTTTATTTTTTGCCAAGAATCTACTGTCAAAATTTGAACGGTCAATATAATTGACCCATTGCCGCTCCAGGGTGTACGGCGTCTAGTTTCCCTGCCTCGATCTCCATGCTGCTCCTCCATGCTGTCTCCCTGCTGATGGTTGAGTCGGCGCCCTGCTACGCCAAGAGCACGGCTGTTGGCAGTTTCTTGCATATCGCCCAAAACGTTGATGGTAGATGAGTAGTATAATAATGGGAATTTCAAACCACCATTCATTGTCAAAATTACCAACCCAGGTCATCTTCACTGCTACACTTCGTTCCGCTTCGCTTCACTACGTTTCGCGACGTTCCGAACCGACCTGGGTTGTTAATTTTGTCAATGAATGGTGGTCTGAACTTCCCATCTATATTTTCTCCGTTTATGAATGCGTTCAACGGAAACCTGTTTTGGGAAATCCCGTTGGTCCATCGCGTTGCGGAAATTTGCGTTAGCGTTCTCGTTCCATTCGCGCGTTCCGATCCGACCTGGGTCGTTAATTTTGTCAATGAATGGTGGTCTGAATGCGTTAACGCTCTCACTGCTGTCTAACTTGTTTTGCAGTCGGTCTCGATCAAAGGAAATGAGAAAAAAAAAAACAGCAAAAGACCTACGGGTGCCAGGTTTTATTTCTAATAATTTTTTCCACATCCTGGCACCCGTATGCGTCTAAAGTGAGCAAACAAGATGTTCCGAGCTGGCCAGACCCGTGTATTCAACTTGTCGACCAATGTCCCATCATTCCAACTATTTTTCCAGAATGGCCAGTTCTGTACTAGACAGTCGGTTTGACTAGACTAAAAGGTCATTTTCAACATTCGATATTCAAACATTCGATATTCAACATTCGATATTCATATTCAATTTTCGCAGCATTCGATATTTCATGCTCATCAAAGTCGCAGAGCGGGCCCAACCCTTTGACATGATGAGGGGGTACTACCAACCACTGTAGTGTGCGTCATACCGGAGTTCGCAATTTATGCTACTAACCGGCAATACGTCGCCACGTGTGTATCATATACTGGGAGGTCGCAATTTAAGCTACTCTTCACCAGTACACGCTACCGCGTTACCAAAGCCACCATCGCAAAGCCGGGCCCAAGCTCTTAGATGATGAAGTGGTAGGAGTCGTTGTGAACTAGTAGTTGTTATAGCCACAACTTCTCCGACCACTCTATCACAATAAAATGTATTTATATGAAGCGAACTAAAAACTTCGCAAGCGCGATGTAGCCTTAGGTATTTTATTGGCTAATGCGAATGACGTGCTCATACGTCATCTGTGAACCAACTATTCACAAAAACACGACAAGTCTAAAATCGGCAATTACCAAATACGAACTTATAATTAATAACATAAGATGCATTAGCACTCGCGTGCTAATGATGATTTCAAGAAATCCCGGTTCTAGCACCCGAATGCGGGTGGTAATGTTAGGAAACCACGTTAGCGTTCTCATGCTGCGTAGGTGTTAAGAAATCACGTCGTCAGCAGTCGCGTGCTGTTGGTAATTGGTAACGTTAAGAGCTCACTGTCGACACAAACGACAAATGGCCTCGAGCACGACGGTGACGTTGAAGACATCGTCACGGGCGGCAAACCTGCTGTGAGTCGCCGTCGGTGATGCTATTGTTGCTCTCCATGATGAACAGGGCAACGACAAAAGGGTAAAGAAAACAACAGTGGTAAGGTAACATATTAATTACTACCAGGACATAAAATCTAGGTACCCATTTTAATTTAATTACCGATGTGTTTACGTGTTGCGACATTTCGTTTTGAAAACAAGATTGTAAGACTTTAAGTTACAGTAAGAAAAGTGTTATAAGACAGACTTTAAAATGCCAAGCTGTGCGATGCAATGCAATATAAATTCCGGTGCAAATGAATACAAGTCATCGTGGAATTAGTGACGAGCAGTTGAACTAGTCTGTTTTGATGTATAATATAAACTTGATAAGTATGTATATTAGATATTTGAATCAACGGTTGTAAGTTGCGAGACTATATCTTAGTCTAAGTTGAGGACTTGAGAGCCGGGTACTCACTCGAGGCCAATGGAGATAAGGTGCTGCCCGATGACGCGCACAATTTCCTGATCCCTTCGGCTCATAATGGGACGGCTGGGTCCCGGCGCGGGCGGGGCGCCGTCGCGAGCGCAACCGTTGTTGGAGGGCGGCGACATCGTACGGGCCCGCTTACGCGACCTGTCGCTCATTGTTCCTGAAATGAGCACTAAAAAAATTATTTAAAAAAAATATGTTATAGAATTTGTTTAGGTAGGTACAAATGTTGTGTTGTGTAATGTTTGTGTCTAATGTTGAAGTGGTGTCATGTTAGACATCAAGATGACGTTTTACGTTCCGTTGACGGTAAAGGTTGTGTTAAACTGAAACTTCACTGTGTTTCTTTAAGGTTTATTATTCTTTAATCACACTTGTTATTGGTTACATTTTGTAATTGACAACCCATAAAATCTCAAAATACTTAAACATTTTTAGGGAAACAACCGTTAGCTAGTTTGCGTAGCTAACAGTGCCATCTATCATGTCATTGGAATACTATAATTTCATAAGTAAAATAACAGTTAAAATGAGTACTACTAACTCCATCTAGAACAAATCTCAATATTAAAGTTTAGTAAAAACCCGTACCTCCGGAGACATCTATTTTTACAGTAATAAACTAAATATAAACTTAAACAACAATTATGCTCGTAACATGGTGAAAATAAATAACAACTTAAAATTAGAGGTTTAACATTCCGCCCACCAAGGACAAATAGTTTTTGTCCTTCGGTACACCGCCCACCATGAAAAGTGTATATAATTCTCTAAATAAATAAGAAAAGGCATTAAAACAAGAAACTCACCACTTCATTTAACATAGAGATAAATAAAAATATCAATTCAACGCGCAAATATCATAACTCAAAGTTATTCAGTAACTGGGAGAACACTTAACTTACATGTGGGTCTTTTGATAGAACTATCCTTTACCTTTAACGTGACTACCCGTGTAATTCCGTCTTGACCGGGGTGTTTTTCTATAACTCTACCAAGTAACCACCGACTTGGCGGCAAATCATCCTCCTTTACCAGAACGATATCGCCAACTGATGGTTCCGGATTGCGTTTAGTCCATTTATATCTTTGTAAAAAATTATTCAAGTATTCTTGAGACCACTTCTTCCAAAATTCTTGTACCATTCTTTGTGTAAGTTGCCACCTACGCAAAGAGTTTATATTTTTATCTATATACTCATGGTCTGGTACGGTTACTAGTGGCTCTCCAACTAAGAAATGCCCTGGAGTCAAAATGTCTATATTATTGGGATCCGAGTTTAGTCTAGATAACGGTCTTGAGTTAAGGCATGCTTCAATCTGCGTTAATACTGTCGACATTTCTTCAAAAGTTAATGTACTATTACCGATAACCCTCTTCAAATGGTATTTGACAGATTTTACACCAGCCTCCCATATACCTCCAAAATTAGGTGCATGTGGCGGTATAAAATGCCAAGTAGTACCATTATTAGCCAACTCGTTTGCAATCTCCTTGAGGATTTTAGATTTTTCAGCTCCAAACAATATATTTAACTCCTTAGCAGCACCAACAAAGTTGGTACCGTTATCTGACCACATTTCTTGACAATGTCCTCTACGTGATACCTTTGTGATTTTCAAAAAAATACCCAATAATAAACAATGACCTGATTAAATTAACGCATTCACTGCCACCAACGGACAAAATAATATACATTTACCGTCATACAAGTTTGTTCCTAGGCCATCCTCCTGGCAGTGAATGTTTAAACTGGCATTTGCCATTTCAGAATTGACAATATCTGATTAATGATTTTTCAATGATTCATAACAGTATATGGCCACAGGGCTATAGGGATACCTTTTATAATGAATGGCTTTAAAATAACTTTTTAATGCAATGGCATAACTACCTTATAGTGAAAGTGTAGTTATAATGAACGGCTGAAATAGCTACATAATCGAGGACCCCAGTGCAAACAAGAAGATTAAGGCTCAAAGTCTGCTCAAGCCTTGCAGAGAAGGCCCAAAGGCCTCTATGAGCTTGGGGTCCCTAAGCAAGGCACCACCTAGTCTTCTGCTAGCTAGACCACTGTTTCAATAATTCTTGTGCTTCTAGGAAAATTACCCACTGAGCCTGAAATTTGGGCGGCAACGGGCAACAACCAATGAAAAGATTGTACTTGCCAGCATGTTCTACCCCCTGTTTGCGCTGGCCAGCCAGCTCAGCCCGGTGCCCAAGTGCTCGGGGATTGAGTCTCTCACTGCAGACACATTCAAGCTCTCCTGCTTCCAAACTCTCACTGGTGAGCAATACTATGGTTTTGTTGCATAAATTCAAACCAATGTTTGTTAAATATTTCCACTCTTTGTGGTTGACAGCGCACATCAAAACACTTTAACAGCAAAGGGCAAGTCTGCAAAACCTTATCAGCATCATCATCATCAACTTTTTTAAGAATATTCCCTTATCCTGGCAGGCATCTCTCATTCAGTGCAGTATCTTTCTCACATCTATCATGTATTTTTTACATAACAATAGGTACTGTAATATCTACATACACTTATGGGGTGTCTTACGACACTTGCGGAAAAACAATTGGGTCTCTGTAATTACAACTTTTCATGGCAACTTGTGAATTGTAATGATGAAAAATAATACTTATCTGGTTCAAATCCATTTTTGGGGTGTGTTGTGAAACACCCCAGATTACAGTACCAAAACTATTAACAACAAATATACTTTTTAATAGTTCAGTATTTTCTGTTTTTCAAGTAGCTATTCAATTGAAAAACAGAAAATGTTTGTCATATATCAATCATTCATTTCAGTCATTTTGACGACGCAGTTGGCTCGGTTTGTAGAGCCCTACCTACTGAGCTGGCGGTCCCGGGTTCGAATCCCGGCCAGGGCAAATATTTGTGTGATGAACTCGAATATTTGTGCTTGGGTTTGGGTCATGGTTGTTGTATGTATTTAAGTATATATTTATCTACTATGTATATCGTCGTCTAGTACCCATAACACAAGCGTGCTTGAGCTTAATTTGGGACTAGATCGATTTGTGTGAGGTTGTCTGATATTTATTTATTAATTCACTTTCTCCATACATAATCATACTGAAAACTTGTAATTTTAATACACGGTGTACACTCGCGTGAAATTGACAGAAACAGTCCGACATGTTTCGAACTCGTATGCAGTTCTTCACCAGGGGCCGCTATCCGTAGTCGCGCGGTTACCGAATTACCGCTCCATGCCAGTTCGAAACATTTCGAGTCGTACCCAACAATTGTATGTGAGTGAAAACCACATTAAAATTAGTCAGATCCTCCAAAGTATGCGGGGTATGTAGGGCTTGCAATATCGGATGGTTTTCCAATTCCGGAATTGACATCGAGATTGGAACTCAATTCCGGAATTCCGGAACTGGTTCCGGAATTGACTAAACATACAAAAATACAAAAAACGAGTATTTTTTTTACTATTGAAGGCGGAAATCGATGTACTATTGATGATTAGAGGTTTTCTATTGTCAAGAGATTACCCCTAAATAGTCTATGAAATGTCTGGATATCTTATCTTACATGATAACCATTTTTCAAAGTATTCGCAGGACGGCGGGACCAATAATATATGTAGACGGTTGTATTGCGTTATTCTCCATCGGTGTCGGGGTAAAGGTACAATTCATTTAATACACAAATGCCTTATATTTATGTCTGTTTCTTTGTTCTCATTCCTACTAAAGCTTGCTTAGCAATGTCTTAGTCCATCTCTTGGTGATCTGCACAGTACCACACAAGTCGCTTGTTATCAGTCATCCCACTGTCAAAAATACGTATTTTGAGCTTCCGTGGAGTCAACGGGAATCTAAACGGACCTCCTCATTCAATGAATTCTTAGATCAAAGTTTTTCCTTCAGTTGTTTTGATTCAGTTTTTCAGCTTTCTTATTCTGTCTTTGGTTGAAAGATTTATTGACCTGATTGTATAATTACTTGAGATACCCTATGACATTGTGTCATGTATGACTTTTTTATTATACCTTGATATTTCATACCCCGCTGATCACTATCGTAAGTTTTTACCGAGCACATAACTATCTTGAAAATGTTGTGACTCCCAATTCCTTACATTCCTATCATTAACAACAATAAAAAATATTAAAGTTGGAATTCGGGCTTCTGTATAGCACTATAAAATGAATTGTTTTTGAATGGGTTATCTCGAAGTTTAAAGCACTGATCTCAAATACAGATTCACTGGAAAATTCATCAACATTTACCTCTTTAAACCTGTCGGCATAATCATCCCTAATAAAAATTATTGTGCCACCGCCTTTTGTGAATGCACGAGATGATTGAGTCGCTGTAATATACCCAGGTAATGAAATAGTTTTGTATTCATCTGGCTCAAGCCACGATTCAGTTATAAATATGATGATAGGTTTCTGAGGTAAGTCACATGCAATAAATGCTTCTAAGCTTAAAAGTTTATTTCTAAGTCTATTGATCTGCCGTGTCAATCCTATCTCATGTATCTTAACATACATGAGATACGCGTAACAGCTCTAAATCGTATTTTTGCGAGTACCTCTATGGACCCACATACCAGGTTTTTAGGGTTCCGTACCTCAAAAGGAAAAAACGGAACCCTTATAGGATCACTTTGTTGTCCGTCTGTCCGTCCGTCTGTCAAGACCCTTTTTCTCAGGAACGCGTGGACGTATGAAGCTGAAATTTATATCAATTACTCAGGTCTACTGTCCCTTGAAGCTGTGAAAAAATCAAACTTCTAAGCCAACGCAATCAAAAGATACAGCCGTTTATGCCGCAAATTTTCGACACTTGCAAGGGAATCAAAACCTACAGGGTGCTTCCCGTGAACTCAGAATCTTGAAATTTGGTACGAAGCAACGTCTTATAGCATAGATAAAGGAATAATTACGAAAACCATAATTTTTTTTTTAATACCTAACTTTGCACCTAATTTATATGGGGCGCTATACATACCAGGTGCAAACTTAACTTAACCACTTAGGGATGGAAAGTGTTTGTACGGAACCCTCGGTGCGCGAGTCCGACTCGCACTTGGCCGGTTTTTTTTAATTTATCTAACCAATTTCCTGTACGGGCCTGTCACACAACTCATGTAACTGTGATTTTGCCATGGTAAATTATGCTTAAATACTGTATCTTAAGTTACATCAAATAGGCGTGACAAGGTTTGTAAACGTCGCGCAAATTCTATATCAGGCGTATCAGGTAACTTAAGATACACGATTTAGCCGCGACTGGATTGCGCGTGATCCTGCTTGTCACTCGTCGCGCGCGCAGTACTTTCTCTACCCGTCTCTTTCTTCCGCTCCCGCTCCGACCTGTATTGGCGACGAATTAGTGTTTAGTTTCGTTTAGCAAGCGATCACGGTCATTACGCGGTGTCACAAAATAATTGTTAAAGCAGTTTTCGTTTAGTTAATTAGTAGTTTGTGCACTTTCTTTTGACGACGTGGTTGACGCATTCCGTAGTGCACCCGCCCACCGAGCCGGAATACTCATGCCTGGGTCATGGTTTTTGCATGTATTTAAGTATATAATTATTTATCTATACAAGTAACTACGTATTAGCCATCGTCTAGCACCCATAACCGGTGATCGGCATGGCCCGTGTAACACCGCGGGTTTAAAATGAAAAAAATGATAATCTTGCGATCGATCGTGATTGAAAAATCATAAATCAAAAATCACAAAATTTCATTCTCGCAATTCTTCCAAGGTTCACGTTAAAGTTGATTGCCATAATTCACAATTACAACTTGTGGAATCGGCCACCTTTCTTGGTATTACCATTGACGAACAGCTTAATTGGAGAACACATATTGAAAGCGTATGCTCTAGACTAGATCGATTTGTGTATGCACTGCGACGCCTTAGGTCTGTAGCATCGAGAGAGGCTGCACTTTCTGCATATCACGGATATGTTTCTTCAATTCTACGCTACGGGCTTATCATTTGGGGTAACAGTACAGATACCCAAAGAGCATTTTTGATCCAAAAAAAATGTATCAGAGCCGTATACGGAGCTGAGTATCTTGCACATTGCAAACCAATATTCCAGGAACTCAACATCTTACCACTACCTTGCCTCTACATATTGGAGGTTACTAAGTTTGTGAAAAAATATCCACACTTCTTCCCACTGCACGATACAATATTCAATAAGACCCATAGACCTAGCCGAAACCCACTCAAATTGTATCAGCCTAGGCAAAAGTTAGGCGTATTTGGCAGTAATGTGTATTGCATGGCCATAAAATTGTATAACAAGATACCAGACAACATTAAGTGCTTAGAAATACATGAATTTAATAAAAAAATGTTTAAGTGGCTACTTGACAAATGTTTTTATTCCGTTAATGAATTCTTAAACTGTAACGATTGATACTAATGAAATAATGTATTTAAATAATGTAAAATACTCAAATTAATGTTATGTTCTTAGTCGTAAGTTAAATATTTCTACGCCATACTGGCAGAATATGCAGAACTAACCTCATTTACTAACCTAATTTGTACCATATTCTCAGAAATAAATGATTGATTGATTGATTGATTGATTGAAAAATGTATGTGAGTTTAATATAATTAAGTTAAATTTATATTCATTATAATCAAGTTCGTTTTTGACGCCGAAAACCGCGATGGGCCTTATATTGTGCCTTTGGGACCAGATCGATACAGCCACAAACCAAGCAAAGCCCAGGTACTAGACGAGGATACACATAATATTCAAATACATATAATAATAATATAAAGATAGCATCTCCGACCCGGGAACAAACAATCGAACCCATCACACTAACACCCGCCCCGGCCGGGACTCGAACCCAGGACCGCCGCCGGCTCAGCTCGCAGGCGCACCACAAACTGCTCTGGAACTTCCACTTTGTAGCTGGGTTGGGTAGGTAATTTTCCTTGTTTGTTAAAAAAAAAAATGTGACTTTTTTTGATAAATGTATTTTACATTTTTTATCATTTTAATTTGTTTGCACCCATATGAAAAGACTTACAATATGATTATGTTTATTCATTTAATAAGTTTTTTTTTTATTTCGCTTCATTTTAAACATTTGGTTTACGTTAGAAGACGTTTCTAATCTGCTTTATTAAAAATAAGAAATTATTTTTTTGTGTTTTTGATGAAAGTTATCTATTTTCGTTTCTATGTATATTTTCTTTCGTACCTGAATAATTTCAATTAATAATTAATGTTATCGTTCTGAAACAAAATACGTTTATTTAATACGTTTTTTTTTTATGAATAGCACGAGTTTTTTTTTCTCTTTTAATAAGTACCTACTTAGGTAAAAATATTTCTACTTGCCTGCCCACTTCCTTGTTATGACATTATAATAAAATAATACCATGCAGCCAGCAGCAGCTTTATAAATATAATTCGCATTTCACGCCCTGATATGCCTAAGTCATGTATCTTTAGATACAGATCGTTGCATGACAGGCTTAGTATGGCGAGCCTGTCACGCCTAACTCTGTTAGAGCTCATAAATAAATAAATATACACATATACAAATATTTTCAACACAGAAAATATGCATTAGCCTTTCACTGATATATCAAAATATATATTTTTTAATTATTGCATGATATCGTTGAATTATCAACAATTTACGGAAAAAAACTTTAAACTGCTTTTTCTCAAAACTATGTTTTTTGAGATACATGAGATAGGATTGACACGGCAGTGATGTTTAAATGCATTAACATTAGCCCTTCACAGTTACTGAGATTATTAATAAAAAAGATAAACTATTGTAGAATTTGTTTTGAATGTATTTAAGTTTAGCGTTAATGGCAGTTGCTACTTTATATTTCCCCCTAGCGGTAAATTTGTACCCATCAGATTTGTAGTCAGGAATATCGATAAAACGATCAATATCACATAAATGTACAAACTCATAGCCCTCAAGACGTTTATATAGTTCTATGTTGAGCTTATTAATAAAATGATTGAAATACATTGAATTCTGATCAATACTTAAAGGCACGTTACAGACAATAACGTTAGTATGAGCTAAAATTTTGACACTTTTTTCAATAATATCGACTGTTTTAGTAGGCAAATAAAAATTAGTCACTACCGCCACACATTATAACTACACAATCCTTTTTTGTGAAGACCTTGGTTTTTTCTGTTATATTGCTGAGAACTCGATCTGAAGTCCCGGTGATTATAATATCCGACTCAAAGTTATAGTCTCGACGTCGTATTTGTGAAAGCATAGATATAATTTCAGTTCCGTGGAAGTCGGAGAGGAGTAAGAGTTTGGGTTTCGCATCAGCAGTGGTCTGTTGTGGAGTACAAAAAACATCGCTTACGCTATGTGCAGCAGTTTGATTACTTCCCTTTACTGTAATGTTTGGTTCTATGCTGATTATACTAGATTTTTCTTCAGATTTCAATATGTTATTTATGTTTTCTTGTAGTGCATTTACTTTCTTGTGCAGCGTTTTAATTGAGCATGCCTGGTTTACCTGCGCTTTGAATTTGTTGTTTAAGTTATTGTATTCTGTAAGTAACTTACTCAGTCTCTGTGTTAATTTTTTAACTTTTTTCTTATAAAGTGTGATTTCGTTTTTTAACTCTAAGTATGGCTTAGAGTTCTCTTTGATTTCCGTCATGCCAGTTCCATTTGATGTTATCAGATCGCAGAGTTGTTTATTTTCACCTTCTAGTTCTTCTATTCTTAATGCTAAATTAAAATTTTCTTTTTCACTCCTTTCTATTTTACTTTTAAGAGGTGTTAAAATTTCCGTGTCGTTCTCAAGGCTACCAATAATACTGTTATTTATATTTTTAGCAATAGTATCTTCTAACTTCAGGCAGTATTGCTCTTTTTCATGGAGTAATTGTTTCAGTAATTTATTTTCGTTTAAAATCTCTTCCGATTGAACTATTTTAATACTGCTATTATTTTTTTTAATTTCGTCCTTCAGTTTAGCGTTCTCTTTTCTGAGGTTATGGATTAATTTGTCGCTTTCGGAAATTTTTTGAAGTGCTTTTAAGTGCTTGCTTTGACCTTCATCATCGCTGTGCGGTGCATTATTATTGTCTAGATTCTTTTTCCTGGGCCTTAGTAGCGGTTGAGTGGCGGCAATTTTATTTTGGTCCATATTTATGAAGCTTTAGTAGCAGTTAGCAAAAGTGCATCAATGTACGCTAAAACAGCAATGTAAAGCATCCAATTCCGAAGCTGGCGATCAGCCGGCCGGTCGGGTCAGCGATAACCGACGATGACTCATGCGTTAGCGCAGCGCGCGTTGCATTGCACTTAGACGACCGTTGAATAAATTTTTTAAAACTATTATTCTAATTACTCACAGATTATGGTCGTATTGTTATGAGCCATATGTCGAAATGTAGCACGTATAATAAGCTATAGAATGGTATGCGTCACTTTAGGTATTCACTATTTTTTACATTGTTTTGGAATAAAAGTGTTGGAGAAGACTTATAACACTGTTGTTAGCGCGGTAGCGACGGATCGGAGCAATGTTTACGAACCGGGAGTGTTACGAAATGGTGCGGGTATTCGTGGTTTTTGTGGGGCGAAATAAAGCGAAGGGTGTATGTGGAAAAAGCCCACAGCCTCGAACAATTAAAGTCAACCGAGCTTTTGACGAAGTGAAAAATAACGTTGTAGTGTTAAATAAATTAAAAAACAATGTACAAAAACGTGCAAGACTGTTTAGAGCAACACGGTTTGCATTTTGATCATTTGCTGAACAAGTAAAAGTGTAAACCTAATTTGATTACATGTGTAGGTGTACCTACTACCTATTAAGTTAAATGAGACTGCAATAAGTACATTTTGATTTCACAGTGATAAGGTAATTAAGTTGATTGAGACTGTTATGGTAAGAACTTTTTGATTGAACTAATTATTGTACGTAAGTTGATTCAAATTTTTAAATACGCCTAAATGCATAGAAGTTTCATAACTGCAATCTTTAGAAATTACAGTCTAATAGCAAAATTTCATTTTGACGGTCCTAAGCCCGTGAAAGTATGAAGGAAAATTTGCAACTTGTGTTTTTTTTACTAGTTTTCGTCAAAAATTGTTTTTTCGGCTCGTAAATTTATTACGTGGGGGCGGGGCGAGCGTTATTGCCGCTTTCCGCAGAGCGCGCTGACGCGGTGTCCACGAACGCATGGTTTTTTAGGATATCTTTCAGCTGTTTTATTTCAATATTTTAGTACTGAAAGATGCTGAAAGAAAATAACACGTATGTTTTATTTTTTGCCAAGAATCTACTGTCAAAATTTGAACGGTCAATATAATTGACCCATTGCCGCTCCAGGGTGTACGGCGTCTAGTTTCCCTGCCTCGATCTCCATGCTGCTCCTCCATGCTGTCTCCCTGCTGATGGTTGAGTCGGCGCCCTGCTACGCCAAGAGCACGGCTGTTGGCAGTTTCTTGCATATCGCCCAAAACGTTGATGGTAGATGAGTAGTATAATAATGGGAATTTCAAACCACCATTCATTGTCAAAATTACCAACCCAGGTCATCTTCACTGCTACACTTCGTTCCGCTTCGCTTCACTACGTTTCGCGACGTTCCGAACCGACCTGGGTTGTTAATTTTGTCAATGAATGGTGGTCTGAACTTCCCATCTATATTTTCTCCGTTTATGAATGCGTTCAACGGAAACCTGTTTTGGGAAATCCCGTTGGTCCATCGCGTTGCGGAAATTTGCGTTAGCGTTCTCGTTCCATTCGCGCGTTCCGATCCGACCTGGGTCGTTAATTTTATTTTATTTATTTATTTATTTATTGAAAAACAGGTTACATAACATTACAGTTTACACCAATGCGTCATGAACCGAACAATGTTTATTTTGACGGCAAAACGGCGTGGCCCCGTTGTTCCGACATCTCGGGTGTTGGATTTGGTAGGTTGCCCCGGAACCGACGAAACACGACACCTTTCGGCCAGAAATTTTGTCAATGAATGGTGGTCTGACTGCGTTAACGCTCTCACTGCTGTCTAACTTGTTTTGCAGTCGGTCTCGATCAAAGGAAATGATGATAAAAAACAGCAAAAGACCTACGGGTGCCAGGTTTTATTTCTAATAATTTTTTCCACATCCTGGCACCCGTATGCGTCTAAAGTGAGCAAACAAGATGTTCCGAGCTGGCCAGACCCGTGTATTCAACTTGTCGACCAATGTCCCATCATTCCAACTATTTTTCCAGAATGGCCAGTTCTGTACTAGACAGTCGGTTTGACTAGACTAAAAGGTCATTTTCAACATTCGATATTCAAACATTCGATATTCAACATTCGATATTCATATTCAATTTTCGCAGCATTCGATATTTCATGCTCATCAAAGTCGCAGAGCGGGCCCAACCCTTTGACATGATGAGGGGGTACTACCAACCACTGTAGTGTGCGTCATACCGGAGTTCGCAATTTATGCTACTAACCGGCAATACGTCGCCACGTGTGTATCATATACTGGGAGGTCGCAATTTAAGCTACTCTTCACCAGTACACGCTACCGCGTTACCAAAGCCACCATCGCAAAGCCGGGCCCAAGCTCTTAGATGATGAAGTGGTAGGAGTCGTTGTGAACTAGTGGTTGTTATAGCCACAACTTCTCCGACCACTCTATCACAATAAAATGTATTTATATGAAGCGAACTAAAAACTTCGCAAGCGCGATGTAGCCTTAGGTATTTTATTGGCTAATGCGAATGACGTGCTCATACGTCATCTGTGAACCAACTATTCACAAAAACACGACAAGTCTAAAATCGGCAATTACCAAATACGAACTTATGATTAATAACATAAGATGCATTAGCACTCGCGTGCTAATGATGATTTCAAGAAATCCCGGTTCTAGCACCCGAATGCGGGTGGTAATGTTAGGAAACCACGTTAGCGTTCTCATGCTGCGTAGGTGTTAAGAAATCACGTCGTCAGCAGTCGCGTGCTGTTGGTAATTGGTAACGTTAAGAGCTCACTGTCGACACAAACGACAAATGGCCTCGAGCACGACGGTGACGTTGAAGACATCGTCACGGGCGGCAAACCTGCTGTGAGTCGCCGTCGGTGATGCTATTGTTGCTCTCCATGATGAACAGGGCAACGACAAAAGGGTAAAGAAAACAACAGTGGTAAGGTAACATATTAATTACTACGAGGACATAAAATCTACCCATTTTAATTTAATTACCGATGTGTTTACGTGTTGCGACATTTCGTTTTGAAAACAAGATTGTAAGACTTTAAGTTACAGTAAGAAAAGTGTTATAAGACAGACTTTAAAATGCCAAGCTGTGCGATGCAATGCAATATAAATTCCGGTGCAAATGAATACAAGTCATCGTGGAATTAGTGACGAGCAGTTGAACTAGTCTGTTTTGATGTATAATATAAACTTGATAAGTATGTATATTAGATATTTGAATCAACGGTTGTAAGTTGCGAGACTATATCTTAGTCTAAGTTGAGGACTTGAGAGCCGGGTACTCACTCGAGGCCAATAGAGAGAAGGTGCTGTCCGATGAGGCGCTAGACATGGGGAATAAATAACGTCACGGTGACAAAGTCACAGTGAGTCGCCGTCAAAAGTTGTCACTGTGACTTTTCACAAAGTAACAACGTTACAAAATCACATACGTTCCCAACGTTCCTAGCGCAGTCTGTTACTCAAATCACGATCATGACAAACGCCGTGAGCGTGCCGTGGCGCGCCTGGCGCGGGAGTACTGTGACTCAACTCGGCTCTAATCGGGCTCAGTCGGGAGAGTTCGGAAGTAGCAAAAATCGGCTGACGCGACGCCTGCTGCCTGAGAGCGAGTGAAATAGCGTAAAAGGTATCAATGCTTTCTCACTCAACACTCACCCGTACCAAAGAGTTGCTAATGAAATTAAGTATAGTTATGCCACATACCCGTATGATCTCATTTTAATTTTCTCAGTACGTAATTTTAGAATTTGATTGTAACACTTCTTAATTATAGATGCTGTGAATAATGGTTGGTTTTGGTGTAAGTATGTATTGCATAATTTAAGTATAAGTTGAGAAATTTCTAGTATTATAGTCACGTTAGTCGCCAGATATTGTACTGGGACTACTGGAACTACTGGGAACTTCTTAGAATGGGGATGCGCCACTGCCGGCTGGCAGAAAATGAGAACTCAGGGGTGTTTTCGGGACTTAACTTTAATATGAAAAGTTATGGATTAGTGGTTAGTATAGTTTATAAGTAACACTGAACAGACTAACTAAGTAAATAAGGACTAACACGGACGAGACGCTTTGTGGCGAGAGCGTGGTAGGTATCGGCGCGCGAGATGCGCGCGCGGTTGCTATACGGTGGTGCGGTTCGAGCTCGACTGGCGGGCGGCGCGTGAGGCGCGCCGGCCGTTAGAGTGGGGCGCGGGAAAGAGAAGACGCGTGTTACGCTGGCTTCACACTCCGAGAGGCCCGCTGGGGCAAGACACGACTTGTTATAGGAATGTTTGGTATACGGTTTACTATATACTCCCCCTCTAGTTCAGGTATACGCCCTCGTTCCTGGACTAGCTTCTTCTTCTTCTTCGGTCGTCCGCGTTTCTTAACGGGGTTAACCGGGATAGGCAGAGTATCATCGTTACCAATGAACCGAGTCAAATATTGAACATGGTACTTCCCTATTATCTCATGAGGCATCTCCATGCGAGCAATGTTGTATGTCGTAGGGCTTACCTTCTTGGCGATGACGTACGGGCCGTCGCGTCTCGGCATGGACTTTGAAGTGAGCGCCTTTGAGCTGTTGCTCAACAGGTGCGATTTGAGTAGCACCTTATCACCCACCTGGAAATCAACCTGCTGGCGCGACTGGTCGGCGTATTCTTTCTTCATCACCTCTATTTTCGCAGGATTCAGACAGTATGGAGGCACTGCTACAGGTGGGTACTCACCCGTATCTATACGGTGCTTAGCGATAAGCGTAGGAGCTCCCCCTGGATGAAAAATGTGTGCGTGCCTGACGAGGATCTGGGCGAGTTCATCTCGCTCCGCAAACTCCAGTTGAGTACTCTCGTCGTCCCGGAGAACGTCTGTGGAGGCACAAGTAGTGCCTCGCGACGTTGGTTCGAAAAACAGCTGATATTTCACGTGATGATTTTTGTCGAAATAGCATACTTCCTTGGAGAAATTAATAACAACACCCATAGCCCTAAGGAAATCTATACCGAGTAACGTATCGTTGATGCCGGACTCGGGGAAAATTAAAAATGGTATCGTAATGATAATTTGTTCCAACCGCACCTGTAACGTGGTAGTGAGAACGTTCATCTCACGTACGTGGCCATCGGCAAGTTTAATTTGCCTCGTCGTAGGCGTGAGCGGGTGGCCTTTACGTAGAAGGAGAGCATATAGCGTGTGGCCGGCAATACAGTGTTTCGAGGCTGTATCAATTAAAGCTGTACCATTTACGCCCAAAATCTCGATTTTGAAAATGGGACGTAAGTCGCGACATTTGACGGGCCTATCACCGACGCTACATGCCAACAAGTCGTCATCGTCCTTACTACGTACACAATTATCATCATCACAAGACAAAAAATCATCATTTTCAGTAAAATTACCCTCAGCAGGATTTTTCAAAAAATCCGACTTATTACACTTTGCCTGAGGGCACGCCGTTACATCGTCAACAGTAAAATTCGAACTTTTAATCTCAGCCGGATTTTTCAAAAAATCCGACTTGCTAGTCTTTTGCATCGCACCCTTACGTGTGCGGTTACGCTTAGCGTCATTTTGAGAACAAACATATTCATTTTTAGTGTCAACAAGATTTTGTGAAAAATCGGACTTACCACACTTTTGCATTGCACCGTTACGTGTATGGATACGCTTCACGTCATGTTGAGAACAAACATATTTATTTGCGGTGTCAGCAAAATTTTGTGAAAAATCCGACTTATCACTCTTTACCTGCGGGCAGGTAATCGTAGCGTTATTGAAATCGCGAACAAAAAATGAATTACATTTACATGCGAAATCGAACTTGTTGCACTTTCCATGGGGACAAATATGCGAAAGTGTGACGTCATTGATTTTGTGACATTGCCATTGTACACAATTACGTACAAAATCAGACTTATGATTTAAAATAACATCGTAACACGTAACTTCCTTTTGTGCAAAAATTGACTTATTACCTTTACCCTGTGGACAGGTACAAGTTACGTCATCGATTCTGTGAATACAGCAATTCTTGGAATTTCGCACAGAATCGGACTTACATTTCGTTACAGCGCCGTTACAAGAAGCGAACGTAACTTTTTTATCATTTTTGTTTTTGGCACAATAGGTATCGTTGTCGCTAACGTTGCATACAACATTTACATTTGTCGTACAATTTTGGTATTTATCCAAACAAATCTGATTAGAATCGTGATCATGGTTGTGTGGAGTAGGTATAGGACTCGTTGTAGGTTGCGTTATTATTGAGCGAAGTTATATAGCGGGTGAAACGAAGCGATGGAGATGACTAACAACAACGCGATAACTTACAAGCGTGTTTAATTTACGGAAGGAAATTTACAACATTTAACAGCAAATTGAAAGAAAGTAAACAGAAGTGAAAGGAAGAAATAGTTGATAGAATAAGAAATAGAAAACAAAGATTATTAAAGCTATAGAAATGAACTATTTACAAATGGATAATGACACGTAATTTATATAAGGCAAAGCGCGCGCGAGCAAAGCAGAGTAGGCAATGGAAGTGCGCCGGCTGATGCGTTGAGACCAGGTTTCTTATCGGCAACGGGGCGCGGGCGCGGGAGGCGCGGACGCGCTCCGAACAAAAGATGCACCGGTGCTGTGGCATGTTTTGCGGTTGCCTAAGCTCATAAGCGGTAGCGTTTTCTTACGCGTGGTGTCCGCTACAAGTACTCCCCTGCTGAGACCGTTGCTACGGTCGATAGTAATCGGGAAATCGGACGACTCGTCCGCTTCTCGTCTTTTTGGGCAGCACGGTGCTTTTTTCCTGGTTGCCGCTGGCCTCCTGCAATGTTGTGTGGTCGTCGTCCCTTACGACATAGGCTGGCTTCAATCTGTCGATGGTGACTGTGAGCTCTTTTCCAGACACGTCGATGTCGTAAGCTTTTTCTCTACGTCGCAGGACTTTGTGCGGACCGGTGTAGGCAGCCTGTAGTGGGCGCCGAGCTGGACCTTGGCGCAAGAACACATGGCTGCTTGTCTGGAGATTCTTGGGTACGTAGAAAGGACGACTCGAATGCCAAGTCGTTGGTTGCGGTACTAGTTTGCTCATATGGCTGCGTAGTCTACTAGCGAAGTCGGTGATATCTACCGGTTCGTTGCTCGATGTAAAGAACTGCCCAGGCAAGCGGAGTGGCTCGCCGTAGACAAGTTCAGCTGCTGATGCCTGCAGGTCCTCCTTCCAAGCGCTGCGGATGCCGAGGAGAACTATAGGGAGTGCTTCCGACCAATGCGTGCTAGTGTGGCATGCGATTGCCGCTTTCAATTGACGGTGAAGCCTCTCCACTAGACCGTTGGCTGCTGGGTGGTAGGCCGTAGTCGTATGATGGGCGGAGCCTGTCAGCTTCGCTATGGCCCTGAAGAGATGCGATTCAAACTGCCGGCCGCGGTCCGTGGTGATGTGTTCAGGGCAGCCAAAACGCGCGACCCAACCAGACACGAAGGCGGCAGCGCAGGTGTCGGCAGTGATATCCGACAGCGGGTACGCCTCAGGCCAACGGGTGAATCGGTCGACGGCCGTGAGACAGTACCTGTAATTATGAGACACAGGTAAGGGTCCGATCAAATCAAGATGCACGTGACGAAAACGTGCTGAAGGTGCTTTGAACTCTCCCAAAGGTGCAGACGTGTGTCTATGCACTTTGTTTCGCTGGCATTGAACACAGGATTTAGCCCACAGTCGGCAGTCTTTCCTGATTCCTGGCCACACAAACCGCTGACTCACGAGACGAACTGTAGACTTGACACCTGGGTGGCTGAGGTTGTGCAAGGTGTCGAATACGACTCGACGGAACGTGGGAGTGATGAATGGCCTTGGCTCTGCAGCAGAGACGTCACAGTATACGGGCAAGTCTGCGTTTTGGGTTTTTACCTTTTCGAGTTTCAATGTTGACCCGTTCTGCAGTAGGTCCTGTAACTCTGAGTCTGCGTCCTGCTCTCGGGCTAAGGACTGGTAATCCAGGTTAGGTGATGACGAACTGTCGACCTCTTCGATCCGGGACAGCGCGTCAGCAACGGTATTGTCTCTTCCTGCGATGTATCTGATGTCAGTGCTGAATTGACTAATGAAATCGAGGTACCTGAACTGGCGAGGTGAGCAGTTATCCCGGCGCGTCGTAAAAGCGAAGGTGATAGGCTTATGGTCCGTATATATAGCGAACGTGCGAGCCTCCACCATGTGCCTGAAGTAGCGTATTGCCTCGTAAATGGCCAACATCTCGCGGTCATACGGGCTGTATTTCTTCTGCGACGGGCTCAGTTTACGGGAAAAGAAGCCTAAGGGTTCCCAGGTGTTCCCTCTTCGTTGCTGCAGTACGGCCCCCACAGATGTGTCTGACGCATCCGTCTGTATCGCCAGCTCAGCTCGCATGTCTGGGTGAGCTAAAAGTGTAGCTTGAGAAAGACTGGTCTTACACTTGGTGAAATGTTCCAGGAACTCCTTATTGGGCTCAATGGGCTGTGAACCCTTAGTCTTGGGACCGGAGAGGAGTAAGTTGAGTGGTGCCTGAAGAGATGCTGCGCCAGGGAGGAAACGACGATAAAAATTCATCATTCCCAAAAAACGCCTCAACTCCTTTACCGTTTTGGGTACCGGGTACTCACTAATTGCTGCCACCTTGGATTCCAGCGGTCGAACTCCTGCCTCGGATACTGTGTAGCCCAAAAATGATACCTCACGACGCCCAAAAATACACTTGGCGGTATTGATGAGGACGCCGTAATCTTGAAGCCGCTGGAATAACTCTCGTAAGTGCTGCTTGTGCTGTTCTTCAGACTCGGAGTGGACCAATATGTCGTCGATATACCCATAGCAAAAATCCAGGCCTCTCAGCACCTCGTCAATGAAGCGCTGGAATGTTTGAGCCGCGTTCCGCATTCCAAACATCATATGAGGGAACTCAAACAACCCGAACGGTGTTGTAATGGCAGTTTTGGGTATATCGTCGGGATTTACAGGAATTTGGTTATAAGCCTTCACCAAGTCGACTGTACTAAAGATTTTCTTACCCGCCAGCTGGTAAGCAAAATCCTGAATATGCCTGACTGGATATCTGTCTGGGATGGTTCTCGCATTCAGTGCTCTGTAGTCTCCACACGGCCTCCAACCGTCGTTTTTCTTACGTGCCAGGTGAAGTGGAGATGACCAGGCGCTCTCTGACCTGCGCGCCGTACCGCTTGCTAACATCTCATCGAACTCTTTCCTGGCAATCTGTAGTCTCTGCGGGTCTAGACGACGCGGACGGCTGGAGACCGGTGGGCCAGGAGTGGTTCTAATGTGGTGTACAGTAGTGTGTTTAGGAGTGATGGGCTTACCAGCTGGGCGAGTTAGGTCTGGATACTCCCTGAGCAGCTTGTGGTAGGCTGTCTCATCATTTGTTGTTCGCACCGACGAGATGTCTTCAGCTACTTTTTGGTGTGGCACGACGATTGCTAGAGAGGTGACACCATCAACCAACCGGTGATTGTGGCAGTCGACGAGTAAGTTATAGTGACTTAAAAAGTCAACGCCAATGATCGGTTTGGAGACGTCTGCTACTGTAAAGCGCCACTCGAACGCTCGGCGTAATCCTAGGTCTAGGCGGAGGTTGAGATGTCCATACGTTGGTATTGATGTACCATTCGCAGCGAAGAGAAGATACTTAGTTTTGTTGTTAGGAGGCGCCCGGACGGCTGACCGCGGATACACACACAAGTCTGAACCTGTGTCAATGAGATACTGTATCTTCGACTTACGGTCCGTCACGAACAGGCGGCCTGATGACACGGGGCAAACACTTGCGGCCACTAAATGCTGCCGTTCTCGTTTAAAGATGCCTTGAAGCTACATGGTGCCTTGCATTTGCTAGCATTGTGACCAAATTGAAAATGGTACCAACAATGTGGATGTCCTTCAGGCCGTTCACGCGACCTCTGTCGTGATCGAGATTTGGATCTGGAACTGCGACGATTGAAACGGCCCCTGCCCTGAGAACGAGAACGTGAGTGTGTACTTTGGCTCCTAAGTAAGGTCTCCACTTTCCGTGTCAGCTCTTCTACCCTGGCTTCCAATGTATTACTTGCCCTTGGTACAGCATAAGGGATAGCGGTGGCGCCTGCCGCGGCGACGTGTGCGGAAGGATGCGTGATGTCGTTCACCCGATCGGCCAATTCTGCTACGTCGTCCAGGTCCTGCCGGTGCTGTGAAGCGACAATGGTTTGCACGTTAGGTGGGAGTCTGCTTGACCAGACAGTACGAATGAAATCATCAGGTATAGCGGGACCTGCCAAATCCCGTAAATGACGTAAAAATTGAGAAGGCTTGCGATCTCCTAATTCTTCGTGCTGCATCAGCTGCAGGGTTTTTTTCTCTCTCGTCGCTGATATGCGCTTGATGAGTTCGGTCTTAAATTTATCGTACTTGCCTGTTTTCGGTGGTTGGATCAATAAATCTTTCACTATCCTTGCATACTCCTGATCCAGCTGGGATGCTACGAAATTAAATTTTGTAGTGTCGCTGGTAACACTTGACAGTTCGAATTGACTCTCTACTTGTGCAAACCATACCTCAGGTTCCTCGGGCCAGAACGGTGGGATACGCACTCCGACACGAAACACTTCACCTTCCGATCCGCTTCCGCCTATGTTACTTGGACCACCGCCCCTTCTGTTGGTACCGCTCCACGCGTCACTAAATTCGCCGCCGCCGTTGTCTCCTGTGCTGTCGCCTGGTGCTGCTCCCTGATTTGATGTTCCACTCGCCATGTTGTCCAAAGTCGGGATGTCACCAGTGTGGAGTAGGTATAGGACTCGTTGTAGGTTGCGTTATTATTGAGCGAAGTTATATAGCGGGTGAAACGAAGCGATGGAGATGACTAACAACAACGCGATAACTTACAAGCGTGTTTAATTTACGGAAGGAAATTTACAACATTTAACAGCAAATTGAAAGAAAGTAAACAGAAGTGAAAGGAAGAAATAGTTGATAGAATAAGAAATAGAAAACAAAGATTATTAAAGCTATAGAAATGAACTATTTACAAATGGATAATGACACGTAATTTATATAAGGCAAAGCGCGCGCGAGCAAAGCAGAGTAGGCAATGGAAGTGCGCCGGCTGATGCGTTGAGACCAGGTTTCTTATCGGCAACGGGGCGCGGGCGCGGGAGGCGCGGACGCGCTCCGAACAAAAGATGCACCGGTGCTGTGGCATGTTTTGCGGTTGCCTAAGCTCATAAGCGGTAGCGTTTTCTTACGCGTGGTGTCCGCTACAGTTGTATGCATCGTTCATGGACAAATTGTCCGACTGACAACTTTTTGTCAACTTGTCCGATTGACCGGACTTATGTTTATAAGACACACAAGTTGGGATTTTATGATTATAGTCATTGTTTACTGCACTAAACGAACGATTTTGAAATTTACGACCGCGCACGGGTAATTCGACACTATAGAACATTTCCGGCTTGGATTGATTTACGGCACTATCACTCGCGTTATCAGAGTTATTATTATGATTGAACGACTCACCGCTGTCCTGTAACTTACGACACTGTTCTCGCCGGTGACCGTACCGCCTGCAGTAGGCACAGTAGGGTCGTGCGGGGCCGGAGGCCGAGGTCGTCAGGGGAGCACCCGGAGGTGCGGTCACGGCGGGCGCGGCGCGCGGCGGCGGCGCGGGCGCGTGCCGGGGCGCGGCTGCGCGGGGCGGCGGCGCGGCGGCGGCCGCGGGCTGCGCGCGCTCCGGGAGCGCGCCTCGCTCGCGCGCGTGCGAGTCGGCGGCGGCAGCGGAGGGGGCCGGGGCCGCGCGAAACGTATTCGCGCCGGCGGACGGCGATGGCCTCGCTGTTGATGCTCGTCGCTCCTCTTCGCCCATGGAGTCTTCAATATTTCTAGCATGATGTAAAAACTCGGCGAATGTAGTGAATTCCTCTCTTCGGAGTCGTTTTCTTATTCGCACGTTTAAAAGGCCGTAAATCATATCTAATTTAACTTTTTCATTTAAATCGTTCGTAGGTAGCCTTGATAGCAGGGCGCGCGCTTTGGCAACAAACACATCGGTATTCTCGTGCTGTTGTTCGATTGCGAATAAGTCGCGGTAAATTCTATGGGGTGGCCGGCGGTCGCCGTAGGCGCTTCGTAGGTTATGAATGACCTCGTCCCATGAAGTTACTTGATTTTTAATACCCTGCCACCAGGTCGCAGCGTCATGCGTCAGCAACATTGACATACCTTTAATCGCATTATTATCAGTCACGTTAGCACACTCTTTATAGCTTTCTACTGCATCTATAAATCCTTCTATGGACTCGGAGGGTGTGCCGCTAAACACAGCCTTACAACGCGCAAAATTGCCATTTTCGGCGAGCACCGGCGCGGGCGTCGAGGTCACCGCGCGGTGGCTGAGAACACTGTCTAGGATTTCCTTTATCGCGTTCGTTTGCGTTCTTTGTAGGCCTACTAGGAGCATGGAAACACTCTGCAGTGAGAATGTTGCGTCAGCATCGCGGGGGGCGGGGGGACGGCGGTTAATAATATTCACGCCTGCTGTGTCATCCCCGTCGTCGTCGTCGTGCTGGAACTCCTGGTGTTCGTGCTGCGATGGTGGCACAGAGGAATGGGGAATGCTTGTTGCATCATCTCTGTTGCCATGCGAAATTGATTGTTGCTGGGCCGGCATTATTGGCGCGGGAAACACGTTTTCTCGGTCTTCCTCGTCGCTGTGTACTACCAGGTTTCCTTTACTTCTGGTATAATGCGCCATTATTACTATGCGGATAGTTCGTACCTACGTGCATTACGAACGCACAAGTTTAGGTAGGTACGGAGTCGTACGGAGTTCGACACACACACACACACAAATCACTCGCGCACAAACTGTTTGTTTTTTTCTTTTTACCACTAATCCACACTGTTGGGACGCCAGATATAGTCACGTTAGTCGCCAGATATTGTACTGGGACTACTGGAACTACTGGGAACTTCTTAGAATGGGGATGCGCCACTGCCGGCTGGCAGAAAATGAGAACTCAGGGGTGTTTTCGGGACTTAACTTTAATATGAAAAGTTATGGATTAGTGGTTAGTATAGTTTATAAGTAACACTGAACAGACTAACTAAGTAAATAAGGACTAACACGGACGAGACGCTTTGTGGCGAGAGCGTGGTAGGTATCGGCGCGCGAGATGCGCGCGCGGTTGCTATACGGTGGTGCGGTTCGAGCTCGACTGGCGGGCGGCGCGTGAGGCGCGCCGGCCGTTAGAGTGGGGCGCGGGAAAGAGAAGACGCGTGTTACGCTGGCTTCACACTCCGAGAGGCCCGCTGGGGCAAGACACGACTTGTTATAGGAATGTTTGGTATACGGTTTACTATAGTATTAACTACCTGTTGCTTTGCTCGAAACCATCGAAAATCATCCTATTTTCTAATATTGGTGACTAGCCGTGTGAAGAGCAATTGATTTTTATATGAATAGATAGATAGATAAATGACCTGCGTCTCTCATTCGAGATATCGAATTTATTTCATTAAAGCCGTATTTCCTTGTTCAAGTAATAATTACTCATACGTAAATTTTCTATTTTATTATAATAAAAAAATATAATAATATTATAGTTTTTGTGTAGGCATAATTATTTTAAATTTATTAAATTACTTGGGTTATTTCATCATGTAGGTAGGTACTAAACTGCACTTAGTGGCGTATCTGTTCTTAAAGTCTATCAATAATAATAGACAAGGGCTGACCTTGGCCGCTCCGAAACGAATAGTTACGAACTTTGTTTACATTTTTTGACCTTCACTAATTATTCACTTTCGTTCGGTGCAATACGTTTGCAATTTTGGACCTTTGTTGTGATAATTGTGGCGAAATTTGTGTCGTTTTTGTAAATAATATTGGTGTAAATATAAGTTAGTGTACAAAATAAATTGATAGGGGTTTTCGGTACGGGATGTTTGATATTAATAATTAGCCAAAGCATACGTATTGACTAAAAAAAACAGAATGTACTCTAGCTGATCTCTACCTCATTTCTTATACTTAGTTAATAAAAATAAAATTAAAAATTTAAAAAACCCCCGACATGACCACCAATAAAAAGAAAGAAATAAAATCTACGAAATGTGCCTATACAATGAACAGTAGAAAAAGAATCCAAGCTTCGTTGCGATCGGGGGACCGCTAAGTACCTAAATGAAACGAAATATATTTTTCAACGCAAAATTGCATGTATGCATTTGGGCTTCCCACTTTACGATTTTCAGTACATTGCATTTCATTTACTTAGCGCTCCCCCGACGCAACAAAGCTTGGATTCTTTTTCTACTGTTCATTGTATGTAGATTTTATTTCTTTCTTTTTATTGGTGGTCATGTCGGGGGTTTTTTGAATTTTTAATTTTATTTTTATTTCATATTTTTTAAACAAACAGAAGTTTCGTCCTGGAATTTTCTTCTTTTGACACTATTTTTGTTTTACAACGTTTAAGGTCCAGGGTTTCCAATCTTTCGTCGAGCTTGATCCTTGACTATATGTAGATAACAACAGGATCCAAGCCAGTGGTAATGAATGCCGTCTTCTCTAAGATTGAAGTTAGGATATATTTTGATTTCAATAGCCTTAAGCAACATTCTGGAAAAAAATCGTTAAAGTCAGACTAGTTAATGCTTATAATGGCGAAATGGCGAAGTTATTAGCCAAGACAATCAAAATATATACTTTAAATACACTGCATGAGTCGCAAGGACCTGCTACTTATGGCCTAAAAACAGAACCAGGTTTCTATTCCACAGGATCCAAATAGTAGTTACGGGTGGCTTACTTAGCTCCATAAAAATTGCAGTTGGTGCTAGGTAACTTGACTTAGTTTTGAGAGACCTAATCATCGATACCCCACACCATGGGATAAACATCCTTACTTTTGTTACGTGTAGGAAAGGTAGGGTCAAGGCGGCAACAGTGGGTCACTTTTTTTTGCAGAGATGTAATTTGATTTGGGTGAGTGTTGGAAAGATGTGAAAGGATCCGTGTTATAGTGTAACTAATATATATTGATTATTCCAATCGATTTAGCTCGACAAGATAATATTTTGGAAAATATATAGTATTTTCTAAAAAAACTCATTTGAGCCATTGTGTACTGTGGGTGGGATACAGTGAATCGGCCACAGACCATAAGAATACTATAGACTGGGTATTGGGCGGGGCACGCGTAACCGAGCTTAGGCCCAAATACCCAAAGATATGTCAACGTGATGTCAA
The DNA here is from genome assembly GCA_947623375.1 of Apotomis capreana. Taxonomy (NCBI): domain Eukaryota; kingdom Metazoa; phylum Arthropoda; class Insecta; order Lepidoptera; family Tortricidae; genus Apotomis; species Apotomis capreana. Next base: position 12,668,975 of record OX392518.1, read on the forward strand.
CAGTCACTTAGTTACCGTACGAACGTGCTTGAGTAATTATGTGCTAAAAAATTAGAAATATGCCGAATTGTGCCATTATAATCGTCACAGGCGAGATCTGCATACTCAAAAAGATACCTGATAACGTTTAATTTCACTGGAAAGTAATAAAATTCGGTATTTTGTAATATTTCGTAAAATATTGCAGTGCATTATGACAATTATACATTACTAGCTTGACATGGCAACTATTCACGCAACATCTTTAGGAGCACGCAATGTATACGTCCATCTGACAATTTAGTGCGGGGGAACAAGTCTAAACCATAAATTGTCGATATTCTGTATGGAGGTTTTAATGTGAGCCGCTCGTGTTTCATACTAACTTGTCCATTTTAATTATATAATTTACACTTTATCACCTTGTTTTTTAGGGTTCCATACCTCTATCGGAAAAAACGGAAATCTTATGGGATCACTTTGTTTTCCGTCCGTCCGTCTGTCTGTCTGTCTGTCAAGACCCTTTATCTCGAGAACGCGTGGAGGTATCGAGTTGAAATTAACACTATATGTATATATACTCAGTTCTAGGGTCCCTTAAAGCTGTGAAAAAAAAATCAAGCTTCTACGTTAACGTGAAAAAAAGATACAGCCGTTTATGTCGCCAAAAACACACATTTCGTCACTCAAGGGAATCAAAGTGATAGAGTACTTCCCGATGACCTAGAACTATGAAATTTGGCAAGTACCTACTACAAATACTTATAAAAATCTGAAATCGCCACATAGTTACTACAAATACTAATAAAAATCTTAAAAAATATAGTCCTTTTCAAACATCAAGTCCACCTTTTGTACGATACGTTTTCTTTTGTGCAATAAAGATTAATTAAATAAATAAATAGGTAAATCATATTTGGAGAACTTGGTTGCGTTAAGTTTGATTCAAATTCGTTTATTGCAAAAACATAGTAATAAATTAGGTGATACAGGTATATACAGTGTTGCTTATGTTCTAACAAATAGGCATGCAAACAAAATAAAACAATATTCAAATACTTAATTGTTACATATTATTTCTATTTGTTACTTATGTCAAAAATAATTACTAAAACTCAGAATTTGCAGATTAAATTACATTGATTATTACATTATTTTTATAAGTATTTGCACCTCGTTTGTATGCGGCGCCATACATTTCAGATACAAGCTTAACTCAACCAGGCCAATTAAGATGGGATAAGTGAAAGTTTGCTCGGAACCCTCGGTGCGCGAGTCAGAATCGCACCTGGCCGGTTTTTTTTTATTCAGACAAGTAATTTTATTACAGCGAAATCAATATAGCAGTGGGTGACAAAATCATTAGATTAGAACAGTATTATTGTTTCGCTAATCCACAATGTAATACGTGCTAGTCAGTTGACGACGAGGTTGGCGCAGTTTTGATGCACCTGCCTACTGAGCCGGCGGTCCTGGGTTCGAATCTCGGCAAGGGCAAATATTTGTGTGATGAACTCGAATATTTGTTCCTGGGTCATGGATGTTATATATATATATATATATATTGTTTATATCGTCGTCTACTATTGGTTAGTATAAGGCCAGGTCGAGTTGTGTACGATTGTCCCTTAATTATTTTGTTTACATTTTATATGATGAAATAAATAAATCTACTCCGTTTATAATTTACCTACTACCTGTTCCAAATGTTGTAAGGTGATGTTTTTATTATTCATATATCACTACATGTAAAGTAAACATTCTGAACGATAGGAAGATTGAGATGGACGCTTCCATTTGATTTCGTCGCCAGAAATTAAAAGGTCTGATAATTTAATTTACGACGTTTACGAACATACAAAATAAATATTTTCAACATGCATTATACATATTATAAGCCTATACATATTATTATTTTATCGATATCGACTATTTTGATTTGATCACGCCCTTAACCTTTAGAATCATTAGATGCATACCGCTGGCAGAGCTTACATTACATTTTCTGGGTCGTTAAAATTAGACCCCGTGTTACAAGGATAGGGTTCAATTTTAAATGTTTTAAAATTGTAACATAAAACCTTGCGATATTTAGCCAGCGTTAATATCAAAAGTGACACTACTGAATTGACGGAAGTAGAAATCAATTTCTTGTCAATTCGAGGCTTTGTCGTACTGAATTATAAAGTCTCATTTGCCTTTTATTTTATTTCTATTTAAGTTATAATAAAAATAAAGACATTGTCTGATATGGATATAAGGACTAAAATTCTCGATACATTGATCGTAGTAGTGTATGACCACGTAATACGCACACACTAGCTCAGCCAATGTCAACTCACTTCTGTTTGTTGTAAAACCTTATTTTTATACGAATATAATTGTGTGCGTGTAAAAGTCGGCTACAGCGGTGCTAGAACAAACTGCGCTGAATGCCATCTCCATATACTCCGTGGAATCGGCCCTCAGTTTACAGTGAATCAGGCAAGTTTACAGTGGATCATCTATAATATAACTCAACTAATTATGCATTTTTTTGCTTCGTATCGGTCTTTATGTTTTTGTTTTAATCAAACAATAAGTTACACATCAGAAAAGAAAACTTTTTTTGACTACTTCAGCCTGAAAGTGACTTTTCAGTCTTACACATTCAAAATGTACTAAACGAGCTTATTTTTTTATGACTTAGTTAATAATCAACGCATAACTGCTACATAAACTAAGTAACTACCATAACTTAATTAGTATTTTGCATAAAATATCATACAACATGTTTCTTTGGCCTTAAAATAAATAATAAAGTTATTTTTCGAAATTCCTTTGTGCTCAATCCGTAAAACAGTAACGCACAGTATTTGAAATAATCTTTTAAAAATTCTTGTTGCTCTTCATTGCACATTTTACTAACGCTATAATTTGGCGTAAACGAACCTAGCCGACATTAATATATCGAGTCTTAAAATGATAACGTCTCAGTGCAGTGAAAAGAATTCCTGAAATTTAGACGCATTTCACACGCTCAAACAATTTTTTTTTCATGTCATCAGCTGTAGGTTTATCTATTTCATTGGGCCTTGCTGGACGAGCCATCCTAAAAGGGAAAATTAACAAAAATTATTACATCTCGCTAAATTTTCTAAATTAATGTCTGTTAACCATTATCCAGTACCAATAGTACACAGTGGATCATGAACCACTGTGTACTTAAGTGATTTGAGCCACTGTGTACAAAATGGCCATTTTGGGTTTAACTCATACCACGTGTGATGGTTTTACGTAAATCGAAGCGCGGTATACGCCAAAATGACCTCAATTAAGTTTATTTCTTAGCAAAAATATAACTCCATTGATAAGACGAAAGGTTTGTGAAAAAATAAACAGTATATCTACCTTAAAACTCACTTTTTCTTACGTCAAAACAAAAAAACACTCGCAAAACGGGTTTGTTACATGGCTGACGCAGAGAAACTGGATGTGACCTGTATATATCGGGAGGGCTTCCGAAGAGTAAGAGAGACGGAAAGCTACCTATGATACTTTTGAAACAACGGCCATTGCGCCACTGTTGTCGCTATAGCCACTGTTGCCGCCTTAACCCTACACAAAAAATGTTTTTAAAAATGTATTCAACCACTATGTCCCTGAGCTAAGCTGTGGACAGACTGACACAAACTACAAAATCCTAAAAAGCTGTTATTCACTTAGGCCAGAGTACTTTTGCTAAAGCTTACGTGTCATTTAGTCGCGTTAAAATCTTGCAGGGTGTTGCTATTTGTGACCTCAATCAAAAGAACCTGTTCAATAGTCCTAATAACAATTCAGCTTTAGCAGAATTCCGAAACTGTGACAGAAATTATAATGAGTTTTTTTGGTCAAAAAAGTTTTTTTGAGACTCGGTTTTATTATTGGCTGTACTTTCTTACACAAATGTTAATTGCTCATCAAGAACAATCAGACCAGCCCAAAAACCATAGATTTATCTTGTTTTGTTTAGGAGTTCCTACGGCCATCTTCAGCTCCAAGGTACCAAATTATTGTACTGTCAAAAATTTATTAATCTGTTGATTACGCTAATAAAACTTTACATTTAACCAACATTAGACATTCTTGGCTTAGATCCTGTCACAACTAGCTGGTCATCATGAGACCTTAATTTATTGAGTGATATAGAAAATGCTAATAATACTTAACATTTAACCAAAACTTTGGAATCCTTGGCTTCAATATTGGCTGAAATCCATTAACAACTAGCTGGTCATCATGAGACCTTCATTTATTGAGTGATATAGAAAATGCTAATAATACTTAACATTTAACTAAAATTTGGAATCCTTAGTTTCAATATGGGCTGAGATCCATTAACAACTAGCTGGTCATCATGAGACCTTCATTTATTGAGTGACATAGAAAATGCTAATAAAACTTATCATTTATCCAAAATTTAGAATTCATGGCTTCAATATTGGCTGAGATCCATTAACAACTAGCTGGTCATCATGAGACCTTCATTTATTGAGTGATATAGAAAATGCTAATAATACTTAACATTTAACTAAAATTTGGAATCCTTAGTTTCAATATGGGCTGAGATCCATTAACAACTAGCTGGTTATCATGAGACCTTCATTTATTGAGTGATATAGAAAATGCTAATAAAACTTATCATTTATCCAAAATTTTGAATTCATGGCTTCAATATTGGCTGAGATCCATTAACATTTAGCTGGTCATCATGAGACCTTCATTTATTGAGTGATATAGAAAATGCTAATAAAACTTATCCTTTATCCAAAATTTTGAATTCTTGGCTTCCATATTGGTTGAGATCCATTAACAAATAGCTGGTCATCATGAGACCTTCATTTATTGAGTGATATAGAAAATGCTAATAAAACTTATCATTTATCCAAAATTTTGAATTCATGGCTTCAATATTGGCTGAGATCCATTAACATTTAGCTGGTCATCATGAGACCTTCATTTATTGAGTGATATAGAAAATGCTAATAAAACTTATCCTTTATCCAAAATTTTGAATTCTTGGCTTCCATATTGGTTGAGATCCATTAACAAATAGCTGGTCATCATGAGACCTTCATTTATTGAGTGATATAGAAAATGCTAATACAACTTAACATTTAACCAAAATTTGGAATCCTTACCTTCAATATTGGCTGAGATCCATTAGCAACTACCTGGTCATCATGAGACCCTCAATTAGTGAGTCATATAGAAAATGCTATTAAAACTTAACATTTAGCCAATATTTCGAATTATTGACTTTATTATTGGCTGAGATCTCGTCACTTGTTCGAATTAAAGCTGAATATCTTGGAAACTACTGGTCCTATTTCCACCAAACATAGCTAAGAAGTAAGAACCATCTCGACGGAAAAGTCTTTCGATTAAAAAAAACCGCACTTAAATTGGTCCATCCGCTTGGGCGCTACGATGCCACAGACAGACACACAGATACACAGATACACATGTTAAACTTATAACACCCCTCTTTATTCGTCGGGGGTTAAAAACCAGCTAGAGCACCGCGACAATATCATAAAGTGATATGAGTAACAGGCGCGACATAGTCACGTTGAAATAACAGTGTGAAAAAATAACGTTGATAACAGCACCGTGACTGACCGTTACCGGTCATAAATATCATACAGTGAAACGAGTAACAGGCGTGACAAGGTCACGATGACTTTTCACTGTGACATTTTTGGAACGGGATCGCCAGTCACTGATATCAAAAAGTAACGCTTTCCCCCATCTCTACAACGGTTGCGCTCGCAAGCAACCGTTGTTGTTTGACGGCGGCGACAGCGTACGGGACCGCTTACTCGCCGGTAAGTAATTTACATCTGAGAATAGTAAGTAAGTATCTACTATGTAATTTGTGAAAGACAAACGTTAGCGCGATTTAAATGACCACACGCGCCATCTACTGGCGCATGTCGTAAACATTACGATATGAAGTTTAAGACACAATTTGAACCCTTCATATCATAATTAAAATATTTGAAGGTAATCAATATAATAACAATATTAAATATTCACGAAAAACTCCAGTATAAAAACTATGAATACCTACCAGAATAATATTTTCCATGTCGAGTGTAAGAATATTACAGTGGCTGCAGGTACCGTCACGCGAAAGTCAGGTGGCAGCCGCGTTTTTTTCCTTTCAGTGATTGGCCACAAAATCGTAGGGGGCGGGGCTGTATCGGTCTAGGGTGACTTTCTTATGTTCAATACAATTTTATAATAGTATGGATAGATAGATTGTTTCATCTTTCCATCCTGCATTTTGGGTGGATCAACTTTTCCTTGTTATTCTGTCCCATGAACCAGGGGACAATACCTAGTAATTAAGGGGACGGGTATTGCGAAACTAGCGCCACTTACGAATTTTTATTATATCTTCCAAACCAGATCCATTTTCAGTAATTGCAAGATATAAGAAGCTGGAAAAACACCTTTAGTGTTTATTAAATCATTATACACAATTTCTTGTTCTTTAGTTGTCTCTAAAAACTTAAATAAAAAAAAAAAAAAAAAAACTTGCCCAAAACTATTGTGGCCGCTTTTGACGTGAACAAGTTTTGTAAGGTAAACTACAGTGAACAAATTGTATATAGTGATTTAATAAATATTAAAGGTGTTTTGCTAGCTCCTAGACTTCAGCTATTACTAAAAAAACCGGCCAAGTGCGAGTCGGACTCGCGCACCGAGGGTTCCGTACAAACACTTTCCATCCCTAAGTGGTTAAGTTAAGTTTGCACCTGGTATGTATAGCGCCCCATATAAATTAGGTGCAAAGTTAGGTATTAAAAAAAAAAATATGGTTTTCGTAATTTTTCCTTTATCTATGCTATAAGACGTTGCTTCGTACCAAATTTCAAGATTCTGAGTTCACGGGAAGCACCCTGTAGGTTTTGATTCCCTTGCAAGTGTCGAAAATTTGCGGCATAAACGGCTGTATCTTTTGATTGCGTTGGCTTAGAAGTTTGATTTTTTTACAGCTTCAAGGGACAGTAGACCTGAGTAATTGATATAAATTTCAGCTTCATACCTCCACGCGTTCCTGAGAAAAAGGGTCTTGACAGACGGACGGACGGACGGACAGACGGAAAACAAAGTGATCCTATAAGGGTTCCGTTTTTTCCTTTTGAGGTACGGAACCCTAAAAATATCAGATTATGAAAGTATAAGAAAAAAATCGAAAGTGGCGCTAGTTTCGCATTACCCGTAGCCTTAAAGTTAAACTTCTTAGGAAAGTGTTAATAATTTACATAAGATTGGGCTTATAACTGCTGCATTTACAAAGTTTTCGGTAAACGTGACCACGGAAAATCGTAGTTTTAAAAAGTGACACAGGGGACATCACCATGGCAACGAGTGGTAGTAAATAGTTGATGGACCCATTTCCACCATTACCTCTGCTGTTGATCGCTACGGCGCGCGCTACAGATGGCGGCCAGGCGCTCTCTGACGTTCTGTATTCTCCGCTCCGTCACCGCTAGGGATGAGACCACGCTCTCGGTCTCGTCTTTCTTGGCTTCCTGCATATATAATAACATTTTATTGATTATAAGTTACACGATAGGCTAGTGGACTCGTGTTAAATTGTATTTTACAGTTGGGGTGGTGGAGAGGTTGACACGTTGGAACGGTAATCTAGAGGGTTCCACTTCCGGTCTCTTCCGCTAGATCATTTCAATATTTCTTAGTGCTTTTACACATGTGACATAAATTTATGTTGATTGTATATTATTTTACTTGTTATTTTATTTGAATTTTTTGTCGTTGTCTTTTATTTAGATTTTTATGTTACTATGCGTTTGTGTGAAATAAATTCAACCTAATAAAATTACTCCTAAGGCGCGGAGACAATCCCATTAGCGGGTTATACTCCCACAAAAAAAAACAATTGAATCTAATCTGCAACCAGTGTGAGTGCTGTACTCACAATAGCTTTATCCTGCTTAGCAGCATGGCGGCGGCAGGCTCGCGGGATTCGCTTGATAGTTGCGACTGAAACGATACCTATCGATAGATTGCTCAAATAAAACACCCACACATCGCCTAATGACAACCAAAAGTCAATGCTCTTCAAAACCTCGTATCTAGTTAGTAACTTGATACTCTGATACAAGATTTGTTTTAAGTACCGTTAAACTACCCAACTATAGTCCAGTCCACACGACTATGGTCCAATTTAATCCGAAAATTACTCGTGAATATTATGTCAATTATTACGAATAAACTTTAGGTGAACAAAATAATTAAACAAACTTAAATAAAAACGTATAAAACCACTGATAGAATATGGATTTTGATTAAAATAAACGATTTATCTTTGTGTCATTATTTATAAAAATAAGAATGTGGTATTTCCACATAATAATATGAATCGATAAAAAGATTCTATACAAATATTTAGAACAGCGCCATCTCTCTACCAGTCTTCACACTTGCTGTAAAGCAATGGGGATTGGGGATCGTGCGTGTAAAGCGCACATCCTAGGGTATGGCTAATGCGCATGAGCATTTCAAACATATATGACGCAGAGGGCGCTCCAGTAGCGTAACGAACATAGATATAGTATAGTAGTTATAGATTTGCCACAGAGCGACCAGGCGTAAAGGGGCTTCTAAACGGGCCATGTTTTGCTGCAATTTGTGGCTGCAACACAGTGGCCCGGCAACATTGCAAGCAATACCAGCCAGACTATGCAATATTGCAGTAATGTCCCGGCCATATAGGCAAACATGTTTTGTATTGCCACTTATGGCCGATGTTGCCCCGATGGGTTGCCGGACGATCGCTAGGCGATCGATTTTACTGAAATATTGCTCGGCCAGTTTTATTGTTGTTTCAGTCACTCTCTATTGTTATGGCATAGTGTATCCTTTTCTACGAGACATGAAGTTTGCAGTGAGTGACGCCGCGATTAATTGCTATATTCATTCTGTGCTTTGCGATCAGCTGCATGTTATTTCGAGGTTATGTTGATATTGTTGATAAACAAAAATGACTGGTACGTGGTCTAACGAGACAATTATAGACTTCATCAATGAAGTACATTTACACCCTGTGTTGTGGGATATAAAAACCGGAATATACAAAGATAGAAACGCTAAAAAAGATGGATGGAATGAAATCGCTGAAAAGTTTGGCATAACTAACAACGAGGCTTACAAAAAATTCAGAAGTCTTAGAACTTACGCTAATAATGAGGAGAAAAAGAAGAAAAGCGGTAGTGCTGGCGGTAAAACAGTGAAGTGGTTTGCTTTCGATGCGATATCGTTTGTCTTAACTCAAAATACCGCGAATACAGGATTAGACAGTGAAAATGCAGCAGCTAATGTAAGTATCTTTAATAAAGTATTTTAGACATTGAAAATGTAAATTATCTTCATATTAAGTATGATACATCATCATACCGATTGATAACTTGAACTCTAAATATGTTTACGTTGAACTTCTTCCTTCTAAATATTGATCTTGCCATGCTACTCGCCCCTGCTCTGTCATAAAATACTGCATAAATTCGTCTCTTATTGCTTTTGCTCTTGTGGTTGCATTCCTTCCCAGTATTCTTAAATCTGTTAATCTTTGTTCGTCATCTCTCCATGAACCTGGCATTATTCTACCAACGTCAATATCTTCACTATCAAAGGTCCCAGGTGGAGAATACAAAGATCGTGCTCTTGTATTTCGTCGCAAAAAATTATGTAAATATGCACAAGTCATAACTACATCTTGTACATGTTTTAACTCAACATCAATAGTTGTGTATAATATACGGAACACTGTAGACAAGATACCGAAAGAGTTTTCTACAATACGGCGTGCTCTAGATATTCTATAGTTACATACACGTTTAGGAGATCCTATGTTCAAATCTAACGTATAGGGCTTGCAAATATTCTCTGTTAAGGGAAATGCATCATCTGCCAGGAAAATATACGGTATTAACATTTCTCGGCCAGGGAGGGATTCAGGATGTGGTATGTTAAGAGTTTGACGCAGGAGTGCTTTCCCAAAAGCTGTATGTCTAAAAACTCCCCCATCAGATATACTTCCTTGAATTCCAGCATGTACATATAGAAAATTGTAACGTGCATCTGTTACAGCAAATAGCACTATGCTATAAAATTGTTTATAATTGTAATATTGACTGCCACTCTTCGGTGGACAGGTAATTGCGACGTGTTTGCCATCCATCGCACCCAAACAGTGGGGGAAATTCCAACGATCCTCGAAATCTTTGGCAACTTGTTTCCACTCTGCCATTCCTGACGGCATCTGAAAAAAGTTTAAAGATATATTAACAATTTCATGCATTTACAGGTGACTGAAACTACAGACACTGACATCAGTGCAGACCCACGTGAAGACGTGGAATCAGAAACAACTGACTCTTTGGAAGCCTTACATGCTGCTCCAAAACCACGTACTAAGAGGTCCAAGACTTCAGATCCACTATTGGAAAAGGCTCAAAATATTATACGCGATGCTTGCGAAAAAAAAAGAAATGAATATGCTGCTTTCGGAGAGCATGTAGCGAACAAACTGAGCAAATATGATGATTACATGCGTGCTCAGGCGGAATTAAAAATCATGCAAATACTGTATGATTGTGATATGAAAATGTACAGTACTGGAGATTCGGCTACATATACACAGAGTCCTCATGACAATAGCAGAGGTGGAGCTGGCACTTCACAAAGCCAATATTCAGACATTATGGTTCCTGAGTCTCCAGATGATACTACTCCTTATGAAACTCAGTCAGAGGAAAAAATTTTTTATCACGTTTATGTTCCCCAATATAATGACGTCAAAATGTCGGGTTGCCATGGTCGCAAAAAAAAAACCCATAAAAAGTGGTTAGAGAGAAACGTTCCAAGTCCTCGAATTCACAACATTTAATTTTTTTTACTCATTTTCCAATAACATCAAATAAAGGATAAAAAAAAGATGTATTACATTTTTATATTTTTGAAAATATTCCAATTAACGAAAATATCAATTTGCTATAGATTCCCCAAATATGGGGGTAATTTTTATTTTATAACTAGGCATCCCCAAATTGGATTATAAACCGACTGATTTATTTAGACGTCTATGTTAGCTGGCTTCTATCGTAGATTTATGCTACGCAATTTGAGCGATTTGCAATATTGACATGTCAAAATGCTCCGAGTTATTTTGAAAATAATTTACAGATTTTTCCTATTTTATCAAGTTTTTTCATGATATAACTAATGATTTAACTTTGTAACTTGATTCTTGTGAGATTTGAGAAAGAAATAGGTGATCAAAACACAAAGAAACTTGTACTTACGCATGAAATGTAAAATCCGCTTATTTTCGTTAACTGTTGCTTTTCTAACCAAGCACTGAACACCCCACCATTTTTGAGGCTACACACAAACACTCCACATCCGTTAATATGTCAATTATCTGGTAATAACAATTATTAAATACACAAAATCTTCTATTTCTATACCGCTTTTGATACTACCTCATTTGTTTTGCTTCGAATTTGAAGTGTGCCAATAACCCGACCATGAAAAAATGCTCGGTCGCTGATAAAGACAAAACATGGCACTCTTTTCTATTTCTTCATTTAGGAATCGCAATAAGGCTATCTTTATCTATCAAAGCGTGTCAGACCCTTGGTAACGAATTATGGGATGAAAGATTGGGTGTGATTGACGTAGCGATCTGATAGCTCAGTTGGAAGAGCAATGCGCCGGAAACGCAGAGGTCGCAGGTTCAAATCCTGCTTAGATTGTAGTAGATCGCATTCAATTTTTCTTTCTTAATTTATCTTTGTGTCATTATTTATAAAATTAACGAGTTTTGTTGTGGACCATAGTTGGATGATTGGACTATAGTTGGGTAGTTTTACGGTAAGTATTTGTTACTTAATGAATTTTGGTTGTCTATCGGCGACATAAAATAATAGTTTATGCACGACGCGGTTGGCGCAGTGGTTAAGCAACTGCCTACTGAGCCAACGGTCTTGGGTTCGAATCCCGGCAAGGGCAAATATTTGTGTGATGAACTCGAATATTTGTGCCGGCTTGTAGGCGGGCGCACTACAAACTGACTCCTCAATTCGGGTTAGATTTTACCTGGAACAAGGACGCAACTAAACGGTGGCCGCCGTGTTGATACTTTAATGTTCTGCCGTACCATATCGTTGGTGCGCGCGGGTCGCCTTACATGCTCCGTCTAGTGGGGGTTGTCTGTGGACACATCTAATCTCCCTTCCACTCCATCGGCCGGCATTCACTTCATAAAAGTATGCAATTTTTCATCATTGCGTTATTACGTTAAATTATCGTCCGTAAACTTTACTGACAACCAATTTTAGTTTGAAATTTATTGGCAGAAATCTATGTAAACACGGATTGTACACACCTGTTATTATCGACAGTAGGTTCTCCTTTGCTGCTGAGTGACGTCACTAAGGCTGCGGCGCGCATACAACTCCGACCAGAGAGCATCGCCGCGGCATTGCATCAGCTGTGCCAGGGGCTCTTCTGTGTGAAAAATAAATATAAAATAAGTCATAGGAGCAAACGAATCGCCTGATGGTGCGCGATCACCGTCGCCCATAGACACCTGCCACACCAGAGGAGTCACAAGTGCGTTGCCGCCGCACAGGTAGCAGTAAGCTCTCTTATTGAAGGTTTGAAGGTAGTACAGTAGTGACGAATTGACGTGTGCTGCTCTGTGGCGGCGCCACCATAATGAAAATCAATCAATTATATGGTGAAATGATGTACCTTGAAGGTACACCATGTACATATCATGTTTTTGGCTGTACCTGTACCAGGGAACGAAATAATGGACATTGTTTGTGGCGCCGCTGGGGAGCATACTCTGCAGCGGCGCCACAGAGAACTCATACATAGAAATGACTTTAGCTATTATTTTCTTATGGAAATTGATGTACTAGTGCTATTTAAACATGATATGTGGGATAAAAAAAAAACACGAGCTTAAATCTCGCTTGCAGCTTAATGAAAAAAAAAAAAAAAAGTAATAGGTCGATGGAACGAGACTGTTACATAGGCATTGGCAGTCTTCTTGAATAATTCATTCATGTTGTGACGAAACTAGCGACATCTAGTATGGGGTAGTAGGAACATTTCACTTACTCCTACCGAGCAATGGAGCGCGCTACTCTACATTACCAAAGCTTTAGAAAACAGTGAGTTTTTTTTCATACATACCATTAACCACGTCGTTGCAAGTAGAAGTGCTGTTGTATTGTAGAACACGCGACAACTAGTAGCGCGCGACACTGCGTATCGTATCGTATCGTAAATCATGGCTTACTCGGTAGCCTGGCGGCTGTAACCGACATCGTGTTGCTAGGCTGTAGGCAGCGCACTGCCCCAGCGCCTAGCGTGTGTGTGCTGGCGTGCACGGGCACTCGAACCAGCAGACGTGTACCTAGCTTGACAACGTCGTCTTGAGATCAGTCTGTTAGTGAATGTCATCTGTCTGGAATTTAGATCGAGAAGTAGGGGAAATTCAGCTTGCTCCTAGACGACAACAGATGGCGTCGCATAGTTTAATATCTTAATCTCTTGCAAAACAGCAGCGGCGTTCAGGTTCAAATCTCCGCACTTCCTTCTACCACTAATAACAGAAAACTACCAACATATATAGAATGGCAAGGGAATGCGTTCGTCCGGCGCGAAGTTACTGTTTACTAGCGTGTAAAGTTGTACAAAAGTGCATAACGTACCGCTGCACGCTGCTCTCCGGCAACCACTACTGACATCACGTTTCAAGTAGAAGAACTTTCATTTGCTCCTAGCCGACAACAGATGGCGCCACGTGGTTTGATAACTGACCTCTATAAACTCAGCGTTCTGTTTCAAATGTTCCTTTGTCCCTTAGCCTGTGCCGGCGACTATTTTCGCTGTGTAAAATGGACCAATCCCATTTCTCAGATTTAAATGCACTTCTTTCGGGTTTCTCAATGGTTCATTTTCTCCGCTCCGCTTCAGTGGACAGGCAGCCTTAGTACGACTTTTGGCGGCGACTCGGCGGAGTCGGCGGGACATATTAAAGCGCAGGACATGGCCGCCTATCAGTGCGATTACGGCCGTGTCATTGAACTTTACAAAGTTCCCCCAACCCCTACAGGGTTTCTATGGCTTACGCTAAATAAATACATGCCTGCCTATATTGCGACAGCGAAAACTACCAACATATGTAAAATGGTGCGACGTTGCGTTTTACTAGCGTGTAAAGTGGTGCCTAACGCGTCAAAATGTACCGCTGCTCTACATCAACACGTGGCAGCAACCACTACCGACATCTAGTGTGAAGTAGAAGAACTTAGTAAAGACAAAGTAAAAGACTTGCTAGTTTGTCCCTTAGCCTGAGCCGGCGGCGTGTGGCGGCGACTCGTCGGGACATAGTGAACAGCAGGACAAGTCCGCCGCCCGCCAGCGCGCGAGCAAACGGGCGACTGAGCATTGGAGGGTCTCGAATATCACAATCTTTTCACCACTGGAAAAAACCAATACATTACTGCAGACGCCGGGAAAGAAGGCATGCCGGATGAGTAGGATAGCGATACGAAGCCGGCAAGCCCTTTCTACGGCTAAGGCATGTATAATGCTTTTTTCTCAAACATATGCAATGAAATAAAATATACACCACTCGAAAAAAAATATAATTCAGCTGTTTATCCTATTTATGAACACAGATTTACTTCCTGGTAGCTGAATTATATTTTTTGCCTTCAATTTTGTATGAAATTGCTTTACAGTCCTCTCGACTTGTTGCGTCCGAAATGTGATACTTCGAAGCCTGTTATAACGCACGCTATGACGACATTTCATTGCATGTTTGAGAAAAGTTAGTTTTAACCACTCAGTTGCTTCGAATTTTGAGTTGTACTCTATTTGTATGATAAAATAAGAGCGGTGACAGGTAGCCGTAGCTACCAAAAGCAATTGAGTGGTAAAGCGAGTTCTTGTCTTGACGCGAGCGAGACGCAGCAGCTCGTCTTTCATAAAATTCAATCGGCATTTTATTTGCTACGATTTTATATAAGGATTCGGGAGATATTTTGTATTTAATGATCTCGCAAATACGTACCTGTCTAAAACGAGTTTCCTATTCTTCTCCAGGCTGAATTTCTTCAAATATATTTTTATTTGATCGATGAATCGTGCGTTGCTCAAATCTAAAACAAAGACAATTTAAGGTAAGACCTCCATTAGTGCTCCTTTTGTTTCCTGTTTGATTTCTCCTAGCATTTTAGTCAATCGATCACTATTTTATCAGATCATTTTGCTACCGCGATTCACTACATTCTTTATATTATTGTGAATGATCAACAATAGTAGCGCCATCTATTGATACAGCTTTTCCAACAGACAAATATATGTCACGAACGCCACTATATTACTACGATCCCACTGTCTATCTCGGCGGCTGCTCACAGAACTGAGAACTGACGCAGAGGCTGAGCATTAAAGCGTTTCGGATATCTGTTCCGTTCAGTACTCATGTGGGGACTACTGGCGACATCTGGTGTGGAATGACATGAAGACTCTTACATATCTGTAAATAGGCTAGTTGACTCATGTATTAAGCTAATATTTATTTTTATTTCATTATAATAATATTTTTCAGTTCATAAAAGTAGACCAGCCATCTGGTTGAATATGAAAATATGTTTTTTTTTTTTTAAATACTCGTAGATGTATCGTATTGATATCGATAAATCTATTCGGGTATCACTAACAATTAAAATTGGACACACGGGCTAGGTGCGTTCTTGAAGTCGACGTCCAAATATACTGTCGTCTCGTTTTTTCTGGCGGAAAACTTGACGTACTTTACAGAGATAGCAATACAGTCGTAGGTTTCTACTAAGTTACACGTACTCTATTGAATTTTACTTACTGTAAGGTTCAGACACATTTTTCCCTTTGATTTAGGTTAAACTCACACACCTGAGAGGTCGTCGAAGTAATTCTCAGAGACGTCGAACTCCATGCTTAATTCCATTTTGCGCCGCTCTCGGCGCTGCTCGTAGAACTGACGCAGCGACCATATCGATACCGCGGGCAGCTCTAGTTGAAGGCCTGTCGAATGAGAGGAATACAATCACATCGGAAACTACGATACAACGAGGGGCGCCCGATATTTGATATAACGTCCTTTGACCTAATGTAACGTTTGATATAACGCGTTTATTCCTTTGATTTATTACCTTTCAAACCTATCAACTTGTCAACGACAAAAGCACTTTAGTCTTGTTCAAGGCTTTGTAGACAACCACCGATTGAAAGATTGTAGGATTAAGAAATATTGAACGTGTTTCAGTGCTTATTGCAATTACAGAAAATTTATCTGATTTAGAAAATATAAAAAAAGGAAGAGGCACTAGATTGGAATGGGTACTATTTAAACAGGCTTCTTTTTAAAAGCATTATTCGCCTCAGAAAATATAAGTTACCTTCTAAATTACTAAGGCAGCCACAACCAACGCGCGTCTGAATCTAGACACGCGGCAGCGTGTCCAGCCAAGTTCACCGCAGGAACTGGCGACCAGCAGCCGTGTGTTATATTACACGAACCGTTTGGAGCCACTTTTGACCCCCCAATAACTCCAAATCTATTTAACATAAAAAAATGAAATTTGGCTTATGTATTAAGATCCTTTAGAACAAGTAGAGCCCCAAATTTCATTAATATAGGTTAAATAGTTATTGAGATATTAAAGTCCAAAAAACGGTATTTTTATCACTGACTGACTGACTGACTGACTAGTAATCAAAAACCTAAACCACTTCCAGGTGACCTAGAAAGGTGAAATTTGGCCTCCAGCTTAGTAATTGTGTGTGTATACATATAAAAATCTAAAACAGTGATTTTTTTATGTTTTATTATTATTATTATTATTGATGGTTGTTGCCTCAGAACTCTGTCATTTATTAACCGATTTGGAAAATTCTTTTTTTGTTTGAAAGATATACTAAAATAGCATATACACTCACACGCACACACTTACACATACATGCACATAAAGATCCAATACGTACTAACCGTTTTGGAAAATTCTTTGTTTGTTCAAAACTTTCAAAAGATGTACTAGAATAGCACACAGAACTAAATAACAAATAATAATTAAGTAATTTACACATCATAATAATTTCTGTACAAAAAGTAATGATATCCCATCAAAAACATAAATGTAAAATGAGAGCCAAGTTCAATATCGCGTGCACTTCGCCGACAAAAGAATTGAGATCAGCAAGGGCGCCAAGTTCTTTGCTCTAAAATTTTTAGATACAAGGACATGCGACATACTCAATGCATTTATTTTACTTGGGGTGTAATTCAATATCAAGACGTGACTTGGCTAGTTTTAAAATATAAATTTATATTATAAATCAAAATCAATCAAATCATTAACCTATTTTCGTAAAGGTAAGTACGCAAGTTAGTGTACGTCTTGTTACTTATACTGTTAGCTTGATAATGAACTATGACTATGTTACTTTTATAAAATTTAGTTAGTTTGTGAAAACTAGCCAAGTCAAATCTTGATATTGAATTACACCCCAAGTAAAATATATGCATTGAGTATGTCGCATGTCCTTGTATCTAAAAATTTTAGAGCAAAGAACTTGGCGCCCTTGCTGATCTCAATTCTTTTGTCGGCGAAGTGCACGCGATATTGAACTTGGCTCTCATTTTACATTTATGTTCTTGATGGGATAATAATATCTCAGCCACTAGTTATCTTCTTTGTAAGCCACTGTAATTGTAACTTAGCATGGTGATTATTTTTTAGCATCTAAATTTGAGGCATGCATTCAAATAGCAAACTTCTAAAGTATTATTATATGACACCAAAATAGTAACTCTATTAGCTTCTAATTTTATAACTTAGTATGTTTAAAATGTAAGTCATCCTACATTAATCGATCGTAAAATTTACCTAAAATTGTCATCAAATAGTGTATTAAGGCCACTATTATTACATATGAACTATTGAGGAGAGAACAAAACAAAATACTTAAATCTCATTTTAGGTTAGGGTCGCAGTTCAACCTAACACTCCTCCTCGCTTCGCTCGTCGTCGTACCTAACCTAAGCCAAGTCGGACCTGCCTTAGAACTAGATTAATGGGTTACGTACCGTTATGAAATATGTTTAAGCTTTGAACCTAACACTCCTCCTCGCTTCGCTCGTCGTCGTACCTAACCTAAGCCAAGTCGGACCTGCCTTAGAACTAGATTAGAGAGAACGCAGATGAACCTATTGCAATATGAACGAACGAATGACAATAAACAAACACGGGCGGGTCGGTCGGTACAAGAATCAAATGGCGCTCTCTGATTGGTGCAAATGGCGGTGGCTGTCATGTCGCGCACTCGCGCCAAATCGTACCTACACTGGCTATTTTCACGATAAAAGAATATGAAGTATTATTTTACATGTTAAGTTATCATGATGTGCATGCTTATTTTGGATGACATTTATCTGCAATGCCTGTCCTTTGTATCTTTATTTTTTGAAATGAATGTAATCTGTTTAGTGTGCCAATAAAGAAAAATAAAAATAAAATATAATATATGTCTATGGAAGCTCGAATATATAATTTTTGAGGAGCTTGTATTGAAGCTGTAAAATGAAAAATGATGATGAGTTGCAAATTCCGTGGCCGAGTTAGTAAATTAGTTGGCAATGTATAAATCAGAAGGACAAGTAATAATAATTGTTGATTGTGACTTGACGCTTTCTTTAACATTTTTAGTTGGCGTTGTGAAGAAGATGAATTAGTTTATTAGAGGCTATCTCATATTCCCGATGCTTAGTTATTAAATGAGAAGTTCGACCATGTGGCCAAATAATAAATCTGTGGCCGGATTTATTATTTCTCGATTGGAATTACCCGCCGCCTTAAATTGTCATTTAGTTTCAATTTTATTTATATAACGTCTATCAACAAACAATCTATTGACGACGCGGTTGGCGAAGTGGTAAAGCAGCTGCCCACTGAGCCGGCGGTCCTGTGTTCGAATCCCGGCATGGGAAAATATTTGCGAGATGAACTCGAATATTTGTGCCTAGGTCATTCCATAACACAAGCCTACTAGAACTCACTGGGGGACTAGATCGATTTGTGTGAAGTTGACCGATATTTATTTATTTAATCTAAGCTAGTGGCTTTGTTTTGTAGACCTCGCGATAACTTTTTGTTTAGAAAACTCCCGTAAGTGTCAGACATATTAAAATACATACATCATCATCATCATTAGTCCATATCAGTCCACTGCTGGACATAGGCCTCTCCCATGGCACGCCACTGAGCTAGATTTTCAGCTCTCCTCCAGTTACCACCCGCTGTCCTACGAATGTGGTCATTCCACCTTGTTACAGCGCCCTCTACCGCGCGTTTACCGATTCGTGGCCTCCACTCCAGAACTCATTTGCCCCAGTGGTCATCGCCCACTGCCACTTCAGCTTGCTTATTCGCTGTGCTATGTCGGTAACTTTGGTTCTCTGTCGAATTACTTCGTTTCGGATTTGATCCCTAAAAGACACACCGACATAGCTCTTTCCAAGGCTCGCTGAGTGACAAATCGGTGGACTAGTCGTATGGTGAATGCTCACGTCTCGGCTCCGTAGGTCATGATGACAGGTAGGAGGCACTGATTAAATACGTTTATAAAATACCGCTCGATTTTCGATTTGCCGCCGCCGCGACTGATCTCCTGATGATGAATCGCGTACCGATTGGAAACATGTATCGCGATAATTTTTAAATGACTGAAATATGTTTTTTTTTTTTATTTTGATTTTTACGTCTTTGCCATTTTAAAGTTTTCGAAAAACCGACTCGACAAATAAAGCAACAATAATAAAATTGAAATTAAAATTGTTTATTGTCAGAAAGTGAGTATTTGTAAAAGGTAACAATATAATACAATGTTCGTCACAATCAGCCAGAGTTTGGCGCACAACACAATGGTAGATATAAGCGCACACCACATGTCAATTAAATAAATTATACAATAATACAATTAGTCAGAATAAGTATGTAGTCAAATTGGTATAAATACAAGCAAAATAATAATAATACGTAAACAAGAAAACTATGTAAGAATAATTAAATGATGTCAATTGTAGGTACAATACAGAATGAATAGCGTCGGTTGTATGAGTTACTAACGCTATATATTTCAAATTTCAAAAAATTCCTTAACATCATAAAACATTTTATTGAGGCACCAGTTATATAATTTATTCTTAAATTCAGGTAAATTCAAAGTCTTTAGTTCATTCGGCAGATGATTAAATAGTTTGACCGACATATGTAATGTGCTTTTACTGAAGTGAGCTGTATTACATTTTTGGTAACAGAGTCTAAGTCCATGCAACTCGGATGTTGATCTACGGTTTGATGCCATAATTTTATAATTGTCAATATTAGTTCTTACAAAAATACACACCTCATAAATATACAGTGTGGGCAAAGGCAGTATGTTTAACTTCTTAAACAAGGGTCTACAGGATTCAGTACCTTTATTAGCTATTTTAATTATTAGTTTTATTTTAATAATTGAACCTGCTCACAAAATGTCACGAGAATAGCTTGAGAAATGCGAGTTGCGGGAATTCGCCGAACCCGGACAAAGACTTAAAAATACCCGGACATTTGGCATTTGGCGTAAATCGTATTTTTCCCCGGACGTATCCGAAAATAATATTTTAAAAAAACAATTTCTTTATTTTTCATTAATATGTCTTCTCATTCATAAAATTCTAAAACAGCAAATACATACACAGATCACATTCAAAACGAAAACAAATAAACATAGTAAAAGAAAAAAATATTTACATAATTTACAAATTTCAAAATCTCGAACTGAATATTACGGCAAGAGAACGATAACGCATGGAGGAGTAAAACTTTACAATAACTTGCCACTAGAAATTAAAACCTTAAATTCATTTAATATGTTTAAAAAACGGCTTAAAAACTATGTTCTTGAAACAATTGATTTGCTGTAATTTTTGGTAAATTTTATGTAATTGTAAAATTTGAAAAACCTAAAAATAATGCATGCTACTAGTTATTCTACGAATACCTATTTAGATTAATTAGCTTGTAAGTTCTCATTTAAGTGAACATGTATTTTTTGTTCTTATGAGAATAAATTCTTTAAACCGAAACCGATATGTGTAAAGAAGTGTCCGGGTTTTTCCGGACACTTTTAGCAAACCCCTCCGGACGGCCTCCAAACTAGGACAAATCCTGGGAAACCCGGACGGATGGCAGCCATAGTTGTGGCAAGGACAGCCGGAAGTACGGACATACAATTTTTTTATTTGGTCAAGCTGAAACGGAGTCGCTTCGCTCGCTAGGTCAATACCAAGGTTTAGACCATGGTATAAGAAAATAAGGTATGGCACTCCGCAATGACAGGCGGGACTTTTGACGTCACCACGCTATGATTGGCTGGTTGGTCCTGTCAATCCGTTTCTGTGTTGCCAGTGGTGTATCAGAATCATGATACTACGATTCCCTTGTTACCTGTATGAATCTCAAGAATCATGAGTGTTTTAAATCAATTATCACGACAAAATAAAACTTGGTCAAAGAACATGACAATCGTAATGCTGAAGGCTCCTTATCCGTTCAAAAATGCTGATTGTTTTAGACATTTTTCTCTATGATCATGATCAAACATGTTAACATATTATCAATGTTACTGTTACTACCTAGAACTGGGCTGTTATTGGTAGGTATATAATTGATTTTTTTGTTTCAAAATCTGCTTGAAATTCACCAAATTCACGCAGGAAGCTGTTTTTTAGGGTTCCGTACCCAAGGGGTAAAAACAGGACCCTATTACTGAGACTTCGCTGTCCGTTCGTCCGTCTGTCACCAGGCTGTATCTCAAGAACGGTGATAGCTAGACAGTTGAAATTTTTACAGATGATGTATTTCCATTGCCGCTATAACAACAAACACTAAAAATAAAATAAAATAAATATTTAAGAGGGGCTCCGATACAACCAACTTGATTTATGGTACGGAACCCTTCATGCGCGAGTCGGACTCGCACTTGCCCAATTTTTTCAACTTATTTTCGAGTGCACGCAATGAAACATGAAATAGCTATGTTACTATCTAGAACTCGGGGAAAGTTTTTTTACTTCAAAAAGTTGGTTGAAATTATAAATATAAAAAAAATATATAGGAATAGGGCCTCACCGCACAACATAATTTTTATTTTTTGTGCGATTGGCGCGAAACATTTTATTCGTTATAATTATTTTGTTACCATAAACCGGAAAGCGGCAACTAATCAGTGACGTAGAAAGTCTCACAGTTCACATATTTTCTTTTCTTGTACCATGGTTTGGAATTAGACGAGACGACGTACACATACTTAGGGTGTTCAGTCCCGTCCGCTAGTAATCGCGGATGTGGACATTCAAAAATTGACTAGAAAATATTATTATATTATATTAGATGGCGTTAGTTATGCTGTTAGCGATCTGAGGCCCAGAGATTGTTCTCTATTTCAGTATAAATAAATAAAGTACTCTGTACTCTATAGATTTCCATAAATATCATCTAGCAACACTGCTTTGACGGGTCTGTACATGACCATGGGCGTTAACCACATCCGCTGGTATTTGCGGGCGTGGACGCTCAAAAAATTGAATATTAATTCTGTGATTACTCGTATAATTGATACGTAAAACTCGTAAGTATGTAATTTGTGAAAGACAAACGTTAACGCGATTTAAATGACCACACGCGCCATCTACTAGCGCATGTCGTAAACATTACGGTATGAAGTTTAAGACACAATTTGAACCCTTCATGTAATAAATAAAATATTTAAAGGTAATCAATATAATAACAATATTAAATATTCACGACAAACCCCAGTATAAAAACTATGAATACCTACCAGAATAATATTTTCCATGTCGAGTATAAGAATATTACAGTGGCTGCAGGTACCGTCACGCGAAAGTCAGGTGGCAGCCGCGTTTTTTTCCTTTCAGTGATTGGCCACAAAATCGTAGGGGGCGGGGCTGTATCGGTCTAGGGTGACTTTCTTATATTCAATACAATTTTATAATAGTATGGATAGATAGATCGTTTCATCTTTCCATCCTGCATTTTGGGTGGATCAACTTTTCCTTGTTGTTGTTCTGTCCGATGAACCAGGGGACAATACCTAGTAATTAAGGGGACGGGTATTGCGAAACTAGCGCCACTTACGAATTTTTATTATATCTTCCAAACCAGATCCATTTTCAGTAATAGGCTAGTTGACCCAGTTTTGAAATATATTTGAAAGGGTTAATAATGATCTTACTAGCTCTAAAAAAAATGTCTCGTATTTTTGTGAAAGCTAGAAAGCTAAATTTTATCAATTGAATATTTGAAATTTCATAAACAGTCAAAAACGCCGTCCGCCATTTTTCCCTTTTGCTAATCTGTGGCGTGACGTAGAGTTACCTGTAAATATTCGAAATTCGACCGTCGTATAGTGCCATTCCGCTCACTCCAATATACTTTGACAGGAGATCGAGAGGGACGGCACTATTCGAAGTCGTCAAAGTAGACTTTCAGTTTTGTTTACATGCCCAATGACGTCACTATCATAAGCTAAAATGGCGGACAGCGTTTTTAGCATTTCAAAATACAGATTAAAAACCGTATTTTCAAATTCAATTTTTTCAGCCATCTTTCACTATTATGAATTGAAAAATACATATTTAGGTTTCCTTTGCTAAATACTATACGGAATAAATATTAGTTTATGACAATTTGACATGAGTCAACTAGCCTATTGCAATATATTAGGAGCTGGAAAAACACCTTTAGTGTTTATTAAATCATTATACACAATTTCTTGTTCTTTAGTTGTCTCTAAAAACTTGCCCAAAACTATTGTGGCCGCTTTTGACGTGAACAAGTTTTGTAAGGTAAACTACAGTGAACAAATTGTATATAGTGATTTAATAAATATTAAAGGTGTTTTGCTAGCTCCTAGACTTCAGCTATTTCAAAAAAAATATCAGATTATGAAGGTATAAGAAAAAAATCGAAAGTGGCGCTAGTTTCGCATTACCCGTCGCCTTAAAGTTAAACTTCTTAGGAAAGTGTTAATAATTTACATACGATTGGGCTTATAACTGCTGCATTTACAAAGTTTTTGGTAAACGTAACCACGGAAAATCGTAGTTTTAAAAAGTGGCACAGGGGACATCACCATGGCAACGAGTGGTAGTAAATAGTTGATGGACCCATTTCCACCATTACCTCTGCTGTTGATCGCTCCGGCGCGCGCTACAGATGGCGGCCAGGCGCTCTCTGACGTTCTGTATTCTCCGCTCCGTCACCGCTAGGGATGAGACCACGCTCTCGGTCTCGTCTTTCTTGGCTTCCTGCATATATAATAACATTTTATTGATTATATGTTGCACGATAGGCTAGTGGACTCGTGTTAAGTTGTATGTTACAGTTGGGGTGGTGGAGAGGTTGACACGTTGGAACGGTAATCTAGAGGGTTCCACTTCCGGTCTCTTCCGCTAGAACATTTCAATATTTCTTAGTGCTTTTACACACGGGACATAAATTTATGTGGATACTATATTATTTGACTTGTTATTTTATTTGAATTTTTTGTCGTTGTCTTTTATTTAGATTTTTATGTTGACGATTACGAGTAGGTATTTGTTACTTAGTGAATTTTGGTTGTCAATCGGCGACATAAAATAATAGTTTATGCACGACGCGGTTGGCGCAGTGGTTAAGCAACTGCCTACTGAGCCAACGGTCTTGGGTTCGAATCCCGGCAAGGGCAAATATTTGTGTGATGAACTCGAATATTTGTGCCGGCTTGTAGGCGGGCGCACTACAAACTGACTCCTCAATTCGGGTTAGATTTTACCTGGCCACTTTAAGGGGTCCCTTCTTCTAATAAGAAAGCATATCAAACGTACATAAATTGGGACAAACCGTCATACTTTCTAATAGTCTCCGTTTTATTCTTAAATTTTTATCTTAAAATACACACTTAATATGTTTTCTTCAAGGACTACATATAGGTACGCCTAAATTGTTAAGAAAGGTACAAATTAAGTTCATATTACTGTAATAGTTGAGTTTCTGAGAAAATGACTCGCTCTTGAGTTTCCTTCGGCGTTTCTTTTCAACAGTGGTTTCCTCTTGTGAAATGCCAGTAGACATGTAAAAGTGCCCTTGTGGCCTACTTGCAGAATAAAATGAACTTTATTTCATTATAAATAATGACACAAAGGTAAATTAAGAAAGAAAAATTGAATGAAAAATTGAATCGAAGCGGGGTACCCCGCTTCGATTGTAGTAGATCGCATTCAATTTTTCTTTCTTAATTTACCTTTGTGTCATTATTTATAAAAATAAAAATGTGGTATTACCACATAAAAAAATATAGAATCGATAAAAAGATTCTATACAAATATTTATTTCATTAACTGCGCCAACTGCGACGTCAAAGATATGTATATTATGTATATGTACTCACGTTCAAAGCATCGACAGCTAGTGCTAAACGTTGCTGCGCCAAGCGGGTCATTTCACGGCACTTCAGTGCTTCTAGTGCCAACGTTGTGTGGCTCAGGACAGTCTGGAAGCTCGGCCTAAGATATTCAATAACGTGTTGCAGAAAAAATAAACATTATGTGTAATATTAAACCATTGACGACGCGTTTGGCTCGGTTGGTAGACACCTACCTACTGAGTCAGCGGTCCCGGGTTCGAATCCCGGCCGGGGCAAATATTTGTGCAAAATATTTGTTCTTGGGTCATGGATGTTATCTATATAATTCGTCGGCCGTAGGTTCAATTGGGGTAAGGGACAAAATACGCAAAATGAGTTGAATATACAGTTTTGTTCAGAATTTTCCGCTCTATCGAATGGTGTTTATAAAAAAAATCTAGCTTGAAAAAAATGTTCCTTACACTACTGATTTTTATGGGTTCAAAATCAAATCTGACCCACAAAAACCATGTATCTGTTTTTTATTTTAATAAAGCAACATCAAATAGGGTAACTACTGCCACCAATCCACTTTGAATAAGGTAAAGGTCTTTCCAATTAAGGAATTACCTTTACATGACTTATTTTTGAAGACAACCTTATGAAACTGGCTTTTACACTCATGTTTTTTTTTGGCTCATGAATAAATAACACCCATACCTTAAAAAGATTGCACGAGCTTAGAAAATAATGTTCCTTACCCCAATTTGCCACCTTATTTTTTTAACAGTGTGAACCTTACACCAATTTGGTTAAGACGATATTTAAGGTTTGATCTGATTTATATTAAGATTCCGTGTCCGTTACGCTTATTTTCTCAAGAGAATCAATGAATATTTATCCCTGTTACCTTTATATACAAACACATGTAACTTCATTTATTATTTTAATCTATTGTTTTTAAAGAAAGTGTTATGTTGCAATAAAAGCAACCCAACACCCGAGATGTCGGAACAACGAGGCCACGCCGTTTCGCCGTCAAAATAAACATTGTTCGGTTCATGACGCATTGGTGTAAACTGATGATGAAATAAATGAATAATAAATAAATAAAAGCACCTTCATCAGTTTTATAATATTTGTTTATACGGGTATCTGTGTAAACTGGATGTTAATTTTTGGCTTTACTAAGTCATTGAAACTACTAGACTTATTTACATGCAAACTTTAACGATAAATGAAGGTATTCAAATAAATTTAAGTAATAAGAAAATTTCAAATTTAGTAATTAGTCCACCGAGAAATGTGTCTATTTATGTTATTAGGTATAATTCGTCAGTTCGGCGTCTCTGAACGACAGTAAGTACTGAACTCTTTGTCGGCAGCTCGTGAATCTTATTCTACCCGTGAAGTGTTTTGTTGAGCATCTGCTCAACAAAACACTTCACGGTTTAAAAAAGTGGGCTAAGATTGTCGAAAAAAACAATAACCAATGGAATACTGGAGGAGGTAATAACACGTTCTTTATTAAAAGTTTTTAATTAACTTTACACATTATATGTTTAAAAATATATCAAGGAAGATAAAACTTTCCGAGGACTAGCTGAGTTGAAATTAGGTACATGAGGCCGGATAGTCGGCATGGGTAAAACTTTATAGATAACTATAAGGTAATCCTACTGAGTTTGGACTTCTTAAAATCGTCTCGGTACTTGATGATTTGCAAAGGAAAATTTTCACTGTCAATTAAAAGGCATTCCTAGGTATGAAACACTTTAATAGTCATTATCTGAAATTCTTCTACCGATAAGTGTTGAGAAATCAAAGGATCTAACTAGAGCTCTTGCTATTCATTGACTGACATTGATGTTGATATTAATTATACAGCCTCGTTTGACTCCTTAGGTAACAAGTTTCAAGTTTGAAAAGTAGTAATTAATTATAAAATACCATAATAAATAATAGAATAAGTCGTTTCGTTTCGTTTATGCATGTCGCTCACACAGGTACAAGTCGTATTCTTTAGTTTATGCACGTCGTTCATAAGGATAAAAAACATATTTATAGGGCCAACACATTAGTTATTTATTTATAAAATGAAAGCCTTACACTATAGCTTGTATAAAAATTCTTACAAAGTTCAAGTTCTAAATATCCACTATTGAAAAATAGTTTTTGTCTTCTGAAAAATGCCGTTTTTGAGTTATCCCTTATTAACTGGAGGCACTGAATTGTGAGCAACTACTATGTTGTCTAACAGGACTCCTAAAAAGTACAAATGTAAAATGATTATTTCTGAATTGTATTTAATTCTGTAACTTTTATCGTTCAACACAAGCCCTAAACTTTTAATAATCTTGCTGTATAAATTACATTGGTTGTTTATTTCAGTATTCGATCATAGAGGCTGAGAAATAATTCATGTGACTATAATTAAGAAAGAAAAAACATAAATTAAAATGTGGGTTATTCCACTCGATAGAAACGTTACGTTTAACGATACAAATATTGCTTGTAACGGACACACAAAAAATGCTCACACGGTTTCAATACATTTATATACCTCTTACATTAATGTTTTAAAGATTTCCGGTGTTAAGATACGCCTTACGTCAAAGGTATGTACTTATTTATTTTTACAACGATCCCTTTACGCAATTTTTCTTTCACACATAATCTCAACTAGTCCCTTACGCCATTTCTTCATCAATATAGTGGACACAATGAATAGGTAAATTTAAGGTAAGGGGCGAGACTACAGAATACTTTGTCTGTAAGGGATATCAGCAGCGAAATAAGTTGGTGTAAGGGACATGTCATTTTCTATAATATCTAAATTATTAAAACGAACACTACATAGATAAATAGAACACTAAAATACAAGATTATGTATGAAATCAGGCCCAAAAAAGGTTCACTACAAAAAAAGTTATGAACGATTTAGTTAAAAAAAAAACTTTGTCAGCCTCTCCTGAAAAATCGTATTTTGTCCCTTACCCCAATTGAACCTACGGTCGACGATATGTATTTATATATTATGTATATCGTCGTCTAGTACCCATAGTACAAGCTTTGCTTAGTTTGGGACTAGGTCGATTTGTGTATGATTGTCCCTTAATATTTATTTTATTTATTTATTGATACATAAAGATTAAAGATTACAGAAAATTTGTAATGAGTTACATGGTGGAAGAGACCGGGAACGGAACCTGGGACCTCTGGGTCGCCGGTCCAGCGCGTTAACCTCGCACGAAAAAGCATGACTCCTTGTCACGTTCCACCTGAGCTGAGCGTGTAAGCGAGAGCGCGGAACAAGCGATAGAGAGGCACGATCGGCCTAAGCGTTCGGCTTGTGACACATCTAATCTCCCTTCCACTCCACCGGCCGGCATTCAATTCATAAAAGTATGCTATTGTTCATCATTGTGTTATTACGTTAAATTATCGTCCGTAAACTGACTTTACTGACAACCAATTTTTGTTTGAAATTGATTGGTAGAAATGTATGTAAACACGGATTGTACATACCTGTTATTATCGACAGTAGGTTCTCCTTTGCTGCTGAGTGACGTCACTAAGGCTGCGGCGCGCATACAACTCCGACCAGAGAGCATCGCCGCGGCATTGCATCAGCTGTGCCAGGGGCTCTTCTGTGTGAAAAATAAATATAAAATAAGTCATAGGAGCAAACGAATCGCCTGATGGTGCGCGATCACCGTCGCCCATAGACACCTGCCACACCAGAGGAGTCACAAGTGCGTTGCCACAAAAATAAATAAATAATAGGTCGATGGAACGAGACTGTTACATAGGCATTGGCAGTCTTCTTGAATAATTCATTAATGTTGTGACGAAACTAACGACATCTAGTATGGGGTAGTAGGAACATTTCACTTACTCCTACCGACTACCGACTACCGAGTTGTGTGGCGTCCACTCTGTGGTGTTTTTGGCCCACAAGTCATCCGGCATGCGGCAAACGTGGCCAGCCCAGTCCCATTTCAACTTAGCCGCCTTCCAAGCTACGTCGACTATTAGGGTCTGTGAGCGCAATGTGGTGTTCCGGATACGGTCCATCCGATTTACTCCTAATATGCTACGCTCCATAGCCCGCTGGCAAACCCCGAGTTTGTACTTCTGTGCTTCTGTCAAAGACCAAGTTTACATGACAAATACAAATCTAGGTACAATACCTGTACATCAGTATGCTCCTGGACCTTGCACGTGTCTTCAGCAATACTCTGGGTCTCTATGAGGCTCTGCTTCTTGGAGCGCAGGTCTTCAGCCAGCAGTTGCAGCAGCCAGCCTCTCCGCTGCAGGTCTTGCACTCTCTGACGCGCCAAGTTCCGTTGGGACACTGTGGTAATGATAAGAGATAGATTATTATCCCATGAGAACGTTAAATTTTTACGGGATAAAAAGTATCCTATGTGTTAATCCAGGGTGTCAGCTACATTCATACCAAAATTTATCAAAATTGGTCCAGACGTTTGAGCGTGAAGAAGTAACAAACATACACATAAACACACTTACAAACTTTCGCCTTTATAATTTTAGTGTGATAATGATAAATTAACATTGGACTACCTCACACAAATCAACCTAGTCAAGTCAGCTCTGGTAGGGTTGTTTTAATTAAGGGTACTAGACAACAATGTATTTACAATTTTACATAGATATAATTGTATAAACTTAAATGTGTACAAAGTATCTATGACCCGGAAGCTGGTGTTTGGCCCGTAGAAAATGCCTAACCCTTTGCTTACTTTTGCTAGACACTTTATCCATGATCTCATTGAGGTCTCCCTGGCTTTGGCTGTGCGAGTCTCCGCTTCCAGGACTTTTCTTCTGGCTTCTGTCTGTTGCCGCCACAGTGTCAGCTCTGGTGGTATCTGAACATTGGTGTCTTGCTGAAAAAGGGTTGTGTGAAATAATTAGCCCTTACTTTGGAAAATAACTTTGATGAGGCTCGAATTATGTAACTTAATTAACTTCCATAATTCGAGCCTCATCAAGGTTCTATAAATAAATAAAATAAATAAATAAATATAGGACAACCTCACACAAATCGATCTAGTCCTAAATTAAGGTCAAGAAGGCTTGTGTTTTGGGTACTAGACGACGATATACATACTTATATAGATAAATATATACTTAAATACATAGAACAACCATGAGCCAAGCACAAATATTCGAGTTCATACATATTTCTAACAAGTGTGGTTCAGAGAAAATACAAATAGAGGGTCATAGATTTTGTCCAGTATTTTGGAAGGGTTAATACAAAACCATTATATTATAAGACCAATGACCTGCTTAGAATAGAATACAACTAAGTGGTCCCAACTGTTACTAGACATTTAAAAAACTAATAAGATAGCACTGCAACAATAGATTCATCAGTAGTTTGTATATTATTAATTATAGTATGAGTTTTATAAAGACCGTGTTAAGTAAGTCAATTGCAATAAAAATCAAAGAATGCATGGAGCGGAATAATCGTTCAACAACCAAGCTTTTAAAATTATTAGATAAAAAAATACTTCCTTTACTGCATCTACCTCAGTGAATAGATTTTTCTTCTTACATCCGCGCACATCATCAGCAAGAACTTGCAATCTCTTCTGTTTTATTATCTCTTTTGATTCAACTTGTTCCATTAAGCTACGCCAGACCAAATAATAAGTTCCGCGGCACATTCTACAAATAAAAATATAAAACCTGAGACACCAACAAAGAACATCGAAAAACATATAATTACAAGCAATTTTTAAATACGACAAAGATTGATCAAAAGCAAAGAAGTTTTCAGTCAAATTATATTATAGACAGCAAGGACAAACATGCAAACATGAAGAGAAAATTTATCAAAAACATACTGTGAGATTTTGTCCACTGTTGGTACTTTTTCAGGGGGGCATCCCATAGTCAAAAGCCAGTCAGCGAATTTCGCCGGCACTTCATCACTGCTATGTTTTGTGTCACCCATTTTTGAAGCTTAAGTTTATATAAAACGAAATGTTTTGAGAATTTTGAAATAATCACAACAATAGATTGATTTGAGTAGGGGTTTTGTACGGCCACGTTTTGTACGGCCACGTTTTCCGAGTCCACTTTTTTGGATTCGGAAAACGTGGCCGTACAAAACGCGGCCGAGCAAAACTGGCTTCGGAAAACGGGCCTGTACCGAGGTTGTCCAGGCCCGTTTTTCACGGCCAGGTTTTGCTCGACCATGTTTTGTACAGCCACGTTTTCCGTGTCCATAACTCTAAATCCCATGGACGCGGAAAACGAGCCCGGACCAATTATGCTCGGCCGTGTTTTGTTCAGCCGTGTTTTGTACAGCCACGTTTTCCGTGTCCACTTTTGACAGCGGGCCACAGGTAAAGAATATTTGACATATAGAGTGAAAATGTAGAGATGGGTCGACGACTGTTTGTTTACGATTCAGTAAAACTGGTAAAGTAAGGCCGGTTGACACTCCGCATGATTCATACCGTACTCTTCGCACGGTGTATATAAGAAAAAGACGGCAAATGTGTTTCTAAATCTAAAACTAGCAGGTGTGTACATATTGCATATTTTAGTCTATGTTGAGGACGTTATTCTTATTTTGATCGTACAAAGTGTGATTTTTGGTGTATGAATGAAAGACTGAAGTACACGGACGCCCAAATTCCCTACTTTCCCTAGCCCAGCCCAGACAAAAGACAAAACAAAATTCTTACAAGCCAAAGAATGGCACATGGAAACGGAAAGGCGTGATTTATAATTTATAATTTTAGCAGCTTCGCAGGGCTTTTGATTATTGTAATGTTTGTTGTGAAATGAATAAATAAATCATATTAATAATAAAGAAATAACTTCGAAAAGTTGGTTCGACTCGACAACTGGATTAACTTTCGAAGTTTGCGATCAAAATGGTACTATGGATTGTTTGTGGGGCTGCGTACAAGTAACGGACGTGGATACAGCAGCACGAGACACACGGGCATTGGCAAAGATATCTTTCTTGTGTCAACCTAACCTATACCAGATTGTGAAGCATGCGATGACCGCTAAGGATGCTTGGAAGCTGTTGTTGGATACATTTGATGATAAGGGGCTATATAAACGAGTACTTCTTTTGCGACAGTTACACCGTGTCGATTATAATCATTTTTTATGTATGAAGTGTGCTTACATTGATGGTGTTCTTAAGCTCGTCACGGTGACTTCGTTAAGGTGATTCATGATGCAGAGATTCTCTTATCCGGGTTACCCGAGGATTTTAAGGTACTGGTGTCCAGCCTCGAGACAGCAAACCTTAATAAAAAATAAGCAAAGTTGTTCGAACACGCTTACTTCAGGAGGATCACTGGTGAAATTCTTCCATGAATCACTAAAAACAATCCAAAGAAATTCAGCATCAGTTGCACTTACTGTCGCAAAGGTCTTCATACAAAATATAATATCTTTGTTTGTTTTGTCAATGTTTTAAACAGAAACAAAATGACGTGAAGAAAAATGGGCAGGAACAGACCATGTATGTATCCAGATACTTGAGTTATGTGATAGCTATAGCAAACAGACAGCAATTATGAAGTGAGTTTAGTTAATTTAATTTTGGTTAGTGATGTTACAAATAAAGGTTTTGTCTTTTCCAAAGATAAATTTATAGTACTTGTCAAATCACAGGCAAACAGTTTTAACTCGCGGAAATCGAAGAAAATATTATATTTTAACTGTTAACAAACATGACGGGCCTTATAAAGTTAAAGTAAATCTGCAATGTCGACCTTTTTCAGGCTGAAGACAGCGTGCTCACTAAATATGTTACCTGCCTTATGGGGAAGATTGTTTCCTCGTTCAAGTGCAGGCTGTGCTAAAAACCTTCTGCACCTGGTACACAGTGACATCGCCCAGCTGTGGTGGAGCTTGTTATTTGTTGATATTTACTGATGAGATTCTCAAGACATACATTTGGCCTCGTTTTGAAGAGAAAGTGTGAGGTAAGTTCCCATTTCATTGTTTTTATATCTTTAGTTGAAAGATAAACAGGTCTGGGAATTAAGGTTTTATGCACTGATCAGGGTACAATACAATACAGTACAATACAAAATGCTTTATTATATTACACACCAAAAGAAGTTTACAAATTAAACACAGAAACAATAATTTCAATAACGATAGACAGTAGGCGGTCTTATCGCTAAAGAGTGATCTCTTTCAGATAACCTTTGGTTAGTGGAGTTGATCAGTATAAGCCACACAATGAGTAGGTGATGCAGAAGGGGATGGAAGAACAAATAAGCAGGTAAACATAACATATGCCTAAATAAAAGATGTATATAAATAATAAACCTACTTAAACAAATATAAACATATACAAGACAGGTAAAGAACACATACACCTCTGACTGTGAAATGAAGAAAAACAGTTTCAAAAATCACACTTACAATTAACAGATAGATAGATAGTATTCTTTTATTTTATGTATATAAATAATAAACCTACTTAAACAAATATAAACATATACAAGACAGGTAAAGAACACATACACCTCTGACTGTGAAATGAAGAAAAACAGTTTCAAAAATCACACTTACAATTAACAGATAGATAGATAGTATTCTTTTATTTTATTTTTAAAGATCACTGGAGATTTAGCACTCCGCATTTCTACTGGAAGCGAATTCCATAACAAAAGAGTTTTAAATGTAAAAGAGTTTGATTAAAATTTTGAATGTGAGGAGTGGACAGTTAATAGAAAAAAATTTGCGCACCTTGTAGACGAAAGGCGGTTAAAACGCTCTTTTTAAGATACAAGGGAGTTGCTCTGTGGAAAAGTACGCCATAAGGAAGAGTAAGAATGTGAGAGTTAAAGAAGCCATTTCGGTACCCTATTGACCTGCTGTACAAAACTACTGAGTGTGAGGTAGCTTTTTGTCATTAGGGCCATCACTCGAACTCATAGCACTGTACTCATCTCTGATGGACACAAGCCTACGCCCATCGCTGCATATATAACTACATTTGCAAGTACTGCGATATTAAACTTCTTTCAGTCCCAAGTGCCAAAATGATATTGATACATTGGCTTTTGATGTTGTCTTACAGTGCTACTGAAGGATTTTGAATTGCACAAGAATTAAGTAAACCATGTTGTGTTTACCAGAGTTTAAATATAATCAGGGGTATCCTATACACACATATCCACTTTTTACTCACATCCACAGCCAACATACACACGCTCACACACATATGCTCACACACTCACTCACTAACACACTCAATCACTCACTCACACACCTTCATTTGGTTCCGAGGCTAGTATGTTATGTATAATATTGTAGAAAAGTACAATCCATGAATTCTATTTAAATTTATCAATTCTTTGCTTTATAATTCTCCTTTGTTAACCGCACTCGCAGAATACGCAGATGGCTTAGATTCAAGCTCAGCGTAGTTTGGTCACTGATGGATACTCTTGAAATGATAAAGTAATTTTTTTTTTATAAATGATATTGTATTTTGTAGAGTTCCTCCTATGACAAATAGGGAGCCACTTGAGTTGAGATCGGAAACTAGAAACATGATCATATTTTCTTAAACAGAATATGAATCTGATGGAAATGTGTTGAGTGCGCTCAAGTTTATTAAGTTGGTCCTCTGAAATATCAAGATATGAGATGTCAGCATAGTCTAATCTTAAGGGAGAATTAACGTCTGAGCGAGCGCAATATTAGTAGCGATGGGAAGGAATTTGCTAAGTCTTCTAAGAACGGCGGCAAATATCTTCCTGCTCACTTCATTTAATTGGGGCCACCAAAAAGATTGTGATCAATGATGACACCCAGGTCCAGGTATTTAGGAACCCTTATAGTTTTGCCGTGTCCGTCCGTCCGCGGTTTAGCTCCGTGATCATTAGTACTAGAAAACTGAAAGCTTTGGTATGAGTATGTGTATATATCACGCCGACAAAACGGTAAAATAAATATAAAAGATTTTTTTTTTTCGTTTAACTCTCGTAGGTACACATAAAGTGGGGAGGGTGTTTTTAGGGTTCCGTAGCCAAATGGCAAAAAACGCAACCCTTATTCGTCATGTCTGTCTGTCTGTCTGTCTGTCTGTCTGTCTGTCTGTCTGTCTGTCTGTCTGTCTGTCTGTCTGTCTGTCTGTCTGTCTGTCTGTCTGTCTGTCTGTCTGTCTGTCTGTCTGTCTGTCTGTCTGTCTGTCTGTCTGTCTGTCTGTCTGTCTGTCTGTCTGTCTGTCTGTCTGTCTGTCTGTCTGTCTGTCTGTCTGTCTGTCTGTCTGTCTGTCTGTCTGTCTGTCTGTCTGTCTGTCTGTCTGTCTGTCTGTCTGTCTGTCTGTCTGTCTGTCTGTCTGTCTGTCTGTCTGTCTGTCTGTCTGTCTGTCTGTCTGTCTGTCTGTCTGTCTGTCTGTCTGTCTGTCTGTCTGTCTGTCTGTCTGTCTGTCTGTCTGTCTGTCTGTCTGTCTGTCTGTCTGTCTGTCTGTCTGTCTGTCTGTCTGTCTGTCTGTCTGTCTGTCTGTCTGTCTGTCTGTCTGTCTGTCTGTCTGTCTGTCTGTCTGTCTGTCTGTCTGTCTGTCTGTCTGTCTGTCTGTCTGTCTGTCTGTCTGTCTGTCTGTCTGTCTGTCTGTCTGTCTGTCTGTCTGTCTGTCTGTCTGTCTGTCTGTCTGTCTGTCTGTCTGTCTGTCTGGCTGGCTGGCTGGCTGGCTGGCTGGCTGGCTGTCTGTCTGTCTGTCTGGCTGTCTGTCTGTCTGTCTGTCTGTCTGTCTGTCTGTCTGTCTGTCTGTCTGTCTGTCTGTCTGTCTGTCTGTCTGTCTGTCTGTCTGTCTGTCTGTCTGTCTGTCTGTCTGTCTGTCTGTCTGTCTGTGGATAGGTCAAA
The DNA here is from genome assembly GCA_947623375.1 of Apotomis capreana. Lineage (NCBI taxonomy): Eukaryota > Metazoa > Arthropoda > Insecta > Lepidoptera > Tortricidae > Apotomis > Apotomis capreana. Next base: position 12,705,410 of record OX392518.1, read on the forward strand.
AATTATATCGAGGTTTCTAAAATATTTTTTTCCAAACCGAATAGTTTGCGTGACAGACGCTTCCAAACTGGAAAAAGTTGGTCCCCCCCCCCCCTCCTCTAACTTCTAAAATAAGAATAGAATAGAATAGAATGATTTATTGCCAGAAAGTGAGTGGTTACAATAAGGTGTTACATTAAAAGTCTATGTCCGTCACAATCAGCCAGAGTTGGCGTACAATATTTTACTTCAGCAATTGCTAAAATAACTCCAAATCATAAATTACAATAAGCGAAAGACACGAGTTTCAATGTCATGCTAACTAATAGTAATAAAATGTTAGAATATAATTATTATCAATAAATTAAGTACCTACTTATACAAAATAAACAAACACACAAAGAAACTAACATGTCAGAGGATTAAACAATTACAAATATTCAATAAAATTAATTAATAAAGAGCATTGGGAATTTCGAAATGTTCATTTACACTATAATACATTTTATTTATACACCAATCATATAATTTATTTTTAAATTCTGGAAAATCTAGTACTTTTATATCATCTGGCAAATGATTGAAAAATTTTACCGACATATATGATATACTTTTTTTAAAGTGAGCAGAGTTATGGCTAGGGTAACAGAGATTAAATCCATAGTGTTTGGACGTCGACCTTGGGTTGGGGTAAGGAAATGAAATATCTAAAAAAAACATATGATGTACATTACTATAAAAACTACCAACGAAAATTGTTTTGAACGAGATCTAGTAAGTAGTTTTTTTTTTATATTTTAATACCTAACTTTGCACCTAATTTATATGGGGCGCTATACATACCAGGTGCAAACTTAACTTAACCACTTAGGGATGGAAAGTGTTTGTACGGAACCCTCGGTGCTCGAGTCCGACTCGCACTTGGCCGGTTTTTTTTTCTTTCCAACACTAGTGTGTGGGGTGACGTTGAATAGGTTTTTTATTAATAATAGGGGTCTCCAAGTAGAGAAAAGTGGGATAGTAGGCCTGAAAATTAATTTCGAAAAAACAAAGGTGATGACACTGATGACAAATGATAAGTTGAACTGTATAAAAGCAGGCGAGCACGAACTTGAATATGTAGACGAATACATTTACCTCGACAAGATTATTTCACCAAAAGACACAATAAAAAAGGAATTAGAAAGGAGGACATCAAATGGATGGAAAATAAAGGCTATTATCTAGACACGCGGCAGCGTGTCCAGCCAAGTTCACCGCAGGAACTGGCGAGCAGCAGCCGTGTGTTATATTACACGAACCGTTTGGAGCCACTTTTGTCCCCCCAGTAACTCCAAATCTATTTAACATAAAAAAATGAAATTTGGCTTATGTATTAAGATCCTTTAGAACAAGTAGAACCCCAAATTTCATTAATATAGGTTAAATAGTTATTGAGATATTAAAGTCCAAAAAACGGTATTTTTATCACTGACTGACTGACTGACTCACTAGTAATCAAAAACCTAACTCACTTCCAGGTGACCTAGAAAGGTGAAATTTGGCATCCAGCTTAGTAATTGTGTGTGTATACATATAAAAATCTAAAACAGTGATTTTTTTATGTTTTTTTATTATTATTATTATTATTGATGGTTGTTGCCTCAGAACTCTGTCATTTATAAACCGATTTGAAAAATTCTTTTTTTGTTTGAAAGATATACTAGAATAGCATATACACTCACACGCACACACTTACACATACATGCACATAAAAATCCAATACGTACTAACCGTTTTGGAAAATTCTTTGTTTGTTCAAAACTTTCAAAATATGTACTAGAATAGCACACAGAACTAATTAACAAATAATAATTAAGTAATTTACACATCATAATAATTTCTGTACAAAAAGTAATGATATCCCATCAAAAACATAAATGTAAAATGAGAGCCAAGTTCAATATCGCGTGCACTTCGCCGACAAAAGAATTGAGATCTGCCAGGGCGCCAAGTTCTTTGCTCTAAAATTTTTAGATACAAGGACATGCGACATACTCAATGCATTTATTTTACTTGGGGAGTAATTCAATATCAAGACGTGACTTGGCTAGTTTTAAAATATAAATTTATATTATAAATCAAAATCAATCAAATCATTAACCTATTTTCGTAAAGGTAAGTACGCAAGTTAGTGTACGTCTTGTTACTTATACTGTTAGCTTGATAATGAACTATCACTATGACTATGTTACTTTTATAAAATTTAGTTAGTTTGTGAAAACTAGCCAAGTCACGTCTTGATATTGAATTACTCCCCAAGTAAAATAAATGCATTGAGTATGTCGCATGTCCTTGTATCTAAAAATTTTAGAGCAAAGAACTTGGCGCCCTGGCAGATCTCAATTCTTTTGTCGGCGAAGTGCACGCGATATTGAACTTGGCTCTCATTTTACATTTATGTTTTTGATGGGATTATTATTTCGTATATTCATTTAATTTCTTAGGTTAAGTTTTTTACAATAAATTTATATAAAAAGTAAAATACAACAAAGTAATTACAAAATATAAACACATTATAAAAAAACCTAACCATATTATTATTATGGGTCTCCAAACATTATTTTTAAGTCAGCAGTTTTGTAAATATTCACTCCGGAAATCCAAAAAATCGCGCCCCTTCCCTCTAACTTTTCAATCACGGTCCAAAAAATTATGGAAAAATTCATGTTGAATAAAATCGGTCGGGCCGTTTTTGAGTTATCGCAAAATTTCATAATTTTATTTAAAATGTTGTACCTAAGTGCCGCGCGGTGTCCTTATACTTCGAACGTTACACGTATTAGTTAAGTTCCATACTGCAATAAAACATTCCGCTCAATCTGGCGCGTATAATCGATAACTTCCAGAAGGTAATCTGGGGGCACGGCAGTGCCCCCGCCAAGTCGAGCAAACGCGCTTGCCGGCACGCCGTAACATCCTTTTCTCGAAGCCATTCAGACCATTTTCAAACTCCCAGTATTAAATTACGGACAAAGCTAGAAGCCTGAATTTTTAATGACCAGGAGAGCATGATATAACCTAGGCATATTCCAAATTGCATTCAATTTGAACCAGTAGTTTAGAAATTATTGCCAGTCAAAGTTCCTTAATTTTGTCACTCACTGATTCACTCACTGACTCACTGATCATACGAATTCTAAGTTACTTCTAGCAGACACACAAGCTTGAAATTTCGTGCTCTATTACGGTTTGGTGTACAAATCATTAAAAAACCTAAACATTACAAAATTTCCGTGTAGTTTTCAAGTAATGCGAACGGCATAGATAAATTTGTATTTCCTTATGAACCCCATACAAAGTATACACGATTACAAAGCTAATTTTGCGGTTCACATAAATTAGATATGGGTGAATCAACTTTTAAGTGCACCTTGTTGCTTGGTTACGCAAAATTTGTCCCTCGCACAACCTAAGCATTTTTCTATGAAACAGTATGAAGATTTGGACAACGGGGACAGAGTAAACAACACAAAAAAGTTGATTCACCCATATATACTTTCAGGCATAGAATACTTATTAATTAATGAGGGAAGAGGGAAGGGGTGAAAGGGATGAAAACGGTGAAACAGTGAAAGGGGTGAAAGCGATAAAAAGGGTGAAAGGGATGAAAATAGTGAAGGGGATGAAAAGGGTGAAAGGGATGAAAACAGTGAAAGGGATGAAAAGGGCGAAAGGGATGAAAACAGTGAAAGGGGTGAAAAGGGTGAAAGGGATGAAACGGGTGAAATGGATGAAAGGGATGAAAAGGGTGAAAGGGATGAAAAGGGTGAAAGGGATGAAAAGGGTGAAAGGGATGAAAAGGGTGAAAGGGATGAAAACAGTGAAAGGCATGAAAAGGGTGAAAGGGATGAAAATTGAGAAAGGGATGAAAAGGGGCGAAAAGCGTGAAAGGGATGAAAAGGGGTGAAAACATTTAAAGGGGTGAAAAGGGTGAAATGGATGAAAAGGTGAAGGGATGAAAAGGGGTGAAAAGGGTGAAAGGGATGAAAATGGTTAAAGGGATGAAAAGGGTGAAAAGCATGAAAATGGGTGAAGGGATGAAAAGGGGTGAAAACAGTAAAGGGGTGAAAGGGATGAAAAGGGGTGAAAACATTGAAAGGGATGAAAAGGGTGAAAGGGGTTACTAATGTGTTGCACAAAATTTATTGGCATATTGTCGTTTCGCATAGCAACCATTGGCACAATCATCATTTCGCACAATTGCTTTTTGCCTAAATTTCTTGGCATACTATCACTTCGCACACGTTTCTTTGGCAGAATAGTACATTGGCATAATGTCGATTAGAACAATACTCCTATGGCCCAATAATTGTGTCGCCGAAATTTATATGGCATAATATTCCGTTTGCATCCTTGAGTGTAATTATGTTATAGTAATGATGTAGAAAGCATTAATGTCATCCTAAATAATCAAGCTGATTATACATACAATGGATTTTTGAAGGCTATAGGTGCTAATTTAAGATTAGCATAGTTATTTAAGGAATAATCCTTTTTCTTTACTATTTTGCATGTCTTATACTTATATAAAATAAAAATGACAAGTTCTGTGTTTTTTAACCGTCCTACTCCTACTTTCCTCCTACGTCCTACTTTCGGTTTTGTGGGGGACGCAGTTTCAACCTAACCTAACCTAGTTTTCTGGCAGCGATTCGTTTCTGTGAGGCACGCAGTTTCAACCTAACCTAACCTAGTTTTCTGGCAGCGATTCGTTTCTGTGAGGCACGCAGTCAAGTTCGTAAGCCAAGTCGGACCTGCGTGGCTCGCTCGCTTCGCTCGCTCGTTAGGGTCGCAGTTCAACCTAACACTCCTCCTCGCTTCGCTCGTCGTCGTACCTAACCTAAGCCCAGTCGGATCTGCCTTAAGGTGAAATTGGTAATGTTAGGAATCGTAAGCCAAGTCGGACCTGCGCGGCTCGCTCGCTTCGCTCGCTCGTTAGGGTCGCGGTTCAACCTAACACTCCTCCTCGCTTCGCTCGTCGTCGTACCTAACCTAAGCCAAGTCGGATCTGCCTTAAGGTGAAATTGGTAATTTTAGGAATCGTAAGCCAAGTCGGACCTGCGCGGCTCGCTCGCTTCGCTCGCTCGTTAGGGTCGCAGTTCAACCTAACACTCCTCCTCGCTTCGCTCGTCGTCGTACCTAACCTAAGCCAAGTCGGATCTGCCTTAAGGTGAAATTGGTAATGTAAGGAATCGTAAGCCAAGTCGGACCTGCAAGGCTCGCTCGCTTCGCTCGCTCGTTAGGGTCGCAGTTCAACCTAACACTCCTCCTCGCTTCGCTCGTCGTCGTACCTAATCTAAGCCAAGTCGGACCTGCCTTACTTACCTGCCTTGCCTTCGTTTCTGTGAGGGACGCAGTTTCAACCTAACCTAACCTAATTTTCTGGCAGCGATTCGGTTCTGTGGGTGTGCTATGGTACAATTATGCCGAAATAAATTCAGCGGAACTTATATTGTGCTACATAAAATTCTGCGAAATAAAAGTTGGCGATATTAGTATTCTGCTATTCAAAATTGTGCCTAATGAATACTATGCGACATAACAATTGTGGTATGTATATAATTATGCGATAGTATCATTCGGCTAAAAATTATTGTGCGAAAACGGTTATGCGAAATGTATTTTGGACAATAGAGATTGTGCAAGATAAGGGGTACCCGGGTGAAAGGGATGAAAATTGAGAAAGGGATGAAAATGGTGAAAGGGATGAAAAGGGGTGAAAACGTTTAAAGTGTTGAAAAGGGTGAAATGGATGAAAAGGGGTGAAGGGGTGAAAAGGGTGAAATGGATGAAAGGGGTGAATACAGTGAATGGGGTTAAAAGGGTGAAAGGGATGAAAATTGAGAAAGGGATGAAAAGGGGTGAAACATTGAAAGGGATGAAAAGGGTGAAATGGGTGAAAAGGGGGTGAAGGGATGAAAAGGGGTGAAAACAGTGAACGGGGTGAAAGGGATGAAAAGGGGGCAAATAGTGAAAGGGGTGAAAGGGTTGAAAAGGGTGAAAATAGTGAAAGGGGTAAAAGGATGAAAAGAGCTAAAGGAGTGAGGGGTAAAGGCGTGAAGAACTGATGATGAACTTTACGCGAGTCTCGCGAGCTCACCTTTATTTAAAGGTACCGTTTGGACGGAAGCTTGTTTAGATATCTGGGGGCACGGCAGTGCCCCCGCCAAGTCGAGCAAACGCGCTTGCCGGCACGCCGTAACATCCTTTTCTCGAAGCCATTCAGACCATTTTCAAACTCCACATCCTTTTCTCGAAGCCATTCAGACCATTTTCAAACTCCCAGTATTTCATTACGGACAAAGCTAGAAGCCTGAATTTTTAATGACCAGGAGAGCATGATATAACCTAGGCAATAGGCATATTCCAAATTGCATTCAATTTGAACCAGTAGTTTAGAAATTATTGCCAGTCAAAGTTCCTTAATTTTGTCACTCACTGATTCACTCACTGACTAACTCATGATCATACGAATTCTAAGTTACTTCTAGCAGACACACAAGCTTGAAATTTCGTGCTCTATTACGGTTTGGTGTACAAATCATTAAAAAACCTAAACATTACAAAATTTCCGTGTAGTTTTCCAGTTATGCGAGCTGCATAGATAAATTTGTATTTCCTTATGAACCCCATACAAAGTATACACGATTACAAAGCTAATTTTGCGGTTCAGAGACAGAGAGTGGGCATTAAGGAAGACAGTTGCAGATGCACAAGAAGTATTACCTCAAAAAAAAAAACTAGGATCACTTCCAAAAAGAAATGAGATCCCATCAAAAACATAACATGTAAAAAATTCCAAGTCTCGCAACCTTCTACCGCAAAAAGTTGTGAGATACAATATAAAACCAAGTCGGTTAATTTGTTCAGTACCTATCAAAGTGACCCCCCGCCTATATGACAACTTTGACTTACATTTTCACCAGATAACATAACTAAAAACATATTACCTGACCGTTGTAGTGCCCGCATTAATATTACACATATTTATCTTTATAATAAAATGTAGTGACTTGGCCATCGCACGACAACATATGTATAAGCATACGAGTAAATCTTGAATAGTTTACAAATTAGATAGTAAGGTCATTTCATTCGGTATTGAGCGGTGCTCATCCAGTTCTTTTCAGCTGTTTTTACTATCTCATCTGCATCTGCCCATATTTTCTTCTGCCGTCCTCTTTTGCCCGTGGGGCTAGGTCCATCTTTTATCTTGGTTAAGACGGCCAAGATGAAACAATAAGTAGGAATTTACGCATACAAATTAAGCGTGACATTCAAATCTAGTTAATAAAATTTGGTAGATTTTATTTTCATTATAATGTAGGTAGAGTATAATATTACCGTGTGCGATGGCCAAGTCATTACATTTTATTATAAAGATAAATATGTGTAATATTAATGCGGGCACTACAACGGTCAGGTAATATGTTTTTAGTTATGTTATCTGGTGAAAATGTAAGTCAAAGTTGTCATATAGGCGGGGGGTCACTTTGATAGGTACTGAACAAATTAACCGACTTGGTTTTATATTGTATCTCACAACTTTTTGCGGTAGAAGGTTGCGAGACTTGGAATTTTTTACATGTTATGTTTTTGATGGGATTAGTAATTACAGTTACATGGCGTTTACGACCTTTTTATGGAGCTCGAAATCTTTATCTTAATTTAAACCTCGGGCTTAAAACCGTTGTTTTAAGCCGGTCTATTGTGAAGTATGGGCACTACGGAATCCTACACTGAGCGCGGCCCGACATGCTTGGCCGGTTTTTTATTCTGAGTAGAGTAAGGGATTAAGACACCATTGAAGAAAATTGATGGAATATTAACCAAGTCGACTCTGGAAATTAAACTAGGACTGCCAATAGTGCCAATGATGACAGCAGGGTAATGAATATTCCAATAATAATTTGTCTAATAACCTTAAAAATGTCATCATTTACCAAACCAGTTGTCCATACACATAGTCCTGCTCAGAATGATGTTAGTGAATATGCTAATCACACTATTCTTGAAAAAGCTAGGGCCATTTTACAGGAATCTCAGTTACCTGATAGCTACTGGGGCGAGGCTGTAATGACAGCCATTCACCTCAAAAATAGGTCGTCTGCCAGCGCGATATCAGATAGAATCCCTGAGTGTGAGTGGACCGGATCATCTAATGATCTTAGTCATTTGCGCGTTTTTGGCTGTCCTAACATATTTGCATGTACCCATTCAAAAAAGGTGCAAACTGTAGGCGAAGGAAAAACAGTATAGTTTAAATAGTAATAAGTCTAATCGGAACTTCGATGGTTTCAGAGAAGGAGACTGGCTCATCAGTGCTGTCACCTTTGTCTCTGACCTGGTACCGCACTACTGAGGACGCGTCTGCGAGGATGTGGAGCCATCGAGCGCCGGCACCTCTGTACCGCTGCCGTCCAGAGCTACATCAGATCAGGAAAATTAAAATTCGACGAAATGAAGCATTCGGTGAAACGTTTGTCGACATTTCAAGGGTATCCGGTATTTACCGTTTAAAACAAACCAACCGAATGTGGAATATTAAAATTCATACATTGCTCTCTGATAATGAATTTAAACAAAGTAAAAAGCCAAGCCATGTTTGTACATTAAGAAAAATAAGACTGAATATATAATTATTTGTTTATAATTGTATTGAAACAGTTACATCATTGCAAAAACAGCACAACAGTATCAAATACGTCATCTTTGAACTTTAAAAAACTGCCTTGTGGCGAATGTTAGTAAATACAATAATGTAACTGTTCTAGATTAGCATGATTATATTAGGCGGTTTTTTACAGAAATACAATATATCTGATTGTAAACAAGTATCAACTCGATTACCTGTAAATTGTAAATTGGAAAAATCTGACAAGCATTTAGATGACAAGAGAGTATTGACTATTGAGGTACGCTGGTACAATTAATCATGGTCTTTATTTTGATAAAAACAAATTTTGATTTAAATGGTTTTTCTCAAACATACAATGAGATATCGTCATAATGTGCGTTATCTTATAACAGGCTTCGAAGTATCACGTTTCGGGCGGAATAACTCGAGAGAACTGTAAATTAATTTCATACAAAATTGAACGGCCGGGAAGTAAATTTGTTTGAAACATGCCGTCTGTGTTCATGAACAGGCTAAACTGCTGAAGTATGTTTATTTAATGGTGTATTTTTTATTTCATTGCATATGTTTGAGTAAACCAATATACATGCCTTAGCCGTGAAAAGGGCTTGCCGGGCTTTTACTAAACTTTATCTTGAATTTTGAGACTTAAAAAAACTACTAATTTAATATTTGTTTGTTGTGTTAATTTGATCTCATTTGGCTGTTTTAGCTTAGTAGGTATATATTTTTGTTGATTTTGTCTGTTTAATTAGATTTATAAACACCGCTTTTTTGTTTTTTTTTTTATAATAAAATTAATAAACAACGTTGATTCAAATCGAAGTAGTTCTTATTGAGTGTCTAATTACGTATAATATTTATCCCACCAAAAACATTTCATGTAAAATTGGCGGCCAAGACTCACATGCTCATAACGCTTTCGCTGTAAAAGCCCTGACTTTATTAACCCTACCACCTTGGTTTAGAAAGTATGGTATGAACAGGCTTCAAGCCCCTAAGCCCTGAGTTTACCAACCCTACACCTTGGTTTTAAAAGTATGGCTTGGCCGTCGTAGAGTAGCGTAAATAAGTCCCACGGACTGTCTGGCCCATATGGTATCAAGAAATTAAGTTTATGTATTCATGATAATAGTTATAATCTTAAGTCCATACCATATGGGCTGGACAGTCCGTTAGATTTGTTTACGGTACTCTATGATACGGCCAAGCCATACTTTTGAAACATCGTGTGGTTCCGGGAGGCTAAAGGGCTATTCCGATGTTTGTAATTCGACTGTCGAGCCATTCCTCTCGATCTCCTGTCAAAGTATATGTGAGTGAGTGGGATGGTACTATACGACGGTGAAATTTCGAATATCGGAGAAACGCTTCTGATTTGGTGGCTACACGTTGCTAAGTTTTGGTACTGCTTTGTATATAGGTACCTGTCTCCTATATAAGTGCCGGGTGCAGTTTTTGGGATTCGTAGTGGGGTAGTCAGAACAAAAACCACAGCCATCATTTATCACAGAATTTATTATATGGCTTCACATTTTTTAAATGCACCTCGATATTAAACATATAAGTAATGGGGTATAAAGTTTATTTTAAAATAAACGCATAATACAATATAATATTTACAATACTAAAAACTACAGATAAACATAAAAGAAAGGATAATTATTATGTACAATTTGTTAAAACTAATTATAAGTAATTAAATATAAAATATGAAATTCACAACAAGTCGGAACACGAACCATCGGGAATGGCGGAGCCAGAGAGAGTAGTGAGCGGGAAGTATAGTGTCGAGACTGGCAAACATTAATAGAGACTATACATGCGTAACGAATAGGCTAGTTGACTCATGTGATGTCAAAGTGGAAGAAACTAATGTTTATTTCGTAGTGTGATAGGAAATAGGAAAATAGGAAACCTAAATATATATTTTTCATTTCATACAAGTGGAAGATGGCTAAAAACATTGAATTTGAAAATATGGTTTTTAATATGTATTGTGAAATAGGTACTTAAAACGCTGTCTGCCATTTTCGCTTATGATAGCGACGTCATCGGTCCCGTAATTAAAACTGAAGTTCTACTCCGACGACTTCGAATAGTGCTGTTCCTCTCGATCTCCTGTCAAAGTATATTGGAGTGAGAGGGACGGTACTATACGACGGTCGAATTTCGAACATTTACGCGGAATTCTAGGTTACGCGACGGCGTTTTAAGGTCACAGCACACATATCAATTCAGGAGCAGATCTTCACCGCCTCGCCTTTCCCCTTGCCGTCAAACAGGAGGCGTCCACGTCACGTAAGCGGATAAGAAGCTCCGGCACGGCACGTCGACTCGGTAACGCCGGCCGCGGTAGGGGCGTGGACGAAAACACGTATACGTTACGATTCCGATTAGTCTGCGTTGCAGTAGGGAGTTTCATACAAATGATACTGAACGGCTCGAGTTGATAGGGTGACGATCCCTTTCCGACATGTGTGCTGTGACCTTTAGGTAGACTGTTCATGAAATTTCTAATTTTTGCTGAATTAAATTTAGCTTTCTAGCTTTCACAAAAATACAAGACTTTTTGTAGAGCTAGCTAACATCATTATTAACCATTTCAAAAATAGGTCTACTAGCCAATTTTATAGTATTATAAGGGTGTATTAATACTACCCCTCACAGCTTATAGCACACACAATGTTACATAATATGCTAAGACACAGAGAGACACTAAGTAAACATAGATACTTAACTTAAGTATATTTACGAGTATCTCACTCTACTTGAAGCACAGACAACCCCCACTAGACGGAGCATGTAAGGCGACCCGCGCGCACCAACGATATGGTACGGCAGAACATTAAAGTATCAACACAGCGTCCTTGTTTATGATCCATGCGTACGTCAACGAAAAAAGTAATTAAATAAATAACATGGTAAATTGTAATGTTAAGTGGTGTAGAGAGACCTCACAAACATGGACGCATCTAAACGGTGGCCGCCGTGTTGATACTTTAATGTTCTGCCGTACCATTATCGTTGGCGCGCGCGGGTCGCCTTACATGCTCCGTCTAGTGGTGGGGGTGGTCTGTGACTTGAAGATATGATATGAAATGAAAGTAATATACATCAGCAATTATATTAACATTTACATTGATAAACAATGCTCTCAAAGTAGACTCTATAGAGAAGACATGTACCTATTCAAGCAATCACTTGATAATAGCATCAGCAATCATTTGTACAGTTGGCAAGAACTTAACAGTTAACACTTTTGGTGCCACACACAACAGACAAGACTTCGGATATTAAGTTCTTTATGAAACATAAGTCTTTACAGACATCACTAATTGACATATTCAGTCTGTGTTCAGTTTGTTACACATTTACACTAGAATTATATAAATATTATAATAATTGTAAAAAATTGCATGCCATCTTCGGCTAAACATGTGAAACTCTACATACTATATGCTGCATCACCTAACTACCATGTTTATGCAATTAAATAATTTCATTTCATTTCTGTACTTGAGAGCGCTACACAGCAGTGTTTACGAGACTCCCAATTAATAGCATTTGAACTGAGTTTTACAACAAAGCCACTATCAGAGATGGGCAAAAGTTAATCGATTAACGATTAACTTTTTTAATCTCAATTAACGATTAAAATTGACGATTAGTTAATCTAATCGTACGAGTTCAGATTTATTTATTCTCGATTAAGTTAATCGTCGATTAATTTTTAGCAATTAAAATTTTAATCGATTAATTTATACGATTAATATTTAGGAAAATAAGATCTATTGTAAGACTAAGTCCCTGCCTAGAACATCTAAGAGTACTGCACTATAAATTCCATCTTGTATTACTGTAACAAGAGGGAAGAGGTAACGGTCGGATACAAAGGTAGGTATCCGAACCAAAAAAGTTTCTAAAAGTACGTTTTCAGTCCCTGGACAAGACATATTATATTTTCGTAAAAAGCACCAATGAAATGAGCGTGTTCCAACTTTTAATCGAGAAGTTAATCGTGAAATTTAATCGATTAAAATGACGATTAGTTAATCGTTAATCGAATACTGTCGATTAAGTTAATCTAGATTAAATTAATCGCGATTGATTTTGACGAGTAACTTTTTTAATCGATTAATGCCCATCTCTGGCCACTGAACGCATATCAAGAACAACATTAGCGAAGTCGGCATCAGTATATGCATTTACAGTCTGACAAAAAGAGTTGAAATTAAAAAGTGATAATAATAAATAATAAATAAAAGTTTCGTCTCTTTCTAATCAATGTAAGAAAACGGGGACGACACTACAGTATTACAAAGTACTATTTAATTCCCACTCTGTTTTGTCAGACTGAAAATTAAATCCTGCTCTATAAATACATATAACGAATAAAAATAGGTAGCATAAGCAATGTCGTGCCTAATGTTGCCAATGAAGCGAAAAACCTGGCCCTTACATGCAGGGTGTCATGTTAGGTATAGATAATCTTAGAATTAAGACATCTCTGTACACTATATGAGAGCAATAAAGATTTATCTTATCTTATCTCAAATACATTACACAGTCAATAAGCTCTTTATATTTGTAACTTTCATTATACAAAGTTTCAACATCGTTTACAAATGAAGCGAAAATTGAAAAATTTAATGATTCGGACAGGATTCGAACCTGCTTCATTTGTAGGTAAACATTTAGTTTACGTTAGCAGACGTTACTGCATTAATAAAAAATAAGTTTCAACATCGTCATCAAAGTTACAAGCAACAGTCAAATAGATGTTGATATAAGTTTTCAATTTTTCACGTTAGACCGCTTAAGCAGTTATTCAATACATATATACACTGTGATCTAATTCTAAAACATTTCTTCCTCTTATGATAATGACCTACCTACACAAGTGTAGTTATAGGGATAAGTTCGCCTTTGTACATGTTTTTTTTTTGAAGTTTTGTGAATTGTTTTTGTGTACAATAAAGTGTTTACATACATACATTTATAGTTCCCGAATATTTACAGTTAAATTCTTTAGACAAAACACTAAAAAGTTTATCCTTACAAGACTTATTTTTATTAAAGCGGTAACGTAAACCAAATGTTTACAATCGATCTGTCCAAGTATATTATTTGAGTGAGCGGGTCGGCAATGTCGGCATTAGGTAGGTATACGGTCAAATTTCGAACGTTGGAGTAGCCATTCTGTTTATTTACTCGGTATTCTATGTCACGTCCGTTATTATTCTAAGGTCACGTCACGGATAAGCAAAAATCAAAAATTGGGCAAGTGCGAGCCCGACTCGCGCATGAAGGGTTCCGTACCTATACATATATATATATAATCTATAATAAGTTTGTTGTATGGGAGCCCCCCTTAAATATTTATTTTATTTTATTTTTAGTATTTGTTGTTATAGCGGCAATAGAAATACATCATCTGTGAAAATTTCAACTGTCTAGCTATCACCGTTGTTGAAATACAACCTGGTGACAGACGGACGGACGGACGGACGGACAGCGAAGTCTCAGTAATAGGGTCCCGTTTTTACCCTTCGGGTACGGAACCCTAAAAATGACGGACGGCGTTTTGTCCATAGAGTATATTGAATGTTTTATAAGTTTTGTCTGTTCATGAAACACACACAAAAATACAACGCATTTTTAACAGCTAGTAAGATAATTTTTAACCATTTCAAATATTAGGTTAAAAGTTATTACAATGATATTATCATATTAGGAAGTAGATAGTTTTGCTGACGCGCGTTTTTGGCTCCGTACATAAACGCGCGTTGGCATGTATATTGTTAAATGTTTGTTATAGATGACTAGCTTTTGCCCGCGACTACGTCCGCGTGGAACTTGGAAGTATGGAAGAAACCTCGTACAACACGATAGATATCCACCTAATCACCTTAATTAATAAAAGAGCGCCTAAGCAAATGTAAGAGCAATTGTGCTTTTGGTTTAATCATTACATTTTCTGCAGGGTCATCAATGTCATCATGAATTACTTACTCACTTTTCAATCTTTTTAGGGATAATTTCCAGGATGAAACTATCCTATGTCCTTCCTCGGATCTTAAACTATCTCCATGCCAAATTTCATCAAAATCGATTCAGCGGTTTAAGCGTGAAGAGCATTTATAATATTAGTATGGATATTTACATAATTATGTACAACGGGACGGGACGTATTAGAATTATATTTCTAATTGAATGTTATATGATAATTAGAAATATAATTCTAATACGTCGCGTATATACGCCCGGCAAAACGGACATTGTCTGTCCCACATCGGCGCTGCCCTCTCTATTCCCAGCAAACAATCCGCACAAAGCGTATGTCCGCAGGGACTGAGAGCCCGCGTGGGCAGCGCCTCCGGGTCCAGGCATACGTTGCACCTTAGTAGAGCGGCAGCGGGAACGGCAGCGGCAGCGGGAACGGCAGCGGCAGCGGGAACGGCAGCGGCAGCGGGAACGGCAGCGGGAACGGCAGCGGCACCGGGAACGGCAGCGGCAGCGGGAACGGCAGCGGCAGCGGGAACGGCAGCGGCAGCGGGAACGGCAGCGGCAGCGGGAACGGCAGCGGCAGCGGGAACGGCAGCGGCACCGGGAACGGCAGCGGGAACGGCAGCGGCAGCGGGAACGGCAGCGGGAACGGCAGCGGCAGCGGGAACGGCAGCGGCAGCGGGAACGGCAGCGGGAACGGCAGCGGCAGCGGGAACGGCAGCGGGAACGGCAGCGGCAGCGGGAACGGGAACGGCAGCGGGAGCGGGAGCGTCAGTGGGAACGGCAGCGGCAGCGGGAACGGGAGCGTCAGCGGGAACGGCAGCGGCAGCGGGAACGGCAGCGGCAGCGGGAGCGGGAACGCCAGCGGCAGCGGGAGCGGGAACGCCAGCGGCAGCGGGAGCGGCAGCGGGAGCGGGAACGCCAGCGGCAGCGGGAGCGGGAACGCCAGCGGCAGCGGGAGCGGCAGCGGGAGCGGGAACGCCAGCGGCAGCGGGAGCGGCCACTTCGTCGGCATCGTCGTCTGCCCCAACCACAACCTCCCGCGCTAATTCTGGCACGTCCTCCGGCGCCAAAACCGCCATCTCCGCATATATAGTCCGGGATGTCATCACGAGAAATTCCCGTAGAGTGATGACACCCCGGCGGAGAGACGCCAGGTTGTTGGCCACGACGGCCGCCCGCACCATCTGCCTCTCCCTGTTGCGCCGCGTCGGCAGCGCGTTCCCCGCCAGCTGGCTCAACCGCCTAGCGCCGCAATGGCCGAACATTTCTTTCATTACTTCTGTAAATAGGACAAATATATTTCTGTACGATGAATTATAAACAGTCGTCCACGTGTGTAGTGTCCGAATATTATTAGGGCCATTATACACAACCTGATGATAGGAATCTTAATTTACATAATAAATAAAATACAGGCAGAGGATTTTTAATATTGTCTATGGTCTCTGGTGACTTACATCCCACCAAAAACATTTCTTGTAAAATTGGCGGCCAAGACTCACATGCTCATAAAACACTTGCTGTAAAAAAGTTATCAAATCCCAGGAAAAGCCAAGCCCGGAGCCCTGACTTTACTAACCCTCCCACCTTGGTTTAAAAAGTATGGCATCAATTGGCTTCAATTAAGCCCCTAAGCCCTGAGTTTACTAACCCTACACCTTAGTTTCAAAAGTATAACTTGGCCGTTTCATAGGGTACCGTAAACACGTAATTTTTCTGACCACGTAATGACCGCTAGACGCGCTGTACGAGTTTTCCATATAAATTGGTTACGCAGTCGCTAGCGAATATAGTATCGTAATTTGTATACTATATTTACTGTACGGCGCTAATTAATTAGGCTACTAGATTCTAAGAAGTTGTTCTTGTTATACTTACGAGTGAACCGCCAAATATTGGGCGCGGCACCGAGCGAGCGCCCCAGGCTCGCGTGAAAGCTTTCCGCCACGTTCGACGTGCGGTGCGCCCGGTCGTGCACGGAGAAACAGTCTGCTCCGATCTGAAAGATTATTATACTTTACTGTACCGGCGTCTACAGTAATGCAAGCCCTTTTCACGGCTAAAGCGTGTATAAGTTGTGCTTTTCTCAAAATTATGCAATGAAATAAAAAATAAAGCACTAAAAAAATATATAGGTAATTCAGCTGTTTAAGCCTGTTCATGTACACAGAAACCATGTTAAAGAAATACTACATTGCATCAGAGGCCGGGAAAATGAGGATTTCCGGCCAAGTAGGTATATACGGCCGAGCGAGCGTGCGAGCGAGGCCGGATAGTGATACGAGGCCGGGAATCCGATTTCACGACGAGGCATGTATAGTGCTTTTCTCAAACATACAATGAAATAAAAAATATACTTCAAAGAATAACACTTAATATTGTTTGTCCGATATTTTCCGAATTTGACCGAATTTTGAAAATCTGATTTCAGATTCTGACTCAGGAGCCCCAAAACCCCCAGATACCGAATTTCAGCCTCCTAGGACCAATTTGAAATTTTCTTTATACAAATCGTTTTTTTTTTTCGTTATTTTCCGAATTTGACCGAATTTTCGGACAAGATTTCAGATTCATATTTTTGAGCCCCGAGAGCCCCCCGATACCGAGTTTTAGCCGCCTAGCACCAATTTAAAATTTTGAAAAAAAAAGTTAGGTACTTTGCAGGCCTAGGCCTGAAAAGCAGTATGAAATCCCTTTACAGTCTTCTCGAGTTGTTGCGCCCAAAAAGCGATACTTCCGAGCCTATTTTAAGGAACGTAAAGTCAATATTTCATTGGATGTTTGAAAAAAAAATATTTCGCGGCCTAGGCCTTTACAGTCCTTTCGAGTTGTTCCGCCCGAAACGTGATACTTCCTAGCCTGTTATAATTATAATTTTATAACGCACGTTCGGACAACATTTCATTGCATGTTTGAGAAAATTATTATTCCTTTTTTTTCTTACACAATTACATCTTAAAATCTCATGCTAGACTGTAACTATATTGTCGATAGGTAAGTATACAATACTTTTTATACAAATAAACAGCAATCGCCGAATACATGTTTTCTCTTTCATCATAATCACCATGCTAACTTAATATGACATTTTATTTTCGATCTAACTTTTCCATCCAACACAAACTGATTTTAAAATAAATTATCAATATAAATATATACACTATGATTCTTAATCGGTGTGATCAGGAGTAGAAAAATCTCATGCAATTACCTCATTGTTTAATTGATAAAAAGTTAAAACATAATTAAAACTAATAACCACTAGATAGGTACATGGTCATCCTACATAAATTGTTGAAGTACGATACCTACGTCAAGTGCCATCACTGGCGAGTAATTTAATGAAATTTTCTACGTCTTTCTTCGTCTTTTTCTTTAATTGATGTGAGTAAAATTACATAAAAAAAAATATTTTTCTTTCCAGGCTTCCTTTTCACCCCTCTTATACAGCTGTTGCATAAAATACTAAATAACTATATCGACAGACAAGACTTTTGATTAAAAACCCACACTTAAATCGGTTCAGTCCGTCTACCACAACTATGCTTCGCGATTCTTGTCGCGCGACATAATATCACCCGTCACTCTCTCACATTACTGTGCAGAAAGAGATAGGTAGTACCTACATATTTCTACGCCACAGTACGCTGCCTGACGCCACAGACATATACACACAGATACATATCTCAAAATGATAACATCCATCTTTTTTCCTCAGGGAAGCTTTTATTGCAGGCGTGGTAATTAGAGAAAAGCAACGTTCATACTTACGGCAGTTAGCCAGAAGGCGACGAAATAGTTGTGGAACCTTGGGTGGAACGGTAGGCCGTCTGCCTGCGCGGCCTGCGGCAGTTCGGCCGCCGCGGCCGGCACCAGCTCGGGCGGCAGCAGCGCGAGCGCTCCGTAGAGCCGCACCAGCCGGTTCCCCTTTGAAAATTTTGATAAAATTTGGTATGGAGGTAGGTGTCGCCTTGGACTAACACATACGCTACTTCTTAACCACGAGTATCACCGCGGGACTTAGCAAGTATAATATTAAAAAGAAGAAAAACATAGGTGAACAGAGAAAAATATATTTGTTTTACTAGAAAAAAAATAAAAGAATATATATTACAATTATGACAATTGTAAACACTAACTTATAGATATTATAGAAAATATCCATATTTTATTTTTAGGGTTCCGTACCTCAATCGGCAAAGTCCTTATATGATCACTTTCTTGTCCATCGATCCGTCTGTCTTAAACCATATACTTAAGTCTACAGTCCCTTGAAGCTGTGAAAAAAACAAACTTCTAAGTTAACGCAAAAAAAGGTACGGCTGTTTATGTATATTTCGCCATTCTCAAGATAATGTGTGTAATTTTTATAATGTGATTTTAAAATTCAAACACAACGTAAATTGTTCATGAAGTTTCTGACAAAAATGACATTTTAGTGGCAAGCTTTTATAGCTGACTGTACTTTTGCAAATATAACAACCATTTCACCATATCGAAACAAAAGGTCGTAAGTTCATATGAAACGTACGGCGGTTACGTCCTTTCGTTCAAAGTGCACAGTGCAATAATGTGGGGCACAGCTGCCGATCGTGATAGACGTTTTAGAATCCAGAAACGCGCTCTGCGGATAATCGATGGACAACCAATTGACCATCCCGCACGATCTGTTTTTAAAAAACACAAAATTCTGACGATGCCGTGTGTTTACATTTTATACGCATGTATGTATGTCAGGAGAAATCTCCATATGTACATAGGCAGTGCGCCCGCCCGCCGGCGGCCCGTCCTGGTCGCGCCGCGACGCCGGCTCGCCAAGTCCCGAAAGTCACAGCGTCATGGGAGTAACTCTGTACAACTCAGTGCCGACTGATATAATCGATTCGACAAGTGACGAGATCTTCAAAAACAAGCTTAAACTGTTACTTACTGAACACGCGTACTATAGCATAGATGAATTTATTGAAAAGTCGGGAGAGCGCTGACCCAAAACTAAAAATCACGGTATTTTTATGGATAATAAATTATGTATAAATAATGTTAATTTAATAATAATGTATATTTATTATCAATATCGACGGGCCGCCGGCGGGCGGGCGCACTGCCTATGTACATATGGAGATTTCTCCTGACATACATACATGCGTTTAAAATGTAAAATGTATACTTCTTAATTTCATTTAATAATAATTTATATAATGTATATTGTAGGTATTTCATGACATGACTTGTAAAATGTATATTTTATTAATAAAGATCTGAATCTGAATGCTACAAAACAAGTATAATAAGTGGTTATTCTTCTGATAGGAAAGGATTAGGACGCTGTTAGCACTAGGTATTGACACAAACACTAACTTAAAGCTAAGCACTACTTAAAAATAATACTTGTTCAACTTACCCTATTGAGGTGCGGACACAAACACTGAATTTATTTATAATTTACACACAATAAACACAGGCAGAACGGTAAAAGCCCCTTATTTTGACCAAGAATCTCAAATTAAACCGCTCCATAAAACCATAAACAGGACACTAAGATGTTATGAGATCATAGCCACAAGAAATGTCGTTAAACGTATTAATCACGTACAAAAAAAATAGAGATAGGCTATGATGTACTTAAGTGTTTAAAGCAGTAGATATTAATGTTTTTTCAGATTTATTTACTGTTTATTTTTCTTAGGACTATTTAGCGACATTTTTGTGCCAATTCTCATACCAGAATACCATCATGTCTGCCAATAAGTACATATATACCTTTCGTGGTGTGGTATTCATGACATGTATCAATTTCGCGAGCAGCTTATAGCAGGTAGATTTTTGCGGTTCACATTAATGTCCTTTGAAATAAAAATACATAAAATACTTACAGTAATATTTTCACGTGACGTGACGTGATTTTCAAAATGGCTTCATAGTTTGATCAAAATATTGATATATGATATTCTATTTCACGATAAAAAATAACAACACAAGTCTGATAATGTTAAAGTTATACTTAATTATTATTGTTTAATTTCTATTTCATTATTATGGTTGGTTTAGACAAAGAGTTTTGAGAAGCCTAAATTACGGCGTATTATTATTAAGACTAATGACTATTTTCACTCAGCCGCCTAAATATGAGATTTTCTATGAAAATTATCAAACATACACACTGGCTGAACTGAGATGAATTTGTTGTTCAATTGAAAATCTTATTAAGCTAGGTAGAAATAAAACTACAGACAAATAACAAAATTAAATAATTGGCTTACCTTTAAAGACTTCGACATATTCCTCAAAGCCCCACTTCTTCAATAGGGATTCCGTCGTATCACTCATATCTCTTATAAATTTTAAACCAGCACACAATTTTAAGCAAAAACGCACGGCACGCGCACGCGTCTATCGAATCGAATGAAATGAACACCGTGGGCGAAGGTCGAATGCCCGAACGAAACTTGTACGATTAGCGCTATGACTCATTCTGTGTTGCCAGTGGTGTATCATAATACTCCCCGATTTCCTTTGTTACCTGTATGAATATCATAAAATCGTGAGTGTTTTAAATCAATAGGCTAGTTGACTCATGTATTTTTTTTATATACTAATGTTTATTTCGTATAGTATTTAGCTTAGGAAACCTAAATATATATTTTTCAATTCATAACAGTGAAGCATGGCTGAAAAAATTTAATTTATGAATATGGTTTTTTAACTATATTTTGAAATGCTTAAAACGCTGTCCGCCATTTTCGCTTCTGATAGTGACCAATCGGTCCCGTACAGAAAACTGAAGGTCTACTCCGACGACTGAATAGTGCCGTCTCTCTCGATCTGCTGCTAAAGTATATTGGAGTGAGCGGGACGGCACAATATGACGGTCGAATTTCGAAAATTTACGCGTTAGTCTACGTCACGCCACAGATTAGCAAAATTCAAAAATGGCGGACGGCATTTTTGATAGTTCATGTAATTTCTCATTTTCAGTTAATAAAATTTAGCTTTCTAGCTTTCACAAAAATACAAGATTTTTTTTAAAGCTGGTAAGATCATTATTAACCATTTCAAATATATTTTTAAAATGGGTCTACTAGCCTATTATTACGAGAAAATCGAAAATAGTATGGTTTTGGGAAAAAGGTCTTTTTTTTTCTTTTAAAAACTGACGTTACTAGTTAGTCTACAATTCATATCCAACTTAAACTAGTGACTGTAAACTGAGTGTTTTATAGAGCAGAAAAGAATATCCTTTATTGCACACCTCAACGAGAAATAAATACAAACAAATACAAATTACACTAGTCAGACCACGCTAACTCTTCCAAGCAAATGAAATGTCAAACCATACAAAGTGAGTCATAATAATATTCAATTAGGGGTAAACAACAGACGGTTTTATTTACGTTTTCAACCCCCATATCTGGTCATTTTGTTTTTTTTTTAAAGCTATATATCTTGAAAAAAATATGGTTTCCCGATCCTGCTCACAAAATTTTACGGGAATCAATTGAGGACGACTGCGGACAGATCTCGTAGATTTGCGGGTTCGGGATATTCGGGTAAAATAGGCAAGATTCAAATCTCGTCTCTATTCATAAGCGAACGAGATGGGTATAAAACCCGAATTCCATTGATTGTACAAGCTCACGGACTGTACAGTGCGTGTCCTGACAAAATGTGCTTCGAATTTTATAACTGCCTAACTCGCTCCGACGCGATCCAGATAAGAACCTCTCAGTTGTCAACCAAACCCGAATCCTATCTCAGAGCTCACGGACTGTAGTTATTTTGATCCCTGACGTAACCAAAACTTGAGCTAAGACTAGTGGTTCGGTATATGCGACATACGAAAAAAATTTTTTTACTCAATCTGAAACGGAGACGATTCATTCCATCCGTCCACTAATATATTTAATAAAACTGAA
Organism: Apotomis capreana; assembly: GCA_947623375.1. NCBI lineage: Eukaryota > Metazoa > Arthropoda > Insecta > Lepidoptera > Tortricidae > Apotomis > Apotomis capreana. The sequence continues at coordinate 12,727,994 of OX392518.1, forward strand.
TATAAGAAAAATAAATAACTTAAGGGAGGGCGGTGATTCAACGGACAAGCGATTATTTATTTCAATATTACGTAATGGTTGCTAGTGTACGTACATACCCTAGACTAAAACTGTGCTAAAACGTACGTTCTGGCAACACTTCATATAAAAATGCGTTCATTGATCTAAACAGTGAATTAAATTGTGTAAAACAGTAAAATTTATCGATAATTTATTTATCAAGATGCAACTTGTCGCGCGATGATCAAAATAGCGATAACTTGGCTCTCAGAGGAATGAACCTCATAGAGGATTTGTAACTTACTAGTAGAAACCTACTACTGTATTCCTATCTCTGTGTTTTATAGTTTTATCATTAAGTGATAACGTTCAAGACATTTTAATATTTACTGCGCTATCCGTTGAATTAACTGTTTTGGTCATTAGGTGGTAAAGTTCAAGACATTATTATATTTACTGTTGATTAGGGATCCGATGATCGAGTGCAAATGAAAAGGAACAAGACTTATTTCATGATGGTATAGCTATCAGTGTAACATATTTTATATTGTCGATAAATTTGTCGAGTTGTCGTACATAATATTTCGACGTAATAATTGTATCGTTATAAATGGTGATGAATTTCGTCTATAAATAGTGGGTATAAACTTTTATTGGATGTACATATATTGTCGCCTGGTTTTTAGGGTTCCGTACCCAAAGGGTAAAAACGGGACCCTATTACTGAGACTTCGCTGTCCGTCCGTCCGTCCGTCCGTCCGTCCTTCCGTCCGTCTGTCACCAGGCTGTATCTCAAGAACGGTGATAGCTAAACAGTTGAAATTTTCACAGATGATGTATTTCTATTGCCGCTATAACAACAAATACTAAAAATAAAATAAAAGAAATATTTAAGGGGGGCTCCCATACAACACACGGGATTGGTTGCGTTAACTTTGCACCTCATTTGTATGGAGCTCTATACATACCAGGTGCAAACTTAACTTAACCACTTAAGGATGGAAAGTGTTTGTACGGAACCCTCGGTGCGCGAGTCCGACTCGCACTTGACCGGTTTTTTTATTGTTTACGAAACAGAGCGAGCGAACTGAATCTGTTTTATTAAGTACTAGCGACCCGCCCCGGTTTCGCATGGGTGCAATGCTATATTAAGCATGTATTATACATATAAACCTTGCTCTTGATCATTCTATCTACCTATTTAAAAAACCGGATCAAAATCCGTTGCGTCGTTTTAAAGATCTAAGCATACATAGGGACAGACAGTTTGACAAACCTACCTACATCTCATGTTTCAATAAGAACATCCTCGAATAATATTTTCGGAATCTTTAGATGGGCAGATCAAGCTTTTATCATCTTTGGTACGAGGGTGACACTGAAAGTTTTTAGAACAGGCCACTTGTCCATACTAATATTATAAATGCGAAAGTGTGTGTCTGTCTGTCTGTCTGTCTGTCTGTTACCTCTTCACGCTTAAACCGCTGAACCGATTTAGATGAAATTTGGTATGAAGATAGTTTGAGACCCGGAAAAGGACATAGGATACTTTTCATCCCGAATAAATTTAGTGTTCCCGTGGGATGAGCGGGTAACACCGTGGGGCACAGCTAGTACTTAATATTATTAATGCGAAAGTGTGTCTGTCTGTCTGTCTGTCTGTCTGTCTGTTACCTCTTCACGCTTAAACCGCTGAATCGATTTTGATGAAATTTGGCATAGAGAGTTTAAGATCCGAGGAAGGACATAGGATACTTTTCATCCCGAATAAATTTAGTGTTCCCGTGGGATGAGCGGGTAACACCGCGGGGCACAGCTAGTAATCCATATCCATACTATACTATACTATATACTATACTATATACTTATACTATATACTATATATACTATACTATACTATACTATACTATAATATTATAAATATACTATATACTATACTATACTATATACTATCCATACTAATATTATAAATGCGAAAGTGTGTCTGTCTGTCTGTCTGTCTGTCTGTCTGTTACCTCTTCACGCTTAAACCGCTGAATCGATTTTGATGAAATTTGGCATGGAGATAGTTTAAGATCCGAGGAAGGACATAGGATAGTTTTCATCCAGGTAATTATCTCTAAAAAGATTGAAAAGTGAGTAAGTAATTCATGAAGACATTGATGAGCCTGTCGTAAATGTAATGATTAGACCAAAAGCACAATTGCTCTTACATTTGCTTAGGCGCTTTAAATAATCCCTTTTATTAATTAAGGTGATTATTAGGTGGATATCTATCGTGTGGTACGAGGTTGCTTCCATACTTCCAAGTTCCACGCGGACGTAGTCGCGGGCAAAAGCTAGTAAACGATATAATAAAAAAATTCGTTTAGATTTCGAAAATTCATCTCTCTCTCTGCAAATCAGTGGCGTGCACCTTATAAAGACAAAAAGGCACTGCCTACCCTAGTTGATTACAGAAACGAAATGTATTATTTATTAATTTATGAAACATGTAATCACATTTTTTTTTTATGTGGGAGCCTACACCCTACACCACCACAATTTTTATTTAAACCATGAATACAAAGATCAAAGCTTAAAGAAAAATTGAAAAAGGAGCTACCTGGTGGAAGGGACCGGGAATCAAACCCGGTACCTCTGGATTACCGGTCCAGCGCGTTAGCCACTTCGCTACCCTCGCTCCACGTAGACCTGACGAATTTTTCCTTATGCTTTGTGTGTCGATCTTTGCATTGTTTATTTGAAAGGATTTTACACCTTAGCGACCTCTATGTGTATACGTTAATATTCACATCTTACCGCACCACTTTACAGCGGTGAACGAGCAAGCGAGAGAGGGCACTGTTAGTTTTTATAAATTTATGAATCATAATTTATTTATTATAATTTCTGTTTTCAACGTGCTTAACGGGTGACGAAAGCTGGATTTACTGTTATGAACCTGAAACTAAAAGGCAGTTTGCTCAGACTTCAGACTGTATTTCCTTCAGAGGAGTTGCCAGCTAAAGTGAAGAGAGGTCGAAGCGTGGGAAAAAAGATGGTGGCGTCGTTCTTCGGAATGACAGGTCATATCGCAATCACTTCACGTGGCAATCGCGTCCAGTGCGCTGAGCGACATAGACGCATTGATGAGTAATTATAGTCGGCGCGCGCCGAAGCGCATCTAAATAGTTACCCAAGGAATCATTAAGTGATAACGTTCAAGACATTTTAATATTTACTGCGCTATCCGTTGAATTAACTGTGTTGATCATTAGGTGATAACGTTCAAGACATTGTAATTTACTGTTAAAAACAGGCATTTTTGGGAAAATATGGTCAGTTAGATTTACTGTGCTATCCGTTGAATTAACTGTGTTGATCATTAGGTGATAACGTTCAAGACATTGTAATTTACTGTTTCAAAACAGGCATTTTTGGGAAAATATGGTCAGTTAGATTTATTGTGCTATCCGTTGAATTAACTGTGTTGATCATTAGGTGATAACGTTCAAGACATTGTAATTTACTGTTACAAAACAGGCATTTTTGGGAAAATGTGGTCAGTTAGATTTACTGTGCTATCCGTTGAATTAACTGTGTTGATCATTAGGTGATAACGTTCAAGACATTGTAATTTACTGTTACAAAACAGGCATTTTTGGGAAAATATGGTCAGTTAGATTTACTGTGCTATCCGTTGAATTAACTGTGTTGATCATTAGGTGATAACGTTCAAGACATTGTAATTTACTGTTACAAAACAGGCATTTTTGGGAAAATATGGTCAGTTAGATTTACTGTGCTATCCGTTGAATTAACTGTGTTGATCATTAGGTGATAACGTTCAAGACATTGTAATTTACTGTTACAAAACAGGCATTTTTGGGAAAATATGGTCAGTTAGATTTACTGTGCTATCCGTTGAATTAACTGTGTTGATCATTAGGTGATAACGTTCAAGACATTGTAATTTACTGTTACAAAACAGGCATTTTTGGGAAAATATGGTCAGTTAGATTTACTGTGCGATCCGTTGAATTAACTGTGTTGATCATTAGGTGATAACGTTCAAGACATTGTAATTTACTGTTACAAAACAGGCATTTTTGGGAAAATATGGTCAGTTAGATTTACTGCGCTATCCGTTGAATTAACTGTGTTGATCATTAGATGATAACGTTCAAGACATTGTAATTTACTGTTACAAAACAGGCATTTTTGGGAAAATATGGTCAGTTAGATTTACTGTGCTATCCGTTGAATTAACTGTGTTGATCATTAGGTGATAACGTTCAAGACATTGTAATTCACTGTTACAATTCAGACATTTTTAGGAAAGCATGGTCAGTTAGATTTACTGTCCTATCCGTGGAATTAACTGTTTTGATCATTAGGTGATAACGTTCAAGACATTATAATTTACTGTTACAAAACAGGCATTTTTGGGAAAATATGGTCAGTTAGATTTACTGTGCTATCCGTTGGATTAACTGTTTTCATCATTAAGTGATATGGTTGTAAACATTAAACGTTATTGATATTGTTTTAATTGTAACGATTGTTTTATTTTAACGTTTTTTCAATAGTTTCAAATGTTCAATCAGTTATTGTTACTGTTTTGCATTTAACTGTTTTTCAAACATTTGTTGGTAATGTACAAAGCAGTTATTTTTAACGCAAATCCGTTTACTGTGTGATCGGTAGAAATTATTTTTTTCAGTGTGGGTGGTGATATACAACGAGTAACTCTAAGTACGCAAAACCTCATCGACCCCAACTGATTTTTATTACAAGAAAGTAATTGTTGAAAGAAAATTAAAAAAAAATGAAAATTCTAGAAGATATGATCAGTTTTCGTTTTCCTAACAATTCTAATAGTTTCTTAGCTTTATGCCGCCCGCGGTCGCCTACGCGTGAGCACAATAAGTTTGAACATTGAAAACAACAAGCTTAGGTTAGTGCATAGATAAGAGTGTATTACTGGCAAGGTTAGTGATTAAACATTTTCCATCACACTTTTCCAGGCTTTGGACAGGCGACATGTTTAACCACATTTGAGCAGGTAGTATGAAACAAAGTTAGTATTAAATACGCTGAAGTTACGCGTGTAATTTGATAATACTTATCCAGGGCGAAAATTAAGGCTGAGCTAAAAATGTGTTACTAAACATATTTCGGCGTGTTAAAAAATTAGAATCACAGTATTTACAATTAATTGGAATAATAAACTTATTTTACAAATTACTTACAAGCGGTAATAATGATTCGAAATGTCCACCTTTGACAAATACACAACAGAGCACGTTTCCTTAAATTATTAGTTAACGATTGAAGCACTTCATGGTCATTTTTCACTGTTTGTAAGGCAGCTTCGACTTTCTGTCGGAGTTGTGCCTCATTATTTGGTCCAGGCCTTCATCGTACACTATAGCTAGATTTTATGCGACCCCACAAAAAAGGTCCATTGGTGTTACATCGGATGATCTCGCAGGCCACGGCACTGGGCCGCCACGTCCGATCCAATTTGCACCATATTCCCCATCAAGGTGCCTTCTCACATTCTACAAAAAATGGGCTGGAGCATCATTGTGTTGATAGTAGGTACATTCTGGCGGCAGCTTGTAAAGGTACATTTTCGTCATCCAACCATTGTAAAAAGAGTTGTGGCAAGGTTACCCGAAGGAAATTCAGGTATACCGGACCGGTCAGACGTCCCAAAAACACCGGCCCTAGCACGTACCTACTGGCCAACAACTCCTGCCCAAACATTGATAGAAAATCTGTGTTGGAAGTGATCTAGATCCATCAACGTAACGCACAAAAATGACCTGTTTCGCAATCGGAAGCGCGGGTGCAACTAAACTATCACTTGACTTTGTTTAGGTACTTTATGGATCGCCGGCCGGCACGCACCGTGCCTGCCCTCATTTGCCGCTGCTTTCGTTCGCGAAATTCCTAGGCATATCGTGAACGCCGCCATTTCATGATTTGACTAAAAGTTGACCAGGCATATCATGTGCCTGATAAAAAATACGGCAGATCGATTAGAGCAACGTAATCGTCGATATTCCTAGCTACACCGGGAGCGTAGTGAAAATCTGGCAGATCACGAAATTCCTAGGCATATCGTGAAACGCCGCCATTTCATGATTTGACTAAAAATATCATAATTTCAATAGAGAAGACGGTTTGTCATTACCACCAGCTTGGGATCCTGTTGATCTTATTAAAGATTAAGCAAGACACAAAACTAGAAACCCTGGACGTCAAACGGAATAAAACAAAAATTATATTCACTTAGATATACAGATTCTTTCACGCCGCCGCCTAGTCAATATGAGCTGGCGCGCCGCCGCCGGGTAAAATGTAGTCGGCGCACAAAAGGAAAAGTAACCCTAACCTACCTATCTCTAGAAGCAGTTTCGTTTTTTGGTCCATAAAAAAATTTACTGTCTAGGTTAGGACAGTTAACACGCGGAATTTTATATTTTTGATTGTTGAACCAAAGATTTTTATATCCACAATAAGAGGCCTTATTCCTTTTAAAAAAAATTTTTTTCATAGGTATTAATTACTTATGACAAATATATTGATAATTTCAACCAACTTTTTGAAGTGAAAATACCTAATACCTACTTTTCCCCGAGTTGTAGGTAGCAACATAACTATTTCATGCTTTCATCGCGTGCAGTCGAAAATAAAATAAAAAACAAATTTTCCGAATTTTGTCAATTTCGAGTAGTTTTTGAAACAAAAATTATCAATGAAAATTTCAAATTGTAGGTTTCAAATATATAACAATAAATCCTAATAGCCCTGTTCTAGTTAGTAACATCAATAATATGTTAGGAAACATGTTTGATCATGGAGAAAAATGTCTAAAACAATCAACATTTTAAAAGGAATAAGGCCTCTTCAGCAGATTTCAGCGTAAGATGAATGCGTAAGAGGAAATAATATCAACAAGAAATAAGTTTCTGTCAAAAATGTCATTTTAGTGGCAAGCTTTTATAGCCGACTGTACTTTCCTTTAGATATCCATCAAATGCTCACTGAGACGATTCTAAAGAGCCCAAGCTCGGTAGGATTGCTTTTTCTATTATAGAGTTCCTATGGCCACCGTCCGGCTCCATAATCAGAGCAGCCCCATGGTACCATATTATTGTATTGTCATCAAAGTTAAGTAAGTATGCAAAATTTCAGCTCAATCGGTTGACGATATCTGCTTCAAAATTGAGTTGCAAGATTTCACCCGAACATACATACTTTAAACATACCGTGCAAGCTAAATAAAAGCTTGTAAAATAGGCAAAGATAGAGCTCTGAAGACTGATACTCAAGAAACGCTACAGCCCAAAAAAACTAGGGCACCTTACAAAAAGAAATGAGATCCCACCAAAACATTTCATGTAAAATTAACGGCCAAGACTCACATGCTCATAACGCTTTCGCTGTAAAAAGTTATCCCACCAAGTTCAATATCGCATGCCACGTTGTCGACAAAAGGTTGAGATCTATATGGGTGCCAAGTTCTTTGCTACTTCAGAGTTAATATATGTTTTAATTAAAACAAACAATTATTTACTCAATGCATTTATTTTACTTGGAGTACTAGTATTTTACTTGACTTGGTTATTTTTCACATACAAGTTTATATTATATTGGTGGGATATCATTACTTTTTGTACAGAAATTATTATGATGTGTAAATTACTTCATTATTATTTGTTAACTACTTTATTTTCCTAAGTTTAACGACCCACCGTTGGCCGGTTGTTTAGCGCGTATTACAAGTTTTTTGTATGGGGAGCACTTATTTTTTGACTTAACTTTATTTTTATATTTTTGTTTTATATCAAATATAATAATACATATATTGGGATAGTTTCAAATATCTGATTGTAGCGGTTCCAACGCAATTTTTTTTGTATGGTCCCCCCCCCCATTTTTAACTTTTTTTTATTTTTAGATCTTTTCCAACGCTTACACACAATTACCGAACTGGATTCCAAATTTCATTCTTCTAGGTCATCTGGAAGTAGGGGGTCATCCATAAATTACGTCACACGAATTTCATGATTTTTTGCCCCTCCCCCGTCCTTGTCACAGCTGGTCACATTTGGGAGACACCCCCCTCCCTAGTGTGACGTCACATATTTTGCAAATTTACATTTAGAAATTATTGAATGAAAACTGCGGTTCCGAAATCGGTTTTATTTCTATTTAAAATATTTTTTTTATACAAAATTAACATCAAACCAAACAATTAACAACACAAAAAACGATGATAGTAGAGAGAGTGGTCGTGGTCGACAAAACAATTGGAATCTTATATTTACACAGATATAGTTGTATATGTTTTTGAGGTTTTCGTAAAGTAATAGTTTAAAGTTCGTGTTTTAACACTTATATTAGATTTTGAAATGTGACGTCACGAAATTTAGGACCCCTCCCACCCCCTTGTCACACAATGTCACACTTCGTCGACCCCCTCCCACCCCCTTAACGTGTGACGTAATTTATGGATGGCCCCTAGGTTAGATTTAGGTACTATATGTCAGTCGCAGTCAGTGCTAAAATGTACGACTTTTTGACCTTTAATAACCGTTTGAGCTAGTTTCATGAAATTTGGGCTTCTGGTGTCTTTATAAATATAATTAAACACACGTAGTTTTATGTGTTTCCGTTAAAGAGGTTTTGAGTTATAGAAGGGTCAAAAGTGGCACCAAGTGGTTGGTGTAATACTACACACGGCGCTGGCTAGCCAGTTCCCTTGCTTAAACTTGGCTTGACACGCTGCCGCGTGTCTAGATCAGATCCCAGGAAAAGCCCAGCCCCTAAGCCCTGACTTTACTTGGTTTCAAAAGTATGGCTTGACCGTTTCATAGTACCGTAAATGAGTCCAACGGCCCGTCTGGCCCGTTACGGTTTATATTTATGGTAACCTGGGCTTGGCTTTTCCTGGGATCTGATAACTTTTTACAGCGAAAGCGTTATGAGCATGTGAGTCTTGGCCGCCAATTTTACATGACATGTTTTGGTGGGATACATATAGATGAGAAACAATACACATCCTAATACGCTACGTTGAGGGATTGAACTATCAAAATGTAGATAATGGGTGGTTGATTAAAATACTGTAGTTTTCTCAGATGTTTTATTTCCAAGTATTGCAGATGCATTACAAATATGATCTCATCCAGTTTCAAACTTTTCCGCGTACCTATGCCAATTTCATTTAGTTTTTGTAAATGCTATGCTATGCGAAACTCTGTTATTTCTTTACTCGAAGTCACAACAAATTAAGAATAAGGCGTATATATCAGCGTGAACAGCGATGATGCAGACGACAGGGCCGTGGAGCCGTCCCGTGTACGGGCTCCTCGTACGGGCTCCTAGCTCAGCTCAGCCCGTGCATAGCGCACCTATGGATGACGCGCTTTTCGGCAATGTCCGAATATCGAAGTTGTTGACGAGGTGGGATCTGAAAATAATAAAATCCGTTATTGTACTTCGACACCATGGGAACGAAAGTGGAAAGAAGACCCTTGCGGAATAAAAAGCACTTGGAATAAGTACTGAGGTTTAAAAGAAATCCTAAAAAGTAACCTTCCTCTCCGTCTCCAAAAGAAAGTCAGACATGTGTTTACTCCCCACAATTACCTATGATTGCCAAACTTGGAAAGGGGAATGGAGAGGAATATTCTAATGATCAGTTCACACTGTGCGCACATTTTAATAGAGCGACTCAAAATATGGTTAACCACACTAAAAGGTACACATTTTATTGTGAGAATTCAGTATCAGTATGCACTTATGTATATGATTAATAATTTATGATTGCTAGCAAAAAGATAATTTCAAAAGAAAGAACATTCTCAGGAACATTTCCCATACAAGTCAGGAAGTGATCTTGAGAATGGCACATCTCTAATTTCAACAGAGTTTTTGTATAAGCATGCATGGTAAAAAAAGCTAAATATGGAGTCCACATTTACATTATGTTAACTGTTGTAAAGTGCCAATTACCAATATTATTTGGACTAATATGAATTTAAATTAAATTATAACTTACCTACCTCTTCTGATGTTGATAACCATTGCCACCATTTCATCAGTAAAGACAAAGACTGCTGTTAAATCACCCATAGTCACCTACAAAAACAAACAATCAGATAACATAATAACTAAAAATATTTATATGAAATTAATCCATGTAGGTTTCAGTTTGTAATATAGGTGTATTGATTTTTAGCTTGTAGGTATATCAAATTAATTTCTTCAATAATACAATTATTCATCACACCACATTGTAGAACAAACAAGTTCTGAAATGAAGTAGAAAGTACTATGAATGTAATACGTAGGTATTAAATGCATGTAAAGTACCTATCTATTATTTAGTTACCTACTCTGTATTTAATTACGAGATGCTTGAAATTTAGAACAGGATAATTTTGTATTCTGATGCAGATGAGAAGAGCGAACTATTGTAAATACATCAGCTAAATGTTAAAGCATTCAAATAGGGCTACGATATTGTTTGTTAACACTAAAAATAAAAACATAAATATGTAAAAGTTAATAGCTTTACGATACCCGTCTTCTTCTCTTCGGTTCGATTTATTCTAAGTACATCTACACGTTAATTCACTATAGTTTATATTTCTCTCTATTTTGCGGCGAGGCGAGCCGGCGATTACGACGTTGTCGACGCTCGTTTTCACTGTTATCTTATCACTCTTATCAGTCAGTGTCGATGTCGTTATCAGTGGATCGCACCAACACCAGGCCACAGTCAACAATCAACACCTTTTTGCATTTTTGCTAAAAACCGATTATGTCTTGAGTTAGTGACTGAACAACACTAGAAGGTTTTGACAGTTCTCTAAAAAAAAAAATTGTCTCTGGTTTTGGCTTCGGAAAACGTGGCCGTACAAAACACGGCCGGGAAAAACTTGGCCGAGCAATACATGTTCAGGGCAGTTTTTCGAAGCCAATGTACACGGAAAACATGGCCGTACAAAACAGGGCCGGACAATACGACCCTGTACAAAACTGGCCTCGAAAAACATCCCCGAACAAATATTGCTCGGCCACGTTTTGCCCAGCCGTGTTTTGTACAGCCATGTTTTCCGAGTCCATATGGACGCGGAAAACGTGGCTGTACAAAACGTGGCTGGACAATACATGTCTGTACAAAACGGGTTCCCCAAGATCCGTTCAATTTGAATATTTTGAATTTAATTTAGGGTTGCTATACTAATGTAAGGTTTTAGGTAGACCATAGGTAGACTGATGAAAAGAATCACAATCGTATAAAAGAAGATATAATAAACTCAATAAGAATTGGTTATTGTTATCAAAAAGCACTGTATTAAGCTATGTATTAAAATAACTCAATGTTAAGCAAAATAAAAACTATATATATATAAGATATTGTTTTCTACTCGTAGTGATTAGGACGACACAGTTAATCAAAACACAACTGAGTTTCTCTGTAAGAAAAGATTTAATGCGTTAATTTACATGTAGGTATGATTCAGATAACAGTATGAATTGAACAGTAACGAAAAGAAACATTACCTGTAAGAAAAGAAACGACATTTAATGTTATTAATAACAATGTCGATTCCTAAACCACAATTAGCTTATTATTCTAAGCTTTCTAATAACAATTATTATTTTCGATAAATTCAAAATTGCTTCTGTCATGACAGTAAGTAATTATAGGTTAGAATTCACCACAGGTTAGAAAATAAATATCAATCCTTCCATGTCGCGTTCTGTCATGATGACACTTGATGCGCGGGAATATTTAAATGAAAGAAAATGATATTTTTCTTTACATCTCCCCCTCCAAGAGAAGATATAATAATGTGACTATTCACTCAGCCTCTTCAACTTCGTGGTCTTCAAGCACAGGGGCTGGCGTTAACTTCGAGATGTGGAAAAAGTTTGACTCTAATTTTCTATGGTTAGTGTTTATTTTGTAAATTGAGTTTGATATTTTTTCTATGATTTTATAGGGCCCGATTCTTAATTCGTCGAGCTTTTTCCTATTCAGTTTGTTTCCATTATCAACAAAAACGGTGTCACCAACTTTGAAGTCTATGTGTCTTCGATTTTTATCGTAAACGGTCTTGTTGTAATTATGTGATCTTAAGGTATTTTCCAAAGCTGTTTTCCGGTCTTGGATCAAATCATACTCGGTCTTTTTAAGTTTCAGCTCATTTGGCAAAATCGTAACATCTGTGCCATTTACAAGATACTTTGGAGCAAATCCAGTGACAGTGTGTTCCGTTTCGTTATAGTTTTTAACACAATTTTGTGCTATAGTTGTCCACGCTATTTTAGCGTCACTTTCGTTTATCCTGCATCTGATTTTATTGACTAACGTTTGATTCAGTCTTTCGTTTAATCCATTTGAGAAGGGCGAGTCCACAGCAGTGAAAATTAATGGAATATTTTTTTGATCCAAAAATATTTTGAAGTCTCTTGAATTGATACCGGGATATTGGTCTGAGAGAATCAAGCCTATGTCGTTTGTTTCTGCACAGTTTCGTACTAGTTTAATGAAGTCATTTGCATTTTGTGTACTTGACGTCAAAATGTATGCATACCTTGTGAAATGATCTGATAGCAGGTGCAAGTATCTCTTTGTTGACCGTGATCCTCCAAATCCTCCAATAGTATCAATGGAACATATCTCAAAAGGTTTTGTGGCGGGGCCCAAGTGGGACATCAATCCATATTTGTTTTGTCCTCTTGATTTGTTCTTTATACATATTATACAACTTTCACAGATTCTTTTTATATTTTTTGACAGGTTATCTGCTGTATACCATGAGCTGATCATTTTATGCATTTGTTTAATTCCTATGTGACCCAGGTCTGTATGTACATTTTTAATGAACTGCATACTGAATTGCTCTGTTAGTATAATTTTTTCTTTTTTCTTAACTTTCTTGTAATAAACGTTGTTTTTTGTTATTAACTTGTCTTTTTTGCTGTGTATCTTTTCATTTTTAACTTGGTCTTTTAAGATGTCTTCTAGTGTTATTGTATTTACTATTTTTAGTTGTTCGTCCAGGTTTTCATTTGCTTCTAGGACTGGATTCCTGCTTAAGCAATCAGCTTCAACATTGTATTTACCTGGAGAATATTTAATTTGGAAATCATATTGTGATAGGTAGTATGACAGATCTCCTAGTTCTTCATCGGTTCTTGCCTTTATATTCATATTTTCCAGGGGCTTGTGATCTGAAAAGACAGTAAATTTCCTACCTATCAACAGATGTTGCCAATACTTCACACATTCTTTAATTGCCAGGCATTCTAGGTATATGGCTTTCTTCCTTTTTTGAACTTCATTCAATTTTTTGGAGAAGTATGCCACTGGTTTCTCTTCATTGTTTTCTTGTGGCTGTTTCAGGACTGCTCCTACTCCAAGAATACTGGCATCTGTGTATATGTGGATAGGCAAGTTTGGATCAAAAATCGTCAATACTGGATGAGAACATAATATTTGTTTCATTTCATCGAATGAAAGTTGGCATGCCTTGGTCCAGTTAAAGGTTTGTCCTTTTCGTAAAAGGTTATGCAATGGTTCCAATTTTATTGCTATTTGTGGTACATACTTGTGATAAAAGTTTATTTTCCCTAAAAATTGTCTAACATTTTTTCTCGTTTTTGGAGTAGGGAAGTTTTTTATTGATATTAAGTTGTCTTTGAGGGGTCTAACTGAATTATTCTGTATTATGTGACCCAAGTACTTCACTGAATCGGCTGCAAACATACATTTAGAAAATTTCAGTCTTAAACCTTCACTTTTGATTGCTTGAAACAGCTGTTCCAGATGTCTGACATGATCTGAGAATGATTTCGAGAATAATAAGATGTCATCGATGTAGCATACTGTGAAATCTCCAAGCTTGTGTTTCCGTATTATATTGCACATTATTCTCTGAAATATAGCCGGTGAGGTCTTCAAACCGAACGGTAAGCAAGTCCACTGGAAATGGCCATCTTGGGTGACAAATGCAGTTTTGTGTCTGTCTGTCACACGTAGAGGTATTGACCAAAATGCTGAATTCAGATCCAGCGTAGAGAAAAACTTGCAATCTCTAGTTTTGACTATTAGGTCCTCGATAAGTGGAAATGGTTGTGATTGCGGGACAACAATCTTATTTAGGTCTCGAAAATCTATGCACAATCTTGACTTTTTATTTTCATCTCTTTTATAAGCTAATGTAACTGGAGCTGCAAACGGACTATACGATTCTTCTATTATTTTTTTCTCCAATAATCTCCCAATTTGATTTTCAATCTCCTTTTTGTCTTCTATTGTACAACGATATGGCCTTTTACTGCAATACTTTTCTATTGACAGATCGATGTGTGCTTCATAATCTGTTACCATTCCGATGTCATATTTGTCCTTTGCAAATACTGATTTATTTTTCAGTACCAGGTCATCAATCACTGTCTGTTGTTTATAGTCTAGATGATTTATCCAAATTTTGAAGTCTTCTGCACTGAAGTTCTCGTTGAAGTTTATAAAATTATCAGATTTTATTTCCTTAGAAATATCAATATCCGACTTATTTGTTTCCTTAGAAACTACTTCACTTCTTTGTGTAGGAATTCTCTGAATGATTTCTAAGTTTTCATTTTGAGTTAAGAAAAACTCTTTTATACAATCTAATCCGATTAAAAAATCGTAATCGAAATGTTCGTTATCTATTACAAAAACATTCATATTCTTTTCCATATTAAAAATGGTTATATTGAGTTTAGTCATGCCATTTGCCTTTTTAACGCCATTAATTGTTTTTAAATTAGTATTTTTGCTAGAGTAACTCAATTCTTCATTGTTTATCTTCAATATCCTGGAATTTATCAATGAGACATTAGAGCCGGAGTCATAGATACCCCAAACTTCAACATTTTTATTTAATACTAATTTTACTTTAATTAATGGCGGCACAATTAGTTTTTTGGGTCTTCACATTGCAGTTCACATTCCAATTCCGAGTTGTTAATGTGCTTTATTTGTTTATTATATCTTTCTTTTCCATTATTTATTTTTGTCTTGAACCAACAGGAATCCTCTGAATGATAGCGCACACCTTTTTGTAAACTTTCACAAATACCACACTTTTCTTTTATTTGCTTACTATCTTCTTTTTTTTTTATAAATTTCTTCTTTGCAACCAGATGTTCCAACTTGCCAAGTTCATTAAATAAATCTTTTGTTTGTACAATTTCTTCTTTGTTGATTCTATCCGTTATAAAATCTGGCAAGCCGGCCGCAATTATATCAATTAGGGTCCCATGGTCTATTGTTTTTCTTACTTCCAGTAGAAGTTTTTCTTTTTTAATAGCATACTCTAATAAAGACCCTGATTGGTACTTGAAAAATAAAGCATACTTGCTCGTAGTCCAACCTTTATTAGCATAGGTTTGCAAAAAGTTTGATTTCCATACTGACCACTCCGATTGTAAACTATGTTTAATCATCATGGAGGAGTACCAATCAGCGCTGGATTTTTCAAGAAATAATCTGAAAATTTCAATTTTTTCTTCATCTTTTACTATATCAAACCTCGCACACTCCTTTTCAAATATCTCCATCCAGTTATATGCACTTACACCTTTTCCATCAAATTTTTCAATCACAAACCTGTCCGCTAACTTTTTTATACTTTGTTTATCTTTGTTTTGCTGACTTTACTGTCAAAAAATGGAAAAGTTGAAATTTACGTTTCATGTAAAATCAACAATAGACGGAAAGTCTAACTATATTGCCATAACCTCGATTGCGACACAAGATGATAAAGTTTTCCTTATTCCGGAGGAATATCAAGCAGTGTCACAGTATCACAAACAGATCCAAACCTCTAAAACTTTCGCTACAGTGAGAAATACATTGAAGAAAAGATATCAAAGCAGAAGCGTATGGATAAAAATGACAGAAGAATTATTAAACACATACTGTGATGAGGATAAAAATATGATTTTCATGGACCAATTTCTCGAGGAGAGTACCCAAGAACAGTCGGCTGTTGTCAGTGTAAAGAATTTGGAAGATCCTTTAGTGAAAATATTGGAAAAATTGATTAAATGTCGTTTTATAAGATATTGTTTTCTACTCGTAGTGATTAGGACGACACAGTTAATCAAAACACAACTGAGTTTCTCTGTAAGAAAAGATTTAATGCGTTAATTTACATGTAGGTATGATTCAGATAACAGTATGAATTGAACAGTAACGAAAAGAAACATTACCTGTAAGAAAAGAAACGACATTTAATGTTATTAATAACAATGTCGATTCCTAAACCACAATTAGCTTATTATTCTAAGCTTTCTAATAACAATTATTATTTTCGATAAATTCAAAATTGCTTCTGTCATGACAGTAAGTAATTATAGGTTAGAATTCACCACAGGTTAGAAAATAAATATCAATCCTTCCATGTCGCGTTCTGTCATGATGACACTTGATGCGCGGGAATATTTAAATGAAAGAAAATGATATTTTTCTTTACATATAAATAAAATGGTAACATTTAAAATTTAGAGTGTATGGAGACAGATACAGAGAATTATCAGTTAAAGGTGCACGCTCACTACTCAGCAAAAACACATTTTTTGATGAAATTGTATAACCGATGCGCTATTTCCGCTGAGGGGTTGTCTTTTGTATCTTTTAAAATTTCCTGAAAGTATATTTGGCCACGTCTTTCTGTTTAAAAATGTTCTATGAATTTATTGGCACCGAGCTTCTACACTTCATAGCACAATTTGTAAATGCTTCAATGAGAGGTTTTTTATATTTTTTTAAATTAAAACTCGGGTGCATGTGACACCCGGACTGTAAAATATTTAACTGTACTTAAAATCGCCTTCTGCGCTGTCAAAACAAAGCTCTGTTGCAAGAATCTTATATACAAATAATAAGATAATATATAGATTTGTATATAAGATTCTTGCTCTGTTGCATTCATAGATATAGACATAGTATAATTTCATGTGATGTGGCACAGATTGGGCACAGACTAATAAGAGATACTACGTATCAGACGCACAACTCTCATACAGCGTTATTAGTCTGTGGAGATTTCCTGGAGTCACATTTGACAGTTTATTTTTTTTAATTTTGTCAGATGTTAAGGCAAAGGAGATAACGGCAAACAGCTTTTCAGTGAGCTGCTACCGTTGCTTGGTAAAATAATGGGAATTAGGGTCAGCTCACACCGAGACGCGACGCGACGCGACGCTGCGCGCACATTTCAATAGAGTGACTCAAATTTATACTTTATTTACTACATTAAAAGGGACACATTTCATCGTGAGAATTCAAAATACGTTGCGCCACGCAGCGCTGCGCCGCGCGGCGCCGCGCTGCGCCGCGCGGCTTCGCGAGACGCAGCGGTGCATCGCCGGTACGCGCGGCGTGTGATACCGGCGCTGCGCCTCGCGACGCAGCGCGACGCCGCGAGGCGCAGCCTGAGGCCGCCGTTCTCATGCGCTTGCAATAGGCAGACTGCGGGGCGGTTGGACGCGGCACCGCGCGGCGTCTCGCTGCGCAGCGAGGCGTCGTGCTGCCAACGATTTTACGATGCGCCTCGCTACGCCGCGATGCGTCTCGCGGCGCATCGTAAGGGTCAGCTCACACCGAGACGCGACGCGACGCGACGCTGCGCGCACATTTCAATAGAGTGACTCAAATTTATACTTTATTTACTACATTAAAAGGGACACATTTAATCGTGAGAATTTAAAATACGTTGCGCCACGCAGCGCTGCGCCTCGCGGCGCCGCGCTGCGCCGCGCGGCGTCGCGAGACGCAGCGGTGCATCGCCGGCACGCGCGGCATGTGAGAGCGGCGCTGCGCCTCGCGAAGCCGCGCGACGCAGCGCGACGCCGCGAGGCGCAGCCTGAGGCCGCCGTTCTCATGCGCTTGCAATAGGTAGACTGCGGGGCGGTTGGACGCGGCACCGCGCGGCGTCTCGCTGCGCAGCGAGGCGTCGTGCTGCCAACGATTTTACGATGCGCCTCGCTACGCCGCGATGCGTCTCGCGGCGCCGCGCGGCGCAGCGCGAAATCACCGGCCTCTTCCAGTATCGTCGCGTCGCGTCGCGTCGCGTCGCGTCTCGGTGTGAGCTGACCCTAAAATCGTTGGCAGCACGACGCCGCGCGGTGCCGCGTCCAACCGCCCCGCAGTCTACATATTGCAAGCGCATGAGAACGGCGGCCTCAGGCTGCGCCTCGCGGCGTTGCGCTGCGTCGCGCGGCTTCGCGAGGCGCAGCGCCGCTCTCACACGCCGCGCGCACCGGCGATGCACCGCTGCATCTCGCGACGCCGCGCGGCGCAGCGCGGCGCCGCGAGGCGCAGCGCTGCGTGGCGCAACGTATTTTGAATTCTCACGATGAAATGTGTCCCTTTTAATGTAGTAAATAAAGTATACATTTGAGTCACTCTATTGAAATGTGCGCGCAGCGTCGCGTCGCGTCGCGTCTCGGTGTGAGCTGACCCTTAGGGTTTTCAAGCATAACCAGAAATGTATTATACCCACTCGGCTCTGTACTATGCCGAGTGTGGTTTAAATATTTCTGGTTATGCTTTTATGTGTATAAACAATAAGCACAACACATTAAAATTATTTCTTTTTATTCCTCAATTTTTTTCTCTATTTAATTAACGCCTTGGCCTAATCGGGAAATATCTGTGCCTCTTAAAATTTTATTTATTGAATTGCACCAATTAAACTTGCAAATTTAATACTTACGACTAGAAAATATTCATGTGCATCGTTTTTGTGGCTCTCACAGTTAAAGAAATCAAACAAATATTTAGAGAGGATATGGCGTTTGATTTGTTTAGTAATATTATTTAAATGTCTCTCCAACTATTTGTTTGTTTCCTTAATTACTACCTACACCGAACATTCGAACGGCATGTTCTGAGGGATAGGTCAGTCTCCTTTGTGTTATCAAATTGTACTCTCTTTGGCTGATCCAACTGTGCGTAGAAGACTGTCGTTGTCAGATCAGCCAAACAGTTGTCACACTTCAGTCTTTTATTCATTTCCCTGACCAACCACCCCGCAGTATATGCCTGAGCATGAATATTTAGCCGTTCACGGCGAGCTTCAGTTTGAATATTTTCATAGTCCAAGGTTTCTGTTGGATTGGATTGTGAGGAGGTGTGCTTGTTTCTGCTTGTCCATCTGTCGCAGAAGCTTCAAATATTTTTTTAATATTTATTAATTTTGCACTAGCATCAAAGAATATAATACTACTAGCATCCTCCTCACAATTAAAACCCTCTGAATGAAATTGTATAAACCTTGTTATTAACAACGATTTAAAGGTGCTTTTAAAGGTGTGGCAGGTCGGATCGTTATTCCTAAAGTTATACGCCCGTACCTGCCCAAAAAAGTTTTCTATAGGATCAGAGTTAAAATATCTTGGGCGCATAACTTTGATATCCTTTGTTTTAAAAAGTTGCCACAACCTTATGAAACTTTTAAGTCACTATATAATTTTTGAGTGATGGCACAGATACTTCACAACGTCTTCCGTCAACATATTTCATTTTTTCTAATTTTTTTAGTGCGTCTCGCCAGAATTCGTGATGTGCCGAAGTATTCGTTACCGCTCTTCGTAACCTCTTGCCTCGAGTTTCTTTTTTCGACAATGAGGCGCCGTTAGTGGAGTCGAATAACTCATCCAGGAAGGATACAGCCTCGGACGTGTTTTTTAAGGTTTCGCTTTTCGGTTTTCCATCCGGGTAGGTTGCTGTGGAACCAAATAATTGTTCATTATATATTATTGGTCGGCAAATAAACTAACGAATGTCTTATACTTGTACAGTCGCCATCAGATATATCGCAACATGTATGTACATGTATGTATATGAACATGTACTGTAACGCCCAGTCAATAAAAGATGTTCACATATTTATGAACGCCTTATATGCAGCGATATGTCTGATGGCGACTGTACAGTAAATGGGTGAGAGTAAAAATTTGGTAAAAATGCGGTAATGAAAGTCTTTAGAACGCTGTTTGTTGGAAAATCGGCGAGAAATACCTGCCTGATACCATAGGAATTTAATTTTAGCAGTTTGTGTCTGGAAAAATAGCGTTTCAGAGCTTCCATACTAAATAAATCACCTATTTTTTAGATTTGAAGTATAAAGTACCTTCTAAGAATTGGTTTCTTGTTTTGTTATCTTTGATATAGGAATCTGACAGTCTCGTATCATCTCATTTAAAATTATTGATCGAGACTACTTACGATACATGGCTGCGAATTGTAATGCCGCTGCCACTGTCCTGCTCAGAACTTGTGTGCAATTCTTGACCTAAAAACATGTTCTCAGAGTTAAGTTTTTGTATCATTTATCTTGTCTAATGTACTTATTTATTTTATGTTATCTATGTAAATTGCATGCACCATACCTACGTTTCTGTTTAGCCCAATTGACTGTATTAAGTACCCCATTTGTATTGTGCAATAAAGTATAAATAAATAATAAAAAGAAATGTAATTATGATAATTTCGAGGAAGGCACCAAGGCCGGGAGTGTGTTGATAAGTCCAGTTGCGACTTTTACATATGGTACATAAATTACGTTAAAAATTACCTTCATTTTGTGAATTTTATCAGGAATCACGTGTGTCTTTTAATTTATGCATGGTACGATTCATAGTGAGCTCGCAGTCGTATTTGTATACATCTACAATATCGCTCCATTTGCAAATTTTCCCATCAAATTTTTGGTCAAAAAATTGTTTCGTATCCCTTTGATCAAGTGAGGAGGATCGAAGATGACACTCAAATTATGCCCGTTAATGGTTATAACATCATCTGAAAAAAAAAACATAATTACGCATATGATACATAATAAAATAACATGATATGAATGTTAATATTAGCGTATTTGGCTCTCATTAGAATAAAAATGAATCTGTGTATCACCCGTCAAGAAAAACCTTATTGGAATTGGCTACCTGTACCAATACAACATTTTATCTTATAAATATCCGGTAGGTAGTTTTTCAATTTACCACGTATATGGATAGACAAAATAGCCCCTGGGAACAATATCATTTTGACTCAAGAATCAAAATTATATATTTATAAGATACTAGCTGTGCCCCGCGGTGTTACCCGCTCATCCCACGGGAACACTAAATTTATTCGGGATGAAAAGTATCCTATGTCCTTTCCCGGGTCTCAAACTATCTCCATACCAAATTTCATCTAAATCGGTTCAGCGGTTTAAGCGTGAAGAGGTAACAGACAGACAGACAGACACACTTTCGCATTTATAATATTAGTATGGATTGAAATATATTTGTTTTAAGGATCAACAGTTACAGTTGATGCAACATTCAAATTTTGTTTAAGGTCCGATACAATCAAAAAAGCTTTATTTACCAGTAGGTCTTCCGGCATTAATCTGGTCCCTGTGGGTGTCTTCAACAAGGCTCTTCAAAGTAGACTGAAACGATTGCCCCTGGTCTGAGATGACTGCTACTGGTAGCAAGCCGCATTGATGACTTTTTGTAAAATGATTTTAAGGTCCTCATTTCTAGTGGCACCTTCGCAGAAGTAGTATGCAAGTTGTTGCCACTTATGTATTGCGCCTCTAACCATAAAGGCTAGAGCGTGGTCTGAAAACTGGTTTGTGTTCTTATTTAAATGGACGAAGCCGTTTTTATGGTCCTTGGATTAGTCGTAGTCCAATCCGGGCTCCAGCGACACCTCGTCAAAAATAATGGAGCAGTATTTTTTATTTTCTTCCCAGTTTTCAACCTGAAATAAATACATCTATTAATACATGTAGGTATAGAGTGGAAGTACCTGACAAATATTTTTAGGTGAATTTGAAAATACATAGTTGCTAATTTAATTACTTTTGAACTAAAAGTCTCTGAAAATACATAGTTGCTTATTTAATTACTTTTGAACTAAAAAGCCTGAAAAATTTAAAAAAAAATATTCTGAGTAGCAAATTATTAATTATCGGATGTATCCGAGTTTGAAGTTATGCGACAAAATTCATGTATCATGTATTGCATGAAAATGCTGCGTTTTACAAATGCGTCTTCGGCATGCGTTTGTATCGCGAATCGCGGCTAACGCGCCTATAGACGACGTGTCGTGTATACGCTGCTCAGTGGACAGAAAAAGCACCGGCGGCGCGATTACGCATTAAGTGTTCTTAACCCACAAGGCTATTTGAAAACACTTTAAAGCATATGTAAAGTACTTACCTGATTTTTAGTAGCGTTAAAAATCTGATCATGATGCCGGGTTGCACGTTCAATGACGATACCATTTTGTTCAACGTGTTTCTTGATGGCAAGATAACTATTTTGTTTTGAAATCTGTATGCTTTTGGGCTTTGTTTTAATATCGACAAGGCAATCATTTTTTCATCGATAGAAAATCGTCTGCCTTTTATTTTTCTTTCATTCTGAGTTTTTGCATCCACATTATCTTTTTTGCCAAATGATTAACTTTTTGGGTTAGTTTTTCAAAAGATTCGCTTTTTGAAAATTTAACAGCCCTTTTAGCCCTTCTCAAGAAGTTCAACTGTTTGACAGACTTTTTATACTATATGGTGGCAAATCGGCCACTTTACGAAGGTCTCGTCGGCGACGCTTGAGCCCAGCCCCGCTACATCCAAGTTCTGTGGTCGCGCCTGCAACAATAAGATTTTGTATTAGATATAAAACCAACCTGCGTAGCAATCTTGAACGATGGCAAATTGGAATTCAAGTACCTTCCATATTTCAGCCAAGCCACGAGCATACAAATAAAATGAGGGTTCCTTTGTTTGTTGTGGTTTCGTTGTCTTTAGAGTAAATTGTCTGTGACAGACGGATGGTCAGACACACACACGAGTGTTCCTGGGGTATCGCTTTTATCATAAGGGTATCGTTTTTTTCCTTTGATGTATGGAACCCTAAAAAACTATTTTAAACAGTCATGATTTGTTTTTAAACAAAATCACATTAAAGGGAACTTAACACAAGAAAACATGTCCATTAACGACTTTTAAAGTTAACTTAAAGTAAATCCGTTACTCGAATGTTAACTTCATGAATTTTAACGATTAACGGACCTCTGCCGAGCAATGCATGGGGAAGTCCCCTAACGCCGGACGGCACCTAACGCCGGACACTCGAACTATCTCGGCAACTGGAAGCTCGGCAACGGCAACTCGGCAACTGGAAGCTCGGTAACGGCAACTCGGCAACTGGAAGCTCGGCAACTGGAAGCTCGGCAACGGCAACTCGGCAAGTGGAAGCTCGGCAACTGGAAGCTCGGCAACGGCAACTCGGCAAGTGGAAGCTCGGCAACTGGAAGCTCGGCAACGGCAACTCGGCAAGTGTCCTTGATTCGCTCGCGTTGCTAGTTGCCGAGATAGTTCGAGTGTCCGGCGTTAGGTGCCGTCCGGCGTTACGGGACTTCCCCCTAGGTACCTACGAAGTGCCACCACAGATACAATACTTTAAATATAATTACCTGCAATGGCCATTTGAGGCGCTCGAGGAACCTTTCGTTGCTGTCTCTTTGATGAACCTGAAATAAAATCAACATGAAGTTCATAATTTTATGTATATTTTTTTATTTGATATTTTTATAGCTATTCAGGATTTGCATATTACGTAACCGGCAGTTAAATGGTAAAACCTGAGAGACTACCCAGATGAGCGATGGGCTAATTTAACTAATATTTGATAGTGATTATTATTACACTAATATGTAAATGAGATCGAAGCTCGAATTTTACTTAGGAGTAACATAAAATGATTGCATCTTTTTGTAGTCGACTGTGCAATAACAGGAAAATTGCTTGGACTTGCCAAATACCACAAGTCCGCCGGCGTTAAGTTGTCCAATAATTATTTATATATACATACATAATTTTGGTTAGTGACTGGACTGGACTTTGTCTCTGCTATTCAAATAGTTCAAATAATACCTAGATATAAATAAAGCAAACTAAATTACCAGAAAAAGGGATTTGTGGCAAGTTTTGTATTTCCTGCAGAACTGTTTGCTCCAGTGCCGGAGGTCCTGAAATAAAACACGCACGTTAAATTATTAAGACTCCGTTGTCTATCTATCCGTCACAATCGCCGAACTCTATCTTTTCAAGCGTAATAGGTAAATCCTTTAAATTCGCATATTGTGCATTACTAGGGCTTGCTTTTTAATCCAGTAAAATTACCTGAAACAGTAGGCAGTTCTGATGGTTTTGGAGATTCCTCTACCGGCGATTCCTCTAACATTGAACCTGAAATTAATTCGATTATTATTATTCATACAATCATCTTAAAATTTAAACAAATAAAATAAATAAATATTAAGGGACAGTCTTACACAAATCGACATAGTACCAAGTCCCAAACTAAGCAAAGCTTGTACTATGGGTATACTAGACGACGATATACATAATATACCGGGTGAGCAATCCAAATGGGTCAGTATGGCGGTTTTGGAAACCATAACAGATAGCGAAATCTTGGCTTAGGAACCATGACGTTGATTTTAGTAAAAAGAAAAACTGCATTCATATACTTACAAAAATACGTGTACTCGGCCCAGGAATCGAACCTGGACTTTTTGAAAAATTAAATTTCGTTATTTTCCTTTGAATATCGGTTATGTAGCTCTTAAATAGTAAATGTTACTAAGAAATATGATATCTAAAACTAATAAAATGCATTGTTTTTAAACAACGAAGTTTGTTTTTGTTAGAACCTGTGAAACAGGCCCTTAATATGATGGTTGTAGATAAGATATGCATAAGTGGTCTATTCAGATAAACGATTTGTAATGATAACCGGAATCATATTAATGACGCTATTTTGCAAAATATTTAAATTGTGGGCATTTCAGTCTAATATTTACATAAGATTTCGTTCGATTACTTAAGCAATATTAAAACTTCCCCATACAAAGTCAAAGGGCCGGCGGCGGCACTGAAGTATTGAAAAATAAAACTTCGTTGTTTAAAAACAATGCATTTTATTAGTTTTAGATATCATGTTTCTTAGTAACATTTACTATTTAAGAGCTACATAACCGATATTCAAAGGAAAATAACGAAATTTAATTTTTCAAAAAGTCCAGGTTCGATTCCTGGGCCGAGTACACGTATTTTTGTGAGTATATGAATGCAGTTTTTCTTTTTACTAAAATCAACGTCATGGTTCCTAAGCCAAGATTTCGCTATCTGTTATGGTTTCCAAAACCGCCATACTGACCCATTTGGATTGCTCACCCGGTATATTATGTACACAACACGCGAAGGTGACCGAGGTTGAGCGAATATGATAGTGTGGAGACCACAGACAACCCCCACTAGACGGAGCATGTAAGGCGACCCGCGCGCACCAACGATATGGTACGGCAGAACATTAAAGTATCAACACGGCGGCCACCGTTTAGTTGCGTCCTTGTTTATGATCCATGCGTACGTCAACGAAAAAAGAAATTAAATAAATAACATGGTAGATTGTAGTGTTAAGTGGTGTAGAGACCTCATAAACATGGACGCAACTAAACGGTGGCCGCCATGTTGATACTTTAATGTTCTGCCGTACCATATCGTTGGTGCGCGCGGGTCGCCTTACATGTGCCTTACATGCTCCGTCTAGTGGGGGTGGTCTGTGGTGGAGACACTTCCCTGCAGAAACTTACTTCGGCTAACATCGCCTCGGTCAACTTCGGGATAGTGTGGAGACGGGGTAACGGACTGCTACTTACGATGACAAATGGTTTGATACAACTGGCCCTAAGCATTTGGGTATCAGACGATTATAGTATCAAAATTAAATCACCTGTAGCAGGACACAGTCGCAGGTTTTGTGTCCCCACGTCTAGGGGTGGTGGTTTCAGTGATCGACCTGAAACAGAATTGAAACTGTTGAAAGTGATCTGTTAGTGTTACAATTGCAGACAAATCAAGCAAACTTTATTGGCCATGCAATTGCATTTTTTTTAAATTACTCATTAGTTTACAACGCCGCGCGCCCATATAAAACAAAAGATGAACCTGCATCACGCTATTAAGTTTTGGCTAAAGTTCCATAGAAAACTGATTTTCAACACAAATCTAGTATTTTATTTGCTTAAGATTGCTTAGTTTGTATGTACTTTGTTTCTGTCATAAATAGTCATAATAACTCTTGTACAGTCGCCATCAGATATATCGCAACATATCATATAAGGCGTTCATAAATATGTGAACACAACTCTTATTGACTGGGCGTTACAGTACATGTTCATATATTTATGACCGCCTTATATGCTGCGATAAGTCTGATGGCGACAGTACCTTTTTCATTTGAAAACATAAATTTTATTATTGGATGACATAAATATTTTAACAGACAGCAACTGTATGGATTTTGTGACTCATGGTATGCAACCAAAATTCCTATCCCTAGTCATAATTCATAATACCAAATTTTATATGGCAGTACATACATATAGACATTTGTAGACATATTATCTAAAAATAAGTTACCTTCAGATTCCAGCAAGCGCAGCTCCACATCCGTTGATGTACTGGGTTTAGCGTATGTGTGATCTACATGCTGCCGGCAATGTCTGTCATAGTCATGGTCAAAGGCCACATTCTCTGAAAAATAAAACAATAATGTTAAATATAATGTATCTTTTAATTAGTAAACATAAAAAGTAAATTGGACTCTATACACTTGGGAGATTTGAATCTTGCATACTATTTACAGCATAAAATTGAACAAGTTATTGCTAATTCAAATCATAACCCAAAGCCATGTCTAAATGCTAATGCACTGTAAGTGACTTTTATTCTGAATGGCCCGCTCCGCTATATCGAGTCCATATGGACGCGGAAAACGTGGCTGTACAAATCGTGGCTAGACAATACATGGCTGTACAAAACGGGTTCCCGTATTTCTAGCGGCATAGACAACACCATAGACTATAAGGCTAACATCTGTAACGATTTAGCGTTACAAATAATTAATTAAGCCTTAATAACTACTCATTAAACTAAATCTGTGTCAATGTTATTAACTACAAACACTATCGTATAGTATTAAAAACTTAAATCTAATCGTTTACTAATTATAAACTATTTACATTTTAAAAATCAAACCTCTTTATAATACTGGCTGAATAACAGTGTGACCATATGTGGCAGGTTCCTGCCATGTTGGCAGGATTGACATCTTATTGTAGCCTATGGCCTCTTATAAGAAATATCGCGTTAGACCCGTCTTAATTTGTGTTAATTATGTGTACAAACCGCGAGAGTATAAAGTGTCGTGTGTGTGTGTGTGTGTGTGTGTGTGTGTGTGTGTGTGTGTGTGTGTGTGTGTGTGTGTGTGTGTGTGTGTGTGTGTGTGTGTGTGTGTGTGTGTGTGTGTGTGTGTGTGTGTGTGTGTGTGTGTGCGTGCGTGCGTGCGTGCGTGCGTGCGTGCGTGCGTGCGTGCGTGCGTGCGTGCGTGCGTGCGTGCGTGCGTGCGTGCGTGCGTGCGTGCGTGTGTGTGTGTGGGGGGGGGGGGTTCACATTTCAGTCAAGCGAAGCGAAAATATGAAAGTGCATATAGAGTGGAGTGGGAGCAAGATCCTTTACTTTCGACGAAATAGAAGAATACGAAGCAAATGTTTAGTTTAATAAAATGTAGCATATATACATATGTGTATTTTTACTTTACATGGTTTAAAACAGTAGTAAAGGAAGTTGGCAGCATTTAGGCATTTTTACTACTGGATTTGGCAGGATTTGGCAGGTTTTTAAGCAAAGTTAGGCAGGATCTGTGGTTTAGAGATGGTTACACTGCTGAATAACTACCATGGACCTAGTAATTACTATAGTATACCTGGACTGCTCAATGCTTCGTTCGAACGATCCAAGTAAGAAAGCCGCCAAGGGGGCAGTTTGTCCCACTCTGCTGGGGTAACCAAATATTTAGCAATAAAGAGGGACTCATCCTTACTCCATTACATTACAAGTTTGGCTCGGTTTGTAGACACCTGCCTACTGAGCCGGCGGTCCCGGGTTCGAATCCCGGCCGGGGCAAATATTTGTATGATGAACTCGAATATTTGTGCTGGGGTGATGGTTGTTCTATGTATTTAAGTATATATTTATCTATATAAGTACGTATATCGTCGTCTAGTATAACACAAGCCTTCTTGAGCTTAATTTGGGACTAGATTGATTTGTGTGAGGTTGTCCGATATTTACAAAAAAAAATGAAAAAAAATTAAAGTAAAAATGTATATTGGCTGGCACTGTAGCTAGAATTTATTTTATATACCTATGGAAACTCATAAATAAATATAGTGAATGTTAGCTACTATGCCAGCAATAACACACTTTTGGCTCCTGTTATTTTAACAGAACGCAGCAATCCCGTAACTGTTAATTTGATTTGATAAATGACAAACTTCGTTAAGTCAAACTTAAAAACAAAACAAACAAAAAACATATTCTGATGTACGTGGACATGAACTTATTTATGAGGATATAAAAAAGTGGTTATTTGTAGGGTACCATAAATTAATTAGGGAGGTAAAATTGTAAGTATACCGTTATTTTATAAACTACCTGTATAACTCTGTTTTACCAATGCAAGACTACGCAATACTTTTTATTACTGTACTAACGGTTACTAAGTATATGGCGAAATAAAAGCAAAAAAAAAACCGACTTCAAAAAAAACTAAAAAGCTAAAAATAACCCATTTAAGTACAGATTACGTTTGAATCACGTTTTGAAGACGATGCCAAACCACTCATTTATTATATTTTTATATTATATAAGTATATTTTTTTGTTTTTAGTGATTCATATAAAATACTTATGGCGGGGTGATCTGGGAGGTCTTAAAGGCATATACCTCGTTTGAGTTATCTCCTAACTTCGGTTCTACGATTGCTACTACTACTACGATTACTTAGGTGGGTAGCAATTTTCTAGGTGGGCTCGCCCTGCGGGCCCTTGGGCTCGCGCGCTACGCCGTCTCTGGGACGCTCCGCACCTTTGGTGCTACACGGAGCTCGGCCTGCGGCCTCGTGGGGGGACGTTCACCCTTAAGCCTGCGGCCCTCGGTCGAACTAAAATATTAAAGTTTGTTGTCCGATATTTTCTGAATTTGACCGAATTTTTTAAATTCGATTTCAGATTCCGACTCGGGGGCCCCAAAAACCGCCTGATACCGAATTTCAGCCCCCTCGGACCAATATGAAATTTTCTCCATACAAATCTTGTTTTTCCGATATTTTCCGAATTTGACCGAATTTTCGGACACCGATTCCAGATTCATATTTGTGAACCTCAAATGCCCCCCGATATCGAGTTTCAGCCCCCTAGCACCAACTTGAAATTTAGAAAAAAAAGTCGCCATTTCGTTTTTTTTTTCACGACTGTACTCAGGTGGAGGCCCCCTATGACATTTTGTCGAGCACCTCCCACCTGAGCCAACCGTTTACAAGATATGGGCCTCTTAAACAAAATCCCATACATTTTTTTTTTATGATAGAAAAAAAAAGTTTTTTGGAATCAGGGGGCCCAAAGCCCCCTACATATCAAATTTCAGCTCGCTACGACCATTTTGAAATTTCGACGCCTATTAACCACCCTTAGATAGCGAAGGATTATCGTAGTATAGTTAAAACGACATTACTGCAATAGTGCAATGCTCAGATTGTTTTTAGTACGAATAATATTTTCGAAGTAAAACATAGATCGGAATTATCCGGTGATTTTGTAAATTCATTGTCACTCTATTAGTACTTTATCAAAGTTTGACATGCTTTCATATTAATATATGATACCATATATTACCTGAAAAAATATACTATAGCCACCAAAAGATTTCCTTTTGCAACCTTTAATTCCAGTTACCATGATGCAATTATAAGTATGTAATTTTTTAAATAATCAGAAAAGATACCATTACCTAAGCACTGTCAAAAATGCTGACAGTTTTCAATTATATTAATAAGATTTCAAATTTAAAGGTTTTATCCTGCCCTAACATAAAAATATTTTTATATACTAACGGATTGTATAACTTTCATAATTTTTTCCGTTAGTTTCTTTGGTGACGCGTAAGAAAGTTTAGCTAATAAAATATTTAATTATTTGAAGTGAATAGTGTTAATTTAAAGAAAAATCACAGAATAGATAATAGTACAAGTACAGAAGGCACACTACTTTGATCTTTACAAAAGCCGCTTTTTTTAGCCGAAAAAATATGATTTATGGCCCTCTCAAGTCGTCGTCCCCAGCGCAAGCCAAACGGAACGTTAAAGCTGCGTGCCAACGGTGAAAATGAATTGGCTCGCTTGCCGCGTCGCCGAGAGCGAGGGCTGTCAAGTCAACGACTAAAAATAAAAATGTATTTCCCATTTATTTCTTGCATTCAATATAGAGAGCAATATATTTATATTCTTCATACCTTATATTTATTATTTCATTATTTAACTATTAAATAATCAATCTCGGAATTTGGACGAAAAAAACCACAAGATCGCAAAACAGTTTAGCTTAATTTTTAAACATTTTAATACGTATAATATAATAAAATAATGCAACGAATGCGTTACCTTAACATGCAATTAAATTCTTGAGCTTCAGTTTGTTTTTGATTAGTTGTCCGATATTTATTTATTTATTTATATATATTCATCACTACACACCTAGTATAAAACAAAGTCGTTTCCTGATGTCTGTCTGTCTGCCCCTATGTATGCTTAGATCTTTAAAAATAGGCACGGTCGCACCGTGCGAAGCCGGGGTGGGTCGCTAGTAACAAATAAAACATGTACGAAGGCGAACTTATCCCTATTAGGGATCTCTTCCAATACATTTCTTTTAACTCATTATTTATATATTTTATATACTTACCTATCAAACTATTACTCAATCGTTTATTCATTACTAGTAATTTTACAAACTTGATATTAAATATTATTATAAAAACCTCTATGATTGTTGATTTAGTAGTAGACATACTTATTTTACTAGAATTTAAATTGACAAATAGGTATCAGCAAATAATCTACAATTGACAATTAAAATGGTTCTGAGTAACCAGTGTTTAATATGGAAGTAGATACACCTGCAATATGTTTTTTATTATTATTCAGTAACTACTTATTCATTTTCTTACCTTTCAGCATCCTTCGGACGTGTTGGGAGAACTAAAAACGCGTGATTCCAATTTCGATCATTGTTCCTACAACCCGCTGCGATACAATATCTTTTCGCTGTCTTTTTACTCATTTAAACACTTTATATTATAATATAACACTGGTATCAACAGATGAATGCGGAACGTTCACTTGCGACGTAAATCGTGAGCGAGACGCGCGCGAAAATAGTGTAGGTACGTCCGTTCCGAGACAGAGCGTGTCAGCCACTGAATAGTCCGCATGCATGCGGCCACCGGCATGTACTTGTAGCGGGAAACGTTAATCGCGGAGTGCGCCCCGCCTGGAAAAATATAAACTACTAATAACTACCATTTTATTTGAAAACTACTAATTATTACTATTTTATGTGACTGGCAATATTAGAAAGGGACACACTACCTATGTGCGAGCTGTCTCTGTCTGACCGTGACCCCTTCACCCGTAAAATATACTTTATGTATTTATACTAAGATTTAATTTTGTGTGAACACTTATTCTGAGTTCGCACTCCTGTTGTCTTAAATATAAGCTCCTTGATAACTACATATTGGCCGAAAACAAAAAACTCGAGGTAAAGAAACTGTGAAGTATGCACTGGCCACCAATATGTCAATGATTGGAAGCCCAGCGACGAACTTGAATAAAAAAAAGAAGAAGACGTTTTAATGTGTTGTCACAAAACATATCAAATTCTGTCTAGCGTATTTTTCTATATAATTAAACAAAACGATTAGCATAGTTTTCACCATTTATACATATTAAATTGAAGTTACGAAGAAATATTTAAAAAAGTGAGTACTTACCCAAATCAAAAATGTCGACTGCAAAAATTGAACCTCTCACAAGAGACAAATCCAAGCTGAAGCCGTGCTAGTTCGCCATAAACTATGGAAATACGTTGAGACTCCCTTGACTCCTGCCTCAACTACAGACGAGATACAAAATGATAAACTTGCGAAATAGCAACTAATTCTTATTATATCGCCCCGTCTGAGCTGAAACAAATTAAACACTGCAGCACCGCCAAAGAGTTATGGGACAAATTAAAACTAACTTATGCCAGTAAAGGAACTGCACGTAAAGCATCCCTTTTGAAACAGCTTATACTGACTAAGCTAGAAGGAAACGATGTACGAGGTCACCTCAACAAGTTCCTGGATATAGTGGACAAGCTGGCAGATATGGACGTGGCTATCAACGAGGATCTGTTAACAATAATGATGCTATATACAGTCTATCCCCTGAATATGAGAACTTCAGAGTCGCTATAGAATCGCGAGACACTCTTCCGAAGCCCGACGAGCTGAAAAAAAAATTTATTGAAGAATTTGAAGCACGTCATAGCCAAAACATCACATGAAGCTTCTAAATGAAGATCTCGCTCGTCCGCCTATTGGTGCTGCATTAAATAATCCTCATGCAACCTCTTCAATTAAACGTATAATCGCAATTTTCTTCCATTAATACGATGTCCCACGTTGCCCCTCTGATCTCGTCACTTATTTCATCCTTCGATAATGGACCAGGTGGTGCTCCAATGGAACAGTCGTAGTGTTCTTAATAAAAAGCACGATATAATCTAATCTAATGGGTCGTTCTCGCGAGTCGTTCAGATTTTGTAAATTTTGACTTTTTTTAGATATGGTTCATATACTCTCGAGTAATATAAAACAAAAGGCACCCTTGTGCAATGTACGGTTTTATTATAAGGTGCTTTGGGATAAAGTCGAAAATGGGGATAACTCGAAAATCACACATATCTACTAAACTGGGAACAATTCTTGTCAAGACGCCATGTTTATCTGCTCCCCCGCTTCAGTTTACTTCGTGTCGCTAGTCGTGAGCTCACGTGTGTTGCGGTCGATTAAATAAAAAAAGTGCGATTTAGTGCCTTATGAGGACTTTTGAAATTACCCCATACCACATAACTCGGGAACCTGCTAAGTTAAATCATTGTTCGTTTGTTTTTACGTTACATTGTCATTTTTAGGGTTCCGTAGTCAACTAGGAACCCTTATAGTTTCGCCATGTCCGTCTGTCCGTCTGTCCGTCTGTCCGTCCGCGGCTTAGCTCCGTGATCATTAGTACTAGAAAGCTGAAATTTGGTATAAGTATGTGTATGTATAACGCCGACAGAACGGTAAAATAAAAATTCAAACATTTTATATTTTTCTGTTACCTCTCGAACACCTAAAGTGGGGGTGAATTCTTTTTTCTTTTCAACACTGGTGTGTTGGGTGTCGTTGGATAGGTCTTGTAAAAATAATGGGGGTCTTCTAACATTATTTTTTGATAAAGTCAGCAGTTTTGTAAATATTCGCTCCAAAAACAAAAAACATAGTTTCCCCCCCCCTCTAACTTTTCAACCACGGGTCAAAAAAAATCGGAAAAAATCATGTAAATGAAGCTTTATAAGTACTTTCAATGAAAACTATATTGAACAAAATCGGTTGAGCCGTTTTTGAGTTATCGCCAAATTTCATATTTTTTCTTTAAAAGGACGTAAGTTGACTTCCAGAAGGTAATAAGTGATTACAGTTTCTAGGGCGTTTACGACCTTTTTATAGAGCTTAAAATCTTTCTTAACTTAAACCTCAGGCTTAAAACAGTTTATTGTGAAGGATGAGCAACTACGGAACCCTACACTGAGCGTGGCCCGACATGCTCTTGGCCGGTTTTTTGTCGTAATAATGAGTAGCATAACGGTCTATCTGTAGTTTAAAAAAAGCAATCGAATTTATCCCACGGGTGAAATTCGAAAAAATGTACTTTCAAAATAATCCCAAACTAGGTTTTCCAGTCCATTATCAGAGTTAGACTAATGTTTTCTTCATAAATGAGTTATGATTTCTCTAAATGCAAATTTCTAGATTATTAAACATATAAAAGAAACATTATTTTATGAAAAAACAATGAATTCGATGACTGATCACAGTATAATCGCAATTTTCATCCAGTTGCTTACTGTCATTTCAAAAGTCAATCCATCTTCTTCCATTAATACGATGTCCCACGTTGCCCCTCTGATCTCCTCACTTATTTCATCCTTCGATAATGGACCAGGTGGTGCTCCAATAGAACAGTCGTAGTGTTCTTAATAAAAATTTATTTAATTAATGGGTCGTTCTCGCGAGTCGTTCAGATTTTGTAAATTTTGACTTTTTTTAGAAATGCCGTTTTTTATTTGAATTGTTTAATATGGTTCATATACTCTCATAGAATAATATAAAACAAAAGGCACCCTTGTGCAATGTACGGTTTTATTATAAGGTGCTTTGGGGTAAAGTCGAAAATGGGGATAACTCGAAAATCACACATATCTACTAAACCGGGAACAATTACTACGCTTGCAACGCTTGTCAAGACGCCATGTTTATCTGCTCTCCGCTTCAGTTCACTTCGTGTCGCTAGTCGTGAGCGCACGTGTGTTGCGGTCGATTAAATAAAATAAGTGCGATTTAGTGCCTTATGAGGAGTTTTGAAATTACCCCATACCACATAACTCGGGAACCTGCTAAGTTAAATCATTGTTCGTTTGTTTTTACGTTACATTGTCATTTTTGTCGTAATAATGAGTACAGCATAACGGTCCATCTGTAGTTTAAAAAAAGCAATCGAATTTATCCCACGGGTGAAATTCGAAAAAATGTACTTTCGAAATAATCCCAAACTAGGTTTTCCAGTCCATTATCAGAGTTAGACTAATGTTTTCTTCATAAATGAGTTATGATTTCTCTAAATGCAAATTTCTAGATTATTAAACATATAAAAGAAACATTATTTTATAAAAAAAACAATGAATTCGATGACTGATCACAGTATAATCGCAATTTTCATCCAGTTGCTTACTGTCATTTCAAAAGTCAATCCATCTTCTTCCATTAATACGATGTCCCACGTTGCCCCTCTGATCTCCTCACTTATTTCATCCTTCGATAATGGACCAGGTGGTGCTCCAATGGAACAGTCGTAGTGTTCTTAATAAAAATTTATTTAATTAATGGGTCGTTCTCGCGAGTCGTTCAGATTTTGTAAATTTTGACTTTTTTTAGAAATGCCGTTTTTTATTTGAATTGTTTAATATGGTTCATATACTCTCATAGAATAATATAAAACAAAAGGCACCCTTGTGCAATGTACGGTTTTATTATAAGGTGCTTTGGGATAAAGTCGAAAAAAATCACACATCTACTAAACCGGGAACAATTACTACGCTTGCAACGCTTGTCAAGACGCCATGTTTATCTGCTCCCCGCTTCAGTTCACTTCGTGTCGCTAGTCGTGAGCGCACGTGTGTTGCGGTCGATTAAATAAAATAAGTGCGATTTAGTGCCTTATCAGGAGTTTTGAAATTACCCCGTACCACATAACTCGGGAACCTGCTAAGTTAAATCATTGTTCGTTTGTTTTTACGTTACATTGTCATTTTTGTCGTAATAATGAGTACAGCATAACGGTCCATCTGTAGTTTAAAAAAAGCAATCGAATTTATCCCACGGGTGAAATTCGAAAAAATGTACTTTCGAAATAATCCCAAACTAGGTTTTCCAGTCCATTATCAGAGTTAGACTAATATTTTCTTCATAAATGAGTTATGAATTCTCTAAATGCAAATTTCTAGATTATTAAACATATAAAAGAAACATTATTTTATAAAAAACAATGAATTCGTGCGGGGGAAATTCGAAAATAATTTGTGAGTTATACAAAAAAAAAAAGTTCTTTACCGTGAATGAGCGGGATTTTTTGAGGTGGTAAATTAGAACTAAACAGAAATATGATTCTTAAACTCATATTGCATAAAAACCATTTCTACAAACTTTCGAAATTAGCCACTCCTTAAAAAATGGTATTCAAAATATTATTTTTTTTTATTTACATTTATTCCCAAATTCAAGCAACATATTACAACGCTATTTTCACAAAGCGTTGATGAATATATCCAATTTCGTAAAGATCTCATTACTGGAAGGAATACTTCTTATATTCTTACTTACGAGCCCAAACCCTAACATACTCTACACTCGCCTAAAAATATGTCGAATATACCCCAAAGCACCTTACATGGAAAATAATGAGTGCTTGAATGGTAATGAAATATGGCAAGATGGTAATGAGTGCGTATGGAAGGTAATGTGATTTTCATAAGTTTTGTATAATTTGACTAATATTAGGGTGATAAAACATATCTAATATTACTGATTATGGTTTGAAGTAGGTAATGTTTTTATAAAATAAAACATGTTTTAGAAATTTTCAGGATTCATAATTTAAAATATTCAGCAAAAATAGGATGCTTAGCATGAAACATTCAATTTTTTTTTATGCGAAAATACATTATGATATCCACAAAAGATAAAATAATCTTGGCATTAAACATTCTAAGAATAATATCTTTATTAAAACATAAGAGGTCACCAAAAGATAAAATGCTTCTTAGCATTAAACATTCTTCCAAAAAATATATTTATTAAAACGTAAAAGATCAATCTAGCACTAAGCATTTAAAAAAAAAAAATTTTTTTTAATCTAGCTAGAGTATCATGTTTGTCCAGCGATTCATATTTCTGACTTAATCCTTTACTAATACTTTCATTAAATAATAGCTCAATGATATTTTTCTTTCGGTATATCTTTTAGTAAATCGTTCTTTTTTCCACGCTAGCTTCAATTGTTTTTTGTACTTACCTGCTTTTCTTGCTCCTCTAATGTTTTTCTTCGCTTTCTAAACGCAGTTTTCTCTTTATGCAATTTGCTGATTAACCTTAACATTTTTGGTTATTTAAATAAAAATAATAATATAATATTGCTTTGCTAATCCGCCATATAACAACGTGCCAGTCAATTAGTGCTAACTCTTTATACATATTGGCGTATTTTTTCATTCATTTAATGCGATTTCTGCAAAGCACTGATACAATTGATTAATTTCATGTATTGATCCCGATTTATTCTGAGTAATTTGCGCATGCCACCAAGAGTTTTTGTATTATTTATAGCTAAAGGATTGATATAACAGGTGCT
This sequence comes from Apotomis capreana, assembly GCA_947623375.1. NCBI lineage: Eukaryota > Metazoa > Arthropoda > Insecta > Lepidoptera > Tortricidae > Apotomis > Apotomis capreana. The sequence goes on from OX392518.1 coordinate 12,765,236, forward strand.
GGTGCCCCCAGATTTATTGCCTTCGTATTTCACAAACAGGTCGTGTCATTGGACTGGAGGCGAGATTTCAAACAAAAAGGCTTTGAATTTGTCGTTCTCCTTTTTTATACTCGTAAATTGTATTTTCTTTCTTTCTTAAGAGAAACCTTCTTTTATTTTTATATTATATGAGATATTTTTTATACTTAAGTATTCTTGTTTATTGCGATGTCTAATTATTCTTCCCCTATTGGCTTCTTTTTTTTATCGTAAAATAATTAAGTACTGCTTTTAATCAATCCCAAAAACAGGGTTTTAAAATTTTACAAATGTCATTATTACAATACCCCATAGTCATAATATGTATATGAAGGAGAAACTTCAATTAGTTTGCCAACACCATTTATTTCCCGGGGTATAAAGAAGAGACAAAGTAAGCATGTGCTTATGGCACAAAACTACTGGGTAAAATGCATTTTTGTGCAGTTTAGTAAAAGCATTCTTGTGCTGTTTAGTAAAAATCATGAATTATGCTATTCTTAACTACTAAAAACTTTTTTAAATCACTACCATCCAAACACGATCTTTACCTTTCGGCAAAAAATTGGAGGGTAAGGAAGGTAATGATATGGAGATGAAAGAGATTTTGACGGTTTGTCTAGGTAAATTTAAATACCAAGCGTAATTGAAAATGTGATATTTATATTATTAAATTCTCTACAAAGAAGCAATTAAATGAGACATAAAACAGAAAATTATAATTAGTATTTACTGTATAAAACGGCCGAAGGTAATGAGCACAGTGACAAACTATGTTTCGTGAACGTAAATTTTAAATTTCTCGTAAATGGTGCGCACGGCGTCACTCTACCAGATACGTAGGTATACTGAGGAGGTGCGGCGCTGGAATAATGCCCTTACTGCCAACACTCAATGAAGGACCTATTCACAATTTAAAGTTTTAGCTTCACGGAAGTTTTATGCCTAAATTGCTACTTAATCACATCGCTGTTAAAAATTTGAAGATTATTTTATAGAAGTGTTTATATACATCAACCAATGTTTTAGTTTGTAATTTGGAACGAGAGGGTAATGAGATTTTGCAGTATTTTTTTGATCTCATGTGTTTATTAATAGGTGCAGGCATATGAGTCAAAATACTCCTCTAGTACTTTTTGAGACAAAACTTACTGCATACAACAATTCTAAATCAGAATGTTATTTATACCTATTTGCCGCCTGGAACAGTGATTTGAACGACTCGCGAGAACGACCCTAATAAATATAATCCCATGATATTTGCTCTATCTGAAATTGGCTCAAGCCGGACTCCAATTTCAGTATCCCAGGTTTTACCTGCATCTGTGACGTGAGACCTGACGGATATGCTAGCAGTGCAATTCTTGTTAAAAATACCTTGTCTTATAAGATTATTACAACGGCTATCAAAGGCGGGTTTCATGCAGTTTCTATTCAAACGAATGCTAATACCTTTGTATCCATTTATATCCCTCATCCTTCAAAAAATATTTTAAACGATCTACTGTCAATGTTATCATCTCTCCCCACTCCGGTTTTAATACTGGGTGATTTTAAATTTTAACTGTCATCATCAAATGTGGGGCAGTGGCAAAACTGATGATTCAGGACATTAGCTTCTCGAGATATTAGACAGATGTAATTTATGCATTTTAAATACTGGTTCCGCCGCCAGAAGATCTCGTCCGAACGAGGTGAACAGTGCAATAGACCTTTCTTTATGTTCCCCTGGCCTAGCTTCACAATTATCATGGCTGGTTTTAAATTCGTCTTTTGGAAGCGAACATTTCCCTATTGCAATTGATTTTCCCCTCTTTTCTAAATATATATCGGGGATGGTCCGATATAGGTGTTAAAAGGTTACCTCGTCGAATAGAAAAACAGTCTACTTAGTGACCTCGTTTTATTTTACCACACGTAATTTACATTTACTTTAAAACAACAGTAATCTCCATAAGTAACTAATAATTAAACGACAATACTACTCAATGGTTTGGACAACAAGTGCACACGACCAGGGCGCAAGCAAGAATGATCCCCACCATTTTTTTTTTTTTTTTTTTTTTCACTACTTTGGGAAGCCGGAAGCCTAGTATGGCTGCATCCGATGGTCAGTACACGGCAGGGGGCGGGGCTAGCCGGCCGCACCTGCCCGGAGTAGATCCCCACCAACCCTGGTAGGGCAATTTATCGACAGAGGTCGTGACGTCACAGTGGCCTGATCGGTCTGGCCAGGCGCAGCTGCTGTTTACACCTGTTTCCCGCGTAAGGTAATTTATTAAAAATACGAGCACGACGACGCCGCCGTCACGGCCATGCTGACATGCGCACGTCCTCGTGCGCGCTGTTTTACAAGAGGAAGGCAAAACAATGGTCAGTTCGTTCATCCTGATTAAATGCCAAATTCAGTCTGGACCGGCCCGCCAGCTTATTGGGCCCTACAGATCTAACGACCCTTCAGTAGAGTTTTTTTCGGTTTCCGCGACTGTCACAATTTAAACGGATTATATCGCGTATAATATTAATTATTTGAGCCTCCTTGACGTTTCAGTACCTTTACAGATACCGTTGTCAAAGGTTGACTGAGAAAAACACAATCTTTCTCTGTCAAAGTTACATTTGTGCAAACTACCCATTTTATAAATATTAATTTAAAATAAAGGTGTTCATACATGCCAGATGGGCCTAATGTGTAAAGACAGTTACACATGTGCCAGAAGGGCATTTATTATTTCATTTAAAATATCTACCAGCGGTTCACTATAAGGCTTACTGAGGAGAAAGAACCGCCAAAGAAAACTCCCAGATTGCCCTTTTTATTACTATGAAACACTTTTAAACAAAAACTCTACATATTACTACTTTTAACACCAATTTATTTTACACCGTTCGAGGCCCAAGGTATCCAGTCTTGTGTCTTGCTTGATCCTTGATAATGTACAACAGGATCTCAAGCCGGTGGTAATGACAAACCATCTTCTCTATTGAAATTCAGCTAGACCGGACCTACTCTTTTGTCCCTATAGTTTCGTTTGCTAGGCCGGACGTTCTTTTTTGTCCCTATAACATCGTCATCTAGACCGGACCTTCTTCTTTGTCCCTATAACATCGTCATCTAGACCGGACCTTCTTTTTTGTCCCTATAACATCGTCATCTAGACCGGACCTTCTTTTTTGTCCCTATAACATCGTCAGCTAGACCGGACTTATGTAGCCCCCCAAGCCCCTACTCAAATTTATCCTTTTTAATGCTAACTGGAATGAATTCAAACAAAAGCTTAATCTTCTTTCTCCTTTACTGTTGGAAATTTCTTCTGATAATATTGATGAGTGTGCCTTAGCCTTCTCGGATGCTATTTATCAATGTGCGGAGTCGGTTTTCCCCCTTAAAAACGCTGCATCGGGCAAACTTCTGTCTCCTCCGTGGTGGGACTCACAGTGCACTGATGCAATAAGGGAACGAAAAAAGGCCGAAGTTGAATATCATCGTAATCTGACGTTGGCTAACTTTATTGAGCTTAGTAGGATTTCAGCTCAGACAAAACTAATTCTTCGGTCTAATAAACAAGAGGGTTGGAAATAGGGCTTGCAATATCCGTCCATGTTTCGTATCCGGATATTTCGAATAAGTACTAAAATTATTTACTATCCGGATATCCGGATGCAGCGGATAATACGGATATTCATATTATTTTTAATAAAACACGAAATATGGTTAACATTTCGATGATAGTACTAATATACCATGCCGCTAGGTAGTGATTTATTTTAGTTTTAGTGCCGCTTTACTCTTTTTTAATTGTAAGTGTGACGTATAGGTACTTGTTTCGTTGTTGTTTAATTTCAGTTTATACATAGGTATTTTCGTATTTTTGCTGCCGAATAAATGAGTGTTGTATGGTTGTATATCATATACTAATAGATAAAATATACAATTTAACAGTAAGAAATTGACCAAATGATTTTAGCCAATTAAAATTCAAAAAGAAAAAACAATAGTGAAAAGATAAGTTCTTAAAAGTAAATGGAAAATACGAGTAGTTTGCAATCACATTTGCAATCACAATTTAAACTTTACAGCGAGAAGATAACATATACCTACTGAACATTAAGATAAAATCTCCAATATACCAGTTATCTCGGTGCAGAGTAGTGGTTCATGCAAAAAAATGCAGAAGACAATAAAAAACGTATGATCCTTACGTATTTTATTGTCTTCTGCAATATTTAAAATTATATTCAATCGGCTTCTATACTTTAATCAGTTTAATTTAGTTTTTAGTCGTATTTTGTTTGATTTTGATTCTGTCTGTCCAGCGCATTAGAGCTTCTTCCTCATGGTTGCCTTCCATGTACTTTCCCTGTCATCAGGAGCACTTCGAGGATGTCATTTTTGTTCCTAGCTAGGTGATCGAAGATCCTGCGGAGACAGATTGTCGACAGCCTAACGGTGACTCCCACTTCTGGAAGAATTTACATATTTGTGCGGTGGGCTGTCCAAGGAACTGGTAACATTCCGCTCCTGCACCACATTTCAAATGCGTCAATGCGAGATCTATCTGCCTTTTTGAGGGTCCAGGTTTTCGCACCGTAGGTGAAGATCGAAAACACCAGAGCCCTCTAGGTTTTTAGTAAGATTGATATATCTGTCCAGATCCTGTTTAGTCTTGTCATCGCGCTTTTTGCCATGCTAATCCGCTTTCGTACATCTGATTCGCATGAGCCATCGTTCTGGTCTCTACCAGGTATACAAAGCTGCTCTCATATTGGAGATCGAGCGTCTCACTGAGCTCTAGCGGCTTTGTTCGATCTACCATGAATTTTGCTAAAGATTTGTTGATCGACAGACCAAGTAGTCTATAAAACACAAGATCAAGGGGGTGTTAAATTCGAAGGATTTCTTCAGGAATCAGTTGTTCGATGGTTACAATTTGTTCTCTATTGCCTTTTCCTTTGAAAAAGCCAGCTTGTTCAGGTATTTAATCTTTATTATGATACTTTCTCCGGCTTGGTATATTAATTATATTATAGTTATTATTTTATTTTAATTATCCGAAATATCCGTATTATCCGAATAGTGTATAGAAAATTATCCGGCTTTAAAAATTCGCGGATATCCGGATAAAACCAATATCCGGATATCCGGATTGCAAGCCCTAGACGTGTGATTGGTATTGGCAGGCAGGCATACCGGCAGTCTTAGAGTGGAGACGTGCGGTATCAACCAGTCACAAAAGAGCTTTGTCGAATCCGCAAGTGTCCGCTCCGCTTCAGTGGCCTCCAGCCCAGCGCTGTACGGCAGAATCTGTTTTCGGCAGAATCTTGATTGGACAGAATCTGCTTTAGACAGAATCGTTTTACGGCAAAAAATGTACACTCAAATGAAAAACATGTTGTCATGTAAAGGATTTTAATATTCCATTGTAACTAACCTCAAGATATTTACAAACAACAAATAGTCCAGCAGCCACCGCCTGTTTTTTTTTCAGTGATTAATAACAGGCTGAATTTTCGTGAGTTCGTTCGGTTCGACGAGACGCCCAAGTTTTTCCTCTGTGCACATTCTCAAAGAAAAATATGTCGCAAATAAATTTGTAAAAAATATTTATCTAATAATATAATTCACCAATTTTTTCAATAGACATTTAATGATAACTTATAATATTTATTTACATATGATGATCAGTTTAAGATTTATTCATCCAGAATCTTCTTAGTTTTCCCTTGACCCCTGCCATTAAGTTTTGTACATCATCATCAGTGATTAATTTGGAAGCTTCGTTCCACTTCCGCTTGAAGTTTTCAACTGAAGTGGCATTGCTTTTATGTTTTAACAACTTCTGTTTCACGCGGGCCCAATATTTTTCAATGGGTCGCAACTCAGGCCAATTGGGCGGATTGTGCTGTTTTTCAACAAAATCGTCATTCATCTCTTTGTACCACTTTATTGCTTTCTTTGTGTAGTGACACGTGGCCAAATCAGGCCAAAATAGGACAGGTGTAGTATGCCTCTTGATGAATGGCAATAATCGTTTTTTAAGGCGCTCATTCAGATATATATCACCGTCTATCGTTCCTTTTGCAAAATGTGGTGTACTACGTTTGCCACATGAACAGAATGCCTGCCATACGAGAACTTTTTTGCAAATTTATCCGTTTTGATGACCTTATACTCATCACTAAGGGCGATTGTGCACTACAATGATTTTTACTGTCCGTCAGCCCGATTTTTTACGGTCCGATATGGCACGCCATTAAATGTATATAGTAGTTTGTGCACTATACGTAATTTTACCATCCGACATTTTACTTTTCCCCATTCCGGACCGTTTTTTTCCGGTCCGAGATGACAGCTATGAAAAACATATTTATGCTTGTGCACTGCGTCTGCGATCAGTATTATTCATGATGTCTGTGTCGCACGCAGGGACTGAAAAGGTATCTTATAGAAACGGTTTTGACCGGTCTTTTTAAAGGTACCCGACCGATAAAGTAGCATTTCGGTACCGATATCAAACGATACTGGTAAAAACTCAAAACTGTGCCGCACCTGCGAGTAAAAAGACGGACAAGTGCACAAGCTAAAACCGTTTTTTCATGCCATATCGACCATAAAAACTCGGACTGCCGGACAGTAAAATTCATTGTAGTGCACAATCGTCCTTACCGTTTTTTTCATGCCATATCGGACCGTAAAAAATATCGGACTGCCGGACAGTAAAATTAATTGTAGTGCACAATCGCCCTAACAGTCTTTCTATCAGTCCCAGAATAAAAATGGTGTCCTGGAAGTGATTTAAAGTCTAGTTTGTAGTAAGTTTCATCATCCATAACAATGCAATAATTTTTCTTGACCATTTTTAAATAAAGTTTTCTAGTTTCATCATCCATAACAATGCAATAATTTTTCTTGACCATTTTTAAATAAAGTTTTCTAGAGGTACTTTCGTTTGTTTGAATTTTTTTATAGAATTTTGTTTTTTTACTCGTTGCACTGTAGATTTAGACGTTTTGGATTTTTTGCCAAATCTCGTACCGAAAGGGTAGGTTTTTTCTGCAAAGCTACTAGAATTTTCTTCTCTAATTCTTGTTCACAAAACCTGGTTTACGTCCACTTCCTGGCCGTCGCCGTATTCCGCCAGTCTCTCTGAACCGTTTCTTTGAACGGTTCTTACAGATACATTCAGCTCCGATGCCACTTTTTTTGCTGAAATACCTCCGTAATGAACATAATTGTACAATTTTTTTTCATGTAATTTCTCTCGTACCGACGACATCTTTGAACTTTGTAATGACGGGTTTATTTTTTTTTATTTAATTTGCATAATAAACGGCCTGCTATCCAATATACAATATTACAGGTATATCAGAATCCGTACAATGTACCTGCACGCGATAATTACTGTTCAACTGACAAATGTGGAAAACAATTTTGGTGTCGGCTTCTTCGTGATAGCAAGTGAAATTGTTGTCAATGACTTATTTAATTGCCCTTCACCGGAAATGATATTTATGACTGTGATTGATAAGGAGCCTTACCACGATCTCTTAACGCGACTCACTTTAGGCCCTAAACTGAACTGTACATATCGCTATTTCATACCATGACATTGTATTTACGACTCAGTTCAGATGCAGTTCAGTAAGAGCGTCTCAACTATTTCATTCTCTCATTTCATTTCAAGTACTTTTCGTACCACGATGTGTCACTTGAGACGAAACTGAATCGCACGAGTGTCAAATTTTGCGACTCATAAAAAGTTCCTTATTGAATGTATTGTTCTGGATAGTTTTGTGTAGAATATTTATTAGTTCCTAGCTTTTGCCCGCGGCTTCTCTCGCACAGGTCTGGAAACGTGTCTGTGTAACTTCCTACCGTTTTATTGTTTCTTAAAACCTATACTCATACCTTGTTCCCATCAAAATGTTCTTAATTTTTCTGTCTTCGTCGTATTACCTAAATAAAACTTTGAATCGTCCTACTTTATTGACAATCGTAGTATCTAATGGCGACTCTAATTTTAAGACACTAATCTAGGTGCGTTGTGATCGCAAGATAGGTACCTAACACTTGTTCGTCATAGTTCGTCGTCGGACCTCATGGAAAGTTAACAAAACTTATAATAACACGAGTTTTCTTATTTTTAAGGACGTTGAAATTTGCGTTGTTACTCGAGTCTTACTCAAAAAATAATACATTTCTCATACAAACCTTGGCTTTCCGTTTAATCCTCTAAGGATAGGAATTCCGGATACCGTTTAAATCAGTATTCTCAATTAATTACAATTATATTACTAACTGAGACAATAATGCTCTAATGTAGAGGATCTAACGTTTTTCATACAAAGTTTTACCATCTAATCGCCTTAAATTTAACCCTTTTAGAAGATTAATTTCCAAAAATAAATGCAGAGCAGAGTTCGTTCCCGAAAATATTACCTCACATATACTTTCACATTGATAGAGAATCTGTAAACAAAGTTCTAACTCAAAAATCTCTTACCTACTCAAAAATTACACGATTTCCATAAAAACTTTCAACCCCAATTGGACCCCCTTAGGGGACGAATTTTGAAAAATTCTTCAGGTCTACCTGGAGCTACGGTAGCGAAGTGTTTGACAGGTTTTTCATATGTCTTTTGAATTATTAGAGGGTCATACAGAGTTTCAAAAAACAAAAGTCGTCCCTCCTGTGGTCAAAAGTTAGGAGCTTGTAAATCCAGGTTATATTGCTATTACATCGGATTATAGACGAGGGAACGGTCTTTATTCTCACAGGCATTTAATCAGAAAATTAGGCCCTAGAATCCTTAATTTCGCAAATGTCCACAGCAGAGACTTGAACCTAAATCTCTGTATGGGGTGCGCCAAAGTTCACATAATTTTTCAACCCCGATTATTGGAACTCCGAAAATGTTACTCATACAATTTTTTATCATAATAGTCACTATTTATACTTAGTCACTAATACTACCGATCATAACTCCGAACCATTAAAAATCATATTGTCAATTCTCATAAATATCTCTAATACTACTTTTTATTTTCATACACTTATTCATCATAACTGGTTTTGATCCTATTTTTCACAGTCATAATTTTTTTAAGCAGACTGGTTTGTACTCATAAACTCCACAATCCTATATTTTATAAGGAGACTGCGACAAAATGGAACATGGCTCAAAAACCGAAAACTGTAGGTTAGGTTAGGTTTGTATTATGACCACGTATAGCGGAGCGTCAAAATGCTTACATGCTTGCTTGCATGAACACTTGTAAATAATCTAGTATTAATAGTTATTTGTTATGCAAGGCTGCAAAGTTGTTATTTGGCGTGAGTGTTGAAATTGAAAGCTGAGCGTAGCGAGGCTTTCAAGACACGAGAAGCTAAATAATTTTGCAGCCATGTGGAACACACAACTTTTCACCTCACTACAGCGAGGAAAATGCAAGATTCAAGAAAAACAATTAAAACAAAAAAATAATCATATTTAATTTTGCCTTCTACTTAACACATCAATTTTAAAACATAACACACTCAAATCCAAACCAAATAAATACGAGAGAAGCACACATATTAAAAATTAAAATTAATATGGCCGTAATTTGTATTATCGTTGTGTACATTTTATCGTTGAGTTTTTCTTAAGCACTGTTATATTAATATTTGTATTTGAAACTACTTGACACATTCGTTGTGAATGTGGGAGAATGGCATTCTGGGAAGGATTAGTTGGCCACTCGGAAGTATTTTCCATAACACTTGCTTTGGAAGTTATTGGACGATGGGATCCGAACAAGATTATTTCGGCTTTATCTTCTTTATAAACGCCAATAGTTTCGGTTAATTACTTATTGTCTTCAAATATGTATAGGTAACCAACATAGCCCGAAGGATAGCAAAACTTAAGTAGCAATGGACAGGGCACATTGGTCGTAGAACGTAGGCCCCCCCACAAGGTGGACTGATGACCTGGCGAAGGTCGCTGGAGTCTGCTGGAAGCGGGCGGCACAGGACCGGTCATGGTGGCGTTCTCTGGGGGAGGCCTAGGTCCCGCAGTCGACGTCTTTTGGCTGATGATGATTATGATGATTTCAAGGTTAGGTTCATTTGGTTATAGAAGATTGTTGAGTAATTTTATTGTTTACTGTGTCAAAATTAACACAGCGGTTTACGCTGTGTTGCGCAGTTGCTTTCCGATTCTATCCATCAAATTAAGAGGCCTTATTCCTTTTAAAAGCTGATTGTTTTAGGCATTTTTTCTATGACCAAACATGTTTCTTAACATATTATTGATGTTACTACTTAGAACAGGGCTATTGGGATTTATTGGTATATATTTGATACCTACATAGCTACAGTTTGAACTTTTAATTGATAATTTTTGTTTCAAAAACGACTCGAAATTGACAAAATTCACGCAGAATATTAGTTTTTTCAACTTATTTTCGACTGCACGCAATAAAAGCATGAAATAGCTTTGTCACTACCTAGAACTAGGGGAAAAGTATTATTCACTTCAAAAAGTTGGTTGAAATCCTAATTAAATCCTATTACCTACATACTAATCCATACTAATATTATAAATGCGAAAGTGTGTCTGTCTGTCTGTTACCTCTTCACGCTAAAACCGCTGAACCGACTTAGATGAAATTTGGTATATGGAGATAGTTTGAGACCCGGGAAAGGACATAGGATACTTTCATCCCGAATAAATTTAGTGTTCCCGTGGGATGAGAGGGTAACACCGCGGGGCACATCTAGTTATCAATATATATTTGAAATAATATGAAAAAAATAAATTTTAAAAAGGATAAAGCCTCTTAATATGTGTGACAGAACGTTAAGTAAGGCTTGTTTATAAATAACAATTAAGAGTTATATCTCTTCTTCTCAGCATATACCAAAAATGTTGATGAGCAATGGACTGTATGATGTTATTATTGGCGATAATGATAGAAACACTGTAGTAAAGATAAAATAAATTTAATTACTTAAAAGGATAGCAAAAACCACTATTTACAAGGCAAACAGACACACACAGAACTGACAAGCAAATATCAGTCATAATAATTTAAAAACTGACATGTAAAATATACATAAAAAGAGGTGGCATCTCAGCCAGTCGCCAACATATGCGTCCACTGTTGGACATATGCCTCTTGAATGAATTTCCAAGCTGATCTTGACGCGGCGATCCAACTCCAGGTCGGCCCTGCCGTCTTTTTAATATCGTCGGACCATCTGGCTTGCGGTCTTCCAACGCTTCTGCCACGTTCGCGGTCAGAGTTATCTCTTATGAAAGTAAAAAAAACTATTGAAATTTTGCCTGTTTTTAGGGTTCCGTACCCAAAGGGTAAAAATGGGACCCTATTACTGAGACTTCGACTTCGCTGTCCGTCCGTCCGTCCTACTGTCACCAGGCTGTATCTCAAGAACGGTGATAGCTAGATATTTGAAATTTTCACAGATGATGTATTTCTATTGCAGCTATAACAACAAATACTAAAAATAAAATAAAATAAATATTTAAGGGGGGCTCTTATACAACAAACGGGATTGGTTGCGTTAACTTTGCACCTCATTTGTATGGAGTGCTATAGGGGGCGTTCAAGTATTACGTACTTAACGCAATTTAGGGGGGAGGGAGGGTCTCATAAAACGTTACGATGCGTTACAGGGGCGGGAGAAGGTCTTTCTTACAACACGTTACGTAATATTGTTTCTTTTTTTTTATAAAAAGATTGGGATTTAAAACGCCCATGTTGGCAACCCTTGTCGTTTATTTTACGGGGAATCCCTCAATTGTATTGGTCTGGTCGTCATTTTAATCATTTTAACATATTATCATCTTTCGTGACTTTTGGGTAAAAATGGTCACTTTTTGTGTCACTTATGGTGTTACGTAACGTTTAGAGAGCGGGAGGGGGGGTACAGAAAAACGGTACGGCGCGTTACAAGGGGGGAGGGAAGGCCAAATCTCTTCAAAAATTGCGTTACGTAATACTTGAACGCTCCCATACATACCAGGTGCCAACTTAACTTAACCACTTAAGGATGGACTGTTTGTACGGAACCCTCGGTGCGCGAGTCCGACTCGAACTTGACCGGTTTGTTACTCTAACGTCCTACCCAGAAGTCCGATGCCTTATAACACCCCTCTGTTTAGTCGGCAGTTAAAATTTGACCACTTCTCTGTTCTGTTCACTTCTCATCAGTTACCTTCATAACATCACTGCCGTCATGAGATCTGCCTGAGATCTGCCTGTTGTGCGCCGTATTAAGCTTCGTCAATTTCTGAAATCAAATTATAGCATATGTTAACAGATATGCAACAGGGCTACAATGTCATGTCATGTCAATTGACAACATTTCATATTCTTAAGAGGCCTTATTCCTTTTAAAAATTGTTTTTTTTTCATATTGTGACAAATATAATATAATCAATCAAAAAGAAACAAAAATCTTTACTAGGTACATTATAATACTCTTAAGTTAAGATTTTTTTTGTTAACCTTACCTTGCCCTCAAACTGCCCCCTATAGTCCGACGTTTGCTTATATTACTTACCCTCCAGGACAATGTGGTGATCCGTCCGTTGCGGCGCGTATTTCGTTTTGTCAACGCCTCAAATCAAATTATAGCATATGTTAACAGATATTCAACAGGGCTACAATGTCATGTCATGTCAATTGACAACATTTCATATTCTTAAGAGGCCTTATTCCTTCGTTTCGTTTCGTTTCGTTTCGGTTACGTTTTTAATATTTTCCTTCGTCGTTTGCGTTTTACGTTTCATCCTGACCCCATCCCGGACGAGTCTCCAAAATTGTGGGATTGGGGCAGGGAAAACCGCATAAGATGGTCTTAACTTCTTTTATTTACAATATATACATCTTTATATACAAATCTTCATCCGTCCACTAAATCATTCTATCGTCTGACACTCTCCGTCATACGTCAAATCTAACACATTCCTTATTTCATTATATTCAAACTAGTATTAATCGTCTATCAGCCAGCTCCTTATATTCTATTAGCATCAATCCCACACGTATATAATATGAATATTATAGTATAAGTTCTTATATCTTATATCACTTACCCAGGGGATCGAGCGGTTTGACCTGGTGTTTCTTCTTGTTAATTTCTGAAATCAAATTATAGCATATGTTAACAGATATTCAACAGGGCTACAATGTCATGTCATGTCAATTGACAACATTTCATATTCTTAACTTAAGAGGCCTTATTCCTTTTAAAAATTGTTTTTTTTTTCATATTGTGACAAATATAATATAATCAATCAAAAAGAAACAAAAATCTATACTAGGTACATTATAATACTCTTAAGTTAAGATTTTTTTTGTAAACCTTACCTTGCCTTCAAACTGCCCCCTATAGTCCGACGTTTGCTTATATTACTTACCCTCCAGGACAATGTGGTGATCCGTCCGTTGCGGCGCGTATTTCGTTTTGTCAACGCCTCAAATCAAATTATAGCATATGTTAACAGATATTCAACAGGGCTACAATGTCATGTCATGTCAATTGACAACATTTCATATTCTTAAGAGGCCTTATTCCTTCGTTTCGTTTCGTTTCGTTTCGGTTACGTCTTTAATATTTTCCTTCGTCTTTTGCGTTCTACGTTTCATCCTGACCCCATCCCGGACGAGCCTCCAAAATTGTGGGATTGGGGCAGGCTATCGTCTGACACTCTCCGTCATACGTCAAATCTAACACATTCCTTATTTCATTATATTCAAACTAGTATTAATCGTCTATCAGCCAGCTCCTTATATTCTATTAGCATCAATCCCACACGTATATACTTAATATGAATATTATAGTATAAGTTCTTATATCTTATATTCACTTACCCAGGGGATCGAGCGGTTTGACCTGGTGTTTGTTCTTGTTAATTTCTGAAATCAAATTATAGCATATGTTAACAGATATTCAACAGGGCTACAATGTCATGTCATGTCAATTGACAACATTTCATATTCTTAAGAGGCCTTATTCCTTTTAAAAATTGTTTTTTTTTCATATTGTGACAAATACAGGGTGACATTTTAATGACCGTTCAAATTTTTCCCAGGCATTAGGTAGCAATAAAAGATGCCATTTCTGAGAAAAAAAACATAGGTAAAATTTTGATAATATAATGTGCTGTCCGAATAAATAATTAGTAACGCGTGGATATTCGTTTGAGTTACGCTGGGGGTAAGCGGTGCGGGGGGAGGGGCGCGCTCACCTATCTTATCTGGACCAAAACAAATTGCAATTAGTCGCACGCGCATCTCCGCATGGCCGGTCGTGCACTTGCGGGTTCCGAAACGACGCGCGATCGATCTGCCGTGCACAATCAATCAATCATTTATTTGCGATAAAACATACTCAAATGCGTGCAAATACAAGTATAAAAGAAGTAAAAGTAACAAAATGCTCAATTAAAATAAATAAAATGTCAAGTAAAATCAAATCATTATTGATAACAAAATAAATTTAATTATAAACATGTCGTATTTGAATGAAAATTAAATATAAATTAAAATAATAATATTGAATACTTATTTAAAATTAATCTAGCGCTCTAGCATAAAATTCCTTAATTGAATAGAAAGGTCTACTTGTAAAATAATCTCTTAATTTTCGTTCAAATATTCTGTAGCTACTACATTCCTTAATACTAATGTCCAATTTATTATAAGCTCTAATTGCAGTACTGTTTAAAGTTTTGTCAAAATATTTAAAATTACTCTTGGGTACTGAAAATTCATTTTTATTTCTAAGGAGTTTGTATGTGTTTTGTCTAGAGACTTTTAGTTGGCCTTTATTTTTAAATACATACAAGCAGACACAGTACAAATATAAGGACACAACAGTCATAATTTTGTGTTCTACAAACATGGATCTGTGAGTAACAGGTACATGTGGACACCCCGTAAGAAATCGGAGGGCTTTTTTTTGTTTTAAGAGCACCGTACCAATGTTTGTGCAGTTTCCCCAAACCTCAATGCAGTACCTCATTACACTTTCAAAGTATGCAAAATAAACAGTTTTTAGTGTGGATCTGTCTGCTGTACTCGCTAGACTTTTTATGGCGTAGCAAGCCGTAGCTAATTTATTTGTTAATTGGTCAATCTGTTGGTGCCATCTTAAAAAGGGATCTAACTCAACGCCCAAAAATCGCACGCAGTTCGACTTTTCAATGGGAATACTACAGACAGTATCGGGACTATTAACTCCACGGCGGAAAACCATGTAAAAACTTTTCGTACAATTAACTTTTAGCCCGTTTGAGTTAAACCAGGTAGACAATTGTGACCAACACTCCTGCATATGCGTGTCTAAATCAGCTTCAGTTTTACATTTCAGTACGACACTCGTATCATCGGCATAAAGATACGGGGTTCCGCAAGTAATATTTAGTGGTAGGTCATTAATAAATATGATGAAAAGAAGAGGACCCACCATAGATCCTTGCGGAACACCGTATCTTATGGTCCTTTCTATCGATTTAACCGGACATTCACTGTTATCGCCCCTAATCTCGACATATTGAGTACGCATAGTAAGGTATGACTTCAGGAGATTCCAAGCTGTTCCGCGTATACCGTAGTACTCCAATTTAGTGAGGAGTATTTCGTGATCAACACAGTCGAATGCCTTGGTAAGATCACAACTTTAAATTAGAAAGGAAAAACATGTGATTCGTTCACGACAATATATATTAGTGTAAAGATTATAAAAACAACAGTTGCTAGGAAACAAATAGCAGAGATATAAAAAGAAGTATAGCATAGACAATGAGTCCATGCTCACGTTATCAACCTTCTTCTTAACATCCCGTCTCCTCTGAAGCGACTGTTAGTTTTATGAGACTCCTGCTACTTTCAGTAAGTCCTCTAGCCGAGGTTTAAATAAAGGCTTGGTAAGGAAGTCGGCCAGCTGATCCTTAGTGGAGATCTTATTAACTGTTAAGTCCTTTTCTAGGACACACTTACAAAGAAGTGCCTCAGCTTTATGTGTTTTGTTCGCTGGTGTGTTTCGTAAGGTGGATCATGAGCCAATCTTATAGCCGATTCACTGTCCACGTATAATGGAGTGATCGTTTTCTGTAAATCACTCTTCATAAAATTAATGATCCGAGTGAGCCATATGATTTCTCTGGCAGCCTCGCTAGCAGCAATAATTTCTGCTTCCGTAGAGGATATAGCAACAGAACACTGTCGCTTACTCTGCCATGCTATTGCGCCATTCGCGTAAATGCATATCATGCCGCTTGTGGAGCGTCCAGTAGGACCGTCACCTCCATGATCTGCGTCACTGTAGCACCTCAGACCTTTAAGTGCAGTGGAAGTCTTAAACGTTATTCCGTACGTCAGTGTACCCTTGACATACCGCAAGATTCTTTTCACCCTCGCTACGTCTTCAGGTGTTGGACTGTCGAGTTTACGTGATACAACTCCAACAGCGTACGAAATGTCAGGTCTGGTGCCAACCATTAAGTAAGATAGTGCACCAACAGCTTGACGATATGGAAAGTTCTGGGTTTGAGCATCCTTCGTGGAAAGCATGGTATCCTTTACTATCGGTGTCACAGCTGCTTTACAATCCTGCATTCCGAATCGTTCAAGTAACCGTTTTGCATATGCTTTTTGGCAAATTTTGATACTCCCATCAGCTTTCCGTTCTATTTCAACGCCGAGAAAGTAGGAACCGAATTTCATTGTTATTTTGAAACGTTGCCGCATTTCATTAAAGAACTTTTCAGTTTCGGCGGAGCTTGCAGAAGCAATAAGTCCGTCGTCGACGTATAAAGCTATTAACAGCTTATGGTTCCCCTCTCCTCTTTTGAACAAGCAGGGATCGCTGTCACTCTGTTCAAAACCTAGTTCTTTGATGTACTCTGTTATCGTAGAGTTCCAGCAGCGCGGAGCTTGTTTAAGGCCGTAAAGGCTTCGTTTCAGCTTGCAAACTTTTCCGTCACTATTCGAGTATCCCTCTGGCGGTTTCATATAAATTTCTTCTTTCAGTGTTCCATACAGGAAAGCCGTCGATACGTCAAACTGACAAAGCGAAAGTTTTTCTTGTGCAGCAATACTTAATAAAGCTCGTATCGTGCTTGTCTTCGCAACTGGACTAAACGTTAGGTCGTAGTCTAGTCCCTTCTTCTGCGAAAATCCTCGTATCACAAGACGGGCCTTGTATTTATCAACAGAACCATCTGGGTTCGTCTTAATTTTAAATAGCCACTTACTGGAGATAGCTTTTCTTCCTTTGGGTAAGTGTACCATTTCCCACGTCTCATTTTCTTTGAGAGAATTGATCTCATTGTCCATCGCTTTTCGCCATTCATCAGAATCCTTGCATGCCGTTGCTTCTTGGAACGTGCTTGGTTCTGTCCGAGGTTCATCACCAATCGAGTTGACGTTGAAGCAAACGTTGCAGATGTAGTCCTTGTATCTGGCTGGTGGCTTAAGGTTTGAGCGCCCTCGTAGCGTCATCCTGCCTTCCTCCTCGATCTCGGATGCTGTCAGTGATGAAGAATTTCGACTTTCTGTCTCTGTTTCATTATCATCATCGACTTCATAATCTGCTTCGATCATGTCATTGACCTCTTCTTCAGGCTCTTCAATGGATTGTTCTGCTTCGAAATATGAATCAGCCTCAGGCATTTGTACTTCAATCACTGGCTCATGAACTATACAATGCCCAGCTACTTCATCTTGACCATCTTGTTGGCGTGGTGAAGCATTAGCTCTATCTCCATCATGACTAATCATTGGCTGCTGATTGTCGCTATTGTCTTGCAGGCTTCCATATTCGGGAACAACGAAGTCAAATAGGCTATTAGGCTTAGCATCGCGTTTGCTCTGTTGGGTATCAGCTTCTTTACTCTCTTCAAGATGACCCAGCAAGGGATTTTCATCAAATGTTACGTCTCTAGACCGTATCAAATTGAATGACTCGCTATCCCATATGCGGTAGCCATCATCACAGTCATAGCCGACAAGTATTCCCTTTTGTGCCTTTTTATCTAATTTTCTTCTTCGTTGCTTAGGAACATGTGGATAACATTGAGATCCAATTATTCTCAGGTGACTCAGTCTGGGTTTCTTATGATGCCATAGCTCATACGGTGATTTTCCATCGATGCAGGTAGGGCCTGTTCTATTCAGGATGTACACCGCAGCTAGTACCATTTCAGCCCACAGACCCGTAGGAATCTTGGCATGTGCATACATGAGACTTCGTGCCATTTCCACAACAGTCCTGTTGTCTCTCTCTGTTGGGTTCTGTTGAGGAGTATCGGGCATTGTCAATCTCTGTTTTATGCCTTCTTTGTTGAGAGTAGCTTCTACTTTAGTATTGACGAATTCGCCGCCATTATCGCTTAGCAATTCTTTTATGACAACTCCAGCAGCTTTCACTTCAGCCAGCATGAGTAATAGCTTCGCGTGTACTTCAGCTTTTTCTCTCATGAAGTATACAAATCTGTATCTCGTATAATCATCTTTGAAGAGGACAAAATATCTTCGCTTCGAAATTGAGTAAGGAAAGGGTCCACAGACATAAGCGTATACCAGTTTACCAGGTCGTGTAGCTTTCTGTCTTGTCCCGAACTTCATCCTGTGTGATTTCCCATAGATACATCCTTCACAGAGTTCCTTGGTGGCTTCTGCTTTAATGTCAAACTCTCTTTCAATCAATTTCTTCACATGGCTTTTATTTTGATGTCCAAATCTTTCATGATACAGCTGTAACAGATTTGATGTTGTGGACAGCTGGTTCACTCGTACAGTTGGCTTGAGACATCTGAGCTTTAATTTGAATAGTCCGCCGAACTTGCTGCGAGTACCAATGACTTTGATCTGTCCATCCATTTTTAGAGTACATTTTAGAGTAGTGGACTCAAAAACACTATTATCCGATTTGTCATGGGTAGCGAGTACTGAGAATAAATTTCTGCTGATACTGGGCACATACCAGACATCTTTCAGCAGTATCGGCTCTTGTTTGCCGTTTATATCAGCCTCTGCTAGAATATTTCCAATGCCCAGGGCTTCAATACATTGGCCATTCGCGCCGGTCACTGTGTGCTGGCTTTTGAAGTAAGTAAGTAAAGCTTTGAAACAGATCTCCTCTATTGGTGACATGACTGGTTGCTCCATTGTCCACGTACCAATTTTCTCCATCTTTTGTTTCTCCAAATACTTTTTCCGAATGTACTGTCATCACTGTCAGATTCATGTCAACAATTTTGGATTCCTTAGGCGGTCTTCCGTCATGGATCCACTTCTTGCAACTTCTAACTCTGTGGCCCTTTTCTTTGCAATAGTTGCATATAAGCTCCTTGGAAAATGTTTTCTTCTTACCCTTACTCGTTCTTGCAATCAAAGCTTCTGCAGCAGTCTCGTCTTCTGTGACTTGAATGTCATTCTGACGTAAAACCCTTTCGTGTGCGCATAACTGACTTGTCAGATTTTCGACTGAGCGTTCCTTTTTCGAAATTAACAGCCAACTAGACTTGAATCCTAAATATTCTGAAGGTAGTGTGTCTAGGATTTTGCACATGAGGAGAACTTCTGGTAATTTCGCCTCACTCTGCAACTCGGTACACAAATCGCTCCAGATATTCTTTAAAATTGACACATGTGTAATGATGTCATGATCCTTGTCTTTTTTGTAACTGAAGAATTTCAGGCAATAGTCGTATGTTTTATCCACACAGGTGCCTCCATAGATGCGCTCTAGCTCGTCCCACATGTCTTTAGCACAATCAAATCGAACGACTTTTTGCAAGACGTCATCGGACATGTTTGTCGTGAACAAAATTAAAATTGCACTGTTCATAGTTACAAAGCTTTGAAGATCCTTTTCAAACTTAGCCTTTTCTTTGGCAGTTGCATTTGGCGCCAAGGCTGGTTTTGTTTTCCTTCCCTCAAGGATATCCAAACTGCCCGGCATTGCCTTCAGCACTAATTGAATTTTGTACCTCCATGTTTTGTAATTTTTGGGGTCTAAATTCCCAATTTGAACTTTGCACGCATTTATCACGCATAAATCCATTATATCTCTGCTACCACTTTAAATTAGCAAGGAAAAACGTGTGATTCGTTCACGACAATATATATTAGTGTAAAGATTATAAAAACAACAGTTGCTAGGAAACAAATAGCAGAGATATAAAAAGAAGTATAGCATAGACAATGAGTTCATGCTCACGTTATCAACCTTCTTCTTAACACACAAAACACTCCCCCACAGCAGCGTCCATCATTAAGAGCTTGCATAACTTCTATGACTAAATCAATCACAGTGTTAGTGGTGTTCTTCGAACTCCTGAAGCCATATTGGTACCGAGAGAAAAGATCATTTCTTTCGAGATGCCTCTCCAGCCTAGCATATAAGCACTTCTCCATGATTTTCGACAAAACAGAAAGTAGTCATATTGGCCGAAAGTTATTAATGTCTGATCTACATCCTTTCTTATGTACTGGAATAACTTTAGCTCTCTTAAATAAAGTGGGAAAGGTTCCTTCGAGGAAACAGTCATTGTAAATAATACATAAAGGAATGCAGAGTAAGTCGATGTTATTTTTTATTATTGATGTATTTATGTCATCAGGACCATAAGAGCTACTGTTTTTAAGATTTTTTGCTACGCGTATTACTTCTGGTTCAATGATAGGGTCGAGAAATATAGATTTTATGTTTTTATTTCTAATCGCAATTTTTAAAAATCTCATAAATTGTGTGTCGCTTTCATGACGTGCGCTTTTACCAACGTTAACAAAAAAATCATTGAAAGCATTCTCTACAGCCTGTCTATTTTCAATCAAATTGTTTTTAATTTAATTTTGTGGTTTTTAGTAGAATTCCCTTTTCTGCCTGTAATTTCATTAACCATTTTCCATACAGCGCGTGATTTATTTTTTGCTGTTGCAATAGTCTTCCGTCTTATATCCAATTTTTTTGCTGTTATTAATGTTGTTCGGAATATTTTTTTATATAGATTAAATTACACTTTTAGTCTATCATCTTTCGTACGTCTTGATAGTAAGTATAGCTTTCGCTTATTGATACTAGACGTTTTAATTCCTTTAGAGAGCCATGTTTTTCGGGTTGGTTTAAGTAATATTTTTTTTGTTGGAAAATGCTTATTTACTAAGTTTAAAAACACCTCATAAAATACATTAACTTTGATATTACAAGAAATATTCCACTCCAATCAATTTTTGCAAGGTCATCTCTGAAGCTATTAGTAGCTTGTTTGCTAAAAACCCTTTTATAAACATATTTCGAGATACCTTTCTTACATATATGAGATGTGATTGGAGTTATAATTGTCATAACTTGGGCATCATGGTCAGAAAATGTACAAGGAACGACCGCTACATCAGTATAATCCACAATATTGGTAACAAAGTTGTCTATGCTAGTTGAGGTAGAGTCCGTGATACGAGTTGATTCAGTAATTATATATGTACTGCAAATTATGTTCAAGTAGTACCCGTTTTAGTGATTTGGTTCTACTGTCCTCCTTATCAGCAAAATCAACATTAAAATCGCCAGCAATCAGTACAGATCTGTTCTTTAGGTGATTAAGATATTGATCTAATTTATCGATAAAAATATTAAAGTTGGAATTCGGGCTTCTGTATAGCACCATAAAATGAATTGTTTTTGAATGGGTTATCTCGAAGTTTAAAGCACTGATCTCAAATACAGATTCACTGGAAAATTCATCAACATTTACCTCTTTAAACCTGTCGGCATAATCATCCCTAATAAAAATTATTGTGCCACCGCCTTTTGTGAATGCACGAGATGATTGAGTCGCTGTAATATACCCAGGTAATGAAATAGTTTTGTATTCATCTGGCTCAAGCCACGATTCAGTTATAAATATGATGATAGGTTTCTGAGGTAATTCACATGCAATAAATGCTTCTAAGCTTAAAAGTTTATTTCTAAGTCTATTGATGTTTAAATGCATTAACATTAGCCCTTCACAGTTACTGAGATTATTTATAAAAAAGATAAACTATTGTAGAATTTGTTTTGAATGTATTTAAGTTTAGCGTTAATGGCAGTTGCTACTTTATATTTCCCCTTAGCGGTAAATTTGTACCCATCAGATTTTTAGTCAGGAATATCGATAAAACGATCAATATATGTACAAACTCATAGCCCTCAAGACGTTTATATAGTTCTATGTTGAGCTTATTAATAAAATGATTGAAATACATTGAATTCTGATCAATACTTAAAGGCACGTTACAGACAATAACGTTAGTATGAGCTAAAATTTTGACACTTTTTTCAATAATATCGACTGTTTTAGTAGGCAAATAAAAATTAAAGTCACTACCGCCACACATTATAACTACACAATCCTTTTTTGTGAAGACCTTGGTTTTTCTGTTATATTGCTGAGAACTCGATCTGAAGTCCCGGTGATTATAATATCCGACTCAAAGTTATAGTCTCGACGTCGTATTTGTGAAAGCATAGATATAATTTCAGTTCCGTGGAAGTCGGAGAAGAGTAAGAGTTTGGGTTTCGCATCAGCAGTGGTCTGTTGTGGAGTACAAAAAACATCGCTTACGCTATGTGCAGCAGTTTGATTACTTCCCTTTACTGTAATGTTTGGTTCTATGCTGATTATACTAGATTTTTCTTCAGATTTCAATATGTTATTTATGTTTTCTTGTAGTGCATTTACTTTCTTGTGCAGCGTTTTAATTGAGCATGCCTGGTTTACCTGCGCTTTGAATTTGTTGTTTAAGTTATTGTATTCTGTAAGTAACTTACTCAGTCTCTGTGTTAATTTTTTAACTTTTTTCTTATAAAGTGTGATTTCGTTTTTTAACTCTAAGTATGGCTTAGAGTTCTCTTTGATTTCCGTCATGCCAGTTCCATTTGATGTTATCAGATCGCAGAGTTGTTTATTTTCACCTTCTAGTTCTTCTACTCTTAATGCTAAATTAAAATTTTCTTTTTCACTCCTTTCTATTTTACTTTTAAGAGGTGTTAAAATTTCCGTGTCGTTCTCAAGGCTACCAATAATACTGTTATTTATATTTTTAGCAATAGTATCTTCTGACTTCAGGCAGTATTGCTCTTTTTCATGGAGTAATTGTTTCAGTTATTTATTTTCGTTTAAAATCTCTTCCGATTGAACTATTTTAATACTGCTATTATTTTTTTTAATTTCGTCCTTCAGTTTAGCGTTCTCTTTTCTGAGGTTATGGATTCATTTGTCGCTTTCGGAAATTTTTTGAAGTGCTTTTAAGTGCTTGCTTTGACCTTCATCATCGCTGTGCGGTGCATTATTATTGTCTAGATTCTTTTTCCTGGGCGTTAGTAGCGGTTGAGTGGCGGCAATTTTATTTTGGTCCATATTTATGAAGCTTTAGTAGCAGTTAGCAAAAGTGCATCAATGTACGCTAAAACAGCAATGTAAAGCATCCAATTCCGAAGCTGGCGATCAGCCGGCCGGTCGGGTCAGCCAAAGAGTATAATAATATGTCAGGTAAAGAGAGCCATCTCGCGTGAAAACTTGGATACACATTAACTCAAGCGCCCCAAGCGGATTATGGGTGTACTAATTTCCCTATATGTATACATACATACCTATAGCGTGTTTATAGCAAAAATATTAGTTTTAATACAGTACTATCTACTGCCGTATTTTAATCCTCCCGTGGTAATTTCTCCGTCGTTATGAAAAAATAGTTATCCAATGGTTATTTAACAAAGGTTAACCATTTTTTTATGACGAGGAAATTGATATGGGAAGATTAAAATACCCCAGTAGATAGTATATTTTGGATAGGAAAGTAATAAAATGAAGTGCATTAATATTTATTTATTTCTTCATTTAGTAATTAACAAACATATTAATAATATAATATATTTTAACGTTTATAAGCCTAAACAAAAACAAAAGCCTTGTTTTAGGCTGTTGCTTATTAAAAAATATATCTAATCAGATACAATTTTCACGTTACTATCAAAATACTTAAGTACCCCCATTTTGTTTTGGCCAGTATATATATACTAGAGACCCGTTGCGGCGTCGAACCGCCGCTAGAATATGGAAATCCGGTAGTGTTACAGAAAATAACTACTTTATCGATAAGAAGTTTTTGGAGAACGAAGAATAAGTACTGTAAAAAAAACACGCTAAAATGATGTTTTAAAAACGTTAAAACATGCCAGGCTAGAGCCAGGCCTGATAGCCAACTGCCAGCTTCATCGTGACAACTTTTTCAACTCTTTTGTAAAAATAGCTTGTGCATTAATGACATGTGATTCTTCATTAGATTCTGTGATCTGCTGATCTGTTTCACAATTAAAATGCATATTATTCCATTTATGGAAAAATATAATTCATGACAATAAAAATAAAATCGTCCCATATTTAAAAAAAATAATTGACATATATTTTCATAGGACCGAACATAAGATTGGTAGAATTTTAATTTGTTGTTCTTTCTTCAGGACATAAATTTATCGATTTGATCGATTTCTATCAATTTCCAGAAATAGCACATGAATCGAAACGACAGATTTGGTCACTCACTACGCAGGTTTTAATAAGTTTCTGTCAAAAATGACATTTTAGTGGCAAGCTTTTATAGCCGACTGTACTTTTCTTTAGATATCCATCAAATGCTCACTGAGACAATTCTAAAGAGCCCAAGCTCGGTAGGATTGCTTTTTCTATTATAGAGTTCCTATGGCCACCTTCCGGCTCCATCATCAGATCAGCCCCATGGTACCATATTATTGTATTGTCATCAAAGTTAAGTAAGTATGCAAAATTTTAGCTCAATCGGTTGACGATATCTGCTTCAAAATTGAGTTGCAAGATTTCACCCGAACATACATACTTTAAACATACCATGCAAGCTAAATAAAAGCTTTTAAAAAGGAAATCATGGAGTGCGTAACTGTTTATGTATTCATTTATAATCGTAAATACTTCAAAATATTGATAATAAAAAATGTTACATAAACTCAATTGTATGAAATAGAGAGTAAAAAACGTTTATAGATACACGAAAACCCACTTTTATCAATTATCAATGCTTGTTTTTTTTATGAAATTCAATAGATCGTGCAAATTTTCTTAATATGGGTGCTTCATCATCAATCATTTATTCAATAACAATTACACATTGTGTTTGAAATTCTTGCGCTAGATAAATTTAATCAAACCCTACTTACTAATCTAAATAAATGACTGACCAACAATACTCCACCATAAAAAAAGAATATGTCAAATATGTACATGTAATAAAAAAAAAAACAATATATAAAACGCTGGAGCTAGGGTGGCGAAATGGTTAACGCGCTGGACCGGCAATCCAGAGGTACCGGGTTCGATTCCCGGTCTCTTCCCCCAGGTAGCTCCTTTTTCAATTTTTCTTTAAGCTTTGATCTTTGTATTAAATACTTAAATATATAAAAGAGCTAAATATGTTTGAAAAAAGAATATGATATATATTTTTTTCAATAAATTTAGAGCTGAAGGCCTAATACCCGAATTCCAAATTCAAACTTTCGTGTCTTTCCTCTCATTGAAATAGTGTCTGACAACTCTGACAGAATAGTGAGGGAGATGCTATCTATACTCTCAAGTCTATAATATAAACCTAATTTTAGGGTTCCTTACCATAGTCGGTAATCATAATCGGTAGTTCCCAGACGGACCAGGAAATTGTGCGCCTCATCGGGCAGCACCTGCTCTCTATTGGCATCGAGTGAGTACCCGGCTCTCAAGTCCTCCCACACTAGTTATAAACAAACCGTCTGGGAGTCATGCTCATCACAGTTCTTACTAAACAAATGCACACTATTGTAATCTGTTAACATTGTGCGCCTCATCGGGCAGCACCTGCTCTCTATTGGCCTCGAGTGAGTACCCGGCTCTCAAGTCCTCCCACACTAGTTATAAACAAACCGTCTGGGAGTCATGCTCATCACAGTTCTTACTAAACAAATGCACACTATTGTAATCTGTTAACATTGTGCGCCTCATCGGGCAGCACCTGCTCTCTATTGGCCTCGAGTGAGTACCCGGCTCTCAAGTCCTCCCACACTAGTTATAAACAAACCGTCTGGGAGTCATGCTCATCACAGTTCTTACTAAACAAATGCACACTATTGTAATCTGTTAACATTGTGCCTTCTTCTGGTTCAATGAAAATCAACTCTATCAAGATATTCTCTAGACAAATTGACCTGTAGAAAGATCTTTACATTTATCAAGCTTCAATCTTTGTATCAAGGTTTAATGATAATGTAATTAAATTCCAGTTATAAACTATAGAAAATCAATGTTATGAATTTGAATTTTCAATTTGGTCATTGCAGCCTTGGATATGTCAATGGATTGAACTAACATTAGTAAATGATTTTGCTTACATTGCCATTGCTCCAAGTTACAAGTAACCAAGGCTTTGTGATGGTCATTGTGTGGATGTCATTGTCAACAGGCAGCTTCCTTGTTCCATCAACTTTACATTTGGTACTTGATTTGGATATATTTCTTTCCAAAGCAAACACAGATCACAAACAAAGTATAAGATACTTTAATGAGTCAATTAAGACAGAATGATGATTAGTTAATAGTGATTATCATTACATTTTCTTAATAATGATTGTCATAATTTGTGCAAGTCATGGCATTACTGATAAAATATAATTGTGTTAATGTATTTTGCACAGCCTTGAACAAATATGGCAACAAAACAACCTATTTTACTAGCTTTAGGTATTTCCTGTTATGCTAAATCAAGCTAAGCCAAAAAACTGTTATAAGCCATAAAAATGTAAGACACAAGTCCAGCTTAAAATAGAAGCAACCAAGACTACATGCTGTGAATGAATCCTTGTTAGATCTGTCTGCTCATAATCATTGATGTCATTAACTTTAATGACGGCTGGGGTCACTGATCTTTCTGTTTACTGGCAATTAGAAATCTTATTTAAGATACAAATAATGTAATATGTAGTATACTGACAGTAGGATACTGACAATTGACAATGTTTTATATTACTGAGCAAGTTGATTGACTTCATTGCCCTAATTGGATGAATATTGGTGATTCAGTGTCATCCTTCTCGTATTACTGCACTGATCTGATTTTAACTTGGGATGTCTCACTTGGTGCCCCGACCTGAATCAGGGCGATTCAACGGCTTCCAGCCTTCAAATGTGCTCATCCGGGTTTAGTAGCCTTCTAACAGATTTTATGTATCTCCATGGGTTACGGCAATTTAACCAAATTAAGAACAAAGATGATAAATGTCTCGATCTTGTTTTGTGTTCCAACAATTTCACCAAAACGCTCAGTGCAGATCCCCTGTCGAAAGTAGATTCCTATCATCCCCCTCTTGAAGTAGTCTTGAATTTTCCCGTTATAGACTTTTTAAAAAGTCTCAATGTTGATAAGTATAATTTTTATAAAGCAGATTATGTAAATATAAATGCCGAGTTGGACAAAATTAATTGGCATGATATCTTAGTACCCTTAAGTGACGTTAACGAGATGACAGTGGCATTTTACTTGCACATTGAGAGCATAATTAAAAAACATGTTCCCATTTCAAAAGCTAAATCTTGTCGCTACCCAGTTTGGTACTCTAAAAATCTAATTAAATGCATTAAAGAAAAAGATAAGTTGCGCAATAAATTCAAACGATTTAAAAACCCTATTGATGAATTTGAATTTAAAGAGGCTAGGGCACGTTGTCATAGGCTAATAGAAAATGGTTATTCTGAGTACATAAAGTCTATAGAATCGTCGATCTCGAAAAATAATATGAAAGCTTTTTGGTCATACATTAAATCTAAACGGAAGAACGATAGCACCGTACCCGCTGAAATGCTATACGATGGTAAAAAACTGACAACACCAGCATCGATCTGTCAGGCTTTTTCTAGTAATTTTGCATCAGCTTCGCAGTCAAGGATAATACGAACTCACGTGTAGATGTATCAGCTGTGCCTACCTATGCAAACTCGCTCACTTTGGGAAACTTGACTTTATCTCGTTACTCTATTGAAAGGTCTTTGAGAAAGCTTGATACAAATAAAGGTGCAGGTCCAGATTCTATACCAGGAGCCTTACCACGATCTCTTAACGCGACTCACTTTAGGCCCTAAACTGAACTGTATCGCTATTTCATACCATGACATTGTATTTACGACTCAGTTCAGATGCAGTTCAGTAAGAGCGTCTCAACTATTTCATTCTCTCATTTCAAGTACTTTTCGTACCACGATGTGTCACTTGAGACGAAACTGAATCGCACGAGTGTCAAATTTTGCGACTCATAAAAAGTTCCTCATTGAATGTATTGTTCTGGATAGTTTTGTGTAGAATATTTATTAGTTCCTAGCTTTTGCCCGCGGCTTGTCTCGCACAGGTCTGGAAACGTGTCTGTGTAACTTCCTACCGTTTTATTGTTTCTTAAAACCTATACTCATACCTTATTCCCATCAAAATTTTCTTAATTTTTCTCTCTTCGTCGTATTACCTAAATAAAACTTTGAATCGTCCTACTTTATTGACAATCGTAGTAGCTAATGGCGACTCTAATTTATCGAGACTAATCTAGGTGAGTTGTGATCGCAAGATACCTAACACTTGTTCGTAATAGTTCGTCGTCGTACCTCATGGAAAGTTAAAAAACTTATAACACAAGTTTTTTTTATTTTTAAAGACGTTGAAATTTGCGTTGTTACTCAGGTCTTACTCAAAAAACAATACATTTCTCATACAAACCTTGGCTTTCCGTTTAATCCTCTTAAGGGTAGGAATTCCGGATACCGTTTAAATCAGTATTCTCAGTTAATTACAATTCTATTACTAACTGAGACAATAATGCTCTAATGTAGAGGATCTATCGTTTTTCATACAAAGTTTTACCATCTAATCGCCTTAAATTTAACCCTTTTAGAAGATTAATTTCCAAAAATAAATGCAGAGCAGAGTTCATACACGAAAATATTTCCTCACATATACTTTCACATTGATGGAGAATCTGTAAACAAAGTTCTAACTCAAAAATCTCTTACCTACTCAAAAATTACACGATTTCCATAAAAACTTTCAACCCCAATTGGACCACCTTAGGGAATGAATTTTGAAATATCCCTTCTTATTCCTTGCCTCCATTGTATACTTGGTCTATTATCCAAATTTGAAGTTCCTAGGTTCAGTACCTAGTTTTGGTTTTACGTTGATGAGTCAGTCAGTCAGTCACTCAGGACTTTTCTGTTTATATGTATAGATTACATAATAAAAATATTACTGTGCTTTCACGGACTACGAATTTATAAGTTAGGCCTGAATATTAACGTATTGACTTAGAGGTTGCTAAGGTGTAAAAACCCTTTCAAATAAAACAATGCAAAGATCGACACACAAAGCATAAGGAAAAATTCGTCAGGTCTACCTGGAGCTAGGGTAGCGAAGTGTTTGACAGGTTTTTCAGAATAGAGAGTTAATTTCTTTTGAGTTATTATAATACGATCTCTTGGATAATGCAACGGGAAAAAAAAAAGATGCACAATGCGCATAGATAAGAGTGCATTACTGGTAATAAGTAGATAGCTAACTTCGTGTTTTTCGGTTCCAAATATGACTACTGCAATACTACGGTAAAGAGCTCGTAGCTTTGTATGGATTTCATAGTAAGATACTTACGTTTTTTTTCCGTAGCATTGCAGACTGTATTAACTAAATTAGCCGCTCGAGGGTGCTTTACATCATGCTTCTTTATTTGGTTACTATTTAAGTTCTTAAACCACAATATGATTTTTAATAGATTGAATTATAAAAACAAGTAAACTATTTTGTAAAACAAAGAACTGGAGTTACAAACATTTGCACTGAACCTAAAATAGGCAACTGTAATTGAACATATCTTTAAGCAGTTGATAATTTATTTATTATTCAAAAAAGTTACACAGCATTACAGTAATAAAACCAATAAGGCACTGAACTACAAAAATACATATAAACAAGACTTAAAACTAGTTAATTTAGGCGACACAACCGCGTCGGTCCTTTGCGTCGTCTGATCTGGTGTATAATTCGGCAAATTACCGCGGAACTGCCGAAACACAACACCCTTCCGCCTGAAGTCTGCACTTGCGATGGTGTCCTGCAGCGGCCGCGGCACGCACACCACAAATGAGCTGAAGTACACGTAGTGCCGGGACTGCAGCTGGATAATATTGATATCATGGGGTCAAAAATATAAGCCCGATTTCAAAGGTCTCTATCTCGGCGGGAGACAGCTGGCGATAAAAACGGAGCTTTTAACATTGTCATTGACACACTTGATATTATATGGGTGATAAAATCACTTCACCGCATTTCCTGGTCACAATTTCTTTCCCCTGAACGAATACACTAAATCCGCGGAGGATTAAACTGAATTCAAAGACTGGCATACCACGTAAAATTCATTTGAAATTTAACAAATTTACATGTCAATGATTGACATGACATTGTCACAGGCGGAAGGCGGCACACGTTCCGAGTCTTAATTATAATTATTTTTGAAATACAGACATTTTAAACTTTATTTCATTCAATAAAGCATTTGGTTTGGCAAATATTGTCATTAAATTAAAAAAAGAACATAAGTCCGCTATGAAATATATGTCTTTTCTTTTAAAAATTACCAATTAGTTTTAAATAAAGTGTGCTGCGATATTTATTTATAATATTTTAGTTACCGAACGGATAGAAGCCAGAAAGAGATAAACATATACGAAACTCACATAGCGGCATCCCTTTCGCGCCGTAGCGTCTCACTTGCGGACCAGAGACAAATATCGGTCTTTCATTCACTTTATGCGATCGAGAATCAGCGCTGCTTTAAATTTGTTATGGTACCAAATTCAGCGATTGAATTTAGGTGCCTAAACTGAACTGCACTGCTTTTGGATAGTTTTTATAAAGATTGTGGTAAGGCCCCAGCAATGTTTATTACTAGCTGTGCAGCACAGCTGTCAAGACCTTTACATGTCATATTTAACTTTTCATTAGCTAGCGGTGTATTCCCCTCTATTTTTTTGGAAACGAGCCAATGTAATACCAATTCCAAAAGGAGGCAATGCTGCCGACGTGCAGAATTATAGGCCGATTTCATTATTATCTGTTATGGGAAAAGTATTTGAATGTTTGGTTAATTCAGCTCTTTCACTCCATGTTAAACCATTATTAATTCCACACCAACACGGTTTTCGCAGTAAAATGTCAACTGTATCAAATCTAGTTTTGCATGTTTCCAATATCTCTGAAGCCTTAGATAAAGGAATTCAAATGGACGCAATCTACACGGATATTAGTAAGGCATTTGATAGAGTTGACCATAATTTGTTAATTCAAAAGCTTTACGATGTTGGTGTATATGGTAGGTTACTGGACTGGTTCTCCAGTTATCTGTCATCAAGATGTCAAAAAGTAGTGATGAGTGGATACTCATCGGAATGTTTTGATGTAACCTCAGGAGTACCACAAGGCTCTCACTTAGGACCAACTTTATTTCTTATCTTTATCAATGACATGGCAAATGTTACTCACCATTCAGAATTTTCTTTTTTCGCAGACGATCTTAAAATAACTAAAACTATTTATAGCGTTGAGGACTCCCATCTCCTCCAAGAGGACTTAAATCGAGTTTTAAAGTGGTCGCAAGTCAACAAACTTCCCCTAAATATTAATAAATGTAAACATATTAAATGTACCAAAAAGAAAAAGTTTTTAAATACTACCTATTTTATCGATGACGTGCCCTTGGAAGAAGTTTCTCAAATAAAAGATTTGGGAGTATTGCTTGACAGTAAACTATCGTATAACACTCATATTGACTATATTCTAAATAAGTCGAATAAACTTCTAGGCTTTATCTGGCGCAGTTGTAAGAATTTTAAAGACGTATCTGCCCTAAAAGGTGCTTATTTTGCATTGGTCCGTAGCCTGCTACAATATTGTTGTAATATCTGGAGTCCTCAATACAAATGTAATATACAGCGGGTTGAGCGAGTACAAAAAAGATTTCTCTTTTTCCTAACAGTTCACGAGAAAAAGCTCCAGTCACTGCACACATATAAGGATAGACTAACTTTTTTCAATATAGCTAACCTCGGAAGATCGGCGTTGGGTCGCCGACCAGGTTTTACTTTATAAAGTGGTAAACGGTGGTATAGATTGTCCTCAGCTATTGCAGACAATTAACTTCACTGTTCCTAGACCCCGTGCTCGCATCTGTAATTTCAGGCCATTTGCTATTAAGACATTTAGGACCAATGTTGGCTGTCATAACATCATACCTAGAATGTGCAAAGAGCACAATAAATTCTTCAAGGAAAGTCAAATAGACATTTTAAACGTTTCCTTGAATATGTTTAAAAATAATTTATATAAGTTTGGCTGGTCTAAATAATTAAATATTTTTGAGTAGTTTTGATCCCTCGATGCATCTAGTTATCTACCTATTCCTAGAATTGTGTATACGTAAATATGACACTTTAGTATTTTAAGTATAGTGCAATAGCTTTTTAAATATTGTAACATTGTAAATTTTAATTCAATCTAGTTTTTTTTTCTAGTTCTTTTTTTTTTCTATGTTACATAAAGTATAAAGTAAACATAAAGTGTAAACATAAAGTCAGTTAACGTAAGCGATTTTTTTTTCATAACGCACGTTGTGTTTGCCTGTGATTGGGTAAATACTCTGATATGTTTCGTACTTGCATTTGTTTTTTATGTATGTTATATAGTATTGTACCTGTTGGCAAACCTAATAAATAAATAAATAAATAAATAAATAAATAAATAAAATGATCTCAAGAGGTCAAGCATTATATGATCAGTGCAGTAATACGAGAAGGATGACACTGAATCACCAATATTCATCCAATTAGGGCAATGAAGTCAATCAACTTGCTCAGTAATATAAAACATTGTCAATTGTCAGTATCCTACTGTCAGTATACTACATATTACATTATTTGTATCTTAAATAAGATTTCTAATTGCCAGTAAACAGAAAGATCAGTGACCCCAGCCGTCATTAAAGTTAATGACATCAATGATTATGAGCAGACAGATCTAACAAGGATTCATTCACAGCATGTAGTCTTGGTTGCTTCTATTTTAAGCTGGACTTGTGTCTTACATTTTTATGGCTTATAACAGTTTTTTGGCTTAGCTTGATTTAGCATAACAGGAAATACCTAAAGCTAGTAAAATAGGTTGTTTTGTTGCCATATTTGTTCAAGGCTGTGCAAAATACATTAACACAATTATATTTTATCAGTAATGCCATGACTTGCACAAATTATGACAATCATTATTAAGAAAATGTAATGATAATCACTATTAACTAATCATCATTCTGTCTTAATTGACTCATTAAAGTATCTTATACTTTGTTTGTGATCTGTGTTTGCTTTGGAAAGAAATATATCCAAATCAAGTACCAAATGTAAAGTTGAAGGAACAAGGAAGCTGCCTGTTGACAATGACATCCACACAATGACCATCACAAAGCCTTGGTTACTTGTAACTTGGAGCAATGGCAATGTAAGCAAAATCATTTACTAATGTTAGTTCAATCCATTGACATATCCAAGGCTGCAATGACCAAATTGAAAATTCAAATTCATAACATTGATTTTCTATAGTTTATAACTGGAATTTAATTACATTATCATTAAACCTTGATACAAAGATTGAAGCTTGATAAATGTAAAGATCTTTCTACAGGTCAATTTGTCTAGAGAATATCTTGATAGAGTTGATTTTCATTGAACCAGAAGAAGGCACAATGTTAACAGATTACAATAGTGTGCATTTGTTTAGTAAGAACTGTGATGAGCATGACTCCCAGACGGTTTGTTTATAACTAGTGTGGGAGGACTTGAGAGCCGGGTACTCACTCGAGGCCAATAGAGAGTGTAGTGTTCTGGAGTCCAGGAATAGGGAATCAGGCAATAAATACGGTTCTTAGCTCATGGTATTTTATTGACAAGCTCAATATTGACAACATGACATATATACTTTTATATGGCTAACCGGCCAACACTGCACTCCTCCACAACAGGTTTATACAACAGTATCAAAAACTAAAACTAAATGAACAACTTCTGCAAGTAAAATAATTTCTAAAACCTGGGATATGGCTTCAGCCTACACTGTCTGAATGGCCGTGCTCGTGGCGGAGTAGACACGGTGGGCAACGCGTCCTGAAATTCAGGAGACCCGGGTGGCGAGGTAACACTACTCTGTTCTGGCTGCACGGGACTGACTGACGTCGCTTCCGCCGGATGCTCCGCTGGGCTCACTTGAACCTCAATTGAGTTTGGTTCAACGATTTCCTCAGCGACCTCTGCTGGCCTGACATCGGACTCAGGCTCTAACCCCGATGTCGGATATACAAGCGACTGTCTACCAGATCGGCGCTTCAATTGTTCTATGTGCCTATGCATCAACGACCCATCAGTACCTCTGATCCTATAATCACAAGATCCCATTCTGTCTACCACCTGACCCGGAGCCCATTTTTCCCCTTTCAAATACTGCCTGTACCAGACATCATCATTTTGCGATAGCTCCCTATGCGTTCCCCCCGCTGCAAGTCTCTGACGCTGTTGAGCCTTGTGAACCGCGGATTCCTTGTCTGGTTTTAAAATATCTAATCGCGTACGCAATCGCCTACCCAAAAGTAACATGGCTGGACTTTGACCCGTAGTCGGATGCGCTGTGTTCCTATAACAAAGCAAATAGGTCCATAGGGCTTTGTTTATGTCCTGCTTCTCATATATTGCCTTTTTAATAACTCGCTTTAGTGATTTTACCGTAACTTCGGCTAATCCGTTGGAAGCCGGGTGGTATGGCGCCGAGAAAATGTGCTCAATACCGAGATTACTATTAAAGTCACGAAATTCCACACTACAGAAGGGCGGCCCGTTATCCGAAACTATTTGCTTTGGTAAGCCCCATCTGCTGAATAACTCACTCAAAGTAGAAATAACAGCTGCGGCCGTCGTGCTAGACATATAAAACACTTCCACCCATTTGGACATTGCATCCACGACTACAAGATATGACTTTCCGAAGATAGGACCCATAAAGTCCAAATGGAGCCTGGACCATTGCCGATCGGGCCACGGCCACATGCTAGGCGCCTGCTTAGGCGGCGCGTCCGACTGGGCTGCGCACGTCGCGCACTCGCGGCACATGCGCTCTACCGCCTCGTCAACTCCGGCCCACCACACGTAACTTCGCGCCAACGCCTTAGATTTAACTATGCCCATGTGAGGCTCATGAACCATGCGAAGCACCCGTTCTTTGCAAGATTCTGGTATCACCAGCCTGTGACCCCACATGACGCATCCTAATTCTTCATACAATTCATTCTTCCTATTGTAATAAGGTTGCAATTCGACAATCTCGCATTCAGAAGGCCATCCATCTCTTACGTACCTCAAAACCCGTGCCAGTAAGGGATCACGCGAGGTTTGTTTGCAAACCTCATTATAGTCGAGCAACAACGCTTGTTGAATAAAATGAAGATACGTCTGCTCGGGCGCTGTGGGCACCTGCCTACCTTGTTGAGCCACTGGCAACCGTGATAACCCATCCGCTCCGTTCTCGTTTGTTCGAACGTACTCGATATCAAAAGTATAAGCCGATAGAATCAAAGCCCACCGTTGCATGCGACTTGCAGCCATAGCCGGGATACCTGTGTGTGGCCCAAAAA
This sequence comes from Apotomis capreana, assembly GCA_947623375.1. NCBI lineage: Eukaryota > Metazoa > Arthropoda > Insecta > Lepidoptera > Tortricidae > Apotomis > Apotomis capreana. The sequence continues at coordinate 12,801,070 of OX392518.1, forward strand.
TGGAAACCAGTGGTTTATGATCTGTCTTGAGCGTGAAATGCCGACCATACAAATACTGGTGGAATTTATTTACGCAAAAAATAATCGCTAACGCTTCCCTATGTATCTGTGAATAATTTTTCTCCGCGTCATTCAACGTCCGAGAAATATAAGCCACCGGGCGCTCACCGCTGCCGCTACGATTCGGCTGCGACAGCACTCCACCTACTCCCCACGGGGACGCATCGCACGTCAAGATTAGTGGCCTATCAGGATCGTAATATGCTAAAACTTGTGTACTGGTCAACAACTGCTTAATTTCCACAAACGTTCGTTCGCATTCACGCGTCCAACACCACTCCACGTTTTTTTTTAGTAAATTATAAAGCGGCACTAATCTTCCACTCATATGGCTCACGAACTTTGCATAGAAGTTGATCAAACCCAGAAAAGACCTCAATTCAGTGACATTATTCGGTCGCGGAATTTTCGTAATCGCTTCTATTTTATCCGGATCCGTTTTAATACCGTCTCTACTCAACACGTACCCCAAGTATTTAATTTCGTTCACAAGAAAAACACACTTACTACCCTTCAGTTTTAAACCCTTTTGATGCAGCCTATTAAAAACCGTCTCTAAAGCCTCTAAGTGCTCAGCTACATTCTTGCCTCCTACCACAACGTCATCTAAAAACACCTCCACGTTGGGTATGTCACTCAGCAAAGAGCACATTATACGCTGAAAAATCCCTGGACTTGACGCCAAACCGAAAACTAACCTAGTGTATCGAAACAAACCACGATGGGTATTTATAACCGTGCATAGCTTAGACTCGTCCAATTCTATTTGATTATAGGCCTGTGATAGATCGATCTTTGAAAAAAAACGTGATTCCCCCAGACGAACAATTAAATCGTCGATTTTAGGCAGTGGATAGCGATCAACTAACAATGCGGGATTGACAGTCGCTTTGTAATCCGCGCAAATCCTTAATGAGCCATCTGACTTATTTACCGGTACGAGAGGTGAGGCCCAGTCGGAGCAGTCCACGGGCTCGATGATACCGTCCCGCAGCATTGCCTCCAGCTCCGCGTCGACGCGTGCGCGAAGTGCGTAAGGAAGCGGGCGCGCGCGATGAAACACCGGTGTTGCGTCGGGCCGCAGTCGTAGTGTCGCCTTGCCACCCGTGTACCTTCCCAAGCCGCCCTCGAATAAACCCTTATACCTGTCACATAATATTTTGATATTATCATTAATTTGTAATTTTTCTTGGGCAACGTTATGGACATTAGCAAAATTTGGGATTCCTATGTTCAACTCTGCCAGCCACTGCCGGCCAATTAGAGAGGTAGTTCCGCCATTTATTACAAATAATTCCAACTCTTTTTCGGTATTACCGTAGTGCACCTTACAATGTAATAAGCCCAGCGGCTTAAGAGTGGACCCGTCATAAAATCGTAAGTCAATTTTAGATGGCTCCAACGGAATGTCGCTAAACTTCGTGTAATACATATTGCTACTAATGCAAGAAACCGCGGTCCCCGTGTCAACTTCCATATTAATTAATTGATTATTAATAGAAACACGTAATCTCACCGGCTGATAGTCGTTTAAGCACAAGTGATGGAAATTTTCTTCTGGGAGGATATCTTGCTCTGCACCCTCATCTTCGTCAGCTACCCCAAAATGTACTCTGGCTCGTCCAGCCCACGATTCTGCTCGCTGCTCAGGACAAACCCGGCGCAGATGCCCAATCCGCTTACATCGGCTGCATTCGTATTCCTTGAATCGGCATAACGCATAGCTATGACCAGTGGACCCGCATCCGCTACAATTGCTGCCATTCTGAGTTCTTCCACTGATGCTGCGCGCTGGTCGGCTGTTTAGCCCGACCGCGCCGCCGCCGCCGCGCCTCGTTCCACGCACACCGTGCGCACCGCCGCCACGTCCGCTGCTCTCAGGCGTTTTTAATCGATGGCTATCTGCCGCAGTCATTGCATAAACTGGCTCGCCTTCCGCTGTGGCTCTTCTAATGCCGGCACTTCCCGCCGTACTCTCCACCGCCGCTGAGTCCCGTTCCGCCGCCTCCAATGCACAGGCTATTTTTACGGCATTTGCTAAAGTCAGCGTATCGTTTTCGGCAAACAAGCGCTGTCGTATAAGATCACTTTTCAACCCGCAGACGAACTGGTCTCGTAAATTATCATTTAGGCTTCCCTCGAACTTACAAAACCGAGCAGCTTTCTTCAGTTCCGCCACGTATACGGAAATACTGTCGCCTGCCCCTTGTCGCCTTTGACGAAACCGATATCGCTCGGCAAGCATTGAAGGCGCCGGTTGTAAATGGTTACTAAGTAATTGCACAGCTAAGTCATAACTTAGGTCTGATGGTTTCTTTGGACTTGACAGGGTTGATAGTAGTTCGTATGCCTCGTCTCCCATAACCGCAATTAATGTAGGCAACTTGAGTTCTGGTTTTACCTCATTTACCTTGAAGTACATATCCAGGCGGTCAATATATGACGACCACGCTCCGGTCTTAATGTCAAACTCGCTAACTCTTCCGATCGACATTTTTTTCCGACTTTCGTTATTTTTCTCACCAAAATAACATTTCCGCGTTAATTCGAATTATCTTCGTCGCCACTGTAGTGTTCTGGAGTCCAGGAATAGGGAATCAGGCAATAAATACGGTTCTTAGCTCATGGTATTTTAATGACAAGCTCAATATTGACAACATGACATATATACTTTTATATGGCTAACCGGCCAACACTGCAGAGAGCAGGTGCTGCCTGATGAGGTGTACTATTTCTTGGTTCGTAATGTCTGTCCTGGAATTTGAAGAGAAACGACTTTTTGGTCTAGTTCGTTTAATCAGCGATTTAGGAAGACATTTTATTATAATAAACAAGAAGTGTCATAGACAACTATATGGCTTAATCAGCCAGTGGACCCGCATCCGCTACAATTGCTGCCATCCTGAGTTCTTCCACTGATGCTGCGCGCTGGTCGGCTGTTTAGCCCGACCGCGCCGCCGCCGCCGCGCCTCGTTCCACGCACACCGTGCGCACCGCCGCCACGTCCGCTGCTCCCAGGCGTTTTTAATCGATGGCTATCTGCCGCAGTCATTGCATAAACTGGCTCGCCTTCCGCTGTGGCTCTTCTAATGCCGGCACTTCCCGCCGTACTCTCCACCGCCGCTGAGTCCCGTTCCGCCGCCTCCAATGCACAGGCTATTTTTACGGCATTTGCTAAAGTCAGCGTATCGTTTTCGGCAAACAAGCGCTGTCGTATAAGATCACTTTTCAACCCGCAGACGAACTGGTCTCGTAAATTATCATTTAGGCTTCCCTCGAACTTACAAAACCGAGCAGCTTTCTTCAGTTCCGCCACGTATACGGAAATACTGTCGCCTGCCCCTTGTCGCCTTTGACGAAACCGATATCGCTCGGCAAGCATTGAAGGCGCCGGTTGTAAATGGTTACTAAGTAATTGCACAGCTAAGTCATAACTTAGGTCTGATGGTTTCTTTGGACTTGACAGGGTTGATAGTAGTTCGTATGCCTCGTCTCCCATAACCGCAATTAATGTAGGCAACTTGAGTTCTGGTTTTACCTCATTTACCTTGAAGTACATATCCAGGCGGTCAATATATGACGACCACGCTCCGGTCTTAATGTCAAACTCGCTAACTCTTCCGATCGACATTTTTTTCCGACTTTCGTTATTTTTCTCACCAAAATAACATTTCCGCGTTAATTCGAATTATCTTCGTCGCCACTGTAGTGTTCTGGAGTCCAGGAATAGGGAATCAGGCAATAAATACGGTTCTTAGCTCATGGTATTTTATTGACAAGCTCAATATTGACAACATGACATATATACTTTTATATGGCTAACCGGCCAACACTGCAGAGAGCAGGTGCTGCCTGATGAGGTGTACTATTTCTTGGTTCGTAATGTCTGTCCTGGAATTTGAAGAGAAACGACTTTTTGGTCTAGTTCGTTTAATCAGCGATTTAGGAAGACATTTTATTATAATAAACAAGAAGTGTCATAGACAACTATATGGCTTAATCAGCCAGTGGACCCGCATCCGCTACAATTGCTGCCATCCTGAGTTCTTCCACTGATGCTGCGCGCTGGTCGGCTGTTTAGCCCGACCGCGCCGCCGCCGCCGCGCCTCGTTCCACGCACACCGTGCGCACCGCCGCCACGTCCGCTGCTCCCAGGCGTTTTTAATCGATGGCTATCTGCCGCAGTCATTGCATAAACTGGCTCGCCTTCCGCTGTGGCTCTTCTAATGCCGGCACTTCCCGCCGTACTCTCCACCGCCGCTGAGTCCCGTTCCGCCGCCTCCAATGCACAGGCTATTTTTACGGCATTTGCTAAAGTCAGCGTATCGTTTTCGGCAAACAAGCGCTGTCGTATAAGATCACTTTTCAACCCGCAGACGAACTGGTCTCGTAAATTATCATTTAGGCTTCCCTCGAACTTACAAAACCGAGCAGCTTTCTTCAGTTCCGCCACGTATACGGAAATACTGTCGCCTGCCCCTTGTCGCCTTTGACGAAACCGATATCGCTCGGCAAGCATTGAAGGCGCCGGTTGTAAATGGTTACTAAGTAATTGCACAGCTAAGTCATAACTTAGGTCTGATGGTTTCTTTGGGCTTGACAGGGTTGATAGTAGTTCGTATGCCTCGTCTCCCATAACCGCAATTAATGTAGGCAACTTGAGTTCTGGTTTTACCTCATTTACCTTGAAGTACATATCCAGGCGGTCAATATATGACGACCACGCTCCGGTCTTAATTTCAAACTCGCTAACTCTTCCGATCGACATTTTTTTCCGACTTTCGTTATTTTTCTCACCAAAATAACATTTCCGCGTTAATTCGAATTATCCTCGTCGCCACTGTAGTGTTCTGGAGTCCAGGAATAGGGAATCAGGCAAAAAATACGGTTCTTAGCTCATGGTATTTTATTGACAAGCTCAATATTGACAACATGACATATATACTTTTATATGGCTAACCGGCCAACACTGCAGAGAGCAGGTGCTGCCTGATGAGGCGCACAATCTCTTGGTTCGTTTGGCCTGTCCTGGAATTTGAAGAGAAACGACTTTTTGGTCTAGTTCCTTTAATCAGCGATTTAGGAAGACATTTTATTATAATAAACAAGAAGTGTCATAGACAACTATATGGCTTAATCAGCCAGTATGCAACATGCCCCTTTTTTAAAAGAAAAGACAATGATGTCTTTGGTAACGTCAAAACGTCATCTAATGGGTTTAATCAAAGGGCCTTGGCAATTCAAACACTTATTTATTTAAGCACAACACATTAATAATGAACTTCTTAAAAAATACAATACACATGTCAACTTAAGATGTGTTCTCTTTAGCAGCTGTCAACGGAGTAAGTCAACATTAATAAACAATCTTACATCTGTCACTAGATTTGAATCATATCAAATCTAGAACCATAAATAGTCGATTGCCAGTATCTCACGACACACCCCCTCAATCGACTCACTAATCTAAAGTTACCCTGTATATACACAATTTTTGAACCACCCTGTATACCTAAATGACTCAACTTTAATCTGAATTTTTTCAATCTTTAGACACCCTGTATAAATACAATAAATTGGTACAATTTCCAAGCTCCTCCAAACAATTATAATTTTACATCCATATCCAAAAAACTTTAACCAAACCTTGCTACTACGTTCATTGACCCTCATCTCGGCACACACTCATCATTAAAATTCGATAAAACCAACTAACAAAACATTATAAATCTCCACTAGACTCGTCATCAATACTCAACATGAATTTCAAATTCTTACACTCAAAAAACTTCAATACACGACTTCAATATTTAAATCAACTTCTATTATACTCCACTCGACACTTCATTTATTAAAAAACCACAATAAGTATTTAAACATCCCTTTCCAACTTTTCCTATAACGACCTTCAAATTCTGCAAACCGATACATCACCTCATTAAACTACAATTAATATTTAAAAACTTCATCATCTCCTGAATCCTCACTTCACTAGACTACAATAAATATTTCAACTACTATCTTCTCCCACTCGAATCCTCACTTCATAAAACTACAATAAACATTTCAGCTACTATCTTCTCCCACTCGAATCCTAACTTCATAAAACTACAATAAATATTTCAGCTACTATCTTCTCCCACTCGAATCCTCACTTTACTAAAACTAAAATAAATATTCCACCTTTATATTCTCCTACTCGACTCCTCATCTTCATTATACTGCAATAAATATTTAAACCTTTATCTTTTCCTCAACCAACTCCTTCATTTTAATAAACTCATAAACCTACAACATACAACAACCAACAACAACTCACACTCATATCACCAATTCACACTAACAAGAAAAAACTAAATAACAAACAATATACAATATATAAGAAACAAATACAATCAAATTAATTTATATAAAAACAGAAAAAATACTTAAGGCTCTCATTTCGAAAAACTGTGTATAAGAGATTAAAAATTAATTAAGTTCTCCGTTGTTGCTTTTTAACTAAATAATGATTCAGTTATATTTACCTGATTCACCTTACACCCCCTTAAGTGAATCATTATTTGAAAACAAACACCCCCTTAAACCTGACCATTTTTCCTAGAAATCCTTAAGTTTTCTTCCATTTACAATACGATTGTAATGTTCTAAATTACACACCCTATAAAAACTTACATACTACAACACAATAAAAACAAAGACCTTTTCCTTGACAAAGACAATTTCATAAACTCCTGCCACTAAAACACTAATCTTCGCTGACATTTTTCAAACTTTACAGGTGGTAAACTTTTTGTTAATATATCTGCCAGTTGTGATCCTGTTGGACAATATTTAACAGTAATCTGATTTTCATCAATTTTCTCCTTCAGATAATAATATTTTACATCTATGTGTTTACTTCTTTTGCTCATGATGCCTTTCTTCATTAGCCAAATAGCGGATTGGTTGTCAACCTTCATTTCAATTTCTAACTTTTCTCCTGTTATTTCATGAATTAAGTCTCTTACGAACAGTAATTCTTTACAGCATTCTGCTGCCGCTATAAACTCTGCTTCTGTACTGCTCAGCGCGACAACTGATTGTTTCTTAGAGCTCCATGCCACTGGTCCACCGTTCAGCCAAATCACGAAACCAGAAGTACTTCGTCTAGTGTCTGGATCCCCAGCGAAATCAGAATCACAATATCCTCGGAGCACTTTATCACCTTCAGAAAAGTGAATACCTTTTTCTGTTGAACCTTTTAAAAATTTTAAAATTTGTTTGGCATTATTTAAATCATTTAAATTCGGAGAATTCTGATGTCTCGAACAATAACCTACTTGGAAACTTATATCAGGTCTTGTTTTATTTGCAAGATATAATAATGATCCTACCATTTCACGGTACAATTCATGAGACTTAATTTAATGTCAACTTTGACAGACGGATGTTGCTCTATCAAAATAGTTGGAGATCTTACCTCTTTGGCTCCATTCATGTTAAACTTCTTTATTATTTTATCACTATATGTCTTTTGATAAATTTTAATCCCCTGTCCCTCTCTTTTTATATCTAAACCAATGTAATTAGTGACTTCGTCACAAATTCTTAGCTCAAAAGCTTTCCCAATCGTTTTTATTACATGTACAAGATCCTCTTCTTTTTCGCCGAACACTAAGCCATCATCTACATACTCGTATACAGCTAAAAAGATTTTTCTCTCACCTTCCATAACAAAAATGCATTGGTCCAATTTCAATTGCTTGAAACCCATTTTTGATAAGAATTCTGTAAATTTGATCCCATCAAAACATAAATGTAAAATTAGAGCCAAGTTCAATATCGCGTGCACTTCGCCGACAAAAGAATTGAGATCTGCAAGGGCGCCAAGTTCTTTGCCCTAAAATTTTAAGATACAAGGACATGCGACATACTCGATGCATTTATTTTACTTGGGGAGTAATTCAATATCAAGATTTGACTTGGCTAGTTTTCACAAAGTAACTAAATTTTATAAAAGTAACATAGTCATAGTCATAGTTCATTATCAAGCTAACAGTAGGTATAAGTAACAAGACGTACACTAACTTGCGTACTTACCTTTACGAAAATAGGTTAATGATTTGATTGATTTTGATTTATAATATAAATTTCTATTTTAAAACTAGCCAAGTCAAGTCTTGATATTGAATTACACCCCAAGTAAAATAAATGCATCGAGTATGTCGCATGTCCTTGTATCTTAAAATTTTAGGGCAAAGAACTTGGCGCCCTTGCAGATCTCAATTCTTTTGTCGGCGAAGTGCACGCGATATTGAACTTGGCTCTAATTTTACATTTATGTTTTTGATGGGATATCATTACTTTTTGTACAGAAATTATTATGATGTTTAAATTACTTAATTATTATTTGTTAATTAGTTCTGTGTGCTATTCTAGTACATCTTTTGAAAGTTTTGAATAAACAAAGAATTTTCCAAAACGGTTAGTACGTATTGGATTTTTATGTGCATGTATGTGTAAGTGTGTGCGTGTGAGTGTATAGGTATGCTACTCTAGTATATCTTTCAAACAAAAAAAGAATTTTCCAAATCGGTTTATAAATGACAGAGTTCTGAGGCAACAACCATCAATAATAATAATAATAATAAAAAAAAAACATAAAAAAAATCACTGTTTTCGATTTTTATATGTATACACACACAATTACTAAGCTGGATGCCAAATTTCACCTTTCTAGGTCACCTGGAAGTGGGTTAGGTTTTTGATTACTAGTGAGTCAGTCAGTCAGTCAGTCAGTGATAAAAATACCGTTTTTTGGACTTTAATATCTCAATAACTATTTAACCTATATTAATGAAATTTGGGGTTCTACTTGTTCTAAAGGATCTTAATACATAAGCCAAATTTCATTTTTTTATGTTAAATAGATTTGGAGTTATTGGGGGGTCAAAAGTGGCTCCAAACGGTTCGTGTAATATAACACACGGCTGCTGCTCGCCAGTTCCTGCGGTGAACTTGGCTGGACACGCTGCCGCGTGTCTAGATATTCCACATAAGTGGCGGGCTTGTTTCAATCCATATAAGCTTTTGTTTAATTTACAAACTTTGCCATCTTTACCATTGTAACCTTTAGGTACTTTCATATAAATGCATTCTTTCAAATCTCCATGTAAAAAAGCTGTTTTCACATCAAACTGCTTCATTTTCAAATTTTTGCTTGCTGCAATTGATAATAATACTCTCAGCGAAGTACTGTTTATCACTGGACTATACACTTCATCATAGTCTATTTTATATTTTTGTTGGAAACCTCTTGCAACTAATCTTGCTTTATATCGACCATCTGATTTGACTGTAAATATCCATTTACTTGTTACTAATTTTCTGCCCTTTGCTTCTTTTTCATCAACAAATGTCCATGTATTATTTTCTTCTAATGATTTAATTTCTTCATTTATTGCCTTCTTCCATTCATCCTTTTCTTTGGATTCGGTTGCCTCCTCATAGGTCAACATTGAAGCTTCAGTATCATAATTCATTAAGTAATCTTTATATCTTTCAGGTTTTCGCCGTTCTCTTGGAGGTTGGATTCTTCTGTTCCCATTATTTACTTCAACATTCTCTTCAATTTCAATTCCTTCTGCATTTCCTCCTGCTCTATTATCTTCATTGTTAATATCATAAAATTCTTCATTTCCATCAAAATAAATCTCATTATCAAAATTAAAATCATTTCCAAAATTATCACAGTTTTCTCTTCTTCTTTCATCATGATTGTATTCACATTCATTTATTTCCCCTTCATTTGTTTCAACTTCATTTATTTCGCCTTCATTTGTTTCAACTTCGTTTGTTTCGCCTTCATTTGTTTCAACTTCATTTATTTCGCCTTCATTTGTTTCAACTTCATTTATTTCGCCTTCATTTATTTCACTTATGTCACTTTCACTGCTTGACCTTCTCAACTGAACTCCTTCTCGAAACTCATTTTCAATAATAACTCTTCTATTTTCACCTTCTCGAAACTCATTTTCAATACTTCTTCTCATATTATCACCTTCTCGACCACCTACTTCTTTACTATTATTTCTTCTTACATCTCCTCTTCCATCTTCTTGATTATGTGTTGTGCCCTCCGTGACTATTTCTTGTTCTTTTTCTTCTAAATGCCAAAGTCCTCCGATTCTTACATTGTTATCATTTCCATTTAAATATATACCTTGTTCTTCTTCGTTTATTCTAACATCTCTTGCCCTTATTATTCTTTTCTCATCATCCACCCATATTTTGTAGCCATTTCTTACGTAGCCGACCAGAATTCCTTTATTACATCTTTCGTCAAGTTTTCGTATACCTGAATTAATTTTGTAGAACATTGTTGAACCAAATCTTCTGATATTTGATACGTCTGGTTTGACATTAAACCACATTTCAGCTGGTGTTTTATCTTGTCCTTCTGTAGGGCTTCTGTTGATCAGGAAACTTGCTGTCATTAAGGCTTCACCCCATAGATAATTCGGGACACGGCCGTCAAACATTAAAGCTCTTGTTCTCTCCATCAGAGTCCTATTGAGTCTTTCAGCTTTTCCATTTAACTGTGGCGTATACGGTATTGTAAAATCTAAAACTATTCCTTTTGAATTGCACCATGAAATTAGGTTATTGTTCGAGTATTCACGACCATTATCACATCTTATTTTCTTTGCTTTTTGATTGAAATGATTTTCTGCCAATATCACAAACTGTTTCACTTTGTCAAATACTTCACTTTTGAAGGTGATTAAGTACACCACACAGAAATGTGTATAATCGTCAAGAAAGGTTATAAAATATTTTTTATTGTCCCAAGTGGGAATTTCAATAGGACCGCAAACGTCAGTATGGATTATTTCTAAAGGAAATTTTGCTTTTACTCTATTGTTTTTGAAAGGTTGCCTAGTCATTTTAGCTTTAATGCAAATTTCGCAAAAATTTTCAGGATGTTCCCCCCCAATTTGGATACCATTCACCAGCTTAGCTAGACGAGGCACATCAGAAACGTGACCTAGCTGACGGTGCCAGATATTGGCGCTTTCTGTGAGCATAGCTTCGCGAATTAAACTAGCAGAAAATTCTGTTTCGTAAAGACCAATTCTTGATTTGTATCCAGTTAAAATAATTTCATTATTTTTCTTTATAAATACCTTATTTCCAACGAAGTGTACGGATCCACCATGATCTGTGATTGAACTGACAGATATCAAATTTCTGCAGACTTCCGGAACATAGAGTACATCTTCCAGCTGAAAGTACTTGGTATTGACTGTACCTTTGGCTTGAGCGACGAGATTTTCTTGATTTGCACATTTAATGTCGACATTTATCTTTTCTGTAAATTGTATAATATCTTTATTAAAGAAGAGGTGTGAGGATGCGCCCGAGTCTATAATGGCTCTAATGTTAATATTATTGTGATATTCCTCGCTTACCAGACTGTAATTACGACAATATTTCTCAATGTGGCCTTTCCTGTTACATTTTCTGCAAATCTTAGCAGAAAAACACTCACTCGAAAGATGACCAGCTCTATTACAAGTACTGCACCTTTTACTTTCACAAAACCTGGCAATGTGTCCTAGTTTTCCACAGTTGTAGCATTTCTTCTCATACCCTTTGAAAACTTCATTCGCAGGTGACGGAGTCTCAACAAAATTTTGTTCGTTTCTTTTTAATTCCTTTTGTAAAATTTCTATCAGATTATGTATAGTCTGGTTTGTCTTAGGAGACATCTCCCAAACGGTTCGGAAATAATTTAAATCTGTCGGTAAAATGGATAATACTTTCTGTATTAACATCTCATCAGATATTTTATTATTAGTTGAATTTAAATCAAAACACATATTTTGTAGTTTACTGATATCTTTTAAAATGTTTCCGCTGAAATTATATTTGTAGAATTCTATGACTTTCGAATGACTATCTTTATCTGAATTGTAGTTGAATACAATATCCAATTTTTCAAAAATATCGTCTGTTGTTGGACAATTAATGACGTAATGCAAGAAATCTTCATGGATTGAGTTCAAGATATAAAAACGAGCTTTTGAATCATTAGTTCCTTCATCTTTCTTGTCAAGTCCTTTTGCTTGTATAAAGAGTTTTGTTAATTTCCTCCAGTTTTGGTAATTTGTAGATTCATTCAATTTATTCGGACTTTCCATTATTAATAAATTTTGTAGGTACGGTTTGTTTCGTGAAAAAATATTGACAAGACGGTTACTAGGTAAACAACTTCTGGTTGCTAGGCTTATTTTTATATAAGCAATGGCTATCCTTTCTGGGCTAAAACTTTCAAACACCAATCACTGATTCTATAATGCATCTATAATGCGCCGCTGGTGCCCAATGGGTTTAATCAAAGGGCCTTGGCAATTCAAACACTTATTTATTTAAGCACAACACATTAATAATGAACTTCTTAAAAAATACAATACACATGTCAACTTAAGATGTGTGTTCTCTTTAGCAGCTGTCAACGGAGTAAGTCAACATTAATAAACATCTTACATCTGTCACTAGATTTGAATCATATCAAATCTAGAACCATAAATAGTCGATTGCCAGTATCTCACGACACGTCAGATGTCAAAACGAGCAAATTGCATATTATTTCAAATAAAATAAACAATTATTTTTAACAGAAAATTATCACTTCTAACTGTTTATTGCCATGATTTTGTGACTAATTACCAGATGGTATTAATTTGGTGAAGTGCTGTGACAAAGTGAAACAGTGTTAACGGACAAAATCATAACATAAACATTGACATTAATTACTAAGTAATAACGTATGGGCCGCCGATGGGAATAACAGTAGAAACAACACTTAATGTTCGAAGTGCGTTTAATCGGAGTTAATACAGTGGTGCAGATAATTATCACTTAATTAAAACTTAATCTATTGATCGAGGTCGATCACGACCTTACGCGACCGCGATGGAAGGCATAAGACGCCGCGGGCACTTCATTCTCATCACACATCACTTCGCGGGTTACTCACTAAGGTATGTCCACTTGGCACTTTTCGTGAGAGTCCGGCAATCGATTATCGGGAAACGCCGATGACTCGATCGATGAACACCTGTCGCGAGCGTGGGACCTCTGCTCGTAACACCTCCCCTCCTAGATGCGCAACTATTTTCCCATGTCTAATGAAAATGTTGCGGCTCGACGATCTTCCAAAGTTTGAGTATTAGGTTCCACTGTTGGGAGTTCAATTTCGTTCTCCCTTTGAATGCTGGATCGAGCGCGCTTGTAGTAATATAAGACGATCAGTGCAGTTACTCCAATCAGTATGATTATGTATGTGGGTATAGTTGTATGATATAGACCGGGTGAATCTCCTATTGCAGTTATCACTGGCGGTTCTAACAGCACCTGGTGCTGAATGTTGTGTAGGGTATTAAGGTCGATTGTAGTCAGATTATAGCGCATTGATAGCTTCGGTGAGATTGGTAACGAGTCTAATTTTGGTAACGTCATTATTTCGACGGCGTGTCCTCGTATCTTGTCGTCTATGTTAATGATTGTATATTCGTGTGTCCGTAGGCGGCAATTTCGTGGAATCGTAGCTAGGTAACTACCATTCAATATGCGGTGTTCTTCATGTTGGCATGATGTGGATACTCTTGTACTTGTCGGGAATGAGATTATGTAGTGTTGACTGTCCAATTCCAGAAGAGCTTCCTTGCTGAGTGTAATAGTTGTGGGCCGGCATAATTCATCCATTTCCTGTTCTAGCACAAGGCGAGTGATGCAGTCTCGTTGGGTACGGATTTGATGAATGGTCTGTTGTTTGCAGATGTACCACGTGTCAATCTTAGGGCATTCTGCCTCCATGTATACGAATTCCTTGGAGTTGGTTGCCAGTAAAGGGTATGGTGGGATGATAATCTGGGAATATCTATTAGGAACAGGACATAATTTATAAAGGTCGTATTTTGTTGGGGACATTATGGGAAACTTTAAAACTAGTACGATTTTTTCATCGATGAAATAGGATCCTAAGCTAATTATATCGTAATAGTACCTAATGTCTAAATTTAATATGTGTGCAGGTCCATAAATGTCCTTTACTCTACTTATCATATTAGTTATATCACTAACCGATAAAAGTGAGTGGTGCATTGAATTAGTGCGACTAAAAGCTAAAACGTTTTCTATTCTAATAAGTTCAGCTAAGAGGTCATCTACATTTTCGCTGAAGGCGTTAAATATTTGGCTTAGGTGCACGTGCTGAGTGAAGAGATTTTTATCAGTATTCGTATAATTAATGAGGTAGGTGAATGCTTTTTCTAATTTTTCTTGGCTACGCGTTAAATTATTTAAAATGTAGCTTTGATGGAGAGTCAAATCTTTATATAAGCTGATGTGCTTATTTAAACTGGCAGAAAGCGCTTGATTATCCTTTTGAAGGATAGTCAGAGCATTTTCAAAATGCGTAGCATCGTTATTATCGAGGTTGCCCGTCACGCTTTTAATTAGTGTTCCGACAGGATCAAGAAGGCCACGTTTTATTCGCTTTGGCTCAAAAGATTCTAGTTTCATTATAGTCTTTTCTAGCTTAGAAAATAGGTGCAGGATTTGATCTTTAAATAGAGGGGAATTTTGATTTGGGATTTTATTTGCGACATCTGTTAGTTGAGTTTGTATTAGTTTAATTTGTCTTCGGATTTTGGCGAGATTTATTTCCACAAGAAAAATATGTTCGTGGGAGATAATTTTCGTTGCGCCCAACATAAAAGGTAAGATACCAGGTCCGTCAGAAAGGCTGTCGAGTCGAATGTCGTCATGTGTCGTCCGTGTGGGGTCGGCTCGGGCCTGGTTGAGGGTCGTCACGAGAATTATCCTGCAACAATTTGAAATGTTTTTTAGTTCGTTTAATTAGGTTTTTTGAGACCGGTCCGCGTTTTCGCGAAGTATAGATATGAATTGGTGAATTGGATACGACTTTATCATTCGAATAACGCGCTGCTAATTTTTGCCGAGACGCGCATGGGTTTCTTATATATACTTGTTGATTTTGACTATAGTTTAATTCAGGTTCCCTGCTCAGGTTCCGTCTGGTCATCATTTCTGTACGGTTTGAGAATGATTCATCGTGGACAGTTTTGTATACAATTTCCATTTTATCTTTATGATCTTGCATGTATTGCTGTAGAAGTCTTTCTGTCAGGTTCAGGTCGGTTGGGTTTCGAGGGTCAAAATGTCCGGATAATAATTCCTGAGGTCTGCATTTTGTAAGGCTATGTATAGAATGATTGTACGCAATTAATGCGTAGGGAATCAAATTAAGCGCGGATTCGTTCTTACTTTGAACTTTGAGTAACCTTAGATGTTCCAAAATAGTGTTGTGAAAACGTTCTATCATGCCGTTCTCATTTGGTGCGTTGGGCGCCGTTAAATGATGCTGTATCTTATGTAGTTTGAGAAATTCGCAAAATAATTGATTCGTAAATTCTGTACCTCTATCCGTGGTTAACACTAAGGGAAATCCATGATGAGTACCGAATTTCAGAAATGCTTTTACTATATTCGGGGCTGTGCAATCCGGTAAGATGTACGCTTGCGCGTACTTAGAGAATGAATCTATGAAGGTCAGATATTTTTCGTTTTCGATTGTTACAATGTCGGCGTGCATGTGTTGTAATGGCCTAGAAGGTGGGGGAACAATTTGAAACTCAGGTCGCACTGGGTCACGATCATATTTTGCGCAGCCGCATATAGAGCATTGATTTATATATTTTGTGATACTTTCCTTCAATTTGGGCCAATAGTAATGTTGGGATAGGGAAAGGTACGTTTCATTTATACCTCTGTGGTTCGTTTTACCTACGTGATATTTGGAAATTATGTCTTCTTGTTTCAAAGGATCATTTACATCTGTGACTTCATGCTTGACCATGACCAAGTTCACGGAACGATGGCTAAATGAGCGCTGAAGAATAGGTACGATATTGAACATTTTTGAAAGCGGTTTAACCAGTATAGCGGTGCGTATTTTTGGTTGAACGCTATTTTTAATTAAAGAGATTAAATCATGTTCCAGGTTATCTTCAGAAATGTGAACTACAGTTTTGTGAAATGTATCAAAAGGTGTAATTTTATTAGGTTTGAGTCCCGTTGGAGAGTCTGTTATTAGATACAACATCTTTGATGTTTTCACCCGGAAGCTGCTCGATGCCAATTATTTCGACGTTATCTTTCTCTCGTGGTCCTTAACCTTTTGTTCAAGGGCAACATTGCATTTTTCGAGATATACGCACTTGTTAGTAATATTCGTGACTGTCTTCTCAAGTTTATTATTTTTTTGTTTAGATTGCTCGTGTTCGGTTATTAAGGTATCATATTTATCAGATAGTAAATTCAACGTTTGTGTGATGGAATTCAGTTGACTTATTAGTCCTGGAATGGCTCCTACTTTCTTTTGTATATCTTTGAGTATCGTAGAGTAATTGTTGAGCTCATCTTCTATGGTCTCCTCTTCGGATTCGTCCTCTTCACAATTATTGCAGTGAATACGGTTTATTCCATTTTTAATGTCGGCCGCTAGTCCTTTTACACAGTTTCTTACACTTCTGGCAGTCCATTGTGAGTATTGGTTTCACTCAGATACGTAATATTAGACAAGTAATAACAATTATAATCTATAACAACTGATAATATTGTTTTTATATATTGTCAGATATTATTATTTTTCGAGTCATTATGTAATATAAAAATGACAATATCTTGTATATTAGAGAAGCATTTCATGAGGGCTGTCGTGTCGAGGGATATGACAATATGACATCTTCTTTTTTTTGCTTTTTAAGCTTTCTTATTGTGATTGTGCTTGCATTTTCATTGGTGTAGAAGCATTGTCGGCAATCAGGGCATTTTTTAAATTTTAATTTTCTAAGCACATATCCCGTGACATAAGTAGTCTATTTGGGCTTTTATTTTAAGACATTAAATTTTTTCTTCTAACTTCACAAAGATGTTGTCACTGTCCACATCATCAAAATCTACTTCCACCGAACACGTCGCTAACGGAGGTTCCTTAAAAAATAATGTTTTTAAAGACTTTAAAGTTTTCAGGAATCTGCTTCATAATTGGACCCCGGAGAATGCACACTGCTCAAATTATTAATGAGCAGAGATGCAAAGGCTGCTTCAAAGCCAGCACATGACGGTGACGTATTTCTATATCCATGGCTTCGAATACAGCCGAAAAAATTCTCCAAGGGGTCCTGGTTAAAATGTAGCCAGAGGGATGTCAAACCATAGTTATTTAAAAAAAAATCTACTATATATTGAATATTTTCAGTTGTTTGTAGCCAATTTGTGTTGGCACAGTTTTTTTGTTACCATCATTACCTACTAGTAAAATTCATTGAACTCAATATATATTGAATATTTTCAGTTGTTTGTAGCCAATTTGTGATAGATGACACAGTGTTTTTGTTACCATCATAACTAGTAAAATTCATTGAACTCAAAATCTCCTTAGCTTCGGTCCACACGTTTTTGTGGCTTGATCCGGGTGTTACTGGGCCTAGCAATGGTTTTCCGCTTCTTTTCTTGAAGTTTTCATAGCTGCCGTTGACACCAGGCTGTATCTCAAGAACGGTGATAGTTAGTTGAAATTTTCACAGATGATGTATTTCTATTGCCGCTATAACAACAAATACTAAAAATTAAATAAAATAAATATTTAAGGGGGGCTCTTATACAACAAACGGGATTGGTTGCGTTAACTTTGCACCTCATTTGTATGGAGTGCTATACATACCAGGTGCAAACTTAACTTGACCAAGGTGTGCAATAAAGAGTATTCTATTCTATCAGTGGTCTTATTGAACACCAAAGCGTTTTTAATGCAATACACTTACTATCATCAGCACTCTGCAACTTCAACTTCTTCAAAGGGTGATTGGCATTAGACACTATACATTGGACACAATAGTGTTTATACTGCAGAATACTCACTGGTGGGATCGATGTCCTCCGGGTTCATGATGACCACTGAAGAGCGCAGGGCTTATGTGTATTTCCAAGGTGTCAGAGCCGGGGAAGATGGTAAAAATAATTAAACACTGGATAAGCAGAAGGACGGCGTGTATACGTGGTGACGCACGGAAGGAGAAGAAAGAATGTTGCTACATCAACAATTTAAATATAAAAACTTATATTTAAACATAATGTTATTACCAATTACAGCCACCATAACGTCCTCGCTGAACCGGACATGCCGCCTCCCAGTGCGCGGCATGTCCTGCCCTGCCGTCTCGTGGGTTTCTGTCTGAAATAATGACATACCTTTTTCAAATTTCGGCCGGAAACAGGCGGGCTGTCGATCGCTTGACTGCGTTCATTCAGCCCAATTCCCAATTGGAGCCAACGGTTACTGTCCCGGCGGCGCTCCCATACAGCCTTCTTCCTCGAATCTTCTTGTTCTCCTGTTCCTCTTCCTCTTCTAGTTTATCTTTTCTGAAGATGCTATAGCGTACTATCGCATACATGCCACACTCTGCTATAACATGCTTACTCGTCTCCTCCTGGCCACAGTGCGAGCAGTATGGATCACTTACTACACCCATAATGTGTAGGTGCCTGTTAAGGCTGTTGTGTCCCGTGATTATGCATGTTAATAGTCTGAGAGTTTTCTTACCTAGTTCCAGTAGATACCTGGTCCTTTTTCTGTTGATGCCTCCTAGGATCATCTTCGATATTCGACACTCCATTGTCTCTTGCCTATTGTCTATTGGCCTCTTCCTCCATTAGCCTAGCTATAACTCCTTTCGTAACTTCTGCCGATATTGGCAGTGCAGGTTCGGGTCCTATGAGTTCCCTCTCTGCTCCTAGCCTTGCCATCTCATCTGCCCTTTCATTCCCTGTCACACCCTGATGTCCAGGTACCCATGCTACCGTAATCCTTGTGTATTCTCCAAGTTTGTTCAGGGCTTCTCTGCATTCCTTTACCAAGGACGAGCTTACCGTCTGTTTGTCTAACGCTTTTAGTGCAGCCTGGCTGTCTGTGTATATAACGACAGATCCCACTTCCTGTGAACATTCATCTATTATTTGTGCACATCTCATTATGCCGCATACCTCTGCCTGAAATACGCTAGCATACCTCCCCGACCAAGTCTTTGGAGATGGTCTCCATGTTGCCGTAGTCGGGGAACTGCAGTTTGACGTCGGTGTCGGTGGCGCTGACGACGGTGGCGCGGTACCAGTTGCCGTCGGACGACTTCGCCGCACACAGAGTATCCGGCTCGGATTCCGTAAGGGGTTGGGGTGTACCTAAAAATAAGAAGGCGCTTATACTTTATCTAATTATAATTCTCTTAATTAAAATATTAACAGTGATTTTCAGACAATCCAACCTAAACCAGGCTCTACATGCTTGAAACATTCTACACAAATATAGACCAAGAAGCAGCAGGCTGCTGCGAAGCTGCAGGGTTTCCATAGCGGAATAATTTGTAGGAAAGTAGTCGCTGCAGCCGAACACTTCTTGGAGAGTATATATATAAGATTTTTTTAAAAGGGCATCCCGAATGTTTATTGACAGACACGCTCTGTATCAAGAAGACACTTAATGCAAATCACGAGATTCTGTAATTTGATCATTCCTAAATCCACAAATCATTTATCGCCTCGCTTTTGCTGGGCTGTTAGGTGACATCGCCTCACCATGTCTCGGAAAGAACATCGATACAAAATATGGTTAACACCAACCTTCATCATAGAACACGTAGAGCTTATCCAACAGGGCCTGAACCTTGTCGATGTCAGCGACCTTCTGCAGATAGATCTCGTTGAGGCTCTCCAAGTGCTGTATGCTGCACAGCCCGAAGTTGTAGTTGAACACGGTGCGAGTGCAGAGCGTGACTACTTCCTCGAAGGCGCCTTCATCTGGCTCGAAGATGGCGATTTTCTGGCCGGTAATGTTGTCGTACAGCGTCGTCACCAACCTGCAACGAGGGTACATTAGATTATACGTAAAGGCAGGTATGTGTACCTTCTTATCCAGCTTCGGTATCACTATGCCGGCTCCTGCTAATTTCGTGGATTCCTCTATTTTCCAGTTGTCCCTTTCTCCTATGTGTATCCTATATTTCTTATCGAACATCTCCTGTCTCTTTATGAGGTCGTTGTTTTGGGTAAGCATCCCCATCTTCGAGCCTGCTTCCCTCTGAATAAGTGCGTGTCCCTTGTTCACCAAGCTTCCTCTCCATTCCTTACATGCTTTCATTCTGTACCATTGTTCCATGGCCTTCTTCTCCGCTTCTATTTTAAGTGACTTGAGACCGAGCATGATCTCCATCGCCTGCGTGGGCGTTGTTCTCATTGCCGCCGTGATCATAAGACATGCCAGTTTTTGTACTTTTGATAGTTCTTTATGGTATTCTTTGATGTTGGCCGTATGCCACCATACTATGGCACCGTATAGTACTCTCGGTAGTATCACCGCCTTGTAAATCCAGTGTATCATAGCTGGTTTCAGGCCCCATTTCCTTCCGACCGCCCTCTTACACTGGTAGAGCGTTCTTATGGCTTTTGCCGATTGTTCTCTTATGTGTGTCTTGAATCTGAGAGTACTGTCTAACGTTATTCCCAGATATGTGAGCTCCTTGACTACTTCCAGTTCTTTGCCTTGAACGCTGATAGACTTCATTTTCTCTATTTTCCTCTTATTGGTAAATAATATCAGTTTTGTTTTATCAGGGTTTAGATCCAATCCTCTACCCCTACACCATGCTAATATTTCCATCACTCCTCTTCTCATTATGTCTCTGACCACATCTAGTGCCACTCCTCGTACCAGTATGACTCCATCGTCCGAGAACGCTTGCACGCCTATACGCCTATACTCCTTTATTTGTCCTCTTGATTAAGGAGTCTAGAAGTAAGCACCACATCAGTGGTGATAAACATCCTCCTTGTGGAAAGCCCCTTTTCGGTCTTATCTGTCTCACTTCTCTTTGTGTAGGCATTGTTTTTTCGCCACTTTAATATTTGCAACTTTATCCATGTTTTCTGGAATAAATTGGATTCTATATTGATTGAATATCCATTTATAACTAGAAAGTTCATGATATTGACAATAAATTGAGTTGAATTAGGAATTTTGAAATATTGTAAAAAAAAAATATTCGTAATTTTAGTCAATAAGTTCAAATGAAAATGATATATTTTAACAGAAAAAGACAAAAAGTGCAATTCCGATATATATTTTTATCATCGTTATATTGTACATTGTTGTAGAGGCTGCAAAGTAAGCAATAAATGAACGAGTCGAAATACTTCTCTTCGATAATACGAGTTCATCTATTGCACTTTCAGCCGAGACTAACCAGTGTTTTTCAGGAATAATGCGAGTAAATTCATTAAAATAAGAGTTTGTTATTTTAATCATTGTTGCAGCCTCGTTGTGTGTTGATCCGCATGGTCTCGTCATGGTCTCGCCATCATATAATCATATATCACCATCGTAAGACTCACATCATCATTATCATCATCAAATTCCCGCCACAATTAGCAATAAGATCATATTCCACCATATAATATTAACATCATCATTTAATGGAAGTATTAAAAATGAGCGAATACAAAAGTAGGGATCCTACCATTTTTTTTAATAGCAAATTTTTATCCACAAAATTTGCCAATGAAAAATTGAGCTTTAATTATACTGAATAAGGATAAAAATTCCATATACAGCGTTTAGTGGGCGGGGACTCGAAGGTCACGTGACGTGTCGGATGTCCCGAGAGAGTCGAAGCTGTTGAAGCAGTCGAGTAGGACGGAGCATTCGAGTAGGACGGGGCAGTCGAGTAGGACGGAGCAGTCAAATAGGACGGGGCAGTCTAGTAGGACGGGGCAGTCGAGTAGGACGGAGCAGTCAAATAGGACGGGGCAGTCTAGTAGGACGGCATTGACGAATGTCTAGAGAGTTAGGTATAAATACGGAGGGGCTTTGTAGGATTAATGGATTCTGACTTGCAACTTTGACCGGGTAACATTGCTCTCTAGCAATTAAGGTACTAAATATATATATATACTAAATAAGTAGAATTTCTGTTGGGTATTAGGTTTATTTTTCTGAACTATAATTAATTATTGAAATTTTGTGGGATTTTGTTGTTTTAAGGCTATCAAGCTTAATTATATGCCAGAAATAGTGTTTTGGTACATGGTTACAAGCTGACAACATGGAACAAGCCGGATTCATGAAGGGGAAGGGCACTCAAGATGCAACTACGCCACTCCAGTTACTTACGCTGCTTGGCACCTATACTATAGTATTGCTACAATTTGCATTCACTTAATAAATTCAAAGGAAATTTACCACTTTTTGGGAGTTGGCCCAAGTGCTGCCCAGACTAAACATATAGTACATCATGTTCCTTAGGCTAACACTAGACTGTATACTAAAGCGCTTTAATATCTATCCAAGGAGTCATGAAAAAAAAAATTGTTGGGTACTAAATTTTCGTCATAGTATACACAAACACTTCTAATTGTCGTCATAGTCATCGATAATCATTGTATCGAGGAATTGAGCAGGAATTGAAATCAAATGCGTTTTCTCACTAAGAAACCTTAAATTAAGTGGTCTGTGAACCTTAAAAACGAAAATTCATGTTTATTTTTTTTCTCTAGGACGAATTTTGAAAATATGTGTTTTTTCTAATAGAAAGTAACGCAAGGAACTCGTTAGACGTATTTTCATCTGGGCAGTATTTGGGCCAAACCTTGTCAATCTCCTTTCTCCTGACCACAGCCCTAACTACCAATACCCCACCTGTCTCTGTTAGTTTTCATGGTTGACTGGTAGAGATTTGTAATTACTACATAGTATATAACAAAGTCGCTTCCTGCTGTCTGTCTGTTGCTATGTATGCTTGGATCTTTAAAACTACACAACAGATCTTGATGCGTTTTTTTTTATAAATAGTCATTCAGGAGAAAGGTTTATATTTATGTATAATACATGCATAATTTATTAGCATTGCTCCCGTGCGAAGCCTTGGTCGCTAGTGAGGAATAAAGTTTAAATTAATTAATTAATTGTTTGCAATTTTGTAACTTTATATCCATTTAAGCCTTGTTTCTTTAATAATGATTTCTTGTTACTTTTGTTACTCGTCAAAACAAAATAAGGGCCACTTATATATTTTCGTTTTATTGTTAATTATTGGACATATACTAATTAATAAGTGGCTTTAATTAATAATGTCCCGCATCCTTCAGTAACCACCTTATTCATACTGTTGTTTAAGTCTCATAGCAGACCAGAAATTAATCCAAACAAAAAAAACGTTTTTTTTATTCTGCTAAAAGCTAATTTCTGTTCATCTGTTGGCGAATTAATCATACTGTACCAGTAATGCCACGACAACCAAGGCACATGGACACTATTACTGGCACCAGAGCCGTTACAATGATTGCTGAGGGTTATTCGCAGCGGTCTGCAGCTGATGCGTTAGGATTTTCTCGCAGAGCCATCCAAAATGTGTGGAATCGCTTTCAAGAGATTGGCAGTACTATGGGAAGGCCTGGGTCGGGTAGAGTGCATGTGACTGCGGCACAAGAGGGTCGTTACATCCGGTTAAGTGTCCGACGAGAGCGTTCGGTGACGACTCGTAAGTTGCAAAATCGTCTACGACTGACAACGGGGACTTGTGTTAGTGACCAAACCATGCGTAATCGACTGCATGAAGACCAACAACGGTCCAGACGACCAGTTGTAGGAGTTCCCCTATCAAGGGTTCACCGTGCAAATCGATTAACTTTGCGCCATCAACATTTGGATTGGGGCATAAATCAATGGGGTATGGTGCTTTTCACAGATGAGTGTAAAGTGAAGTTTTGTAGTGATGATCGGCGAATCAGAGTATGGAGACGTCAAGGCGAGCGATTTTCTGATGTCTGCATCCAGGAAATTGACCGCTTTGGTGGTCCTAGTGTAATGATATGGGCTGGAATAAGCTTACACGGTAAAACTGAGCTTGTTTTCTTAAATCAGGGTACCGTGGCAGCACGACGGTACGTGAACGAAGTCATCAGGCCTCATGTGGTTCCGTTCGCACAAAGAGTGGGCCCCGAGTACATCTTAATGCAAGACAATGCCCGTCAACACGTATCTCAGGAAACTTCGACTGTTCTGGAAAACTCCCGTATTCAAGTCCTAACCATGGCCAGCGTATAGTCCAGATTTAAACCCAATTGAACATCTCCGAGACCAATTAAAGTGATGGGTTAGAGAGCATCCGCAAGAGGTTTCCAACTAGCAGGAGCTCATTGATGCTTTGAAACGTGCCTGCGAGAAAATATCTGAAATTTGATCGAGAGGATGCACTCTAGGCTTCAGGAGTGTGTGAACAAGAGAGGGGGACATACCCGTTATTAATGAATTAAAAAAATAACAGCAAGTGTCAGTTTTTGTTATTTTTTGCGACAAGTGTCTGTTGAGTATTTCCGTTACGAATAGACTAATTTCATATTTACTGAAATAACTGAAACAAATGACTAATTAATTAAACGACTTTTAGCCTAAAAAAAAACGAATGCCTTGTTTAACTGTTCTTGAATTAATGTGTATATCTATTTAATATAATTTTCACGTAAAACTTAAAATACTTAGTGGCCCCTATTTTGTTTTGACGAGTATATATTGAATATTTTCAGTTGTTTGTAGCCAATTTGTGATAGATGACAAAGTGTTTTTGTTACCATCATAACTAGTAAAATTCATTGAACTCAAAATCTCCTTAGCTTCGGTCCACACGTTTTTGTGGCTTGATCCGGGTGTTACTGGGCCTAGCAATGGTTTTCCGCTTCTTTTCTTGAAGTTTTCATAGCTGCCGTTGATACCAGGCTGTATCTCAAGAACGGTGATAGCTAGATAGTTGAAATTTTTACAGATGATGTATTTCTTTTGCCGCTATAATAACAAATACTAAAAATAAAATAAAATAAATATTTTAGGGGGGCTCTTATACAACAAACGGGATTGGTTGCATTAACTTTGCACCTCATTTGTATGGAGTGCTATACATACCAGGTGCAAACTTAACTTAACCAAGGTGTGCAATAAAGAGTATTCTATTCTATCAGTGGTCTTATTGAACACCAAAGCGTTTTTAATGCAATAGGTACACTTACTATCATCAGCACTCTACAACTTCAACTTCTTCAAAGGGTGATTGGCATTAGACACTATACATTGGACACAATAGTGTCTGCACTGCAGAATACTCACTGGTGGGGTCGATGTCCTCCGGGTTCATGATGACCACTGAAGAGCGCAGGGCTTATGTGTATTTCCAAGGTGTCGGAGTCGGGGAAGATGGTAAAAATAATTAAACACTGGATAAGCAGAAGGACGGCGTGTATACGTGGTGACGCACGGAAGGAGAAGAAAGAATGTTGCTACATCAACAATTTAAATATTAAAACTTATATTTAAACATAATGTTGTTACCTATGACCGCAACGAGCACCTCCTCGTTGCACGTGACGCGGCGCCTCGGCTTCTTTTTAGGCGGCATGTTCGCTGTCTGCTCGGTTTCTTAAACACTGGATAAGCAGAAGGACGGCGTGTATACGTGGTGACGCACGGAAGGAGAAGAAAGAATGTTGCCACATCAACAATTTAAATATAAAAACTTATATTTAAACATAATGTTGTTACCTATGACCGCAACGAGCACCTCCTCATTGAAGGTGACGCGGCGCCTCGGCTTCTTTTTAGGCGGCATGTTCGCTGTCTGCTCGGTTTCTGGCTGAAATAATGACATACCTATTTCAAAGATTGAAACTTCAACAAACGCAAAGTTCACAGAAATCGTGTGAACACCAGGCAACGGAAATTCGGATTGATATTTGGCAAGTTTAGGTAATCAGCAGGGGTCGGACTTTCTTTCGCACGGTAGGACTAATGGAGAGCTATGGAGCCGATATTCACATCAAAATACTATTCATACTCATAAGTGTATTTCATTCGCAATTTAAATTTTATAGTCCAAGATAAAGTCAGAAGAATATACAAAGACCTGATTTGTGTAGGCATGATGATGATGATGATGATTTGGTGTAGGGACGCCCGGCCGGAAACAGGCGGGCTGTCGATCGCTTGACTGCGTTCATTCAGCCCAATTCCCAATTGGAGCCAACGGTTACTGTCCCGGCGGCGCTCCCATACAGCCTTCTTCCTCGAATCTTCTTGTTCTCCTGTTCCTCTTCCTCTTCTAGTTTATCTTTTCTGAAGATGCTATATCGTACTATCGCATATATGCCACACTCTGCTATAACATGCTTACTCATCTCCTCCTGGCCACAGTGCGAGCAGTATGGATCACTTACTACACCCATAATGTGTAGGTGCCTGTTAAGGCTGTTGTGTCGCGTGATTATGCCTGTTAATAGTCTGAGAGTTTTCTTACCTAGTTCCAGTAGATACCTGGTCCTTTTTCTGTTGATGCCTCCTAGGATCATCTTCGATTGTCGACAGTCCGTTGTCTTTTGCCATTGTCTATTGGCCTCTTCCTCCATTAGCCTAGCTATAACTCCTTTCGTAACTTCTGCCGATATTGGCAGTGCAGGTTCGGGTCCTATGAGTTCCCTCTCTGCTCCTAGCCTTGCCATCTCATCTGCCCTTTCATTCCCTGTCACACCCTGATGTCCAGGTACCCATGCTACCGTAATCCTTGTGTATTCTCCAAGTTTGTTCAGGGCTTCTCTGCATTCCTTTACCAAGGACGAGCTTACCGTCTGTTTGTCTAACGCTTTTAGTGCAGCCTGGCTGTCTGTGTATATAACGACAGATCCCACTTCCTGTGAACATTCCTCTATTATTTGTGCACATCTCATTATGCCGCATACCTCTGCCTGAAATACGCTAGCGTACCTCCCCGACCAAGTCTTTGGAGATGGTCTCCATGTTGCCGTAGTCGGGGAACTGCAGTTTGACGTCGGTGTCGGTGGCGCTGACGACGGTGGCGCGGTACCAGTTGCCGTCGGACGACTTCGCCGAACACAGAGTATCCGGCTCGAATTCCGTAAGGGGTTGGGGTGTACCTAAAAATAAGAAGGCGCTTATACTTTATCTAAATATAATTCTCTTAATTAAAATATTAACAGTGATTTTCAGACAATCCAACCTAAACCAGGCTCTACATGCTTGAAACATTCTACACAAATATAGACCAAGAAGCAGCAGGCTGCTGCGAAGCTGCAGGGTTTCCATAGCGGAATAATTTGTAGGAAAGTAGTCGCTGCAGCCGAACACTTCTTGGAGAGTATATATATAAGATTTTTTTAAAAAGGCATCCCGAATGTTTATTGACAGACACGCTCTGTATCAAGAAGACACTTAATGCAAATCACGAGATTCTGTAATTTGATCATTCCTAAATCCACAAATCATTTATCGCCTCGCTTTTGCTGGGCTGTTAGGTGACATCGCCTCACCATGTCTCGGAAAGAACATCGATACAAAATATGGTTAACACCAACCTTCATCATAGAACACGTAGAGCTTATCCAACAGGGCCTGAACCTTGTCGATGTCAGCGACCTTCTGCAGATAGATCTCGTTGAGGCTCTCCAAGTGCTGCATGCTGCACAGCCCGAAGTTGTAGTTGAACACGGTGCGAGTGCAGAGCGTGACTACTTCCTCGAAGGCGCCTTCATCTGGCTCGAAGATGGCGATTTTCTGGCCGGTAATGTTGTCGTACAGCGTCGTCACCAACCTGCAACGAGGGTACATTAGATTATACGTAAAGGCAGGTATGTGTACCTTCTTATCCAGCTTCGGTATCACTATGCCGGCTCCTGCTAATTTCGTGGATTCCTCTATTTTCCAGTTGTCCCTTTCTCCTATGTGTATCCTATATTTCTTCTGTCTCTTTATGAGGTCGTTGTTTTGGGTAAGCATCCCTATCTTCGAGCCTGCTTCCCTCTGAATAAGTGCGTGTCCCTTGTTCACCAAGCTTCCTCTCCATTCCTTACATGCTTTCATTCTGTACCATTGTTCCATGGCCTTCTTCTCCGCTTCTATTTTAAGTGACTTGAGACCGAGCATGATCTCCATCGCCTGCGTGGGCGTTGTTCTCATTGCCCCCGTGATCATAAGACATGCCAGTCTTTGTACTTTTGATAGTTCTTTATGGTATTCTTTGATGTTGGCCTTATGCCACCATACTATGGCACCGTATAGTATTCTCGGTAGTATCACCGCCTTGTAAATCCAGTGTATCATAGCTGGTTTCAGGCCCCATTTCCTTCCGACCGCCCTCTTACACTGGTAGAGCGTTCTTATGGCCTTTGCCGATTGTTCTCTTATGTGTGTCTTGAATCTGAGAGTACTGTCTAACGTTATTCCCAGATATTTGAGCTCCTTGACTACTTCCAGTTCTTTGCCTTGAATGCTGATAGACTTCATTTCCTCTATTTTCCTCTTATTGGTAAATAATATCAGTTTTGTTTTATCAGGGTTTAGATCCAATCCTCTACCCCTACACCATGCTAATATTTCCATCACTCCTCTTCTCATTATGTCTCTGACCACATCTAGTGCCACTCCTCGTACCAGTATGACTCCATCGTCCGAGAACGCTTGCACGCCTATACGCCTATACTCCTTTATTTGTCCTCTTGATTAAGGAGTCTAGAAGTAAGCACCACATCAGTGGTGATAAACATCCTCCTTGTGGAAAGCCCCTTTTCGGTCTTATCTGTCTCACTTCTCTTTGTGTAGGCATTGTTTTTTCGCCACTTTAATATTTGCAACTTTATCCATGTTTTCTGGAATAAATTGGATTCTATATTGATTGAATATCCATTTATAACTAGAAAGTTCATGATATTGACAATAAATTGAGTTGAATTAGGAATTTTGAAATATTGTAAAAAAAAAATATTCGTAATTTTAGTCAATAAGTTCAAATGAAAATGATATATTTTAACAGAAAAAGACAAAAAGTGCAATTCCGATATATATTTTTATCATCGTTATATTGTACATTGTTGTAGAGGCTGCAAAGTAAGCAATAAATGAACGAGTCGAAATACTTCTCTTCGATAATACGAGTTCATCTATTGCACTTTCAGCCGAGACTAACCAGTGTTTTTCAGGAATAATGCGAGTAAATTCATTAAAATAAGAGTTTGTTATTTTAATCATTGTTGCAGCCTCGTTGTGTGTTGATCCGCATGGTCTCGTCATGGTCTCGCCATCATATAATCATATATCACCATCGTAAGACTCACATCATCATTATCATCATCAAATTCCCGTCACAATTAGCAATAAGATCATATTCCACCATATAATATTAACATCATCATTTAATGGAAGTATTAAAAATGAGCGAATACAAAAGTAGGCATCCTACCATTTTTTTTAATAACAAATTTTTATTCACAAAATTTGCCAATGAAAAATTGAGCTTTAATTATACTGAATAAGGATAAAAATTCCATATACAGCGTTTAGTGGGCGGGGACTCGAAGGTCACGTGACGTGTCGGATGTCCCGAGAGAGTCGAAGCTGTTGAAGCAGTCGAGTAGGACGGAGCAGTCGAGTAGGACGGAGCATTCGAGTAGGACGGAGCATTCGAGTAGGACGGGGCAGTCGAGTAGGACGGAGCAGTCAAATAGGACGGGGCAGTCTAGTAGGACGGCATTGACGAATGTCTAGAGAGTTAGGTATAAATACGGAGGGGCTTTGTAGGATTAATGGATAACTTTGACCGGGTAACATTGCTCTCTAGCAATTAAGGTACTAAATATATATATACTAAATAAGTAGAATTTCTGTTGGGAATTAGTTTATTTTTCTGAACTATAATTAATTATTGAAATTTTGTGGGATTTTGTTGTTTTAAGGCTATCAAGCTTAATTATATGCCAGAAATAGTGTTTTGGTACATGGTTACAAGCTGACAACATGGAACAAGCCGGATTCATGAAGGGGAAGGGCACTCAAGATGCAACTACGCCACTCCAGTTACTTACGCTGCTTGGCACCTATACTATAGTATTGCTACAATTTGCATTCACTTAATAAATTCAAAGGAAATTTACCACTTTTATATGGGAGTTGGCCCAAGTGCTGCCCAGACTGAACATATAGTACATCATGTTCCTTAGGCTAACACTAGACTGTATACTAAAGCGCTTTAATATCTATCCAAGGAGTCATGAAAAAAAAATTGTTGGGTACTAAAGGACATTGGGTACTTTCTTCCCCACTAGCGGACACAAACGAAACCAATTAAAGTTTTTAGATAATGTTACGGGCTTTACCACTGTGTATTTTTTATTCCCATAACTAATGGGAAAGCTGAGAAAATGAGATTTTTATAGCGCGGCAATAAGGTTTTCATTGTTTACAAACATCGAAAGCTTGCTGCTGTTGTAGCTAATGAAATCGCTTTCTGACGGTTTTTGGAGGACTTCTTGCTGGAGATCGACGTCGATACTTCCGCTTTGTCTTCCAGGGCATGGTCGCAATCTAACGCGACAACCACTTCTACAGAACACATCTGTAAGGTTTTCTGCATAAGAGCCACATCTAATTATGTTAGGTTGGTGTTTGAAAAATGAGTCGGTTCCCTAGGGGGAATGATTGACAATTCGGTTGTTTCTCTGGCTAAGAAGTTGAACTGAACGCCGTTTAGGTTAGATGATACGCACTTCCACGCGGTGTGCTTAGAATTGAAGTCACCTGCTGCGAAGACGACTCTATTGGGATCGGGTTGAGCAAGTAGGTTTAAGTCTGTCGGTAAGAGTTTGTTAGAGGGAGACAGATAGACTGACGTAATCGTTATCGGGTTGGGACCTTCTAATGAAATACGACATACAGATGCCTCCAACTGAATAAGAGGCGGGAGAGAGAGGGCAACTACGTGCAGACATCTGCGGTAGAAGATCGCGATCCCTCCGAAGGGCCTATCCATATCCAACCTATCATTCCTAACCATCGCGTAACCGGGGATCCGGAATGATTTTAAATGCGGTTTGTAAAAAGTTTCCTGAACTAGAAATATATCGATAGAATGAGCGCGTAGGAATTCCATCACCTTATCTTTCATCCCACGCAGACCGTTGGCATTGAAGATGCCAATAATTAACGAACTAGGTTTAAGCGTGAGGAGCGTACTATCCATAATAGTTAGTATTGGCACCGCGAGCTGAGAGAAGTTGGCACTGCTCTTTGTAAAAAGTGTTTATCTCTTTATAAAGAGCTAGTATTACGGAGGGCTCTTTCGCAGTCTTGAGCTCATCCTCAATTGCTGCTATGTGAGATGCGATAGCATTCGCATGCTTCAATTGAGGCGTACCCTTACTAGAAATCGCAGTCTTTGGGGGAGCAGGTGCAGCCCGGGCTGTACGTTTGGACTTGCTTAGACAAGTCGAGACAAGATTGGACTGGGGCGCAGAAGGCGCCGGGGGGGGGGCGGAAGGTACCCGGAGGCAGGGTTAACACTGAGGGTCGGGCTCCGGATTACCTTTTCTGCACCTTTGGGGGTGCGGGAACGGGATTTCCGAACGTCAGAATCCGGCTTGGCCTTAGGGGCCGAGAGGGTGACGGGGCGGGCGCGGCCACCTTTACTAGGGGCTTCGCGTCTTAAACGGCGCCGGGGTTGCCTTAGAGGCTGGGGGCGCTGGGGGCTTGGAGGCCTTAGGAGTCTTGGCCTTTTTAGCCTTAGCCTTCTGCTCTGCCGCCGGGGGATAGGGAGCCTTAGGGCCTTCGGTTACCTCAGTTGCAATCGGAGCCGGAGGGACCGTGGGAGACGATGAGTTCTGTGACTGTTCCGGCACACTCAGCGACCCGAACGCATCAGCCACCGAGAAGTCAGTGAACCTCTTGCTTAGCCCCTTTTCATGCTTGAAAAAGCGTAAAACTAAGCCAGCAACAGATTCGATGGCTTCCTTGTGGTCCTCGGAACAGGCCGCTTCGCGGAGAAGGGTTACGGGATCCGTAGGGAAAACGATGGAAACAGAATCCTAACAGTCAAAGACGTAGTCTGGATTGACGTCTTGCGCGGTCCTTGCCGTGTCCTTGTCACACTACACTACGCAACCTACCCACGAAGGGCCGAAATGAGGACGACCTCAGGAGATATGCCCGGGAACACTTTTCAACGAGTTCACCTCACGCGGCCCGCCTCAGTGTGCAATAGTTCATATAAAATACTCGAGACCGATTTCTGCGCTGCGGGCCGGCCCGTAGCAGCCCGCCCAAAATGTGCGCGTACTCTAACTTGACAAGACTATAAACCACAACCTATATGAGTGTGGCACTTCAACTGCTATCTATACCAAGCTAGTCATCAAATAACACAAAATATATTTACCTACATACAGTACTAAACATTTACATACAGTACAATATTAAAATAATACGATCATCACCGTACCTGAATTATTAATGTAATTATATTTCGGTATTCCCATGCACCACAATAATGCCCCTTTACTTAGCAAAACTAGAAGTTCAAAGCTTTCAATTGAGGTATGTTTCAGCTTTGTCCGCCGTGGGGAATTTTTCCATAGTAAAGTACCCAATGTCCTTTTCGTCATAGTATACACAAACACTTGTAATTGTCGTCATAGTCATCGATAATCATTGTATCGAGGAATTGAGCAGGAATTGAAATCAAATGCGTTTTCTCACTAAGAAACCTTAAATTAAGTGGTCTGTGAACCTTAAAAACGAAAATTCATGTTTATTTTTTTTCTCTAGGACGAATTTTGAAAATATGTGTTTTTTCTAATAGAAAGTAACGCAAGGAACTCGTTAGACATATTTTCATCTGGGCAGTATTTGGGCCAAACCTTGTCAATCTCCTTTCTCCTGACCACAGCCCTAACTACCAATACCCCACCTGTCTCTGTTAGTTTTCATGGTTGACTGGTAGAGATTTGTAATCACTACATAGTATAAAACAAAGTCGCTTCCTGCTGTCTGTCTGTTGCTATGTATGCTTGGATCTTTAAAACTACACAACAGATCTTGATGCGTTTTTTTTTATAAATAGTCATTCAGGGGAAAGGTGTATATTTATGTATAATACATGCATAATTTATTAGCATTGCTCCCGTGAGAAGCCTTGGTCGCTAGTAGGGAATAAAGTTTAAATTAATTAATTAACTGTTTGCAATTTTGTAACTTTATTTCTATTTAAGTTTTGTCCTTTTAATAATGACTTCTTGTTACTTTTGTTGTTGTTTTGCATTGTGTGCGTGTCGAGGGGCGAGCGGGGGCGAGCGCGGGAAGCGCGAGGTGGGGAAAGGCATTCACGTGAATGCCTTGTCGAAGGATTCGGCATTACAAGGTCACCGACGCCCGAGTTACAACTTACACCGATAGGCCGCTGTCGCGCCCGTCTGTGGTATTATTAAGTTAAAATTTCAAAATAAGCAGATACCGTAAAATGAGCAAAATCGATTGAAATGACGTCGACACCTAGTGACGACCCTAGCACTTCAATGAACTTTGCTCGCATTTTACGAATCCCGAATTTATAAGTTTAAAAGTCACTTTGTAAGGACGGAATTGATATCTCTGAAATAAAACTACATAATAGAAATAATACTATAACGATTTATTTATGACACATAAAGCGTAACAATATGATCATAGAAAATAAATATTATATTTACTTAAGCTAAAGCATATCCCCTACTCCTAAAATAATTAATAAAATTATCAATTTAAGGTGCAAAATTTCAAATCTCTTATAAGTAGACATGTATAATAAATCTATTGGTCATATTAATAGACCATAATATTAAGGATATCTATTTCTATCACATCTTATACCTAAGACTTGGACCATAGAAAAGAATTTCTTTAGCCGCAGCGACACTCGCAAAAAAAAAGGTATACCTAAATCCATTTTTTCTTCTTTGTTAATTCCGAAACCATTTCCGAGAATAGGGCTCTTATACCGAAATTAACAATTAGATTGTGACAATCGACAAAATTCACGTGGAAAATTAGTTTTTTCAACTTATTTTCGACTGCATGCAATGAAAGCATGAAATAGCTATGTTACTACCTAGAACTCAGGGAAAAGTATTATTCACTTCGAAAAGTTGGTTGAAATTATCAATTTATTTGTCATAATAATACATTTTAAAAGGAATAAGGCCTCTTAATTATTCGTCGGACGCTCGACACAGCTGAATATCTTGAAATTGCGACCGAAGAGTTCTCCATCCCCCAGGGTCTGGGGCAGGGGCTGATGCAGCGTCTCTGGTAGGAACAGCGAGGTCATCCCCGCCAGCACTCCTAGCACACCGAGGATGGTCAGCGGTAGTGCTCTCGAATACACTCTGCCTGGAAAATAAATACAAATTTATTTATTTATTTATTAGGCTCACACAACAAATTACAGTCAATTACATACAAATTGTTGCTTATCGTCTAGGTCTGGACTATAATTCTAAACAGTGTGTGCACAGAAAGTTTAATAACATATGTAACTAATTAATCGCTAGACAGAGAGTATTATATGTTGCATTTGTAAGTAACAGGGTATGGAATTAATATTATGGCATTATTAATCTATACTTTTCTATGGTTGTGTTAAGCTTAAAATCCTATTTTGAGTTACACAAATAGTTTCTTAACAATATTTTTAAATGTAAGTAGCTTATGATTAAATATATCCAAAGAAGGATGTTTAACTATAGTTTCATTATATAATCGACACATTCGTATAATGGGATTGTAGAAGGAGTTGTTATTTTTGTAAATTTGGAGCTGGAATAATTTGTGAGACGGGTTTCGTGCCTTATATCGAGTAATGAAATTCAGAAGCGAAAGGAGAGAAGGACAATCAATATGCGCGTGAATGACATTATAAAGTTCGTTGGACCACTCTGTACACAGCAAAAGTGAAAGGAAAAAGCAAAAAGAAAAACGCAATAAGTTGGAGTACAGTTTATTTTCTATGTCTTTTTTTAAACAGAATACAATACAATGTTCGCCAGGATGAACACACTCTTTGACCATCTTTGACTATTTTTTTTCGAACGAGAGTTGTTTGCTCTATTCAACCTTAACGAGGCTTAAACTAGCGACCTTCGTTTTTATTGTCAAATTAAGGGTTACATTGCACTCTATCATTTTTATCATAATCGTTTCTTATACCATTTAATAATTTATTAATGTCTGCACCAATTATATAAAAATAAGTTAATGGACACATCTTCCATTTTTGTTATAATGTATTTTTTGTGTATTTCACACTTGATAAAATTATAATCTATAACAACTGATAATATTGTTTTTATATACTGTTAGATATTATTATTTCTCGAGTAATTATGTAATATAAAAATTACAATATCTTGTATATTAGAGAAGCATTTCATGAGGGCTGTCGAGGGATATGACAATATGACACCTTCTTTTTTTTGCTTATTAAGCTATCTTATTGTGATTGTGCTTGCATTTTCATTGGTGTAGAAGCATGGTCGGCAATCAGGGCACTTTTTAAATTTTAATTTTCTAAGCACATATCCCGTGACATAAGTAGTCTATTTGGGCTTTTATTTTAAGACATTAAATTTTTTCTTCTAACTTCACAAAGATGTTGTCACTGTCCACATCATCAAAATCGACTTCCACCGAACAAGTCGCTAACGGAGGTTCCTTAAAAAATAATGTTTTTAAAGACCTTAAAGTTTTGCAGGAATCTGCTTCACAATTGGACCCCGGAGAATGCACACTGCTCAAATTATTTATGAGCAGAGATGCAAAGGCTGCTTCAAAGCCAGCACCTGACGGTGACGTATTTCTATATCCATGGCTTCGAATACAGCCGAAAAAAATCTCCAAGGGGTCCTGGTTAAAATGTCTAAGCCAGAGGGATGTCAAACCATAGTTATTTTTAAAAAAATCTACTACTTACTATCATCAGCACTCTGCAACTTCAACTTCTTCAAAGGGTGATTGGCATTAGACACTATACATTGGACACAATAGTGTTTAATATAAAATAATTAGATATAGATCCAAGATAAATAATATGAGAATTAGTAGAAAATACGTTGCCATAAAAAAACGAACGCTAGAAATGAGAGCTAAAATATGTAATCAGAGAACAGAGATGGCAAGCATGACGGTGAAATTTAGCATTTATGAACAGATCGAACAACTAACTACCGCCACGGCCGAACTTACCGAATTAAGTCAACAGAACCGCGAATTGACCGAGTGGATCTTAAATAATCAACTAACCAACTCCAGTGATGAAAAGGAATTAACGTCAAGTAAATTGCCGGAAGAAGCCGAACCTGCTGGGAGTGCGAAAATAACCGGTTCGTCTAACCAGGTTGTAGTGGATCTGGTAAAAACGCTGCAGGTCGATTCAACCATTGCGTCCAAAAGTCCCCGCCCAACCCGAGCGTCATCAATGATTTACCATTTATGGCGGAACACCTTTCTAAAATAGTCCTTTTTGCGGATGACACTTCTCTCATTTTTAAAGTCGAAAGAGCATCTCCGGATATAACAAATATAAATCATGCTCTACAGAAAACTCATGAATGGTTTACAGCTAACAACCTTGTACTAAACGCAAAAAAAACCAAGTGCGTACACTTTAAGCTTCCCAATGTTAAACATTGTATACAAGGATTAATGATTAATAACGAGGAATTAGAGATCGTAGATAACACGGTTTTTTTGGGGATAACGGTAGATTTCAGACTACAATGGGGTACGCACATTGCAGCACTTGCTAAAAGGCTAAGTTCGGCGGCTTACGCTGTGAAAAGAATAAGACTTTTAACTGATGTAGCTACGGCAAGGCTTGTTTACTTTAGTTACTTTCACAGTGTCATGTCCTACGGGCTGTTGCTGTGGGGAAGTGCTGCAGATGTGAGTGCAATATTCGTTTTACAAAAACGAGCCATCCGTGCGATATACGGACTACAGACCCGTGATTCCCTAAGAGAATTGTTCAAGACAATCGGTATTATGACCGTACCTAGTCAGTACATTTATGAAAATATTATTTATGTTAGGAAAAACCTTAGACTATTCCGTAAAAGATGTGACATACACGATTTTAACACTCGAAATAAGGATAAATTGTTATCAGTAGGCACTAGGTTAAGTAAGGTTCAAAAGTCATTTGTGGGGCTCTGTACACGCTACTACAATAAGTTGCCCGACCATATTATTTGTCTGTCGGAAAATAAATTTAAATTAGTGATAAAGCAAACTTTGCAAAGAAAAGCTTATTATACACTAGAGGAATACGTAGCAGACAAAGACGTATGGTCGGACGCCTCAACTGCAGCCCAACAAGGCATTTCCATTTTGTAAGTTAAGTTAAGATGTTAAGTTAATATATTGTCTATAGTTAAGTTATTTAATGTAAAAATTGACTTTCAAAAAATATTCGCTTGGAATTTACTTTGAATAATATACTTTTGACTTTGACTTTGACTTTGACTTTTATACTGCAGAATACTCACTGGTGGGGTCGATGTCCTCCGGGTTCATGATGACCACTGAAGAGCGCAGGGCTTATGTGTATTTCCAAGGTGTCGCAGCCGGGGAAGACGGTAAAAATAATTAAACACTGGATAAGCAGAAGGACGGCGTGTATACGTGGTGACGCACGGAAGGAGAAGAAAGAATGTTGCTACGTCAACAATTTAAATATAAAAACTAATATTTAAACATAATGTTGCTACCTGTGTATGCGACCTGCACCTCCTCTTTAAAGCGTACATGCCGCCTCGGCTTCTTTTTAGGCGGCATGTTCTGCCCGGCTGCTGTCTGCTCGGTTTCTGGCTGAAATAATGACATACCTATTTCAAAGATTGAAACTTCAACAAAAGCAAAGTTCACAGAAATCGTGTGATCACCAGGCAACGGAAATTCGGATTGATATTTGGCAAGTTTAGGTAATCAGCAGGGGTCGGACTTTCTTTCGCACGGTAGGACTAATGGAGAGCTATGGAGCCGATATTCACATCAAAATACTATTCATACTCATAAGTGTATTTCATTCGCAATTTAAATTTTATAGTCCAAGATAAAGTCAGAAGAATATACAAAGACCTGATTTGTGTAGGCATGATGATGATGATGATGATTTGGTGTAGGGACGCCCGGCCGGAAACAGGCGGGCTGTCGATCGCTTGACTGCGTTCATTCAGCCCAATTCCCAATTGGAGCCAACGGTTACTATCCCGGCGGCGGTCCCATACAGCCTTCTTCCTCGAATCTTCTTGTTCTCCTGTTCCTCTTCCTCGTCTAGTTTATCTTTTCTGAAGATGCTATAGCGTACTATCGCATACATGCCACACTCTGCTATAACATGCTTACTCGTCTCCTCCTGGCCACAGTGCGAGCAGTATGGATCACTTACTACACCCATAATGTGTAGGTGCCTGCTAAGGCTGTTGTGTCCCGTGATTATGCCTGTTAATAGTCTGAGAGTTTTCTTACCTAGTTCCAGTAGATACCTGGTCCTTTTTCTGTTGATGCCTCCTAGGATCATCTTCGATTGTCGACAGTCCGTTGTCTCTTGCCATTGTCTATTGGCCTCTTCCTCCATTAGCCTAGCTATAACTCCTTTCGTAACTTCTGCCGATATTGGCAGTGCAGGTTCGGGTCCTATGAGTTCCCTCTCTGCTCCTAGCCTTGCCATCTCATCTGCCCTTTCATTCCCTGTCACACCCTGATGTCCAGGTACCCATGCTACCGTAATCCTTGTGTATTCTCCAAGTTTGTTCAGGGCTTCTCTGCATTCCTTTACCAAGGACGAGCTTACCGTCTGTTTGTCTAACGCTTTTAGTGCAGCCTGGCTGTCTGTGTATATAACGACAGATCCCACTTCCTGTGAACATTCATCTATTATTTGTGCACATCTCATTATGCCGCATACCTCTGCCTGAAATACGCTAGCGTACCTCCCCGACCAAGTCTTTGGAGATGGTCTCCATGTTGCCGTAGTCGGGTGACTGCAGTTTGACGTCGGTGTCGGTGGCGCTGACGACGGTGGCGCGGTACCAGTTGCCGTCGGACGACTTCGCCGCACACAGAGTATCCGGCTCGAATTCCGTAAGGGGTTGGGGTGTACCTAAAAATAAGAAGGCGCTTATACTTTATCTAATTATAATTCTCTTAATTAAAATATTAACAGTGATTTTCAGACAATCCAACCTAAACCAGGCTCTACATGCTTGAAACATTCTACACAAATATAGACCAAGAAGCAGCAGGCTGCTGCGAAGCTGCAGGGTTTCCATAGCGGAATAATTTGTAGGAAAGTAGTCGCTGCAGCCGAACACTTCTTGGAGAGTATATATATAAGATTTTTTTAAAAAGGCATCCCGAATGTTTATTGACAGACACGCTCTGTATCAAGAAGAGACTTAATGCAAATCACGAGATTCTGTAATTTAATCATTCCTAAATCCACAAATCATTTATCGCCTCGCTTTTGCTGGGCTGTTAGGTGACATCGCCTCACCATTTCTCGGAAAGAACATCGATACAAAATATGGTTAACACCAACCTTCATCATAGAAAACGTAGAGCTTATCCAACAGGGCCTGAACCTTGTCGATGTCAGCGACCTTCTGCAGATAGATCTCGTTGAGGCTCTCCAAGTGCTGTATGCTGCACAGCCCGAAGTTGTAGTTGAACACGGTGCGAGTGCAGAGCGTGACTACTTCCTCGAAGGCGCCTTCATCTGGCTCGAAGATGGCGATTTTCTGGCCGGTAATGTTGTCGTACAGCGTCGTCACCAACCTGCAACGAGGGTACATTAGATTATACGTAAAGGCAGGTATGTGTACCTTCTTATCCAGCTTCGGTATCACTATGCCGGCTCCTGCTAATTTCGTGGATTCCTCTATTTTCCAGTTGTCCCTTTCTCCTATGTGTATCCTATATTTCTTATCGAACATCTCCTGTCTCTTTATGAGGTCGTTGTTTTGGGTAAGCATCCCCATCTTCGAGCCTGCTTCCCTCTGAATAAGTGCGTGTCCCTTGTCCACCAAGCTTCCTCTCCATTCCTTACATGCTTTCATTCTGTACCATTGTTCCATGGCCTTCTTCTCCGCTTCTATTTTAAGTGACTTGAGACCGAGCATGATCTCCATCGCCTGCGTGGGCGATGTTCTCATTGCCCCCGTGATCATAAGACATGCCAGTCTTTGTACTTTTGATAGTTTTTTATGGTATTCTTTGATGTTGGCCTTATGCCACCATACTATGGCACCGTATAGTATTCTCGGTAGTATCACCGCCTTGTAAATCCAGTGTATCATAGCTGGTTTCAGGCCCCATTTCCTTCCGACCGCCCTCTTACACTGGTAGAGCGTTCTTATGGCCTTTGCCGATTGTTCTCTTATGTGTGTCTTGAATCTGAGAGTACTGTCTAACGTTATTCCCAGATATTTGAGCTCCTTGACTACTTCCAGTTCTTTGCCTTGAATGCTGATAGGCTTCATTTTCTCTATTTTCCTCTTATTGGTAAATAATATCAGTTTTGTTTTATCAGGGTTTAGATCCAGTCCTCTATCCCTACACCATGCTAATATTTCCATCACTCCTCTTCTCATTATGTCTCTGACCACATCTAGTGCCACTCCTCGTACCAGTATGACTCCATCGTCCGAGAACGCTTGCACGCCTATACGCCTATACTCCTTTATTTGTCCTCTCGATTAAGGAGTCTAGAAGTAAGCACCACATCAGTGGTGATAAACATCTCCCTTGTGGAAAGCCCCTTTTCGGTCTTATCTGTCTCACTTCTCTTTGTGTAGGCATTGTTTTTTCGCCACTTTAATATTTGCAACTTTATCCATGTTTTCTGGAATAAATTGGATTCTATATTGATTGAATATCCATTTATAACTAGAAAGTTCATGATATTGACAATAAATTGAGTTGAATTAGGAATTTTGAAATATTGTAAAAAAAAAAATATTCGTAATTTTCGTCAATAAGTTCAAACGAAAATGATATATTTTAACAGAAAAAGACAAAAAGTGCAATTCCGATATATATTTTTATCATCGTTATATTGTACATTGTTGTAGAGGCTGCAAAGTAAGCAATAAATGAACGAGTCGAAATACTTCTCTTCGATAATACGAGTTCATCTATTGCACTTTCAGCCGAGACTAACCAGTGTTTTTCAGGAATAATGCGAGTAAATTCATTAAAATAAGAGTGTTATTTTAATCATTGTTGCAGCCTCGTTGTGTGTTGATCCGCATGGTCTCGTCATGGTCTCGCCATCATATAATCATATATCACCATCGTAAGACTCACATCATCATTATCATCATCAAATTCCCGTCACAATTAGCAATAAGATCATATTCCACCATATAATATTAACATCATCATTTAATGGAAGTATTAAAAATGAGCGAATACAAAAGTAGGCATCCTACCATTTTTTTTAATAACAAATTTTTATTCACAAAATTTGCCAATGAAAAATTGAGCTTTAATTATACTGAATAAGGATCAAAATTCCATATACAGCGTTTAGTGGGCGGGGACTCGAAGGTCACGTGACGTGTCGGATGTCCCGAGAGAGTCGAAGCTGTTGAAGCAGTCGAGTAGGACGGAGCAGTCGAGTAGGACGGGGCAGTCGAGTAGGACGGAGCAGTCTAGTAGGACGGAGCATTCGAGTAGGACGGGGCAGTCGAGTAGGACGGAGCAGTCGAGTAGGACGGAGCAGTCAAATAGGACGGGGCAGTCTAGTAGGACGGGGCAGTCGAGTAGGACGGAGCAGTCAAATAGGACGGGGCAGTCTAGTAGGACGGCATTGACGAATGTCTAGAGAGTTAGGTATAAATACGGAGGGGCTTTGTAGGATTAATGGATTCTGACTTGCAACTTTGACCGGGTAACATTGCTCTCTAGCAATTAAGGTACTAAATATATATATACTAAATAAGTAGAATTTCTGTTGGGAATTAGTTTATTTTTCTGAACTATAATTAATTATTGAATTTTTGTGGGATTTTGTTGTTTTAAGGCTATCAAGCTTAATTATATATGCCAGAAATAGTGTTTTGGTACATGGTTACAAGCTGACAACATGGAACAAGCCGGATTCATGAAGGGGAAGGGCACTCAAGATGCAACTACGCCACTCCAGTTACTTACGCTGCTTGGCACCTATACTATAGTATTGCTACAATTTGCATTCACTTAATAAATTCAAAGGAAATTTACCACTTTTATATGGGAGTTGGCCCAAGTGCTGCCCAGACTGAACATATAGTACATCATGTTCCTTAGGCTAACACTAGACTGTATACTAAAGCGCTTTAATATCTATCCAAGGAGTCATGAAAAAAAAAATTGTTGGGTACTAAATTTTCGTCATAGTATACACAAACACTTCTAATTGTCGTCATAGTCATCGATAATCATTGAATTGAGGAATTGAACAGGAATTGAAATCAAATGCGTTTTCTCACTAAGAAACCTTAAATTAAGTGGTCTGTGAACCTTAAAAACGAAAATTCATGTTTATTTTTTTTCTCTAGGACGAATTTTGAAAATATGTGTTTTTTCTAATAGAAAGAAACGCAAGGAACTCGTTAGACGTATTTTCATCTGGGCAGTATTTGGGCCAAACCTTGTCAATCTCCTTTCTCCTGACCACAGCCCTAACTACCAATACCCCACCTGTCTCTGTTAGTTTTCATGGTTGACTGGTAGAGATTTGTAATCACTACATAGTATAAAACAAAGTCGCTTCCTGCTGTCTGTCTGTTGCTATGTATGCTTGGATCTTTAAAACTACACAACAGATCTTGATGCGTTTTTTTTTATAAATAGTCATTCAGGGGAAAGGTGTATATTTATGTATAATACATGCATAATTTATTAGCATTGCTCCCGTGAGAAGCCTTGGTCGCTAGTAGGGAATAAAGTTTAAATTAATTAATTAACTGTTTGCAATTTTGTAACTTTATTTCTATTTAAGTTTTGTCCTTTTAATAATGACTTCTTGTTACTTTTGTTGTTGTTTTGCATTGTGTGCGTGTCGAGGGGCGAGCGGGGGCGAGCGCGGGAAGCGCGAGGTGGGGAAAGGCATTCACGTGAATGCCTTGTCGAAGGATTCGGCATTACAAGGTCACCGACGCCCGAGTTACAACTTACACCGATAGGCCGCTGTCGCGCCCGTCTGTGGTATTATTAAGTTAAAATTTCAAAATAAGCAGATACCGTAAAATGAGCAAAATCGATTGAAATGACGTCGACACCTAGTGACGACCCTAGCACTTCAATGAACTTTGCTCGCATTTTACGAATCCCGAATTTATAAGTTTAAAAGTCACTTTGTAAGGACGGAATTGATATCTCTGAAATAAAACTACATAATAGAAATAATAGTATAACGATTTATTTATGACACATAAAGCGTAACAATATGATCATAGAAAATAAATATTATATTTACTTAAGCTAAAGCATATCCCCTACTCCTAAAATAATTAATAAAATTATCAATTTAAGGTGCAAAATTTCAAATCTCTTATAAGTAGACATGTATAATAAATCTATTGGTCATATTAATAGACCATAATATTAAGGATATCTATTTCTATCACATCTTATACCTAAGACTTGGACCATAGAAAAGAATTTCTTTAGCCGCAGCGACACTCGCAAAAAAAAAGGTATACCTA
Organism: Apotomis capreana; assembly: GCA_947623375.1. NCBI lineage: Eukaryota > Metazoa > Arthropoda > Insecta > Lepidoptera > Tortricidae > Apotomis > Apotomis capreana. The sequence goes on from OX392518.1 coordinate 12,844,855, forward strand.
AATCCATTTTTTCTTCTTTGTTAATTCCGAAACCATTTCCGAGAATAGGGCTCTTATACCGAAATTAACAATTAGATTGTGACAATCGACAAAATTCACGTGGAAAATTAGTTTTTTCAACTTATTTTCGACTGCATGCAATGAAAGCATGAAATAGCTATGTTACTACCTAGAACTCAGGGAAAAGTATTATTCACTTCGAAAAGTTGGTTGAAATTATCAATTTATTTGTCATAATAATACATTTTAAAAGGAATAAGGCCTCTTAATTATTCGTCGGACGCTCGACACAGCTGAATATCTTGAAATTGCGACCGAAGAGTTCTCCATCCCCCAGGGTCTGGGGCAGGGGCTGATGCAGCGTCTCTGGTAGGAACAGCGAGGTCATCCCCGCCAGCACTCCTAGTACACCGAGGATGGTCAGCGGTAGTGCTCTCGAATACACTGCCTGGAAAATAAATGCATATAATTACTAAACTATTGATACATAAAATCAAAGCTTAAAGAAAAATTTACCATTGAATTACCTGGGGGACGAGACCCCAGAGATAGAGATAGAGATCGCTAAGGTGTAAAAACCTTTCAAATAAACAATGCAAAGATCGACACACGAAGCATATGAAAAAAATCGAGATTTTAAGACCTAATTGTGTAACTATTGCATACAATACGTTTTATACGAGCAAACACACAGAAAGTAATTTCAACCAATCAGTGAACAGTAGCGTGTTTTTTTTTTAAATCAAATATGCTGATGTTCTCTTTTTGAAATTATTAGAGTTGATTAATGTTCTGAAGCGGGTACCATAGAGTATAGAATTTTGGTACAGGATTAAAAAGTGCGTTATTGTGATTTTGTCTGTGAAATTATAATTGACAGATTAAAGTACGCGAGTATAAAAAGTTATTAACTTACCAAGTGCACGATATATGGACAAGCCAAGAGACCCAGACCAGCTATAAAGCTGGCGGCACCCATGGCCTGAGCACGCAGTACTGTCGGCAGCAGCTCGCCGATTTGGACGTAGAACACTGCGAAGGAGGCGGCGATGCATAGACGCCCGATCATCGCCAGTGCCACGGTGATCCAGGGCCAGTCTGGTGAATTTAAATTGTGACTTAAGAGGCCTTATTCCTTTTAAAATGCTGTTTTAGACATTTTTCTCTATGATCAAACATGTTTCTCAACATATTATTGATGTTACTACCTAGAACAGGGCTATTGGGATTTATTTGAAACCTACAGTTTGAATTTTTCATTGAGAATTTTTGTTTCAAAAACTACTCGAAATTGTCAAAATTCACGCAGAAAACTGGGGTTTTCCACTTATTTTCGGCTGCACGCAATGAAAGCATGAAATAGCTATGTTACTACCTAGAACTCGGGAAATAGTATTATTCACCTCAAAAAGTTGGTTGAAATTATCAATATTTTTGTCATAATATGAAAAAAAAAATTTTTTAAAGAATAAGTAGTTCGGTGAATGGAGACTAAAGTACTATGGGTGACCTTACAAACGGTCAGGTAGTTTTGAATTTTTGATATGTTGCCTAGGATGGTTAGTCAGTGTTTAAAATGCAAAATGCACAAAAAAACGCAATTTCCAACTCAAAAACAAACTTCTGGATTATATTATTTTCGTTTAGGAGCATTTTAGCTAGAACAGAGCTTGGGCAATGTTGTAGAGAATAGACATGTTGACTGATGTTGAATTCTACAGCGTAATGTAGTTATATGAATAAAATAAGTTTCTGTCAAAAATGACATTTTACTGGCAAGCTTTTATAGCCGACTGTACTTTTCTTTTTATATCCATCAAATGCTCACTGAGACAATTCTAAAGAGCCCGAGCTCGGTAGGATTGCTTTTTCTATTATAGAGTTCCTATGGCCACCTTCCCGCTCCATCATCAGATCAGCCCCATGGTACCATATTATTGTATTGTCATCAAAGTTAAGTAAGTATGCAAAATTTCAGCTCAATCGGTTGACGATATCTGCTTCAAAATTGAGTTGCAAGATTTCACCCGAACATACATTACTTTAAACATACCATGCAAGCTAAATAAAAGCTTGTAATTAGCTAAATATATCACGAAACAAAGAAAAAAAATCCACAAAAATAAATCCATTTGGAAATATGTGACTTCAAAGGTACGCAAATATTATGTTTTTTTTTTTTTAATCCAAAAGAAATTTTGGAAATTATTTCAGAATCCTCATAAGTTTACAAAACAATAATTGTTAACAACCATGAACTTAAACGCACTCTTTTTCACGGTGAAAATGGCAAATTTCTTAATATCTCCATACAATTATTGGTACCTATACCGGCCTGTGACGTCACTAGCCTGGACGCCAATTGTATGGAGCGTTTTTAGCGCTACGTAGGAATGTTGAACTTTGACGGTAATTTCTGACTTTTAGAGCAGTTTAAGTGTAGTCAGTCCCATATAGACATTTGATCACAATAATAAATAGAATCGATTGACATCCTCAAAAAAAATTTGTCAACATGTCTATTAAATTTATTACAATTTACATTTCAAATTTTGTTTCTAGGACAGATAGTTACGGAGATATGCACGTTTAAAAAACTGGAAAAGTCGAATTTTCCGGAATTTTCTCAAAATTCTTGGCTTAGAACGCTGTCATTCAGTTACGGACTAGTCTAGGACACTTAAAACATGTAGAAAATATAATTGCTTATAAAAGCCATGTCCATTTTTAGGGTTCCGTACCCAGTTGCGTAAAAACTAGTGCCTACGCCACATCTTGGGATTTAGGTAGCCGACCCCGATTGAGAATTCATTCTCAAAAAATGGGACAAAGGCTAGGAGGATGATGATGTATTTATATTGCCGCTATAACAACAAATACTAAAAATAAAATAAAATAAATATTTAAGGGGGGCTCCCATACAACAAATGGGATTGGTTGCGTTAACTTTGCACCTCATTTGTATGGAGCGCTATACATTCCAGTTGCAAACTTAACTTAACCACTTAAGGATGGAAAGTGTGGAAAGTGGTGCGCGAGTCCGACTCACACTTGGCCGGTTTTTTTACATACATTTTCGGAAAATGTGACTATTTTTTACATACCTCCGTAATTATCTGTCCTAGAAACATAATTTGAAATGTAAATTATAGTATATTTTATTCTCTACAACATTGCCCAAGCTCTGTTCTAGGTAAAATGGTCCTAAATGAAGATAAAATCCAGAAGTTTGTTTTTGAGTAGGAAATTGCGATTTTTTACGTTTTTTTAAATGTGCATATCTCCGTAACTATCTGTCCTAGAAACAAAATATAAAATGAAGAAGATAGTAAATTTTTTTTCTATAACATTGTCGAGGCTTTCTCCTAGCTAAAATGTTCCTAAAGGAAGATATGAGCAAAAATATGAAGAAAGTGCCGGTTTTTTCAATATGGCGGCGGCGCGGAAGGGGGGGAGGAATTGTGCATTTTACATTTTAAACACTGACTAACCATCCTAGACAACATATCAAAAATTCAAAACTACCGGACCGTTTGTAAGGTCTAACTCCTTTATTCACTGGATTAAAAGCCTCTTAATCGCACATGTGATCAATAAGATTTTTGAGTGAGTCAAAATGGTGGGTGTACACATTTGTTAAACAACTATACCTTCTTATGTTATACCTTCTTTAAAAAATGCCAAAAACAGACACACTGATACAAAGATACACAGTTACAGAAATACAGACACACATGTTAAACTTATAACACCCCTATTTTTTCGTAAGGGGTTAAAAATAACGGCCGTCAACAAAGCGAAATTTTAATTTCTGAAAACAACTGCTCGAGTTACTTAAGAAAATGCACACATCACGATAAAGTGTCTATAATCTCTAAAAATTATCCCTCAATTCCATAATCAGATCCTAATCTCATGACAATGGGACTTAGTAGTAAGTATAGCCTTTCAAACAAAAAAAAGGATTTTCTGAATCGGTCTAGTCGTCTTTGAGTAAGCAGGGAACATACATTAAACCAACATCGCTCGATTTTCTATGGGATTTTTACTTCCATGAGTACATTTTATAAGTTGGTTAGTTTGTGATATCGAATCTGTACCCGCTCATGATGAATGTTCACATTGGAATTAAATGTGTTTTGCAGACTTTAACGTCGTGAGTGGTCTTTGATATGATGATGATGATGACGATGATGATGATGATGATGATGATGATATATAATATGGTACATTAATTTACCTTCTGAAACAAACACACAACACAAGCAGGCCAGGCCGCCGACACAGCTGAAGATGCAGAGCACCCACCGCCGACCGAAGCGCTCAATGCAGCGCCACGCGAGGAAGTACGAAGGCACCTCCACTGCACCACCTGTACCAATAGTGAGGAGTATAGTAGTATATTCAACGAAGCTAAAAAAACTAGAACTAGGACCGGAGATGGATGTTCAACTGTCGAAAGAAAAACTGGGATAGATTTTAAAACGACGTCTATACTTTTTTAACTATGATCTCCGCATTATTTTTTGCACAATCGTTCAATTTTGATTATTTTTTACTAAAATCTACACGATTGATATTAGTTTACTATACCCCTGGATTTAGCCATGTGCTAAAGGAAAATTTCCAAAAATTGCATAACTGTTTACTTGAGAAAATCTTGGCAATTCCTCAATTTTTTTTAAATAAAGTTTCCGTACATTTCAGAGGTTTTGCTACTTTCTTCTATTTTTACATTTGCACCCTTTAAATCGTATTTATTTTAAATAAATAAGAATTAACTATTGTTCTAAAATTAAGATTATTATAAAAATCGTAATACTTACCAATGAAAAATGCTAGGTAATCATTCACTCCTAAATTAGGCGTATTATAACTTAGACTATTATATACAACACCCAGTGACACCCAGTTAAAAGTAACAATAAAGAACTTCTTTCTGATGTTAGGATATCTAAATATATCTAAAGGTGACGCTTTGCAATCTCCCTCAGAATTCTGTTCATCTATTCTCCTATTTTCTGCACTCTCTGGACTTTCTTTGAACATTCTATTTACAAGATGTACAGATTTCTTTCTTATAGTTAAAGGTGAACCTTTGTGAAATTCGGTTTGTGTTCCTTTTTGTCGTGCTTCTTCTCCATTTAAAGGTTCTTCTTCATCGTTTGTTGGAGTATCTTCTATTGTGACTTCGCTAGTTTCTGTATTTTTAAGTCTTGTTCTTCTATTTACTATCTCAGCAACTTCTAAGGCTATAATACGTTCTATTTTGTCTGACATAGGTGTGTCTTCTGTAGGTTTTGGACTGGGTTTAAACGTTAGCATATTGCTTATTCGTCTGTCTACGATCTCTTCTTTACTTGTGAGTAAAGGAAAGCCGATTATGTGTCCATTGGCATTGGATAGGATTGTGGCTTCTACATCTTCTTGTTCTTTTATTTTCCTCTGAAACATACACATTTAATTTGTTAAAAAATAATGAACATCTAGACTTTTTTTAAAGTTGGTGAAACAAATGTTGCTTAGTTTGACGAGTGAAATCTATGTTTAAATTTTTTGCTCCTGTTTCGGGTCACTCCCGGTATTTTGTTTGGGTTGGGTTTCAGTATTAGTATGTCAAGATTAGCTATCTAAAAAGACACATGTTTCCAGAGGAGTAGCCTTTTGGAATCGATATTGCTGTTATTCAACATTTATTTATTTAATCTTTATTGCACAAAAGAAAACTCATCGTACAAAAGGCGGACTTAATGCCATGAGGCATTGTCTACTAGTCAATCTTCGGGCAAAGCAGATAAACATTCAACCTAAACATTCAGTTTCCTGTGTCCTTATTCTTATTCAGTTCAGTTGCAAAAGTACTAAACCCACTTTGAGTATTTAGCCCAAAGGAGGCATAACACTTTGATGACATTGAACTGTTTTAAATTTCAATGAAGTACACTCTTCGAACATACTCTGTCGCCAATCTTAGCGGGAAGCGGGATAATCACGCACCACCAAACTATGAATGCACACACTCTCACAGTTACAAAGACAGCTGTTGTGATATAAGAAAGACACATACACATATAACGCTTTATGACCAAGTTAGTTGACCAATGTACTTTGGCAGAGGGGTTCACCCGTGTTTGGTATTACCATAGGCTAAATACTCAGTGACCACACACCTCAATGAAATAATGAACTTTATTCTGCAAATAGGCCACAAGGGCACTTCAATGGGGCAATCAACAAAAGCCTTAATGAATATGTCGTAATCAAACGTCGGACTCTAGCAGGCACTTTTGTGGCATATCAGAATGATAGGTAAGGTTCGCAAATCAATCAATTCACTTTCGAGTATTTGTACTTAGTATTTTGTACCTAGTATTTATAATGTGAAATTCCAAATATCATAGCAACTAACTGCGTTATTTATAAACGTACTGGGACTACACATAAGTCAAAATGGCGAAAAAGTTCGTTTGGCTTTATCCGTCACTCAAACAATTGCAGCTGTGAGAAAGGAACAAAACAAAAATGAGTTAAGTGGGCATGTCAAGTTCTATGAACACGGCTCTAAGGCTGTACCTACGTTAGTTAGGTGTTTATTTTTTTATATCCCTTAAATTATAAATAAAAATAAGATTGAATAGTCTGTGTTATATTTGATTTAATTTACATTCATGGATCATGGTACATTTGTAGGTATATTATGAGAATATATTATTAATATTTTTTCCAAATTTTTGGCAGTCAAGGTTCTTCGTCGGCTTGTAAATATCCATTTCAGGCTATCAGTCATCACTTCAAAGAGTATTTGCATATTAAAGATGAATAAATGATAACGAGTAACTAATTTAATTAACTAAGTTACAAATACTAGGTACATTATTATATTCGTAAGTTAAGATTTTTTTTGTAAACCTTACCTTGCCCTCAAACTTCCCCCTATAGTCCAACGTATGGTCGTAATAAATGATTGGTTAATTTTAACTACTCACATGCAGCTCCAAGAGGAATCCCCTGGGTAGCGTAATGCCGTTACTCTTGGCCAGGTTGATGAGGACCTTCTCTGCTTCAGCTATGCGCCCTCGACTCACCAGCCATCGCGGGGACTCCGGGGTTATCCAAAAGAACCTGAAACATATCTTATGCTGAGAGTTCCGAGTAGAGATATATGCCGTTTCTGAAGATTTCCGGAAACTTCAGAAACGGCACACAAATGGGGAAATTTTCGGAAACGGCATACCTACACTAGTTTCGACAGACCATTTAACGATCTTCACAAAGGTCGTTCCGGCGTTTCCGTGGTCGGCTACCTGACACAACAAACTCACGTAACACATCGCTGTTAAAAAATGACACCTATGTCGTCTATTCTATTCTATTTTTTTAAAAATGGCAACCGGTCACAGTTAAGCGCCCATTACTGCCAATGTCTCGTTGCCAATCGCACTCGGCGACTAGATAGAGGATTGATACCACGTTGTACGGTGAGTTGATAAAATCGTGCTTTTTGTAAAGTGATAGCGATTTACAAAAAACCACACGGACTATCGGGCCTTGACCCAGGAAGGGCTATGTACGCTTCAAGTTGAATTCTTCATTAGCTATTCACACATTCGTTTGATCACTGCACAATACGCTATCAATACTACACATTGAACGACAAAAATGAATAAATAACGAACAACAAAACCTAAACGCATGCGGCCAACTTAAGTCACGGACCGGAAGACCCACCTATGTCGTCTCAGTACATTTTTCCGATTATAGGTTATAAAATGTACTGCGATGACAGGTGTCATAAGAATCATCGCTCGCCGCGCGGGGTATAGTTTAGTTTCTTCTGTTTTTATTATGGGATCCTCTTTTATAGAAAAGCACTTCACCGAATGCTTCATTACAAAGACAAATATTTTCCTCGGAAATCATTCATTTTTCAGAAATCTTAAAAATTTCAACCTATAGATTAAGTTAGGTTAGGTTTGTGTTATCACATTCCAAAATATTTTACGGTTTCAGAAAAAAATGCTTTTGATGAAATGGAATTTCTAGGAAATGAAAATTCGATGAAACGTTTGTCTTTACAACAACGGTAAACCTTTGATACAAAGATTTAAAAAAAAAGGAGTTACTTGGTGGAAGAGACCGGGAATCGAACCTGGTACCTCTGGATTACCGGTGCAGCGCGTTAACCACTTCGCTACCCTAACTCTAAGTTACCACACGAATTTTTCCTTATGCTTTGTGTGCCGATCTTTGCATTGTTTATTTAAAAGGTTTTTTACACCTTAGCGACCTCTATGTGAAAACGTTAATATCCACATCTTACTGCACCACTTTACAGCAGTGAACGAGCAAGCGAGAGAGGGAGCTGTTATTTTATAAATTTATGCAACATATAATGTCTCATTTTTGTAACCTGGAGGAAGAGAACGGGAGTCGAATCCGTTACATCCGGTTTACCGGTCCAGCGTGTTAAAATAAATATATAAAATTAACAGTAAACTTATTTTGTATTTGATATGTACAAATCTTAGTATTAAGGTATGTGGACCATAGTTGCCTGAAATAAATATTTTCATTCATTCGCACACGACATCCCCACCCTATTCCTTCCCTGGTGTTGACGGCGACAGAGATTGCGCTATTATTAATGTTTTTTTTTTTTTTGCGGAAAGAATAACTTACCCGTACAATACCACGAACGGGAGACTAGTGAGCAGAGAAAAGTAGAACCAGTCGCGAACAGCGTAGGCAAAGAGTGCCAGCAGACACATGCCCGCAGCAAAAAGCATGCCCACCACGATTCCTGCAAAAGATGGGTTCTGTTATATTCAACGTACACTGAAAAAAAAAAAAACTTAAACCTTATTCCTTTTAATAACAATTTTTTTCGTATTATGACATATTATAGGTCATATGATGACTACTTAATTAAATTATTAATTAATATTTTTGAGAACCTCATGTTTTTTGAATAAGGGAAATATTAGACATCTTTTTAGGGTTCCGTACCCAAAGGGTAAAAAACTCTATTAATAAGACTACGCTGTCCGTCTGTCTGTCTGTCTGTCCGTCAGTCACCCGGCTGTATCTCATGAACCGTGATAGCTATAAAGTTGAAATTTTCACAGTTGATCTATTGCTGTTTCTGCTATAACAACAAATACTAAAAACAGAATAAAATAAATATTTAAGGGGACTCCCATACAACAAACGTGATCGGTTGCGCTTTGATTCATTTGTATGCGGCGCCATACATACAAGGTACAAACTTAATGGGAAGTGCTTGTACGGTACGGAACCATCGGTGCACGAGTCCGACTCGCACTTGGCCGGTTTTTATAAATATCATAAATATGCCACGGTAAGCAATCGTACACCTAAATTAGTTACGATTTAATTACAAGTTTCTTCGTATATTAAATATGTTTCGATTAAATTGAACCTGAATCTCTGTTTACCAGTATCTTAATGTGACTCATATCCAGTTCCGTGAACTTAAAGCAACAATATACTTAGGCAATTTTTCAATTGAAATTAAACCCTATTACAATTAAATACAATTCACACTGACTGCATGATTATGATGGTATTACAAATTTATTTTTACCGTTACCTCAATAACATCGTTTATAAATTAATGCGTTTTGGAACTGCAAATTGTTTTTGTTTTCCTGTTGTGACTGGTCAGCAAAAAGATGACAAATCCATTACTGTGTAAACGAATAAGCTACTCAAAAACAGTTGTTTTAAGGCTCTGATTAGGTTACTTAAGAATGTGTGATAGGACCTTATTATAGAGGTGACAATTTTGCGGTCATCTTGAAAAGTAAAACTCGTTTAGTTTAGTTGTGTGTTTGAATTGAGTCACAGTAGACGTGTAGATAATCAAATCCATGACTTTGACCGTTTTTAAATAAAATGACAGATTTTATTCATAAAAGAACATATAAGAACATTTCATAATGGTCTAAAATTGAGTGCTTATACCTTTAAAGTCATTATAACTAAATATTTAATAGGATAAAGTGTAAATCTGTGTCACCGTGAGTGTTTATAAACAGGTATTAAATTGACCTATTCATTGAGTTATACTACATTATTTATAAGCTAGTTTAAAAGAGGAAAATCGCCGATTTCAATAAATAGGAGGTTCTCAAGTCGACGAGTTACATATACCTAACATATTCTTCAACTTGAGAACTGTCATTTAATTTTGCTGTACGGTATTCAATAGTTATTTGTGCAACAAGAGAGCAAAGTTGTTTTTTCTTGCGAGTGCTGATTTTGAGTTCCGAGCAAGCGAAGGATTCTACGTTTGAATCACGAGCGTAGCGAGTGATTCTATGTTAGAATCCTGAGTGTAGCGAGGGACTCAACAGCACGAGATGCAAAAAACTTTGCTCTCGTGTAGCACACACAACTTTTCACCTCATCAGCGAGAACATATTCGACATTTTGTGCTTTTTCTTCCAACGTATGTTTATTTATAGTCTTTGTTGCTGATTTCAATAATAGGTATTATTAATCATAAAATAGATAAGTGCTGCTTAAAAAGGAATAACAATATAATGTAATTTCAACCAACCAACCATCCATAAAAACATATTAATCAATTTATAAACAAAATCTCGTAATATAACATGTATTTATAAATAAACACGTCATGTATCTGCTAAATCTTCCAATTTGATCAAATAACAACCGTGTTGGTTGGTTGATTATAATTTCAATTAAATTATATTGTTATTCCTTTTTAAGCAGCACTTATCTATTTTCTCATTAATAATATTATCGAAATCAGCAACAAAGACTATTTAAACATACATTGGAAGGAAAAGCACAAAATGTCGAATATGTTCTCGCTGATGAGGTGAAAAGTTGTGTGTGCTACACGAGAGCAAAGTTTTTTGCATCTCGTGCTGTTGAGTCCCTCGCTACACTCAGGATTCTAACATAGAATCACTCGCTACGCTCGTGATTCAAACGTAGAATCCCTCGCTTGCTCGGGACTCAAAATCAGCACTCGCAACAAAAAACAACTTTGCTCTCTTGTTGCACAAATAACTATTTCACTTCTCCTGCTCAATAAGTACGTCTTTTTAAGTTCGCAAAGCGGGGCTAAAATAGTACATTTAGCCCCTAGGGTTTAAAAGGAAACCATATAATCCCATACAAATTTCTATGACACTGAAAAAAAATCTTGTCACCGGCCAGCTACACACTATTTACAAATAAAATAAACCAACCTGCAACCTGATCAGATCGACCCAATTAAAAAAATAAATCAAAAAGTTTTTATTTACAATGTACTGGAATATTAACTGAAATTTTATTTTAGCACGTTTTATAATCAATGAAAAGAAATTTAATCTTAAAATTTGTATCTTTGCTAAGAATATTAAATGATAAAATAAATTAAATGTTATTCCATTCTTATATTTTTCTGATCACACCGCGACTAAACCTGCTACCACTTAAAAAAAATACGCGCGAATCTTCAATAAAAATAACACCAATGCCAACATAAATTGACCAGGAAAGGCTGTAACATTATATATGAAAAAATGCTCAAATTGTACTTTTCATTTTTCTAAAAATAAATTATTTTAATTTTTAAGTTTTTTATTTTTTCAGTCGAAGTGAAAAGAGTGTTTAACACGGGGCTACAAGCCATTATGACACTCAGATATATTTGGCTAATTAACTCGTGTCACAATGGCTTGTTTTAGCCCCTTGTCAAACAATCTACTATTTCTCTTGCTTTTCCACTAAACAAATTTAAAACATAATAGGTATCTTTAATTGCTTTTTGTTTTAGATAAACAAACAAACTTTATTCAGAAAACTCTAGGATTATGAAACAATTTTATTTGATATTTTTATAGAATCTTTTTTTTATCGATTCTAATTTTTATGTGGAAATACCACATTTTTATTTTTATAAATAATGACACAAAGGTAGGTTAATTAAGAAAGAAAAATGTAATGCGATCTACTAAAATCTAAGCAGGGCACTCGTGTGATCATATTATGAAACTCGCCTTTGGCTCTTTTCATAAAACCACACTCTTATTCTAGGACCTCTATGGAGATGGCTCAGTATATCGGGAAAAGTCTTGATACAGCAAAGCAGCGTAGTGCCAGGTGTAAAGCGCCATATATGTTGTCCAAATTTTCGTTGGACAACATATATGGCTGTTGTTCGTTTTTTTGTTGTTTTTTTTCGAAAAAAACTTTTTTTTCAGCTATGAAGGTACACATCCTCCTTCTCATGAACGGATGTTTGGCGCTGGCGACATCGCTGCGGCTTCGTCGCACAGCAGAGGACGAAGAACCCATTGACCTCACTCCCGCCAATAGTATGTATCAAAAAATAATCCAAATATGCTCCATAGTTTGCGTTTTGCCTAAAAAAAAAATTGTTTAAGTGGCTAGTTTTGGTGAAAAACTTAAGAGGAAATTTGGAATCCTTTGCTTTAATATTGGCCGAGACCTTGTCACTTGTTCCAATTAGGTAAACCTGATTATCTTGAAAATGCTGGTCCTATTTCCCCCAAACATAGCTAAGAACCACCTCGATAGAAAATTCTTTCGATAAAAAAATACCGCCCTCTAATTGGTCCATCCGTTTGGGAGCTACGATGCCACAGACAGAGACACAGATACACATGTTAAACTTATATATGACGACGCGTTTGACTCGGTTTGTAGACAACTGCCTACTGAGCCGGCGGTCCCGGGTTCGAATCCCGGCCGGGGCAAATATTTGTGTGATGAATTCGAATATTTGTGCTTGGGTCATGGTTGTCCTGGGTGTCTATTGTTTGACCGAAATTTATATGCAATAATATTGATTTGCTCGAATTTCACTTACCCGAATTTCATTTGCCCGAATGTTTCGTTTCCTAGAAAAGTCATTTGACATACTCTTGTATTCCCGAATATTATATGCCATAATGATACGTATGCCATAAGTATTGTTTTCCATAGTATTAAGTGCCATAATATTGTTTGATAGAATATTTAAACGCCATACTAAATATTGTTTCTGTGCGAATCCAACCTGGCTATGCATTTGACATTGTCTAAAATTGTGTTTTTTTTTTCTAGTCATTTCTAGCATTTTGATGTAATAATCGTCTATTTACGATGTACACATGCAAGCAAGCATTTTGACTATATATTGTGGCCACGTATGTACATAGACACTATGTACTACATGGTCACAATACAAACCTAACCTAAAGTTTTCGGTTCTGGTCGAATGTCGTACGTCCTTTTATCGTAGTTCTTCTAAAACTGTAAATTAGGCTAGGATTTGTATTTTGAAGCAAACATTCTGACGCTCCGCTCGCTTCGCTCGCTTCCCTATACGGGTCACAACACAAACCTAACCTAACCTATAGTTTTCGGTTTTAGATCCATGTACTATTTGGTAGCAGTTCTTCTAAAACTAGGTTAGATTGTAAATTAGGAAACTGTAAATTAGATTAGGATTTGTATTTTGAAGCAAACATTCTGACGCTCCGCTATACGGGTCACAAAACAAACCTAACCTAACCTATAGTTTTCGGTATTAGATCCATGTACTATTTGGTAGCAGTTCTTCTAAAACTAGGTTAGATTGTAAATTAGGAAACTGAAAATTAGATTAGGATTTGTATTTTGAAGAAAACATTCTGACGCACCGCTCGCTTCGCTCACTCCGCTATACGGGTCACAACACAAACCTAACCTAACCTATAGTTTTCGGTTTTAGATCCATGTACTATTTGGTAGCAGTTCTTCTAAAACTAGATTAGATTGGGTTTGTATTTTGACGCTCCGCTATACGGGGTCATAAAACAAACCTAACCTAACCTACAGATGTCGGTTTTCGACCTATGTTCCATTTGATAGCATATGAAATTATAGCAGGTGACAATTATGGATTACAATCTTTATGGAAAATGTGATTATTGGAATTAATATTATGGGAAACAAAGATTCGGGCATAGGATTAATATGGCAAACAATGATTATGGGAAACATAATTATAAGAAACAAGATTCGGACAATTGAATATTATGGCAGACGAAATTCGGGCATATGAAATTCGGGCAAGTGAAGGTATACCGGTTGTCCTATGTATTTAAGTATATACTTAGCTATATATGTATGTACGTATATCGTCGTCTAGTACCCATAACACAAGCCTTCTTGAGCTTAATTTGGGACTAGATCGATTTGTCTGACGTTGTCCGATATTTATTTATTTACTAGCATTAACCCGCGGCTTCGCTCGCGTGCCTATATAATATACGAGTACATCATCCTAAGGGAACAATACTCTTTTTTTCAGGATTAAAAGTAGGCTATTTGTTAAGTTAGGGTATAATCTGCAATCTGCATTTTCCTCATGCATATCCGTCCAGCCGTTTTAGCGTGAAGAAGTAACAAACATACACAGACTTTCGCTTTTCTAATATTAATGGGAAATACTTTTTATGTTATCACAACTCCACTTTAACAAATCAAACCGAAAACTCAAGCACTCAAATCAAGCGATCTCAGCTTTTACTGTACCTATCCAAATAAAGTTCACTTCAAAATTCATAACTCGAAGTGAAGCTAAGATACCGGGATATGTGTGCATTTTATTTGTATAAAGCTTTTATAATGTGCCGAGCCTCCGCTTACCGACATGGGATATTCGAGATTGGTTTAATGATTCTGAGCCATGTTCTAAGTTACGTCATGTTCTATTGTAAGATAATGAGGTTCTCTTCGTTGATGAATGAAAAAATTATTATTCTGAGCCAGATAAACGTAATCCAGAATTCTGAAATGACTTAAAATAATTATTGAAAAGCTTGAATGTATTTATTACGGATGCAGGAATTTTCCCGATCATTACTCCTCCCGTCCCAACGCGACGCCCGCCTAGGTACCGATTGACGATGATCGAGAATAGAACCCTCTTATAGGATCACGTGTAGCTGTCTGTCAGTCCGTCTGTTACAACCGAATTGCTGCAAAACTACTGGACCGATTAAATTGCAATTTGGCGCAATGCTTTCAAGAATTTTAATGTCCACAATATGAAATTTCAAAATCGGTGGCATTTTCGTAATTAACGTCCCAAGAAACCATATAAATTACACCCATACTCATATTTAGTCATTTCAACCCCATCGCACCCCAACAGGCGAGACGGTTAGTTAGTTAGTTAGTTGCGCTGGGCATTTTCCGCAAGTCGACATCCAACGTGCCTATTTGGCGAGACGGTATTTCACATCCACCAAGTTTGTTTTTAAAATCGTTGTTGTTTTGGTAATCAGCGACCCGATAAACCATAGAAACATTACCCTTGTTGATTTTCAGACTTTGTCACCATATTCTCTTCCTTTAGGGGTTGAATTCTCAAAAAACATGAAAGACGTGCTTACTCATTTATCGTTAGAAATACTCCTTGGAAGTTTTCAATAAAATAGTCTTTTGACCCCTTTGGGGGGTGACTTTTGACAAATGGCGAGCTACATCCTCGACCCCGTAGTCACTTTCCATCAGGTGATACTGAGGTCAATCGCCGGTCAGTCTGTGAATAAAAATAAAAAAACCGGTCAAGTGCAAGTCGGACTCGCACACCGAGGGTTCCGTACAAACACTTTCCATGCTTAAGTGGTTAAGTTAAGTTAGCACCTGGTGTGTATAGCGCTCCATACAAATGAGGTGCAATGTTAACGCAACCAATCCCTTTGATGTATGGGAGCCCCCCTTAAATATTTATTTTATTTTATTCTTAGTATTTGTTGTTAGATTAGATTAGATTAGATTAGATTATTTATTTCACGATAAAAATTACATTACAAATTTGCTTAATGTCAAAATTATACGAATTAATATCATGATCGTCAAAAATAAGGCAAGATTAATAATACGAGAAAATGTTTACAATGTCAAAATAAGTTTAAAATAAAAGGGAAAGTCAACAGGTAAATAAAATATAAATAAATCAATCTAGTATCTCCCAATAAGGATCGTCATCACAAACTTAACATAATAATGGAATCAAATTAATAAAATAACACTAAGAATTTAAGCAAAAATTATTTACACAATGTCAAAATATACCAGATTTCCAATACAAAAATAAAATAAAATAAAAACAAGAAATATAAAAATAACAATAAACAAAATGTCAGTTTACAGAATACAAGCATATTTTTATTATAGTTTGAGTTCCATGTACTCGTTGACCGAGTACAGAGGGTTTTCCAACAAAAGGTTTCTCAGCCGGCGCTTGAATGTGTTGTCACATGGTTCGTTTCTTAAATCGGCAGGTAAGTGCTCGAAGTAAGTCGGACCTATGACGCGCGGGTTCTTTGCTGAAAGTGCCATGCGGCGAGGCACCGTTCTAAGGCGCCCAGTAGAACGAAGCTGTTTGCCTTTGACGTTTACTCTTGCAAACTGTGCAATATTTGTCTTTACAAATAACAACACTTCAAACAAGTATTGAGAGTAGTGTGTCATTATTCGCTGCGACAAGAAAATTAGTTATTAAGTTATAGCGGCAATAGAAATACATCATCTGTGAAAATTTCAACTGTCTAGCTATCACCGTTCTTGAGATACAGCCTGGTGACAGACGGACGGACGGACGGACGGACGGACGGACGGACAGCGAAGTTTCAGTAATAGGGTCCCGTTTTTACCCTTTGGGTACGGAACCCTAAAAAAGACATTTCAAACCCATTTCACCCCACCAGGGAAGATGGTAACTAACGTCCGCCACGTTGGATTTTAAAATCGTTGCGGTTTTCGTAATCAGCGACCCGATAAATCATAAAAACAATACCCATGCTGATTTTCAGACTTTGTCACCACATTTCTCCTTTTATGGGGTTGGATTTTCAAAAAAACCTGAAACACGTGTGAACGCATTTATTGTTAGAAATAATCCTGTGAAGTGTCGAATAAAATCGTCTAACTAATCTTGTTTCCCCATACAAACTTTGGCACTCCATTTCACCCCTTTAGGGGGTGAGTTTTGGAAAATCCTTTCTTAATGTTCCTTTACACTTTATAAGGAACCTACGTGCCAAATTTGAACTCTCTAGAACCAGCGGTTTAGTATTTAGACATTTCAACCCCATTTCACCCCAACAGGGGAGATGGTAACTCACGTACGCCACGTTGGATTTTAAAATCGTTGCGGTTTTCGTAATCAGCGACCCGATAAATCATAAAAACAATACCCATGCTGATTTTCAGACTTTGTCACCACATTTCTCCCTTATAGGGGTTGAATTTTCAAAAAACCTGAAACACATGTTTACTCATTTATCGTTAAAAATACTCCTGTGAAGTTTCGAATAAAATAGTCTAACTAATCTTGTTTCCCCATACAAACTTTGGAACTCCATTTCACCCCTTTAGGGGGTGATTTTTGAAAAATCCTTTCTTAATGCACCCCTACACTTTATAAGGAACCTACGTGCCAAATTTGAACTCTCTAGAACCAGCGGTTTAGTATTTAGACATTTCAACCCCATTTCACCCCAACAGGGGAGATGGTAACTCACGTCTGCCACGTTGGATTTTAAAATCGTTGCGGTTTTCGTAATCAGCGACCCGATAAACCATAAAAACAATACCCATGCTGATTTTCAGACTTTGTCACCACATTTCTCCCTTATAGGGGTTGAATTTTCAAAAAACCTGAAACACGTGTTTACTCATTTATTGTTAGAAATACTCCTGTGAAGTTTTGAATAAAATAGTCTAACTAATCTTGTTTCCCCATACAAACTTTGGAACCCCATTTCACCCCTTTAGGGGGTGAGTTTTGAAAAATCCTTTCTTAGTGCACCCCTACACCTTATAAGGAACCTACGTGCCAAATTTGAACTCTCTAGAACCAGCGATTTGGGCTGTGCGTTGATATGTCAGTCAGTCAGTCAGTCAGTCAGTTTCTTCTTTTATATATTTAGATATAATTATAATAGAATATTTGTGCTTGGGTCATGGTTGTTCTATTTTATTGAAGTTATATTTATCTATGTAAGTATGTATATCGTCGTCTAGTACCCATAACACAAGCTTTCTTGAGCTTTATTTGGGAATAGATCGATTTGTGTGAGGTTGTCTGATATTTAGTTATTTTTATTTATTTATAACACCCCTGTTTTATTTAAATGTCCGCACGCCTATTCCCCGTGATCGTCTTATAATCTCTTTTGGCCGACCTTCAGTAGTTTCATTATAGAATCATCGCTCCATCGTAAAAATTAGCCCATATCCAGTTCGATTATTCCAAGTCCATTGCGACTTCACTAAATACTTATATATCGGTCGTACAGGATTTGTATTAGATTTCGCTCTCATAGTCTTTGACCTCTCCTGACCCATTTGGATTGATCACCCTGTTTATTTATCTAAACAGAAACCAGGGCGTGTAAAACAAAAGACGGGCGGGATGGGTACTGCGTCCATGAGAGTGCGTGCACCGAGGACCACGTGTTCCAGCCGGGGGGCGTCATCGACGACAGTGAGATCAGGTCAGTAATAGTAGGTACATTACGTAACAAGGGTTGTAAACGAGGAATTACAAACGAGTGTCTATTAGATATTAGATTTAATGGCACGAGTTTGGAATTCCTTTACCACCAGAGTCACGTACGACGTTTTTCATTTTGCACTTTGGAGGAAATAAAACAAAAATAGTAGTAATCAATACGAAAGTTTTGTTACTTATGTGTAAGTTAGTTGCACCGCCTACAATTTTTCCGCTTTGCCCTAAGGTATACTGGTAGAGAATGCCTCATGGCATTAAGTCCACCTTTTGTACGATAAGTTTTCTTTTGTGCAATAAAGATTAAATAAATAAATAAATAAAATAAAATTACTAACCGCCCTGGGGCGTAATATACGACTTACCGCCCTAGGGCCGTATATACGATTTACCGCCCGGTTATCTAGCATGTCAAACCTTGTTTACGAGCAAGTGTGATGAAAATAATCTTTATTGTAAGATTGTGGTCAGGTAAGGTTGTGTATAGGTATAGTTAGATCGGCGGCGTAAGGGTGCATTTCCACTCACACGGTAAATAGATTATCTAAGACTGTAAGTATAGTTCGTGCAATAAATATATGTTGCAACTACATCAGCTATAAGAAGATGCTGTGAACAGGGAAGCAAGTACAAGCGTGGCAGTGTCAACTGACATGGCACATTTGGTTTCTTGTCAGTTGCGACTTGGGCTCCCCTTTTTGCTTACCATCAGGCGAAGTGGAGCCACTATGTTGTACCGTTATAAAAAAAAATCACTTAAACTAATTGGTGCCGCAGAAATCTGAGAACCGGAAGACCTGAGGAAGGTAGTGTTGTTTGGAAAAGTAGAAGACAAAATGACCGTGGCCGATGTCCTTACCAATCTTTACCTCCACCTGGCCGATATGAAATAAGCAGGCGAAATGGAAACAACTGCTAATAAAAAACATAAAATATTAAAGAAAAGAACCGGTTTAGAGCATGTCGGGCTCAGTGTAGGGTTCCGTAGTTGCTCATCCTTCACAATAAACTGCAGTTTTAAGCCCGAGGTTTAAGTTAAGAAAGATTTTAAGCTCTATAAAAAGGTCGTAAACGCCCTAGAAACTTAATCACTTATTACCTTCTGGAAGTCAACTTACGTCCTTTTAAAGAAAAATATGAAATTTGGCGATAACTCAAAAACGGCTCAACCGATTTTGTTCAATATAGTTTTCATTGAAAGTACTTATAAGGCCTTATATACATGATTTTTTTTGAATTTTTTTGACCCGCGTTTGTAAAGTTAGAGGGGGGGGGGACACAATTTTTTTGTATTCGGAGCGAATATTTACAAAACCGCTGACTTTATCAAAAAATAATGTTAAAAGACCCCTATTATTTTTACAAGACCTATTCAACGATACCCCACACACCAGTGTTAAGAAGAAAAAAAAACCCACTTTAGGTGTTTTAGAGGTTCCCGAAAAAAAATTTTTTTTTTAATTTTTATTTTACCGTTCTGTCGGCGTTATACATACACATACTCATACCAAATTTTAGCTTTCTAGTACTAATGATCACGGAGCGGAGCTAAGCCGCGGACGGACAGACGGACAGACGAACAGACGGACATGGCGAAACTATAAGGGTTCCTAGTTGACTACGGAACCCTAAAAAGAAGCGACTTTATAAAAAACTAGAAAGCCAAAATAATCATGTACAAGTACATTTGAATCACCTAAATAAATATATTTTAATTTTTTAATTTTCACCTTTTGAAGCCGGTGCCAAACCACTCAATTATTACTATGAAAGCAGATGCCGCGCAAGTTTACGTGAGGTTTGCCTTAATCGGTTCTTTTTTTGTTAGATATGTTTTTTTGGCTTTTTAGTGATTTAAATATAATCACTTTATCACGAAAAAAATACCGACTTCAATGAGCGAAATGGAACATACAATAAGACTTATATTATTTTCTCATGGATGGACGGATGTCTTTGTCAGAACTGGACCAAACATAAAAAAAATTCAGTCAAATTGAGAACCCTCCTCCTTTTTTTGAAGTCGGTAAACAATCACCAAAAGCTCAGCAATGAAGGCATGACTTTCGAAGTAGAAACATCTTTTTTTCATGATCCGCTTTTGTTTTGCAGAATTGGCAACTGCCCAGGCCAGCGAGACTGGTGTTGTGTGTTCCCAAACAATACCATGCCAGGAACTACGGTGCCGGAGACGACCGAACGAACCGGGACAAATCCAAGTAATTAATTGAATTAGGATTCTATTTTTTTTCTGCAATCAGTTAATTTATAAGTAGACTGGTTGTGTGAAGCTTGACATTTCGAGTGTGTACTCCTATGAGAGCATCTACTCATTTAAATTCCATTTGCTAGGATAGGAGTCGGGTTCAATCAGGGAAAATATCTTTCTTTTACAATCTTTTCGCATAGTCTCTAGCTGTTAACTTCACTGCTAGTTCATTAGGATGTTGTTTCAGTCTTTCGTAATATTTTATAGTTACATATGATAATTTCACTGTACTTAATTTAAGGTGTCTGTGGATTTTCGTGTTCGTTGTAAACCATGGGGCATTGCTTATGGATCGCAACATGTTGTTTTTCATGGGTTACCCTCATCTGGCAGAATAATATTGGTCAGAAATACACTTCGCATAACACGTTTCGCAGAAACACTTTCGGTCGAATGGTAAGATGGCATAAAGGTATAGTTGGCATTACTATTACCTCGCATACAACACATTTTGCAGCACATTGTTTTGTAGAATATCTCTTTGGCCGACTTTGGTTTAGCATAATTTTATGTACCATAATAATCCTATAGCATACGATTACAATAGCATAATTATTTTCTACTAGCAGAAAAGTGCGTTAAGTAAACTTTACGTAGGTAGTAGAATGTAAGTACCGTTAGGTACGACGACGAGCGGTTCGAGGAGCAGTGTAAGGTATCTTGCCGCCGCGGGGCAACTGCCACAAAATTTTTAATCACAACAATGTAATGCATAAATTAGGTCCTGATTCCACCTTAGGGCAGGTCCAACTTGGATTAGGTTAGGTACGACGACGAGCGAAGCGAGGAGGAGTGTTAGGTTGAACTGAGACCCTAACGAGCGAGCGAGCCGCGCGGCATCGGCCGGCTACCATACCACTCCATGGACAAAATGTGTAATCACAACAATTTGTAATGCATAAATTAGGTACTGATTGCACCTTAGGGCAGGTCCGACTTGGATTAGGTTAGGTACGACGACGAGCGAAGCGAGGCGGAGTGTTAGGTTGAACTGAGAACCTAACGAGCGAGCGAGCTGCGTGGCATCGGCCGGCTACCATACCACTCCATGGACAAAATGTGTAATCACAACAATTTGTAATGCATAAATTAGGTACTGATTGCACCTTAGGGCAGGTCCGACTTGGATTAGGTTAGGTATTCCGCATATGTCCCGTACAACAAGATAAGACAATGAAGTCTATCTTGGAATCAAATGGTATTCGGCTTGACAACTTTATCCCGCCTAAAATATTATGCAAAAAAATTATCTGCGAAAGTACTATTCGTTTAGAAGACTGTTATGCTCATTAACATTATGCCAATATAAGATTCGGTATTATAGAAATCTGCGAAATGATTTATGCCAAAGCATACTCTGCGTAAGATGTTTCTGCCAAACGTTACTTCTGTCAAGTATCGTTATGCATAACAAATATATGTCAAAAAAGTTTCTACAAGATAATAGTGAACCGTTTTGCATTCTTTGTAATATTGAGATGTTGGAATCCATATTAATTAAAATAATAATATTGCTTTGCTAATACGAGAAAAAATATCGTGCCAGTTAATTTGTGCTAACCCGAATGACATTCGGTTGTCGGACGCCAGACCGTCAACACCTCCTGCCCGTCTAGCACAACTATGCTTCCCCACACTTGTCGCGCGACATAGCGCCACCCGTCACCCTCTCACATTACTGTACAGAAAGAGACAGGCATATATCTCGCGCGAGAAATAGTCACTTGTGACAGTTGCGCTAGAGGTGCTGATGTCTCGTAGAGGGGCGGAACACGTGCCGAGTTTTGTTAATTTGGTGGTGGTTTGTTATAATGTGCGTATTTATTTATTATTTTTCTTATCGTGGTGGGAGTGTGGGATCATTAAATGCATGAAGAAATACGCAAATAAGTATAATAATAATTTATAATAATTGCTTTTATTCCCACCTCACGAAGGATAACAGGATACAAAAATATACTTAAACATTGACAAAATGATTGGCTAGTATAACGGGTTAGCACAAATTAACTGGCACGATATTATTTCGCGAAGCAAAGCAATACTTAGTATTATTTTAATTCGGGACAAATTTGGGTAAATTATTCTGCTCATACAGTCCCAGGGGGTTAATATTTTCTGCCCAGGGATGGCATTATTTGATATAGATGATCTGTACGATTTGTGCAGCTCATGTTTTTTTATTGTGTCGTACCCGCCCTAATCTAATTTAATTCGTCATCGTCTCGTCTCCAAATAACTACTTGCAAAAGATATAGACACTTACAAACGAAGCTGGGAGCGATCAATAGTATCAATGACATCGATAAGAGATTTTATCGATATAGCCAAACCTACCGGTCGCTCCCAAAACTCCGATATCTGCTCATCACTATTCAGAATAATGTCTCTGATTCCAGGATGCAGAACTGGCTCGAAGGACTCATGTCCATGGTGCATTGGTCTGTACCGGCAAGTATCTTATTAGCTCAATCAGGGTTAATGTTAGACAAATATTCCAAATCTGCGAAAGGGTACAGGGAATCTGGGTATTTATCAGAGTTGATGAGTAAAATTAATATGTTTATTTACAAACTTATTTAGTCCTGAGACCCTAATACGACAAGAACTATGGACTTTGTCTATTGTGGGCTATGATATGGCCAACTAGGCTGAATTTAGTTTTAAATTCTATTACACGTGTGGAACTAGAGACCAGTGGAATTGTACGTGTATAACTTAAAGCGCCATTTAAGGATTGCAAGAAAAAAGGCTCAACGTGATGACCTGTATATTATATAAAAATAATATCATTAATGATCGTCTCGATCATTCAAAGCGACTATTAAAAGGAGACTGTATGGTCAACACCGACTCACATTAGACAAAGTTCAGCTAAAACTCCACAGAGAGTTCTTCCACCTACCCCTATCAGCAACTATATGCATAACACCGAAGCCAATGCCACGTGTTCCCCAGTATGCATCTCTCTGAGCCAAGGGATGTAGAACATTTCTTCCAGTAACTAGTTCATCACACGAATATTTGCCCTGGCCGAGACTCAAACCCGGGACCGCCGGCTCAATAGGCAGGTGCTCTACAAATTGAGCTAACCGCGTTTAGCTTGAAGCTTAAGCAGATCCACCTCAACCGCTCTTCCATCATATCACTACCAATAATATTCTGTTCAGGCCAACCAATCTTAGCCTAACCAAAACAAACTCAACATTTCAGAGACGGAGGCAACCCTCGTACAAAGTCTCCTACGGGTCTGTACTGCGGAGGTGCTGTCATAGGATCCAGGGTTGTGCTGACATCAGCTTCCTGTGTGCTTGGTGGGAAAGGATCTAACTTGTGGGTGCAACTGCCTGGTTCGGATAAGCACTACGCCGTCAATAGCACTGCCAAGAATGTGAATTTTAATTCAGGTAATTTTCTCTATTTATCTATCAGCCACGGACCTCCACTGCTCAACATAGGCCTCCTCCATTCCATAGCTCGCCGCTCGCAGACCGCATCCATCGCCTCCCTCCGACCCTAACGAGGTCATCTTTACACATAATCGGGGGCCGTCCCACGCTGCGCTTTCCTATATGGTCGCCACTTTGGTCAAAAGAGCTTAATTTGTAAACATGAACCCACAATGCCTTTGTCTAGGGCGGTAGGGAAAAAATTAAATTTTAAGCATAAGAGTAGATCTTCTAACTTTTTAGGGTTCCATAGTCAACTAGGAACCCTTATAGTTTCGCCATGGCCGTCTGTCCGTCTGTCTGTCTGTCTTTGGCTTTGCTGCCCCAACGGCCATCCGTTCTCCGGGCTTGCCCATAGCCGTGCAATCCTGTGAGCTATATCGCTTACTTTGGTTCTTCTGCGAATAATACCTAATATCTCGTTTCTGATCACGCAGAGAAACTCCGCGCATAGCCCTTTTCATAGCACGTCTAAGCCGCCTTATAAGTCCCATTGTGAATGACCACTCAGTCAGGCCAATTTTGTTCTGTGAGTAAGCATTTTAACAAGCCTGAGTTGGACACTATTGTCTATTTTTGAAATCATGACTTTAATAGGGTAAGGTATTCTTGGTGAAAAGTGTTCAATGATGCTTATACGTTGCAGGGACGAGAGAACAGGACACAGCACTCTTAGTGCTGAATGAAGACGTGCCATGGGCCGAAGAGAACAGCGGAGCCTGTTTGGGCCTCAAGACCCCGTTGATAGGAGACTGCGTCGCCATTGGTTTCGATCGCAAAGACCAACTTGTTTTTGTAAGTCTGAAGGAGAGAATTTGCTGTGACCTCTAGCGATATCTGATGTCCAATTATTGTATAACCGGTTTAGACTCACGTTGTCAGGAACGGCCCGAGAGTTTCGGAGCTCTTTATCAGGGACTGCTACCCGTACAGCGGGGCGGCAACTTTGTCACTGATTCTTTGATCGACGCTCCGCTCTAATAGCGCGCGCGGATGGCGCAGGGGCGGGGGGTGCATGCAGGCATACCCCTTGTCTGTCAAGCACTCCAACGCCACTTTTGTAACCCATGTGAGTGTAAACCGCTTAATACAATAATTAAATATGTCTCACGAAAGTGTTAATAAGATTATCTGATGTGCAGTTGGTACTCAGTGAATTGAATCTGAAGTGGGTACCGGATATCAGGACCGCGATGACGTGGCAGGCCGAGACGGAGATGACCGGACGACGTTCCTAAATAATTGGCTGTCACCGAACAGGGAGTTGTGGAAATCGAGGGGCCTTTTCCTAGCAGTGGAACACCAGAACAGACAAGGAAAAAAATGTTTCATCTCCATAATCCGGGCTGGCGACTTCGGTATTCAGACATAAAATCCTTCTTGATTCAACTACCAGCTTCCGATACCGGTTAAACTATGACGATTGGGAGACTAGGCACTGTCGAATAATTCAATTTTTTCCTGATCAAGTTGTCTATAATTCCAGACGCCACTGACGGTCACAACCGGTGCCTGCACGGAGCAAGGGTCTGTGCTTGATGCCGCCTGTGGGCGCTCCGGCGGAACCTGCTCGGTGACCTCAGGATCACCGGTTCTGTGCCGCTCTGACGTGAGTGTCCACTTTCGGGTTCAGAGACTTATTGTCACCTTTGACCGTGATGGCATATTTTTTTGCACACTCGCATGGCCTTGGCGAGGGTAGTATTCAATTTATTTGCGGTATGTTTTTTGTTAGGATAGGACAAACCGGCACACCAATCACAATATTATTTATATATCACCTGGGAAAATCACAAAAGGAAGCTCATTACCCATCCAGAGCATTTGTGATATCAGTGCGTCTAGCATAACTTTACTATGATACAGAATTAACTTTTTGTCGCGCATGTAATGTCGCGTCGCAACAAATATTGTCCGTTCTCGTCAATACCGTGCGATAAAGACGGGTGTATTAGTAGACGGTTATGTCTCGCGACAAGCGAAGTCACAGTAAGATGAGCTAGGCGTACAGTTTAGCAGATAGAGCTTAAATCTTATTCGCAAGCACTTGTGTGACTGTTGGGTTTCAAACTTGTAGATAAGTTTTGTAATTAAAACCAAACCAAATTGAAGACAAATGTACAAAATAATGTAATATAAACCTCTAACAATCAAGCTAAACATGTTTAATCTTAAGAAAATTAACTTTAGTAAGCTCATTTTTAAGTGATCTCTTATGGGTAAATAAAGATTCTCTAAACTCAATTTCTTCTGTTCACAGGGCGAAGGACTGATCATGGCTGGCGTGGTTCGACAGACGTGTATATCAGGTACAGCTCTTCTGGGTGCCCTGATTCCCTCAGCCGAATGGATACGCGAAGAACTGAGCAAGAATGCCCTATCCTCTAATCGATACAGCATAATTCGATAGGATAATAAACATCCTGTTCAATACTGTTATAATATCATAAAATTGAGAAGATAAAGCGTGCTTTCAAGACAGTAAAAATCATTTTTCATTTACATAAATGTATCACATTTATAATTTCCTTTACCTAGCTACGCTCTTTAACTTTGGGCTGCCTGGTCGGATGGCCATGCAGAAAACTGTACATAATGTGAACCTAGCGGACTCTGTTATAAGTCATCATTTTGGCGGTTTTACCGTTAAACCTTAAGTACTAAAATCTGATTCCACCAATGCTTTGGAAATGACACCTGGTGAAAACGAGCATCAAGTAACTCACCAGTTAGTTTGTATCATAACGGGACAGCATTAATTCAACAGACCAACTGGCGACACTCTACCTTTATTGCAATGCAGTTGTAAGCACTGCTTTGGAGCTCCAGGGAGATTATTAGATGAATTATCGGCCTACGCCTTCTTGTACCGTACCTAAGAAAGCATTTTTAACCTTTAAATACTTGAGAGGTGACCCTAAGAGTACAATTACGAGCAGACGTCCTTTTTTATCGTGACATCAGCTCCAGTGCCGATATGAACGGTTGCTGGTACAGGGCGTCCACTCGCCAGTGGGTACCCGTAGGATCTCGTTAGCCCCAGTACTGATGGACGCTCTGATACCGAACGGGAACTTCAGCGAGATCATCAGGTTTGGCGCTCTATTTGGGAAAGTTTTATTGAGCACCAAAGTTGGCGTCGTCACGTCAAGTCACGTCGATAGAGACTTGGAGAGCTATCCTGCATACGCCACGATGGTTTTCCTGACGCCTGAGAGTTTTCCGTCGACGAGCAGAGCGGTCGAAAAATTAAGGTATTAAATGTATTGTAAGGAAATTTTAACCTACCAGCAGATGTCTCTTTAAACGCTAGTACAGAGCGGGAAGTTACAGCCTACCAGCTACCCGTAATGACCCAGCCACGATTTTGCGCGAACAGCGGAGCGGTGAGCGGCGGCCATAGGTAGGAGCGGAAAGTGCCAGCGCAGTGTCTCACTCACTCACTCTGGCCGCCCCATCGCTGTTCCACTGGTGGCGCGATGTTGTGGCCGGGCCGTAATGCCGTGTAGCCTAAGTATGTTACGGTGAAAGGCGCTGCGATAGCCGATGGGACCACTAGTATCAATAGCCAACGGCTTTCATTTACGTTTCTTCCAAAGGAGACTAGGACATCATAACTTTCCAGCAGAAGACTGTTTCGACGGCGGCTTTGAATCAAAATGACTTCTATTGTGAACGGCTGCTGGTACAGAGTGACAAAGAACAGCCCACCCACTATCCTCAGAGCCCCAATGCGGGGTGAATGACGCTGCTAGGTATATCTAGCGAGACCACCCAGAAATATCATAAGTGGTACTGCTGAGTTAATGGCCTCTTTCTATCCCTCTCGAGGAAGTTTTTAAACGGTTTAGAAATTATAACTCTACAGCAAACGTCCGTTTCGTTGGTGACATCAACTCCAGTGTCAACGGCAACGGTTGTTGGTACGGGAGTCGCAGAGCCGTGTAGCCCCATCCAGTGGGACCTCTAAGAAGATAATTAGTAGAAACGACAAACGGCTTATTTTATTACACCTTTAAGATGACCAAGGGATAACTCACCAGCAGACGTCCGTTTCGCCGGCGGCATCAGTTCCAGAGCCAATATGAATGGCTGCTGGTACAGGGCGGGGAAGAACAGCCCACCAGCAACCCGAAGGGTCGTGTAGCCCCAGTACGTAGTGGTGAACGACGCAGCGATAGCCAGTGGGACCTCTAGGAAGATCATTAAAAGGATTGTCGGTCGACGGCCGTATCTGAAATTAAAACAGGGGGTTCAAAAATGTTCTGAATGGTTTCGAGAAAAGGATGGTGCCGGTGCGCGCGTTTCCTCGACTTGGCGGGGGCACTGCCGTGGTCATTTAGACATTTTGCTAAAATCAATCGCTAAAAAATACTATTGTTAGTGTTACAAGTTCGGGTCTTGTAGTATAAATAAAATTGCAAATATTCAGAAAATAGCTTCTACTTCGAGTTCTACAAAGGTACTTAGGCTTAACTTAATTATATAACAAATTGTTCGCATATGACGCGTGCGTAGGTGGGTAAATCAAAAGCCAAGTGGCTCACACGGCGGCCGGGGGCAGCGGGGCGAGGTGGACCGTCGAACTGGTTTTAGACGCGCCCTGCGCCCGCTTCTCCTCCGGTACTCGTAGCCGGAACATCCTGGGGGCCCTTGGAGACGTCAGTCTTCAAGGATTCGTCTTCCTCGTCCAGAAGAGGGCAAAGGTATTTCACACCTCGTTTGTAAGTGCCCGCCACAGTAGCAACTTCAGCTACGCGCGAGATTCCGTCGGCACCAGGAAACAATTTGGCAATCCGTCCAAGTCGCCAGTGCAATGGAGCCGTGTTCTCGTCCTTGATCAGGACTAGTTCACCCAGTTGAAGAGCTCTGCCAGGGTTGCGCCATTTCGTCCGCTGCTGGAGCTCGCAGATGTATTCTACCTGCCAACGCCGCCAAAAGTGCTGTCGCAGTGCCTCGGGCCTCTGGAATCTATCTAGGCGGTTTGGATTTATATCCGCCAAGTAGGGCGACGGCAGTGAAGTGAGTGCGCGGCCGATGAGGAAGTGACCTGGGGTCAAGGGTTGGAAGTCGTTTGGTGAGGAGGATAGGGGGCACAAAGGACGACTGTTTAAAATAGCCTCGACCTGACTAAAAAGAGATGCCAGCTCCTCATACGTTAAATGAGCGTTGCCTAAAATACGACTGAGGTGGAACTTAGCGGATTTGACACCTGCTTCCCACAAACCGCCAAAGTGAGGAGCATAAGCCGGTTGGAATTTAAATTGTATTCCCTCGTTCGTTGCAAAATTGCAAACCTCGTCAGAGTTTGAAGTTAAATAATCGCTGATCTCTTTGGCCGCTCCTAAAAAGTTTCGTCCGTTGTCGCAGAAGATTTCGCGCGGTCGTCCTCTGCGAGAGATAAAACGGCGCAGAGAAAGGATAAATGCATCAGTAGAGAGCGCACTGACTGCTTCTAAGTGTAAACATTTGTATCTGAAGCAGACAAATAATATAGCCAAATAGCATTTTGTTATTTTGCAACCCCTGCCATGCCTGTCTGTTATCATAAAAGGTCCTGCGAAATCACAGCCGACACTGATAAATGGAAAATCAGGCGTTACGCGTTGGGAAGGTAAAGCGCCCATCAAAGGAGCAGAAGTTCTACCAGCCACACGTCGGCAGGTGACGCATTGTTGCGACACGGTGCGCGCGAGCGCGCGTCCCGATACGGCCCATACAGTCTCGCGAATAGAGCCGAGAAGCAATTGGGGAGGGGCGTGCAGGAGGCGAATGTGCTCCCGCTGAAACAACAACCTAGTCAACCTGTGTTTTGAATGTAAAAGCATTGGATGGCGCTTGTCAAATGGATAAAACGAAGAGGATATACGTCCACCAACCCTGATGAGCTCGTCGTCCTGATCATAAAATGGGTTTAATGAGAAAATAACACTCTTAGGGCTTAGAGATTGATTGTCACGCAGCAACTTCAATTCAATAGGGAAACTATCCTGCTGTGACAAAGTGACTAATTTTTTAAATGATGATTCGAGCTCCTCAGGCCTTAACACGCCCGTAATTTTGTTAGAAGGATGGCGGCAGTTGTGCGCGAACCTCAATAAATACGCCAATGCGCGTTGTAAGAATTCGAGTTTGGAATAACGGTCAAAGTCAATAAAATAATTTTCTCTTGGATCGTTAGTGATCGCGACGTTAACTTTTAATTCGGGTAAGTCGTCGCATAATGAGTTTAAAGCAAATTTAGGCCAATTACTCTGTGGCTCGTACAAAAATGATGGCCCGTTCCACCACATGTCTAATTCAGTCAAACGGCGCGCTTCTACCCCTCTGGAAGGAAAGTCAGCGGGATTGAGTGCTGTCGGAACGTGACGAAACTCACTTCCTTCGGTGAGTTCTAAAATATGAGATACTCGATTTGAAACAAATGTTTTTAGTTTAGTTTGATTGGTTTTAAGCCACGCGAGCACAATTGATGAGTCAGTCCAATAAAATTTTTGTGCAATCTGGCAGCGCAGGGTCTTAGACACGGCTGACGCGAGTTGCGCGCCTAAAACGCAAGCACATAACTCCAAACGCGGGATGCTTTGGGCCTGGACCGGCGCGACCTTGGCTTTAGCGCATAGCAACCTGACTACAATATCGCCATTATCATTGATTGATTTTAAATAAATGCAGGCTGCGTATGCGATCGAGCTTGAGTCGCAAAAACAATGCATTTCGATATGCGTCGGTGAGTCGCACAAGACGTGGCGCGATATTTGGAGCGAAGTTAATGAAGATAACCCGTTCACAAAGTCTTGCCAAGGCTCACTTATGTGGCGTGGCGTGGCACGGGAGTGTCCCAATCTATCTGTGCAATCCACAATTTTTGAATCAAAACTTTCGGTATAATTGTTAACAAACTCAGGACACCCAAAGGATCGTGTATTTTTAGAGAATCTGATAAGATCGAGCGTTTCGTAGGGTGGCCGTCCTTAGCAGAGTATCGAGTAGGAAAATGAAGAACATCTGCGTCAGAGTCCCAGCCCACTCCTAACGTGTGCGACGACGAGCTAATGACTAAGCTACCTTGATCTCCATCGGAGTCACGCTCAGGCAATATTGACGGTAAATTTGAGCGGTATTTGCGCAGACGGAAACAACCAGCCGCTAGCGCACGCTCAACGGACGCTTTGATAAAGTGAAGTTCATCCTCTGTGTCTGACCCCGTCAATAAATCATCTACCATAAAATCGTTTTGAATGATAGTTTTAATTTTTTCATCTGCACATTCCTCGCCCAACTGCCACAAACAGCGTGTGCTTAAAAAACTCGCGCTCGAAAATCCGTACGTGACCGTCTGCAGTTTTAATGTTTTTAAAGGTTCGTTCTCATCTGAGCGCCAAAGAATTAGCTGTAGATCGCGGTCACACTCCTGAACCATAACCTGCCGATACATTTTAGCGACGTCACCGGTCAACACGTATTTGTAGGTACGGAATCTCAAAAGTATATTAAACATCGAATCTTGAATCGTCGGCCCGACCATTTGAAGGTCGTTTATAGAATAGCCAGACGTGCTAGGAGCACTTCCGTTGAAAACTACTCTTATTTTCGTCGATTCACTCTCGGGTTTTAACACTGCATGATGGGGGACAAAAAAGGAGGGGTCCGGAGTATCAGAGTCAGACACAGAAAGATGGCCTAATTCGGCGTATTCATTTATAAATTGCTCGTAAGCCGCTTTAAGGTCCGGGCTGCGTCTAAACCGCTTTTCTAATGCAAAGAACCGTTTTTTCGCCAAGCGATACGAATTGCCTAAACAATCAGGTTCTGTTATCAAGGGTAAACGCACGAAAAACCGGCCGTTCTCGTCACGATAAGTGTGAGTAATAAAATGTTGCTCACATTCCGCTTCTAAATCGGTATACGGTTCTTTAGGTTGGGGCACTTGCTCCAATTGCCAGAATTTTGTCAGCGAGTCATTAAGGTTGTCACTACACGTAGATAAGTGATTGCATTGTAAAAAAGAATTGAACGACTTATCGCCAGACATCGAAAATGCATTGGTTTTTCCGCCCACTAACCAACCTAACTTTGATTTTCGCAAAATAAGCGCATCGTGCCCTATATCAATCTGCTCGCCTCCAATCAAACTCCAGAAAATGTCATCGCCAATTAAAATGTCAACAGGCGCGGGCTGGTTAAAATAAGGATCAGCAAGTTTTATGTTGCGCGGCAAATTAATATTCGATACGTCGATGTATCTTTGTGGCAAATTACGGTTAATTGTAGGCAGTACTAAACATGAGATATCAAATTTAATATTATTATCATGTTTAGACCGAATTTGCACAGAACAGCGCTCGGGATTTTGTGATATAGGAATGTCGCCTAGCCCGAAGAGATTTGAATTATTGGGTTGAGGTATAAGTTGCAGTTTTTGTTTCAAATCGGTGGTGACGATGGATGTCATGCTCCCGTTGTCTAAAAAAGCTCTCATCGTTATATAACTATTATTTACTGGGCTATACACATCGATTAGCGCGGTAGGTAAGAGGACTTGGGTCGACTGAGACACGGTCATATGTGACGACAGTCCGGGCTCGGCCCGCGGCGCCGGGTCGTCTACGGGAGCGGTCGTAGCCTGAGGAGCTTCCCTATGCAATAATCTATTATGGCGCTTCCTACAAATATTACACGGAGCCACTCTGCAGCGATGAGAAGTGTGTCCCGTGCGTAAACAATTAAGACAAAGGCGTAACCTTGACGCTCCGGAGATCCGGTCTTCGATGGGCAGGGACAGGAATGATGAGCAATCGTAAATCCGATGCCCGCCGCTGCAGAACACACAGGCGGGAGGAGACGCCGAGGCCGACGCGGCAGGAGATGCTGAAATCGCAAAACATTTTGTGCTAGACTTCTCATGTTTATTATGAGGCGAGGTAAAAGATTCGCGTTTATTATTGTTACAAGCGCTGGATTTCTCAGACTTATTACGCTGAATCGATTCCAAAACGTCAGCACGGCCCTTTAAAAAATCATTAAAGTCCGCCAGAGAAGGCAAGTCGTCATTTTTAAACGAATTATTTATGAATTCCTCCCATTTTAGCGTAGTGTTACTATCTAGTTTACTCGCGACCATATGTATAAGAAGCGTGTCCCACTTATCCGTAGGCTGGCCTAATGTATTTAAGGCTCGTAGGTTTTTAGACACATGATCCACTAAATACCGTAAGGATTTTGCCGATTCGCGACCGATTGGTTGCAAGTTGAACAACGAGTTTAAATGGTTGCTAATCAGCTGTTTTTTATTGTTATACCTCTCGCAGAGGAGACGCCAGGCTTCCTCGTAATTGTTGTTCGATACCTCTAAATTACTAATCACCTGAGCCGCTTCACCTTCCAAATAAGAATTTAAATAATGAAATTTGTGAATCGGCTTGATGTTGTCAGAACTGTGAATGAGCGAGTCGAATGTGTCTCTGAATTCGAGCCACTTAAAGTACGAACCATCGAAACTAGCGATTTTAATAACTGGCAAGCGGAAATTTAACCCGTTACAATTTTTCTCATGATCACAGCTAGTTGAACCTTCAGACTTTACGCTGGCAAAATCAGATCTTTCGGCATTTTTATCAATAATTTTCTGAGCCGTGGCAATAAGAGAAATAAAATCATTTTCCATCTCCTCTCTAATGTCGATTTCGCTCTGCATGTCCGATGTGGTCGCGATTTCTATTTGAGTTTGGATCTCGTCAAATTGAGTGAACATGTTACGAAAACGTTCCAATCTCAAAGAAAGGTCGTCAACATCCTTCGAGGAGATGAATTCCAGAGAACTTACCTCGGCGATATGATTTTTGAATTTTGTTATGCGGCCCTTAATGGAAATTCTAGTAGGGATCAAAGTAGCCATCTTGCCTTATAGATCTGATATCAATTAAAACAACGTACGAGGAAACACAAATCAGCAATCGAAACGTGAAAATAAAATATGTAACTACGTAAATGATTACGGCTTATGTTCACAGTCCCAGTGGTTGTACTCGGCAACAGTGCGGAATGCAGGTGTCAGCAGAAAGCGCTGCAGCTGTGCGCAGTAGCTGTTGCCGGGCGGCGACGCGGCCGGCTCTTATCTAAATGACGATGCACTTGTGTATTAATGGAATTCAAAGGAATTTTGCGTTGGGATTTTACTAACGCGTTGTTAATTAACTAAATCACTAGCATGTATTATGTTTAAAATGTTTAACAAGATTGTAATTTGATTTATGGAATAGCAGAATGAAAAAGAAAGTCGCTCAAATAGGCGTGTATCCTTTATAAAATTGTTGCTTTGATAGATTAAAATAGCGTAACAGGCTTTAAATTGTGCACTTGGCTGTAAAGCAGCGACCAGATTATTTCACTGACACTATAGAGGTAGGTATATTGAATGAGAACACGTCACTAGCAAATAGTTATACTTAATAAGCACAGTAAAGGGTGAAGATGGCAAATCTAATCAATCAAGAAGAGGATATTTAGGTACGAGCGGAAAGATAGGAAATATGATGGAATGGCACACTTCCCTTACTAATCCTGGCTGCAGCGTTGTCTGGCCGGCGGGCTGGAAGTAAGGGTGTCTGCAGCTTCCGGAAGGGCGTCGTTGTCCTCCAAATTGAAGTACGTCTTGCAGTTCAACTGGTACTCTTCTACAGGTGTTGTAAAAAATCCAAATCTTTGCCCTCTTCACACGTAGCAGCTATCGTTGCGTATTAATCACGTCTCGGGGTCACCATGTTACAAGTTCGGGTCTTGTAGTATAAATAAAATTGCAAATATTCAGAAAATAGCTTCTACTTCGAGTTCTACAAAGGTACTTAGGCTTAACTTAATTATATAACAAATTGTTCGCATATGACGCGTGCGTAGGTGGGTAAATCAAAAGCCAAGTGGCTCACACGGCGGCCGGGGGCAGCGGGGCGAGGTGGACCGTCGAACTGGTTTTAGACGCGCCCTGCGCCCGCTTCTCCTCCGGTACTCGTAGCCGGAACAGTTAGGAATTTGTGTTTTTGATCAATATTCTTATTAGGAGGTAAGTGTCTTTGTGCCCTCTTCACACCCAAACGGCTGAACCGAAATCAACTACTTTTAATACACGGTTAGCTATGGTCGATAGAACCTTCACGTTTAATCTATTTATTACATTATAAACGTGAACGTTTGAGACAACTGAAAGGAACTGCGGGGCAAATTTCCATAATACTTGTCAGTAATGTAGCTTAGATATCAATGTAGGATATAGGCCACAATTCATAAGAAGGCTAAACAGGACTTAAAACACACACAGACATTCCATCCTGCGCGAACGAAACCGTGGGAAAAGCTAGTCTAATATTATAAATGCGAAAGTGTGTCTGTCTGTCTGTTACCTCTTCACGCTTAAACCGCTGAATCGATTTTGATGATATTTGGCATGGAGATAGTTTAGGATCCGAGGAAGGACA
Organism: Apotomis capreana; assembly: GCA_947623375.1. Taxonomy (NCBI): domain Eukaryota; kingdom Metazoa; phylum Arthropoda; class Insecta; order Lepidoptera; family Tortricidae; genus Apotomis; species Apotomis capreana. The sequence goes on from OX392518.1 coordinate 12,880,594, forward strand.
TAGGATAGTTTTTATCCTGGAAATTATCCCTAATAAAAAGATTGAAAGTGAGTAAGTAATTCATGATGACATTGATGAGACTGTAGGAAATGTAATAATTAGACCAAAAGCACAATTGCTCTTACATTTGCTTAGGCACTTTTAATAATCCCTTTTATTAATTAAGGTGATTAGGTGGATATCTATCGTGTTGTACGAGGTTACTTCCATACTTCCAAGTTCCTCGCGGACGTAGTCGCGGGCAAAAGCTAGTTTTACTATAAGTCTCTTCAAAATCAAAGCTTGGTAAGAACTGAAAAGATACAGCTAAATCCTGATCTAAAACTATTGTTGCAGTTTTATTCATCATTATTATTTAAGAGTTCTACTCGGTGCAGTTATCTCCAGTCCGTTCTACTTAACGCCAGTTCTATCACTTTTCGATACGGCGCGATGTCTGCACTTTTCTTCACCTGGTCCGTGCCTGGTCCAAACAACTAATCCTCGATTCCTCTTCCTCTCCTTCCCTCAATTTTCTCTCCATTATCTTCTGTATTAGATCGTCGTCGTGTCGTAGTTTTATTAAATGCTATATAATTCATGTTAATAAATGTACGAACCTGTCTGACATCCAACCGAAGAAAAGATTGCCGAAGATGGATCCCACCCAGAAGAGAGTGTTACTGGTGCGAGGCAACCAGTCGTTCCCACACACCAACGAAAACTGAAAAAATACGTACAGTGAAACATAGAACCTCCTCCTTTTTTGAAGTCGGTTAAAAAGGGACGGCTACCCATTCTGTTGCGAAAAATACTCCACTGATAAAGAGCTCCATACAAGTTTGAAACATATCGGGGCGATCTTGACAATATTTACGTGAGTTTATCTTTTTTAGGGTTCCGTACATCAAAAGGGAAAAAACGGAACCCTTATAAGGTCATTTTATTGTCCGTCCGTCCGTCTGTCTATCAAGACCTCGGAAACGCGTGGTGGTATTAATTTTATAGTTAGAATTAAAATCATAAAGGTACTCAGGTATACAGTCCTTTGAAGCTGTGAAAATGGATGCGACAGTTTATGCCGCAAAAAAAAATTATTTCGACACTCTCAAGGAAATCAAAATTTATAGGGTATTTTACATTAAATAAATAAATAAATATTAATGAGCTAATTTTATGTATACATATAACTACAGTATGTTGTATTACTCTACTAACAATAACAACGATAACAATTCAACAACAGTCTACACCCCTATTCTAGCAGCGTTATCAATTGATATATAAGGTTCCTTTGTAAAATGCCGATCGATATGCAGCTACTACTGATATGCAGACATATGTCCATTATTGTCTTCAATTAGCTCGGGGTCATAATGTCTAAGGTTATTTGAATTCCTCCTTATCTTCTAATTTACTGCAATAACAAATAAGTGTTTTTGTTGTAGTTTACAATATTTAACATAATGATATGTTGATCCTATTATAATAAATATCAGACAATCTAGATCACTACCTACGTTTTCTCGATCCGTTTCGTCTCATATCCAATCCACAGTGCCTATTTTAATTTCAAGTTAATTATATTTTAAAATTACTTTCTGTCACTACTACCTACTTATAAGTAGGCGTTGAGTTTTAACTCTGTACGCAATTGAAGGTGCCTAACTTTCCTCGTTACCCTACTGGATCCTGAAACACAAGGAATCCTAGCTAATGACCCAGACCCATAAATCATTATGTTGTGTTTTTTAGTTAAATATTTTTTTGACGTGATAATGTCTTATAAATCGATGAACGCCGGCTGCACGCGCGAAAAAGCATGACTCACTGTCAAGTTCCGCCTGAGCCGAGGGTGCAAGCGAGAGCACGGAACAAGCGATAGAGAGGCACGGCCGGCCAAAGCGTTCAGCTTGTGACGCAACTACCTCTCTTCCTCTCCATCGGCCGGCATACGTTAGTTATCATGTAAAATTATCGTCCGTAAACCGATTTTACGGACAGCCATATATATTTATTTTTCATTTTGTTTATATATCTAAGGATTGCAGTAATACGTACTTTAGTAACGAGGGTATTCTCATACTGGTCAGTGTCGAATCTCCACCCGTTGGTGCAGGCCGTCGGGCCCTTTCTCAGCTTCCGGATAGCTTCCGTCACTTTGGCTATCTGTAATCAGGCCAAAAGATTCATTATTACCAGACTTCTTCAGAAACAGGGCTAAGTTGTTTAAAAGTTGCTAAAGAGGCCTTATTCCTTTTAAAATGCTGATTAAATTGTTTTCGACATTTTCTCTATTATCAAACATGTTTCTTAACGTATAATAGATGTTACTACCTAGAACTGGGCTATTGGGGTTTATTTATATATATTTGAAACCTATAGTTTGAATTTTTCATTGATAATTTTTGTTTCAAAAAGTACTCGAAATTGACAAAATTCACACGAAAAATTAGTAACGTTACTACCTAGAACTCGGGGAAAAGTATTATTCATTTCAATAAGTTTCTGTCAAAAATGACATTTTAGTGGCAAGCTTTTATAGCCGACTGTACTTTTCTTTAGATACCCATCAAATGCTCACTGAGACGATTCTAAAGAGCCCAAGCTCAGTAGGATTGCTTTTTCTATTATAGCCCAAACA